>JALAZF010000003.1:14575000-17075000 GCA_022829125.1 Lathyrus tuberosus
TAAACCGAACTGGGTTAACAATTCTGTGTGTCTTGCTTTTATCGTTTCAATGCCATGATTATTGCTATATACCTTGTCCTTTGTGATCATGTCAGACCAGATGTCGAACAGCATGTTCTAGGACATCTGAATTCTGCACATATACCAGAATTTCAGGGTCCATTTCGGAGACCAACCAAGTAGTGTGACGAATCATGTACTGGCACAGATGTTTGGCTGCCTAAAACAAAGCACATCAAGTTTTTTCAAGCATAGTATACCGAGTCTCGCAGTCGGTGAATTTCTTGCTCAAATAGTAAATGGCAGACTCTTTCCGTTTGGTTTCGTCTTGTTAGACAAGTACACAGCCCATTGAGTCTTCCAAGACTGTGAGGTAGATGATCAGTGGTCTTCCTTCCACTGGAGGTGATAGAATCGGAGGATTCAACAGATATTCCTTAATACTGTCGAAGGCAATTTGGCAATCTTCGGTCCAAACGCAGTCCTGGTTCTTTTTGAGTAATTTTAAAATCGGCGCACAAGTGGCAGTCATGAGGAATATAAATCTGGAGATGTAGTTCAAACGTCCCAAGAATCCTCTGACTTGTTTTTTAGTTTTCGGAGAAGGCATTTCTTGAATGGCCTTGACCTTGTCAGGATCAACCTCAATTCCTTTCTGGCTGACGATGAACCCTAAGAGTTTCCCTGAACGGACACCGAAGGTGCACTTGTTGGGATTCAGGCGGAGTTTGTACTTTCTCAACCGCTCGAATAGTTTTGACAGGTGGGTCACATGCTCCTCCTCTGTCTTAGATTTTGCAATCATATCATCGACATACACTTCGATTTCTTTGTGTATCATGTCATGAAACAGAGTAGTCATGGCCCTTTGATAGGTTGCCCCGACGTTCTTTAAACCGAACGGCATTACCTTGTAACAAAAGGTACCCCATGGGGTGATGAATGAAGTTTTCTCCATGTCTTTCGGCGCCATTTTGATCTGGTTATAGCCCAAAAATCCATCCATGAAGGAGAAAACTTTGAACTTATCTGTACTGTCAACCAGTATGTCAATATGTGGTAAAGGAAAGTTGTCCTTTGGACTAGCCTTGTTTAGATCTCTGTAATCGACACACATTCTGACCTTTCCGTCCTTTTTTGGAACTGGTACAATGTTGGCTAACCATTGAGAATATTCTGATGTGGCGAGGAAACCTGAGTCAATCTGTTTATGTACCTCCTCTTTGATTTTGCTGGCCATGTCCGGGTGAGTGCGTCTCAACCTCTGCTTTACTGGAGGACATTCTGATCTTAACGGTAAATGATGTTCCACGATGCTGGTATCCAACCCTGGCATATCCTGATAGGACCAAGCGAATACATCGGGGAATTCTTTGAGAAGCTTTATCAAACTCTCTTTGGCAGTTGGACTGAGCAGTGCCCCAATCCTGATTTCCTTTCTCTCTTTTTCTGAACCCAAGTTTACCGTTTCCAACGGCTCTTTGTGAGGTTCAATGGACCTTTCCTCTTGTCTGAGTAATCAGGAGATCTCTTCTGGAATTTCGTTGTCAACTTCTTCTTTAGCCCCAAATACCGGGAACTCAAAGTTGGGAGAAGGTATCGGATCGTATGTTTCAATGGGGTTTAAAACAAGCAATCTGCATGACGTGATGATTCGTGTTTAGAATAGAGAGAATGCAAAAGTGTGTGCAGTGTATTTTTCTTTTACTGCTTGTTTTATTATTGAGTTGTTTTTTAGGATTACCATTTTCTGAGAAAAGCAAAAAGAGAAAACAGCAATTAATGCGGAAATTACAAAACGACATTATTTTATTAATGAACAAGTCGATTCTTGAAACTACAGCCCTATAAAACAAAACTCTGTCGCTTTGGACAAAGCGAAGAGGGAGATTTACAGAAAGCGAACCCTATCAAACATCCGTTTCACCTGGGTAGGGTGAAAGGTTAAAGATGGCAATTACTTTGACTGATGAACGATCTTTGGAACATCGAAAGCAACCCACTGGCGGCTAACTCCTCGGAAAATCAAAAGTCTGGCACCTTCCACGATTTGTCTTCAGAAATAACGCTGATTTCTGGTGGAGCAGGATCATTGGAATCTGTCTCCCAAGCAGAGTTGTCGTAGGAGGATTCCTCTGTTGTATTTTGCATAGCATTTGTGCTCTCAGTTGTATCTTCCCATCCAGTTGGCTGGATATCTTCGAGCCTGATACGAGAGCTTTCGGGAGCGGTGTACTTGACCATATAGTCGTATTTTCCACTTGGTTGTCCTAGGGTATCCCACACTTGTTTGGAACTGGAGGGGTCATCCCTCTCGATGACGTTGACCTCGGGAAAGGCATAATTAATGAATTCTAGTCCTACAAACGTTGTAAATTCATCGTCATGTTGAGTAGTTTCAGAATGACCTGAGTGTTGATCTCATGACATGGTGGAGACACAGGTATTCTATTCAATGATGCTCAGCTGAGTTTCATTACTCGGCTGACTTTCTGGCCCCAAGTCTCCTAAGTAAGGCTGTCAGATAGGCAGGCCATCCATCGGGCCATAGTAGCTGTGGTCGAAGTTGTCTTTCATCAGAGTGTCCTCCTCTAATGAGTTTGGCAAAGCACGACATCCTTCCGGATCACAATCTTCGTATATCATTTCGACGTCTGACCTTGGTATAAATCTCGGACTCTGTGCAGGATAGCAAAATGGCGTAGGCACCTCTTCCTGAGACATATAACCATCCTCGTTAAGATAGGACTTCCATTCTTCATCTGTGTCGGAGGGATCCTCCTCATTGATAGCATGGATTGCCTGAGGCACTGGGTGAAGGAACCCTCCACTTTGGAAGAAGTTATGAATGGGATGAAGACTTTCATCGTTAGCAGCTGTCTGGGTACAGGTTGCAGAAAAACCAAGACCCTTCTTTGTTGTATTGCTAGTAGGAATGACAAGCTGTCCCCATCCTGTTGTATCGGTACTCTCGACTGCTTTAATAGCATCTTTGTATGAGGAAATCGAAGTTCCTCCTCCGGATTGATCGTTCTTGTGTAGCGAAAGCGCTTGGAACTGGGTTCCGATTATCCCTTCTGGTTCCACATAAGTGGATGACAATAAATTGCTGACGAGCAAGGCCTGTTCCCCACAGACTGTGATGAGTTGGTCGTTCTGGACGAACTTTAGCTTTTGGTGGAGGGTTGAAGTGACGGCCCCAGCCTGATGTATCCAAGGTCTTCTTAATAAACAACTGTACGTTGCCCGGATGTCCATGACCTGGAAGGTGACTTGGAAAGTGTGAGGACCAATAGTTATGGGAAGGTCAACTTCGCCGATAACCGTTTTTCTGGATCCGTCGAACGCTTTGACGACGACCTTGCTGGTTCTCATCGGAGGGCCCTTGAATGATAATTGCATCAAAGTGGACTTCGGCATAACATTCAGGGCTGACCCTGTGTCTACCAGTACGCTGGCTAAAGCATCGTCCTGGCAGTTGGCTGTGATATTGAGCGCCATGTTATGACGGCGACCCTCTTCAGGTAATTCCTCATCGTTAAATCCAAAATTATTATAGGAAGTGATGTTAGAGACAATGTTATCAAACTGTCTGATTGTTACATCCGGTTCCACAAAGGCTTGCTCCAAGACTTTCTGTAGAGCCTCCCTGTGCGCTTCTGAACTGAGTAACAGTGATAATACCGAGATCTTTGAGGGAGTCTGTAATAGTTGGTCAACAATGTTGTATTCACTCCTTTGGATGAGCTTCAGCATCTCATCGTCGTTTTTTGAAAGGTCGGGATTACTGGATTGACCGACTGATGGATCGGGAGCTTCTGTCTGAAGTTCCTTTTCTTTGTTGGACTCTCCAACTCCTCTATTGAAGATTCTATGTCTGCAATATTCACGACAGAGGGTAATGGAATTTCCTTTCCATTTTCAATTATCGTTGCACCGTATTTGTAAGGGATTGCCTTAGCTGATTCATACGGTAGTGGTCCCGGCAGATAGATGACTATGGGAACCTTCTGGTTTTTCTGACCATCGTACGTAATCTCGATCCGTTCCCGGTTGGGAATTCTTGATTCGTCAAGCAGAGGGATAATGGTAAAAACATTCCTGGTCCTCTAATGGTCAGAGATGATGACAACGTCCTCAATTTGATTGGCAAGGTAGTTCGGAGACCAATTAATGGGTCAGGAACCTGGATATGGGCGGATCTCTCCATGATCCACCTGCCCCTGGAGAGCTGCTCGCACAAGGTAGCACCCTTGGTTACTTTCCAAACAGACTCCACAACGTTCATAATTGTGTGGTGGCACCTGGCCACGCCCACTTTGGATACAATGTAACCTCACTAGGTTAGCTTCCCCGGGTCGGACATCCTAACTTTAACGCCGAGGGGGTTTCTGTTATTGATACTAATTTGCTGAGTATCTTCATCCATGTAGATTGGCATCCACCAATGATTTAACAAGTGCTGAAGTGCCTCCTGGACAAGGGCACATCCCTGATCATTTTCGCAACCCGCTTTACAGCTGTGATAATTATGTGATATCAGGAACCCGAGTCGGACCTGCTCAGTATGCAACTCTACCAAGTTGGTATTCATCAAGCGAATGTCGAAGATTTGAACCATATTGATCTGATAGGGATTCCTATCATGGTAGTCCTGGATCCATCCAAGATCCATCTGACGCTGGAGGGCCTCCTGTATGAAAGAGTATCCCTGTTTGTTTACCGAGCAAGTCAGACAAGAACTATAATCGTGTCGCGGCAAGTTATGATACTGGCTTTGCCTTGAGTGCACTGCCACCAAGTTGGCATTCATAGCACGGATATCGTGGTTCTGAATGACGTTGGAATTCGTATAGACCATGTTAACTCCACGAACTCGATGCTCTTGGATCCATCTGAGATCCATCTGTTCCTGTAGAGCTGATTGCACCATAGAACATCCTTGATTACTTTTAGAGCAGATATTACATTGGTGATAGTAATGAGGTGGCACATGGCCATATCCACTCTGTCTACAATGTATCTTGACCAGATTGGTCCTTAACAAGAGTACATCATGAATTTGATAGACGTTGTTAGATTCTCCCTCTATCAGGTTGACTGCAGCTTTCTCGTGTTGAGGCAGTGGGTTCGTGAGAACATTGGGATTCATATCTTTGAAAGATAAGAGCCCGCTCCTAACAAGCTTTTGCACGTCAGATTTGAAATTGAGACAATTCTCTATGTTATGCCCTGGTCCTCCTTGATGATAAAGGCATGTCTGATCCACCTTAAACCAAAAAGGCGGATTTTCCGGTACTGTAAGAGGAGACTTAGTCTGGATGTGCCCCTTAGCCAGTAGTAACGGAAATAGTTCTGCGTACAACAAGGGTATAGGATCAAGCCCTGGTGGCCGCGTTGTACGGTTGTTGTTGTATTAAGGACGAGCCTGCTGAAGAGGCTGTTGTGTCCTTTGCTGATTAGGTTGGCTCTGCGCAACCTGAGGTTGATACGTAGGAATAGGCGCAGGGCTGATAGCAGGAGTTACAGCTGCTACCGGTTGATAACGTCACCTTTGCTTTCCGAGAGAGATATTCCCAATATCTTGCTCTTTTTTCTTAGGGGGAGCACTACCGTATCATTTTGTACTACTCGATGATCCAACGTCTTTTACCAAACGTCCTTCTCGGACTGCTTCCTCAAGACGAACTCCCATGCTCACCATCTCGGTGAAATCACTGGGCGCACTGGCAACCATTCTATCATAGTAAAATGAGCTTAAGGTCTTTAAGAAGATCTTTGTCATCTCTTTTTCTTCAAGAGGTGGACAAATCTGAGCGGCAATCTCGCGCCATCTCTGAGCGTACTCCTTAAAGGTTTCCTTGTCCTTTTGTGACATTGATCTGAGTTGACCTCTGTTCGGTGCCATGTCCAAATTATATTTTTATTGTTGGACGAAGGAAGTACCAAGATCTCTGAATGTGCTAATCGTAGCACGGTTTAAACCCATGTACCATTTGAGTGCGGTACCGGTTAAACTATCCTGAAAGTAGTGAATCAGTAGGTCCTGATTCTCCGTCTGAGCTGACATTCGCCGAGCGTACATCACCAGATGGCTCTGAGGGCAAGAGTTACCCTTGTACTTTTCAAAGTCGGGCATTTGAAATTTGTGCGGAACTTTCACATTGGGGACCAGACAAAGGTCTGCAGCGTCCTTTCCAAATAAATCCTGACCGCGGATGGCTCGCAGTTCCTTCTACATTTCCAGGAACTGTTCCTGGAATTCATCCATTCTATCGAACATAGTTTCCTTCTTACCAGAAGGTATTGGTGGAACCTGTCCTTCTGGGATAGTGTGCACCACAGGGGGTGGTACCGTGACTACGACAGTGAATCTTGGCGTTTCCCGAAGTTTGTAACCTTCAGGAATCTTCAGTATGCCCCTGGCATCTTCGCTTTCCCGAAGTTTGTAACCTTCAGGCCCAACGGCTTCTGCTATGATTCCCTGATCTTTAGTGATCGGCAGAACATATCCTTCCAGGATATAGTTAACAGGAATGCCCCACGGACGATCTTTCGGCATTTGATACCTAGGATCATACTTCTCCACTATGGGCGTTGAGGTGATCTCTGAGATCACAGTCATTTGTAGCTGAGCTTCTGCCATGACTTGCATGTCGTTACGAAGCTTTCTCATATCCTCTCTTAGAGCGTCGGTCTCTTCTTTCAACTCTCTGTTTTCTTCCTCAAGATCATCCATCTTTTTCTGACGATTGGCCCGAGTATTGTACGAATGAGACAGTTTGACTCTAGAACCGAGACACAAACATGAGATTCGTAGGTAAGAAGAATACGTAATGTGAGAATGATGAATGCAATGATTATATTAATTGATTTTTTGGTTTAATCAAAATAAACTTCGACAATTAGATTGCAAATATCATTAGTGGGGAAACCCCTTTTTATTAAATTCAAAGGATTACTGAAATGGAAATACAGTAGATTACAAGGTGCAGAAACAAAAACCTAAGCTAATGGGTCCCGAGTCCTCTCTGAAGAGAAATCGGGTGCTGACTCTGGTACTTTCCTTTTCTTTGACCGGGGCTCTTGGGCCGTTGTCGGGTTGTCATTCCTTTGCCAAGTGAAAGGAGCGAGCAAATTCCTTTGGCCATCTTGATTCTCTACAGCATGTTGCTCCAAAATTTCAATCAGAGCGTCCTTATCTTTCAGTAGTTGCTGTATTTTGATGCACTCTACGTTGAGGGTACGGTACTTGTTCTTCCAAGACCTCTTCTCCCGTTGAACTTTGTTGAGAGTAACCTGAAGCTTTTCAGTCTTAGTCATGAAGTACATGACAGACTCCCTCGGCGGAAGAATTTCGTGACGAGGATAAGGTATCTTTAGCTTGAGACCTCTAGTTTGTACCCAGTGGAGATAAGGCTCCACCGAGACACATTCGGGTTTTCCTAGAGACTCCCGTCCTTTCTTATGAACATGTTTCCAAGCATGCACTATTTCTGTCTTTATTGCTCTGTCATTTTCTCCTTCCTTGAAGAAAAGACCTTCCAGATGAGCACTCCGTGGGATGTGCCTCATCGGGTATCCAAATTGACGACGAACAAGAACTGGATGGTAATTGATTCCTCCCTTAGTTCTTATAAGGGGTACGTTGGGGAAGTTTCCACAACGATCAATGATCCTGATCCCATCATAAATCCTATTACACCAATCAATGTCAGAGTTGGTGAGAGACATGATTTTCTGCGACCAACGTAAGGCACTCTTGTGATCCCAAAAAGCAGCAGACTTAGGAAAATGGGAGATAAACCATTTATAAAGCAGAGGTACACAGCATGTGATCTCCCCTCCACTGTATAAATTCCCTAAGTGTACAGAATGATACGCATCTGCGAGCAAAGTTGACACAGGGTTTCCAATGAGAAAAACCTTAATGGAGTTGATATCGACGAAGTTATTAATGTTGGGCAACAAAAATAACCCGTAGGTGAGTAAAACAAATATGCTTTCAAAAGCAGTCACGTTCCCGATACTGGCGAAGTACAGGGCTTTCTTTGTCAAGAACTGGGCTGGCAAACCTTGTATGCCACCCTTAGTGGTCATGTGAGTCCTGACCTCAGACTCGTCCAAATGAATTGCTCTTGCAAAGGTCTGATTCTTTGGAATTTCTTCCAGTCCAGAAAATGGAGCTTGATCGGTAATGTGTAGATCAATCAGATGAGAATATTCCTCTAGCGTTGGTGCTAGTTGTTAATCCGGGAATGTGAAACAATGATAGACCGGATCGTAGAACTGAATGAGCGCATCCATGATTCCCTCAATCACATGGACTCTTAGCAGATATAACAAACCTCTGTACTTGGCTCTGAAAGCCTCTTGCTTTGTGATCATCCTCGCCAAACCTCTTAAATCCTCTAGCTTTGGAATCCTGAAGGTGTACTTATGAGTTCTCCTTCTACCGAAATCCATTAGCGCAATCCTTTTCTCTGATATTTGCAATCACAGTCTTAGTTTATTTTGAAAAAACAGAGAGACTAGAAGAGAAATTTTTTGAATGTTTTAATGTTTTTTAAATGAATGCATGAATGCAGCACACAAAAACATAGAAAAAACATGGGGTCAAAGGGTTGTTGTCATGGGGTCAAGGCTCTACCCATCCCAAAGGTTTATACTAGGGTGATTTTTTGTACCTGTACTCAAAATCATCAGCTCCTCCCAGGGTAACAAACAACAAGTGGATCGTCAGCGAGTTGTATGAAATCTTAGAGTAAATGCTATTCACCGAGAATAGATCATCAGCCTCAAATGAGGGTAGTATCGCGTGACAACTATTTCCGATAGTTTCCGCACTACAAAAGGGTTGGCTCCTTAGCTTCTCAGACATCGCAATCGACCCATTGCCTGTGAGAGGGAGTGGGTTGCATTGGGAAGCCTCCACTGAGGTTGATGGTCGACCTCGTCGCCATCACTTATCTTAAGTGGATACTCAATCTTTCCACATGCGGCATCACACACATTCCCATTAGCAGAAAAATTAACACAGATATCAATTAGGAAAAGCGGTATATATATTTGTCCTAATGTTCTAGACTTTTTAAAAGCTATGAATATTATGTTCCTGACAAAAAATGGCTCCCCGACGGAGTCGCCATTCTGTGGTTCCTTCCCCACTTAAAGGGTTTTGACCTAAGATCCTAGCGAAGTCAACAAAAAGTCATATCCCAGAAAAGAAAGAAAGAAATACCCGCCCCACGGTAGGCGCCATTTTTCTGTGGCGGCCACCGCCATGAAAATGACTTGTCCAATGTTTCCACCTTAAATTATAAGAAAGAAAGATGAGAATGCCCCACGGTGGGCGCCATTTTTCTGTAGCGACCAAAACTGGACGTGTTTCTTAAGCAATTTTGCTCCTTGGGGGTTACTACAGGTCGATTCATTTTTTATCCTATTGTGAGCTGACTAAGGAAGGGAAATAGATGTCTCCAATTAACCCTGCTTGCATACTGAGTTTAAACAGCGATCTATTAGGTTACGGATGCTATCAATGTGGGGGGCCTCTCTTAGGTTATTTTCAGGGAATTTAGACTTTTAGCAGGGAATACGGACTAGGATGTTTTGACTGATATACGGACTAGGATGTTTTTTAGTGTGCTCGCTAAGATTTTTCTTTCAATCTTATGCCTATGTATTCCCGTTTTTCCGAAACAGGGAAATCAGAGCAATCATAGTTCCTCCTATTCTACGGTAGTAAATGGTGTTTTGGTGTCTTGTTCAAAGCCCAAGACGTGAAGCTGAAGGTAGTTTGTATCTTGTTCAAAGTCCAAGATGCGAAGCTAAAAGGGTTTGACTTTAGAGAAAATTTGTCATCTCTAAAGAGGGGTTTGTCTGTCACAACTGTTTATAAAGGAGAATTACTTTAACCGGGATGTGTGAATCCGGCAATGCCATAATTTCCTTTATAGGGGATTTCCAACATGAAGGAGAAGACTTTAACTCAGTGTAGAGCAATGCCATCTTTCCTTAGGAATTTCTCATGCTAAAATAGGGACAGTGGCATGGATGTAGATGATCTAGAGGCTTGCCGCTTACAGCGATTAGATGAAGGGGAAGGAGTTGTTGATGTTTGTGTACTGTGAGCGAGGCACAACTTTGATGATAAAAGGTTGATTGGATCAACCAGTGGTTTTCTTATACAAAGCCTAAGAGGAGGCTAAAAGGTTTTCCTTATACAAAGCCTAAGAGGAGGCTAAAAGGTGTTTGACTCAACAAGAGAGTCTTTTATACTCAACGAGAGAGTGTTTTAGTATCTCGTACGAAGCCCGAGATGGAGGCTAAATGGGAGTTGACTCAACAAGAGAGTCTTTTGTATCTCGTACGAAGCCCGAGATGGAGGCTAAAAGTTTTATACTCAACAAGGGAGTGATTTGTGTCTTGTACAAAGCCCAAGACGGAGGCTAAGAGGATTGTGACACAAAAAGAGAGTCTTTTTTGTATCTCGTATAAAGCCCGAGATGGAGGCTAAAGAGTTGATTCAATAAGAACCTTTTTGTATCTCGTACAAAGCCCGAGATGGAGGCGAAAGAGGGTACTGTTTCAGTTGAGTGACCAGTATATGGGTTCAAAGAGAAAATCAGTTCTTATATGAGTAACACTGTACTCAGGGATTTTGATTCGAGGATCAGGGATATTTCCTTTTCTTTGAGGAAATGGGAAATCCAAAGGGTATTAAGACTGTCCGAGTCTACGGGGTTCCTTCTTATTCTTGAAGGATGCTTGAGAATGTCTTTGAGACTCAAGGAAATTAGACTGTCCAAGTCTAGAGTTTCATCTTTTGTACTATGCTTTGAGAAATAGTAGTAGACTCTTGGCAAGACTGTTCTATTAAGATGACTTATTTCTGTTCCTATACCTCTAGGAGGTTGTCGGGACAATTTGTACTAAGCCCAAGAGGAGGCTATCATTCCCGGAGGAAGAAATAATTTATACGAAGCCTAAAAGGAGGCTGTGAATACTTCTAAGAAGCCGACGGGTCCTTGTACAACGCCCAAGAGGAGGCGGGGATGCTTTTAGGAAGCCTGTGAGTCCCCAAACCCCGAGAAGTTCAAGACAGGCTATTCACAAAGAATAGATCAAGCCAGGAAAGTTTGAGAATTTGGAAGAAACTTAAGGGATGCAATTCACGGAGAAAAGATCATCTCTGGGGAATAGAGTTCCTTGACAATTCCTAAGGGTACTTTTAAGAAGCCTGTGGGTCCCCAAACCCCGAGAAGTTCAAGACAGGCTATTCACAGAGAATAGATCAAGCCAGGAAAGTTTGAGGATTTGGAAGAAACTCAAGAGATGCCATTCACGAAGAAAAGATCATCTCTGGGGAGTAGAGTTTCTTTGACAACTTCTACAAGTGACAATCTGAGAAAGGGTTCAAAAAGAATCTTCCTTTCACATCTCCATATTGTTTAACCCCAAGAGGAGGGAAGACTGTGTCTGGTAATCCTATGGGGATCTAGTTTCGTCTGTTTCTAAGAGTGATCAAAACGGCTTTACCTAGTGCTAGACGTAATTGCCGGGGAAACTCTAAATATCTATACTATTATTACACAGTCGATATGAGTTTATGAAAGAAGACTTATAGCGAAACAGCCCCACAATACAGTTATATGTATATGAAAGCGGTAAATGAAAGCATATAAACACTTACTCGGTTGTAGAGCTTCTATACTGTTTGGTTAGTTGTTCAACAAAGAAAGATTGAAAATAACAGTATATTTCAAAATCAAAGGAGAAAGTGCTTTGAAAGAGAAAGATTTAGGGCTTACAGCTCAAGGAGAGGCCCAAGGTTTTATCAGTGGTTGCACTATTGAATTTGTACAGAGGGACTTATACGAGTGACTGAGGCCAAAATATTATTTGCTGTACAAAGGGATGGGTCTTTAACTCTCTCAAGAGGCCCAAAAGGTTTAAAGAAAAAGAGTGGGGCTTATAACACGAGGGTAGGCCCAGATGATTTTTCGTTTGAAATGGCGATCGCACCGAGATTTTCTTTTAACGCAAAGGGGCTGATACAATATCTGAGGCCCAAAGTTGTTTTTGGTTAAAAGGGGATTGGGTCTTACACTCTATTAGAGGCACAAAAGTTTTGACTGGGTCTTATAGCTCGAGGAGAGACCCAATTGATTTTTTAAAAGGCGACGATCGCGCCGTTTACTTGTACAGAGGGACTTATACAATAAGTGAGGCCCAAAATGGTTTGTACAAGGGGGTTTGGGTCTTACACTCTCTCAAGAGGCCCAAAAGGTGTTTTGAATGATTTATAAGGGTTGAATTAATCAAAAGCCCTAATTTGTTTTCAAAATGTGTTTTAATTGAATAAAATATTCAATTAAAATGATCAAAATTGTTTAACATGTGGAAAACAAATTGTGATCTTGGATTAATGCTTCATAAATCAAGTTTTGCCCTACAAAATGATTAGAAATCATTAAAATTTGCAAAATTAATAAGAAAAAAATATTTTAAATGTCAAAAACAATTAAAACATTAATTCTTTGCAAAAATATCAATTATATGAAATAAATAATATTTTTGGGATTTTTGGGGAAAATAAAATATTTTAACATTTTTGTGAATTATTAAAAAAAGAATCAACTCAAAATCATTAAAACTCAGAGAGAAATTAATTTTTGAATCAATTAAATAAAATCACAAAATTCAAATATTTGAATTTTCAAAAAGGGCGCCAAGAACACCCCAAGAACACGCGCGTGTTCTGGATTTTGTCCAGATTTGCATTTTCTCTCCAATCTCACTAAATACTTGATTATATCATGCATTCCACATACCAATCGGCTCGTCTCAACCTCATGATCATGTCTATCGTATTTAATTTCATTTATATTAAACATGGAATAAAAAATCAAGACAAAACCTCAAGAACCCTAATTTCTGCATGAAGGCTGAAAATTTTGATACACGATTCAAACAAAGCAATTAATTGAGGGGAAACATTCCATGCATGATTATGAACATTTAGCAAAAGTATTGTGCGAGGAAATATGCATAAATTGAGAGATGACCAAGTTTAGGCTTACCTCTAGGTCGTGGTAGCAAGTTCAAAGTGATTTCTGAGTTGGAGGTGTTACAGATGCGTTATGATGATCTGAACAACTTCCCTACACCCTATGGAGTGTGTTTGAATGCTTGGACTTGATGGAAATTGGTTGGATCACTTCATGGCATCTCAACTTCAACTTGGTTAAAACCTTGAGCACTTGACTGGTGATTCTGAGAAATCAGTGTTCCAGATGTTGTTTAAGTGTTTGATCAGCTCCCATATGATGTATGTGAGGTGTGTGTGTGTGATTGGTTTGAGTGAAATTGCTCTCTAATGAAAAATTCGATAGGGACTTGCTAAGAAAGGCATTTTTGAGAGTGAGAAATGGATTTTGAGAAAGGCAAGTGTTGTAGGCCTTTGGTGTACTTAAACTGATCACAATTGAGCTCTATTTATAGTAGAGCAAGTTTATTTTGCAAGGAATAGTGAATGGCAACTGTTGAGTAGGGTTGGCCAATGTTGGCAAATGAAAATTCAAGTCTCCTCTAGCCATTGACTAGAGGGTTGGGCACAGGCTGCTGGTCCCCTTGGTCATGGATAAGTCTTGACTGAATTCAGTTTCTAATAGCTCAGTCCATGCCACCTTGGTGCTTCCATTGAATTCTCCAATCCAAAATTGGAGTCTTGTCCCTATTTTAGGAAATTCTAGGTTTGGCATGCTATTTCTTGTTCCAAGGACTTTGGAGGCTTGGCTCAGTGATTGTCCCCTTTAGATTTAATCCTCAGATGTGTCCAAAGTGATGACAAGGCTTGGAATTGGCTGATTATGGCAAATCGACTAAAAGTGCAAAAATCTGCCTTGCCTTGGCAGATTTCAGCAAGGCATCTTGCCACTACCATATCTCAAAGCTCAAATTGAATTTGGTGATGTTCTTGGCCATTTTGGAAAGCCCTTATATGATACAACAATTGTCTGATCATATTTCGTTTTGATACCTTTTGGATCCAAGTGAAAAATCCCCCTACATTTGGAAAAAAGTAAAGCAGATTCTGACTTTGTGAAATTTTCACTAAGTGTTGGAACAAAGTGACTTTTCTTGATTTTGATCACTCCATAACTCAAAATCCATGAGGAATTTGGACATAGATCAGTATGAAGCTTTTGTAGAGGGAAATTAGATATACAAATCAAGCTTTGTATGGGGAAGAATGGCTTTGTGGTTTAGGCGTTATGATCCTCTAAAGTTGGTACCTTTGTCACTTTATTTCATAACTTAGAAAATTTTCTAAGTTTTTATGGTTACCCCTTTTACAAGTTATCCCACTTTCTTTGATTTTTCTTGATGAATGATGATTCAAATCATACATTAACATCATTTTAGGGTTAAAAATCCATTTTTGTGAAAAATCTCAAAAAGTCAAAGTTGACTTTTGTGCATAGTTGACTTTTCATCAGATGAATTCCAAACTGTGCAATCCTTTAGGAAATCATGTCCTTGACCTAAATCAAACTTGATGGACATGTTCCATGGGTGTTATAGGGTGTATTGAATCATGTCCTAGGGTTTGGGAGCATGTCCTGGTCAAAAGTCAAAGCTACAGTTGACTTTTCTCGCAAAACCCTAATTGTGGTTCAAATGAAAATGAAACTTGTTGCTCAAGCTTCTTGGACCAATCCATTGTTCCAAATGGATCAATATGGTATATTAGAGACCCTCAAATCATGTCTTGAGGTATTGGTTCATGATTTGTCCCAAAAGTCAACTTAGGCGTGAATTAGGTCAAGAAACCCTAATTCCTGATTTTTTATGTATGCATCCCTTGAGGCCAAATTGACTTGAGGATTGGGTCCATGAGGTTCCATGGAGTATATTAGGATATGGTTTGAATCATTGGCTCATGCCCAGATGAAAATTTCTATCTGGAGGCCCTGGTCGACCAAAATCCTAATTTGGTGACACTGGCGATCTTGAAGCTTGATCCACCTAGAAGGGAGCAACCTTGTGCTTAATCCTTGAAGTGGGAGTCCTCTTGATCCATTGTAGATGTTTGAGAGGTTAGACAAGTTGAAGATCATGTCATTCCTTAATTGATCCTTTGTCTAAGCATTCAGAGAGGGCTTGAAACCCTAATTTTGATTGTGGTGAATGCTCAACAATTCCTTGAGGAGATTGATGAGGCACAAAAGTACATCCATATTGTGATGATGATTTGCACAATGATGGGAAATATTAGTGGTCAAAATTTGGGGTATGACAATTATATTTAAATAAATTAAATAAATATTCTAATAAATTTGGGGTGTTACAACTCTCCCCCACTTACAGAATTTTCTCCCTCAAAAATTATCTCAAAGAAATAGAGTCGGATATGACTCCCTCATCTGATCTTCACGTTCCCAAGTCCAACTTTCGCCAGCTGGTCCACCCCACAACACCTTCACCAATGTTATGTCTTTACCCCGCTGTTGCTTCATCTCTCGACCATCAATCCGCACCGGTAATGCTTCCACTGTCAGGTTATCCTTCACTTGTACATCATCCATCTGAATTACATGTGACGGATCTAGAACGTACTTCCTCAACTGAGACACATGGAACACGTCATGGAAATTCACAAGTCACGGCGGTAAAGCGATTCAATAGGCTACCTCTCCTATCCTCTGCGAGATTTGATATTGACCAACAAAACATGGAGTGAGCTTCCTAGACTTCAAAGCTCTACCCACACCAGTCACTGGCGTCACCCTCAAAAACACGTGATCTCCCTCTTGGAATTCAAGTGTCTTCCTTCTCTTATCATGGTAGGTCTTCTGGCGACTCTGCGATGCTCTCATCCTTTCTTGGATCATCTTAATCTTCTCATTCATCTCTTGCACAATCTCAGGTCCGAGTACAACATTCTCGTCCGATTCATACCAACACAAAGGAGTCCTACACCTCCTCCCATACAAAGCTTCATAGGGCGCCATTCCAATACTAGCATGAAAACTATTATTGTACGTGAACTCAATCAACGACAAATGGCTATCCCAAGATCCTCCATGATCTAACACATAAGTCCTCAGCAAATCCTCTAAAGATTGGATAGTCACTTCTGTCTGACCGTCCGTCTGCGGATGATAGGCAGAACTCATCCTCAACTTAGTACCCAACGCATCTTGCAAACTCTTCCAGAACCTCGATGTAAATCTCAGATCTCTATCCGATACAATACTCTAAGGTATCCCATGCAACTTCACAATCTCCTCAATATACATCTCGGCTAACTTATGCATAGAATGATTAATCTTCATCGATAAGAAATGAGCCGATTTAGTTAATCTATCCACAATCACCCAAATGGAATCATTTCTCTTAGCAGTCTTCGGCAATCCCATCACAAAATTCATGGAAATACTATCCCATTTCCATTCTGGAATCCTGAACGGCTGCATCATACCTAAAGGCTTCTGATGCTCAATCTTTGACTTCTGACAAGTCAAACACGTATAAACAAACTCCGCAACATCCTTCTTCAAGAATGCTCTTCTTAATTGTGGAACATTTGGAACACACACTCTATCTCGAAACCTCATCACACCATCCTCGTCGATCCGGAATTCTCCTCCGTTACCTTGGTTGCTCAAAATCAACTGGTTAAGTAACTGCAAGTCCGATTATTGTTCCACTCTGATCTCTTCCAGAATGCCATTAGTCAACTTCAACATTCCAAACTTCACACTGTCAGGAGTCTCTTCACACACTAACTCAAGTCTCGGAATTTCTCAATTAATTCCAACTCTTTCACCATAAGCATTGACATATGCAATGACAATCTGCTCAATGCATCGCCCACTACATCTGCTTTGCCCGGATGAGAACTCAAATCAAAATCGAAATCCTTCAACAACTCTAACCACCTTCTCTGCCTCATGTTCAATTCATTATGATCGAACAAGCACTTTAAATTCTCATGATCACCGAACACTTCAAATTTAGGGCCAAATAGATAAGCCTCCAAATTTCCAACACAACACCAAAACGGCCAACTCTAAGTCATGCGTAGGATAATTCCTTTTATGAACCCTCAATGTCTCGAAGTAAAAGCAACAACTTGTCCAATCTGTATCAATACTCCACATAGACCCATCTTCGACGCATCACAATACACCACAAAAGATTCACTCGAATTAGGAAAAAATCAACACTTGAGCAGTCGTCCACCTCTCCTTCAATTCCATAAAACTCTCTTCACAATCTACATCCCACACAAAAGCTTGACCCTTTCGAGTCAACTGAGTCAAAGGTAAAGCCAACTTAGAAAAACCCTCGATACACTTGCGGTAATAACCCGCCAACCCCGGAAAACTTCGTATC
Organism: Lathyrus tuberosus; assembly: GCA_022829125.1. Lineage (NCBI taxonomy): Eukaryota > Viridiplantae > Streptophyta > Magnoliopsida > Fabales > Fabaceae > Lathyrus > Lathyrus tuberosus. The sequence continues at coordinate 14,592,407 of JALAZF010000003.1, forward strand.
TCAGTAGCAGACTTCGGAGTCTCCCACTGCAACACAACATCAAACTTAGAAGGATCAACATTAATTCCACCCTTTAATTCTCTTGGACAAGGAACTCACTTCCCTCAACCAAAACCCACACTTCGACAGTTTCACATACAACTTCATCTCTTTCAACACTTGCAACACAGTCCTCAAATGCTTAGCATGCTCTCCTTCGGATTTAGAGTACATCAGAATATCATCAATAAAACCCGCTACAAACTTATCCAAATACTCATGAAAAATCTGATTCATATACTACATGAACAACATACCTCATCCTGAAGCTATCTTCGGGATATTAGCAGGCTTAACACGAATGTGATGATAAACAGACCTCAAATCAATCTTGCTAAAATACAAGCATCCACCAATTGATCCATCAAATCATCAGTCCTCAGAAGTGGATACTTATCCTTGACCGTCACTTTATTCAATCGTCTATAATCCACACACAATCTCATAGTACCATCTCTCTTCTCCACCGACAACACAGGAGCACCCATGGAGAAACACTCAGTCGAACAAACTTCATCCCAAGCAACTCTTCCAATTGCTTCTTCGATTCTCCCAACTCAGATGTAGACATCCGGTAAGGAGCCATTTGTCATACCCCAAATTTTGACCACTAAGATTCCCCATCATTGTGCAAATCATCATCGCAATATGGATGTACTTTCATACCTCATTAGTCTCCCCAAAGATGGGTGAGCATCCACTACAATCAAATTTAGGGTTTCAAGCCCTCTCGGAGCTCTTAGACAAAGGATCAATCAAGGAATGACATGATCTTCAACATGTCTAGCCTCTCAAACATCCAAAATGGATCAAGAGGACTCCCACATCAAGGATCAAGCACAAAGTTGCAACATTCCAAGTGGATTAAGCCTCAAGATCGCTAGTGTCACCAAATTAGGGTTTTGGTCGACCAGGGCCTCCAGATGGAAATTTTCCTCTGGGCATAAGCCAAAGGCTTCAAAACACAACCTAAGATGCTCCAAGGGACATCATGAACCCAATCATCAAGTCAATTTTGCCTCAGGGGATGCATTCATAAAAATCAGGAATTAGGGTTTCTCGACCTAATTCACCCCTAAGTTGACTTTTGGGACAAAACATGAGCCAAGACCTCAAGAGAGGATTTGAGGGTCTCTAACACACTACATTGATCCATTTACAACAATGGATTGATCCAAGAAGCTTGACACACAAGTTTCAATTTCATCTGAACCACAGTTAGGGTTTTTGAAGAAAAGGTCAACTGTACCTTTGACTTTTGACCAGGACATGCTCCCAAACCTTGGGACAAGATTCAATACACCCTATAACACCTATGAAATCAATCCATCAAGTTTGATTTAGGTCAAGGACTTGATTTCATAGAGGATAGCACAGTTTGAAATTTATCTGATAAAAAGTCAACTGTGCCCAAAAGTCAAAGTTTGACTTTTTAATTTTTTGGTAAATTATGGTTCCCTAACCCTAAAATGATGTTAATGTGTGATTTGAATCAACATTCATCAAGAAAAATCAAAGAAAGTGGGATAACTTGTAAAAGGGGTAACCATAAAAAACTTAGAATTTTTCTAAGTTATGGAACAAAGTGGCTAGGGTACCAACTTCCAAGGATCATAACTTGTGATCCAAGCAACCATTTTGGTTGGTCCAAAGCTGGATTTGTAGCTCTCATGGCACTCTACAAAATCTTCAACTACACCTCACTCCAATTCATTGTGGATTCTGAGTTATGATTGGATCAAAATGACTAAAAACATGAAAGTACAACTTTTCTAAGACTTAGACAAAATTTTGTCCAAGACGGATTTTGTTGAAAACACCAAAACTTGTGGGATTTTTTCACATAGTTGCAAGCTGAATCAATTCATGATGTAAACATCAAAGTTTTTGTACATGTTGCCTACAATCCAAGCAACTCACTAGCATGAAACAACTCCACTTGAGCCAAGAGTTATGGCTGCTACAACACACCATGGCAAGGCTGTCATGAAAAATCAGTTTGTGAGATTTCTTGTCTTGCACGATTTTGAGCCAAAGACCAATGATCCATATGCCACAGTCATCTAATCTGATCCTAATCCAAAGGATCCCACTTGCAAGGCTGAATCCAAAAGCCAAAGGATCTTCCAACTTGAGATCAATGCATTTTGGCATATTATGCCTTGAATTCAAGGGCATTAATATGGAATAGTGCACTTTCAAGATTCTCACTCTCCTCAGTCAAGTTCTCTGATTAAATAACAATAAAAACATCTGAAGAATGTGGATTTGGTCAAGACATAGCATTGCTCTTGGGAGGGGCTAGGTTTCCTTGCATGAGAAGAAATGCCACCAAGCCAAAGTCATCGAATGTGATATGATCCAGCAGCCATTCACTATTCCTCCAAGAAAAGATTTGATCACCTATAAATAGAGGTTCCAATTGATCATTCAAATCACCCCAAAGCAACTTACAACATTGCTTTCTCTCATTCTCTCTTAAGTGCCAAGTTTCTTTGTTTTTGAGCAACCACCATCAAGTTTTGAGTTGCAGCCTTAATCAATCCCTTCCAATTGCTCAAACACATCACATATGATGTATATGAGGTGTTCAAACACTTAAACCATCAATGTAACACCTTTAGCTCAAAATCACTCTTCAACCAAGCCATTATGCCTCAATTCTGCAGTTGGATTCCTCCAAATTGATCCAAATATTTTCAAAGTGTTCCAAGGCTTGCAATCCACTCAACAACAACCATTGAAGCTGTAGGGTCATCAAACCACTTCTGGAAGACCATATGTGCAGAGTTCCATTTCAGCTTGCATCAAGGTAAGCCTCAAAACTACATCTTCATGATCCATGCATATTTCCTCGCATGATACTTTTGCCAATTGCTTGTCATCATATGTTGAGTGTTTCCCCTCAATCAATTATTATTTACAATTCGTATATAGGATTTCCTTGAGTTCATGCCAATTTTAGGGTTCTTCAGGTTCTAACTTGTTATGTTCTGATTCAATCTATTTCAACAAAATTGAATATTGCCATCATGATCCTTGTTAAAAAATGCATGAGTTTGGTGTTTGAATCATGTTAAATGGATGACAGACGAGTGAGATAGGGTGCTTCATGCACGAGCTCGAGGAAGAAGATGGCCATGGCGCCATTCTTCAGGTTTTCCAACCAAGTTTGCCTTATGTTTTTCATTTGCCATGTATATAATGAATTGGCATTGCGCCCTAATGGAAACACTAGTATGTTTGTGAGTATTGGCAAGCAGGAGGTCTGGAGTTCGAATCCCCCTCGCCCCAGACCTCTTTTTTTATCACTTTTTCCTATTTTTCTTATTTTTCATATTATTTTATTAATGATTTGAAAAATTAATTTCTCACTCAATTTTTATCATTTTTTATTGGTTCTTTTTCTGAAAAATCACAAAAATGTTGAAATATTTTATTCCACAAAAAATTAAATTTATATTATTTATTTAATATAATTGGTATTTTTGTGAATAAATTCATTTTTTATTGTTTTTAAACATTTAAAAGTGAATATTTATTTTGAAAATCAAAACCAAATGAATTCTAAATCATCTTGTGATTAAAACCTCATTTTTCAAACCTTAAACAAAAATCACAAGTGGTTTATCCAAACTTATTCGGTATTTTTATCATTTTTATTGATTTTCTTTAAATATTTACTTTTAAAGGAAAACAAAATTAGGGTTTCTTTGATTTTCACCCTCATCAATCAATTTCAAACACTCATGGGCCTCTAATAGAGTGTAAGTCCCAATCCTTTTGTAAATACACCATAATTTGGGCCTCAGTCATTGTATAAGTCCCACTGTATTTTCAAAAACAACGGCGCAATCATCGCCTTTTTAACAAAATCAACTGGGCCTCTCCTCGAGCTATAAGTCCCAATTCTATTTCTTAAAACTCTTTGGGCCTCTAATAAAGTGTAAGACCCAAACATTTTTTATAAAACCAAAATAATTTGGGCCTCAGTGTATTGTATAAGTCCCGATACTGTCAAAAAGTTCGGCACGATCGTCGCCTTTTTAACAAAATCACTTTGGGCATCTCCTTGAGCTGTAAGCTCCACCACTTTTCAAAATCTTTAGGCCTCTAATAGAGTGTAAGATCCAATCCCCTTTTAACCCAAACCTTTTTGGGCCTCAGACATTGTATAAGTCCCTTTGCGTTAAAAGAAAAATCTCGGCGCGATCGCCAGTTCAAAAACCAAATCACCCTGGGCCTTTCCTTGAGCTGTAAGCCCCACCACTGGTACAAAAATAAATTAGTAGGCCTCTAACAGAGTGTAAGACCCATCCCCTTGTACATAAAAACTTTTTGGGCCTCATGTATTGTATAAGTCCCTTTATACAAACAACGGTGCGATCATCGTTAAAACTTGGGCCTCTCATTAAGCTGTAAGCCCCAACCATCTTTTCAAAGCACTTTCTCCTTTGATTTTGAATTCAAATATATGTTGTTATCAAAACTTTCTTTGTTGAACAACTAACCAAATAGCATGGAAGCTCTACAACGGGTAAGTGTTTATCCGCTTTCATTTACCGCTTTCATATGTATATAACTGTATTGTGGGGCTGCTTCACTGTAAGTCTTCTTTCACATCCTTTTATATACTTGTCACATATCCACTGTGTAATACTAGTATAGTTATTTAGAGTTTTCCCCGGCAACTACATCTAGCACTAGATAAAGCCCTGTTGGTCACTCTTAAATACAAACAAAACTAGATCCCGTGTAAGATTCCAGATACTGTCTTCCCTCCTCTTGGGGTTAAACAATATGGAACAAAGAGAAAGGCAGTATTCTCGGTGAACCTTTTCTCAGACTGTCACCCTTAGAAATTGTCAAAGAAACTCTAACTCCCCAGAGATGATCTTTTCTCCGTGAATGGCATCTCTTGAGTTTCTTCCAAATTCTCGAACTTTCCTGGAATGATCTCTTCTCGGTGAATTGCATTTCTTGAACTTCTCTTGGTTTGGGGACCCACAGGCTTCCTAAAAGCATCCCCGCCTCCTCTTGGGCGTTGTACAAGGACCCTTCGGCTTCTTAGAAGTTCTCATGCCTTCTATTGGGCTTAATACAAGGACCCTGACGACCTCTTAAAGGTATAAGACAGAACTTAGTCATCCTTTGCTAGAGCAGTATTTCCAGCGTCAAAACTCTGACCATTTTAGGGTTGATACTCATCCCTTAATACCTGTGCCTCCTCTTGGGCATTGTAGAAAAGATAAAACTCTAGACTTGGACAGTCTAAGACCCTTGAGTCTCAAAGACATTCTCAAGCTCCTTTCCAACATAGAAAGAAACCCCGGTCTCTCCCATGAGAGTTCCCCACACTTGTGTCGCTCCCGAAAGATTCGCATCCAACGGTACAAACGCGAGAGTGGCGCGGAAAACAGAGTCGCCAGCAATGTGTATTTATCCCAAGAGAGGGAAAGGAAACACTGAGTAAACCTGAGGGGAAAGGATAGAGCATGGTCTTGCGACCAAGAGAACTGGGTTCGGGAGTCAGTTACGCGTGAGGAAGGTATTAGCACCCCCACGCGTTCATCGTACCCAATGGGATCCACGCTTGCTTGTCTCGATCAAAGGGTGTCGTCAACTGGAGCTCCGCTGCTACTGGAAAGGAAAAGGAGCAGGAAAAAGGAAAAGGGAAAGGAGAGAGAGAACAAGGAATAAATGTAGGGAAAATAAAGAAGTGCTCGCATGGGCCCTACCCCACTACCTACGTATCTCATCGGGAGCATGAGAATCAGAGCGACGTAGTTCCCCTCACTAGGGGTGGATTGTGTTTTTTAGGGAACGGCTTACGTTCTAGCTCAGGTGTTGCAGGCTCGCTGAATCGAGTGTGTTACCGTCTTGCAAGAGAACGAGTAGGAGCACGTTCGTACGCTGAGAGTGAGTGAGATGAGAAAAGAATTCCCGAAGGAAAGACGTTATTGTTGGTTTGAAGTTTTTTAGCAATAATTGTTTTTTATAGTTATTTGTAACTTGCATTGCACCAAAGTCTGCCATGCGGGAACGAGTAAGTCGCATGGTCGCACCCAAATGGAACATATGCTAAACACTCTAGAAGAGGAGGGGGGACCCCTCATTCTTCATTTCCTGCATTTAAGGCTTGAACGCAATACACGCTAACCTTTATTAAGTATTTTTTACTTTTTCTTTTGAGATGAGAAGAGAAACGCAAAGGAAACTCTTAAGGGAAACTAAGATTCCTAATGTTATCATGCATGGATGTCCTATGGTTAGTGAGGTTTAGGAGAGAAGACTACCTAACCTAATGCTAATCCTACTCCAAGCTTAATAAAAAATTAAGTTGGACTAGGTAGCTCTAAGGGGAAAAGAATCCAAGACTTGAACAAGTCTTGAGATTCATGGGATGAGAAAGAGTGAAAGAGAAGAAAAGAGAAAGAAAAGAAAAGAAATGAGATACAATAAATGGAAGCAAGCATATCACACCAAAAATATTCAACTCAAATTAATAAACATGTTTCAAAGATCAATGCAAAACAATTCACGTAAGCATACAAAAATAAACATGAAAAAATGCAAGCATACTTGAATTAAATGCACAATTAAACACACATGGATTTCATAACAAAGTGAAATGAGAAAGGCAAGATGAAAATGAAACAAGACCAGAACTCACATCATATCATCATCAACAATTCACAGGTGCAAAAGAGATTCACATTATGCAATATTATGCACCAAAGAAGTTACAAAGCAAAGGGGATGATATGCATCACATAATTCAAACCATGATGAACAAGTGAGATGAAAATCAAGTAATGAACCCAAAGGGCAGTAGCATACACATTAGAATCATGCCAAGATCAAACTCAAGTCATACAAGATTAATCATTAAGCAACACACTCAAAACATGCATCAAAATTGAGAAAGACATTCACTTATCATTCATGCAAGCAAGCAAAGAAGTGTGAGGCATAAAGTGAAATGAAAATCACATAATGAACCTTAAATCAAGAGGGCCAGAACCTCAAGCATATCATACAAGTCAAACAAAAGGTTTCATACATGAGTGAATTCACACAAAGAAGCAATCACAAAATTAGGTTGAACATATCACAAGATTCAAGTACAAAACAACATCAACTTGTAAAATCAAGAACAAATTGAAAAATGACCAAATGAGGATTATTCCAAAGTCAAAAGTAAGCTCAAACAGAACATGATCATACCATAAAAACATCTCAAGCATCAATCCATCACAAGTAAGTAAATGCACTCAAACTAGATCATGTATCCAAGTATACCTCAATCAAACTTGCATCACAAACAAAATTCAACCAAAAATAGCAAAGTGGATCAATAAAATCCCAAAAAATAATCAAACAGAATTTAACTCAGTCAAGTAACATATACAAAAAGATTGGATCAAAAAGAATTAAAGAACTTGTCTAAAAGTGATCCACAAATTAAGGTATGCAAGACATTGAGCATGAATCGAGGGTTAATAAAACTTGAGTGGAAAGTCACTAAAAGTAACTCAAACCAACCTCAAACCAGTATTGAAACAACCTCACATTGTGCCTTAAAAGTGACCAAAAGATTGGCCTCAAATGATGTGTGAAGGTCACAAAAATTCCTAACCCTAGAAGAAGGGTATCATTGGAAACACTCTAACAATTTAATTCAAAATAAAATAAAAAAATGAAATTAAAAATAAAATAAAATAATGAAAATTAAGTTGACACATTAAAATATCAGAAAAATATTTTTGTAGATTTTTATAACTTATTTTCATACTAAAATAAAATTAAACAACAAATAAAAAGAAAAGAAAGAAAATAAAAGAAATAAAGTCAGGAGGGGTGTAAACAGTAAAAGAAATGCGTTGCAAATGGAAAAAGGCCCAGATTGTGGGGTGCGAATAGAAAGGCCCAAACAAACAAGCCCAAAGCGCATGGTCAAAGAGAGAGCACAAGGAATACAGTCAACCATCAGATGTAATCCATACCAACCATTTAATCCAACGCATATTAACAAGTCAACACAAAATCCACAAGATCAAAAGTAATTTAAATCAACGGTCCAGATCCTCAGATACACCATAATCCACATGTGTACACGCACACACAAACATAGAGAGCACCATACAACCACACGTGACACGCACATGCACTCATTAATGTGTTGTCACGCTTTCAGCCACACGATCAGATCAACACTCCACATTAAGTCAAAAATTCAAAAAAACAACAAGATTAATGAACCTGATCTGAGGTACACGTTAACAATCATGTGGTAACATACACATAAGCATGAAATTAAAAACAAAAAAAAACAAAATGTGGCGCAATGAGGAGCGTTAGATCTAAGGAAAGGACGGACGGGTTGCTTCTTCTTCCTCAAAATTCCTCGCCGAACTGAACCTCAGGCAGCCGCCGGAGCTAGGGCTCCGGCCACCCTCTCTGGTGAGCTGTGGTCCAAAAATCTCCAGAAAATGCATATAGGTACTCCATTTTGACCAGAAAAATGCAAGGATCTCAAATATCCAGTCCATTTTAACAAATAATCAACCAATAATGAGAATCGAACAAAAACAATTTTAGATCTAAAACTTTAAACTCACAATACACACATGATACACGTCCAAACTTCAAATAAAATAGATCACCATGCTCAGGGAAGTTCACAGATCATTATGCACATCAAAAATTCAAGTTCTATGATGATGAAAAATACACTAACCTGAACCTTGAAGAGCTTAGAATACACCAAGAAATCCCTCCAAAAACTGCAGATCTACTCCTTGGAACCTCTAGATGCAAAATAAATGCAACTAGAGCTTGAAATCATGCTAAATCTTGAGATTTAAGTTTGAATCCTCTTGAATGGCACTTGATAAAATCCTCAGTATGAACTCGAAATAGCAGTTGATTCTTGCTCTATTCTCTTCACTGATCAAGAATATGAAGAGAAAACTCAAAGAAGCTCCAAGAAGAGTGAGATTCAATGAGAGGAAGTGTGAGAGCAAAAAACCAAAACTGTGTAAATGAGAGTCTCTACCCTAGCTGTGAGGGTATGAGTAAGCATATATACTCTCCATTAGTTCACTGATTAGGATTAAGAAGTGATTAGAACTTTGGTTAATGAGATTTGGGTGAAATTGCAAAAATGCATTTTACACCACCACCACTAATTTACACGTGGGAAACCCTTGCCACCAGCATGATTCACCTCCAATTCACTCATGGATCACTTCTGAATTGATTTTGGGCCTTGTACTTTCTTGGTTTGTAAGTTTTGAATCAATTTGCATTTTTGAATAATGTGAAAATAATGAGAAATATAGCATGGAATGAATTGATTCAAAGGCCACAAATGATCTTCTTGACTTGTATTTTGATATTGTAATGTGACATGAAGCAATTGGGAACATTACAAGTCCTTTTGAGTAAAAATGCAAATGGTGGAAAATTTGACATATAAGGAATCCATGAAAAGCACCTTGCATTGTTTTGGCCATAACTAGAGATCCACAAATGATATGGAAATGTTCTAGTACTTTTTGGAAATGGGAGAGAAGGATCTTCAACTTTCATGTTGGAGGAAAATTCATTTGGAGCTTCTTTGATGATGAAAAGTCAAGTTGAATGTGGTAGAAAAATTGCCAAAAATGGAAAGTTCTCATTATAGGTCATTTTCCAAATTTAGTAACTTTTGCACAGACTCTTGATTTTTGATGAATGGTGTGAAACTTGACATTTGAAGACCATATGAGGATGTGAGACCTTGAAACCCATGAAAAGATCCTCAAAATTCCACAGTTGACTTTCTCCTTTACAGTTGACTTTTCCTCATTTCACCAGCAACTGATCCACTGAACAGTCTTCACCATGAACCATCAACCAAATATCCATCCATGAACACTTGTGAGCATATGGAAACCATAAAAACATGCTTGAACCCCCAAGGTCTTCAAGAAACTCTCTTGAAACCAAAAACCCTAATTGGTCTCTCTGGTTAAGAGGGAGAAATCCACTTACAATCTTTTGCCATGCTTGACCTTAAGAAGATATGATGAACCCCATGAGCCACCTTGAAGCTTGATACTTGAGAATATAGACCAAACCTTGATCCCATGACCTATGCTGAATTCCATGCCATGCAATCTATGACCTACTATGGAATGCAAATGAGTAAAGCATAGACCAATTTGTTGAGAAACATGAAGGTAAATTTTGAGGTATTACAGCTGCCCCTATTCAATCAACTGTGAATCTGAATGGATGAAAGCAACGACTATCAGGAATTCAAGATACATAGGGATTGAATACAAAAATAACCGAGAAAATTTGCACTGTGGTTAGAGAAAATGCTGTAAAGGTAAGGGAGAAAAGTTGGTGAAGAAGACCTTGGAACCATTGAACCCCATAGGAAACCTGTCGGGAATTGGTGAACAACCTATCGGGAACTGGTGAACAACCTGTCGGGAACCGGTGAGATACCTGTCGGGAACGGGTGAGATACCTGTCGGGAACTGGTGAGATACCTGTCGGGAACTGGTGAGATACCTGTCGGGAACTGGTGAAATACCTGTCGGGAACTGGTGAGCTTGGACCTGTTTTTCCTATCGGGAATGGGTAAGTGTGTAATACCCCAAATTTTGACCACTTAGATTTCCCATCATTGTGAAAATCATCATCACAATATGGATGAACCATCATGCTTCATCAGTCTCCCCAAAGATGGGTGAGCATCCAATACAATCAAAATTAGGGTTTCAAGCCCTCTCTGAGTGCTTAGACAAAGGATCAATCAAGAAATGACATGATCTTCAACTTGTCTAATCTCATAAATATCCATAATGGATCACAAAGGACTCCCACTTCAAGGATTAAGCACAAGGCTGCTCCCTTCTAGGTGGATCAAGTCTCAAGATCGACAGTGTCACCAAATTAGGGTTTTAGTCGACCAGGGCCTCCAGATGGAAATTTTCATCTGGGCACAAGGCAATGATCCAAAACATGACCTAATATACTTCATGGAACCTCATGAACCCATGCATCAAGTCAATTTTGCCTCAGGGGATGCATTCATCAAAAATCAGGAATTAGGGTTTCTTGACCTAATTCACCCCTAAGTTGACTTTTGGGACAAACCATGAGCCAAGACCTCAAGAGATGATTTTAGGGTCTCTAATACACCATATTGATCCATTTGGAACAATGGATTGATCCAAGAAGCTTGAGCAACAAGTCTCATTTTCATCTGCACCACAATTAGGGTTTTAAGGGAAAAGTCAACTGTAACTTTGACTTTTGACCAAGACATGCTCCCAAACCCTAATACATGATTGAATATACCCTATGACACCCATGAAACATGTCCATCAAGTTTGATTTAGGTCAAGGACATGATTTCTTGAAGAATTGCACAGTTTGGAATTCATCTGATAAAAAGTCAACTGTGCACAAAAGTCAACTTTGACTTTTTGAGATTTTTCACCAAAATGATTTTTAACCCTAAAATGATGTTAATGTATGATTTGAATCATCATTCATCAAGAAAAATCAATAAAAGTGAGATAACTTGTAAAAGGGGTAACCATAAAACTTAGAAATTTTTCTAATTTAAAAATAAAGTGGCAAAGGTACCAACTTTGGAGGACCATAACTCCTAAACCACAAGGCCATTTTTCCTCATCCAAAGATGGATTTGTAGCCCTCACTATCACCTACAAAAACTTCAACTACAAGTCATTCCAATTCATTAAGTATTTTGAGTTATGGAATGATCAAAGTGGCTGAAAAGTGAAAATGTCACTTTTTCCAACACTTAGTGAATTTTTCACTAAGTCAGAATTTGCCTTCACTTTTTGCCAAATGTAGGGGGATTTTTCACTTGGAATCAAAAGAGATCAAAACCAAACTTGTTCAAACAGTTGTTGTATCATGTAAGAGCTTTCCAAAATGGCCAAGAACATTGCCAAATTCAACCTACATCATGAGATACAACATTGGCAAGTTGCCTTGCTGAAATCTGTCAAAGCAAGGCAGAATTTGCAACTTTGGTCGATTTGCCAAAATCAGCCAAATTCAATTGCTCCAATCCACTTGGACACCTCAGAGGATTGAATCTAAAGGGGACAATCACTGAGCCAAGCCTCCAAGGTCCAAGGAACAAGGAATAGCATGTTGAACCTAGAGTTGCCAAAATAGGGACAAGACTTCAAATTTGGAATGAGGCATTCAATGGAACCATCAAGGTGGCATGGACTGAGCCATTCTCATCTGAAATCAGTCAAGACTTATCCAAGACCAAGGGGACCAAAGCTCTGTGCCCTAACCTCTAGTCAATGGCTAGAGGAGACTTGGATTCTCATTGGACAACATTGGCCAAACCTACTTACCAGCTGCCATGCACTATTCCTTGCAAAACAAACTTGCTCTACTATAAATAGAGCTCAATTGTGGTCTGTTTAAGTACACCAAAGCCATTTAACAGATGCTTTCCTCAAAATCTCTTTCTCTTGGCAAAAATGCCTTTCTTAGCAAGGTAGCTATCAGGTTTTGAGTTTGAGAGCAATTCTGCACAAACCAATCACTCACACACCTCACATACATCACATATGAGCTGATCAAACACTCACATAACATCTGAAACATCAATTTCACAAAATCACTTGCCATCCACACAAGTTTGAAGTGAAGTTGCAGCTGAGATGCCATAGACTGATCCAGTCCATTTCAATTCAATCCAAGTGTTCAAACACACTCCATATGGTGTAGGGAAGCTGTCCAGATCATCACCACTCATCTGTAACACCTCCAACTCAAAATCACATCTGCTCTTGCTGTCACGACTTGGAGGTAAGCACATACTTGGTCATCTCTCAATCTATGCATATTTCCTCGCACAATAATTTGGCCATATGTTCATAATCATGCATGGAATGTTTTCCCTCAATTAATTGCATTGTTTGAATCGTGTATCAAAAATCCTAGCCTTCATGCAGAAATTAGGGTTCTTGAGGTCTCTTCGTGATTTCTTGTTGTATGTTTAATTTAAATGAAATTAAAGTACATAGACATGATCGTGGGGTTGAGGCGAGCATAATGATATGTGGATTGCATGTTATAATTACGTATTCAGTGAGATTGGATGGAAAATGCAAATCTCGGCAAACTGAAAAACGCGCGTGTTCTTGGTGTTGTTCTTGGCGCCATTTTCATATATTTGAATTTTGTGATTTTGTTTAATTGATTCAAAAATTAATTTCTCTCTGAGTTTTAATGATTTTGAGTTGATTCTTTTTTTAATAATTCACAAAAATGTTAAAATATTTTATTTTATCAAAAAATCCCAAAAATATTATTTATTTCATATAATTGATATTTTTGTAAAGAATTAATATTTTGATTGTTTTTGGCATTTTAAATATTTTTTCTACATTGATTTTGCAACTTTTAATGCTTTCTAATTATTTTGTAGGTCAATACTTAATTTTTGAAGCATTAATCCAAGATCACAATTTGTTTTCCATGTGTTAAACAATTTTTGATCATTTTAATTGAATTTTTATTCAATTAAATACATTTTTGAAAACAAATTAGGGTTTTGGATTAATTCAACCCTCATAAATCATTTTCAAAACACTTTGGGCCTCTATTAGAGTGTAGGACCGAATCCTTTTTTTGACCAAATTATCTTTGGGCCTCACGTATTGTATAAGTCCCGATACCGTCAAAAAACAAACGGCGCGATCGTCGCCTTTTCAAAAATCATCTGGGCCTACCCTCGTGTTATAAGCCCCACTCTTTTCTTTAAACCATTTTGGGCCTCTTGAGAGAGTGTAAGACCCATCCCCCCTTGTACAAAAACTTTTTGGGCCTCACTCATTGTATAAGTCCCTCTGTACAACTAAACGGCGCGATCGTCGCCCGTTTAAAAATAAAAACCATCTGGGCCTACCCTCGAGTAGTAAGACCCATTTCTTTTTCTTTAAAACACTTTGGGCCTCTTGAGAGAGTGTAAGACCCATCCCTTTGTACAGAAAACCATTTTGGGCCTCAGTCACTTGTATAAGTCCCTCTGTACAAATTCAAACAGTGCGCTCACTGATAAAACCCTGGGCCTCTCCTTGAGCTGTAAGCCCCACATCTTTCTTTTTCAAAGAACTTTCTCCTTTGATTTTGAATATACTGTTGTTTTTAATCTTTCTTTGTTGAACAACTAACCAAACAGCATGGAAGCACTACAACCGAGTAAGTGGTTATCGCTTTCATTTACTGCTTTCATATTATAAACTGTATTGTGGGGCTGCTCACTGTAAGTCTCCTTTCATAAACTCATATCTACTGTGTAATAATAGTATAGATATTTCGAGTTTCCCCGGCAACTACGTCTAGAACTAGGTGACACCGTTTCATTTATTCATAGAAATAGATGACTAGATCCCCAATAGGAGCACCAGATACAGTCTTCTCTTCGGCTGTCCTCCTTAGGAATCGTCAAGAAGCTCTACTCCCCAAGATGAATGTATTCTCCGTGAATGGCATCTTTGAGTTTCTTCCCAATTCTCGAACTTTCCTGACTTGATCTATTCCTTGTGGATAGCTTGCCTTGAATGTCTCGGGGTTTGGGTACCCACTACGGTCATAATCTTGGACCTTAACTAAGGAACCCTCTTTAAAAGTTAAAAGTCGCTGGATAGTAAACCTCGCACGTTTACCAGTGGTTTTTATCTTTAAAAGAGTTATCTCTCCTAATGGAAAGGAGATGATAGACCCACGGGCTTCTTAAAAGCATCGGCCTCCTCTTGGGCATTATTCAAGGACCCTACGGCTTCTTAGAAGTATTCACAACCTCCTCTTAGGCTTCGTATAATGATCTCTTCCTCCGGGAATGATAGCCTCCTCTTGGGCTTCGTACAAGGACCCGTCGGCTTCTTAAAAGTTTCCAGCCTCCCCTTGGGCTTCGTACAAATTGTCCCGACGACCTCCTAGAGGTATAGGAACAGAACCTAGTCATCCTCATAGAACAGTCCTTTCATAGAGTCTACTACTGTTTCTCGAAGCATAGTACAAAAGATAAAACTCTAGACTCGGACAGTCTAACTTCCTTGAGTCTCAAAGACATTCTCAAGCACCCTTCGTTAAATAGGAAGGAAACCCGCAGACTCGGATAGTCTCGATACCCTTTGGATTTCCCGTTTCCTCAAAGAGAAGGAAATATCCCTGATCCTCAAATCAAATCCCTAAGTACTGTGTTGCTCATATAAGAACTGATTTTCTCTTTTAAATCAGTATATTGGATCTGTCACTCAACTGAAACAGTTACAATAGCCTCCATCTCGGGCTTCGTACGAGATACCAAAATTCTCCCCAGTGGAGTCAAAATAACCTTTTCGCCTCTCTCTCGGGCTTTGTACGAGATACAAAAACACTCTCTTACTGAGTATAAAAGATTCTCCAACTGAGTCAACTCTTTGTTAGCCTCCTCTTAGGCTTTGTATAACGATATGCCCCACTGGGTCAAAAACTTTTAGCCTCTCTCTCGGGCTTTGTACAAGACACAAAATAGCCTCCTCTTAGGCTTTGTATAATGATTTTCCAAGCGGAAATTAGCCTCCTCTTAGGTTTTGTATAAGAAAACCACTGGTTGATCCAATCGACCTTTTAGCATCAAAGCTGTGCCTCGTTCACAGCATACAAACATCAACAACTCCTTTCCCCCCATCTAATCGCTGTAAGCGGCAAGCCTCTGGATCATCTACATCCATGCCACTGTCCCTCTTTTAGCATGAGAAATTCCTAAGGAAAGATGGCATTGCTCTACACTGAGTTAAAGTCTTCTCCTTCAGGTTAAAACCCTTTCTTTGGAAATTATGGCATTGCTCGGATCCGCGTATCCCAGTTAAAGTAATTCTCCTTCTCCCCTCTTTAGAGATGACAAATTCTCTCTAAAGTCAAGGTCTTTCAGCTTCACATCTTGGGCTTTGAACAAGACACAAATAGACCTTTCAGCTTCACATCTTGGGCTTTGATCAAGATACAAATCACCTTTCGCTTCACGTCTTGGGCTTTGAACAAGACACCAAAACACCCATTTCCTCCCATAGAATAGGAGGAACTATGAGCGCTCTGATTTCCCTGTTTCGGTAAACGGGAATACATAGGCATAAGATCGAAAGAAAAGATCTTAGCGAGCGCAATCAACAAAAAACCCAAATCCCATACCTTCGTCAACCAAAAGCAGTAATTCAAAAGCACCAGTCCTAACATCCTAACCCTTGTTCCCCGCCAGAAACATTAAAGCCCTAGAAAGAAAGAAACCTGTATTGGCGAAATACGAATAACCAGTACAAAGGCCCCCCCACATTGATAGCATCCGTAACCTAACAGACCGCTGTTTAAACTCAGTATGCAAAGCAGGGTTAATTGGAGACATCTATTTCCCTTCCTTATTCATCTCACAATAGGATAAAAAATGAATCGACCTGTAGTTTAAAGCTCAAACCGCAGAGAGCGACCAGCGCTTAAGAACCGCGTCCAAAATCGCTCGCTACAGAAAAGTGGCGCCCACCGTGGGGCCTGTTTTTCTTTCTGTCTGTTTTCCTTGTAAAATGGCGACTCTGCTGGGGAGTCTCCTTTTCTGCCTTAGGGCATCATCCCCGTTTTCCACGGAAAATGGGAACTCTACCGAAGAGAAAGATTGACCTATGCTGGTCCATCTCTTAGGCAGGGAACCACAGATTGGGGCTTCCGCCGGGGAACCCATTTCTGTCAGGAACTTAAGAATCGTAGCTTTATAAGTCTAGGATGATTAGGACAAATATATATACTGCTTTTCCTAATTGCTATACGTGTTTATTTTTCTGCTACTGGGAATGCGTGTGATGCCGCATGTCGTGAGATTGAGTATACACTTAAGAAAAGCCAACCTTTTTCGTAGTGCGGAAGCTATCGAAAATAGCTGTTACGCGATACTACCCTCATTTGAGGCTGGTGATCTATTCTCGGTGAATGGCACTTACTATAAGATTGCACACAACTCGCTGGCGATCCGCTTGTTGTCTGCCTTCCTGGGAGAAGCTGATGATAATGAGTACAGGTACAAAAATCACCCTAGTATAAACCTTTGGGGACGGGTAGAGCCTTGACTTCATGACAACGACCCTTTGACCCCATGTTTTTTCTATGTTTTGTGTGCTGCATTCATGCATTCATTTAATAAAACATTAAAACATTCAAAAAACTTCTCTTCTAGTCTCTCTGTTTTTCAAATTAAACTAAGACTGTGATTGCAAATATCAGAGAAGAGGATTACGCTAATGGATTTCGGAAGAAGGAGAACTCACCAGTATACCTTCAAGGTTCCAAAGCTAGGAGATTTGAGAAAGTTAGCGAGGATGATTGTTAACCCAGAGGCTTTCAGAGCTAAGCACGGTGGTTTGCTACCACTGTTAAGAGTCCATGTGATTAAGGGGATCATGGACGCGCTCATTCAGTTCTATGATCCGGTTTATCATTGTTTCACATTCTCGGATTACCAGCTAGCACCAACGCTGGAGGAGTATTCTCATCTGGCTGATTTACATATCACTGATCGAGTTCCATTTTCTGGACTGGAAGAAATTCCAAAGAATCAGACTATTGCAATAGCAATTCATTTGGACGAGTCTGAGGTCCGGACTCACATGATTACTATGGGTGGCATCGAAGGTTTGCCAGCCCAGTTCTTGACAAAGAAAGCTCTGTACTTTGCTAGTATAGGGAACATGACTGCTTTTGAAAGCATCTTTGTCTTGCTCACCTACGGATTATTTTTGTTTCCCAACATCAATAACTTCGTCGATATCAACGCTATTAAGGTTTTTCTCATTGGAAACCCTGTGCCGACTTTGCTCGCAGATGCGTATCATTCTGTACACTTAGGAAATTTGTACAGCGGAGGGGAGATCACATGCTGTGTACCTTTGCTCTACAAATGGTTTATCTCGCACTTGCCCAAGTCTGCTGCTTTTTGGGATGGCAAGAGTGTCTTACGTTGGTCGCAGAAGATCATGTCTCTCACCAATTCTGATATGGATTGGTGTAATAGGATTTATGAGGGAATCAGAATCATTGATCGTTGTGGAAACTTCCCCAGCGTACCCCTCATAGGAACTAAAGGAGGAATCAACTATCATCCGATATTAGTTCTTCGTCAATTTGGATACCCGATGAGACACATCCCACTGGGTGTTCATCTGGAAGGTCTTTTCTTCAAAGAAGGAGAAAATGACAGAGCACTAAAGATGGAAATAGTGCAAGCTTGGAAACATGTTCATAAGAAAGGACGAGAGTCTCTGGGAAAACCGGACTATGTCTCGGTGGAGCCTTATCTCCATTGGGTACAAACCAGAGCTCTCAAGCTAAAGATGCCTTATCCTCGTTACGGAATTCTTCCGCCGAGGGAAATTGTCATGTACTTCATGACAGAAACTGAAAGGCTTCAGGTTACTCTCAACAAAGTTCAAAAGGAAAGAAGGTCTTAGAAGAAAAAGTACCGCACCTTCGACATAGAGTGTATCCAAATACAGCAATTACTGAAAGAGAAAGATGCTCTGATTAAAATTTTGGAGCAACATGCTGTAGAGAATCAAGATGACCAAAGGAATTTGCTCGCTCCTTTCACCTGGCAAAGGAATGACAACCCGACAACGGCCCAAGCGCCCCGGTCAAAGAAGAGGACTCTGGACCCATTAGTTTAGGTTTCTGTTTCTGCACTTTGTAATCTACTGTATTTCCATTTCTGTAATCCTTTGGAATTCAATAAAAAGGGGTTTCCCCACTGTTTGATATTTGCAATCTAATTGTCGAAGTTTATTTTAATTAAACCTAAAAACAATTAATATAATCATTGCATTCATCATTCTCACATCGCGTATTCTCCTTACCTACGAATCTCACGTTTGTGTCTCGATTCTAGAGTCAAACTGTCTCATTCGTATAATACTCGGGCCAATCGTCAGAAAAAGATGGATGATCTTGAGGAAGAAAATAGAGAGTTGAAAGAAGAGATCGACGCTCTGAGAGAGGATATGAGAAAGCTTCGTAACGACATGCAAGCCATGGCAAAAGCTCAGCTACAAAGAACTGTGATCTCAGAGATCACCTCAACGCCCATCATAGAAAAGTATGATCCTAGGTATCAGATGCCGAAAGATCGTCCTTGGGGCATGCCTGTTAACTATATCCCGGAAGGATATGTTCCGCCGATCACTGAAGATCAGGGAATCACAACAGAAGCCGCTGGGCCTGAAGGTTACAAACTTCGGGAAAGCGAGGATGTCAGGGGCATACTGAAGACTCCTGAAGGTTACAAACTTCGGGAGACGCCAAGACTTACTGCCATAGTCACGGTACCACCTCCTGTGGTGCACACTGTCCCGGAAGGACAGATTCCACAGACACCTTCTGGTAAGAAGGAAACTATGTTCGATAGAATGGATGAATTCCAGGAGCAATTCTTGGAAATGCAGAAAGAGCTGCAAGCCATTCGCGGTCAGGATCTATTTGGAAAGGACGCTGCAGACCTCTGCTTGGTCCCAAATGTGAAAGTCTCGCAAAAGTTACAAGTGCCCGACTTTGAAAAATACAAGGGTAATTCTTGCCCTCAGAGCCATCTGGTGATGTACGCTCGGCGGATGTCAGTTCAGACGGAGAATCAGGACCTGCTGATTCACTACTTCCAGGATAGTTTAACCGGTGCCGCACTCAAATGGTACATGGGTTTAAACCGTACTACGATCAGTACATTCAGAGATCTTGGTACTGCCTTCGTCCAACAATACAAGTACAATTTGGACATGGCACCCGACTGAGATCAACTCAGATCAATGTCGCAAAAGGAAAAGGAAACCTTTAAGGAGTATGCTCAAAGGTGGCGTGAAATTTCCGCTCAAATTTGTCCACCTCTTGAGGAAAAAGAGATGACAAAAATCTTCTTAAAGACCTTAAGCTCATTTTACTATGACCGAATGGTTGCCAGTGCGCCCAGTGATTTCACCGAAATGGTCGGCATGGGTGTACGTCTTGAGGAAGCCATCCGAGAAGGACGTTTGGTAAAAGACACTGGATCAACGAGCGGTACTAAAAAATACGGTAGTGCTCTCCCTAAGAAAAAAGAGCAAGATATTGGGAATATCTCTCTCGGAAAGCAAAGGCGACGTTATCAGCCAGTAGCAGTTGTTACTCCTGCTATCGGCCCCGTGCCTGTTCCTATGTATCAACCTCAGGTTGCGCAGAGTCAACCTGACCAACAAAGGACACAACAGCCTCTTCAGCAGGCTCGTCCTCCATATAAAAACAACCGTACAACACGGCCACCAGGATTTGATCCTATACCCGTAACGTACGCAGAGCTGTTTCCGTTACTGCTGGCTAAGGGGCACATCCAGACTAAGTCTCCCCTTTCAGTTCCGGAAAATCCGCCTTTTTGGTTTAAGGTGGATCAAACATGCCCTTATCATCAAGGAGGTTCAGGGCATAACATTGAGACTTGCCTCAATTTCAAATCCGACGTGCAAAAGCTTGTTAGGAGCGGGCTCTTATCTTTCAAAGATACGAATCCCAATGTTCTTACGAACCCGCTACCTCAACATGAGAAAACTGCAGTCAATCTGATTGAGAAAGAGACTAACAATGTCTATCAAATTCACGATGTACTCTTATTGGGGACCAATCTGGTCAAGATGCATTGTAGACAGAGTGGATATGGCCATGTGCCACCTCATAATTATCACCAGTGTGATATCTGCTCTAAAGATAACCAAGGATGTTCTGTAGTGCAAGCAGCTCTACAGAACAAATGGATCTCCGATGGATCCAGGAGCACCGAGTTCGTGGAGTTAACATGGTCTCTACGAATTCTAACGTCATTCAAAACCACGACATCTGTGTGATGAATGTCAACTTGGTGGCAATGCACTCAAGGCAAAGCCAGTATCATAATCTGCCACGGCACGATTACAGTTCCTGTCTGATTTGCTCAGTAAACAAACAGGGATGCTCTTTCATACAAGAGGCCCTCCAGCGTCAGATGGATCTTGGATGGATCCAAGACTACCATGATAGGAACTCCTATCAAATCAACATGGTTCAGATCTTTGATATTCGCGTGATGAATACCAACCTGGTAGAGTTACATGCTGAGCAGGTCCGACTCGGATTCTTAATATCACATGATTATCAAAGCTGTAAAGCAGGTTGCGAAAACGATCGAGGTTGTACCCTTGTCCAGGAGGCACTTCAGCACTTGTTAAATCACTGGTGGATGCCAATCTATATGGACGAAGATACTCAGCAGATTAGTATCAATAACAGGAATCCTACTCGTCGTCAAAGTCAGGATGTCCGATCAATGGAAGGTAACCTAGTGAGGTTACATTGTATTCAAAGTGGGCATGGCCAGGTGCCACCACACAACTATGACAGTTATAGCATCTGTTAGGAAAGTAACCAAGGGTGTTACCTTGTGAGAGCAGCTCTTCAGGGTCAAGTCGATCATGGGGAAATTCGTCCATATCCAGGTTCAAGACCCATCATTTGGTCGCCGAACTACCTTGCCGAGCAAGTTGAGGATGTTGTCACGATCTCTGGTCATCACCAGATCAGGGATGTTTTTGCCATCGTCCCTCTACTTGACGAATCTAGAGTTCCCAACCGGGAACGGATCAAGGTTACTTATGACGGTCAGAAAAATCAGAAGGTTCCCATAGTCATCTATCTACCGGGGCCATTACCGTATGAATCAACTAAGGCTATCCCTTACAAATACGGTGCAACAATAATTGAAAATGGAAAGGAAATTCCATTACCCTCCATCGTGAATATTGCAGACATCAGTCGTGTAACACGGAGCGGTCGAATCTTCAACCGAGGGGTTGGAGAGTCCAACAAAGAAAAGGAACTTCAGGCAGAAATTCCTGATCCGCCAGTCAGTCAATCTGGTAATCCCGACTTTTCAAAAGACAAAGATGAAATGCTAAAGCTCATCCAAAGAAGTGAATATAACATTGTTGATTAATTGTTACAGACTCCTTCAAAGATCTCAGTATTATCACTGTTACTCAGTTCAGAAGCACACAGAGAGGCTCTACAGAAAGTCTTGGAGCAAGCCTTTGTGGAACAGGATGTAACAATCAGACAATTCGATAGCATTGTCTCTAACATCACTTCCTGCAATAATTTGGGATTTAGTGATGAAGAATTACCTGAAGAGGGTCGCCGTCATAACATGGCGCTCAACATTACAGTTAACTGCCAGGGCGATGCTTTAGCCAATGTACTTTTAGACACAGGGTCAGCCCTGAATGTTATGCCGAAGTCCACTTTGACGCAATTATCATTTAAGGGCCCTCCGATGAGAGTCAGCGAGGTCGTCGTCAAAGCATTCGACGGATCCAGAAAAACAGTTATCGGCGAAGTTGATCTTCCCATAACTATTGGTCCTCACACTTTCCAAATCATTTTCCAGGTCATGGACATCCGGGCAACATACAGTTGTTTATTAGGAAGACCTTGGATACATCAGGCAGGAGCGGTTACTTCAACCCTCCACCAAAAGCTAAAGTTCGTCAAGAACGATCAACTTGTCACGGTTTGTGGGGAACAAGCCTTGCTTGTGAGTAACCTATCATCATCTGCTTGTGTAGAACCCGAGGAGGTTATTGGAACTCAGTTCCAAGCACTATCGGTGAGCAAGAACGATCAGTTCGAAGGAGGAACCTCGATTTCCTCATACAACGATGCTATCAAAGCGGTCGAGAGTACCGATACAACCGGATGGGGACGGCTTGTCATTCCTATTGACAATAAAACAAAGAAGGGTCTTGGTTTTTCTGCAACCTGTACCCAGACAGCCGCCAACGATGAAAGTCTTCATCCCCTTCAAAACTTCTTCCACAGTGGAGGTTTTCTTCACCCAGTGTCTCAGACAGTTCATGCTATCAATGAGGAAGATCCCTCTGACACAGATGAAGAATGGAAGTCCTACCTTAACAAGGACGGCTATATGTCTCAGGAAGAGGTGCCTATGCCTTTTTGCTTTCCTACAGAAAGTACGAGATTTATACCAAGATCAGATGTCGAAATGATCTACGGGGATTGTGATCCGAAAGGATGTCGTGCTCCGCCAAATTCATTAGAGGAAGACACTCTGATGAAAGACAACTTTGACTGCAATTACTATGGCCCGATGGATGGCCTGCCAATGTGGCAGCCTTACCCAGGAAACTTAGGGCAAGAAAGTCAGCCGAGTAATGAAACTCAGCTGAGCGTCATTGAACAGAATACCTGTGTCCCCACCATGTCATGGGATCAACACTCAGGTCATTCGGAAATTACTCAACATGAAGATGAATTCGCAACGTTTGCAGGACTAGAATTCATCAATTATGCTTTTCTCGAGGTCAACGTCATCGAGAGGGATGACTTCTCCAGTTCCAAAGAAGTTTGGGACACTCTGGGACAACCAAGTGGAAAATACGAATTTATGGTCAAGTACACCGCTCCCGAAAGCTCTCGTATTAGGCTCGAAGATATCCAGTCAACTGGATGGGGAGATACAGCTGAGAGCGCCAATGCTATGCAAAATGCAACAGAGGAATCCTCATACGACAATTCTGCTTGGGAGACAGAATCCAATGATCCTGCTCCACCAGAAATCAGGGTCATTTCTGAAGACAAATCAAGGCCGAGGAGTTCGCCGCCAATGGGTTGCCGTCGAGGTTCCGAAGGTCGTTCGTCAGTCAAAGTAATTGCCATCTTTAACCTTTCACCCTGCCCAGGTGAAACAGATGTTTTGATAGGGCTCGCTTTCTGTAAATTTCCCTCTTCGCTTTGCCCAAAGCGACAGAGTTTTGTTTTATAGGGCTGTAGTTTCAAGATTCGATTTGTTCATTAATAAAATAACGTCGTTCTGTAATTTCCGCATTAATTGCTGTTTTCTTTTTTTGCTTTTTCAGAAAATGGTAATCCTAAAAAAAAAACATTCAATAATAAAAACAAGCAGTAAAATCAAAACACTGCACACACTTGCATTTTCTCTATCTTTTCTAAACACGAATCATCACGTCATGCAGATTGCTTGTTTTATACCCCGTTGAAACATACGATCCGATGCCTTCTTCCAACTTTGAGCTCCCGATATTCGAGGCTGAAGAAGAAAATGACAACGAAATTCCAGAAGAGATCTCCCGACTACTCAGACAAGAGGAAAGGTTCATTGAACCTCACAAAGAGCCGTTGGAAACGGTAAACTTGGGTTCAGAAAAAGAGAGAAAAGAAATCAGGATCGGAGCACTGCTCAGTCCAACTGCCAGAGAGGGTTTGATAAAGCTTCTCAAAGAATTCCCCGATGTGTTCGCTTGGTCCTATCAGGATATGCCAGGGTTGGATACCAGCATCGTGGAACATCACTTACCGCTAAGATCGGAATGTCCGCCAGTAAAGCAAAGGTTGAGACACACTCACCCGGACATGGCCATCAAAATCAAAGAGGAGGTACAGAAACAGATCGACGCGGGTTTCCTCACTACATCTGAAGATCCTCAATGGCTAGCCAACATCGTACCCGTTCCCAAAGAGGACGGAAGGGTCAGAATGTGTGTTGATTACAGAGATTTGAACAAGGCAAGTCCAAAGGACGACTTTCCTTTACCACACATTGACATGCTGGTAGACAGCACAGCAACGTTCAAAGTTTTCTCCTTCATGGATGGATTCTCGGGCTATAACCAGATCAAAATGGCGCCGAAAGACATGGAGAAAACTTCGTTCATTACCCCATGAGGTACCTTTTGTTACAAGGTAATGCCGTTCAGTTTGAAGAATGCCGGGCCAACCTATCAAAGGGCCATGACTACTCTGTTTCATGACATGATACATAAGGAAATCGAGGTATATGTCGATGATTTGATTGCAAAATCAAGAACGGAGGATGAGCACGTTGAACATCTGTCAAAATTGTTCGAACGTCTAAGAAAATTCAAGCTCCGCTTGAATCCCAACAAGTGCACCTTCGGTGTCCGTTCAGGGAAACTACTAGGGTTCATCGTCAGCCAGAAAGGAATTGAGGTTGATCCTGACAAGGTCAAGGCCATTCAAGAAATGCCTTCTCCGAAAACTGAAAAACAAGTCAGAGGATTCCTGGGACGTTTGAACTACATCTCCAGATTCATATTCCTTATGACCGCCACTTGTGCGCCGATTTTCAAATTACTCAAAAAGAACCAGGATTGCGTTTGGTCAGAAGATTGCCAAACCGCCTTCGACAGTATCAAGGAATATCTGTTGAATCCTCCGATCCTATCACCTCCAGTGGAAGGAAGACCACTAATCATTTACCTCACAGTCCTAGAGGACTCAATGGGATGTGTACTTGGCCAACAAGACGAAACTAAAAGGAAAGAGTCTGCCATTTAGTATCTAAGCAAGAAATTCACCGACTGCGAAACTCTGTATACGATGCTTGAGAAAACTTGTTGCGCTTTGGCTTGGGCAGCCAAACGTCTTCGCCAGTACATGATTCGTCATACCACTTGGTTGGTCTCCGAAATGGATCCAATCAAGTACGTTTTCGAAAAACCTGCTCTCACGGGAAGGATTGCCCGTTGGCAGATGTTACTATCAGAATATGACATAGAGTACCACGCTCAGAAAGCCGTTAAGGGAAGTATTTTAGCTGATCATTTGGCTCATCAACCGATTGACGATCAAGAATCAATCGGGTTTGACTTCCCAGACGAAGATGTCATGTATCTAAAAATGAAAGATTGCGATGAACCGCTACCCAATGAAGGGCCAGAACCAGGTTCCCAGTGGGGACTCATCTTTGACGGAGCAGTTAATCATTATGGAAACGGAATTGGGGAAATCATTGCTACCCCTCGGGGTATCCACATTCCTTTCACTGCCAGACTTACGTTCAAATGTACAAACAACGAGGCCGAATACGAAGCATGTATTATGGGTCTCGAAGAAGCGATTGATTTAAGGATCAAAAACTTGGACGTATACGGCGATTCAGCCCTGGTTATCAATCAGATAAAAGGAGATTGGAACACATACCAATCAGGATTGATTCCTTACAAAGACTATGCAAGAAGGTTGTTACCTTTCTTCAACAGAGTCGACTTTCATCACATCCCTCGTGATGAGAATCACATGGCTGATGCATTAGCCACTCTCTCTTCCATGATTAGTGTAGGTCGATGGAATGACATACCTAAGATCGACATCATGCGCCTTGATCGGCCCTCTTACGTCTTCACGATTGAAACAGTCATAGATGACAGACCTTGGTATCACGATATCAAATGCTTCCTTCAGAAACAAGAGTACCCATCTGGGGCACTCAGAAAAGACAGGAAAACCCTCAGAAGATTGGCTGGAAACTTCTTCCTGAGCGGTGACACTCTTTATAAGAGAAATTTTGACATGGTTTTGCTCCGATTTGTCGACAGACCAGAAGCAGACATGCTCATGAAAGAAATTCATGAAGGATCCTTTGGCACTCATGCCAACGGACACACAATGGCGAGAAAAATTCTCAGGGCCGGGTATTATTGGTTGACAATGGAATCCGACTGCTACAAGTACATGAGGAGGTGTCACAAGTGTCAGATATACTCCGACAAAATTCATGTACCGCCATCACATCTCAAAGTTCTTTCTTCCCTGTGGCCTTTTTCCATATGGGGAATCGACATGATTGGTATGATTGAGCCCAAGGCTTTAAACGGGCATCGGTTCATCCTGGTAGCCATTGACTATTTCACCAAGTGGGTCGAAGCAGCGTCATTCGCCAATGTAACCCGACAAGTGGTGGTCTGATTTATCAAAAACAATATCATCTGTCGTTATGGTGTTCCAAGCGAGATCATTACTGATAATGGATCTAACTTGAACAATAAGATGATGAAGGAGTTGTGTGCAGAGTTCAAGATCGAACACCATAACTCATCTCCCTACCGACCCAAGATGAACGGAGCGGTAGAAGCGGCTAACAAGAACATCAAGAAAATTGTTCAAAAGATGGTTGTAACCTACAAAGATTGGCACGAGAAGCTGCCCTTTGCTCTTCACGGTTATCGAACATCTATCCGCACTTCAACAGGGGCAACCCCTTTCTCTCTAGTATATGGCATGGAGGCAGTTCTCCCCATAGAAGTAGAGATCCCATCAATCCGGGTATTGATGGAAGCTCTGCTCACCGAAGCTGAATGGTGTCAAGGTCGACACGACGAATTGAACCTGATTGAAGAGAAGCGAATCACGACACTATGCCACGGTCAGTTGTATCAACAGAGAATGAAGAGGGCGTTCGACAAAAAGGTCCGACCTCGTGTTTTCCGAAAAGGAGACCTCGTGCTCAAGAAGATACATTTATCACTGACTCTCGGGGCAAATGGACCCCGAATTATGATGGCCCCTATGTGGTCACGAAAGCTTTCTCAGGCGGCGCCTTGAGACTTGCAACCATGGACGGAGAGGAATTTTCCTACCCCACGAATGTTGATGTAGTCAAGAAATACTTCGCCTAAAACTAAAAAAAACGTCTCGGTGGATTGAAAACCCGAAAGGGTGGTCTAGGCAAAAGTTAGAGACATGAAAAAAAGAATCATCCCAATGGATTGGAAATCTCATAGTACAATCCAGGCAAAAATTAGGGATAATGGCAAGTAACTATGTTTAACAGAGGCAAGTCCCTCAGCAGCAGCAGTTACATCATCTATCGGAGGAAATCTCCAGTCAAAGGTCATCTTCGACAAAAGCTCAGGATGTCCCGAATTCAAAGTTGGTAGAAGGATAGTGGTCGTTATGTTTCAACGTAGCCCTTTTCCCTGTAAATTACCGTTTTCTAACTTTGTATATACTCTTTGGAATCACGCGTTTGGCTGATCTCCATCTTATCAATAAAATTTGAGCCCTTGTGCTTTTGTTTGTAATTCTTGCTTGTTTTAGCTTTACAGAACGACGTTGTTTAAACTTAATCAGCGATTCTTGAAATAAAACAAAAATGAATTTACTTGTTAAAACTTTTTCTGCTTTTAAAATAAAGATGGCAATTTCTTTTGACTGTTGAACATCAGAAGAACATCGATTGCTTCTCCCGAAGTAAGCGAACTTCAAAGTGCAGAATCAAAGTACTCCTTCTAAGCCAGTATGCCTGAATGAAGGGATCAACTGTGTCAGAGACCTTGTTTCGTCTGACAGCTCCCAACGGGACTATCTCTCCTAAGCAAGGTGGAATTGCTATCTTGAACCAGCGATATCTCTATACGCCCCGCGATGGCCGAGTATCCAATTGTGTTCATCTGTATGTCGCGTCTGTTTTGTCAGCATATACATACATACATCATGCATTTTTTTATTTGCATTCACATTTCATATTGCATCACTATCACTTGAGTCGGTCTTGTCCCCTAGTGATAAACAGTTTTCTCAATCGAGTTTGTCAGTTCTTTCCTCGTCAGGAAGTGTTGCGTCTGCACAATCTCGCCACCAGTGTATCTTTAGATCAGAGTCGGTCCTTGGCCACTTTGATAATTTGAACCTCTGAAAAGCCAGAGAAAACTCTCAATAAACATCACTCTTCGCCATTGAAGATGATATCCTTGCTTTCCCGGATTAAGGAAAATCCACAGAGAAAGCCTCGTGATCAGAGATTCGGCAGCACGCCAGTTTTGCTCCGAAAAACCGCTGATGAAAAGGTCATTGGCACCTCAAAATTGGACCCCATCATATGGCGTTTCTCTGGGAAGATCCCGAGAAAAGTATGATGAAAGATCCCAAACGAAAATAGTCTCTCAAGAGACTCGCTTTCCCCTGTAGAATCGACAAATGGCGTCTCCAAAACAGAGAAGTTTGTACAACTCTACAACTCAGACGACTGGGTTCCCCAGCAAGTCTGAAATCAAAACTTTTTCCACTCAAATGGCATCTCCCCAGGAAAATTCGGCGAGAAGTTTGAAGGAAAGCCGCTACGAATAGCGTCCCTTGTCAGTAAAGTTTATTGACAAAAGAAACTAAGACCAGTTCTTGGTAGGAAACCAGGATCGAGGGGAAGTTTAAATAATAAACTAAGACCAGTTCCTTGGTAGGAAACCAAGAACGAGGGGAGGTTTGTTTCAAAAGAAAACTGAGACCAGTTCCTTGGCTGAAGACCAGGATCGAGGGGAAGTTTACCTTTTCTAAGCATCATCGCTTAGCTAAAGAAGATGAATGCGTAAGCTACCATTCATAACCACCATCAAAATTTTGGATATTCCGATATTTAATCCTCTTGCACCCCGAATGCCCGAATCCCTTCGTCATTCATACCTTCGGGTCCAAGAAGATTAAATAGGGGCATCTGTAATACCCCAAATTTTGACCACTTAGATTTCCCATCATTGTGAAAATCATCATCACAATATGGATGAACCATCATGCTTCATCAGTCTCCCCAAAGATGGGTGAGCATCCAATACAATCAAAATTAGGGTTTCAAGCCCTCTCTGAGTGCTTAGACAAAGGATCAATCAAGAAATGACATGATCTTCAACTTGTCTAATCTCTTAAATATCCACAATGGATCACAAAGGACTCCCACTTCAAGGATTAAGCACAAGGCTGCTCCCTTCTAGGTGGATCAAGTCTCAAGATCGACAGTGTCACCAAATTAGGGTTTTGGTCGACCAGGGCCTCCAGATGGAAATTTTCATCTGGGCACAAGGCAATGATCCAAAACATGACCTAATATACTTCATGGAAGCTCATGAACCCATGCATCAAGTCAATTTTGCCTCAGGGGATGCATTCATCAAAAATCAGGAATTAGGGTTTCTTGACCTAATTCACCCCTAAGTTGACTTTTGGGACAAACCATGAGCCAAGACCTCAAGAGATGATTTTAGGGTCTCTAATACACCATATTGATCCATTTGGAACAATGGATTGATCCAAGAAGCTTGAGCAACAAGTCTCATTTTCATCTGCACCACAATTAGGGTTTTAAGGGAAAAGTCAACTGTAACTTTGACTTTTGACCAAGACATGCTCCCAAACCCTAATACATGATTGAATATACCCTATGACACCCATGAAACATGTCCATCAAGTTTGATTTAGGTCAAGGACATGATTTCTTGAAGAATTGCACAGTTTGGAATTCATCTGATAAAAAGTCAACTGTGCACAAAAGTCAACTTTGACTTTTTGAGATTTTTCACCAAAATGGATTTTTAACCCTAAAATGATGTTAATGCATGATTTGAATCATCATTCATCAAGAAAAATCAAGAAAAGTGAGATAACTTGTAAAAGGGGTAACCATAAAACTTAGAAATTTTTCTAAGTTAAAAATAAAGTGGCAAAGGTACCAACTTTGGAGGACCATAACTCCTAAACCACAAAGCCATTTTTTCTCATCCAAAGATGGATTTGTAGCCCTCACTATCACCTACAAAAACTTCAACTACAAGTCATTCCAATTCATTAAGGATTTTGAGTTATGGAATGATCAAAGTGGCTGAAAAGTGAAAATGTCACTTTTTCCAACACTTAGTGAAATTTTCACTAAGTCAGAATTTGCCTTCACTTTTTGCCAAATGTAGGGGGATTTTTCACTTGGAATCAAAAGATATCAAAACCAAACTTGTTCAAATAGTTGTTGTATCATGCAAGAGCTTTCCAAAATGGCCAAGAACATTGCCAAATTCAACCTACATCATGAGATACAACATTGGCAAGTTGCCTTGCTGAAATCTGTCAAAGCAAGGCAGAATTTGCAACTTTGGTCGATTTGCCAAAATCAGCCAAATTCAATTGCTCCAATCCACTTGGACACCTCAGAGGATTGAATCTAAAGGGGACAATCACTGAGCCAAGCCTCCAAGGTCCAAGGAACAAGGAATAGCATGTTGAACCTAGAGTTGCCAAAATAGGGACAAGACTTCAAATTTGGAATGAGGCATTCAATGGAACCATCAAGGTGGCATGGACTGAGCCATTCTCATCTGAAATCAGTCAAGACTTATCCAAGACCAAGGGGACCAAAGCTCTGTGCCCTAACCTCTAGTCAATGGCTAGAGGAGACTTGGATTCTCATTGGACAACATTGGCCAAACCTACTTACCAGCTGCCATGCACTATTCCTTGCAAAACAAACTTGCTCTACTATAAATAGAGCTCAATTGTGGTCAGTTTAAGTACACCAAAGCCATCTAACAGATTCTTTCCTCAAAATCTCTTTCTCTTGGCAAAAATGCCTTTCTTAGCAAGGTAGCTATCGGGTTTTGAGTTTGAGAGCAATTCTGCACAAACCAATCACTCACACACCTCACATACATCACATATGAGCTGATCAAACACTCACATAACATCTGAAACATCAATTTCACAAAATCACTTGCCATCCACACAAGTTTGAAGTGAAGTTGCAGCTGAGATGCCATAGACTGATCCAGTCCATTTCAATTCAATCCAAGTGTTCAAACACACTCCATATGGTGTAGGGAAGCTGTCCAGATCATCACCACTCATCTGTAACACCTCCAACTCAAAATCACATCTGCTCTTGCTGTCACGACTTGGAGGTAAGCACATACTTGGTCATCTCTCAATCTATGCATATTTCCTCGCACAATAATTTGGCCATATGTTCATAATCATGCATGGAATGTTTTCCCTCAATTAATTGCATTGTTTGAATCGTGTATCAAAAATCCTAGCCTTCATGCAGAAATTAGGGTTCTTGAGGTCTCTTCGTGATTTCTTGTTGTATGTTTAATTTAAATGAAATTAAAGTACATAGACATGATCGTGGGGTTGAGGCGAGCATAATGATATGTGGATTGCATGTTATAATTACGTATTCAGTGAGATTGAATGGAAAATGCAAATCTCGGCAAACTGAAAAACGCGCGTGATCTTGGTGTTGTTCTTGGCGCCATTTTCATATATTTGAATTTTGTGATTTTGTTTAATTGATTCAAAAATTAATTTCTCTCTGAGTTTTAATGATTTTGAGTTGATTCTTTTTTTAATAATTCACAAAAATGTTAAAATATTTTATTTTATCAAAAAATCCCAAAAATATTATTTATTTCATATAATTGATATTTTTGTAAAGAATTAATATTTTGATTGTTTTTGGCATTTTAAATATTTTTTCTACATTGATTTTGCAACTTTTAATGCTTTCTAATTATTTTGTAGGTCAATACTTAATTTTTGAAGCATTAATCCAAGATCACAATTTGTTTTCCATGTGTTAAACAATTTTTGATCATTTTAATTGAATTTTTATTCAATTAAATACATTTTTGAAAACAAATTAGGGTTTTGGATTAATTCAACCCTCATAAATCATTTTCAAAACACTTTGGGCCTCTATTAGAGTGTAGGACCGAATCCTTTTTTTGACCAAATTATCTTTGGGCCTCACGTATTGTATAAGTCCCGATACCGTCAAAAAACAAACGGCGCGATCGTCGCCTTTTCAAAAATCATCCGGGCCTACCCTCGTGTTATAAGCCCCACTCTTTTCTTTAAACCTTTTTGGGCCTCTTGAGAGAGTGTAAGACCCATCCCCCCTTGTACAAAAACTTTTTGGGCCTCACTCATTGTATAAGTCCCTCTGTACAAGTAAACGGCGCGATCGTCGCCCGTTTAAAAATAAAAACCATCTGGGCCTACCCTCGAGTAGTAAGACCCATTTCTTTTTCTTTAAAACACTTTGGGCCTCTTGAGAGAGTGTAAGACCCATCCCTTTGTACAGAAAACCATTTTGGGCCTCAGTCACTTGTATAAGTCCCTCTGTACAAATTCAAACAGTGCGCTCACTGATAAAACCCTGGGCCTCTCCTTGAGCTGTAAGCCCCGGATCTTTCTTTTTCAAAGCACTTTCTCCTTTGATTTTGAATATACTGTTGTTTTTAATCTTTCTTTGTTGAACAACTAACCAAACAGCATGGAAGCACTACAACCGAGTAAGTGGTTATCGCTTTCATTTACTGCTTTCATATTATAAACTGAATTGTGGGGCTGCTCACTGTAAGTCTCCTTTCATAAACTCATATCTACTGTGTAATAATAGTATAGATATTTCGAGTTTCCCCGGCAACTACGTCTAGAACTAGGTGACGCCGTTTCATTTATTCATAGAAATAGACGACTAGATCCCCAATAGGAGCACCAGATACAGTCTTCTCTTCGGCTGTCCTCCTTAGGAATCGTCAAGAAGCTCTACTCCCCAAGATGAATGTATTCTCCGTGAATGGCATCTTTGAGTTTCTTCCCAATTCTCGAACTTTCCTGACTTGATCTATTCCTTGTGGATAGCTTGCCTTGAATGTCTCGGGGTTTGGGTACCCACTACGGTCATAATCTTGGACCTTAACTAAGGAACCCTCTTTAAAAGTTAAAAGTCGCTGGATAGTAAACCTCACACGTTTACCAGTGGTTTTTATCTTTAAAAGAGTTATCTCTCCTAATGGAAAGGAGATGATAGACCCACGGGCTTCTTAAAAGCATCGGCCTCCTCTTGGGCATTATTCAAGGACCCTACGGCTTCTTAGAAGTATTCACAGCCTCCTCTTAGGCTTCGTATAATGATCTCTTCCTCCGGGAATGATAGCCTCCTCTTGGGCTTCGTACAAGGACCCGTCGGCTTCTTAAAAGTTTCCAGCCTCTCCTTGGGCTTCGTACAAATTGTCCCGACGACCTCCTAGAGGTATAGGAACAAAACCTAGTCATCCTCATAAAACAGTCCTTTCATAGAGTCTACTACTGTTTCTCGAAGCATAGTACAAAAGATAAAACTCTAGACTCGGAAAGTCTAACTTCCTTGAGTCTCAAAGACATTCTCAAGCACCCTTCGTTAAATAGGAAGGAAACCCGCAGACTCGAATAGTCTTGATACCCTTTGGATTTCCCGTTTCCTCAAAGAGAAGGAAATATCCCTGATCCTCAAATCAAATCCCTAAGTACAGTGTTGCTCATATAAGAACTGATTTTCTCTTTTAAATCAGTATATTGGATCTGTCACTCAACTGAAATAGTTACAATAGCCTCCATCTCGGGCTTCGTACGAGATACCAAAATTCTCCCCAGTGGAGTCAAAATAACCTTTTCGCCTCTCTCTCGGGCTTTGTACGAGATACAAAAACACTCTCTTACTGAGTATAAAAGATTCTCCAACTGAGTCAACTCTTTGTTAGCCTCCTCTTAGGCTTTGTATAACGATATGCCCCACTGGGTCAAAAACTTTTAGCCTCTCTCTCGGGCTTTGTACGAGACACAAAATAGCCTCCTCTTAGGCTTTGTATAATGATTTTCCTAGCGATAATTAGCCTCCTCTTAGGCTTTGTATAAGAAAACCACTGGTTGATCCAATCGACCTTTTAGCATCAAAGTTGTGCCTCGTTCACAGCATACAAACATCAACAACTCCTTTCCCCCCATCTAATCGCTGTAAGCGGCAAGCCTCTGGATCATCTACATCCATGCCATTGTCCCTCTTTTAGCATGAGAAATTCCTAAGGAAAGATGGCATTGCTCTACACTGAGTTAAAGTCTTCTCCTTCAGGTTAAAACCCTTTCTTTGGAAATTATGGCATTGCTCGGATCCGCGTATCCCAGTTAAAGTAATTCTCCTTCTCCCCTCTTTAGAGATGACAAATTCTCTCTAAAGTCAAGGTCTTTCAGCTTCACGTCTTGGGCTTTGAACAAGACACAAATAGACCTTTCAGCTTCACATCTTGGGCTTTGATCAAGATACAAATCACCTTTCGCTTCACGTCTTGGGCTTTGAACAAGACACCAAAACACCCATTTCCTCCCATAGAATAGGAGGAACTATGAACGCTCTGATTTCCCTGTTTCGGTAAACGGGAATACGTAGGCATAAGATCGAAAGAAAAGATCTTAGCGAGCGCAATCAACAAAAAACCCAAATCCCATACCTTCGTCAACCAAAAGCAGTAATTCAAAAGCACCAGTCCTAACATCCTAACCCTTGTTCCTCGCCAGAAACATTAAAGCCCTAGAAAGAAAGAAACCTGTATTGGCGAAATACGAATAACCAGTACAAAGGCCCCCCCACATTGATAGCATCCGTAACCTAACAGACCGCTGTTTAAACTCAGTATGCAAAGCAAGGTTAATTGGAGACATCTATTTCCCTTCCTTATTCAGCTCACAATAGGATAAAAAATGAATCGACCTGTAGTTTAAAGCTCAAACCGCAGAGAGCGACCAGCGCTTAAGAACCGCGTCCAAAATCACTCGCTACAAAGTGTACCTGTCGGGAACTGAAAAGGTCCAAACCAAAGGGAGCTGTCGGGGACGGCTACAGTTTATAACCAAGGCTTACCTATCGGGAATGAGTAACGGGGCCTGTCGGGAACTGGCATGGTTAAAACTCAAAGGAGCGGTCGGGAACGGCTGCAGTTTATAACCAAGGTTTACCTATCGGGAATGGGTAACGGGGCCTGTCGGGAACTGGCATGGTTAAAACTCAAAGGAGCGGTCGAGAACGGCTGCAGTTTATAACTAAGGTTTACCAATCGGGAATGGGTAACGGGGCCTGTCGGGAACTGGCATGGTTAAAACTCAAAGGAGCGGTCGGGAACGGCTGCAGTTTATAACCAAGGCTTACCTATCGGGTATGGGTAAATGGACCTGTCGGGAACTGGCATGGTTAAAACTCAAAGGACCGGTCGGGAATGGCTGTAGTAATCCTATCGGGGATGGTTCCAAGAAACTTGTAAGCTGAGAGATATGACTGTGTGGGGAGAGAAATGATGAAACCCTTTGCGTTGCTTCACAATGTCTGTCGGGGAATGAACTAGGCATTCTTTCTGTCTTTGTCAATGATGTAAGGAGCAAAGTTCTAGACTCTCGCACGAGTTATCAAAACTGGCCTATGCTTCACATGCATATGTTTGAATTTTGCCGTAATGCTCCATACGAAATGGAATGCTACGCGTTTTAGAGGATGCTATGCGTACTACATGAAAAATGCAAAGAGGTCCTCAGCATGAAAGGAAAGACAACTCCGCTGGGGATAACTAGCTGGATTGACTTCGCGGTCGCCAACCGTACTGGGGAAGACAAATTGACCTGACCTCCTGATCTGGGCACTGACCTGACAAACCCGTTGATGCTACTGTAGGAAATGATAACTTTGCTGAGGAGGCATCATCTGAACCAGTCTGCTTAGGGAATAAATATAACCATAGAACTCCGCTGGGGATTAATGAGCTTACAACAAACTCAGCTGAGGAGATGTCCCTTGAGAGGATTTTACAGAAGACCACGCCTCTTCAAACTCTACTGGGGAGCCAGGTTTACAACAAACTCTGCTGGGGAGAATCACTTCCAAGTGTCTCATGCCAGGGAATGTTTCTTAAGAGAATTTTACATAAGATCCGACACCTTCCAACTCTTAAACTAACACCAAGACTTGAGCTAGGATGCAGTAGTTAGGAGGCCACTCTGTTGGGGATAATAGATCTGGAATACTTTCTGCTAGGGAATTTCATGATGCTCCATGCTTGAGATGGTCAACCATTTGATTTTACCCCAAGATACAAGTCTGATCTGGGGAAAATGTCCCAAGAGGATTTTACAGAAGATTCGACATCTCCAAACTCCTGGACACTCAATGAGTCTTGAACATTAACTGTAAGGCGTGTGAAGGAACTCTACTGGGGAGTTTACAACCGTTATCGACACAGAAAAGCCTGTAGTTATTGGAAGTATTGAATGAGAGAATCAATTTAACAGGATACAATACTACCCATTTGACAACGCTGTTAGGGATCATGAAGCTCTGTAAATACGCTGGGGATGACTACCTCCAAGAATAGCCTTCCTGCTGAGAAGCTGTCTGCTTGGGGAGGAACGATCATTTGCGCTTTGTGAAGGATTTTGGCTTGAAGACGTCATACATCTTTGCATAGCTATCCAGTGAAATCTCCACACCTGCAAACAAAACAATGTGCGCATATGCCCCAGAATAATACGAGGTTCGGTAGTATTCAACCAAGCACACGCGTCATTTAAAGCAATTTTAAATGTTTTCTCCTTTATGCACATTATTGTAGAACCCCCGAGGTTTTCTCATGCAAATGTTTATAAAAAATTTGGACGTTTGTGTAAACACAGCAAATAAAAATAAAACAAACAAAATAGAATTATTCTGAATAACGACAATTTTATTGATTGAAGAGCCTGAAAAAGGCATTTACATCAAGAAGCAATTCCTGGAAAGAGGTAATTGCCAAAATAGAAAAGAAACTGTCCTAATGGCAATGTGAAAATGGAACTTCATTGAATTTCAACCCTGCTATGGTTCATATATCTTCAAGATTCTCCAACTGCTTTGCCTTCAAAAGGGGACGATTGAACTGATTCCTGGCCTTCAGATTGCTTACTGATTAAGACGAGGCAATACAGATTACTCAGATCGCAGTTTTTGCTAAATCTCTCTTTTGCCTGGATCGCCCTTTACGGATTTTCAATCCACCGAGATACCCTTTTTTGCCTAAATTGCCCTTGCGGGTTTTCAACTTACCGGGTGTACTCATTTTTATTATTTTATCTCTAACTTTTGCCCGAACCTCCCTTTCTTTTTTTTTTTGGTTCGCCGGGATGCCCTTTTTTTGCCTGGACTCTCTTTTTACTGTCCAGCGGGTCTCTTTATGCGAAGTATTTTTTAACTACTCTGAGTTCACAGGGGACAAAAAATCCTCACCGTCCATTGTTGTAAGCATCAAGGCTCCGCCCGAGAAGACCTTCTTAACAACATATAGACCTTCATAATTAGGCTTCCATTTGCCCCTGTGATCTGTATTCGGAGGAAGAATCCTTTTCAATACCAAGTCACCCGTCTGGTAGGTCTGAGGGCGCACTTTCTGATCAAAAGCTCGTTTCATTCTCCTCTGATACAGTTGTCCATGACAAACTGCAGCCAATCATCTTTCTTCAATGAGACTTAACTCGTTGAACCTCGCTCGAACCCATTCAGCCTCGTCAAGTTTAACGTCCATCATGACCCTTAAAGAAGGGATTTCCACTTCAACCGGTAGCACTGCCTCCATACCATATACAAGCGAAAACAGGGTTGCCTCAGTAGATGTACGAACAGAAGTACGGTACCCATGCAAAGCAAAAGGAAACATTTCATGCCAATCCTTATATGTCACCACCATCTTTTGCACAATCTTCTTAATATTTTTGTTGGCTGCCTCGACGACACCATTCATCTTCGGGTGGTAAGGAGAAGAATTTTGGTGTTCAATTTTGAAGCTCTGGCATAGCTCTTTCATCATCTTGTTGTTGAAATTAGAACCATTGTCAGTAATGATCCTTTCAGGCACCCCATATCTGCAGATAATCTCCTTCTTAATGAATCAGGCTACCACTTGCTTGGTAACATTTGCAAAAGAGGCCGTTTCTACCCACTTGGTAAAGTAATCAATAGCCACCAAAATGAATCGGTGTCCGTTGGAAGTACTAGGCTCAATCTTCCCTATCATATCAATGCCCCACATAGCAAAGGGCCACGGAGAACTTATCACATTCAGGGGGTTTGGTGGCACATGCACCTTATCAGCATAGATTTGGCATTTGTGGCATTTTTGGGCGTACTTAAAGCAATCAGCCTCCATAGTTAACCAATAATACCCTGCTCGTAATAATTTCTTCGCCATAGCATGCCCACCAGCATGGGTGCCGAAAGATCCTTCATGTACTTCCTGCATTAACAGGTCTGCTTCCTGTCTATCCACACATATGAGCAAGACCATGTCAAAGTTTCGCTTGTACAACACATCCTCATTCAAAAAGAAACTTCCTGCCAACCTCCTTAGAGTTTTTTTGTCATTATTTGATGCCCCAGCTGGATACTCTTGACTCTTTAAGAAACGCTTGATATCAAAATACCAGGGTTTGTCATCAGTCGTAGTATCAGCGAAAAACATATGAGCGGGTCTGTCTAATCTCATCACATCAATCTTCGGGATATGGTTCCACCAATTCACCTGAATCATGGAGGACAATGTAGCTAAAGCATCAGCCATCTGATTCTCATCACGAGGTATATAGTACAATTTTACTGTTGTAAAGAAGGTCAACAGTCTTCTAGTGTAGTCTCTGTAAGGAATCAAGTTCTACTGGTTGGTATGCCAATCTCCATTGATCTGGTTGATCACTAGAGCTGAATCACCAAATATCTCAAGAGTCTTGATCCTCAAATCAATGGCTTCTTCAATACCCATGATACATGCCTCATATTCCGCTTCGTTGTTGGTGACATCAAAAGTTAACCTGGCAGTGAAAGGTATGTGTGATCCTTTTGGAGTGATTAAGACTGCCCCAACACCACTTCCATTCATGTTAATGGCTCCATCAAACATCAGTTTCCATTTACCATCAGGATCCGGTCCTTCATCAACCGGAGGCTCTTCACAATCTTTAGCCTTAAGAAACATAATGTCTTCATCAGGAAAATCAAAGCTCATTGGCTGGTAATCATCAATAGGCGACTCGGCAAGATAATCAGACAACACACTCCCTTAGATAGCCTTCTGGGACGTGTATTGTATATCATATTCAGTCAAAACCATCTGCCACCGAGCGACCCTTCCATTAAGAGCTGGCTTTTCAAAGATGTACTTGATTTGATCCATTTTTGAAATCAGTAGGGTTGTATGAGTCAGCATGTATTGTCTCAATCACTTAGCAGCCCATGCTAGTGCACAATATGTCTTCTCAAGCATCGAGTACCTGGACTCACAATCAGTGAATTTCTTGCTCAGGTAGTATATAGCATGCTTTTTCCTACCTGTCTCGTCGTGTTGACCGAGAACGCAACCCATTGATCCATCACGTACAGTGAGATACATAATCAGTGGCCTCCCAGGGACTGGAGGCATGAGAATCGGAGGATTTTGCAAGTATTCTTTTATTTTATCAAAGGCCTTTTGACAATCACTGTTCCACCGGATTGATTGATCTTTTCTCAATAACTTGAATATTGGCTCGCAGGTTGTAGTAAGATGAGATATAAATCTTGTGATATAATTCAACCTTCCCAAAAACCCACGCACTTGTTTTTCAGTTCTCGGCTCTGGCATTTCTTGAATGGCTTTTACCTTTGCTGGATCCACCTCGATTCCCTTTTCACTGACAATGAAGCCCCGAAGCTTGCCAGATCTTACCCCGAAAGTACACTTATTCGGGTTCAGCCTCAGCTTGAAATGTCTCAACCGCTCAAACAACTTTTTCAAATTTATCAAATGCTCTTCTTCCGTTTGTGACTTGGCAATCATATCATCCACATAAACTTCAATTTCTTTGTGAATCATATCGTGGAGGAGCGTTACCATGGCACGCTGATATGTAGCCCCAGCATTCTTTAAACCAAACGGCATCACCTTATAACAAAATGTGCCCCAAGGGGTAATAAATGTAGTTTTTTCCATATCCTCGGGCGCCATTTTAATCTGGTTGTATCCGGAGAACCCATCCATGAAAGAAAACACAGAGAATTGAGCTGTATTGTCCACCAACACGTCAATGTGTGGTAACGAAAAATCATCTTTTGGACTCGCCCTGTTCAAATCTCGATAATCCACACACATTCTGACTTTTCCATCCTTCTTCGGCACGGGCACAATATTAGCGACCCACGGCGGATAATTAGTAACAGCTAGAAACCCCGCATCCAACTGCTTTTGCACCTCTTCTTTAATCTTGATGGCCATTTCAGGTTTGGTTCTCCGAAGCTTCTGTTTAACAGGAAGACAACCCTCTTTCAGCGGCAATCTGTGTACAACGATGTCGGTATCCAACCCAGGCATTTCTTGATAAGACCAGGCGAAGATGTCGACATACTCTTGCAACATTTCAATCAGCTCTTTCTTTACATTCTCAGCCAAGCCTGCCCCTACTTTGACCTCTTTCCTTGCCTCTTCAGTACCAAGATTGACGACTTCTACCTCTTCCTGATGAGGTTGAATGGCTCTTTCTTCCTGTTTCAATAATCTAGCCAACTCCTCTAGCAGTTCACAGTCTTCCTCGTTCCCCTCTTCGGCTTGGTATATTGGATTATCGAAGTCATAATAAACCATAGCAGAGCCATCATCAATGAGATCCAGAGAACTACTTCTGCATGAATGATAATTCATGCCTTTAGAAATTGTTCTTTGAAAGAAAAAAGGAAAATGCAAGAAAACTGTGAAGAAAACATTGCCATTTTTATGTAAATGATAAAAATAAAAAAGAAAGACAGGGAGCACAATTTGAATACGAAACGTCCTTTTCTTAATGATAAAAACTAGCATGAAAACAAAATGGGGGCCCTACAATGAAGTCATTATGCCTTGGGCAGAGCATAGGACTTTTGCATGCTTAATGAAAGAAAACAAAGAAAATTACTTATTTGGCAGAGTAACTTGGATGAGATCCTCCGAAAACCAATTATTCAGCTTCACTCCTGGGGCACATGGACGCACCCAGTTGTCCAGGTCATAGTCATTATCTTCACCGTCTTCAGTTGCTGCACAGGTATGGCTTGGATATATGACCCCTCCACCTGAGAAGAAAACTGGCCCTTGGCGCTCTTGACCCTGTAGTGGAACCCGAGGAGGTTTATAACCAATTCCATTCTTATCATCCTTGAAAGGTATCTCAACCATTTGTCCACAGCCTTCGGTATGACCAGACTGCACCACCTCTAAAGCCTGCTTATATGAAGTCATAGAGGTTCCCACTCTTGCCTCACCAGACGGAGACGGAGAATCTTTCACCATATTCATAGTTTCAAATGCCTGACAGAGAGTTTCGTGGATTTCTCTGTCCATCTCCACGTACTTGAAGGATGACAGATGGCTAACAAAAATATCTTCTTCTCCGCATACCGTAACAACTTGACCATCAACTACAAATTTTATCTTCTGATGCAAGGTTGAAGATACGGCCCCAGCAGTGTGGATCCAGGGACTACCCAATAGACAACTATAGGCCGGTTGAATGTCCATCACATAAAACACTGTATTGAACACCTGGGGTCCTATCTGGACAAGAAACTCTATCTCTCCAAACACTGATCTCTTTGAACCATCAAACGCTTTCACCACTAGATCACAAGGTCTGAGTATCACCCCTTCCACATCCAGCTTGGCTAATGCTTTCTTAGGCAACACATTGAGGGATGAGCCACTGTCCACCAATACATGGGATAACATGGCACCTTTACATTCCATTGATATGTGGAGAGCCTTATTGTGATTCCTTCCTTCTGGCGTTAAGTCAAAATCTGTAAACCCTAGACCGTTTCCAGCATTAACATTGGAGATCACACTTTCAAGCTGGTTCACTGATATCTCTTGCGGTACGTACGCCATATTCAAAATTTTAAGCAAAGCATTCCGGTGGGCTTCGGAACATAGCAACAATGACAATATGGAAATCTTAGAAGGAGTTTGATGTATATGGTCAACGATCTTATAATCGCTCTTTTTGATTATTCTCATGAATTCCTCAACATCTTTCTCAAATGACTTGTCAGATTTTGCCCCTGGCACTGGCTCAGCCCCTGGCGTTGGTTCATCATTCAGTACCCGCTTCCCTTTGGCCCTTTCTAATGCTTCAGTATTGTCTTTCCTGAGTGTCTGAGGAGCAAAAAGCCTTCCGCTACGAGTAAAACCACCCACTCCTCCAACATTTCCGATACTTGAACCACTTTCTTTAGGAGTCTGCACCTCCTGCCTCTGTCCTTGACTATTAGTCCCATAGTACCATGGGATAGCAACCTTGTTCTCATTCGGGACATAGCTGGGAACATTTATAGTTATAGGAGCTACTCGTTCAGGCGCAGATATCTGTACAGGAGCAGGCACCAGAATTTCCACAGGATCAAAGTAGATTGTAATAGTAGAAACTGCATCATCATTCTTTTTCAACTGATCAAATTGTAAACATCCTTCATCTATCATACTCTGAAGGCCAGTTCTCAACTTCACACAACCATTATTAGCAATTAAGCAATCTTCACAACTCTCTGAATAACCAGGAAATACGGCCCCTTTCAGCAAGCGTTCCTTCACAACTTTCAGCGGAGTCTTGACATCATTAATATCCCTTACCAGATTCAGCCCTTTATCTTCTTCAATGGCATTCACCCCCGGTCCACCATGCGGGGGCATGGGATTTTGAATTACATTAGGTCTCGGAGCAAAATTAATAGCTTTTGAATCAACAAGGTCTTGCACCACATGTTTGAAAGCCTTGCAGTTTTCCACATTGTGTCCCGGCGCATTGGAGTGAAACTCACATTTTTCATTTGCATCATATCCAGTGGGTAACCTGCCCACTGGGGGAGCCAAAGTCCTCAGCTGTACCAAATTCAAACTAAGTAAGTTCTGCAGCATCTGTGAACAAGTCATAGGGAAAACATCAAAATGTCTGTCATTCATT
Source organism: Lathyrus tuberosus (assembly GCA_022829125.1). Taxonomy (NCBI): domain Eukaryota; kingdom Viridiplantae; phylum Streptophyta; class Magnoliopsida; order Fabales; family Fabaceae; genus Lathyrus; species Lathyrus tuberosus. The sequence continues at coordinate 14,635,955 of JALAZF010000003.1, forward strand.
CTCTTTCTTGGGTGATACTGCCTCTGAGCTGCAGGTTGAGCCTCATTACCCGGAGTTGGAATAGTTATAGATGCTGCCTGGTGATGTACACCCTGTTATCCTCTACCTCTCCCCCCTTGTGAATACACAGCATTAGCGTCACCTTCACGCTTTCTGTTGTTGTTGCCAAAAAACTTCTTTGCAGGAGCTGAACTTGTACCACTTCCGTCCTGAATTTTCCCCATTTTTAACAAACTCTCAATTCTCTCTCCAGCAATTACTATGTCAGCAAATCCAGTAGATGGACAAGCGGCCAGCCTGTCAAGATACGGACCTTGCAAAGTATTCATGAACATGTCAGCCATTTCTCTATCTGCCAACGGAGGTTGCACCTGAGCAGCAAGTTCACGCCACCTCTAGGCGTACTGCTTAAAACCTTCCTTGGGGTTCTGTGTCATGCTTTGTAACTGAGTGCGATTCGGTGCCATGTCAATGTTATATTGGTATTGCTTTAAGAAAGCCAAGCACAAATCTTTCCAACTTCTGACGCGAGCCCTGTCCAACTTTATGTACCATTCCAGTGAGGCTCCAGACAAGCTGTCTTGGAAAAAATACATCCATAGCTTCTGATCATCAGAATAAGCTGCTATCTTCTGGTTGTAAGCCTGGAGGTGAGTTTTGGGACAAGTGCTACCATTGTACTTGTCGAAAGTAGGTTGTTTAAACTTCGGAGGAATCTTGACACCCTGTACCAGTCCCATATCCTCGACATCAATTCCCAAAGGATTTTGACTTTCTATAGCTTTCACCCTCTCAGCCAATCCCTCGTATTTCCTTTCATCATGGTAGAATCCCATATCAGCATTAAGTACAGAAAACAGGTCATCTTGACGATCTTCCACCAGCCCAGTGTTGCCAGGAGCAAAACCCACATTAACTCCAGCCGGAGGAGGAGTAACCACAGGAGGATTGACCACAGGAGGATTGACCACAAGAGGGTTGACCACAGGAGGGTTAACCCTAGGGGGATTAACGTGATCACCAGTAGGAATCTCAATCTCCAACCTCTGGATGGTAGCTCTCATGTCTTCTTTCCCAGCTCTCAGGTCCTGCTGCCCCTGAGCAACCCCTTGCATCAGATTCATAAATTGTTCCATACGTGCCATCAACTCCACCAACGCGGTCTGCATCTGATCCATAGCTCTAGCCTGGTTTCGTCTGGTTGCGTATCGATGAATGGGAGAATCAGCTATTGTGCCTGAAACCAAATAAAGGTTAGAGAGCTCCTGCAGCAAGTACCTGTTATGCAAAAATGCTTATGATTATGCAAATGCAAATGCAAACATGTTTGTATATTCGCAGGGCGATCCACCCCTTGATTCTAGTTTAAAGATAAGATAGGATGAAATTGCTGCTCATATATAAATCAGAGTGAATCACTGTCAGAAATTACAACCCAAGGTATCATAAATAGCCTGAAACAAAAAATAAGCAAAGGTCCCAGCCAACAATTCTGGTGGTGACCCAAAAATACAAAGAAAGAACACAGTACAAACTACAGAGTAGAGTTCCCCTTCAATGATCCTGCACCCTTTGAGGACCACTGCCTGAGCTAGAGCATTCCCACTTAGACCTTTTCACTCCTGCTTGTATTTTCAGCTCTTCCATGGTTGCTATGGCTTCATTGAGTCGTTCCTCGACTGCGTGTCTTTAGAACGTCCCTAACAAGATCTCCTCGTCTTTCTTCCTGAGCTTCAACTTCAGACTCTCAATCTGCTCCAAATACTTATCCTCTTTCTTCTTGTTGGCTGTGATTGCGGTATCTCGGTAAGCATTGAACCTGTGAATCTTCGCCCAAGCCTTAGCTAGGTCATCCTTCTTGGATTTGAGATACTTATCCTCTTTCTTCTTGTTGGCTGTGATTGCGGTATCTCGGTAAGCATTGAACCAGTGAATCTTCGCCCAAGCCTTAGCTAGGTCATCCTTCTTGGATTTGAGATTCTTACAAACACCTTTTAGAGCTTGTCCTACCCTTTTCCTAGCTGCTATCTCTTCACCAGCTCCTTTTCTTTCTCAGCGAGACGTTTTGTCTTCAGCTTGGCAATATGAACAGCCTCACCTCGCTCATATTTCAACTGGTAGATTTCCTTTTGCAACTCACCATTCTCCTCTCGAAGTTTCTCCTTTTCAGCCCACAATTTATTATACTTTTCTATCTCAATCGTGGTTAGAGGTTCAATCAGTAAGGGGTAAGATGGAGGCTCCCTGCATAATGGTAAAAGTACACTCTCTACTCTTCTCTGAATCCAGTCTTCGTACGCAGGAAAAGCTTTGTTGTTACACTTTCCAAAAGAGGTCTTTCCTCTCTTATGGCGATCTCTCCAAGCGTTTGCAGCTTCTTTCAACACCTCCGGATTGGCTTCCTCACTCAAAAATAGAGACTCTTGCACATCTTGCCCTCTTGGCGGCTCTTTCAAAGCATACCCAAATTTCCTAATAGCAAGAATGGGGTTGTAGTTAATTCCCCCATTCCTTCCTATTAAAGGTACGTTTGGGTAACCTCTGCAACTAATCAGGATCTCTTGGCCCAATAAATCACGATTGATCCAAATCAAGTTGTCAGCCCTTAACCCCATTAATCTCTTTGCCCAATCTAAAGTTTCTTTAGTGTCCTCGAATGCCCCAGATTTGGGAAGACGATCAGCAAACCACTTATAGAAAATTGGAGCACAACAGTAAAGAGGTCCACCTCTCCTTTTCTCATTCTTATAGTGCATTGAATAATACAGATCCCCAAGCAAGGTAGGTACCGGATTCTTCGTGGTGAATATCCGGACAGCATGCACGCTACAAAATCCTTCACGTTAGGGAATAGCGCCGTTCCATAAACACACATAGCCAGAATTGCATTGAACACCGACCAACACTTAGCCTTAGCACAAGTAGCATCCTGTTCGATCAGAAACTTCGTGTGAAAACCTGGATAACCCCCTTTACTAGCAATATTTTTCTTCAACAATGACTTATCCAAACGTAAAGTAGCCGCAACCCTTTCCAGATCAGGAAATTCCTTAGAAGGATAGAAGGGAGCTCCTTCTTTGACTGAAACATCCAAAATAAGAGCATACTCTTCCATTGTTGGAGCCAAAAGATAATCAGCAAACAGAAAACATCGAAGTTGAGGGTCATAGAACTGTGCCAGAGTGTGCAGGGCCCTGAACTCATAGTTGGTAATATTTCGGGCGAAACTCAGAATCCTCCCATATTCTCCTCTGAAATCTGCCAATACCCCAGGTTTTGCCATAGCCGAGAACTTGTGCACAGCATCTAGATGAAGCTCTGGGAACTTGTACAGGATGATATTCTTTCTTTCTCCAGTGCTAATACTCATCATGGACAGTCTTCGAACAACTGGAATCAAAGTTAGGATGCAACCCTACAAATGAACAAACATGTCAGAATGCAAAAAGATGATGTAAAATGCAAACATAGGATCAAGGTATCCAAAATGCTCAAACTGCTGCTGTTCTGCTGACTGAATAAGACCCTGAATACCAAAAACCCAGAAATCCAGAATAACAACCCAATCAAACTGCCAGAATGTTAGGATAATAATAGTACACTGATGAGAAACCCAGAAACCAGGTAGGTTGAAGGTCTCGGTTACCTGCAAACCTGCAAACACCCATCCCCTCTCACATGTGGGTTCTAGAAATGCGAGGATCCTCAATATCCCGGGCTCTCAGGTCGAGAAATGATGATACGTTCACCATTTCTGGTTTGGCATCATCACCAATCGAGGAGGCCTCAACTGATTCCCCTCAAAAGAAAACACCCCATGGAAAGTCTTCAGCTTCGGCACTGAGGTCGAGAAGCAATAGTACATTCATCCCTCGGGGTACAGTACTATCGCCAATCGAGGAGTGCTTCCACTGATTCCTTTCCAAAAGGAAACCCTATAACAAGTTCCCAGTATTGGGTCCTAGGATCGAGAATGCGCAATGGGTTTGCCACAAAACGTGGTCTGCCACTGTCACAACTCGGGAGGAGTGCCGCAACTAAGTTCTCAAGAAACGGTTGCCAGAGTCGACAGTTTTCCAGGTTATATTCCATCGTCTGCCCCAAATGGACATGACAAAATATTACCAAGAAAACCTCGTTTGGATGTGGAGTTTTCATGTATACTTCGTCTGGCCAAATGCCAAACAAGTCACACTACTTTCCACGCTAATCATAAGTGTATGCTCAAGCCTGGGTATTGGGTTTTTCTCTCATGAATCCAGCCCACCCTACAAACAGAAAATCCAGCAGCAGAACATCACAGCAATATCCAGTATGACAGTAATAAAATGAAATGCAATGCAGTAAAAGCTGTAAATACAGTAAAGTAGTAAAGCAAAAATACAGTAAACAGCAATACAGTAATATACAACAAAGCAAAGCACCACAGAAAAACACCCGATGAAAGAAAACAAACAAGCGCTAGGATTGACTCGCTAAAGGGGATGGCCCAGCAAGAGGTCAACCAGAGTCCCCAGCAGAGTCGCCAGCTGTCGCTCCCGAAAGATTCGGATCCAACGGTATAAACGCGAGAGTGGCGCGGAAAACAGAGTCGCCAGCAATGTGTATTTATCCCAAGAGAGGGAAAGGAAACATTGCGTAAACCTGAGGGGAAAGGATAGAGCATGGTCTTGCGACCAAGAGAACTGGGTTCGGGAGTCGGTTACGCGTGAGGAAGGTATTAGCACCCCCACGCGTCCATCGTACCCGATGGGATCCACGCTTGCTTGTCTTGATCAAAGGGTGTCGTCAACTGGAGCTCCGCTGCTACTGGAAAGGAAAAGGAGCAGGAAAAAGGAAAAGGGAAAGGAGAGAGAGAACAAGGAACAAATGTAGGGAAAATAAAGAAGTGCTCGCATGGGCCCTACCCCACTGCCTACGTATCTCATCGGGAGCATGAGAATCAGAGCGACGTAGTTCCCCTCACTAGGGGTGGATTGTGTTTTTTAGGAAACGACTTACGTTCTAGCTCAGGTGTTGCAGGCTCGCTGAATCGAGTGCGTTACCGTCTTGCAAGAGAACGAGTAGGAGCACGTTCGTACGCTGAGAGAGAGTGAGATGAGAAAAGAATTCCCGAAGGAAATACGTTATTGTTGGTTTGAAGTTTTTTAGCAAGAAGTGTTTTTTATAGTTATTTGTAACTTGCATTGCACCAAAGTCTGCCATGCGGGAACGAGTGAGTCGCATGGTCGCACCCAAATGGAACGTATGATAAACACTCTAGAAGAGGAGGGGGGACCCCTCGTTCTTCATTTCCTACATTTAAGGCTCGAACGCAATACACGCTAACCTTTATTAAGTATTTTTTACTTTTTCTTTTGAGATGAGAAGAGAAACGCAAAGGAAACTCTAAAGGGAAACTAAGAGTCCTAATGTTGTCATGCATGGATGTCCTATGGTTAGTGAGGTTTAGGAGAGAAGACTACCTAACCTAATGCTAATCCTACTCCAAGCTTAATCAAAAATTAAGTTGGACTAGGTAGCTCTAAGGGGAAAAGAATCCAAGACTTGAACAAGTCTTGAGATTCATGGGATGAGAAAGAGTGAAAGAGAAGAAAAGAAATGAGATAAAATAAATGGCAGCAAGCATATCACATCAAAAATATTCAACTCAAATCAATCAACATGTTTCAAAGATCAATGCAAAACAATTCAAGTAAGCATACAAAAATAAACATGAAAAGATGCAAGCATACTTGAATTAAATGCACAATTAAACACACATGGATTTCATAACAAAGTGAAATGAGAAAGGCAATATGAAAATGAAACAAGACCATAACTCACATCATATCATCATCAACAATTCACAAGTGCAAAAGAGATTCACATTATGCAATATTATGCACCAAAGAAGTTACAAAGCAAAGGGGATGATATGCATCACATAATTCAAACCATGATGAACAAGTGAGATGAAAATCAAGTAATGAACCCAAAGGGCAGTAGCATACACATTAGCATCATGCCAAGATAAAACTCAAGTCATACAAGATTAATCATTAAGCAACACACTCAAAACATGTATCAAAATGGAGAAAGACATTCACTTATCATTCATGCAAGCAATCAAAGAAGTGTGAGGCATAAAGTGAAATGAAAATCACATAATGAACCTTAAATCAAGAGGACCATAACCTCAAGCATATCATACAAGTCAAACAAAATGTTTCATACATGAGTGAATTCACACAAAGAAGCAATCACAAAATTAGGTTGAACATATCACAAGATTCAAGTCCAAAACAACATCAACTTGTAAAATCAAGAACAAATTGAAAAATGACCAAATGAGGATGATTCCAAATCCACAAGTAAGCTCAAACAGAACATGATCATACCGTAAAAACATCTCAAGCATCACTCTATCACAAGTAAGCAAATGCACTCAAACTAGATCATGTATCCAAGTATACCTCAATCAAACTTGCATCACAAACAAAATTCAACCAAAAATAGGAAATTGGATCAATAAAATCCCAAAAAATAATTAAACAGAATTTAACTCAATCAAGTAACATATGAAAAAAGATTGGATCAAAAAGAATTAAAGAGCTTGTCTAAAAGTGATCCACAAGTTAAGGTATGCAAGACATTGAGCATGAATTGAGGGTTAATAAAACTTGAGTGGAAAGTCACTAAAAGTAACTCAAACCAACCTCAAACCAGTATTGAAACAACCTCACATTGTGCCTTAAAAGTGACCAAAATATTGGCCTCAAATGATGTGTGAAGGTCACAAAAATTCCTAACCCTAGAAGAAGGGTATCATTGGAAACACTCTAACAATTTAATTCAAAATAAAATTAAAAAATGAAATTAAAAATAAAATAAAATAATGAAAATTAAGTTGACACATTAAAATATCATAAAAATATTTTTGTAGATTTTTATAACTTGTTTTCATACTAAAATAAAATGAAACAACAAATAAAAAGAAGAGAAAGAAAATAAAGGAAATAAAGTCAGGAGGGGTGTAAACAGTAAAAGAAATGCGTTGCAAACGGAAAAAGGCCCAGATTGGGGGGTGCGAATAGAAAAGCCCAAACAAACAAGCCCAAAGCGCATGGTCAAAGAGAGAGCACAAGGAATGCAGTCAACCATCAGATGTAATCCAGACCAACCATTTAATCCAACGCATATTAACAAGTCAACACAAAATCCACAAGATCAAAAGTAATTTAAATCAACGGTCCAGATCCTCAGATACACCATAATCCACATGTGTACACGCACACACAAACATAGAGAGTACCATACAACCACACGTGACACGCACATGCACTCATTAATGTGTTGTCACGCTTTCAACCACGCGATCAGATCAACACTCCACATTAAGTCAAAAATTCAAAAAAACAACAAGATTAATGAACCTGATCTGAGGTACACGTTAACAATCATGTGGTAACATACACATAAGCATGAAATTAAAAACAAATAAGAATAAGACGTGGCGCAATGAGGAGCGTTAGATCTAAGGAAAGGACGGACGGATTGCTTCTTCTTCCTCAAAATTCCTCGCCGGACTGAACCTCAGGCAGCCGCCGGAGCTAGGGCTCCGGCCACCCTCTCCGGTGAGCTGTGGTCCAAAAATCTCCATAAAATGCACATAGGTACTCCATTTTGACCAGAAAAATGCAAGGATCTCAAATATCCAGTCCATTTTAACAAATAATCAACCAATAATGAGAATCGAACAAAAACAATTTTAGATCTAAAACTTTAAACTCACAATACACACATGATACACGTCCAAACTTCAAATAAAATAGATCATCATGCTCAGGGAAGTTCACAGATCATTATGCACATAAAAAATTCAAGTTCTATGATGATGAAAAATACACTAACCTGAACCTTGAAGAGCTTAGAATACACCAAGAAATCCCTCCAAAAACTGCAGATCTACTCCTTGGAACCTCTAGATGCAAAATAAATGCAACTAGAGCTTGAAATCGTGCTAGATCTTGAGATTTAAGTTTGAATCCTCTTGAATGGCACTTGATGAAATCCTCAGTATGAACTCGAAATAGCACTTGATTCTTGCTCTATTCTCTTCACTGATCAAGAATATGAAGAGAAAACTCAAAGAAGCTCCAAGAAGAGTGAGATTCAATGAGAGGAAGTGTGAGAGCAAAAAACCAAAACTGTGCAAATGAGAGTCTCTACCCTAGCTGTGAGGGTATGAGTAAGCATATATACTCTCCATTAGTTCACTGATTAGGATTAAGAAGTGATTAGAACTTTGGTTAATGAGATTTGGGTGAAATTGCAAAAATGCATTTTACGCCACCACCACTAATTTACACGTGGGAAACCCTTGCCACCAGCATGATTCACCTCCAATTCACTCATGGATCACTTCTGAATTGATTTTGGGCCTTGTACTTTCTTGGTTTGTAAGTTTTGAATCAATTTGCATTTTTGAATAATGTGAAAATAATGAGAAATATAGCATGGAATGAATTGATTCAAAGGCCACAAATGATCTTCTTGACTTGTATTTTGATATTGTAATGTGACATGAAGCAATTGGGAACATTACTAGTCCTTTTGAGTAAAAATACAAATGGTGGAAAATTTGACATATAAGGAATCCATGAAAAGCACCTTGCATTGTTTTGGCCATAACTAGAGTTCCACAAATGATATGGAAATGTTCTAGTACTTTTTGGAAATGGGAGAGAAGAATCTTCAACTTTTATGTTGGAGGAAAATTCATTTGGAGCTTCTTTGATGATGAAAAGTCAAGTTGAATGTGGTAGAAAACTTGCCAAAAATAGAAAGTTCTCATTATAGGTCATTTTCCAAATTTAGTAAATTTTGCACAAACTCTTGATTTTTGATCAATGGTGTGAAACTTGACATTTGAAGAACATATGAGGATGTGAGACCTTGAAAACCATGAAAAGACCCTCAAAATTCCACAGTTGACTTTCTCCTTTACAGTTGACTTTTCCTCATTTCACCAGCAACTGATCCACTAAACAGTCTTCACCATGAACCATCAACCAAATCTCCATCCATGAACACTTGTGAGCATATGGAAACCATAAAAACATGCTTTAACCCCCAAGGTCTTCAAGAAACTCTCTTGAAACCAAAAACCCTAATTGGTCTCTCTGGTTAAGAGGGAGAAATCCACTTGCAATCTTTTGCCATGCTTGACCTTAAGAAGATATGATGAACCCCATGAGCCACCTTGAAGCTTGAGACTTGAGAATATGGACCAAACCTTGATCCCATGCCCTATGATGAATGCCATGCCATGCAATCTATGACCTACTATGGAATACAAATGAGTAAAGCATAGACCAATTTGTTGAGAAACATGAAGGTAAATTTTGAGGTATTACAACTTGGACCCACTTTAGGATCTCCAGAATCCACAGCGGTAAGGCAGCCTCCTCTTGGGCTTTGTACAAATTATTCTCCCTAGCAGAGCTAACCTTTTCAGACTCTCTTGTTGAGTCAATCACTTTTAGCCTCCGTCTTGGACTTTGTACAAGACATATAAATCACTCTCTTGTTGAGTATAAAAGACTCTCATGTTGAGTCAATCTCCTTTCGGCCTCCATCTCGGGCTTCGTACGAGATAGAAAAACACTCTCTTGTCGAGTATAAAAGACTCTCTTGTTAAGTCAATCTCTTTTTAGCCTCAATCTCGGGCCTCGTACGAGACAGCAAATCACTCTTTTGTTGAGTATAAAAGACTCTCTCGTTGAGTAAAATAACCTTCAGACTCTCTTGTTGAGTAAATCACCTGTTCAAGACTCTCTTGTTGAGTCAATCCTTTTTAGCCTCCGTCTTGGGCTTCGTACAAGACATATAAAAGCACTCTCTTGTCAAGTCAATCACTTGTTAGTACTCTCTTGTTGAGTCAACCCTTTTAGCCTATATCTCGGGCTTCGTACGAGACAAATAATAAACACCCTCTTGTTGGGTCAATAGCCTCCTCTTAGGCTTTGTATAGAGAAATCCTCGGTTGAGTCAATCAACCTTTTAGCATCAAATTTGCGCCTTGCTCACAGCATACAAACATCAACAATTCCTCTTTAGAGATGACAAATTCTCTCTCAGTCAAACCTTTAGCTTCATATCTTGGGCTTTGAACAAGACACAAATCACCTTTAGCTTCACGTCTTGGGCTTCGAACAAGACACCAAAACACCTCTTTCCTCCCATAGAATAGGAGGAACTACGATCGCTCTGATTTCCCTGTTTCGGGAATACGTAGGCATAAGATTGCAAAATCTTAGCGAGCACACTAATCAAAAACCCAAAATCCAGTACCTTCATACATCAATCGAAAAGCATCTGACCTAACATCTTAAAACCTCACAAATGGTCCAAACATTCTATTCTTAACAAAATAACCGAAGAGGGGCCACATCTTAATAGCATCTGTAAACCAATATTTTTTACTGTTTAAACTCAGTATGCAAGCAGGGTTAATTGGAGACATCTATTTCCCTTCCTTAATCAGCTTAACAGGATAAAAAAATGAATCGAACTGTAGTACCCAAGCGATAGTGATTCAAGACCACAAAAATCGCGCTACAGAAAAATGGCGCCCACCGTGGGGCCTTCTTCTCTTTCTTACAATCTTCGGTAGAAACCTTAAGTTTAGAAAACGCCACAGAAAAGTGGCGACCATAGTGGGAGGCATTCTTTCTTGCATTCCCAATGGATGAAACCTTAAGTTCTCAAAATGTCACAGAAATGGCGACTCTGCTGGGGAGTCATTATCTGTATAGGATCATAAGACTAAAGGTCTAGGATGATTAAGACAAATATATATATTGCTTTTCCTAATCGATATCTGTGTTTATTTTTCTGCTAATGGGAATGTGTGTGATGCCACATGTGGAAAGATTGAGTATACACCTAAGATAGGTGATGGCATTATACGGGTGATCTTGCGGGGAGTAAATCCCAGTTAAGAGTCCCCGGTCGACCATCAAACTCAGTGGAGACTCCCTTTGCAGATACATTGCCTATACGACTTCGGTTGTTGAAAGTAGTGTAGTCGACTGGGTTATCTAAGAAGCTGAGGTTTTTAGTAGACTGAAACCATTCTGTAGTGCGAAAGCTATCGGAAATAGTTGTCACGCGATACTACCCTCATCTGAGATCACTCTAGGTTACATCAGCTCGCTGACGATCTGCTTGTTGTTGTTATCTCAAGAGGGGTCAATGATTTTGCGGACAGGTACAAAAAATCACCAGTGTAAACCTTTGGGATGGGTAGAGCCTTGACTTCATGACACCAACCTTTTGACCCTATGTTTTTTCTATGTTTTTGTGTGCTGCATTCATACATTCATTTAAAAAACATTAAAAAACAAAGAAAAATCTTCTCTTCTAGTCTCTCTTTTTCAAATTAAACTAAGACAATGATTGCAAATGTCAGATAAAGAGATTGCGCTAATGGATTTCGGTAGAAGGAAAACTCATAAGTACACCTTCAAGGTTCCAAAACTAGAGGATTTAAGAGGTCTGGCGAGAATGATCACCAACCCCGAGGCTTTCAGAGCCAAGTATAGAGGACTGCTGTCTCTATTAAGGGTCCATGTAATTGAAGGAATCCTGTCCACACTAATCCAGTTCTACGATCCGGTCTATCACTGTTTCACATTCCCGGATTATCAACTAGCACCAACACTGGAGGAGTACTCTCACCTGACTGATTTGCATATTACTGACCAAGCTCCCTTTTCTGGATTGGAAGAGATTCCAAAGGATCAAACCATTGCAAGAGCAATCTATTTGGACGAGTCAGAGGTCAGGACTCACATGACCACTAAGGGTGGAATCCAGGGTTTGCCAGCCCAATTCTTGACAAAGAAAGCTCTATACTTTGCTAGTATAGGGAATGTGGCCGCTTTTGAGAGCATCTTTGTTTTGCTCACCTACGGGTTATTTTTGTTTCTCAACATCGATAACTTTGTAGATATCAACGCCATTAAGATTTTTTTTATTGGAAACCCTGTACCGAGCCTACTCGCATATGCTTATCATTCGGTACACTTAAGGAATTTGTACAGCGGAGGAATGATCACCTGTTGTGTACCCCTGCTATACAAATGGTTCACTTCCCACTTACCCAAGTCTGCTGCATTTTGGGATCAAAAGAATACTTTACGTTAGTCGCAGAGAATCATGTCTCTTACCAACTCTGACATCGATTGGTATAATCAAATCTATGAAGGGATCAGAATCATTGACCGTTGTGGAAATTTCCCAAATGTACCCCTCATAGGAATTAAAGGAGGAATCAACTATCATCCAATTTTAGTTCATCGTCATTTTGGATACCCGATGAGGCATGTCCCACATAATGCTCATCTGGAAGGTCTTTCTTCAAGGAAGGAGAAAACGACAGGGCACTGAAGACGAAAATAGTGCATGCTTGGAAACACGTTCACAGGAAAGGAAGAGAGTCTCTAGGAAAACAAGACTGTGTCTCGGTGGAGCCTTACCTCCACTGGGTACAAACTAGAGCTCTCAAGCTGAGGCTACCTTACCCTCGTCAGGAAGTTCTTCCGTTAAGGGACTCCGTCCTTTACTTTATGTCTGATACGGAAAAACTTCAGGTTACTCTCAACAAAGTTCGGCAGGAGAAGAGGTCTTGGAGGAACAAGTACCGTATTCTCAACGTGGAGTGTAAGAAAATACAGCAACTATTGAAAGATAAAGATGCTCTGATTGAGATTTTAGAGCAACATGTTGTAGAAAATCAGGATGACCAAAGTAATTTGCTCGCTCCTTTCACGTGGCAAAGGAATTTACGACCCGACAACGGCTCAAGAGCCCCGGTCAAAGAAAAGGAAAGTACTGGAACCCGCACCTGAGCTCGCTTCAGAGGGGACTCAGGACCCATAAGTTTAGATTTCCTTTTATAGCACTTTGTAAATTACTGTATTTCCATTTCCGCAGTCTTTGAATTCAATAAAACGGGGTTTCTCCACTATTTGATATTTGCAATCTAATTGTGGAAGTTTACTTTGAATAAACAAAAAATATATACAATTAATATAACCATTGCATATCATTCATCATTCTCGCCTAACGCATTCTTCTTACCTACGAATCTTACATTTGCGTCTAGATTCTAGAGTCAAACTGTCACATTCATACAATACTTGGGAAATCGTCAGAAAAAGATGGATGATCTCGAGGAAGAGAACAGAGAGTTGAGAGAAGAGATCGACACTCTAAAAGAGGTTCTGAGAAAGCTTCATAACGACATGCAAGCTCTAGCAGAAGCTTAGATGCAACAACAAAGGACTGTGATCTCAGAGATCACATCAACGCCCATAGCGGAGAAGTATGATCCTAGGTACAAAATGCCGAAAGATCGTCCCTGAGGCATGCCTATCAACTACATCCCAGATGGATATATTCCCCTAATCACTGAAGGTCCGAAAACTTCAGCAGGAGCCGCTGGGCCTAAAGGTTACAAACTTCGGGAAAGCGAAGATGCCAGGGGCATGACAGCAACTCCTGAAGGTTACAAACTTCGGGAGGCACCGAGAGTCTCGGCCATAATGATTATACCATCACCCGTGGTACACACTGTCCCGGAAGGATAGATTCCACAGATACCGTCTGGTGGAAACAATAGTATGTTCAACAGAATAAATGAGTTCCAGGAACAATTCCTGGAGATGCAGAAAGAACTGCAAGCCCTTCGCGGTCAGGATTTATTTGGAAAGGACGCCGCAGACCTTTGTTTGGTCCCCAATGTGAAAGTTCTGCACAAGTTCCAGGTACCCGATTTTGAAAAGTACAAGGGTAACTCTTGCCCTCAAAGCCATTTGGTGATGTACGCTCGGCGAATGTTAGCTCAGACAAAGAACCAGGAGCTACTGATTCAGTACTTTCAGGATAGTTTAGCCGGTGCCACACTCAAATGGTACATGGGTTTAAACCGCACTAAGATCGACACTTTCAGAGATCTTGGCATTGCCTTTGTTCAACAATATAAGTATAACCTAGACATGGCACCGGACAGAGATCAACTCAGATCGCTGTCACAAAAGGACAATGAAACCTTTAAGGAGTACGCTCAGAGATGGCGTGAAATTTTCGTCCAGATTTGTCCACCTCTTGAGGAGAAAGAGATGACAAAGATCTTCTTGAAAACCTTGAGCTCATTTTACTACGACAGAATGGTTGTCAGTGCGCCCAGTGACTTCACCGAGATGGTGGGCATGGGAGTTCGTCTTGAGGAAGCAGTCCGAGAAGGATGGTTAGTTAAAGACGTTGGATCATCAAGTAATATAAAACGATACGGTAGTGCTCTCCCTAAGAAAAAAGAGCAAGATATTGGGAATATCTCTCTCAGAAAGCAAAGGCGACGATACCAACCAATAGCAGCTGTAACTCCTACTATCAAACCCGCGCCTGTTCCTACGTATCAACCTCAGGTTGCTCAGAGCCAACCGAATCAGCAGCAATATCAGCAAAGAACACAACAGCCTCTTCAGTGGGCTCGTCCTCCATATAACAACAATCGTACAACGCGACCACCAGAGTTCGATCCTATACCGGTGTTGTACGCAGAACTGTTTCCGTTACTACTGGTCAAGGGACATGTCCAAACCAGGTCTCCTCTTACAGTACCGGAAAATCCGCCTTTTTGGTTCAAAGCAGATCAGACTTGCCCTTACCATCAAGGAGGACCAGGGCATAACATAGAAAACTGTCTCAGTTTCAAATCCGATGTGCAAAAGCTTGTTAGGAGCAGGGTCTTATCTTTCAAAGATACGAATCCAAATGTTCTCACAAACCCGCTGCCTCAACACGAGAAAGTTGCGGTAAATTTGATAGAAGGAGAGTCTAACAACAGTTATTAAATTCATGATGTACTCTTATTAAGGGCCAACTTGGTCGGTAAACAAACAGGGATGCTCTTTTATACAAAAGGAACTCCAGTGTCAGATGGATCTAGGGTAGATCCAGGACTACCATGATTGAAATCCTTATCAGATCAACATGATTCAAATCTTCGATATTCGTTTGATGAATACCAGCTTGGTGGAGTTACACGCCAAGCAAGTCCAACTCGGTTTTCTCACTTCACATGATTATCTGAACTGTAAAGTATGTTGTGAGAGTAACCAAGGTTGCGCTCTCGTTCAAAGAACTTTACAACACTTTTTAAACTACTGGTGTCTTCCGATCTATCTAGACGAAGACACGCAACAAATCAGTGTGGTTAGTGGGAACCCTACTAGGCATCAAAGTCAGGATGTCTGATCTATGGAAACAGATGTAGTGAGGTTACACTGCATTCAAACCGGACGTGGCCAGGTGCCACCACATAACTACGAGCGCTGTAGAGTCTTCCCGAAAAATAATAAAGGATATTACCTCGTGCGAGCAGCCCTTTAGAGTCAGTTGGACCGCAAAAAGATTCAACAATATCCAGTTTCGAGGTCTATCAATTGGACGCCAGACTATTTCGCCGATTAGATTAAGGATGTTGTCGTGATCTCTGATCATGAAAGGACCAAAGATGTTTGTACCATCATCCCTCTACTTGAAGAATCGAAGGTTCTTAACCATGAATTGATTGAAGTTACTTACGATGGTTAGAAAAATCAGAAGGCCCCTGTAGTTATCTATCTGCTGGGAGTAGTACCGTATGAATTAGCTAAGGCTATCCCTTACAAATACGGTGCAACAACAATCGAGAATGGAAAGGAAATTCCATTACCCTCCGTCGTGAATATTGCAGACATCAGTCGAGTAACACGGAGCGGTCGAATCTTTAACAGAGGAGTTGGAGAACCTAACAGTGAAAAGGAACCTCAAACAGAAGTTCCTAATCCACCAGTCGGTCAATCCAGTGATCCCGACCTTTCAAAGAACGATGATGAGATGCTGAAGCTCATCCAAAGGAGTGAATACAACATTGTTGATCAACTGTTACAAACTCCTTCAAAGATCTCTGTGTTATCTCTTTTACTCAGTTCCGAAGCCCACAGAGAGGCTCTACAAAAAGTCTTAGAACAGGCCTTTATGGAATAGGATGTGTGAATACGACAATTCGATAGTATCGTCTCTAACATCAATTACTGCAACAACTTGGGGTTTAGTGATGAGGAACTTCCGGAAGAAGGCAAAAGTCATAATATGGCGCTCAATATCACAGTCAACTGCCAGGATGATGCTTTAGCCAGCGTACTGGTAGACACCGGATCGGCTCTCAACGTTATGTCGAAGTCCACTCTAATGCGACTATAATTCAAAGGATCTCTGATGAGAGGCAGTGAGGTCGTCGTCAAAGCATTTGACGGGTCTAGAAAAACAGTTATCGGGGAAGTCGACCTTCCCATAACTATCGGTCCTCACACTTTCCTAGTCACTTTCCAGGTCATGGACATCCGGGCAACATACAGTTGCTTATTAGGAAGACTTTGGATACAGCAGGTTGGGGCAGTCACTTCGACACTGCACCAGAAACTGAAGTTCGTCAAGAACGATCAACTCGTCACGGTCTGTGGAGAACAAGCCTTGATCGTTAGTAAACTTTCATTATCCACTTGTATGGAACCCGAGGAGGTTGTTGGAATGCAGTTCCAGGCACTTTTGGTGAGCAATTAAAATTAATCAGAAAAAGGAACATCGATTTTCTCATACAAAGATGCTCTCAAGGTAATTGAGAGTAACAACACAAAAGGATGGGGACAACTTGTCATTCCTACTGATAATAAAACAAAGAAGGGTCTTGGTTTTTCTGTAACCTGTACCCTGACTGCTACTAAAGCTGAAAGTTTTCATCCCATTCAGAACTTCTTCCACAGTGGAGGTTTCCTTCACCCAGTGTCTCAAGAAGTACATACCGTCAACGAGGGAGATTCCTCCGACACAGATGAGGAATGCAAGTCTTATCTTAACAAGGACGGTTGTATGTCTCAAGAAGAGGTGCCTACGCTATTTTGTTATCCCGCACAGAGTCTAAGATTTATACCGAGGTCAGACATCGAAATGATATACGAAGATTGTCATCCGGAAGGATGTCGTGCTCCGCCAAATTCATTAGAGGAAGACACTTCGATGAAATACAACTTTGACCACGACTATTATGGTCCAATGGATGGCCTGCCAATGTGGCAGCCGTACCCAGGAGACTTGGGGCAAGAAAATCAGCCGAACAATGAAAATCAGCTAAGCGTCACTGGAAAAAATACCTGTGTCCCCACCATGTCATGGGATCACCACTCAGGTCATTCAGAAAACGTCCAGCGGGACGATGAATTCACAAAGTTTGTAGGACTAGAATTCATTAACTATGCTTTTCCCGAGGTCAACGTCATCGAGAGAGATGACTCTTCCAGTCCCAAAGAAGTGTGGGACACCTTAGGACAACCAAGTGGAAAATTCGACTTCATGATCAAGTACACTGCTCTTGAAAGCTCTCGTATCAGGCTCGAAGACATCCAGCCAACTGGATGGGGAGATCTACCTGAGAGCACAAATACTATGCAAAATACAATTGGGGAATCCTCCTACGAAAACTCTGCCTGGGAGACAGATTCCAATGATCCTGCTCCGTCAGAAATCATCGTTATTTCTGAAGACAAATCAAGGAAGGTACCATACTTTGTGACTCATAAAGGAGTTCGCCGCCAATGGGTTGCAGTCAATGTTCCGAAGATCGTTCATAAGTCTAAGTAATGGCCATCTTTGTTTTAACCTTTCACCCTGCCCAGGTGAAACTGATGTTTTGATAGGGCTCACTTTCTGTAAATGCCCATCTTCGCTTCGCCCAAAGCGACAGAGTTTTGTTTTATAGGGTTGTAGTATCAAGAATCGACAAAATTGTAAATAAATAAACGTCGTTCTGTAATTTCCGCATTAATTGTTGTTTTCTCTTTTCGCTTTTTCAGAAAATGGTAATCCTAAAAAACAACTCAAATAATAAAAACAAGTGTAACACCCCAAAATTCGCCCTCTTATTTATTGCCTTATAACGATGGCTTATGCTTCACATTCATCTGCATATCCATTAGGTCATACTCATATCCATACATTTGCATTGGGTCCCTAAGGCGTGGGATCAAGGCTTTCTCAAGAGTATCAGGTCATCTTCTTCAAGACATTTCATCAGTGTACATATCAAGGAGGATCAGATTCATATTCACGGGGAGTTTGATTGGAATTAGGCAATGTCAAGATTAATCATGTGGGCCACATGGAATTCGAGATACAAAGCCACCCTAAACCATTATCCATTGCTTTTTAGTCATTTTCAATATTCAAAATCCATAACCATTTTCAAGTCCACACTTTGATTCGTTCTTAGTCCAGTTTAAACCATTCTTTGACCCGCATTTCAAACCATACTTTTTCTTTCAATAACCTTTAATATTCGCTTACTAAATTTCGCACCCATTTTTCCATATCCGTTTTTAATTCTTGATCCATATCATTCTCACATATCCATATTCAAAAGAACCAATAACCATCTTCTAAAAATCAATAAAATCCACACCAATTTTTCTATGTCCATGTTTATTCATATGTTCATGTCCAAATCAACACTCATTCGGCAAGTGACTGCCAATATCGTGGAAGAAAGGCATGAAACTGCATCAATACTAAAAAGAGCTAGTCATGGACGAGTTGGAACGTGGCACCAACTTACGATTGGTTTGGTATTACCTGGGCCATATGAGAGCACATGGTTGATATGATAAAAAGCCCTTATTTTATTTGCAATTCACTTTCACGAACTGACTGCATTGGAATGGCAGGCATTTATCAACATAAACCAATGGTTGGCGTGGCAAAGGCAAGTCATCATATATCTACTCGCAGGCTAGCTAGGCTACACTCCCTTGAACTAACCTCCATCAGCAAATCCCGGGTACTGTTACATCTAACGGGATTGGTGCTCATCCAAATGTTAAATTTCCTAATGGTAGCAGGGTGAATCAGTCAAGTAGTAGTAGCTTGTAGGATGTTGTTGAAGGCAGAGATTCTGGGAATTTCTATGATGCCGAGAGCGGTTCGAAATCGATAAGCGATGCACTGGCTACTGATAGTAGAATCAAATAGATTCAGAATTTCACAGCTCAAAACCAAACTCTTCATGACAGAAAAGAAAATATACATAGCTAGAATAAGGTCTTAACAGAAAGACAGGAAGAAATTCATATCAGAAAAAAAAATAGAGCAGTTACACTAGAAAATACTCACAAAAACAACTCTAAGCTCTCCTAACCGATTTAACAGAATTCAGAAACAGTTTTCACTAACAGTTTTTTTTCTTCTAACCAACTTCCAATAAAAAAGCTACACAAACGATAACCGAATTTTTCTTGGAAGAGTGGCAAGAGAATCTAACAGAGATCCTTTAGAAATCTCTAACCTCACCTAACTGAAAATCTCTAACAGAAACCCTCTGATTTTTCTGCAATCATCTTCAGTCGAGACCAACCTTCTTTAACCTCCACCATCTCCAATCGGAAAAATCTTCACGCCAATTCTCCATCAATCCACACTCTCCGCCACCTTCCATTCTAATTCGCCTCCAATTTCATCTTCGCATCAACGTCGCACCTTCATCTTCACCGCCAAAGTTCCTCGAACTCTTCGTCGATTCCGGTTATCATCCAAGGGAAATCAGAGAAGAACAGGCAAAAATCATAACATCTCTCTGTAACAAAGAAGAACCTGCAAAAATCCATCAAAGATCATCATTCAACGAAGACGAATCAAGCGAAGCACCGAAGAAAAAGAGGAGAATTACGATTCATAGCGAAAAAGAGGAGAAAGGAAGAAAGCAAATACTGAGTCACCGTTAATGTCGTCGTTGCAAGGTACGTCTTCGATTCCATCTTCTAGATGTGGCCTTGGATTCAGAATCCATTGTGGTTTATTGTTGCGTTGAGTTTGGTTGATTTTACAATGTTTGATTTCTGTTTGAATCTGATCCCTCATTCGGATGAGTTTTAAAAGAAAATATTTTCGGATTTGAAATAAGGGCGAAAATTGAGTGGGGTTGGTGTTAGTTATTTCTTGATTGGAGGTAGTTGGCCGGAGGAGGTCAGCAGCGGCCACCGTGCGCCACCGCCTTCTCCAGCGAGTTTTAGGGTTTAGGTTAATTTTAATTGTAGAGAAGAAAGAGGAGACGGTTAGAAGAGAGAAGAAGATTAGGCAATGTGAATGAATGCTTCATGAATATATTGCTCCCTCCACCGTGGATTTTAAGAATTAGGAGAGGATAAGTTTGTGTGTTCACGGCCATTTCGGCGGTGACATGTGTCACCACGGTGGACACTTGTCACCGTCTGGTTCCCTCTCTCATTGGCACAGCGTGTGTGTCCTCATACTAGCTACCGTACACCCTTTCGTTGTAACCTTTGGATGATCCCAGAGTATGATCAAACGGCTAGGATTGATTGCCAAATCATGTGGTCCACCATATGCCTCAGGCCAGCAATTTTCCTTGGGGCCCAATCTTATTTGCTATCCGTAGCCTCCCTTTGAATGGCCCAAGAGAAATTGAACTAGGATAACTGCTAATAACACCCCCTTGGTTCTTGTTGTTGGTTAATTCTTTTTGTTCATACATGTTTCAAAATCTGATTCTAAAAATAGCAAAGATCATGGGAATATTCTAAGAAAATTATAGGGAGTTCTTGAGGGTATTATTTAATTTTTGGTGAATTTTAATTTTACAATTGGTATGTTCTGATATTTTTCTGGAATTTTGGAAAGGAATGTGTTCTTAATGGTATATCTATTGATGTAAGTTCTAAAATGTGATCTTCCATTGACCATTTGGAGCTAATTTTTGTTGTGAATTTAGGCCTCTGATTATATGACCTAATGATGTTTTATTGGTACCTTGGCCGTGATTATTGAATTGCTTTTGAGCATCATCTTTGTGCCTTGTCTTGTAAGAGCATCATTGATAAATTGATCCATATTTGCAATTGATTGAGTATGTTTGGTGCATGTTTTGTGTCCTATCTTTTGCATGTGATTACCTACTGGACTTGGAATGACTTGTTTGATTACCCATAATTTTCAAAGGCATTTTGCTATTCTTCACAAATTTTCCAATGTGAACATATTATGTGTAAGCATGCATAGAGATAGGATATGTTTAGGACTTGTATGAGGGCACTTTGAGCCAAATTTGAATATGAGTTTTAGCACATTATTAAGTGTATTTTGATTCAAAATTGAGACATGCTTGAGTATTGCATTTGATCATTTCACATGCCTTAAATGATGCTTACTTTGTGTGTACGAAACTCGAACGATGCTTCCACTTCGCTTACGTCTTTGACACCAATTAAAGGTATAATGGCATGATTTTTTTGGGATTCAATTAGGAAATTTTATAGGTCATTTGCCTCTGGTGTGTGAGCTTTAGCATTGCCTTACCATGTCATTTCATTTGCCTTACTTGAGTGACAATTTTACATACTTGTATGAGAAGTTTAAATGTGATTTTGCTCATGGAATGAATTGACTTTGGAGAGAGAGTTGAATGTAAACCTTTGTGACACTTTGAGATTGGTTTTAAGCATGAGTATAAGGTGTTTCACTTCTGACCTTGGTCCATTTTCATGTTTTAATTCAATTCATCTAACTTATAATGGCTTTCTTTTGTAGTTTACAATTGACTTTGAAGTAGACTTTAGCTTTTGCTATAGTTTGTAATTGTTTGATTTCTTTTGGTCCATTAGCGTGGATAGGGTTTAACCAAAGGTGTTTACCAACTAATGCCTTGTTCCTTTTATTGTTTCATTGTTGCTTTTTCTTTGTGATTTCTAACTCATTTGCTGATTCGTGCAAGATGCTTCAAGGAAATCTCCAAGAATGGCATAGTTTGTTTGCTTTGTAAATGCTCATTTCTAACTTGTTTGCTCATTAACATTAACAGGTTCTTACGTCATTTTTACTTGTGTTGCTTTGCTACGGATCTATATCCGTTTGGTAGGACATCTTGTCTCTTTATATTCCTCGCACTTTACCGCTTTCGATGCCATGAGAAGTAGGAATAGAGATGCATGACTGGGAGTCCCTACTTTAGGTGGGCAATTCTGTTTACTATTTTAAAGCTCTCAAAGGAGGCCATGCTTGTGCTTGTTTACTTTAGTGCCTAAGACCTCCAAGAGGCATCCCATTCCCAGATCCCCTTGTAAGACCTCCAAGGAGGCAATTGACGGAAGTTAGGGTTCGCAACCAACCCCCGTTATTCTAGTTGAGTCGTTCTTAGCTCTCATTACATGATTGAAGCTTTGAATATCACTTACTCTTGTTATCGAGTTGGTCAAGTGGAATGAGGGTTTAGCAATCAAACCCCCACGCCTTGTCTATAGCTCACATTGACCAATGTTGATGCTTATGTGATCTGATTCACATCTTCCTTCCTTACTCTGCTCTCCATGGTTCTCGATACCATTGGATGAGCGCCCCTATTTCTCACAGCTAGCTTGTTTGCCTTGGTTGATATGACCCCTTGGATAAAGCTCCCCTTTTACTTTGATTGTGTGTTGACTGACACTATTTACTCTTTCGTTGCTTTTAGTCCATTTTGTGATTGATTTATCCTGTGTTTACTTGTCTGATGACATGATCCCATAGGATTCCTAGCTCCACTTAATTTTTGATTAAGTCGGAGGTAGGAGAGACATTAGGATAGCAATTCATGCATGCTAACATAGGTAGCATCTCCCTTCTAAACCTTGACCTTAGGGCCACTTTTGCATGATAACATTAGGAACAAATTAGTTTCCCCTTAGTGTTTTCTTTTCCCTTGAGTCTTCTCTTCTCATCTCATAACACTTCTAAAACACTTAATAAAATTAACATGTACTGCGCATGAGCCTTGCATGTGGGAAGTGAGGAATGAGGGGTTTCCTCTCCTTTTTCTAGAGTGTTAGCATACGTCCTGTTAGGACGACCATGCGACGCATTCGATCTTGCGTCATAGACTTTAGTGCAATACGTGTTACAAACACAAAACAATCAAAATACTTCTGTCTAAAAAACACAAAAACAAATTCAAACCTTTTCATCCTTCGGAACCGTTCAGTTTCAAACCTTTTTCAGATAAGGGCGCGTTACTTCCGTCCCGTCGCAAACAGGCATTGACCCTAACTGCCGGACGCGAATCCAACGTCGCTTATAAAAAACACCAACAAAGTCTTCCCTAGTGAGGGGAACTACGTCGCTCTGATTCTTCATTGGTTAATGGAGATACGTAGGCAGGAGATCGTGCGAGATCTCTCCGAGCACAACCTTTCTTTATCACCTCTTTGTCTCTTTTCGACCCGTAGGTCGAACTACGACTGCTCTGACTTCCTCCTTCTGGTTAGATTGAGGATACGTAAGCACAAGACGGCGATGTCTTGGCGAGCAACCTCCCCCCTTAGTTCGTGTCCGAACTACGTTGACTCTGACTTTCCCATTGCACGAGGGAATAAGTAGGCATAGGACGAGCGATGTCCTATCGAGTCACTTCTTTTTCTTTTCTCCCTTGTTTCTTCGTTCTTTTCCGTTCCCGTTCCTTTTCCTTTCCAGTAGCAGTGGAGCTCCAGATGACGACACCCTTCGATGTAGACAACAAGCGTGGATCCCATCGAGTACGATGGACGAGTGGGGTGCTAACACCTTCCCCTCACGTAACCTACTCCCTTACCCATTTCTCTTGGTCGCAAGACCATGCTTTTTGCCTTTCCCTCAGGTTTATGCAGTGTTTCCTTCCCACTCTTGGGATAAATACACATTGCTGGCGACTCTGTTTCCGCGCCAATTTTGGGTTTGTACTTGGATGAAAATCCCGAGAGCGACAACAAGCAGTAAAAAAATACACTACACACACTCTTGCATTTTCTCTATCTCTTCTAAACACAAATCATCACGTCATGCAGATTGCTTGTTTTAAACCCCGTTGAAACATACGATCCGATGCCTTCTCCCAACTTTGAATTCCCGGTATTTGAGGCTGAAGAAAAAGATGACAAAGAAATTCCAGAGGAGATCTCCCGATTACTCAGACAAGAGGAAAGGTCCATTAAACCTCACAAAGAGCCGTTGGAAACAGTCAACTTGGGCTCAGGAGAAGAGAGAAAAGAAATCAGGATAGGGGCACTGCTCAGTCCAACTGCCAAAGAAAGTTTGATAAAGCTTCTCAAAGAGTTTCCCAATGTATTCGCTTGGTCCTATCAGGATATGCCAGGGTTGGATACCAGCATATGGAACATCATCTACCGTTGAGATCAGAGTGTCCACCAGTAAAACAAAGGTTGAGACGGACCCATTCAGACATGGCCATCAAGATCAAAGAGGAAGTACATAATCAGATTGACACGGGTTTCCTCGCCACATTAGAATATCCTCAATGGTTAGCCAACATCGTACCAGTTCCGAAAAAGGACGGAAAGGTCAGAATGTGTGTGGATTACAGAGATCTAAACAAGGCTAGTTCGAAGGATGACTTTCTCTTACCACACATTGACATGCTGGTAAACAGTACAACAAAGTTCAAAGTCTTCTCCTTCATGGATGGGATTCTCGGGCTATAATCAGATAAAAATGGTGCCGAAAGACATGGAGAAAACTTCATTCATTACCCCATGGGGCACTTTTTGTTACAAGGTAATGTCATTCAGTTTGAAGAACGTCGGGGCAACCTATCAAAGGCCCGTGACTACTATGTTTCATGACATGATACACAAAGAAATCGAGGTATATGTCGATGACATGATTGCCAAATCTAGAACAGAGGAGAAGCATGTGACCCACCTGTCAAAACTATATGAGCGGTTAAGAAAGTATAAACTCTGCTTGAATCCCAACAAATGCATATTTGGTGTCCGTTCAGGGAAACTTTTAGGGTTCATCGTCAGCCAGAAAGGAATTGAGGTCGATCCTGACAAGGTCAGGGCCATTCAAGAAATGCCTTCTCCAAGGACTGAAAAACAAGTCAGGGGATTCCTGGGACGTTTGAACTACATTTCCAGATCTATATTCCTCATGACTGCGACATGTGCGCCGATTTTCAAATTACTCAAAAAGAATCAGGACTGCGTTTGGAAAGAAGACTGTCAAACCGCCTTCGACAGTATCAAGGAATACCTGTTGAACCCGCCGATTCCATCCCCTCCAGTGGAAGGAAGGCCACTGATCATCTACTTAACAGTCTTGGAAGACTCAATGGGTTGTGTACTTGGCCAACAAGATGAAACCAGAAGAAAAGAGTCTGCCATTTACTATCTGAGCAAGAAATTCAACGACTACGAACTT
The DNA here is from genome assembly GCA_022829125.1 of Lathyrus tuberosus. Classification (NCBI taxonomy): domain Eukaryota; kingdom Viridiplantae; phylum Streptophyta; class Magnoliopsida; order Fabales; family Fabaceae; genus Lathyrus; species Lathyrus tuberosus. The sequence goes on from JALAZF010000003.1 coordinate 14,661,278, forward strand.
GGTATACTATGCTTGAGAAAACTTGTTGTGCTCTGGCTTGGGCAGCCAAACGTCTTTGCCAGTATATGATTCGTCACACTACTTGGTTAATCTCAGAAATGGATCAGATCAAGTACGTCTTTGAAAAACCTGCTCTCACGGGAAGGATTGCCCGTTGGCAAATGTTGTTGTCAGAATACGACATCGAGTACCATGCTCAGAAAGACGTTAAAGGAAGTGTTTTAGCCGATCATTTGGCTCATCAACCGATTGACGATCAGGAATCAGTCGGATTTGACTTCCCAGACAAAGATGTCATGTATCTAAAATTGAAAAATTGCGATGAACCACTACCCAGTGAAGGGCCAGAACCAGGATCCCATTGGGAATTAATTTTTGATGGAGCTGTCAACCATTACGGAATTGGAATTGGGGCAATCATTGTTACCCCTCAGGGTACCCACATTCCTTTCACCACTAGACTGACATTTAAGTGTACAAACAACGAGGCCGAATATGAAGCTTGTATCATGGGTCTCGAAGAAGCGATCGATTTGAGGATCAAGAACTTGGATGTATATGGCGACTCAGCCCTGGTTATCAATCAAATCAAAGGAGATTGGAACACATACCAACCAGGACTGATTCCTTACAAAGACTACGCAAGAAGGTTGTTACCTTTCTTCAACAGAATTGAGTTTCATCATATCCCTCGTGAAGAGAATCACATGGCTGATGCATTAGCCACCCTCTCTTCCATGATTAGTGTAGGTTAATGGAACGACTTACCTAAGATTGACATAATACGCCTTGAACGGCCCGCTTACATCTTCACGATTGAAGCAGTCATAAACGAAAAACCTTGGTACCACGATATTAAATGCTTCCTTCAGTAACAAGAATACCCACCTGGGGCATCTAGAAAGGACAGAAAGACCCTCAGAAGGCTAGTAGGCAGCTTCTTCCTGAGCGGTGATACACTCTATAAGAGAAACTTTGATATGGTCTTGCTCCGATTTGTAGACAGACCAGAAGCAAGCTTGTTAATGAAAGAAATTCATGAAGGATCCTTTGGCACTCATGCCAACAGACACACAATGGCGAGAAAAATTCTAAGAGCAGGGTACTACTGGTTGACCATGGAATCCGACTGCTACAAGTACATGAGGAAGTGTCACAAGTGTCAGATATACTCAGACAAAATCCATGTACCGCCAACACATCTCAAAGTTCTTTCTTCCCCATGGCCTTTTTCCATATGGGGAATCGACATGATTGACATAATTGAACCTAAGGCTTCAAACGGACATCGGTTCATCCTGGTAGCCATTGATTACTTCACCAAGTGGGTCGAAGCAGCGTCATACGCTAATGTAACCCAACAAGTGGTGGTCTGCTTCATCAAAAACAATATCATCTGCCGTTATGGTGTTCCAAGCCAGATCATTACTGATAATGGATACAACTTGAACAACAAGATGATGAAAGAGTTGTGTGCTGAGTTCAAGATTGAACACCAAAACTCATCTCCCTACCGACCCAAGATGAACGGAGCGGTAGAAGCGGCTAACAAGAACATCAAGAAGATTGTTCAGAAGATGGTTGTAACCTACAAAGCCTGGCACGAGATGCTACCCTTTGCTCTTCACGATTATCACACATCTGTCTGCACTTCAACAGGGGCAACCTCTTTCTCTCTAGTATATGGCATGGAAGCAGTTCTCCCCATAGAAGTAGAGATCCCATCAATCCGGGTATTGATGGAAGCTAAGCTAACAGAGGCTGAATGGTGTCAAAGTTGACATGATGAACTGAATTTGATCGAAGAAAAACGAATAACGGCACTATGCCATGGTCAGTTGTATCAACAGAGAATGAAGAAGACGTTTGACAAAAAGGTACGACCTCGCGTCTTCAGGAAAGGAGACCTCGTGCTCAAAAATATACAATCATTTCTCACTAATTCTCGGGGCAAATGGACCCCGAACTATGACGGCCCATATGTGGTCAAGAAAGCTTTCTCAGGCGGTGCCCTGAGACTTGCAACCATGGATGGAGAGGAGTTTGCCTACCCCACAAATGTTGACGTAGTCAAGAAATACTTCGCCTAAACTAAAAAAAAAAGACGTCTCGGTGAATTGAAAACCCAAAAGGGCGGTCCAGGCAAAAATTAGAGACATAATCAAAAAATCATCCCGATGGATTGGAAATCATCACAGTACAATCCAGGCAAAAGTTAGGGATAATGGCAAGTAACTACGTCTGACAAGGTTGAATCCCTCAGCAGTCATGTCGTCCCTCAGGAAAACTCCAGTCAAGGTCATCTTCGACAGAAGCTCAGGATGTCCAGAATTCAAAGTTGGTAGAAGGATAGCGGTCGTCATGTTTCAATGTAGCCCTTTTTCCCTTAAATTACCATTTTCTAACTTTGTAAATACTCTATGGAATCACGCGCTTGGCTGATTTCCATCCTATCAATAAAATTTGAGCCCTAGTGCTTTTGTTTGCAATTCTCATTTGTTTTAGCTTTATAGAACGACATTTTAACATGATTAACGATTCTTGGAATAAAACAAAAATGAATTTACTTGTCAAACTTTTTTTCTGCTTTTAAAATAAAGATGGAAATTTCTTTTGACTGTTGAACATCGAAAGAACATCGATCGTTTCTCCAGAAGTAATCGAGCTTCAAAGTGTAGAATCAAAGTACTCCTTCTTAGCCAGTACACCTAAACGAAGGATCAACTTTGTCAGAGACCAGGTTTCGTCTGACACCCTCGGCAGAGTTCTTATCTCCTAAGCCCAACCAACAGTTGTTCCCAACAGGGACTATCCCTCCTAAGCAAGGCAGAATTGCTATCGTGAACCAATGATACTTTTCATCTCCCGCTATGGCCGAGTATCCAGTCGTGTTCATCCACTAGTCTGTATGTCGCGTCAGTTTTGTCAGCATATACATACATACATCCTGCATTATTGATTTACATTCATATTCATATTGCATCACTATCACTCTAGTCGGTCTTGTTCCCTAGTGATGAACGTCTTTTCAACCGAGTTGTCAGTTCTTTCCTCGTCGGGAAAGGAGGCGTCTGACCAACCGCTCCTCCACTTTGCTGCTGAACTGAAGTGGGTCCCTTGACCACTTTGATAACTTGAACCTCTGAAAGGCCAGAGAACCTTCAGCCAATGTCACTCTTCGCCATTGAAGATGATGTCTTCGCTTTCCCAGATTAAGGAAAATCCCCAGAGAAAGCCTCTTAATCAGAGATTCGGCAATGCAACCGTTTTTCTCCGAAAAATTTCGCTGACGAAATGGTCATCAGCACCTGAAAATTGGATCACATCATATGGCATTTCTCCGAGAAGATCCCGAGAAAAGTATGATGTAACATCCCCAAGCGACAGCAGTCTCTCAAGAGACCTGTTTTCCCTAGTATAGCCGACAAATGGCGTCTCCAATAGAGAAGTTTGTACACCTCTATAACTCAGACGAATGGGTCTCCCCAGCAAGTCTGACATCAAAAGTTTTTCTATCAAATGGCATCTCCCCAGGAAAATTCTGAGAGAAGTTTGAGGAAAACTGCTACGAATAGCATCCCTTGTCAAGAAATTTTATTGACAAAAGAAACTGAGACCAGTTCCTTGGTAGGAAAGCAGGATCGGGGGGAGGTTTATTTCAAAAACTGAGACCAGTTCCTTGGTAGGAAACCAGGATCGAGGGGAAGTTTATTTCAGCAACTGAGACTAGTTCCTTGGTAGGAAACCAGGATCGAGGGGAAGTTCATTTTAGAAACTAAGACCAGTTCCTCGGTAGGAAACCAGGATCCAGGGGAAGTTTACCTTTTCTAAGCATCATTGCTTAGCAAAAGAAGGTGGATAGGCAAGCTACCATTCATAACCACCGTCAAAATTTCGCGTATTCCAATATTTAATCCTCTTGCACCCCGAATGCCCGAATACCTTCGCCATTCACACCTTCGGGTCCAAGAAGATTAAATAGGGGCATCTGTCATACCCCAAATTTTGACCACTAAGATTCCCCATCATTGTGCAAATCATCATCACAATATGGATGTACTTTCATACCTCATTAGTCTCCCCAAAGATGGGTGAGCATCCACTACAATCAAATTTAGGGTTTCAAGCCCTCTCAGAGCTCTTAGACAAAGGATCAATCAAGGAATCACATGATCTTCAACTTGTCTAGCCTCTCAAACATCCACAATGGATCAAGAGGACTCCCACATTAAGGATCAAGCACAAAGTTGCAACATTCCAAGTGGATTAAGCCTCAAGATCGCCAGTGTCACCAAATTAGGGTTTTGGTCGACCAGGGCCTCCAGATGGAAATTTTCCTCTGGGCATGAGCCAAAGGCTTCAAAACACAACCTAAGATGCTCCAAGGGACATCATGAACCCAATCATCAAGTCAATTTTTCCTCAGGGGATGCATTCATAAAAAATCAGGAATTAGGGTTTCTCGACCTAATTCATCCCTAAGTTGACTTTTGGGACAAAACATGAGCCAAGACCTCAAGAGAGGATTTGAGGGTCTCTAACACACTAAATTGATCCATTTGCAACAATGGATTAATCCAAGAAGCTTGACCCGCAAGTTTCAATTTCATCTGAACCACGGTTAGGGTTTTTGAATAAAAAGTCAACTGTACCTTTGACTTTTGACCAGGACATGCTCCCAAACCTTGGGACATGATTCAATACACCCTATAACACCTATGAAATCAATCCATCAAGTTTGATTTAGGTCAAGGACTTGATTTCATAGAGGATCGCACAGTTTGGAATTCATCTAATAAAAATTTAACTGTGCCCAAAAGTCAAAGTTTGACTTTTTGATTTTTTGGTCAATTATGGTTCCCTAACCCTAAAATGATGTTAATGTGTGATTTGAATCAACATTCATCAAGAAAAATCAAAGAAAGTGGGATAACTTGTAAAAGGGGTAACCATAAAAAACTTAGAATTTTTCTAAGTTATGGAACAAAGTGGCTAGGGTACCAACTTCCAAGGATCATAACTTGTGATCCAAGCAACCATTTTGGTTGGTCCAAAGCTGGATTTGTAGCTCTCATGGCACTCTAAAAAAGCTTCATCTACACCACACTCCAATTCATTGTGGATTCTGAGTTATGATTGGATCAAAATGACTAAAAACATGAAAGTACAACTTTTCCAACACTTAGACAAAATTATGTACAAGACAGATTTTGTTGAAAACACCAAAACTTGTGGGATTTTTTCACATAGTTGCAAGCTGAATCAATTCATGATGTAAACATCAAAGTTGTTGTACATGTTGCCTACAATCCAAGAAACTCACTAGCATGAAACAACTCCACTTGAGCCAAGAGTTATGGCTGCTACAACACACCATGGCAAGGCTGTCATGAAAAATCAGTTTGTGAGATTTCTTGTCTTGCACGATTTTAAGCCAAAGACCAATGATCCCTATGCCATAGTCATCTAATATGATCCTAATCCAAAGGATCCCACTTGCAAGGCTGAGTCCAAAAGCCAAAGGATCTTCCAACTTGAGATCAATGCATTTTGGCATATTATGCCTTGAATTCAAGGGCATTAATGTGGAATAGTGCACTTTCAAGATTCTCACTCTCCTCAATCAAGTTCTCTGATTAAAAAACAATAAAAACATATGAAGAATGTGGATTTGGTCAAGAAATAGCCCTGCTCTTGGGAGGGGCTAGGTTGCCTTGCATGAGAAGAAATGCCACCAAGCCAAAGCCATCGAATGTGATCTGATCCAGCAGCTATTCACGATTCCTCCAAGACAAGAGTTGATCACCTATAAATAGAGATTCCAATTGATCATTCAAATCACCCCAAAGCAACTTACAGCATTGCTTTCTCTCATTCTCTCTTAAGTGTCAAGTTTCTTTGTTTTTGAGCAACCACCATCGGGTTTTGAGTTGCAGCCTTAAGCAATCCCTTCCAATTGCTCAAACACATCACATATGATGTATATGAGGTGTTCAAACCCTTAAACCATCTCTGTAACACCTTTATCTCAAAATCAATCTTCAACCAAGCCATTATGCCTTAATTTTGCAGTTGGATTCCTCCAACTTGATCCAAAGATTTTCAAAGTGTTCCAAGGCTTGCAATCCACCCAACAACATCCATTGAAGCTGTATGGGTCATCAAACCACTTCTGGAACACCATCTGTGCAGAGTTCCATTTCAGTTTGCATCAAGGTAAGCCTCAAAACTACACCTTCATGATCCATGCATATTTCCTCGCATGATACTTTTGCCAATTACTTGTCATCATATGTTGAGTGTTTCCCCTCAATCAATTGTTGTTTACAATTCGTATATAGGATTTCCTTGAGTTCATGCCAATTTTAGGGTTCTTTAGGTTCTAACTTGTTATGTTCTGATTCAATCCATTTCAACAAAATTGAATATTGCCATCATGATCCTTGTTAAAAAACGCATGAGTTTGGTGTTTGAATCATGTCAAATGGATGAGAGACGAGTGAGATATGGTGCTTCATGCATGAGCTCGAGGAAGAAGATGGCCATGGCGCCATTCTTCAGGTTTTCCAACCAAGTTTGCCTTATGTTTTTCATTTGACATGTATATAATGAATTGGCATTGCGCCTTAGTGGAAACACTAGTATGTTTGTGAGTATTGGCAAGCGAGAGGTCTGGGGTTCGAATCCCCCTCGCCCCAGACCTCTTTTTTATCACTTTTTCCTATTTTTCTTATTTTTCATATTATTTTATTAATGATTTGAAAAATTAATTTCTCACTCAATTTTTATCATTTTTTATTGGTTCTTTTTCTGAAAAATCACAAAAATGTTGAAATATGTTATTCCACAAAAAAAATCAAATTTATATTATTTATTTAATATAATTGGTATTTTTGTGAATAAATTCATTTTTTATTGTTTTTAAACATTTAAAAGTGAATATTTATTTTGAAAATCAAAACCAAATGAATTCTAAATCATCTTGTGATTAAAACCTCATTTTTCAAACCTTAAACAAAAATCACAAGTGGTTTATCCAAACTTATTCGGTATTTTTATCATTTTTATTGATTTTCTATAAATATTTACTTTTAAAGGAAAACAAAATTAGGGTTTCTTTGATTTTCACCCTCACCAATCATTTTCAAACACTCATGAGCCTCCAATAGAGTGTAAGTCCCAATCCTTTTGTAAATACACCATAATTTGGGCCTCAGTCATTGTATAAGTCCCACTGTATTTTCAAAAACAACGGCGCGATCGTCGCCTTTTTAACAAAATCAACTAGGCCTCTCCTCGAGCTATAAGTCCCAATTATTTTTCTTAAAACTCTTTGGGCCTCAAATAAAGTGTAAGACCCAACCCTTTTTTTAAACCAAAATAATTTGGGCCTCAGTGTATTGTATAAGTCCCGATACCGTCAAAAAGTTCGGCACGATCGTGGCCTTTTTAACAAAATCACTCTGGGCCTCTCCTTGAGCTGTAAGCCCCACCACTTTTCAAAATCTTTGGGCCTCTAATAGAGTTTAAGACCCAATCCCCTTTTAACCAAAAACGTTTTGGGCCTCAGACATTGTATAAGTCCCTCTGCGTTAAAAGAAAAATCTCGACGCGATCGCCAGTTCAAAAATCAAATCACCATGGGCATCTCCTTGAGCTGTAAGCCCCACCACTTGTACAAAAATAAATTAGTGGGCCTCTAACAGAGTGTAAGACCCATCCCCTTGTACATAAAAACTTTTTGGGCGTCACGTATTGTATAAGTCCCTCTGTACAAACAACGGTCCGATCATCGTTAAAACTTGGGCCTCTCATTAAGCTGTAAGCCCCAAACATCTTTTCAAAGCGCTTTCTTCTTTGATTTTGAATTCAAATATATGTAGTTATCAAAACTTTCTTTGTTGAAAAACTAACCAAACAGCATGGAAGCTCTACAACGGGTAAGTGTTTATCCGCTTTCATTTACCGCTTTCATATGTATATAATTGTATTGTGGGGCTGCTTCACTGTAAGTCTTCTTTCACATCCTTTTATATACTTGTCACATATCCATTGTGTAATACTAGTATAGTTATATAGAGCTTTCCCCAGCAACTACGTCTAGTACTAGATAAAGCCCTGTTGGTCACTCTTAAATACAAACAAAACTAGATCCCCGTAGGATTCCAGATACAGTCTTCCCTCCTCTTGGGGTTAAACAATATGGAACAAAGAGAAAGGCAGTATTCTCGGTGAACCTTTTCTCAGACTGTCACCCTTAGAAATTGTCAAAGAAACTCTAACTCCCCAGAGATGATCTTTTCTCTGTGAATGGCATCTCTTGAGTTTCTTCCAAATTCTCGAACTTTCTTGGAATGATCTCTTCTCGGTGAATTTCATTTCTTGAACTTCTCTTGGTTTGGGGACCCACAGGCTTCCTAAAAGCATCCCTGCCTCCTCTTGGGCGTTGTACAAGGACCCTTCGGCTTCTTAAAAGTTCTCATGCCTTCTCTTGGGCTTAATACAAGGACCCTGACGACCTCTTAAAGGTATAAGACAGAACTTAGTCATCCTTTGCTAGAGCATTCTTTCAAGCGTCAAAACTCTGTCCATTTTAGGGTTGATACTCATCCCTTAATGCCCGTGCCTCCTCTTGGGCATTGTACAAAAGATAAAACTCTAGACTTGGACAGTCTAAGACCCTTGAGTCTCAAAGACATTCTCAAGCTCCTTTCCAACATAGGAAGAAACCCCAGTCTCTCCCATGAGAGTTCCCCACACTTGGACCCGCTTCAGGATCTCCAGAATCCACAGCGGTAAGGCAGCCTCCTCTTGGGCTTTGTACAAATGATTCTCCCTAGCAGAGCTGACCTTTTCAGACTCTCTTGTTGAGTCAATCACTTTTAGCCTTCGTTTTGGGCTTTGTACAAGACATATAAATCACTCTCTTGTTGAGTATAAAAGACTCTCTTGTTGAGTCAATCTTCCTTTCGGCCTCCATCTCGGGCTTCGTACGAGATAGAAAAACACTCTCTTGTTAAGTATAAAAGACCCTCTTGTTGAGTCAACCACTTTTAGCCTCCGTCTTGGGCTTCATACAAGGCACATATAAATCACTCTCTTGTTGAGTATAAAAGACTCTCTTGTTGAGTCAATCTTTTTTCAGCCTCCATCTCGAGCTTCGTACGAGATAGAAAAACACTCTCTTGTTGAGTATAAAAGACTCTCTTGTTGAGTCAATCTCCTTTCGGCCTCCATCTCGGGCTTTGTACGAGATAGAAAAACACTCTCTTGTCGAGTATAAAAGACTCTCTTGTTGAGTCAATCTCTTTTTAGCCTCAATCTCGGGCCTCGTACGAGACAGTAAATCACTCTTTTATTGAGTATAAAAGACTCTCTCGTTGAGTCAAACAACCTTCAGACTCTCTTGTTAAGTCAATCACCTGTTCAAGACTCTCTTGTTGATTCAACCCTTTTTAGCCTCCATCTTGGGCTTCGTATAAGACATATAAAAGCACTCTCTTGTCGAGTCAGTCACTTGTTAGTACTCTCTTGTTGAGTCAACCCTTTTAGCCTCTATCTCGGGTTTCGTACGAGATAAATAATAAACACCCTCTTGTTGGGTCAATAGCCTATTCTTAGGCTTTGTATAGAGAAATCCCCGGTTGAGTCAATTAACCTTTTAGCATCAAATTTGCACCTTGCTCACAGCATACAAACATCAACAATTCCTCTTTAGAGATGACAAATTCTCTCTTAGTCAAACCTTTAGCTTCACATCTTGGGCTTTGAACAAGATACAAATCACCTTTTGCTTCACGTCTTGGGCTTCGAACAAGACACCAAAACACCTCTTTCCTCCCATAGAATAGGAGGAACTACGATCGCTCTGATTTCCCTGTTTCGGGAATACATAGGCATAAGATTGCAAAATCTTAGCGAGCACACTAATCAAAAACCCAAAATCCAGTACCTTCATACATCAATCGAAAAGCATCAGACCTAACATCTTAAAACCTCACAAATGGTCCAAACATTCTATTCTTAACAAAATAACCGAAGAGGGGCCCACATCTTAATAGCATCTGTAAACCAACAGTTTTGACTGTTTAAACTCAGTATGCAAGCAGGGTTAATTGGAGACATCTATTTCCCTTCCTTAATCAGCTTAACAGGATAAAAAATGAATCGAACTGTAGTGCCCAAGCGATAGTGATTCAAGACCACAAAAATCTCGCTACACTACTGACACCGGACTTATACCTGGTATCAAATCCGCCACAACCTCTACCTCACGCTCTGGTGGCCAATCACTTACGTCATCAGGAAACACTTCCGAAATTTCACAAGTAAAGCAAAACACAAGCTTCTTCACCTTCACTAATACTCAAGGTTGCCCTCAACATAACATCTCAGCACCATCCTGCATCGACTCATCAAAACCGTCTGTAAGCACTTGGCTTAACTCCAAACGATTCACTGCGCACACCACTTAAGCTCGCAAGACACGTCCATCCCATCCAACATGATCCCGTCTTTTATCAACAAGAGATTAAGGGTGATTAGTTCCTTAATTTGTCAATAACAGCCGACTATCATTAGGCGGTATAAACTATCTTACAAAACTATCGTAGCGTCCAACACCACACTTAGCCACCGCTCCACACTCGAAGCATCTTGGAGAAGCACCATCTTCTCCCCCACTTGTTTCATTCCCAACCTGCAAATGGAAAACAAAACAAGCATCGACAGTGTTTTCACACACATGTCGCACACTAGGGACTAACATCACGTAAAAACCTGGCCGGACGGACCGACCAGGCTCTGTTACCATTAATGTAACACCCTTTTCTAGCCCACAATTATCGCAGCGGAATAAACATAAAATCATAGTAAAATCAGAATCACCTCAAAGGGTGCACATTTCTCAATAAATTCAAATCAACAAAATTGCTCCGTAAACAATGGGTTTTTCTCAAAATAACTCAAAATACCTTCAAAGGGCAACAGAACCCCCATAACCACAAAAATCCCACAAAAGGGTTTATTACAATAAACCATAGTCATCAAATAATCAATAAAATAATAACCAAATAAAACTCAACATGGTTCGACTCAACGACCCAACCCGATGTTACACTATCAGAGCAAGACCCTCTACATCGACCAAAATGCAAATAACTTCAAAAGTCCTCAAAAGCATCCACGGCTAATCCTGATCACCTGCAAGTTACCCACGTGGAGGCAACATTCAAACAGGCAGGGTGAGTAATACAATTCATTATAATCAATATAAAATAAGATATGCATAAAAATGGCGTCATCATCATATACAATATCATCAGAGTCATCACAAGGCAAACATCAAACACGTCATCATAAATCACAACAAATGCCACATAAATGCAATGCACAACAGGACTCATGCATGTGATACCAATTGTCACAATCGATGGACACTTAGGCCATCACCCTCCAAAGATCCCCGTCAAATAGGATCGGTTCCACACAAGAACCGGAACACGTCATAAACCACTTCACATCCACACAATGGGATAGAAGCCACAAATAGACCGAAGTCTAACATCATCATCACTGGACCGAAGTCTTAACATCATCATCATCAAAATATGCTATGAATGCATGATACACGACATTAATGCTCATCATCATCATCACAAGTCATCACGGGCATCATCATTCATCACAGTCTCATCATATCGTCATTCATTCATCAAAGCATCATGCATTATCATCTTATAATCATCAATATAACTCATGGAAATTTACATCAAAATAGTCATGCATCATCATCTCACAATCAATATAACTCATGGTTATTCACATCGTCATTTTATCATCGAACATCACATATACGCAGCTCATAACGTCAATATATATCATGGTAATTCATATCATCGATTCATCATCATACATCATATATAAACAGCTCCTAATCATCCATATACATCATGGCAATTCACTTCATCAACTAATCATCATACATAATATACAAACGATTCATAATCATCAATAAACTCATATTAATTCAGATCATCAATTATTCATCAAAACATCACGAAATCATCGTCTCATAATCTTCAATAACGTCATGGTAAATCATTACAAAAATCACAGCATCAAAACATCAAGACAGCACAGCATCATAAAACAATTTCGCGAACAGCAGGCGTTCGTTGTTGAGTTCGCTATGCGAACCTGCTCGCTGGGACCTTCGGTTTGCGAAGCTGGAAGCGAAGCCCCAATCCCATACAAAAACCAGAGATTTCCCAATCTGCTTCTCCTTGCTCCTCTATTCCCTATGCAAAGCCCTTCGCTGGGACATTCGTTGTGCGAGCCCACAAATCAATCTCAGAATTCATCCCAGTATCATCACACAACCATCGCGCATTCGCTACGCTACTCGCTTTGCGAGTCTGGGCGAACATTCGTCTTGCGAATGATTTGTTTGCTTTGCAAACTAGTGATTTCTGCAATCGCTGCTATGCATCAGTAGCATTCCAACCCAAAAACCTTTACGATTCCAACCTCAATTTACCCCATATCATCTCCAAAACAGTCCTAAACATCAAGGCAATCAAAGGCATAAAACCTACGACTATTAGGTCGATTAATTTCACTATTCTAACTCGAAAATACCTAAACTTTCAAAAATTCTCAAGATTCCCATAAACCCCATAAATCCCTTCCTCATACAAGATCCCACATATCATCAAAGAAGGTTTTGTCTCGAAGGCTTATTTTTACCCGAATCAATTCAACCCTCAATAATCCATCATCGATCCTCAAAAATACCCCTAAATCATCAATAACTCATAAACCCTTCAAAAACCCCAAAAACCTCAAGATCCATTTTAAACACATCACTCCTATATTGAAAACAATGAAAGGCAATACTCCTCATACCTTAGATTGTCGATCCGGAGCTTTCTCTAGTGATTCTTCGAAAACCTTCTCGAATTTCCTCAGAGCTCTGCACTTTTCTCCTTATTTTCACGTTCCAACTAAATGAATCCTATTCCTTCCCAATTCCCTTTTGTTAAATCCTTGTGCTCTCAAAAATGGGCTTTCCCCATAATACCCTCACTAATCCTCCTCAAAAGTCCACCTTACCCTTAATTCCTCTAATATTATTTAAATTAATAATAATACTAATATATTCATATTATATACTATTATTTAATTAAATAACCGAAACTCCACCAAAATACCGACATCGACACAAACCACCAAACATTCACCGAAATTTAACAAATATTATATTTAAATAAAATAAATAAATATTCTTATAAATTTGGGGTGTTACATTTACTCATTTAGAGAGGTGTTAAGGATATATATATATATATATATATATATATATATATATATATATATATATATATATATATATATATATATATATATATATATATATATATATATATATATATATAACTTTCAGATTTTCAAAGACACCTCTTTCATCTAGAATTCAAAATCATTTTCTCTCGTCTTTCATTTCAAGTGTTCTTGAACAGAATTTTTGGTGAAACTTCTGCACTTAATTTTCATTGCAAATTCATATAGTTTCAACCACATACATACTTGAGAACTTTTGTTACTTAAATAAAATTGTTTGCTTGAAGGAGAAGATCAATCCAAGTGATTGATACATTGTATACTACTTCAAAAACTCTTATAAAAATTCAGAATATTGTTGAATTCCTTGTTGTCCAGGAGTGTTGGAAACAAGAGAGTGATTAAGAGAGGATTGTTCTCTTATTTCACTTAGTTTTTATCATGAGGGTGTCATACCCTAAATTTTGACCACAAGATTTCACATCATTGTGCAAATCATCGCCACAATATGGATGTACCTTCATGTCTCATCAATCCTCTCAAAGATTATGGAGCATTCACCTCAACCAAAGATTAGGGTTTTGAGCTCTCTCAGAGCATCCAGGCAGAGGATCAATCAAGAATTGACATGATCTTCAACTTGTCAAACCTCTCAAACATCTATTAAGGATCAAGAGGTCTCCCACATCAATAATCAAGCATAAGAATGCCATAGTTCAAGTTGATCAAGTCTCAAGATCATCAGTGTCACCAAATTAGGGTTTTGGTCGACCAAGGCCTCCAGATAGAAATTTTCATCTGGGCATGAGCCAATACTTTAAAACATGATTCAAGAAGCTCAAAGGGACCTCATGAGTCCAATCATGAGTTCAAAATAGCCTCAGGGGATGTATTCATCAAAAATCAGGAATTAGGGTTTTCTTGACCTAATTCACCCAAAAGTTGACTTTGGAGCAAGGCATTAGCCAGGACCTCAAGAAATGTTTTGAAGACCTCAAATGTCTTATATTGATCCCCTCACAAGTTTAAATTTACACAAAGAACTTGATTCATGAGCAATATAAAGACTCACATTCATCTGGACCACAAACTAGGGTTTCTGAGAAAAAGTCAACCCCACCTTTGATTTTTGACCAAGACATTATCTCAAACCTTGGGAAATGATTCAAGACACTCTAAAACACCTATGAAATCCATCCATTAGGTTCAATTTAGCCCAAGGGCTTGATTTCATAAAGGATCACAAAGTTTGAAATTCATCTGATAAAAAGTCAACTGTGATCAAAACCAAGTTTGACTTTTGAGATTTTTGACAAATATGGCCTCTTCAAGTCAAAAACAATGTTAACTTATGATTTGGACCATGATAAATTAAGAAAAATCAATAAAACTGAGGTTACTTGCAAAAAGGGCAACCTTGAGAAACTTGAATTTTCACTAAGTTATGGAAAAAAGTGATTTTTACCCAACTTTGCAAGGCTATAACTTGTGATCCAAGAAACCATTTTCTTCCATCCAAAGCTCAAATGATAGGTCTTGTTACATACTACAAGTTTTTCAACTACACCACATTCCAAATCTTCATGGATTTTAAGTTATGGATTGAGAAAAATCACAAAAATTAAAAAGTGAACATTCTTGACACTTAGAGAAAATCTGCCAAGTTTTTCAACTTTGAACACCAATGTTCAAAGGCACTTTTCATCATGATCCAAGATGAATTAAGACCAAATGCAAACATCAAATTTGAAGTATGATATGTGGGCTTTTTAAAAAGTACAAGAGCCTCCCATGATTCAATTTGAGCAAGAAGTTATAAGCCTCACAAAATGACATTTTCACCCTGGTTTTCCAAGGCAGATTTAGCAACAGCACACGATTTTGTTGTTTTGGTGACTTTGCAAGCCTTGTCACCATGTAAGACAAACATCTAAGATACAATGCACTTGCTATCTGCAGAGGAATCATACCATAGAGCCTTGCAAGTCAAGACACTATCTCTTAGGCATGTGACACTCAAGTTTCAAATCCAAAAACTCCAAGTTTGTCATTAAGCATTAAAAGGATGCATAAAGGTGGCATGTATGAGTCCATAATTATCCAAATGATTCAAGCTTAGTCCAAGAATCAGAAGACCATAGGCCTGCAAGTTCAGTCCAAGTCAATGGCTAGAGGAGACTTTAGACTCCTTGCCATATCCATTGGATAATAGGATGAACCAGCTCCCATTCACTATTCCTTGCAAAACAAACTTTCTTTACTATAAATAGAGGATTCAAATTCCTCTTGCACAGGTAAGCCTGAACTCTTCAAACTCCATGATCCATGCATCATAAATGTGTTTTCAAGTTACCAACATGTTTCTGCATTTATGTAGAGTGTTTCCCCTCAATCAATTGCTTTGTATCTATCGTGTATAGAATTTCATAGTGTTCTTGCAAAAATTAGGGTTCATTTGTTCTTCACATGATTTCTCACTCCACACTTAAAAGAAATGCAATTAATTGTTATCATTGAAATCCTTGTTCAAAAACACATAACTTTCATGTTTATATCGTGCAAAATCATTACGTATTGAGAGAGATATGAGAGGTTTTGCAAATCTGGAAAACGTGGCACGCGCGAGGAAGAAGAAGATGGCCTTGGCGCCATTTTTTGAATTTTTAAATATTTTAATATTTTCTATTATTTTCAAAAATTCATATCTCTCTCATTTTTAATATTTTTCAAATGATTTTTTAAACATAAATCATTTTCACATTTTAATATTTTATTCCACAAAAAATATCAAAAAAATTATTTTTATTTGATATATTTTGAATTTTTTAAAAGAATTTCTTTTTAATTATTTTAAACATTTAAAATAAATTCTTTCTCTTGATTTTTAAAACCAATTGAAATTTTAAACCATCATGTGAATAAAACATCTATTTTAAAAGATTTATCAAAGTTCACAACATGTTTATTAAATATATTTGATATTTTTGTATCATTTTTATTTAATTTTCTTTGAAAAAATGTATTTTTTTAATTTAAATTAGGGTTTTTCCTTGATTTTAAATCTTCAAGCTTTCTTTCAAAATCATTTTTGGGCCTCTAATAGAGTGTAAGACACAACCCCTTTGTAAATAAATAATCTCGGGTCTCTGTCATAGTATAAGTCCCAGTACGATTTTCAAAATAACGGTGCATCCACTGTTTGTCATCTGGGTCTCTCCTTGAGTATAAGCCCCACTTTTATTTCCTTCAATAATCAGTTTTGGGCCTCTAATAGAGTGTAAGACTCAACCTCTTTGTACTTAAATAATTTTTGGGCCTCTGCTAGAGTATAAGTTCCACAACGTCTTTCGGTATCGCGATGCGATCACTGTTTTCAAAATAAGTCATATGGGCTTCTCCTTGAGTATAAGCCCCAGTCTTTTGTAAATAAACTTTGTTTTAAACAATAAACAACCTTCATGGGCCTCTCCTTGAGTTGTAAGCCCCATACATCTGTTTTCAAAATTATCTGTCTGTGTTAAACTGGTACTAAGAGGAGTATTGTTCTCGGTGAAACTGCTCTTAGACCACTTGGGCCTCTCTTTGAGTTATAAGCCCCAAACTTTCTTTTCATTCAAATAACAACAATTTCTTTTTTCAAATTCAAAAATTCAAAGTTTTCTCAAAACATTCTTCAATTTCTCAAAACCCTAATCATACAGTTGTAATCAATACAACCAAACACAATACACTTGGGCCTCTTTTCAGAGTGTAAAACCCAACACCTTTTCAATTCAATGTATATTTATTTATATACATGTTAATTCATTTATTTGTATATACTTATGCATATCTGTTTAAGTTTCCCAGCAGTTAGGTCATCCTCAGTTCACACTTAGGATAAACAGTAGGATACTCATAACTTAGTTCAATAACTTATTCCCTCATAGGAAACTTCCCCAATACAGTCTGCCTCCTCTTGGGCTTTATTCAATATGGAACAAAGAAAGGCATTATTCCCGGTGAAACTTTTCTTAAATACTGTCAAAACTTAGAAATATACAAAGAAATTCAGTTCTCCATAGAGAATTAATTCCCGGTGAAACCTCTTTTGAATTTCTTCAAACCTTAGAACTGTTCAACAAAGAAAGGATTATTCCCGGTGAAACCTTTCTTGAACTTTTCTTAGGCTTGGACCAACAGGCTTCTTAAAAGTTCCCCACAGCCTCCTATTGGGCTTAGTACAAGGACCCACAGGGTTCCTAGAAGCATCCCAGGCAGGGTCAGATTTACCATCAACAAATCCCTAGCCAGGGTCAGATTTACCATCAACAAATCTTCAAAAGAATCAGAGCCTCATGGCATCTGATAAATTAGCTTTTCTCAAATCACCAGCAAGAGTGAGTCCCCTTTTGATTCCCCAACACATTTAAGACCTTCTCCTGGATTTCAATAATCCTCAGCAAGAGTCAGCCTCCTCTTAGGCTTCATATAATGATTTTCCCTTCAGTCAGTCTCAATCTTGGGATTTATACAAGACAAATATCATACTCCCCAGTTAAGTTATTTTTCTATGCTCAAACTCTTTAGCTTTATCATCTTGGGCTTCAAACAAGATACTTAAATAGAACATCTCCTGTGGAGTCAGTTTTCAACCTTTTTTAGCTTCAACCTTGGGCTTTGATCAAGGTACAAAATCCACCATCCTCACAGATGAGACCATGAGTCCTCTTTGTAGGAGGATATCGCTTCTATACATCACATATCAAAACAAAAAATCAAAAACTTTTACCATATAATTGATGTAAGTGGCACACTTGTTGATTCAAAATCCAAGTTGGAGTCCCTCCTTTATCATGGCTAAAATTTCTCTTTCATCTAATAGCTATAAGTGGCAAGCCTCTGGATTCTACACATCCAAGCCAATGTCCCTCTCTTAGCATGAAAGACTCATAAGGAAAAAGTGGCATTGCTCTACACTAAGTTAAAGCTTCTTCTTTCATGACATCTCTCTTATAAAGGAAATTATGGCATTGTTGGATTTCACACATCCCAGTTAAAATAATTTCTCTTTATAATCAATTCCTCAACATTTGTGATGAATAGGTGAGATATCTCCCTTTAGAGATGACAAATCCTCTCTCAATCAAACTTTAGCTTCAATATTGGGCTTTGAACAAGACACAAATACTCTCCTAGCTTCAATCTTGGGCTTTGCACAAGACACCAAACAAATTTTTCCCACCCATAGAATAGGAGGAACTACGATTGCTCTAATTTCCCAAATCTCTTTACGGGAATACGTAGGCATAAGATTACGAAATCTTAGTGAGCACACTAATCAAAATTCTTAGGTCAAGCACCTTCCCAAAAACAATAGAAAACCCAAAAATAACAAAAACATTTCCCCAGTCCTCTCAAAGGAGAAACTTTCCCAATCAACAGCAGATTGACTCAAGAAAGCATTTCAAATATTAGAAAACTTATGAAAACGAAGGTTCCTATAAATTACTATAGATACTCTGGGTGTTAATAGCTTCCCTTTGTATAACCAAACCCTAATCCCTGATCTCTTAGCATCTGTTAAAGAAAACACTTGCGTGCAGAGTTAGTTTAAGATATCTTCCCCTTCCTTTTAAGCTTCATAGGATAAATACAGAAATCAGAAAGTAACACCAAATAGAGGTAGGTGGTCGCGTCACCAAAAACCCGACGCTACAAAGGGGATAATCCTTATTGATTTGTTTAGGATCTTGTGTATAGTGGCTAGGATAGCTTGTAAAAATTCCAAACAAGATAGTAAAATCTCTTACATGATGTAAAAGGACTAGACGTACTCTCAGACTGTGAGAGGAACTAGTATAATCCCTTTGTGTTCTTTATTTTTCCTCATTTTACCGCTTCCAACACTTAGTAACCAACCAAAAAAAATATAAAACATAAGTCTAAAACCGGAAAAATTTCAAAGTACATAATTCACCCCCTCTTAGGCGCACTCTATAAACTTATAATTGACATCAGAGCAGGTTATAAGTAACCTACTCCTACAGATTCAGTATGACTTCCACAAGTACAAATCCGGTTTTTAAAGATGGTGGTAGTAGAAAAAAACCCCCACTATTTTATGTTGGATATTTTCATTTTTTGAGAATTCGCATGAAAGCTCACTTAGAAGCACAAGGAGAAGAAATATGGAAAATCATCGAAAATGGTCCACATAAACCTACAAGTGTCGTTAATGGTGTCGGTACTCCAAAGGTTCAAAAATCTTGGGATAAAGATGATAAGAATAAAGTTCTTATTGAAAATAGAGCAATCAACATACTTCAAAGTGCACTTAGCATGGATGAATTCTTCTGTATCTCTCAATGTATATCAGTAAAGGAAATTTGGGATACATTGGTGGAAACTCATGAAGGAACCGTTGAAGTAAAAAGATCTAGATTGAATACCTTAAGTCATGAGTATTAATTGTTCCAAATGCAGCCTGGAGAATCCATTATCATATTGAAAAAGAGATTTGTACACTTGACAAATCATTTGATTGCTCTCGGTAAGATTTTTACTAACGATGATCTTAATCTTAAAGTGCTTAGAACTTTGACTAGGTAATGATAACCAAAAGTGACGACAATAACGGAAAAGAAAAGTCTTTCTACCATGACGTCCGCATCCTTGTTCGGGAAACTTCGAGAACACAAACTTGAGCTTGAAAGACTTGAAAAGCATGAGAATCAAGAGAAGAAATCCAAAGGCATTACTTTGAAAATCGAGTCAAAGGAAAAACAAGAAGATGATGCTCCAAAGGAAGATGAAAACTTTATGCTCCTTGTGAAAAGGCTTGGTAAGATCTTTGGTAAAAATGATTATTCCTTTAATTATGCAAAAAGAAAGAAACATTTCAGGAAAAAGGAGGCCTCCACTTCAACACAAGATATCATATGCTATGAATATGGTAACCAAGGTCATATAAAGACGGATTGCCCGAAACTCTCCAAGAAAGGTGGCTTCAAAAGTAAAAAGGAGAATAAGAATAAAAGAGCCTACGTTGCATGGGAAGATAATGAGATAAGTTCATCATCCGATTCAGAAAATGACGAATGCACAAATCTTGCATTGATGGCCTCACAACATTCCGATGATGAATATGAAGAGGTTAGTACTGAATTTTCCATTTATGATAATGGTGCACAAGGTGCCATAGATGAATTTCTAAATGAATGAAAAATTATGTACAAAACCGTGTCAAATCAAAAGAAACAAATTTAATCTCTTGAAGAAAAGATTGACACTATGGAAAAAGATTTTGAAATTGAAAAACAAAATGTTATAAGTGAACAAAAATAGAATTTTGTATGCAAAGATTGTGAATCACTTTTTTTTCCAAATTGTCCAATTAAAAAGAATTCTTGAAAGATATGAAAATCGGAAAATTGGATTGGAGGGTGTCCTTAGTCAACAAAGATATTCCAATAATAAAAGTGGTATTGGTTATTCAAAATTTTCCAAACCAAGTTCTAACAAAACTATATTTGTTAAGGCTAGTGACCAATCCACCAAAAGAGAAAGTGAACAAAGCAAAAGTTGTTCATCAATATCCTAAAAGGAAAAGATTTGTTAAGAAGAAATCTTATGTTCCTAGATATAGAAGTAATTTTGTCCCTACCTGTTTTTATTGTGGTAAAAGTGGTCACACACTTAATGCTTGCTATGTTAGAAAATTTAGTCAAAGATACTTATCTTTGAAAATGATTTACTTCTTAAAGATGCTTATCTTAATATGGATTTTGTTTCTCAAATTTAACCTTCTAAAGTCAAAGATGCCATAGATGAACAACTTTTGGAAGAGGAACTAAATCATTTTGAAAGAAATAAAGTTTGGGATTTAGTTCCTAGCCCATAAGGTAAACATATTATTGGCACTAAATGGATTTTTAAAAATAAGCTAGATGAAAATGGTATCATTATAAGGAACAAGGCAAGATTAGTAGCCCAAGGCTATAATCAAGAGAAAGGTATAGATTTTGAAGAAACATTTGTTCTTATTGCTAGACTAGAAGCAATTAGATTATTGTTATCATATGCTTGTTCTCTGAATTTTCAGTTGTACCAAATGGACGTTAAAAGCGCATTCCTAAATGGATGCATACTTGACGAAGTTTATGTAAGTCAACCTCCAGGATTTGAAGACTTCAAACATCCTGATCACGTTTACAAACTTAAAAAGGCCTTGTATGGATTGAAGCAAGCACCAAGGGCTTGGTATGATAGGTTAAGTAATTTTCTTTGCGAACATGGCTTCGAAAAAGGTAAAGTTGATACTACTCTTTTTATCAAAAGAATTAACCATCCTACTATCTTAGTGCAAATTTATGTAGATGACATCATATTTGGATCCACAAATGAATCCTTATGTGAAGAGTTCTCAACAATCATGCAAGGAGAATTTGAAATGTCCATGATAGGTAAGTTAAACTACTTTCTAGGGTTGCAAATCAAACAAACAAAGAATGAGACATTCATCAATCAATCTAAGTATTGTAAAGAGCTTCTCAAAAGATTTGACATGGATACTTGCAAAGATATAGCAACTCCAATGGGATCTGGCATATATCTTGATCATGATGAATCCGGAATTCCAATTAATATCACTAAATATCGAGGTATGATTGGTTCTTTATTATATCTAACAGCTAGTCGACCTGATATTGTGTTTAGTATATGTTTATATGCATGATTTCAAGCTTGTCCAAAGGAATCTCATCTCACTATTGTGAAGAGAATAACAAAGTATCTCAAAGGAACATCCAATGTCAGTTTATGGTATCCCAAAGGTAGTGTATGTAGTCTTGTTGGTTTCTCTGATGCAGATTATGCATGATGTAAGATAGATAGGAAAAACACAAATGGAACATGTCACATTTTTGGAAATTCCTTAGTCTCTTGGTCATGCAAAAAGCAAGCAAGGGTGACTCTTATCACTACAGAAGCAGAATATATTGATGCCGGTAGTTGGTGTGCTCAGATACTTTGGTTAAAACAACAACTTCATGACTATGGTGTGATTCTATGAAGCATCTCTCTCAAATGCGACAACACTAGTGCAATCAATATTTCACAGAACCCAATCATGCATTCAAGAACCAAACACATTGATATTCAACATCACTTAAGGGATCATGTTCTGAAAGGTGACATTGAAATTTCCTTCATTGATACTCAAAATCAACGAGCAGACATCTTCACAAAGCCGCTTCCTCGGGACAATTTTTACAAAATTCAAAGAGATCTTGGTATACTAAGCAAAACTGATATTAAATCAAGTCAAGATCCTTGAAAATTTTATCTGAATAAAGGTCACAAAATTTCATAAAGAATCACAAGGTACGTGTCCTCTTCTTCATTAAATTTAATTTATAAGTTGATTTTTATTTACATGATTGTATTTTCATTATTTGGTCTTATTGATTTTATTCTATTAGGATATACTATATGATTTTATTACGTGTTATTTGTGATATATTTGTCAATTTATTATCCTTCACCCATCTTTTTCTTCTTTTTGATAATGTCAAAGGGGGTGAAATATGTCTTGCTTGTGTATTTCATTGTCTTAAACTTTTAAAGGTATAATTACTCCATCAAGATGATCAATTCCAAATATTTCTAAGTTTCATATACAAAGGGGGAGTTATACATCTTAGGGGGAGAAGTGTTCCGAAAATTACAAAGCATTAAAAGGAATGTTTGTCATCATAAAAAAGGGGGAGAATGTGAAGTCAAGCTTCCAAAATAATTTTGATGAAGACAAATGATCAAAGGTCTTGCATATCAAAAAAGAAGATTTTAAGAGGATATATTCATGACGTGTTGTTAATGTCTTTAAAGATTTAAGGTATATGAATTTCATAAACATATACATATCTTAGTGCTTAAGAATCATTAACATACATGTTATCATACTCAAATCATTTTCATCATCTTAGGTATATGAATTCCATATCATATAGATTTCTTAGTGCTCAAAATATTTTTTTATCTTGCATTGAAAAATTTATTTTTCGACCCGAGTCTTACTTTGTGTTCCTTTTGTGGAGTTTCCGTTAAGATGATGTTTCACTTGTTTATCACTTGTGACTTGGTTGGTACAATCTAGTATAGGATTTTTTTAGTTGGTTGGGTCGGCAGATAGGTTTTCCTAGGGACCAAAATAGTCATTTTGAAATTTTTATCTCTTTATATGCTACAGAAAAGTCTAGAGAGGGGTCTTCCTATGATCTAACATGTAGTTGTTTAGTCTATTTGGAGGCTTCTAAAAGAGGTCATGTTTTTCTGGTCTTCATGAAACATGAAAGATGTGGAGGAGAAAAGTATTTTTGTTTTCCTTGGAAATGGTTTTTCAGGAGATCAACTAAGAAATTTTTCACCTTCATAAAATCACTTCAGAATCATATCCTTCGGATCAACCAATAACATATTGAGATTTATGGGAAGGTTGTGAGTTCGGGTGCTCCTTTATTTTTCTTAGCAGTCTTTCATTTGGTGTTGGTAGTCCTAATGGCTAGAGATTTAACATGTTCTTCATTTTGTTGTAGTTTTGAAGGCAAATTTCTTTGAAGTTTAGCTCGTGATGGTTTTTTTTTTGCGCTTGTGTTTATTTGTCTTCTTTAGTTTGTTTTCTCCTTCGTTTATTGGGTATAACTTTTGGTACTTCTTGTGCCATTTTTTTGCATTTGTATTTTGTTATATTTATCTTTGATTTTCATTTTTATTATATATATAATTAGTATTTAACTTTAAAAAAAATTATAGTTTTATATTATAATGTTTTTTGTTAATTATATTCAAAAATTTGCTTTTGAGAACATAAGGTAATGCATATACCGAGAATCCGTAATGTGAAATAAAATTATATTGAAATTACATTGATGTAAATATGAAATAATTTTTTTGAAAGCCAAATAAAATATATATATATATATATAAAAGAGAGGCAACACATGTCGAAGTACAAATAGATAAACTACGCAAAGAAACAAGAGGTACCTAGGTCAGATAAAGGTACAAAACTAAGATTACACAACAAAACAAATCAAACAAAACCACTAACAAGCAACTACAAAATGAGAACAACCAAAAGTAGAGAAAGCTAAAGACTTCCAAATAATAAGGCAAAGTTAGAGCTCTTGAAGTCAGGATCTATAGAAGTGAGCACCAAAAACAAAAAAAAAACACACCAAAAGAGGTCGCAGACACTCAAGCCGCTCTTGGCTCAGATGAAAAATAGGGTTCTCAAGCCAAACGGGAAAGCACAAGCGTTGATCACAACCTACCAACATACAATTTCCAAGCCAAGAAGATGCTCATGTCTTTCATGTTTTTCGTTGTGATATATGAGCCTAAAACACTATATAATTATGATATTTCTAAATTGACCAACCCATAACATGCCAAATCTTCAAACAACCTCCCCTAATCCTAGTCACTCCACTGAGCGGAACAAACATCTGAAAAAGGGCCAGCAGATCTCTTAGTAAAGCTACATACTACCCTAATTATCTAAAGATCATATACCTAACATAACCATCTACCTCATAGGTCATAAACAGATGAGAAGACAACTTCTAAGCTTCTAAAGAGAAAGGGGGGGAGAAGGTCCCCAAACCAAGGGAGACACCCCTCTTAAGCAAATTATCCCTAGTGGGAACCCGATCTTAGAGGAGCTGCCAAAAGAAGACAATGACTTTAGAGGAAACTTAACCACTCCAAATACCATAGAGGACTAACTCTATAGAAGTGGCTCGATGGTCGGGATGAGGCCTCATGAGTAAGGAGGTAGGAATAGGTCGAAGCCACAAAGTAGGAGCCATCCTTGGAATGGTACCACATCCACACATCACGCTTTGAGAAAGGGATAGAATCTCTAATCACCAAAATAATGTCATCAATAAGGACTCGCTCATAGTCAAAGAGGAAAAACTCCTCCACTTGAGCTCTCAAACCCAAATCTCACCCTCCCACCTATCAACCTCCCCCACAGAAAGATCAGTCTAAGCTAAAATAGAGAAGAGCCTCGAATATCTAACTCTAAGAGGAGTACTCCAAACGCAAGGATCTTCTAAAAAAAAGTGAAAAGATTAGATTAAATGGAGAGCCTCCAATAACAAATCTGCGAGGTTCTCAGCTTTGCCCTAAAGAAGAGAAATTCCCCTCCACTAAGCAGAAAGCGATCAGTGAAATGTGATATAACTAGTATTTAAGAGAAAAAACATAAATCCCAATTAAATGAATATGTCAATCTCAAAAAATATTCCAAAAATTTAATTGAACAAGAAAAAAAAACAAATTAGACAAAAACAAAACTAAATAGATCCATACAAGCTTTCATTTATTTATTTCATAATATTGCATTGGCGAGAAATTATTTATAATTTCAAGTCTAAATTAAGCAATATTATTGTGAATATACTACACATAGTGCAGACAAAATATTACATTTTGTTTATTGGCTTTAGAAAGAAACAGAAAAGAGTGGTGGAGCTATATATGGATATAGGTCCTTATATATATTTCTTAAGGGCAGAAAACGACTCTATAGTTGGTACCACCAGGGCATGAAACTGTTTTTGTATTATCACTGGGAAACTGATAAGCATCAGGGCAAGAAGATTGTTGGCAAGTTCTTACATTGTTGCATCCATTAGAGGTTGGAGCAATTTGCATTGGAATGTTGAAACCATCAATCACGGATAAATCAAAGTAATCAAGGTTGTTTCCACCGTTAAGGGTAAATTCGGCAAGTGTAGTTGGAGGCTGACCGGATAAGCTGCAACTTAGGGCACCACCGCAGTCACCGGTTTGACAACTCCCACGACCTGAGCCATCAAAGTTGCAACCGGTTCGGCCCCAAACTCGGCCTGAAGCGGTTCCAGCTGGGACGTCTATGCTCCATGTTTGGCCTGAGGTTAACTGCGTACCACCGCCGCTGGGAGTGGCAGCTGGCCAGACGGTGTAAGAACATTGGTTGACGATGTCAAACCTTGCTGCCTGTGCAGATATCAAGCAGAAAGTAAATAGAGACAATAGTGATATTTTTATTAGAGACATTTTTCTGGGAGTGAGTTGAATTAACAATAAGGATGAGAAGAAAAGAGAGTATATTGTGAGTAGAAAGTGGGAATTGAGGCAAGTTTATATAGGCCACAAACAGGACCTTAGTTGATATTATGACACTCAGGTGCCGTATATGGAAAATTGTTTAAATTGAAAAGTCTAGTTTCTCATAATTTTTTAAAAAACAGCATGACTATTATATTTTCTTTCAAAGTTAGTTTTGATTGCATAAACGCGGTAAGCTCTATTGAATTTTCTGCTGGTTTATTAATCAAATCCTTCGGATATTTTATCCAACATTCTAGTAGTACCCATACGTGTAAGTTAACTACTCCTTCGATCCCAAAATAAAGTCTTTTTAACACAAAAAATTTGTCTTAAAATAAGTGTCTTTTTATGTTTTAAAGACAATAATAATTACTTCTTACCAACTTTACCCCTAATAAATATTATCTACACAATTTTCAAGATATCATATCACATTGCACATTTATGACAACTAATAGTAACTAAGGACAGTTTTGTAAAATTGTTATATTTAATTCTTTAATTATTATTTTTCTTAATCTATGTGCAACAACTTTAAAAACATTCATTTTGAGACTGAGAGAGTACTAATTATGTAGGACTTTTTTTTTAATTGTTTGTTGTATTAATTAAACTCTACTAATGCTTCTATTTAATTTAGATTTTTTCAACAATTTTTATTTAAAATGCAACCAAACACCTGAAAACTACAAATACAACCAATAGCGACTCTCTCAACGCAGAGTAAAGATCATTTCAATTTTCGAAAAAAAAAGTGTCCATATTTTTATTAAAAAAAAGTGCAAATATATTTTTTATTTACACCAAAATTGTAGTAAGGAACTTTCTTTTGAGAAATGAAGATGATTCTTATTCCTCAAAGAGATTAGTAATATATCCACATACAAGAAGAAAAATAGGCCAAACCCCTTTCCACTAAGAAAAACAACATTTATAGCTCAACAACAAGGATCAACAACTCTTAGAAAAAAATCCTAAGAAAAGATGAAAAAATCCAACCCAAAAATGGGGACAACTTCTCTACCCATCACTAAAAGGTGGGTAATGTACCTTTAATCAATCACATGATACCATCTAAGTTTAACATATTTAATTATTTATTAAATAGTATAATTGTTTGTTGTTTTCAAAGCATTTTACATTGAAGGTAACTTTATCCAACTTTTTGAGTTGGATAGATAAGAATTCATCCCCAAAAATATCATAGACACTCCAAACTACTTCCTGCCAACCGGAGAAAGTACAAAAGTAGTTTGAAGACTTCCTAAATATCATTTTCACTTCAGAACGATTCGTATGTCCGCCAATTGCGTCGCATCAACAAATGTACACAAATAATTAAATTGTTCAGGGACATCCAAATATACCACATATACCATAATCAAACCACCTATAATCTTAAGAGATACATCTAAGGTAACAAAAACCTAAACAAAAAAGACACAATATCCTCTAGAATGATTGAAAAATCATCTAAGTCACATAAAGATTATATACCATAAGTCCAAGACCATGTAACAAGTGACAAACAAATGGGATAAAGACTCAACATAGGTCCCACAAAAACTACAACAAACCCTTAGCCGAATCCATTAGGACTCCACTCCTAACCAATTCTCTCTAGAAGGAAATTTATCAAGAAGGAGTTATCAAGAGAAGACTACTAGATTCAGCGACGCCCAAGTAAACCAAATACAAGACATAATGCAGTTCACCCTATTTAAAAGAAGAAAGAAACCAAATTTTGCCTTGATAACGAAGCTATAAAGCCAAAGTCATAAAATACTTTATCATAAGCAGCCTTCCAGTACAATCAATCACTCTCGAGCAATAGACTTACCCTTTACAAGGTCTAGAAGAAGCTACCCACTAAATCATGCTCTAACACAAAGGTCTCATTTATTAAAAACTCCACCTAACCAAACCACCTTCCAACACTACTTCCATATTTACCTTTCTACCCTAGTGATGATTAATCAGATATAATGTATTAAATCCCTCTTTTAGAGGAATAGTCTCCATCCAAAGATCTTTTCAAAATTAAGTAAGATTGTCAGATTCTACCCTTTTTTGGATACTCCAAAAAATTAGATATCAGACTCTCCAACTTTAAATCCCAAAAGAGAGATCTCTTTCAACCAAGATGATACAAAATGATAATTAGGAGGCGTACCTCCCCTCAAAGTAGAAACTACAAGGGATAAATAACATTAAGTATGTCCCTCGATAACCCACAAACATGGGATACAAATCACTAACGACACTTACTAAGTAATGCCAAAAAAACAAACAGAGATCATGAACTCAGATACCACCACACCGCTTAGGTTTACAGACATCTGACCAAGAAACACAAGGAATCTTAGATTCTCCCTATATATAAGAGCGGGAAAATACAAATGGTTATTGTAGCTTATGGGTTATAAGCTAGTGTTGTATCAAAGCCTATCGAATTCGAAGATGTGCATGTCGTAGTCGAAGTCTCTTCTTGCATGCAGATATCTTAGTTAGCTTGTCGAAATATGTTAGCTTAGTATTTAGGTTAGCATGTTGAATTAGGGCAATTGTTTAAGTTAGATTGTTGCTTAAGTTAGCTTAGTATTATATATATAGACGATTTCTCTCAGGTTATTGAGAGAGAGTTTTGGTTGTTGATATTCACTTGTAATCTTTGAATCCTAATAGAGAAAGTGAATAATAAAACAGTTATAACCAATCCTGATTCTTCTTCTTCCTTCTTCTTCTTCTTCTTCTTCTCTTTCTCTCTCTCTCGTAAAATATAATAGGGTTTCTTGTGTTTGTTCAAGAAAATCAATCTTTCACATATTTTGATTTGTTCTTGACAACTTCAATTCATAACAAACTGGTGCGGTGAACATGGAGAAGAAGTTGCCATCAACAAAGTATGAGATTGAGAAATTCATTGGTGTAAATGATTTTGATTTGTGGCGCTTGAAGATGAAATCCCTACTGGTTTAGAAAGGTTTGTTAGAAGCGTTGAAAGGATCATAGAAGATGGGTGTTTCCCTAACTGAGAAGGAGAAGACGACGATGATCGAAAAAGCCCACAGTGCCATCATATTGAGCCTTGGTGATAAGGTTCTCCGATAGGTTTCAAAGGATAAAACTACAGCTGGTGTGTGGACAAAACTTGAAGGTTTGTACATGATGAAATCGTTGGTCAATCGTCTCTACATGAAGTATACTTTGTATTCATTCAAGATGAGTGAAGACAAAGTCTTAGCTGAGCAGCTGAATATGTTCAACAAGTTGACTCTTGATCTTGAAAATATCGAGGTCAAGATTGATGGTGAAAATCAAGCATTGTTGTTGTTGTGTGCTTTACCTAAGTCTCATGCTTATTTCAAATAAACTATCTTTTATGGAATATATTCGTTGACCTTTGAAGAAGTTCAATCATCCTTGTACTCTATTGACTTGAATGAAAGAAATGAGCATAAACCATCTTCTGTTGGTGAAGGATTGGTCGCCAAAGGAAAATTCTTGAAGAAAAATGGTATATTTGAGAAGAAAAAAGGCAAGGTTCTACAGAATTCTTATGGTGGTAATACTCCTTCAATTAGGTGTTATCATTGTAAGAAGGAGGGTCATACAAGAAAAATGTGACTATTTTGGAGAGCTTTTGAGAAATTGGAAACCTTTTCTGCCATAGATTTCATGATTTCTATTATCAACTCATGGTAATTTTTTGTTTAACTATGAGTAGCTAAGTAATTTTGATTAGATATTTAGAGATGAACCTAATTATACTTTGTTGGATCATATGAATGTTTGAGATTATCTGAATGCTTGTATTTTATAATTATTATTTAATTGCTTTTGTTCTTACAACTCTTTGTGTGTTGATAAGTGCGCACAATGATTTTAGATGAGTAGAAATTATTGACCATAAGCCTACTGATCTGAAATAGGGCAATTTTTCAACTTAGTAATTAACTGGGGATAGGTAATTATAAGTTTTGGCTTGATAAGTTAAGAACTTAGAATTCCTAAATTTTTTTCGAGGGAATTAGTGAATTCTACACCAAGGAATTGGGTACAATGGTCATGTTAATTTGTCGTATGATTATAGAATGATATTTATTTAAGTAATGCACTTTCATCAATAAAGATAATTAGGGGATTCACATAAAGATATAATCACTTTTATTTATCGAATCTTTAATCTGAATTATTCTCGTACTTATTTTCCATACAAATCATATTTGAAACCCCCCTTTTTGTTTATTTTATATCGTACGATTATCACCTTGCTTAAATTTGCAATTCTTGTGGAGACGGATTATTTTATAACTTCAATTGCATTAGTACACTTTCTAATAAAGTCATCACACTCCTCATAACCAAGTTCCCAGTAGAGATACTCCAAATTATTTCTCATCATAATCTCTTCAACAGTAAAAGAATTCAGTTTGACACCATATGAATGAGGTTGAGGATGGAAGTGGGGTGAAACCTACCTTTACAAGGGCTTTGGGATTCGATAGGGCCATAGCACAATGCAGAGTGAGCTTCTTGAATGTGGGTCCTCACCTGCACAAGCCTCCTTTGAAATATTCCTTAACTTTTACAAAAAGGGTTGAACAAGGGAACATGCTGGCTGTTAGGTGCTAAAAAGTGTTAATATTTAGATTAGTTTTTAGCACTTTTTGTGAGCTTTATTCGTAAATTCATGCCTTTTCCCATTGTTTCCGTTTATAACCGTTTTCTAGTTAATTTCATTATTTGTCGTATCTATCTATCTTTTGTGTTTTTATTGCAGATTTTTACATGGAAGGGTGTGGAATGGAGCCTCGAGGATCCCACAAAAACAGTTTGAAGAAATTTGGATTTTTCGAGCATGCTTTGAGCGCGCTCAGCGCGCTCCCAGCGCGAGGATGGAATGACTTACAGTAGCTTGCGCGCTCAGCGGGCTCCTAAGCACGCTCAGCGCGTTTAGGTGGTTTAACTTTTAAGTGGATCCCGCTCAGCGCGCTTCGCGACACTCAGCCCCCTTATAAAGTGGTTTTGATCAGATTTTTTTACACATTCACTATTACATTCTGAGATCAAAATATATTACACTGTAGCATTTCATTTGTGGAAGATAAAAAGCATCATTTTGTCGATAAAATCGTCGTTGATGCTCGTTTCTCTTCTACCGATTCTTGTTGATCAAGCTACCATGAATATGTGTAGCTAATTTCTCTTTTGTGTCAAGGTTAGATGTAAGTAAACCTTTACTTTGTATGTATATGGATTGATCCTATCTTGTGAACTCTTGGATGATGAATGTATGATGATAAACCTTGATTTTATGTTTATTCTTTGTGTTGGTTCATGATTGAGAAATATGCTCCAACTCTTTACCTAGGTTTGTCATCCATCAATGTACATTGGCTAGAGATAGCAATGTGTGTGATGTTCACCAAATATTGAACTTTAATGTTGTCATTTTGATAGTTTGTGTGAGAAATCAACAAAGGATCAAAATGGCAAAACTCACAATATGTGTTAGAGATAAACATATTGGGAGGATATGTGATTGTATTTATCATTTAACCGAGTTCATTAGCTTTATCGATTGCATACGTGCAAAGTGGTTTGTCGAACCCTAACCTTGACATGTTTTTATAAACCGTTAAAACAATCTCTTTACCGCTTTTAATTAAATTTGAATGCAACCGCTACGAAAACAACCTAAAAACCCTTGTTACTTTAAAGCTTGAAACGTTACGACTTTAGAACGGCTGCGATATCACCGAACAATCTCTGTGGAACGATAACTTAATCCCTAACTCTATTTGTATTTCAATAAATTGGCGCCATTGCCGGGGATTGTTATTTGATATTGCAAGCATTGCAATAGTTGTGAAGTTTTAGACTTGTTACAAATTTTCTTGTGCTTGTTGATTTGTTTTGTTTAAGTGTGCAGACTTTGTTTATGCGAGGGCAACTACCGGCGGACCAACTTCTATTCGATCCTGAGATTGAAAGAACCGCTCGTAGACTCAACAGCAGAACTAGACGGAGGAGGCAGCTTGCGAGACAAAGACAAGAGCAAGAAGGAAGTTCTACTACAACACCACCACCACCATTCACACCAATCATGGTGCAACCACCTCCACCTCCCGCATCCACACCTTGTGTGAACAGTCCACGACATACCGCTCAGTTTGCCAACAACAATCAAGGAAGGCAAGCCGAAATGAAAACTGGAACTTTGAACTTGTTGTATGGAAGTCCATTCACCGGAATGGACCATGAATACCCTTTTGTGTTTCTCACAAAATTTTATGAGATTGCATTAGCGGCCGGTGTAGATCCAGCACAAGAGTTACCTCTCTTTAAAAGATTATTTCCGCATGCTTTGCTTGGCAAGGCAAAGGATTGGTACCTCGATCAAACTCCAGCCGTGATGACCGATTGGAATGTCTTGGAGGAAAAATTTATTGAACGGTTCTTCTCTCATAACCGTTTCATGGAGTCAAAAACCGCAATTTCAGTGTTCTCTCAAGGAACCAATGAATCCCTCAATGAAGCATGGAAACGATTCAAGTCCATGCTTCGCAAATGTAAAGGTCACGGGTTTGATGAGTTAACACAAATTCATATCTTCAAGAATGGTCTCCAACCGAATTGTAAGACTTTGTTGGATGCCACCGCGGGAGGAAGTTTGATGGCAAAGAATGTCGAGGAAGCAACTGATATTATCAATAGAATGGCTCTAAACGATCTGCAAAGTCAAAGTCGTGGCAACTCTCAAAAGAAGCCCGGTGTCCTTGAATTGGGAACTAACGATGCGATCCTCGCGCAAAATAAGCTTATCTCTCAACAAGTGGAGCTTTTGACTCAACAAATCAAAGAAATGAAGGAGCCGAGCAAAAGTAAGCAAGTAGCTTGTTGCGAACTCTGTAAAGGGGAGCATGACACCGGATTTTGTCCTCCTCCGGGTTTTGAAGAAGTGAACTATATGGCAAATCAAAGGGATTATCAAGGTAGACAACAATAACCTTACCAACAACAACACAATTCTCAACAAAATTATCAAGGAAATCAAGGATTTCAACCGCGAGCAAATTATCAAAATAATCAAGGTTATGGTGCCGGTCCTTCAAACCAGCAAAATCAGTATCAAACTCCACCACCTCCGGTTGCTAGCTCAAAGTTGGAAGACACTTTAAACCAATTCATGCAAATGTCAATGGCCAACCAAAAGAGTAGTGACGCGGCGATTAAGAATCTTGAAAACCAAGTGGGGCAACTTGCCAAGTAAATTTCCGAACAACAATCGGGTCCTTCCTTTTCCGCGAATACTCAAGTGAATCCTAAGGAGCATTGCAAGGCGATTGTTACTAGAAGTAGGAAGGAGTTGGAGAAAGAAAAGGAGAAAAAAGTGGAGGAAGAAAAACTTGATGGTCTTGTGGAGGATTGTAGTGATGAGGAAGTAGTTGAAAATAAACGTGAAAGTGAAGGTGTAGTTGAAAATAAAAGTAATGACATGGTTGAAGTTGAAAATAATAGTGGTGAGGAGTTGAAGAAAAAAGAGAGACTTAGGAGAGTAAAGAAGGGAAAGGAATTAGTGAGCGCTATTCCGATCCAAAACTTACCATATCCTCATGCTCCTTCAAAGAAGGAAAATGAGAGGCACTATACGCGGTTCATGGACATCTTCAAGCAATTACAAGTTAACATTCCGTTTGCCGAAGCTTTGGAACAAATGCCAAAGTATGCAAAGTTCATGAAAGACATTCTCACGAAGAAGCGGGGGTATTCGGAACCGGAAACTATTGTTCTTGATGCAAGTTGTAGTGCAATCATCCAAAGAACTCTTCCTAAAAAAGAAGTTGATCCGGGGCGTGTGACTTTGCCGATTACCATTGGTGACGTCTATGTTGGAAAGGGCTTAATTGATTTGGGCTCAAGCATTAATCTTATCCCATTGTCCATTGTAAAGAAGCTTGGGAACATTGAGATGAAAGCCATTCGTATGACTTTGCAATTGGCCGACAAGTCCACAACTCACCCTCATGGGTTAGCTCAAGATGTCTTGGTAAAAGTTGACAAATTTTTCTTCCCGGTTGATTTTGTTGTTATCGATATGGAGGAAGATGAAGATGCACCTTTAATTCTTGGCCGACCTTTCATGAAAACCGCTCGAATGATGATCGATGTGGATGACGGTTTAATGAAGGTGAGGGTTCAAAATGAAGAGGTTTGTTTTGATCTTTTCGAAGCTATGAAACATTCAAAGGATAAACATGATAGCTTTAGGATCGATGCGATTGAAGAGGCAACTTTGGAGGTTTCTAAGCATGTCCATGAAATTTCTCCTTTGGAAATGGCTCTTAATGATTCTTTTGAAGTGTTTTCCGAAGAAGAAGAAAGAGCTCTTGAAGAGTGCTTAAAAGAGCTTGAATCCCTCAAAGAGTTGCAACCTTGGGAGGTAGAACCGGAAGAGTTAAAAAAGGATGTGAAAGTTGAGAATTCACCACTTGAATTGAAGGTCTTGCCTTCCAATTTAAAATACGCTTTTCTTGATGACGGTGGTAACAAGCCGGTTATCATTAGTAACGTGTTGTCCAAAAAAGAGGAAGGCCGTCTAATTCATGTTTTGAAGAAAAACCAAGATGCGATAGGTTGGGTCCTTTCCGATTTAAAAGGAATTAGCCCGGCTTATTGCATGCATCGTATCTTGATGGAAGAAGATTTCAAGGCGGTAGCCCAACTGTAACGCCGCTTTAACCCAACAATGAAAGAGGTGGTGAGAAAAGAAGTGGTTAAGCTATTGGAAGCCGGCATGATTTACCCGATTTCCGATAGCCCTTGGGTTAGTCCTGTCCATGTTGTGCCAAAAAAAGGAGGAATGACCGTGATTCGTAACGAAAACAATTGGTTCCGACAAAAACAGTGACGGGGTGGAGGATGTGCATTGATTATAGACGGCTCAACACCGCGACAAGAAAATATCATTTTCCATTACCGTTTATGGACCAAATGTTAGAGAGGTTATCCGGGCAGCAGTTATATTGTTTTTTGGATGGATATTAGGGGTATAACCAAATTGCGGTTGACCCGGCGGATCATGAGAAGACGGCCTTTACGTGTCCCTTTGGCATTTTTGCGTATCGTAAGATGCCTTTTGGTTTATGTAATGCGCCGGCAACTTTCCAACGGTGCGTTCAAGCAATCTTCTCCGACCTAATAGAAAAGACGATGGAAGTGTTCATGGACGACTTTTCGGTTTTTGGAGGCTCATTTGATTTATGCTTGACAAATTTGGAAACCGTCTTAGAGAGGTGTGTGAAGACTAGTCTAGTGCTAAATTGGGAGAAGTGTCATTTTATGGTGACGGAAGGAATTGTGCTCGGCCACAAAGTTTCATCCAAAGGCCTTGAGGTTGATAGAGCGAAAGTTGAAGTGATAGAGAAGTTGCCTCCTCCGACCAACGTAAAAGGGATCCGAAGTTTCCTTGGGCATGCCGGATTTTATCGGTATTTTAACAAAGACTTTGCAAAGGTGGCTAGACCATTGAGCAACTTGCTAAGCAAGGACCAGGTATTTCTTTTTAACGATGAATGTCTTCGCGCTTTCTAAATTTTAAAAGAAAAGTTAGTTACCGCTCCAATAATAATCGCTCCAAATTGGACCAAAAATTTTGAACTTATGTGCGATGCGAGCGATTATGCTGTTGGAGCGGTACTTGGCCAGAGGAAGGAGAAAAATTTCCATGCCATACACTATGCAAGTAAAGTTTTAAATGAGGCACAAGTTAATTATGCCACAACCGAAAAAGAATTACTTGCTATTGTGTATGCGCTTGAGAAATTTAGATCCTACCTCATCGGGTCTAAAGTTGTTGTTTACACCGACCATTCGGCGAACAAGTATTTGCTAACCAAACCGAATTCGAAGCAAAGGCTCATCCGATGGATCCTTTTATTACAAGAGTTCGATTTAGAAATAAAAGATAAAAAGGGTTCGGAAAATTTGGTGGCGGATCACTTGTCTCGCCTTGTGAATGTTGAGGTCACCATTGCTGAAAAGGAAATCCAAGAGGAATTTCCTGATGAAAAACTTTTTAAAGTCCAAGTTAGGCCTTGGTTTGCAGATTTTGCTAACCATAAGGCTACCGGTTGGGTGCCCGAAGACCTGAATTGGAACCAAAAGAGGAAGTTCCTTTCGGATGCTAGTTATTACGTATGGGACGACCTGTATTTATTTAAGTTAGGAAGTGACAACCTTTTGAGAAGGTGTGTCACGAGTGATGAGGCTCAAAGCATTCTTTGGCATTGCCACAACTCGCCGTATGGAGTCCATTTTAATGGTGCGAGAACGGCCACTAAAGTCCTTCAATCGGGCTTTTATTGGCCTTCTCTTTTTAAAGACGCACATCTCCATGCCAAAAGTTGTGACATGTGCCAAAGAACTGGTGGAATTAGACAACGAGATGAAATGCCTCTCCAAAACATACAAGAGGTAGAAATTTTTTATTGTTGGGGCATCGATTTTGTTGGTCCATTTCCACCATCTTTTGGAAATGAATACATGTTGGTAGCCGTTGACTACGTTTCGAAGTGGGTTGAGGCGATTGCCTCACCGAGGGCTGATGGCAAAACGGTGATAAATTTTTTAAAGAAATACATCTTTTCCCATTTTGGCACTCCTCGGGTGCTCATTAGCGATGGTGGGTCGCACTTTTGTAATACATCTCTCGAAAATGTCTTAAAACACTATGGTGTATCACATAAGGTGGTGACCCCTTACCACCCGCAGTCGAATGGTCAGGCTGAGGTATCCAACTGTGAGATAAAAAGAATCCTTGAAAAAACCATGTCTAGTTCAAAAAAGGATTGGTCACAAAAATTGGATGAGGCTTTGTGGGCATATCGCACTGCTTACAAAGCTCCAATTGGTCTAACTCCGTTTCAATTGGTTTATGGTAAAACGTGCCATTTACCGGTTGAATTGGAGCACAAGGCCTTGTGGGCCTTAAAAATGCTGAATTTTGACAAGGACTTGGCCGGGACCAAAAGAAAAGTGCAACTTCTTGAGCTGGAAGAAATGTGTAATGCCGCATACCACTCAAGCTGGTTGTATAAAGAAAAAGTGAAAAAGTACCACGACAAGAAGCTCCGGCAAAAGGACTTCAAGGCCGGATAATTGGTATTGCTGTTTAACTCTCGGTTAAGACTCTTTCCGGGAAAATTAAAGTCCAAGTGGTCCGGACCTTTTCGTGTGAAGGAAGTGAAGGATTTTGGAGCGGTTGTTATCGAAGACTTGGAAATGAAGGACTCTTGGACCGTAAACGGTCAGCGTCTAAAAATTTACCTTCTAGGAAATTTCGATCGAGCTTCCAGTACTGTTCTCCTTGATGTTCTTAATTGAGCATCTTGGACCGTCGAGCTTAGCTGACGTTAAACAAGCGCTCATTGGGAGGCACCCCAACACTGTAAGCTTTTATCGTCTTTACTAGTGAATTTACTGTTTAGACATGGTTTGTGAAAAATTGATGTTGTATGATGTTTAGGGTGATGTTTTGAACGTGTGGATGATGTCTTTTTGCTGCTGGGAGAATTTTTGATTTTGCTCAGCGCGCTCTTGAAAAATATGAACCTATACTTCCAGAGGCTAGCGCGCTCAGCGCGCTCTTTGCCCGCTCAGCGCGGGTTGCGAATTTTTGAAAAAAATATATTTGAATTTCTGGGCCCACCATGATGTACCCGGCCCAGATTAATGTTAAAGTGGCTAGGGTTTTACAACCTTGCCTCTTTTTCTCATTTCCTCCATTTTTTCCTTCATTTTCTCTCCTCCAAATTTTCCAAAAATTTCCTTGGATTTTCTCTCCTCTACATCATCTCCCTTTCATTTTCTGCTGACCATCATCATCATCAAGCATTGTAAGTCTTTGTTTTAGCAATATTTTCATTTTTCAATTAGAAACCCATTTTTAGGACATTGTTAGTAATTGTTGAATGTTCATGTTCTTCTTCTTTCCTTTGCCTCTGTAATGACGAAATTCTGTGTAAGAGTTTACTTAGTATGCTTGCATGTTGTTAATAGTTAGAATTGTGGAAATTAGGGTATGAAATTTTAGACTTAGGGTTTGTGGAAAGATTAATTTGCTGTGATTTTTAATTTTTAGTTCTCTGTAACTGGCTGTGTAGTGGAATTAGGGGATTGTGTTTCTCTGTTTGAACCATCTGCGTAGAGGGGGGTTTTTCTGCATTTCGCAGAGCCCGCTCAGCGCGCTCCTGCGCACTCTGAGATTTGCAGAAAAATTTCCCCTTTTCCCATCTCTGTTCTGCTATGTTGTCATTGTTCTTATTATTGTTTAAATAATTTAGGAATTTTAGCTTGCTGTTTTCACTAACTTGTGGTACTATTTTGTTTGTACGTTGTTTTTCTTTTTTGTTTTTCAGATGTCAGGAAGAAAGAAGCAGCGTGTTGGTTCGACGTCGAATCCTAACAGAAGAGCTCCCACTGGCCAATTTGATTCAACGCGTTTTGTGGGCCTCGAGCAACAACAAAGATATGTGGAGCTTGAAAAAAGATCAATATGGCCGGACAGGTTAATCATGATTGATCCTGATGGTCCACATAGAAACATGAGTCATTTTGTGCAGGGTGGGCCATGGGATAAGCTTGGTTCTCCCTTCCCTGAGTACAACATTGACATTGTTAGGGAGTTCTATGCTAATGCATTGCCGGCCGTTGGAGAGGCGATCACTTTTCAAACATGGGTTCGGGGGAAGGTAATAAATTTCTCGAGGGAGTCCATCAATACCTATCTTGGGGGACCACCTCGGCTGGGGGAAGATGATTTATGTGATTTTTCACGGACGTTGGCTCGGCGGAACTGGAATGCCGACCAACTTAGGGAGTCTTTGTGTAGGGAGGGGGCACTTACACTTTAAGTGCTGCTGGTGTGCCGATAAAGTTTGCTAGGAGGGTGTTGGATTCTGTCACACAGCTTGTCATGTCGGTTGTTTTATACAACCTTCGACCTAGAAGCCACACCTCATCTATTCCGATGGAGACCGCGGCTCTAATTTTTCATTTGTGCATAGAGGGACATACCGTGGACTTTGGGCGGATTATTTCAAATGAATTGAAGAGAACTGCCACCAGTGGTACCCCACTTGGAGATCGTGTGGCTTGCGCTCTCATTTATCCAGGTTTGATTATGGCTTTATGCCATGAGGCGCAAGTTGCATTACCTTCCCACCCGAATGTGAAGCTCCAGATTGTAGATGATAACTATGTCACTCGTCATTGTATGGGGGCGATTGATTTTGAGCAGGCTGTCCCTGTAGCTGCTGCTGCTCCTGCTCGTGGCCGTGGGCGCGGACGCGGGCACGCTTTTGATCCAAGTACTGAGGCCAATTGGGCCATGCACGAGGCTCATCAGCGAGCTTTATTATTTATGCATGACTCTATGATGCAATTGCAGCTGCAGATTCGGGAGCCACATGTGGACCACCGGCTGAGGACTCGCGAGGAACTCATTGCTTATGCTCGTTGGCCTGAGGGCAGGCCTGGTTTTCCGGAGGGGGCAGGCGAAGGCGACCGTGACGACGATGGCGGTGATGATGGAGTGGATAGCTCTAGTTCTGACTGACGTTGGGGTTTGACTAGTCTTTTATGTTATTTTGTTTTGTTTTTATTATTTTACTTGGTATAACTATTATGGTTGGATTTTGTATTGACTACTAGGAATTTTGTAGTCTCCATCCGGGCGGATGTGAGTTTGAATTTGGTGTTAAAAATTTTTCTTGGTTGATTTAATGAATTTAACATCCGGGTGGATGTTGTTTTATGTTTATATGGTTAGTTTGTATAGAAATTTTTGTTGTTTGCCAACTTTATTTTTTTAAGGTAATGGATGGTTGAAGCAAGTTTGTTTCTTTGAACATTAAGTGTTGCACTTCACCTTTCATTGATGGTGATGATATAAGTCTAAGTTGGTGCACACAAAGGTACTCTGTTTTGTGCTTAGTAGAATGTTAGTATGTTTTTGAACTTTGTGCTTCACATGATTTTCAAGCTTTTCTTCATTTTGCATTTTTGTTCATTTTGGAATCAATTAGGACACAACCACAAATGTGAGTCCCTCCATTGTTCATAAATATTGAGTGATTTTGTAATTGTTGTTTAGCTCGTATGATTCATGTTTAATCTTTTATTCGTGTGCAAACCGTGGAAACATTGAAATGATCTAGGCAATTTTTTATTATGAGAAAAACCACCAATCCATATAACCTTCAATTTTACCTTATGAGAGGTGTGAGCACTTGCTAGCCATGTTGAGCCTTGAATTGGAATGAATCTTGTATCTACCCGTCATATGATCAAAAGAATGCGCTTTATAGTGGGTTGTTGATGCTAAATGAAAATCATTGTGATTCATTCTAGTTCTTTTGTTTT
Organism: Lathyrus tuberosus; assembly: GCA_022829125.1. NCBI lineage: Eukaryota > Viridiplantae > Streptophyta > Magnoliopsida > Fabales > Fabaceae > Lathyrus > Lathyrus tuberosus. The sequence goes on from JALAZF010000003.1 coordinate 14,702,186, forward strand.
TACACTTAACCCTTTGTTTGAACATACTTTTGAAGAACATTGCCCATTAATTATAGTATGGTTTAAAGTTGGGGAGAGTTGTGCTAGTTTGTGAAAAAGAAAATGGAGTGGTGAATTGGTGCCTCTTGTGAAGAAAGAAAGAAACTTGAAGCACTATTATGTGCTATGCTTTGCACTCCAAAGGGAGTTGTTTGAAAAGAAAATGAAAGAGTGCACCATAAGAAAAGAATAGAAAAGAAAAGAAAGGTTTGAATTGAATTGTTATGAGGTTTGTCTAAGTGGGTTATTGGCATGTTCTTCATTTGTTGATAATTTTTGTTAACCACTTTGATTCATTGGCCTTTTTACAAATATCCCTTTCTTGTTTAAACTTGCCTAGTTGCAACCTTTAGAAGCCCTTAAGTGATCTTTGTTTCCTTGGTTTTCTTGTTGAATTGGTTTGATGAATGCATGAATTGTTCTGGATGCTGACACTTTTGCTTTGAGTGTGTTTTGTCCCTTAGATATATTGAGCTAGGCTCATTTGAATAAATTAGGTGATTCTAATTTGAACATTTGTTTGCTTATGATTTGTGCTTGTTAATTATGTTTAGAATTTAGTTCATTTACATATTTTCATTCTTCGTAAGGACGAGCGGTACTTGCGTGCGTGTTTATTTGGTTTGAACCATTATGTTTTATTGGTGTTTGTTCCCTGTTTTCCGCTTGCTTCTATTCTAAATTATCTTCGTTTGAGGGCAAACAAAGAGACAAGTTGGGGAGAGTTGTTAGGTGCTAAAAAGTGTTAATATTTAGATTAGTTTTTAGCACTTTTTGTGAGCTTTATTCGTAAATCCATGCCTTTTCCCATTGTTTCCGTTTATAACCGTTTTCTAGTTAATTTCATTATTTGTCGTATCTATCTATCTTTTGTGTTTTTATTGCAGATTTTTACATGGAAGAGTGTGGAATTGAGCCTCGAGGATCCCACAAAAACAGTTTGAAGAAATTTGGATTTTTCGAGCATGCTTTGAGCGCGCTCAGCGCACTCCCAGCGCGAGGATGGAATGACTTACAGTAGCTTGCGCGCTCAGCGGGCTCCTAAGCGCGCTCAGCGCGTTTAGGCGGTTTAACTTTTAAGTGGAGCCCGCTCAGCGCGCTCCTGCGCGCTCGGCACGCTTCGCGACACTCAGCCCCCTTATAAAGTGGTTTTGATCAGATTTTTTTACACATTCACTATTACATTCTGAGATCAAAATATATTACACTGTAGCATTTCATTTGTGGAAGATAAAAAGCATCATTTTGTCGATAAAATCGTCGTTGATGCTCGTTTCTCTTCTACCGATTCTTGTTGATCAAGCTACCATGAATATGTGTAGCTAATTTCTCTTTTGTGTCAAGGTTAGATGTAAGTAAACCTTTACTTTGTATGTATATGGATTGATCCTATCTTGTGAACTCTTGGATGATGAATGTTTGATGATAAACCTTGATTTTATGTTTATTCTTTGTGTTGGTTCATGATTAAGTAATATGCTCTAACTCTTTACCTAGGTTTGTCATCCATCAATGTACATTGGCTAGAGATAGCAATGTGTGTGATGTTCACCAAATATTGAACTTTAATGTTGTCATTTTGATAGTTTGTGTGAGAAATCAACAAAGGATCAAAATGGCAAAACTCACAATATGTGTTAGAGATAAACATATTGGGAGGATATGTGATTGTATTTATCATTTAACCGAGTTCATTAGCTTTATCGATTGTATACGTGCAAAGTGGTTTGTCGAACCCTAACATTGACATGTTTTTATAAACCGTTAAAACAATCTTTTTACCGCTTTTAATTAAATTTGAATGCAACCGCTACGAAAACAACCTAAAAACCCGTGTTACTTTAAAGCTTGAAACGTTACGACTGTAGAACGGCTGCGATATCACCGAACAATCTCTGTGGAACGATAACTTAATCCCGAACTCTATTTGTATTTCAACACTGGCGCAACTCGATGAGTGCTTGATCCTGGACAGTATACTATGAAGTATGTATTACAGTGAACACAATAAAGAACTGCAATTTGGAAGGTTTCTAAAACCTTTATGAAATCCTCGGAACACAGATGGATCTAGGAATGGGCAACCTTCATGTACTTCAATACTTCACCTCAAACTTAGCCAGGGGAAACTGCAGATTTATCTTGATAAACTGACACTCGTAAAAAGGAACATAACACCCTTTAAAGATGTTGCATATCCTTTTTTTTATACAACCGACCATGATGTTTGCCACACTTACAGTCACCTGGTCACTTAAAGTAAAAGGGGTTCCCTCTATCTCTGAGTCAACCCATCTATATTTATTTGAATCAGTTGGCTCCAACAGTGTCGCTATTTTAAAGGATATCTCTTGGACCTTGAAGATCTCAAATATACTTAGCCAACTAACACCATACGACCGGGCTCCATGTGCCAGATGATCCTTAATGTCGGCATCACTTTGGTCTATGTCGTAAGATTTTTGAGAAACCTTAATGTATTATTTAGCATCCTTTCTATTCAGAATAACAAACTTTATTTCTAGAGTCAACCAGGCCGGCGAAGTTGAAGTTTATGTGACTTTGGAAGAGGAGAGTATAAAAGAGACTACACAATCATCTTCTGCATCTTCATCAGAGAAAAGAGTGTCAAAATAAGAATCGCTCAAAGATTCCTACTATCTGGAGAACCTTTAAAATTCCTCATTTAGACTTAAAGATACTTCTACCTTAACTAGAGGAGAAGAGTCACTACTCCAGAATCACTAGATAAACTTAAAAGCCTATCGTTTATATTGGCTATGATAAAGAAAATGATGAAGATATGGAAAAGTGTAAGGTAATAGGGGTATCTGGAAAAGTAGAGTCTAACGAAGAAGGCAAAGTTTAAATAGTAAATAAGAAGCTTTGATCAAAGAATAACAAGCACTGTGAGAAATACTCATGAAGAATAAAAAGGAAATACACGCTAAGATGAAACTAGTTCTCAAGGATAGTGAAAATTTCTTCTAAAGATAAAAAAAAACTTATATATATATATATATCAACAGACCAGATCAGCAGGAATGAGAAGTTATGGATCAACAGTTGTATTTCTTCTAGAAAAGGTAAATGAACAAAAGTGTACTTAAATGCACTAAGAGGAAGCGCCATACTCTAAGCTGGTAACCTACAGCCACGCAGCTAAATAATTGGCGAAACATTTCAATGATTGAAAAATATTTAATGCATTTGATCCCCATTACTTTTGTAACGAGTCAAGGACTTCTCTACTTCTTTCCAAGGTCAGATGTCATTGCTAGATACCGGCTATGATTTTGAATACTTCTCGACCAGCTCTCGCCCTACAAGCCTTGGGGGATGTCGTCTTAATTGATTTTCATAATAACAGTTACAATTTAAAAACAATATAAAAATTGGGATAATTTTATCACTTTTTATATGTTAGAAATTTAATTGCAATATTAATTACTATGGAATTATATAATAAATAGTATGTATGATATGATCCTTGACATTCTAAAATTATAGGCCACATTTTTGATTGGGCAAAATGTAACTTCTTCAAAGAAATCATTTTACTAACTTCATCTTAAAATTTTTCTAAATGTTGATGTGCTATCTCCAATATTCAACAAATTATAAAAAAAATTTTAATTAAATAATGTTTAAAAAAAATCGTCATGTTTTCTATTATCTTCATAGAAGCTTTCATTCATTTAAAAATAAAAAAACAAATAAGACAAAAAGTAAAGAGATTTATAGAAGCTCTTATTTATTTATACCAATTTATTGCTTTGGCTATATAAATAATTTTACACCTAAATTAAGCAATATTGTTTTACACTTATTCCTTTTTTTTTCAGTTGTCTCATAGTCTTCCCACTTTTTCTTATGGTTGGCTTTAATGTGAGATATCGTCTTAATTTTGAAAGAATTCACGAGCAATAAAACATTCGGTAAGCTTTAAGAGAAATTGTTATTGGTCGACAAAATGTCCAATATGTGTAAGATTTAAGTATCATGTCTAATAGTGCAAAGCTCGATAAAACTTTCCATCATATATCAGTGACACACATATAAGACGTAAGATATCATTTCTCATATCAGACCTGACTTAGATGTTAGAATATTAACCTTGTAGGTCCCTTTCACAATCCTTTTCACGCCGCCGTATCAGAGATCCATATCACTGTATCAAGAGTCTATTATTATGAATCAATCAGATTCTAATTTCAGTATAGTATTACATATTTGGGTAATGCTAACTTGTGTCCTTAGAGTACATGTTAAAAATCTATAAATAAAAATTCTTATTGAAAAAACAATAAAATTATTAATTATAAACTTGAATTAAAGTTAACACAAAATTTTCAATTTTTTTATTATATTTATCTTTTAAATTATATTATGCTCCAAAAATACAAGTTACCATTACTCTATACTCCTAATAAATTTCACATTTTTATATTTATTAAATAATTGATGTATCTGATATATAGGTCACATACATTAATTATCTAATAAATTTAAAAAAATTAAAATTTATTTATTATATAGAACAGAGGAACTTATTAATTGTTTTTAAGTCATACAACATTTCCATTGTTATCATATTTCATCAAACTCTACTAAAAAGTGCTGATGTGGTTAAATGTTGATGTGATATATCTCCATTATTCGACAAGTTATGTATATATTTTTAATTAAGTATTAATTTGAAAAATAAAAAATAAAAAATTTCTTATTTTTTTCCATTGTCTTCAAGAAGCTCTAATTTATTTAACAATAAAAAAAAATTAGACAAAAAGAAGACTTGATTTATAGAAGCTCTTATTTATTCTATTATATTGCTTTGGCGATAATTATTCCTAAATAATTTCACGCCTATTTTAGCAATATTGTTTTACATATCTTACACAAAGTGCAGACAAAATATAACATTTTGTTTATTGGTGGTAGAAAGAAACATAAAAGGGTGGTGGAGCTATATTATATTTTAAGGGCAGAAGACAACTCTATAGTTGGTACCACCTGGGCATGAAACAGTTTTAGTATCATCTTTGGGAAACTGATAAGCATCAGGGCAAGACTTTTCTTTGCAAGTTCGTACTTTGTTGCATCCATTAGAGGTTGGAGCAAATTGCATTGGAATGTTGAAACCATCAATCACTGATATATCAAAGGAATCCAGATTGTTTCCGCCGTTAAGGGTAAATTCAGCAAGTGTGAGTGGAGGTTGACCGGATAAGGTGCAACTGATGACATTACCGCAGCCACCGGTCTGACAACTACCACGACCTGAGCCGTCAAAATTGCAACCAGTTCGGCCCCAAATTCGGCCCGATGAGGTTCCAGCTGGGATGTCTATACTCCATGTTTGGCCTGAGTTTAACTGCCTACCGCCGCCGCTAGGAGTGGCAGCTGGCCAGACAGTGTAGGAGCATTGGTTGACGATGTCAAACCTTGCTGCCTGTGCAGATATCAAACAGAGAGTAAACAGAGACAATAGTGATATTTTTACGAGAGACATCTTTTTGGGAGTGAGTTAAACAAATAATAATAAGGATGGGAAGAGAAGAGAGTATTTTGTGAGTAGAGAGTGGGAATTGAGGCAAGTATATATAGGCCACAAACAGGACCTTAGTTATTATTATGAAACTCAAGTGCCGTATGTGGAAAATTGATTAGACCGAAAAATCTAGTTTTTCGAGAACTTTCAAATCTGCATATAACGACTATTATTTACATGCCATGTCAATTGTATATCAAAGATGGCTTTAATGACATAGACATGGTAATTTCTGTTGAATTTTCTGCTGTTTTATTAATCCATTACTTAGGATATTTTATTCAACATTCTAGTAGTACTACACGTGTAAGTTAAATATATATATATATATATATATATATATATATATATATATATATATATATATTTCTTGCTAAAATAACTAAAACGTTGACTTTTCCGATGCTAGTCAGAGATTCTCAAATGATTGGTTAAGTGTTTGTAAATGGTTTTCTCCGTTGGTTATTGTCTGTCTTCTTCTCATGGTCTGTAAAGGAGTGTTTCGTCATATCCCTCATTAAGGCGACTAGGAATAACGTCTGTCGTCTTCTATAGTCATCACATAACGTCTTTTTCCCTCAACTTTTGTTACTCCCTGCCATCATGGAGACGTTTCATAATCGATCATTGTGACTGTTCACCTGACTTCCTAGCACCGCTCATAGGGTCGAAGTCAACTTGTACTTCTGCTAAAGTTTACTACAAGACCGATGTGCTTGTATTGCTGGGATGTGAATACTAACCTGATTCTGACTTATACAAGATTTATGCTTTATCCGACTTAACTGCTTCCTTGTACTCGGTTTATAGAAGCTCGACTTTTAGGAGTTCTAGGATGTACATAAGCCCCCCGATCACGAGGTCCTATTGGATTGAAGTGTTCGGTCAAGATTATCTTGGAATTCCCTCTTCCCTATACCGACATCCCACTTGGCGAATCACTGAGGTGTCAGTCATCTTAATGATGACTAATCTTTTTTTCTCCTCATCATGATGGTTTTTATGGGAACTCTCACTTGTCATCATTGCTATTTTTTTTATATGAATTCTTGACTGTTACAATTTTTTTTAAATACTTTATTTTTTCATTTTGTTTACAACCAAAACTAGTGATCTTTTTCCAAGTGTTGCGGACAAATTCTTACTTCATCCATCACTCGAATCTCCTGCTATCTTGAGCATCATGTATCATTTTCTTTCCCCTTTTCACTCTTTTTGTCCTTTTATTACGTCTTCAATACGAAACTATAGTTACTCGGAAGAATGTTATATTTTCCTTACTGCTATTGATAGAAATAAGATTTGGAATGCTTGTATGCGAGAGTGTGAAGCTTATTTTAGTCGAATGGATTTTGACCAGATTATTAGAGAAGTTTATGGTGAATTCCACTTATTAGTAACATTGACTCAGAGTTTTCGTACTCAGGTTTATTAGACACTCTGATGGAGGCAACAAGAACTTTGATAGATAAAGAGGTTCTAAGCTATGACCATAGTGTCATCAACGATAGCTACTTTTTGAAGCTTCGTTCTAATAGCTCAATTTCTTCCACTGGGAATGAGAAAGATGTTATTTTAGAACCTTGCGTGGTAAGCAAAAGGGCCTGTATTACTTGTCCAAAAGGAGTACCCGATGAATATTTCTATTTCTATTTAGGGGTAATCGAGGATTTTAAGATTCGTATCCGGTTTACTGATTTTAAGCCCGATCTCCTCATAATCCTAAATATAGCCCCTTCTCAATTTTGCACAAATGGTTGGGATTTTATCAAGGCCTTTAAAATCATTTGTGACGCAGTGGACATAACGCCTACTTTAGGATTGTTTTTCTCTTCTTTTTTTTTTTTGATTTGAAGGGAGTGGAAAAAGGAGGTTGGGTATCCCTCAGTGGTATTTTGGGGAAGAGCTTTCTTCAAGCTTATACCACCAACTATAAGGGTTTTAAGGATAAGTTTCTTCGAGTGAAGAGTGGGAAAAAGTGTCCCCGAGTTATGTATGAACTGGACGGAAAATATCGTTTCTCGACTTACTGGTCAAATAGTTCATTGTTGGTTTCCGCCTTCGACTACGATAGGTTGAACGATATGGAGATCTGATCTTTGGTCGTTTTGGATGCCTTCCGGGTAGTGAAAGTTAAGAATTTACTACAGATGGCTGAAGACCCAAAACAAATTTCTAATTTTCTAGGTAATGCTTATATGTGCTTATTTATTTCTTTTTAATAACCTTATTAATCCTCACATTTTTTGATTTAGTACTTGTTTTTTTTTTCCTTTCAGCGAAATGACAAACCTCAAGCTTTCCGAACAAAAGAAGTTGATGGTTGAAGCCAGAGCTAGGCGTGGGGATCAGTCGACTTATAAAACTGATCTGACGGATATTCAAACTCAGACTCTTGAGAGGAAGAAGATGGAAGCTATCAAAGCAACTCCCACTGCATCCGAGCCTCAGGCTACCTCTATTCCTCCCTCTAGGGATTCTAAGCCAGTCTTTCCAAAGAAAATGAAAACATTAATAAGTGATGATGTCACTCATGTCGACCTGACTATCACCATATTGATGCAAGATTCAGGTAGTAGTCACCAAACCAGCCCATCTTCCGAATTCAAGTTTTGGTCCAATAGTTTTGATGGTTTGCGATATATATAGGATTATCTGAATACAACTGAGGACGTTGAAAAGGTGAAGTCAATCGGTTCTCAACGGTTAACACAAAATCTCTTAGCTTATCTGATGAGATGTACAGTCATGACCCGAGGTCTTTTGAAGTAGGCGATGCCTATGAACATAATGTAGCTCATCTAACTAAAGACATTAACCATTTGAAAGATGATTTAAAAGCCCGAACCCTCCAGGTAGACGAGCTGACCAAGCAGCTTGGAGAGATGAAGAAAGAGAAAGAGACGTGTTAGACGGGCAATTGGTCGACAAGGAGGATGCTTCCTGATCAGTGCATTTTAATGCGCATTCTCTTATGTTTGTACTTAGGCATTTCCATTGTTTGTTTTATTTATTTTAATGTTTTATTATGTTTTTAGAATTAAGTCTTTGTTTGCCTTTAATCTATTTTTGTATGTTGTTTTTAGCTTTGGCGGTTATTTGATACATGTCCATTGTTCGGATTATAACTGAAGCTACGAGATTCCGTTTTGCGTGTTCTGATATGCGCTGGAAAGCTAAGAGAAAGAGCTACAAATTTCATGTTGAATTCAAAAGCTGGTTCGGAGTGTAGGAGTCCCAGATAATTCGTTGAAGTTTCATACTTTAGAAAATAATTTGTTTTGGGTCATTTTATGGGCCTGGTTTATGTTTCCGACCCAGTTTGAATTATAAGTGAAATCCTTATTTTGTTAAAAGACTTTCTGGCCACGGTACTGTAGACATTACACTATTCACGAAAAAAATACCTTTGCTTTGTACGATTACGATGAAGAACTAATCATCCATAGTCGATCTACTATAATCGCATTTCCAACGCTTTGAGGTTTTTATTCTATCAATTCAATTTCGTTTCTCTTTCAATTCTATTCTATGAAATTGCATTTTCTTAATCTGTTATTTTGTGAAATGTTTTGATTTAATTCGTATGATTGTACTCCTAACTTTTAATCGTTGTTTACGTCGCTTTGTTGTTAAATCGCGTTTGTATATCGTGTTTGCTTAATGCGCGGTCGTGTTTATCCGTTTGCTTAATTCGGAATATAGGAATGTCAATCTATTTTATATCTTAGTGCGCTTGTCAATTGATATTGAAATCGAATAGAGATCGAAGCCGCTTAGGGAATTGGTAAGGGAAAAATCTAGTGATTAGCCGGAAATCGAAAACAGTAGATTGACTTAGTTTTATAATCACTTATTTTAATTACTTATTTGCTCTATTTTTCTGTTAATCGAAACTTAAAAACACCCCCATTGTTCCAATTGTTGGTTAATAATAGTACAAGAATCCTTGAGAACGATATTCGAGTTGTCGTTACCATTAACTATATATATATATATATATATATTTTTTAAATCACCCGTTTTTTATCTGTGCGCGACAGCGGATCAAATTGGCGTTGTTGCTGGGGATTCTTATCGTTTTTAACCGTTAATTGAGTCATAGGTTTTGTTTGTTGCGTTTTAGGTCTATTTTGTGTGTTTCCCATATGGACGTCTGTTTTGCGTCCGACCTGGTCCGAAAACCCAGTTTTAGGAAAAATCGTCTCCTTTTTTAAATATGATTCGTGCATTTGAAGCAGAAAAATTGTGCGATCATTAGTCTCTTACTTTAGAAGAGTTAAGGGGTTCCATGCTCTAAACCCTAAATTCATATTTTTTCTATTTTTTATGTATTTTATACTGTTTTCATAGTGTCGAAAAATTCCAAAAAAAATCTCAAAATTCTTATTTCGCCTAATTAGACTGAATTTTGTGTTTTTGCATTTTTCTGAATTAATTTTAATCATATGTCTTTTTACGTATTATTTCTGCCTATTTAGGGACATTGTTGGTATTTTCGCATTTGTTGCTGCATTGCTGCATTAGTCTTGGCTACTAGGTCTTCTGGTTGTTCTAATCTTCTTTATTTTGATCCTGGGGTAGAGAGAACTTTGCACGCCTACCGTAGGGAAAATCTGGGTAGCACTAGTTCACCACCCGTTAACGATTCTGATTCTGATTCTTTATTTTCGCATTGCTTGTTTGATTTTGATTCTGAACTTGCTTATAATAACATGGCTGAACAAAGAACATTAAGAGAGCTTGCTGCTCCTGATGTTCATTACAATGGTTTATGTATTGAATATGCTGATCTTGCTGTTCCTTTTGAATTAAAATTTGGATTAATACACTTGTTGCCAAGGTTTAGTGGTCTTGCAGGTGAGGATCCACACAAGCATCTTAAACAATTCCAGGTCGTTTGTTCTACTCCATTGAGGCCTAAAGAAATTACAGAAGATCACATCAAGATGGGAGCCTTTCCGTTTTAACTACAGGGTGTAGCCAAGGATTGGTTATACTATCTTGAGTTGAATTCAGTCACAACTTGAATGATTTGAAGAAAGTATTTCTAGAGAGATATTGTCCTTCCTCCATATCTGCCTCAATCAGAAAAGATATATGTGGTATTAGACAGCTTAACATGGAATAATTGAATGAATATTGGGGAAGATTCAAACAATTAGTGTCCAGTTTCCCTCAACACCAGATCACCGAGGAGTTACTGATTTAGTATTTCTATGAAGAATTGAAACCAATGGATAAGAACATTTTAGATGTTGCTAGTGGTGGAGCACTTATTGATAAGACTCCGACTGTTGCCAAAGCCCTGATTGAGAATATGTGACTTAACTCCCAACAGTTCACAACTAGAAACAATTGTGTCCAAATAAAAGGTGTGAATGAGGTTTATGTTTCTTCTTTCAACAAGGCCTTCAAAAATAGAATGGATGAGCTGACCTCTTTCGTGAAACAGTTGGTAGAGGTAGGTAAAGCTTATCCAGCAACCCAAACATCTAAGTTGTGCGGTATTTGTACTTCTAATGAACACCCAACCGACACATGTCCTATTTTGCAAGATGAGTCAATCACTGAGCTACCTCAAGCATATGCAGCAACCCTTTATAATCAAGGCAACAACCATAACAGGTACAAAATACTATCAAAATTGGAGGAACCATCCAAACCTTCAATATGGAAATCATTTGGCCACCCAACAATAGTTGATGTTACCATTACCACCACCACAAAACCCTCCACAGGATGCAGCCCCTTCTGCCCCAGCTTTTGGACCTTCATTAGAGGATCTTGTTAAGAAAATGGCTATCAATAATCTCCAATTCCAGCAGCGGACAGATTCATATATCCAACTTGCTTCTTCGATGAATGTGATGCAACAAGCATAAGGATCCAACCAACTACCTTCCTAAATAGTGGTGAATCCTAAAGGTCCTAATGTGAGTGCAATTTCCTTGAGATCCATAAAAGTTACAGATTCTGCCCCAAAAAAAATTAGAAAGTTGTTGAGGTCACACCTGAACCTGAACCTTCTGTTGTTGTTGATCCTAAAAAAGAGTATGTACCACCAATCCCTTTCCCACACAGAGTGCATAAAAATAAGAATATTCTTGAGGAAGACAAAGAGAGAGAGAGAGAGAGAGAGAGAGAGAGAGAGAGATTTTGGATGTGTTCAAAAAAGTGGCGGTAAACATTCCGCTTCTTGATGTAATCAAGCAGATTCCAAAGTATGTAAAGTTTCTTAAGGATTTATGTACTCACAAGAGGAGATGGAAAGGGAATAAGAGAGTGAATATGGGAAGGAATATTTCTACCTTCATTCAGTCTAAGGATACAATTGAGCGAAATGTTTCAGCTCTCACCCAGGCCATGCCTCAAAAGTGAAAGGATCCTGGAACTTTTGTTATTCCTTGTACCATTGGGGACAATAAATTCGAAAATTGCATGCTTGATTTAGGAACGAGTATTAATGTTATGCCTACTTCTATTTATAATAATCTTGATCTTCCTTTGCAGCATACAGGTTTAATCGTTCAGTTGGCGAACAGAAGCAATGCCCGCCCCGCCTGTCACCGGAGTCGTGGAAGATGTCCTCGTGCAAGTTAATGACTTGATTTTTCCTGCAGATTTTTACATTCTAGACATGGAATGAGAAACAAAGTCAAACAGTGCACCTATCATACTAGGCATATCGATCATGAAAACGGCGAAGACAAAAATTGATGTCGATGATGGCATGATGTCCATGGAGTTTAGTGATATCATCGCTAAATTTAACATCTTTGATGCAATGAAACATCCCATGGAAGAACACTCTGTTTTTCGTATTGAGTTACTTTCTGATTTAGTTGATGACACTTATTCCTAGTTGTTATCTGATATTCCATCTTCATCAGACTTTGATGATACTTACTCTTGCGATTCATGTACTAACACTAATGTTTGCTCTGTTTGTGCTGAGATTAATGCTGCCTTGCAGGTTGATGTTTTTCATGCAGAGGAAGTTATAGATGAAGCCATTTATGCAGCTAAAGCACTTGACATCCCTGCTGCCCCAACTATTCCGTCCATTGAACAACCTCCTTCCTTAGAGCTTAAACCTCATCCCGATAATCTAAAATATGCCTATTTAGAGAGGAATGAAAAGCTACCGGTTATAATTTCTTCTAAACTTGATTTTGATCAAGAAAATAAGCTTTTGCAGGTCTTGAAGAAGCGTAAAAAGGCAATTGGGCAAACCTTGGCAGACATTCCCAGTATTAGCCCTTCCATGTGTATGCATCAGATTTTGCTTGAAGAATGAGCTAGGGTAGTGAGGCATCCCCAAAGGAGGCTTAATCCTTTAACTCTTGATGTGGTGAAGAAAGAGGTAACTAAGTTGTTGCAAGCAGGTATCATATATCCTATCTTTGACAGTAATTGGGTAACTCCAGTGCAGGTTGTACCTAAGAAATCTGGACTCACTATGGTAAAAAATGAAAAGAATGAATTTGTTCTAACTAGAGTTCATAATAGGTGGAGATTCTGTATTGTTTATAGGAGGTTGAACCAGGATACTAGAAAGGATCACTTTCCTTTATCGTTCATTGATCAAATGCTTGAACGGCTAGCAGGTAAATCACACTATTGTTTCCTTGATGATTTTTCAGGTTATTTTCAAATCCATATTGCACCAGAGGATCAAAAAAAGACAACCTTCAAGTGACCATTCAGTAAATTTGCTTACAAGAGATTTCCATTTGGTCTTTGCAATGCTGATGCATGATTAGTATTTTTGCTGAATTTATTGAAAATTGCATGGAAGTGTTTATGGATGATTTTACTGTTTATGGTTCTTCATTTGATGCATGCTTGAAAAGTTTGAATATGGTTTTAGAGAGCTGCATTGAAACTGACCTTATTTTAAATTATGAAAAATGTCATTTTATGGTTGAGCAGGTGTTGCGGTGAGAATCGGATGTCAAGCTATTATTTAACTTGAATCGCAAATCTTTAAATTCACCACCGGTCTTTGATTTATCCAAAGGAAAGGTTAAAGATCGAAAAAAAAACCTAAGAGATCTAAGGTTCGGGGGATGGTTACGCCTAGGGAAGGTGTTAGCATCATATACGTCTGTAGTACTCTACAGGAACATCTTGTTAGTACTTATGTTATCTATCGCTCGCTTACTAAGGATATGTGCTAAGAAAGAAGAACCCTAGGGGTTAGTATCTAAGTATACTCCTCAAGATGCCGCATCTTGTGCCTACGTATCCTGACGGGAGTGGAATCAGAGTATCCGTAGTTCTCCTCAAAGAGGATGAGGAACTTCTTGAATGTGGTCAAGATTCCAGGGGGAGGTAATGTCTATGGCAAGACATTACGTAGAGTACGGCAACTCTAAAGTTATAGTTGAGTCATAAGGGAAGTAAGTGTTCACGGCGGAACATTTACGTGGAGTGCAGCTACTCCGATCCTAAGGCTATGATAAAGGGAGAGTGTTAACGGCGGAACATAGAGTACGACGGCTCTAAACCTAAGGCCAAGCTTAAGGGAAGGTTCTAAAGGTTAGTCTTATGACATGGCAGTCAATATAGGTGTACCTTTCCTTTGGAATTGAGATAAAAGGAAAAAGAACTTAAAGTTATCTAAGATATGAGATTAAACAGAGCAAGAGTGCATGTAATCAAATTTCAAGAGTATTAAGCATAAGATTATGAATGAATGAATACGAAGCATGCAGTTAACGTTCAATCAATTTAGAGCAAGATATCACAGTATGCATCATGTCAAGCATATACGAAAACTAAAAAGGCTTAAACACGTACACGAGTGAAAATGGCCTAATATGAATCAAGGCTACAACTTACTACTTGTTAACATAAGCAAATATCGATTTCGAATCAACACGAAAGTTGACTAAATACAGCATAAAATTTCACTAGGAAGAGACGAATATAAATACGCGATTGAAAGTTTAATAGAAGGGTAGATTCTGAGATTATTAAAATTAAAAAAAGTGCTAGTTAAGAACTAAATTTAGTTATAAATTAGATATGTTAACTTACACAATTAAAAGAACTGTTATAAAACGTTTTATTAGATTAAAAAAAAGTTATTAAAACTGTTATGGCTTGTTAAATTGGGAAAAGTTAATTGATAAAGTATAAAAAAAGATTAGAATAATTAAAAAAGGGTTTGGTAAAAAAAGATTGGAATGAATTTCCTTTTTCATTTTTTAACATAAATTAATTATTAATTAAGAAATATTAATTTAAAAAAGGATTACCGATAATTAAAAAAAGAGTTACTGGTTTTAAAAAGATTTATTGTTAAATTAAAAAAGATTTTTAAAAAAGAGGTAAGTTATTAGTTTTAAAAAAAGGGTTATGAATTCGTTTAAAAAAGAGAATTATCTATAATCTATAACATATATAAAGGCAAAACATGGTGTTTTGGTGTAGCTTATTTATATACCAATTTTACCCTTACTTTAATGTATAACTTATTCAATAATTTCCATTAACTTCATACATAACTTCCTACCTAATTTCCTACTATTATGTTTCTATTTAACTTCCATTTAAAATTAATATTAGATAAAAAATATCATTTAAATTTTTATGCGTGTGTATTAAAAAAGCGGACAGACGGGCACGCGAGTGCCCGTCTGGACGCTAGTATTTAAATTAAGTAAATAAAAGGAAATTGGATAAAAAATGCAGCAGAGGGGAGGAAACCGTGGATTTTCGATCGAGATCACTAATACCGTCTGATCCAACAGAGTCAACCAGGTGACTCAGATCGACGCCCTGGACTGAGGGTGTAAGCTGAGGTTGGTGGGTACGCGTGCACGAGATCGTATTCACATAAAAAGGCAAAACAAGAATCAACATACTCTTCTCTCTTTCCCCTTTTGTTTCTCTCACCCCCAAACCCTTTCTTCCCCAATTCGCCACTCTTTATCCTTTCACTCTCCTCCCATTTCAAGCTTCGTCCGATGGTGTACAAGACACATCCGTCCCTCTCCAATCCCAACTCTTTCTCTTTCTCTCACAAGTCCAAATTTTTAACAAAACAACTTCCACCCTAAATCAATCAAACTGAAACAAAAACCTAAAGAAAAACCTAAAATACTCAATCAAAGCTTGAAGTTAACGCTTCGAGGACAAGTAAAAAATAATAGGCATTCCGTACGATTAAAGCAATGCAAAAGGGGAGGATTTGGAGTGTTTACCTATCTGAGTTCGTCCGATGCGACTTCAATGGCGGCGAGGCGGAGCCAAAGTAATCAGAGCTCTCTAGCGTCCCAGGTGATAGCCTTCCTTTATGGTTGCGTGTATGTTTGCAATTCTGTGTGATATGATGCTCGTACGAATGTTTCGATTGTTCTCACTGCACTTCTACTGATGTTGCTTCATGTGTGTTGATGGTTGTCTTGCTATGTGCACTGGTGTACGTTGTGACTCTGCTCCGCAAGTCGTGATTGAAAAATTATGATTTTCTGATTTGTTGCGAGTGTGTATGTGAAGTTTCTGCAAATCATCTGCTTATACTGATGTGTGTATACATGTAATCTTTTGTTTTGTGTGTATGGTTTGGTGTGAATTCTTCTGTCCTCCCCCCTAATGCTGCGTTCTCCTTTATAGGCCTTGGGAAAGGGAAATTAATTTGCCATTAATTTCGTTGAATCTTGCTTTGGGAAGTTTTTGAATTTGTCTAAACATATTTGAGACATCGTTGATGTTTGCTTGATTATAGGGGTGGCAAAATGGATAGATTGGATGAATATGGATTGGATGGTTAATGGATGAATCAAAATAATCAATTAGTCCATTAACAATCCACTAAAATTTTCTTAAAATTATCCAATCCGATCCATCCGTTAAGAATAAAATCCATCAAATCCATCCATTAACATATTTTTAATGGATGGATATCCATCTATCCAATTTTTATTTATTTTAAAAAAATCAGTTTTTTTATTCGGAAAAAAAAAGTCGATTTTTTTTCGGAAAAAAAATCAGTTTTCTTTGAGAAAAATAGTCTTTTTTTCCGGAAAAAAAATCGGTTTTTTTTTCGGAAAAAAAAAGTTGGTTTTTTTCGAAAAAAAAGTCGATTTTTTTCAGAAAAAAAAGTCAATTTTTTTGAAAAAAAAGTCAATTTTTTTGAAAAAAAATCGATTTTTTTTCCGAAAAAAAAACCGACTTTTTTTCTGATAAAAAAAACCGACTTTTTTTTCCGAAAAAAAGCCGACTTTTTTTCCCAAAAAAAAAACTGACTTTTTTTTTTTAAAAAAAACCGACATTTTTTTTCGAAAAAAAAACTGACTATTTTTCTGAAAAAAAACCGACTTTTTTTTTCCGGAAAAAAATCGATTTTTTTCCCAAAAAAACTGATTTTTTTTTCGGAAGAAAAAATCGGTTTTTTTTAAAAAAAAAAATTTCATTTAAAAAAAAAATCCATTTTTAATTATTTTTTAAAAAATAAATCTTACGGAGATAAAAATAATTCATTGGATCTTTAAAATATGTTGGATGGATTGAACCAATCCATGCATATAAATGGATGGATTTAATCCAATCCATTAACTTACTTTTTATGTGGTGGATGGATTGGATGGATTTTTTGATGGATGAATTGGATGGATTTTGCCTTAATGGATCCAATTGCCACCTCTAGGTTCAGTATCCCTCCCACATCAAAAATTCAAGACTTGCTCAAGCCCATTCAAATACAAAGAGCAGGTGCCAAGGTTGCAACGTTTTAATTTACAAAGATCCTAAAGACTGAAACAAACCCAAACCATGACAAAAAAACCTCCATGCTACTTCTATTATTGAAAAGCCATTGGCTCCATTCGGTTCCTCGTCTCGAATTCGGCGATGCTAACTCGCGATCAAGGAAGTGTCAGCCCTTACAGCCTTAAAGAAGCTTTAACTTGTTGTCAAAACAAAGAACAATCCATTAATTTCGAAGAAATACTTCCTAAATGCATCTCGAATAAATAAGCGACGAAAGCGGTGTATACATAATTTCTTTCACAAATGCAAGAAGCTAATGACTTCCTTGTTAAAATCCCATAAGAACTGTCCCTCAAAGCTTTCAGATCCTCTCAATAGCCATAGCCTTCCGGTCTTAAATGGAGAAGCCACGGTTGGAAGTTTTGTCTCTTTCGAAATTGGCAAACTGTTCTTTTCATAGAAGCCAAGAAGTACTTGCTGTCTATGAACCTGCCACAACGATAACAAAATTAGAATCCGGTGTTGGTATTGCCCAGAAACTATAAAAAGAAAACATATTAAGGAAGTAAGATCCCTTGCGGCGGAAGCAGACCCCAGAAGTCAATTTGATTTGAACTTTAGTACCGTACACCATTTTTTCCAAGTTCCAGAACAAGTTTAAAGGCAATGATATAGTTAAAAGCCCTGCAGTAATACAATCATAGAAAGTTTCATCAAATTGACACATTAGAAATCAGTTATGGCAGACTTTGATTTATCATACACATACCAATCAAAACCTCTAAACCAATCCCAAACACATATGCCTTAAATCATACGAAATCAAGGCTAAAAAAACTGAAATGGAAAATGAGTGGAGTCACTCAAAGTGAACTAGGCGACTCCGAGTTTTGAACCTGATCCAACTGGTAGAGATGGTAGATACAGTGAGCATTCCTGTTTCAGGTCCCAAACCAAAGGAATGGTCATTTGGTGAAGATAAACTCAAGTGTCTCACTTTACCTACCGGCATAAAGTACCACTGGAGGGGTCGGCTAATTTGAAAAAGAGGTGTATCAGACTTGCATTAAGGCCTTGATGCTCTTTCGAACAATCTTACTCTCACCGTGCACATGAAAAGAGGAAAAGAGATAATGTCAATCAAAGTACAGGGACTGGAAATATAAGATTCAATACTCAATGTTCAAATTACAAGGAGCTCAAAGCAAATTGAAGAACAAGAACAAACTACCAGCAAGAGAATTACCTCAATAGTAGTAAGAGTCCTCTTAGGATACTTGATAGTGAAGGTGCTCCCATAACTCCCAGTTATGTTCATTTGAAAACTCGTGCTATAATGGCCTCGCCCAAAATGAAAAGATGTGGTTGCTGCAATTCAAATTGAAACAAGATTTTCAATCACTAATTTTTCAAACGCAAAGAGCATACTCATCAAAGTCCATCAATATTTCCAATACAAGCTTCAAACATAATCATCAATTCAATTTGAAAAGAAAAACATCAGCATCAAGTTGTTTCCAAAACCGTGTCAAACATGTTCCACTGGAAAGGGAAAGTCATCGATCACACAAGGAAAATCCAATAATCATCAGCATGTTTTTAAATTCTTTCCATAACACACATAATCAAGTAGAGGTGGCAATTGGATCCATTAAGGCAAAATCCATCCAATTCATCCACCAAAAAATCCATCCAATCCATCCACCACATAAAAAGTAAGTTAATGGATTGGATTAAATTCATCCATTTATATGCATGGATTGGTTCAATCCATCCAACATATTTTAAAGATCCAATGAATTATTTTTATCTCCGTAAGATTTATTTTTTAATAAATAATTAAAAATGGATTTTTTTTAAAAAAGAATTTATATTTTTCCAAAAAAAAACCGAATTTTATTCCCAAAAAAAACCGATTTTTTTCCGAAAAAAATCAGTTTTTTTTGGAAAAAAATCATTTTTTTTGGGAAAAAAAAAGTCGGTTTTTTTTTTGGAAAACAGTCAGTTTTTTTCGAAAAAAAACGTCGGTTTTTTTCGGGAAAAAGTCGGTTTTTTTTCGAAAAAAAAATCATTTTTTTTCGGGAAAAAAAGTCGGTTTTTGTTTTCGGAAAAAAAAAGTCGGTTTTTTTTTTCGAAAAAGAAGTCGATTTTTTTTTTCGGAAAAAAACCTACTTTTTTTTTCAAAAAAAATTCGACTTTTTTCGAAAAAAAACTGATTTTTTTTTTGTGGATTTTTTTACTTTGCCTTGAGTGCATTGCCACTAAGTTGACGTTGTCATAATGTTGTGGTTCTGAATAATGTTGGGATTTGCATGAGCCATATTGACTTCCCGGATTCGGTGATCTTGGATCCATCCGAGATTCATTTGTTCTTGTAGAGCTGATTGCACTACGGAACATCCTTGATTATTCTTTGAGCAGATATCACACTGGTGATAATTGTGAGGTGGTACATGACCGTACCCGCTCTGTCTGCAATGCATCCTGACCAAATTGGTTCCTAATAGGAGTACATCGTGAATTTGATAACTGCAGCTAAATTTCTCCTCTATCAAATTTACTGCAATCTTCTCATGTTGAGGCAACGGGTTCGTCTGAAATTTGGATTAGTATCTTTGAAAGATAGGACCCCGTTCCTGACAAGCTTTAGCACATCAGATTTAAAGCTGAGACAATTCTCAATGTTGTGCCCCGGTCCTCCTTGATGGTAAGGGCAAGTTTGATCCGCTTTAAACCAAAAAGGTGGATTTTCCGGTACTGTAAGAGGATACCTGGTTTGGACATGCCCCTTGACCAGTAGTAGTGGAAACAGATTTGCGTACAACATCGGTATAGGGTCAAACCCTGGGTGGTCGTGTAGTACGATTGTTATTGTTGCACTGAGGACAAACCTGCTGAAGAGGTTGTTGTGTCCTTTGCTGATATTGTTGTTGATTTGGTTGGCTCTGAGTAACCTGAGGTTGATAAGTCGGAGCCGGCATTGGATTGATAGCAGGAGTTACTGCTGCTACTGGTTGATACCTTCGCCTTTGCTTTCTGAGAGAGATATTACTAATATCTTGCTCTTTTTTCTTTTGGAAAGCACTACCGTATCTTTTGGTACTTCTAGATGGCTCTGCATCTTTGACCAATCGTCCTTCTCGGACTGCTTCTTCGAGGCGTACTCCCATGTTCACCATTTCAATGAAGTCACTGGGCGTACTTGCAACTATTCGGTCGTAATAGAATGAGCTTAAGGTTTTCAAAAAGATCTTGGTCATCTCTTTTTCCTCAAGAGGGGGACAGATCTGGGCGGCAATTTCACGCCATCTATAAGCATATTCTTTGAAAGTTTCTTTGTCCTTCTGCGACATTGCTCTAAGTTGATCTCTATCTGGTGTCATGTCCAGGTTATACTTATACTGTTGAACGAAGGCAGCGCCGAGATCTCTGAAAGTATTGATCTTAGTGCGGTTTAAGCCCATGTACCATTTGAGTGCGGCACCGGTTAAACTGTCTTGGAAATAATGGATCAGTAGCTGTTGATTTTCTGTCTGAGTTGACATCTTTTGAGCGTACATCACCAAATGACTTTGAGGGAAAGAGTTGCCCTTGTATTTTTCAAAGTCAGGCACCTTGAACTTGTGCGGGATCTTTACATTAGGGACCAAATAAAGGTTTGCGGTGTCCTTTCCGAATAAATCCTGATCGTGAATGGCATGCAGTTCCTTCTGCATTTCCAGGAATTGTTCCAGGAACTCATTCATTCTTTCGTACATGTTTTCGTTTCCACCCGAAGTTGTTTATGGAATCTGTCCTTCTGGGACAGTGTGTACCACCGGTTGTGGTATAGTCATTACGACAGTGACTCTTGGTGCTTCCATGCCCCGAAGTTTGTAACCTTCAGGAGTTGTTGTCATCACTCTTGCGTCTTCGCTTTCCCGAAGTTTGTAACCTTCAGGCCCATCGGTTCCTGCTGCAGTTTTTGGGTCTTCAGTGACCGGTGGGATATATCCTTCAGGGATAAAGTTGATAGGCTTGCCCCAGGGGCGATCTTTAGGCATGTTGTACCAAAGATCATATGTCTCCACTACGGGCGTAGATGTGATTTCTGAGATCACATTCTTTTGTTGTTGCCTCTGAGCTGCTGCCAGAGATTGCATGTCATTGTGAAGTTTTATCAGATCTTCCTTCAGAGCGTCGACTTCTTCTCTCAACTCTCTGTTCTCTTCCTCGATATCGTCCATTTTCTTTTGTCGATTGGCCCAAGTATTATATGAGTAACACGGTTTGACTCTAGAATCGTGACACATACGTGAGACTCGAAGATAAGAAGAACGCGTTATGTGAGAATGAAGAATGATATATTTTTGTTTTTTAATCAAAAAGAAACTTCAACAAATAGATTGGAAATATCATACAGTAAAGGGTGGAGACCCTGTTTTATTGAATTCGAAGATTGCGGAAATGGAAAAGTACAATATTTTACAAAGTGCAATAAGGAAAATGGCTAAGCTTATGGATCCTGAGTCCTCTCTGAGGAGAACTCATATGCTGGTTCTGGTATTTTCCTTTTCTTTGACCGGGGCTCTTCAGCCGTTGTCGGGTCGTCAGTCTTTTGCCAAGTGAAAGGAGCGAGCAGATTTCTTCGGTCTTCCTGACTTTCTACAACATGTTACTCTAATACCCTAATCAGAGCATCCTTTTCTTTTAACAATTCCTGAATTTTGGTACACTCCACATTGAGGATTTGGTACTTGTTTTTCTAAGAGTTTTTCTCCCGTTGAACTTTGTTAAGAGTGACTTGAAGTTTTTCCGTATCAGACATAAAATAAAGGACATATTCCTTTAACGGAAGAACTTCTTGACGAGGGTAAGGCATCCTCAGCTTAAGAGCTCTAATTTGTACCCAGTGGAGATAAGGTTCCACGGAGATACAGTCTGGTCTTCCTAGAGACTCTCTTCCTTTCTTGTGAACATGTTGCCAGGCATGCACTATTTCCTTCTTTAGTGCTCTGTCATTTTCTCCTTCCTTGAAGAAAAGACCTTCCAGATGAACATTACGCGGGATATTCTTCATCGGGTATCCGAGTTGACGGCGAACTAAAATTGGATGATAGTTGATTCCTCCTTTAGTTCATATGATGGGTACATTAGGGAAATTCCCACACCGGTCGATGATCTTTATCCCCTCATAAATCCTATTATACCAATCTATGTCAGAGTTGGTAAGATACATGATTCTCTGTGACCAACGTATAGTACTCTTAAGGTCCCAAAATGCAGCAGACTTGGGTAAATGGGAAGTGAACCATTTGTAAAGCAAGGGTACACAACATGTGATCATTCCTCCGCTGTACAAATTCCTTAAGTGTACAGAATGATAAGCATCTGCGAGCAAGGTTGGTACGGGGTTTCCAATCAGAAATATCTTAATAGCGTTGGTATCGACGAAGTTATCGATGTTAGGAAAAAGGAATAACCCGTATGTGAGCAGAACAAAGATATCTTCGAAAGCAATTATGTTTCCTACACTGGCAAAGTATAGAGCTTTCTCTGTCAGGAATTTAGCTGGTAAACCCTGGATTCCTTCCTTAGTGGTCATGTGAGTCCTGACTTCTGACTCGTCCAAATAGATTGCTCTTGCAATGGTTTGATCCTTTGGAATTTCTTCCAGTCCAGAAAAGGGAGCTTGGTCAGTGATGGGTAAATTAGTCAGGTGAGAGTACTCTTCCAGTGTTGGTGCAAGTTGATAATCCAGGAATGTGAAACAGTGATAAACCAGATCGTAAAAGTGAATTAATGTAGACAGGATTCCTTCAACTACGTGGACCCTTAATAGAGACAACTGCCCTCCGTTCTTAGCTCTAAAAACATCGGGGTTGGTAATCATCCTCGCCAGCCTCCTTAAATCCTCTAATTTCGGAGCCTTGAAGGTGTACTTGTGCGTCTTTCTTCTACCGAAATCCATAACGCAATCTTTCTCTCTGATATTTGCAATCATTGTTTTAGTTTATTTTGAAAAAAGAAGAGAGGAGAAAAGAGAAGATTTTTTTCTTTGTTTAAGAGTTTTTTAAATGAATGCATGAATGCAGCACATAAAAACATTGAAAAAACATGGGTTCAAGGGTTCAACATCACGAACATGGAGTCATGGCTCTACCCATCCCCAAAGGTTGTATTCTGGTAAAATTGAACCTGTAAAACGGGTTAAAGGTTCCCAAAATCATTGACCCCCTAGGGATAACAACAGCAAGCTGGTTCACCCGAGCGAGCTGTAGCATCCTAGGGTAATCTCAATTTTGGTGTAGTATCGCGTATCAACTATTCCCGATAGCTACCGCACTACCAAATGGCCACATGGTTAATGTCTACTAAATCCTCAGGGTCACGGGTGCCGCACTGGGATAACGTCTATTTTCACGACATTAGTCGTTCAACATAGTATCCACACGGGCCCTCGCCTGATTTGATGGTCTACCAGGATCGCTTATTCGGCAATCACTCCTTGTAAGACCACCCGTCTATGCCATCACCTATCTTAGGGATCTCTCAAACTTTCCACATGCGGCATCACACGCATTCCCATTGACAGAAAAATAAACACGGATATCAAGTAGGAAAAGCAATATATATATATATATATATATATGATATAGAAAATTTCTAACAACCTAGACCTCTTAGGAATTCTAATCTTAGTCCTAGACAGATCAAAGACGTCCCAAGCAGAGTCGCCATTTTCATGTAGCGTACGATTTTTGTCGGTGACGCGACCACCTTATCGCTGTTGGGTTTCTCCTCACTGCAATGGTAGGAGTGGGGTGCTACTTTCTGATTTCTTATTTATCCTATGAAGCTGGAAAGGAAATGGAAGCTATCTAAAACTAACCTTGCACGCAAATGTTTAACTGAACAAATGCTTAAGAGATTCGGGGAGTTCGGGGTCAGGTTATACAATGGGGAGTTGTCAATTACCCATCCTATATGTGGTTATCCACATGTTGTTAGCAATTATCCTTACTGCTTTCTACTCACTGGTGTTTGTCTGTTGTGGGTTGGGAAAGTTTTCTCCTTTGGGAGTGTTTTTGAGAGAGAGAGAGTTTTTGCTAGTTTCGAGTTTGTTCCGATGTTTTTGGTAAGGTACTAGACCTAATGTTTTTGAATAATGTGTGAAGGTATTGGACCTAAAAGTTTTTGATTTAGTGTGCTCGCTAAGATTTTGCAATCTTAAGTCTACGTATTCCCGTTAAATAAATCAGGGAAATCAGGGAAATCGTAGTTCCTCCTATTCTATGGGAGGAAAGAGATGTTTTGGTGTCTTGTTCAAAGCCCAAGATTGAAGCTAAATGGTATTTATGTCTTGTTCAAAGCCCAATATTGAAGCTAAAAGGTTTGACTGAAAGAGAATTTGTCATCTCTAAAGGGAGATATCTCATCTGTTTAACACAGCTGTTGGGTGACTGATTATAAAGGAGGATTACTTTAACTGGGATATATGAATCCAGCAATGCCATAATTTCCTTTATAGGGGATTTGTCCTAAAGGAGAAAACTTTAACTCAGTGTTGAGCAATGCCATTTTTCCTTAGGAGTTTTTCAGACTGAGAGAGGGACAGTGGGGTGGATGTAAATAATCCAGAGGCTTGCCACTTATAGCAATTAGATGAAAGAAGCAAGTTTACCAGGATAAGAGACAGACTACAGCTTGGATGTTTGAATCAACAAGTGTGCCACTTACAGCAGTTATCTGGGATCAGGGTTTGTTTTGATTTATCTGTTTTGATGTGTGATATACCGAGAAATTTCTTCCATAGAGAGTTTTTTATTTCCTCTAAGGGGATGTTGATTTTTGTGTGCCTTGATCAAAGCCCAAGGTTGAAGCTAAAAGGTTGATTGACTCCACTGGAGAAGTCCTTATACAAAGCCTAAGAGGAGGCTAAAAAAAAGACTGACTCAATAAGAGAATGTTTATCTGTCTTGTACAAAGCCCAAGATTGAGGCTAACAGGGATTTGACTCCTTTGGGGGATATCATTATAAAAAGCCTAAGAGGAGGCTAAAAGTTGACTTTTCCGGGGAAATATTTTGTCTGTCTTGTACAAAGCCCAAGATTGAGGCTAAACGGGGAAACTGACTCTACTGGTGAGAGGTTTTATCTGTCTTGTACAAAGCCCAAGATTGAGGCTGAAAGAAGGTTGACTCTGCTTAGGGAGATTAATTCACAAAGCCTAAAAGAAGGCTGAAAGGAGTTGACTCCGCTGGAGAGATATTTATATATGTCTTGTACAAAGCCCAAGATTAAGGCTAAAGGGAGATGATTGATTCAGCTGAGGATATTTCAGGTGTCTTGTACAAAGCCCAAGATTGAGGCTAAAAAGGGGTGACTCAATAAGAAAGTGCTTTTGAGGCTAACTCTGGTGAGGAAAATCATTATACAAAGCCTAAGAGGAGGCTGAAAAAGGGTTGACTCAACAAGAGAGTACTTTTGAGAAAGAAGATTGACTCAACAAGAGAGTGTTTTTGTTTGTCTTGTACGAAGCCCAAGATTGAGGATAAAAAGGTTAACTCAACTAGAGAGTGTTTTTGTCTGTCTTGTACAAAGCCTAAGATTGAGGCTGAAAAAAGGAATGACTCAACAAGAGAGTGTTTTTATGGTGTCTTGTACAAAGCCCAAGATTGAGGCTGAAAAAATACTGACTCAACAAGAGAGTGCATTAAAAAGTGATTAACTCAACAAGAGAGTGCTAAAAAAGTGATTGACTCAACAAGAGAGTGCTAAAAAAGCTAACTCTTCTGGGGAGAATTATTATACAAAGCCTAAGAGGAGGCTGACTATGCTGAGGAAAAGAAGGATCATTATACAAAGCCTAAGAGGAGGCTATCTTCTGCTGAGGATTATTGAGATCCAAAGATAGGTCCAAAGTGGGGAATCAACTCTTGCTGAGGATTACAGAAGAGTTGAGGTATCAGATGCCTTGAGGTTCTGATTTGGGATAGTGTTATATTGATGATAATCTGACCCTAACTGGGTAAATTTTAGGATGAAAGATGTGATTTTTTGGAACCTATGGAGGTTTTAACTCAGCGGGAGATTGATTAAACGACCAGGGTTTCTCTGGTGTTTGTGAGGAACTTGAGAATGTCTTTGATATCCAAGAGGAAATTAGACTATCCAAGTCTACTGGTATGGAAGGTTTATCTTTGTATGATGCCCAAGAGGAGGCTGGTGCTTTAAGGGATGAGAATCAACCCTAAATTGGTCTGAGGTTTGACTCTTTGGAAAGACTGCTCTAACAAAGGATGACTAAGTTTTGTCTTATACCTTTAAGAGGTCTCGGGTCCTTGTACCAAGCCCAAGAGAAGGCATGAGAACTTCTAAGAAGCCGGAGGGTCCTGGTACAAAGCCCAAGAGGAGGCTGGGATGCTTTTAGGAAGCCTGTGGGTCCAAACTTAAGAAAAGTTCAAGAAAAGTTTCACCGGGAATAATCTTTTCTTTAGTGAACAGTTCTAGGGTTTGAAGAAATTCAAGAAGGTTTCACCGGGAATTAATCATCTCTAGGGGAAATGAACTTCTTTGACAATTTCTAATAGTGACATCCTGAGAAAAGTTTCACCGAGAATAATGTCTTTCTCTTTGTTCCATATTGTATAAGACCAAGAGGAGGCAAGACTGTATCTGGAATTCCTATGGGCGAACTAGTTTTGACTGTGTTAAAGAGTGAACACTGGCTTTATCTAATTCTAGACCTAATTGTCGGGGAAAACTCTAAGCAGATATATACAAGCATATATATATATATATATACTGTATGTAAAAGGAGGGTAGGAGGACTTACAGGTGAGCAAGCTTCCAGCACAAACAAATATATATATATGTGTGTGTGTGTGTGTGTGCGCAAGTATGTAAAAGAAAGCTGATAAACTTACAGGTGAGCAAGCTTCCATTGTAACAGCTGTATGGTTAGTTGTTCAAGAAATTAAAGAAAGTTTTGATAACAACTATGAGTTTGAACCTAAATCAAAAGGGAAAGTTGTTTTTGAAAAAGAAAATTGGGGCTTACAATCAAAGAGAGGCCCAGATGAAAAACAGTAATCGTACTGTTATTTTGAAGACTGTACTGGGACTTATACAATGACTGAGGCCCAAAAGTTATTGTATTTACAAAGAGGTTGGGTCTTACACTCTATTATAAACCCAAAGTGTATTTTTGTACAAAAGATGGGGCTTACAACTCAAGGAGAGGCCCAGATAGTTTTTGTTTAAAAGGCGACAATCGCACCGAGATTTTTGAAAACACAGTGGGACTTATACAATGACTGAGGCCCAAAAAGGTTTATGTACAACAAGGATTGGGTCTTACACTCTATTAGAGACCCAAAGAGTTTTGAAAAAGATTTGTGAGGGTGGAAATAATCAAAACCCTAATTTGATTTTAAACATATATTTTAATGGAATAAAAATTCAATAAAATGATCAAAATTATCAAACATGTGTGAAAAACAAGCTGTGATGTTTGAAAAACCATGTTTCATTCATATAATAATTTGAAATTTATTTGAATTTTGCAAAATCAAGAGAAAGAAATGTTTTGAAATGTTAAAAAAAAACAAATAAAACATAATTCTTTGCAAAAATACTAAATATATGAAATAAATAATATTTTTGTGAAATTTTTATGGAATAAAATATTTTAACATTTTTGGGAAATTTCAAAAAAAGAATCAATAAAAAATAATTAAAATTGAGAGAGAAATTAATTTTGGAATTAATTAATAAAAAACCATAAAAATAGCAAAAATAGCAAAATATGGCAAAGTGGAAAAAATGGTTTGGGTGGGTGTTGAACCCACGACCTCAACAACAAACACATATGTACGCTACCACTGGGGCGGTGATACATCCGTGTATCAAAACCACCCCATGAACATATATGGGGTGCCAAGTTCTAGGCCTGGCCAAGGCGCCATGGCCTGGCCCTTGCCCTAGTTTTGGCAATTTGCATAAAGGCTCTAACTTTCTCATTTCTCCATGGATTGGGACAAAATTTAGGTGCATCTGACCTAGAATTTCATGAGGAATCCAATGGTGCTTTTAGATTTTTCAGGAAATGCTCCCATTTTAAAATTCGATAGTGATTTCTAAATAGGTCAAATTTTGCATGTTTTATGCTATCTCATGGTACAGACAATAATAACATGATAAATTGGTGCAAACACAACACATATGATATGTAAGAGAGGTCCATGATCAATGGACCTCAAAGCAATGCATGATTTAGAGAGTTTAAGTTATGATGCACTTACCTCTTGGAGATTCTTGTGCTATCTACCAAGTTCCTTGTGCCAGAAGTAATTCAAAGCTTTGAACACTCTTGATTGATCCCTTAGAAGCTTTTAAGATGATCAGAACTAGCTGGAATCCTCAGGAACAAGTATAGGCCTTTTCTTGCAAAAGAGGCAAAAGTGACCAAGATAGTAACTCTCTCAAATGGTGTTCCAGATAAGGGAACCCAATTGGGACAGTTTGAGGATGATATTTGGAGTGTGTTTGAGGCTTGGTTTGGTTTTGGAAGTGATTGAATCAAGGCATGGCTTACAAAATGCAGAAAAGTCAAATTTTGAGGTTTTGGAGGTTGACTTTTTTATTTTGGTGTTTTAGATCATAAGTGAGTGTTTAAACAGCTTAGATGTGACATATTGGATGTGTTTGGATTATGAGCTGTGATGGAATTGCTCTCTAACTCAAAAACTCAGAGATGACTTGCAAAAGAAGGCATTTTGGCCTAAAGAGAGAGATTTTGAGGAAAGCAAGTGTTGTAGTGCTTTGGGGTACTCAAACTGAGCACAAATGAGCTCTATTTATAGTGCAACAAGTTTGTTTTGCAAGCAATAGTGAATGGCAGCTGGTATAGGCCTTTGACCAATGTTGATCCAAGGGAATCTTTCGTCTCCTCTAGCCATTGACTTGAGGTTAGGGCACAGGCTTATGGTTCTTTGATTCAGAGCTGAATCTTGACTCATTCAGTTAGGAATGTGTTAGTCCATGCCACATTGATGCATCCATTAAATGTTTGGAAACAAAATTGGAGTCTTTTGCACTTTTTAGCCTTTTTAGGTTTGTTATGGCTATGTGTAGATTCTTGGACTTGGGAGGCTTGGGGATCAGATCATTCCCCTTGGATTTTATCCTCTGATGTGTCCAAATGGATGACAAGGCTTGGAGTTGTCCAATTTTTCCAAATCGAGCAAAATGCCAAAATCTTCCTTGTACAAGACAGTTGGAAATGGTGATTTTGAGGGAATTATATCTCCTTGCTCAGGTTGAGTTATGGGAGGCTCTTGTGCTTTTTAGAAAGCCCTCATATGATACAACACATGTGTGATCATAGTTTATCTTGATACTTTTTGAATCCAACTAAAAAATCCTCATGAACATTGATGTCCAAGGCTGGTAACTTAGGCAGGTTTTCACTAAGTGTTGGAAAAATGCCATTTTCTTCATGTTTGTCATTTTGATCACTCCATAACTTAAAATTCATAAAGAATTGGAGTTTGATGTAGTTGAAGCTTTTGTAGAATGTAAGAAGACCTACAAATCAGGCTTTGGATCACTCAAAATGGTTGCTTGGATCAGAAGTTATGGTCCTTGGAAGTTGGTACCAAAATCATTTTTGTTTCATAACTTAGAAAAATTTTGGTTTCTCATGGTTGCCCCTTTTGCAAGAAACCTCACTTTTCTTGATTTTTCTTAATGAATGACGATCAATATCATACATTAACATTATTTTTGACTTAGGGGAACCATATTTGTGAAAAAATCCAAAAAGTCAAACTTGATTTTGTGCACAGTTGACTTTTTATCGGATGAAATCCAAATTGTGCGATCCTTTGTGAAATCAAGTCCTTGGCCTAAATCAAACCTAATGGATGGATTCCATAGGTGTTATAGGGTGTATTGAATCATGTCCCAAGGTTTGGGAGCATGTCCTAGTCAAAAGTCAAAGATACAGTTGACTTTTCCTTCAAAACCCCAATTGTAGTCCAGATGAAATTGAAACTTGTGAATCAAGCTTCTTGGATCAATCCATTGTTGTAAATGGATCAATGTAATGTATTTGAGGCCCTCAAATTATGTCTTGAGGTCTTCGCTCATGCTTTGTCCCAAAAGTCAACTTAGGGTTGAATTAGGTCAAGAAACCCTAATTCCTGATTTTTGTGTATGCATCTCCTGAGGCTAAATTGACTTGATGATTGGGTCCATGAGGTCCCTTGGAGTATCTTGGGTTGTGCTTTGAAGTATTGGCTCATGCCCAGAAGAAAATTTCCAGCTGGAGGCCTTGGTCGACCAAAACCATAATTTGGTGACACTGGCGATCTTGAGGCTCGATCCACTTGGAATGTTGCAACTCTTGTGCTTGATTCTTGATGTGGGAGACTTCTTGATCTTTTATGGGTGTTTGATAGGTTAGACAAGTTGAAGATCATGTCATTCCTTGATTGATCCTTTGTCTAAGGGTCCTGAGAGGCTCAAAACCCTAATTCTTGGTTGTAGTGAAAGCTCAACAATTCTTAAAGAGATTGAAGAAGCATGAAGGTACATCCATATTGTGGTGATGATTTGCACAATGATGGGAAATCTTGGTGGTCAAAATTTGGGGTATGACACTCATCATGGAGCTTGAATCTCACATATCCAATACCTGCAATTTTACAAGCTTTATTATTTCCCAACAGCACTGATCTACCATCTTGATCACATAATTCCTCAAACACATTCTGGTTTGGAGTCATATGCCATGTACATCCTGAATCCATAATCCACTCTTTGCAAGAGTTGCTGCTCGACACCACAAGGACATCAAATGATTCAGTCATCTTGCACAATAGCTGCATTGCCATTGTCCTTGCCTCCATGATTATTCAGGCGCTCAGGACACACCTTTCTTGTGTAACCCTCCTTCTTACAGTGATAACACTTAATACCCGAAATATCACAACCATAAGACTTTTGTTGAGTTTTACCTTTCTTCTTCTCAAACCTACCATCTCTCTTCGAGGATTTCTCCTTCACGGACAACCCTTCGCCAACTGATGATGATGGTTTCTGCTCATTTCTTTCGTTCAAATCCTTCGAATACAAGGCTACTTAAACTTCTTCAAAGGTCAGAGACTCTCTTCCATACAAGAGGGTTTCTTTGAAGTGAGCATGCGACTTAGGTAAAGAACACAACAATAACAACGCCTGATCTTCGTCACTGATGGTAACATCAATATTTTCAAGATCAAGAATCAGCTTGTTGAACGTATCCAGCTGCTCCGTCAATGCTTTATCTTCATTCATCTTTAATGAATACAAAGCTAGCTTCAAGTACAAACGATTCACCAAGGATTTTGTCATATACAATCCTTCGAGTTTCAGCCAAACACCAGTTACCGTCGTCTCCTTCGAAACCTGTCTGAGAACCTTATCACCAAGACTCAGAACAATTGCATTGTGGGCTTTCTCGATCATCGTTGTCTTATCCTTCTCCGTCAATGCAACATCCATGGCATCTCCTCCGTCAATGAACAAGTTAGGTGGGGGAAAATGGTGAGGCATGGAAATGGCGAGTGTTACTAAATCGTAGTGTAATGAAGGACAATTTGGTTAGGTGTTGGATTCTTGCTATGAACGATTAAAGATGTGCGGTGAAGTATGGTATGAATGAAAACAAATATCATTTATTTGTAAAATGTGATTTCTTCGGTAGACTGTGGCCTATATTATTTCTAATTGGTTAGGGTTCTAAACAACATCTCAATGAAAATTATTGGATCATCTCTTACAATTTGGTGGATTAGGTGGTTTTTTGAAAAATGTTTGGTTCACTCTTAACACTATTTGCCTATCTGTGATTTGAGTTATTTGGAAAGAGAAAAATAGATGTATTTTCCAAAATAAAGTGAAGCATTTGCAAGCTTTATCTGAGAAGGTAAAACTTAAGTCGTTTTGGTGGTTAAAGTCGAAATATGTTACTTTCGATTATGATTACTAGTTATGTAGTCCATTTTTTGTTGTTTCTTTTTAAGAGTTTTATGTTGTATTTTCGGATTCTTCTTGTCATCTTCAGCACATCTTGTGTTGGAGTGACTTGTTTTGATCGTTAATATATATATATATATATATATATATATATATATATATATATATATATATATATATATATATATATATATATATATATATATATATATATATATATATATATATATATCTTATTTTGGCCTTTTAAAAAAACCTAATTAGTATGGTTTTGATTGATACAGAATACACTAAAAAATCGAAAAGAAAAAAAAAACTTGTGAACATTTCTAAAGCTACACAGGGATTTTAAGATTTTTAAATAATTAATAATTCTATTTAATTTACTATTTTTATGGACAAATAAAAACACAATTTCGAACCCGCAACATTTCGTTTATTAACATAAATGTTTTCTCCTAATAAGTCCAAGAGTTAAAACAAATAATAATAATAATAATAATAATAATAATAATAATACTTCCCCCGTCTCATAAAAAGTATTTCATTTGTATTTTTTTTACGTCTCAAAATAAATATCTTTTTAGAATAGCAATACAACATTTATTATTTTTTTCCCACTATTATTCACTTATTTATTAACTTTTCGTTTTTCAATTAATTCATTAACTATAACAAATAAGGATATTTTAATAAAAAATTAAAATCAATATATCTAATTATTTCTTTTAAGAACTGCACAGAGCTCAAATAAGATACGTATTAAGAGGAGGAGTAATAATAATAATAATAGTATAAAATTTTATAAAGTGACGTAAATATTTATTTTTGAATGACGGCATCATTGAAACGTTGTAGAGTCAATAATGGGCAGGTTTCCAAGAGTTTTTTTTTTTTTTAATTTTCAATAATTGTTTTTCTTCTCAAAGCTTGCTGCATTTCAATAAAAATATTGGCCCACGTTAAAATGTGGTCTTTTTGTATGAAAATGAGCTGTCCCATTAATTTGTTTTTTAAAAAATTTATTTCAATTTTTTTATAAAAAATATAGAAAAAAGAGCATTACAATTTAATAAAATAGCTCATTATTTAGAAAAATCCTTTTTTCCAATGTAAATTTATTCATACAATTTTGTGTTAATTTTAAAACCATGTTCGATAATGTAGAGGGTGTAGTGTGATTATTGAAAAAAAATTAAAATAAAATAACAGTGTATCTAACAACTCTCCATTTTATTTTGGGGTCTTTGATAAAAAAAAAGATATTTAAAAAAATGAAAAATTGAAAACATTAAAAAAATATTCTCATTGATATATGAACAGAAATTAATCACATAAGCATTAGTTTCGTTGGGTCTTTTCCTTATGAATTTGCATCATCCACAACCTCTTTTTCTTTTTTTCTTTTTTCTTTTTTCTTTTCCAAATGATGTCTTTATCGCTTGATAAATATCTCTGGCATGATGTAACATGCAATTGGACTGTCTCTTGTAGTACTAATTAGTCAATCTAAAATATGTAGGATACTTTACATCCACACAACAATCTTGTGGCTCCTATTAAGAGCAACACTCATAATATCAATTTAAAATAATATAATGATATATTCACGTACACAGAAGATACCGAAAAAGTTATATATATATATATATATATATATATATATATATATATATATATATATATACACACGCTAACATACACCTAAAATTAGTGGTTCCTACACAAAAATATACTATATTTATTTTTTTTCTTCATCTTTCTAATGTGAGACCCACCAATTACCACACAAAAATACATTATATCTATTTTCTTTTTATTTTATTTTATTTATTTTTTAATGTGAATCCCACCCAAAATTAATAGATCCCACATAAAAATACACTAAAATATATATTACTAATGCACACCTACATAAATGTGCATTAGCATAATCCTTCAAAAAAATCGTCATGTTTTCTCTTATCTTCATAGAAGCTTTCATTCATTCAAAAATAAAAAACAAATAAGACAAAAAGTAACGGGATTTATAGAAGCTCTTATTTATTTTTTACCAATTTATTGCTTTGGCTATATAAATAATTTTACGCCTAAATTAAGCAATATTGTTTTACACTTATTTCTTTTTTTTCAGTTGCCTCATGGTTTTCCCACTTTTTTTTATGGTTGGCTTTAATGTGAGATATCGTCTTAATTTTGAAAGAATTCACGAGCAATAAAACATTCGACAAGTTTTAGGAGAAATTGTTATGGGCCGACCAAATATGTTCAATACGTGTAAGATTCAAGTATCAAGTTCAATAGTACAAAGCTCGATAAAACTTTCCATCATATATCACAGACACAGGGAAGACGTAAGATACAATTTCTCATCTCAGGCCTACGTTTCACTCATTTTGGTTTATACAACTGACTTAGATGTTAGAATATTAACCTTGCAAGTCTCCCTCATGATTCTCTTCACGCCGCCGTATCAGAGATCTATATCACATTATCAAGAATCCATTATTATGAATCAATCAGATTCTAATTCCAGTACAGTATTACATATTTGGGTAATACTAACTTGTGTCTTTGTAGCACATGTTAAAAATCCATAAATAAAAATTCTTATTGAAAAAATAATAAAATATTTAATTATAAACTTGAATTAAATTTAACACAAAATTTTCAATTTTTTTATTATATTTATCTTTTAAATTATACTCCAAAAATACAAGTTACCATTACCCTATACTACCTGCATCCTATATTATAAATAATTAATATATCTAATTTATATTGATCAAATATATTAATTATTTAATAAATTAAAAATAAAATAAAATTTATTTTTAATATAAAACAGAGGAAGAATATTTTTATCTTATTAATTGTTTTTAAGTCATACAACATTTCCATTGTTATCATATTTTATCAAACTCTACTAAAAAGTGCTGATGTGGTTAAATGTTGATGTGATATATCTCCATTATTCAACAAGTTATGTATATATTTTTAATTAAGTATTAATTTGAAAAATAAAAAATAAAAAATTTCTTATTTTTTCCATTGTCTTCAAGAAGCTCTCATTTATTTAACAATAAAAAAAAAAAATTAGACAAAAAAAAAGACTGGATTTATAGAAGCTCTTATTTATTTATTTATACCATAATATTTCTTTGGCGAAAATTATTTATAAATAATTTCACGCCTAAATTAAGCAATATTGTTTTACATATCTTACACATAGTGCAGACAAAATATTACATTTTGTTTATTGGCTGTAGAAAGAAACATAAAAGGGTGGTGGAGCTATATTATATTTTAAGGGCAGAAGACAACTCTATAGTTGGTACCACCTGGGCATGAAACTGTTTTAGTATCATCACTGGGATACTGATAAGCATCAGGGCAAGACTTTTCTTTGCAAGTTCTTACTTTGTTGCATCCATTAGAGGTTGGAGCAAATTGCATTGGAATGTTGAAACCATCAATCACTGATAGATCAAAGTAATCCTGATTGTTTCCACCGTTAAGGGTAAATTCAGCAAGTGTGAGTGGAGGCTGACCGGATAAGGTGCAACTGATGACATTACCGCAGCCACCGGTTTGACAACTACCACGACCTGAGCCGTCAAAGTTGCAACCTGTTCGGCCCCAAATTCGGCCTGAAGACGTTCCAGCTGGGACGTCTATACTCCATGTTTGGCCTGAGTTTAACTGCCTACCGCCGCCGCTGGGAGTGGCAGCTGGCCAGACAGTGTAAGAGCATTGGTTGACGATGTCAAACCTTGCTGCCTGTGCAGATATCAAACAGAGAGTAAACAGAGACAATAGGGATATTTTTACGAGAGACATTTTTTTGGGAGTGAATTAATAATAAGGATGAGAAGAAAAGAGAGTGTTTTGTGAGTAGAAAGTGGGAATTGAGGCAAGTATATATAGGCCTCAAACAGGACCTTAGTTATTATTATGAAACTAAGGTGCCGTATGTGGAAAATTGTTTAAACTGAAAAGTCTAGTTTTTCATGCTCTTCCAAAACTGCATATAACGACTATTATTTACACGCCATGTCTATTATTTATTTATAGTTTTGATGACATAATCGCGGTAAGCTCAATTGAATTTTCTCCTGTTTTATTAATCCAGTCATTCGGACACTTTATCCAACACTCTAGTACCCATACGTGTCAGTTAATTACTAATTATGTAGGACTATTTTTTTTCCTTCCAGATTATATGTGGTATTAACAACTTAAGGCATAATCAGTCTCCAAATCATTTAGTTTAATTTATGATTTCATTTTTTAATTAAAAAATGTTATACTTTCGTCGCTCAAAATTATTTTGTTAGTATTATTAGTCACTTCCGTTAAATTTTTAGAAAAATTGTTAAATTTTACCAACGTGGCATAACAACTATGATACTAAGTCAGCAAATTTATTTTAAAAATTAATATATTATTTAAAATTAATAGTTTATTTAAACTAAGTCACCAAATTTATTTAAAAAATTAATAAAAATAACTTGTAGGGTTGAAAAATTATTTTTCTCATTAACATTAGCACTTTCCAACCAATATTAAAATTACTAATACGTCTTATAACAACAATCATGCAAAATGCTATACAACAATATTTATGAACTTCATCAATGAACATGTTACAATAACAACAATACAACGACTATGATGATATCGATGGCTCAAAAAACTTAAGAAGCTGAATAGTACATGAAACTCAAATTACTCATCATTTGAAAAAATCACTCCATTGTCATTCTCAAAGCTGTGTGTGGTATGATCAACTACCTGTACACATAACAAAAAGTCATTTATGAATCATAACATCCACTAAACCACTAAACCATTACAAACGAATTCAGGTGCATCTAACAAATACTCCATTGAAAGGGAATAAAAAGATACAAGAGAACCTCAATAAATTCCAAATCCCAAAAAAATAGAAATTGAAAAATCTCAAAATAGAGTTTAGAAATATACAAGGGAAATTGACGAGAGACAAAAGGGATTTGGAAAAAATAGTGAAAAACATTGATAAATAGACAAAAATTGAAGCTTGATTGAAAACCTGGGAATTCCATGGGTTAGGTTAAGTTGAGCGTCGTGGGAACCAAACCCCCTGGATGTCAAGTGATGGCTCAATGACTTGGCCGTAGTCTTGAAAGATACATGGAGTTGCTTCGATTGGCTTCACCGTCACCACCTCAACGGTCTCCATTTCCGATCACGTTGAGTTTTTTTTATAAAATTTAACGGAAAGGACCAACTAGATTACCACATAGGATATACTTAACGGTTTTTTTATAAAATTTAACGGAAAAGACCAATTGTACTAACAGAAAAGTTTTAAGAGACTACAATGTAACATTTTTTAATTAAAGAATTAAAGTGAAACATTAAATTAAAGTAAGAGCCTAAAAGATGAATTAAACCATAACATAACTAATATCTCTAATTATGGTTGGAAGTATCACACACCTTAAAAATAATTACAAGTCTCTTATTTTCTAAATTAAATATAAAAAATTGTTTTTGGGTCTAGTGACTTGGTTAGGGGTATATTTGTTTGATTAAGTGTTTTTTTTCCTTCTAAATTATGTAACTGGTTATATCATTTGTCTTATTGAATAGATAATATCTAATTGAGTATATAATTGATTATTACAATCTCTTAATTATTGGTAATGACTCTATAGCAATATTTCTTATTTTGAGTCTAAATAATTGATTAATTGAGATGCATAATCGATTACCTGTTAAATTTAACTGAGAAGAAGAGAATGTAACAAATGTAACTATCATAGTAGATAGAGAATCAAAACTGAAAAATAACTAACTTCAAGTTAGTTATCAATTGGTCATTGGTAGTTGTAACACCCCAAAATTTGCCCTCCTATTTATAGCATCAATAAGTGGCTTATGCTTTACATACATGTACATTTAGGTCATAAACACCGTACATGCATCATTGGCTTTCCTGAGGCACGGAATCAAAGTATTATGTGCAAGCTAGAGATTCTCTATTGTTGTGAGGTCCTCATTTCCATTCAAGTGGATTAGGGTTTTCATTGGTGTAAGTCAAGGCTTTCATCTTCATACAAGTTGTGGCTCAAGTGGATACAAAAATCATGGAGCTAGGATTTCATCCCTCATGATTAGGGTTTTGGTACATACTCAAAGCATTGGCTATACAACCATCAAGAGGATCATCTTCTTATGTTCATCATCGTCAGTTGGTTAGGGTTTATTTCCTTGGTCAAGTGGTCTTCAAGAAGTTCACTTGTAAAGACTATTCACTGATACTTCTAATCCGTCATCAAGGTTTGAGATACAGGTTATTAAGGAAGTCTTGAGGTACTTATCCAATTAGGGTTGGATTCGAGGCATCTCCGGGGAAGTGGTAGTCAAAGAAGGTCCATGTGTCATACCAAGTTCATGATCAGGAAAGCTTCATTCAGGGCCAAGTCTCGTGTTCTTGCCTGGGGGCATTGCATGCTATTTGGATTACGAGTTTAGTAAAGTTCATGCGAG
Source organism: Lathyrus tuberosus (assembly GCA_022829125.1). Taxonomy (NCBI): domain Eukaryota; kingdom Viridiplantae; phylum Streptophyta; class Magnoliopsida; order Fabales; family Fabaceae; genus Lathyrus; species Lathyrus tuberosus. Next base: position 14,741,036 of record JALAZF010000003.1, read on the forward strand.
AACGATTAAAATGGAAGGATAAAAGCAGGATCATTGTGTGTGATTCAAGGCCTCATGTCTACAACGATTGCAAGTTCAATTCATGGACGATGTGGAATGAGTTTCATTCAAGTTAGATTCAAATTCAAATTCAAATTCGTGATTGGAGGGAAAAGTAAATTCAAGTTCAAAGTTGTAAAATCAGAGTGAAGTCAAGGAAGGGAAACTTTATTACATGAACAAAATTCAATTACATGAAGATTACATGTTAATCACAATGAAAAGGAAAAATTATAAAGAAATTACAAGTGTTGACTTTTCTAATCAAAGTTGGCTTTTGGTCAACTGTTGACTTTTTGGTCAACCATCGACCAAAGTCAACCTGCCCTATCCTAAGTCAACCTTAACTCCTAAGATCCTATCTCCATACTGCCAATCCTTACAAGCCTTGATTGTGCTTCCCTAATTCCAAAAGCCTCATGCCGAGCCAACTTGTTGCAGCCAGGAAGAAAAACCGCATAACCCTTGCTCCTAATGCCTACTTACACCAATACTGCAACACACTTCCATAATCTCTACCAATCATCTCTGCATCAGGTATCGGATATACTAAATACCATCCATCGGTTCCGGCCAAAATTTTTTAGCTCCTTTCGTGGCCCAATACCTGATTATGATCCTTATGAATTCCGATATATATATGCCTATTCCAAAATAAGCCAGATGGACATTCTGATGTAGTTTCTGTTGATGAGGAGGGCTTTGAACCATCAAGTGAAACAACGAAATGTGTTGTTGTACCATATGTTACCTTGAATCATTTGAACAGTTATGAAGTGGCAAAAATGTTTGATTTAATTGTAAAAGAGACAAGAGCTCAGTACCAAGGTGATTCTTTTCACCGTCAACCAGAAGATGCTAACAGCGGTAATTTCCACGTCAACGGGGAGGTTTGTCCCTGTGTTTACTTCATTCGTGGATCCTGCAACAGAGGCAGTTCATGTTCATTTTTACACACATTTCAGGCTAAGAGACCACAGTGCAAGTTCTTCTTTTCCTTGAAGAGTTGCCGAAATTGAGAATCTTGTGTATTTTCACATGATATGGACCGACCAACAGTGTTGGACAGTCACAAAACATTTACCTGCCAGAAGATAATATCATGAGTTCTGCTTCCCTTCTGAACTTGTTTCCCAAATCCAGTGACAAATCAATTCTGATACTGGATGACACATATTTGCGTTTCTCCTCTTGCTTTGATTGCCACCTTGATCTGTCCAAGATAATTTCAAATACAAATGTGTCAGTATTTTATCGTCCTTACCAAACGAATCATGATACAAAATGGGAACGCTTGCGAAAGAACCAACTTCCAACGCCTTTGCATCAGCTGCTTCTCCACCTGCTGCTGCGCCAGTGCTAGGTTTAATTGGTGATTTGGTAGGCATAGATAATAGTTCTGTTATTCCTGTTAGACAGCCAAATATCCATTCCAGACCTCCATATGGACCAGAGTAATACATCACTAACCTACAACAAACAACAATCTCAGCAGGTGCATATAAATCAATTGAATCAAGAAGACATTCATGAAACTTATCTCAAATCTAACATGACCTGCACCAATATTGCTTCCTGTGCTACTCCTTTCGAAGCCCTTACTCTTACCTCGTCGAAGGATCACGACAGTAGTATTCAGAGGCGTGTTGTTACAAACACAAAAGATAAGTGAAATGTTACTGCAGTACTTTAGCACGAAAAAAGCTTGCAATGTGACGACAGGAACATATGCTATCAACCACCAAAGTAGTATCCAAGAGTCCGTTGGATATCCAAATTACAGGATCTTGTTGCCAATTCAATAACAGACTGTCGAAACAATTAAACAAGCAGTGCATAAGCATCCTAACATGACATCCCTTCCGTTCAAGCTAACAGTCCATCGCCATTTTGCATTGACAGAAATTCATCACAGATTAGCAGGTTACACAAAGCTATCGTTCACTAAACATTCAACAATAATTAACATTTTCTTCCAAACTAACTCACTAACATTGTTAATAACCAATCCAACTACAACATCATTACCTAAACAGTAGCAAGCTAGCAGCCGGTCCATTTAGGGGTGTGCATGGTTCTAAAACCAAACCAAATTGAACCAAATATATGGATTAGTTTGGTTTTTAAAATCACTTTGATAAAACTGGTTTATTTTTCTAAAACCGATTTATGTTTGGATCAGTTTGGTTATAACCGGTTTGCACCAAAAAACCAGTTTTTGTTTGGACCAGTTTTAAAATCAAATTTCCCTTAATCTTGTTTTGACTAATTAAATGAAATTAATTGACAATAAGTTGATTAATGTTATTTATTATTATTTAATAAATAAGTTGAATGATACTTTAATTTATCAAATATTTAAAACTTAAATTTAAATTATTTGAAGTGGTAACTAATATCATCTACGTGCTTTAGTATAATAATAATTTGACTTTTTATAAATGAGTTGCAAAAAATTACAAGATTACCATTAATGAAAAGAGCAACTTTTTCGTGTGTTTTCGTTCTGAATTTTAGTTCAAAATTGAAAAGTAGAAGACGAAAACATGTATTATTAGTTCTACTTTTTTTATTTTAAAAACAATGATTCTAAAAATGGTTTTTAGAAAGAGTTTTGTAAAATAGTAGATCCAAACAAGTTTTCTATTTTTTAAATTTTAAAAACTAAAATACAGTTTCTGAAAACTAATTCAAACATCCCCTAAATGCATCATTATGAGACTATGAGAACACAAAGTTCCTTTAATATATATATATATATATATATATATATATATATATATATATATATATATATACATTACCTTAATTATCATTTATGACTATGAAACAAAAACAAGACAAAGAGCAAATTATGTTTAAAAAGTGGACTAACCATTCATGTATTGGTTTTAAAAAGTGGACATTGGTTTTTTATGGTTTTAGTAAAATGAATTTGGACTAATTTTTAAACCAAATAATACGGATTTTAGAAATTGGTGCACCATATTTTTAAATTTGGTTCTTGTGAACCAGTTTTTTTGCACACCCCTAGGTCCATTCCAAGCCTTGTACACAAACCTCCATCAACAAGAAAGTGACCTGCAAGCACAGTATAAAAGGCTATGCATTAACAAATGTTTCAATTTCATAACAGCAGCATAATCACACTTCAAATGACATTTCCAGTCCTTTAAATTAAACCATCACTACACTAACTTATGATTCAAACTCACACTGGTTCAATTAGCGCCTAATTAAACTTAAATTAACAGCATAGCACATTAACATAACAATTCCTCATTTCAATCTAACAGCCTTGGCAGTGCAACGATAAATAGTTCATTCGCAAGCAGTGCATGAAACTAACCTTTTAACTTCAATGTGTGTCATAGCTAATTCAACAACATTTCAACTAACCAATTTCAAAATATTTCTAAGCAAGTTCCATTCCACATTGCACAGTTTGCAATAGAAATTTCAACATATCTAACCATATTTTCAACAGCTAGTTCAAGTAACAACATGAGCATACCATCACCATTTACACAACTAACTTCAATTCACCTTTTTCTCTCTAACTAACAGTCACTAATTAACAACCTTTAGCATCAGTTAATAACAGTCTAACATATCTTTTGGATCTAACTAATTAACATCCACATGTAGCATAAGCTGCTAGCTCTTTCAATGCAACAATATAGTTCATGGTCCGTTATTCCAAATAAGTGTACATAAGCTAATTCCTACCAATCCAAGTCCACAATTCTTTTCCCAAACTCAGTGCACACACTTAATACTTTAGGAACTAACAGTATAATACAAATCAAACTGCGTGACTAACTATCTTTATGCAATGCTTTGACTGTTAACAGTTCCACTAACTTCAACCGTAAGTTTTCATTCACATAACTGAAACTAATTCATTAACTAAATCTCAATAATTAATTCAAATTGTCACTAATACTAACCTAATTATTCTAACAGTCCACTATTATTAAACTTAACATTTTAACTCTAACTGTTCTCACTAACACTCAGCAATAGATTTGCCCTAAACTAACAACAGCAACTAATGTAATCACTACAGTTTTCGAACCAAGGGACAAAGACCAACTTCAAGTCAATTTCCTTTTCCTCATTTAACTATCCTAATACAAACTGTGAACTTCCTAACTAACCGATTGATGATTTACTAATTAATTCCACTTTAACTTCATAACAAATTTTTTAACTAACTTCAAATAAATATTTTGAAGCTAATAATAGGAGTCAACAGTAACATAATCACCCTAGCCACCTAACCAATTCCCAACAGACCCTAACTGTCATAACTAATTTCTTAACAGTCCTAACCAACCTCAAAACAGTTGCAACAAACTAACAACCTAACTAATTTCCCAAATCCCTAGGACTAACAGAATTTCAAACTAACTCTCACTTGCAATTCCTTTTCTAACCTCATTGATCCCCTATAAATTCATTGGAGCCTTCATCTTAAAATCTTCTTCCGATTTTCTCAAGACAATCACACACTTCACCAAACCCTCTCTTTCTGTTTCACTCTGCATCACTCTCTCCCTCACTCATAGCTCTTTCAAGACACTCCATTGGAGCATCACATTGAATCTCCAATGGCGTAGAGCTTAACCTTCTCTCACACTCAAGAAATTCAACACTCAACAACTCACGCATCACTATGACAATTCAATTCGAGGACAACTCGACAATTCGCAACACGATACGCACACAGAATCGAGAAGAAGAACAACAACAACAAAGTAAAAGAAGAAGAAAGAGATAGCAATGGGGTTACCTGAAAGCGCACAGCTCTCCAACGAAGCTCCGGTAAGGCCACTGCTACTCTTGTTTCTCCCCCAATTTCGTCCAACACAGTGTAGGTTTAAGGTCAGGGAATGGAAGTCCTAACCTTAGAAGCTTTGATTCCCCCTCGAGCGCCATCAGTTTTGGATTTTAGGTTTTAGGTTCTTGATGTTTGTAGCTTCAATTTGTGAAATTGAGATGGAATCGGGAAAAATTAGCGTGAGATTAAGAGGGAGGAGCGTGGGACGAGTTGAATGGCATGAGATTTGTGTGGTTACGCTCTCCGTCGCTGCCGTAGGCGATTACCGGCGCGGCGGAGTCGTTCATCGTGGCCGTGAGGAAAAATAGAGAGAACAAGGTGCATTGACTACTTGTCTCATGTGGTTTTCATTTTTTACCATTATCTTCCCTTCATGTGCTTTGGGCAGTAAAGCCCAATCTTTTCTCTTCGCACATACATTCAAGCAGCACACCCCTCCCTGAACAGACAAAGTCTTTGGGCCTGTTTTCTGGAGCCCACAGGCCCAGCCTCACTACTGCACCCATGGAAATGCTTTTTGGACCTTGCTTCTATTTCTACACCTCCCTATAATATTTATTTAAAGTTGATTAGTCTAGGTTAATTAGGTTTAATTCTTGATTTTAGTTTTGATTGATTTAGATGTTAATTGAGATTAAAACTGAATGTTAATTTTATGTAGTCTTGATATTCATTATGAATATGTATTAATATTCGTTTCAATTTTGGCATTTATTAGGAGTTTTGTTCTTAATATTGATAAAACTTTGTTTAGCTTTTGATATTAGAATTAGGTTTTGATTTAGATTTTAATTCTAGTTTAGAATTAATCTTGATTAGCATTTTAATTTTTGCTTGGATTTTAATTATGACGCTAACTTCGATCTTTATCTTGGTTACGATTAACTTGTAACTTTGGCTTCGATTTAAATTTTTACTAAGTGCTAACTTTACGTTGATTGTTGTGATTGTGGATGCTTGTTTAGACAATTTATTTTTTCATCATTCTTATGTTGTTTAGGGATTAATTTTGACTTGAATTCCTTGTTAACAACTTTCTTTAGAATTCTTGTAATTAATTTCCTAGTTGATTTTAATTGAATTCCTAGTTGAATTTTCATTAATCCTTGTTGACAATTTCCATTTGAATCTTGGTGATTAACTTTGGTTATTTTCATGGGTTGCCTTGACTAACTTTTGAGTTATCTTTGGTAGTGATTCATACTTGAGTTGCTAAGTTGTTTGAAGGTAGGAAGTGTTGTTACATACAGAGCTGTTGTGCCCAAGGTGAGCTATTAAATGTTACAATTCTGTCCAGATTTTTTATACCTATCCAGTTCTGAAAATAGGGGCTGTTGAAAGCTGTTATAGCTTATTGCTGGATTTCATAGCTATACGGGTACATGAGCGCTGTTGTTGCTGCTGTTTTTGGTTTATTGTCTTGTCTTTTGTTCTCTTTTAGATGAACAAAGAGTCACTCAACTTCCTTATAGTTGAGATCACGACATCGTCTTCATCTTGTGGTTGACGAAGAGTCACTCAACTTCTTCATAGTTGAGATCACGACATCGTCCATTTCTATTGCATTTTTTTAGTCGAGGACGAGGAGTCACTCAGCTTTGTTTCTTAGCTGAGATCACGACATCGTTCATTTTGTGATTGATTAGTATAATGTTTACTTGTGTTTATTCACATGATCCCTTAGGATTCCTTGCTCGACTTAATTTTCGATTAAGCTTGAGGTGGGGGAGACATTAGGCTAGCAATCCAAGTATGATAACGATAGGTTAGCAATCCCCCCTTAACCTCAACTATAGGGCCACAATGCATGACAACATTAGGACTTAGTCTCCCTTAGTTGTTTTCTTTTCAAACTTTGAGTCCCTCCTCTTCTCATCTCTAAACAAGTTCAAAACACCTAATAAATACAATGCATGTTGTGTGCCATGAGCCTTAAGTACATGGGAAATGGAGAGTGAGGGGCTTCCCTTCACTTTTCTAGAGTGTTTAGCATACGTCCCGTCTTGGGTCGAGTTGCGACGCATTCGATCCTACGTCATAGACTTTAGCAAGACACATGTTACAAACAATAAATCAAAACACTTTCTTATAAAAGACAAAAACAAATCATTCGTCTTCCTTCGAGATTCTCTTCTCACCTCACTCACTCTCATCGTAAAGGATACACTATTTCCGTTCCACCGCAAACAGGTAAATGCGTAAGACTCCACGCAACGTGCGGCAATACCTAAACGGCTAGAACGCGAACGTTAGCGTATCCCACTTACAAAACACAAAACAAATAAAGACCTTGTAGGTCGAACTACGACTGCTCTGACTTCATCTCTCCTGTACGATTGAGGATACATAGGCACAAGACGACGATGTCTTGGCGAGCAACCTTCCCCCACAATCCCGTAGTCCCCCGAACTACGTTGACTCTGATTTTCCCACTCCCGAGGGAATACGTAGGCCTAGGACAGCGATGTCCTATCGAGTCACCTTTTCCTTTCTTTCCTCGTGTCTCATTTTCCTTTCCTTTCCCTTTAGCAGTTGAGCTTCAGATACCTACACCCTTTGATCGATACAACAAGCGTGGATCCCATCAAGTACGATGGACGCGGGAGGGGGGTGCTAATACCTTCCTCTCGCGTAACCGAATCCCGAGCCCAGACTATGGTTGCGATGACCATGTTTTTCCCTTCTTAGGTTTTCTTTGATCGTTTCCTTTCCCCTGCGTAGGGATAAATAACGTTCGGTGGCGACTCTTCTGTCTTTTCTGCCGGTTGATTTTCGCAGTTGCGACAGTAGTAAGTGGTTAGGTACGATTGCTTTCTATATAAGCAACCACACATTCTTGTATCAAGTGAGATTTTGTGCAACTAGAAATTTTGATACCATCATTGATCTCAATGCTTTTGATTATTTAATTTTCGACCTGTGATCAAGCCTTCTCTAATGTGTTCAATTAAATCAGCTCATCAATCTTAGTTTTATTTCATCTTCATTCTTTCTCTTTCATTATTGTGTTCATTATGTATGTTACAAGTTCTGCAAATAGCATCAATGGAGGATCCTCATCACATGCCAACAACAAAGATTATCAACCTGACAGTCTCAATCCTTATTACAAGCATCCTAATCAATATCCAGCTTTAGTTCTTGTTTCTCCTTTACTCTCAAGAAACAATTACCATTCTTGGTCGCGTTTCATGACTATGACACTAAGATTCAAGAACAACTTGCATTTCAACAATGGTAGTTTGCCTCGACCACCAAATGAGGATCACAATTCCATTTCTTAGGACTGGTGCAACACCATGATTAGGTGATTGATCAGCAATTCATTTGAATTAGAGATAGCTCAAAATATTTTGTGTATGGACAATGTTGTTGAAATATGGATTGACTTAAACGATTATTTCTATCAATGAGATATTTTTATAATTTCTGATATTCAAGAAGAAATTTGCACATTGAAACAAGGTGATTCTTCCGTTTCTTCTTACTATACCAAACTTAAGATACTGTGGCAAAAGTTGGACAATTTTCGTCCATATCCTGAATGTTTTTATGATTCCACTAGTCAAGACATTACCAAAATATGTGCATACGAAGATGTAAATCAAGATATCTGATTTCTTAAAGACTTGAATGATCAATACTCAGTCGTTAGGTCACAAATCATGTTAATGGGTCCTCTTCCCAACATTTGCAGAGTTTATTCTTTACTTGTTCAACAAGAAAGACATGCAATTCTATCTCTTGATGAACCAAAAGTATTAGTTTTTCCTACTCTAAATCAGAATCAGAGTTCTCATTTCAAACCCAATTCTAGTTTTTATGGTAGAGGTACTATAGGTGGCAGATCCTTTGGTGGTAGAGGTATAGAGAGGCCCACGAGTTTGCACTAATTGTGGCATGACCAACCACATAGTTGTTACTTGCTTCAAAAAGTATGGAAGATGGTGCAGTCAACAATTATGCAACTATGACAGATAAAGTAGAGAAGCATCAAGCTGAGTTCAATGAAGAAAATGAGCAAGATTCTAATAATTTGGTCTTTACATGAGATCATCAAAAAGCCCTGTAAACATTTCTTCAAGGAACATCACATTCACCATCTCATAACATTAACCATTTGACAAAAGAAAATTAGACTTTGGTTTGAAAAGATGTTTCAAGAATTGTTTAAAACAAAAAATTATGAAAAAGTAAAATATGAGAATAAGAATGATAGATAGATGTTGAGGTTAAATTATTGCTACTATCAGCACATGCATACATATGATCAGTTATACATATTTTATACATCAAATCATATTATCAACTCCTTGATCAACATTATCCGTGTCAAAAAAAATGTCACAATATCAATAATATTGTTTATCTGACGATCTCTCCTCCAAATAAATAAAACAATGTCATTAAGATTCGACAATATATGTGAATAAATGATTTTATGTCTAGAATTTAGCGTTTGATAAATGATTATCTAGGTCTAGGCCTAAAGAGAGAATCTTGGTAGAGTCTAAGTTCACAAATCATATTATAAATGACTTAGATATGTTTAGGCATAAACTCGTATCCTTAGTCTAAATCTACTAGTACTTCTCAACATTAGGAAGATTCATAATCATGTTCGGGATATAACATGCATTTGAAAAAAGTATAAATATCAAATATGATTGAATAACTATAATGTGCTTAACAAAATGATCAAATGAAATACATATAAGTCGTAATAGGATATAAATATAACTCCAACAAGAGAGAAATTATCTACTTATAATAATGGAAACAAGATAGAAGGAGTAGTAGAAGAACGATATTGTATGATCTCTTAATACTTTTCTCAATCCACTTAGATAAGCCTATGGCTTGATAAACACTCAAGATATCTCTCAGTTGTACAACTGAAATATACTAAGATACTATTAAAAAAATTATTTTCAAATAATGGCACAATGTCTTTATTTAAAGATTTTTAATTTTATCCTTAACCACTGGGGGGATGTGATGTTGGCCCAACAAATTCCACTTTTGAGATTTCCTCGTGCCAAATAAATATTCATCCTCCCTTGAACTGCCATAAATTCATTGCAAGAAATGTGACTTGTGTAGAAAATTTTCCTTGTTTTGCAAGCCCAACTTTTTGTTTCAGATTTGATGGTCTAGGGTTGCTCGGCCAAAGAATTTAGCTTAGGTTCTTAGTCTTCAAGCTTTGGTTCCTTTTCATATTTACTTGATTGATTTTACAAAAATAAGGAAGAGATTAAGCATGGAAATGTAAACTAGAAATTTAAAAGAGATAAGGGAAAATAAAGTGAACACCACAAATTATACAAATTCGGCCTTCAACCAAAAAGCCTACTACACTCCCCAAGGACTTCCCTTTGGGAGTTCCACTAAAAAGTAGAGCTATTATCATAAGATGAACCCACAATTTTCGTAACACGATACTTTATAACATGTTCACCTTGCAAGCATTGTAACTATATCAGAGTCTTATTACAGTTATATATCAACAATAATATACACAAGAATAACTCTTACTAAGTATTCCCTCTCTAATCACTAAAATAAATTTAAGTGTTTAATAAGTTTCTAATAAGAGAGTGAGAGTAAGAGGAAAATTAATATTTGAGGTTTCATGTGTTTTTTGACGTGAGCACAAGCCTTTTTTATACAATAAAAAAATTGTCCAAAAAATGAAATATTTTAGGGTCGAATCTGCATCATTTTTCGATCATACTGCACTGTTAGTCGAATATAACATAACAAACTAGGAAATAATGTACGAAATATGGATCCTAATTGATTACAAGGTTTCTTAATCGATTAGAAGACAATTTTGCTCCATTATCAATTATACAAGAGTCCTAATCAGTTAGAGGGAAATTGTTTGCATCCTAATTGTTAAATTAAGCTTCATAATTGATTAGTCTTAAGCAAAAACCTTTTTTAATAATATTCTAAAAAATTAAATTTTATAAAAAGGTGTGTGTGTGTGTGTGTGTGTGTGTGCGCTTGTGTGCTTGTGTGTGTGTGTGCGTGCGTGCGCGCGTGCACATTATCTTAGTACTTTGAGATATACCTATACTTAATATTATAAACTAATGAACATAAACGGATAAAATCACTAAAGCACATGAAAATGTTCTCGGTTTTTTGTTTAATTCAATCATTTTTCTTCAATCGATGATGCTTATGATCATTTTTCCTTATTCCTTTGTCATCATAAAAACCTATTATACTTGTTAAGCACATAGAGCCACAATATCCCATTTTTTGATGATAACAAAAAACATCTCTTACGGAGGTGACTTAGAAGAGAGGTTTGTGGATCCATGTGTTTTCAGGTATAGTAAAAGTGGTTTAAGGGGGTGAAGCTTATGAATAGCAAAGCTATAAGTCAACTGAGTAATTGTTGTGTTTTGATGAAGACAACACTTAATATCAAACAATATCAACCGAAGTCAACTAATTGCTGAAAATAGCTTAATCGGTCAAAGATGTACAAGATGGTTGATTAATTTATCCTCATGAATCAAGTTGTGCTCTTGAAGTTCAACACATCTATTTAAAGCCAACAATAAGTTCAAACAACTTTCAAGTGAAGACTTTTGTTTCAAGGGTCACCAGAGGTTCAACCTCTCAAATCATGGCAATCGAGATGGAGATATTTCAAGCCCAATTAATAAGATTCAAACCTCTCATATGGTGCTTAACTTAAAATATAATGATGTCAAAACTAGAAGCTTTAGAGTTGTGAAAGAGATGAAGTGTGAAAGCTTGTCTGTTTGTGTCTAACTGAGTGACTAGTTTCTTATAAATACACAAGGGTATTTATGGAAATATCATGGCTAAATAACACACACATACACACACACTAAAAACACTTGAGAAGCCTTTCATATTTTATTTAAATCACCAAAAAATTATTTTTGAGTCATATCCAATTAATTAGGAGAGTGTCTGATTGTTTGAAAGAAATTATCTAGTTGAATAAACGATTAGACTGATTACCTAATCGACTAGATCGTGTTTAGTTTAGTCTAAAGATGATTGGGATAGTCTCTTAATTATTGGTAACAACATTATATCAAAACCTTCCTTTTATGGCCTTAAAAATTGATTATTTAGGATGTCTAATCAATTAGCCTAATAGGTTATGGCATTGATTTAACCCATGGACTGTTTCCAAATTTATATCATGCCTTAGCCTATAAATAGAGGGTATCTCAATCACTTTTTAACATCCATAAAATGAACTTAAACCTCACATTTCATTTCTCTCATTATTTTTTTTAATCTTTCATTTTCTCACATATTATAGCCATAGTGTTTCGAGAATGTTCTTAGGTCAATGTGAGGATAATTGTTCTAGGTGAGGGGAAAATTGTAAATTTACCATGAGTTTATTATCTCTTGAGTAAATAATTCTTACATAGGAAGTTGTTATTTTGGTTGTGACCTAAGCCAATTAAAAGATCTTGTTTGGTACGGGGATAGTCTTAGGAAGTCTCTGCTTGGTTCATAAGTTTGTCCTTAAAGAAAAATCTCTCATTTTGTTTGTGAAGATCAGCCCTTAAAAATCTCCATAACGGTTCTTGAGCTAAGCCCAGTTAAAAGATCTATCAATTTTAGATCAGTCCAATAAAGATCCCTCTTGGTTTCTAAGTTTAGCTTGGTATTGAAGCTCATTAGGTTCAAGGATAATCAACTCAAAACTCCGATTTATGGTCAGCCAGTGTAAAACTCCGGTTTGGTTTGAAGGATAGTCAACTTAAAACTCTACATATGTTCAAGATCAGCCAGTGGAAAATCTCTGTTTCATTTGGAGACTAACTGCTCTAAGCTGTTATTCATTGTTTTGTTAGAAGTTAGCCTGGAAATTTCATTTCCTTGTATATGGAGGTTTGTGCACATCCTTTTAAAAGTTGTCAAGTTTAGTAGATACTCTATAAAATAATTCTTATGGACAATAGTAGGTCATCTTGGCCAAACTTATACAATTTTATGGTTTTATTTCTTCTCCCTTATCTCTTTTACTTTCCTGGAATTTTCTTTCCTTTGGTTTTCTCACTACTATAAAAAGCATCTTTCACAACAGTAGAAATAAAGATTTAACCACATGTGATGGTTTATGGTAACAAATGGTGTGATAGTAAGTGAGTTACTTACCACCACAGGCTATTGGCCATGTGTCATACCCCAAATTTTGACCACCAAGATTTCCCATCATTGTGCAAATCATTACCACAATATGGATGTACTTTCATGCCTCATTAATCTCCTCAAAGATGATCGAGCATTCACCACAATCAAGACTTAGGGTTTCATGCCCTCTCAGAGCACTTAGACAAATGATCAATCAAGGAATGACATGATCTTCAATTTGTCTAACCTCTCAAACACCTATAAAAGATCAAGAGGACTCCCACATCAAGAATCAAGCACAAAACTGCAACATTCCAAGTGGATCAAGCCTCAAAATCGACAATGTCACCAAATTAGGGTTTTGGTCGACCAAGGCCTCCAGATGGAATTTTTTTTCTAGGCATGAGCCAATGCTTCAAAGCATAACCCAAGATACTCCAAGGGACCTTATGGACCCAATCATCAAGTCAATTTAGCCTCAGGGGATGCATTCACAAAAAATCAGGAATTAGAGTTTCTTGACCTAATTCACCCCTAAGTTGACTTTTGAGGCAAAAGCATGAGCCAAGACCTCAAGATATGTTTTGAGGGCCTCAAATACACCACATTGATCCATTTACAACAATGGATTGATCCAAGAAACTTGATTCACAAGTTTCAATTTCATTTGGACCACAATTAGGGTTTCAAGGAAAAAGTCAACTGTACCTTTGACTTTTGACCAAGACATGCTCCCAAACCTTGGGACATGATTCAATACACCCTATAACACCTATGGAATCCATCCATTAGGTTTGATTTAGATCAAGGACTTGATTTCACAAAGGATCGCACAGTTTGGATTTCATCCAATAAAAAGTCAACTGTGCACAAAATCAAGTTTGACTTTTTGAAATTTTTCACAAATATGGTTCCCCTAAGTAAAAAATAATGTTAATGTATGGTATTGATCATCATTAATTAAGAAAAATCAAGAAAAGTGAGGTTTCTTGCAAAAGGGGCAACCATAAAAAACCAAAATTTTTCTAAGTTATGGAACAAAAGTGGTTTTGATACCAACTTCTAAGGATCATAACTTGAGATCCAAGCAACCATTTTGGGTGATCCAAAGCTGGATTTGTAGGTCTTGCTACACTTTACAAAAGCTTCAACTACCTCGGACTCCAATTCTTTATGGATTTTGAGTTATGGATTGATCAAAACCACAAAAACATGAAAATGACACTTTTTCCAACACTTAGTGAAAATCTGCCTAAGTTACCAGCCTTGAACATCAATGTTCATGGAGTTTTTCCAGTTGGATCCAAATAGTTTCAAAACAAACTATGATCACACATGTTTTGTATCAAATGAGGGCTTTCTAAAAAGCACAAGAGCCTCCCATAACTCAACCTGAGCAGGGAGATATGAATCCCTCAAAATCACCATTTCCAACTGTCTTAAGCAAGGCAGAATTTGGTGTTTTGCTCGATTTGACAAAATTGGACAACTCCAAGCCTTGTCTTCTATTTGGACACATCTGAGGATAAAACAAAAGGAGAATGATCTGATCCCTAAGCCTCCAAAGTCCAAGAATCTACACTTAGCCATAACAAACCTAAAAAGGCTAAAAAGGTGCCAAGACTCCAATTTTGTTTCCAAGCATTCAATGGATGCACCAAGGTGGCATGGAATGACACATTCCTAACTGAGTGAGTCAAGAATCAGCACTGAATCAAAGAACCATAGGCCTGCGCCCTAACCTCAAGTCAATGGCTATAGGAGACTAAAGATTCCCTTGGATCAACATTGGCCAAAGGCCTGTACCAGCTACCATTCACTATTGCTTGCAAAACAAACTTGCTCTACTATAAATAAAGTTCATTTGTGCTCAGTTTGAGTACACCAAAGCACTACAACACTTGCTTTCCTCAAAATCTCTTTCTCTTGGCCAAAATGCCTTCTTTTGCAAGTTATCTCTGAGTTTTTGAGTTAGAAAGCAATTCCACCACAACTCATGATCCAAATACCTCTAATATGTCATATCTAAGTTGTTTAAACACTCACTTATGACATGAAACACCAAAATAAAAAGTCAACCTCCAAAACCTCAAAATTGGACTTTTCTGCATTTTCCAAGCCATGCCTTGATTCAGTCACATCCAAAACCAAATAAGGCCGCAAACACACTCCAAATATCATCCTCAAACTGTCCCAAATGGATCCCCTCATCTGGAACACCATTTGAGAGAGTTGCCATATTGGTCACTTTTGCCTCTTTTGCAAGGAAGAGCTAAAACTTGTTCCTGAGGATTCCAGCTGGTTCTAATCATCCTAAAAGCTTCTAAGGGATCAATCAAGAGTGTCCAAAGCATTGGATTACTTCTGGCACAAGGATCTTGACAGTTAGCACAAGAAGCTCCAAGAGGTAAGTGCATGACAACTTGAACTCTTTGAATTATGCATTCCTTTGATGTCCACGGATCATAAACATCTCATACATGTTGTATATGTTGTGTTTGAACCAATTTGTCATGTAATTCTTGCCTGTACCATGAGATAGCATAGAACATGCAAATATAGGCCAATTTTGAAACCACTATCGGGTTTTAAAATAGGGACACTTTTGAAAATTCCAAAAGCACCATTGGATTCCTTGTGAAATTTTAGACCAGATGCACCTAAATTTTGTCTAAATCCATGGAGAAATGAGAAAGTTAGAGGCTTCAGGTAAATTGCCAAAACTTGCCTTGCCTTGCCTTGGCCAGGCCTGAAAACTTGGCACCCCTTATGTATTAATGGGGTGGTTTTGATACACGGATGTATCACCACCCCAGTGGTAGCGCACATGTGTGTTTGGTTGCAAGGTCATGGGTTCAAATACCACCTAGACCTTTTTGGCTATTCTCTCATATTTTGCTATTTTTCAATATTTTCATGTTTTTGTTAATTAATTCAAAAATTAATTTCTCTCTCAATTTTAATTATTTTTGAGTGGTTCTTTTTTGAAAATTCACAAAAATATTAAAATATTTTATTCCATGAAAATTTCACAAAAATATTATTTATTTCATATATTTGATATTTTTGTAAAGAATTATATTTTTCTTTGTTTTTAAACATTAAAAATATTCCTTTCTCTTGGTTTTGAAAAATTCAAATGATTTTTAAATCATCCCATGAATGAAACATGATTTTCCAAATATAAATCCAAGATCACAACCTTTTTTTTGCATGTTTGATTATTTTAATTGAATTTTTATTCAATTAAAATACATTTTAAAACCAAAAATTAGGGTTTTGATCACTATCACTCTAACAAATATTTTCAACCCACTTTGGGCCTCTTTGTAGAGTGTAAGTCCCATTCCCTTTGTACAGAAACCTTTTTGGGCCTCAGTCATTGTATAAGACCCACTGTATTTTCAAAAACCTCGGCGCGATCGTCACTTTTCAAAATATTTTCATCTAGGCCAACCCTTGTGTTGTAAGTCTCATTTCTTTTCTTTTTTCAAACCTATGGGCTTCTCCTTGAGTTGTAAGACCTATCTCTTTACACATAAAACCTAATTTGGGCCTCAGTCGTTGTATAAGTCCCGATATAATTTTCAGATCAGCGGTACGATTACTGTTTTTCATCAGGGCCTCTCCTTGAGTATAAGCCCCAACAATCTTTTCAAAAATAACTTCCCTTTTGATTTAGGTTCAAACTCATAGTTGTTATCAAAACTTTCTTTAATTTCTTGAACAACTAACCATACAACTGTTACCATGGAAGCTTGCTCGCCTGTAAGTTTTATCAGCTTTCATTTGCATGCTTACACACACACACACATATATATATATATATATATATATATATATATATATTTATTTATTTATATATATAACTGTATTGCTGGAAGCTTGCTCACTTGTAAGTCCTTCTTTCATATCCTTTTAAATACTTGTCATATATCAACTGTATATATACTTGTAAATTTGCTTAGAGTTTTCCCCGAATATTAGGTCTAGAATTAGATAGAGCCAGTTGGTCACTCTTGAATACAGTCAAAACTAGTTCCCCATAGGAATTACAGATACAGTCTTGCATTCTCTTGGGCTTAAACAATATGGAACAAAGAGAAAGGCATTATTCCCAGTGAAACTTTTCTCAGACTATCACTATTAGAAATTGTCAAAGAAGTTCATTTCCCCAGAGAGGATTAATTCCTGGTGAAACCTCTCTTGAATTTCTTCAAACCCTAGAACTGTTCACTAAAGAAAATATTATTCCCGGTGAAACTTTTCTTGAACTCTTCTTAAGTTTGGACCCACAGGCTTCCTAAAAGCATCCCCGTCTCCTCTTGGGCTTTGTACAAGGACCCTCCGATTTCTTAGAAGTTCTCATGCCTTCTCTTGGGCTTAATACAAGGACCCTGAAGACCTCTTAAAGGTATAAGACAGAACTTAGTCATCCTTTGCTAGAGCAGTCTTTTTAGAGTTAAAACCTGTAATACCCCAAAATTTGCTCTCCCTCTTTGTCATCATAGTATGGCATTATCATTTATCATATCATATCCACCTCATTAACATTACATTGCATTTAACATAGAAAAATGAAGCATAGCATCCTTCTTACCATCAGGGCATGTGATCAGGTGGAAGGTGGACAATCAAGGGATCATTCAAAGCACAAAAAGGTCAATCAAGTTTCCTCAAGGCAAGCCAAGAGGTCTTTCATGTCTCATACTATCTCAATGGATCATCCACAACCTCAAGGATGAGAGATTCAATGGGAGATTGAAGCACTACATCTTTCCCTATGCAAGAGGTTCAAAAATTGAAGGAAAACCCTCAAAAGAGATAGCTCATTGATCCAAAATCATCCTCAAATGGCATATATCATCATCCTTTAAGAGGATACGCAACATACTCTGAGGAATTTGAAATTGAAGACTGCACATTTTTCTCCTAGGAGGTGGGCACCAAAACTAGGGTTTCCCATTAAATCAGGGAATCTTTGATTTCTTGGACAAAACTTGATGTCATGGTGTCCTACATGTTCTTAAGTGTATGTGTATGGAAAATTACCTCTCAATTGGTTTTAGAAGTGGTTCAATTGGAAGAAATATCAAAAATCAGGAAATTTGGGGGCAAGTCAAATAATCAGAGGAAAAAGTCAACTCTTGACTTTTTGAGGCCAAATCCATAAAATTCATGTTATATGTGTCCAATGTACAAAATTTGGTCAAGAAACTCCAAAGGAATCATGAAAAATCAAGAGGTGGAAAGTTGCCATTTTTTGAAGAAGAAGGGTTACTAAAAATAGCAAGTTTTGGCCATTTTGCATCAGAGTTTGAACCAAGGCCATTTAAAATTGAAGCACTAAATGAAAATTCCACTCGGCCACAACAAAAGATCTTGTTTTAAGCTTCACATCCATATGTGGAACATCTCTATTGGATAAAAATTGAGTGAGATATGGATGATCAAAGTTGGGGAAAACTAGGGCAAAATGCAAGTCAGCTTGGTCAATTTTCAGGTCACGCGCGTGTCATTTTCACAAACACTTGGTGGGCCAAATGCATTGATCAATTACTCATGATTAGAGGCTTCAAATGGAAAATCTTTCAACATCAAAGTTGTTCCTCTATGTGAGATCTTCAAAGTTGGTGTTTATCAATTTTTCATCTAATCAAAGGTTAAGGAGTTATGATGGCTCAAAGATTGGTCATTGCAACTGAAATTTGACCAGGTCACAACCAGGTCATGCCACAAGTCTGCGCACCCATGTACCAGTTCTTGGTCCATCTGTTTAAGGTCATTTTTAGACATGTTTGAGACCTCATTTCACTTCAATTTCCAAATCAATATTGTGCTCCAATGCACCCTCTTTCCATTGAACCCATAAACTCCCTAATGCAGTCATTGAGTAGAGAGAAAAACCTCCACAAACTACCCTATGTTGGCATGGATACATTGACAGCATGTTGCATGATTTTGGTTCAAACACACCACAAACACTTCCTCACTTCAGTTCCCTCTTTCAACCAAGCACAAGTCAATTACACCTTACACACTTGCCTTGGCATACATGAGAATGGAAAGAAATAAACGTGCTAAGCAAGTTTCTGCTACCACCAGCCGTGCCATTTCATTTCCCTCCTCACCTCCACCATAGCATGTCATGAGCCATCTTCACCATATCATCACACTCCCTAACTAACTTGACTCAGTTAGTTAGGGATGACTCAGTTAACCAACTTGACTCACCCTAACTCAACTCATTTAACCGTGGTTAGCTCACATTATAAATAAAAATCACTCTCTCAAATTTCAGTTTAAAACTTCATTTTTCACACATTCACTTCAGAAACTTTCTCTTCTTCTCTCTCAATCTCACCATTTCAACTGATTCTCGAGCTTCACTTTGTTCCTTTTCAATTCAACACTCTCTCTGATTCTCTCTCAATTTCATCACATTGCAACTGGTTTGAAGTTTGGTTCCATTTTCTTTCCACTGAATCATCATCAACCACTGCATCTAAGCCTTTATTTGGCCAAAAGTAGCTCAAAGAGGAAGCAGGATCTCTGGTTTTCTGAAGAATATCTCAAGGTCTCAAATCTTCAGGTACGAATTTCCACCATTATAGAGCTGATGTGAAGATGTTTCCAGGTTCTTGAAGCTTCTTATAAGCTCAAGAACTTGTCTGGCTAGTTGATAGGCCTTTAGAGGCATAGTTGAAAAGTTAGGGCAAATTTTCCTCTGTTCGATTCTCTCATTTCATGAACTTTTTGTGTGTCTTATCACTAGATCCGTGTTCTCCTTTACTTCCTCTTCATTTTGGTATATCATTTGTGGAATTCTGGAAAATTTGAGGTTGCAGACGGTGGTGGTTAGCCGGAGAAGATGACCGGAAGTCATCTCCGGCCGGTGGTTTCAGATGCTAGGGTTTGTGTTCGTTTTAATCGTGGCCGTTGGTTTTTCATCATCGTGTGGTTAAGAGTGTGCCAGCACATTAAAATGCACATGCACCTCACGTGTCTTATTTCTGAATTCAATTAATCAACGTGTGGTGCAGTGCATGGTAGTGTGCGTGGACATTCATGTGTGTGCGTTAGATTCAACTACTTTGACTATTATGCTGACTTGACTTGATCCAATGGCGTGAATTGATTGACTTTTGTTGACTGAGAGTGCATGCTAGTTGTTGTGGATAGCGCGTGTGTGGACCAGGCTCTAAATTGATATTTGCACCCTATGTTTTTCAAGCCCAATGATTTTGAACTGATGGATTGCTATGCTTGCACCCCCTTTCTTTATTTCCATTTCATTTTATTTTCCATTTTTATACACGTTTTCTTTTCAATTTTTAAAAGTATCAAATAGGATCATAAAATTCCACAAAAATTCATGAGTATTCTTAAAACATTTAGAAAATTTTTGATGATTTTGTTTTTTGATTGTATGACATTTTTGCCCCTGCTCCACAATTTTCTTTAATTTTCTTTTTTGTGCATTCTCAATGTGGTACATGATTTTGTTTAATTTTGTTCTTGATCATTAAAAATTGTTTTGATGCTCTTCTTTTTGCATTGAGTCATTATCATCTTGAGGTATGTTAAATGATTTCTATTTGATTTTTTTAGGCCAGTTTATGGCATGTTTGGTGTTCATTTTTGTGCTACTTTGTATGGTGTGCATGCTTGACCTAAGGGCATTGTTTGACATCATTTTGCCTTGAATTTTTACATGATACTTTGATAAGTGATTCATTTATGTTTTGTGTACTTCAATACCATGTTTGAATAATTTTCATGAACTCATTTGATTTTTTTTAAGACATTTCATTTGAAGCATTACAACATGTCATATCCTTGTGATCTTTGTGCATGTTTACATGATTTCTTTTGTACATACTTGCATGATCATTTGCCTACTTTGTGAACTATTCACTTGAAATTATAGGTCATTGGTACATATTATATGTCATCCTTGCATATTGACTTTCATTTGAACCTTGTTCACCTTTAACATGTGGTGTTTGTACTTGTGTTTTCTTTTGAACTTCCATTTCAATTCTACTTCTTCTATCACTTCTTAAATGTTTTGATGTGTCATGCATGAATACTTGTGAGATGTTTGTGAATCATTTTTCATTTCATTTCAATTCTGATCCATGGATTACATGTTCTATTTATGCACATTTCTTCTTTTTCCTTTCATCTTTCATCCTCCCTTTTCTAATGGTAGCATGTTCTAATGCCATGGATGATGTTTGTTGCCTATCCACTTGGACTTGTATGATAATAATCATTTGCTTTCCATATGATGTACATTCTGGTTGTGGTTCTAGGATTTGATTGCTCATTTAATTCTTTTGAGTTTTATGGTGCATTAAATGTTTCCTTGCTTCCTATACTTGTACACATGTTTACTAACCATGTAGGGGCTTTGGTAAGTTTCAATTGAGTGTGGATAAGGAATCCACATTCAAACTTCTTTCCTTTCATCTCTTTTACAATTCCATTTTGTGTTTTGTTAAGCACTTATGTGTTTTTTTTTAATAACTCATCACTTTCCCTTTGTGAATTACAATTCATCTTCTACTTTAGAAATGAATTGTTTAATTCATTCTTTCTTTAGACTTTAGGTTTAAACCTCACAAACCATTAGGACCACTCCCTTTAATCTTCAATTAGGATTGAGTCTTAGTCCACATAGATTTTACCTTTCTCCTCTCTTGAGTCTTTCTTCTCATCTCAAAGAAGATCCAAAAACATCCAATAAAGGTAAGCATTTATTGCATTTAGGCCTTTCATATAAAGAAAAGATTATAAAGGGGTTTTCTCTTATAATCTTAGAATGTATAGCATTATAGCCCATCTTGGGTCAATGTGTTAAACATTCGATCTTGTATGAGGGACTTAAATGCAATACTTGTTGGAGGTAAATAAAAAACACTTCTTCATTTCTTAATCAACAAAACACTTAATAAACACAAGTATGCTAGTGTGTTTGAACCTTGACAATTGGAACTAAGTGTGGGGGTCTTCTTTGCTCTTAGTGTGTCTTCTTGCTCATTCCATCTTGGAATGTGAGAATGTACACATTCCAATGGCTAAGATTTAGATACACTATCATATGCAAACAAATGAAAAAACTCCTAAAAGACAAAAACAAACAATAACGTCTTTTCCTTCGGGAATTCTTTTCTCATCTCATTCATTCTCAACGCACGAACGCGCTCCTACTCGTTCTCTTGCAAGATGGTAACGCACTCGGACTAGCGAGCCTGCAACACCTGAGCTAGAACGTTAGCCGTTCCCTAAAAAACACAAACAATCCATCCCTATTGAGGGGAACTACGTCGCTCTGATTCTCATGCTCCCGATGAGATACGTAGGCAGTGGGGTAGGGCCCATGCGAGCACTTCTTTTATTTTCCCTACATTTGTTCTCCTTTCTTTCTCTCTTTCTTTCAATTCCTTTTCCAGTTCTTTTTTCCAGTATCTTTTCTATCACCCTTTGATTGAAACAGCAAGCGTGGATCCCATCGGGTACGATGGACGCGAGGGGGTGCTAATACCTTCCTCTCGCGTAACCGACTCCCTTACCCATTTCTCTTGGTCGCAAGACCATGCTTTTCCTTTCTCTTCAGGTTTATGCGGTGTTTCCTTTCCCTCTCTTGGGATAAATACACATTGCTGGCGACTCTGTTCGGTGCCACTTTCGCGTTTGTACTAGGATGAAAATCCCGGGAGCGACAGCTGGCGACTCTGCTGGGGACAGGTTGACCTATTGCTGGTCCATCCTTAAGCGAGTCAATCCTAGCGCTTGTTTGTTTTTTTTTTCATTGGGTGTTTACTGTTGTGCTACATGTTACTGTTTATTTATTTTACTGTATTTACTGCATTTTAGCATTACATATCATATATTGTGTTGCACTGTTTTGTCTGTTTGGCGGGATGGGACTTCTGAGAGATAAGGCCATTACACAGGCTTGAGTATACACTTAGAATTAGAGTGGAGAGTAGTGGGACCTACGTGCCGTTTGGAGTGCGTTGGGTGTTCACGAAATTCACAGCTAGACGAGGCTATCTTGGGACACGTCGTGGCATGCGCATCTTGCGTATTCCAGGATGTAGATCTAGAGAGCTGTCGACTCTAGTGACCGATCATGAGGACCTTAGTGGAAACATCCCTCTTTAGCGGTGACAGTGGCATACCACATTCTGTGGCAAACCCATTCGCACCCGAGGGCCACTTTGGAACTTGCATAGGATGACTTTTATTTTCTAAGGGGAGTCAGTGGACGACCTCTTTGATTGGCATAACATTGTATCCTACGGGCTGAATGTGCTATTGCTTCTCAAACCTCCGAAGCTGACAAGCCTTATTTTCTAAGAACCACATGTGAGTATGGGCGGGATGTTTACAGGTTTGCAGGAAACCCAGCCTCCTACCTACCTTACTTGTGATTCTATGATGATTTCAGACATTGTATCCTATGACAGTGATTTGAGTGTTCATCTCAGATATTGCCAGATTCGATACAGAGACACAGTGCACACAGTTCAATACAGACACAGACACTTGATTACCTGATCACATGCCCTTTTGCATTGCATTATCATATCATAACAGTTATGTTTGTCATTTTCAGGTGCATAATACGTTCCTGATTCCAATCCATGGGTTCAACAGAGATCGTTGCCGAGAGAAAGAACAATGTGTCTTACAAGTTTCCAGACCCTGTTTTGGATTCATTGCTCAAAGTTATAGATATGGCTGGTCCGGGTATTCTTGATAGGTTTCAGAAGAGCTACGGGAATTTGGTTGGGATGGTCCGTACAATCACCAAGTATGAACATGATGCTTTGCACACTCTGCTGCAGTTTTACGAGCCTTCGTTGAGATGCTTTCTCTTCCCAGATTACATTTTGATGCCAACACTGGAAGAATTCTCATTTATTTTGGGAATTCCGATCACGCCGGCAATACCATTCTTCTCTGGTAGTTCCCCTAGCGTAAAAGAAATTGCTGTTGCGTTACAAATGGATCAGGCAGTGGTAAAGAGTGGTGTGAGCAGTAAAAATGGAATTAGCGGATTTCATTTAGAATTTCTGTCTGGACAAGCCCAAGACAGAATTTCTGCAAGTGCTAAAAATTGGACGGTTTACAATTCCATTATGGCTCTCTGCATATATGGCCTAGTTCTCTTTCCCAATCAGCAAGACTTTGTGGATATGCAAGCAACGAGGGTTTTCGTCCTTAAAAATCCAGTCCCTACTTTGTTAGGAGATTTTTATCATTCCGTGCATTACAAGAACGAGAAAAGAAGGGGAGGATCTGTTAGTTGTTGTACTCCACTGCTGTGTCATTGGTTTTTCAAACATTTGCCTCAGACAGGTGCCTCTGTGGAAACCAAAGATGTGACGAAATGGTCTAAATGATTGATGGGTTTAACTGCTGATAACATTGTATGGTTTGACCACCGGTTGTTGAGAATAGAGCTTGTCACAAGATGCGGAAATTTTCCAAATGTACCTTTGATTGGCAGAAAAGGAGGGATCAATTATAATCCAGTTTTGGCCATCCGACAGTTTGGGTATGCTTCCAGGGATCCTCCTACAGAGCAAGATGTGGAAGAATCTTTATTCTTTACAGGAAATAAAGATGCGAAGGTGGTAGAAGTAGTAAATGCTTGGAAAGATAAGCATAAAATTGGAAAAGCAGTTTTTGGGAAAGGAGATTGTAGGTCTTATCCTGAATATGACAGATGGATTGAGACGAAAGTAAAGGAATTGCTTTTACCCTTTTCAAGGGGACCTCTTTTATGTTCAGTACAGCCAGAACAACCCACCATGGTGGCTATTGAAGAATGTGAGAAGTGGAAGAAAATGGTCAGAGAGCTGCAGATAGAGAATTCTGGAATGAGCAGATGTCTTCAGAAAGCTCTAGCTGACAACAAAGAGTTGGAAAAGAGAGCATTGAAAGCGGAAAAAACCTTGGCTGACAAAGAGGAAGATTTTGATGACAGAGCTCGGTACTTTCGGAAACTTACTTTGGGAGCAGATGACACTAGTCAGGCTCACAAGATTACAAAACAGGCTTTAGCCCGATGCAAGGATTCATTAGCTCAACTTTGTCAAGCTTGGGATGAAGTCAGAATTGAAAATGCCGAGTTAAAGGATCAGTCGAAGATTAAAGACGAGGAGCTTAAAAAGGCACATGAGCAGAGGAGAAAGTATCGGGAAAGTCTCGGTAAAAGTCAAGAACAGTTAGAAGAAGCTAGAAGCCAACTGAAGAATACCAAGAAAGAGCTTGAAGAAGCCATGATAGAAAGAGAGATACTCAAGACGCAAGCTGGCATAAAGAGACACAAAGGAGTGTGTGATGACGAAGCTCTGATGCTGCATATGGGTTCTTTAACTGAAGCTATTGATAAAAGGGATGTCTTGATCAAAGAAATGATTGAAAAGCCGAATCACCAGCGTACCCGTATACTTTTTGAGGAGATCAAGTATTCAAGTGATAAGCTGAAGGATGTGGAATTGTCAGACTGATGTTCTTTTCCCTGTATTTTGTTGTTAATGGTTACCATCAGGCTTGTTGATGGATCCATTTTTTCCTTGTATTGCATTGGCGGATGAGCCTTTCTTAAATACTTGAATACTTTGTCGAATGAGTATGAGCAGTTTATTCAGAATTACTCTTTATCAGATATCTGTACACAAGCACATGACCATGATACGTCTCTTTATATCACGATTTCTGGTCTTCAGATTTCTGTGGTTTGGATTGGAATCAGGGTGTAAAGCACTTTGGAAATGATAAACATAACATTGCATGGCATTGCATATCATTCTGCATTTATGTTACTTGCTTTTCAGGTACTCGTTGCAGGGTCTCTAACCTTTATTTGGTTTCAGGCAGTATAGCTGAGAATCATATTCACCGATATTCGACGCGAAGAAATCAAGTAAGAATCATGGATCAAGTGCAAAGTGATTTGGCTGAAATGAGGGCGCGTATGGACCAGTTCATGACCCTCATGACTGGCATGGCGCAAAATCAGGAGAGATTGAGGCTTCTGGTCGAGCGTCCAGACAATGGGCCCGAAGGTGATCAGCATGACAATTCACAGGGACATGGCATTCCTCCTCCCGGTGGCAACCCTCCTCCTGGTGGTAACAATCGGGGTAATGGAAATGGTAGGCATGCTGGTGTTACTCTTGAAGATCCTCTGGAAGACCAATTTACTCTGCTGGATGCAGATGTGGGTAATCACGGTGATCGAAGGTATGATGAGTTAGCAGAAAAGACCAGGGCCATAGAATGCAAAAACTCTATGGGTATTGATGTTACTAGCTTGGGGCTGGTCCCAGGAGTCAGAATTCCTCCTAAATTCAAGCCTCCCACTTTCGATAAGTATCACGGCAATGCGTGTCCCCAAACGCATCTTCAAGCTTACTTTGGGAAGATTTCAGCCCATACAGAGGACGAGAAGCTATGGATGCATTATTTTCAGGACAGTTTGGCTGGAGCGTCCTTGACCTGGTATATGAAGTTGAATAGAGCTGCTGTGAAGAGTTGGAAAGATCTGGCAGAAGCGTTCCTGAAGCAATACCAGTATAATATTGACATGGCGCCCAACCGCACTCAATTGCAGGGATTGTCACAAAATGCCAAGGAGAGTTTCAAAGAATATGCACAGAGGTGGAGGGAAATGGCTGCACAGGTTCAACCTCCCTTGTCAGACAGAGAAATGGCAGATATGTTTATGGGCACCTTGCAAGGGGTCTATCTTGATAGATTGGCTGCTTGTCCGTCAATTGGATTTGCTGATATTGTGATTGCGGGAGAAAGAATAGAAAGTATGTTAAAGCTTGGAAAGATCCAAGATGTGAGTGGGGCTGGCTCTTCGGGGACGAAGAAACCGTTTGCTAGTAACCAGAAAAGAAGAGAAGGTGATACGAATGCTGTGTTTAGAGGACGAGGCAGAGGGCGTTCTCAAGCTTATTATCAGGTAGATGCTGTAACAATCCCCACACCGTCTGTTCAGAAACAACAACCCCAACAACAAGTTCAACAGCAACAACCTTTTTTCCAGCAAAGGTCTAGGCAGAGGGATCGTAAGATGGATCCTCTCCCTATGACTTATGCTGCGCTGTTGTCCCAGCTACTCGAGTTAAAGTTGGTAGAACTCCGTACTATGAAAGCTCCGGTTGCCGGAAACCTGCCACCTAACTTCGATGCTAATGCTCGTTGTGAGTTCCACTCAGGTGCTCAAGGGCACTCCATTGAAAAATGCTGGGCTTTCCATCATAAAGTACAAGATTTGATTGATGCTAAAGCCATCAATTTCTCTCCCGCTCCTAATATTACTCAGCATCCCATGGCTGATCATAGTGCAGCAAATGTATACGCTATTGAAGATGGGAGGAGATTGAATCTGGTGACAGATATCCATCAAGTGAAAACTTCTTTGTTGGTTGTAAAAGATCGTTTATTAAAGGGACAGGTGTTCCCGGGTTGTAATCAAGATTGTTCCGAGTGTATGAATCAGGAGAATGGCTGTAATAAGTTGAAGGTGGGTTTACAGAATCTGATCGATGAAGGATGTCTACAGTTCGACAGAGTCGTGAAAGACACTGATGAGATATCAACCGTGACCTTCTATTACACTCCCGCTGAGATTCAAATGCCAGTCAATGCAGTTCCCGTGGCGAGTGTTGCACAAGAAAGGCCCAGTCCTGTCACTATCACGGTGCCAGGACCAATTCCGTTCACATCTACGAAGGCTATCCCATGGCACTATGGGGCAGATGTATATTACGAAGGTAAAAAGCAGGAAGTTGAGTCGTCAGTCAGCCCAAATATTGATAATGTAGGAGGTGTAGGGGGCTTTACAAGGAGTGGAAGGTTGTTCGCTCCCCAAACCTTGAGAAGTGATAAAGAGGCAGAAGCTGCAGCAAAGGCTAAGGGTAAACAGGTGGTTGAAAATGCGCCTACACCTGAAGCAGAGACAAAGATTACTTTTGATAAGGAGATGGAAGAATTCATGAAGATAATCAAGAAAAGCGATTATAAGATTGTGGACCAACTGAATCAGACCCGTTCAAAGATTTCAATCTTGTCACTATTGATGTGCTCTGATGCGCATCGGCAGGCGTTGTTGAAAGTATTGAAGAGTGCATACGTGCCACAGGAAATTACTGTTAATCAGCTCGAGGGCGTAATCTCCAATGTTAATGTTAGCCATGGCTTGGGCTTTACAAGTAGAGATTTGACTGTTGAAGGAAGAAACCACAATAAGGCTTTGCATATCACGATGGAGTGTAAGGGCGCAGTGTTATCTCATGTATTGGTAGACACTGGTTCATCACTTAATGTCTTGCCCAAGAAGGCGTTAATGAAGCTTGAAGTTGATGGTTTGATCTTAAGGCCTAGTGAATTGGTGGTCAGAGCATTCGATGGGACCAGACGATCTGTGTTTGGTGAGGTGGAATTGCCCGTACAAATTGGACCACAAGTATTCAAATCCACGTTCCATGTAATGGACATACAACCTGCATATAGTTGCCTATTGGGACGCCCTTGGATTCACGGAGCCGGGGCTGTTACTTCCACTTTACACCAAAATTTGAAGTATGAGTTTGAAGGGCAGGTTGTGACGGTGTGCGGTGAAGAAGACATCTTTGTGAGTCACTTGTCCACGTTCAAGTACATTGAAATGGATGGGGAAATTCATGAGATGCTGTGCCAATCATTTGAAGCGGTCAGTATTGACGATGCACCTGAGTCTTCTTCTGTACCAGTTGGGGCCGGTACCTCCATTTTATCTTACAAACAAGCTGTCGAAGTCATCAGGGCAGGCAACGCCCAAGGTTGGGGCAGGTTGATAGAGACCCCAACGAAAGAAGACAAATTTGGTATTGGTTATCATCCCTCTACAACTTCAGATGCGGGGAGCAGTGGACCCATTACTTTCAATAGTGGGGGAATTATCTACACGGACCAGTCTTGTGCAGCCACAGAGGATAGTGTTGACAGTGATGGTGACCTGGACAACTGGGTACGCCCTCATGCTCCGGGACAACAAGTGCAGAACTGGTCCGTTGAAGAAGTCATCCGGGTTACTCTTCAGACAAAGTAATTTTTCTTTGTTTTTCTAACCATAATGCATGTCAAAATCTTACGCTCTGCCCAAGGCATATAGATTCATTTGTAGGGCCACCCTGGTTGCATTTGCAATTTTTTTAATCATTAATAAAGGACGTTTTGCAATCAAATTTTGTTCTCTGTCTTTCAGTTTTTATTTTTGCACAAAAAAAAATAAAATGGCAATGTTTCATTTTCTTTTGTTTTCGCTTAAAAATAAATTCTAAAATAAGGCATGAACCCATTCATGCAGACTTGATCTTCCGGATACCACTGATAACGATTTTGATATGGCTATGTATGACTTTGACAATCCGATTTATCAAGCCGAAGAAGGGGATGAGAAAGATTGTGAACTCCCTGAAGAACTGGCCAGATTGTTGAAACAAGAGGAAAGGGTCATCCAGCCTCACCAGGAGACTGTAGAAATCATCAATATTGGTTCCAAGGATGCCAAGAAAGAGATCAGGATTGGTGCCAGCTTGCAAGCAGATGTGAAGAAAACTTTGACTGAAATGTTGCGCGAGTATGTTGACATCTTCGCCTGGTCGTATCAAGACATGCCGGGGTTGGACACGAATATTGTGGTGCACAGGCTACCATTGAGAGAAGAATGTCCACCCGTCAAGCAGAAACTTCGTCGGACTCACCCCGACATGGCTTTAAAGATTAAGGAGGAAGTCCAGAAGCAGTGGGATGCTGGTTTACTTGCTGTGACAAAATATCCTCCGTGGGTAGCCAACATCGTGCCAGTACCGAAGAAAGATGGAAAAGTGAGAATGTGTGTGGATTATCGAGACCTTAATAAAGCTAGCCCAAAAGATGATTTTCCACTACCTCATATTGATGTGCTGGTCGATAATACAGCTCAGTTTTCAGTGTTCTCTTTTATGGATGGGTTCTCCGGGTACAACCAGATCAAGATGGCACCTGAAGATATGGAGAAGACCACGTTCATTACTCCGTGGGGTACATATTGCTATAAAGTAATGCCTTTTGGGTTGAAAAACGCAGGGGCAACGTACCAGCGGGCGATGGTAACATTGTTTCATGACTTGATTCATAAGGAGATCGAATGTTATGTAGATGATATGATTGCCAAGTCGAGAACAGAAGAGGAACATCTGATTAACCTGAAAAAGCTGTTTGAAAGGTTGAGAAAGTTCCGTCTGAGATTAAATCTAAACAAGTGCACGTTTGGGGTGCGTTCTGGAAAGTTGCTGGGTTTCATTGTGAGCGAAAGAGGAATTGAGGTTGATCCTGCCAAGGTGAAAGCAATACAAGAAATGCCGAAACCGAGAACAGAAAAAGAGGTTCGTGGTTTCTTGGGTAGATTGAACTACATTGCAAGGTTCATATCTCACCTAACAGCCACGTGTGAACCAATATTTAAACTACTAAGAAAGGATCAAACGGTCAGGTGGAATGACGATTGCCAATTGGCATTCGATAAGATAAAAGAATATTTGCAGGAACCTCCGATTCTAATGCCTCCAGTTGAAGGGAGACCGCTGATAATGTATCTGACAGTGCTTGAAGGTTCCATGGGTTGTGTTCTCGGTCAACATGACGAGACAGGTAGGAAGGAGCATGCTATCTACTACCTGAGCAAAAAGTTCAATGATTGTGAGTCCCGGTACTCAATGCTTGAAAAGACATGCTGTGCACTTGCATGGGCCGCTAAGCGATTGAGGCAATATATGGTCAGGCACACAACCTTGTTGATTTCAAAAATGGATCCTATCAAGCACATTTTCGAGAAACCAGCACTGACAGGCAGAGTTGCACGGTGGCAAATGGTCTTGACAGAGTATGATATCCAATATACTTCCCAAAAGGCCATCAAAGGAAGTATCTTGTCCGACTATCTTGCGCAACAGCCGATTGATGATTACCAACCCATGAAATTTGACTTCCCTGATGAGGACATCATGTTTCTCAAAGCTAAAGACTGCGAGGAACCACTCCCGGAGGAGGGGCCAGACCCTGAATCCAAATGGAGTCTGATGTTTGATGGGGCTATCAATATGAATGGGTACGGAGTTGGAGCAGTTCTTACCACGCCGGAAGGTGTTCATATGCCTTTCACTGCCCGAATAACTTTCGGATGCACCAACAATGAAGCAGAGTACGAAGCTTGTATAATGGGGATCGAGGAGGCGATTAATCTACGGATTAAGACCCTTGATATATTCGGTGATTCAGCTTTGGTAATCAATTAAGTGAAAGGGAGTTGGTACACGCACCAAGCAAATCTAGTGCCGTATAGAGATTATACAAGGAGATTGCTGACATTTTTCACAACAGTGAAACTGTACCATATTCCTCGGGATGAGAATAGGTTCGCTGATGCCTTGGCCACTTTGTCTTCCATGATCAAAGTGCAAGGATGGAACCATGTACCTAAGATTGAAGTATCTCGGCTTTACAGACCGGCATTTGTGTTTGTTGTTGATGCAGCGTCTGATGACAAGCCATGGTTTCATGACATTAAGTGTTTCTTGAAAAGTCAAGAGTACCCGCCCGGGGCATCGTCCAAAGACAGGAAGACGTTGAGAAGGTTAGCTGGTAGTTTCTTCTTGAACAAAGATGGCGTGCTGTATAAAAGAAATTTTGACACGATCCTGCTTAGATGTGTCGATAGACATGAAGCAGACCTGTTGATGATTGAAGTGCACGAAGGCTCTTTCGGTACCCATGCCGGAGGGCATGCAATGGCTAAAAAGTTGTTAAGATCGGGATATTATTGGTTGACTATGGAGTCAGATTGTTGCAAATATGCCCGTAAATGCCATAAATGCCAGATCTATGCAGATAAAGTGCATGTGCCTCCAAATCCGTTGAGTATCATGTCGCCGCCTTGGCCGTTTGCCATGTGGGGCATCGATATGATCGGGAAGATTGAGCCTACAGCTTCTAATGGTCATCGTTTCATTTTGGTGGCGATTGATTACTTCACCAAATGGGTTGAAGCTGCATCCTATGCCAATGTTACAAAACAAGTGGTAGCTCGTTTCTTAAAACGGGATATCATATGCCGATATGGAGTTCCCGAAAGAATCATTACTAATAATGGTTCTAATTTGAATAACAAGATGATGGCTGAATTATGCCGGGACTTCAAAATCGAACATCACAATTCTTCTCCGTACCGCCCAAAGATGAATGGCGCGGTCGAAGCGGCCAACAAAAATATCAAGAAGATTGTGCAGAAGATGGTTGTCACGTACAAAGATTGGCATGAGATGTTACCATTTGCTTTGCATGGGTATCGAACGTCGGTACGCACGTCCACTGGGGCAACCCCATTCTCACTTGTATATGGTATGGAGGCAGTGCTACCGGTTGAAGTAGAGATTCCGTCCCTCAGAGTCATGATGGATGTTAAGCTAGATGAAGCTGAATGGGTACAATCCAGATTTGATCAGCTGAGCCTTATTGAGGAGAAGCGATTGGCGGCTGTATGTCATGGGCAGTTATACCAACGCAGAATGAAGCAGGCATTTGACCAAAAGGTGCGTCCTCGGGTTTACAAAGTCGGAGATGTAGTGCTCAAAAGGATCCTTCCTCCCAATACAGATCACAGGGGCAAATGGACTCCTAACTATGAAGGTCCATTCGTGGTTAAAAAGGTCTTTTCGGGCGGAGCCTTATTGCCTACAACCATGGATGGCGAAGACTTTTCATCCCCTGTCAACTCGGACGTAGTCAAAAAATACTTCGCATGAATAGACCCGCTGGATAATAAAAATAAAAAAATCCAGGCAAAAAAGGGCATCCCGGCGAACCAAAAACAGAATAAGGTTCGGGCAAAAATTAGGGATATAATTGAAAAAATTGTACACCCGGTAAGTTGAAAACCCGAAAGGGCAACTTAGGCAAAAAAGGTTATCCTGGTGGATCGAAAACCTGAAAGGGCGGTCCACGCAAAAGAGGGATTTAAGCGAATGACTACGGTCTGAGTTATCTGTACCCAATTACCGTTTGAACAACTGACGTTCTGAAAGATAGGAATCGGTCCGATCATTCCTCAGAAGGCAAGGTCGGGGAGTTTTGAAGACATACTGGTCATAACAGAATGGAAACTCAGTGGAATTCCGTTTTCACATTGCCATTAGGATAGTTTCTTTTCTCAATTTTCAGCGATCACCTCTTTCCAGGGATTGCTTCCTGATGTAATTGCCTATTCTGGGCTCTCAGTCAATAAATTGAATTTCAATAAAAAGCTTTCTATTTTTCTTTTATTGCTTTGTTTGCAAAAACGTCCTAATTTTTGATAAAACATTGCATTTGAAAATATGGCGGCCTTGCAATAACATGCGCAGAAAAAACATTTGAAATTACTTTGAATGTTGAATACTCCCGGATGGTGGATTCTAGCCACGCAATATTCGGGGCATGTGTGCATATTCTTTTGTTGTAGGTAGCAGGTGCAGATGATTTTAAGCACAAGACCAGTAATCAATTACCCCACACAAAAGACTGGGGCAATTACGGGTAAGGAGGTCGGCGTTCATCGCTCAGTCGACGGTCGTTCATAACGGTTCGATATCATTGAATTAAGTTCAACTGGGTACCGTTGTATCTTATTAAGTCGATTCTCTCATACAGTACTTCCAACAGCTACAAGCTTTTCTGTGTTGATAACAATCACAAGTTTCCCAAAAGAGTGGTCTCGTTGATACCGAAACTGATGGTCATTATCCCCAGCGAAGTCGCAGGAGTTTGAAGAGGCTAAATCTTCTGTAAAATCCTCTTATGACATCCTCTTCGGGGACAAATTGTTGGTTTGTCCAAGCATGGGGCATGTTTGTTTCCCCAGCATGAAGTGTTGATCATCCCTAGTAGAGTTTGAGGACAGTTGGTCTTCTGTAAAATCCTCTCAAAAGGCATTCCCCAGTGCGAGACGTTTTAAAGCAGTTTCCTCCAGCAGAGTTTGTTATAAACTCGTCATCCCTAACGGAATTGTCTAAAGGGAAGCTCGCCTAACATGGTGCATTGTGGTACTTATCCTAAGCTCGACAGTCGTATTCTTCAGCAGACTACTGTGGATTTGCTTTGGGTTTCCCCAACAGATCTCTAAGGACTCTTTCCTAGCAAGTTGCAGTGGAATGTTCTAACCAGGATTTGCATTCCCTGGCAGAGTAGCCCTGGTCCCCAGCAAGATTGTGTCTCTGGTAATGATCCCCCACAGAGGTCAGCATCGAATCTTGTCAGCAATACTCCCCAGCTGAGTTGTTGTTCTCCCCGCAGAGGTTTATAAGATCGGCAGAATCTATTCCTCAACAAGGATGGTACAGTCTTTCCCCAGCCGGGTCAGAAGGTGGATAACCCCTACAAAGGGTCTTGGATTGGATAGATCCCCAAGCAGAGTTTTTTTATGACTTTTCTTCCCTAGCAAGACGTCATGCAAAGAAATTCTCATCCCCAGCGGAATCGCTGTGACCAGAATTCATTCCCCCAGCAGATGAAGTGATTACTGGCAGATTTATTATTCTTCAAGTCCAATTTATTTTTGGCAAACTTGACAATTCGAAGCAGACGGATTGTTCATTCATTCTCTAGCAGAGATACTATCCTCTCAGGAACCTCTAAAGTCAAGTCATTGATCATTGTTCCTCAGCAAAGTCGGCAGAGATGTCTGACACGGATGCAGAGTGTAATCCAGTATTGGAATTTTGCGAAAGTCCACCCGTAGTGTGGCAAGCCAGTACTCGTCTGGCATTGTTAAAAGACGTTAGTAAAGTCCAACAGTGGATTGGCAAAAGTCCATCTTCGGGTGGCAAAGCAGCTAAAAGTCCAACAGTGGATTGGCAAAAGTCCGTCTTCGGGTGGCAAAAGTCCAACAGTGGATTGGCAAAAGTCCATCTTCGGGTGGCAAAGCAGCTAAAAGTCCAACAGTGGATTGGCAAAAGTCCGTCTTCGGGTGGCAAAAGTCCAACAGTGGATTGGCAAAAGTCCGTCTTCGGGTGGCAAGAGTCCAACAGTGGATTGGCAAAAGTCCATCTTCGGGTGGCAAAGCAGCTAAAAGTCCAACAGTGGATTGGCAAAAGTCCGTCTTCGGGTGGCAAAAGTCCAACAGTGGATTGGAAAAAGTCCGTCTTCGGGTGGCAAAAGTCCGACAGTGGATTGGCGAAAGGTCCATCTAAGGGTGGCGAATTCTAAAAGTCCAACAGTGGATTGGAAAAAGTCCGTCTTCGGGTGGCACAAAGCTGCAAAGTCCACCAGTAGTGTGGCAAGCCAGTAGTCGTCTGGCGTCGTTCAAAAAGACATTTCTGAAGTCCACCAGCAGTGTGGCAAGCCAGTAGTCGTCTGGAGTTGCATAAAAGACATTATTAAAGTCCACCAGCAGCGTGGCAAGCCAGTAGTCATCTGGCGTCGTTCAAAAGACGTTATCAAAGTCCACCAGTAGCGTGGCAGGCCAGTAGTCGTCTGGAATTGCATAAAAGACATTGTTAAAGTTTACCAGTGATGCGGCGAGCCAGTAGATCAAAAGACAGATTTCTCCGACAATGTTTCATTGAAGATTCAATCCAGCAATGTCAGGGGTTTTCTTCTTCATCATCCAGAGCAAATTTTTGGTTATATTTGGTATTCAATCACTATATACCTTGAAAGTCCGAAAGCAATTGCTTTCAGGCATTCAGGTCTACAGCGCTTGAATAGGGGCAGCTGTAATACCCCAAAATTTGCTCTCCCTCTTTGTCATCATAGTATGGCATTATCATTTATCATATCATATCCACCTCATTAACATTACATTGCATTTAACATAGAAAAATGAAGCATAGCATCCTTCTTACCATCAGGGCATGTGATCAGGTGGAAGGTGGACAATCAAGGGATCATTCAAAGCACAAAAAGGTCAATCAAGTTTCCTCAAGGCAAGCTAAGAGGTCTTTCATGTCTCATACTATCTCAATGGATCATCCACAACCTCAAGGATGAGAGATTCAATGGGAGATTGAAGCACTACATCTTTCCCTATGCAAGAGGTTCAAAAACTGAAGGAAAACCCTCAAAAGAGGTAGCTCATTGATCCAAAATCATCCTCAAATGGCATATATCATCATCCTTTAAGAGGATACACAACATACTCTGAGGAATTTGAAATTGAAGACTGCACATTTTTCTCCTAGGAGGTGGGCACCAAAACTAGGGTTTCCCATTAAATTAGGGAATCTTTGATTTCTTGGACAAAACTTGATGTCATGGTGTCCTACATGTTCTTAAGTGTATGTGTATGGAAAATTACCTCTCAATTGGTTTTAGAAGTGGTTCAATTGGAAGAAATATCAAAAATCAGGAAATTTGGGGGCAAGTCAAATAATCAGAGGAAAAAGTCAACTCTTGACTTTTTGAGGCCAAATCCATAAAATTCATGTTATATGTGTCCAATGTACAAAATTTGGTCAAGAAACTCCAAAGGAATCATGAAAAATCAAGAGGTGGAAAGTTGCCATTTTTGGAAGAAGAAGGGTTACTAAAAATAGCAAGTTTTGGCCATTTTGCATCAGAGTTTGAACCAAGGCCATTTAAAATTGAAGCACCAAATGAAAATTCCACTCGGCCACAACAAAAGATCTTGTTTTAAGCTTCACATCCATATGTGGAACATCTCTATTGGATAAAAATTGAGTGAGATATGGATGATCAAAGTTGGGGAAAACTAGGGCAAAATGCAAGTCAGCTTGGTCAATTTTCAGGTCACGCGCGTGTCATTTTCACAAACACTTGGTGGGCCAAATGCATTGATCAATTACTCATGATTAGAGGCTTCAAATGGAAAATCTTTCAACATCAAAGTTGTTCCTCTATGTGAGATCTTCAAAGTTGGTGTTTATCAATTTTTCATCTGATCAAAGGTTAAGGAGTTATGATGGCTCAAAGATTGGTCATTGCAACTGAAATTTGACCAGGTCACAACCAGGTCATGCCACAAGTCTGCGCACCCATGTACCAGTTCTTGGTCCATCTGTTTAAGGTCATTTTTAGACATGTTTGAGACCTCATTTCACTTCAATTTCCAAATCAATATTGTGCTCCAATGCACCCTCTTTCCATTGAACCCATAAACTCCCTAATGCAGTCATTGAGTAGAGAGAAAAACCTCCACAAACTACCCTATGTTGGCATGGATACATTGACAGCATGTTGCATGATTTTGGTTCAAACACACCACAAACACTTCCTCACTTCAGTTTCCTCTTTCAACCAAGCACAAGTCAATTACACCTTGCACACTTGCCTTGGCATACATGAGAATGGAAAGAAATAAACGTGCTAAGCAAGTTTCTGCTACCACCAGCCGTGCCATTTCATTTCCCTCCTCACCTCCACCATAGCATGTCATGAGCCATCTTCACCATATCATCACACTCCCTAACTAACTTGACTCAGTTAGTTAGGGATGACTCAGTTAACCAACTTGACTCACCCTAACTCAACTCATTTAACCGTGGTTAGCTCACATTATAAATAAAAATCACTCTCTCAAATTTCAGTTTAAAACTTCATTTTTCACACATTCACTTCAGAAACTTTCTCTTCTTCTCTCTGAATCTCACCATTTCAACTGATTCTCGAGCTT
The DNA here is from genome assembly GCA_022829125.1 of Lathyrus tuberosus. NCBI lineage: Eukaryota > Viridiplantae > Streptophyta > Magnoliopsida > Fabales > Fabaceae > Lathyrus > Lathyrus tuberosus. Next base: position 14,778,778 of record JALAZF010000003.1, read on the forward strand.
CACTTTGTTCCTTTTCAATTCAACACTCTCTCTGATTCTCTCTCAATTTCATCACATTGCAACTGGTTTGAAGTTTGGTTCCATTTTCTTTCCACTGAATCATCATCAACCACTGCATCTAAGCCTTTATTTGGCCAAAAGTAGCTCAAAGAGGAAGCAGGATCTCTGGTTTTCTGAAGAATATCTCAAGGTCTCAAATCTTCAGGTACGAATTTCCACCATTATAGAGCTGATGTGAAGATGTTTCCAGGTTCTTGAAGCTTCTTATAAGCTCAAGAACTTGTCTGGCTAGTTGATAGGCCTTTAGAGGCATAGTTGAAAAGTTAGGGCAAATTTTCCTCTGTTCGATTCTCTCATTTCATGAACTTTTTGTGTGTCTTATGACTGGATCCGTGTTCTCCTTTACTTCCTCTTCATTTTGGTATATCATTTGTGGAATTCTGGAAAATTTGAGGTTGCAGACGGTGGTGGTTAGCCGGAGAAGATGACCGGAAGTCATCTCCGGCCGGTGGTTTCAGATGCTAGGGTTTGTGTTCGTTTTAATCGTGGCCGTTGGTTTTTCATCATCGTGTGGTTAAGAGTGTGCCAGCACATTAAAATGCACATGCACCTCACGTGTCTTATTTCTGAATTCAATTAATCAACGTGTGGTGCAGTGCATGGTAGTGTGCGTGGACATTCATGTGTGTGCGTTAGATTCAACTACTTTGACTATTATGCTGACTTGACTTGATCCAATGGCGTGAATTGATTGACTTTTGTTGACTGAGAGTGCATGCTAGTTGTTGTGGATAGCGCGTGTGTGGACCAGGCTCTAAATTGATATTTGCACCCTATGTTTTTCAAGCCCAATGATTTTGAACTGATGGATTGCTATGCTTGCACCCCCTTTCTTTATTTCCATTTCATTTTATTTTCCATTTTTATACACGTTTTCTTTTCAATTTTTAAAAATATCAAATAGGATCATAAAATTCCACAAAAATTCATGAGTATTCTTAAAACATTTAGAAAATTTTTGATGATTTTGTTTTCTGATTTTATGACCTTTTTGCCCCTGCTCCATAATTTTCTTTAATTTTCTTTTGTGTGCATTCTCAATGTGGTACATGATTTTGTTTAATTTTGTTATTGATCATTAAAAATTGTTTTGATGCTCTTCTTTTTGCATTGAGTCATTATCATATTGAGGTATGTTAAATAATTTCTATTTGATTTTTTTAGGCCAGTTTATGGCATGGTTGGTGTTCATTTTTGTGCTACTTTGTATGGTGTGCATGCTTGACCTAAGGGCATTGTTTGACATCATTTTGCCTTGAATTTTTACATGATACTTTGATAAGTGATTTATTTCTGTTTTGTGTACTTCAATACCATGTTTGAATAATTTTCATGAACTCATTTGATTTTTGTTTAAGACATTTCATTTGAAGCATTACAACATGTCATATCCTTGTGATCTTTGTGCATGTTTACATGATTTCTTTTGTACATACTTGCATGATCATTTGCCTACTTTGTGAACTATTCACTTGACATTATAGGTCATTGGTACATATTATATGTCATCCTTGCATATTGACTTTCATTTGAACCTTGTTCACCTTTAACATGTGGTGTTTGTACTTGTGTTTTCTTTTGAACTTCCATTTCAATTCTACTTCTTCTATCACTTCTTAAATGTTTTGATGTGTCATGCATGAATACTTGTGAGATGTTTGTGAATCATTTTTCATTTCATTTCAATTCTGATCCATGGATTACATGTTCCATTTATGCACATTTCTTCTTTTTCCTTTCATCTTTCATCCTCCCTTTTCTTATGGTAGCATGTTCTAATGCCATGGATGATGTTTGTTGCCTATCCACTTGGACTTGTATGATAATAATCATTTGCTTTCCATATGATGTACATTCTGGTTGTGGTTCTAGGATTTGATTGCTCATTTAATTCTTTTGAGTTTTATGGTGCATTAAATGTTTCCTTGTTTCCTATACTTGTACACATGTTTACTAACCATGTAGGGGCTTTGGTAAGTTTCAATTGAGTGTGGATAAGGAATCCACATTCAAACTTCTTCCCTTTCATCTCTTTTACAATTCCATTTTGTGTTTTGTTAAGCACTTATGTGCTTTCTTTTAATAACTCATCACTTTCCCTTTGTGAATTACAATTCATCTTCTACTTTAGAAATGAATTGTTTAATTCATTCTTTCTTTAGACTTTAGGTTTAAACCTCACAAACCATTAGGACCACTCCCTTTAATCTTCAATTAGGATTGAGTCATAGTCCACATAGATTTTACCTTTCTCCTCTCTTGAGTCTTTCTTCTCATCTCAAAGAAGATCCAAAAACATCCAATAAAGGTAAGCATTTATTGCATTTAGGCCTTTCATATAAAGAAAAGATTATAAAGGGGTTTTCTCTTATAATCTTAGAATGTATAGCATTATAGCCCATCTTGGGTCAATGTGTTAAACATTCGATCTTGTATGAGGGACTTAAATGCAATACTTGTTGGAGGTAAATAAAAAACACTTCTTCATTTCTTAATCAACAAAACACTTAATAAACACAAGTATGCTAGTGTGTTTGAACCTTGACAATTGGAACTAAGTGTGGGGGTCTTCTTTGCTCTTAGTGTGTCTTCTTGCTCATTCCATCTTGGAATGTGAGAATGTACACATTCCAATGGCTAAGATTTAGATACACTATCATATGCAAACAAATGAAAAAACTCCTAAAAGACAAAAACAAACAATAACGTCTTTTCCTTCGGGAATTCTTTTCTCATCTCATTCATTCTCAACGCACGAACGCGCTCCTACTCGTTCTCTTGCAAGATGGTAACGCACTCGGACTAGCGAGCCTGCAACACCTGAGCTAGAACGTTAGTCGTTCCCTAAAAAACACAAATAATCCATCCCTATTAAGGGGAACTACGTCGCTCTGATTCTCATGCTCCCGATGAGATACGTAGGCAGTGGGGTAGGGCCCATGCGAGCACTTCTTTTATTTTCCCTACATTTGTTCTCCTTTCTTTCTCTCTTTCTTTCAATTCCTTTTCCAGTTCTTTTTTCCAGTATCTTTTCTATCACCCTTTGATTGAAACAGCAAGCGTGGATCCCATCGGGTACGATGGACGCGAGGGGGTGCTAATACCTTCCTCTCGCGTAACCGACTCCCTTACCCATTTCTCTTGGTCGCAAGACCATGCTTTTCCTTTCTCTTCAGGTTTATGCGGTGTTTCCTTTCCCTCTCTTGGGATAAATACACATTGCTGGCGACTCTGTTCGGTGCCACTTTCGCGTTTATACTAGGATGAAAATCCCGGGAGCGACAAAACCTCAGACCAATTTAGCGTTGATTCTCATCCCTTAAAACACCATCCTCCTCTTGGGCATCATACAAATATAAACTCTTCCATACCACTAGACTTGGACAGTCTAATCTCCTCTTGGATCTCAAAGACATTCTCATGTTCCCTACAAATACAGGAAAAACCCTGGTCATTTAACCAATCTCCAGTAAAGTTAAAATCCTCACAGGATCTAAAACTCAATCTTTCATCCTAAAATTTCCCCAGCTAGGGTCAGCTTATCATCAGTATAACACTATCCCAAATCAGCACCTCAAGGCATCTGATACCTCAACTCTTCTATAACCCTCAACAAGAGTTGATCCCCCGATTTGGACCTGCCTTTGGATCTCAATGATCCTCAGCAGAAGCCAGCCTCCTCTTAGGCTTTGTATAACGATTTTCCTCAGTAGAATTAGCCCCAACAACACCCTTTTGTTGAGTCTATCTTCTTCCCTAAAACACTCTCTTGTTGAGTTAACCCTTTTTTAGGCTTCGCACAATGATCCTTCATTTCCTTAGCAAAGTCAGCCTCCTCTTAGGCATTGTATAATGATTTTTCCCCAGCTGAGTTGGCTTCAAATAAGCACTCTCTTGTTGAGTCAATCCTCTTTTCAACCTCAACCTTGGGCTTTGTACAAGACACCATATAAGTACTCTCTTGTTGAGTCATTCTTTCAGCCTCAATCTTGGGCTTTGTACAAGACATATATAAACTTTCTCCCACAAAGTCAAAATCTTCATAACCTTCTCTTAAGCCCGGGATAAATATCTTCCCCAGCTGAGTCAATTCCTCCCAGCCTTCTTTTAGGCCTTGAGAATTAATATCCTCAACAGATTCAATCTCTTTTCAGCCTCTTCTTGGGCTTTGTATAATGATTTTCCCTGGTAAGGTCAGCCTCAATCTTGGGCTTTATACAAGACACCAAATAAAACACTCTCTTGTTGAGCCAGTCTCATTTTAGCCTCAATCTTGGGCTTTGTACAAGACACCGTATAAATCTCTCCAGCAGAGTCAAATCTTCTTTTAGCCACAATCTTGGGCTTTGTACAAGACAGATAAAACCTCTCACCCGTAGAGTTAATTTCCCCTTTTAGCCTCAATCTTGGACTTTGTACAAGATAGGCAAAATATTCCCCCGGAAAAGTTAACATCTAGCCTCCTCTTAGGCTTTGTATAATGATATCCCCCGAAGAGTCAGTCTCTTTTTAGCCTCAATCTTGGGCTTTGTACAAGACAGATAAACACTCTCTTGTTGAGTTAGCCTTTTTCAGCCTCCTCTTAGGCTTTGTATAAAGGACTTCTCCAGTGGAGTCAATCAATTTCTTAGCTTCAACCTTGGGCCTTGATCAAGGCACACAAAAATCAACATTCCCCTCAGAGGAAATTAAAATCTCTCTATAGGAAGATATTTCTCTGTATATCACATATCAAAACAGGCATTCAAAACAAACCCTAATCCTAAATAACTGTTGTAAATGGCACACTTGTTGATTCAAATATCCAAATTGTCGTCCATCTCTTATCCCGGTCAACTTCCTCTTTCATCTAATTGTTGTAAGTGGCAAGCCTCTGGATTATTTACATCCAAGCCAATGTCCCTCCCTTAGCATGAAAGATTCCTAAGGAAAAATGGCATTGCTCTACACTGAGTTAAAGTTTTCCCCTTCAGGACAAATCCCCTATAAAGGAAATTATGGCGTTGCTAGATTCACATATCCCAGTTAAAGTAATCCCCCTTTATAATCAGTCACCCAACAGTTGTGATAAACAGACGAGGTGTCTCCCTTTAGAGAAAACAAATTCTCTCTCAGTCAAACCTTTAGCTTTAATCTTGGGCTTTGAACAAGACACAAATACTCCTTAAGCTTCAATCTTGGGCTTTGAGCAAGACACCAAAACATCATCTTTCCTCCCGTAGAATAGGAGGAACTACGATTGCTCTGATTTCCCGGTTTATTTAAACGGGAATACGTAGGCATAAGATTGCAAAATCTTAGCGAGCATACCAATCAAACACTCTAGGTCCAGTACCTTCACACCAATCAAAACTGAGGTCCAGTACCTCACCAAAATCATCAAAAACTCTCTCTCTCTCTCTCAAACAAGAAACTTTCCCAACCCATCTACAGATAAACACCATCAAGTATAAAAGCAGAACCTATTGCTATCAACCTGTGGATAACCACATATAGGATGGGTAACTGACAACTCCCCATTGTATAACCTGACCCCGAACTCCCCGAATCTCTTTAGCGTTTGTTCAGTTAAACATTTGCGTGCAAGGTTAGTTTTAGATAGCTTCCCCTTCCCTTCCAGCTTCATGGGATAAATAAGAAATCAGAAAGTAGCACCCCCTCCTACCATTGTGGTGAGGAGAACCCCATTTGCGATAAGGTGGTCGCGTCACCGACAAAAATTGCACACTACATATAAATGGCGACTCTGCTAAGGAGTAGGATTTATCTGTATAGGACTAGGATTATAGTTCCTAAGAGGTCTAGGATGTTAGTTTTAGGAATCATACTATATATATATATATATATATACTGCTTTTCCTACTTGATATCTGTGTTTATTTTTCTGTCAATGGGAATGCGAGTGGTGTTGCATGTGGAAAGTTTGAGTGATACCTAAGATAGGTGATGGCATAGACGGGCGGTCTTACAGGGAGTGAATCTTGAATAAGCTGTCCCGGTAGACCATCAAATCAGTGGAGATACCCTTTGCGGATTCAATGCTTAACGACTTCATTGTGAAGGCAGATTGTCCCAATGTGGTATCCGTGAAACTGAGGATTTAGTAGACAGTAACCATGTTGCCATTTGGTACTGCGGTAGCTATCGGAAATAGTTTACACGCGATACTACACTCAATTGAGATTACCCTAGTGTCATATCCCAAATTTTGACCACTTAGATTTCCCATCATTGTGAAAATCATCATCATAATATGGATGTACCTTCATGCCTCATCAATCTCCTCAAGGATTGTTGAGCATTCACTACCATCAAGAATTAGGGTTTCAAGCCCTCTGAGAGCCTTAGACAAAGGATCAATCAAGGAATGACATGATCTTTAACTTGTCTAACCTCTCAAACATCCATAATAGATCAAAAGGACTCCCACTTCAAGGATCAAGCACAAGGCTGCTCCTTTCTAGGTGGATCAAGTCTCAAGATCGACAGTGTCACCAAATTAGGGTTTTGGTCGACCAGGGCCTCCAGATGGAAAATTTTCATCTGGGCACAAGCCAATGATCCAAAACATAACCTAATATACTCCATGGAACCTCATGGACCCAATCATCAAGTCAATTTGACCTCAGGGGATGCATTCATCAAAAATCAGGAATTAGGGTTTCTTGACCTAATTCACCCCTAAGTTGACTTTTAGGGCAAATTACGAGCCAAGACCTCAAGAGAGGGTTTGAGAGTCTCTAACGAACTATATTGACCCATTTGGAACAATGGATTAATCCAAGAAGCTTGAGCAACAAGTCTCAATTTCATCTGCACCACAATTAGGGTTTCGCGAGGAAAGTCAACTGTAACTTTGACTTTTGACCAAGACATGCTCCCAAGCCCTAAGCCATGAATCAATATACCCTATGACACCCATGGAACATGTCCGTCAAGTTTGATTTAAGTCAAGGACATGATTTCCTGAAGAATTGCACAGTTTGGAATTCATCTGATAAAAAGTCAACTGCGCACAAAAGTCAACTTTGACTTTTTGAGATTTTTCACCAAAATGGATTTTTAACCCTAAAATGATGTTAATGTATGATTTGAATCATCATTCATCAAGAAAAATCAAAGAAAGTGGGATAACTTGTAAAAGGGGTAACCATAAAAACTTAGAAAAATTTCTAAGTTATGGAAAAAGTGACACTAATGTGCCAACTTTGGAGGACCATAACTCCTAAACCACAAGGCCATTGTTCCCCATTCAAAGCTTGATTTGTAGATCTCATTGCCCTCTTCAAAAGCTTCATACTAACCTATGTCCAAATTCCTCATGGATTTTGAGTTATGGAGTGATCAAAATCAAGAAAAGTCACTTTGTTCCAACACTTAGTGAAAATTTCACTAAGTCAGATTTTACCTTACTTTTTGCCAAATGTAGGGGGATTTTTCACTTGGATTCAAAAGAGATCAAAACCAAACATGTTCAAAAAGTTGTTGTATCATGTAAGGGCTTTCCAAAATGGCCAAGAACATTACCAAATTCAATTTGAGTCATGAGATATGACATTGGCAAGTTGCCTTGCTGAAATCTGCCAAGGCAAGGCAGATTTTTACACTTTTGGTCGATTTGCCATAATCAGCCAAATCCAAATGCTCCTATCCACTCGGACACCTCTGAGGATTGAATCTAAAGGGGACAATCACTGAGCCAAGCCTCCAAAGTCTTTGGAACAAGAAATAGCATGTTGAACCTATAATTGCCAAAATAGGGACAAGACTCCAATTTTGGATTGGAGCATTCAATGGAAGCATCAAGGTGGCATGGACTGAGCCATTCTCAACTGAATTCAGTCAAGACTTATCCAAGACCAAGGGGACCAGCAGCCCGTGCCCTAACCTCTAGTCAATGGCTAGAGCAGACTTGGATTTTCATTTGCCAACATTGGCCAAACCTACTCAGCAGTTGCCATTCACTATTCCTTGCAAAACAAACTTTCTCAATAATAAATAGAGCTCAATTGTGATCAGTTTGAGTACACCAAAGCCATCAAACAGATGCTTTCCTCAAAATCTCTTCTTTCACTCCAATTTTGCCTTCTAAGGCAAGTCACTATCGGGTTTTGAGTTTGAGAGCTTTTCCAACCAAACCAATCACACACACACCTCACATACATCATATAGAAGTGATCCAAACACTCACATAACATCTGGAACACAGATTTCACAAAATCACCAGCCAATTGCTCAAGTTCTTGACAGTTTTGCAGTTGAGGTACCATCTTCAGCTCCAAACCATTTCAATCCATTCCAAGCATTCATACACACTCCATGGCACCTAGGGAAGCTATCCAGATCATTGGAACCTAGCTGTAACACCTCCAACACAAATCACGATCACCATCTGCAAGTGGTAAGCATGATCTCTTCTAACTCTATGATCCATGCAATTTTTGCTGCACAATAATTTGGCCATATGTTCATAATCATGCATGGAATGTTTCCCCTCAATTAATTGCATTGTTTGAATCGTGTATCAAAAATCCTAGCCTTCATGCAGAAATTAGGGTTCTTGAGGATTTTTCATGATTTCTTGTTTTATGCTGAATTTAAATGAACTTAAATACCATAGACATGATCGTGAGGTTGAAACGAGTTGATTGGTATGTGGATTGCATGATATGATTAAGTATTCAGTGAGATTGGAGAGAAAATGCAAATCTCGGCAAAACTGAAAAACGCGCGTGTTCTTGCCTTTGTTCTTGGCGCCATTTTCCAATATTTGAATATTTGAATTTTGTGATTTTATTTAATTGATTCAAAAATTAATTTCTCTCTGAGTTTTAATGATTTTGAGTTGATTCTTTTTTTAATAATTCACAAAAATGTTAAAATATTTTGTTTTCCCAAAAAATCCCAAAAATATTATTTATTTTGTATAATTGATATTTTTGCAAAGAATTAATGTTTTAATTGTTTTTAACATTTAAAATATTTTTTCCACCTTGATTTTGCAACTTTTAATGCTTTCTAATTATTTTGTAGGTCAATACTTAATTTTTGAAGCATTAATCCAAGATCACAATTTGTTTTCCATATGTTAAACAATTTTGATCAATTTAATTGAATTTTTATTCAATTAAATACATTTTTGAAAATAAATTAGGGTTTTTGGATTAATTTAACCCTCATAAATCATTTTCAAAACACTTTGGGCCTCTAATAGAGTGTAAGACCCAATCCTTTTTTTGACCAAATCATTTTTGGGCCTCAGTATATTGTATAAGTCCCGATACCGTCAAAAACAAACGGCGCGATCGTCGCCCTTTTGAAACGAGTTGACCCTGGGCCTACCCTCGAGTAGTAAGACCCATTTCTTTTCTTAAAACTTATTTGGGCCTCTATTAGAGTGTAAGACCCAACCCCCTGTGTACAGAAAACTTTTTGGGCCACATTCGTTGTATAAGTCCCTCTGTACATTTTCAAATAAACGATGCGATCGTCGCCAGTTTAAAATTAACCACCTGGGTCTCTCCTTGATTAATAAGACCCATTCAAAACTTTTGGGCCTCTAATAGAGTGTAAGACCCAATCCCCTTTTAACCAAAACATTTTGGGCTTCAGATATTGTATAAGCCCATTCGCGTTAAAAGAAAATCTCGGCGCGATCGCCATTTTTAACGAAAAGTCATCTGGGCCTACCCTCGTGTTATAAGCCCCACTCTTTTTCTTTAAAACTTTTTGGGCCTCTTGAGAGAGTGTAAGACCCATCCCTTTGTACAGAAAACAATCTTTTTGGGCCACAGTCACTTGTATAAGTCCCTCTGTACAAATTCAACAGTGCGCTCACTGATAAAACCCTGGGCCTCTCCTTGAGCTGTAAGCCCCAAATCTTTCTTTTTCAAAGTACTTTCTCCTTTGATTTTGAATATACTGTTGTTTTTCAATCTTTCTTTGTTGAACAACTAACCAAACAGCATGGAAGCTCTACAACCGAGTAAGTGTTTACACGCTTTCATATACATATAACTGTATTGTGGGGCTGTTTCGCTGTAAGTCTTCTTTCATAAACTCATATCAACTGTGTAATAATAGTATAGATATTTAGAGTTTCCCCGGCAACTACGTCTAGCATTAAGCCCGTTGATCACTCTTAAATAGTCAAAACTAGATCCCCATAGGATTACCAGACACAATCTTCCCTCCTCTTGGGGTTAAACAATATGACATGAAAGGCAGCATTCTCTGTGAACCCTTTCATAGACTGTCACTCGTAGAAGTTGTCAAAGAAACTCTATTCCCCAGAGATGATCTCTTCTCCGTGAATTGCATCTCTTGAGTTTCTTCCAAATTCTCGAACTTTCCTGGCTTGATCTATTCTCGGTGAATGGCATGTCTTGAATTTCTCGGGGTTTGGGAACCCACAGGCTTCTTAAAAGCACTTGTCAAGAAACTCTATTCCCCAGAGATGATCTTTTCTCCGTGAATGGCATCTCTTGAGTTTCTTCCAAATTCTCGAACTTTCCTGGCTTGATCTATTCCTCGTGAATAGCCTGTCTTGAATTTCTCGGGGTTTGGGGACCCATCGGCTTCTTAAAAGCATCGGCCTCCTCTTGGGCATCGTACAAGGACCCACAGGCTTCCTAAAAGCAACCCCGCCTCCTCTTGGGCTTAGTACAAGGACCCGCCGGCTTCTTAGAAGTATTCACAGCCTCCTCTTAGGCTTCGTATAATGATATATTCCTCCGGGAATGATAGCCTTCTCTTGGGCTTCATACAAGGACCATTCGGCTTCTTAAAAGTTTCCAGCCTCCTCTTGGGCTTCGTACAAATTGTCCCGACGACCTCCTAGAGGTATAGGAACAGAACTTAGTCATCTGCATAGAACAATCCTTTCCAAGAGTCTACTACTGTTTCTCAAAGCATAGTACAAGAAATGAAACTCTAGACTTGGATAGTCTAATCTCCTTGAGTCTCAAAGACATTCTCAAGTGACCCCTTCGTTAAATAGGAAGAAAACCCGTAGACTCGAACAGTCTCAATACCCTTCGGATTTCCCACTTCCTTAAAGAACTGGAATAACCCGGATCCTCGAATCAAATCCTTGAGTACAACATTACTCATATAAGAACTGATTTTCTCTTTAAAATCAGTATACCGGATCCATCACTTAACTGAAACAGTAACCATAGCCTCCTCTTGGGCTTTGTACAATGATTCTCCCCAGCGGAGCTAACAATTTTAGCCTCTATCTCGGGCTTCGTACGAGATACCAGAGACTCCCTCGTTGAGTCAATCACCCCTTTCGCCTCCATCTCGGGCTTTATACGAGATACAAAAAGGTTCTTATTGAGCCAAACAAACAACAGCCTCCATCTCGAGCTTCGTACGAGATACAAAAAACTCTCTTGTTGAGTCAAATAGCCTTCATCTCGGGCTTTATACGAGATACCAAAAGACTCTATCGTCGAGTCAAAACCTTTTAGCCTCTCTCTCGGGCTTTGTACGAGACACATATTAGCCTCCTCTTAGGCTTTGTATAAGAAAACCACTGGTTGATCCAATCAACCTTTTAGCATCAAAGCTGTGCCTCGTTCACAGTACACAAACATCAACAACTCTTTCCCCTTCATCTAATTATTGTAAGCGGCAAGCCTCTGGATCATCTACATCCATGCCACTGTCCCTCTTTTAGCATGAGAAATTCCTAAGGAAAGATGACATTGCTCTCCACTGAGTTAAAGTCTTCTCCTTTAGGTTGGAAATCCCCTATAAAGGAAATTATGGCATTGCCGGATTCACATATCCCGATTAAAGTAATTCTCCCTTATAAACGGTTGTGACAAACAGACCCCCTTTAGAGATGACAAATTCTCTCTAAGGTCAACACCTTCAGCTTCACATCTTGGGCTTTGAACAAGATACAAACTACCTTTCGCTTCACGTCTTGGGCTTTGAACAAGACACCAAAATAACCATTTCCTCCCATAAAATAGGAGGAACTACGAACGCTTTGATTTCCCTGTTGCGGTTAACGGGAATACATAGGCATAAGATGGAAAGAAAAATCTTAGCGAGCACACTAAACAAAAAACCCAAAATTCCATACTCTCATATATCTATCAAGAAGCATCCGTCCTAAACATCTAAACCGACGCCACTTTTAAAAAAATACACTCAATAGAGACCCCGAATCTTTGTAGCATCTGTAACCTAACAGACCGCTGTTTAACCTCAGTTTGCAAGCAGGGTTAATTTGAGACATCTATTTCCCTTCCTTCATCAGCTTTAATAGGATAAAAAATGAATCGAGCTGTAGACACCAAAGAGCGATAGCGCTTCGCAACCGCGTCCAACATCGCTCGCTACAGAAAGATGGCAACTTCACTGGGGACATGTCATTGGGATCTATCTCACCTTTGTAGCAAGATCTTGTTCTCTTCTCATCAATTAGGTAGAAAAATTTTAAGCGGCGCCTACCGTGGGGCTCTTCTACCTTTTTTTTTCTTTTCTCTAGTATGAAACCACAGATTGGGGTTTCCGCCGGGGAACCCATTTTCTGTCAGGAACTTAGGATTCATAGCTTTAAAGGTCTAGGATGATTAGGACAAATATATATACTGCTTTTCCTAATTGCTATACGTGTTTATTTTTCTGCTAATGGGAATGCGCGTGATGCCGCATGTGGAAAGATTGAGTATACACTTAAGATAAGTGATGGCGACAAGGTCGACCATCAACCTTATTGGAGGCTGACTAATGCAACCCATTCCCTCTCATAGGCAATGGGCCGATTGTGATGTCTAAGAAGCTGAGGAGCCAAACCCTTTTGTAGTGCGGAAACTATCGAAAATAGTTGTCACGCGATACTACCCTCATTTGAGGCTGGTGATCTATTCTCGGTGAATGGCACTTACTCTAAGATTGCTCTACAACTCGCTGGCGATCCGCTTGTTGTTTTGCTTTCCTGGGAGGAGCTGATGATAATGAGTACAGGTACAAAAATCACCTTAGTATAAACCTTTGGGGATGGGTAGAGCCTTGACTTCATGACAACGACCCTTTGACCCCATGTTTTTTCTATGTTTTTGTGTGCTGCATTCATTTAAAAAACATTAAAACATTCAAAAAAAAAAAAAACTTCTCTTCTAGTCTTTCTGTTTTTCAAATTAAACTAAGACTGTGATTGCAAATATCAGAGAAAAGGATTGCGCTAATTGATTTTGGTAGAAGGAGAACCCATAGGTATACCTTCAAGGTTCCAAAACTAGAGGATTTGAGAAGGTTAGCGAGAATGATCACTAACCCTGAGGCTTTCAGAGCCAAGCACGGAGGTCTGCTACCACTGTTAAGAGTCCATGTGATTGAGGGAATCATGGATGCGCTCATTCAGTTTTATGATCCAGTTTATCACTGTTTCACATTCCCGGATTACCAGCTCGCATCAACGCTGGAGGAGTATTCTCATCTGATTGATCTACACATTACAGATCAAGCTCCATTTTCTGTACTGGAAGAAATTTCAAAGAATCAGACCATTGCAAGAGCAATTCATTTGGAAGAGTCTGAGGTCAGGACTCACATGACTACCAAGGGAGGCATCCAAGGTTTGCCAGCCCAGTTCTTGACAAAGAAAGCCTTGTATTTTGCCAGTATAGGAAACGTGACTGCTTTTGAAAGCGTCTTTGTCTTGCTTACCTACGGGTTATTTTTGTTTCCCAACATCAATAACTTCGTCGATATCAACTCCATTAAGGTTTTTCTCATTGGAAACCCTGTGCCGACTTTACTCGCAGATGCGTATCATTCTGTACACTTGGGAAATTTGTACAGCGGAGGGGAGATCATATGCTATGTACCTCTGCTTTACAAATGGTTTATCTCCCATTTGCCCAAGTCTGATGCTTTCTGGGATCATAAGAGTGCCTTGCGCTGGTCGCAGAAAATCATGTCTCTCACCAACTCTGACATTAATTAGTGTAATAGGATTTATGATGGGATCAGGATCATTGACCGTTGTGGAAACTTCCCCAACGCACCCCTTATAGGAACTAAGGGGGGAATCAACTACCATCCGGTTCTCGTTCGTCGTCAATTTGGATACCCGATGAGGTATATTCCGCTGAATGCTCATCTGGAAGGTCTTTTCTTCAAAGAAGGAGAAAGTGACAGAGCAATAAAGACGGAAATAGTGCACGCTTGGAAACACGGACGGGAGTCTCTAGGAAAAGCAGATTGTGTCTCGGTGGAGCCTTATCTCCATTGGGTACAAACTAGAGCTCTCAAGCTAAAAATGCCTTATCCGCGTCACAGAATTCTTCCGCCAAAGGAATCTGTCATGTATTTCATGACGGAAACAGAAAAACTTCAGGTTACTCTCAACAAAGTTCAAAAGGATAGAAGGTATTGGAAGAACAAGTACCGCACCCTCAACGTAGAGTGCATCAAAATACAGCAATTACTGAAAAAGAAAGATGCTCTAATTGAGATTTTGGAGCAACATGCTGTAGAGAATCAAGATGACCAAAGGAATTTGCTCGCTCCTTTCACCTGGCAAAGGAATGACAACCCGACAACGGCCCAAGAGCCTCGGTCAAAGAAAAGGAAAGTACCAGAATCAGCACCCGATTTCTCTTCAAAGAGGACTTAGGACCCATTAGCTTAGGTTTCTATTTCCGCACCTTGTAATCTACTGTATTTCATTTCCGTAATCCTTTGAATTTCAATAAAAAGGGGTTTCCCCCATTGTTTGATCTTTGCAATCTAATTGTCGAAGTTTATTTTGATTAAACCAAAAAAACAATTAATATAATCATTGCATTCATCATTCTCACATCGCGTATTCTTCTTACCTACGAATCTCACGTTTGTGTCTCGGTTCTAGAGTCAAACTATCTCATTCGTACAATATTCGGGCCAATCGTCAGAAAAAGATGGATGATCTTGAGGAAGAGAACAGAGAGTTGAAAGAAGAGATCGACGCTCTGAGAGAGGATATGAGAAAGCTTCGTAACGACATGCAAGCCATGGCAGAAGCTCAGTCACAAAGAACTGTGATCTCAGAGATCACCTCATCGCCATAGTGGAGAAGTCTGATCCTAGGTATCAAATGCCGAAAGATCGTCCCTGGGGCATGCTTGTTAACTATATCCCGGAAGGATATGTTCCGCCGATCACTGAAGATCAGGGAATCGCGACCGAAGCTGCTGGGCCTGAAGGTTACAAACTTCGGGAAAGCGAAGATGCCAGAGGCATACTGAGGACTCCTGAAGGTTACAAACTTTGGGAAATGCCAAGATTCGCTGCCGTAGTCACGGTACCACTCCCTGTGGTGCACACTGTCCCGGAAAGATAGATTCCACCGATACCTTTTGGTAAAAAGGAAACTATGTTCGATAGAATGGATGAATTCCAGGAGCAGTTCCTAGAAATGCAAAAGGAGCTGCAAGCCATCCGCGGTCATGATCTATTTGGAAAGGACGCCGCAGACCTCTGCTTGGTCCCCAATGTGAAAGTCCCGCACAAATTTCAAGTGCCCGACTTTGAAAAATACAAGGGTAACTCTTGCCTTCAGAGCCATCTGGTGATGTACGCTCGGCAGATGTCAGCTCAGACGGAGAATCAGGACCTACTGATTCACTACTTCCAGGATAGTTTAACCGGTGCCGCATTAAAATGGTACATGGATTTAAACCGTATTACGATCAGCACATTCAGAGATCTTGGCACTGCCTTCGTCCAACAATACAAATACAATTTGGACATGGCACCCGACAGAGATCAACTCAGATCGATGTCGCAAAAGGAAAAGGAAACCTTTAAGGAGTATGCTCAAAGGTGGCGTGAAATTTCCGCTCAAATTTGTCCGCCTCTTGAGGAAAAAGAGATGACAAAGATCTTCTTAAAAACCTTAAGCTCATTTTACTATGACCTAATGGTTGCCAGTGCACCCAGTGATTTCACCGAGATGGTGGGCATGGGCGTACGTCTTGAGGAAGCCGTCTGAGAAGGACGTTTGGTAAAAGACACTGGATCGACGACCGATACTAAAAAATACGGTAGTGCTTTCCCTAAGAAAAAAGAGCAAGATATTGGGAATATCTCTCTCAGAAAGCAAAGGTGACGTTATCAACCGGTAGCAGCTCTGACTCCTGCTATCAGCCCTGCGCCTATTCCTACGCATCAACCCCAGGTTGCGCAGAGCCAACCTAATCAGCAAAGGACACAATAGCCTCTTCAGCAGGCTCGTCCTCCATATAACAACAACCGTACAACACAACCATCAGGGTTTGATCCTATACCCATGTTGTACGCAGAACTATTTCCGTTACTACTGGCTAAGGGGCACATTCAGACTAAGTCTCCTCTTACAGTACCGGAAAATCTGCCTTTTTGGTTTAAGGTGGATCAGACATGCCCTTATCATCAAGGAGGTCCTGGGCATAACATAGAGAATTGTCTCAATTTCAAATCTGACGTGCAAAAGCTTGTTAGGAGCGGGCTCTTATCTTTCAAAGATACGAATCCCAACGTTCTCACAAATCCGCTGCCTCAACATGAGAAAGCTGCAGTCAACCTGATTGAGAAAGAATTTAACGATGTCTATCAAATTCACGACGTACTCTTGTTGAAAACCAATCTGGTCAAGATGCATTATAGACAGAGTGGATATGTCCATGTGCCACCTCATAACTATCATTAGTGTGATATCTGCTCTAAAGACAACCAGGGATGTTTTGTGGTGCAATCAGCTCTACAGGAACAAATGGATCTCGGATGGATCCAAGAGCACCGAGTTCGTGGAGTTAACATGGTCTACACGAATTCTAACATTATTCAGAACCACGACATCCGTGCAATGAATGTCAACTTGGTGGCGATGCACTCAAGGCAAAACCAGTATCATAATCTGCCGCGGCATGATTATAGTTCTTGTCTGACTTGCTCGGTAAACAAACAGGGTTGCTCTTTTGTACAAGAAGCCCTCCAGCGTCAGATGGATCTTGGATGGATCCAAGACTACCATGATAGGAACCCTTATCAGATCAACATGGTTCAGATCTTTGATATTCGCGTGATGAATACCAACCTGGTAGAGTTACATGCTGAACAGGTCCGACTCAGATTCCTGGTGTCACATAATTATCACAACTGTAAAGCGGGTTGCGAAAACGATCAGGGATGTGCCCTTGTCCAAGAGGCACTTCAGCACTTGTTAAATCATTGGTGGATGCCAATCTACATGGATGAGGATACTCAACAAATTAGTGTCAGTACAGGAATCCTACTCGGCGCCAGAGTCAGGATGTCCGACTTGTGGAAGCTAACCTAGTGAGGTTACATTGTATTCAAAGTGGGTGTGGCCAGGTGCCACCACACAACTATGAACGTTGTAATGTCTGTTCGGAACGTAATCAAGGGTGTTACCTTGTGAGAGCAGCTCTTCAGGGTCAGGTGGATCGTGGAGAGATTCGCCCATATCCGGGTTCTGGACCCATCAACTGGACGCCGAACTACCTTGCCAATCAAGTCGAGGATGTTGTCACAATCTCTGGTCGTCACCAGACCAGGGATGTTTTTTCCATCATCCCTCTACTTGACGAATCCAAAGTTCCCAACCGGGAACGGATCGAGATTACGTACGATGGTCAGAAAAATCAGAAGGCTCCCATAGTCATCTATCTGCCGGGACCACTACCATATGAATCAGCTAAGGCAATCCCTTACAAATACGGTGCAACAATAATTGAAAATGGAAAGGAAATTCCATTACCCTCTGTCGTGAATATTGCAGACATCAGTCGTGTAACACGGAGTGGCAGAATCTTCAACCGAGGGGTTGGGGAACCTAACAAAGAAAAGGAACTTCAGACGGAAGCTCTCGATCCATCAGTCGGTCAATCCAGTATTCCCGACCTTTCAAAAAACAATGATGAGATGTTGAAGCTTATCCAAAGGAGTGAATACAACATTGTCGATCAACTGTTACAAACTCCTTCAAAGATCTCTGTGTTATCACTGTTACTCAGTTCAGAATCGCATAGGGAGGCTCTACAGAAAGTCTTGGAGCAAGCCTTTGTGGAACAGGATGTAACAATCAGACAGTTCGATAGCATTGTCTCTAACATCACTTCCTGCAATAATTTGGGATTTAGTGATGAGGAATTACCCGAAGAGGGTCGCCGTCATAACATGGCGCTCAACATTACAGTTAACTGCCAGGACGATGGTTTAGCCAACGTACTGGTAGACACAGGGTCAGCCCTGAATGTTATGCCGAAGTCCACTTTGATGCAATTATCATTCAAAGGCCCTCCGATGAGAATCAGCGAGGTTGTCGTCAAAGCATTCGACGGATCCAGAAAAGCGGTTATCGGCGAAGTTGATCTTCCCATAACTATTGGTCCTCATACTTTCCAAGTCACTTTCCAGGTCATGGACATCCGGGAAACGTACAGTTGTTTATTAGGAAGACCTTGGATACATCAGGCTGAAGCGGTTACTTCAACCCTCCACCAAAAGCTAAAGTTCGTCAAGAACGATCAACTTGTCACAGTTTGTGGGGAACAAGCCTTGCTTGTGAGTAACTTGTCATCATCTGCTAGTGTAGAGCCCGAGGAGGTTATTGGAACGCAGTTCCAAGCACTTTCGATAAGCAAGAACAATCAGTTCAAAGAAGGAACTTCCATTTCTTCATACAACGATGCTATCAAAGCAGTCGAGAGTACCGATACGACGGGATGGGGACAACTTGTCATTCCTACTAGCATTACAACAAAGAAGGGTCTTGGTTTTTCTGCAACCTGTACCCGAATAGCTGCCAACGATGAAAGTCTTCATCCCCTTCAAAACTTCTCCCATAGTGGAGGTTTCCTTCACCCAGTGTCTCAAGCAGTACATGCTATCAATGAGGAAGATCCCTCTGACACAGAGGAAGAATGGAAGTCCTATCTTAACAAGGACGGTTATATGTCTCAGGACGAAACGCAAACTCCTTTTTGCTTCCCTACACAAAGTCCGAAATTTATACCCAGATCAGACGTCGAAATGATCTATGGAGATTGTGATCCAGAAGAATGTCGTGCTCCACCAAACTCATTAGAGGAGGACACTCTGATGAAAGACCAATTTGACTACAACTACTATGGTCCAATGGATGGTCTGCCAACGTGGCAGCCTTACCCAGGAAACTTGGGGCAAGAGAGTCAGCCGAACAATGAAAATCGGCTGACTGTCATTGAACTAAATACCTGTGTCCCCACCATGTCATGGGATCAACACTCAGGTCATTCAGAAACTACTCAACATGACGATGAATTTGCAACGTTTGCAAGACTAGAATTCATCAACTATGCTTTTCCCGAGGTCAACGTCATCGAGAGAGATGACTCCTCCAGTTCCAAGGAGGTGTGGGACACTTTGGGACAACCGAGTGGAAAATGCGACTATATGGTCAAGTACACCGCTCCCGAAAGCTCTCGTATCAGACTCGAATATATCCAGCCAACTGGATGGGGAGATACAGCTGAGAGCACAAATACTATGCAAAATACAACTGAGGAATCCTCCTACGACAACTCTGCCAGGGAGACAGATTCCAATGATCCCGCTCCACCAGAAATCAGCGTTATTTCTGAAGACAAATCAAGGAAGGTACCAGACTTTGTGATTCACCGAGGAGTTCGCCGCCAATGGGTTGCTGTCGATGTTCCGAAGGTCGTTCACCAGTCAAAGTAATTGCCATCTTTAATCTTTCACCCTGCCCAGGTGAAACGGATGTTTTGATAGGGCTCGCTTTCTGTAAATTTTCCCTCTTCGCTTCGTCCAAAGCGACAGAGTTTTGTTTTATAGGGCAGTAGTTTCAAGATTCGACTTGTTCATTAATAAAATAACGTCGTTCTGTAATTTCCGCATTAATTGCTATTTTCTCTTTTCGTTTTTTCAGAAAATGGTGATCCTAAAAAACAATTCAATAATAAAAACAAGCAGTAAAGAAAAATACACTGCACACACTTTCGCATTTTCTCTATCTCTTCTAAAACACGAATTATCACGTCATGCAGATTGCTTGTTTTAAACCCAGTTGAGACATACGATCCGATGCCTTCTCCCGACTTTGAGTTCCCAATATTCGAGGCTGAAGAAGAAGTTGACAACGAAATTCCAGAAGAGATCTCTCGACTACTCAGACAAGAGGAAAGGTCCATTGAACCTCACAAAGAGCCGTTGGAAACGGTAAACTTGGGTTTAGAAAAAGAGAGAAAAGAAATCAGGATTGGGACACTGCTCAGTCCAACTGCCAGAGAGGGTTTGATAAAGCTTCTCAGAGAGTTTCCCGATGTATTCGCTTGGTCCTATCAGGATATGCCAGGGTTGGATACCAACATTGTGGAACATCACTTACCGTTAAGATCGGAATGTCCACCAGTAAAGCAAAGGTTGAGACGGACTCACCGGACATGGCCATCAAAATTAAATAGGAGGTACAGAAACAGATCGACGCAGGTTTCCTCGCTACATCTGAATATCCTCAATGGTTAGCCAACATCGTACTCGTTCCCAAAAAGGATGGAAAGGTCAGAATGTGTGTTGATTACAGGGATCTGAACAAGGCAAGTCCAAAGGACGACTTTCCTTTACCACACATTGACATGCTGGTAGACAGCACAACAAAGTTCAAAATTTTCTCCTTCATGGATGGATTCTCGGGCTATAACCAGATCAAGATGGCGCCGAAAGACATGGAGAAAACTTCGTTCATCACCCCATGGGGCACCTTTTGTTACAAGGTAATGTCGTTCAGTTTGAAGAACGCCGGGGCAACCTATCAAAGGGCCATGACTACTCTTTTTCATGACATGATACACAAGGAAATAGAGGTATATGTCGATGACATGATTGCAAAATCTAAGACAGAAGAGGAGCATGTGACCCACCTGTCAAAACTATTCGAGCGTTTGAGGAAGTACAAACTCCGCTTGAATCCCAACAAGTGCACCTTCGGTGTCCGTTCAGGGAAACTGCTAGGGTTCATCGTCAGCCAGAAAGAAATTGAGGTTGATCCTGACAAGGTCAAGGCCATTCGAGAAATTCCTTCTCCGAAAACTGAGAAACAAGTCAGAGGATTCTTGGGACGTTTGAACTACATCTCCAGATTCATATTCCTTATGACCGCCACGTGTGCGCCGATTTTCAAATTACTCAAAAAGAACCAGGATTGCGTTTGGTCAGAAGATTGCCAAACCGCCTTCGACAGTATCAAGGAATATCTGTTGAATCCTCCGATTCTATCACCTCTAGTGGAAGGAAGACCACTGATCATTTACCTCACAGTCCTAGAGGACTCAATGGGCTGTGTGCTTGGCCAACAAGACGAAACAAAAAGAAAAGAGTCTGCCATCTACTATTTGAGCAAGAAATTCACCGACAGCGAGACTCGATACACTATGCTTGAGAAAACTTGCTGCGCTTTGGCTTGGGCAGCCAAACGTCTTTGCCAGTACATGATTCGTCACACTACTTGGTTGATCTCAGAAATGGATCCAATCAAGTATGTCTTCGAAAAACCTGCTCTTACGGGAAGGATTGCCCGTTGGCAGATGCTGTTATCAGAATATGACATAGAGTACCACGCTCAGAAAGCCGTTAAGGGAAGTATTTTTGCCGATCATTTAGCTTATCAACCGATTGACGATCAAGAATCAACCGAGTTTGACTTCCCAGACGAAGATGTCATGTATCTAAAGATGAAAGACTGCGATGAACCATTACCCAGTGAAGGGCCAGAACCAGGTTCCCAATGGGGACTAATCTTTGACGGAGTTGTCAATCATTATGGAAACGGAATTGGGGCAATCATTGTTACCCCTCAGGGTACCCACATTCCTTTCACTGCCAGACTTACGTTCAAGTGTACAAACAACGAGGCCGAATACGAAGCATGTATCATGGGTCTCGAAGAAGCGATTGATTTAAGGATAAAAAACTTGGATGTATACGACGACTCAGCCTTGGTTATCAATCAGATAAAAGGAGATTGGAACACATACCAATCAGGATTGATTCCTTACAAAGACTACGCACGAAGGCTGCTACCTTTCTTCAACAGAGTTGAGTTTCATCATATCCCTCGTGAGGAGAATCACATGGCTGATGCATTAGCCACTATCTCTTCCATGATTAGTGTAGGTCAATGGAGTGACATACCTAAGATCGACATCATGCGCCTTGAAAGGCCCGCTTACATCTTCACGATTGAAGCAGTCATAGACGACAAACCTTGGTATCACGATATCAAATGCTTCCTTCAGAGACAAGAGTACCCATCTGGGGCACTCAGAAAAGACATGAAAACCCTCAGAAGACTAGCAAGCAGCTTCTTCCTGAGCGGTGACACTCTTTATAAGAGAAATTTTAACTTGGTCTTGCTCCGATGCGTAGACAGACCAGAAGCAGACATACTGATGAAAGAAATTCACGAAGGGTCCTTTGGTACTCATGCCAACGGACACACAATGGCGAGAAAAATTCTGAGAGCAGGGTACTATTGGTTGACAATGGAATCCGACTGCTACAAGTACATGAGGAGGTGTCACAAGTGTCAGATATACTCCGACAAAATTCATGTACCGCCATCGCATCTCAAAGTTCTCTCTTCCCCGTGGCCTTTTTCCATATGGAGAATCGACATGATTGACTTGATCGAACCTAAGGCTTCAAACGGACATCGGTTCATCCTGGTAGCCATTGACTATTTCACCAAGTGGGTCGAAGCAGCGTCGTACGCTAATGTAACCCGACAAGTGGTGGTCCGATTTATCAAAAACAATATCATCTGCCGTTATGGTGTTCCAAGCAAGATCATTACTGATAATGGATCTAACTTGAACAATAAGATGATGAAAGAGTTGTGTGCAGAGTTCAAGATCGGACATCATAACTCATCTCCCTACTGACCAAAGATGAACGGAGCGGTAGAAGCGGCTAAAAAGAACATCAAGAAGATCGTTCAAAAGATGGTTGTAACCTACAAAGACTGGCACGAGATGCTACCCTTTGCGATTCACGGTTATCGAACATCTGTCCGCACTTTAACAGGGGCAACCCCTTTCTCTCTAGTATATGGCATGGAGGCAGTTCTCCCTATAGAAGTAGAGATCCTATCAATCCGGGTATTGATGGAAGCTAAGCTTTCAGAAGCTGAATGGTGTCAAAGTCGACACGACGAATTAAACTTAATCGAAGAAAAGAGAATCACGGCACTATGCCACGGTCAGTTGTATCAACAGAGAATGAAGAAGGCGTTCGACAAAAAGGTCCGACATCGCGTCTTCAGAAAAGGAGACAATCTTTTCTCACTGATTCTCGGGGAAAGTGGACTCCGAATTATGATGGCCCCTATGTGGTCACGAAAGCTTTCTCAGGCGGCGCCTAGAGACTTGCAACCATGGACGGAGGGAGAATTTTCCTACCCCGCAAATGTTGATGTAGTCAAGAAATACTTCGCCTAAACTAAAAAAACAAAAAACGTCTCGGTGGACTGAAAACCCGAAAGGGCGGTCCAGGCAAAAGTTAGAGAAATGAAAAAAAATAATCCCGATGGATTGGAAATCTCAAAGTACAATCCAGGCAAAATTTAGGGATAATGGCAAGTAATTATGTTCAACAGAGGCAAGTCCCTCAGCAGCAGCAGTTACACCATCCATCGGAGAAAACTCCAGTCAAGGTCATCTTCGACAGAAGCTCAGGATGTCCCGAATTCAAAGTTGGTAGAAGGATAGTGGTCGTTATGTTTCAACGTAGCCCTTTTCCCTGTAAATTTCCATTTTCTAACTTTGTAAATACTCTTTGGAATCACACGTTTGGCTGATCTCCGTCTTATCAATAAAATTTGAGCCCTTGTGCTTTTGTTTGTAATTCTCATTTATTTTAGCTTTACAGAACGACATTTTAATATGATTAACGATTCTTGAAATAAAACAAAAATGAATTTAGTTGTAAAACTTTTTCTGCTTTAAAATAAAGATGGCAATTTCTTTTGACTGTTAAACATCAAAAGAACATCAATCACTTCTCTAGAAGTAAGCGAACTTCAAAGTGCAGAATCAAAGTACTCCTTCTAACCCAGTACGCCTGAATGAAGGGATCAACTGTGTCAGAGACCTTGTTTCGTCTGACACGCCTCGGCCGAGTTCTCATCTCCTAAGCCCGACCAACATAGCTCCCAACAGGGACTATCTCTCCTAAGCAAGGTGGAATTGCTATTCTGAACCAAAGGTACTTCTTCGCCCCGTGATGGCTGAGTACCCAGTCATGTTCATCTTTTAGTTTGTGTGTCGCGTCAGTTTTGTCAGCATATACATACATACATCATGCATTATTGATTTGCATTCACATTTCATATTGCATCATTATCACTCTAGTCAGTCTTGTCCCCTAGTGATAGAAGTTCTCTCAATCAAGTTGTCAATTCTTGCCTCGTCAGGAAACGCTGCGTTTGAACAACCTCGTCTCCAGTTTATTTCTGGAAGGAAGTTGGCCCTTGACCACTTTGATAACTTGAACCTCTGAAAAACCAGAGGAACTTTCAGTCAGCATCACTCTTCGCTATTGAAGATGATATCCTTGCTTTCCCGGATTAAGGAAAATCCACAGAGAAAGCCTCGTAATCAGAGATTCGGCAGCATGCCAGTTTCGCTCCGAAAAGACTGCTGATGAAAAGGTCATCGGCACCTCAAAATTGGACCCCATCATATGGCATTTCTCCGGGAAGATCCCGAGAAAAGTATGATGTAAGACCCCAAGCCGGAAACAGTCTCTCGAGAGACTCGTTTTCCCTAGTAGAAATAAATGGCATCTCCAATAGAGAAGTTTGTGCAACTCTACAACTCAGACGACTGGGTTCCCCAGCAACTCTGACATCAAATTTTTTTTTGTCAAATGGCATCTCCCCAGGAAAATTCGGCGAGAAGTTTGAGGAAAACCGCTACGAACAACGTCCCTTGTCAATAAAGTTTATTGACAAAAGAAACTTAGACCAGTTCCTTGGTAGGAAACCAGGATCGAGGGGAAGTTTAAATCAGAAACTAAGACCAGTTCCTTGGCAGGAATCCAGGATCGAGGGGAAGTTAACAAGAGAAACTAAGACCAGTTTCTTGGTAGGAAACCAGGATCGAGGGGAGGTTTATCCCAAAAGGAAACTGAGACCAGCTCCTTGGCTGAAGACCAGGATCGAGGGGAAGTTTACCTTTTCTAAGCATCATCTCTTAGCTAAAGAAGATGAATGCGTAAGCTACCATTCATAACCACCATCAAAATTTCGGGTATTCCGATATTTAATCCTCTTGCACCCCGAATGCCCGAATACCTTCGTCATTCACACCTTCGTGTCCAAGAAGATTAAATAGGGGCATCTGTCATACCCCAAATTTTGACCACTAAGATTTCCCATCATTTTGAAAATCATCATCACAATATGGAGGAACCATCATACTTCATCAGTCTCCCCAAAGATGGGTGAGCATCCACTACAATCAAATTTAGGGTTCCCAGCCCTCTCAGAGTTCTTAGGCAAAGGATCAATCAAGGAATGACATGATCTTCAACTTGTATAACCTCTCAAACATCCACAATGGATCAAAATGACTCCCACTTCAAGGATCAAGCACAAGGCTGCTCCCTTCTAGGTGGATCAAGTCTCAAGATCGATAGTGTCACCAAATTAGGGTTTTGGTCGACCAGGGCCTCCAGATGGAAATTTTTCATCTGGGCACAAGCAAATGATCCAAAACCTAACCTAATATACTCCATGGAACCTCATGGACCCAATCATCAAGTCAATTTTGCCTCAGGGGATGCATTCATCAAAAATCAGGAATTAGGGTTTCTTGACCTAATTCACCCCTAAGTTGACTTTTAGGGCAAATCATGAGCCAAGACCTCAAGAGAGGGTTTGAGGGTCTCTAATGAACTATATTGATCCATTTGGAACAATGGATTAATCCAAGAAGCTTGAGCAACAAGTCTCAATTTCATCTGCACCACAATTAGGGTTTCGCGAGGACAGTCTACTTTAACTTTGACTTTTGACCAGGACATGCTCCCAAGCCCTAAGACATGATTCAATATACCTTATGACACCCATGGAACATGTCCGTCAAGTTTGATTTAGATCAAGGACATGATTTCATGAAGAATTGCACAGTTTGGAATTCATCTGATAAAAAGTCAACTGTGCACAAAAGTCAACTTTGACTTTTTGAGATTTTTCACCAAAATGGATTTTTAACCCTAAAATGATGTTAATGTATGATTTGAATCATCATTCATCAAGAAAAATCAAAGAAAGTGGGATAACTTGTAAAAGGGGCAACCATAAAAACTTAGAAAAATTTCTAAGTTATGGAAAAAGTGACACTAATGTGCCAACTTTGGAGGATCATAACTCCTAAACCACAAGGCCATTGTTCCCCATTCAAAGCTTAATTTGTAGATCTCATTGCCCTTTACAAAAGTTTCATACTGACCTATGTCCAAATTCCTCATGGATTTTGAGTTATGGAGTGATCAAAATCAAGAAAAGTCACTTTGTTCCAACACTTAGTTAAAATTTCACTAAGTCAAATTTTACCTTACTTTTTGCCAAATGTAGGGGGATTTTTCACTTGGATTCAAAAGAGATCAAAACCAAACATGTTCAAACAGTTGTTGTATCATGTAAGGGGTTTCCAAAATGGCCAAGAACATTACCAAATTCAATTTGAGTCATGAGATATGACATTGGCAAGTTGCCTTGCTGAAATCTGCCAAGGCAAGGCAGATTTTGCATTTTTGCTCGATTTTCCAAAATCAGCCAAATCCAAATGCTCCTATCCACTTGGACACCTCTGAGGATTGAATCTAAAGGGGACAATCACTGAGCCAAGCCTCCAAAGTCTTTGGAACAAGAAATAGCATGTTGAACCTAGAATGGCCAAAATAGGGACAAGACTCCAATTTTGGATTGGAGCATTTAATGGAAGCATCAAGGTGGCATGGTCTGAGCCATTTGCAACTGAATTCAGTCAAGACTTATCCAAGACCAAGGGAACCACAGCCCTGTGCCCTAACCTCTAGTCAATGGCTAGAGGAGACTTGGATTTCCATTGGCCAACATTGAACAAACACCTGCACAGCAGTTGCCATTCACTATTCCTTGCAAAACAAACTTGCTCTACTATAAATAGAGCTCAATTGTGATCAGTTTGAGTACACCAAAGCCATCAAACAGATGCTTTCCTCAAAACCTCTTCTTTCACTCCAATTTTGCCTTCTAAGGCAAGTCACTATCGGGTTTTGAGTTTGAGAGCTTTTCCAACCAAACCAATCACACACACACCTCACATACATCATATAGAAGTGATCCAAACACTCACATAACATCTGGAACACAGATTTCACAAAATCACCAGCCAATTGCTCAAGTTCTTGACAGATTTGCAGTTGGGGTACCATCTTAAGTTCCAGATCATTTCAATCCATTCCAAGCATTCATACACACTCCATGGCACCTAGGGAAGCTATCTAGATCATTGGAACCTAGCTGTAACACCTCTAACACAAATCACGATCACCAGCTGCAAGTGGTAAGCATGAGCTCTTCTAACTCTATAATCCATGCAATTTTTGCTGCACAATAATTTGGCCATATGTTCATAATCATGCATGGAATGTTTCCCCTCAATTAATTGCATTGTTTGAATCGTGTATCAAAAATCCTAGCCTTCATGCAGAAATTAGGGTTCTTGAGGATTTTTCGTGATTTCTTGTTTTATGCTTAATTTAAATGAAATTAATTGTCATAGACATGATCGTGAGGTTAAAACGAGTTGATTAGTAAGACCCATTTCTTTTCTTAAAACTCATTTGGGCCTCTATTAGAGTGTAAGACCCAACCCCCTGTGTACAGAAAACTTTTTGGGCCTCATTCGTTGTATAAGTCCCTCTGTACATTTTCAAATAAACGACGCGATCGTCGCCAGTTTAAAATTAACCACCTGGGCCTCTCCTTGAGCTATAAGACCCATTCAAAACTTTTGGGCCTCTAATAGAGTGTAAGACCCAATCCCCTTTTAACCAAAACATTTTGGGCTTCAGATATTGTATAAGCCCCTTCGCGTTAAAAGAAAATCTCGACGCGATCGCCATTTTTAACTAAAAGTCATTTGGGCCTACCCTCGTGTTATAAGCCCCACTCTTTTTCTTTAAAACTTTTTAGGCCTCTTGAGGGAGTGTAAGACCCATCCCTTTGTACAGAAAACAATCTTTTTGGGTCACAGTCACTTGTATAAGTCCCTCTGTACAAATTCAATAGTGCGCTCACTGATAAAACCCTGGGCCTCTCCTTGAGCTGTAAGCCCCAAATCTTTCTTTTTCAAAGTACTTTCTCCTTTGATTTTGAATATACTGTTGTTTTTCAATCTTTCTTTGTTGAACAACTAACCAAACAGCATGGAAGCTCTACAACCGAGTAAGTGTTTACACGCTTTTATATACATATTACTGTATTGTGGGGCTGTTTCGCTGTAAGTCTTCTTTCATAAACTCATATCAACTGTGTAATAATAGTATAGATATTTAGAGTTTCCCCGGCAACTACGTCTAGCATTAAGCCCGTTGATCACTCTTAAATAGTCAAAACTAGATCCCCATAGGATTACCAGACACAGTCTTCCCTCCTCTTGGGGTTAAACAATATGGAGACATGAAAGGCAGCATTCTCTGTGAACCCTTTCATAGACTGTCACTCGTAGAAGTTGTCAAAGAAACTCTATTCCCCAGAGATGATCTCTTCTCCGTGAATTGCATCTCTTGAGTTTCTTCCAAATTCTCGAACTTTCCTGGCTTGATCTATTTTCGGTGAATGGCATGTCTTGAATTTCTCGGGGTTTGGGGACCCACAGGCTTCTTAAAAGCACTTGTCAAGAAACTCTATTCCCCAGAGATGATCTTTTCTCCGTGAATGGCATCTCTTGAGTTTCTTCCAAATTCTCGAACTTTCCTGGCTTGATCTATTCCTCGTGAATAGCCTGTCTTGAATTTCTCGGGGTTTGGGGACCCATCGGCTTCTTAAAAGCATCGACCTCCTCTTGGGCATCGTACAAGGACCCACAGGCTTCCTAAAAGCAACCCCGCCTCCTCTTGGGCTTAGTACAAGGACCCGCCGGCTTCTTAGAAGTATTCACAGCCTCCTCTTAGGCTTCGTATAATGATCTCTTCCTCCGGGAATGATAGCCTTCTCTTGGGCTTCATACAAGGACCATTCGGCTTTTTAAAAGTTTCCAGCCTCCTCTTGGGCTTCGTACAAATTGTCCCGACGACCTCCTAGAGGTATAGGAACAGAACTTAGTCATCTGCATAGAACAATCCTTTCCAAGAGTCTACTACTGTTTCTCAAAGCATAGTACAAAAAATGAAACTCTAGACTTGGACAGTCTAATCTCCTTGAGTCTCAAAGACATTCTCAAGTGACCCCTTCGTTA
The DNA here is from genome assembly GCA_022829125.1 of Lathyrus tuberosus. Lineage (NCBI taxonomy): Eukaryota > Viridiplantae > Streptophyta > Magnoliopsida > Fabales > Fabaceae > Lathyrus > Lathyrus tuberosus. The sequence goes on from JALAZF010000003.1 coordinate 14,808,345, forward strand.
AATAGGAAGAAAACCCGTAGACTCGGACAGTCTCAATACCCTTCGGATTTCCCACTTCCTTAAAGAACAGGAATAACCCGGATCCTCGAATCAAATCCTTGAGTACAACATTACTCATATAAGAACTGATTTTCTCTTTAAAATCAGTATACCGGATCTGTCACTTAACTGAAACAGTAACCATAGCCTCCTCTTGGGCTTTGTACAATGATTCTCCCCAGCGGAGCTAACAATTTTAGCCTCCATCTCGGGCTTCGTACGAGATACCAGAGACTCCCTCGTTGAGTCAATCACCCCTTTCGCCTCCATCTCGGGCTTTATACGAGATACAAAAAGGTTCTTATTGAGCCAAACAAACAACAACCTCCATCTCGGGCTTCTTACGAGATACAAAAACTCTCTTGTTGAGTCAAATAGCCTTCATCTCGGGCTTTATACGAGATACCAAAAGACTCTATCGTCGAGTCAAAACCTTTTAGCCTCTCTCTCGGGCTTTGTACGAGACACATATTAGCCTCCTCTTAGGCTTTGTATAAGAAAACCACTGGTTGATCCAATCAACCTTTTAGCATCAAAGCTGTGCCTCGTTCACAGTACACAAACATCAACAACTCTTTCCCCTTCATCTAATTGTTGTAAGCGGCAAGCCTCAGGATCATCTACATCCATGCCACTGTCCCTCTTTTAGCATGAGAAATTCCTAAGGAAAGATGGCATTGCTCTACACTGAGTTAAAGTCTTCTCCTTTAGGTTGGAAATACCCTATAAAGGAAATTATGGCATTGCCAGATTCACATATCCCGGTTAAAGTAATTCTCCCTTATAAATAGTTGTGACAAACAGACCCCCTTTAGAGATGACAAATTCTCTCTAAGGTCAACACCTTCAGCTTCACATCTTGGGCTTTGAACAAGATACAAACTACCTTTCGCTTCACGTCTTGGGCTTTGAACAAGACACCAAAACAACCATTTCCTCCCATAGAATAGGAGGAACTACGAACGCTCTGATTTCCTTGTTGCGGTAAACGGGAATACGTAGGCATAAGATTGAAAGAAAAATCTTAGCGAGCACACTAAACAAAAAACCCAAAATCCCATACTCTCACATATCTATCAAGAAGCATCCGTCCTAAACATCTAAACCGACGCCACTTTTAAAAAAATACACCCAATAGAGACCCCGAATCTTTGTAGCATCTGTAACCTAACAGACTGCTGTTTAACCTCAGTTTGCAAGCAGGGTTAATTTGAGACATCTATTTCCCTTCCTTCATCAGCTTTAATAGGATAAAAAATGAATCGAACTGTAGACACCAAAGAGCGATAGCGCTTTGCAACCGCGTCCAAAATCGCTCGCTACAACATGACCACTAAGGAAGGAATCCAAGGTTTACCAGCCAAGTTTTTGGTAGAGAAACCCCTATACTTTGCCAGTATAGGAAACATTACTGCTTTCGAAGATATCTTTGTTCTGCTCACATACGGGTTGTTCCTTTTTCCCACCATCGATAACTTCATCGATACCAATGCCATTAAGATATTTCTGATTGGAAACCCTGTACCAACCTTACTTGCAGACGCTTATCATTCTGTACACTTAAGGAATTTTTACTGCGGAGGAATGATCACATATTGTGTACCCCTGCTATACAAATGGTTCACTTCCCATTTACCTAAGTCTGTTGCTTTTTGGGATCATAAGAGTACTCTACGTTGGTCACAGAGAATCATGTCTCTTACCAACTCTGACATAGATTAGTATAATCGGATCTATGACGAGATAAGGATCATTGACAAATGTGGAAATTTCCCTAATGTACCCCTCATAGGAACTAAAGGAGGAATCTGCTATCATCCAATTTTAGTTCGCCGTCAACTTGGATACCCGATGAAGCATATCCCACATAATGTTCATCTGGAAGGTCTTTTCTTCAAGGAAGGAGAAAATGACAGGGCACTAAAGAAGGAAATAGTGCATGCCTGGAAACACATTCATAGGAAAGGAAGAGAGTCTTTAGGAAGACCAGACTGTACCTCCATGGAACCTTATCTCCAATGGGTACAAATTAGAGCCCTCAGGCTGAGGATGCCTTACCCTCGTCAAGAAGTTCTTCCGTTAAAGGAATCTGTCTTTTATTTTATGTCTGATACTGAAAAACTCCAGGTCGCTCTCAACAAAGTTCAACGGGAGAAAAGCTCTTGGAAAAACAAGTACCGAATTCTCAATGTGGAGTGTACCAAAATTCAGCAACTGTTAAAAGAAAAGGACGCTCTGATTAAGATATTAGAGCAACATGTTGTAGAAAATCAAGAAGACCGAAGAAATTTGCTCGCTCCTTTCACTTGGCAAAGAACCGACAACCCAAAAACGGCACAAGAGCCCCGGTCAAAGAAAAGGAAAATACCAGAACCAGCACTTGAGCCCTCCACAGAGAGGACTCAGGATCCATAAGCTTAGACTTTTTCAGCACTTTGTAAAATACTGTATTTCCATTTCTGCAATCTTTCAAATTCAATAAAACGGGATCTCCCCACTTTATGATATTTGCAATCTATTTGTTGAATTTTCTTTTAGATTAAAACAAAAAATTAATATATATCATTGCATATCATTCGTCATTCTCATATAACACATTCTTCTTATCTTTGAATCTCACGTATATGTCACGATTCTACAGTTAAACTGTCTCATTCGTACAATACTCGGCCCAATCGACAAAAGAAAATGGACGATCTCGAGGAAGAGAACAGAGAGCTGAGAGAAGAAATCGACGCTCGGAAAGAAGATTTGAGAAAACTTCACAGTGACATGCAATCTCTGGCAGCAGCTCAGAGGCAACAACAAAGGACTGTGATCTCGAAGATCACATCTACAGCCATAGTAGAGACATATGATCCTCGGTACAACATGCCCAAATATAGTCCCTGGGGCATGCCTATCAACTTTATCCCTGAAGGATATATCCTGCCGGTCACGGAAGACCCAGAAACTGCAGCAGGAACCGCTGAGCCTGAAGATTACAAACTTCTGAAAAGTGAAGACGCAAGAGTGATGACAGCGACACCTGAAGGTTACAAACTTCGGGGCATAGAAGAACCAAGAGTCACTGTTGTAATGACTATACCATAACCCGTTGTACACACTGTCCCGGAAGGACAGATTCCACAAGTAATCTCTGGTGGAAATGAAGATATGTACGACAGGATGAATGAGTTCCAGGAACAATTCCTGGAGATGCAGAAGGAACTGCATGCCATTCGCGGCCAGGATTTATTTGGAAAGGACGCCGCAGACCTTTGTCTGGTCCCTAATGTGAAAATCCCGCACAAATTCAAGGTGCCTGACTTTGAGAAATACAAGGGCAACTCTTACCCTCAAAGTCATTTGGTGATATACACTCGAAAGATGTCAACTCAAACAGAGAATCAACAACTATTGATCCATTATTTCCAAGACAGTTTAACCGGTGCCGCACTCAAATGGTACATGGGTTTAAACCGTACCAAGATCGTCACTTTCAGAGATCTTGGCGCTGCCTTCGTTCAGTAGTATAAGTATAACCTGGACATGGCACTAGACAGAGATCAACTCAGAGCAATGTCACAGAAGGACAAGGAAACTTTTAAGGAATATGCTCAGAGATGGCGTGAAATTTCCGCCCAGATTTGTCCCCCTCTTGAGGAAAAAGAGATGACAAAGATCTTTTTGAAAACCTTAAGTTTATTCTATTACCACCGAATGGTCGCTAGTACCAGAAAATCCGCCTTTTTGGTTCAAAGCAGATCAAACTTGCCCTTACCATCAAGGAGGACCAGGGCACAACATTGAAAACTGTCTCAGCTTCAAATCTGATGTACAGAAGCTTGTCAGGAACGGGGCATTATCTTTCAAGGATACAAATCCAAATGTTCAGACGAACCCGTTGCCTCAACATGAGAAAACTATAGTAAATTTGATAGAGGAAGAATCTAACCACAACTATTAAATTCACGATGTACTCCTATTAGGAACCAATTTGGTCAAGATGCATTGCAGACAGAGCAGATACAGTCATGTACCGTCTCACAATTGTCACCAGTGTGATATCCGCTCAAAGAATAATCAAGGATGTCCCGTAGTGCAATCAGCTTTACAAGAACAAATGAATCTTGGATGGATTCAAAATCACAGAATCCGTGAGGTCAATATGGCCCACGCAAACCCCAACATTGTTCAGATCCACAACATTCTGGCAATGAATGTCAACTTGGTGGCAATGCACTATAGGCAAAGCCAACATCATGGCCTGCCACGACACAATTACAATTCCTGTCCGATCTGCTCAGTAAACAATCAGGGATGCTCTTTTGTACAAGAGGCCCTCCAGCATCAGATGGATCTTGGATGGATCCAGGATTATTGTGATAGAAGTAGCCATCAAGTCAATTTGATTTAAATCTTTGATATTCGCTTGATGAATACCAGTCTAGTAGAATTACATGCTAAGCAAGCCAGACTCGGTTTTCTGGCTTCACATGATTATCAGGACTGTAAAGTGTGTCATTGTAATACCCCAAATTTTGACCACTTAGATTTCCCATCATTGTGAAAATCATCATCACAATGTGGATGAACCATCATGCTTCATCAGTCTCCCCAAAGATGGGTGAGCATCCAATACAATCAAAATTAGGGTTTCAAGCCCTCTCTGAGTGCTTAGACAAAGGATCAATCAAGAAATGACATGATCTTCAACTTGTCTAATCTCTTAAATATCCACAATGGATCAAAAAGGACTCCCACTTCAAGGATTAAGCACAAGGCTGCTCCCTTCTAGGTGGATCAAGTCTCAAGATCGACAGTGTCACCAAGTTAGGGTTTTGGTCGACCAGGGCCTCCAGATGGAAATTTTCATCTGGGCACAAGGCAATGATCCGAAACATGACCTAATATACTTCATGGAACCTCATGAACCCATGCATCAAGTCAATTTTGCCTCAGGGGATGCATTCATCAAAAATCAGGAATTAGGGTTTCTTGACCTAATTCACCCCTAAGTTGACTTTTGGGACAAACCATGAGCCAAGACCTCAAGACATGATTTGAGGGTCTCTAATATACCATATTGATCCATTTGGAACAATGGATTAATCCAAGAAGCTTGGGCAACAAGTCTCAATTTCATCTGCACCACAATTAGGGTTTTAAGGGAAAAGTCAACTGTAACTTTGACTTTTGGCCAGGACATGCTCCCAAACCCTAATACATGATTGAATATACCCTATGACACCCATGGAACATGTCCATCAAGTTTGATTTAGGTCAAGGACATGATTTCCTGAAGAATTGCACAGTTTGGAATTCATCTGATAAAAAGTCAACCGTGCACAAAAGTCAACTTTGACTTTTTGAGATTTTTCACCAAAATGGATTTTTAACCCTAAAATGATGTTAATGTATGATTTGAATCATCATTCATCAAGAAAAATCAAGAAAAGTGAGATAACTTGTAAAAGGGGTAACCATAAAACTTAGAAATTTTTCTAAGTTAAAAATAAAGTGGCAAGGGTACCAACTTTGAAGGACCATAACTCCTAAACCACAAGGCCATTTTTTCTCATCCAAAGATGGATTTGTAGCCCTCATTATCACCTACAAAAACTTCAACTACAAGTTATTCCAATTCATTAAGGATTTTGAGTTATGGAGTGATCAAAGTGGCTGAAAAGTGAAAATGTCACTTTTTCCAACACTTAGTGAAATTTTCACTAAGTCAGATTCTGCCTCACTTTTTGCCAAATGTAGGGGGATTTTTCACTTGGAATTAAAAGAGATCAAAACCAAACTTGTTCAAATAGTTGTTGTATCATGTAAGAGCTTTCCAAAATGGCCAAGAACATTGCCAAATTCAACCTACACCATGAGATACAACATTGCCAAGTTGCCTTGCTGAAATCTGTCAAGGCAAGACAGAATTTGCAACTTTGGTCGATTTGCCAAAATCAGCCAATTTCAATTGCTCCAATCCACTTGGACACCTCAGAGGATTGAATCCAAATGGGACAATCACTGAGCCAAGCCTCCAAGGTCCAAGGAACAAGAAATAGCATGTTGAACCTAGAGTTGCCAAAATAGGGACAAGACTTCAAATTTGGAATGAGGCATTCAATGAAAACATCAAGGTGGCATGGACTGAGCCATTCTCATCTGAAATCAGTCAAGACTTATCCAAGACCAAGGGGACCAAAGCTCTGTGCCCTAACCTCTAGTCAATGGCTAGAGGAGACTTGGATTTTCATTTGCCAACATTGGCCCAACCTACTTACCAGCTGCCATGCACTATTCCTTGCAAAACAAACTTGCTCTACTATAAATAGAGCTCAATTGTGGTCAGTTTGAGTACACCAAAGCCATCTAACAGTTGCTTTCCTCAAAATCTCTTTCTCTTGGCAAAAATGCCTTTCTTAGCAAGGTAGCTATCGGGTTTTGAGTTTGAGAGCAATTCCAATCAAACCAATCACTCACACACCTCACATACATCATATAGAAGTGATCCAAACACTTAGATTACTTCTGAAACACCAATTTCACAAAATCACCAGCTGGTTGCTCAAGGTTTTAACCAAAGTGCAGCTGAGGTACCACCAAATGATCCTGCCAATTTCAATCAAGTCCAACCATCCAAACACGATCCATAGGGTGTAGGGAAGCTGTTCAGATCATCACCACTCATCTGTAACACCTCCAGATCAAAAATCACTTTGAACTTGCTGTCACGACTTGGAGGTAAGCCTAAACTTGGCCATCTCTCAATCTATGCATATTTCCTCGCACAATAATTTGGCCATATGTTCATAATCATGCATGGAATGTTTTCCCTCAATTAATTGCATTGTTTGAATCGTGTATCAAAAATCCTAGCCTTCATGCAGAAATTAGGGTTCTTGAGGTCTCTTCGTGATTTCTTGTTGTATGTTTAATTTAAATGAAATTAAAGTACATAGACATGATCGTGAGGTTGAGGCGAGCATAATGATATGTGGATTGCATGATATGATTACGTATTCATGGAGATTGGATAGAAAATGCAAATCTGAGAAACCAAGAACACGCGCGTGTTCTTCAGCCGTTCTTGGCGCCATTTTTTAGAAATTCAAATATTTGAATTTTGTGATTTTGTTTAATTGATTCAAAAATTAATTTCTCTATGAGTTTTAATGATTTTGAGTTGATTCTTTTTTTAATAATTCACAAAAATGTTAAAATATTTTATTTTCACAAAAAATACCAAAAATATTATTTATTTCATATAATTGATATTTTTGCAAAGAATTAATATTTTAATTGTTTTTGACATTTTAAATATTTTTTCTACATTGATTTTGCAACTTTTAATGCTTTCTAATCATTTTGTAGGTCAATACTTAATTTTTGAAGTATTAATCCAAGATCACAATTTGTTTTCCATGTGTTAAACAATTTTTGATCATTTTAATTGAATTTTTATTCAATTAAATACATTTTGAAAACAAATTAGGGTTTTGGATTAATTCAACCCTCATAAATCACTTTCAAACCTTTTTGGTCCTCTTGAGAGAGTGTAAGACCCATCCCCCCTTGTACAAAAACTTTTTGGGCCTCACTCATTGTATAAGTCCCTCTGTACAAGTAAACGGCGCGATCGTCGCCCGTTAAAAAATAAAAATCATCTGGGCCTCTCCTTGAGCTATAAGACCCATTCAAAACACTTTGGGCCTCTATTAGAGTGTAAGACCCAATCCCCCTTTTAACCAAAACATTTTGGGCCTCACTTATTGCATAAGTCCCTCTGCGTTAAAAGAAAACCTCGGCGCGATCGCCATTTTTAAACGAAAAAATCATTTGGGCCTACCCTCGTGTTATAAGCCCCACTCTTTTTCTTTAAACCTTTTTGGGCCTCTTGAGAGAGTGTAAGACCCATCCCTTTGTACAGAAAACAATCTTTTTGGGCCACAGTCACTTGTATAAGTCCCTCTGTACAAATTCAACAGTGCGCTCACTGATAAAACCCTGGGCCTCTCCTTGAGCTGTAAGCCCCAAATCTTTCTTTTTCAAAGTACTTTCTCCTTTGATTTTGAATATACTGTTGTTTTCAATCTTTCTTTGTTGAACAACTAACCAAACAGCATGGAAGCTCTACAACGGAGTAAGTGGTTATCGCTTTCATTTACTGCTTTCATATTATAAACTGTATTGTGGGGCTGCTCACTGTAAGTCTCCTTTCATAAACTCATATCTACTGTGTAATAATAGTATAGATATTTCGAGTTTCCCCAGCAACTACGTCTAGAACTAGGTGACGCCGTTTCATTTATTCGTAGAAATAGACGCCTAGATCCCCAATAGGAGCACCAGATACAGTCTTCTCCTAGGCTGTCCTCCTTAGGAATCGTCAAGAAGCTCTACTCCCCAAGATGAATGTATTCTCCGTGAATGGCATCTTTGAGTTTCTTCCAAATTCTCTAACTTTCCTGACTTGATTTATTCCTTGTGGATAGCTTGCCTTGAATGTCTCGGGGTTTGGGTACCCACTACGGTCATAATCTTGGACCTTAACTAAGGAACCCTCTTTAAAAGCTAAAAAGTCGCTGGATAGTAAACCTCGCACGTTTACCAGTGGTTTTTATCTTTAAAAGAGTTATCTCTCCTAATGGAAAGGAGATGATAGACCCACGGGCTTCTTAAAAGCATCGGCCTCCTCTTGGGCATTGTTCAAGGACACTACGGCTTCTTAGAAGTATTCACAGCCTCCTCTTAGGCTTCGTATAATGATCTCTTCCTTCGGGAATGATAGCCTCCTCTTGGGCTTCGTACAAGGACCCGTCGGCTTCTTAAAAGTTTCCAGCCTCCTCTTGGGCTTCGTACAAATTGTCCCGACGACCTCCTAGAGGTATAGGAACAGAACCTAGTCATCCTCATAGAACAGTCCTTTCATAGAGTCTACTACTGAGTACAGTGTTGCTCATATAAGAACTGATTTTCTCTTTTAAAATCAGTATATTGGATCTGTCACTCAACTGAAACAAACCTTTAGCCTCCATCTCGGGCTTCGTACGAGATACAAAAACACTCTCTTGTTGAGTCAAACTTTTAGCCTCTATCTTGGGCTTCGTACGAGACACATAAAAACTCCCTCGTTGAGTCAATCACCCCTTTTCGCCTCCATCTCGGGCTTTATACGAGATACAAAAAGGTTCTTATTGAGCCAAACAAACAATAGCCTCTATCTCGGGCTTCGTACGAGACACAAAGACTCTATCGTCGGGTCAAAAACTTTTAGCCTCTCTCTCGGGCTTTGTACGAGACACAAAATAGCCTCCTCTTAGGCTTTGTATAATGATTTTCCTAGCGGAAATTAGCCTCCTCTTAGGCTTTGTATAAGAAAACCACTGGTTGATCCAATCAACCTTTTAGCATCAAAGCTGTGCCTCGTTCACAGTACACAAACATCAACAACTCCTTTCCCTTCATCTAATTGCTGTAAGCGGCAAGCCTCTGGATCATCTATATCCACGCCACTGTCCCTTTTTTAGCATGAGAAATTCCTAAGGAAAGATGGCATTGCTCTACACTGAGTTAAAGTCTTCTCCTTCAGGTTAAAACCCTTTCTTCGGAAATTATGGCATTGCTCGGATCCGCGTATCCCAGTTAAAGTAATTCTCCTTCTCCCCTCTTTAGAGATGACAAATTCTCTCTAAAGTCGAGGTCTTTCAGCTTCACGTCTTGGGCTTTGAACAAGACACAAATAGACCTTTCAGCTTCACATCTTGGGCTTTGAACAAGATACAAACTACCTTTCGCTTCACGTCTTGGGCTTTAAACAAGACACCAAAAACACCCATTTCCTCCCATAGAATAGGAGGAACTACGAACGCTCTAATTTTCCTGTTTCGGTAAACGGGAATACGTAGGCATAAGATCGAAAGAAAAGATCTTAGCGAGCGCAATCAACAAAAAACCTAAATCCCATATCTCCATCAATTAAAAGCAGTAATTCAAAAGCATCAGTCCTAACATCCTAATCCTTGTTCCCCGCCAGAAACCTTCTGCCCAGGTAAAAAAAAGAAGAAGAAAGAAAGAGAACCGTATTGGCGAAAATACAAATAACCAGTACAAAAGCCCCCTACATTGATAACATCCGTAACCTAACAGACCGCTGTTTAAACTCAGTATGCAAAGCAGGGTTAATTGGAGACATCTATTTCCCTTCCTTAGTCAGCTCACAATAGGATAAAAAATGAATCGACCTGTAGTCAAAGCTCAAACCGCAGAGAGCGACCAGCGCTTAAGAACCGCGTCCAAAATCGCTCGCTACAGAAAAAATGGCGCCCACCGTGGGGCTTATCTCTCTTTCTTACAATTTTGGGACGTTGACCTCTTGCTGGTCCATCTCTCTTTTGTGTGAATACCACAGATTAGGGCTTCCGCCGGGGAACCCATTTTCTGTCAGGAACTTAGGATTCTTAGCTTTAAAGGTCTAGGATGATTAGGACAAATATATATACTGCTTTTCCTAATTGCTATACGTGTTTATTTTTCTGCTAATGGGAATGCGGGTGATGCCGTATGTGGAAAGATTGAGTATACACCTAGAAAAGCCAAACCCTTTCGTAGTGCGGAAACTATCGGAAATAGTTGTTACGCGATACTACCCTCATTTGAGGCTGGTGATCTATTCTCGGTGAATAGCACTCACTCTAAGATTGCACACAACTCGCTGGCGATCCGCTTGTTGTCTGCCTTCCTGGGAGGAGCTGATGATAATGCGTACAGGTACAAAAATCACCCTAGTATAAACCTTTGGGGATGGGTAGAGCCTTGACTTCATGACAACGACCCTCTGACCCCATGTTTTTTCTATGTTTTTGTGTGCTGCATTCATGCATCCATTTAATAAAACATTAAAACATTCAAAAAACTTCTCTTCTAGTCTCTCTGTTTTTCAAATTAAACTAAGACTGTGATTGCAAATATCAGAGAAAAAGATTACGCTAATGGATTTCGGTAGAAGGAGAACTCGCCAGTATACCTTCAAGGTTCCAAAACTAGGGGATTTGAGAAGGTTAGCAAGGATGATCGTTAACCTAGAGGCTTTCAGAGCCAAGCACGGTGGTTTGCTACCACTGTTAAGAGTCCATGTGATTGAGGGAATCATGGATGCGCTCATTCAGTTTTACGATCCGGTTTATCACTGTTTCACATTCCCGGATTACCAACTATCACCAACGCTGGAGGAGTATTCTCATCTGACTGATTTACATATCACTGATCGAGCTCCATTTTCTAGACTGGAAGAAATTCCAAAGAATCAGACTATTGCAATAGCAATTCATTTGGACGAGTCTGAGGTCAGGACTCACATGACCACTAAGGGTGGCATCCAAGGTTTGCCAGCCCAGTTCTTGACAAAGAAAGCTCTGTACTTTGCTAGTATAGGGAACAGGACTGCTTTTGAAAACATCTTTGTCTTGCTCACCTACGGGTTATTTTTGTTTCCCAACATTAATAATTTCGTCGATATCAACGCTATTAAGGTTTTTCTCATTGGGAACCCTGTGCCGACTTTGCTCGCAGATGCGTATCATTCTATACACTTAGGGAATTTGTACAGCGGAGGGGAGATCACATGCTGTGTACCTTTGCTCTACAAATGGTTTATCTCTCACTTGCCCAAGTCTGCTGCTTTTTGGGATTGCAAGAGTGTCTTACGTTGGTCGCAGAAGATCATGTCTCTCACCAATTCCGATATAGATTGGTGTAATAGGATTTATGAGGGAATCAGAATCATTGACCGTTGTGGAAACTTCCCCAACGTACCCCTCATAGGAACTAAGGGAGGAATCAACTATCATCCGATATTGGTTCTTCGTCAATTTGGATACCCGATGAGACACATCCCACTGGGTGTTCATCTGGAAGGTCTTTTCTTCAAAGAAGGAGAAAGTGACAGAGCACTAAAGATGGAAATAGTGCAAGCTTGGAAACATGTCCATAAGAAAGGACGAGAGTCTCTGGGAAAATCGGACTGTGTCTCGATGAAGCCTTATCTCCATTGGGTACAAACTAGAGCTCTCAAGCTAAAGATGCCTTATCCTCGTTACGGAATTCTTCCACCAAGGGAAACTGTCATGTACTTCATGACGGAAACTGAAAAGCTTCAGGTTACTCTCAACAAAGTTCAAAAGGAAAGAAGATCTTGGAAGAACAAGTACCGCACCCTCGACGTAGAGTGTATCCAAATACAGCAGGAGAAAGATGCTCTGATTGAAATTTTGGAGCAGCATGCTGTAGAGAATCAAGATGACCAAAGGAATTCGCTCGCTCCTTTCACCTGGCAAAGGAATGACAACCCGACAACGGCCCAAGCGCCCCGGTCAAAGAAAAAGAAGATACCAGAATCAGCACCCGGTTTCTCCTCAGAGAGGACTCGGGACCCATTAGTTTAGGTTTCTGTTTCTACACTTTGTAATCTACTGTATTTCCATTTCTGTAATCCTTTGGAATTCAATAAAAAGGGGTTTCCCCACTGTTTGATATTTGCAATCTAATTGTCGAAGTTTATTTTGATTAAACAAAAAAACAACAATTAATATAATCATTGCATTCATCATTCTCACATCGCGTATTCTCCTTACCTACGAATCTCACGTTTGTGTCTCGATTCTAGAGTCAAACTGTCTCATTCGTATAATACTCGGGCCAATCGTCAGAAAAGGATGGATGATCTTGAGGAAGAAAACAGAGAGTTGAAAGAAGAGATCGACGCTCTGAGAGAGAATATGAGAAAGCTTCGTAATGACATGCAAGCCATGGCAGAAGCTCAACTACAAAAAACTGTGATCTCAGAGATCACCTCAATGCCCATCATAGAAAAGTATGATCCTAGGTATCAGATGCCGAAAGATCGTCCTTGGGGCATGCCTGTTAACTATATCCCGGAAGGATATGTTCCACCGATCACTGAAGATCAGGGAATCACAACAGAAGCCGCTGGGCCTGAAGGTCACAAACTTCGGGAAAGCGAAGATGCTAGGGGCATACTAAAGACTCCTGAAGGTTACAAACTTCGGGAGGCACCAAGACTTACTGCCATAGTCACGGTACCACCCCCTGTGGTGCACACTGTCCCGGAAGGACAGATTCCACAGACACCTTCTGGTAAGAAGGAAACTATGTTTGACAGAATGGATGAATTCCAGGAGCAGTTCTTGGAAATGCAGAAAGGGCTGCAAGCCATTCGCGGTCAGGATCTATTTGGAAAGGACGCCGCAGACCTCTGCTTGGTCCCAAATGTGAAAGTCCCGCACAAGTTCCAAGTTCCCGACTTTGAAAAATACAAGGGTAACTCTTGCCCTCAAAGCCATCTGGTGATGTACGCTTGGCGGATGTCAGCTCAGACGGAGAATCAGGACCTGCTGATTCACTACTTACAGGATAGTTTAACCGGTGCCGCACTCAAATGGTACATGGGTTTAAACCGTACTACGATCAGTACATTCAGAGATCTTGGTACTGCCTTTGTCCAACAATACAAATACAATTTGGACATGGCACCCGACAGAGATCAACTCAGATCAATGTCGCAAAAGGACAAGGAAACCTTTAAGGAGTATGCTCAAAGGTGGCGTGAAATTGCCGCTCAAATTTGTCCACCTCTTGAGGAAAAAGAGATGACAAAAATCTTCTTAAAGACCTTAAGCTCATTTTACTATGACCGAATGGTTGCCAGTGCGCCCAGTGATTTCACCGAAATGGTCGGCATGGGCGTACGTCTTGAGGAAGCCGTCCGAGAAGGACGTTTGGTAAAAGACACTGGATCGACGAGCGGTACTAAAAAATACGGTAGTGCTCTCCCTAAGAAAAAAGAGCAAGATATTGGGAATATCTCTCTCGGAAAGCAAAGGCGACGTTATCAACCAGTAGCAGCTGTAATTCCTGCTACCAACCCCGCGCCTGTTCCTATGTATCAACCTCAGGTTGCGCAGAGCCAACCTGACCAACAAAGGACACAACAGCCTCTTCAGCAGGCTAGTCCACCATATAACAACAACCGTACAATACGGCCACCAGGATTTGATCCTATACCCGTAACGTACGCAGAGCTGTTTCCGTTACTGCTGGCTAAGGGGTACATTCAGACTAAGTCTCCCCTTTCAGTTCCGGAAAATCCGCCTTTTTGGTTTAAAGCGGATCAAACATGCCCTTATCATCAAGGAGGTTCAGGGCATAACATTGAGACTTGCCTCAATTTCAAATCCGACGTGTAAAAGCTTGTTAGGAGCGGGCTCTTATCTTTCAAAGATATGAATCCCAATGTTCTCACGAACCCGCTGCCTCAACACGAGAAAGCTGCAGTCAATCTGATTGAGAAAGAGACTAACAATGTCTATCAAATTCACGATGTACTCTTGTTAAAGACCAATCTGGTCAAGATACATTGTAGACAGAGTGGATATGGCCATGTGCCACCTTATGATTATCACCAGTGTGATATCTGCTCTAAAGATAACCAAGGATGTTCGGTAGTGCAATCAGCTCTACAGGAACAAATGGATCTTGGATGGATCCAAGAGCACCGAGTTCGTGGAGTTAACATGGTTTACACGAATTCCAACGGCATTCAAAACCACGACATCCGTGCGATGAATGTCAACTTGGTGGCGATGCACTCAAGGGAAAGCCAGTATCATAATCTGCCGCGGCACGATTACAGTTCCTGTCTGATTTGCTCGGTAAACAAACAGGGATGCTCTTTCATACAAGAGGCCCTCCAGCGTCAGATGGATCTTGGATGGATCCAAGACTACCATGATAGGAACTCCTATCAAATCAACATGGTTCAGATCTTCGACATCCGCGTAATGGATACCAACCTGGTAGAGTTACATGCTGAGCAGGTCCGACTTGGATTCTTAATATCACATGACTATCAAAATTGTAAAGCGGGTTGCGAAAACGATCGAGGTTGTACCCTTGTCCAGGAGGCACTTCAACACTTGTTAAATCACTGGTGGATGCCAATCTATATGGACTAAGATACTCAGCAGATTAGTATCAATAACAGGAATCCTACTCGTCGTCAAAGTCAGGATGTCCGATCAATGGAAAGTAACCTAGTGAGGTTACATTGTATTCAAAGTGGGCGTGGCCAGGTGCCACCACACAACTATGACAGTTGTAGCGTCTGTTCGGAAAGTAACCAAGGGTGTTACCTTGTGAGAGAAGCTCTTCAGGGTCAGGTCGATCATGGAGAAATTCGTCCATATCCAGGTTCTGGACCCATCAACTGGACGCCGAACTACCTTGCCGATCAAGTTGAGAATGTTGTCACAATCTCGGGTCATCATAGGACCAGGGATGTTTTTGCCATCATTCCTCTACTTGACGAATCTAAAGTTCCCAACCAGGAACGGATCGAGATTACTTATGATGGTCAGAAAAATCAGAAGGTTCCCATAGTCATCTATCTACCGGGGCCCCTACCGTATGAATCAGCTAAGGCAATCCCTTACAAATATGGTGCAACAATAATCGAGAATGGAAAGGAAATTCCATTACCCTATGTCGTGAATATTGCAGACATCAGTCGTGTAACACGGAGCGGTCGAATCTTCAACCGAGGGGTTGGAGAACCCAACAAAGAAAAGGAACTTCAGGCGGAAATTCCTGATCCACCAGTCAGTCAATCTGGTAATCCCGACTTTTCAAAAGACAAAGATGAGATGCTAAAGCTCATCCAAAGGAGTGAATATAACATTGTTGATCAACTGTTACAGACTCCTTCAAAGATCTCAGTATTATCACTGTTACTCAGTTTAGAAGCACACAGAGAGGCTGTACAGAAAGTCTTGGAGCAAGCCTTTGTGGAACAGGATGTAACAATCAGACAATTCGATAGCATTGTCTCTAACATCACTTCCTGCAATAATTTGGGATTTAGTGATGAGGAATTACCTGAAGAGGGTCGTCGTCATAACATGGCGCTCAACATTACAGTTAACTGCCAGGGCGATGCTTTAGCCAATGTACTGGTAGACACAGGGTCAGCCCTGAATGTTATGCCGAAGTCCACTTTGACGCAATTATCATTTAAGGGCCCTCCGATGAGAGTCAGCGAGGTCGTCGTCAAAGCATTCGACGGATCCAAAAAAATAGTTATCGGCGAAGTTGATCTTCCCATAACTATTGGTCCTCACACTTTCCAAATCACTTTCCAGGTCATGGACATCCGGGCAACATATAGTTGTTTATTAGGAAGACCTTGGATACATCAGGCTGGAGCGGTTACTTCAACCCTCCACCAAAAGCTAAAGTTCGTCAAGAACGATCAACTTGTCACGGTTTGTGGGGAACAAGCCTTGCTTGTGAGCAACTTATCATCATCTGCTTGTGTAGAACCCGAGGAGGTTATTGGAACTCAGTTCCAAGCACTATCGGTGAGCAAGAACGATCAATCCGAAGAAGGAACTTCAATTTCTTCATACAAATATGCTATCAAAGCGGTTGAGAGTACCGATACGACAGGATGGGGACGGCTTGTCATTCCTATTGACAATAAAACAAAGAAGGGTCTTGGTTTTTCTACAACCTGTACCCAGACAACCACCAACGATGAAAGTCTTCATCCCCTTCAAAACTTCTTCCACAGTGGAGGTTTTCTTCACCCAGTGTCTCAGACAGTTCATCTATCAATGAGGAAGATCCCTCTAACACGGATGAAGAATGGAAGTCCTACCTTAACAAGGACGGCTATATGTCTCAGGAAGAGGTGCCTATGCCTTTTTGCTTTCCTACAGAAAGTCCGAGACTTATACCAAGATCAGATGTCGAAATGATCTACGGAGATTGTGATCCGGAAGGATGCCGTGCTCCGCAAAATTCATTAGAGGAAGACACTCTGATGAAAGACAACTTTCATCACAATTACTATGGCCCGATGGATGGACTGCCAATGTGGCAACCTTACCCAAGAGACTTGGGGTAAGAAAGTCAGCCGAACAATGAAACTCAGCTGAGCGTCATTGAATAGAATACCTGTGTCCCCACCCTGTCTTGGGATCAACACTCAGGTCATTCAGAAATTACTCAACATGAAGATGAATTCGCAACGTTCGCAGGACTTGAATTCATCAACTATGCTTTTCTTGAGGTTAACGTCATTGAGAGAAATGACTCCTCCAGTTCCACAGAAGTGTGGGACACCTTGGGACAACCAAGTGGAAAATACGACTATATGGTCAAGTACACCGCTCCCGAAAGCTCTCGTATCAGGCTCGAAGATATCAAGTCAACTGGATGGGGAGATACAGCTGAGAGCACAAATGCTATGCAAAATGCAACAGAGGAATCCTCCTATGACAATTCTGCTTGGGAGACAGATTCCAATGATCCTGCTCCACCAGAAATCAGCGTCATTTCTGAAGACAAATCATGGAAGGTGCCAGACTTTGTGATTCACCGAGGAGTTCGCCGCCAATGGGTTGCTGTCGAGGTTCCGAAGGTCGTTCGTCAGTCAAAGTAATTGCCATCTTTAACCTTTCACCCTGCCCAGGTGAAACGGATGTTTTGATAGGGCTCGTTTTCAGTAAATTTCCCTCTTCGCTTTGCCCAAAGCGACAGAGTTTTGTTTTATAGGGCTGTAGTTTCAAGATTCGACTTGTTCATTAATAAAATAACGTCGTTATGTAATTTCCGCATTAATTGCTGTTTTCTCTTTTTGCTTTTTCAGAAAATGGTAATCCTAAAAAACAATTCAAATAAAAACAAGCAGTAAAATAAATACACTGCACACACTTGCATTTTCTCTATCTCTTCTAAACATGAATCATCACGTCATGTAGATTGCTTGTTTTATACCCCGTTGAAACATACGATCCGATGCCTTCTCCCAACTTTGAGTTCCCGGTATTCGAGGCTGAAGAAGAAAATGACGACGAAATTCCAGAAGAGATCTCCCAACTACTCAGACAAGAGGAAAGGTCCATTGAACCTCACAAAGAGCCGTTGGAAAGGAGATGATAGACCCACGGGCTTCTTAAAAGCATCGGCCTCCTCTTGGGCATTGTTCAAGGACACTACGGCTTCTTAGAAGTATTCACAGCCTCCTCTTAGGCTTCGTATAATGATCTCTTCCTTTGGGAATGATAACCTCCTCTTGTACTTCGTACAAGGACCCGTCGGCTTCTTAAAAGTTTACAGCCTCCTCTTGGGCTTCGTACAAATTGTCCCGACGACCTCCTAGAGGTATAGGAACAGAACCTAGTCATCCTCATAGAACAGTCCTTTCATAGAGTCTACTACTATTTCTCAAAGCATAGTACAAAAGAAAAAAAACTCTAGACTTGGACAGTCTAACTTCCTTGAGTCTCAAAGACATTCTCAAGTGACCCCCTTCATTAAAAAGGAAGGAAACCCGTAGACTCGGACAGTCTCAATACCCTTTGGATTTCCCGTTTCCTCAAAGAGAAGGAAATATCCCTGATCCTCAAATCAAACCCCTGAGTACAGTGTTGCTCATATAAGAACTGATTTTCTCTTTTAAAATCAGTATATTGGATCTGTCACTCAACTGAAACAAACCTTTAGCCTCCATCTCGGGCTTCGAACGAGATATAAAAACACTCTCTTGTTGAGTATCAAAGACTCTCTTGTTGAGTCAAACTTTTAGCCTCTATCTCGGGCTTCGTACGAGACACATAAAAACTCCCTCGTTGAGTCAATCACCCCTTTTCGCCTCCATCTCGGGCTTTATACGAGATACAAAAAGGTTCTTATTGAGCCAAACAAACAATAGCCTCTATCTCGGGCTTCGTACGAGACACAAAGACTCTATCGTCGGGTCAAAAACTTTTAGCCTCTCTCTCGGGCTTTGTACGAGACACAAAATAGCCTCCTCTTAGGCTTTGTATAATGATTTTCCTAGCGGAAATAAGCCTCCTCTTAGGCTTTGTATAAGAAAACCACTGGTTGATCCAATCAACCTTTTAGCATCATAGCTGTGCCTCATTCACAGTACACAAACATCAACAACACCTTTCCCTTCATCTAATCGCTGTAAGCGGCAAGCCTCTGGATCATCTATATCCACGCCACTGTCCCTCTTTTAGCATGAGAAATTCCTAAGGAAAGATGGCATTGCTCTACACTGAGTTAAAGTCTTCTCCTTCAGGTTAAAACCCTTTCTTCGGAAATTATGGCATTGCTCGGATCCGCGTATCCCAGTTAAAGTAATTCTCCTTCTCCCCTCTTTAGAGATGAAAAATTCTCTCTAAAGTCGAGGTCTTTCAGCTTCACGTCTTGGGCTTTGAACAAGACACAAATAGACCTTTCAGCTTCACATCTTGGGCTTTGAACAAGATACAAACTACCTTTCGCTTCACGTCTTGGGCTTTAAACAAGACACCAAAAACACCCATTTCCTCCCATAGAATAGGAGGAACTACGAACGCTCTGATTTCCCTGTTTCGGTAAACGGGAATACGTAGGCATAAGATCGAAAGAAAAGATCTTAGCGAGCGCAATCAACAAAAAACCCAAATCCCATATCTCCATCAATTAAAAGCAGTAATTCAAAAGCATCATTCCTAACATCCTAATCCTTGTTCCCCGCCAGAAACCTTCTGCCCAGGTAAAAAAAAAAAGAAGAAAGAAAGAGAACCGTATTGGCGAAAATACAAATAACCAGTACAAAAGCCCCCCCACATTGATAACATCCGTAACCTAACAGACCGCTGTTTAAACTCAGTATGAAAAACAGGGTTAATTGGAGACATCTATTTCCCTTCCTTAGTCAGCTCACAATAGGATAAAAAATGAATCGACCTGTAGTCAAAGCTCAAACCGCAGAGAGCGACCAGCGCTTAAGAACCGCGTCCAAAATCGCTCGCTACAGTCGTGAAGATGATCAAGGATGTGCACTTGTCCAAAGAACAATTCAACACCTGTTGGACCACTGGTGGCTTCCAATCTATTTGGATGAAGCTACACAACAGATCAGTATGACTGACGGGAATCATACTAGGCATCAAAGTCAGGATGTCCGCTCGATGGAAACAAATCTAGTAAAGTTGCACTGCATACAAAGCAGACGTGGCTGGGTGCCACCACACAACTATGAGCGCTGTAGAGTTTGCTCAGAGAACAACCAAAGATGCTACCTCGTGCGGTCAACTCTTCAAAATTAGTTGGACCGAAAAGAGATTCGACCATGTTCAAGTTCTGGTTCGGTCAACGTAATGCAAGACTATCTTACTAATCAAGGCAAAGACGTTGTCTTAATCTCCGATCATGAAAGGATCAAAGATGTATGCGCCATAATGCCTCTACTCCATGAATCAAGAGTTCCTCTTAATATTAGAAATATTCTCAACCTCGATCCAATTCAGGTCGCCTACGATGGTCAGAAAAATCGAAAGGCCCCTGTGGTTATCTATCTGCCGAGATCAATACCGTACAAATCTGATAAGGCTATCCCTTACAAGTACGGTGCAACAATAATTGAAAATGGAAAGGAAACTCCATTACCCTCCGTCGTGAACATTGCCGACATCGTTTTAGTAACACGGAACGGCCGGATCTTCAACAGAGGAGTTGGAGAACCCACCAAGGAAAAGGAACCTCAAACAGAAGCTCCCAATCAACCAGTCGGTCAATCCAGTAACCCCGACCTTTCAAAGAACAACGATGAGATGCTGAAGCTCATCCAGAAGAGTGAGTACAACATTGTAGACCAATTGTTGCAAACTCCATCGAGAATCTCTGTACTATCTCTATTACTCAGTTCCGAAGCTCACAAGGAGGCTTTGCAGAAAGTCTTGGAGCAAGCTTTCGTAGAACAAGATGTGACGATAAGACAATTTGACAGCATCATCTCCAACATCACTTCCTATAACAACTTGGGATTCAGTGATGAAGAACTGCCGGAAGAAGGCAAAAATCACAACATGGCGCTTAACATTACATTCAACTGCCAGGACGATGCTTTAGCCAGCGTACGGGTAGATACCGAATTAGCTCTAAATGTTATGCCAAAATCTACTCTGATGCGACTATCATTTCAAGGATCTCTGATAAAAGGCAGTGAGTGTAGCGAGTGATTTTTGGATGTGGTTGTGAAGCACGATCGCTCTGGTACTACAGTTCGATTCATTTTTTATCCTATTAAAGCTGATGAAGGAAGGGAAATAGATGTCTCCAATTAACCCTGCTTGCATACTGAGTTTAAACAGCGGTCTGTTAGTTTACAAATGCTACAAAGATTCGGGGTTTTTTCCTAGGTTATTTTGTTGACGAGGGGTGCTTTAGGCTATTGGTTGAGATGATAGGACGCATATATATGAAAGTATGGGATTTTGGGTTTTTGTTTAGTGTGCTCGCTTTAACCTCACGATCATGTCTATGACAATTAATTTCATTTAAATTAAGCATAAAACAAGAAATCACGAAAAATCCTCAAGAACCCTAATTTCTGCATGAAGGCTAGGATTTTTGATACACGATTCAAACAATGCAATTAATTGAGGGGAAACATTCCATGCATGATTATGAACATATGGCCAAATTATTGTGCAGCAAAAATTGCATGGATCATAGGGTTAGAAGAGCTCATGCTTACCACTTGCAGCTGGTGATCGTGATTTGTGTTGGAGGTGTTACAACTAGGTTCCAATGATCTGGATAGCTTCCCTAGGTGCCATGGAGTGTGTATGAATGCTTGGAATGGATTGAAATGATCTGGAACTTGATATGGTACCCCAACTGCAAATCTGTCAAGAACTTGAGCAATTGGCTGGTGATTTTGTGAAATCTGTGTTCCAGATGTTATGTGAGTGTTTGGATTACTTCTATATGATGTATGTGAGGTGTGTGTGTGTGATTGGTTTGGTTGGAAAAGCTCTCAAACTCGAAACCCGATAGTGACTTGCCTTAGAAGGCAAAATGGGAGTGAAAGAAGAGATTTTGAGGAAAGCATCTGTTTGATGGCTTTGGTGTACTCAAACTGATCACAATTGAGCTCTATTTATAGTAGAGCAAGTTTGTTTTGCAAGGAATAGTGAATGGCAACTGCTGAGTAGGTTTGGCCAATGTTGGCAAATGAAAATCCAAGTCTCCTCTAGCCATTGACTAGAGGTTAGGGCACAGGCTGCTGGTTCCCTTGGTCTTGGATAAGTCTTGACTGAATTCAGTTGAGAATGGCTCAGTCCATGCCACCTTGATGCTTCCATTGAATGCTCTAATCCAAAATTGGAGTCTTGTCCCTATTTTGGCAATTCTAGGTTCAACATACTATTTCTTGTTCCAAAGACTTTGGAGGCTTGGCTCAGTGATTGTCCCCTTTAGATTCAATCCTCAGAGGTGTTCAAGTGGATAGGAGCATTTGGATTTGGCTGATTTTGGCAAATCGACCAAAAGTGTAAAAATTAGCCTTGCCTTGGCAGATTTCAGCAAGGCAAATTGCCAATGTCATATCTCATGACTCAAATTGAATTTGGTAATGTTCTTGGCCATTTTGGAAAGCCCTTACATGATACAACAACTGTTTGAACATGTTTGGTTTTGATCTCTTTTGAATCCAAGTGAAAAATCCCCCTACAGTTGGCAAAAAGTAAGGTAAAATCTGACTTAGTGAAATTTTCACTAAGTGTTGGAACAAAGTGACTTTTCTTGATTTTGATCACTCCATAACTCAAAATCCATGAGGAATTTGGACATAGGTCAGTATGAAGCTTTTGTAGAGGGCAATGAGATCTACAAATTAAGCTTTGAATGGGGAACAATGGCCTTGTGGTTTCGGAGTTATGATCCTCCAAAGTTGGCACATTAGTGTCACTTTTTCCATAACTTAGAAATTTTTCTATGTTTTTATGGTTACCCCTTTTACAAGTTATCCCACTTTCTTTGATTTTTCTTGATGAATGATGATTCAAGTCATACATTAACATCATTTTAGGGTTAAAAATCCATTTTGGTGAAAAATCTCAAAAAGTCAAAGTTGATTTTTGTGCACAGTTGACTTTTTATCAGATGAATTCCAAACTGTGCAATTCTTCATGAAATCATGTCCTTGACCTAAATCAAACTTGATGGACATGTTCCATGGGTGTCATAGGGTATATTGAATCATGTCTTAGGGCTTGGGAGTATGTCCTGGTCAAAAGTCAAAGTTACAGTTGACTTTCCTCGCGAAACCCTAATTGTGGTGCAGATGAAATTGAGACTTTTTGCTCAAGCTTCTTGGATTAATCCATTGTTCAAAATGGATCAATATAGTTCATTAGAGACCCTCAAACCCTCTCTTGAGGTCTTGGCTCATGATTTGCCCTAAAAGTTAACTTAGGGGTGAATTAGGTTAAGAAACCCTAATTCTTGATTTTTGATGGATGCATCCCCTGAGGCAAAATTGACTTGATGATTGGGTCCATGAGGTCCCATGAAGTATATTAGGTTATGTTTTGGATCATTGGCTTGTGCCCAGATGAAAAATTTCCATCTGGAGGCCCTGGTCAACCAAAACCCTAATTTGGTGACACTGTCGATCTTGAGACTTGATCCACCTAGAAGGGAGTAACCTTGTGCTTGATCCTTGAAGTGGGAGTCCTTTTGATCCATTGTGGATGTTTGAGAGGTTAGACAAGTTGAAGATCATGTCATTCCTTGATTGATCCTTTGCCTAAAAACTCTGAGAGGGCTGGGAACCCTAAATTTGATTGTAGTGGATGCTCACCCATCTTTGGGGAGACTGATGAAGTATGATGGTTCCTCCATATTGTGATGATGATTTTCACAATGATGGGAAATCTTAGTGGTCAAAATTTGGGGTATGACAGATGCCCCTATTTAATCTTCTTGGACACGAAGGTGTGAATGACGATGGTATTCGGGCATTCGGGGTGCAAGAGGATTAAATATCGGAATACCCGAAATTTTGATGGTGGTTATGAATGGAAGCTTACACATTCATCTTCTTTAGCTAAGCAATGATGCTTAGAAAAGGTAAACTTCCCCTCGATCCTGGTTTTCAGCCAAGGAACTGGTCTCAGTTTCTAAAACAAACTTCCCCTCGATCCTGGTTTCCTACCAAGGAACTGGTCTTAGTTTCTCTTGTTTTAAACTTCCCCTCGATCCCGGTTTCCTACCAAGGAACTGGTCTTAGTTTCTCTTGTTTTAAACTTCCCCTCGATCCTGGTTTCCTACCAAGGAACTGGTCTAAGTTTCTTTTGTCAATAAACTTTATTGACAAGGGACGCTATTCGTAGAGGTTTTCCTCAAACTTCTCGCCGAATTTTCCCGGGGAGATGCCATTTGAGTGGAAAAAGTTTCGATGTCAGACTTGCTGGGGAACCCAGTCGTCTGAGTTGTAGAGGTGTACAAACTTCTCTGTTGGAGATGCCATTTGTTGACTCTACTTGGGGAATGCGAGTCCCTTGAGAGACTACATTCGCTTGGGGTCTTTACATCATACTTTTCTTGGAGATCTTCTCGGAGAAATGCCATATGATGTGATCCAATTTTGAGGTGCTGATGACCTTTTCATCAGTGGGTTTTTCGGAGAAAAACTGCCGTACTGCCGAATCTCCGGTTTAGGAGGCTTTCTCTCGGGATTTTTTTTAATCCGGGAAAACAAAGATATCATCTTCAATGGTGAAGAGTGATGTTAACTGAGGGCTCTCTGGTCTTTCAGAGGTTCAAGTTATCAAAGTGGTCGAGGACCCAACTTTAATCCAGAAATAAAACTGGAGGAGAGAGAATGTTCAGACGTAATACTTCCTAACGAGGAAAGGGTTGACAACTCGATTGAGAGGACTTTTATCACTAGGGGACAAGGCCGACTAGAGTGATAGCGATGCAATATGAAATGTGAATGCAAATCAATAATGCAATGATGCATGTATGTTTATGCTGACAAAACTGACGCGAAATACAAACTAACAGGTGAACACGACTAGATACTCGGCCATCGCGGGGCGAAGAGGTACCGTTGGTTCAGAATAGCAATTCCACCTTGCTTAGGAGAGATAGTCCCTGCGGGGAATACCGTTGATCGGACTTAGGAGATAAGAACTCGGTCGAGGCGTGTCAGACGAAACAAGGTCTCTGACACAGTTGATCCTTCGTTCAGGCGTACTGGGTTAGAAGGAGTACTTTGATTCTGCACTTTGAAGTTCGACTACTTCTGGAGAAGCGACCGATGTTCTTCTGATGTTCAACAGTCAAAAGAAATTGCCGTCTTTATTAAAAAGCAGAAAAAGTTTTAACAAGTAAATTCATTTTTGTTTTATTTCAAGAATCGCTAATCATGTTAAAACGTCCTTCTGTAAAGCTAAAACAAATAAGAATTACAAACAAAAGCACAAGGGCTCAAATTTTATTGATAAGATGGAGATCAGCCAAACGCGTGATTCCAAAGAGTATTTACAAAGTTAGAAAATGGTAATTTACAAGGAAAAGGGCTACGTTGAAACATAACGACCACTGTCCTTATACCAACTTTGAATTCAGGACATCTTGAGCTTCTGTCAAAGATGACCTTGACTGGAGTTTTCTAGCGGATGATGTAACTGCTGCTGCTGAGGGACTTGCCTCTGTTGAACATAGTTACTTGCCATTATCCCTAATTTTTGCCTGGATTGTACTGTGACGTTTCCAATCCACCGGGATGATTTTTTTCTTTTTATGTCTCTAACTTTTGCCTGGACCGCCCTTTCGGGTTCTCAATCCACCGAGACGTTTTTTTTAGGCGAAGTATTTCTTGACTACATTAACATTCTTGGGGTAGGTAAATTCCTCTCCGTCCATGGTTGCAAGTCTCAAGGCGCCGCCTGAGAAAGCTTTCGTGACCACATAGGGGCCATCATAATTCGGAGTCCATTTTCCTCGCGAATCAGTGAGAAATGACTGGATCTTCTTGAGCACGAGGCTCATTTCCTGAAGATGCGAGGTCGGACCTTTTTGTCAAACGCCCTCTTCATTTTCTGTTGATACAACTGACCGTGGCATAGTGCCGTGATTCGCTTCTCTTCGATCAGGTTTAATTCGTCGTGTCGGCTTTGACACCATTCAGCTTTGGTGGGCTTAGCTTCCATCAATACTCGGATTGACGGGATCTCTACTTCTATGGGGAGCACTGCTTCCATGCCATACACTAGAGAGAAAGGGGTTGCCCCTGTTGAAGTGCAGACATATGTACGATAACCGTGAAGAGCAAAGGGTAGCATCTCATGCCAATCTTTATAGGTTACAACCATCTTTTGAACGATCCTCTTGATGTTCTTATTGGCCGCTTCTACCGCTCCGTTCATCTTGGGTCGGTAGGGAGATGATTTATGATGTTCAATCTTGAACTCTGCGCACAACTCCTTCATCATCTTGTTGTTCAAGTTAGATCCATTGTCAGTAATGATCTCGCTTGGAACACCATAACGGCAGATGATATTGTTTTTGACAAAATGAACCACCACTTATCGGGTTATATTGGCGAATGACGCTGCTTCGAACCACTTGGTGAAATAGTCAATGGCCACCAGGATGAACCGATGTCTGTTTGAAGCCTTAGGTTCAATCAAGCCAATCATGTCGATTCCCCATATCGAGATTGGCCATGGGGAAGAGAGAACTTTGAGATGTGATGGCGGTACATGAATTTTGTCGGAGTATATCTGACACTTGTGACACCTCCTCATGTACTTGTAGCAATCGGATTCCATTGTCAACCAATAGTACCCTGCTCTTAAAATTTTTCTCGCCATTGTGTGTCCGTTGGCATGAGTGCCAAAGGACCCTTCATGAATTTCTCTCATAAGCATGTCTGCTTCTGGTCTGTCGACGCATCGGAGCAAGACCATGTCAAAATTTCTCTTATAGATAGTGTCCCCGCTCAGGAAGAAGCTGCTTGCTAGTTTTCTGAGGGTTATTTTGTCCTTCCTTAGTGCCCCAGGTGGGTACTCTTGTTTCTGAAGGAAGCATTTGATATCGTGATACCAAGGTTTGTCGTCTATGACTGCTTCGATTGCGAAGATGTAAGCGGGCCGTTCAAGGCGCATTATGTCGATCTTAGGTAAGTCGTTCCATTGACCTACACTAATCATGGAAGAGAGAGTGGCTAATGCATCAGCCATGTGATTCTCCTCACGAGGGATATGATGAAACTCGACTCTGTTAAATAAGGGTAACAACCTTCTTGCATAGTCTTTGTAAGGAATCAGTCCTGATTTGTATGTGTTTCAATCTCCTTTTATCTGATTGATAACCAAGGCTGAGTCGCCGTATACGTTCAAGTTTTTGATCCTTAAATCAATTGCTTCTTCGAGACCCATAATACAAGCTTCGTATTCGGCCTCGTTGTTCGTACATTTGAACGTAAGTCTGGCGGTGAAAGGAATGTGGGTACCCTGAGGGGTAACAATGATTACCCCAATTCCGTTTCCATAATGATTAACTGCTCCGTCAAAGATTAGTCCCCATTGGGAACCTGGTTCTGGCCCTTCACTGGGTAACGGTTCATCGCAATCTTTCATTTTTAGATACATGACATCTTCGTCTGGGAAGTCAAACCCGATTGGTTCCTGATCGTCAATCAGTTGATGAGCCAAATGATCGGCTAAAATACTTCCCTTAACGGCTTTCTGAGAGTGGTACTCTATGTCATATTCTGATAACAGTATCTGCCAACGAGCAATTCTTCCCGTGAGAGCAGGCTTTTCGAAGACATACTTGATTGGATCCATCTCGGAAACCAACCAAGTGGTATGACGAATCGTGTATTGGCGAAGACGTTTGGCTGCCCAAGCCAAAACACAGCAAGTTTTCTCAAGCATCGTGTACCGAGTTTTGCAGTCGGTGAATTTCTTGCTCAAATAGTAAATGGCAGACTCTTTCCGTTTGGTTTCGTCTTGTTGGCCAAGTACACATCCCATTGAGTCCTCTAAGACTGTGAGGTAAATGATCAGTGGTCTTCCTTGCACTGGAGGTGATAGAATCGGAGGATTCAACAGGTATTCCTTGATACTGTCGAAGGCAGTTTGGCAATCTTCTGTCCAAACACAATCCTGGTTCTTTTTGAGTAATTTGAAAATCGGTGCACATGTGGAAGTCATGAGGAATATGAATCCGGAGATGTAGTTCAAACGTCCCAGGAATCCTCTGACTTGTTTTTCAGTTTTCGGAGAAGGCATTTATTGAATGGCCTTGACCTTGTCAGGATCAACCTCAATTCCTTTCTGGCTGACGATGACCCCTAGTAGTTTCCTTGAACGGACACCGAAGGTGCACTTGTTGGGATTCAAGCGGAGCTTGAATTTTCTTAGACGTTCGAACAATTTTGACAGATGTTCAACGTGCTCACTCTCTATTTTTGATTTTGCAATCATATCATCAACATATACCTCGATTTCTTTGTGTATTATGTCGTGAAACAGAGTAGTCATGGCCCTTTGATAGGTTGCCCCGACGTTCTTCAAACCGAACGACATTACCTTGTAACAAAAGGTGCCCCATGGTGTAATGAACAAATTTTTCTCCATGTCTTTCGGCGCCATTTTGATATGGTTATAGCCTGAGAATCCATCCATGAAGGAGAAAATTTTGAACTTTGCTGTGCTGTCTACCAGCTTGTCAATGTGTGGTAAAGGAAAGTCATCCTTTGGACTTGCCTTATTCAGATCCCTGTAATTGACACACATTCTGACCTTTCCATCCTTTTTCGGAACGGGTACGATATTGGCTGACCATTGAGGATATTCTGACGTGGCGAGGAAACCCGCATTAATCTGTTTCTGTACCTCCTCTTTGATTTTGATGGCCATGTTCGGGTGAGTGCGTCTCAACCTTTGCTTTACTGGTGGACATTACGATCTTAACGGTAAATGATGTTCCACGATGCTGGTATCCAACCCTGGCATATCCTGATAGGACCAAGCGAATACATCGGGAAATTCTTTGAGAAGCTTTATCAAACTCTCTTTGGCAGTTGGACTGAGCAGTGCCCCAATCTTGATTTCTTTTCTCTCTTTTTCTGAACCCAAGTTTACCGTTTCCAACGGCTCTTTGTGAGGTTCAATGGACCTTTCCTCTTGTCTGAGTAGTCGAGAGATCTCTTCTGGAATTTTGTCGTCATCTTCTTCTTCAGCCTCGAATACCGGGAACTCAAAGTTGGGAGAAGGAATCTGATCGTATGTTTCAACGGGGTTTAAAACAAGCAATCTGCGTGACGTGATGATTCGTGTTTAGAAGAGATAGAGAAAATGCAAGTGTGTGCAGTGTTTTATTTTTTTACTGCTTTTTTTTTTATTATTGAATTGTTTTTTAGGATTACCATTTTCTGAAAAACGAAAAGAGAAAACAGCAATTAATGCGGAAATTACAGGACGACGTTATTTTATTAATGAACAAGTCGATCCTTGAAACTACAGCCCTATAAAACAAAACTCTGTCGCTTTGGGTGAAGCGAAGAGAGAAAATTTATAGAAAGCGAGCCCTATCAAAACATCCATTTCACCTGGGCAGGGTGAAAGGTTAAAAGATGGCAATTACTTTGAATGATGAACGATCTTCGGAACCTCGACGGCAACCCATTGGCGGCGAACTCCTCGGTGAATCACAAAGTCTGGCACCTTCCTTGATTTGTCTTCAGAAATAACGCTGATTTCTGGTGGAGCGGGATCATTGGAATCTGTCTCCCAAGCAGAATTGTCGTAGGAGAATTCCTCAGTTGCATTTTGCATAGTATTTATGCTCTCAGCTGTATCTCCCCATCCAGTAGGCTGGATATCTTCGAGCCTGATACGAGAGCTTTCGGGAGCGGTGTACTTGACCATATAGTCGTACTTTCCACTTGGTTGTCCCAAGGTGTCCCACACTTCTCTGGAATTGGAGGAGTCATCTCTCTCGATGACGTTGACCTCGGGAAAAGCATAATTGATGAATTCAAGTCCTACAAACGTTGCAAATTCATCGTCATGCTGAGTAGTTTCTGAATGACCTGAGTGTTGATCCCATGACATGGTGGGGACACAGGTATTCTGTTCAATGATGGTCAGCTGATTTTCATTGTTCGGCTGACTCTCTTGCCCCAAGTGTCCTGGGTAAGGCTGCCACATTGGCAGTCCATCCATTGGGCCATAGTAGTTGTGGTCAAAGTTGTCTTTCATCAGAGTGTCCTCCTCTAATGAATTTGGCGGAGCACGACATCCTTGCGGATCAGAATCTCCATATATCATTTTGACGTCTGACCTTGGTATAAATCTCAGACTCTGTGCGGGATAGCAAAATGGCGTAGGCACCTCTTCCTGAGACATATAACCGTCCTCGTTAAGGTATGACTTCCATTCTTCATCTGTGTCAGAGGGATCTTCCTCATTGATAGCATGTACTTCCTGAGACACTGGGTGAAGGAAACCTCCACTGTGGAAGAAGTTTTGAAGGGGATGAAGATTTTCATCGTTGGCAGCTGTCCGGGTATAGGTTGCAGAAAAACCAAGACCCTTCTTTGTTACATTGTTAGTAGGAATGACAAGCTGTCCCCATCCTGTTGTATCGGTACTCTCGACCGCTTTGATAGCATCGTTGTATGAAGAAATGGAAGTTCCTTCTTTGAACTGATTGTCCTTGCTCACCGACAGTGCTTGGAACTGAGTTCCAATAACTTCCTTGGGTTCTATACCAGTAGACGATGACAAGTTGATCGTTCTTGACGAACTTTAGCTTTTGGTGGAGGGTCGAAGTAACCACTCCAGCCTGATGTATCCAAGGTCTTCCTAATAAACAACTGTACGTTGCCCGGATGTCCATGACCTGGAAAGTGACTCCGTGATACACGACTGATGTCTGCAATATTCACGACGGAGGGTAACGGAATTTCCTTTCCATTCTCAATGGTTGTCGCACCGTATTTGTAAGGGATTGCCTTAGTTGATTCATACGGTAATGGTCCCGGTAGATAGATGACTACAGGAATCTTCCAATTTTTCTGACCATCGTAAGTAATCTTGATCCGTTCCCAGTTGGGAACTTTAGATTCGTCAAGTAGAAGGATAATGGCAAAAACATCCCTGGTCCTGTGATGACCAGAAATCGTGACAACATCCTCAACTTGCTCGGCAAGGTAGTTCGGCGTCCATTTGATGGGTCCGGAACCCGGATATGGGCGAATCTCTTCACGATCTATCTGATCCTGAAGAGCTGCTCTCACAAAGTAACACCCTTGGTTACTTTCTGAACAGGCGCTACAACGTTCATAATTGTGTGGTGGCACCTGGCCACGCCCACTTTGAATACAATGTAACCTCACTAGGTTAGCTTCCACAGATCGGACATCCTGACTCTGATGCCGAGTAGGATTCCTGTTATTGATACTAATCTGCTGAGTATCTTCATCCATATAGATTGGCATCCACCAGTGATTTAAAAAGTGCTGAATTGCCTCCTGGACAAGGGTACAACCTCGATTGTTTTCGCAACCCGCTTTACAGCTTTGATAGTCATGTGATATTAAGAATCCGAGTCGGACCTGTTCAGCATGTAACTCTACCAGGTTGGTATTCATCACACGAATATCGAAGATCTGAACCATGTTGATTTGATAGGAATTCCTATCACGGTAGTCTTGGATCCATCCAAGATCCATCTGACGCTGGAGGGCTTCTTGTAAAAAAGAGCAACCCTGTTTGTTTACCGAGCAAATCAGACAGGAACTGTAATCGTGCCGCGGCAGATTATGATACTGGCTTTGCCTTGAGTGCATCTCCACCAAGTTGACATTCATTGCACGGATATCGTGGTTCTGAATGATGTTGGAGTTCGTGTAGACCATGTTAACTCCCCGAACTCGGTGTTCCTAGATCCATCCGAGATCCATCTGTTCCTGTAGAGCTGATTGCACTACCAAACATCCGTGATTGTTTTTAGAGAAGACATCACACTGATGATAATTATGAGGTGGCACATGGCCATATCCACTCTGTCTACAATGCATCTTGACCAGATTGGTTTTCAACAAGAGTACATCGTAAATTTGATAGACATCGTTAGTCTCTCCTTCTATCAAATTGACTGCAGCCTTCTCGTGTTGAGGCAGCGGGTTCGTGAGAGCATTAGGATTTGTATCCTTGAAGGATAAGACCCCGCTCCTAACAAGTTTTTGCACGTCGGACTTGAAATTGAGACAAGTCTCTATGTTATGCCCTGATCCTCCTTGATGGTAAGGGCAAGTTTGATCCACCTTAAACCAGAGAGGCGGATTTTTCGGTACTGTAAGAGGAGACTTAGTCTGGATGTGCCCCTTAGCCAGAAGTAACAGAAATAGTTCTGCGTACAACATGGGTATAGGATCAAACCCTGATGGTTGTGTTATACAGTTGTTGTTATATGGAGGACGAGCCTGCTGAAGAGGCTGTTGTGTCCTTTGATGATCAGGTTGGCTCTGCGCAACCTGAGGTTGATACGTAGGAATAGACGCAGGGTTGATAGCAGGAGTCACAGCTGCTACCGGCTGATAACGTTGCCTTTGCTTTCCGAGAGAGATATTCACAATATCTTGCTCTTTTTTCTTAGGGAGAGCACTACCGTATTTCTTAGTACCGCTCGTCGATCCAGTGTCTTTTACCAAACGTCCTTCTCGGACGGCTTCCTCAAGACGTAAGCCTATGCCAACCATTTCGGTGAAATCACTGGGCGCACTGGCAACCATTCGGTCATAGTAAAATGAGCTTAAGGTCTTTAAAAAGATCTTTGTCATCTCTTTTTCCTCCAGAGGTGGACAAATTTGAGCGGCAATCTCACGCCACCTTTGAGCGTACTCCTTAAAGGTTTCCTTGTCCTTTTGCGACATCGATCTGAGTTGATCTCTGTCGGGTGCCATGTCCAAATTGTATTTGTATTGTTGGACGATGGCAGTGCCAAGATCTCTAAATGTGCTGACCGTGGCACGGTTTAAACCCATGTACCATTTGAGTGCGGCACCGGTTAAACTATCCTGAAAGTAGTGAATCAGTAGGTCCTGATTCTCCGTCTGAGCTGACATCCGCCGAGCGTACATCACCAGATGGCTTTGAGGGAAAGAGTTACCCTTGTACTTTTCAAAGTCGGGCACTTGAAATTTGTGCGGGACTTTCACATTTGGGACCAAGCAGAGATCTGCGGCGTCCTTTCCAAATAAATCCTGACCGCGAATGGCTTGCAGCTCCTTCTGCATTTCCAAGAACTGCTCCTGGAATTCCTCCATTCTGTCAAACATAGTTTCCTTCTTACCAGAAGGTGTCTGTGGAATCTGTCCTTCCGGGACAGTGTGCACCACAGGGGGTGGTACCGTGACTACGGTAGTGAGTCTTGGCGTCTCCCAAAGTTTGTAATCTTCAGGAGTCTTCAGTATTCCTCTGGCATCTTCGCTTTCCCGAAGTTTGTAACCTTCAGGCCCAACGGCTTCTGTTATGCTTCCCTGATCTTCAGTGATCGGCGGAACATATCCTTCCGGGATATAGTTAACAGGCATGCCCCAAGGACGATCTTTCGGCATTTGATACCTAGGATCATACTTCTCCACTATGGGCGTTGAGGTGATCTCTGAGATCACAGTTCTTTGTAGCTGAGCTTCTGCCATGGCTTGCATGTCGTTACGAAGCTTTCTCATATCCTCTCTCAGAGCGTCGATCTTTTCTTTCAACTCTCTGTTTTCTTCCTCAAGATCATCCATCTTTTTCTGACGATTGGCCCGAGTATTATACGAATGAGACAGTTTGACTCTACAACCGAGACACAAATGTGAGATTCGTAGGTAAGAAGAATATGCGATGTGAGAATGATGAATGCAATGATTATATTAATTGTTTAAGGTTTAATTAAAATAAACTTCGACAATTAGATTGTAAATATCAAACGGTGGGGAAACCCCTTTTTATTGAATTCAAAGGATTACAGAAATAGAAATACAGTAGATTACAAGGTGCAGAAACAGAAACCTAAACTAATGGGTTCTGAGTCCTCTCTGAAGAGAAATCGGGTGCTGATTCTGGTATCTTCCTTTTCTTTGACCGGGGCTCTTGAGCCGTTGTCGGGTTGTCATTCCTTTTCCAGGTGAAAGGAGCGAGCAAATTCCTTTGGTCATCTTGATTCTCTACAGCATGTTGCTCCAAAATTTCAATCAGAGCATCTTTCTCTTTTAGTAATTGTTGTATTTTGATGCACTCTACGTCGAGGGTGCGGTACTTGTTCTTCCAAGACCTTCTCTCCTTTTGAACTTTGTTGAGAGTAACCTGAAGCTTTTCAGTTTTCGTCATGAAGTACATGACAAATTCCCTTGGCGGAAGAATTCTGTAACGAGGATAAGGCATCTTTAGCTTGAGAGCTCTAGTTTGTACCCAATGGAGGTAAGGCTCCACCAAGACACAGTCTGGTTTTCCCAGAGACTCTCGTCCTTTCTTATGAACATGCTTCCAAACATGCACTATTTCCGTCTTTAGTGCTCTGTCATTTTCTCCTTCCTTGAAGAAAAGACCTTCCAGATGAACACCCCATGGGACGTGTCTCATCGGGTATCCAAATTGACGATGAACGAGAACTGGATGATAGTTGATTCCTCCCTTAGTTCCTATAAGGGGTACGTTGGGAAAGTTTCCACAACGGTCAATGATCCTGATTCCATCGTAGATCCTATTACACCAATCTATATCAGAGTTGGTAAGGGACATGATCTTCTGCGACCAACGCAAGGCACTCTTACAATCCCAAAAAGCAGCAGACTTGGGCAAGTGGGATATAAACCATTTGTAAAGCAGAGGTACACAACATGTGATCTCCCCTCCGCTGTATAAATTTCCTAAGTGTACAGAATGATACGCATCTGCGAGCAAAGTCGGCACAGGGTTTCCAATGAGAAAAACCTTAATGGAGTTTATATTGACGAAGTTATTAATGTTGGGAAACAAAAATAACCCGTAGGTGAGCAAGACAAAGATGCTTTCGAAAGCAATCACGTTTCCTATACTGGCAAAATACAGGGCTTTCTTTGTCAAGAACTGGGCTGGCAAACCTTAGATGCCACCCTTGGTAGTTAGGTGAGTCCTGACCTCAGACTCGTCCAAATGAATTGCTCTTGCAATGGTCTGATTCTTTGGAATTTCTTCCAGTCCAGAAAATGGAGCTCGATCAGTAATGTGTAAATCGATCAGGTGAGAATACTCCTCCAGCGTTGGTGCGAGCTGGTAATCCGGAAATGTGAAACAGTGATAAACCGGATCATAAAACTGAACGAGCGCGTCCATGATTCCCTCAATCACATGGACTCTTAATAGTGGTAGCAAACCTCCGTGCTTGGCTCTGAAAGCCTCGGGGTTTGTGATCATCCTTGCTAACCTTCTTAAATCCTCGAGCTTTGGAACCTTGAAGGTATAACTATGAGTTCTCCTTCTACCGAAATCCATTAGTGCAATCCTTTTCTCTGATATTTGCAATCACAGTCTCAGTTTAATTTGAAAAACAGAGAGACTAGAAGAGAAATTTTTTCTTGTTTTAATGTTTTTTAAATGAATGCATGAATGCAGCACACAAAAACATAGAAAAAACATGGGGTCAAAGGGTCGTTGTCATAAAGTCAAGGCTCTACCCATCCCCAAAGGTTTATACTAGGGTGATTTTTGTACCTGTACTCATTATCATCAGCTCCTCCCAGGAAAGCAGAACAACAAGCGGATCGCCAGCGAGTTGTAGAGCAATCTTAGAGTAAGTGTCATTCACCGAGAATAGATCACCAGCCTCAAATAAGGGTAGTATCGCGTAACAACTATTCCCGATAGTTTCCGCACTACAAAAGGGTTTGGCTCCTCAGCTTCTCAGACATCACAATCGGCCCATTGTCTAGGTGAGAGAATGGGTTGCATTGGTCAGCCTCCACTGAGGTTGATGGTCGACCTCGTCGCCATCACTTATCTTAAGTGTATACTCGATCTTTCCACATGCGGCATCACACGCATTCCCATTCGCAGAAAAATAAACACGTATAGCAATTAGGAAAAGCAGTATATATATTTGTCTTAATCATCCTAGACTTTTAAAAGCTAAGAATCTTAAGTTCCTGACAGAAAATGGTTTCCCGTCGGAGTCACCAATCTGTGGTTTCATTCCAAATTAACGGCGTTTTGACCTAAGATCCTAGTGACGTTAAGGTTTCCACAAAAAAGAACAAGATCCCTAAAGAGACCTGCGCATTCCCCAGCAGAGTCGCCATTTTTCTGTAGCGAGTGATTTTTGGATGTGGTTGCGAAGCACGATCGCTCTGGTACTACAGTTCGATTCATTTTTTATCCTATTAAAGCTGATGAAGGAAGGGAAATAGATGTCTCCAATTAACCCTACTTGCATACTGAGTTTAAACAGAGGTCTGTTAGTTTATAGATGCTACAAAGATTCGGGGTTTTTTCCTAGGTTATTTTGTTGACGAGGGGTGCTTTAGGCTATTGGTTGAGATGTTAGGACGGATATATATATGAAAGTATGGGATTTTGGGTTTTTTTTTAGTGTGCTCGCTAAGATTTTTTTCTTTCAATCTTATGCCTACGTATTCCCGTTTACCGAAACAGGGAAATCAGAGCGTTCGTAGTTCCTCCTATTCTATGGGAGGAAATGGTTGTTTTGGTGTCTTGTTCAAAGCCCAAGACGTGAAGCGAAAGGTGGTTTGTATCTTGTTCAAAGCCCAAGATGTGAAGCTGAAGGGTTCATTTGTATCTTGTTCGAAGCCCAAGATGTGAAGCTGAAAGGTCTCAACTTTAGAGAGAATTTGTCATCTCTAAAGAGGGTTTGTTTGTCACAACTGTTTTATAAAGGAGAATTACTTTAACCGGGATTTGTGAATCCGGCAATGCCATAATTTCCTTTATAGGGGATTTTAACTTGAAGGGGAAGACTTTAACTCAGTGTAGAGTAATGCCATCTTTCCTTAGGAATTTCTCATACTAAAAGAGGGACATTGGCATGGATGTAGATGATCCAGAGGCTTGCCGCTTACAGCAGTTAGATGGAGGGGAAGGAGTTGTTGATGTTTGTGTACTGTGAATGAGGCACAGCTTGGATGCTAAAAGGTTAATTGGATCAACCAGTGGTTTTCTTATACAAAGCCTAAGAGGAGGCTATTATGTGTCTCGTACAAAGCCCGAGAGAGAGGCTAAAAGGTTTTGACTCAACGAGGGAATCTTTTGGTATCTCGTATAAAGCCCGAGATGGAGGTTATTTGACTCAACAAGAGAGTTTTTTGTATCTCGTACGAAGCCCGAGATGGAGGCTAAAATTTGTTTGGCTTAATAAGAACCTTTTTGTATCTTGTATAAAGCCCGAGATGGAGGCGAAAGGGTGATCGACTCAACGAGGGAGTCCCTTATGTGTCTCGTACAAAGCCCGAGAGAGAGGCTAAAATTGTTAACTCCGCTGGGGGGAATCATTGTATAAAGCCCAAGAGAGAGGCTAACTTTACGGGAGAAGGATCTTTATACAAAGCCTAAGAGGAGGCTATGGTGACTGTTCAGTTAAGTGACAGGTCCAGTATACTGATTTTTAAAGAGAAAATCAGTTCTTATATGAGCAATACCGTACTCGAGGATTTGATTCGAGGATCCGGGTTATTCCTGTTCTTTAAGGAAGTGGGAAATCCAAAGGGTATTGAGACTGTCCGAGTCTGCGGGTTTTCTTCCTATTTTTGAAGGGGTCACTTGAGAATGTCTTTGAGACTCAAGGAGATTAGACTGTCCAAGTCTAGAGTGTCATCTTTTGTACTGTGCTTTGAGAAACAGTAGTAGACTCTATGAAAGGACTGTTCTATGCAGATGACTAATTTATGTTCCTATACCTTTAGGAGGTCGTCGAGACAATTTGTATGAAGCCCAAGAGGAGGTTGGAAACTTTTAAGAAGCCGACGGGTCCTTGTACGAAGCCCAAGAGGAGGCTATCATTCCCGGAGGAAGAGATCATTATACGAAGCCTAAGAGGAGGCGGTGAATACTTCTAAGAAGCCGACGGGTCCTTGTACTAAGCCCAAGAGGAGGCACGGTTGCTTTTAGGAAGCATGTGGGTCCTTGTACGATGCCCAAGAGGAGGCCGATGCTTTTAAGAAGCCCATGGGTCCCCAAACCCCGAGAAATTCAAGGCAAGCTATTCACAAGGAATAGATCAAGTCAGGAAAGTTCGAGAATTTGGAAGAAACTCAAATATGCCATTCACGGAGAATACATTCATCTCTGGGAATAGAGTTTCTTGATAATTCCTAATGAGGACAGCCGAAGAGAAGACTGTATCTGGTGATCCTATTGGGGATCTAGTTATCTATTTCTACGAAACGGCATCACCTAGTTCTAGACGTAGTTGCCGGGGAAACTCTAAATATCTATACTATTATTACACAGTTGATATGAGTTTATGAAAGAAGACTTACAGTGAAACAACCCCACAATACAGTTATATGTATATGAAAGCGGTAAATGAAAGCGATAACCACTTACTCGGTTGTAGAGCTTCCATGCTGTTTGGTTAGTTGTTCAACAAAGAAAGATGGAAAACAATAGTATATTCAAAATCAAAGGAGAAAGTACTTTGAAAAAGAAAGATTTGGGGCTTACAGCTCAAGGAGAGGCCCAGGGTTTTATCAGTGAGCGCACTGTTTGAATTTGTACAGAGGGACTTATACAAGTGACTGAGGCCCAAAAATTGTTTTCTGTACAAAGGGATGGGTCTTACACTCTCTCAAGAGGCCCAAAAAGTTTTAAAGAAAATGAGTGGGGCTTATAACACGCGGGTAGGCCCAATTGATTTTTTCGTTTAAAATGGCGATCGCGCCGAGGTTTTCTTTTAACGCAGAGGGACTTATACAATAAGTGAGGCCCAAAGTGATTTTGGTTAAAAGGGGATTGGGTCTTACACTCTAATAGAGGCCCAAAAGTTTTGAATGGGTCTTATAGCTCAAGGAGAGGCCCAAAAGGTTATTTTTCAAAAGGCGACGATCGCGCCGTTTGTTTTTGACGGTATCGGGACTTATACAATACACTAAGGCCCAAAAATGATTTGGTCAAAAAAAAGGATTGGGTCTTACACTCTATTAGAGGCCCATGAGTGTTTGACAATGATTTGTTTGAGTGAAAATAAAAAAACCCTAATTTTATTCTTTAAAAGTAAATATTTAAAGAAAATCAATGAAAAATACCAAATAGGTTTGAATAAACCACTTGTGATTTTTGTTTAAGGTTTGAAAAATGAGGTATAAATCACAAGAGATATTAAAACTCATTTGGTCTTGATTTTTCAAGATGAATATTCATTTTACAATGTTTAAAAACAAATAAAAGTGAATTTATTCACAAAAATACTAATTATATTAAATAAATAATATAAATTCAATTTTTTTGTGGAATAAAATATTTCAACATTTTTTTGATTTTTTTCAAAAAGAACCAATAAAAAATAATTAAAATTGAAAGAGTTATTAATTTTCCAATTAATTAATAAACCATGAAAATATTGGAAAAAATGGCAAAATGTGAAAAAATACAAAATGGCATGGGTGGGGTTTGAACCCAAGACCTCAAGGTTTCAAGGCGCGCGCCTTACCACTGGGGTGGTGATACATCCATTGTTTGAAACAAAACAACAAATATACAAGGCATGACTTGGTTTTAGGCCTGGCCCAAGGCAAGTTTTGGCAAGTTTTGGCTCAGAAACGTGAAGGTCATAACTTTCTCAATTCTTAATGGTTTGAGACAAAATTTATATGCATCTGGACCAGAATTTCATAAGGAATCCAATGGTGGTGGTAGTTTTTTCAGATCACACTCCCTCCTCAAAACCTGATAGTGGTTTTGAAAATGACCTATAAATGCATTTTCTATGCTACAACTTGGTACAAGCATGGATTACATGGTGAATTAGCTCAAACACAACATTTACAACATGTATGAGATGTTTATGATCAATGGACTTCAAAGCATTTGCATGTTTCAAAGATTCCAAGTTGTGAGGCTTACCTCTTTTTTGAGATTTTGGAGCTTTTGTGCAATCTGTCAAACCTCTTGTTCCAGAAATGATTTGATGCTTTAGACACACTCAAATGATCCCTTAGAAGCTTTTAGGATGATTGGAATTGACTAGTACCTGCAAAAACACAAACAGTCCCTTTCTTGCAAAAGGGGTTAAAAGTGACCAAAATAGCAACTCTCTCAAATGGTGTTCCAGATGAGGGGAACCATTTGGGACAGTTCAAGGATGATATTTGGAGTGTGTTTGAGGTTTTATCTGGTTTGGAAAGTGACTGAATCAAGACATGGCTTGAAAAATGCAAACTGAAATTCTGGTACAGATGTGTGATGTCTTGTGCAATGTCACAACATCGCAATCTGCTGGACAAGGCAATAATAGAAACAGTAAATGAACACAATCAATTGTTCACCCAGTTCGGTTCAACCAACCTACATCTGGGGGCATACCAAGCCAGGAAGGAAGTCCACTATTAGTAGTATCAAATTACAGACTCAACACACCAGTTGACAATCTACCTAATTCAATCACTACCCAATGACCCTTCTACCTAAGTCCTCCCTAGGTAAGAGACTCCATCTCACTTCCAATCATCTCGATGATGTTTAGCAGTCAACTACACCATCACTGCATCAACAACTTGACTCCTTAAACTTTTCTATTACATAGACTTTGGAAGACACACTTCCATGACAACCCTTTGGAGTTGCTTCAAAGCTTCCTCCAAGAACATTACCAAACTCATTACCTACAGGTTTCTGAGTTAGACACAGTGACCATCTCACAACCCGAGTGGTTCACTTTGACAAAGCCCTAAAGATCTACATCTTAGACCCGTACCTATTCTAGGTTACAAGCACTCTATTTATAATGTAATCCCAACTGGATTTGGGCCTTCAAATCAGATCATATCTTCTGTAACAAATCTGCTTCTAAATAGATCTTCACTCATATCTTCAATTAAATCTTCAATTATTAACTCTGAATATTCTCCATATCTTTAAGCTTTAAATGCGCAACAAACTGATCTGATTGTAACAGAATATCTCTCCCTTGATCTTCGCCTATATTCTCTATAGCAGAATTTCTCATTCACACCAGAAACACGTGCAGCCCTAAACACATTAAAGTCTGATGTTCTGGTATAGTGACGTTACGACATCGCATGTGACATCACTCTTCAGCACTTTAATTCTTCAACAGAAAACCAGAATGTTAGTTAAAACATACCTATACTGTTAGACGCTCATGTTGTAACATCAACCATGACAACACATTATTTTAACAAAATTACAGCCAATTACAAGAACTTACAATCTCCCCCTTTGGCTAATTTTGGCTAAAACATATACATAGATATTACAACTCAGATTACAGCAGTAATTACAATCCTACACTACTGTTGGGTGTTATCTGATCCTAACAGTGTACTGCATTCATGGGGAATCCTCTTCTGACTGATGTTAGGACATCACCATACGACATCAGCTCCAGGCAGCACATCAGGAGGTGCACATGAGGAAGAAGATATCCAAAACTCCCCCTTAATACAACACATTTCTTTTTCCTTT
Organism: Lathyrus tuberosus; assembly: GCA_022829125.1. Lineage (NCBI taxonomy): Eukaryota > Viridiplantae > Streptophyta > Magnoliopsida > Fabales > Fabaceae > Lathyrus > Lathyrus tuberosus. The sequence goes on from JALAZF010000003.1 coordinate 14,849,933, forward strand.
CAACTCAGACCCGGAGAGGATGTAGAAGACTCCTCCAGAAAAGAAATGCTTGTCTAGACATCAAAGACCAATGGTGGCATGAGAGACTTATGCACACCTAAATTGATCAGACGCCCCCAGTCGACCTATGGCATAAGATGAAACTTAAGACGTGCCAATCTGCCAACTCATGTAACTCAGAACACAAGTCACAACTGTGTTCATAACTCAGGACACAAGTCACAAAGACTCAACACCAACTGTGGCTGAGACCTCGTTCTGCAACAGCTGGGACTGCAGACTTCAGGCAAAACATCTGTGCACCCCATTTAGCCCATCTCTCACTTTTCTCCCCCTTTTTAGCCACAAATTGGCAAAGGAAGCCCTTACAAAACCAGATCCAAGAAGTACTCACCCAAAGGCACACAAAAGCCATAAGACTTATGAACCAAGAACACTCACGAGTTGAAGGAGAGAAGAATTGCCCCTATATATATCAGATCAGTTACTTAGGAATTAACGAGCTTTGAATATTTCAAAGTTCTTGGTCAAGGAAATGCTATTTTAGGAACTAAAAACTCCATCCAAATTCAATGTCTTCCGTCCAAAACAGTCTTGACCAGATTTATTGTTTCCTAACTGATATATACCATAACTTGTGCCAAAACAGTTCCATGCAGAGTCGGATCCACGTGTTGCACCTCACCGTCCAAAATAATTCCTTGTTTGGCCCAAGAGAAACATGTCCTATCCCATGTTCTGACATCTCATCAGACATTGTCTGCTGGTTCACAGCACAACCAATCCAAGACTTCGCAGTAGATTCCAAGACACAACCAATATCAATCACATCTAAAACTTCACAAGGCTAAACTCCTCCTAACGGCAGGAACCGGCTGTACAAACATGTGCACTCCCCCTCAATCCTAGAGCCTTCTTAGTCAACACACATTGGCTATCTCTCCCTCCTTGTAGCCACAATAGGACAACCAAGTACACACAATTCCACAGACAACCTCTTAAACATCCAACCACCATACTCACACAATGAGGTAGATGTACACTACTGGTTCAATCAGGTCAAAATTGTCATGTCCACGCCAATATATCATAACATGTTGTCTGACATTATATCCAGTCTTCTTAATCAGCATGCAGTGTTCAGAACCATCAGCAATAACTTCCTCTCAACCATATCAGACAAGGTCACACACCTACACACCTAGGCTAACTCTCCACAAGCTTGAACACCCTGCAAGCTTCACACTATGTGCACCTTTGCAGCAGAAACCATAGCCAAGTACCCCAATGCATTTGCCCACTACTTCACATATATGCTGAGCCTCTTGGTTAGTTCACTTCACATGCTAGGCTGATCAACTTCTCTCCAGCAGGATTTGACCAAAGGGCTAAATCTCCTTCACAGGCGTTTCTTCACTGAAACAGTAGGTGAATAACCCTTTTCAGACTCTCAAGCAATCAATCCTGATCTACTTCAGTCTTCTCTACATACTCCATCTAAGGCAGACCTTCTACTTCATCATTCTCCCGTATGACTATGTAGACGCTCCTTAGGCATAATGTAGGCACCAATCTCGTGACCCAGAGCATAATCATCCTTCACCAAGTATATCCAAAATAATGTCCCAACATAAGTTAGAACGCCTGCCACATGTCAAGATATCATCACCATGATTCTTAATAAGCTCCACCAACCGGACTTACTATTGCATAGTAATCCAAAGAACTAGAGAATTAAATTCTCATCCACCTTCAAGAAGAATAATCTCCTTGAGTCTTCAACTCATCACCCTTCTGCCCAAGAGTAACTTGTTCCAAGACAATCCTCAATAATAACCAGCTGCCACACTCTGATTATCTTGATTCTTCGAATCCACTTCTGAGATCAACCAAATCCCACAGTTTGATCACCTCATTCATGAATCCTCATATGAAAATAGCCAACTGCGACATTTTGACCTTTTTCACGTATGTCAGAATTCTCACAAAGATATCTTGATCCACCAAGGAAACTTGATCTTCAAGTCACATGTTCCACTTGCTCAAAAGCAAACACACTTAGACTCCCTAAGCCATGGTCATGTAACATCTTCTCCTTCCTACAGCTCCCGCAAATTGCCATGAGAACGATCTTTTTGAAGCATCCATAACTTCCATTCCTTTAGATCACCTCTATCACCAGCTGAGACTTCTGATGTTAAGTTAGATGTCAAAACATTATGATATCCAACTGTTGAATTCAGCTCTTCCTTCTGCCACTCAAAAGAACCTCCTCCCTTTACAGAAACAGATTTCCATGCTCTCATAGACTTGATTCAACAATCAAGTTTGAGTAGACAACCTCCATCCTGCTTAGAAACTCCAAAGACTTCAAATCAACCATATCTGAATCTTCAGAAAATAGGTAATCCAAGACTACCTCATAGCAATACCAAAGACTGCCACTTTCCTTAGTAGAGCCATCAAAAGAAAGCCAGAGATAACTGCCACTTATCCTCGACCTTCACCACCAGAGCAAGCACCATGCTCCAACCTGATCCAAGCTGAACCATTATGATATCTGTATATCTTTTAGCCTTAAACACTTCAGCTTGTCAACAATCTAATCCAAACTTATCCCAGGTAATTTGGATGATGCTCCAAGTACATAATCTCCAATCCACCCCACCAGATGATCCAACTCAAGGTGATTAACCCTAGAAAATTCTCAATAGTCCTGCACTTTTACCTTAGACATATACATAGTCTCCCGTCAATGTATATTGTCATTAGTTGAAGGCAGACAAATACTCAACCTTTTATCTGGCCTGACACCCTACACTTGAGGTACTAGCTGATCCCTCTTCTGCTAATCCACACCACTGATCACTATCTTTCTTTGGTTGGAATGATGTGTCAACATCAGTTCTGCCATCATCAATTATGGCTTTAGAGACAACAACCATAGTAATACACACATATCTCTTGCAGGGGACACAAGAGGACATATCAACATCTGATCACACTCTTCTAGAAGCTTCTTATTATAAGCACAAGGTTCAGACCTCTTGTCTAACTTAAGAGTGATAACTGCCATCCTTCTGTATAAACAAACCCTAGACAATCTGCTACACCCACAAAACTTTAAGCCTCAAAGCTGGAAGAGTTCACTCCATACGACTAATGCAAACACCAATTGACCCCAGACTGATTTACACTGCTATTGAACACAAACTCTAGGATGCACTTTCCCTAAAATATTGTCCTCAGACTATTTAGCTCAAGCTTACTACCTTTTATATGAACAGCATCTCACAAATTGTTCAACTTCACAGCTTTAGTGATCCTTCAAAACAGCTACAGTCTAACAGGTCTTTGACTCAGCATTTACCTTTAAACTGCTGATGTGTAGCGCGATGTCGAGACATTAGAATGGACATATTAAGCTCAACTCCTTTCTTGATAACACTTCCTCCAGTTCAAGATCAGAACCAAGTATCTTATCATAACCAGGAAGATCCTTCTAGTTAGGCCAACATGACTAAGCTTAAGAGACAACTTATCAAGATCTTCACTCCCGCATGAAAGATTTGACAGTGATACTCTTTTGATTTGGCTCCACCCTCTTCTTTTACCATCAAGAACCTAGATAAGGAAGGAATCATTATTCCGATTGGTCTTCAAAGCCTTCCATGTCATACAGTCTTTAAACACCTACTCACTTATCCAATGAGTGACACTATATTGATCATCTCTTGACCAATGTATATATCTAAGACATGTTCTTGAAGGAACCTTCTTAGACACACAACCCAGATGCCTCCTCTTCCAGGCCAGGAGTAGGTTCCAAACAGATGTGATCAATACACATATGTTTAGCCCCCAAGCATCTGTTATGCTGACAGGATACTGCATAATCTGCTGGTTTTATGTTCTAACATCAGGTAGGACATAAGTTCACTTCACAGAAACACACCAAAAGATCCTTTAACACAGCCCAGGGAATGACCATGTAGGGTTGAAGGCAAGAATAGATGGCTTCTAACTTTCTTCAGATCTCTTTTCAACAAGCTTATACAAGAGTTCCTTTATGAGTGGACTTGGGATAAACCACAAGTATCTTAGGCAACTCTAGCTGAAGATATCCTCAAGTATCACCACACCATGTGATACATCTTCAGAGGAGAACACATAACCATTAGGAATTTTCCATCAGATATATATATATATACGCAGCGGAACACATACCAGAAAACTTCTCTAGGCACAACATAATAAACACAACACTTCATGTGCACTAGATCAACATAGGATTCAACCTACAAGGCAGCTTATCACCAACGCCACACGCCTGATAACTCCAATCTCCACTTCTATGAGCTGACCAAGTCCATAACTATCTTTCTTGCTCACGAACCAGAAAGTATCTTCCCTAGATCTCATCCAGAAACAGACAGGATGCCTGCTCTGATACCAATTGAAATTCTGGTACAGATGTGTGATGTCTTGTGCAATGTCACAACATCGCAATCTGCTGGACAAGGCAATAATAGAAACAGTAAATGAACACAATCAATTGTTCACCCAGTTCGGTTCAACCAACCTACATCTGGGGGCATACCAAGCCAGGAAGGAAGTCCACTATTAGTAGTATCAAATTACAGACTCAACACACCAGTTGACAATCTACCTAATTCAATCACTACCCAATGACCCTTCTACCTAAGTCCTCCCTAGGTAAGAGACTCCATCTCACTTCCAATCATCTCGATGATGTCTAGCAGTCAACTACACCGTCACTGCATCAACAGCTTGACTCCTTAAACTTTTCTATTACATAGACTTTGGAAGACACACTTCCATGACAACCCTTTGGAGTTGCTTCAAAGCTTCCTCCAAGAACAATACCAAACTCATTACCTACAGGTTTCTGAGTTAGACACAGTGACCATCTCACAACCCGAGTGGTTCACTTTGACAAAGCCCTAAAGATCTACATCTTGGACCCGTACCTATTCTAGGTTACAAGCACTCTATTTATAATGTAATCCCAACTGGATTTGGGCCTTCAAATCAGATCATATCTTCTGTAACAAATCTGCTTCTAAATAGATCTTCACTCATATCTTCAATTAAATCTTCAATTATTAACTCTGAATATTCTCCATATCTTTAAGCTTTAAATGCGCAACAAACTGATTTGATTGTAACAGAATATCTCTCCCTTGATCTTCGCCTATATTCTCTATAGCAGAATTTCTCATTCACACCAGAAACACGTGCAGCCCTAAACACATTAAAGTCTGATGTTCTGGTATAGTGACGTTACGACATCGCATGTGACATCACTCTTCAGCACTTTAATTCTTCAACAGCAAACCAGAATATTAGTTAAAACATACCTATACTGTTAGACGCTCATGTTGAAACATCAACCATGACAACACATTATTTTAACAAAATTACAGCCAATTACAAGAACTTACACAAACAAAGCCTATTTTGAGGTTTTGAGAGGTGACTTTGTGATTTTGTGATTACAGGTCACTTGTGATAGTTTGCACAGCTTACATATGATATATATGAGGTGTGTGTGTGATTGATTGTGATGAAAAAGCTCTCAAGCTCAAAAACTCAAAGTTGCCTTGCTAAAGAAGGCATTTTTGCCAAGAGAAAGAGGTTTTGAGGAAAGCATCTGTTTGATGGCTTTGGTGTACTCAAACTGATCACAATTGAGCTCTATTTATAGTAGAGCAAGTTTGTTTTGGGATCCACAGTGAATGGCAACTGCAGCAGGTGTTTGTTCAATGTTAGCCAATGGAAATCCAAGTCTCCTCTAGCCATTGACTAGAGGTTAGGGCACAGGGTTGTGGTTCCCTTGGTCTTGGATAAGTCTTGACTAAATTCAGTTGCAAATGGCTCAGTCCATGCCACCTTGATGCTTCCATTGAATGCTCCAATCCAAAATTGGAGTCTTGTCCCTATTTTGGCCATTCTAGGTTCAACATGCTATTTCTTGTTCCAAAGACTTTGGAGGCTTGGCTCATTGATTGTCCCCTTTAGATTCAATCCTCATAGGTGTCCAAGTGGATAGGAGCATTTGGATTTGGCTGATTTTGGCAAATCGAGCAAAAATGCAAAATCTGCCTTGCCTTGGCAGATTTCAGCAAGGCGACTTTCCAATGTCATATCTCATGACTCAAATTGAATTTGGTAATGTTCTTGGTCATTTTGGAAGGCCCTTACATGATACAACAACTGTTTGAACATATTTGGTTTTGACCTCTTTTGAATCCAAGTGAAAAATCCCACTACATTTGGTAAAAAGTAGGGCAAAATCTGACTTAGTGAAATTTTCACTAAGTGTTGGAACAAAGTGACTTTTCTTGATTTTGATCACTCCATAACTCAAAATCCATGAGGAGTTGGAATTAGGTCTAGTTGAAGTTTTTGTAGAGGGCAATGAGATCTACAAATCAAGCCTTGGATGGGAGAAAATGGCTTTGTGGTTTAGGAGTTATGACCCTCCAAAGTTAGTACCCTAGCCACTTTATTTTTTAACTTAGAAAATTTTCTACGTTTTTTATGGTTACCCCTTTTACAAGTTACCTAACTTTTCTTGATTTTTCTTGATGAATGATGATTCAAATCATACATTAACATCATTTTAGGGTTAAAAATCCATTTTGGTGAAAAATCTCAAAAAGTCAAAGTTGACTTTTGTGCACAGTTGACTTTTTATCAGATGAATTCCAAACTGTGCAATTCTTCAGGAAATCATGTCCTTGACCTAAATCAAACTTGATGGACATGTTCCATGGGTGTCATAGGGTATATTGATGCATATCATAGGGCTTGGGAGCATGTCCTGGTCAAAAGTCAAAGTTACAGTTGACTTTTTCCTTAAAACCCTAATTGTGGTGCAGATGAAATTGAGACTTGTTGCTCAAGCTTCTTGGATTAATCCATTGTTCCAAATGGATCAATATAGTTCATTAGAGACCCTCAAACCCTCTCTTGAGGTCTTGGTTCATGATTTGCCCTAAAAGTCAACTTAGTGGTGAATTAGGTCAAGAAACCCTAATTCCTGATTTTTGATGAATGCATCCCCTGAGGCAAAATTGACTTGATGATTGGGTCCATGAGGTTCCATGGAGTATATTAGGTTAGGTTTTGGATCATTTACTTGTGCCCAGATGAAAAATTTCCATCTGGAGGCCCTGGTCGACCAAAACCCTAATTTGGTGACACTGTCGATCTTGAGACTTGATCCACCTAGAAGGGAGCAGCCTTGTGCTTAATCCTTGAAATGGGAGTCCTTTTGATCCATTGTGGATGTTTGAGAGGTTAGACAAGTTGAAGATCATGTCATTCCTTGATTGACCCTTTGTCTAAGCACTCAGAGAGGGCTTGAAACCCTAATTTTGATTGTAGTGGATGATCACCCATCTTTGAGGAGACTAATGAAGTATGATGGTTCCTCCATATTGTGGTGATGATGATTTGCACAATGATGGGACATCTTAGTGGTCAAAATTTGGGGTATGATAGTGAGGTCATCGTCAAAGCCTTTGATGGATCCAGAAAAACAGTTATCGACAAAGTTGATCTTCCCATAACTATCGGTCCTCACACCTTCCAATTCACTTTCCAGGTCATGGACATCCGGGCAGCATACAACTGTTTATTAGGAAATCCTTGGATACACGAGGCTGGGACAGTCACTTCGACACTTCACCAGAAGCTGAAGCTCATCAAGAATGACATGCTAGTCACCGTCTGTGGAGAGCAGGCCCTAATCGTAAGCAACTTATCATCATTCTCCTATGTAGAACCAGAAGAGGTCGTTGGAACTCAGTTTCAAGCACTCTCGGTAAGCAATGAGAATCGATCAGAGAAAGGGACATCGATTTCCTCATACAAGGACGCCCTCAAAGTGATCGAGAGTAACAACGCAAAAGGATGGGGACAGCTTGTCATTCCTACTGATAACAAGACGAAGAAAGGTCTTGGTTTTTCCTCAACCTGTACCCAGACTGTTAAGAAAGATGAAAGTTTTCATCCCATTCAAGACTTATTCTGTAGTGGAGGTTTCCTTCAACCAGTGTCTCAAGAAGTACATACCATCAATGAGGGTGACTCCTTCGATACAGATGAAGAGTGGAAGTCTTGTCTCAACGAGGACGGTTATATGTCTCAGGAAGAAACGCATATGCCATTTTGCTATCCCATGCAAAGTCCGAGATATATACCAAGATCAGACGTCAAGATGATGTACGGAGATTGTGATCTAGAAGGATGCCGAGCTCCACCCAACTCATTAGAGGAAGACACTCTGATGAAAGATAACTTTGACTATGACTATTATGATCCAATGGATAACTTGCCTATCTGGCAGCCGTACCCAGAGGACTTGGGGCAAAAGAGTCAGCTAAATGACGCTTATAAGCTGAGAATTATTGAAAAAGAATACCTGCGTCCCCATCAAATCATGGGATCATTACTCAGGACATTCTAAAGATATCCAGCACAACGATGAATCTGCAAAGATTTCAGGACAAGAGTTCATCAACTATGCTTTTCCCGAGGTCAACATCATCGAGAAATATGACTCCTTCAGTCCCACCAAAGTATGGGACACTTTAGGACAACCGAGTGGCAAGTACGACTTCTTGGTCAAGTACACCGCTCCTAAAAGCTCTCGTATCAGGCTCGAAGACATCCAGCCAACTGGATGGGGAGATCCGCCTGAGAGTGAAAACACTATGCAAGATACAAAAGAAGAGTTCGTCTACGACAACTCTGCATGGGAGGAAGACTCCAACGATCTTGCTCCGCCAGAAATCAGCGTCATTTCTGAGGACAAGCTGAAAGAAGGTACCAGACTTTGTGATTCACCGAGGAGTTCACCGTCAATGGGTTACTGTCGATGTCTCGAAAGTCGTCCATAAGTCTAAGTAATTTCCATCTTTGTTTTGACCTTTCACCCTGCCCAGGTGAAACATATGTTTTTATAGGGCTCACTTTCTGTAAATGTCCCTCTTCGCTTCGTCCAAACCGACAGAGTTTTGTTTTATAGGGCTGTAGTTTCAAGAATGGACTAAATCGTAAATAAATAAACGTCATCTCGTAATTTCCGCATTTATTGCTGTTTTCACTTTTCGCTTTTTCAGAAAATGGTAATCCAAAAAACAACTCAAAATAAAAACAAGCATTTTTCGGAGAATACATTGCACACACTCTTGCATTCTCTCTATCTCTTCTAAAAATAAATCATCACGTCATGCAGATTGCTTGTTTTAAACCCCATTGAAATATCTGATCCGATGCCTTCTCCCAACTCTGAATTTTCGGTATTTGAAGCTGAAGAAGAAGAAGACGAAGAAATTCCAGAAGAGATCTCCCGATTACTCAGACAAGAGGAAAGGTCCATTGAACCTCACAAAGAGACGTTGGAAACGGTCAACTTGGGTTCAGAAGAAGACAGAAAAGAAGTCAATATTGGGGCACTACTCAGTCCGACTGTCAAAGAAGACTTGATAAAACTTCTCTAAGAGTTTCCCGATGTATTCGCTTGGTCCTATCAGGACATGCCAGGGTTGGATACTAGCATTGTGGAACATTATTTACCGTTGAAATCAGAATATCCGCCGGTGAAACAAAGGTTGAGACAGACTCATCCAGACATGGCCATCAAAATCAAAGAGGAAGTACAGAAACAGATTAACGTGGGTTTCCTCGCCACCTCAGAATATCCTCAATGGTTAGCCAACATAGTACCAGTTCCGAAAAAGGATGGAAAAGTCAGAATGTGTGTAGATTACAGGGATCTGAACAGAGCAAGTCCAAAGGATGACTTCCCCCTGCCACACATTGACATGCTGGTAGACAGTACAACAAAGTTCAAAGTCTTCTCCTTCATGGATGGATTCTCAGGCTATAATCAAATCAAAATGGCGCCGGAAGATATGGAGAAAACTTCATATATCACCCCATGGGGCACCTTTTGTTACAAGGTAATGCTGTTCGGTTTGAAGAACGTCGGGGCAACCTATCAAAGGGCAATGACTGCTCTGTTTCACGATATGATGCACAAAGAAATTGAGGTATATGTCGATGATATGATTGCCAAATCTAAAACAGAGGAGGAGCATGTGACCCACCTGTCAAAGTTATTCGAGCGTCTGAGAAAATACAAACTCCGCTTGAATCCTAACAAATGCACGTTTGGTGTCCGCTCAGGGAAACTGCTAGGGTACATCGTCAGCCAGAAAGGAATTGAGGTTGATCCTGACAAGTTCAAGGCCATTCAAGAAATGCCTTCTCCAAAGACTGAAAAACAAGTCAGAGGATTCCTGGGACGTCTGAATTACATTTCCAGATTCATATCCCTCATGACCGCGATATGCGCGCTAATCTTCAAACTACTCAAAAAGAATCAAAACTGTGTATGAACAGATGATTGCCAAAAGGATTTCGACAGTATCAAGGAATATCTGTTGAATCCACCTATTTTGTCTCCTCCAATGGAGGGAAGACCACTGATCATCTACTTAACAGTCTTACGACTTTATGCCATGGTCAGTTATATCAACAAAGAACGAAGAAAACATTTGACAAAAAAGTTCGACCCCGTGTCTTCAAGAAAGGAGACCTTGTGCTCAAGAAGATACAATCATTTCTCACTAATTCCCGGGGAAAATGGACTCCGAATTATGACGGCCCCTATGTGGTCAAGAAAGCCTTCTCAGGCGGCGCCTTGAGACTCGCAGCCATGGATGGAGAGGAATTTACCTACCCCACAAATGTGACGTAGTCAAGAAATACTTCGCCTAAACAAAAAAGAAACGTCTCGGTGGATTGAAAACCTGAAAGGGCAGTCCAGGCAAAAATTAGAGACATAAGAAAAAAATCCCGGTGGATTGGAAATCTCAAAGTGCAATCCAGGCAAAAGTTAGGGATTAATGGCAAGTAACTACGTCCGGCGAGGTTAAATCCCCAGCAGTAATGCCATACATCAGAAAAACTCAAGTCAAGGTCATCTTCGACAGAAGCTCAGGACGTCCAGAATTCAAAGTTGGTAGAAGAATATCGGTCGTTATGTTTCAATGTAGCCCTTTTCCCTTAAATTACCATTTTCTAACTTTGTAAATACTCTATGGGATCACGCGCTTGGCTGATTTCCATCCTATCAATAAAATTTGAGCCCTAGTGCTTTGTTTGCAATTCTTATTTGTTTAAGCTTTACAGAATGACATTTTTAACATGATCAACGATTCTTGAAATAAAACAAAAATGAATTTACTTGTCCAAATTTTTTCTGCTTTTAAAATAAAGATGACAATTCTTTTGACTGTTGAACATCGAAAGAACATCGATCGCTTCTCTGAAGGTGGTTGAACCTCTAAGTGCAGAATCAAAGTACTCATTCTAAACCAATACGCCTGAATGAAGGATCAACTGTATGAGATGTGATTTTCCCATCTGATATCCCCGACAGAGTTCGTATCTCTTAAGACCGATTGAACAATTCTTTCTCCCCACGGGGACCATTTTTCCCAAGCAGGGCAGGATTGCTATTTTGAACCAGTGGTACTTTTCTTCCCCGTCGTGGCCGAGTATCCAGTCATGTTTATCTATTAGTTTGTATGTCGCATCAGTTTTGTCAGCATATACATACATACATCATGCATTATTGATTCATACTCATATTCATATTGCATCACTATCACTCTAGTCGGTCTTGTTCCCAAGTGATAAAAGTCCTCTCAATCGAGTTGTCAGTCCTTTACTTGTTAGGAAATGAAGCGTCTGAGCTCCCCAGTTTATTTCTGGATTAGAGACGGTCCTCGACCACTTTGATAACTTGAACTTCTAAAAGGCAAGAAGACATTCGACAAACGTCACTCTTTACTATTGAAGATGATGTTTACGCTTTCACGGATTAAGAAAAATCCCCAGATAAAGCCTCACAACTAAAGACTCTCGGCAACACATTGGTTTTTCTCTCTAGAAAGTCAATGTTAATGAAGTCATCAGCACCTCAAAATTGGATTACATCACGTGGCATTTCTCCGAGAAGATCTCGAAGAAAAGTATGATGTAAAATCCCCAAGCAGGAAACAGCCTCTCAAGAGACTCATTTTCCCCAGTAGAGTCAACAAATGGCGTCTCCAACAAAGAAGTTTGAACACCTCCACAACTCAGACGAATGGGTTCCCCAGCAAGTCTGACATCAAAACTTTTTCCCATCAAATAGCATCTCCCCAGGAAAATTCGGCGAGAAGTTTGAGGAAAACCGCCACATATAGCGTCCCTTGTCAAGGAAGGAACTTGACGAAAAAAAACTAAGAACAGTTATGTGGCTGAAGACCAGGATCTAGGGGAAGTTTATTGACAAAAGAAACTAAGACCAGTTCATTGGCTGAAGACCAGGATCGAGGGGAAGTTTATATCAGAAACTGAGACCAGTTCCTTGGATGAAGACTAGGATAGAGGGGAAGTTTATATCAGAAACTGAGACCAGTTCCATGGGTAAAATCCAGGATCGAGGGGAAGTTTATTTAAGAAAACTGAGACCAGTTCCGTGGCTAAAAACTAGGATCGAGGGGAAGTTTTACCCTTTTCTAAGCATCATTGCTTAGCAAAAGAAGATGGATGAGCAAACTACCATTCATGACCACTATCAAAATTTCGGGTATTCTGATATTTAATCCTCTTGCACCCCGAATGCCTGAATACCTTCGCCATTCACACCTTCAGGCCCAAGAAAATTAAATAGGGGCATCTGTCATACCCCAAATTTTGACCACCAAGATTTCCCATCATTGTACAAATCATTATCATAATATGGATGTACTTTCATGCCTCATCAATCTCCTCAAAGATGATCGAGCATTCACCACAATCAAGACTTAGGGTTTCAAGCCCTCTCAGAGCACTTAGACAAAGGATCAATCAAGGAATGACATGTTCTTCAATTTGTCTAACCTCTCAAACACCTATAAAAGATCAAGAGGACTCCCACATCAATAATCAAGCACAAAGTTGCAACATTCCAAGTGGATCAAGCCTCAAAATCGACAGTGTCACCAAATTAGGGTTTTGGTCGACCAAGGCCTCTAGATGGAATTTTTCTTCTGGGCATGAGCCAATGCTTCAAATCATAACCCAAGATACTCCAAGGGACCTTATGGACCCAATCATCAAGTCAATTTAGCCTCAGGGGATGCATTCACAAAAAATCAGGAATTAGGGTTTCTTGACCTAATTCACCCCTAAGTTGACTTTTGAGGCAAAAGCATGAGCCAAGACCTCAAGATATGTTTTGAGGGCCTCAAATGCACCACATTGATCCATTTACAACAATGGATTGATCCAAGAAACTTGATTTATAAGTTTCAATTTCATATGGACCACAATTAGGGTTTCAAGGAAAAAGTCAATTGTATCTTTGACTTTTGACCAAGACATGCTCCCAAACCTTGGGTATGATTCAATAAACCCTATAACACCTATGGAATCCATCCATTAGGTTTGATTTAGGTCAAGGACTTGATTTCACAAAGGATCGCATAGTTTGGATTTCATCCGATAAAAAGTCAACTGTGCACAAAATCAAGTTTGACTTTTTGAAAATTTTCACAAATATGGTTCCCCTAAGTCAAAAATAATGTTAATGTATGGTATTGATCATCATTCATTAAGAAAAATCAAGAAAAGTGAGGTTTCTTGCAAAAGGGGCAACCATAAAAAACCAAAATTTTTCTAAGTTATGGAACAAAAGTGGTTTTGGTACCAACTTCCAAGGATCATAACTTGAGATCCAAGCAACCATTTTGGTTTATCCAAAGCTGGATTTGTAGGTCTTGCTACACTCTACAAAAGCTTCAACTACCTCAGACTCCAATTCTTTATGGATTGATCAAAATCACAAAAACGTGAAAATGACACTTTTTCCAACACTTAGTGAAAATCTGCCTAAGTTACCAGCCTTGAACATCAATGTTCATCGAGTTTTTTCAGTTGGATCCAAATAGTTTCAAAACAAACTATGATCACACATGTTTTGTATCATATGAGGGCTTTCTAAAAAGCACAAGAGCCTCCCATAACTTAACCTGAGCAGGGAGATATGAATCCCTCAAAATCACCATTTCCAACTGTCCTAAGCAAGGCAGAATTTGGTGTTTTGCTCGATTTGACAAAATTGGAAACTCCAAGCCTTGTCATCCATTTGGACACATCTGAGGATAAAACAAAAGTAGAATGATCTAATCCCCAAGCTTCCAAAGTCCAAGAATCTACACTTAGCCATAACAAACCTAAAAAGGCTAAAAAAGTGCCAAGACTCCAATTTTGTTTCCAAGCATTCAATGGATGCACCAAGGTGGCATGGACTAACACATTCCTAACTGAATGAGTCAAGAATCAGCACTGAATCAAAGAACCATAGGCATGTGCCCTAACCTCAAGTCAATGGCTATAGGAGACTAAAGATTCCCTAGGATCAACATTGGCCAAAGGCCTGTACTAGCTGCCATTCACTATTGCTTGCAAAACAAACTTGCTCTACTATAAATAGAGCTCATTTGTGCTCAGTTTGAGTACACCAAAGCACTACAACACTTGCTTTCCTCAAAATCTCTTTCTCTAGGCCAAAAGGCCTTCTTTTGCAAGTTATCTCTGAGTTTTTGAGTTAGAGAGCAATTCCACCACAGCTCATGATCCTAACACCTCTAATATGTCATATCTAAGCTGTTCAAACACTCACTTGTGACCTGAAACACCAAAATAAAAAAGTCAACCTCCAAAACCTCAAAATTGGATTTTTCTGCATTTTCCAAGCCATGCCTTGATTCAGTCACTTCCAAAACCAAACAAGGCCTCAAACACACTCCAAATATCATCCTCAAACTGTCCCAAATGGTTCCCCTCATCTGAAACACCATTTGAGAGAGTTGCCATATTGGTCACTTTTGCCCCTTTTGCAAGAAAGAGCTAAAACTTGTTCCTGAGGATTCCAGCTGGTTCTAATCATCCTAAAAGCTTCTAAGGGATCAATCAAGAGTGTCCAAAGCATTGGATTACTTCTGGCACAAGTATCTTGATAGTTAGCACAAGAAGCTCCAAGAGGTAAGTGTATGACAACTTGAACTCTTTGAATTATTCATTCCTTTGATGTCCACTTATCATAAACATCTCATACATTTTGTATATGATGTGTTTGAACCAATTTGTCATGCAATTCTTGCCTGTACCATGAGATAGCATATAACATGCAAATCTAAGCCTATTTTGAAACCACTATCGGGTTTTAAAATAGGGACACTTTCTGAAAATACCAAAAGCACCATTGGATTCCTTGTGAAATTCTAGGCCAGATGCACCTAAATTTTGTCTAAATCCATGGAGAAATGAGAAAGTTAGAGGCTTCACGTAAATTGCCAAAACTTGCCTTGCCTTGCCTTAGCCAGGCCTGAAAACTTGGCACCCCTTATGTATTAATGGGGAGGTTTTGATACACGGATGTATCACCACCCCACTGGTAGCGCGCATGTGAGTTTGTGTATGAGGTTGTGGGTTCAAACCCCACCCAGACCATTTTTTACTACTCTCTCATTTTTGCTATTTTTTCAATATTTTCATGTTTTTATTAATTAATCCAAAAACTAAACTCTCTCTCAATTTTAATTATTTTTTATTGATTATTTTTTTGAAAATTCACAAAAATATTAAAATATTTTATTCCATGAAAATTTCACAAAAATATTATTTATTTCATATATTTGATATTTTTGTAAAGAATTATATTTTTCTTTGTTTTTAAACATTAAAAATATTCCTTTCTCTTGGTTTTGCAAAATTCAAATGATTTTTAAATCATCCCATGAATGAAACATGATTTTCTAAATATAAATCCAAGATCACAACCTTTTTTCGCATGTTTGATTATTTTAATTGAATTTTTATTCAATTAAAATACATTTTAAAACCAAAAATTAGGGTTTTGATCACTATCACCCTAACAAATATTTTCAAATCACTTTGGGCCTCTTTGTAGAGTGTAAGTCCCATTCCCTTTGTACAGAAACCTTTTTGGGCCTCAGTCATTGTATAAGACCCACTGTATTTTCAAAAACCTCTGCGCGATCGTCGCTTTTCAAAACATTTTAATCTGGGCCTACCCTTGTGTTGTAAGTCTCATTTCTTTTCTTTTTTCAAACCTATGGGCTTCTCCTTGAGTTGTAAGACCCATGTCTTTACACAGAAAACCTAATTTGGGCCTCAGTCGTTGTATAAGTCCTGATACAATTTTCAGATCAACGGTATGATTACTGTTTTTCATCAGGGCCTCTCCTTGAGTATAAGCCCCGACAATCTTTTCAAAAACAACTTCTCTTTTGATTTAGGTTCAAACTCATAGTTGTTATCAAAACTTTCTTTAATTTCTTGAACAACTAACCATACAACTGTTATCATGGAAGCTTGCTCGCCTGTAAGTTTTATCAGCTTTTATTTACATGCTTACATATATATATATATATATATATATATATATATATATATATATATATATATATATATATATATATATATATATATATATATATATATATATATAACTGTATTGCTGGAAGCTTGCTCACTTGTAAGTCCTTCTTTCATATCCTTTTAAATACTTGCCATATATCAACTGTATATATACTTGTATATCTGCTTAGAGTTTTCCCCGGCAATTAGGTCTAGAACTAGATAGAGCCTGTAACACCCTTCTAACCCCACAGATATTTTTCATACAAAAGGAAATTAAATCACGTAAAATCACCACTCAAGGGTGTCACACTTCACAAAAATTCATACAAATCATTTTCCTGCTCCATAACACGGGTTACAACATATCATGATAACAACTCATTTGGATCAACACTTCAAATTTAAAACAAGACATCGCAGCGGAATCATCACTTTTAAAAGAATCTCCTTTTTTTTAAAATAACTCATGATAGTATCGTTTCATCCGAAAATCGAAATTTAAAACAACTCAACATCTTCAAAAATCCTCATAGAATATGTTAATTAAAAGAACATAACAAATCAAACAAAAAATGTTCCCAACCCCGATGTTACATAATCAGAGCAAGACATACCCTCTACTCTACTAAAAAAAGGAAACTACTCCAAGCTAACTTTTCACGCACCGCGAGCTATTCTTGGTTATCTGCACGTTACCCACGTAGAGGTAACATTCAAACAGGCAGGGTGAGTAATCACAATTCAATATAAATCATATAAAGAAAAGACATTAACAAGTCATCATTTGTCACAAACAAACATCATAGCAACTCACCCAAAACATCATATAAATCATCAAGTCGTCAACATCACAAAAATGCAATCATGTAATGCCACCAAGAATGTAATGCAACTTCCTAACATGCATGTGGTACCAAATCATCATAGTAATGGACACCAGGCCATCAACCCTCCACTAGGGAGCATGTCACAAAATACTCCAATCCGCACGATGGGATTGAATCCACCACTGGACCGAAGTCCTATCATCTTCACTGGACCGAAGTCCTAAAATCCTATGAATGCACGATGCACAACATCATAGTCATCAATAATCAACAAGGTCATTACGTGTATCATCATTCACCAAAACATCATACTAATCATGTCATCATCAATTTAATAAAACATCATCAAACATCATGTAGATCATCATATTATAATCACCAAATAATCATCGTATAACACATCAATAAGTGGCAACAAGTTACGGAAACATCACAGCCTTAATACCACATGAAACGGATAATTTCTCAGAATTTTCAGGAATTAAAAATGATGTTTTCAACTTCCAGGTCGCGCTAAGCGGCCAACCCACTGCGCTAAGCGCGCTACTCACTGCCTTGAGAAGTCGAAAATCTTCCAGACCGCGCTAAGCGTGCTCGACCGCGCTAAGCGGGCTCTGCGAATTCTGCAGAAAAACCCTGCGATAACAACATTTTCCTCATGCGATCCCATACCCCAAAAACAGGTTTTATCTTCCAATTAATCACAGATTATGTCATCAAAACATATATCTATCACACATACATCAAATACGTCAATCATCTCATATTAAATCATTACAATTCATCACCCCTAACCTCAATTCATAGGTTTTCCCCAAAAAACCCCAATCACCCATCAATATCTAATCCCTATATCAAACATATTGAAAAGCGATACTTCCCATACCTTAGAATATCGATTTCCTAGACTTCTCTTGAAATTTCGCCGGAATTCTTCTATGCTCTAGCCTCCTTCTCACTTGTTCTTCAGAGCACTTTTGCCTCTTCCTCAAAATAATACGAATAATGAATCCCTTTCACTATTCTCCCTTAAAATACCCCTAAATGTGCTATTCCAATTATACCCTCACTTATTCTTCTCTAATGACCAACATACCCTCAATACTCCTACTTCTATCATTTTAAAAACAAACAATAATTCGAATAATATTATATGATTATTCTCACTATTAATATTATTAAAATAATTTCCACCAAAAATGTCCATGTAATCCAACAACATGCCGTCAAATTGCGTTATATTCACTAATAATTAATAAATAATTAAAATATGAATTTGGGGCGTTACAACTCTCCCCCACTTAAGGAATTTTCGTCCTCGAAAATTTAACTGAAGCAAAAAGAGTCGGATACGACTCTCTCATCTGATCTTTACGTTCCCAAGTCCAACTTTCACCAGCTGGTCCTCCCCACAGAACTTTCACCAAAGCAATCTCTTTTCCTCGTAGTTGCTTCATTTCTCGTCCATCAACACGCACCGGTAAAGCTTCCACAGTCAGATTATCCCTTACCTGTACATCATCCATCTGAATCACATGCGACGGATCCGGAATGTACTTCCTCAATTGCGACACATGGAACACGTCATGCAAATTCGCAAGTGACGGCGGTAAAGCAATTCGATAGGCTACCTCTCCTATCCTCTGCGATATCTGATAAGGACCAAAAAACGTGGAGTGAGCTTTCTAGACTTCAAAGCTCGACCCACACCAGTCGCTGACGTCACTCTCAAAAACACGTGATCTCCCTCTTGGAATTCAAGTGCTTTCCTCCTCTTATCATGGTAGCTCTTCTGACGACTCTGCGAAGCTTTCATCCTCTCTTGGATCTTCCTAATCTTCTCAGTCGTCTCTTGAATAATTTTAGGTCCGAGTACCGCACTCTCGTCTGATTCATACCAACACAACGGAGTTCTACACCTCCTCCCATACAAAGCTTCATAAGGCACCATTCCAATACTAGCATGAAAACTATTATTGTACGTGAACTCAATCAACGGTAAATGGCTATCCCATGATCCTCCATGATCCAACACACAAGCCCTCAGCAAATCCTCTAAAGATTGGATAGTCCTTTCTGTCTGACCGTCCATCTACGGATGATAGGCAGAACACATCCTCAACTTAGTACCCAAAGCATCTTGCAAACTCTTCCAAAACCTCGATGTAAACCGCGGATCTCTATCCGACACAATACTCGAAGGTACCCCGTGTAACTTTACAATCTCATCAATGTACAACTCTGTTAGTTTCTGCATGGAATGATTAATCCTCATCGGCAAGAAATGAGCCGACTTAGTTAATCTATCCACGATCACCCAAATTGAATCATTTCCCTTGGTAGTCTTCGGCAATCCCACCACAAAATCCATGGAAATGCTATCCCATTTCCATTCTGGAATCCTCAACGGCTGCATCATACCTAAAGGCTTCTGATGCTCAACCTTCGACTTCTGACAAGTCAAACACGCATAAACAAACTCCGCAACATCCTTCTTCATACCCATCAACCAAAACAACTTCTTCAGGTCCTGATACATCTTCGTAGCACCAGGATGGATACTCAGTCTACTCCGATGTCCCTCTTCTAAAATACTCTTCTTGATTCCTGGAACATCTGGAACACACACTCGGTCTCGAAACCTCATCACACCATCTTCACCAATCCTGAAGTCACTTTTGTTACCTTGGTTAATCAAAGTCAATTGGTCAAACAATCTTAAATTGGATTGTTGTCCCACTCTGATTTCTTCCAGAATACCACTAGTCAACTTCAACATTCCCAACTTCACACTGTCAGGAGTCGCTTCACACACTAGACTCAGATTTCTGAATTGCTCAATTAATTCCAATTCTTTCACCATAAGCATCGGCATATGCAATGACTTTCTGCTCAATGCATCGGCCACTACATTTTATTTGCCCAGATGATTACTCAAATCTAAATCGAAATCCTTCAACAGTTCTAACCACTTTCTCTGCCTCATATTCAATTCTTTCTGATCAAATAAGTACTTCAGACACTTATGATCACTGAACACCTCAAATTTAGAGCCAAACAAATAATGTCTCCAAATCTTCAACACAAACACCACAGCGGTCAATTCCAAGTCATGTGTAGGATAATTCCTCTCATGAACTCGCAATTGTCTCGAAGCATAGGCAACAACTTGTCCATTTTGCATCAATACTCCACCAAGACCCATCTTCGACGCATCACAATACACAACAAAAGATTTGCTCGGATTAGGCAAAATCAACATTGGAGCAGTCGTCAACTTCTTCTTTAACCCCACAAAACTCTCTTCACAAGCTACGTCCCACACAAAAGCCTGACCCTTTCAAGTCAACTGAGTCAAAGGTAATGCCAACTTAGAAAAGCCTTCAATAAATTTGCGGTAAGAAACCGCTAACCCCAGAAAACTTCGTATCTCAGTAGCAGACTTTGGAGTCTCCCACTGTAATATGGCATCAATCTTCGAAGGATCAACAACAACACCACCACTCGAAACCACGTGCCCAAGGAAACTCACTTCCTTCAACAAGAACTCACACTTTGACAGCTTTGCATACAACTTCTTCTCCTTCAACACTTGCAACACCGTCCTCAAATGCTCGACATGTTCGTCTTCGGATCTAGAATATATCAAGATGTCATCGATAAACACCCCCACAAACTTATCCAGATACTCATGGAAAATCCGATTCATATACTCCATGAACACTCCAGGTGCATTAGATACACCAAACGGCATCACGGTGTACTCATAATGTCCATACCTCGTCCTGAAAGCCGTCTTCGGAATATCGTCAGGCTTAACACGAATCTGATGATAGCCCGACCTCAAACCAATCTTACTGAACACACAAGCACCTACTAGTTGATCCATCAAGTCATCAATTCTCGGTAGCGGATACTTATTCTTGATAGTCACTTTATTCAACTGCCGATAATCGACACACAACCTCATACTTCCATCTTTCTTCTTCACCAACAGCACAGGAGCACCCCATGGAGAAACACTTGGTCGAACAAACCTCTTCTCAAGTAGCTCTTCTAACTGTTTCTTCAATTCACTTAGCTCAGAAGCTGACATCCGATAAGGAGCCATCGACACTGGACTCGTACCTGGTATTAAGTCCACCGCAAACTCCACTTCACGCTCTGGAGGCAAATCACTGATGTCATCTGGAAACACATCTGGGAATTCACAGACAACCGGCAACTCCACACTCAGAGCTTCGCGATTAATTTGCAACGAAGCAAACATTACAAACACTAAAGCTTCGTCTTCCATCAGTTCGTCCACTTGCTTAGCAGACAAGAACATCAAATCCCCACTATCATCAATCTCAGGAAACTCTACAATCTTGTTATAACAATTGATATGAACATGGTTGAACTCCAACCAGTTCATTCCAAAGATCACGTCAATTTGGTGCAAGGGTAGGCACACCAAATCCATCTCAAAGTTATTCTCAAAATTCATCACAGGACATCTCAAACACACAAAGGTAGTAGTAATAGAACCATTAGCTGGAGTTTCTATTACCATATTCCCATTCATATCCGATAACTTCAAACCCAATCTATTAGCACATTCAACCGAGATAAAAGAATGAGTTGCACCAGTATCAATAATAGCAACCAACTCGATATTATTAATAAAACAAGTACCTCTAATTAGGTTGTCCTTCTCCGAAACTTATGCACCACTCAGAGCAAACACTCGGCCACTGGTCTGGGCAGTAGTAGCAGTCTTCTTCGGCTTTTAACATTGAGTACTGATATGGCCTTTCTCACCACAATTGAAACAAGTCGGACCCTTATCCTTGCATTCAGTAGCTCTATGTCCCCTCTTACCACATCGATAGCATCTCATCACATTATTGGTGCACGCGTCAGCACGGTGACCTTGTCCACCACACTTATGGCACTTAACAGGAGTGGAGGCTGCTCCCCCACTTGTCTTCTTCCCATCCGAAGCCTTCTGCTTCTCCTTGTCAGCTGAAGTTATATAAGGCTTACCCCTATACTCCCCTTTCTTCTCGCTCAACTGCTTGTAGTGAGCAGATCGGGCTCGGCTGTCTTCATCATAAATTCTGCTCTTGTCAACTAACTCAGCATACCTGCGGATCTGCTGATACCCAATGCCCTGCTTAATCTCTGGTCTCAGCCCATTCTCGAACTTGAGACACTTGGACGCCTCAGCATCAGCATGATTGTAGTGCGGACAAAACTTCACCAACTTCTCAAATTTCGCGGCATACTCTGCCAAAGTCGTATCTCCTTGTTTCACCTTAAGGAATTCCACTTCTCTTTTGCCACGAGCATCCTCTGGAAAATACTTTCCCAGAAAATCTTCCTTAAACACGGCCCAAGTTATCACAGTACCAACATCTGTAAGTCTCTAACGGGTGTTATCCCACCAGTCCGCGGCTTCTTCTTCTAGCATATGCGTTCCGAACTGAACCTGTTGCTCATCAGAATACCCCATTACCCGAAAAATCTTCTCGATTGCCTTCAGCCACTTGTGTGAACTTGCTGGATCATGCGTACCCACAAAATTCGGTGGATTGTTCCTTTGAAAATTTCCCAAAGCACGAAACTCGTCCGGAGCTCCACCATTTGGGTTCAGCTACGCCACCACATTAGCAACCGATTCCAACGCATCAGCAATTGCACGATCGTTTCTTCCAGCCATCTGCACACCACCAACAAGGTTAGAAGAACTAAAACATCGACAGTGTACACACACTCGTCGACTGACAGGGACATACATCAAGTAAACACCTGGCCGGACGGACCAACTAGGCTCTGATACCACTAATGTAACACCCTTCTAACCCCACAGATATTTTTCATATATAAGGGAATTAAATCACGTAAAATCACCACTCAAGGGTGTCACACTTCACAAAAATTCATACAAATCATTTTCCTGCTCCGTAACATGGGTTACAACATATCATGATAACAACTCATTTGGATCAACACTTCAAATTTAAAACAAGACATCGCAGCGGAATCATCACTTTTAAAAGAATCTCCTTTTTTTTAAAAATAACTCATGATAATATCGTTTCATCCAAAAATCAAAATTTAAACAACTCAACATCTTCAAAAATCCTCATAGAATATGTTAATTAAAAGAACATAACAAATCAAACGAAAAATGTTCCTAACCCCGATGTTACATAATCAGAGCAAGACACACCCTCTACTCTACTGAAAAAGGAAACTACTCCAAGCTAACTCTTCACGCACCTCGAGCTATTCTTGGTTATCTGCATGTTACCCACGTAGAGGTAACATTCAAACAGGCAGGGTGAGTAATCACAATTCAATATAAATCATATAAAGAAAAGACATTAACAAGTCATCATTTGTCACCAACAAACATCATAGCAACTCACTCAAAACATCATATAAATCATCAAGTCGTCAACATCACAAAAATACAATCATATAATGCCACCAAGAATGTAATGCAACTTCCTAACATGCATGTGGTACCAAATCATCATAGTAATGGACACCAGGCCATCAACCCTCCACTAGGGAGCACGTCACAAAATACTCCTATCCGCACGATGGGATTGAAGCCACCACTGGACCGAAGTCCTATCATATTCACTGGCCCGAAGTCATAAAATGATATGATTGCACGATGCACAACATCATAGTCATCAATAGTCAACAAGGTCATTATGTGCATCATCCTTCACCAAAACATCATACAAATTATGTCATCATCAATTTAACAAAACATCATCAAACATCATGTAGATCATCATATTATAATCACCAAATAATCATCGTATAACACATCAATAAGTGGCAACAAGTTACGGAAACATCACATCCATAATACCACATGAAACGAATAATTTCTCAGAATTTTCAGGAATTAAAAATGATGTTTTCAACTTCCAGGTCACGCTAAGCGGCCAACCCACCGCGCTAAGCGCGCTACTCACTGCCTTGAGAAGGCGAAAATCTTCCAGACCGCGCTAAGCGGGCTCTGCGAATTCTGCAGAAAAACCCTACGATAACAACACTTTCCTCCTGCGATCCCATACCCCAAAAACAGGTTTTATCTTCTAATTAATCACAGATTATGTCATCAAAACCTATATCTATCACACATACATCAAATACGCCAATCATCTCATATTAAATCATTATAATTCATCACCCCTAACCTCAATTCATAGGTTTTCCCCAAAAAAACCCCAATCACCCATCAATATCTAATCCCTATATCAAACATATTGAAAAGCGATACTCCCCATACCTTAGAATACTGATTTCCTCGACTTCTCTTGAAATTTCGCCGGAATTCTTCTATGCCCTAGCCTCCTTCTCACTTGTTCTTCAGAGCACTTTTGCCTCTTCCTCAAAATAATATGAATAATGAATCCCTTTCACTATTCTCACTTAAAATACCCCTAAATGCGCTCTTTCAGTTATACCCTCACTTATTCTTCTCTAATGACCAACATACCCTCAATACTCCTACTTCTATCATTTTAAAAATAAACAATAATTCGAATAATATTATATGATTATTCTCACTATTAATATTATTAAAATAATTTCCACCAAAAATGTCCATGTATTCCAACAACATGCCGTCAAATTGCCTTATATTCACTAATAATTAATAAATAATTAAAATATGAATTTGGGGCGTTACAGAGCCAGTTGGTCACTCTTGAATACAGTCAAAACTAGTTCCCCATAGGAATTCCAGATACAGTCTTGCCTTCTCTTGGGCTTAAACAATATGGAACAAAGAGAAAGGCATTATTCCTGGTGAAACTTTTCTCAGACTGTCACTATTAGAAATTGTCAAAGAAGTTCATTTTCCCAGAGAGGATTAATTCCCGGTGAAACCTCTCTTGAATTTCTTCAAACCCTAGAACTGTTCACTAAAGAAAAGATTATTCCCGGTGAAACCTTTCTTGAACTCTTCTTAAGTTTGGACACACAGGCTCCCTAAAAGCATCCCCGCCTCCTCTTGGGCTTTGTACAAGGACCATCCGGCTTCTTAGAAGTTCTCATGCCTTCTCTTGGGCTTAATACAAGGACCCTGAAGACCTCTTAAAGGTATAAGACAGAACTTAGTCATCCTTTGCTAGAGCAGTCTTTTCAGAGTTAAAACCTAAGACCAATTTAGGGTTGATTCTTATCCCTTAAAACACCAGCCTCCTCTTGGGCATCATACAAAGATACCATACCAGTAGACTTGGATAGTCTAATCTCCTCTTGGATCTTAAAGACATTCTCAAGTTCCCTACAAATACAGGAAAAACCCTGGTAATTTAATTAATCTCCAGTAAAGTTAAAATCCTCACAGGATCTAAAACTCAGTCTTTCATCCTAAAATTTCCCCAGCTAGGGTCAGCTTATCATCAGTATAACACTATCCCAAATCAGTACCTCAAGGCATCTGATACCTCAACTCTTCTGTAACCCTCAGCAAGAGTTGATCCCCTGATTTGGACCTGCCTTTGGATCTTAATGATCCTCAGCAAAAGCCAGCCTCCTCTTAGGCTTTGTATAATGATTTTCCTCAGTAGAATTAGCCCCAACAGCACCTTTTTGTTGAGTCCATCTTCTTTCCTAAAACACTCTCTTGTTGAGTTAACCCTTTTTTAGGCTTCGTACAATGATCCTTCTTTTCCTCAGCATAGTCAGCCTCCTCTTAGGATTTGTATAATGATTTTTCTCCAGCTGAGTTAGCTTCAAATAAGCACTCTCTTGTTGAGTCAATCCTCTTTTCAGTCTCAACCTTGGGCTTTGTACAAGACACCATATAAGTACTATCTTGTTGAGTCATTCTTTCAGCCTCAATCTTGGGCTTTGTACAAGACATATATAAACTTTCTCCCACAAAGTCAAAATCTTCGTAACCTTCTCTTAAGCTCGGGATAAATATCTTCCCCAGCGGAGTCAATTCCTCCCAGCCTTCTTTTAGGCCTTGAGAATTAATATCCTCAACAGAGTTAATCTCTTTTCAGCCTCCTCTTAGGCTTTGTACAATGATTTTCCCCGGTAAGGTCAGCCTCAATCTTGGGTTTTGTACAAGACACCAAATAAAACACTATCTTATTTAGTCAGTCTCATTTCAGCCTCAATCTTGGGCTTTGTACAAGACACCGTATAAATCTCTCCAGCAGAGTCAAATCTTCTTTTAGCCACAGTCTTGGGGTTTGTACAAGACAGATAAAACCTCTCACCCATAGAGTTAATTTCCTCTTTTAGCCTCAATCTTGGGCTTTGTACAAGACAGACAAAATATTCCCCCAGAAAAGTCAACATCTAGCCTTCTCTTAGGCTTTGTATAATGATATCCCCCAAAGAGTCAGTCTCTTTTTAGCCTCAATCTTGGGCTTTGTACAAGACAGATAAACACTCTCTTGTTGAGTCAGCCTTTTCCAGCCTCCTATTAGGCTTTGTATAAAGGACTTCCCCTGTGGAGTCAATCAATCTCTTAGCTTCAACCTCGGGCTTTGATCAAGGCACACAAAAATCAACATTCCCCTCAGAGGAAATCAAAATCTCTCTGTAAGAAGATATTTCTCTGTATATCACATATCAAAACAGGCATTCAAAATAAAAACTAATCCCAGATAACTGTTGTAAGTGGCACACTTATTGATTCAAATATTCAAGCTGTCGTCCATCTCTTATCCCGGCCAACTTCCTCTTTCATCTAATTGTTGTAAGTGAAAAGCCTCTGGATTATTTACATCCAAGCCAATGTCCCTCTCTTAGCATGAAAGATTCCTAAGGAAAAATGGCATTGCTTTACACTGAGTTAAAGTTTCCCCCTTCAGGACAAATCCCCTATAAAGGAAATTATGGCGTTGCTGGATTCACATATCCCAGTTAAAGTAATCCCCCTTTATAATCAGTCACCCAACAGTTGTGATAAACAGACGAGGTGTCTCCCTTTAGAGATAACAAATTCTCTCTCAGTCAAACCTTTAGCTTCAATCTTGGGCTTTGAACAAGACACAAATACTCCTTTAGCTTCAATCTTGGGCTTTGAACAAGACACCAAAACATCATCTTTCCTCCCGTAGAATAGGAGGAACTACGATTGCTCTGATTTCCCTGTTTCTTTAAACGGGAATACGTAGGCATAAGATTGTGAAATCTTAGCGAGCATACTAATCAAACACTCTAGGTCAAGTACCTTCAGACCAATCAAAACTGAGGTCCAGTACCTCACCAAAATCATCAAAAACTCTCTCTCTCTCTCTCTCTCTCTCTCTCTCTCTCTCTCTCTCAAACAAGAAACTTTCCCAACCCATCAACAGATAAACACCATCAAGTATAAAGGCAGAACCTATTGCTAACAACCTATGGATAACCACATATAGGATGGGTAACTGACAACTCCCCATTGTATAACCTGACCCCGAACTCCCCGAATCTCTTTAGCGTTTGTTCAGTTAAACATTCGCATGCAAGGTTAGTTTCAGATAGCTTCCCTTTCCCTTCCAACTTCACGGGATAAATAAGAAATCAGAAAGTAGCACCCCCTCCTACCATTGCGGTGAGGAGAAACCCATTTGTGATAAGGTGGTCGCGTCATCGACAAAAATCGCACGCTACATCATGGTAATAAAATGGATATTATTATACTTTTCACCACGATTAGAATATCCACTACTACAAAATACACCTTCGGTAACACTAATTCTACTACAGTTAGGCTTTCACCGTGATGATATGTCTTACTTAACGTGCGATAATTTTCTTTGATATGATATAATCACGGATGAAACATAAGACAGTGGTTATATAATCACCCTTTCATGGGTTCGAATCTCAGCACCCTCAAATATTTTATTTCTTTAACATTTAGTTGCGCCTTTGTATTTTTAACATTTCTTTAACATTAGATACCACCCTGGTTGAATAACTCAACCGTTATGACTTGTTTTAAATATTTTAAATTGTAATATACTCACGTGTCAAATATTTTATTTCTTTAACATTTAGTCGCGCCTTTTTATTTTTATTTATTTTTAATTTTTAAAACAATGAGATACCATCACGGTTTCTGAGCAAAACCGTTGTGACATATTATTCATTTTTTTTAATATTTAATTTGTAATACACTGGGGCTTCTTTATGAAATGTAATTTAGTAAGTAACATATCACCACGGTTCGCGTTTTAGATCGTGGTGGTATCATTCATTCATTTTATCAAGCAAACTAGCTTGTCTCTTCAGTAGCCATTATTTGCTGAGAAACGATACACCATTTCAACCCTAACGTTCAGTGCTCAGAAATGATACACCATTTCAAGCTTAACATTCATTGTTCATCATCATCAGTTCATCTTTCATCATCATCGGTTGTTATAGTTTTGCATTCGTTGTTCATTTTCAACCCATAGTCATCGTCATCGTCATCGGCTCGTTTTCAACCCTAACACACGAATGCCAACACTAACATCATCGTCATTGTCAAGGAGGAGTGTAGCATCAGTTTTTTTGTGACGCGACCACAACCGCTTTTGGTGCTACTTTCTAATTTCTCTATTTATCCTATGACGCTTAAAAGGAAGGGGAAGATATCTTAAACTAACCCTGTGTGCAAGTGTTTTCTTTAACAAATGCGAAGAAATCGGGGATCGGGGGTTTGGATATACAAAGGGAAGCTATTAACATCCAGAGTATCTATAATAATCTATAGGAACATTCGTTTGCATATATTTTCTACTATTTGAAATGCTTTCTTAAGTCTATCTGCTGTTGATTGGGGAAAGTTTCTCCTTTGTGAGGGCTGAAGGAATGTTTTTGTTGTTTTAGGGTTTTCTATTATTTTTGGGAAGGTGTTTGACCTAAGATTTTTTATTTGTGTGCTCGTTAAGATTTCGTAATCTTATGCCTACGTATTCCCGCAAAGAGATTTGGGAAATCAGAGCAATCGTAGTTCCTCCTATTCTATGGGAGGAAATTTGTTTGGTGTCTTGTTCAAAGCCCAAGATTGAAGCTAGAAGAGTATTTGTGTCTTGTTCAAAGCCTAAGATTGAAGCTAAAGGTTGACTGAGAGAGAATTTGTCATCTCTAAAGAGAGAAATCTCACCTATTTATCACAAATGTTGAGTAATTAGTTATAAGGGAAGTTATTTTAACTGGGATGTATGGGATCCAGCAATGTCATATCTTCCTATAAGAGAAATGTTATGAAGGAAGAAGCTTTAACTCAGTGTACAACAATGCCACTTTTTCCTTTTTGAATCTTTCATGCTAAGAGATGGACATTGGCTTGGATGTGTAGAATCTATAGGCTTGCCACTTACATCAATTAGATGAAAGAGAAATTTTATCCATGATAAAGGAGGGACTCCAGCTTAGATTTTGAATCAATAAGTGTGCCACTTACATCAATTATATGGAAATTTTTGATTATTTGTTTTGATATGTGATATATGGAGGGGATATCCTTCTACATAGAGGACTCATGGTCTCATTTGTGGGGATGATGGATTTTGTGCCTTGATCAAAGCCCAAGGTTGAAGCTAAAAAGATTTGGTGTAACTTCACTAGAGATGTTTTATTTGAGTATCTTGTTTGAAGCCCAAGATGATGAAGCTGAGGAGTTTGAGTATTGTTTTAAAGAAGACTGACTCAAGTGGGGAGTAATATATTTATCTTGTATAAAGCCCAAGATTGAGGTTGACTAGGAAAATCATTATATGAAGCCTAAGCGGAGGCTGACTCTTACTGAGGATTATTGAAATCCAGGAGAAGGCCTAAACTGTGTTGGGGAATCCAAAAGGAAACTAACCCTTGCTAGAGATTTGAGCAGAGTTGATTTATCAGATGCCAAGAGGCTCTGATTCTTTTGAGGATTTGTTGATGTCAATCTGGCCCTGGCTGGGGATTTTTAAGGTGAAAGTCAAGCCTTGTTGGGGGTCAGAAGGGATTTAAAGATGAGTTTGAATACCTTATAGGTTTTAACTCTTCTGGGAATTGATGTATTGGTAAAGATAATTAGGATCTATCCTATGCTTTTAGGAAGCCTTAGGGTCCTTGTGTTAAGCCCAAGAGGAGACTATGAGGGTGAGACTTTCCAAGTCTAACTTGTATGAAGCCCAAAAGGAGGCTGTGAGGGTGAGACTTTCCAAGTCTAAATTGTATGAAGCCTAAGAGGAGGCTGAGACTACCCAAGTCTCTTAAGAAGAGGCAGACTCTAGTTGAAGAAATATCTTTATATGATGCCCAAGAGGAGCCTAAGGGTTCTAGAGATGAATACCAACTCTTGAATGATTGGATGTTCTAGAGTTTTGACTTTCCTGAGGATTGAACTAGTAGAGATGACTGAATTCTATCCTATGCTTTTAGGAAGCCTTTGGGTCCTTGTACTAAGCCCAAGAAGAGGCTGGGATGCTTCTAGGAAGCCCGTGGTTCGTTGTACTAAGCCCAAGAGGAGGTTGTGGGGAACTTCTAAGAAGCCTGTGGGTCCGAGCCTAAGAAAAGTTCAAGAAAGGTTTCACTGGGAAATAATCCTTTCTTTGTTGAACAGTTCTAAGGTTTGAAGAAATTCAAAAGAGGTTTCACCGGGAATTAATCCTCTTTGGGGACATGAATTTCGTTGTATAAGAATAAACTAGTTGATTAATCTAAGTTATAAGTATCCTACTGTTTAACCTAAGTGTGAACTGAGGATGACCTAACTGCTGAGGGGACCTTAAACAGATATGCACAAGTATATACAGATAAGTGGTTTAACAGGTATATAAACAAGTATGCACTGAAAAGGTGATGGGTCTTATTCTCTGGATAGAGGCCCAAGCGTATTGTGATTGGTTGTATTGATTATCAATGTATGATTAGGGTTTTGAGGAATTGAAGAAAATTTTGAGAAAACTTTGAATTTGAATTTGTATTAAAAGAAATGTTATTGTTATTTGAATAAATTGAAAAGAAAGTTTGGGGCTTATAACTCAAAGAGAGGCCAAGTGGTCTAAGAGCAGTTTCACCGGGAATAATGCTCCTCTTAGTACCAGTGTGATTTGAATATTCTTTTTATTAAAAAAGGAAAAAAAGATTGGACTTACGCTCTATTAAGAGGCCCAAGTGTCGCTCCCGGGATTTTCATCCAAGTACAAACGCGAAAGTGGCACCGAACAGAGTCGCCAGCAATGTGTATTTATCCCAAGAGAGGGAAAGGAAACACTGTATAAACCTGAAGGAAAGGAAAGAGCATGGTCTCGCGACCAAGAGATCTGGGTTCGGGAGTCGGTTACGCACAGGGAAGGTATTAGCACCCCCTCGCGTCCATCGTACCCGATGGGATCCACGCTTGCTTGTTTCGATCAAAGGGTGATAGAAAAGAATACTGGAAGAGGAACTAGAAAAGGAATGGAAAGAGAAAGAGAAACAAATGTAGGGAAAATGAAAGAAGTGCTCGCATGGGCCCTACCCCACTGCCTACGTATCTCATTGGGAACATGAGAATCAGAGCGACGTAGTTCCCCTCAATAGGGATGGATTGTGTTTTTTAGAGAACGGCTTACGTTCTAGCTCAGGTGTTGCAGGCTCGCTGGTCCGAGTGCGTTACCATCTTGCAAGAGAACGAGTAGAAGCGCGTTCGTACGCTAAGAGTGAATGAGGTGAGAAAATAATTCCCGAAGGAAAGACGTTATTGTTTGTTTTTTGTCTTTTAGAAGGAAGTGTTTTGGATTTGTTTGCATATGACAGTGTATCTGGATCTTAGTCATTGGAATGTGTACATTCTCACATTCCAAGATGGAATGGGTAAGAAAGCACACTAAGAGTGAAGAAGACCCCCACCCTTAGTTCCAATTGTCAAGGTTCAAACACACTAGCATACTTGTGTTTATTAAGTGTTTTTGTTAATTAAGAAATGAAGAAGTGTTTTTTATTTGTACCTTCAACAAGTATTGCATTTAAGTCCCTCATACAAGATCAAATGTTTAACACATTGACCCAAGATGGGCTATATGCTATACATTCTAAGATTATAAGAGAAGACCCCTTATAACCTTTTCTTTATATGAAAGGCCTAAATGCAATAAATGCCTACCTTTATTAGATGTTTTGAATTTTCTTTGAGATGAGAAAAGAGACTCAAGAGAGGATAAAGGTAAAAATCTATATGGACTAAGACTCAATCCTAATTGATTAGTTAAGGGAGTGATCCTAAGGTTTGTGAGGTTTCAACCTAAAGTCTATAGAAAGAATGAATTAAACAATTCACTTGTAAAGTAGAAGATGAATTGTAATTCACAAAGGGAAAGTGATGAGTTATTAAAAGAAAGCACATAAGTGCTTAACAAAACATAAAATGGAATTGTAAAAGAGAAAGGATAGAAGTTGAATGTGGATTCCTTATCCACACTCAATTGAAACTTACCAAAGCCCCTACATGGTTAGTAAACATGTATAAGAAGTATAAGAAGTAAAAGAACATGTAATGCATCATAAAACTCAAAAGAATTAAATGAGAAATCAAATCCTAGAACCACAACTAGAATGTACATCATATGGAAAACAAATGGTTATTATCATGCAAGTCCAAGTGGATAGGCAACAAACATCATCCAGGGCATTAGAACATGCCACCATAAGAAAAGGGAGAATGAAAGATGAAGGGAAAAAGAAGAAATGTGCATAAATGGAACATGTAATCCATGGATCAGAATTGAAATGAAATGAAAAATGATTCACAAACCTCTCACAAGTATTCATGAAGCACATCAAGACATTTAAGAAGTGATAGAAGAAGTAGAATTGAAATGGAAGTTCAAAAGAAAACACAAGTACAAACACCACATGTTAAAGGTGCACAAGGTCTAAATGAAAGTCAACATGCAAGGATGACATATAATATGTACCAATGACCTATAATGTCAAGTGAATGGTTCACCAAATATGCAAATGATCATGCCATTATGTACAAAAGAAGTCATGTAAACATGCACCAATATTGGGATGATATGACATGTTATTATGCTTCAAAGGTAATGCCTTAAACAAAAATTAGATGGCCTCATGAAAATTATGAAAACATGGTATCGAAGTTCACAAATCAGGGATGAATCACATATCAAAGTAGCATGCAAGAAACCAAGGCAAAATGATGTCAAACAATGCACTTAGGTCAAATAGACATATCATACAAAGTAGCACAAAAATGAACACCAAACATGCCATAAACTAACCTAAAAAAATCAAATAAAAACATTTAACATACCTCAAGATGATAATGACCCAATGCAAAAATAAGAGCATCAAAACAATTTTTAATGATCAAGAACAAAATTAAACAAGATCATGTACCATATTAAGAATGCACATCAAAGAAATTCAAAGAAAAATATAGAACAGGGGCAAAAAGGTCATAAAATCAAGAAACAAAATCATGAAAAATTTTCTAAATGTTTTAAGAAGGCTCATGAATTTTTGTGGAATTTTACGATGCTATTTAGTATTTTTAAAAATTAAAAAGAAAACGTGTAGCAAAAATAAAAAATAAAATGCAATGCAAAAAGGAATGGGGGTGCGTGACTAGTAATTACTCAGTTCAAATTACATTGGGCCTTAAACAAGGGGGTGTGGATATCAGTTTAGTCCCAAAGTCCAAGTCTGCGCAGAACACACTAACAAACATACACTCTCAGTCAACAAAATTGACTCACTCATGGCCATTGGATCAAGTCAAGGTCAAACGAAAGTCAAAGTAAATGAAATCAACGCACATGCATGAGTGTCTACCCTAGCTACCATACGTTGCAACACATAGAGCTTAAGTGAATTCAGAAACAATGCACATGACATGCACATGCGTTTTAATGTGCTGGCACATTTTAGACCACACGATTGGAACACATCAACGACTATGATTAAAACGCACAAAACCCTAGCACTTAAGACCACCGGCCGGAGATGACCTCTGGTCACCTTCTCCGGTCATGCACCACCGTCTGCAACTCCATAATTTCCAGAATTCCACAAAAACTATACCAAAATGAAGAGCAACTCACGTAGATTAACAATATACTCATAAAAACAATAAAACATACACACATAGCAAGAACAGAGGGGATGAATATGTGCCCTAACTTTTGGATCTAAGCCTTTACAAGGCCTATCAACTAGCCGGAGTGAGAAATGCTCCTAATGAGCTCATATCATCATGAAATCATCATAATAATCAACAAAACGTGAGAGAAAAGTTTGTGAGTTTTGGAACCTGATCTTGCAGTTCCTGTGGAGTTTGAGAAAACCAGAGAGAACACTTGCTCTTCGACCTTGGAGCTTCAATATTAAGCAAAATAAATGCTGATGATTCACGAGTAGATGAAGGAGATTGAAGATTGCAGTGATGCTAAGCTTGCAGAAATGGAGTTGTTCTTGTTGTTCTTGATTCAACCACACTCAATGGAAGAACTATGGAGTTGAAATCGTGGAGAAGCAAACTCAGAGAGAATGAGAGAGTAGAAGAGAGAGTTTCTGAAGTGAAATGTGTGAGAAATGAAGTTGAAAAACTGAAATTTGAGAGAGTTATTTTTATTTATAATGTGAACTAACCACGGTTAAATGAGTTGAGTTAGGGTGAGTCAAGTTGGTTAACTGAGTCATCCCTAACTAACTGAGTCAAGTTAGTTAGGGAGAGCAATGATATGGTGATGGCAACTCATGATATGCTATGGTGGAGGTGAAAAGAAAATGAAGGCACGGCTGGTTGTAGTAGAAACTTGCTCAGCAAGTTTGTTTCTTTCCATTCTCATGTATGCCAAGGCAAGTGTGCAAGGTGTAAGTCATGTGTGTTTGGTTTAATGTGGAAAGCTGATGTGATGAAGTGTTTGGGGTGTGTGTGAACCAAAATCGTGCACCAGTCTGTCAATGCACCAGTATAAACATGAGGTGGTTTGAGGAAGTTTTTCTCTCTACTCAATGAATGAATTGGTGCGTTTTAGGAGTCATTGGAAAGAGGAGATGTAATGCTACATGTTTGGTACGAAAAATGAAATGAAATGATGCTTGGAAGAGGTTGAAAAATGACCTATAACACATAGGTTTGGAACTGGTATGAGGGCGTGGCCAAGGTTGGTTGACAAGGTAACATGGCCCCTAGGTTTTCAGCGTGATCAAAGCACATTGGACTCAACATAACTTCTTGACCTTTGATCAAATGAAAAAAACATGAACACCAATCTTAAAGATCTCACATAGAGGAACAACTTTCATGTTGAAAGATTTTTCATTTGAGGCCTTTAACCATGAGAAAAATGAGTGGACATTTGGCCCACCACATGTTTGTTAAAATGACTGCGCGCGTGCCCTGAAAATCTTGGTCATGACCTAGTTTTGGACCCACTTTGCTCAAACTTTGATCAATCATATCTCACTCAATTTTTATCCAATGGAGATGTTCCACATATGGATGTGAAGCTTAAAACAAGATCTTTTGTTGTGGCCGAGTGGAATTTTCATTTGGTGCTTCAATTTTAAATGGCCTTGGTTCAAACTCTGATGCAAAATGGCCAAAACTTGCTATTTTTAGTAACCCTTCCTCTTCCAAAAATGGAAACTTTCCACCTCTTGATTTTTTCATGATTCCTTTGGAGTTTCTTGACCAAATTTTGTACATTGGACATATGTAACATGAATTTCATGATTTTGGGCTCAAAAGTCAAGAGTTGACTTTTTCCTCTGATTATTTGACTTGGCCCCAATTTTCCTGATTTCTGATCTTTCTTCCAATTGAACCACTTCTAAAACCAATTGAGAGGCAATTTTCCATACACATACACTTAAGAACATGTAGGACACCATGACATCAAGTTTTGTCCAAGAAATCAAAGATTCCCTGATTTAATGGGAAACCCTAGTTTTGGTGCCCACCTCCTAGGAGAAAAATGTGCAGTCTTCAATTTCAAATTCCTTAGAGTATGTTATGTATCCTCTTAAAGGATGATGAGATATACCATTTGAGGATGAATTTGGATCAATGAGCTATCTCTTTTGAGGATTTTCCTTCAGTTTTTGAACCTCTTGCATAGTGAAAGATGTAGTGCTTCAATCTCCCATTGAATCTCTCATCCTTGAGGTTGTGGATGATCCATTGAGATGGTATGAGACATGAAAGACCTCTTGGCTTGCCTTGAGGAAACTTGATTGACCTTTTTGTGCTTTGAATGATCCCTTGATTGACCACCTTCCACCTGATCCATGCCCTGATGGTAAGAAGGATGCCATGCTTCATTTTTCTATGTTAAATGCAATGCAATGCTAATGAGATGGATATGATATGATAAAATGATATTGCCATGCTATGATGACAAAGAGGGAGAGCAAATTTTGGGGTATTACACCAAGTTAATGCTTTTTTGAATGAAAGAATAGTATTGGGTCTTATACTCTGGAAGATGCCCATGTGTTTTCCAACAGTTTTAAAAAAATAGATGATTTTGAAAACAGGGGTATAGGGCTTACAACTCAAGGAGAGGCCCATGGAGGTTGTTTATTGTTTAAAACAAAGTTTATGTACAAAAGATTAGGGCTTATACTCAAGGAGAGGTCCAGATGATTTATTTT
This sequence comes from Lathyrus tuberosus, assembly GCA_022829125.1. Classification (NCBI taxonomy): domain Eukaryota; kingdom Viridiplantae; phylum Streptophyta; class Magnoliopsida; order Fabales; family Fabaceae; genus Lathyrus; species Lathyrus tuberosus. The sequence continues at coordinate 14,886,871 of JALAZF010000003.1, forward strand.
GAAATCAGTGATCGCACTACGATACCAAAAGATGTTGTGGGAATTATACTATAATAGAGGCCCAAAATTTATTTATGTACATAGGGGGTTGGGTCTTACACTCTAATAGAGGTCCATGAGTGTTGAAATGAAGTTTTGAAAGATCAAATCAAAGGAAACCCTAATTCCTATTTTTTTTTGTATTTTTAAAAGGGAAAATTAATTAAAAATATCAAATAAATCCAATAAACATGTTATGATTTATGTTTAAGGTTTGGAAAATAAATTGTTATTCACATGATGATTTAAAATCAAATTGGTTTTGAAAAATCAAGAAAAATAAATTATTTAAAAATGTTTAAAACAGATTAAAATAAAATTCTTAAAAATATTTAAAAATATATCAAATAAAAATATTTTTTGTGATTTTTTGGCGAATAAAATATTTTTAATGTGTGAGTGATTTTTGTGAAAAAAATCATTTTAAAATAATTAAAATTGATTAACAAAAATAATTATTGAAAATAAATAGAAAAAATATCAAAAAAATATGAAAATGTGAAAAAATTGGACAAAATGGCATGGGTGGGTGTTGAGCCCACGCCCTCCAACACAAACACACCTGAAAACACATGCTGCTACCATTGGGGTGGTGATACATCCGTGTATCAAAACCACCCCATAAACATATATGGGTGACTTGTTTTTAGGCCAGGCCAAGGCGCCATGGCCTGGTCCTTGCCCAAGGGAGGCCAGATTTTATGCCTTTGCAAAAAGGCCATAACATTCTTATTTCTCCATGAAAATGGATGAAATAAAGATGGATCCTACCTAGAATTTCATGAGGAATCCAATGGTGGTCTTGGAATTTTCTAAAAATGCCTACATTTTAAAACCCGATAGTGGTTTCAAAATAAGTCAAAATTTGCAAGTTCTATGCTATAACTTCATACAAGCAATAATAGCATGACAAATTATTGAACTGTAATATAGCAGCAAGCAACAAAAATTTTGTAGTAAGTAAGGACCAAGTTTTATCGTCTCCTCAGGGATCAATGCGAGGGAAAGAATGCCATTCGACGGTTTCTATGTTTCTAAGCTCATGGTTCAAAAGTTTTGGTTTTAAGAAGGAACCAAAAGCAAATGCGGAAAATGTAAAGACGAAAAATATAAAATAAAGGTTGAATTATAAACGGAGCCTTGTTGGAATTGGATCTCATCAATTAATAACACGTGTATTCTTCTAATCATATTATACATAAATCAATCATTTGCCTAATTGCCTCATTGGTGATGTCTCACGCAACAAAAACCAACACAGCGCATGAAGAGCTGATACTCACGCAAGTGTTAAGCATAAATCTATTTCTAGAGTTCAGAAAAAAACAGATAATCATCTTAGATCCAGATCTGAAGAGTATATGTCTATAGCGGTTCAAATTAAAGATAAACAGGTAAACAAAGATGACACCTACATCAGATAAATTACTGCTTCATATAAAATGCCAATGATCATAATACATACATACGTTTAACCCTTTTTACATGTATTCAACTAATTTACCAAATGAATGTGAATATCGTTCTTCATCACTATTATCATGCATCCTCGCAATACCATATCGATCCTACTCATGCTAGCCATGCTACTTAACCAACACAATACAACAACAGATACAAAGAATATCAATTCACAAAACCATGTCAAAAGTTTGGTTCATTGATAGATGAAAATCTAAGATCAAGGATTTGTAAAGGTTTTATCAAGACCACAAATACTCAATCAAAGACAACAACAATAGAGAATCAAACATATTCACAAACATAGATTAGATGAAATATAATAGGTATCAAAAGATTACATCCAAATCCAATAAGAGATTGAAGCTCTTACCTTCTCCCCCCTGGGATTTGAGTTTCTATGCTTAAAATTACAAGTTATGATCTTTCTCTCAAGTTTCTATATTGATAATAACCTAAAAAGTGTGAAAATCCTATTTATACACATTCAGGTTCGCAAAGCGAACCATTCATTCGCACAGCGAATGGTGAAAAATAGGCACTTGAGGTGCCTCCGCATAGTTAAACTGCCACATAATTCTTCATGAGTTCGCAATGCGAAGGATCACTCGCAAATCGAACACTCACTTTTCCGTTTGCAAAGCAAACTTTAGCTCTTTTTGCCCCTGCCAAAATCTGGGACCATTCGCTGGAGACCTCGCCAGAGTTCGCAAAGCAAACCTTCGCTGGCACTCGCTTTCATGTTCACAAAGCGAACTAACTGATGTCTTCCTCTGCTCTTTGGTAGCTTGCATCATTTTCTTGTGTCTTATACTTTGATCATTTAGTGCTTTTTCCTGCACAATAACACACACATTACAAGCACCAAAGGTATATTCTCAAGGTTTTGAAGAACAACAACAATCATGATTAAAACTAATGAAAACATGAGAAAAAAGTGGAAAAAGTGCAAGGAAAGATAGTTCATTTTTAGATCAAATCCGCACCTAACACAAATCAGTTCAAACACAACAAATATGATATGTATGACATGTTCATGATTAATGTACATCAAAGCAATGCATATTTCCCAAAGTTCAAGTTGTTATGCACTTACCTCTTGAAGCTCCACTTGCTATCTTTCAAGAGACTTGTGACAGAAGTAATCCAATGCCTTGGACACTCTTAATAGACTCCTTAAAAGCTTTTAAGATGATCCAAATCAAAAGGAAACCTCTGGAACAGAAACTGGCTCCTTCTTGCAAAATTGGTAAAAATGACCAAAATAACAACTCCCTCAAGTGGTGTTACAGTTGAGTAACACTTGTTGGAACAGTTTAGGGATGATATTTGGAGAGTGTTTGAAGTGTTGTTTGGCTTTGAAAGTGATTGAATCAAGACATGGCTTGAAAAATGCAAAAAAGTCAAAATTTGAGGTTTTGATAGTTGACTCTCTGATTTTGGTGTTGTGAGATGAAGATGAAGGTTTGAACATCTCCAATGGATGATTTGTAATGTGTTTGGATGGTGGTTTGAGTGTTTCAAGATCTGGTTTTGAGAATTTCAAGTTTGTTCCTTGAAACTTTGAAATTTGAAGCAAGAGAGGGATAATGAGAAAACAAGGCTTTGGTATTATTTTGGTGTGTCTTTTCTGATGCAAAATGAACTCTATTTATAGGAGAGCAAGTTTGTTTTGTAAGGAATAGTGAGTGGATGAGGGAACATGCTATTATCCAATGGATTTTTTCATGTAGCACTTTCTTAAATGCCAAGGTACCAAGTCTCCTCTTATCTTGACTTCAACTAACTTTGTAGCTTTGAACACTCACGTTTCTTGACTGGTTTGTAACTGATTCATGTCACCTTTATGCATCACATAAATGCTTGATGCCAGATTTGAAATTCAAGGTTCATGTAATGATGATTTTGCACATGCTAAGTTAAAATCTTGACTCATTGGTCCAAAGTTGAAATCATCAAGTGATTCATCAAGATTTTTTCGGATCTTGGAAGAGGACAAAGCTTGTAAGATGACAAAATTGTAAATGGAAATCGTGTGGCACAAGAAATGCACACAATCTGCCCAATGCTGTCATGAAAATCAGTTTGAGCAAGGCATGTTGTGAGGTTCATAACTCCTTGCTCAAGTTGAATCAATGGATGTTCTTGTACTCTTTGGAAAGCTTGTATATCATACTTCAACTTTGATGTTTACATTTGGTCTTGATTCCTTTTGGATCATGATGAAAAATGCCTCCAAAGTTGGACAAAACATGAGACAGATTCTGCCTAAAATTTTTCTAAGTGTCAAAGTTCAAATCTTATGAAACCCTAACTTTATGGTCTTATAACTCAAAATCTAGGCATTTTTTTACTATGGATCAGTAGGACACTTTTGTAGTATGTAATGAGAGCTTTCATTTTAGCTTTGGATGGAAGAAAATGGTTGCTTGGATCACAAGTTATGGCCTTGCAAAGTTGGGTAAAAATTATTTTTTTCATAACTTAGTGAAATTTCAAGTTTCTCAAGGTTGCCCTTTTTGCAAGTAACCTCACTTTTCTTGATTTTTCTTGATTAATCATGGTCCAAACCATAAGTTAACATTGTTTTTTCCTTAAAGAGACTATATTTGTCAAAAAAATCCCAAAAGTCAAACTTGATTTTGATCACAGTTGACTTTTTATATTAGATGAATTTTGAACTTTGTGTCCCTTATGAAACCAAGTCCTTGGGATAAATTGAACCTAATGTATGGATTCCATAGGTGTTTTAGAGTGTCTTGAATCATGTACCAAGGTTTGAGATCATTTTTTGGTCAAAAGTCAAGGGCATGGTTGACTTTTTCTCAGAAACCCTAGTTTGTGGTCGTTTGTAGTCCAGATGAATTTGAATCCTTGTATTGCTTGTGAACCAAGTTCTTTGAATCAATTTAGTCTTATGAAAGGATCAACATGATGTATTTGAGGTCCTTAAAGCATCTCTTGAGGTCTTGGCTCATGCCTTGCTCCAAAAGTCAACTTGGGGATTGAATTAGGTCAAAACCCTAATTCCTGATTTTTGATGAATGCATACCCAGAGGCTATTTTGAACTTATGAATGAACTCATGAGAACCTTTTGAGCTTCTTGAATCATGTTTTGAAGTATTGGCTCATGCCTAAATGAAAATTTCTCTCTGGAGGCCTTGGTCGACCAAAACCCTAATTTGGTGACACTGATGATCTTAAGGCTTGATCAACTTGATATGTTGCATTTTTTGTGTTAAATTCTTGATGTGGAAGACCTCTTGATCCTCCATGGATGTTTGAGAGGTTTGACAAGTTGAAGATCATATCAATTCTTGATTGATCCTTTGCCTGGATGCTCTGAGAGGGCTAAAAGACCCTAATCCTTGGTTAAGGTGAATGCTCAATGTTGCGGTGAGAATCAGATAACAAGCTATTAATTAACTTGCATCACATTTCTTTGAATTCACCACCGAGCTTTGATTTATCCAAAGGAAAGGTTCAAGATCGAGAAAACCTAAAGGGGGGAGATCTAAGGTCTGGGGGTTGGTTATACTAAGGGAAGGTATTAGCACCCTTAATATCTGTAGTACTCTACAGGAACCTCTTGTTTAGCTTGTGTTATGTTATGTTTGCTTACTAAGATATCTGCTAAAGTAAAAGGTAAAGACCTAGGGGTAGTTCACCTAACTAAGGCTGAAAGAGGAACCATTGACTAGGGCCAAAGTTCCAAGGGGAATGAGTAAGAGCTCATATAGAGTTTAAGAAACTCTCTAAGTCTAAGTTGTAATATAAGTACCTATGAGGCCAAGGGGAAAGTATCCTATGACTATAAGGTCAAGGGAAGATGGAAGACTATGACTATGAGGTTAAAGGTTGCCTATGACTATGAGGTCAAAGGTAAAAAGATGGCTATGAGGCCAAGATGGAAATAAAATGGGAAAGGTCTAACCAACATGAAGATGACTTAGGAGTCAACAGTGTAGCTTTCCTTTGGAACTGTGATGAACAAGGCACCCAGAATCATGACAAGAACAGGAGGGTCATCCACAAGACTTCATCATGAAATATTTACAAGTCTCACCAAAAGAGAAATGAAAAGTTAGTAGTCTAATTAAAATTGAAATGAAATGGAATTTACAATGGTCTAGTCTTAATCGTAATTTGTCAATAAAACTGACAACCATGATTCTTGACTTTCATCGACAAAATAGTAAATGAAACTGAAATAAAAAGAAAGTGGTCTCATATTGATCAAAGTTTTGTCGCTTTAATGAGATCAACCAACCCATGAAGTTTGTTATATCATTGACCAAAAAAATAAAGGAAAATGGAATCGAAATGAAAATAAAGTCGGTCTCGTCTTAATCAAGATTTAATCGAGGAATCGATAATCTTGATATTTGACTTTCATTGACCAAAAATAAAAAATGGACCTCATACTAATCAATATTTTTTAGTGATTCGAATAAATCAACAAATCAAGATTTTTGTAATATCATTGTGTCGTACCTCGAAAAATACGATCCTCGCGATGGACGCGGAAAAAACTGTTCGAAACAGAGTCGCCACCGAACTTTATTCATTCCAAGGAAGGAATAGGAAAATATCGATAAAACCTTTAAAGGGATAAGAAAATGGTCATCGCAACCAAATTCGGGTTCGGGAGTCGGTTACGCAAGAGGGAAGGTATTAGCACCCTCTACGTCCGTTGTACTCAACGGGAACCTCTTGATTCGATTCGAGATATGGTTAGATAAGGTTTGCTTGGCTTCTTTGTTTTCTTCTAAGTGGAATATTGCTTTCTAAGGGGAAATGGGTGGTTTTTTATTAGTGTGCTCGGCAAGGATTAGAACCCTTGGGCCTACGTATTGCCTCGTGCAATGGGAAAGTCAGAGCATTCGTAGTTCGTGGGACTACGGTTGGTTTGTGTTTTTTAAGCGAATGAGTGTTTAATTCGCATTCTAACTGCTAAACGTTGGCTTGTCTGCTCGTCAAGGGAGGCTGAAGCACTAGTTCATATGCGCGGAAGAATGGACTAAACAATGTTCTTTTTTGTGAAAAGTTTTTTGAATAAGGATTAAGTGTATTAGAGATTTGATTGAGAAAAAGGTTTGATTTGGACGTGTTTTAGGTGAACGAGAGTTTAGGTTGCATTCTAACTGCTAAACATTTGCTTGTCTGCTTGCTAGGGGAGGCTGAAGCACGAGTTCATATGCGCGAAAGAATGACTTAAACAATGTTCTTTGGGAAAGGTATTTGAGTTGTGGATTAAGTGTATTAGGGTTTCGGTTGCGTGGGGAGTGTTTGGTTTGTTAAGTATTTTGAGCGAGAATGACGATTATTCGATAAACGAGACGTCAGCCTCGCAACCAATTAATCGGGGCGTGACTGAAATGCTAGATCTCAATAACACCTTTTTCATTCTATTAATTATGAAATTGTATTTGTTGGACAAATGGGCTTATCTGTCCATGTAATTAGGGCAAGTGTTTTAGGAACGAAAGATCGAAACAAACACAACCCAAAGCGTGCGCCTCAAGAGCGTTTATTCAAGGGCCCAAGAAGTGCTAGACCTCAAGAGCCCACTACTTTCGTAATTTGATTAGGAAAGATGATTTGAATTTGAAGTATCTTAATTAGACGTGTTAATCGGATTAAGGTTTAAATGAGCTAACGATTAAGTGTCTTAAAAGGTTTGTAAGTTTTTTAAGTTTTGAAATGGAATACCGAAATGAACACAAACCAAGGCGTACGCCCCAAGAGCGATCGTTTCAAGACCCAAGGAGTGCTAGACTCCAAAAGCCCACTACTTCCATAATTTAATTGAGAAAATAGATTTTTAAATATTAATCTAAGTATTTTACGATTTTTGGTTTAAGAAAATAGTTAATGGTAAGGCAAAGTTTTATGATTCAATTTGATTTGGAAAAATTATTAGGAATCTAACAAAGTGGATTTTAATTTGATTTAAGAGAATTATTATTTTTTTAGTTAAGAAATTAATTAGATTAGGTATTTTAACTTAGGAAAATATTGTATTTTTTTTTTTTTGGGTTGAGTTGATTAAATATTTTAAATATTTTGAAATGATTAGGAATTTTTAGATTATGATTCTTTTACAAAGATTAATTGTTTTAAGTATTTTTTAATAAATGAAAGACGGAATGAACACAACTCAAAGCGTGCGCCTCAAGAGCATTCATCCAAGGACCCAAGGAGTGCTAGACCCCAAGAGCCCACTACTTTCATATTTAATTAGAAAATAGTTTGGATTATTACTTAGAATGAATTATTTTTAATTTAGTTAAGAAATTACTTCATGATAATTTTAGGGCTAGAGAAATAGGATTAATTAAAATCAAATATTAATTAATAAACTAAAAAATTAGTAAATAGATTTTATAATTTTCTGAAAAAAAATAAATGATTAAAAGTTTTCTTGGTTTTTACATTAAAAGTAATATTAAAATAAAAACTAAAAGAACAAAGTAAATTAAAAAAAGGAAAAGAAATGGGCCAAAAAGGTTAGTAAAATGGGGGTGTGGATAACAGCCCGGGCGGATGGGCTTGGCAGACTAGGCCCCAAAAATCTTTGATTCAGTTAAGAGGGTGAGAAAGGAAACCGGGGGATGCGGAAGGAAAAAAAATGTTGGCTTAAGGCCCAATCCGGATATGAGACAAAAAAGATTAACAAAACCTGATTAACAAACCTAATTAGCAAAACCTACTTTCTTCAACCTCACCGCGCCGTTCGTCACTCGTTCCAAAACTTCTCATCTTCCTCTCTCGTTCAAACCCTTATCCCTCTCTCAACTTCCATGAAACATGTTTCTTAAACTCACAGCAACCAAATCATCTCAAAACCAAACCCCAATGAAACCAAACCAAACCCTAGATTCATTCAGAAATTAAATAGCAATGGAGCGATAAAGCAAGCAATTAGGATATGGGTTTTAATCAACATGACAAAGCGAGTAACATACCAAAGAGGGGTCGAGTAAAAGGAGAAAGGACTTACACGATCGGGGCTAGTCCGATGAGAAACTCCGGCGAGGGTGGTGTTTCGAGTAGGTAAATCTCGCTTTTGTTGCTTTCCACTCTTTCCTTTTCCTTCGGTTTGCTTCTTCTTCCTCTATCGCGTGTTCTAGTTAAAGCGTTTCTGAGAGTGCGAGGTTGTCGTTAAGCTCACCTTGTTCAGAGCTCTGATGTGAGCTCTGAGAAGGTTTGAGAAAAGAGCTTTAGAAAGGGTTAGGTATTGATTTTGGCAGCGCTTCCGTGGGATTTTTTTTCGTCATTTGCCAATGATTGGGTTCCTATTTATAGGGGATTCGTGGCTTTCTGGTACGTGTGAGATTAGGGTAAGATTTTGAGGAATATTCCTTCAAGTGTGTGAGGATTTGAGCTGGCGATTTGTAATACCGTTAGAAAGGATTTTTGTAGTGGGATTTTGTGGGGACCCTTGATAATGACTCACTCTCTGATTTTGTTTGTAGCATGAGCTGTACACCTTCTAGAATGTGATTTTATCTGATTTTTCGCTGCGTTGTAATTTTCATTTTTAAGTTGTTATTGCTACTGCTTGCAAAATACACACTGTCTTTTATTGCTGATGTGATTACGTATGAACATTTCTGGTGATTGGGTGATTGCATTTTTTATGGTTTTGAAGGTGTATATGATGTTGTGAGTATGTTCTCAGTGTGTGGCAATATTTTCTCTTTGGTGCAATTTTTTTGTGTGAATTGTCTGGACTCTTGCGTGTTTCTTGTGTGTATGTGTTTTGAGGCTTTTTGTTGTGAGTTTTTTTGAACTGGTATGATATTGAAACACTGATATCGTGATTTTATTTCGTCCCCTACTGTGATGCTACTCCCTTCTTTATATAGCTTAGGAGAGATATTATTCCATTGATGAAGAATGATGACTTTGCCAATTCAGATTGAACATGTTTGAACTGTTTAGAAAGATATATTGATTCTTGCTCCCTTGTTTCATGAATTTCCATAATTAATTGGAACATGCCTTGAATATTGTTTTGGAAAGATTTATAACTTGTTGGAACATGTTAGGACATATCTTGAGAATTTCCTTTTTCGATTCAACAAGTTTGATTATGTACGATTCTCTTTCACTGTCTTTGTTTCATTCACCTTTAACAAGCTTTTGGTACATCTCTTAATGCAGCTACCGTTTTCACTGTCCATGTTGCCGTCAAAACAAACCCAAGTCGAAGAGACAATGTACAGAACAAATCATGGCGCAAGAATCATCCTCATGGTTTCGTTGCCAAGCCTGAAACGCTCCCTGATGGAACTATCAATTTGATGATCTGGCACTGCACTATTCCTGGCAAGATCGGGACTGATTGGGAAGGTAGCCATTGAGGATTTCGTGAAGACCTTGGCGATGGCGCAAAATTTGTGTTCGAAATTGCTTGGTTGTGATGCTGTACTTTCTGAAACGTGAGTATGTTTTGTAATTCATAACTTCCTTGATTTTTCCATGTATTCTGAATAATTGGTACCTTGCCGGCACCGTCGCGGAAGTCGTGAATACCCCTGTTTTTCTTAGCAAGGAGCTCAACCCGACTTGCAAAAGACAATGACTTACTGCTTGCACCTTTGGTCTCCACTCAGTATTAAAAAAATACTTGAAGTCATAGCCTACACAGTCAAGCCAATTTGAAGAACTGAATTCTGGAACAGGGTAATTTAATGGCAAATAGTTTTTATTTTGCAGGAATGAATCCATGAAGAATGGACATGGCATGAAGTTTAGGATTTAGATTTTGTGGATCTTATATGAGTTTGTATTGTATTTAGTAAACTATCCTTGAACCAAACAAATCCCATTATTTCCAAGCACTTTTTTAGGATGATAGGCGATGTTAGATCTAAAATGGTAATCTGTAAGCTTCGTGTAGTCCCTTAACAGAATGTAGAGAGCAACGTCTGATGTAGGGTAACATGCTTCCCGTTAAGATGTTCTTGACATCATATCCAATGGTTTATACCATTCATGTGCCACTGAAAGAGTAAAATATTATACTTGATGCATTCCTTCAAATTGACGAGCCAAACTCCAAAATCATGTACACCATAATAACTGAATTGAAAACAACTCCTCGCCATGTATACCCTCTTGAGAATCAAATCCTTTTGAAAGCGGACGGTTTTGCAGTACATTTCAAATATTTGAGCACATGAAACTTCAACATCACTTGCAGCAATCTTAAACACGTCTCCGTGTTTAAGTTTTGAAAAGCTTATAGAAAGCCCAAGTGCCTTGGTGGCTTTGACTTTTCAAGCTATTTTGACTAGAACTTGCTTTCTTGGACTATGTTTAGAATTCCTCCCTTTAAACTTGAATTCAGATTTTTCTTGTAATGATGTACTCATTCGGATATCAACTTTGTAGCGCCACACAAAAATCTTCGCTTGACAAACAAATAAGTCTTGAATTTTGTACTTTATAAAAAATCAATGAACCAAATTTTAATATTTGTAAAGAAATCAAGTTCTTTGAATTTCATCCCAGTACTTCCTTGTCAAAACTTGATTCAAGATATTTTCCAAACTTAAGACAACGACAAGGAAATCCAAACTTTTTCTCTTAAGATCCAAAGACACGTGAACTGTGATCCAACTTCACGTATAATACCGAACTACGCCCTGAGAAATCATTTAAATGTGAGGATACCATTTGTCATGCAACACACCACCAATTCTCAGATGGTCACACCCAACCGGGCATAAACCTTAATCCTCCTCGAATCTTTGAGAAATCATAGCAAATCCAACACAAGCTAGTAAGCTTCAAATACATACCAGACCCTTATGACTTGAGTCTTAGAAGGTGATTAGCCAGAAGCCAAGTAATCTCGTAGTAGCTAGGACAAATTTGGGGTATGACAGATGCCCCTATATAATTGTGTTGAACCTGAGAGAATGAACTACTGCATGGCGTTCATTTTTAGGGTGGAAGTCAATTAGATATAAGAAGACCCCAAAATTTGTCTGACGAAAGGTAAAATGCTATAGAGTAAGAGTGGACAGAATGAAGTAGCGGGGTTCAAACTGATCAAAATAACTTGAGATCCTTTGGGTGGTCGAAGCACTCCCTTATCCATTAAGGTTCCTCGATGATACCAAAGCAGTATCTCTGAAGGCAGACGATTCTCTGGGTCGTCGAAGCAGTCCCTTATCCATTAAGGTTCCTCGATGATGCCAAAGCAGTATCTCTGAAGGTAAATTTGCTGGGGGAATAGCTGAGCAAGATTCTTGTCGGAGGAAATGTGCTGGCTTTGCAGGAGGGAGCTCACAAGAAACTTTCTAGGATATCCTCTACTTGGGGAGTAAATAAAAGCAACAGCTGCTGGGATTGTCATTATCAACTGTATGGCTGAAGAATGACTTGCTGGGGAATAGAATTCCTTGAGTATGTGCGGGGTACTAACTCTTTTTAGAGGAAAACTGCCGACTTTGATGGAGTACTGGCCAAGATGCTTGTGAACTGATCCTGGATCCTGCTATGCTATGCTGGGGATGGAAATGCCATGCATTGCATGAAGCACAGAAATGCATACTAAGATGCAACTGCTGGGGAATCTAATGCACGTATGACTGCACAAGATATGATAGTGCTTGATATGATTATGTAATGCTAGCATGTTATGCACATGACGATGCAAATGATCGGGCGTGCTGGGGATAAGTTTCCTTGTCGAGGGTATCACCAGGGATTGGATTTAGGAATTGCCAAGTGAAATTGGACTTTAAGTTAAACTTCCAGACTAGAACTGTATTGGAGGATAAATTACCAGACGAGAACTAGTGTTTAAACTTTTGTTTGTTAGACGAGAACTGACTTTTGGATAGTCTACCAGACGAGAACTGGTGAGAAAGAGGTATTCGCCAGGCGAGAACTGGACCTTGAATTGGTTTGCCAGACGAGAACTGGGCCTTTAAATGGACTGCCAGATGAGAACTGGACCTTGAATTGGTTTTCCAGACGAGAACTGGGCCTTTAAATGATTTGCCAGACGAGAACTGGACCATTAAAAGATTTGCCAGGCGGGAATTGGACCTTGAAATGATTTTCCAGACGCGAACTGGACCTTGAAAGATTTTCCAAACGGGAACTGGGCCTTAAAGTGGTTTGCCAGACGAGAACTGAACCTTTTGATGTTTTGCCAGACGAGAACTGGACCTTGAAAAGATTTGACAGGCGGGAACTGGACCTTGAAATGTTTGCCAGGCGGGAACTGGACTTTAAAAGATTTGCCAGGCGGGAACTGGACCTTGGATTGCCAAGCTAAGTTGGACTTTGGGTTGCCAAGCTAAGTTGGACTTTTGGGTATGTGCCAAATGAAATTGGACTTTAGGTTGCCAAGCTAAGTTGGACTTTAGATATGTGCCAAATGAAATTGAACTTTAGGTTGCCAAGCTAAGTTGGACTTTGGAGGGTAAATTTGAAGTTGCCAACGAGTGGGGGCTTTTGAGTAGTTACCAATAAAAAATTGGACTTTTTGGTAGTCAAGTCTTGCAAAACCAGGCTTTTAAGATGTCAAAACTTGTTGGAAGGTTAGGCTTGAAGAAAGATGCACATGTCTATGCAATGAGCGAAGCGGCATGACTAATGCATATGAGCGATTTTATGCAATGATATGAAGGTTTCCAAAGATGCCCCCTTAGAGGGTAATGGATGGATAGGTTCATACGCAGCAAGGCTTCTTGACAGAAGGAAGGCAAAAGGTTATCTGGTGGGGTGATAGCATGATTCCCCGACACTCGTCTTGAACTCAAAGGTCACTTAACAGTGTTTGCTTGAGCAGATTGAAAGCAACGAAGAGATTTGCCCCTGTGTAGCTCATTTTACCCCAGTCTGGGTCTATGAAGAATTTTCCTTGACAGGAGATTGGAAGCAATTGTACCATAAGATGATCTCGAGATGGCTTGCCCCAGAATTCCAAGTCGTGAAAGGATTCGTCCTTGAAATGAAAATTCAGAAGCAGGTGTACCATGAGATGAACTCGAGATGGTTTGCCCCAGAATTCCAAGTCGTGAAAGGATTCGTCCTTGAAAGGAAGTTGGAAGCAGATGTACCATGAGATGAACTCGAGATGGCTTACCCCAGAATTCCAAGTCATGAAAGGATTCTTCCTTCATTGAATGACTCTTGAAGTATTTGGCTTTAAAGTACCCTTGAGGTAGCTTGCCCCAAAATGAGCGTTGGAGCGACTTAACTTGTGCTGATTGAACATTGGAGGGGTTTTCCTTTAACCAAAATAGCCTATGGGTGGCCTGCCCTTGGTTGGTAGAGTCTTGAGATGATTCACCATGATCAACCTGTTCTTGGATGATTTTCCCCATAATCGACTAATGCCTCGGGGACTTGTTTTATACTAACTGATTTTGTAATCATCGGATGTCAATGCCCCTGTTCCATAGGGTTACGAGGTGTTGTTAATTCAAATCAACTTTGTTGAATGATCTAACTCTCTTTGATTGCTCCTTGTTGGAATTTCCTTGATGTCAAACACAGTTTTGCATTCAAAATTATTCGTTCACAAATGGTAATCTTAATGCGATGCTCATGCAAGTTTTGAAAAAATCATCATTATTAGAATGATACGATAGTGTGTGACAGATGGACCATTAGTCCAAACACAATGCTTATTTATCTGGTGCGAGAGATATAGCAAGAATATGACACCAATGCAAAAGATTAGCAAATTTGTAGGAGTCAGTTTACGCAACCTTACTGTAGTATGCTTTCAGACTAAACCCCGCCTCAATTAGGTCTTTTGAGGGTTGTAACGTGGTCTAGTTCACGGTTATAGAAACAAAGGATATAAGGCTCAAAATTTGTTTGTACCCACCCCTTCTTCATGATGATCTCCAGTCCTACGTTCAGTTAAATCGACACACAAATTCATCTCCTAAGAGAGCTTGACGGTATAATAGTGAAGATGGGGATTCAAGGTCTTCTTGAAATGGCAGTCACTTTATTTGTTTTTGGTGGATGTCAGTGACCTTTTGATTTTTGATATGGTGGTCACTGAATCTTATTTTGTTTTTGTTGAGGATTCGAGGACCTCATTTGTTTTTGTTTGATCCCTATCTTTTGCATGGACTGATTTTGCTTTTCGAGTCCATCAGGGTTGCCTTGATTTTTGCCTAAGTCTCTTTTTAAGGTATTTGACTTAGCAGGCTTTTGACCTTTTTTATTTTGTTTTTGATTTGAGTAAGGTTTGTGACTGCCAAGTCATTGGTCATTGAAGAATAACCGTCTTAGCTTCTGCATGATTCGAGTGTGTAATCAGGTTGACTGAACACTACCCATGCCCCATGTTAAGTATAAGGGTTTTTTAGATCCGAAGGAAACTTCTACTTCTAGGCTCGAAGTGGTTAACTAGGGACTAACTCCTTATATCTCCAGTGTTTGGGGATTTGAAACAATGCATGTACATCCTTGGCAGGATTATATCCGAAAGCATACCATCAGCAATTATGGGTATCTTGTTTTCATCATCCTCCCTCCAATATTTGCTAAACAACAACTTGGTAAAGAAAAGAAGAAGAGAGGTATATAGATGAATATATTTTTTGCTTTTTGATATAAGTGAAGAAAAATGAACGATTGCGACGTGATTAGTTCAAAAAATGCATGATCACTTCATTAATATTACCATTCAAAACAACAATATTCAAAAACAAGTAGCATTTAACAAAACGAAATTACAAATGCAAATGATAGATATCCAATGGTTGCCAGTATCTGAGGAAGTCTTCCTGTCTAAACCACTGGCTTTAGGGGATGCCTCTTGAAGTCTTGGAACTTATTTGGGCGAGAAGCTGACATGCACAACCAAGTTTCCTTCTGGAAATGATATGTACTTTTTGTCAATCAACTGTTGCACCTTGGCTTGAAAAGCTTTGCAATCTTCAGTTGAATGCCCCATTTATCCAGCATGATATCCACAATGTGTATTGGGGTCATACCCAGGCGGGTATGGTTCTGGCAAAGGCTTGATAGCTTTGGGTTCTACCAGTTAGTTTTGGACCAGATGCGGCAAAAGTTGACTGTACGACATAGGAACTAGGTGAAGAGGAGCAGTCCTTCTTTCCAAGTTATTTCAAGGCCTATGCTGATTCTGACGATGATTCTGATATCCTTGACCACGAGCTCGTTGATTTGCACGAGGAGAACTCGTGGGTTTCTGGTATGACGCCCTATGATTGACAGGTTGCCCATAAGGATGATATGGCGCTGACAATGATAACTTCCTAGAAGCTGAGGGACCATAAAGTTTTGCTGGTGCATCTTGAGAATACTTAGCATTTGCTATGACTGCATCAATTTCATTATCCTCTTCCTCTTGGGAATTGCTGAAGGATTCAGTCTCACTAGCTTGATTACTCGAGACGTCTCGAACTCGTTTAGCTTTGAGGTAACTCTCGATGCATTCTCCCACTATTATAAGGTCAGAGAAGCTTGAGAATGAACTGCCAGCCATCGTTTCAAGATAGGTGGCATGCAGACTGTCCAAGAACATGTCAATCAGTTCTTTGTCCAAGAGTGGTGGTTGCACCCTAGCTGCGAATTCTCTCCACCGTTGTGCATAGGTCTTAATGGATTCACCACTCTTCTGAAATAGGCTTTGCAACTGCATGCGACTGGGAGCCATGTCCAAATTATACTCATATTGCTTTAGAAAAGCGTTGGATAAGTCTTTCCATGATTGGATACAGCTTCTTTCTAAATCCATGTACCAATTCAAAGACGCACCACTTAAACTGTCTTGGAAACAGTAAATCATCAACTTGTCGTCGCGGACATGAGAAGTCATCTTTCGGCAGAACATCACCAAATGACGCTTTGGAAAACTGATACCAGTGTACTTTTCGAAGTTGGGTATTTTGAATTTTGGAGGAATTACTAAATCTGGCACTTGGCACATATCAACAACATCGAGCCCAGAAGTATCGCGCGCTTTCATAGCTTGAACCTTCTCTTCGAGGGCACAAAACCTTTTCTCCATGGAATCAGATATCATCTGAGACTGAGCAAGGATGTTCACTTGTGGAGTATGGTCACCAGGTAGATAATCATACAGTGGGTTAGTCGACACAGCAAAACCTGATGGGGAGTCAAAATCCTCCATCCCCACATGTTGAAGGCTATCCTCTGACATGGCTATCACAACTTTCAAATTGTCTACTCTTTTTATCTCTGCTTGAACTTGCTTCAAATGCTTTGCGGCTACCACATGTTCAATATGAGCGTCGGGAAATCAGCTGGCAGGAAATGGACAGAGGATCAGACGAGTTTTGGTTGGAAGGGTATGCCGTGCAAATGAGATGCGAATGCAATGGTATGCAAACAAATGCAATGCAGGAAGATCCAGGATCCAGGATATCACAAGTAACTTTCCATCCCTCCTAACAGGTAGGCTTTATAAGGATAGCCCTAGATTCTTTACCCATAAACCCACTCACGGGATAACTCTTATGTTAATGGATATGGTTCCCATGGTCTCGGACACTAATCGCATCAACATCACGCAACAGGCTAGCTGCATTGCAACGGGGATACAAAAAGGTCTATCCTGAGTGTAGTCTTCATGCTAGGCCCACGAGGAGCGAGTCCTCGGAGACTAACACTAACGATCACCAAGATGGAAACTGGTGCTAAGAGTTGGTTCCCAGAGTCACGGACCCTTCATGAATCAAGTCGTGCGACAGGCTAGCTGCGTTACAACAAGATCTACGAAAAGGTCTACTCAAGGGGGAGCTTTCATGCTAGGCACACAAGGAGCGGGTCCTTGGGGACTAACACTAATTACTTCCAAAATCTAAACTAGGTGTTCTCTCTTCTTTTTCCAAGACTCGGGTATAGAGCCTTACTTGTGATATCAACCCAAAATCCAACAGGCAAATATGATAAACAACATATGATAAAGAGAAAGCAATAAAAGCAAATAGATAAGAAACAATTAAGAAGAAGACAACCAAGCGAGGTTAACACTCTCGAATCGAGTCAAGTTTGGCTTGACTCTCTCTAGCATAGGGCAATGCATGTTCCCCAGCAGAGTCGCCATCTGTCGTACCTCAAAAAATACGATCCTCGCGATGGACGCGGAAAAAATTGTTCGAAACAGAGTCACCACCGACCTTTATTCATTCCAAGGAAGGAATAGGAAAATATCGATAAAACCTTTAAAGGGATAAGAAAATGGTCATCGCAACCAAATTCGGGTTCGGGAGTCGGTTACGCAAGAGGGAAGGTATTAACACCCTCTACGTCCGTTGTACTCAACGGGAACCTCTTGATTCGATTCGAGATATGGTTAGATAAGGTTTGCTTCGCTTGTTTGTTTTCTTCTAAGGGAAATATTGCTTTCTAAGGGGAAATGGGTGGTTTTTTATTAGTGTGCTCGGCAAGGATTAGAACCTTTGGGCCTACGTATTCCCTCGTGCAATGGGAAAGTCAGAGCATTCGTAGTACGTGGGACTACGGTTGGTTTGTGTTTTTTAAGCGAACGAGTGTTTAATTTGCATTCTAACTGCTAAACGTTGGCTTGTCTGCTCGTCAAGGGAGGCTAAAGCACTAGTTCATATGCGCGAAAGAATGGACTAAACAATGTTCTTTTTTGTGAAAATTGTTTGAATAAGGATTAAGTGTATTAGAGATTTGATTGAGAAAAAGGTTTGATTTGGACGTGTTTTAGGTGAACGAGAGTTTAGGTTTCATTCTAACTGCTAAACATTAGCTTGTCTGCTCGCTAGGGGAGGCTGAAGCACGAGTTCATATGCGCGAAAGAATGACTTAAACAATGTTCTTTGGGAAAGGTATTTGAGTTGTGGATTAAGTGTATTAGGGTTTCGGTTGCGTGGGGAGTGTTTGGTTTGTTAAGTATTTTGAGCGAGAATGACGATTATTCGATAAACGAGACGTCAGCCTCGCAACCAATTAATCGGGGCGTGACTGAAATGCTAGATCTCAATAACACCTTTTTCATTCTATTAATTATGAAATTGTATTTGTTGGACAAATGGGCTTATCTGTCCATGTAATTAGGGCAAGTGTTTTAGGAACGAAAGATCGAAACAAACACAACCCAAAACGTGCGCCTCAAGAGTGTTTATTCAAGGGCCCAAGAAGTGCTAGACCTCAAGAGTCCACTACTTTCGTAATTTGATTAGGAAAGATGATTTGAATTTGAAGTATCTTAACTAGACGTGTTAATCGGATTAAGGTTTGAATGAGCTAACGATTAAGTGTCTTAAAAGGGTTGTAAGTTTTTTAAGTTTTGAAATGGAAGACCGAAATGAACACAACCCAAGGCGTGCGCCCTAAGAGAGATCGTTTCAAGACCCAAGGAGTGCTAGACTCCAAAAGCCCACTACTTCCATAATTTAATTGAGAAAATAGATTTTTAAATATTAATCTAAGTATTTTACGATTTTTGGTTTAAGAAAATAGTTAATGGTAAGGCAAAGTTTTATGATTTAATTTGATTTGGAAAAATTATTAGGAATCTAACAAAGTGGATTTTAATTTGATTTAAGAGAATTATATTTTTTTTTTAGTTAAGAAATTAATTAGATTAGGTATTTTAACTTAGGAAAATATTGTATTTTTTTTTTGGGGTTGAGTAGATTAAATATTTTAAGTATTTTGAAATGATTAGGAATTTTTAGATTATTATTCTTTTACAAAGATTAATTGTTTTAAGTATTTTTTAATAAATGAAAGACGAAATGAACACAACTCAAAGCGTGCGCCTCAAGAGCATTCATCCAAGGACCCAAGGAGTGCTAGACCCCAAGAGCCCACTACTTTCATATTTAATTAGAAAATAGTTTGGATTATTACTTAGAATGAATTATTTTTAATTTAGTTAAGAAAGTACTTCATGATAATTTTAGGGCTAGAGAAATAGGATTAATTAAAATCAAATATTAATTAATAAACTAAAAAATTAGTAAATAGATTTTATAATTTTCTGGAAAAAAATAAATGATTAAAAGTTTTCTTGGTTTTTACATTAAAAGTAATATTAAAATAAAAACTAAAAGAACAAAGTAAATTAAAAAAAGAAAAAGAAATGGGCCAAACAGATTAGTAAAATGGGGGTGTGGATAACAGTCCGGGCGGATGGGCTTGGAAGACTAGGCCCAAAAAATCTTTGATTCAGTTAAGAGGGTGAGAAAGGAAACCGGGGGATGCGGAAGGAAAAAAACGTGGGCTTAAGGCCCAGTCCGGATATGAGACAAAAAAGATTAACAAAACCTGATTAATAAACCTAATCAGTAAAACCTACTTTCTTCAACCTCACTGCGCCGTTCGTCACTCGTTCCAAAACTTCTCATCTTCCTCTCTCGTTCAAACCCTTATCCCTTTCTCAACTTCCATGAAACATGTTTCTTAAACTCACAGCAACCAAATCATCTCAAAACCAAACCCCAATGAAACCAAACCAAACCCTAGATTTATTCAGAAATTAAATAGCAATGGAGCGATAAAGCAAGCAATTAGGATATGGGTTTTAATCAACATGACAAAGCGAGTAACATACCATAGAGGGGTCGAGTAAAAGGAGCAAGGACATACACGATCGGAGCTAGTCCGAGGAGAAACTCCGGCGAGGGTGGTGTTTCGAGCAGGTAAATCTCGCTTTTGTTGCTTTCCACTCTTTCCTTTTCCTTCGGTTTGCTTCTTCTTCCTCTATCGTGTGTTCTGGTTAAAGCGTTTCTGAGAGTGTGAGGCTGTGGTTAAGCTCACCTTGTTTAGAGCTCTGATGTGAGCTCTGAGAAGGTTTGAAAAAAGAGCTTTAGAAAGGGTTAGGTATTGATTTTGGCAGCGCTTCCGTAGGATTTTTTTTTTCGTCATTTGCCAATGATTGGGTTTCTATTTATAGGGGATTCGTGGCTTTCTGGTACGTGTGAGATTAGGGTAAAATTGTATGGAATATTCCTTCAAGTGTGTGAGGATTTGAGCTGGTGATTTGTAGTACCGTTAGAAAGGATTTTCGTAGTGGGATTTTGTGGGGACCCTTGATAATGACTCACTCTCTGATTTTGTCTGTAGCATGAGCTGTACACCTTCTAGAATGTGATTTTATCTGATTTTTTACTGCGTTGTAATGTGCATTTTTAAGTTGTTATTGCTACTGCTTGCAAAATACACATTGTCTTTTATTGCTGATGTGATTACGTATGAACATTTCTGGTGATTGGGTGATTGCATTTTTTATGGTTTTGAAGGTGTATATGATGTTGTGAGTATGTTCTCAGTGTGTGGCAATATTTTCTCTTTGGTGCAATTTTTTTGTGTGAATTGTCTGGACTCTTGCGTGTTTCTTGTGTGTATGTGTTTTGAGGCTTTTTGTTGTGAGTTTTTTTGAACTGGTATGATATTGAAACACTGATATCGTGATTTTATTTCGTCCCCTACTGTGATGCTACTCCCTTCTTTATATAGCTTAGGAGAGATATTATTCCATTGATGAAGAATGATGACTTTTCCAATTCAGATTGAACATGTTTGAACTGTGTTTAGAAAGATATATTGATTCTTGCTCCTTGTTTCATGAATTTCCATAATTAATTGGAACATGCCTTGAATATTGTTTTGGAAAGATTTATAACTTGTTGGAACATGTTAGGACATATCTTGAGAATTTCCTTTTTCGATTCAACAAGTTTGATTATGTACGATTCTCTTTCACCGTCTTTGTTTCATTCACCTTTAACAAGCTTTTGGTTCATCTCTTGATGCAGCTACCGTTTTCACTATCCATGTTGCCGTCAAAACAAACCCAAGTCGAAGAGACAATGTGCAGAACAAATCATGGCGAAAAAATCATCCTCATGGTTTCGTTGCCAAGCCTGAAACGCTCCCTGATGGAACTATCAATTTGATGATCTGGCACTGCACTATTCCTGGCAAGATCGGGACTGATTGGTGTAGCGAGCGATTTTGGACGCGGTTCTTAAGCGCTGGTCGCTCTCTGCGGTTTGAGCTTAAAACTACAGGTCGATTCATTTTTTATCCTATTGTGAGCTGAATAAGGAAGGGAAATAGATGTCTCCAATTAACCCTGCTTTGCATACTGAGTTTAAACAGCGGTCTGTTAGGTTACGGATGCGATTAATGTGGGGGGGCCTGTGTACTGGTTATTTGTATTTTCGCCAATACGGTTTTCTTTCTTTCTAGGACTTTCTAGCGGGGAGCAAGGATTAGGATGTTAGGACTGATGCTTTTGATAGATACATGAGAGTATGGGATTTTGGGTTTTTATTTAGTGTGCTCGCTAAGATCTTTTCTTTCGATCTTATGCCTACATATTCCCATTTACCGAAACAGGGAAATCAGAGCGTTCGTAGTTCCTCCTATTCTATGGGAGGAAATGGGTGTTTTTGGTGTCTTGTTCAAAGCCCAAGACGTGAAGCGAAAGGGTGGTTTGTATCTTGTTCAAAGCCCAAGATGTGAAGCTGAAAGGTCTATTTGTGTCTTGTTCAAAGCCCAAGACGTGAAGCTGAAAGGCCTATTTGTGTCTTGTTCAAAGCCCAAGACGTGAAGCTGAAAGGTCTCAACTTTAGAGAGAATTCGTCATCTCTAAATAAGGGTTTGTCTGTCCCAACTGTTGGGTGACTGGTTATAAAGGAGAATTACTTTAACCGGGATACGCGGATCCTAGCAATGCCATAATTTCCTTTAAAGGGGATTTTAACCTGGAGGAGAAGACTTTAACTCAGTGTAGAGCAATGCTATCTTTCCTTAGGAATTTCTCATACTAAAAGAGGGACATTGGCATGGATGTAGATGATCCAGAAGCTTTCCGCTTACAGCGATTAGATGAAGGAGTGTACTGTGTTTGGGTACTGTGAACGAGGCACAACTTTGATGCTAAAAGGTTGATTGGATCAACCAGTGGTTTTCTTATATAAAGCCTAAGAGGAGGCTAATATGTGTCTCGTACAAAGCCCGAGAGAGAGGCTAAAAGGTTTTGACCCGACGATGGAGTCTTTTGGTATCTCGTATAAAGCCCGAGATGGAGGATGTTTGACTCAACAAGAGAGTTTTTTTGTATCTCGTACGAAGCCCGAGATGGAGGCGAAATTTGCTTGGCTCAATAAGTACCTTTTTGTATCTCGTATAAAGCCCGAGATGGAGGCGAAAGGGTGATTGACTCAACGATAGAGCCTCTTATGTGTCTCGTACAAAGCCCGAGAGAGAGGCTAAACTTTGTTTGACTCCACTGGGGAGAATCATTGTACAAAGCCCAAGAGGAGGCTATGGTGACTGTTCAGTTAAGTGACAGGTCCAGTATACTGATTTTTTACAGAGAAAATCAGTTCTTATATGAGTAACACTGTACTCATGGATTTGATTCAAGGATCCGGGTTATTCCTGTTCTTTAAGGAAGCGGGAAATCCGAAGGGTATTGAGACTGTCCGAGTCTGCGGGTTTCCTTCCTATTCTTGAAGGGGGTCACTTGAGAATGTCTTTGAGACTCAAGGAAGTAAGACTGTCCAAGTCTAGAGTTCGTCTTTTGTACCATGCTTTGAGAAATAGTAGTAGACTCTATGAAAGGACTGTTCTATGAAGATGATTAAGTTCTGTTCCTATACCTCTAGGAGGTCGTCGGGACAATTTGTACGAAGCCCAAGAGGAGGCTGGAATCTTTTAAGAAGCCGATCGGTCCTTGTACGAAGCCCAAGAGGATGCTATCATTCCCGGAGGAAGAGATCATTATACGAAGCCTAAGAGGAGGCTGTGATTACTTCTAAGAAGCCGTAGGGTCCTTGTACTAAGCCCAAGAGGAGGCGGGGTTGCTTTTAGGAAGCCTGTGGGTCCTTGTACGATGCCCAAGAGGAGGCCGATGCTTTTAAGAAGCCCGTGGGTCCCAAACCAAAGAAACGTTCAAGAAAAGTTTCACCGAGAATAATTCATTTAGTGAACAGTTCTGAGGTTTGAAGAAATTCAAGAGAAGTTTCACCGAGAATAATTCATCTCTAGGAAATAGAATTACTTGACAATTCCTAATGAGGAAAGCCGAAGAGAAGACTGTATCTGGTAATCCTATTGGGGATCTAGTTCAGTCTATTTCTAAGAGTGACAGTCTGAGAAAGGGTTCAAAAAGAATCTGCCTTTCACATCTCCATATTGTTTAACCCCAAGAGGAGGGAAGACTGTGTCTGGTAATCCTATGTGGATCTAGTTTTGACTGTAAGTTCAGAGT
This sequence comes from Lathyrus tuberosus, assembly GCA_022829125.1. Taxonomy (NCBI): domain Eukaryota; kingdom Viridiplantae; phylum Streptophyta; class Magnoliopsida; order Fabales; family Fabaceae; genus Lathyrus; species Lathyrus tuberosus. The sequence continues at coordinate 14,910,609 of JALAZF010000003.1, forward strand.
GATCAACAGGGCTTTACCTAGTGCTAGACGTAGTTGCCGGGGAAACTCGAAATATCTATACTATTATTACACAGTTGATATGAGTTTATGAAAGGAGACTTACAGCGAAACAGCCCCACAATACAGTTATATATATATATGAAAGCGGTAAATGAAAGCAATAACCACTTACTCGGTTGTAGAGCTTCCATGCTGTTTGGTTAGTTGTTCAACAAAGAAAGATTGAAAACAACAGTATATTCAAAATCAAAGGAGAAAGTGCTTTGAAAAAGGAAGATTTGGGGCTTACAGCTCAAGGAGAGGCCCAGGGTTTTATTAGTGAGCGCACTGTTTGAATTTGTACAGAGGGACTTATACAAGTGACTGAGGCCCAAAATGTTTTCTGTACAAAGGGATGGGTCTTACACTCTCTCAAGAGGCCCAAAAAGTTTTAAAGAAGAAGAGTGAGGGCTTATAACACGAGGGTAGGCCCAGTTGATTTTTCACTTAAAAATGGCGATCGCGCCGAGGTTTTCTTTTAACGCAGAGGGACTTATACAATAAGTGAGACCCAAAATGATTTTGGTTAAAAGGGGGTTGGGTCTTACACTCTATTAGAGGCCCAAAAGTGTTGAATGGGTCTTATAGCTCAAGGAGAGGCCCAAGGTTATTTTTCAAAAAGGGCGACGATCGCGCCGTTCGTTTTTGACGGTATCGGGACTTATACAATACACTGAGGCCCAAAATGGTTTGGTCAAGAAAGGATTGGGTCTTACACTCTATTAGAGGCCTAAAGTGTTTTGAAAATGATTTATGAGGGTTGAATTAATCCAAAAACCCTAATTTGTTTTAAAAAAATGTGTATTTAATTGAATAAAAATTCAATTAAAATGATCAAAATTGTTTAACATGTGAAAAACAAATTGTGATTTTGGATTAATGCTTCAAAAATTAAGTATTAACCTACAAAATAATTAGAAAGCATCAAAAGTTGCAAAATCAATGTAGAAAAAATATTTAAAATGTCAAAAACAATTAAAATATTAATTCTTTGCAAAAATATCAATTATATGAAATAAATAATTTTTTTGGGATTTTTTGATAAAATAAAAAATTTTAACATTTTTATGAATTATCAAAAAAAGAATCAACTCAAAATCATTAAAACTCAGAGAGAAATTAATTTTTGAATCAATTAAACAAAATCACAAAATTCAAATATTTGAATTTGGAAAAAAGGCGCCAAGAACAAGCTGAAGAACACGCGCGTGTTCTTGGATTCTCAGATTTTCATTTTCTCTCCAATCTCACTGAATACTTAATCATATCATGTAATCCACATATCATTATGCTCGTCTCAACCTCACGATCATGTCTATGTCCATTAATTTCATTTAAATTAAACATACAACAAGTAATCACAAAAAATCCTCAAGAACCCTAATTTTTGCATGAAGGCTAGGATTTTTGACACACGATTCAAACAAAGCAATTAATTGAGGGAAAACATGTCGCTCAGTGGCACCGAACAGAGTCGCCAGCAATGTGTATTTATCCCAAGAGAGGGAAAGGAAACACCGCATAAACCTGAAGGAAAGGATAGAGCATGGTCTTGCGACCAAGAGAACTGGGTTCGGGAGTCGGTTACGCGAGAGGAAGGTATTAGCACCCCCTCGCGTCCATCGTACCCGATGGGATCCACGCTTGCTTGTCTCGATCAAAGGGTGATAGAAAAGAATACTGGAAAAGGAACGAAAAGAGAACTGGAAAAGGAACGAGAAACAAATGTAGGGAAAATAAAAGAAGTGCTCGCATGGGCCCTACCCCACTGCCTACGTATCTCATCGGGAGCATGAGAATCAGAGCGACGTAGTTCCCCTCAATAGGGATGGATTGTTTTTTAGAGAACGGCTTACGTTCTAGCTCAGGTGTTGCAGGCTCGCTGGTCCGAGTGCGTTACCATCTTGCAAGAGAACGATTAGAAGCGCGTTCGTACGTTGAGATTGAATGAGGTGAGAAAAGAATTCCCGAAGGAAAGACGTTATTGTTTGTTTTTTTGTCTTTTAAGAGTTTTTTCATTTGTTTGCATATGATAGTGTATCTGAATCTTAGTCATTGGAATGTGTACATTCTCACATTCCAAGATGGAATGAGCAAGAAGACACACTAAGAGCGAAGCAGACCCCCACACTTAGTTCCAATTGTCAAGGTTCAAACACACTAGCATACTTGTGTTTATTAAGTATTTTTGTTGATTAAGAAATGAAGAAGTGTTTTTTATTTGTACCTTCAACAAGTATTGCATTTAAGTCCCTCATACAAGATCAAATGTTTAACACATTGACCCAAGATGGGCTATATGCTACACATTCTAAGATTATAAGAGAAGACCCCTTTATAATCTCTTCTTTATATGAAAGGCCAAAATGCAATAAATGCCTACCTTTATTAAGTATTTTGCATTTTTCTGAGATGAGAAGAGAGACTCAAGAGAGGATAAAGGTAAAAATCTATATGGACTAAGACTCAATCCTAATTGATTAGTTAAGGGAGTGATCCTAAGGCTTGTGAGGTTTCAACCTAAAGGCTAAAGAAAGAAAGAATTAAACAATTCACTTCTAAAGTAGAAGATGAATTGTAATTCAAAAAGGGAAAGTAATGAGTTATTAAAAGAAAGCACATAAGTGCTTAACAAAACATAAAATGGAATTGTAAAAGAGAAAGGATAGAAGTTGAATGTGGATTCCTTATCCACACTCAATTGAAACTTACCAAAGCCCCTACATGGTTAGTAAACATGTATAAGAAGTATAAGAAGTAGAAGAACATGTAATGCATCATAAAACTCAAAAGAATTAAATGAGAAACCAAATCCTAGAGCCACAACCAGAATGTACATCATATGGGAACAAATGGTCATTATCAATCAAACTCAAGTGGATAGGCAACAAACATCCTCCATGACATTAGAACATGATATCATAAGAAAAGGAAGAATGAAAGATGAAAGGGAAAAGAAGAAATATGCACAAATGGAACATGTAATCCATGGATCAGAATTGAAATGAAATGAAAAATGATTCACAAACATCTCACAAGTATTCATGCATGACACATCAAAGCATTTAAGAAGTAATAGAAGAAGTAGAATTGAAATGGAAGTTCAAAAGAAAACACAAGTACAAACACCACATGTTAAAGGTGCACAAGGTTTAAATGAAAGTCAACATGCAAGGATGACATATAATATGTACCAATGACCTATAATGTCAAGTGAATGGTTCACCAAATATGCAAATAATCATGCCATTATGTACAAAAGAAAACATGCAAACATGCACAAAAGATTACAATGATATAACATGTCATAATGCTTTAAATGAAATGCATCAAGAAAAAAGCAAATGTCCTCATGAAAATTATGAAAACATGGTATTGAAGTTCACTAATCAGAGATGAATCACATATCAAAGTAGCATGCAAGGAACCAAGGCAAAATGATGTCAAGCAATGCACTTAGGTCACATAGACATATCATACAAAGTAGCACAAAAGTGAACACCAAACATGCCATAAAACTGACCTAAAAAATCAAATAAAAATCCCTTAACATACCTCAAGATGATAATGACTCAATGCAAAAAGAAGAGCATCAAAACAATTTTTAATGATCAAGAACAAAATTGAACAAGATCATGTACCATATTAAGAATGCACATCAAAGAAATTCAAAGAAAAATATGGAGCAGGGGCAAAAAGGTCATAAAATCAGAAAATAAAATCATGAAAAATTTTCTAAATGTTTTAATGATGCTCATGAATTTTTGTGGAATTTTATGATGATGTTTGATATTTTTAAAAATTAAAAAGTAAACATGTATAAAAATAGAAAAATAAAATGCAATGCAAAAAGAAATGGGGGTGCATGATTAGTAATTACTCAGTTCAATTCATTTGGGCTTTAAAAAAGAGGAGGTGTGAATATCAATCTGACTAGGTCCAACAAGCGCGCATAACACAATAACTACCGTGCTCTTCAGTCAACACAAGTCAAAGCAATTGCAACCATCAGATTAGGTCAAGTCAACACAAAGGTCAAAGTAAACAAGATCAATGATCACGCGTGGAGGAACACATTCATTAACATGCACTACACCACACAATGTTTAAATGAAATCTAAAATGTGGCATGTGACTTGCACGCTCATTTTAATGTGCTGGCAGCATTTTGGCCATTAGATCATACTCATCCAACGGACCAAATTCAAACTGAGCATAAAACCCTAACATAAAGTCCACCGGCCGGAGAGGGACCTCCGGTCACCTTCTCCGGTCAAACACCACCGTCTGCAACTTTAATTTCTCCAGAAATCCATAAAAAGTATACCAAATAGAAGCTGAACTTATGGAGAACACGAATACACACTTACTTCTCACAGATCATGCTTGCATAACACAAACCGAGCCAAAATAATTTGCCCTAAAAACACACCTAAGCTCCTAAAGAGCATATCAACTAAACAGGACGCACGCATAGCTTCTAATAAGCTCTAAACCAAAAAAATGAACTAAAACAAAAAGAGTTTATGCCATAGAATTTGAGTAATTGGAACCTGAAGTTTGCAGAACCTTGAAGCAAAAGAAAACCAGAGATCCACTCTTGATCTTGAGTTTGATTCGTGCAAAATAAATGCAGTTGAGTCTTGAGGTATTGAGAGCAGAGAGAGAATCAAAATGCTGATGAAGCTTCACTTGCTCAAAGACCACACTCAAGATGATGATTGAAGAAGATGAATGAAGAAAGTGTTGGTTTCGTGAGAGATCAGAGAGAGCATAGAGAGTGTTTCAGAGGGAGAATAAGAGAATGAGAGTTGAAAGTGAGAAAAATGAAGTTGGCCCTGAAATTAGAGTGTGAGTTTTCTATTTATAGTGTGAGTTTAACCATGGTTAACTGGGTGAATTAACTGAGTTGAAGTGGTTTAAGTGAGTCATCCCTAACTAACTGAGTCAAGTTAGTTAGGGAGAGCGAGGATATGGTGGTGATAGTTCATGGTGGGTTATGGTGGAGCTGAAAATGAGCTTGCAATGGCACGGCTGAATGTATCAGAAACTTGTTCAGCAAGTTTATTCTTTCCACTTTCATGCAAGGCACGTGCTAATGTGCAAGGTGGAGGTGATATGTGCTTGGCTTAATGTGGAAATAAAGTGCAAGGGTTGTTTGATGGATGTCTAAACCAAACTGCAAATTCTGATGTGATTCATCAGTTGGAAATGGTAATGTTTACGCATGGATATCTCTCTCCTCAAGCCTTGGACATGAATGATCTTGGTATCATTACAAAGTGTGTACATGATACAACATCTTTGATGTTGAAAGTAAATGAAAATGAGACTTGCAACAACTTGGAAATGTGCTTCAAACATGGGAACTCAAGACTGGCTTAAAAATGCTGCAGAACACGCGTATGTGTGGCATGACCTGGTTGTGACCTGGTCAAATTTCAGTTACATTGACCATACTTTGAGCCATCATAACTCCTTAATCCATTGATCAGATGAAAAATTGATAAACACCAACTTTGAAGATCTCACATAGAGGAACAAATTTGATGTTGAAATATTTTCCATTTGAGGCCTCTAACCATGAGTAATTGATCCATACATTTTTCCCACCAACTGTTTGTTGAAATGACTACGCGCGTGCCTTGAAAATCCTTGGTCATGACATGGTTTTGACCTACTTTCCTCCAACTTTGATCCATCATATCTCCCTCAATATTTATCCAATGGAGATGTTCCACACATGGATTTGAAGCTTAAAACAAGATCTTTTGTTGTGGCCGAGTGGAATTTTCATTTGGTGCTTCAATTTTAAATGGCCTTGGTTCAAACTCTGATGCAAAATGGCCAAAACTTGCTATTTTTAGTAACCCTTCCTCTTCCAAAAATGGCAACTTTCCACCTCTTGATTTTTTTCATGATTCCTTTGGAGTTTCTTGACCAAATTTTGTACATTGGACACATGTAACATGAATTTTATGAATTTGGCCTCAAAAAGTCAAGAGTTGACTTTTTCCTCTGATTATTTGACTTTGCCCCAATTTCTCTGATTCTTGATCTTTCTTCCAATTGAACCACTTCTAGAACCAATTGAGATGTAATTTTCCACATACATACACTTAGGGACATATGGAATACCATGACATCAAGTTTTGTCCCAAAAAATCAGAGATACCCTGATTTAATTGGAAACCCTAATTTCAGCCCCTTCTGGTTAGGAGGAAAAAGTGCAGTCTTCAATTTCAAATTCCTCAGAGTATGTTGTGTATCCTCTTAAAGGATGATGATATATGCCATTTGAGGATGATTTTGGATCAATGAGCTATCTCTTTTGAGGGTTTTCCTTCATTTTTTGAACCTCTTGCATAGTGAAAGATGTAATGCTTCAATCTCCCATTGTATCTCTTATCCTTGAGGTTGTGGATGATCAATTGAGATAGTATGAGACATGAAAGGCTTCTTGGCTTGCCTTGAGGCAACTTGACTGACCTTTTTGTGCTTTGAATGATCTCTTGATTGTCCATCTCCCACCTGACCACATGCCCTGATGGTAAGAAGGATGCCATGCTTCATTTTTCTATGTTAAATGCAATGCAATGCTAATGAGATGGATATGATATGATAAATGATAATGCCATGCTATGATGCCAAAAGGGGGGAGCAAATTTTGGGGTATTACAAAACATTCCATACATGATTATGAACATATGGCCAAATTATTGTGTGAGGAAATATGCATAGATTGAGAGATGGCCAAGTATGTGCTTACCTCCAAGCCGTGACAGCAAGTGCAAAGTGATTTTTGATTTGGAGGTGTTACAGATGAGTGGTGATGATCTGAACAGCTTCCCTACACCCTATGGATTATGTTTGAATGCTTGGACTTGATTGAAATTGGCTGGATCACTTTGTGGTACCTCAGCTGCAACTTGTTTGAAATTTTGAGCAACCAGCTGGTGATTTTGTGAAATTGGTGTTTCAGAAGTGATCTAAGTGTTTGGATCACTTCTATATGATGTATGTGAGGTGTGTGAGTGATTGGTTTGATTGGAATTGCTCTCAAACTCAAAACCCGATAGCTACCTTGCTAAGAAAGGCATTTTTGCCAAGAGAAAGAGATTTTGAGGAAAGCATCTGTTATATGGCTTTGGTGTACTCAAACTGATCACAATTGAGCTCTATTTATAGTAGAGCAAGTTTGTTTTGCAAGGAATAGTGAATGGCAGCTGGTAAGTAGGTTTGGCCAATGTTGGCAAATGAAAATCCAAGTCTCCTCTAGCCATTGACTAGAGGTTAGGGCACAAAGCTTTGGTTCCCTTGGTCTTGGATAAGTCTTGACTGATTTCAGATGAGAATGGCTCAGTCCATGCCACCTTGATGGTTCCATTGAATGCTTCAATCCAAATTTGGAGTCTTGTCCCTATTTTGGCCATTCTAGGTTCAACATGCTATTTCTTGTTCCATGGACTTTGGAGGCTTGGCTTAGTGATTGTCCCTTTTAGATTCAATCCTCTGAGGTGTTTAAGTGGATAGGAGCATTTGAATTTGTCTGATTTTGGCAAATCGAGCAAAGTTGCAAATTCTGCCTTGCCTTTGACAGATTTCAGCAAGGCAACTTGCCAATGTCATATCTCATGATGTAAGTTGAATTTGGTAATGTTCTTAGCCATTTTGGAAAGCCCTTACATGATACAACAACTGTTTGAACAAGTTTGGTTTTGATATCTTTTGATTCCAAGTGAAAAATCCCTCTACATTTGGCAAAAAGTGAAGTCAAATCTGACTTAGTGAAATTTTCACTAAGTGTTTTAACAAAGTGTGATTTCTTGATTTTGATCATTCCATAACTCAAAATCCTTAATGAATTGGACTTAGGTCTAGTTGAAGTTTTTGTAGAGGGTAATGAGGGCTACAAATCCATCTTTGGATGAGAAAAAATGGCCATGTGGTTTAGAAGTTATGACCCTCCAAAGTTAGTGTATTAGTGGTACTTTTTCCATAACTTAGAAAAATTTCTAAGTTTTATGGTTACCCCTTTTACAAGTTATCCCACTTTCTTTGGTTTTTCTTGATGAATGATGATTCAAATCATACATTAACATCATTTTAGGGTTAAAAATCCATTTTGGTGAAAAATCTCAAAAAGTTAAAGTTGACTTTTGTGCACAGTTGACTTTTTATTAGATGAATTCCAAACTGTGCAATTCTTCAGGAAATCATGTCTTTGACCTAAATCAAACTTGATGGACATGTTCCATGGGTGTCATAGGGTGTATTGAGGCATGTCCTAGGGTTTGGGAGCATGCCCTGGTCAAAAGTCAAAGTTACAGTTGACTTTTCCCGCGAAACCCTAATTGTGGTGCAGATGAAATTGAGACTTGTTGCTCAAGCTTCTTGGATTAATCCATTGTTCCAAATGGATCAATATAGTTCATTTGAGACCCTCAAACCCTCTCTTGAGGTCTTGGCTCATGATTTTCCCTAAAAGTCAAGTTAGGGGTGAATTAGGTCAAGAAACCCTAATTCCTGATTTTTTATGTATGCATCCCCTGAGGTCAAATTGACTTGATGATTGGGTCCATGAAGTTCCATGGAGTATATTAGATTATGTTTTGGATCATTGGCTTGTGCCCAGATGAAAAATTTCCATCTGGAGGCCCTGGTCGACCAAAACCCTAATTTGGTGACATTGTCGATCTTGAGACTTAATCCACCTAAAAGGGAGCAGCCTTGTGCTTAATCCTTGAAGTGGGAGTCCTTTTGATCCTTTGTGGATGCTTGAGAGGTAATACAAGTTGAAGATCATGTCATTCCTTGATTGATCCCTTGTCTAAGCACTCAGAGATGGCTTAAAACCCTAATTTTCATTGTAGGGAATGCTCACCCATCTTTGGGGAGACTGATGAAATAGAATGGTTCCCCCATATTGTGATGGTGATTTGAACAATGATGGGAAATCTTAGTGGTCAAAATTTGGGGTATGACAGATGCCCCTAGTTAATCTTCTTGGACACGAAGGTGTGAATGGCGAAGGTATTCGGGCATTCAGGGTGCAAGAGGATTAAATATCGGAATACCCAAAATTTTGATAGCGGTTATGAATGGCAGCTTGCGCATTCATCTTCTTTTGCTAAGCAATGATGCTTAGAAAAGGTAAACTTCCCCTCGATCCTGGTTTCCTACCGAGGACCAGGTCTTAGTTGTGGAAACGAACTTCCCCTCGATCCTGGTTTCCTACCAAGGACCTGGTCTCAGTTGCTGATATGAACTTCCCCTCGATCCTGGTTTCCTACCAAGGACCTGGTCTCAGTTTCTGATATAAACTTCCCCTCAATCCTGGTTTCCTACCAAGGACCTGGTCTTAGTTTCTTTTGTCAATAAACTTTATTGACAAGGAACACTATTAGTAGCGGATTTTCCTCAAACTTCTCGCTGAATTTTCCTGGAGAGATGCCATTTGACTGAAAAAGCTTTGACGTCAGACTTGCTGGGGGAACCCATTCGTCTGAGTTGTAGAGTTGCACAAACTTCTCTGTTGGAGACGCCATTTGTCGATTCTACTCGGGGAATGCGAGTCTCTGGAGAGACTGTTTTCGTTTGGGATCTTACATCATACTTTTCTCGGGATCTTCCCGGAGAAATGCCATATGATGGGGTCCAATTTTGAGGTGCCGATGACCTTTTCATCAGCGGTCTTTTCGGAGAAAAACTGCTATATTGCTGACTCTCTACTTAAGAGGCTTCCTCTGGGGATTTTCCTTAATCCGGGAAAGAGAAAATATCACCTTCAATGGCGAAGAGTGACATTTGTTGAAGGTTCTCTGGTCTTTCAGAGGTTCAAGTTATCAAAGTGGTCGAAGGCCAACTTCCTCTCAAAAATAAACTGGAGGCGAGGTTGTTCAAACGCAGCGTTTCCTGATGAGGCAAGAACTGACAACTCAATTGAGAGGACTATTATCACTAGGGGACGAGACCGACTAGAGTGATAGTGACGCAATATGAAATGTAAATGCAATTCAATAATGCATGATGTATGTATGTATATGCTGACAAAACTGACGCGACATACAATCTAAAAGATGAACATGACTGGATACTCGGCCATCGCGGAGCGTGTAAAAATATCGCTGGTTCAAAATAGAAATTCCACCTTGCTTAGGAGAGATAGTCCCTGTTGGGGAGCTACCGTTGGTCGGGCTTAGGAGATAAGAACTCGGCCGAGGCGTGTCAGATGAAACGAGGTCTCTGACATAGTTGATCCTTCATTTAAGCGTACTGGCATAGAAGGAGTACTTTGATTCTGCACTTTGAAGTTCGCTTACTTCTGAATAAGTGGTTGACGCTCTTTTGATGTTCAACAGTCAAAAGAAATTGCCATCTTTGTTTAAAAGCAGAAAAAGTTTTAACAAGTAAATTCATTTTTGTTTTATTTCAAGAATCGTTGATCATATTAAAATGTCGTTCTGTAAAGCTAAAACAAATAAGAATTACAAATAAAAGCACAAGGGCTCAAATTTTATTGATAGGATGGAGATCAGCCAAACGCGTGATTCCAAAGAGTATTTACAAAGTTAGAAAATGGTAATTTACAGGGAAAAGGGCTACGTTGAAACATAACGACCACTATCCTTCTGCCAACTTTGAATTCGGGGCATCCTGAGCTTCCGTCGAAGATGACCTTGACTGGAGTTTTCTGACAGATAATGTAACTGCTGCTGCTGAGGGATTTGCCTCGGTTGAACATAGTTACTTGCCATTATCCCTAATTTTTGCCTGGATTGTATTTTGATGTTTCCAATCCACCGGGATGATTTTTTTTTCATGTCTCTAAATTTTTCCTGGACCGCCCTTTCGGGTTTTCAATCCACCGAGACGATTTTTTTTTTAGTTTAGGCGAAGTATTTCTTGACTACATCAACATTTGTGGGGTAGGCAAATTCCTCTCCGTCCATGGTTGCAAGTCTCAAGGCACCGCCTGAGAAAGCTTTCGTGACCACGTAGGGGCCATCATAATTCGGAGTCCACTTGCCTCGCGAATCAGTGAGAAATGATTGTATCTTCTTGAGCACAAGGTCTCCTTGTCTGAAGACACGAGGTCGGACCTTTTTGTCAAACGCCCTCTTCATTCTTTGTTGATACAACTGACCGTGGCATAGTGCTGTGATTCTCTTTTCTTCGATCAGATTGAGTTCGTCATGTCAGCTTTGACACCATTCAGCTTCGGTGAGCTTTGCTTCCATCAATACTCGGATTGACGGGATCTCTACTTCTATGGGGAGCACTGCTTCCATGCCATACACTAGAGAGAAAGGGGTAGCCCCTGTTGAAGTGCGGACAGATGTGCGATAACCGTGAAGAGCAAAGGGTAGCATTTCATGCCAGTCTTTGTAGGTTACAACCATCTTTTGAACGATCTTCTTGATGTTCTTGTTAGCCGCTTCTACCGCTCCGTTCATCTTGGGTCGGTAGGGAGATGAGTTATGGTGTTCGATCTTGAACTCTGTGCACAACTCTTTCATCATCTTGTTGTTCAAGTTAGATCCATTGTCAGTAATGATCTCGCTTGGAACACCATAACGGCAGATGATATTGTTTTTGATAAACCGGACCACCACTTGTCGGGTTACATTGGCGTATGACACTGCTTCGACCCATTTGGTGAAGTAGTCAATGGCGACCAGGATGAACCGATGTCCGTTTGAAGCCTTAGGTTCAATCAAGCCAATCATGTCGATTCCCCATATGGAAAAAGGCCACGGGGAAGAAAGAACTTTGAGATGCGTTGGCGGTACATGGATTTTGTCGGAGTATATCTGACACTTGTGACACCTCCTCATGTACTTGTAGCAGTCGGATTCCATGGTCAACCAATAGTACCCTGCTCTTAGAATTTTTCTCGCCATTGTGTGTCCGTTGGCATGAGTGCCAAAGGATCCTTCATGAATTTCTTTCATAAGCATGTCTGCTTCTGGTCTGTCGACGCATCGGAGCAAAACCATGTCAAAATTCCTCTTATAAAGAGTGTCCCCGCTCAGGAAGAAGTTTCCAGCCAATCTTCTGAGGGTTTTTCTGTCTTTTCTGAGTGCCCCAGATGGGTACTCTTGTTTCTGAAGGAAGCATTTGATATTGTGATACCAAGGTTTGTTGTCTATGACTGCTTCAATCGTGAAGATGTAAGCGGGCCTTTCAAGGCGCATTATGTCGATCTTAGGTATGTCATTCCATTGACCTACACTAATCATAGAAGAGATAGTGGCTAATGCATCAGCCATGTGATTCTCCTCACGAGGGATGTGATGAAACTCAACTCTGTTGAAGAAGGGTAACAACCTTCTTGCATAGTCTTTGTAAGGAATCAATCCTGATTGGTATGTGTTCCAATCTCCTTTTATCTGATTGATAACCAAGGCTGAGTCGCCGTATACGTCCAAGTTTTTTATCCTTAAATCAATTGCTTCCTCGAGACCCATAATACAAGCTTCGTATTCGGCCTCGTTGTTCGTACATTTGAACGTAAGTCTGGCAGTGAAAGGAATGTGGGTACCCTGAGGGGTAACAATGATTGCCCCAATTCCGTTTCCATAATGATTAACTGCTCCGTCGAAGATAAGTCCCCATTGGGAACCTGGTTCTGGCCCTTCACTGGGTAACGGTTCATCGCAATCTTTCATTTTTAGATACATGACATCTTCGTCTGGGAAGTCAAACCCGATTGATTCTTGATCGTCAATCGGTTGATGGGCCAAATGGTCGGCTAAAATACTTCCCTAACGGCTTTTTAAGCGTGGTACTCTATGTCATATTCTGATAACAGCATCTGCCAACGGGCGATTCTTCCCGTGAGAGCAGGTTTTTCGAAAACGTATTTGATCGGATCCATTTCGGAGACCAACCAAGTAGTATGACGAATCATGTACTGGCGAAGACGTTTGGCTGCCCAAGCCAAAGCACAACAAGTTTTTTCAAGCATCGTGTACCGAGTTTCACAATCGGTGAACTTCTTGCTCTGATAGTAAATGGCAGACTCTTTCCTTTTGGTTTCGTCTTGTTGGCCAAGTACACACCCCATTGAGTCCTCTAGGACTGTGAGGTAAATGATCAGTGGTCTTCCTTCCACTGGAGGTGATAGAATCGGCGAATTCAACAGATATTCCTTAATACTGTCGAAGGCAGTTTGGCAATCTTCTGACCAAATGCAATCCTGGTTCTTTTTCAGTAACTTGAAAATCGGCGCACAAGTGGCGGTCATAAGGAATATGAATCTAGAGATGTAGTTCAACCGTCCCCGGAATCCCCTGACTTGTTTTTCAGTTTTCGGAGAAGGCATTTCTCGAATGGCCTTGACCTTATCAGGATCAACCTCAGTTCCTTTCTGGCTGTCGATGAACCCTAATAGTTTTCCTGAACGGACACCGGAGGTGCACTTGTTGGGATTCAAGCGGAGCTTGAATTTTCTTAGATGTTCGAACAATATTGACAGATGTTCGACGTGCTCATTCTCTATTTTTGATTTTGCAATCATATCATCGACATATACTTCGATTTCCTTATGTATCATGTCATGAAACAGAGTAGTCATGGCCCTTTGATAGGTTGCCCCAGCATTCTTCAAACCGAACGGCATTACCTTGTAACAAAAGGTGCCCCATGGGGTGATGAACGAAGTTTTCTCCATGTCTTTCGGCGCCATTTTGATCTGGTTATAGCCCGAGAATCCATCCATGAAGGAGAAAACTTTGAACTTTGTTGTACTGTCAACCAGCATGTCAATGTGTGGTAAAGGAAAGTCGTCCTTCGGACTAGCCTTGTTCAAATCCCTGTAATCTACACACATTTTGACCTTTCCATCCTTTTTCGGAATGGGTACGATGTTGGCTAACCATTGAGGATATTCAGATGTGGCGAGGAAACCCGCGTAAATCTGTTTCTGCACCTCCTCTTTGATTTTGATGGCCATGTCTGAGTGAGTACGTCTCAACCTTTGCTTTACTGGCGGACATTTCGATCTTAATGGTAAATGATGTTCCACGATGCTGGTATCCAACCCTGGCATATCCTGATAGGACCAAGCGAATACATCGGGGAATTCTTTGAGAAGCTTTATCAAACCTTCTCTGGCAGTTGGATTGAGCAGTGCACCAATCCTGATTTCTTTTCTCTCTTGCTCTGAACCCAAGTTTACCGTTTCCAACAGTTCTTTATGAGGTTCAATGGACCTTTCCTCTTGTCTGAGTAATCGGGAGATCTCTTTTGGAATTTCGTCGTCATCTTCTTCTTCAGCCCCAAATACCGGGAACTCAAAGTCGGGAGAAGGCATCGGATCGTATGTTTCAACGGGGTGTAAAACAAGCAATCTGCATGACGTGATGATTCATGTTTAGAAGAGATAGAGAAAATGCAAGTGTGTGCAGTGTTTTATTTTACTGCTTGTTTTTATTTGAATTGTTTTTTAGGATTACCATTTTCTGAAAAAGCAAAAAGAGAAAACAGCAATTAATGCAGAAATTACAGAACTACGTTATTTTATTAATGAACAAGTCGATCCTTGAAACTACAGCCCTATAAAACAAAACTTTGTTGCTTCGGGCAAAGCGAAGAGGGAAAATTTACAGAAAGTGAGCCCTATCAAGTCGATCCTCGACGGTAACCCATTGGCGGCGAACTCCTCGGTGAATCACAAAGTCTGGCACCTTCCTTGATTTGTCTTCAGAAATAACGCTGATTTTTGGCAGAGCAGGATCATTGGAATCTGACTCCCAGGCAGAATTGTCATAGGAGGATTCCTCTGTTGCATTTTGCATAGCATTTGTGCTCTCAGCTGTATCTCCCCATCCAGTTGGCTGGATATCCTCGAGCCTGATACGAGAGCTTTCGGGAGCGGTGTACTTGACCATGAAGTCGTATTTTCCACTTGGTTGTCCCAAGGTGTCCCACACTTCTTTCGAACTGGAGGAGTCATCCCTCTCGATAACGTTGACCTCAGGAAAAGCATAGTTGATGAATTCAAGTCCTTCAAATGTTGCGAATTCATCTTCATGTTGAGTAGTTTTCGAATGACCTGAGTGTTGATCCCATGACATGGTGGGGACACAGGTATTCTGTTCAATGATGGTCAGCTGAGTTTCATTACTCGGCTGACTTTCTCGCCCCAAGTTTCCTGGGTAAGGTTGCTACATTGGCAGACCATCCATTGGGCCATAGTAATTGTAGTTAAAATTGTCTTTCATCGGAGTGTCTTCCTCTAATGAATTTGGCGGAGCACGGCATCCTTCCGGATCACAATCTCCATACATCATTTCGGCGTCTGATATTGGTATAAATCTCAGACTTTCTGTAGGAAAGCAAAAAGGCATAAGCACCTCTCCCTGAGACATATAACCGTCCTTGTTAAGGTAGGACTTCCATTCTTCATCCGTGTCAGAGGGATCTTCCTCATTGATAGCATGAACTGTCTGAGACACTGGGTGAAGTAAACCTCCACTATGGAAGAGATTTTGAAGTGGATGAAGACTTTCATCGCCGGCAGTTGTATGGGTGCAGGTTGCAGAAAAACCAAGACCCTTCTTTGTTTTATTGTCAATGGGAATGACAAGCTGTCCCCATCCTTTTGTATCGGTACTCTCGACCGCTTTGATAGCATCTTTGTATGAAGAAATCGAGGTTCCTCCTTTGAACTAATTGTTCTTGCTCACCGATAGTGTTTGGAACTGCGTTCCAATAACCTCCTCAGGTTCTATACCAGTAGATGATGACAAGTTACTCACAAGCAAGGCTTGTTCCCCACAAACCGTGATGAGTTGGCCGTTCTGTACGAACTTTAGCTTTTGGTGGAGGGTCGAGGTGACCGCTCCAGCCTGATGTATCCAAGGTCTTCCTAATAAACAACTGTATGTTGCCTGGATGTCCATGACCTGGAAAGTGACTTGGAAAGTATGAGGACCGATAGTTATGGGAAGATCAACTTCGCCGATAACCATTTTTCTGGATCCGTCGAATGCTTTGACGACAACCTCGCTGATTCTCATCGGAGGGCCTTTGAATGATAATTGCATCAAAGTAGACTTTGGCATAACATTCAGGGCTGACCCTGTGTCTACCAGTACGCTGGCTAAAGCATCGTCCTGGCAGTTAACTGTAATGTTGAGCGCCATGTTATGACGGCGACCCTCTTCAGGTAATTCCTCATCACTAAATCCCAAATTGTTGCAAGAAGTGATGTTAGAGACAATGCTATCGAACTGTCTGATGGTTACATCCTGTTCCACAAAGGCTTGCTCCAAGACTTTCTGTAGAGCCTCCCTGTGAGCTTCTGAACTGAGTAACAGTGATAACACCGAGATCTTTGAAAGAGTCTGTAACAGTTGATCGACAATGTTATATTCACTCCTTTGGATGAGCTTCAGCATCTCATCATCGTCTTTTGAAAGGTCGGGATTACCGGATTGACCGACTGGTGGATCGGGAGTTTCTGTCTGAAGTTCCTTTTCCTTGTTAGGTTCCCCAACTCCTCGGTTGGAGATTCGACCACTCCGTGTTACACGACTGATGTCTGCAATATTCACGACGGAGGGTAATGGAATTTCCTTTCCATTTTCAATTGTTGTTGCACCGTATCTGTAAGGGATTCCCTTTGTTGATTCATACGGTAATGGTCCCGGTAAATAGATGACTACGGGAACCTTCTGATTTTTCTGACCATCATAAGTAATCTCGATCCGTTCCCGGTTGGGAACCTTAGATTCGTCAAGTAGGGGGATAATGGCAAAAACATCCCTGGTCCTATGATGACCAGAGATCGTGACAACATCCTCAACTTGCTCGGCAAGGTAGTTCGGCGTCCAGTTGATGGGTCCAGAACCCGGATATGGACGAATTTCTCCACGATCGAACTGACCCTGAAGAGCTGCTCTCACAAGGTAACACCCTTGGTTACTTTCCGAACAGACGTCGCAACGTTCATAGTTGTGTGGTGGCACCTGGCCACGCCCACTTTGAATACAATGTAACCTCACTAGGTTAGCTTCCACAGATCGGACATCCTGGCTCTGACGCCGAGTGGGGTTTCTGTTATTGATACTAATTTGCTGAGTATCTTCATCCATATAGATTGGCATCCACCAGTGATTTAACAAGTGCTGAAGTGCCTCCTGGACAAGGGTACAACCTCGATCGTTTTCGAAACCCGCTTTACAGCTTTGATAGTCATGTGATATTAAGAATCCGAGTCAGACCTGCTCAGCATGTAACTCTACCAGGTTGGTATTCATCACACGAATATCGAAGATATGAACCATATTGATCTGATAAGGGTTCCTATCATGGTAGTCTTGGATCCATCCAAGATCCATCTGACGCTGGAGGGCCTCTTGTATGAAAGAGCATCCCTGTTTGTTTACCGAGCAAGTCATACAAGAACTGTAATCATGCCGCGGCAGATTATGATACTGGCTTTGCCTTGAGTGCATCGCTACCAAGTTGACATTCATTGCACGGATATCGTGGTTCTGAATGACGTTAGAATTCGTATAGACCATGTTAACTCCACGAACTCGGTGTTCTTGGATCCATCTGAGACCCATCTGTTCCTGTAGAGCTGATTGCACTACCGAACATCCTTGGTTGTCTTTAGAGCAGATATCACACTAATGATAGTTATGAGGTGGCACATGGCCATATCCACTCTGTCTACAATGCATCTTGACCAGATTAGTCCTCAATAAGAGTACATCGTGAATTTGATAGACATCATTAGTCTCTTTCTCAATGAGATTGACTGCAGCTTTCTCATGTTGAGGCAGCGGGTTCGTAAGAACATTGGGGTTCGTATCCTTGAAAGATAAGAGCCCGCTCCTAACAAGCTTTTGCACATCGAACTTGAAATTGAGACAAGTCTCTATGTTATGCCCTGATCCTCCTTGATGATAAGGGCAAGTTTGATCCACCTTAAACCAAAAAGGCAGATTTTCCAGTACTGCAAGAGGGGATTTAGTCTGAATGTGCCCCTTGGCTAGCAGTAATGGAAACAGCTCTGTGTACGACATGGGTATAGGATCAAACCCTGATGCTCGTGTTGTACGGTTGCTGTTATATGGAGGACGAGCCTGCTGAAGAGGCTGTTGTGTCCTTTGTTGATCAGGCTGGCTCTGCGCAACCTAAGGTTGATACGTAGGAACAGGCGTAGGGCTGATAGCAGGAATTACAGCTGCCACCGGTTGATAACGTCGCCTTTGCTTTCCGAGAGAGATATTCCTAATATCTTGCTCTTTTTTCTTAGGGAGAGCACTACCATATTTCTTGGTACCGCTCGTCGATCCAGCGTCTTTTATCAAACGTCCTTCTCGGACGGCTTCCTCAAGACGTACGCCCATGCCGACCATCTCGGTGAAATCACTGGGCGCACTGGCAACCATTCGGTCATAGTAAAATGAGCTTAAGGTTTTTAAGAAGATCTTTGTCATCTCTTTTTCCTCAAGAGGTGGAAAAATTTTAGCGGCAATTTCACGCCACCTTTGAGCGTACTCCTTAAAGGTTTCCTTATTCTTTTGTGACATTGATCTGAGTTGATCTCTGTCGGGTGCCATGTCCAAATTGTATTTGTATTGTTGGACGAAGGCTTTGCCAAGATCTCTGAAAGTGCTGGTCGTAGCACGGTTTAAACCCATGTACCATTTGAGTGCGGCACCGGTTAAACTATCCTGGAAGTAGTGAATCAGCAGGTCCTGATTCTCCGTCTGAGCTGACATTCGTCGAGCGTACATTTTCAAGTGACTTTGAGGGCAAGAGTTACCCTTATATTTTTCAAAGTCGGGCACTTGGAACTTGTGCGGGACTTTCACATTGGGGACCAAGCAGAGATCTGCGGCGTCCGTCCCAAATAGATCCTGACCGCGAATGGCCTGCAACTCCTTCTGCATTTCCAGGAACAGTTCCTGGAATTCATCCATTCGGTCAAACATAGTTTCCTTTTTACCAGAAAGTATTGGCGAAATCTGTCCTCCCGGGACAGTGTGCACCACAGGGGGTGGTACTGTGACTACGGCGGTGAATCTTGGCGTTTCCCGAAGTTTGTAACCATCAGGAGTCTTCAGTATGCCCCTGGCATCTTCGCTTTCCTGAAGTTTGTAACCTTCAGGCCCAGCGGCTTCTGTTGTGATTCCCTGATCCTCAGTGATCGGCGGAACATATCCTTCCGGGATATAGTTAACAGGCATACCCCAAGGGTGATCTTTCGGTATCTGATACCTAGGATCATACTTCTCCACTATGGGTGTTGAGGTGATCTCTGAGATCACAGTCCTTTGTAGCTGAGCTTCTGCCATGGCTTGCATGTCGTTACGAAGCTTTCTCATATCCTCTCTCAGAGCGTCGATCTCTTCTTTCAACTCTCTGTTTTCTTCCTCAAGATCATCCATCTTTTTCTGACGATTAGCCCGAGTATTATACGAATGAGACAGTTTGACTCTAGAATCGAGACACAAATGTGAGATTCGTAGGTAAGAAGAATACGCGATGTGAGAATGATGAATGCAATGATTATATTAATTGTTTTTTGGTTTAATCAAAATAAACTTCGACAATTAGATTGCAAATATCAAACGGTGGGGAAACCCCCTTTTTATTGAATTCAAAGGATTACAGAAATGGAAATACAGTAGATTACAAGATGCAGAAACAGAAACCTAAGCTAATGGGTCCCGAGTCTTCTCTGAAGAGAAATCGGGTGCTGACTCTGGTACTTTCCTTTTCTTTGACCGGGGCTCTTGGGCCGTTGTCGGGTTGTCATTCCTTTGCCAGGTGAAAGGAGCGAGCAAATTCCTTTGGTCATCTTGATTCTCTACAGCGTGCTGCTCCAAAATTTCAATCAGAGCATCCTTCTCTTTCAATAATTATTGTATTTTGATGCACTCTACATCGAGGGTGCGGTGCTTGTTCTTCCAAGACCTTCTCTCCTTCTGGACTTTGTTGAGAGTAACCTGAAGCTTTTCAGTTTCCGTCATGAAATACATGACAAATTCCTTTGGCGGAAGAATTCCGTAACGAGGATAAGGCATCTTTAACTTGAGAGCTCTAGTTTGTACCCAGTGGAGATAAGGCTCCACCGAGACACAGTCTCCTTTCTTATGAACATGTTTCCAAGCGTGCACTATTTCCATCTTTAGTGCTCTGTCGTTTTCTCCTTCTTTGAAGAAAAGACCTTCCAGATGAACACCCAGTGGGATGTGTCTCATCGGGTATCCAAATTGACGAAGAACCAATATCGGATGGTAGTTGATTCCTCCCTTAGTTCCTATGAGTGGTACGTTGGGGAAGTTTCCACAACGGTCAATGATCCTAATTCCCTCATAAATCCTACTACACCAATCTATATCAGAGTTGGTAAGAGATATGATCTTCTGCGACCAGCGTAGGGCACTCTTACAATCCCAAAAAGCAGCAGACTTGGGCAAGTGAGAGATAAACCATTTATAAAGCAGAGGTACACAACATGTAATCTCCCCTCCACTGTACAAATTTCCTAAGTGTACAGAATGATACGCATCTGCGAGCAAAGTCGGCACAGGGTTTCCAATGAGAAAAACCTTAATGGAGTTTATATCGACGAAGTTATTGATGTTGGGAAACAAAAATAATCCGTAGGTGAGTAAAACAAAGATGCTTTCAAAAGCAGTCCCGTTCCCTATACTAGCAAAGTACAGAGCTTTCTTTGTTAAGAACTGGGCTGGCAAACCTCGGATGCCACCCTTAGTAGTCATGTGAGTCCTGACCTCAGACTCATCCAAATGAATTGCTCTTGCAATAGTCTGATTCTTTGGAATTTCTTCCAGTCCAGAAAATGGAGCTCGATCTGTGATGTGTAGATCGATCAGATGAGAATACTCCTCCAGCGTTGGTGCTAGCTGGTAATCCGGGAATGTGAAACAATGATAAACCAGATCATAGAATTGAATGAGCGCATCCATGATTCCCTCAATCACATGGACTCTTAACAGTGGTAGCAGACCTCCGTGCTTGGCTCTAAAAGCCTCAGGGCTAGTGATCATCCTTGCTAACCTTCTCAAATCTCCTAACTTTGGAACCTTGAAGGTATACTGGTGAGTTCTCCTTCTACCGAAATCCATTAGCGTAATCCTCTTCTCTGATATTTGCAATCACAGTCTTAGTTTAATTTGAAAAACAGAGAGACTAGAAGAGAAAGTTTTTTGAATGTTTTAATGTTTTATTAAATGAATGCATGAATGCAGCACACAAAAACATAGAAAAAACATGGGGTCAAAGGGTCGTTGTCATGAAGTCAAGGCTCTACCCATCCCCAAAGGTTTATACTAGGGTGATTTTTGTACCAGTACTCATTATCATCAGCTCCTCCCAGGAAGGCAGGCAACAAGCGGATCGCCAGCGAGTTGTGTGCAATCTTAGAGTAAGTGCCATTCACCGAGAATAGATCACCAGCCTCAAATGAGGGTAGTATCGCGTAACAACTATTTCTGATAGTTTCCGCACTACGAAAGGGTTTGGCTCCTCAGCTTCTCAGACTTAACAACCGGCCCATTGGCTATAAGAGTGAATGGGTTGCGTTGGTCAGCCTCCACTGAGGTTGATGGTCGACCCCGTCGCCATCACTTATCTTAAGTGTATACTCAAACTCACCACATGCGGCATCACACACATTCCCAATAGCAGAAAAATAAACACATATTCAATTAGGAAAAGCAGTATATATTTGTCCTAAACATCCTAGACCTATAAAGCTAAGAATCCTAAGTTCCTGACAGAAATGGGTTCCCCGGCGGAAGCCCCAATCTGTGGTATCAACCAAAGAGGTGAAAAGGAGGAAAAAGGAAAGAAGCTGAAGAGATAGTGCCCCACGGTGGGCACCATTTTTACTGTAGCGAGCGATTTTGGACGCGGTTCTTAAGCGCTGGTCGCTCTCTGCGGTTTGAGCTTAAAACTACAGGTCGATTCATTTTTTATCCTATTGTGAGCTGAATAAGGAAGGGAAATAGATGTCTCCAATTAACCCTGCTTTGCATACTGAGTTTAAACAGCGGTCTGTTAGGTTACGGATGCGATCAATGTGGGGGGGCCTGTGTACTGGTTATTTGTATTTTCGCCAATACGGTTTTCTTTCTTTCTAGGACTTTCTAGAGGGGAACAAGGATTAGGATGTTAGGACTGATGCTTTTGATAGATACATGAGAGTATGGGATTTTGGGTTTTTGTTTAGTGTGCTCGCTAAGATCTTTTCTTTCGATCTTATGCCTACGTATTCCCGTTTACCGAAATAGGGAAATCAGAGCGTTCGTAGTTCCTCCTATTCTATGGGAGGAAATGGGTGTTTTTGGTGTCTTGTTCAAAGCCCAAGACGTGAAGCGGAAGGGTGGTTTGTATCTTGTTCAAAGCCCAAGATGTGAAGCTGAAAGGTCTATTTGTGTCTTGTTCAAAGCCCAAGACGTGAAGATGAAAGGCCTATTTGTGTCTTGTTCAAAGCCCAAGACGTGAAGCTGAAAGGTCTCAACTTTAGAGAGAATTCGTCATCTCTAAAGAAGGGTTTGTCTGTCCCAACTGTTGGGTGACTGGTTATAAAGGAGAATTACTTTAACCGGGATACGCGGATCCTAGCAATGCCATAATTTCCTTTAAAGGGGATTTTAACCTGGAGGAGAAGACTTTAACTCAGTGTAGAGCAATGCTATCTTTCCTTAGGAATTTCTCATACTAAAAGAGGGACATTGGCATGGATGTAGATGATCCAGAGGCTTTCCGCTTACAGCGATTAGATGAAGGGTTGTACTGTGTTTGGGTACTGTGAACGAGGCACAGCTTTGATGCTAAAAGGTTGATTGGATCAACCAGTGGTTTTCTTATATAAAGCCTAAGAGGAGGCTAATATGTGTCTCGTACAAAGCCCGAGAGAGAGCCTAAAAGGTTTTGACCCGACGATGGAGTCTTTTGGTATCTCGTATAAAGCCCGAGATGGAGGCTGTTTGACTCAACAAGAGAGTTTTTTTGTATCTCGTACAAAGCCCGAGATGGAGGCAAAATTTGCTTGGCTCAATAAGAACCTTTTTGTATCTCGTATAAAGCCCGAGATGGAGGCGAAAGGGTGATTGACTCAACGATGGAGCCTCTTATGTGTCTCGTACAAAGCCCGAGAGAGAGGCTAAACTTTGTTTGACTCCACTGGGGAGAATCATTGTACAAAGCCCAAGAGGAGGCTATGGTGACTGTTCAGTTAAGTGACAGGTCCAGTATACTGATTTTTTACAGAGAAAATCAGTTCTTATATGAGCAACACTGTACTCATGGATTTGATTCAAGGATCTGGGTTATTCCTGTTCTTTAAGGAAGCGGGAAATCCGAAGGGTATTGAGACTGTCCGAGTCTGCGGGTTTCCTTCCTATTCTTGAAGGGGTTCACTTGAGAATGTCTTTAAGACTCAAGGAAGTAAGACTGTCCAAGTCTAGAGTTCGTCTTTTGTACCATGCTTTGAGAAACAGTAGTAGACTCTATGAAAGGACTGTTCTATGAAGATGATTAAGTTTTGTTCCTATACCTCTAGGAGGTCGTCGAGACAATTTGTACCAAGCCAAAGAGGAGGCTGGAATCTTTTAAGAAGCCGATCGGTCCTTGTACGAAGCCCAAGAGGAGGCTATCATTCCCGGAGGAAGAGATCATTATACGAAGCCTAAGAGGAGGCTGTGATTACTTCTAAGAAGCCGTAGGGTCCTTGTACTAAGCCCAAGAGGAGGCGGGGTTGCTTTTAGGAAGCCTGTGGGTCCTTGTACGATGCCCAAGAGGAGGCCGATGCTTTTAAGAAGCCCGTGGGTCCCAAACCAAAGAAACGTTCAAGAAAAGTTTCACCGAGAATAATTCATTTAGTGAACAGTTTTGAGGTTTGAAGAAATTCAAGAGAAGTTTCACCGAGAATAATTCATCTCTGGGGAATAGAATTTCTTGACAATTCCTAATGAGGGCAGCCGAAGAGAAGACTGTATCTGGTAATCCTATTGGGGATCTAGTTCAGTCTATTTCTAAGAGTGACAGTCTGAGAAAGGGTTCAAAAAGAATCTGCCTTTCACATCTCCATATTGTTTAACCCCAAGAGGAGGGAAGACTGTGTCTGGTAATCCTATGTGGATCTAGTTTTGACTGTAAGTTCAGAGTGATCAACAGGGCTTTACCTAGTGCTAGACGTAGTTACCGGGGAAACTCGAAATATCTATACTATTATTACACAGTTGATATGAGTTTATGAAAGGAGACTTACAGCAAAACAGCCCCACAATACAGTTATATATATATGAAAGCGGTAAATGAAAGCAATAACCACTTACTCGGTTGTAGAGCTTCCATGCTGTTTGGTTAGTTGTTCAACAAAGAAAGATTGAAAACAACAGTATATTCAAAATCAAAGGAGAAAGTGCTTTGAAAAAGGAAGATTTGGGGCTTACAGCTCAAGGAGAGGCCCAGGGTTTTATCAGTGAGCGCACTGTTTGAATTTGTACAGAGGGACTTATACAAGTGACTGAGGCCCAAAATGTTTTCTGTACAAAGGGATGGGTCTTACACTCTCTCAAGAGGCCCAAAAAGTTTTAAAGAAGAAGAGTGGGGGCTTATAACACGAGGGTAGGCCCAGTTGATTTTTCACTTAAAAATGGCGATCGTGCCGAGGTTTTCTTTTAACGCAGAGGGACTTATACAATAAGTGAGGCCCAAAATGATTTTGGTTAAAAGTGGGTTGGGTCTTACACTCTATTAGAGGCCCAAATGTGTTGAATGGGTCTTATAGCTCAAGGAGAGGCCCAAGGTTATTTTTCAAAAAGGGCGACGATCGCGCCGTTCGTTTTTTGACGGTATCGGGACTTATACAATACACTGAGGCCCAAAATGGTTTGGTCAAGAAAGGATTGGGTCTTACACTCTATTAGAGGCCCAAAGTGTTTTGAAAATGATTTATGAGGGTTGAATTAATCCAAAAACCCTAATTTGTTTTCAAAAAATGTGTATTTAATTGAATAAAAATTCAATTAAAATGATCAAAATTGTTTAACATGTGGAAAACAAATTGTGATTTTGGATTAATGCTTCAAAAATTAAGTATTGACCTACAAAATAATTAGAAAGCATCAAAAGTTTCAAAATCAATGTAGAAAAAATATTTAAAATGTCAAAAACAATTAAAATATTAATTCTTTGCAAAAATATCAATTATATGAAATAAATAATATTTTTTGGATTTTTTGATAAAATAAAATATTTTAACATTTTTATGAATTATCAAAAAAAGAATCAACTCAAAATCATTAAAACTCAGAGAGAAATTAATTTTTGAATCAATTAAACAAAATCACAAAATTCAAATATTTGAATTTGGAAAAAAGGCGCCAAGAACAAGCTGAAGAACACGCGCGTGTTCTTGAATTCTCAGATTTGCATTTTCTCTCCAATCTCACTGAATACTTAATCATATCATGCAATCCACATATCATTATGCTCGTCTCAATCTCACGATCATGTCTATGTCCATTAATTTCATTTAAATTAAACATACAACAAGTAATCAAGAAAAATCCTCAAGAACCCTAATTTTTGCATGAAGGCTAGGATTTTTGATACACGATTCAAACAAAGCAATTAATTGAGGGAAAACCTTCCATACATGATTATGAACATATGGCCAAATTATTGTGCGAGGAAATATGCATAGATTGAGAGATGACCAAGTATGTGCTTACCTCTAAGCCGTGACAGCAAGTGCAAAGTGATTTTTGATTTGGAGGTGTTACAGATGAGTGGTGATGATCTGAACAGCTTCCCTACACCCTATGGATTATGTTTGAATGCTTGGACTTGATTGAAATTGGCTGGATCACTTTGTGGTACCTCAGCTCAACTTGTTTGAAATTTTGAGCAACCAGCTGGTGATTTTGTGAAATTGGTGTTTCAAAAGTGATCTAAGTGTTTGGATCACTTCTATATGATGTATGTGAGGTGTGTGAGTGATTGGTTTGATTGGAATTGCTCTCAAACTCAAAACCCGATAGCTACCTTGCTAAGAAAGGCATTTTTGCCAAGAGAAAGAGATTTTGAGGAAAGCATCTGTTAGATGGCTTTGGTGTACTCAAACTGATCACAATTGAGCTCTATTTATAGTAGAGCAAGTTTGTTTTGCAAGGAATAGTGAATGGCAGCTGGTAAGTAAGTTTGGCCAATGTTCGCAAATGAAAATCCAAGTCTCCTCTAGCCATTGACTAGAGGTTAGGGCACAGAGCTTTGGTTCCCTTGGTCTTGGATAAGTCTTGACTGATTTCAGATGAGAATGGCTCAGTCCATGCCACCTTGATGGTTCCATTGAATGCTTCAATCCAAATTTGGAGTCTTGTCCCTATTTTGGCCATTCTAGGTTCAACATGCTATTTCTTGTTCCATGGACTTTGGAGGCTTGGCTCAGTGATTGTCCCCTTTAGATTCAATCCTCTGAGGTGTCCAAGTGGATAGGAGCATTTGAATTTGGCTGATTTTGGCAAATCGAGCAAAGTTGCAAATTCTGCCTTGCCTTTGACAGATTTCAGCAAGGCAACTTGCCAATGTTATATCTCATGATGTAAGTTGAATTTGGTAATGTTCTTGGCCATTTTGGAAAGCCCTTACATGATACAACACCTGTTTGAACAAGTTTGGTTTTGATCTCTTTTGATTCCAAGTGAAAAATCCCTCTACATTTGGCAAAAAGTGAAGTCAAATCTGACTTAGTGAAATTTTCACTAAGTGTTTTAACAAAGTGTGATTTCTTGATTTTGATCACTCCATAACTCAAAATCCTTAATGAATTGGACTTAGGTCTAGTTGAAGTTTTTGTAGAGGGTAATGAGGGCTACAAATCCATCTTTGGATGAGAAAAAATGGCCATGTGGTTTAGGAGTTATGACCCTCCAAAGTTTAGTGTATTAGTGGTACTTTTTCCATAACTTAGAAAAATTTCTAAGTTTTATGGTTACCCCTTTTACAAGTTATCCCACTTTCTTTGGTTTTTCTTGATGAATGATGATTCAAATCATACATTAACATCATTTTAGGGTTAAAAATCCATTTTGGTGAAAAATCTCAAAAAGTCAAAGTTGACTTTTGTGCACAGTTGACTTTTTATCCGATGAATTCCAAACTGTGCAATTCTTCAGGAAATCATGTCTTTGACCTAAATCAAACTTGATGGACATGTTCCATGGGTGTCATAGGGTGTATTGAGGCATGTCCTAGGGTTTGGGAGCATGCCCTGGTCAAAAGTCAAAGTTACAGTTGACTTTTCTCGCGAAACCCTAATTGTGGTGCAGATGAAATTGAGACTTGTTGCTCAAGCTTCTTGGATTAATCCATTGTTCCAAATGGATCAATATAGTTCATTTGAGACCCTCAAACCCTCTCTTGAGGTCTTGGCTCATGATTTGCCCTAAAAGTCAACTTAGGGGTGAATTAGGTCAAGAAACCCTAATTCCTGATTTTTGATGTATGCATCCCCTGAGGTCAAATTGACTTGATGATTGGGTCCATGAAGTTCCATGGAGTATATTAGGTTATGTTTTGGATCATTGGCTTGTGGCCAGATGAAAAATTTCCATCTGGAGGCCCTGGTCGACCAAAACCCTAATTTGGTGACACTGTCGATCTTGAGACTTAATCCACCTAAAAGGGAGCAGCCTTGTGCTTAATCCTTGAAGTGGGAGTCCTTTTGATCCTTTGTGGATGCTTGAGAGGTAATACAAGTTGAAGATCATGTCATTCCTTGATTGATCCCTTGTCTAAGCACTCAGAGAGGGCTTAAAACCCTAATTTTGATTATAGGGAATGCTCACCCGTCTTTGGGGAGACTGATGAAATAGAATGGTTCCCCCATATTGTGATGGTGATTTGCACAATGATGGGAAATCTTAGTGGTCAAAATTTGGGGTATGACAATTGGGAAGGTAGCCATTGAGAATTTCGTGAAGACCTTGACGATGGCGCAAAATTTGTGTTCGAAATTGCTTGGTTGTGATGTTGTACTTTCCGAAACGTGAGTATGTTTTGTAATTCATAACTTCCTTGATTTTTCCATGTATTCTGAATAATTGGTACCTTGCAGGCACCGTCGCGGAAGTCGTGAATACCCCAGTTTTTCTTAGCAAGGAGCTCAACCCGACTTGCAAAAGACAATGACTTACTGCTCGCACCTTTGGTCTCCACTCAGTATTAAAAAAATACTTGAAGTCATAGCCTACACAGTCAAGCCAATTTGAAGAACTGAATTCTGGAACAGGGTAATTTAATGGCAAATAGTTTTTATTTTGTAGGAATGAATCCATGAAGAATGTACATGGCATGAAGTTTAGGATTTAGATTTTGTGGATCTTATATGAGTTTGTCTTGTATTTAGTAAACTATCCTTGAACCAAACAAATCCCATTATTTCCAAGCACTTTTTTATGATGATAGGCGATGTTAGATCTAAAATGGTAATCCGTAAGCTTCATGTAGTCCCTTAACAGAATGTAGAGAGCAGCGTCTGATGTAGGGTAACATGCTTCCCGTTAAGATGTTCTTGACATCATATCCAATGGTTTATACCATTCATGTGCCACTGAAATAGTAAAATATTATACTTGATGCATTCCTTCAAATTGACGAGCCAAACTCCAAAATCATGTACACCATAATAACTGAATTGAAAACAACTCCTCGCCATGTATATCCTCTTGAGAATCAAATCCTTTTGAAAGCGGACGGTTTTGCAGTACATTTCAAACATTTGAGCACATGAAACTTCAACATCACTTGTAGCAATCTTAAACACGTCTCCATGTTTAAGTTTTGAAAAGCTTATAGAAAGCCCAAGTGCCTTGGTGGCTTTGACTTTTCAAGCTATTTTGACTAGAACTTGCTTTCTTGGACTATGTTTAGAATTCCTCCCTTTAAACTTGAATTCAGATTTTTCTTGTAATGATGTACTCATTCGGATATCAACTTTGTAGCGCCACCCAAAAATCTTCGCTTGACAAACAAATAAGTCTTGAATTTTGTACTTTATAAAAAATCAATGAACCAAATTTTAATATTTGTAAAGAACTCAAGTTCTTTGAATTTCATCCCAGTACTTCCTTGTCAAAACTTGATTCAAGATATTTTCCAAACTTAAGACATCGACAAGGAAATCCAAACTTTTTCTCTTAAGATCCAAAGACACGTGAACTGTGATCCAACTTCACGTATAATACCGAACTACGCCCTGAGAAATCATTTAAATGTGAGGATACCATTTGTCATGCAACACACCACCAATTCTCAGATGGTCACACCCAACCGGGCATAAACCTTAATCCTCCTCGAATCTTTGAGAAATCATAGCAAATCCAACACAAGCTAGTAAGCTTCAAATACATACCAGACCCTTATGACTTGAGTCTTAGAAGGTGATTAGCCAGAAGCCAAGTAATCTCGTAGTAGGTAGGACAAATTTGGGGTATGACAGATGCCCCTATATAATTGTGTTGAACCCGAGAGAATGAACTGCTGCATGGCGTTCATTTTTAGGGTGGAAGTCAATTAGATATAAGAAGACCCCAAAATTTGTCTGACGAAAGGTAAAATGCTATAGAGTAAGAGTGGACAGAATGAAGTAGCGGGGTTCAAACTGATCAAAATAACTTGAGATCCTTTGGGTGGTCGAAGCACTCCCTTATCCATTAAGGTTCCTCGATGATACCAAAGCAGTATCTCTGAAGGCAGACGATTCTCTGGGTCGTCGAAGTAGTCCCTTATCCATTAAGGTTCCTCGATGATACCAAAGCAGTATCTCTGACGGTAAATTTGCTGGGGGAATAGCTGAGCAAGATTCTTGTCGGAGGAAATGTGCTGGCTTTGCAGGAGGGAGCTCACAAGAAACTTTCTAGGATATCCTCTACTTGGGGAGTAAATAAAAGCAACAGCTGCTGGGATTGTCATTATCAACTGTATGGCTAAAGAATGACTTGCTGGGGAATAGAATTCCTTGAGTATGTGCGGGGTACCAACTCTTTTTAGAGGAAAACTGCCGACTTTGATGGAGGACTGGCCAAGATGCTTTTGAACTGATCCTGGATCCTGCTATGCTATGCTGGGGATGGAAATGCCATGCATTGCATGAAGCACAGAAATGCATACTAAGATGCAACTGCTGGGGAATCTAATGCACGTATGACCGCACAAGATATGATAGTGCTTGATATGATTATGTAATGCTAGCATGTTATGCACATGACGATGCAAATGATCGGGCGTGCTGGGGATAAGTTTCCTTGTCGAGGGTATCACCAGGGATTGGATTTAGGAATTGCCAAGTGAAATTGGACTTTAAGTTAAACTTCCAGACTAGAACTGTATTGGAGGATAGATTACCAGACGAGAACTAGTGTTTAAACTTTTGTTTGTTAGACGAGAACTGACTTTTGGATAGTCTACCAGACGAGAACTGGTGAGAAAAAGGTATTCGCCAGGCGAGAACTGGACCTTGAATTGGTTTGCGAGACGAGAACTGGGCCTTTAAATGGACTGCCAGACGAGAACTGGACCTTGAATTGGTTTTCCAGACGAGAACTGGGCCTTTAAATGATTTGCCAGACGAGAACTGGACCATTAAAAGATTTGCCAGGCGGGAACTGGACCTTGAAATGATTTGCCAAACGCGAACTGGACCTTGAAAGATTTTCCAGACGGGAACTGGGCCTTAAAGTGGTTTGCCAGACGAGAACTGGACCTTTTGATGTTTTTCCAGACGAGAACTAGACCTTGAAAAGATTTTCCAGGCGGGAACTGGACCTTGAAATGTTTGCCAGGCGGGAACTGGACTTTAAAAGATTTGCCAGGCGGGAACTGGACCTTGGATTGCCAAGCTAAGTTGGACTTTGGGTTGCCAAGCTAAGTTGGACTTTTGGGTATGTGCCAAATGAAATTGGACTTTAGGTTGCCAAGCTAAGTTGGACTTTAGATATGTGCCAAATGAAATTGAACTTTAGGTTGCCAAGCTAAGTTGGACTTTGGAGGGTAAATTTGAAGTTGCCAATGAGTGGGGGCTTTTGAGTAGTTACCAATAAAAAATTGGACTTTTTGGTAGTCAAGTCTTGCAAAACCAGGCTATTAAGATGTCAAAACTTGTTGGAAGGTTAGGCTTGAAGAAAGATGCACATGTCTATGCAATGAGCGAAGCGACATGACTAATGCATATGAGCGATTTTATGCAATGATATGAAGGTTTCCAAAGATGCCCCCTTAGAGGGTAATGGATGGATAGGTTCCTACGCAGCAAGGCTTCTTGACAGAAGGAAGGCAAAAGGTTATCTGGTGGGGTGATAGCATGATTCCCTGACACTCGTCTTGAACTCAAAGGTCACTTGACAGTGTTTGCTTGAGCAGATTGAAAGCAACGAAGAGATTTGCCCCTGTGTAGCTCATTTTACCCCAGTCTGGGTCTATGAAGAATTTTCCTTGACAGGAGATTGGAAGCAATTGTACCCTGAGATGATCTCGAGATGGCTTGCCCCAGAATTCCAAGTCGTGAAAGGATTCGTCCTTGAAATGAAAATTCAGAAGCAGGTGTACCATGAGATGAACTCGAGATGGTTTGCCCCAGAATTCCAAGTCGTGAAAGGATTCATCCTTGAAAGGAAGTTGGATGCAGATGTACCATGAGATGAACTCGAGATGGCTTACCCCATAATTCCAAGTCATGAAAGGATTCTTCCTTCCAAAATGAGCGCTGGAGCGACTTAACTTGTGCTGATTGAACATTGGAGGGGTTTTCCTTTAACCAAAATAGCCTCTGGGTGGCCTGCCCCTGGTTGGTAGAGTCTTGAGATGATTCACCATGATCAACCTGTTCTTGGAAGATTTGCCCCATAATCGACTAATACCTCGGGGACTTGTTTTATACTGACTGATTCTGTAATCATCGGATGTCAATGCCCTTGTTCCATAGGGTTATGAGGTGTTGTTAATTCAAATCAACTTTGTTGAATGATCTAACTCTCTTTGATTGCTCCTTGTTGGAATATCCTTGATGTCAAACACAGTTTTGCAGTCAAAATTGTTCGTTCACAAATGGTAATCTTAATGCGATGC
Source organism: Lathyrus tuberosus (assembly GCA_022829125.1). Classification (NCBI taxonomy): domain Eukaryota; kingdom Viridiplantae; phylum Streptophyta; class Magnoliopsida; order Fabales; family Fabaceae; genus Lathyrus; species Lathyrus tuberosus. The sequence continues at coordinate 14,942,775 of JALAZF010000003.1, forward strand.
TCATGCAAGTTTTGAAAAAATCATCATTATTAGAATGATACGATAGTGTGTGACGGATGGACCATTAGTCCAAACACAATGCTTATTTATCTGGTGCGAGTGATATAGCAAGAATATGACACCAATGCAAAAGATTAGCAAATTTGTAGGAGTCAATTTACGCAACCTTACTGTAGTATGCTTTTAGACTAAACCCCGCCTCAATTAGGTCTTTTGAGGGTTGTAACGTGGTCTAGTTCACGGTTATAGAAACAAAGGGTATAAGGCTCAAAATTTGTTTGTACCCACCCCTTCTTCGTGATGATCTCCAGTCCTACGTTCAGTTAAATCGACACACAAATTCATCTCCTAAGGGAAAACTCACTGGGGATACAGGCTGACCAACAAAAGAGATTCACTGGGGAGACTCTGAGGCAACACTGGGGATGGAAAATGAAACTGGGGGAAAACCCTACAGATCCTCACTGGGGATAGAAGCCAGAGAAGTATTCTCCAGTGGGGAAAGATCCAGGGAGATGAACGACAGGTTCATATGTGACTGGACGACACTAGGGAAATAAGACACATTCTTACTGGGCATGAAACCAGAAAGAAGACATGATCTCTACTGGGGATCATCTTGAAATAAGGGGATAGACATCAACCAAAGATTTTTTGGGATTTCTTATACTGAAGAGTTCAAACGGGATCTTCAAAAAAACCAGAAAAGACAGAGACGTACTCTGCGTGCGCCAAATGATAATCAATCACAAGGACTTTCAAAGAGACATTGATAATGACTGAACCTCTGCTGGGGACTAGATTAAAGTGCCAACAATGATTGGACTCAGAAGTGACATGTCAGTATACACCAATTTGAGTTGGTTTGGGTACCAGTATGAGCTGGATTTTGAATATCAGTATGAGCTGGATTTTTGGATACCAGTATGAGTGGATTTTTGGATACCAGTATGAGCTGGATTTTTGGATACCAGTATGATCTGGACTTTGAATGCCAGTATGAGTTGGGCTTTGAATGCCAGTATGAGCTGGACTTTTGAATGCCAGTATAAGCTGGACTTTGAATGCCAGTATGAGCTGGACATTTGAATGTCAGTATGAGCAGGACTTTTGAATGCCAGTATAGCTGGACTTTGAATGCCAGTATGAGCTGGACTTTGAATGCCAGTATGAACTGGACTTTTGAATGAGGTTCACAACTGACCAAAGTTCACATCATCAAAAAGGGCTGGCGGCAAGGAACAATAACAGGGATCACATCATCAAGAAGTTTGATACCAAGGAAACCAGAATAGGGATCACATCATCAAGAAGTTTGACGGCAACAAAACCAAAATAGGGATCACAACATCAAGAAGTTTGATGGCAAGGAAACCAGAATAGGGATCACATCATCAAGAAGTTTGATGGCAAGGAAACCAGAATAGGGATCACATCATCAAGAAGTTTGGCGACAAGGAAACCAAAATAGGGATCACATCATCAAGAAGTTTGATGGCAAGGAAACTAGAATAGGGATCACATCATCAAGAAGTTTGATGGCAAGGAAACCAGAATAGGGATCACATCATCAATAAGTTTGACAGAAAGGAAACCAAAATAGGGATCACATCATCAAGAAGTTTGACGGCAAGGAAACCAGAATAGGGATCACATCATTAAGAAGGTTGACGGCAAGGAATAAGGTATATCTGGAGATTCACATCATCAAAAAGTTTGACGGCAAGGAATAACACAAATAGGGATCACATCAAACAGGTTGATGGAAAGTGACTGATTAAAGGTAACATCATGTGTAACTGTAGAAGTATGACTAATACCAAGGACGAATAAGCTTCTCGTGAGAGAGATTATCACTTATCGTTGTGAAGGTGATGATAGCAAGACAAACTTCTCAAGGAGATTGCCACTTGTTTTTGGGTACAAATTCCAAGGAGATGTTGATATTACAACACTACTGGAGAAAGGATCATATCCTCAATGTGGATCTGTAAAAGATTCTTCTTGCGAGACACAGTGCAAAATAAATGCACATTCAAAGATAGGCTTGAAAACCACACCTGCCAGGGACCAAAGTTCAATCTAGGAACAAGCTAGAAATAAACGGTCAAACAAGACTCCAATTGAGGAATGAACTCAAATGGGGATTTATCTTATCCAAATGTGGAAAAGATAACTGAACCAACCATCATCCATGAGAATCAAACTCTATGGGGAATTCTAGCAAGGATGGGCACTTTATGCCTAGGGCTGACAACTCTATTGGAGAGAATAGACAAACCCAATCACTTGGGGAGATAAACTCCAAAGTGAACAAAACAGGTAAACACCAGAAAGGAAGCAAAAAAATGCTAAGATGTTATGCATATGGTGCTTATGCTTATGCTGACAAAACAGACAAAAAGGGAAGCGAGACTTGAGATGAAATAAACATCTCGACAAGGATACCCAGCCAAACTCATCGGATTGGACCATTACTGGGGATGAATCTGCAGAAATCAGTGGTTCTACTTCAAGATTACAACTTTCTCTGGGGAAATAGTACTCCAACTTGGTATTGCATTATGACTTCACTAGGATTGTTATCATGAGCGTCATCTCTTTGTTAGAGGGAAATCCATGGAGAATTGCCAAGATTAGCTGAAGTAACAGCTTACTGGGGAGCTAGCAAAAGATGTCACAAAAGCTGAGTAGTTATGCATAACTCATTTTCCCTAGAGTACATGGTTTGTCAGAAGAAAATATCAAGAGGATTTTACAAAAGAATTTGCATGCAGGATGCCTCAATATCTTCAAAACTCTTAGAGAGATTCATGAATTTTGGCATAACTGCCCCAGATTAACTACATTTACAACAAGGTCCTTAAACTTTGTGCTTCGGACTGATTGTTTGACGGCTGGGGGACAAACTTGCCCTTGTCAGCTTGGTTGATCTGTGAAGGAGATGTCGTTAACTTTTAGAGATTTACCGAATCTCGACTTGACTGCTTCTGATTGACGGGTCTGTGAGAAGGTAAGTCATCAAAAGGATTTTACAGAAGAATTGGCATACCAGATACTTCAATATCTTCAAACTTTTGAAGGGAAGTGAACCTCGACATAACTGCCCCTGTTCAACTGTATTTGAAATATACAATACCCGGACTGTGGTAGAAACAACCGGAGAACAAACTTTCCCCTGTTGGTGGGTTACGAAGTCCAAACTTATCATAAGATGACCTCAAGAAGACTTGCCCCAATACCCTGATCTCGAAGAGTTCTGCTCATGATTCAATGACTCTTGGAATGATGGATGGTAAATCCTTCCGCTTGGTTGCCCCTGACTAAGCTTCCTTTATCAAGTCGAATTCCCAAGCTGGCTGTATTTGTTGGGATTCCTTTGATATTAAATTGTTTTTCTAAACAAGTATTGTTCATTAAAAATTGGCAATTTCAATGCAAAATTCATGCAAGCTCTTGAAATCAAGTTTATTGATGAAACACACACAGCAGAATGATTAAATCAAAACAAAGTCGATCTAGCCATTTACAGAATTGCAGATGAAGTGATCAACACACGCAATTTTAGCAAAGATCATTAGGAGTTAGGTTAATCAACCTTGCTGTAGTATGCTTTCAAAACAACCTTACCTCAATTAGGTCTTTTAAGGGTTGTAACGTGGCTTGGTTCACGGTTTATGAAACAAAAGATAAAGGCTCAAAATTTGTTTGTACCCACCCCATCTTCGTGATGAACTCCAATCCTACGCTCAGTTAACTTAAGCTATACATTCAAGTTCCCAAAGGCTAGGAAATGAATTGATGATAGTTGACGATGATTCAGACACCTTTGTAGTCATTATTCCTTTGCAGAATCTGGTTATCCTTCGTTGCTGAGGTTTTGAGACCTCTTTTTGTCTTGAGGTTTTGAGACCTCTTTTCTTTGTTTGAGGTTATGATACCTCTTTTCTTTGTCTTGATTGAGGTTATGAGACCTCCTCTTTGTCTTGATTTAGGTTATGAGACCTCCTCTTTCTATTCGTTGAGGTTATGAGACCTCTTGTCTTTGTTGTTGTACAAGCCTTCTTGTATAAGGCAGATTTTGGGCTTCCCATCTTTCTTGGCTTTTGCCTTGAAAGGGACTCGACTCATTCTTTGATTAAGGATTTCTCAACGATCCTTCCTTATTTATTGCTTGGAGGAACAACTTGTACAACATTTACTCATTTGATTTGAGAGTGCTGACTAGTGTCTTGCGTGAAGCGCTTGCATTCAAATGCATAACCAAGTTAAATTAAGAACTACCCACCCCAAGGTTGAGATTTAAGGGTTTTTTTATGTAAGGAAAGAAAAAAACTCCTACTTCTAGGCTCGAAGGGTTAACGAGGGATTATCTTCCTTATTTCTCTAGTGTTTAGGAATTGAAACAATGCCTTACATCCTCGGCGAGGTTTAATCGAAAGCATACTACAGCAATTATGGATAATATTTTCATCATCCTCCCTAATCTTTGCTTAACAAAAATTTGGAAAAAAAATTGTCTATTTTTTTTTATGACAGTAAAAGAAAGAGAATGAGTGAATATGAATGGACTTAATAAAAAGATGCATAAACACTTCATTAATCTTGCCAATTTGAAAGTACAACAAAGCTTATAAGCAAAAACAGATTCAAACATGCAAAGAAAAAACAACAAAATGCTAAAACAGCCAAAAGTTTGCTGGCTTCGGGGAACTGGAATTTCCTTTTTGGTTTGCCAAGCTGAGATAACCGTCTTCAGAGTTGTTTGTCGAGATCAGTCTGAGAATCATCTTCACATCCACTCTCAACAATTTCTTCCATTTCAGAGTCTGATGAATCTTCTTGATTAGGTGCAGGATTGTTGATTTGAATGCCTTGAGGCGTGAATGAGAACATATTGGAGTCAAGCAGAGCCTGAACCTTGTTTCTGAGCACTCTACAATCTTCAGTTGAATGCCTCTGTGCCCCAGCATGGTAGTCACAACGGACGTCGGTGTCAGAGCCTGGCGAGTCTGGAAAAGACACTGGATATATCTCTTCTGGCACTATCAGTCCACTTTTGATTAAATATGGCAAGAACTGACTATATGGTATTGGCAATGGAGTGAAATTCCTCTTTGGCTTTCTTGGCCTTTGTCGTGCATGATGCCGCGGCTGATGGCGGTAGGACCGTTGATACTGAGGAGGTCTTTGATTTGGAGAAGAATATTGTCCCTGTGGAAAGATTGGTATCTGACGCTGAGGCCCAAAAGATTGCTGACTCTGAACACTTGAGTTGCATGAGCGTTGAGGCTGAAGTGTCGGAGATTCCCAAGTGGAATTACTTTCTTTCTCCCATTCTTCTTGAGAACTGACAATTGATTCACTTTCACTAGCTAGGATGTTCGAGATGCCTCAGATTTTTCCATTCTTGAGACCGCTCTCGATGCGCTCTCCAGCCATTACCAAGTCAGAGAAATTCGATGTCACCATGCTAAACAGCTTTTCTCAGTATGGACCTTGCAAAGTATCTATGAACCAGTCAACCAATTCCTTATCCAAGAGTGGTGGTTGGACGCGAGCTGCTATTTCTCTCCACCTCTGAGCATACTTTCTGAAGGATTCATTATCTTCTTAAGATAGGTCTAGCAAATGCAGGCAGCTGGGAGCCAAATCAAGATTGTAGTTGTATTGCTTCACAAAGGCATGGGCTAAGTCTGACCATGATTGGATATGATTGTTTTCTAGCTGCATGTACCAATTCAGTGATGCCCCACTCAGACTGTCTTGGAAACAGTGGATCATGAGCTTGTCATTACGGACATGTGAAGTCATTTTTCTGCAAAACATCACCAAATATTGTTTCGAATAACTATCCCCTTTGTACTTCTGAAACTTTGGCGTCTTGAACTTAGGTGGTATCACAAGGTCGGGAACCAAACACATATTCAAAGCATTCAGATCAGCAGTGGCACGGCGCTTAATGGCATCAAGCTTTTCTTCCAAGGCATGACATTTCTCCATAATCTCAATGTCTCGTGGGTCCTGGGTTTTCGTCACAGGGATTACCTCTTAGGAATCTGGCTCAGAAAATGCGAAACTACGATATTCCATAGCATCAACAGAAGAGGAATGTCCATTTTGGACAAAGGCATGTTCTTGTATAACCTGATTCTCAACAGGAATCTGCACAGGTTGAGCTTGGGCAACATCATTCACAGAAGTCCTTTGAATGCTGTCATTTTTCTTTGCCAAGGTTGCCATAGCCTCCACAATCTGATCCAACTGATTTCTCAACAAGTCGAAATCTGCTCTGGTCACAAACTGGCTCTGCTCTTCTGAGTTCATGATCCTTCACAAGCTACTTCAAGTCCAATGATGGCTTCAGGAAGTCAACTGGGTTACAGACAGAGGGTGGATGAGACTCAAGACTGAGAAATGCAAATGCACATGCAATGCTAATGCAAGCCAAATGGTTTCAAGGAACTCAAAAGCAAGTTGCAAACATTTTTAGAAACTGGAAAATTTTGTTTGAAAACCATGATCTCTTTTGATTTTGCAAAGGAAAGAGCATCTAAATTCCTTGAAAGCAAAGGGCTATTATGAATGGATGAATGTATGCACAAACACACGTATACAGGTATTCACAAATATGCACAAGCAAACAAAAGAGGACCTAAGTTTGAAGATCACGAGCATAGAGCCATGGTCTACCCATCCCAAAAGGCGTGTACTATGGGTTTCATCTGCCGAACAGGGTTCTAAAAAGTTCCCAGAGTCAACAATCCATCTTTCAGATATTATCGACTTCTCGAATGAATCGGTAATCAATAATATTCTTAAGAGAATCTCGTCTGAGTGTAGTATCGCGTAGCAACCAATTCGGGAATAGACTCCCTCATAGTCCTCGCACTACATCCTAAAAAGGCCAAGTGGGGTTTAGAGGTAACTACGGTTCTCAATATCAAGGGCGCCTAGGTCGAGAGTAACACGTTTTCACGAATAGACTCGTTCAACATAACAAGACTCTCAAGAGGGCCTCAACTGAGTGATGGTGTCTCAAGTCAACTATTTCAGGAATCGACACCCTCAAAGCCTCCTTGAATGTACCATCGTCCTATAATAAGTGCTCTCAAGTCCGGGTTAGGACTTATCTCACCACTCAATAGTAGCACCCTGCACACAGAAGATCCCAAGAAAAACAGGTATACAGATATATACAGATATGTACAAGTATAGCAAACAAACATAAATAACACAAACACAACAAGGTGGGCTTAACCCTAAAATATAAAGATCTCCCCAGTGAAGTCGCCATTTCTGTTGCGGTGAGAATCGGATAACAAGCTATTAATTAACTTGCATCACATTTCTTTGAATTCACCACCGAGCTTTGATTTATCCAAAGGAAAGGTTCAAGATCGAGAAAACCTAAAGGGGGGAGATCTAAGGTTTGGGGGTTGGTTATACTAAGAGAAGGTATTAGCACCCTTAATATCTGTAGTACTGTATAGGAACCTCTTGTTTAGCTTGTGTTATGTTATGTTTGCTTGCTAAGATATCTGCTGTACTTGCTAGGAACCTCTTGTCAGGTTTCGTACCTTCGGATGTTTTCAGTTTCTTTCCGTCAACCCTTTGACTATGTGTTCCGAGCTCAGGTTTCGTACCTTCGGATGTTTTCAGTTTCTTCCCGTCAACCCTTTGACGATGTGCTCCGAGCTCAGGTTTCGTACCTTCGGATGTTTTCGGTTTCCTTTCTATCATCCCTATGACAATGTGTCCCTTGGTCGAGTCTTCTTTCTGTCATCCCTATGACAACGTGTTTCCCTTGGTCGAGTCCTCTTCCCGTCAACCCTTTGACGATGTGTTCCGAGCTCAGGTTTCGTACCTTCGGATATGTTCAGTTTTCTTTCCGTTATCCCCATGACGATGTGTTATTTGTTCAGCCTCTTTACATCATCCCCATGACGATGTGGAATTTTCTTTCCGTCATCCCCATGACGATGTGTTCCTACGGTGGAATTTTCTTTCTGTCATCCCTATGACAACGTGTTTATTTCAGTCAGGTCTTCTTTCTGTCATCCCTATGACAATGTGCTCCCTAAGTCAGGTATTCTTTCCATCAAACCCCTTTGACGATGTGTTTCCTTTGTTCATTTCCTTGCTGTCATCCCTATGACAATGTGTTTCCTTTAGTTGAGTCTTCTTCCTGCCATCCCCATGACAATGTGTCCCTACGGTGGAATTTTCTCCCGGTCATCCCTATGACAGTGGGTTATCTTTAGTCAGGTTTTTCTTCCTGTCATCCCTATGACAATGTGTTTCCTTTGGTCGAGTCTTATTTCTGTCATCCCTATGGCAATGTGTTCCTTCAGTTGAGTCTTCTTGCCGTCATCCCTATGACGATGTGTCCTTTCAGTTGGGTTCCATTTTTCTTCCCGTCAAACCCATTTGACGATGTGGTTCTCTGGGTATGTTGTCTTTCCGCCAAATTCCTTTGACGAGATGTGACTGGGCTCCAGTTTAATATTTTCTCTCCACAGAGTGCAAATTTTGCGGTTCTTTTTGTATTCAATCACCTTGTACCTTGAATGTCTGAAAGCAGTTGCTATCATCCTTTCAGGTCCAAGTTGATTGAATAGGGGCAGCTGTAGTACCCCAAAATTTGCCCTACTTTTTTCTGGCTTTTGTTTCGCACTCATCTGCATTTTTAGGTCATAACTCATTCATTCATTTGCATGAGCTCCTAAGGCGTGGGATCGAAGATTTTCTTGTTATCAGTGTTTGCCCTATGTTGGGAAGTGTATCAGGTATTAAGTTTATCTTCTTCAAGATTCCTCAAGTTGCAAGCGGATTAGGGTTTTCATTGGTGTAAGGCAAGGTTTTCATCCTCATACAAGTTGTGGCTCAAGTGGATACGAAAATCATGGAGCTAGGGTTTCGTCCCTCATTATTAGGGTTCTGGTGCATATTCAAAGTGTTGACTATACAACCATCAAGAGAATCATCTTTTTATATTCCTCGTCACTTGTTTAGGGTTTATTTCCCTAGTTAAATGGTCGTCAAAAAAGGTTCACCGGGTCTGGATTTGAGGCATCTCCAAGAGGCGAAGGTCCAAGAAGGTCCACATGTCAGTACAAGTTCATGATCAAACAAGCTCCATTCGTGGCCGAGTGTGTTCTTGCCCAGGCACTTTGCATAATATTGGGTTATAAGTTCATTCAAATTTGTTCGAGATGTGATTCAAAGGGCGCCTTGGAAGTTTTCTCAGGATTCAAGTCATGTTCCAATTCAAAAGAAACTATTCCATTTATTAAATCCACTTCATTTCGTTTATCAAACCATATCCGTATCCCTATTCATTTTCAAATCCAATTCAATCCCTTTCACCAATTTCCAAAGCCAAATATCCAAAATTAAACCCGTCTCCCTTTTTTGATATCCATATCCAATTTCATCCATTTGTTTTAAAACCATTTTTTAACCTATATCCATTCTTATCATCCACTTTAAATCCATTCTTAACCATTCTTCCAAAAAATGTCTTAACATCCATGATAGTTTCTACACCAAGAATACATAGCATTGAAGCTCATAACAAAAATAAAAATAAAAGCGCCCTATTGACATCGCAGTTGGAGATTCTCTAAACTCAATTTTACATGCTGACCCCACCAGATCTTGAAAGAGGATTTAGTTTGACAGGAGGGAATATATTTCATAGTGCTATGGGTTTGGATTCTCTTTTCCTCACGTGACTTGCAAAAGACGGTCAAACTATAAGATTACACGTTATGTGGAAGTGGCGCACACCTCTGCGATGGAATTATAGAAGCACCTGGACACCATGCTGCTCATTTAGTTCTTCAGGATGTCAGAAAAATATGATTGGCAACTTTAGCTCTTAGCCCAAATTGTTGATGCTTACAAATGGTATGGAAAGTTGTTTTTCAGTGAAATTAATACTTATACACCAGTGCATCATACAACAAACAGCAACAAAAGTGAAGCAAAGTACACAATAGCTTATCAGTACATGATAGCAGATCTTAAACTCATAACAGTTACAAAATAAAAACTCTCTAACAATTTTTTCTCTACTTCAGTCCCAAATTAACAAACCTTCAATAAAAACCTAACTAATTTCTCATAACAGAACCTCCTCCAATCTCTAACAGTTTCTTAACAGAAATTCTAACTTCTCACCAACTCTAACAAACTCTAACTGAATTTCAGTGTGTAAATACCAATTCGCCCTCATCTGATTTCTGATATAAAGCTAACTCTACCTTCATTCTTCAACCTCTTCTTCATTTCTGCAACATTTCTAAATTCTGATTCTACACAATCTTCATCTTCCATTTCAATTCTCTTCAACTTCCAATCTTCTCTTCACCATTTTCAATTCCAAAACCTGCCATAACCGAATTTCTGCATCATTTCTGTAGCAATTTCTCATCATCACCATTCAACAACATTGCAAGTCGCAGCATACAGAAAAGTAGGAGAATGAGATTGAACAGGAATTAGAACTCACACAAAGAACAATCATCAACATCAATAATTCAGCAACCGTAATAACAGTTCACGATTCGAAGCCATTTCTTCAACAACCTACAAGCAAATTCAAAGTAACAGCGTCACTCATAATCATCTCCAGCTGACATCAATTTAGAATCGCATCAACAACGACAACAAGAGAATCAATAGCAATTCCAAATCGCAGTGAGAAAATGAAGAAATAGAAGAAGAAGGCGGAGAAAATCAAAGGCAAGCTTACCTGATTTGGATTCGTAAATTGAAGACGCATCGGACGATCTCCGATAGGTAAGCGTCGTTGATCTGTTTCTCCGCTATTTCTTTTCCGATTCCGTGTTTGTTAGATTAGATTTCCCTTCGTTGTAATTTCTGAGAAGACGGTGGCGATTTGTTAAAGCTTGATGTCACGGCGAAGATGAGGGAGGAGGAGACGGAATCACTTACGATGTGCGGTGAAGAGTGTGGTGAAGAGTGATGATAAGATGATGATGTCACGCCGGTGAAAAGGAGTGAGGTTAGACGAAGAGGATGGTGACGGACGGAGTTTCGCGGTGGAGGAAGGTGAGTTGCAAATCGGATTCGTGACGATGGAGTTTGTTGTGCCGTTGTAGTGAGATGCTCGTGCGAGGTAGGTCGGAGAGAGGAGATGAGACGGTTTGCTTCGACGTAGTTTCATTGTGGGACGAAGGAGAAGTTGTTGGAGGAGGTTGAACGGATTGGAAGGGAAGGTGATGGTGAACGGTGGCTGAGGGATCTGTTGCAAGAAGAGGAGGTCTTGGTTTTTTTAGGGTTAAGTCATTAACATTGTGAAACTGGACCGGGTTTCAGAGCCCACTCTTGTTTTCCTATTCGCACACCATCGTTCACTCCGCACCCCCTAGCTGTAAGAAGAGGCTTCTTGGGCCTATGGCAAGGCCCATACGACTGGGATTGCTTTCTACCTCTCCTGATTCATCGTTTGCACCCCCTCTGATTGGTATTTGTTTTCTTACTTTTATTAATTAAATTTAGATAGTTAGTTTCATTAGAAATTATTTTTTTTGACTTGGGTTGTAGTTTAGTTAGATTTATTTTAAGTTTAGAATTTAGTTTTTAGACTTAGAGATTAATTGTAGAATTAGATTTTTAATTAGAAATTAATTAGGAATTAGTTTTAGGATTTATATTAGTTTTGATTCTAGGTTTAACTTTAGGATTGATTTTTCTTTAAATTTAGTTTAGAATTAGCTTGAACTAATTTTGGAATTAATTTTATAATTTTAGATTAACTTTTCTTCTTAGATTTTAATCTTGATTTTTACTTAGCATTTTTAATTCTAGCTTGGTTATTTTTTACCATGATTTTAATTGCCTATTTTTGAGTAATTGTTGATTAATTTCTGTTGAGTTCATGATTAAATGCTTCTTTGCTTGCTTAATTCTTCTTCATCCCTCTTTAAGATCAACTTAACTTCCATCTTGGAAGTAAGTTGCTTCTTATGTTCTCCTCCTTTTTTAGGATTAGTGCTCTTAAACCACACTTAACCATAGGATCACCAAGCATGCTAACATTAGGATTGAGTCTTAGTTCCCCACTTAGATTTTTCCTTTGATCCTCCTTTGAGTCTCTTTCTCATCTTCAAATAAAAAAGTAAAAAACACCTAATAAAGGCATAACAAATATTGTATTTAGGCATTTCATGTGGGAACAAGGAAGTGAGGGGTCTTCTCTCATTTCCTTGGAATGTTTAGCGTACGTCCCGTCTTGGGTCGATATGCGAGGCATTCGATCCTGTATGAAGGACTTAAATGCAATACTTGTTACAAAACACAAAAACATTCAAAACACTTCTTTCTTAAAAGACAAAAACAAACAATAACGTCTTTCCTTCGGGAATTCTTTTCTCATCCCATTCATTCTCAACGTACGAACGTGCTCCTACTCGTTCTCTTGCAAGATGGTAACGCACTCGGACCAGCGAGCCTGCAACACCTGAGCTAGAACGTTAGCCGTTCCCTAAAAAATACAAACAGTCCATCCCTAGTGAGTGGAACTACGTCGCTCTGATTCTCATGTTCCCGATGAGATACGTAGGCAGTGGGGTAGGGCCCATCCGAGCACTTCTTTTATTTTCCCTACATTTGTTTCAATTTCTCATTCCATTCCTTTTCCAGTTCCTTTTCCAGTATTCCTTTCCTTACACCCTTTGATCGAAGCAGCAAGCGTGGATCCCATCGGGTACGATGGAGAGTGGGGGTGCTAATACCTTCCTCTCGCGTAACCGACTCCCGAATCCAGTTCTCTTGGTCGCAAGACCATGCTCTTTCCTTTTCCTCAGGTTTATGCAGTGTTTCCTTTCCCTCTCTTGGGATAATTACACATTGCTGGCGACTCTGTTCGGTACCACTTTCGCGTTTGTACTAGGATGAAAATCCCGGGAGCGACACCTTGTACTTGAATTTTGTTGGAATTTTTTCAAGAGAAATAATGTATATTCCCACTCCTGTTCCGTTTTTAAGACTTGGTCCATCAAAGTATAACTTCCAGGATTTTAATTCAACATAATTCAAATCATTTTCATTTATGGAGTGGTCAACTATAAAGTCTGCAACTATTTGCCCTTTCACAGCTTTTAAAGGTTGATATGTTAGAGAAAATTCTGTTAATGTTAATGCCCATTTGCCAATTCGACTATGCAAAATAGGCTTAGATAACATATGTTTTACAACATCAAAGTGAGAAGAAACATACACATCAACTGGCTTTATATATTGCTTCAATTTTGTACAAGAGAAATACAAGCATAAACATAACTTTTCAATCATGTTATACCTAGTTTCTGCATCATTTAAAACTCGACTAAGGGAATAAATGGCTCTTTTGACTCCATTTTCATCCTCCTGAGCTAACATGCTCCCTAGAGTTTTATCTGATGCAGCTATATACAATCTCATACTCTTGTTTCTACAAGGTGGTGAAAGAATTGGAGGGTGGCTTAGGTACTCCTTGATTTTGTCGAAGGCTTCCTGCTGTAATTGCCCCCACTCAAAACCATCTTTGTTGAAACGAAGCAATGGCGAAAAGGCTTGTGTTTTGCCACTCAGGTTGGATATAAACCTTCTTAAGAAGTTGATCTTGCCCAGCAACGACTGCAACTCCTTTTTAGTTGATGGCGCTTTCGCCTCCATTATGGCTTTGGTTTTATTCTGATTTATTTTGATCCCTTTCTTGTGGACCACAAAGCCTAGGAAATCCCCTGCCTGCACACAAAAAGCACATTTGAGAGGATTCATTTTAAGACCATATTTTCTCATCCTTTCTAAGGACTGTCGAAGATGATCAATGAGACTTTTCCCAGAAATAGATTTGATAACAATATCATCAATGTAAATTTGTATGAATGTGTCTATAAAATCATGGAAGATTGAATTCATCGCCCTTTGATAAGTGGCATCAGAATTTTTAAGACCAAAAGGCATCACTACCCATTCATAGGTGCCTAAGGCTCCAGGGCATCTAAAAGCAGTTTTATGAACATCTTCCTCAGCAATGAATATTTGGTTGTAGCCAGAATATCCATCCAGCATACTAAGATACTCATGTCCTGCTGCAGAATCTATTAACATTTCTGCTACTGGCATTGAATATTCATCTTTAGGAGTTGCAGAGTTTAAATCTCTAAAATCAATGCAAACTCTCAAAGATCCATTCTTTTTAATAACAGGTACTATATTAGCCAACCATTCGACATACCTTGCCGTGCGAATGAATTTGCAACGAAGCAGTCTTTCGACTTCCTTTTTGATCTTTGACAATATCTCTGGTGCAAACCGTCTTGGATTTTGCTTGACTGGTTTTTTTCCAGGTGTCATAGGTAACCTGTGTTCGACCAACTCCCTGCTCAAACCAGGCATCTCATCATAATCCAAGGCGAATCAGTCCTTGAAATCTTTCAACAACTGAACCACTTCAACCTTCAACTAAGGATCAAGGTTGGCACTGATGTAGGTAGGCCTTTTGGTTGTCCCCTCACTAAGGTCAACTTCTTCTAAAGGATCTTGTGCTAGCATTTTGATATTATTCGCCAACGGATCCTTCTCAAATCCCAAAGGCTCATCTTCATAGATGGCGTCGAGCCTCTAGCTTTGCTCTCCAGTTTCAACCTTAGCTGGAGGTTTTGGGTCAAAGTCCTTACCAGGACTTTCTTGATAAACTTCAGAAATGGCTTCGCCAGCCATATAGTCATTTGCAGCTTCCAAAGCCGCTTGTAGTTTTGTTTCAGCCACATAGGCCGAAATCCTTTTTAAAGCTTCGAACTCAATCATGATCACTGGATTCATTTCCCCATCCTGTGGGCTCTATTGGAGGTGAGCCTAAGCATGGCAACCTTCCTCCTGGTACTTCCCTGTCCCATCTGAAACCTTCGACAGGGTGTAAATACAATGAATAAAACATTTCTTCCTCAGGCGTAAACTCAAAGTCAGCTGGAGGACATGGAGCAATGTTCGCCAAATGTTTCTCAAACTGTCTACTATCCACATGATTAATAGGCACTTTAAAGTGCCCTTGCTCAGCTTCAATATTTTTAACTATCCCATCTGGTCTCCAAATGGTGATTCTTTGATGCATAGATGAAGGTACATCACCTATTCCATGAATACACTCCCTACCCAAGAGTAGATTGTAGTTAGCTTTTGTCTCAACGACCATAAACACTGTTGGTCTGGTAATGGTTCCCACAGTAAGATCCACTTGAATCACTCCTAGAGTGGAACCAACTTTTCCTTCATAGTTTGACAGAACCATGTTGTGGGGTTTGGTATTAGTCTCAAACTTCCTAATCTTGCTCAGCAAAAATCTTGGCATTAAATTAACAGTTGCACCACAATCCACCAAGATTTTGTTAACAGGAACATTTTCTACTTTGCCAGTAATGTAGAGAGGCTTCAGATGACCCTTCATTGCCTATGTGGGGCGTTCAAAAAAAGCATTATGTTCTTCGACGCACCCATTGTTCATGATGTAATAACACACAGGCTTGTGTGCCAACATTTCTAATTCAGCAGTTTGATCCAAGTCTTCGACCTCTGAAACTTGACCAAATTCTTTTGGCATCACTGATACCACATTCACAATAATATCTAGAGAAGCTGCTGACTCACTGTCGAAATTATCAGTCATATTCTCATCATCTTCAACTTTCTTCTCAGGCTGAACATTGAACAGCTTTCGCCTTATGGGCATCTTCTCAATTGTCCCAGCTTGATTATCAATATTGGTGCTTGACTCTCCTTGTACCTGAGCCTCCCTGATAGCCTTTCGCCTACGTTGCTCTCTTCGCCATTGTGATCTAGACATGGGATTTTTACCCTTGTAATTTTGAGAAATGTATGCTGACTTGTTGGTGGTATGGTTCTCTTTTCTATACTCAAATGAAGAACCTCTTTCCTGTAATACCCCAAATTTTGACCACTTAGATTTCCCATCAATATGAAAATCATCATCACAATATGGATGAACCATCATGCTTCATCAGTCTCCCCAAAGATGGGTGAGCATCCAATACAATCAAAATTAGGGTTTCAAGCCCTCTCTGAGTGCTTAGACAAAGGATCAATCAAGAAATGACATGATATTTAACTTGTCTCACCTCTCAAACATCCACAATGGATCAAAATGACTCCCACTTCAAGGATTAAGCACAAGGCTGCTCCCTTCTAGGTGGATCAAGTCTCAAGATCGACAGTGTCACCAAATTAGGGTTTAGGTTGACCAGGGCCTCCAGATGGAAATTTTTCATCTGGGCACAAGGCAATGATCCAAAACATGACCTAATATGCTTCATGGAACCTCATGAACCCATGCATCAAGTCAATTTTGCCTCAGGGGATGCATTCATCAAAAATCAGGAATTAGGGTTTCTTGACCTAATTCACCCCTAAGTTGACTTTTGGTACAAACCATGAGCCAAGACCTCAAGAGATGATTTGAGGGTCTCTAATACACCATATTGATCCATTTGAAACAATGGATTGATCCAAGAAGCTTGAGCAACAAGTCTCATTTTCATCTGCACCACAATTAGGGTTTTAAGGGAAAAGTCAACTGTAACTTTGACTTTTGACCAAGACATGCTCCCAAACCCTAATACATGATTGAATATACGCTATGACACCCATGGAACATGTCCATCAAGTTTGATTTAGGTCAAGGTCATGATTTCCTAAAGAATTGCACAGTTTGGAATTCATCTGATAAAAAGTCAACTCTGCACAAAAGTCAACTTTGACTTTTTGAGATTTTTCACCAAAAGGGATTTTTAACCCTAAAATGATGTTAATGTATGATTTGAATCATCATTCATCAAGAAAAATCAAGAAAAGTGAGATAACTTGTAAAAGGGGTAACCATAAAACTTAGAAATTTTTCTAAGTTAAAAATAAAGTGGCAAAGGTACCAACTTTGGAGGACCATAACTCCAAAACCACAAGGCCATTTTTTCTCATCCAAATATGGATTTGTAGCCCTCATTATCACCTACAAAAACTTCAACTACAAGTCATTCCAATTCACCTACAAAGTGGCTGAAAAGTGAAAATGTCACTTTTTCCAACACTTAGTGAAATTTTCACTAAGTCAGAATTTGCCTTCACTTTTTACCAAATGTAGGGGGATTTTTCACTTGGAATCAAAAGAGATCAAAACCAAACTTGTTCAAACAGTTGTTGTATCATGTAAGAGCTTTCCAAAATGGCCAAGAACATTGCCAAATTCAACCTACACCATGAGATACAACATTGCCAAGTTGCCTTGCTGAAATCTGTCAAGGCAAGGCAGAAATTGCAACTTTGGTCGATTTTCCAAAATCAGCCAATTGCAATTACTCCAATCCACTTAGACACCTCAGAGGATTGAATCCAAAGGGGACAATCACTGAGCCAAGCCTCCAAGGTCCAAGAAACAAAGAATAGCATGTTGAACCTAGAATGGCCAAAATAGGGACAAGACTTCAAATTTGGAATGAGGCATTCAATGGAACCATCAAGGTGGCATGGACTGAGCCATTCTCATCTGAAATCAGTCAAGACTTATCCAAGACCAAGGGGACCAAAGCTCTGTGCCCTAACCTCTAGTCAATGGCTAGAGGAGACTTTCATTTCCATTGGCCAACATTGGCCAAACCTACTTACCAGCTGCCATGCACTATTCCTTGCAAAACAAACTTGCTCTACTATAAATAGAGCTCAATTGTGGTCAGTTTAAGTACACCAAAGCCATCTAACAGATGCTTTCATCAAAATCTCTTTCTCTTGGCAAAAATGCCTTTCTTAGCAAGGTAGTTATCGGGTTTTGAGTTTGAGAGCAATTCTGCACAAACCAATCACTCACACACCTCACATACATCACATATGAGCTGATCAAACACTCACATAACTTCTAAAACATCAATTTCATGAAATCACCAGCTGGTTGCTCAAATTTTCAAACAAGGTGCAGCTGAGGTACCACAAAATAATCCAGTCCATTTCAATTCAATCCAAGTGTTCAAACACACTCCATATGGTGTAGGGAAGCTGTTCAGATCATCACCACTCATCTGTAACACCTCCAAATCAAAACTCACTCTGAACTTGCTGTCACGGCTTGGAGGTAAGCACATACTTGGTCATCTCTCAATCTATGCATATTTCCTCGCACAATAATTTGGCCATATGTTCATAATCATGCATGGAATGTTTTCCCTCAATTAATTGCATTGTTTGAATCGTGTATCAAAAATCCTAGCCTTCATGCATAAATTAGGGTTCTTGAGGTCTCTTCGTGATTTCTTGTTGTATGTTTAATTTAAATGAAATTAAAGTACATAGACATGATCGTGAGGTTGAGACGAGCATAATGATATGTGGATTGCATGTTATAATTACGTATTCAGTGAGATTGGATGGAAAATGCAAATCTGGGCAAACTGAAAAACGCGCGTGTTCTTGGTGTTGTTCTTGGCGCCATTTTCATATATTTGAATATTTGAATTTTGTGATTTTGTTTAATTGATTCAAAAATTAATTTCTCTCTGAGTTTTAATGATTTTGAGTTGATTCTTTTTTTAATAATTCACAAAAATGTTAAAATATTTTATTTTATCAAAAAATCCCAAAAATATTATTTATTTCATATAATTGATATTTTTGTAAAGAATTAATATTTTGATTGTTTTTGGCATTTTAAATATTTTTTCTACATTGATTTTGCAACTTTTAATGCTTTCTAATTATTTTGTAGGTCAATACTTAATTTTTGAAGCATTAATCCAAGATCACAATTTGTTTTCCATGTGTTAAACAATTTTTGATCATTTTAATTGAATTTTTATTCAATTAAATACATTTTGAAAACAAATTAGGGTTTTGGATTAATTCAACCCTCATAAATCATTTTCAAAACACTTTGGGCCTCTTGAGAGAGTGTAAGACCCATCCCCCCTTGTACAAAAACTTTTTGGGCCTCACTCATTGTATAAGTCCCTCTGTACAAGTAAACGGCGCGATCGTCGCCCGTTTAAAAATAAAACTCATCTAGGCCTACCCTCGAGTAGTAAGACCCATCTCTTTTTCTTTAAACTTTTTTGGGCCTCTTGAGAGAGTGTAAGACCTATCCCTTTGTATAGAAAACCATTTTGGGCCCCAGTCACTTGTATAAGTCCCGCTGTACAAAGTCAAATAGTGTGCTCACTGATAAAACCCTGGGCCTCTCCTTGAGCTGTAAGCCCCAAATCTTTCTTTTTCAAAGCACTTTCTCCTTTGATTTTGAATATACTGTTGTTTTCAATCTTTCTTTGTTGAACAACTAACCAAACAGCATGGAAGCACTACAACCGAGTAAGTGGTTATCGCTTTCATTTACTGCTTTCATATTATAAACTGAATTGTGGGGCTGCTCACTGTAAGTCTCCTTTCATAAACTCATATCTACTGTGTAATAATAGTATAGATATTTCGAGTTTCCCCGGCAACTACGTCTAGAACTAGGTGACGCCGTTTCACTTATTCGTAGAAATAGACGCCTAGATCCCCAATAGGAGCACCAGATACAGTCTTCTCTTCGGCTGTCCTCCTTAGGAATCGTCATGAAGCTCTACTCCCCAAGATGAATGTATTCTCCGTGAATGACATCTTTGAGTTTCTTCCCAATTCTCGAACTTTCCTGACTTGATCTATTCCTTGTGGATAGCTTGCCTTGAATGTCTCGTGGTTTGGGTACCCACTACGGTCATAATCTTGGACCTTAACTAAGGAACCCTCTTTAAAAGCTAAAAGTCGCTGGATAGTAAACCTCGCACGTTTACCAGTGGTTTTTATCTTTAAAAGAGTTATATCTCCTAATGGAAAGGAGATGATAGACCCACGGGCTTCTTAAAAGCATCGGCCTCCTCTTGGGCATTATTCAAGGACCCTACGGCTTCTTAGAAGTATTCACAGCCTCCTCTTAGGCTTCGTATAATGATCTCTTCCTTCGGGAATGATAACCTCCTCTTGGGCTTCGTACAAGGACCCGTCGGCTTCTTAAAAGTTCCCAGCCTCCTCTTGGGCTTCGTACAAATTGTCCCGACGACCTCCTAGAGGTATAGGAACAGAACCTAGTCATCCTCATAGAACAGTCATTTCATAGAGTCTACTACTGTTTCTCGAAGCATAGTACAAAAGATAAAACTCTAGACATGGACATTCTAACTTCCTTGAGTCTCAAAGACATTCTCAAGCACCCTTCGTTAAATAGGAAGGAAACCCGCAGACTCGGATAGTCTCGATACCCTTTGGATTTCCCGTTTCCTCAAAGAGAAGGAAATATCCCTGATCCTCAAATTAAATCCCTGTGTACAGTGTTACTCATATAAGAACTGATTTTCTCTTTTAAATCAGTATATTGGATCTGCCACTCAACTGAAACAGTTACAATAGCCTCCATCTCGGGCTTCGTACGAGATACCAAAATTCTCCCCAGTGGAGTCAAAACAACCTTTTCGCCTCTCTCTCGGGCTTCGTACGAGATACAAAAACACTCTCTTACTGAGTATAAAAGATTCTCCAACTGAGTCAACTCTTTGCTAGCCTCCTCTTAGGCTTTGTATAACGATATGCCCCACTGGGTCAAAAACCTTTAGCCTCTCTCTCGGGCTTTGTACGAGACACAAAATAGCCTCCTCTTAGGCTTTGTATAATGATTTTCCTAGCGGAAATTAGCCTCCTCTTAGGCTTTGTATAAGAAAACCACTGGTTGATCCAATCAACCTTTTAGCATCAAAGCTGTGCCTCGTTCACAGTGCACAAACATCAACAACTCCTTTCCCTTCATCTAATCGCTGTAAGCGGCAAGCCTCTGGATCATCTATATCCATGCCACTGTCCCTCTTTTAGCATGAGAAATTCCTAAGGAAAGATGGCATTGCTCTACACTGAGTTAAAGTCTTCTCCTTCAGGTTAAAACCCTTTCTTCGGAAATTATGGCATTGCTCGGATCCGCGTATCCCAGTTAAAGTAATTCTCCTTCTCCCCTCTTTAGAGATGACAAATTCTCTCTAAAGTCGAGGTCTTTCAGCTTCACGTCTTGGGCTTTGAACAAGACACAAATAGACTTTTCAGCTTCACGTCTTGGGCTTTGAACAAGATACAAATCACCTTTCGCTTCATGTCTTGGGCTTTGAACAAGACACCAAAACACCAATTTCCTCCCATAGAATAGGAGGAACTACGAACGCTCTGATTTCCCTGTTTTGGTAAACGGGAATACGTAGGCATAAGATCGAAAGAAAAGATCTTAGCGAGCGCAATCAACAAAAAACCCAAATCCCATATCTCCGTCAATCAAAAGCAGTAATTCAAAAGCACCAGTCCTAACATCCTAATCCTTATTCCCCGCCAGAAACCTTCTACCCAGGTAAAAAGAAAGAAAACAGTATTGGCGAAAATGCAAATAACCAGTACAAAGGCCCCCCCACATTGATAGCATCCGTAACCGAACAGACCGCTGTTCAAACTCAGTATGCAAAGCAGGGTTAATTGGAGACATCTATTTCCCTTCCTTATTCAGCTCACAATAGGATAAAAAATGAATCGACCTGTAGTTTAAAGCTCAAACCGCAGAGAGCGACCAGCGCTTAAGAACCGCGTCCAAAATCGCTCGCTACATTTCCACATCAAATTTCTCCCACTTCTTCTATTGTCCTCTTCCTTTGATAGGCTTGATCCAACTACCTGTTGGCACATTCGCAGCTGGTTTGAGTGTACTTGGCCTAACTCCTGGTACTTGGTTTTTCAACCCTGTCGAAAGTCGTCTATGGTCAAAACTTTTGGGACCTTTATTTACCTTCTGCCCCCAGCTTCCACCAGCTTTTTTTACACCTTCTAACTTGTGGGCAGCTTTCTCATCAAAAATGGCGCTGCATCTAGGACATAGCATTACTCCATAACCTTTCTTCTGGCAACGGTGCAGAAAATCCACAATTGTCTCCTCTTGCTTAAGATAAGCTATTTTGTTGCGCTCTTCTTGTTCATCTGCCTTACTCACTGCTTTTTGATCTGTAATTTCGACCATATTGACATCAATTTTATCCTTTAAGCGCATCTTGGAGAAATGAGCTTCAAGACTTTCAGTGGTCTTCGCCAGACAACCACCACTTGCTGTTGCTATTTGCAGCTTTTTGGGAAGCCTTCTGCTACGCAGTCTTTTCAGCTTCGACCATTTCCTCAGCATTGACTCTTTCAACATCAGGAGATGTCTTGAAGAATTGTTCAGCAGCCATACATATCCAGTTTTCTACCAAACAACCATCCATGTCTATCATCTCTCCTACCAATAGCATGTCATCTTCCAACTCTTTAACAACTTGGACTTTGGGGGCGTTCCTGCCCATAGCCTCGTTGGTACTGATACTGCCTGAGCTAGCATCAGATTCTTCAACCAATTCGACCATGTTAATGCCCTCAGTGGCATTTATCTTCAATTCGCTTACTGCCAGCATTATCCATCTCAACAAACTTGTCAGCAGCTTTTTTGGTCACCAACATTAAACTGGCCCCATCAGCATTCAAGCCATTCGCAGCCTTATTAAAACCTTCAGTTACCACAGGATTGGTGGCGAAGTCCTCAGTGACTTCCACCATGTTGACTGACTGATCAAATCCTTCTGTGGCTTCGACCATCTGAACCTCGTGAGGCTCTGTATAGTTAGCCTCTGCAACTTGCAATGGGTCAGAGTCAATTTTCATCTGAGCTTTGCCTTTGTCACCAAACTTCAGCCTCCCTTCTTGAATAACATTTTGCACCAAATCCCTGAAAAGAAAACATTGAGAAGTTTTATGATCCAAAAAATTATGGTACTTACAAAAACCTCTTTTCTTTCTTTGTTCTAAAGGTGGCACCTTAGCACCAGCAGGCACTATCATTTGCCCATCTTTAACTAACAAATCAAAAATTTTGTCACATTTAGTGACGTCGAAAGTGTATGTTTTCTTAGGAAATTTGTCGTTAGATTCGACAGGATTTTTTCCATTTGAAGGAGCTAATAATTTGCAGGCATAAGGTGGACCTTGCTTTAACTCAGCAACGTCAACCTCATTTCCGTCGAAATAAGATGTTTCATCATACAAATTCTCCACATCTTCATTACATTCGACAAAGGCTACTTTTTTACCCCTGCTGAATTTAGCCTTTTCCTCTTTTAGCCTTTCTAGCTGTCGGACTCTATCAGCTAACTGGGCCATATCTCTAAGATATTGGGTATCTAATTTCTTCCTAATGGAATAATCAAGACCCCCAGCAGCCATTCAACCAACTCATGTTCTGGTACTTGTGTAAAGCACCTGACTTTAAGAAGTCGAAACCTATTCAGGTAATCATCAATTGGCTCAGTAACTTTGCGTTTGATGCTAGCCAATTCTTTCAAACTAATCTTAGTTTGCCCCATGTAGAACTGTTCATGAAACAAATGCTCTAACTGGGTCCAATTGTATATGGAATTTGGAGGCAAAGTAGTGAACCATGTGAAGGCATTCTTGGTAAGGGAACTTGGGAAGTACTTGATCCTAAGGCTTTCGTCAGCTGCAATTTCACCTGCTTCAATCAAATACCTAGCCACATGTTTGACAGTAGATTCAGTAGTATCTCCTGAAAACTTGCTGAACTTTAGAACCTTCGTCCTAGGGGGTAATTCTGCTTGGAGAATATAATCCACTATAGGTGAAGTATAATTTGGCCTTGTGAAGCCAAGATTCACACCATTTCTGGTCATTATCCTTTCAACCATGGCTGCGAGATTATTTTCTTCTGCTTGATTTTGATGTCGAACCTGTCTAAGGAACTGATCAGCATTTTGGTTCCTGTTCACCATCACTACTGGCTCTTCCTCTATCTGGATTGGCATCTGGTTTCTTGGTGGTTCGACTCTAAAATGATCAATCATCTCTTAATCTTCCAAGTTCACCTCAGGTACATGACGTGGATGACGTCTTGGGATATCTTCGACAACAGTTGCTCTTCGATCCGCCGCAGGTACTCCCATGAAATCAGCCATGCGTGCCAATTGTGTAGCCAATTGTTGGTTAGTTTGAGTCGTATTCTGAATTAAGGGTTGAAAAACTTCTCCCATTGTCTGAGACAACGTCTGCACCATTTGCATGTTACTTTCATCCATCTGATGTCTCAAATAATTTATGGATGTATTTGTAAGACTAGGCGCTTGCACGGAGTAACCAACACCTATACTCTGATTGTTTCGACCCCCTGATCCTGATCCTTGTAATGGCGAAGACACTACATTCTCTGAAAATACAGGTGGAGCATTCTGCCGATTTTGCATCATTGATGTAGGCATACCATAGGGTTGACTCCTTGACCCTAGATGTGGAAAACCTGGATGAGGGAAATGCCGGTACATTGAATTTCCTCCTGGGGGTGTTGGTGAATTAGGACTTTGTGGTCCTATGTATTCTATCACAGGTTGAGTATATGATTTTGTGCATGTTGATCATGGTTCAGACACTACTAATGAAGGTGACGTCTGTCCTCCTGTCGAAGACACTGGTGATGGTGTGCTTTGAGACCCCATACTGCTACTTGACTGAGTGTTTGAAATACTCCCTTGAGGATCAACTTGTTGGTTAGCATTAGTTGCCATTCTCTTAGTGTATCTTCTCTTTGGTATTCCTTCATTTGTTGTGGCTAACTTCCCACTTCTCAATAACATACAACGAAAGTATTTCTTCACCAAGAAAGATAAGGTTAACAAAAAGTATAAAACTTAGCATTAGGTCCCACCGGGTGTGCCAATTTGTTTACTGTGAATTTTGGTAAACAACCTCTGGTCTATCAATTTTAAATAAAACTGACTAACTTGCAGGATCGACCACACAAATCCTAGGACATGTGCTAAATTTTAAGAGAGAGTGAATATAACTTGAAATAAAGGAAATGTAAACTGAACTCCACGTTCGACAATGCTGAAAAAAGAAACCTAAGTGAACTCCACGTTCGACTACTTGCAGTAAAGTAAAAGCTTGGAAGGAAAAAGGCTGTAAATAAAGAATGCAGAATTTAAAGGCGTCGAAAGTAATAGACAAGAAGTAAAAAGCTTTGAAAATAAGGCTTGAAGATAAAGACTTGAATTGATAAAAATGCAGGAAGATAAATTACTGTTGAAGATAAATGACAAAAATGTAAAAGTGCTTGAACTCCACGTTCTTGAATGTAAAAGATGCAGAAAAATAAATGACTGTCGAAAGTAAATGACGAGGAAATAAATGACTTTAAAAGTAAATGCAATGATGTAAAAGCTTTTGAAGATAAAATGCAATGAACTCCACGTTCTTGAAAATAAAGACTGGAATTTATAAAAGTGCAGTCGAAAGTAAATGCGGAAAGATAAATGACTTTAAAAATAAATGACTTGAAGATAAAAGACTTTGAAAGTAAATGCTTGAAGATTAAATGCTTGAATGTAAAGATGCAAGAAGATAAATGTCGAAAGCTTTTAAATGAAAGTAAAAACAAGGTTTAAAATAGACTTGACTGAAAATAAAGATTCAAGGAAAAGTTAAGACATGAAAGGTAAAGTTCAGGAAAATGTAAAGTGCTGAAACATAAACATGATGAAGATAAATTGCATTGATGAAATAAAGTGGTGTTACATTGCGTACATTCTCACGAACTCGTTTCTCTACACGCGAGTACTTTGAGTTTCTTTGAGTAACTTGTACAAAAATACGAACACCCCTATTCTATAGAAATAACTCCTATTTATAGTGCTAAGAAGTAACTACTAAGTGGTGGTTATGCTTCCAAACGTGTCCTCTTGGCGCCTTTCTCCATTTCAACTGCTCCCACGTTCAGCAACTGATCCTTTTGAAATTCAAACATTTGAAATTTTCCCTCCAGCCTCAATGTGATAACTGCAACGTACGTTTCAGCATTCTCACGGTCGAAGCATCTCCCAACACTTAGCCATTTTTTGAGGTTTCCAAAACCCCTATTCGACTCAGGCTTCACCAAAACTGGGTCGAAGCCTTCTTTACATTAACAATAATTTTTTAACTTAAAATAGCTTTGATTCTTTCTAGCGTCGAAAATGAGGGTTAACAATATGATAATAGATGAAATAGTTTGTTGTTATTGTTGTTGTTGTTATTGTTGAATGTGTATATGATAATAGATGAAAGAGTTTGTTGTTGTTGTTGTTGAGGTTGTTGTTGTTTTTGAAAATAAATGTCGACTTCATCGTATTCTTCATCTAGTGGCGAGGAAACTATGACAAGTGATACTCAAATCAAAAACAAAAGATCACAAAGAGGTGCCACTATGCTTACCAAAGTAACAAAAGTCCACAAATCTGGTATCAAATTTCCTATCGCGCTTGATTCGTATAATAGAGTAGTTGATGGTGAATACTCTTCTCTTTTTAAGAGTTATGTTGCATTCCTTGGATGTAGCAAAGTTAGTAGATTGGTATATGATTAGAAACAAGCGCCAACTGAGGTCAAAGATAGCATAGGGACACCTGAGGTCAAAGTTAGTATATTGGTAGATGAGTTTCTATAATTTCTAATACATTCTTATTGAAAGTAGTTGACCTTTTAATTTACGGATGGTGATAAGAACTTAAAAAAAAGTGGTTAACTCATGTTGGTACGTGTTGGAGGGGCTTTAAGTCATGGCTCAAGCATGACTACATTAGGAATCCTAAGATTGGTTTTGAGCGTCCATGGGTGAGGTATAGTTTTCTCTCGAAGAAGGTTTGGAAAAAGTTTCCAAAGGGTCGTCGTTCTGAGAAATTCCTGGTTAGTAATAGTCTTATTTATCTTGATAATTTTGATGGTAATGATTTATAGATACTAATCATATTTTCACTATGTTTATAACAGACTAAAAGTCAAGCAGGAATTCAAAGTAAAGAGAAAAGCATTTACCCCCGTAGATTATCTCGTGGGGGTTACAGAAAACTAGAGAAAAAAATGATGGAGGAAAAAATACAACAAATGGGAGATGATGACTCCATTAGTCGTGATCGCAACCCATCTCCACCGACAGGGCATGAGAAGTGGAAGAGAGCTCGACTAAGACCAAATGAAGAGTACACCTCAGATGCTTCAAGAGCAGTTGCTGAGAAAATTGTAAGTATGATTTATTGTTCGTATGTTATGTGTTATTTAAATGATGTGGCAATTACAATATTAATATTATCATGCATGTTGTGTAGGATGTGTTGGTTGAGGAGGCCCGTGGAGGCTCATTTGTTCCAAAATCACGACACGATATACTAGTCAAGGCTATTGGAACAGATGAGCATGGTGCGTGCGTTCGTGGTGTTAGAGAAGGCGTCAACATTAGATTATTCTTTGGTCCAACCAAAAAAAGCGCCGACAATGCCGAATTGCAAGAGCATAGAGAAAATCTTACTCTTGTTGAGAAGGAGTTAGAAGAGCAGAGAAAGATGTTAGAAGCCGAGCGGGAAAGTCGGAAGAAAGACATAGAAAAGTTAGAAGAGTTATATGCGGTAAGTATTTTATCTCAAATGCTAGTGTTTTATATGACATGTGTGATACATTGTGTTTAATCTGAAAAGTTAGAAAAGATATAAATGTGTTTATTATGTATTGATATATTATCCTAGAGAATAAGTGGATCCTTACCACAACGCACGGATGAAAATGATAATAATAATGTTGATGACCAAGTTCCCAAAACACATGGTGTTACGTCATGCTAGCACCAAAGGAAGCAATTGTTCAGCCTCCCCCGCTAAAGAGGTTAATGAGTTATTAGATCCTTCCACAAATGAAATCGCCATGTTATACATTTTGGTTGCGAAAAGTGAAGATCCGTATCCACTTTCTCTAGAGCATTGTCCATCGGTAGAGCTTTATTATGTTTATCCTATTGACATTCGAGATTTTCTCTATGGTGGTAATTGGTTGGACGTATGGATATTGCAACTTTGGTGCACGTAAGTATATACCTGAATATGCATGTCATTATAGTACATTATCATTTTATGTTTCCTTTACTTATTTTTTGAATTTTGTTTAACCATTTAGGTACATTCATCGTGTACGTATAGAGTTAAATAAGTCCAATATCTAGGGCATCTTGGATCCGTATAGTATTCGATGGACAAATAATAAGCCAAAAGATATTGAGACCTACATTTCGGGACGGTTAGGTCAAGGGGGAAAAGAATGTTACTTTGAACCATTTCTCAATGCGTAAGTAATTTTGAAATAGTGTTTTACCTTTTATAATTAATTTTGTTTTAGAAAATACTAATTATATATATGCTCATGTTTATTCAGTGATCATTGGAAATTGATCATCATATCGCTTAAGACGAATACGATAACGACATTGCGTTCATTACATCAACCACTTGAACTTAAAATAAAACAAATTATTAATAGGTAAGTTTCTGTTTATATAAAATTTTCAGTTACACATATTTTCTTTGACTTTGTAATTGGGTTAACCCGTAAAATATTTTCAAATGTATAGTGTTGTGCAGCGACACAATATGTTGAACAATGTTAGGAAAAAACCAACATTTATCTTGCCTAAAGTAAGTGACTATATTACTTGTGACATTCATTTTTATATATTGTTACATGCATGTGTGTTTATAACATTCATGAAATTAATTTTTATTTTTGTAGACGAGGAAACAACCAAAGAGATTCGAGTGTGTATAATGAAACACATGTTAAACATTGTCTTCGCCGACATTGTTGATAAATGGAATCAGGTATATATTATATATGTAATGAATTGTTTACAATACGCTTATGGGTCCTCAATAACGAGTTTAATCTAGTATATTTTATGTAGACTTTTAACGATGAAACACCATTCCCATGCGAAGACTTTGTAGTGATTCGTAAATGTTGGACGTATATGTTCAATGTGATTAAGGAATCTCAAACATGAGATTCATCTATAATATATATATATATATATATATATATATATATATATATATATATATATATATATATATATGTTTGATGTACATTTGAGTTTGAGTGTTGTAAATAACATTTTTGATTTGATGAAATAAATAAGTATTTGAGTTTTAGTGTTGGTAATATACAATTGTTATTTCCGTTATATTAAGGTTTGATGTATATTTGAGTTTGAGTGTTGTAAATAACATTTTTGATTTGATGAAATAAATAAGTATTTGAGTTTTAGTGTTTTAATATGCATCTTAAATTGATGTTTCTGTTCTGTTACAGTTTAAACAATACAGGTTATAAAATGGAAAATTTTCAAAATGCTGAAATTTATTTTTTTTAAAAAGCATATAATTTAACAACGGTGTTTAATTATAACAGTGGTTGCATAGTGGAGAATATATAATATAACCACGGTTTTTATAGAAGACCCTGATTATATACTTAAAAATACGCTGGGATTTGAACTTGGGACATTTTATATATGATAACAGTTTTGTTATTAATCGTGATAATATATCACGCGCGTTCAGATTTTCCACAACAATCATAAGACCGTGATTGTAAGTAGCGCATATACAACCACACCCTACGTAACAACGGCAGGTCACGCGTGATGTTATTCCTTTTCCAATCGTTGTTGTATATTTTTTTCATAGTAGTGATCCAACCATAATGAAAAGTAGTAAGGTCATTGGTTCGATACCCAATAACGTCATTTTTGGTGTTTTTTAAACTAGATAGCGCGCTACATATCACAATGATTGAAAGAACCAACCATGGTGAAATATTATGTTTTTTAAAATATATACTTTTTTATTTTACAAAAATATCATTATTATAACATGTATTTTTGTGAATCAAAACAAATAAAAAATAACACAACAATACATATGTGAATCAAAACCCAATTGGTAACTATTTTGAACAAAAAATATGTATTACTACAAAACCAAAATGGCACCAAAACTACGTGTATTTTATACATCATTACATCAAAAAAGAAAACAGCCAACATACAAAATTATTGAACACCAGATTCATTATTTTGAAGGAAGCAAGATGCACAACCTGACTCGTCTTTTGGTGTCTTGTCTCTAAACACCTATAATTTCAAATAATAATACTTGTTAGTATATAACACTTAGAAACAAACAATAAAGTATGAATAAACAATAAAAAATACCTACTTGTTAGTGTTCCTATATGCCTTCTTCATGATCATAACGAATAGCATGCACATCATTTATTTCAACTTCTTCATTCATTGTAGGCACATTTTTTGCGAAAGAAGGGGTCTCAGGAGTATTAAAATTTAAATCATGACTTTAATACTTATGAGGAATGTGTTTTCCTTGGAAAACAATTTAACTTATTGTCATACCCTAAATTTTGACCCTAAGATCCCACATCATTTGCATTTCATTGGCATCATATGTGTGTATACTCTTATGCATCACTAACCAATTTGGAGATACAAAGATTGTTGTTTGTTCCATTTGGTTACAAATTAGGGTTTTGAGCCTCAAACAAAGGATTCAAGCAAAGGATCAATCAAAGATTGGCATGACCTTTAACCTATCAAGTCTCTCATTCATCCATAAAGATCAAGAGGTCTCCTTCATCAAGAATCAAGCACAAGTATGCATCATTTCAAGTGGATCAAGCCCCAAAATCATCTGAGTCACCAAATTAGGGTTTTGGTTTATCAAGGTCTCCAGAGAGAAATTTTCATCTAGGCATAAGCCAATACCTCGAGATATGGTTCAAGGAGCTCAAATATACCTTGAGAGTCCATTCATAAGTTTAAAATTGCCTCAGAGGATGCATCCATTAAAAATCAGAAATTAGGGTTTCTCTGCACAAAATTCATCTGATACCCAAAGTTAAAAGTTTGACTTTTTGAGCAAAATTGATCATCAAGGACTATTATTCAAGAAAATTTGATCCATAGTTGCATTTAATCAAGGATTAATCAAGAAATCAAGGTTACTTGCAAAAGAAGCAAAATTGAAAAACTTGAAAATTTCACTAAGTTATGGAAATTCATGTTCAAATACCCAACTTTACAAGGCCATAACTTGTGATCCAAGCAGCCATTTTTTCACTCCAAAGCTCAACTTTACAAGTCCATAACTTTAGAAGGCCATTTTTTTCACTCCTAAGTTATGGAAATTCATGTTCCCCTCCTTAATTTAACATTGCACACTATGGTGTATAATTTATGTGCCCCTTATATAATGACACATCCTTGTCACTACATAAAGTATCATAAATATGGGTTTTCCTAAAAGAATCTTATCTAATATCACATATCATATCTTCTAGTCTATCATCCATATCTACATCAACTTCATGTCTTTGTGATGTCGCAGTTTGGTTTTTATATACTTCACCATGCCATGTTCATATTGTATACTTTTGACAAAATCCAGCACAACCTAGGTGATGGGATATTACTTTCTTTTCGAATTAGTTGGTATTCCTGCATATAACACAATAACAATAAAAGATTCCATCATTGTTAGGAATGTTTTATCTATGAATTCAAGGAATTTAAGAACTTCTTTCATACACCAGACCTAATCTATTAGCTTTTATCCAACTACGATCCATAATATATTCTAAAATTTATATTAAATGCTTGTAAAATCATTTAACAATACAACAATACAACAACACAATAACAATATCAATACAATTACTTACTAAGTCACTTATCAACAGTATGAAAATACAATATATAACAATATTAATAGAACATACAAGAACAACATTCTGAATAACACAATAAGAATCTCAATACAACAATTTATTATAAGACATTTTAAAAAATATAGAAAACTAATATATATATATATATATATGATCGTACCTAGATCAGATAGTTATGCAGTGGCCAGCAATATCGTATGGACTTCAGCTCCGATGATGAGGATACGGCGCGGGGGGGGGGGGGGGGGGGGTGTACCAGCAAGGTACTCCGACGCTCAAGTAAGAAAAAGGAGAGTAAGCAAGTACAGAAAAGCAGGTGTAAGGGTTAGAAAGTAATGTGACCTGACCCTCTCAAGTGAGAGGGTATTTATAGAGAGCCCCCAGCGCGGGGCCAACGGTTACTTGCCCTGGGCTAGATTGCAAGGCCCAATCCAAGTAACTGCCAGGGTTTACGTGGCGTAGTGAAGACCAGCACGTGGTCTTCGCCCTGGTGTAACGGTCCCTAAATCTCCGGAAGTAGGGCAGACCGATTCCTTCGGGAGTGGGAAGTTATAGGAGAACGTGTCCTCGCAGGGAGAAGCGCGTGGAGGTCGAGGATAGTGAGGTTTTCCTCGACTATAAGCTTCTTCCCGACATCAGCGTTCGCCCGGTGACTACCGAGCGGAGGACACGCAGGGTCCTCGTCGCTGCGAAGCTGTGCTCGGCGCAACCCATGGAAAGAATCACGCTGGGCCGACCTATTACTGGATTGGGCATGCTCGACGGTTGGGCAGACCGCGGCCCAGTCCGGAACAGGAGCCCCCTAAGTCGTTGCTCCGAGATGTCGGAGTAATGACTTAAGGATCGGCTCGACGCAAAGCCCCTCGTTCGAATCTCCTCGATACCTTTTGTCGTATGTGTGTCGACGATGAAGTGTCTTCGAGCTAAAACGTAACGAGGAGGCCACGAGCACGGGGTGTTAAGCGGGCAGGCATTTGAGACTCTGCTCGACTCGTGAAGACGGTAACGCGTGGAAGACAAAAGGTTGTAATGCCGAGGAGCAAGGCGGGTGAAGAGGTTAACGCGGGAACGCGTGTGCCACGTGTCGCCTGTCATTAATGCCTTAGGGTGGCTAGGCCTAGGGAACTCAAAATCCTAGGGACTCCTCGAGTCCCGTGAGGGGCCTATAAAAAGGGTTTTGAGTTCATGCCATTTGCACGTTTCCGCCTTTTTTTCTCCAGACTTCTCTTCTATTCACCGTCGTTGCTCCATCGCTGTACACCACCACGCTCCGCTGTTGTCACCGTACCGGTCCACTCCCTACCACCGTTTCAAGTAAGCTTTTAATCCCTTTCTGTTCCGTTTTTGTTTCCTTTGGTGGTTTTTCGGCAAACCGGTAAAGTTCCCGGCATGGCTGTGGAGCTTCCCGCAAGAAACGGCAGGACGTTTCTAGGGTTCCGTCTGATTTGACGGAGGCTTGGGATGAATATCCCGAGGACCCGATGGATACCTCAAGGACATGCGATGAATGCCCCGGGGAGGTGAGGTGAGAGAGGATCAG
Organism: Lathyrus tuberosus; assembly: GCA_022829125.1. Taxonomy (NCBI): domain Eukaryota; kingdom Viridiplantae; phylum Streptophyta; class Magnoliopsida; order Fabales; family Fabaceae; genus Lathyrus; species Lathyrus tuberosus. The sequence continues at coordinate 14,976,016 of JALAZF010000003.1, forward strand.
AGACCTGGAGAAGGTCCCTGGAAGGGGGTAAAGGTGTCGGGTAGTTCGCTGTTGCCCCGAGCATCTCCCGTGCTCTTGCTGCCCTTTCACTTGATCGGCGGTGGAAGAGTGGATTTGGTCGTGGCCAATGAATTCACCTATTTCCTCTGCTTTTCAGGTAAAAATGGTCGTGCGGCTTGCGGGGATTATCCAGATAGACACTGAACCCGACGTGGACTGCCCCGTGCAGCTTCCCGGGGAGGAGCTCTTGCGTCCAGCCGCCGACTGGGCCGGCGACGAGCCTCTACGCATTCGTTCACGTTTCACCGTCGACGACACGGACGCTTTCGCCATCGTCGAGGACATCGCCGAGGGCGAGCATGCGAAGTGGACGGTCTTCTAGCCTCGGGAACACCACCGTATCTGCTCGAATTACCATGGGTTAAGGTTCCCCATGTACGAGTTCGCCTTTAAAGAGGTCGGTATTCGTCTCCCTTTCAACAGCTTTCAGGTGGGGGTGTTCAACTGGTTGCACCTGGTGTCGTCTCAGCTCCATCCGAATGTGCTCGCCTTCATGCGGGCATTCGAGATCGTGTGTGTTGCACCCCAAAATTTGCCCTCCTTACTTTTTACTAACTGGCTTATGTTTCATTTCATTATCATGTATGCATATCATTAGCATGGGGTCAAGGTGCCTAAGGCAATCCAGGAAGGTCATATCTGGTCCATCACATCATCAAGGGTTCACAGGTGGCAAGGGATCTCAAGTGGATTACTCCCTCCTAACCAGTGCATGAATTAGGGTTTTGAGATTCTTGGGTTTATTGCTCCAATGGGCAAGCTCTTTGGGTTTTTATCATCAATAAATGGCATATCTTATCTTTATTGAAGAGGATACACATCATATTCAGAGGAATTTGAATTTGGAGACTGTGTTATTTCCTCCTAGACTAAGGGTACCAAAGCTAGGGTTTGCTATAAAGTCAGTTTATTTCTGATTTTTTGGGCAAGACTTGATTCCATGGTTTTCCTTGGGTCCCTGAGTATCTAGGAGTGGAAGATTGGCCATCAGTTTGATTCAGGAGAAGTTCAATTGGCCAATGGATTGAGAATCAGTTAACTTGGTCAAAAAGTCAACTGTGGTCAACACAAAGTCAAACCTCAAGATTTTTGGTCAACATCAAGATTATGGGGTGAAATTCATCATTTGATCAAGGGTTGATCACAATTCATCAGGGAAACCTCAGAATCATCAAGAATCAGGAGTTACTAAATTAGGGTTTTTGTAGGAAAAGTCAACTGTACTTTGACCAGGCCTAACTTCCACATACTTCATCAAATATTCCTCAACCAAAGCCCATCTTGAAGGAAATTTAATTCCCTACAACTTTGTGTCTCATAAGCCAAGGCCAGAAATGCTTCATTTGGGAGATATGAGCTAAGACATTATAGGTCATTTTGAAAGTCAACAAAAGTCAACCTTCTTCAAAAGCTCATAACTTGAACATGGAAGATCAAATTGACATGGGACCAAAAGGGTTGGTTAGAGGACATCTTGAGGTTTCTAAAAAGTATTAATTTGCATTGAGGAGCTAAAAATTGAAGGAGTTATGCTTAGTCAAAGTTGGGCAATTTTGAGGAGGTGCACAAAGCAAACTATGCCTAAAATCCAAATTTTGACAAATGGGCCATAAGTTTCTTAAAACAAACATAAACATAAAGCCATGCACGACCCAAAGAGCATATATTTGGTTTTTCCTCATTTTATTTTATTTTTATTGGATTTATTTAGTTAAAATTCAATAATAAATGAAATAATTCAAAAATAATTAACAATGGATTATTCAGGCCCAACTCACCATCAGAAGAGAAAACCCTAGTCTTTATAAGCCAATTCATGCTAGGGTTGAAAGGGATAGACAGGTGCAATTGGGAGAATTCTCACAAAACCCTAAAAGAGGATTCCTCACCAAAACTCACGATCCACAAGGAGATTCTTCAAACCTCTTCCACAAAGCTTCTCTTGATAATCTATAGAGTGCATATCAACCTCCATTTGCATCAAATAGCAAGAGTTCAGACCGTGCCATCTCAGGTTATCCACTTTTTGCATGATCACAAAACTTTCTTTTTTGATATGCATAAGATTGTGTGACTCCCACTGATCATCCTGATATAATTACTTTTAATTATGGATGCGTGTATGGCCTGTTATGTGAGTTTAAAGTTTTGAATCCCTACACTAATCCCTTCGTTTTTTGTTATGTGTTAATTATTTGTGAATTTGGAGGTCATATTTGGAATCCTCTTGGAATTCCGGTTCGAACGGTATACGGTTTGGGGTTTTCTGGGCATTTTTAATCTGCAGGTGGTGGTGGCAGGCGGCCGGAGCTAGGGCTCCGGCGACCTGGGAAGTTTCCGGCCGGTGAGGGGTCCAAGTGGAGAAGACGACCTCCCAGCCGTCTGATCTCTTCATCGTGCGGTCATCAGCACGCCATGTGTTGTTTTTTTTATTTTTTTTCTGAATTAAAACTAATGATCTGATGTTTATTCACCCATGCCAGCTACCGTGTGCTTCCAATGAGACTGCTCCATTTCGCTTACTTTTCATTGACTTTTGACTGGTTGACTCAATTATGTGCGCACGATGCATCAGACGGACAAGAATGTGCCAACACATTAAAAAACCCACGCGCATGGCACATGGGGGGCACACGGTGAACTCCCCGGTTTTTTTGTTTGGTCTGATGATTTGGTGGGCTGGGTTGCTATGCGCACCCCCCACGCTTTGGCCCAACCACAATTTCCTTTTCATTTCCTTGCTAATCACACCCCCAGCGCCTTTATTTTATTTTATTTTATTAAATCATTATAATTTCATTTTTAATTTTAAAAAAATACCTAAGTGCATTTAAAAAATCCTAAAAAATTTCATGCATCATATTTATTCACTTATAAAATTTTCACAAATTTTATTTTTTATTTTTATTTTATTCTTATCATTTAAATTAATTGTTTAATTCGACCTCTTTTTAGTTACACATCTTATGCATACTTGAATTTATTTATTTTAATTCTCCGCAATCATAAAATATTTTTCACTCGTTCTTTTTGCATTCATTCATTAACATACCAAAGTGCTTAAAAACATTTTTCTTGCATTTTTAAATATTTTTCATATGGCATTTAGGTCTTTCTCTTTGGCATGATTGAAACCTATCCCTTATTTGAATTTGTACGATTAGTTGAATGGCTAACATTTTCGATTTTTGCATGGATTTTTTATATATTGTTTGACTCTGGTTGAGGGTCCCTTAGGATTAATTTTAGAATTTTAGGAATCATTTTTATAATTATTGGGTTTGTTTTCAATTGAGATTTTCTTGCAGGCGCACCTTTGACTTTATATGATTACCTTGTTTGAAAGGCATTCATGCCAATGGCTTTAGGGGTGCTCTTTGATTTCTTTGATTCATGTTTGGTTCATTATTATCATTGTTTGCCGTTGTTTGATTTTCGTTCACCTCATTGCTCTAATTCATGTCTGTTTCTCACTAACCCTTTATGCAGGATCAGGGTAAGTTCCTTGAGGGTATGGATAAGTATCCATGGTTACCCTCACCTTTTCTTCTCTTCTATTTTTATCCTTTAGGATTTAGGTTATCGTCAAACCTCATTAACCGTAGGTCACCCATGCATGATAACTTTAGGACTCATAGTCTCCCCTTAGAGTTACCCTTGTGTCTTCTCTCTTCTCATCTCAAAATGTCTTCAAAACACTTAATAATAATAAGGTGTATTGCGCACGAGTGTGACGCCCCCAAACTATACCCCCAATTAACATGCAATTAAAGCACTAAAAGAAAATTCGAAATTTCGTCAGAGTACATTTGAATTCGCGGCATAGAAAGGGGAATCACATCAAAGTAACCAAACATACACATAACATGCAACACCTGCCCATAATGATATGCAACTGTGGGGTAGCAATCATACAGAGGAAACTTTGTTCCTTACGCCCACTTTTCAGAAATTAGAATTAAAGCGGAAAATCTAAAATCTGATTAACATATATACATATACACATATAAACAGTTTGTCATACATCAGGTAGCATATGTACAACCAAAATATATCATCAGATATACAAAATAATAGCACGCGGCCACCCTAACTACCCGGAGTCACATATCAGAGCCCACCGACCAAAATAATGAAGACGCAACGCTTCACAAAAAGGAATACCTCCAGCAGCTCTAATCTGCAACGCCTCATAGAGCGTTATAAAACAGCAGAAGGGTGAGAAAAACAACCATAATATAATTGAATAAAATTATATATATATAAACACAAAAATGTACAAGTAACACATTCTCACCACAACCACATATAACATAATACCGCACAATTCTCAAGCATCGAATACCATTACACACCACGCATATACCATACAATCATCAATCATATTCACAAATTCACACACAATTAATTCATGATTTATGCAATGCACATAGACCGACACAACGACTCTATACACATGCCATGCGGTACCGACTTCCATTGTCTCATGTCTCATCATCAGTTCACTCAGGAACTATTGGAACCATCGCTCGTTACTGAGAATCTCAAGTAACTCCCCGATCGGGCCTACGATGTTCACCCGTCGCTTTAGGTCCTCAGGCATCGCCTCATATTTTCGAGGCACACGACGTTATGGATTGCTTTAAGTCTCCAAAGGAGCCCACAATCGTCTATACCCATCGCTTTAAGTCCTCAGGCAGCGCCTCATATTTTCGAGGCACACGATGGTATAGCATATTCCCCTCGGGAATTAAACCGTCACTCAGGACGTTTCCACAATGCACATCATGATGCTTGGCATACAATGACTCATGACATTCACATTGCATCCATACACACATTCATAATCATGCACATTTATCAAATACCACACTTAGCATTTTCTTGCCTTTCGGCCACAAAGCATCATCACAACAGCACATAAGTCATCTCACGTACAAAACAACAACATACGGCATAATACACGTCAATTCCACACCATTAAAATGACAAAAATCGATAACCGACACTATTCACATTTCCCGACATAATTTAATCGGCTAACAATTCTCAAAACATCATAATCATAAAGTACAACTCGATACCTTTCCAACGACACCAAGAATTCAAAAATCGGATAATCGGAACCAAAGTTACGAACGAAAACGAAAAATGATATTTTGAAAAGTCACATTTTGCAAAAGTCCTGCCCATACGCGTATCACCATGAGCCGTACGCGTATGAGCAGAGATCTCATTTTCCCAAAGTTCACGTGTAAAAACCCATACGCGTAATTCCCTCTCTCGTACGCGTATTGCCCTAAAATGCTACGCGTATCATACGCAAATGGGCAGATGGCCGAGAAAACAAGCAGCCCATATGCGTATTGCCCTCATGGCTCGCCCACCATACGCGTAACGCCAAGGTTTATACGCGTATGAACATGTCCCATACGCGTATGACCTGGAAATCTCAGAAAAATTCTGCAGAACAATGTTCTGCGTTTTCTACCCAATTTCAACCAATTTTTCGCCTAAAACTCAGAAAATCACCAATTTGAATTGCAATAACACACAACCAACATGTATAGACAATCTAAAACACAATCAACACAAGTTTGGACACATTCAAATCAATTTCTAATCAATTATACCAAATATGGGTTTTACTCATTTTCTTCCAATTCAATCCAAAACAACAACAAACACACATACATAATCGTATACAATCATAGAATAATCGAGTTTCGCACCCTTACCCGATTAATCGATTCCTAGAAATTGTTCTTGATGATTTTCCACTCTTTCTCCAATTTTCTCTCTTCTCCTCTTTTCTTCTCTTTTTCCTTCTTTCTTCTTTCTTTCTCTCTATTTTTCTTTCTTTCCCTTTTCTATTCTAATTTCTTTTCTTTCTTACTAACTTAGTAAAAATATCTATGAAATGCCCAAAATGCCCCCACACTCAAATATCTCGCAAACGTTCCCAAAACGCGATAAAATATAATCACGACGAAAAATAACACATTTTCGCATAAAAGTCGGAAATAAAATAAAATAATAATAAAATAATCAAAAAGACTCAATAAAATAAAATTGGCAAAACGGGGCGTTACAATTCTCCCCCACTTAGAAATTTTCGTCCTCGAAAATATTACCTGATACAAACAACTCTGGATACGACTCCCGCATCCTACTCTCCAACTCCCACGTCAAATTTCCCTCAGCAGCGCCTCCCCACGCCACTTTCACAAGTGCAATCTCTTTGCCCCTCAACCGCTTCACCTCGCGATCCAAAATACTAACCGGTAAAGTTTCGACCGTAAGGTTATCTCTTACCTCAACCTCGTCCATTGGAATCACATGTGAAGGGTCCGGAACATACTTCCGAAGCTGTGAAACATGAAAAACATCATGCAAATTCGACAGATTCGGCGGCAACGCCACACGATACGCTACAGCACCAACTCTCGCAGATATCTGGTAAGGACCAATAAATCGAGAAGTAAGCTTCTTAGATTTCAAAGCACGACCAACGCCCGTTACCGGCGTAACTCTCAGAAATACGTGATCACCCTCTTGAAACTCATGATCCTTCCGTCTCCGATCATGATAACTCTTTTGTCTATCCTGAGAAGCCTTCATTTTCTCACGAATAAACTTTACCTTTTCCGTCGTTTGTTGCACCAAATCCGGTCCAACCACCGAACTTTCACCTTTTTCGTGCCAACACAACGGCGTTCTACATCTTCGTCCATATAAAGCCTCAAAAGGTGCCATTCCAATACTAGAATGGAAACTGTTATTATACGTGAACTCAACCAAAGCAAGATAACCGTCCCACGCACCACCTTGTTCCAAAACACACGCTCTCAACAAATCCTCCAAAGACTGAATCGTTCTTTCGGTCTGACCATCAGTCTGCGGATGATAAGCCGAACTCAACCTCAATCTAGAACCCAAAGCCTTCTGTAAACTTTCCCAAAATCTCGATGTAAACCTAGGATCTCGATCAGAAACAATACTTAAAGGAACCCCATGCAATTTCACAACCACACTAATATAGATCTCAGCTAACTGTTCCAAAGAAAAACTGATGTCAATCGGAATAAAATGCGCCGATTTAGTCAGCCTGTCAACAATCACCCAAATAGCATTATGATTTCTTTGCGTATTCGGCAATCCCGTTACAAAATCCATCGAAATGCTATCCCACTTCCACTCAGGAATATCCAATGATTGCAACAAACCACTAGGTCTCAAATGTTCCACTTTCGATTTCTGACAAGTCAAACATGCATACACAAACTGAGCCACATCTCTTTTCAAACCAGACCACCAGAAAATCTTCTTCAAATCTTGGTACATCTTATTCGCACCCGGGTGTATACTTAAATTACTCCGGTGTCCTTCCTCCAAAATCATTCTTTTCAACTCCGCATCATCAGGAATACAAATACGACCACGGAATCTCAAAACACCAAAATTATCCACCTTGAAATCCACATTCTCATTCCTCATCAAATCAACGAATTTCAAATCCAACTTTTGTTTCTCACTAACCGACAACAAAAATTCATTAGTAACTTTCAACATTCCAAGCCTCACACTAACCGATGTCACTTCACATACCAAACTCAAGTCTCTAAACGACTCCAAAAGTTCCCACTCTTTCACCATCAATGCGGACATATGCAACGATTTTCGGCTCAATGCATCGGCTACCACATTAGCTTTACTAGGATGGTAATTCAAGCCAAAGTCGTAGTCTTTCAAGAATTCCAACCATCTCCGATGCCTCATGTTCAACTCTTTCTGATCAAATAAATATTTCAAGCTTTTATGATCACTAAAGACCTCGAACCTTGCACCATAGAGATAGTGCCTCCAAATCTTCAACACAAAAACCACAGCCGCTAATTCAAGATCATGAGTAGGATAGTTTTTCTCATGAACTCTTAACTGTCTTGAAGCATAAGCTACAACTTTACCTTCCTGCATCAGAACACCACCCAAACCAATTAAAGAAGCATCGCAATACACAACAAACGGTTCATTAGGATCAGGTAAAATCAGAATAGGAGTTGTCGTCAATCTTCTCTTCAGCTCACAAAAACTTTCTTCACATTGAATATCCCAAATGAATGCTTTTCCCTTACAAGTCAACTGCGTCAAAGGAAGAGCTAGCTTAGAAAACCCTTCAATGAACCTCCGGTAATAACCAGCCAAACCCAAAAAGCTTCGAATCTCGGTAACGGATCTAGGAGCCTCCCATTGTAGAACTGCTTCTACTTTAGATGGATCCACAGCAATACCATTACCTGAAATTACGTGCCCAAGAAAACTCACCTCAGACAACCAGAATTCACACTTGGACAATTTGGCAAAAAACTTCCTTTCCTTCAAAACCTGCAAAACAATACGCAAATGCTCTGCATGTTCCTCACGAGACTTAGAATAGATTAAAATATCATCAATAAACACCACCACAAAACGATCCAAATGCTCGTGGAAAATACGATTCATGTATTCCATAAACACACCAGGCGCATTAGAAACCCCGAACGGCATCACCGAATATTCATAATGACCGTAACGTGTTCTAAAGGCCGTCTTCTGAATATCCTCCTCTTTCACTCTTATCTGATGATACCCCGATCTCAAATCGATCTTACTAAATACACAAGCACCAACCAACTGATCCATCAGATCATCAATCCTTGGAAGCGGATATTTATTCTTAATCGTCACTTTGTTCAACTGGTGATAATCAATACATAATCGCATACTCCCATCTTTCTTTTTCACTAACAAAACTGGAGCACCCCAAGGAGAAACACTTGGCCTCACGAACCTCTTTTCCAATAACTCATTTAACTGCTTTTTCAACTCCACCAATTCAGACGCCGACATTCTATAAGGTGCCATAGAAACAGGTCTAGCACCAGGAACTAGATCTATCGAAAATTCCACCTCTCTCACCGGCGGTACATCTGAAATATCATCAGGAAACACCTCAGGAAATTCGCACACAACAGGAAACACTTCAAGAGAAACTTGACTATCCACAGTTAATGATGCAAACAAACCAAACAACTGAGCTTCATCCGCCAAAAGTTTCTTCAACTCTTTGGTAGATAAGAAACTCGAGTCTTCGTCTTCCTCAAGAGAAGGAAACCTTACAAGCTTATGATAACAGTCAATGTGCACCCGATTAAATTGCAACCAATTCATTCCCAACACCACATCTAAACCTTCCAACGGTAAACACACCAAATCCATCGCAAAGTCTTTGCCATAAATGGTCAAAGGACAACTCAAACTCACCAAAGAAGTAGTTACTGATCCCATCGCTGGAGTATCAATAACCATCTCACCATCCATTGAAGACAACCCAAGATTCAAACGTTCCGCGCACTCAGACGAAATAAATGAATGAGTCGCTCCAGTATCAATAATAGCAATTAAAGGCGTATTATTAATAAAGCAAGTACCTCTTATCAGACGATCAGCACTTGAAGTCTGAGTTCCCGCCAATGAAAACACTTTCTCACTAGTCGGAGCTTTCTTCTGATTCGGACACTTCGAGCTAATGTGACCAGGTTCCCCACAGTTATAACACTTCACTACATTCTTCCTTTTACAATCAGCTAAAACATGTCCGATACCACCACAATTAGAACACTTATCCACTATCTTCCTACATTCCATCTGGCGATGACCCAATTCACCACATTTAAAACACCTAGGAGCATTAGACATACCTCCTCCACTTGACCTTCGATCAAGATTACCCCTTTGTTTACCTTTATCAGCCGGTGACACATACGGACCACCACGGAACTGTTGTTTCCCTTTTCTGTCACTTACACTTTTATAGTGAGCAGAACGAGCCTTACTATCTTCATCATAAATCCTACAGCATTCCACCAAATCAGCAAACCTTCAGATCCTCTGATAACCAATAGCCTGCTTTATCTCAGGACGCAAGCCACTTTCATACTTCACACACTTTGAAAATTCAGCAGTCGCTTCCACATAATGAGGATAAAACTGCACAAGTTCCACAAACTTAGCAGTATAGTCAATAACCGACATATTACCTTGTTTTAGTTCTAAAAACTCAATCTCCTTCTTTCCTCGGACATCCTCGGGAAAATACTTCCTTAGAAACTCTCGGCTAAACACCTCCCAAGTGATCTCTTCTTCCTCCTCCTCAGCTTCCAACACCTGACGAGTATTGACCCACCAGTCATCAGCCTCTTCGTGTAACATATGAGTGCCCAGCCTCACCTTGACATCATCGTCATCACAATCCATTACCCTGAAAATCCTCTCAATCTCTTTCAACCACAACTGCGCACCATCCGGATCATGTTTCCCTTTAAAGACCGGCGGCTTATTCTTTCTAAACTCATCATTTCCGGCAGCATTCGGTGCACCCTGCACAGCTCATGCCATCGCTTCCATCGCAGCAGCCAAAGCAACATCATTACGACCAGCCATATTCTGTTAGTCTAAACACAGAAACTATGGTTAAAGAACAACTCGTCCAACACAACTCGCCCAATATGCCAGACACAACTGACACGGACTGGCTCTGATACCACTTAATGTGACGCCCCCAAACTATACCCCCAATTAACATGCAATTAAAGCACTAAAAGAAAATTCGAAATTTCGTCAGAGTACATTTGAATTCGCGGCATAGAAAGGGGAATCACATCAAAGTAACCAAACATACACATAACATGCAACACCTGCCCATAATGATATGCAACTGTGGGGTAGCAATCATACAGAGGAAACTTTGTTCCTTACACCCACTTTTCAGAAATTAGAATTAAAGCGGAAAATCTAAAATCTGATTAACATATATACATATACACATATAAACAGTTTGTCATACATCAGGTAGCATATGTACAACCAAAATATATCATCAGATATACAAAATAATAGCACGCGGCCACCCTAACTACCCGGAGTCACATATCAGAGCCGACCGACCAAAATAATGAAGACGTAACGCTTCACAAAAAGGAATACCTCCAGCAGCTCTAATCTGCAACACCTCATAGAGCGTTATAAAACAGCAGAAGGGTGAGAAAAACAACCATAATATAATTGAATAAAATTATATATATAAACACAAAAATGTACAAGTAACACATTCTCACCACAACCACATATAACATAATACCGCACAATTCTCAAGCATCGAATACCATTACACACCACACATATACCATACAATCATCAATCACATTCACAAATTCACACACAATTAATTCATGATTTATGCAATGCACATAGACCGACACAACGACTCTATGCACATGCCATGCGGTACCGACTTCCATTGTCTCATGTCTCATCATCAGTTCACTCAGGAACTATTGGAACCATCGCTCGTTACTGAGAATCTCAAGTAACTCCCCGTCGGGCCTACGATGTTCACCCGTCGCTTTAGGTCCTCAGGCATCGCCTCATATTTTCGAGGCACACGACGTTATGGATTGCTTTAAGTCTCCAAAGGAGCCCACAATCGTCTATACCCATCGCTTTAAGTCCTCAGGCAGCGCCTCATATTTTCGAGGCACACGATGGTATAACATATTCCCCTCGGGAATTAAACCGTCACTCAGGACGTTTCCACAATGCACATCATGATGCTTGGCATACAATGACTCATGACATTCACATTGCATCCATACACACATTCATAATCATGCACATTTATCAAATACCACACTTAGCATTTTCTTGCCTTTTGGCCACAAAGCATCATCACAACAGCACATAAGTCATCTCACGTACAAAACAACAACATACGGCATAATACACGTCAATTCCACACCATTAAAATGACAAAAATCGATAACCGACACTATTCACATTTCCCGACATAATTTAATCGGCTAACAATTCTCAAAACATCATAATCATAAAGTACAACTCGATACCTTTCCAACGACACCAAGAATTCAAAAATCGGATAATCGGAACCAAAGTTACGAACGAAAACGAAAAATGATATTTTGAAAAGTCACATTTTGCAAAAGTCCTGCCCATACGCGTATCACCATGAGCCGTACGCGTATGAGCAGAGATCTCATTTTCCCAAAGTTCACGTGTAAAAACCCATACGCGTAATTCCCTCTCTCGTATGCGTATTGCCCTGAAATGCTACGCGTATCATACGCAAATGGGCAGATGGCCGAGAAAACAAGCAGCCCATACGCGTATTGCCCTCATGGCTCGCCCACCATACGCGTAACGCCAAGGTTCATACGCGTATGAACATGTCCCATACGCGTATGACCTGGAAATCTCAGAAAAATTCTGCAGAACAATGTTCTGCGTTTTCCACCCAATTTCAACCAATTTTTCGCCTAAAACTCATAAAATCACCAATTTGAATTGCAATAACACATAACCAACATGTATAGACAATCTAAAACACAATCAACACAAGTTTGGACACATTCAAATCAATTTCTAATCAATTATACCAAATATTGGTTTTACTCATTTTCTTCCAATTCAATCCAAAACAACAACAAACACACATACATAATCGTATACAATCATAGAATAATCGAGTTTCGCACCCTTACCCGATTAATCGATTCCTAGAAATTGTTCTTGATGATTTTCCACTCTTTCTCCAATTTTCTCTCTTCTCCTTTTTTCTTCTCTTTTTCCTTCTTTCTTCTTTCTTTCTCTCTATTTTTCTTTCTTTCCCTTTTCTATTCTATTTTCTTTTCTTTCTTACTAACTTAGTAAAAATATCTATGAAATGCCCAAAATGCCCCCACACTCAAATATCTCGCAAACGTTCCCAAAACGCGATAAAATATAATCACGACGAAAAATAACACATTTTCGCATAAAAGTCGGAAATAAAATAAAATAATAATAAAATAATCAAAAAGACTCAATAAAATAAAATTGGCAAAACGGGGCGTTACAACGAGCCTTAAGTATGGGGAATGAGAAATGAGGGGCTTCCTCTCATCTTTCTAGAGTGCTTAGCGAGCGTCCTGTCTTGGGACGATGCGTTAAGTATTCGCCCCTGTGCCCTAGACTCTGGTGCAATGCAGCTTAGGAACTAACTTAAGCCACTTCTGTCCTAAAAAACACAAACCAACCTCAAACTTTTTTTTGTCCTTCGGGACTTCCAAACTTAAAGGATATTTTCAAAAAGGGCACGTTACTTTCCGTCTGAGTCGCAAACAGGCATCGACCCCAACTGCCGGATGCGAACTTAACGTCGCTCATAAAAAACACAAAAAGAACTTGGTCCGAACTACGTTGACTCTGAATTCCCCATTGCACACAGGGGGTACGTAGGCCTAGGACGTCGACGTCCTACCGAGTCGGTCTTTGTCTTTCCCTCTCCGTTTTAGTACAGCCCTAGATGATAGTATAACTTACCCTTAGAATAGACAACAAGCGTGGATCCCATCGAGTACGATGGACGCGTGGGGTGCTAATACCTTCCCCTCGCGTAACCGACTCCCGAACCCAGGCTATGGTTGCGATGACCATTCCTTTCCCTCTTCCTAAGGTTTATACAGTGTTCCCTTTCCCTCTCTTGGGATAAATTTACACGGCTGGCGACTCTGTTCTTTCTGCGCCACTCTCGCGTTTGTACCTGGATGAAAATCCTGGGAGCGACAGCTGGCGACTCTGCTGGGGACCCTGGTTTACCTATGCTGGTCCTTCCCTAAGCGAGTCAGTCCTAACACTTGCTTGTCTTTGTTCTTTTTGGGTGTTTGGTTTTGATTTGCTTTAAGTGTTGTATTTTTATTTTTTTTTACCGCATTTTCTGCATTTCATTTTCTATTACTGTCATACTGCTGTGCTGTGCTGGCTGTCTTTGTTTTGCAGGTTGGGTGGGTTTGAGAGTTAAGCCCAATACCAAGGCTTGAGAATACCCTAGGACTAGAGTGGAAAGTAGTGGGACCTACGTGCCCGCTTGGTACGTTTGTGTGTTCACGAAATTCACAACCAGACGAGGCTATCTTGGGACGCATTCTAATGTGTGTGTCTTGCGCATGTTGAGGTGTTGATCTAGAGAGCTGTCGACTCTGGTGACCGATCATTGAGGACCTTAGTGGAAACATCCCTCTTTAGTGGTGACAGTGGCAGACCACATCCTGTGGCAAACCCATTCGCACCCGAGGGCCCGCTTTGGAACTCGCATAGGACGGCCCCTACGTTTTGAAGAGAATCAGTGGAGGCACTCCTCGATTGACTTTAGTACTGTACCCCGAGGGATGAATGCCCCTCGAACGTAAGGATACTTTAGCAAAAGACGCTTACGAATAATATCATCACAGTCCCTTCGATATAAAGATCATAGTCCCTCGATGACCCTTCAAGTTGCCTACAAAAAATGATCTTGTCCCTCGATGACCCTTCAAGTTGCCTACAAAAAATGATCTTGTCCCTCGATGACCCTACGGAAAAATGATGGTAGTCCCTACGAATTGCTAAGGTATCCTTACATGTTGCCTCCTATGACCATTTGATGACCCTTCGCTGTCCCTCCACATCCAATAGATAGGACTACCTACCCACTAATGGTATGGATAGTGCTATCTCTCAAGGAAAATGATAAGTACAAGAAAGACCTCATAAATTAAGGGTAGGTAACTTTTAAATGCTCGCTCACAACTCAAAAAACAAATACTTTTCACACCTCACACTTTCAAAAATATTTTCAAAAACAAACACTTTGTATACATTCTTACACGAATTATTACAAAGCAACTTTTACGAAATATTTTCTAAACACACACCACATTTCAAAAAAAGCAAGTTAAAGTGAGCTAGCAATTAAGAGCCCGTAGATAACTACGGATGAAAAGGGGTGCTAACACCTTCCCTTTTCATAACTTACCCCCCGAACTCAAAAATCTTTTCAAAACGGTCTTTCCTGTTCTTTTCACCTTTCCTAAATAAATTGGATAAAAGAAAAGTCAGTGGCGACTCTTGCTAACCGCAACATGTTTTGCGAAAAACAAAAGTAAAAAGTCATTTCTCCACAGTACTATTGTTTCTCGACCTCAGTGCCAAAGCTGAGGACCTTCCGCCTTGGAGAATCAGTTGAGGCCTCCTCGATTGATGATGATGCCAAACCAGAAATGGTGAACGTATCATCATTTCTCGACCTGAGAGCCCGGGATACTGAACATCCTAGTACCTACACGTGAGAGGGGATGGGTGTTTGCAGGTTTGCAGGTAACCGAGACCTTCAACCTACCCTTATTCTGGATTTCTCATCAATGTCTGATTATGTGGGTTCCTCAGTGGTTCAGAGTTCTGGTTTGCTGGTTTCTCGTTCAGCTAACAGCACAGCACATCCAGCAGTGTGCCTTAACCCCATGTTTGCATGAACATATCATTTTTCTTGCATTCTGACGTGTTTGACATTTTTCAGGGCTTGCATCTTACTCTTGATTCCGGTTTTCTGAGGTTACTTCAGCATGGATGTTCGGAGAAAGAAGACTGTTGCCTATTCATTCCCAGAGCCGACTTTGACACTGATTCACAAATTGATTAATATGGCTGGTTCCGGATTTCGTACAGAGTTCAGTGGAAGGTATGGAAGACTTCTAAAATTTGTCTATAATATCTCCCAGTATGAGAAGGATGCTATTCACACGCTTCTCCAGTTTTACGATCCGTCTCTGCGTTGCTTCACTTTCCCAGACTACATCTTGGCTCCGACGTTGGAGGAGTTCTCATTTATTTTGGGAATTCCTATTAGTCATGATATAGTTTTCTTTTCTGAAGAACACCCCGGTATAAAAGATATGGCTGTCGCTCTTCATATTAGTGAGCCTGTTCTGAACAGCAACATTGCGGAAAAACAAGGAGTTAAGGGTTTCCTATTGAAGTTCCTATTTGATCATGCTTGTATACATGTCAAAGAGAAGAACTGGACTGCTTTCCAAGCTATTCTAGCTGTGTGTATCTATGGGATTGTTCTGTTTCTGAATATTCCTGATCTGGTGGATATGCACGCCGTCAGGATCTTTATTTCGAAGAATCCTATACCTACCTTGCTAGGGGATGTGTACCATTCAGTTCAGTATAAGAATGAGAATAGGCGTGGTAAAACTGTGAGTTGCTGTGCGCCGCTCTTAGCTACTTGGTTTCTGAGTCGTCTCCCTGAATCTGGCGCTTTCGTTGATACGAAAGATTCTCTGAAGTGGTCTAAGAGGGTTATGGGCCTGACTGCTGATAACATCGTTTGGATTAATCGTGACTTGCTAGGAATGGAGATCATTTGCAAATGCGGAGAATTCCCTAATGTTCCCTTAATAGGGAGGAAAGGTGGAATTAACTATAATCCCTCCCTAGCTATCAGACAGTTTGGCTATCCTTTTAAGAATCCACCCGAAGAGCGAGATGTCCGAGAATCCTTATTCTTCAATGGTATTGAGGATCAAGGGTTGATAAGGAAAGTTGTGAATGCTTGGAAACAGGTGACTAAGAAGGGTAAGATTCCATTCGGGAAAAGTAACAATCGGGCTTTCCATCCATATAAAGAGTGGATTAAGAAGAGGGCAGAAGAGGAGCTTCTCCCATTCCTGGTGGAACCACCTCTGTATCCTTTGGTGATCGAGCCTCCTACCACCGTTGAGTTGGAGAAGTATAACACATTATGGGCTGAAAAGGAAAGGTTGCAGGAAGAAAATAATGAGCTAAAGAGAGAAATTTATCAGTGGAAGCATGAGCGGGGTGAAGCTGTTCATACCGCCAAGTTGAAGACAGAGCTCCTTGCTAAAGCAGAAAAAGAGCTTGCTGACATGGTCGCATCCAGGGAAAGAATGAAACAAGCTTTGGATGGTATCAGTAGCGTTCTCAGGTCCAAGGAGGAGGAATTAGGCAAGGCTTTATTGAAGATTCACAGGTTCAATGATCACCAAGAAACTGCCATGGCTGAGAATAAAAGAAAGGAAGACGCTTACCTAGCTAAGATTGATCAGTTGAAGTCTACGCTCAAGAAGAAGAACGCCGAGATTCTAACAGGGATATTTAAGAGACAAGCTGTCCAAGATCAACTCAACAAAGCTATAGCCTCCATAGAGGAATTGAAAGTCCAAGCTGAAGTGAAGAAACCTAGACATGAGGGTCCTAGCATAGATGGTGCTACTGGAGAAGACGCTTGGGAGCTACATTGCCGATACTTGGATGGGATCATGCACATGAGAGACCTTCTCATTCAAGGGCTAATTCAGAGGCCGAAGCATCCCGATACCAGAAAGTTGTTCAAGGAAGTTCAAGACTGGTGCAGAAAGCATAATGGATGGGGGGATTGACACTTGTGGACTTTGATGATATTCCTTAGTTTTCTGTCTTCTTTCATTGTATGTGGATCACCATCAGGCTTGTTGGTTGGGACCCATGGTTTTATATTCAGACTTGTTATCTCGGATTTGTGATTGTTGACATTTGGCTTTCCTCTGGTTTTCTTAATATATGAGCAGAAGTTCCATTATATCTTGTTATTAAACCGGAATCAAGGGGTGGATCGCCCTGCTAATATTCAAACATGTTCATTTGCATTTACATATTCATAATCATTGTGCATAATCATTTTGCATGACAGGTGTTTATCTCCGGTATTCTTATCTTGTTCTCATCTCAGAATTGCAGACTTAACTCCTCAGGCCGTTCAGGGTTGATCATGGAGCAAGTTCAAGCTGAGTTGAGGGAAATGCGAAGCCAGATGGGGCAATTTGGGGAAGACATGCTCCAGAAGCAGAGGATGCTAAGGGAAGAGATCAATCAGATGAAGACTCAGATGGGTTTGATCATGGAAATTTTGAATAGGGTGTTGAAAAAGGAAGACAGTCCTGTGCCCGCTTCCACAGCAGAGGATCTCACTCCTCCCATCTCTTTGGGGTCTCCTCTAGACCATGGATTGCCTCGTGGATCCTCCCCACCGTCATAGCTTTTTCATCAACAACCATTTCTTGAGGGTCTTAATCCAGAAAAGCTTGAAAAGAAGTTTGATCAGATCCCGGTGCCATACGCTCAGTTGCTTCAGCACCTGCTCAAGTTTCAGCTGGTTGAATTGATTGCTGCGGGACCTCCACACACCAAGTTTCGTATGGGTTCCAACGTCCATGATAGGTGTGAATTCCATTCAGGGGCACCTGGTCATAATGTTGAAGACTGTAAGATGCTCAAGTATAAAGTCCAAGAGCTCATTGACTCAGGGGCAATCAAGTTTACATCAGTTGGCACTGATAAACAAAGTGATGTTACTCCCAGTGTTGCAAAGGGACTGATGACTCCCTCTTTTGCCAAAGGATCCACCTCGCGTCAGGGATCTCTTCCACAACCCTTGTTTGTGCCTCAGCCGAGTGCAGAAAGGAAAGTGCAGGGCCAAACTGGGCGCCCAAATCAGCACCGACAGCAGAATTATCAGCAACAGGGGCAATTGAGACCAAGAAGGCCCAAAAGGATAATTGATCCTGTTCCTATCCCTTATAGTCAGCTGTTTACGCGCCTGCTTAAGAAGTCTCTGATTCAAACAAGGGGTACCGCGCCAGTACCGTACCCTATTCCTCCCGATTATGACATGACTGCTAGGTGCGAGTTCCACTCGGGAACGTTCGGGCACACGATTGATGAGTGTAATGTATTCAGGCATAAGGTGCAAGACCTGGTGGACTCGGAGATCATTGTATTCACTGAAGATGATATGTACATCAATGGAAGCCTCCTTTCTCAAATGAACACTCAGTCTGCAAGTACGTCCGGGCAGAATTAAGCTTCCTCAGCAATAGCAATCTTCAGCTTCTTTACTGCATTTTCATTTGTAGTTTTTATTTTCTGTTAAAGCATCTTATGTATGCAAGACTTGTTTGTTTTTTATGATGATATTAATGCAATGAGTATGTTTTCCTTGAAGTAATCCATTCGTATTCACTCTTAAATGTTTATATGCACTGCAATATCAATTTTTCTTGTTAAGAACTCTTGAGGGAGGATGACGAAATAAGAACGCAGGTCTCTAATGGTACGCTTTTGGATAGAACCCTGTTGAGGATGTACAGGCATTGTTTCAAAACCATAAACACTGGAGAGATAAGGAGATAAACCCTCGTTAACCCCTTTGAGCCTCGGAGTAGGAGTTTCTTTCGTACGAAAAAACCCTCATATTTAACCCAGGGGCAGGGTAGGCGTCAGTTAGTTTGACCGAGTGCTCAAATTCCAAGGAGAGTGTGCAAGAGATATGAAACCCCGATGGTTATCCGTCAACAACTAAGGAGTGAGGCAGTCACAACCCTTTCAAGCAAGTAAGACAACCAGTGTCACACGCTTTGTTCAAAAGGGGAATAAAAAGAGAAAGCCTGCTAAGTCGAAGCTTGAGAACAAGCGACTTAGGCAAAAGTTAGGGCGTCCCGCTGGACTTCAAAATCGAAAAAACTCAAAAGAGTCAGTCCAGGCAAAAATTAGGGATAAAAAAAAAGAGAAAGAAAAAGCGAAAGGCGAAAGGCGAAAAGAAAATCCCCGATAAGAACAAATTCGTGTGATTACAGACAAAAGATAAAAGGGATGACTGTCACTCCAAAACCTCCTTAGGGGTCAAACCATTAGTGGCATAGGTTCCTTGAAGATCATAAATCTTTCGAGAAATGAGCGTTTGGGTCAGATTAACTGAACATAGGACTGGAGAACATCACGAAGAGTGGGTGGGCACCGATAAACTTTGAGCCATAAATCCTTTTTTCTGAAACCGTGAACCAGGCCACGTTACAACCCTCTAAAGTCCTAATTGAAACAGGGTTTATTCCGAGGGCGTACTTCAACAGGACAGCGTTCCTGACTCCTATAAGTTGTGTTAATAAGATTTGTTGGTATTGCATGTGCGCATTGTTTTGCCATTCAAAAAATCAAGGTCGCGTCCCAGCTAGCGATTCGTTCACAAGGTTGGGCGACGCATTTTCAATAAAAACTTCAAGGTTAACATGAGTGTTGCATTAGAATTCTCATAGATAACTTGTTCTGTTTGCATACATGTGCCTAAGCATCAATGTAGCTTACACAGTGAAAGTCAGTCAAGAAGCTTGATCCTGCCAAGTTGGGTTGCTTGAAAATTCCGAAGGACAATCATATCAAGGGGCATGCTGCCAAGAGACTCAGTGTAGAGTGGGCTCTCCCAGTAAGTCGTGTTAAGATGGAGCCAATCTGGGGCAGTCACGTCGAGAAAACTCTCCAAAGTTCAGTTATTCTGGGGCATTCATTCTAGGATCAGGGGCAAAGTCGCTTCAAAGCCCAAAGTGGGGCAGGCCACCTCTAGAGCATGGGAGATCGTCCACTCCTGAAAATGGTTAATTAAAAAACACCTCCTCAAGTTTCAAGGTACTAAAGAAGAGTATTTTCAAGTCATTACAATGTACGTCATGGATTATGAAGACTGGGGCAGTTATGTCGAGATGTGACAAATCTCTCTCCAAAAGTTTGAAGACCCTGGGGCAGTGCGAACGCCCGGTCTTCTGTAAAATCCTCTTGAGATGATTTCTTCCATTAGACCTGGTGGTCTGGGGCAAGGGGAAAGTTCAAAGGGCCGTTTATGAACATAGAGACAGGTCAGGTTGAGTGGCAACGGGATCATACTTCCCCAGCAGCTTGCTCTCCCCAGCGTTGAGATTGCACTCTCCTCAGCAAAGCAGACCTCCCCCAGCAGGAGACTTGAGAAGTATTTTCTCCGGATTAAGACATTTTTCCCCACAGAGTCTGAACGCTTCAGGAAATGTTTTTCTCAGCAGCAACGGTGCAATCTGATCCTCAACAGATAAGTAAGCTTGATGTTATCCACTAGCAGGGTGGATGTCAGCACTTACCGTTCCCCCAAGCAGAGTTTGGTAGTAATCCTCGCAACAGTTTGTCCAACAGGGGTTGACATCCCTAGCAGGTTTTAAGTCCAAGTGATATCTGGCACTCTTCTGATTCAGGTCGTGGCCTCCCCTTTCAAGGAGTTACGTATAATCCCCAGTAGAGCAGATGTTCTTTTGGAATTTCATCCCCAGCAGAAGTTGTTGGTCCAAAGATTCGGTCGGAGTGATCTTTCTCAGCAGAGTTCGTAGATTCAGAGGACAATTTATTTTTGTCATCAGCTGAATTGCTATTTCCTCTCCGGCATTTATTTTGCTGAAGGGACCCCTTTGCATATCATAAGCATTTGCATTGCATCCTCAAAAACATGGCATTTTCATTTGCATTCGAAGCATAAGCCAGGTTTGATACTTCCTTTGCCAGCAAGAGGTGGCATCACTCAGGAGATTTTGGAGGGACGCGTTCCTCATACTTGTACTCCCCGGCAGAGTCTTTTATTTAGACTTCTTCTTCCCCAACGGAGTCATCTCACCAGTAGGTTCTGAAACGAGGTGGTTTAAACAGAAGTTTTGTTTTCACGTTATGCCCAGTAAAGTCCACTTTATGTTGGTTATCCTTTGCGGGTATAATTGAGGTTGTATTCGTTTTGTGGGTGCGATTGAGGTCGTATTCATATTTTATTTGTGGGAGTGATTGAGGTCAGTCTTCCTTGGCGGGTATAATTGAGGTTGTATTCTTTTTGTGGGTGCGATTGAGGTTGTATTCGTATTTTATTTGTGGGAGTGATTGAGGTCAGTCTTCCTTGGCGGGTATAATTGAGGTTGTATTCGTTTTGTGGGTGCGATTGAGGTCGTATTCGTATTTTATTTGTGGGAGTGATTGAGGTCAATCTTCCTTTGCGGGTATAATTGAGGTTGTATTCGTTTTATGGGTGTGATTGAGGTCGTATTCGTATTTATTTGTGGGAGTGATTGAGGTCAGTCTTCCTTTGCGGGTACAATTGAGGTTATATTCGTTTTGTGGGTGCGATTGAGGTCATATTCGTATTTTATTTGTGGGAGTGATTGAGGTCAGTCTTCCTTGGCGGGTATAATTGAGGTTGTATTCGTTTTGTGGGTGCGATTGAGGTCGTATTCGTATTTTATTTGTGGGAGTGATTGAGGTCAGTCTTCCTTTGCGGGTATAATTGAGGTTATATTCGTTTTGTGGGTGCGATTGAGGTCGTATTCGTATTTTATTTGTGGGAGTGATTGAGGTCAGTCTTCCTTTGCAGCTATAATTGAGGTTGTATTCGTTTTGTGGGTGCGATTGAGGTCGTATTCGTATTTTATTTGTGGGAGTGATTGAGGTCAGTCTTCCTTTGCGGGTATAATTGAGGTTGTGTTCGTTTTGTGGGTGCGATTGAGGTCGTATTCGTATTTTATTTGTGGGAGTGATTGAGGTCAGTCTTCCTTGGCGGGTATAATTGAGGTTGTATTCGTTTTGTGGGTGCGATTGAGGTCGTATTCGTATTTTATTTGTGGGAGTGATTGAGGCCAGTCTTCCTTGGCGGGTATAATTGAGGTTGTATTCGTTTTGTGGGTGCGATTGAGGTCGTATTCATATTTTATTTGTGGGAGTGATTGAGGTCAGTCTTCCTTGGCGGGTATAATTGAGGTTGTATTCTTTTTGTGGGTGCGATTGAGGTTGTATTCGTATTTTATTTGTGGGAGTGATTGAGGTCAGTCTTCCTTGGCGGGTATAATTGAGGTTGTATTCGTTTTGTGGGTGCGATTGAGGTCGTATTCGTATTTTATTTGTGGGAGTGATTGGGGTCAATCTTCCTTTGCGGGTATAATTGAGGTTGTATTCGTTTTATGGGTGCGATTGAGGTCGTATTCGTATTTATTTGTGGGAGTGATTGAGGTCAGTCTTCCTTTGCGGGTACAATTGAGGTTATATTCGTTTTGTGGGTGCGATTGAGGTCATATTCGTATTTTATTTGTGGGAGTGATTGAGGTCAGTCTTCCTTGGCGGGTATAATTGAGGTTGTATTCGTTTTGTGGGTGCGATTGAGGTCGTATTCGTATTTTATTTGTGGGAGTGATTGAGGTCAGTCTTCCTTTGCGGGTATAATTGAGGTTATATTCGTTTTGTGGGTGCGATTGAGGTCGTATTCGTATTTTATTTGTGGGAGTGATTGAGGTCAGTCTTCCTTTGCAGCTATAATTGAGGTTGTATTCGTTTTGTGGGTGCGATTGAGGTCGTATTCGTATTTTATTTGTGGGAGTGATTGAGGTCAGTCTTCCTTTGCGGGTATAATTGAGGTTGTGTTCGTTTTGTGGGTGCGATTGAGGTCGTATTCGTATTTTATTTGTGGGAGTGATTGAGGTCAGTCTTCCTTGGCGGGTATAATTGAGGTTGTATTCGTTTTGTGGGTGCGATTGAGGTCGTATTCGTATTTTATTTGTGGGAGTGATTGAGGCCAGTCTTCCTTGGCGGGTATAATTGAGGTTGTATTCGTTTTGTGGGTGCGATTGAGGTCGTATTCGTATTTTATTTATGGGAGTGATTGAGGTCAGTCTTCCTTTGCGGGTATAATTGAGGTTGTATTCGTTTTGTGGGTGCGATTGAGGTCGTATTCGTATTTTATTTGTGGAAGTGATTGAGGTCAGTCTTCCTTTGCGGGTACAATTGAGGTTGTATTCGTTTTGTGGGTGCGATTGAGGTCGTATTCGTATTTTATTTGTGGGAGTGATTGAGGTCAGTCTTCCTTTGCGGGTATAATTGAGGTTGTATTCGTTTTGTGGGTGCGATTGAGGTCGTATTCATATTTTATTTGTGGGAGTGATTGAGGTCAGTCTTCCTTTGCGGGTATAATTGAGGTTGTGTTCGTTTTGTGGGTGCGATTGAGGTCGTGTTCGTATTTTATTTGTGGGAGTAATTGAGGAACAGTCTTCCTTGCGGGTATAATTGAGTTTGTATTCGTTTTATGGGTGCGATTGAGGTCGTATTCGTATTTTATTTGTGGGAGTGATTGAGGTCAGTCTTCCTTTGCGGGCGATTAAGGTCGTATTCGTTTTCTTGTGGACATGATTGAGGTCATATTCCCTTTTTCCAGCATGCTCCGTCTCGTTGTTCTCATCACTAGCAAATTTCTGGGGTTCTTTCAGTATTCAATCCCCGTGTATCCTGGAATGTCTGAGAGTCGTTGCTATCATACCACTCAGGACCAAGTTGATTGAATAGGGGCAGCTGTTGCACCCCAAAATTTGCCCTCCTTACTTTTTACTAACTGGCTTATGTTTCATTTCATTATCATGTATGCATATCATTAGCATGGGGTCAAGGTGCCTGAGGCAATCCAGGAAGGTCATATCTGGTCCATCACATCATCAAGGTTTCACAGATCTCAAGTGGATTACTCCCTCCTAACCAGTGCATGAATTAGGGTTTTGAGATTCTTGGGTTTATTGCTCCAATGGGCAAGCTCTTTGGGGTTTTATCATTAATAAATGGCATATCTTATCTTTGTTGGAGAGGATACACATCATATTCAGAGGAATTTGAATTTGGAGACTGTGTTATTTCCTCCTAGACTGAGGGTACCAAAGCTAGGGTTTGCTATAAAGTCAGTTTATTTCTGATTTTTTGGGCAAGACTTGATTCCATGGTTTTCCTTGGGTCCCTGAGTATCTAGGAGTGGAAGATTGACCATCAGTTTGATTCAGGAGAAGTTCAATTGGCCAATGCATTGAGAATCAGTTAACTTGGTCAAAAGGTCAACTGTGGTCAACACAAAGTCGAACCTCAAGATTTTTGGTCAACATCAAGATTATGGGGTGAAATTCATCATTTGATCAAGGGTTGATCACAATTCATCAGGGAAACCTCAGAATCATCAAGAATCAGGAGTTACTAAATTAGGGTTTTTGTAGGAAAAGTCAACTGTACTTTGACCAGGCCTAACTTCCACATACTTCATCAACAATTCCTCAACCAAAGCCCATCTTGAAGGAAATTTAATTCCCTACAACTTTTTGTCTCACAAGCCAAGGCCAGAAATGCTTCATTTGGGAGATATGAGCTAAGACATTATAGGTCATTTTGAAAGTCAACAAAAGTCAACCTTCTTCAAAAGCTCATAACTTGAACATGGAAGATCAAATTGACATGGGACCAAAAGGGTTGGTTAGAGGACATCTTGAGGTTTCTAAAAAGTATTAATTTGCATTTAGGAGCTAAAAATTGAAGGGGTTATGCTTAGTCAAAGTTGGGCAATTTTGAGGAGGTGCACAAAGCAAACTATGCCTAAAATCCAAATTTTGACAAATGGGCCATAAGTTTCTTAAACCAAACATAAACATAAAGCCATGCACGACCCAAAGAGCATATATTTGGTTTTTCCTCATTTTATTTTATTTTTATTGGATTTATTTAGTTAAAATTCAATAATAAATGAAATAATTCAAAAATAATTAACAATGGATTATTCAGGCCCAACTCACCATCAGAAGAGAAAACCCTAGTCTTTATAAGCCAATTCATGCTAGGGTTGAAAGGGATAGACAGGTACAATTGGGAGAATTCTCACAAAACCCTAAAAGAGGATTCCTCACCAAAACTCACGATCCACAAGGAGATTCTTCAAACCTCTTCCACAAAGCTTCTCTTGATAATCTATAGAGTGCATATCAACCTCCATTTGCATCAAATAGCAAGAGTTCAGACCGTGCCATCTCAGGTTATCCACTTTTTGCATGATCACGAAACTTTCTTTTTTGATATGCATAAGATTGTGTGACTCCCACTGATCATCTTGATATAATTACTTTTAATTATGGATGCGTGTATGGCCTGTTATGTGAGTTTAAAGTTTTGAATCCCTACACTAATCCCTTCGTTTTTTGTTATGTGTTAATTATTTGTGAATTTGGAGGTCATATTTGGAATCCTCTTGGAATTCCGGTTCGAACGGTATACGGTTTGGGGTTTTCTGGGCATTTTTAATCTGCAGGTGGTGGTGGCAGGCGGCCGGAGCTAGGGCTCTGGCGACCTGGGAAGTTTCCGGCCGGTGAGGGGTCCAAGTGGAGAAGACGACCTCCCAGCCGTCTAATCTCTTCATCGTGCGGTCATCAGCACGCCATGTGTTGTTTTTTTTATTTTTTTTCTGAATTAAAACTAATGATCTGATGTTTATTCACCCATGCCAGCTACCGTGTGCTTCCAATGAGACTGCTCCATTTCGCTTACTTTTCATTGACTTTTGACTAGTTGACTCAATTATGTGCGTACGATGCATCAGACGGACAAGAATGTGCCAACACATTAAAAAACCCACGCGCTTGGCACATGGGGGGCACACGGTGAACTCCCCAGTTTTTTTGTTTGGTCTGATGATTTGGTGGGCTGGGTTGCTATGCGCACCCCCCACGCTTTGGCCCAACCACAATTTCCTTTTCATTTCCTTGCTAATCACACCCCCAGCGCCTTTATTTCATTTTATTTTATTAAATCATTATAATTTCATTTTTAATTTTAAAAAAATACCTAAGTGCATTTAAAAAATCCTAAAAAATTTCATGCATCATATTTATTCACTTATAAAATTTTCACAAATTTTATTTTTTATTTTTATTTTATTCTTATCATTTAAATTAATTGTTTAATTCGACCTCTTTTTAGTTACACATCTCATGCATACTTGAATTTATTTATTTTAATTCTCCGCAATCATAAAATATTTTTCACTCGTTCTTTTTGCATTCATTCATTAACATACCAAAGTGCTTAAAAACATTTTTCTTGCATTTTGAAATATTTTTCATATGGCATTTAGGTCTTTATCTTTGGCATGATTGAAACCTATCCCTTATTTGAATTTGTACGATTAGTTGAATGGCTAACATTTTCGATTTTTGCAGGGATTTTTTATATATTGTTTGACTCTGGTTGAGGGTCCCTTAGGATTAATTTTAGAATTTTAGGAATCATTTTTCTAATTATTGGGTTTGTTTTCAATTGAGATTTTCTTGCAGACGCACCTTTGACTTTATATGATTACCTTGTTTGAAAGGCATTCATGCCAATGGCTTTAGGGGTGCTCTTTGATTTCTTTGATTCATGTTTGGTTCATTATTATCATTGTTTTCCGTTGTTTGATTTTCATTCACCTCATTGCTCTAATTCATGTCTGTTTCTCACTAACCCTTTATGCAGGATCAGGGTAAGTTCCTTGAGGGTATGGATAAGTATCCATGGTTACCCTCACCTTTTCTTCTCTCCTATTTTTATCCTTTAGGATTTAGGTTATCGTCAAACCTCATTAACCGTAGGTCACCCATGCATGATAACTTTAGGACTCATAGTCTCCCCTTAGAGTTACCCTTGTGTCTTCTCTCTTCTCATCTCAAAATGTCTTCAAAACACTTAATAATAATAAGGTGTATTGCGCACGAGCCTTAAGTATGGGGAATGAGAAATGAGGGGCTTCCTCTCATCTTTCTAGAGTGCTTAGCGAGCGTCCTGTCTTGGGACGATGCGTTAAGTATTCGCCTTTGTGCCCTAGACTTTGGTGCAATGCAGCTTAGGAACTAACTTAAGCCACTTCTGTCCTAAAAAACACAAACCAACCTCAAACTTTTTTTTGTCCTTCGGGACTTCCAAACTTAAAGGATATTTTCAAAAAGGGCACGTTACTTTCCGTCTGAGTCGCAAACAGGCATCGACCCCAACTACCGGACGCGAACTTAACGTCGCTCATAAAAAACACAAAAAGAACTTGGTCCGAACTACGTTGACTCTGAATTCCCCATTGCACACAGGGGGTACGTAGGCCTAGGACGTCAATGTCCTACCGAGTCGGTCTTTGTCTTTCCCTCTCCGTTTTAGTACAGCCCTAGATGATAGTATAACTTACCCTTAGAATAGACAACAAGCGTGGATCCCATCGAGTACGATGGACGCGTGGGGTGCTAATACCTTCCACTCGCGTAACCGACTCCCGAACCTAGGCTATGGTTACGACGACCATTCCTTTCCCTCTTCCTAAGGTTTATGCAGTGTTCCCTTTCCCTCTCTTGGGATAAATTTACACGGCTGGCGACTCTGTTCTTTCCGCGCCACTCTCGCGTTTGTACCTGGATGAAAATCCTGGGAGCGACAGTGTCCGACTACCTCAACGTCGGCACCACCCTCTCGCTCTTTTTCCGCATCTTCCACCTCCAATGGGCAACTGACCAGGGGCGACATAGCTGGGTCTCCTTCAAACAGCTGATGAAGCTGTTCAAGTCGTACTCGGATTTGTAGCGAGCGATTTTGGACGCGGTTCTTAAGCGCTGGTCGCTCTCTGCGGTTGAGTTTACTACATGTCGATTCATTTTTTATCCTATTAAAGCTGATGAAGGAAGGGAAATAGATGTCTCCAATTAACCCTGCTTTGCATATTGAGTTTAAACAGCGGTCTGTTAGGTTACGAATGCTATCAATGTGGGGGGGCCTTTGTACTGGTTATTTGTATTTTCGCCAATACGGTTTTCTCTCTTTCTTGGATTTTCTGGCGGGGAACGAGGATTAGGATGTTAGGACTGATGCTTTTGATAGATACATGAGAGTATGGGATTTTGGGTTTTTGTTTAGTGTGCTCGCTAAGATTTTTCTTTCAATATTATGCCTACGTATTCCCGTTTACCGAAACAGGGAAATCAGAGCGTTCGTAGTTCCTCCTATTCTATGGGAGGAAATGGTTGTTTTGGTGTCTTGTTCAAAGCCCAAGACGTGAAGCGAAAGGTGGTTTGTATCTTGTTCAAAGCCCAAGATGTGAAGCTGAAGGTCTCAACTTTAGAGAGAATTTGTCATCTCTAAAGAGGGGTTCGTCTGTTACGACTGTTTATAAAGGAGAATTACTTTAACTGGGATTTATGAATCCGACAATGCCAAAATTTCCTTTATAGGGGATTTCAACCTGAAGGAGAAGACTTTAACTCAGTGTAGAGTAATGCCATATTTCCTTAGGAATTTCTCATGCTAAAAGAGGGACATTGGCATGGATGTAGATGATCCAGGGGCTTGTCGCTTACAGCAGTTAGATGGAGGGGAAAGAGTTGTGATGTTTGTGTACTGTGAACGAGGCACAGCTTTGATGCTAAAAGGTTGATTGGACCAACCAGTGGTTTTCTTATACAAAGCCTAAGAGGAGGCTATTATTTGTCTCGTACAAAGCCCGAGAGAGATGCTAAAAAGGTTTTGACTCAACGATGGAGTCTTTTGGTATCTCGTATAAAGCCCGAGATGGAGGCTATTTGACTCAACAAGAGAGTTTTTTGTATCTCGTACGAAGCCCGAGATGGAGGCGAAAATTTGTTTGGCTCAATAAGAACATTTTTTCTCGTACAAAGCCCGAGATAGAGGCGAAAGGCGTGATTGACTCAACGAGGGAGTCTCTTATGTGTCTCGTACAAAGCCCGAGAAAGAGGCTAAACGTTGTTAACTCTCCTGCGGAGAATCATTGTATAAAGCCCAAGAGAGAGGCTAACTTCACTGGAGAATGATCATTATACAAAGCCTAAGAGGAGGCTATGGTGACTGTTTCAGTTGAGTGACAGGTCCAGTATGCTGATTTTGAGAGAAAATCAGTTCTTATATGAGCAACACTGTACTCAAGGATTTGATTCAAGGATCCGGGTTATTCCTGTTCTTTAAGGAAGCGGGAAATCCGAAGGGTATTGAGACTGTCCGAGTCTACGAGTTTTCTTCCTATTTTTGAAGGGTGCTTGAGAATGTCTTTGAGACTCAAGGAGATTAGACTGTCCAAGTCTAGAGTTTCATCTTTTGTACTATGCTTTGAGAAACAGTAGTAGACTCTTGGAAAGGACTGTTCTATGCAGATGATTAAGTTTTGTTCCTATACCTCTAGGAGGTCGTCGGGACAATTTGTAAGAAGCCCAAGAGGAGGCTGGAAACTTTTAAGAAGCCGACGGGTCCTTCTACTATGCCCAAGAGGAGGCTATCATTCCCAGAGGAAGAGATCATTATACGAAGCCTAAGAGGAGGCTGTGAATACTTCTAAGAAGCCGTAGGGTCCTTGTACTAAGCCCAAGAGGAGGCGGGGTTGCTTTTAGGAAGCCTGTGGGTCCTTGTACGATGTCCAAGAGGAGGCCGGTGCTTTTAAGAAGCCGATGGGTCCCCAAACCCCGAGAAATTCAAGGCAAGCTATTCACACGGAATAGATCAAGTCAGGAAAGTCTGAGAATTTGGAAGAAACTCAAGAGATGCAATTCACGGAGAAGCGATCGTCTCTGGGGAGTAGAGTTTCTTGACAAGTGCTTTTAAGAAGCATGTGGGTCCCCAAACCCCGAGAAATTCAAGGCAAGCTATTCACAAGGAATAGATCAAGTCAGGAAAGTTCGAGAATTTGGAAGAAACTCAAGAGATGTAATTCACGGAGAAGAGATCATCTCTGGGGAATAGAGTTTCTTTGACAACTTCTACGAGTGACAGTCTATGAAAGGGTTCACCGAGAATGCTGCCTTTCATGTCTCCATATTGTTTAACCCCAAGAGGAGGGAAGACTGTGTCTGGTAATCCTATGGGGATCTAGTTTAGATTATTTCTAAGAGTGATCAACGGGCTTAATGCTAGACGTAGTTGCCGGGGAAACTCTAAATATCTATACTATTATTACACAGTTGATATGAGTTTATGAAAGAAGACTTACAGTGAAACAGCCCCACAATACAGTTATATGTATATGAAAGCGGTAAATGAAAGCAATAACCACTTACTCGGTTGTAGAGCTTCCATGTTATTTGGTTAGTCGTTCAACAAAGAAAGATTGAAAACAACAGTATATTCAAAATCAAAGGAGAAAGTGCTTTGAAAAAGAAAGGTTTGGGGCTTACAGCTCAAGGAGAGGCCCAGGGTTTTATCAGTGAGCGCACTGTTTGAATTTGTACAGAGGGACTTATACAAGTGACTGAGGCCCAAAATGTTTTCTATACAAAGGGATGGGTCTTACACTCTCTCAAGAGGCCCAAGAAGTTTTAAAGAAAAAGAGTGGGGCTTATAACACGAGGGTAGGCCCAGTCGATTTTTCCGTTTGAAATGGCGATCGCGCCGAGGTTTTCTTTTAACGCAGAGGGACTTATACAATAAGTGAGGCCCAAAAATGGTTTTGGTTAAAAGGGGGTTGGGTCTTACACTCTAATAGAGGCCCAAAACTTTTTAAATGGGTCTTTTAGCTCGAGGAGAGGCCCAAAAGGTTATTTTTTTCAAAAGGCGACGATCGCGCCGTTTGTTTTTTACGGTATCGGGACTTATACAATACACTGAGGCCCAAAAATGATTTGGTAAAAAAGGATTGGGTCTTACACTCTATTAGAGGCCCAAAAGGTTTTGAAAATGATTTATGAGGGTTGAATTAATCCAAAAACCCTAAGTTATTTTCAAAAATGTATTTAATTGAATAAAAATTCAATTAAAAATGATTAAAATTTTTTAACATATGGAAAACAAATTGTGATCTTGGATTAATGCTTCAAAAATTAAGTATTGACCTACAAAATAATTAGAAAGCATTAAAAGTTGCAAAATCAAGATGGAAAAAATATTTTAAATGTTAAAAATAATTAAAACATTAATTCTTTGCAAAAATATCAATTATATAAAATAAATAATATTTTTGGGATTTTTTGGGAAAATAAAATATTTTAACATTTTTGTGAATTATTAAAAAAAGAATCAACTCAAAATCATTAAAACTCATAGAGAAATTAATTTTTGAATCAATTAAATAAAATCACAAAATTCAAATATTCAAATTTTTGAAAATGGCGCCAAGAACACGCGCGTGTTCTGAGTTTCCCAGATTTGCGTTTTCCATCCAATCTCACTGAATACTTAACCATATCATGCAATCCACATACCAATCAACTCGTTTCAACCTCACGATCATGTCTATAACACTTAATTTCATTTAAATTAAACATAAAACATGAAATCACGAAGAAACCTCAAGAACCCTAATTTCTGCATGAAGGCTAGGATTTTTGATACACGATTCAAACAAAGCAATTAATTGAGGGAAAACATTCCATGCATGATTATGAACATATGGCCAAATTATTGTGCAGCAAAAATTGCATGGATCATAGAGTTAGAAGAGCTCATGCTTACCACTTGCAGCTGGTGATCGTGATTTGTGTAGGAGGTGTTACAGTTGTGTTGTGATGATCTGAACAGCTTCCCTAGGTGCTATGGAGTGTGTTTGAATGCTTGGACTTGATGGAAATTGGCTGGATCACTTCATGGCATCTCAACTGCACTTTGGTTAAAACCTTGAGCAATTGACTGGTGATTCTGAGAAATCAATGTTCCAGTTGTTGTTTAAGTGCTTGGTTTGGTTGGTTTGGTTGGAAAAGCTCTCAAACTCAAAACCCGATAGTTACCTTGCTAAGAAAGGCATTTTTGCCAACAGAAAGAGATTTTGAGAAAGGCAAGTGTTGTAGGCCTTTGGTTTACTTAAACTGAACACAATTGAGCTCTATTTATAGTAGAGCAAGTTTGTTTTGCAAGGAATAGTGAATGGCAACTGCTAAGTAGGTTTGGCCAATGTTGGCAAATGAAAATCCAAGTCTCCTCTAGCCATTGACTAGAGGTTAGGGCACAGAGCTTTGGTTCCCTTGGTCTTGGATAAGTCTTGAATGA
This sequence comes from Lathyrus tuberosus, assembly GCA_022829125.1. Lineage (NCBI taxonomy): Eukaryota > Viridiplantae > Streptophyta > Magnoliopsida > Fabales > Fabaceae > Lathyrus > Lathyrus tuberosus. The sequence goes on from JALAZF010000003.1 coordinate 15,008,602, forward strand.
TTTCAGATGAGAATGGCTCAGTCCATGCCACCTTGATGCTTCCATTGAATGCTTCAATCCAAATTTGGAGTCTTGTCCCTATTTTGGCCATTCTAGGTTCAACATGCTATTTCTTGTTCCATGGACTTTGGAGGCTTGGCTCAGTGATTGTCCCCTTTAGATTTAATCCTCAGATGTGTCCAAGTGGATATGAGCATTTGAATTTGGCTGATTTTGGCAAATCGAGCAAAATTGCAAATTCTGCCTTGCCTTTGACAGATTTCAGCAAGGCAACTTGCTAATGTCATATCTCATGGTGTAAGTTGAATTTGGTAATGTTCTTGACCATTTTGGAAAGCCCTTACATGATACAACAACTGTTTGAACATGTTTCGTTTTGATCTCTTTTGAATCCAAGTGAAAAATCCCCCTACATTTGGCAAAAAGTAAGGCAAAATCTGACTTAGTGAAATTTTCACCAAGTGTTGGAACAAAGTGTTTTCTCTTGATTTTGATCACTCCATAACTCAAAATCCATGAGGAATTTGGACATAGGTCAGTATGAAGCTTTTGTAGAGGGTAATGTGATCTACAAATCAAGCTTTGAATGGGGCACAATGGCCTTGTGGTTTAGGAGTTATGGTCCTCCAAAGTTGGTGCATTAGTGGCACTTTTTCATGACTTAGAAAAATTTCTAAGTTTTATGGTTACCCCTTTTTCAAGTTATCCCACTTTTCTTGATTTTTCTTGATGAACGATGATTCAAATCATACATTAACATCATTTTAGGGCTAAAAATCCATTTTAGTGAAAAATCTCAAAAAGTCAAAGTTAACTTTTGTGCACAGTTGACTTTTTATCAGATGAATTCCAAACTGTGCAATTCTTTAGGAAATCATGTCCTTGACCTAAATCAAACTTGATGGACATGTTCCATGGGTGTCATAGGGTATATTGAGGCATGTCCTAGGGTTTGGGAGCATGTCCTGGTCAAAAGTCAAAGTTACAGTTGACTTTCCTCTTAAAACCGTAATTGTGGTGCAGATGAAATTGAGACTTGTTGCTCAAGCTTCTTGGATTAATCCATTGTTCCAAATGGATCAATATAGTTCATTAGAGACCCTCAAATCATGTCTTGAGGTCTTGGCTCATGATTTGCCCTAAAAGTCAACTTAGGGGTGAATTAGGTCAAGAAACCCTAATTCCTTATTTTTGATGAATGCATCCCCTGAGGCAAAATTGACTTGATGAATGGGTCCATGAGGTTCCATGGAGTATATTAGGTTATGTTTTGGATCATTGGCTTGTGCCCAGATGAAAATTTTCCATCTGGAGGCCCTGGTCGACCAAAACCCTAATTTGGTGACACTGTCGATCTTGAGACTTAATCCACCTAGAAGGGAACAGCCTTGTGCTTAATCCTTGAAGTGGGAGTCCTTTTGATCCATTGTGGATGTTTGAGAGGTTAGCCAATTTGAAGATCATGTCATTCCTGGATTGATCATTTGTCTAAGCACTCAAAGAGGGCTTGAAACCCTAATTCTTGATTGTAGTGGATGCTCACCCATCTTTGGGGAGACTGATGAAGTATGATGGTTCCTCCATATTATGATGATGATTTTCACAATGATGGGAAATATTAGTGGTCAAAATTTGGGGTATGATAGGATTCAGTTAGGAATTTCAAAGATAGGTTTTACTATGTCATGCCCGGGACGCATGAGGCTGTGGGCACGCTTTATGACATCGTGACCGTCAGTGCCGGGCAGGAGAGGTTTGTGTCCAAGTGCCCACTGGAGTGGGAGGATGCGCACTTCGCGCTTGGTACGGACGAATACCTCGTGAAACCTAGCGAACTGTTGGAGGAGGACAAGGAGGGGTATGCAAAGTTGGTCGCGTATGTCGCCGGCTTCAGCCAGGCGGTGTGTGTCATGAGGGACGGAAAGTCTATCCTCGACTCGCGGGGAAGGGTTAAGACTGAGGCCCGTTATATAAACACCAAGGCTCTCCTTGAGTGCAAGTCCCTCGATGAGGCCAAGAGGTTTTTAGGTAGGAACCAATTTTTGTGTTCGTGCGTGTACTTAGTATTGTTTCCTTGTGCTAGCTTGTATCGTGTTTTCCCTTGCAGCTCAAATGTCGAACGCCACCGAGCGCATCATGAAGATGGCTGCTGAGCGAGCTCCCAAACGAGCAAAGGGCCGTGTTCGAGACGTTATCCAGACAGCGGTGTCGATCGGTATGATGAGCAACTCGTCTTCTCCCCAGTGCAGCCAGTCTCCTCCTCCGAAGGGTACCCATTCCAAAAAGGCGAGGACTGAGGGGCCCGTCCTCGTGGATCTCGAGGAACCTGTTCCAACGGAAAAGTTCCTGTTGCCCGCCTCTCATCTTCAGCAGAACTTCTTCGGGGGAAGCCCTCCCGTCGTCGTTGGGGCTGAGATGAAGGCAGTTCTGGAAATGGATGGAATGACCAGGAAGGAGGCGCTTGTCGAGGACCTGGCGGTGATGATTCGAGTCTTTGAGACAGCCTTGATATTAAACAAGGGGACCCCCTCTGCCTCTGAACTGTAGAAGATAAAGGATGAATACACTGTCCTCGAGAAGGAGAAGGACAAAATTGAGGTTGATTTACGGGAGGCCCAGACCAAGTGCGAGGAACATGCTCGTGTCTTCCACGAGCTGAATGAGGCCAACGCTGCGCTGAGGGCGACTCAAGAGGACCGTGACCGCCTCCGAACCAGGATTGCGGAGCTGGAAGCTGCTACCCATCCTGCGGAAAACAAGTCGGTCGAGGAAAAAGGTTTTGTCAGTCGTGTGGATTTGATCGCTAAGATTCAGGAGCTTCAGCAAGATAGTCTGGAGGCCCTCGAGATAGGTTTCAAAAATGTTGTGGCCCAGGTCGAGGCCTAGAATCCAGGTGTCCAGCTCACGCTCGACAGGATTAACCCGTTTATTCGTGTGGTCGACGGTAAGTTGGACCTACCAGAGGAAGAGGACGGGGAGGACGCTAACCGGATCGAGGAAGATATCGTTGTTTAGTTCCTTTGTTTGTTCGACATGCGTGCCACTTTTTTGGTCTTTTGTCTGGCCTGTGTGCCCTTTGTGCTGATCTTTGCCCCGCCTGCGTGCCAAAGGCTTTTTTATACTTGTTTGTAATACCTGTACAATAGGCTTTTGCCAACTTAATGCATTTTTGTTTATCTGCGTGTGATGTTTGTATGTTTTCGCTTGTGTGTGATGTTATCGTATTTTCTATACTTTATTTATTTTTTTCTAAGTAATAGATATTTTGGGGATCTGCTCGACTTCGATAATCCTCGGCTGCGTGGAGAGCTGGCCGAGTGGGCGGAGGTGTATTCCGGCCTTCAACGAGGCTAAGAGCTCGGTCAAGGTCTTAGCTTTGTGGCGTGAACTCCTAACGCGAGCTGGGTGTTCTACCCAATTGGTACTATGATGACGGAGCTCGATCGAGGTGTCCTCGTCGGATCAAAAGTACTCGCGCACACACAAAGCGGCCCTTGATCATCGTGTCTTGTATAAAGGTGTCGCGCTTGTACCCTAGTGCGTCCCCGTAACCGCGATGCTAGCGTGTCACGGACAGTGCTTAACTGTAGTACTGTTTAAGTTTTTCAGCGTTCCATGGTCGAGCAAGTTCTTCCCCGTGCAGATTTTTGAGGAAGTAGGCTCCTGTCCCCGTTTTCGCGTGAATGCGGTACGGGGCCTCCCAGTTTGCGGCGAGTTTGCCTTCTCGCGAATCTTTCTGGTTCCTTCGTAGGACGAGGGTGCCTACCTGAAAATCATGTTTGATGACTTTGTCGTTATAACGTAAAGTTATTTTTTGTTTCAGTGAAGCTTCTCGGAGAGAGGCGCCCGACCGTGTCTCCTCGACGAAATCGAGCTCTTCCCTTAGGGCTTCGTTGTTCGCGTCTCCATCGGGGGGGCTCCGTCCTCCTCGAGGGTTGCCTGATCTCCACGGGGATCACCGCCTCCATTCCGTAGGTCAGACGAAAGGTTGTCTCCCCGGTCGTGGAATGTGGGGTTGTCCGGTAGACCCAGAGGACGTTGCGTAGCTCCTCGACCCACCATTGTTTGGCGTCGCCTAATCGACATTTCAATCCTCGGAGGATTACTCTGTTCGCCGCTTCAGCTTGCCCGTTCGTTTGAGGGTGCTTGACCGACGTGAAGTGCTGCTTCGTGCCCAACTTGGTGACGAAGTCTTGGAAGTTCCTGTCGGTGAACTGTGTTCCGTTGTCGGTGACAATATCTTGGGGCACGCTGAATCGGGCGAAGATGTTCCTCTTGTAGAAACACAGTATGTTGAAGGTCGTGATTTTGGCCAATGCTTCCGCCTCGATCCACTTCGTAAAATAGTCCACCCCGACGATGAGGTACTTATTTTGATACGATCCCATGATGCAAGGTCTGAGGATATCCATTCCCTACCACGCAAATGGCCACAGGGAGGACAGTGTTTTGAGCTCGTTAGGAGGAGCGAGGTGCATGTCCCCGTGTCGCTGGCATCTATCGCACTTCTTGACGTGTTCCTTGGCATCATGTTGCATGGTGGGCCAGTAATACCCTGCCCGAAGTGCCTTACGGGCTAAAGATCACCCGCCGAGGTGCTGTGCATTGATTCCCTCGTGGAATTCCTGGAGTATACCGGAGACCTTGGTATCTGAGGAGGGGGATGGAAAACCCGCGACGATACAGCTTGTCCTCGACTATAGTGTACGAGCACGCCCGTCGCTTGACCATCCCCGCTTCCTTGGGATCCTCGGGCAGTTTGCCCGTCGTGAGGTACTCGAATACCGGGGTCATCCAGCAATTGCTGTCCCCAATGGCGTTCACGTCTGCCGCCGGAATGGGTTTGTCGATGCTCGGGCGGGAAAGCACTTCTTGTATGACGGATTTGTTTCTGCCTTTCTTCTTTGTGCTCGCCAATTTGGACTAGACATCTGCTCGGGGATTGTGCTCGCGAGGGATGTGGGTCACTTCCGCGGAGGCGAAGTTCTTCATCTTTTCCTTTACCAAGGTCAGGTATTCGATGAGGCAGTCGTTTTGGCCTGATACTCTCCTCGGACTTGAGAGGCTACGAGCTGGGAGTCAGTGAAGATTTTGACCTCCTTGGCGCCGAGGTCCTCGGCCAACCGAAGCCCGGCGAGGAAAGCTTCGTACTCTGCTTGATTGTTCGACGTCGGGAAGAACAGTTTGAGGGAGACCTCGATCAGGATGCCTTCCTCGTTTTTAAGGATAATGCCTGCTCTGCGCCCCTTCGTGCTGGATGCTCCGTCGACATAGATCGTCCACTTTTGGGATCCGTTGGTCGAAGGCTCCGGGACGGTCATCTCCGCCACAAAGTCGGCCAATACCTGAGCCTTCAGGGCCTTCCTTCCCTCGTATTGGATGTCAAACTCGGCGAGTTCGAGCGACCATCTGAGCATCCTTCCCGCCATATCTGATCGTCCAAGGAGCTGCCTTATTGGATGTTCGGTTCTTACAACGACAGTGTGGGCTAGGAAGTAATGGCGCAGCCTCCTGGCCTCGGTGACGAGGGCCAGGGAGACTTTCTTGATCTGCTGATACCTGGGCTTGGGACCTTGGAGGGCTTTTCTCGTGAAGTAAATCGGCTTTTGCCTGTCGGGGGTTTCCCGTATGAGGATGGCGCTGATCGCTTCACTCGTGATGGCGAGATACAAGAAAAGCGTCTCCCCGTTCTCTGGCCGTGAGAGGACCGGGGGCTACGACAGGACTCATTTGAGATAGAGTAAAGCCTGCTCATATTCCTCGCTCCATTCGAACGTGGCCTTTTGTCGAAGAAGCTTGAAAAACGGGAGCGCGTATTGTGCGGATTTGGCGACGAATCGGGAGAGGGCGGTCAGCATCCCGTTCAGTGATTGTATTGACTTTTTCAAGCTCGGAGTTGGGATTTCAGAGAAATCCCTACACTTGTCGGGGTTGGCCTCGATTCCTCGCTCTGTGAGGTAGAAGCCGAGGAATTTACCGGTCCGAACGCCGAAGGTGCATTTGTCGGGGTTGAACCTCATGCGGAATCTCCTCGCTGTGTCGAACACCTTCTTGAGGTGTGTGGCGTGGTCGACTTCTTCTGCAGATTTGACGATCATGTCGTCCATATAGACTTCGAGCATGTCGCCGATCTCTCCCCAGAAGACTTTGTTCATCATCCGTTGGTAGGTCACGTTGGCGTTCTTCAGTCCGAAGGGCATTACGTTGTAGTAATAATTTCCCGACTCAATCATGAAGGCCGTGTGCTGTTTGTCGACCTTATCCATGGGGATTTGGTTGTACCCCGAGTAAGCGTCCATGAAGGACAATAGCTTGTAACCTGCAGAATTGTCGACCAGCTGGTCGATGTTAGGCAAAGGGTAACAGTCTTTCGGGCATGCCCGGTTAAGATCAGTATAGTCAACACACATTCTCCATTTTCCATTATTCTTTTTGACAAGTACAACGTTGGACAGCCAGGTCGTGTACCTGGCCTCTGAAATAAAATTCGCCTCTAGGAGGTCTTTTACAGCTTTTTCAGCAGCCTCTGCTTTTTCGGGAGACTGTCTACGCCTACGTTGCACTACGGCCCTAGCGGCCGGGTCTACTGCGAGCTGATGGCAAGCGACCTCGGGGTCAAGGCCAGGCATCTCGGAGGCGCTCCATGCGAACAGATCAGCATTTTCTCGGAGACATGCCTTCAGCTGCTTCTTTGCCAGGTCGGGGAGCCCGGTGCCAATCTTCACATTCCGGTCTGGGTCGCCCCCGAGGACGACGAGCTCGAAGTCTCCGTCTGGGATGGGGCGCGTTGGGTGGAGAGGCTGCCCGTTGTTTTCCGCCTGGAGGTCGAGGTCAGCTGCTCCGCCTTCGTCGTGCTCGTCCAGGAACCTACTGTCGAGGTCGACGGCGTTGACGCGCGGGAGAGGCCTCTGCACGGTTTCAGAGGATGACTTTGCTCCGGTCTTGGGCTTGGTGCCGATGGAACTCATGCCTTTGATCGCAACGTCGAAGCACCTCCTGGCCACGTCGATGTCCCTGTGCATCGTAACTACCCGTTCCCTAGCCGTGTAGTACTTCATCTTGAGATGGACCGTTGATGGCACTGCTGTGAGTTCGGCCAGGGTGGTCCTCCCGAGGATGCAGTTGTAAAGGGATGGACATTCGACCACCAGGAAGCGGGTCTTCACTTGACGGGCGGTGTCCTCGACCCCGAATGTGACCATCAGTTCAACGTAACCCCATGGTTTGGTGGTAGTGTCGTTGAACCCCTGCAGATTTGAATCGACGTACGGGGTCAGATGTCTCTCGTCGAGCTAGAGAGTCCCGAATAGGTGAGCATACATGATGTCGACCGAACTTCCCTGGTCGACTAGGATCCTGCGAACGTTAAAATTCGCCATCTGTGCCCTCACCAAGAGGGGGATTGTGGCGTTGGGTGCTCCGCCTGGGAGCTCTTCAAGGTAGAAGGTGATGGGGTTTGATTTCCCTTGCACCTTCTCGAGAGTGGTGGTCTTCGCCGATGTTGTGGACTCCAGTTCGTCAAATTTCTGCTTGATCGATCTGACGGACAACTTCTCGTAACCTCCCCCGGATATGACTATTATCTTGGGGAAACCTTCCCACGTGCTGCGGGCAGCGACGGGGTCTTCATGTGGGTAGTTCGCCCACATACTGTGAACTGCCTCTTGGCCCTCGATGCCTTCAGGGACAAAAAAGTCTTCGGGCCGAGTGACCCTGAGGGCGACCTGCAGCCGACTCTCGTCTGGACGAGGTGTCGTCTCCTCGACGTTCTGGGCTTCCCGGGAACTGGGACGAGGAACGTCATTCTTCTGGGCGTACTTCTTTAGGTTCCTTCCTTGATCAGGATCTCAATTGCATCCTTGAGATGGATGAAGTCCTCCGTGACATGTCCGTGGCTCCGGTGGAACCTGCAGTACTTGGACTTGTCCGTATTTGGTTTGGGGGAGTTGGCTTCGGAAAGCGAACGCCTCCTTTCAGAAATTCTGAGTTGGAGCACTCAGAGAGGATTCGTGCACGCGGAGCGTTGAGCGGTGTGTATTCTGTGAACCGGCCAACTGGTCCTTGCTGTTCACGAGAGTCCCGGGGGCGGCTTTCCTTCTTTCTTTCCCCTCCCCGTCGGGGAGGAGAGTCTTCTTCTCTTCGGCCGCGGGAGCCTTCCTTCCTCCTCGAGCCGAGGGCAGTTTGTGCTGCCTCCGACTCCTCGAATTCGATGTATGACTGAGCTAGTTGGAGGAGGTCCTCCAAAAGGCGGGGTCTGCGGAAGCCCACGGACTTGGCAAAATTGAAACCAAGTCGTAGTCCCCGGATGATCAAAAACTTCTTCATGCCATCGGTCGTTTGGACCTCGATAGCCTCCTTGTTGAACCTCTCAATCTAGTTCCTGAGAGGCTCGTTCTTCCCCTGGTAGATGCTCTCTAGTGCAGCCTCTGTCTTCGGGTGTCGGCGAGAAGCCGTGAAGTGTTTGGTAAAGCGTTCTCTTAGTTTCCTCCAGGACGTGATCGACCCGGGTGCTAGACTTTTGTACCAGGTCATGGCGCCCTTTCGCAAGGCGGTGGGGAAAAGTCTGCACTTAATGGCTCCTTTGACGTTTATGAAGTCGAGCATGGCTTCAAAACGTTCGACGTGATCGTCGGGGTCGGCCAGGCTGTCGTAGGTCCCCAGTGGTAGGGGTTTCTCCATGCCCGTAGGGATTGGGGCGTCCATGATTTCCCATGACAGGGGGGTCCTCTGGTCGTCGTCGTCGCTTCCGGCGGAGGACCTTGAAGGGGATCGGTGGTGTCGCCCAGGTCCTTGTCACGGAGGGGAGTTCCTAGACCGGTTCCTCGGTCTCTCCTCGGCCGGTCTTGCTCCTCTTGGTAGTCGAGGATTGCTTGGGTTCCTTCTGAGGCGGGGAACGATGGCGCTTCTGGGAGATTTCTAGCTGGGGGCGCTCGAGGCGTGGCCGGCAGCCCTCGCGCACCGGCGAGGGGGTCCGATATTCTTCCTAAGGGGTCCTTTCGTGGGGAAGGAGAACGACAAGGTGAGGGCGGACGACGATGTCTTTGCAGGGAAGATCGTCGTGTTCGCCCTCGCTCGAGTGCTTCAATTATGAGGTTCTGGTGCATGATTAGCTGGTTGGTCTGGTTGACCAAGGCGAATAGAGCCACGGTGCTCGAATCGCCATTAGGTGGAGGAGCAACTGGCTGGAAAGCGGTTTGCTGGTCGTCTTGCTGGACGGCATCGTAAGCCGTGTCTTCGGAGTCTGGGGAGGCGGTCTGCCCGTCTCTTATGTAGCCTTCTTCGACGTTGAGGGCAGCATTGTCTTCACGGTGGTTCCCGTTCTCGAGTTGCGCGAGGACGGTGTCCAGAGCTTTGTTCGCAGACGGGTTGTTGGCCATGCTGGTGATGAACGGAGGAATTATTTTGGTTTAACGACAGATGAAAAATGGGGAAGCAGTGAGTCCCACAGACGGCGCCACTGATCGTACCTGGATCAGACAGTTATGGAGTGGCCAGCAACGTCATATGGACTTCAGCTCCGGTGATGAGGATACGGCGGGGGGTGTACCTGCAAGGTACTCCGACGCTCAAGTAAGAAAAAGGGGAGTAAGAAAGTACAAAAAAGCAGGTGTAAGGGTTAAAAAGTAATGTAACCTGACCCTCTTAAGTGAGAGGGTATTTATAGAGAGCCCTCAGCGCGGGGCCAACGGTTACTTGCCCTGGGCTGGATTGCAAGGCCCAATCCAAGTAACTGTCAGGGCTTACATGGCGTAGTGAAGACCAGCACGTGGTCTTCGCCCTGGTGTAACGGTCCCTAAATCTCCGGAAGTAGGGAAGACCGATTCCTTCGGGAGTGTGAAGTTACAGGAGAACGTGTCATCGCGGGGAAGAGCACGTGGAGGTCGAGGATAGTGAGGTTCTCCTCGACTATAAGCTTCTGCCCGACATCGGCGTTCGTCCGGTGACTACCGAGCGGAGGACACGCGGGGTCCTCGTCGTTGCAAAGCTATGCTCGGCGCAACCCATTGAAAGAATCACGCTGGGCCGACCCACTACTGGATTGGGCCTGCTCGACGGTTGGGTAAACCGCGGCCCAGTCCGGAACACTGATCGTACCTGGATCAGACAGTTATGTAGTGGCCAGCAACGTCGTATGGACTTCAGCTCCAGTGATGAGGATACGGCGGGGGAGTGTACCTGCAAGGTACTCCGACGCTCAAGTAAGAAAAAGGGGAGTAAGCAAGTACAGAAAAGTAGGTGTAAGGGTTAGAAAGTAATGTAACCTGACCCTTTCAAGTGAGAGGGTCTTTATAGAGATCCCCCAGCGCGGGGCCAACGGTTACTTGCACTGGGCTGGATTGCAAGGCCCAATCCAAGTAACTGTCAGGACTTACGTGGCGTAGTGAAGACCAGCACGTGGTCTTCGCCCTGGTGTAACGGTCCCTAAATCTTCGGAAGTAGGGCAGACCGATTCCTTCGGGAGTGGGAAGTTACAGGAGAATGTGTCCTCGTGGGGAGGAGCACGTGGAGGTCGAGGATAGTGAGGTTCTCCTCGACTATAAGCTTCAGCCCGACATCGGTGTTCGCCCGGTGACTATCGAGCGGAGGACACGCGGGGTCCTCGTCGCTGCGAAGCTGTGCTCGGCACAACCCATTGAAAGAATCACACTAGGCTGGGCAGACCGTGGCCCAGTCCGGAACAGGAGCCCCCCAAGTCGTTGCTCCGAGATGTCGGAGTAATGACTTAAGGATCGGCTCGACGCAAAGCTCCTCGTTCGAATCTCCTCGATACCTTTTGCCGTACGTGTGTCGCCGATCAAGTGAAAGGGCAGCAAGAGCACGGGAGATGCTCAGGGCAACGGCGAACTACCCGGCACCTTTACCCCCATCCAGGGACCTTCTCCAGGTCTCATATCCTCTCTCACCTCACCTCTCCGAGACATTCATCGCATGTCGTAAAATATTTCACATGTCGTAACTGTGAAGAAGAAGATGAGTCAAAGAAATGAGTTTAGTGTACCCTTATTTCAAGTTGCATCTTTCCCCTCCTTGATTTGAACTTGATATTGTGGATTTTATTTCGTGTATGTAGATTTGTCTTTGTTTTTTCGCAGTTATATTCTAAAGGGATTTTGCTAGAGCGTTGTTGTGTTATGAAGGAAATAGACTACAAATTGTTATGTTTTAATTTATGAGGAAACATTTTCACCAAAGTTGATAATAATAATCGTAGTGATATCTTATACATGGTACCACGATTACTTTTTCCAATCGTGGTGACAAGTTATAATGATTTGTCCTGAAAAGCTCAACGCACGCCTCATTCACCTTTTTACCAAACCTAACTCATTCTGCCTTCAAAATTCATACTCAATTCTTCAAAAATTATTTGGTATAGGCTTTGAAGATTCTAATATAGTATATTGAAAAACTTGGTTTGAAGATTAATGTTAAGTTTCACTTTATCAAGTTAACGATATGCTTGAACCTTAATATTTATCTTCAACGCCAAAATTTTCAAGATAGTAAAAATGAATAAAGATATTACACACAAAGCATCTCTGAGATTGTAAAAACTAAATTGTCTTTGATGGGATTCCAAGATTATCCCTAAGATATTGCACATAAAAGCGTCCATGATATTGTAAAAATGAATGCCATATTTAACCACAGTTGAAAACATGATTGTGGTGAACAGTAGTTTAATTTTAATATAATATAAAAGTTAAGGGGGCGTGCCCTTTTTGTAACGAAAAAAACTCAAAATTGTTGTTGTTTGGATTCGAAGCATATCACTCCTTAAACTATCACCACAGTTGTTAGGATGGATCGTGGTGAAAAGTGTTTTTATAATTAACGTAAAATAAAGGCACCTAAAGATGAGTTATTACTTCGGTGGAATAAATTACCGAAGTAAGATGTTACGAAATGTACATTTTGTAGTAGTGGTGGTTTAAGGCTGAACTAGTATAATTTGTGGTGTGCACTTTCTTTTCCATTTATGTATTTTAATTTCCATTTTACGTTTTTGTGCTTTATCCCTACCTTATTTTCATAAAATAAATCTAGTAAAGTCAATCTTTTTCTTTAAAGTTTTTAAAAATATTTTTATCAAAATTCACTCCCTCTTGTGTTTGAAGTCACTTGGGTAACAATATAAGGTAGAGTCAAGAAGAAATGAGAAATAGTCAAGATAAATGGAGAAAACCAAAGCTTGAAGACCATGAACCTAAGACAAAAAGTAGGGCCTATAAAATAGGGAAGTTTTACTAAGCAATTCTTATTTTGCACAACATATTTAAGGCAATTTAAGGATGGTTTGAAGATTTCTTAGGCGTAAAAAAAAAAACTCAAAAGTTGAATCTGTTGGAAGACTCATCCTTCCCATGACGATTAATGACTAAATTAGAACTCTTTAAAAATGGGCTTTGTGTCTTTATTTGAAATATAATATTTAGTTTTAGCTTAGTATATTTTTTATACCATTGAGAGAGATGTTGATTTTTTGTCAAGTCAAAGGTCAAAGTGGATTCAACAAAGGATTAAGAGATTATCCAGTGTCTTTCTTCTTCTACCCCGTTCTATCTTAATACTATCATTACAAGTATGTTAGTTATTTCTTATTGGGGTTAGATTTGTGTCCTATTATAACTTATATGTATTTTATGTTATAATGGAGGTAAGGAAAGGTAAATTATGCACAAGATTTATACAAGTTCGGTACATTCGTCCTCGCTAACACTTAGTCCAGTCCCCAATAGCAAACCGTTGAATATTTGTTTGGTATTCCATTATTTTTACAGACTAATACAAGTGTATTTGATACAATAGACAATCAAGAAAACACGAAACACTTCATGCCAAAAAGCTAAGTAAACACACATATGGATCTAGATTTCCCTTCTGTTGTATGTAGAACACTAAAAACTACCAAATCTTTAAGATCTTTAATCGATCTTGAGCTTGTCATTTTCCTACAATTAAAGTTTTTCCCCAAGATTCTGTTCTCAATAGTCTTCACTCAACCCTACCGAAATTCTCTTTATTAAGCCTTTGTCCTACTAAAGAATATTAGAAACTTTGAAACTTTGTCTAAAGCGGTATTCACTCGAACCTACCATATTTTATTGTAATAGACATTAATCTTTTTCCTTACCAGAAGTCAGTCTCTAGACGCCATAGTCATAAACCAATTCTTCAATCTGATACACATAAAAAAATATTATTTTCCTTAATGTACCTTGGATGTATCACTCACACTCAATCTTTAGGGTTGAATACCACAATAATATAGTTTTTGGCTCAAGGTTGAAGATGAGTGGTTATCAGAATAATCTCACACAACTCTTTAACGTAAATCACGAAATCAATGCTCTGTGAAGTTTCCCTTGATCTTGACTTGAGAGAGAAGGTGTTTGTTAAAGAAATAAAACTCTTGATGTAAAGACACAAAATAGGTGAAAAATTAAGCAATGTATTCGAGTAAGATCCTACAACTATAATTTGAATCATATGAAAGAGTGACTTGAATAAAGATGATATAAAATATGGATTCGACTTGTTTAATTTGGATAATTAGTTCAATCATGTGATTCAAATCAAGCAATTACATGATTCAAATCATACAACTAGAGGTGGTTTTCAATATTGCGAACTCTTCACATTCAACCAAAAATGAGAAAGTTTTGATAGAAACTAAATATTAGAAAAAATATTTAGTCTAATCGATTTAATGGAAAACTCAATATCAAAATAATTTCCCGCAGCGGCGCCAAAATTTTGATATCGCCGCAAGCACGCAATTCATATTAATATAGTAAAAGTATTGTTTAACTCGAGACTAATATGATTAACGGTTCTTTATTTTTTTGCTTTGAATAGCTAAACTCAATCAATATGTTATTTTAGTTATTTTGAAGATTAGAATTTAAATAAAAAGTAGGCCTATAATTATGATAAATATAAGAAACACAAGCATGATGATAAATATAAAGAGAATCATAAGTAAAGTAAAAGGATAATGAAATAAAGAAATAAACATAATTACAACTAAAAATGATAATAATCACATGTTTTAAGATATTTTTACTGAGTTTTTAATTGAAATGTTATTTTCACATATCATATATACTTAACTGTTGGCATAGAGCAAAGTTAATTTCTAGATCAATTCTCTTTAACTTTTTATCTCTTAAAAAGATTTAAAAATCATCAAAATACATATGTTTGTCACCATCATAAAATGGAGATTATTGAACCAAAGTTGATGAGATCATCCTTTGGTGACGAATTATTGAATGTGTTACGGTCAGAGTCAAGGTCAATACACTTCCCTCTAATATGTTAAAGATACATCCCTAGAACTTAAGTCCAAGGTCATTGGATCCATCCAAAGGTCTTTGAGAAGTCCCCTAGAAGATTCGAACCCATAAATGTAATGGATAAATCGAAGGAAAAAAATACAATGTCCAAGTAACAAGAAATGGGAATCGTGTGAATTTGTTAATTTGGTACTGTGAAATTTTGTAAGTTACTCAAAAGGGTTTGTCTCTTGTGTAATACCTTCGAAAGAAGTCTGTGTTTGGTTCTTGGGCTAAACCAGTTAAAAGCTCTATTTGGTTTTTTGAGATTAGTCAGGTAAAATCTTTGTCTGGTTCATGAGCTAAGTCCATTAAAAAGCTCTTGTTTGATTATTGAGTTTATCAATGAAAAATTTCGTTTCGTTCTTGAAGCCAGCTTGATGTAAAAGTTTTGTTTGGCATTGAGATTGTCCTACTATAAAATTTCTCGTTTGGTTTGGGGATTATGTAGTGTAAAATCTTCTGTTTGGTGTAAAAATGTTCGTGTACCATGTGAAAAACTCACATGTGATATAATAGAAACTCTGAAGAAGAAATTTTTGGGGATAGGTGCTAAGTGCAAAATTGTAGCTATTTTTGTATATAAGTTTTGTTGCACTTATCAGTTCTTTTTGCGAATAAACCCCGATTTGTTTATAAATACGTTTAGTTTACGTTTTCGTGTGTATAGTGCGCTATCGTGTAAATATCATTGAGTTTAATTGATTTTCATTAATTTTTGCAGGTATCCAATCAAGGATGTCTTGCCATTGTTAGATAGAGCATTGAATAAGCTTTCCAGCGCTTCAAACCGTGCGTCAATCGGAGTTACGGTTCAAAAGTTACGAATAAAACAGTGCAGAAAAATTCTGCAGACTGGTGCGCTGCGCCTCTGCGCCGCCGGGCGGTGCAGGGGCGGTCCGGACACTCCAAAATTGTGAAAAACTTACAGAATGATGGCCATTCGCCGCCGGGCGAAGCCAGACCACCGCCGGGCGAAATTTGACGATCAGAAACTCCATTAAAGCCCCCAAAAACACATTTTTTAGGTTATGGTTGGATTTTTTAGAGTTCCATACCATCCAATAGCATTTTTTGAGTGGAATTAGGCTAGAAAACACATTGGAGCTGTCAAATGGATGATCCGGGGTTGAATCCTTCATCAATCGGAGCCGATTAACCGGTAGATTTTTGGTAAACCGGGTGATTTTTGGGTTTTTCTCTATTTTCTTCTCTTTGATTCTCTTTTGTGGAGTTTTGTATATGTATTGACTTTGAATCATGTATGTATTTCAACTCATCTATGTATTGTGAATTAGTTTTTGAATTATTATTGATGTTATCTTTGATTTGGTATTTGTGGTATTGACAAAACCTTATCAAATCTTAAATCTTTGATTTTCATCTATCGATGAGCAAGCTTTTGACATGGTTTGTGAGTTGATATTCATTTGCATCACCTATTTTTTATTGTGTTGATTAAGTAGCATGAGTAGGATTAACACGGTAAAAGCCGTGATAACGCGTAACGAACGGTATTGCGAGGATGCGTGATAATAGTGATGAAGAACTTTGTTCACGTATGTTTGGCGAATTAGTTGAATGCATATTAATCATTTGTATTTTTGTCTCCATGGTATATTTAATATGCTTTACAAATCATTATTGTGTTTTCCTTGATCTTTTTACATTTGTATTGAATTTGTGTTGTGTTAGAGATAAACATCACAAATAACTCTTTTGATTAGGGAAGGAAATCTATTAGGACTAAAGGCTAGAGATAGTTTTAGGCTTAATATTCACTTGAGTATCAGAACTTAATGCTTCCGTGTGTCTGAGTCGTGTGAGAGAGTGACGACGAGAGATGCGGTTGATATCTCAACGTTGTGTTCGAGAGAAACTTGTTGTGAGCGATACGTGATGATTTTGATGAGTATTGTCTGTTGAGCATGCTTGGTCGATAAGTTTACATTTGTGAGAGGTCGATTATATACAATGCTTGATAGTTTCCTTCTATTTGAAAAATGTATTCTTTTTATGTTAATACTTTTACTTTTTCGCATTTCTTTTTAAACCATTTTAATCCAAACTCAAGAGCGAGAAATTGTTGCACGGCAGTTCAATAGCATTGATCCCTGTGGAGACGACAAAACTGGGTTACTTATATATTTTTGCTTGCCGCTATTTCTAGCTTCAACAATAGGAGTAAGGCAAGTTGCTAGACTGAACTTGTATAAACTGCTAGTGCTTTTCTTTCTTCCCTTATCTCTTTACATTTATGTTCTTTATTTCTTTCGACTGATTCTCTATTTTTTTTTACTTTCATTTGTTCAAATATATTGTTACTTTTAATTTATAAATTTTATTTACATTTTTATAAACCAAGATTTTTATAATTGGTCATGATTTTTCAACCTACACAATACCTTCTTGTTGTGTTTAGAGTCACTTATCCCAAATTTTTAGTGTATTGATCTTTTTGGGATGCATTTTTTCCAATTCTTTTGGAGAAATATGTTCTGGCAGGGCCGACCCAACACATTTTGAGGCCTAAGGCAAAATTCGATTTAAAATATTTTTATAAATAATATTTAATTAAAAATTAAATAATCTTTTTAAATAAATAATTTTTTAAACTTTTTTATAATTAATGATAAGTTTGATGTGTGTACAGAATTTAAAACCAACACTATTGGTTATTGAACTGAAAAATATTTTAAAATGGTAAAATTGAGATATTTTAAAAATTTAAATTTAATTAAAAATTAAATACAGTTTTTAAATTAAGATTTTTTTATAACTTTTTTACACTCTAGACAACTAAAAATTTTAAAACTCGCGTCATTGATTATTGAGCTGCAAATATTTTTAGCTTCAAAGTTGTAAAATTAAGATGGTAAGAATTGAACACAAATACAATACTATAGAGGAACAAAACTTTATCGTTGAACACATTTCATTTGTTGTAATTTTTTTTTATTAATTATATGTAATTTGCGTCTACTTTTTAACATTCGAGACCTATTTTAAAATCCAAAAAGATGAGGTTTAAGGCCATTGCCGCACTAGCCTTGGGCCGGCCCGGTGTTTTGAGAGCTGTTGAACCTCTTGTTGCTGGGCTTTATATATTGTTTTTCTTAGTGAATAGGAGTTGGTTCTGTTTTGCTTCTTCAATGTAGATCTAGTAGTGGGTGCCTGGGTGGTCTTTTAAGGAGTAAAAATCTTCTTCATTTCTCAAGAGTAATAGAGGTGGCCATTACAATAATTTTGGTATAAATAAAAGATATATTTACACACATTTTTAAAAATGATAACATTATTAAATATTTATACATTAAAACTATATTAATAAACACCTTCATTTTTTTTTAAACACAAAGAGGGTATTTAGCTCTTGAGTGGTTACTCTATTGTAATATATATATATATATATATATATATATATATATATATATATATATATATATATATTAGTTAATTTAGACGTATGGTACTACTAGAATGTTGAATAAAATATCCTAAGGAATGGATTAATAGAACAGCAGAAAATTCAACGAAGCTTACATGTTTATGTCATCAATGCTAACTTTGAACGTTCTTGAAAAACTAGACTTTTCAGTTTAAACAATTTTCCACATACGGCACCGGCGTTTCATTGTAATTAAGGACCTGTCTATGGCCTATATAAACTTGCCTCAATTCCCACTTTCTACTCACAAAATACTCTCTTCTCTTCTCATCCTTATTATTATTTGTTCAATTCACTCCCAAAAAAATGTCTCTCATAAAAATATCCCTATTGTCTCTGTTTACTCTCTGCTTGATATCTGCACAGGCAGCAAGGTTTGACATCGTCAACCAATGCTCTTACACTGTCTGGCCAGCTGCCACTCCCAGCGGCGGCGGAAGGCAGTTAAACTCAGGCCAAACATGGAGTATAGACGTCCCAGCTGGAACGTCTTCAGGCCGAATTTGGGGCCGAACCGGTTGCAACTTTGACGGCTCAGGTCGTGGTAGTTGTCAAACCGGTGGCTGTGGTAATGTCATCAGTTGCACCTTATCCGGTCAGCCTCCACTCACACTTGCTGAATTTACCCTTAACGGTGGAAACAATCAGGATTACTTTGATCTATCAGTGATTGATGGTTTCAACATTCCAATGCAATTTGCTCCAACCTCTAATGGATGCAACAAAGTACGAACTTGCAAAGAAAAATCTTGCCCTGATGCTTATCAGTATCCCAGTGATGATACTAAAACTGTTTCATGTCCAGGTGGTACCAACTATAGAGTTGTCTTCTGCCCTTAAAATATAATATAGCTCCACCACCCTTTTATGTTTCTTTCTACCACCAATAAACAAAATGTTATATTTTGTCTGCACTTTGTGTAAGATATGTAAAACAATATTGCTAAAATAGGCGTGAAATTATTTAGGAATAATTATCGCCAAAGCAATATAATAGAATAAATAAGAGCTTCTATAAATCCAGCCTTTTTTTTTGTCGTATTTGTTTTTTTTTTTTAAATATAGGAAAGCTTCTATGAAGATAATGGAGAAAAAAAAGAAAATTTTTAATTTTCATTTTTCATTTTTTTAAATAATACTTAATTAAAAATATATACATAACTTGTTGAATAATGGAGATAAATCACATCAACATTTAACCACATCAGCACTTTTTAGTAGAGTTTGATGAAATATGCACTAGTAGAAAAAAAGGGCTTTTTAAGTCAGTTAAAAATGACTTGTTAAGTCGGGTTCGAGCCCGACCTAAGAATTACCGACATAAGAAGTTTTGATTTC
The DNA here is from genome assembly GCA_022829125.1 of Lathyrus tuberosus. NCBI lineage: Eukaryota > Viridiplantae > Streptophyta > Magnoliopsida > Fabales > Fabaceae > Lathyrus > Lathyrus tuberosus. The sequence continues at coordinate 15,027,727 of JALAZF010000003.1, forward strand.
TTAAGTTAATTATGGACCTGACTTAATAAACTATTATTAGGTCGGTTATACAGAACCCGACTTAATAAGTCAAGTCTGTAAGAAAACTCTTGTTTCATTTATATCCGACCTAAGAATTTATTTTTTTAAATCGGATATAAATAACCGACCTAAGAAGTTTTATTTTTTTATTTTTTTGGATATCACATATCAAATTAAAACATCATTATAATCAAAAGAGGTACACAACCACTGCACTTGCAGGTAAATTCAATTGCACTAAAAGATATAACATTAATTTTATCAAAAAACATAAACAAGAGTAACTACATAAGTGAAACACCAACTACATACTTATCAAAACAAAAAACTTTAAAGAGTGGCTAGAAAAAATCATATCATCGTTTGAACAACCAACAACCAACGTCCAACACAGAATTGCACCTAATTCATATCATTGTCTGCATTTGCTTCAATATGTTTCCAATATCATTGTCTGCATTTGCTTCAATATGTTTCCAATATCATTTTTGCATAACGTTCTTGAACATTTTTAACTTCATCTTTTTGTAATGGATTTGAATCCCGGAATATTCTTCCTCCGTTGTATATTATAAATAAATTTTATCTTTTTAAATTTATTAGATAATTAATATATATATATATATATATATATATATATATATCAATTATTTAATGAATATAAAAAGGTAAAATTATGGGACACATGGAGTATAGGATAATGTTAACTTGTGTTCTTAGTGGCATAAAGTAGGAGATAAATATAGTAAAAAAATTGGAAATTGTGTGTTAAATTTAATACAAGTTTATAATTAATGATTTTATTATTTTTTTTCAATAAGACTTTTCTATTTATGGATTTTTTTTAACATGTGTCCCAAGGGCATAAGTTAGCATTACCCAAATATGTAATAGTTCATACTGGAATTAGAATCTCATTGATTCATTATAATGGACTCTTGATTCAATGGTATGGATCTCTGATACGGCGGCGTGAAAGGGACTATGAGGGGGACCTGCAAGGTTAGTATTCTAACCTCTAAGTCAGTTGCATAATCCAAAATGAGTGAAAGTCTGAGATGAGAAATAGTATCTTACGTCTTACGTGTGTTAGTTATATATGATAGAAACTTTTATCGAGCTTTGCATTATTGGACTTGATACTTGAATCTTACATATATTGGGCATGGCCCATAACAGTTCCCCCCAAGGTTTTCCGGATGTTTTATTGGTCGTGAAGTCTTTCAAAATTGAGACGACGTCTCACGTTAAAGCCAGCCATAAGGAGAAGTGGGAAGACCATAAGGCAACTGCAAAAAAAAGGAATAAGTGTTGGAACAAAGTTGATTAAAATCATATCCCTTGGATTTTCATGATAACAAAGTATTTAAAGAACAATTATGTATTCTAACATCTGTTCAAGTATGCAGGATTATACCATTAAGAACAGATGAAGAAATGCTTAAGGAATCTGAATTTAAAGATCTGACTCTGGCTTTGAAGATCACCTTTGAAGACTCTTCCTATGTTGGAGATTCAGACTCTAAAGAAGTCAACTCTGAAGAAAGTCAGTCTCTGGTGACCCAGAATCTGAAGCTTCAGAAGCCAAGAAGTAGACTCGGATGTGATCAACCTATGAAGAGTGAAGTCTGAAGGAAAGTCAGCCTCTGAAGCAAAAGCTCTTCTACCATAGAAATCTGACAGACTCACAGATATTTTGATCACGTGAAGACTTAAGGAGATATCTCTCTCTTGGTTATCTGAGCTTCAACGAATCATTCCGCTTGTAGAATGGTGTTTGTTTGATGTGTCTAATCAAAGACAAATGTTTACCAACCTTTTGGTGAAAGTATTCAATGTCTCTTTTCAAAAAGAAGAAATTTGATGAATATATTAAAGAACCTAAAGGTTTATTTTAGCAAACTTTAATTAAAAAATATTTAGATGCATCTTAAGATGCATGTTATTAAAATAAACCTTCAAAAAAACAAGTGGATCTACGTTAGCAAATCCATATATATATATATATATATATATATATATATATTGATCGTACCTGGATCAGACAGGAGAGTGGTGGCCAGCAACATCGTGAATCCTCAGTTCCGGTGATGGTAAGACAGCGGGGGGTGTACCTGCAAGGTACTCCGACGCTCAAGTAAGGCAAAGGTCAGAAGTAAAAGCAAGCACAGAAAAAGGTTAGAGTGTATCAGATTGTGTAACCTGACCCTCTCAAGTGAGAGGGTATTTATAGAGAGCCCCCAGCGCGGGGCCAACGGTTACTTGCATTGGGCTGGATGGTAAGGCCCAATCCAAGCAACTGCCAGGGCTTACGTGGCGTAGTGAAGACCAGCACGTGGTCTTCGCCCTGGTGTAACGGTCCCGAAATCTCCGGAAGTAGGGCAGACCGTTTCTTTCGGGAGTGGGAAGTTACAAGAGAACGTGCCCTCTCGGGGAGGAGCACATGGGTGTTAGGGAGAGGTGTGTCCGTAGACCATATGCTTCTGTCCGACAGTCTTTACCTCGCGTGCCCGATGTCCAAGAGGACTGGCACGTGCCTGACACGGAAGTGGCTTTGGCATTGTTGGGCTTCCGCTGGCCATTGGGCTTGGGCCTGCTCGACAGCAGGGCAGGCGCTGACCCAGTCCAGAACAGGAGCCCCCCAAGTCGTTGCTCCGAGGTGTTAGAGTAATGACTTAAGGATCAGCACCATGTCGAGGAAGTATCCCGTCGAGGAAGGGATTTTGAACGAGGAGCAGTTGGTCAACCGGGCAGAAATAAGTCAACTTGCTCGCGCTAGTCTGGTCGAGGTTTGGCTAAGTTGCGGGGATACGAGAAGTTTGAACCGAGGAGAACAGAAGGATACGTGTTGGGGAATGAAGAGACACGCGTGGGAGAGCGCGTGCCACGTGTCGCATCTCATCGTTGCCTAGGGCGGCTACGCTAGGGTAGTGTAGCGAGCGATTTTGGACGCGGTTCTTAAGCGTTGGTCGCTCTCTGCGGTTTGAGCTTTAAACTACAGGTCGATTCATTTTTTATCCTATTGTGAGCTGATGAAGGAAGGGAAATAGATGTCTCCAATTAACCCTGCTTTACATACTGAGTTTAAACAGCGGTCTGTTAGGTTACGGATGCTATCAATGTGGGGGGCCTTTGTACTGGTTATTTGTATTTTCGCCTATACAGTTTCTTTCTTTTTATCTAGACAGAAGGTTTCTGGCGGGGAACAAGGATTAGGATGTTAGGACTGATGCTTTTTGATGTGAGAGTATGGGATTTGGGTTTTTTGTTTAGTGTGCTCGCTAAGATTTTTCTTTCAATCTTATGCCTACGTATTCCCGTTTACCGAAACAGGGAAATCAGAGTGTTCGTAGTTCCTCCTATTCTATGGGAGGAAATGGGTGTTTTGGTGTCTTGTTCAAAGCCCAAGACATGAAGCGAAAGGTGATTTGTATCTTGTTCAAAGCCCAAGATATGAAGCTAAAAGGTCTCAACTTTAGAGAGAATTTGTCATCTTTAAAGAAGGGTTTGTCTATCACAACTGTTGGGTGACTGGTTATAAAGGAGAATTACTTTAACCGGGATTTGTGAATCCGGCAATGCCATCATTTCCTTTATAGGGATTTTAACCTAAAGGAGAAGACTTTAACTCAGTGTAGAGCAATGCTATCTTTCCTTAGGAATTTCTCATGCTAAAAGAGGGATAGTTGCATGGATATAGATGATCCAGAGGCTTGCCGCTTACAGCGATTAGATGAAAGGGAAGGAGATGTTGATGTTTGTGTACTGTGAATGAGGCACAACTTTGAGGCTAAAAGGTTGATTGGATCAACCAGTGGTTTTCTTATATAAAGCCTAAGAGGAGGCTAATATGTGTCTCGTACAAAGCCCGAGAGAGAGGCTAAACGTTGTTCGACTCTGCTGGGGAGGATCATTGTACAAAGCCCAAGAGGAGGCTAGAGTTACTGTTTCAGTTAAGTGACAGGTCCAGTATATTGATTTTAAAGAGAAAATCAGTTCTTATATGAGTAACACTGTACTCATGGATTTGATTCAAGGATCCAGGTTATTCCTGTTCTTTAAGGAAGCGGGAAATCCGAAGGGTATTGAGACTGTCCGAGTCTGCAGGTTTCCTTCCTATTTAACGAAGGGGTCACTTGAGAATGTCTTGGAGACTCAAGGAGATTAGACTGTCCAAGTCTAGAGTGTCATCTTTTGTACCATGCTTTGAGAAACAGTAGAAGACTCTATGAAAGGACTGTTCTATGAAGGTGACTAAGTTCTGTTCCTATACCTCTAGGAGGTCGTCGGGATAATTTGTACGAAGCCCAAGAGGAGGCTAGAAACTTTTAAGAAGCCGATCGGTCCTTGTACGAAGCCCAAGAAAAGGCTATCATTCCCGGAGGAAGAGATCATTTTACGAAGCCTAAGAGGAGGCTGTGAATACTTCTAAGAAGCCGTAGGGTCCTTGTACTAAGCCCAAGAGGAGGCAGGGTTGCTTTTAGGAAGCCTGTGGGTCCTTGTACGATGCCCAAGAGGAGGCCGATGCTTTTAAGAAGCCTGTGGGTCCCCAAACCCCGAGAAATTCAAGGCAAGCTATTCACAAGGAATAAATCAAGTCAGGAAAGTTCGAGAATTTTGAAGAAATTCAAAGATGCCATTCACGGAGAATACATTCATCTCTGGGAATAGAGTTTCTTGACAATTCCTAATGAGGACAGCCGAAGAGAAGACTGTATCTGGTGATCCTATTGGGGATCTAGCTGTCTATTTCTACGAATAAACGAAACGGCGTCACCTAGTTCTAGACGTAGTTGCCGGGGAAACTCGAAATAACTATACTATTATTACACAATTGATATGAAAGCGGTAAATGTATATGAAAGCGGCCCCACAATACAGTTATATGTATATGAAAGCGGTAAATGAAAGCAATAACCACTTACTCGGTTGTAGAGCTTCCATGCTGTTTGGTTAGTTGTTCAACAAAGAAAGATTGAAAACAATAATATATTCAAAATCAAAGGAGAAAGTGCTTTGAAAAAGAAAGATTTGGGGCTTACAGCTCAAGGAGAGGCCCAGGGTTTTATCAGTGAGAGCACTGTTTGAATTTGTACAGAGGGACTTATACAAGTGACTGAGGCCCAAAATGTTTTTCTGTACAAAGGGATGGGTCTTACACTCTTTCAAGAGGCCCAAAAGGTTTAAAGAAAAAGAGTGGGGCTTATAACACGAGGGTAGGCCCAGTTTGACTTTTCGTTTGAGATGGCGATCGCGCCGAGGTTTTCTTTTAACGCAGAGGGACTTATACAATCTTTTAACGCAGAGGGACTTATACAATAAGTGAGGCCCAAAATGATTTTGGTTAAAAGGGGGTTGGGTCTTACACTCTATTAGAGGCCCAAAAGTTTTGAATGGGTCTTATAGCTCGAGGAGAGGCCCAAAAGGTTATTTTTCAAAAGGCGACGATCGCGCCGTTTTTTTTTTACGGTATCGGGACTTATACAATGCACTGAGGCCCAAAAATGGTTTGGTCAAAAAAGGATTGGGTCTTACACTCTATTAGAGGCCCATGAGTGTTTGACAATGATTTGTTTGAGTGAAAATCAAAGAAACCCTAATTTTATTCTTTAAAAGTAAATATTTAAAGAAAATCAATGAAAAATACCAAATAGGTTTGAATAAACCACTTGTGATTTTTGTTTAAGGTTTGAAAAATGAGGTATAAATCACAAGAGATATTAAAACTCATTTGGTCTTGATTTTTCAAGATGAATATTCATTTTAAAATGTTTAAAAACAAATAAAAGTGAATTTATTCACAAAAATACTAATTATATTAAATAAATAATATAAATTCAATTTCTTTGTGGAATAAAATATTTCAACATTTTTGTGATTTTTTGCAAAAAGAACCAATCAAAAATAATTAAAATTGAAAGAGTTATTAATTTTCCAATTAATTAATAAACCATGAAAATATTGGAAAAAATGGCAAAATGTGAAAAAACACAAAATGGCATGGGTGGGGTTTGAACCCAAGACCTCAAGGTTACAAGGCGCGCGCCTTACCACTGGGGTGGTGATACATCCATTGTTTGAAACAAAACAACAAATATACAAGGCATGACTTGGTTTTAGGCCTGGCCCAAGGCAAGTTTTGGCAAGTTTTGGCTCAGAAACGTGAAGGTCATAACTTTCTCAATTCTTAATGGTTTGAGACAAAATTTATATGCATCTGGACCAGAATTTCATAAGGAATCCAATGGTGGTGGTAGTTTTTTCAGATCACACTCCCTCCTCAAAACCCGATAGTGGTTTTGAAAATGACCTATAAATGCATTTTCTATGCTACAACTTGGTACAAGCATGGATTACATGGCGAATTAGCTCAAACACAACATATACAACATGTATGAGATGTTTATGATCAGTGGACTTCAAAGCATTGCATGTTTGAAAGATTCCAAGTTGTGAGGCTTACCTCTTTTTTGAGATTTTGGAGCTTTTGTGCAATCTGTCAAACCTCTTGTTCCAGAAATGATTTGATGCTTTAGACACACTCAAATGATCCCTTAGAAGCTTTTAGGATGATTGGAATCGACTGGTACCTGCAAAAACACAAACAGTCCCTTTCTTGCAAAAGGGGTTAAAAGTGACCAAAATAGCAACTCTCTCAAATGGTGTTCCAGAATAGGGGAACGATTTGGGACAGTTCAAGGATGATATTTGGAGTGTGTTTAAGGTTTTATCTGGTTTGGAAAGTGACTGAACAAGACATGGCTTGAAAAATGCAAACAAAATCTATTTTGAGGTTTTGAGAGGTGACTTTGTGATTTTGTGATTACAGATCACTTGTGATAGTTTGCACAGCTTACATATGATATATATGAGGCGTGTGTGTGATTGATTGTGATGAAAAATCTCTCAAGCTCAAAAACTCAAAGTTGCCTTGCTAAAGAAGGCATTTTTGCCAAGAGAAAGAGGTTTTGAGGAAAGCATCTATTTGATGGCTTTGGTGTACTCAAACTGATCAGAATTGAGCTCTATTTATAGTAGAGCAAGTTTGTTTTGCAAGGAATAGTGAATGGCAACTGCAGCAGGTGTTTGTTCAATGTTGGCCAATGGAAATCCAAGTCTCCTCTAGCCATTGACTAGAGGTTAAGGCACAGGGCTATGGTTCCCTTGGTCTTGGATAAGTATTGACTGATTTCAGATGAGAATGGCTCAGTCCATGCCACCTTGATGCTTCCATTGAATGCTTCAATCCAAATTTGGAGTCTTGTCCCTATTTTGGCCATTCTAGGTTCAACGTGCTATTTCTTGTTCCATGGACTTTGGAGGCTTGGCTCAGTGATTCTCCCCTTTAGATTCAATCCTCTGAGGTGTCCAAGTGGATAGGAGCATTTGAATTTGGCTTATTTTGGCAAATCGAGCAAAATTGCAAATTCTGCCTTGCCTTTGACAGATTTCAGCAAGGCAACTTGCCAATGTCATAACTCATGGTGTAAGTTGAATTTGGTAATGCTCTTGACCATTTTGGAAAACCCTTACATGATACAACAACTGTTTGAACATATTTGGTTTTGATCTCTTTTGAATCCAAGTGAAAAATCCCTCTACATTTGGCAAAAAGTGAAGGCAGGTTCTGACTTAGTGAAAATTTCACTAAGTGTTGGAAAAAGTGACATTTTCACTTTTCAGCCATTTTGATCACTCACTAACTCAAAATCCTTAATGAATTGGACTTAGGTCTAGTTGAAGTTTTTGTAGAGGGTAATGAGGGCTACAAATCCATCTTTGGATGAAAAAAAATGGCTTTGTGGTTTAGGAGTTATGATCCTCCAAAGTTGGTGCCCTTGTCACTTTATTTTTAACTTAGAAAATTTTCTAAGTTTTTATGGTTACCCCTTTTACAAGTTATCCAACTTTTCTTGATTTTTCTTGATGAATGATGATTCAAATCATACATTAACATCAATTTAGGGTTAAAAATCCATTTTTGTGAAAAATCTCAAAAAGTCAAAGTTGACTTTTGTGCACAGTTGACTTTTTATCAGATGAATTCCAAACTGTGCAATTCTTCAGGAAATCATGTCCTTGACCTAAATCAAACTTGATGGACATGTTCCATGGGTGTCATAGGATATATTGATGCATGCCATAGGGCTTGGGAGCATGTCCTGGTCAAAAGTCAAAGTTACAGTTGACTTTTCTCGCAAAACCCTAATTGTGGTGCAGATGAAATTGAGACTTGTTGCTCAAGCTTCTTGGATTAATCCATTGTTCCAAATGGATCAATATAGTTCATTAGAGACCCTCAAACCCTCTCTTGAGGTCTTGGCTCATGATTTGTCCCAAATGTCAACTAAGGGGTGAATTAGGTCAAGAACCCTAATTCCTGATTTTTTATGAATGCATCCCCTGAGGTAAAATTGACTTGATGATTGGGTCCATGAGGTTCCATGGAGTATATTAGGTTATGTTTTGGATCATTGGCTCATTCCCAGATGAAAAATTTCCATCTGGAGGCCCTGGTCGACCAAAACCCTAATTTGGTGACACTGTCGATCCTGAGACTTGATCCACCTAGAAGGGAGCATCCTTGTGCTTGATCCTTGAAGTGGGAGTCCTCTTGATCCATTGTGGGTGTTTGAGAGGTTTAGACAAGTTGAAGATCATGTCAATTCTTGATTGATCCTTTGTCTAAGGCTCTGAGAGGGCTTGAAACCCTAGTTTTGATTGTAGTGAATGCTCACCCATCTTTGGGGAGACAGATGAAGTATGATGGTTCCTCCATATTGTGATGATGATTTGCACAATGATGGGAAATCTTAGTGGTCAAAATTTGGGGTATGACAGATGCCCCTATTTAATCTTCTTGGACCCGAAGGTGTGAATGACGAAGGTATTCGGGCATTCGAGGTGCAAGAGGATTAAATATCGGAATACCCAAAATTTTGATGGTGGTTATGAATGGTAGCTTGCACATTCATCTTCTTTAGCAAAGCAATGATGCTTAGAAAAGGTAAACTTCCCCTCGATCCTGGTCTTTAGCCAAGGAACTGGTCTTAGTTTCTGATTTAAACTTCCCCTCGATCCTGGTTTCCCACCAAGGAACTGGTCTCAGTTTCTTTTGTCAATAAACTTTACTGACAAGGGAGGCTACTCGTAGCGGTTTTCCTCAAACTTCTCGCCGAATTTTCCTGGGGAGGTGCCATTTGAGTGGAAAAAGTTTTGATGTCAGACTTGCTGGGGAACCCAGTCGTCTGAGTTGTAGAGGTGTATAAACTTCTCTGTTGGAGATGCCATTTGTCGATTCTACTGGGGAAAGCGAGTCTCTTGAGAGACTGTTTTCGTTTGGGGGCTTACATCATACTTTTCTCAGGATCTTTCCAGAGAAATGCCATATGATGGGATCCAATTTTGAGGTGCCGATGACCTTTTCATCGGCGGGTTTTTCGGAGAAAAACTGTCGTACTGCCGAATCTCCGATTTAGGAGGCTTTCTCTCAGAATTTTCCTTAATCCGGGAAAGCAAGGATATCATCTTCAATGGTGAAGAGTGACATCGGTCGAAGGTTCTCTGGTCTTTCAGAGGTTCAAGTTATCAAAGTGGTCAAGGGCCAATTCTGATCCAGAAATAAACTAGAGGAGAGAGAATGTTCAGACGCAGTGTTTCCTGACGAGGCAAGAACTGACGACTCGATTGAGAGAACTTCTATCACTAGGGGACAAGACCGACTAGAGTGATAGTGATGCAATATGAAATGTGAATGCAAATCAATAATGCATGATGTGTGTATGTTTATGCTGACAAAACTGACGCGACATACAAACTGACAGGTGAACACGACTAGATACTCGGCCATCGCGGGGCGAAGAAGTACGTTGGTTCAGAATAGCAATTCCGCCTTGCTTAGGAGAGATAGTCCCTGTTGGGAGCTATGTTGATCGGGCTTAGGAGATAAGAACTCGGCCGAAGAGGTCAGACGGAATAGTCGCATCCGACACTGTTGATCCTTCATTCAGGCGCACTGGCGTAGAAGGAGTACTTTGATTCTGCACTTTGAAATTCAAACGCCTTTGGAGACACAATCGACGTTCTTTCGATGTTCAACAGTCAAAAGCAATTTCCATCTTTATTTTAAAGCAGAAAAAGTTTTACCAAGTAAATTCATTTTTGTTTTATTTCAAGAATCGTTAATCATGTTAACAACGTCGTTCTGTAAAGCTAAAACAAATAAGAATTACAAACAAAAGCACAAGGGCTCAAATTTTATTGATGAGATGGAGATCAGCCAAACGCATGATTCCAAAGAGTATATACAAAGTTTGAAAATGGTAATTTATAGGAAAAAGGGCTACGTTGAAACATAACAACCACTATCCTTCTACCAACTTTGAATTCGGGGCATCCTGAGCTTCTGTCGAAGATGACCTTGACTGGAGTTTTCCTCCGATGGATGGTGTAACTGCTGCTGAGGGATTCGCCTCTGTTGAACATAGTTACTTGCCACTATCCCTAACTTTTGCTTGGATTGTACTGTGATGTTTCCAATCCACCGGGATGATTTTTTTCTCTGTCTCTAACTTTTGCCTGGACCGCCCTTTCGGGTTTTCAATCCACCGAGACGTTTTTTTTTTTAGTTTAGGCGAAGTATTTCTTGACTACATCAACATTTGTGGGGTAGGCAAATTCCTCTCCGTCCATGGTTGCAAGTTTCAAGGCACCGCCTGAGAAAGCTTTCGTGACCACATAGGGGCCATCATAATTCGGAGTCCACTTGCCTCGCGAATCAGTAAGAAATGACTGTATCTTCTTGAGCATGAGGTCTCCTTTTCTGAAGATGCGAGGTCGAACCTTTTTGTCGAACGCCTTCTTCATTCTCTGTTGATACAGCTGACCATGGCATAGTGCCGTGATTCTCTTTTCTTCGATCAGATTCAGTTCGTCGTGTCGGCTTTGACACCATTCAGCTTCGGTGAGCTTGGCTTCCATCAATACTCAGATTGACGGGATCTCTACTTCTATGGGGAGCACTGCTTCCATGCCATACACTAGAGAGAAAGGGGTTGCCCCTGTTGAAGTGCGGACAGATGTGCGATAACCGTGAAGAGCAAAGGGTAGCATCTCGTGCCAGTCTTTATAGGTTACAACCATCTTTTGAACGATCTTCTTGATGTTCTTGTTAACCGCTTCTACCACTCCGTTCATCTTGGGTCGGTAGGGAGATGAGTTATGGTGTTCGATCTTGAACTCTGCACACAACTCTCTCATCATCTTGTTGTTCAAGTTAGATCCATTATCAGTAATGATCTCGCTTGGAACACCATAACGGCAGATGATATTGTTTTTGATAAATCGGACCACCACTTGCCAGGTTACATTGGCGTACGAAGCTGCTTCGACCCACTTGGTGAAGTAGTCGATGGCTACTAGGATGAACCGATGTCCGTTTGAAGCCTTAGGTTCAATCATGTCGATCATGTCGATTCCCCATATGGAAAATGGCCATGGGGAAGAAAGAACTTTGAGATGTGATGGCGGTACATGAATTTTGTCAGAGTATATCTGACACTTATGACACCTCCTCATGTACTTGTAGCAGTCGAATTCCATTGTCAACCAATAGTACCCTGCTCTGAGAATTTTTCTCGCCATTGTATGTCCGTTGGCATGAGTGCCAAAGGATCCTTCATGAATTTCTTTCATAAGCATGTCTGTTTCTGGTCTGTCCACGCATCGGAGCAAGACCATGTCAAAATTTCTCTTATAGAGAGTGTCACCGCTCAGGAAGAAGTTTCCAGCCAATCTTCTGAGGGTTTTCCTGTCTTTTCTGAGTGCCCCAGATGGGTACTCTTGTTTCTGAAGTAAGCATTTGATATCGTGATACCAAGGTCTGTCGTCTATGACTGCTTCAATCGTGAAGATGTAAGCGGGCTGTTCAAGGCGCATTATGTCGATCTTAGGTAAGTCGTTCCATTGACCTACACTAATCATGGAAGAGATAGTGGCTAAAGCGTCAGCCATGTGATTCTCCTCACGAGGGATATGATGAAACTCGACTCTGTTGAAGAAGGGTAACAACCTTCTTGCATAGTCTTTGTAAGGAATCAATCCTGATTGGTATGTGTTCCAATCTCCTTTTATTTGATTGATAACCAGAGCTGAGTCACCATATACGTCCAAGTTTTTGATCCTTAAATCAATTGCTTCTTCGAGACCCATGATACAAGCTTCGTATTCGGCCTCGTTGTTCGTGCATTTGAACGTAAGTCTGGCAGTGAAAGGAATGTGGGTACCCCGAGGGGTAACAATGATTTCCCCAATTCCGTTTCCGTAATGATTAACTGCTCCGTCAAAGATAAGTCCCCATTGGGAACCTGGTTCTGGCCCTTCACTGGGTAACGGTTCATCGCAATCTTTCATTTTTAGATACATGACATCTTCGTCTGGGAAGTCAAACCCGATTGATTCTTGATCGTCAATCGGTTGATGAGCTAAATGATCGGCTAAAATACTCCCTTTAACGGCTTTCTGAGCGTGGTACTCTATGTCATATTCTGATAACAACATCTGCCAACAGGCAATTCTTCCCGTGAGAGCAGGTTTTTCGAAGATGTACTTGATTGGATCCATTTCGGAGACCAACCAAGTAGTATGACGAATCATGTATTGGCGAAGACGTTTGGCTGCCCAAGCCAAAGCACAACAAGTTTTCTCAAGCATCGTGTACCGAGTCTCGCAGTCGGTGAATTTCTTGCTTAGATAGTAAATGGCAGACTCTTTCCTTTTGGTTTCGTCTTGTTGGCCAAGTACACATCCCATTGAGTCCTCCAGAACTGTGAGGTAAATGATCAGTGGTCTTTCTTCCACTGGAGGTGATAGAATCGGAGGATTCAACAGATATTCCTTAATACTGTCGAAGGCGGTTTGGCAATCTTCTGACCAAACGCAATCCTGGTTCTTTTTCAATAATTTGAAAATCGGCGCACACGTGGCGGTCATAAGGAATATGAATCTGGAGATGTAGTTCAACCGTCCCAGGAATCCTCTGACTTGTTTTTCAGTTTTCGGAGAAGGCATTTCTTGAATGGCCTTGACCTTGTCAGGATCAACCTCAATTCCTTTCTGGATGACGATGAACCCTAGTAGTTTCCTTGAACGGACACCGAAGGTGCACTTGTTGGGATTCAAGCGGAGCTTGAATTTTCTTAGACGTTCGAACAATTTTGACAGATGTTCAACGTGCTCACTCTCTGTTTTTTATTTTGCAATCATATCATCGACATACACTTCGATTTCTTTGTGTATCATGTCATGAAACAGAGTAGTCATGGCCCTTTGATAGGTTGCCCCGGCGTTCTTCAAACCGAACGGCATTACCTTGTAACAAAAGGTACCCCATGGGGTAATGAACGAAGTTTTCTCCATGTCTTTCGGCGCCACTTTGATCTGGTTATAGCCCGAGAATCCATCCATGAAGGAGAAAATTTTGAACTTTGTTGTACTGTCCACCAACATGTCAATGTGTGGTAAAGGAAAGTCGTCCTTTGGACTTGCCTTGTTCAGATCTCGGTAGTCGACACACATTCTGACCTTTCCATCCTTTTTTGGAACGGGTACGATATTGGCTAACCATTGAGGATATTCTGACGTGGCGAGGAAACCCGCATCAATCTGTTTCTGTACCTCCTCTTTGATTTTGATGGCCATGTCCGGGTGAGTGCGTCTCAACCTTTGCTTTACTGGCGGACATTCCGATCTCAACGGTAAGTGATGTTCCACGATGCTGGTATCCAACCCTGGCATATCCTGATAGGACCAAGTGAATACATCGGGGAATTCTTTGAGAAGCTTTATCAAACTCACTTTGGCATTTGGACTGAGCAGTGCCCCAATCCTGATTTCTTTTCTCTCTTTTTCTGAACCCAAGTTTACCGTTTCCAACGGCTCTTTGTGAGGTTCAATGGACCTTTCCTCTTGTCTGAGTAGTCGAGAGATCTCTTCTGGAATTTCGTTGTCATTTTCTTCTTCAGCCTCGAATACCGGGAACTCAAAGTTGGGAGAAGGCATCTGATCGTATGTTTCAACTGGGTTTAAAACAAGCAATCTGCATGACGTGATGATTCGTGTTTAGAAGAGATAGAGGAAAATGCAAGTGTGTGCAGTGTATATTTTTTTTACTGCTTGTTTTTTATTATTGAATTGTTTTTTAGGATTACCATTTTCTGAAAAACGAAAAGAGAAAACAGCAATTAATGAGGAAATTATAGAACGACGTTATTTTATTAATGAACAAGTCGATCCTTGAAACTACAGCCCTATAAAACAAAACTTTGTCTCTTTGGCCGAAGCGAAGAGGGATATTTACAGAAAGTGAGCCCTATCAAAACATCCGTTTCACCTGGGCAGGGTGAAAGGTTAAAGATGGCAATTACTTTGACTGGTGAACGATCTTCGAAACCTCGACAGCAACCCATTGGCGGCGAACTCCTCGGTGAATCACAAAGTCTGGCACCTTCCTTGATTTGTCTTCAGAAATAACGCTGATTTCTGGTGGAGCAGGATCATTGGAATCTGTCTCCCAGGCAGAATTGTCGTAGGAGAATTCCTCTATTGCATTTTGCATAACATTTGTGCTCTCAGCTGTACCTCCCCATCCAGTAGGCTGGATATCTTCGAGCCTGATACGAGAGCTTTCGGGAGCGGTGTATCTGACCATATAGTCGTATTTTCCACTCGGTTGTCCCAAGGTGTCCCACACTTCTTTGGAACTGGAGGAGTCATCTCTCTCGATGACGTTGACCTCAGGAAAAACATAGTTGATGAATTCAAGTCCTGCAAACTGATAAGTGCAAATTGTACCTATTTGTGTATATATGTTTTGTTGCACTTATCACTACTTTTTGTCTATATCGTTCAAATAAACCCCCCACTTTGTTTATAAATACGTTTACTTTACGTTTTAGTGTATATATTGCGTAACGTGTAAATATTACATAGTTTAATTGATTTTTATCTCATTTTTGTAGGTATTTAATAAAGACTATCTTGCCACATTCTTTAAGAGCATTGAATAAGCTTTCCAGCGCTTCAAACCGTGCGTAAATCGGAGTTTCGGTGAAGAAGTTGTGGCCAAAATAAGGACTGGTTTTCTGTCATGTTCGCACTGTGAACTGGCAGCGAGTGTTCGCATTGCGAAGGTCCAGCGAAGGTCGCAGCGAAGGCTGGCAGTGAGTTACAAAAGAGAAATAAGGCAAGCTTCGCACTGCGAACCAGTCAGCGAGCATTCGCACTGCGAATGGGTCGTTCGCACTGCGAATCAACGAAGGAAAGCAAAGGCGGTTTGGTAATCAGAGGCACTTAAAATGCCATTTTTTTAGTCATTCGCACTACGAATGATCGTTCGCACCGCGAACCTTGCAGAATTTGCAATGTATATAATTCATTTCAGTTACTTTTTAGGGATGGTTTTGGGGATTTTTGCTCCAACTCCATCAAACTTCATTTCTTCATAGGATTAGCTTAGAAAATAACTGTGGAGCATGCATACAGATGATTCGGAGTGGATTGATCGTCGACTGGCTCCGACAATCCGCGAGATGTTTGGTTCATTTATCTTCTTCTTTGTGTTTTTCTTTATGGTTGGGTTGTGTATATGTATTTGCTGTGATCTCATGTATATTTGTCGCCCATGGCGTTGTATAAAACTTGCTTTACAAATCTTTATTGGTGATTGTCTCTGATTTTTGCTTTATGCGTGGGGTTTGGGGTGCGTTAGAGATAACCGTCGCAAACTTAGATTAGGGAAGATTGTCTGTTAGTTTCTGGATTCTAGAGATAGATTTAGAACTAACAATCTTCAATAGGCGTCGAAGCTTAATGCCTTCCGTGTTTCGAGGCTTCGCTCGCGAGAGTGACGAAGAGAGTGACACGATTGTTATCTCAACTGTGCGTTAGACATAACCTTTGTTGTGAGCGATGTTGGGTGATATTGAGGAGTATTGTAGGTGGAGTATAACTGGTCGGTAAGTTTAAGTTTGTGAGGAGTGATTTATATACATTGCCGGACGAGTTTTTCTTGCTGAAGAATGAATTTGTTTTTATGTTTTAATGTTTACTTTTCTATTTTCTTGTTTGAAACCATTTAAAACCAAACTCATTACCGCGAGAGACTGTCAAACGGCATTCTTTCCCTCGAACCGATCTCTGTGGACACGACATAAATCCCGGAGGGAATTCTTCCGAAAATTAATATTTTTGCTTGCTTGCCCTATTCTGCATTCAACAAAATGGCGCCGTTGTCGGGGATTGGTTTTGATATTGAATCGCATTGCGATAGTTTTTTTTGTTTTTGAGTTCTGTAGATATCGTATATTTTGTATATTTTCACTTGTCTATACTGATACTTGTACATTTTTGTTTCTTTTAACGTTTGTTTAAGTGTTTGGTTAGGACGCTTGCTTTTGGTTGCGCGGTGAGACATCACCATGGCATGAATGAAGGAAGTTTCTAATTAAGCACCGTAAAGGCACCGAGCTTACGACGTAAAACAAGCATGTTTTATAGTTTTTCTTTTCGAATGTTTTTGGTTGTTGTTTGCTCACAAATTTTGATTGACTTATTTGAGGATGCTTTTGTGATTTTCCAAGTTGGTTCGTTTCAACTTGCGGATGTTTGGTAATGATTTTGTTAAGTTTTATACACGTCTGAGGTATGTATTTATCGCTTTCTATACTTTAGCATATTCATGATACTTAGGCATTTTACAAACTTCCATGCCATCCATTCTTTTGTATACTTGTTCTATTGTGAATCACTTTAGTTCCCAACCTTTTTGTGAGGTGGCTTTCCATTGTTCATATATGCGCGGAGAACCAACATTCTTGTTCTAACTGGATTTTATTATGTTGAATCTTTTGTTTGTGTTGATTATATGAATGCATGAAAAGGATCAAGGCAATTGTTTCATTTGGAGCACAACCACCTTAGCCAAATAGTTAATTCACCTTGTGAGTGTGTGAGAATTCGTAACCCCTTTGAGCTTTTTTATCCATGTTTCTATTTGAACTTAATGCTTGTCTATGAGTATTTAGTTCACTTATTTTTTAATGGATTTTGTTTTTTCTTGGACCTCAACTATGTGTTGTTGTATGGATTTTTTTCCTTGCCTTAGAAAGTAGGGAGTATTCACATGATGGTGCGGTTGAATTCAAGTTGGAGAGAGAATGATTGTGTACTCATTGGGTGGATTCTATGAGGATTGAAAAAGAAAAGAAAAAAGAGAAAAATTTGTGAAAGAGAAAAAGAAAGAAAAAAGAAGAAAAAGAAAAATCCTTGAAAAAGGAAACAAAAAGAGTTTCAATAATTGTGCTAAATAAGTATTGTGTGTTGTGTAACACTTGGGATTGTGGAAGAAGTTGGTTGAAATTTTGTGTGTGAATCTTTGTGAGTTTTCACTCCCTTAGGTGTAGGCAAGTTTTTGTTTCAATTACCTTTAGAAATTGCCCCTTGTTTGTTTACCCGACCACGTTACAACCTTGAAAGTCCTTGTGATTCTTGCCTTTGTATTTTCAATGAGAATTTGTGGATGTATGCATAATTTAGTCTTTTGTTTGCAGGATTGTTGTGTGAGTGAAAAATCCCTCATTTTATGTTTTTCATCTACCACTGATTGTTTTTGCTAGGTGTGATTCACTTTGGAACTTGTGTTGTTTTAGAATTTTTGGCATAAATTTTTGTATTTTGCATTTTTTTCGTGACTATGTTGTCGTCGTAGTTTAGTGGTAAGTATTTACTTTTTGTGTGTACCGTTTTCATTTGAACCATTCATTCGTTTCCGTTTTTCAAAACCTGTTGATTCGTCATTCTTTGGATATTGCTTGTGCGTTTTCAAGTTTGTTTGATTCTTGTTTGTGGACAAACAATTAGGTAAGTTGGGGAGAGTTTGATAAGTGCAAATTGTACCTATTTGTGTATATATGTTTTGTTGCACTTATCACTACTTTTTGTCTATATCGTTCAAATAAACCCCCCACTTTGTTTATAAATACGTTTACTTTACGTTTTAGTGTATATATTGCGTAACGTGTAAATATTACATAGTTTAATTGATTTTTATCTCATTTTTGTAGGTATTTAATAAAGACTATCTTGCCATATTCTTGAAGAGCATTGAATAAGCTTTCCAGCACTTCAAACCGTGCGTAAATCGGAGTTTCGGTGAAGAAGTAGTGGCCAAAATAAGGACTGGTTTTCCGTCATGTTCGCACTGCGAACTGGCAGCGAGTGTTCGCATTGCGAAGGTCCAGCGAAGGTCGCAACGAAGGCTGGCAGTGAGTTACAAAAGAGAAATAATCCAAGGTTCGCACTGCGAACCAGTCAGCAAGCATTCGCACTGCGAATGGTTCGTTCGCACTGCGAACCAACGAAGGAAAGCAAAGGCGGTTTGGTAATCAGAGGCACTTAAAGTGCCATTTTTTTAGTCATTCGCACTGCGAATGATCGTTCGCACTGCGAACCTTGCAGAATTTGCAATGTATATAATTCATTTCAGTTACTTTTTTAGGGATGGTTTTGGGGGTTTTTGCTCCAATTCCATCAAACTTCATTTCTTCATAGGATTAGCTTAGAAAACAACTGTGGAGCATGCATACGGATGATTCGGAGTGGATTGATCGTTGACCGGCTCCGACAATCCGCGAGATGTTTGGTTCATTTCTCTTCTTCTTTGTGTTTTTCTTTATGGTTGGGTTGTGTATATGTATTTGCTGTGATCTCATGTATATTTGTCGCCCATGGCGTTGTATAAAACTTGCTTTACAAATCTTTATTGGTGATTGTGTCTGATTTTTGCTTTATGCGCGGGGTTTGGGGTGCGTTAGAGATAACCGTCGTAAACTTCGATTAGGGAAGATTTTCTGTTAGTTTCTGGATTCTAGAGATAGATTTAGAGCTAACAATCTTCAATAGGCGTCGAAGCTTAATGCCTTCCGTGTTTCGAGGCTTCGCTCGCGAGAGTGACGAAGAGAATGACACGGTTGTTATCTCAACTGTGTGTTAGACATAACCTTTGTTGTGAGCGATGTTGGGTGATATTGAGGAGTATTGTAGGTGGAGTATAACGGGTCGGTAAGTTTAAGTTTGTGAGGAGTGATTTATATGCATTGTCGGACGAGTTTTTCTTGCTGAAGAATGAATTTGTTTTTATTTTTTAATGTTTACTTTTCTGTTTTCTTGTTTGAAACCATTTAAAAGCAAACTCATTACCGCGAGAGACTGTCGAACGACATTCTTTCCCTCGAACCGATCTCTGTGGACACGACATAAATCCCGGAGGGAATTCTTCCGAAAATAAATATTTTTGCTTGCTTGCCCTATTCTGCATTCAACAAAATGGCGTCGTTGCCGGGGATTGGTTTTGATATTGAATCGCATTGCGATAGTTTTTTTGTTTTTGAGTTCTGTAGATATCGTATATTTTGTATATTTTCACTTGTCTATACTGATACTTGTACATTTTTGTTTCTTTTAACGTTTGTTTAAGTGTTTGGTTAGGACGCTTGCTTTTGGTTGCGCGGTGAGACATCACCATGGCATGAATGAAGGAAGTTTCTAATTAAGCACCGTAAAGGCGTCGAGCTTACGACGTAAAACAAGCATGTTTTATAGTTTTTCTTTTCGAATGTTTTTGGTTGTTGTTTGCTCACAAATTTTGATTGACTTATTTGAGGATGCTTTTGTGATTTTCCAAGTTGGTTCGTTTCAACTTGCGGATGTTTGGTAATGATTTTGTTAAGTTTTATACACGTCTGAGGTATGTATTTATCGCTTTCTATACTTTAGCATATTCATGATACTTAGGCATTTTACAAACTTCCATGCCATCCATTCTTTTGTATACTTGTTCTATTGTGAATCACTTTAGTTCCCAACCTTTTTGTGAGGTGGCTTTCCATTGTTCATATATGCGCGGAGAACCAACATTCTTGTTCTAACTGGATTTTATTATGTTGAATCTTTTGTTTGTGTTGATTATATGAATGCATGAAAAGGATCAAGGCAATTGTTTCATTTGGAGCACAACCACCTTAGCCAAATAGTTAATTCACCTTGTGAGTGTGTGAGAATTCGTAACCCCTTTGAGCTTTTTTATCCATGTTTCTATTTGAACTTAATGCTTGTCTATGAGTATTTAGTTCACTTATTTTTTAATGGATTTTGTTTTTTCTTGGACCTCAACTATGTGTTGTTGTATGGATTTTTTTCCTTGCCTTAGAAAGTAGGGAGTATTCACATGATGGTGCGGTTGAATTCAAGTTTGGGAGAGAATGATTGTGTACTCATTGGTTGGATTCTATGAGGATTGAAAAAGAAAAGAAAAAAGAGAAAAATTTGTGAAAGAGAAAAAGAAAGAAAAAAGAAGAAAAAGAAAAATCCTTGAAAAAGGAAACAAAAAGAGTTTCAATAATTGTGCTAAATAAGTATTGTGTGTTGTGTAGCACTTGGGATTGTGGAAGAAGTTGGTTGAAATTTTGTGTGTGAATCTTTGTGAGTTTTCACTCCCTTAGGTGTAGGCATGTTTTTGTTTCAATTACCTTTAGAAATTGCCCCTTGTTTGTTTACCCGACCACGTTACAACCTTGAAAGTCCTTGTGATTCTTGCCTTTGTATTTTCAATGTGAATTTGTGGATGTATGCATAATTAAGTCTTTTGTTTGCAGGATTGTTGTGTGAGTGAAAAATCCCTCATTTTATGTTTTTCATCTACCAATGATTGTTTTTGCTAGGTGTGATTCACTTTGGAACTTGTGTTGTTTTAGAATTTTTGGCATAAATTTTTGTATTTTACATTTTTTTCGTGACTATGTTGTCGTCGTAGTTTAGTGGTAAGTATTTACTTTTTGTGTGTACCGTTTTCATTTGAACCATTCATTCGTTTCCGTTTTTCAAAACATGTTGATTCGTCATTCTTTGGATATTGCTTGCGCGTTTTCAAGTTTGTTTGATTCTTGTTTGTGAACAAAGAATTAGGTAAGTTGGGGAGAGTTTGATAAGTGCAAATTGTACCTATTTGTGTATATATGTTTTGTTGCACTTATCACTACTTTTTGTCTATATCGTTCAAATAAACCCCCCACTTTGTTTATAAATACGTTTACTTTACGTTTTAGTGTATATATTGCGTAACGTGTAAATATTACATAGTTTAATTAATTTTTATCTCATTTTTGTAGTTATTTAATAAAGACTTTCTTGCCATATTCTTTAAGAGCATTGAATAAGCTTTCCAGCGCTTTAAACCGTGCGTAAATCAGAGTTTCGGTGAAGAAGTTGTGGCCAAAATCAGGACTGGTTTTCTGTCATGTTCGCACTGCGAACTGGCAGCGAGTGTTCGCATTGCAAAGGTCCAGCGAAGGTCGCAACGAAGGCTGGTAGTGAGTTACAAAAGAGAAATAAGCCAAGGTTCGCACTGCGAACCAGTCAGCGAGCATTCACACTGCGAATGGTTCGTTCGCACTGCGAACCAACGAAGGAAAGCAAAGGCGGTTTGGTAATCAGAGGCACTTAAAGTGCCATTTTTTTAGTCATTCGCACTGCGAACCTTGCAGAATTTGCAATGTATATAATTCATTTCAGTTACTTTTTTAGGGATGGTTTTGGGGGTTTTTGCTCCAACTCCATCAAACTTCATTTCTTCATAGGATTAGCTTAGAAAACAACTGTGGAGCATGCATACGGATGATTCAGAGTGGATTGATCGTCGATCGGCTCCGACAATCCGCGAGATGTTTGGTTCATTTCTCTTCTTCTTTGTGTTTTTCTTTATGGTTGGGTTGTGTATATGTATTTTCTGTGATCTCATGTATATTTGTCGCCCATGGCGTTGTATAAAACTTGCTTTACAAATCTTTATTGGTGATTGTCTCTGGTTTTTGCTTTATGCGCGGGGTTTGGGGTGCGTTAGAGATAACCGTCGTAAACTTCGATTAGGGAAGATTGTCTGTTAGTTTCTGGATTCTAGAGATAGATTTAGAGCTAACAATCTTCAATAGGCGTCGAAGCTTAATGCCTTCAGTGTTTCGAGGCTTCGCTCGCGAGAGTGACGAAGAGAGTGACATGGTTGTTATCTCAACTGTGCGTTAGACATAACCTTTGTTGTGAGCGATGCTGGGTGATATTGAGGAGTATTGTAGGTGGAGTATAACTAGTCGGTAAGTTTAAGTTTGTGAGGAGTGATTTATATGCATTGTCGGACGAGTTTTTCTTGCTGAAGAATGAATTTGTTTTTATGTTTTAATGTTTACTTTTCTATTTTCTTGTTTGAAACCATTTAAAACCAAACTCATTACCGCGAGAGACTGTCGAACGACATTCTTTCCCTCGAACCGATCTCTGTGGACACGACATAAATCTCGGAGGGAATTCTTCTGAAAATAAATATTTTTGCTTGCTTGCCCTATTCTGCATTCAAAAAAAATGTTGCAAATTCATCTTCATGTTGAGTAGTTTCTGAATGACCTAAGTGTTGATCCCATAACATGGTGGGGACACAGGTATTCCGTTAAATGATGGTCAGCTGATTTTCATTACTCGGCTGACTTTCCGGCCCCAAGTTTCCTGGATAAGGTTGCCACATTGGCAGACCATCCATTGGGCCATAGTAATCGTGGTCAAAGTTGTCTTTCATCAGAGTGTCCTCTTCTAATGAATTTGGCAGAGCACGGCATCCTTCTGGATCACAATCTCCGTATATCGTTTTGACATCTGACCGTGGTATAAATCTCGGACTTTCTGTGGGAAAGCAAAAAGGCATAGGTACCTCTTCCTGAGACATATAACCGTCCTCATTAAGATAGGACTTCCATTCTTCATCTGTGTCAGAGGGATCTTCCTCATTGATAGCATGTACTGCTTGAGACACCGGGTGAAGGAAACCTCCACTGTGGAAGAAATTTTGAAGGGGATGAAGACTTTCATCGCTGGCAGCTGTCTGGGTACAGGTTGCGGAAAAACCAAGACCCTTCTTTGTTTTATTGTCAGTAGGAACGACAAGCTGTCCCCATCCTGTTGTATCGGTACTCTCGACCGCTTTGATAGCATCGTTGTATGAGGAAATCGAGGTTCCTCCTCTGAACTAATTGTTCTCGCTCATCGACAGTGCTTGGAACTGCGTTCCAATAACCTCCTCAGGTTCTATACCAGTAGATGATGACAAGTTGCTGACAAGCAAGGCTTGTTCCCCACAAACTGTGACAAGTTGATCGTCCTTGACGAATTTTAGCTTTTGGTGGAGGGTCGAAGTAACCGCTCCAGCCTGATGTATCCAAGGTCTTCCTAATAAACAACTGTACATTGCCCGGATGTCCATGACCTGGAAAGTGTGAGGACCGATAGTTATGGGAAGATCAACTTCGTCGATAACTATTTTTCTGGATCCGTCGAACGCTTTGACGACGACCTCGCTGGTTCTCATCGGAGGGCCTCTGAATGATAATTGCATCAAAGTGGACTTCGGCATAACATTCAGGGCTGACCCTGTGTCTACCAGTACGCTGGCTAAAGCATCGTCCTGGCAGTTAACTGTGATATTGAGCGCCATGTTATGACGGCGACCCTCTTCAGGTAATTCCTCATCACTAAATCCCAAATTATTGCAGGAAGTGATGTTAGAGACAATGCTATCGAACTGTCTGATTGTTACATCCTGTTCCACAAAGGCTTGCTCCAAGACTTTCTGTAGAGCCTCCCTGTGGGCTTCTGAACTGAGTAACAGTGATAATACCGAGATCTTTGAAGGAGTCTGTAATAGTTGATAAACAATGTTGTATTCACTCCTTTGGATGAGCTTCAGCATCTCATCATCATTTTTCGAAAGGTCGGGATTACTGAATTGACCGACTGGTGGATCGGGAGCTTCCGTCTGAAGTTCCTTTTCCTTGTTATGCTCTCCAACTCCTCGGTTGAAGATTCGACCGCTCCGTGTTACACGACTGATGTCTGCAATATTCACGACTGAGGGTAATGGAATTTCCTTTCCATTTTCAATTATCGTTGCGCCGTATTTGTAAGGGATAGCCTTAGCTGATTCATACGGTAGTGGTCCCGGTAGATAGATGACTATGGGAACCTTCTGATTTTTCTGACCATCATAAGTAATCTCGATCCGTCCCCGGTTAGGAATTCTTGATTCGTCAAGTAGAGGGATGATGGCAAAAACATCCCTGGTCCTGTGATGACCAGAGATCGTGACAACATCCTTAACTTGCTCGGCAAGGTAGTTCGGCGTCTAGTTGATGGGTCCAGAACCCGGATATGGGAGAATCTCTCCACGATCTACCTGACCCTGAAGAGCTTCTCTCACAAAGTAACACCCTTGGTTACTTTCCGAACGTTCATGTTGTGCGGTGGCACCTGGCCACACCCACTTTGAATACAATGTAACCTCACTAGGTTAGCTTCCACAGATCGGACATCCTGACTCTGACGCCGAGTGGGGTTTCTGTTATTGATACTAATCTGTTGAGTATCTTCATCCATATAAATTGGCATCCACCAGTGATTTAACAAGTGCTGAAGTGCCTCCTGGACAAGGGTACAACCTCGATCGTTTTCGCAACCCGCTTTACAGCTTTGATAGTCATGTGATATTAAGAATCCGAGCCGGACCTGCTCAGCATGTAACTCTACCAGGTTGGTATTCATCACGCGAATATCGAAGATCTGAACCATGTTGATTTGATAGGCATTCCTATCATGGTAGTCTTGGATCCATCCAAGATCCATCTGACGCTGGAGGGCCTCCTGTATGAAAGAGCATCCTTGTTTGTTTACCGAGCAAGTCAGACAGGAACTGTAATCGTGTCGCGGCAGATTATGATACTGGCTTTGCCTTGAGTGCATTTCCACCAAGTTGACATTCATTGCACGGATATCGTGGTTCTGAATGACGTTAGAATTCGTGTAAACCATGTTAACTCCACGAACTCGGTGCTCTTGGATCCATCCGAGATCCATTTGTTCCTGTAGAGCTGCTTGTACCACAGAACATCCTTGATTGACTTTAGAGCAGATATCACACTGATGATAGTTATGAGGTGGCACATGGCCATATCCACTCTGTCTACAATGCATCTTGACCAAATTGGTCTTCAACAAAAGTACATCGTGAATTTGATAGACATCGTTAGTCTCTCCTTCTATCAAATTGACTGAAGCCTTCTCGTGTTGAGGCAGCGGGTTTGTGAGAACATTAGGATTTGTATCCTTGAAGGACAAGACCCCGCTCCTAACAAGTTTTTGCACGTCGACCTTGAAATTGAGACAAGTCTCGATTTTATACCCTGGACCTCCTTGATGATAAGGGCATGTCTGATCCACCTTAAACCAAAAAGGCAGATTTTTCGGTACTGTAAGAGGAGATTTAGTCTGAATGTGCCCCTTAGCCAGTAGTAATGGAAACAGCTCTGCGTACGTTACGGGTATAGGATCAAATCCTGGTGGCCGTGTTGTACAGCTGTTGTTATATGGAGGACGAGCCCGCTGAAGAGGCTGTTGTGTCCTTTGCTGATCAGGTTGGCTCTGCGCAACCTGAGGTTGATACGTAGGAATAGACGTAGGGTTGATAGCAGGAGTTACAGCTGCTACCGGTTGATAACGTCGCCTTTGCTTTCTGAGAGAGATATTCCCAATATCTTGCTCTTTTTTCTTAGGGAGAGCACTACCGTATTTTTTAGTACCGGTCGCCGATCCAGCGTCTTTTACCAAACGTCCTTCTCGGACGGCTTCCTCAAGACGTACGCCCATGCCCACCATTTCGGTGAAGTCACTGGGCGCACTGGCAACCATTCGGTCATAGTAAAATGAGCTTAAGGACTTTAAGAAGATCTTTGTCATCTCTTTTTCCTCCAGAGGTGGACAAATTTGAGCGGCAATTTCACGCCACCTTTGAGCATACTCCTTAAAGGTTTCCTTGTCCTTTTGCAACATCGATCTGAGTTGATCTCTGTCGGGTGCCATGTCCAAATTGTATTTGTATTGTTGGAAGAAGGCAGTGCCAAGATCTCTGAATGTGCTGATCGTGGCACGGTTTAAACCCATGTACCATTTGAGTGCGGTACCAGTTAAACTATCCTGGAAGTAGTGAATCAGTAGGTCCTGATTCTCCATCTGAGCTGACATTCGCCGAGCGTACATCACCAGATGGCTCTGAGGGCAAGAGTTACCCTTGTACTTTTCAAAGTCGGGTACTTGAAATTTGTGCGGAACTTTCACATTGGGGACCAGACAAAGGTCTGCGGCGTCCTTTCCAAATAAATCCTGACCGCGAATGGCTTGCAGTTCCTTCTGCATTTCCAAGAACTGTTCTAGGAATTCATCCATTCGGTCAAACATAGTTTCCTTTTTACCAGAAGGTGTCTGTGGAATCTGTCCTTCCGGGACAGTGTGCACCACAGGGGGTGGTACTGTAACTACGGTAGCGAATCTTAGCGTTTCCCGAAGTTTGTAACCTTCAGGAGTTTTCAGTATGCCCCTGGCATCTTCGCTTTCCTGAAGTTTGTAACCTTCAGGCCCAGCGGCTTCTGTTGTGATTCCATGATCCTCAGTGATCGGCGGAACATATCCTTCTGGGATATAGTTAACAGGCATGCCCCAGGGACGATCTTTCGGCATCTGATACCTAGGATCATACTTCTCTACTATTGGCGTTGAGGTGATCTCTGAGATCACAGTTCGTTGTAGCTGAGCTTCCGCCATGGCTTGCATGTCGTTACGAAGCTTTCTCATATCCTCTCTCAGAGCGTCGATCTCTTCCTTTAACTCTCTATTTTCTTCCTCAAGATCATCCATCTTTTTCTGACGATTGGCCCGAGTATTATACGAATGAGACAGTTTGACTCTAGAACCAAGACACAAACATGAGATTCGTAGGTAAGAAGAAAACGCGATGTGAGAATGATGAATACAATGATTATATTAATTATTTTTTGGTTTAATAAAAATAAACTTCGACAATTAGATTACAAATATCAAACAGTGGGGAAACCCCTTTTTATTGAATTCAACGGTTTACAGAAACAAAAATATAGTAGATTACAAAGTGCAGAAACAGAAACCTAAGCTAATGGGTCCCGAGTCCTCTCTGAAGAGAAATCGGGTGCTGATTCTGGGACTTTCCTTTTCTTTGACCGGGGCTCTTGGGCCGTTGTCGGGTCGTCATTCCTTTGCCAGGTGAAAGGAGCGAGCAAATTCCTTTGGTGCTCTTGATTCTCTACAGCATGCTGCTCCAAAATTTCAATCAGAGCATCTTTTTCTTTCAGTAATTGCTGTATTTTGGTGCACTCTACGTCGAGGGTGCGGTACTTGTTCTTCCAAGACCTTCTCTCCCGTTGAACTTTGTTGAGAGTAACCTGAAGCATTTCAGTTTCCGTCATGAAGTACATGACAGATTCCTTCGGCGGAAGAATTCCGTAACGAGGATAAGGCATTTTTAGCTTGAGAGCTCTAGTTTGTACCCAATGGAGATAAGGCTCCACCGAGACACAGTCCAGTTTTCCCAGAGACTCTCGTCCTTTCTTATGAACATGCTTCCAAGCGTGCACTATTTCCATCTTTAGTGCTCTGTCGTTTTCTCCTTCTTTGAAGAAAAGACCTTCCAGATGAACACCCAGTGGGATGTGTCTCATCGGGTATCCAAATTGACGGCGAACCAATACCGGATGGTAATTGATTCCTCCTTTAGTTCCTATGAGGGGTACGTTGGGGAATTTTCCACAACGGTCAATGATTCTGATTCCCTCATAAATCCTATTGCACCAATCTATATCAGAGTTGGTAAGAGACATGATCTTCTGTGACCAACGTAAGGCACTCTTGCAATCCCAAAAAGCAGCAGACTTGGGCAAGTGAGAGATAAACCATTTGTAAAGCAGAGGTACACAGCATGTGATCTCCCCTCCGTTGTACGAATTTCCCAAGTGTACAGAATGATACGCATCTATGAGCAAAGTAGGCACAGGGTTTCCAATGAGAAAAACCTTAATGGAGTTGATATCGATGAAGTTATTGATGTTGGGAAACAAAAATAACCCGTAGGTGAGCAAGACAAAGATGCTTTCAAAAGCAGTCACGTTTCCTATACTGGAGAAATACAGGGCTTTCTTTGTCAAGAACTGGGCTGGAAAACCTTGGATGCCACCAGACTCGTCTAAATGAATTGCTCTTGCAATGATCTGATTCTTTGGAATTTGTTCCAGTCCAGAAAATGGAGCTCGATCTGTGATATGTAAATCGATCAGATGAGAATACTCCTCCGGCGTTGGTGCTAGCTGGTAATCCGGGAATGTGAAACAGTGATAAACTGGATCATAAAACTGAATGAGCGCATCCATGATTCCGTCAATCACATGGACTCTTAACAGTGGTAGCAAACCTCTGTGCTTGGCTCTAAAAGCCTCTGGGTTAGTGATCATCCTTGCTAACCTTCTCAAATCCTCTAGTTTTGGAACCTTGAAGGTATACGTATGAGTTCTCCTTCTACCGAAATCCATTAGTGCAATCCCTTCCTCTGATATTTGCAATCACAGTCTTAGTTTAATTTGAAAAACAGAGAGACTAAAAGAGAAGATTTTTTTGAATGTTTTAATGTTTTTTAAATGAATGCATGAATGCAGCACACAAAAACATAGAAAAAACATGGGGTCAAAGGGTCGTTGTCATGAAGTCAAGGCTCTACCCATCCCCCAAAGGTTTATACTATGGTGATTTTTGTACCTGTACTCATTATCATCAGCTCCTCCCAGGAAAGCAAAACAACAAGCGGATCGCCAGCGAGTTGTAGAGC
Organism: Lathyrus tuberosus; assembly: GCA_022829125.1. NCBI lineage: Eukaryota > Viridiplantae > Streptophyta > Magnoliopsida > Fabales > Fabaceae > Lathyrus > Lathyrus tuberosus. The sequence continues at coordinate 15,056,576 of JALAZF010000003.1, forward strand.
AATCTTAGAGTAAGTGCCATTCACCGAGAATAGATCACCAGCCTCAAATGAGGGTAGTATCGCGTAACAACTATTTCTGATAGTTTCCTCACTACGAAAGGGTTTGGCTCCTCAGCTTCTCAGACTTAACAATCGGCCCATTGTCTAGGTGAGAGAATGGGTTGCATTGGTCAGCCTCCACTGAGGTTGATGGTCGACCCCGTCGCCATCACTTATCTTAAGTGTATACTCAATCTATCCACATGCGGCATCACACGCATTCCCATTAGCAGAAAAATAAACATGTATAGCAATTAGGAAAAGCAGTATATATATTTGTCCTAATCATCCTAGACCTTTAAAGCTATGAATCTTAAGTTCCTGACAGAAATTGGGTTTCCCGGCGGAAGCCCCAATCTGTGGTATTCACTCAAGAGATGAAATGGAAGAAAAAACAGAGACCGGCCCCACGGTGGGCGCCATTTTTCTGTAGCGAGCGATTTTGGGCGCGGTTCTTAAGCACTGGTCGCTCTCTGCGGTTTGAGATTTAAACTACAGGTCGATTCATTTTTTATCCTATTGTGAGCTGATGAAGGAAGGGAAATAGATGTCTCCAATTAACCCTGCTTTGCATACTGAGTTTAAACAGCGGTCTGTTAGGTTACGGATGCTATCAATGTGGGGGGTCCTTTGTACTGGTTATTTGTATTTTCGCCAATACAGTTTCTTTCTTTTTATCTAGATAGAAGGTTTCTGGCGGGGAACAAGGATTAGGATGTTAGGACTGATGCTTTTTGATGTGAGAGTATGGGATTTGGGTTTTTTGTTTAGTGTGCTCGCTAAGATTTTTCTTTCAATCTTATGCCTACGTATTCCCGTTTACCGAAACAGGGAAATCAGAGCGTTCGTAGTTCCTCCTATTCTATGGGAGGAAATGGTATTTAGTGTCTTGTTCAAAGCCCAAGACGTGAAGCGAAAGGTGGTTTGTATCTTGTTCAAAGGCCAAGATGTGAAGCTGAAGGGGGTTGTATGTCACAACTGTTTATAAAGGAGAATTACTTTAACTGGGATTTGTGAATCCGGCAATGCCATAATTTCCTTTAAAGGGGATTTTAACCTGAAGGAGAAGACTTTAACTCAGTGTAGAGCAATGCTATCTTTCCTTAGGAATTTCTCATGCTAAAAGAGGGACAGTGGCATGGATATAGATGATCCAGAGGCTTGCCGCTTACAGCGATTAGATGAAAGGGAAGGAGTTGTTGATGTTTGTGTACTATGAACGAGGCACAGCTTTGAGGCTAAAAGGTTGATTAGATCAACCAGTGGTTTTCTTATATAAAGCCTAAGAGGAGGCTAATATGTGTCTCGTACAAAGCCCGAGAGAGAGGCTAAAAGGTTTTTGACTCAACGAGGGAATCTTTTGGTATCTCGTATAAATCCCGAGATGGAGGCTAAAATTCGTTTGGCTCAGTAAGAACCTTTTTGTATCTCGTATAAAGCCCGAGATGGAGGCTAAAGGGTGATTGACTCAACGAGGGAATCCCTTATGTGTCTCGTACAAAGCCCTAGAGAGAGGCTAAACGTTGTTCGACTCCGCTGGGGAGGATCATTGTACAAAGCCCAAGAGGAGGCTAGGGTTACTGTTTCAGTTAAGTGACAGGTCCAGTATACTGATATTAAAGAGAAAATCAGTTCTTATATGAGTAACACTGTACTCATGGATTTGATTCAAGGATCCAGGTTATTCATGTTCTTTAAGGAAGCGGGAAATCCGAAGGGTATTGAGATTGTCCGAGTCTGCGGGTTTCCTTCCTATTTAACGAAGGGGTCACTTGAGAATGTCTTGGAGACTCAAGGAGATTAGACTGTCCAAGTCTAGAGTGTCATCTTTTGTACCATGCTTTGAGAAAAAGTAGTAGACTCTATGAAATGACTGTTCTATGAAGGTGACTAAGTTCTGTTCCTATACCTCTAGGAGGTCGTCGGGACAATTTGTACGAAGCCCAAGAGGAGGCTGGAAACTTTTAAGAAGCCGATCGGTCCTTGTACGAAGCCCAAGAAAAGGCTATCATTCCCGGAGGAAGAGATCATTATACGAAGCCTAAGAGGAGGCTGTGAATACTTCTAAGAAGCCGTAGGGTCCTTGTACTAAGCCCAAGAGGAGGCGGGGTTGCTTTTAGGAAGCCCGTGGGTCCTTGTACGATGCCCAAGAGGAGGTCGATGCTTTTAAGAAGCCCGTGGGTCCCCAAACCCCGAGAAATTCAAGGCAAGCTATTCACAAGGAATAGATCAAGTCAGGAAAGTTCGAGAATTTGGAAGAAACTCAAAGATGCCATTCACGGAGAATACATTCATCTCTGGGAATAGAGTTTCTTGACAATTCCTAATGAGGACAGCCGAAGAGAAGACTGTATCTGGTGATCCTATTGGGGATCTAGCTGTCTATTTCTACGAATAAACGAAACGGCGTCACCTAGTTCTAGACGTAGTTGCCGGGGAAACTCGAAATAACTATACTATTATTACACAGTTGATATGAGTTTACGAAAGAAGACTTACAATGAAACAGCCCCACAATACAGTTATATGTATATGAAAGCGGTAAATGAAAGCAATAACCACTTACTCGGTTGTAGAGCTTCCATGCTGTTTGGTTAGTTGTTCAACAAAGAAAGATTGAAAACAACAGTATATTCAAAATCAAAGGAGAAAGTGCTTTGAAAAAGAAAGATTTGGGGCTTACAGCTCAAGGAGAGGCCCAAGGTTTTATCAGTGAGCGCACTGTTTGAATTTGTACAGAGGGACTTATACAAGTGACTGAGGCCCAAAATGTTTTTCTGTACAAAGGGATGGGTCTTACACTCTTTCAAGAGGCCCAAAAGGTTTAAAGAAAAATAGTGGGGCTTATAACACGAGGGTAGGCCCAGTTTGACTTTTCGTTTGAAATGGCGATCGCGCCGAGGTTTTCTTTTAACGCAGAGGGACTTATACAATAAGTGAGGCCCAAAATGATTTTGGTTAAAAGGGGGTTGGGTCTTACACTCTATTAGAGGCCCAAAAGTTTTGAATGGGTCTTATAGCTCGAGGAGAGGCCCAAAAGGTTATTTTTCAAAAGTTTTGAATGGGTCTTATAGCTCGAGGAGAGGCCCAAAAGTTTTGAATGGGTCTTATAGCTCTAGGAGAGGCCTAATTTTATTCTTTAAAAGCAAATATTTAAAGAAAATCAATGAAAAATACCAAATAGGTTTGAATAAACCACTTGTGATTTTTTTAAGGTTTAAAAATGAGGTATAAATCACAAGAGATATTAAAACTCATTTGGTCTTGATTTTTCAAGATGAATATTCATTTTAAAATGTTTAAAAACAAATAAAAGTGAATTTATTCACAAAAATACTAATTATATTAAATAAATAATATAAATTCAATTTCTTTGTGGAATAAAATATTTCAACATTTTTGTGATTTTTTGCAAAAAGAACCAATCAAAAATAATTAAAATTGAAAGAGTTATTAATTTTCCAATTAATTAATAAACCATGAAAATATTGGAAAAAATGGCAAAATGTGAAAAAACACAAAATGGCATGGGTGGGGTTTGAACCCAAGACCTCAAGGTTACAAGGCGCGCGCCTTACCACTGGGGTGGTGATACATCCATTATTTGAAACAAAACAACAAATATACAAGGCATGACTTGGTTTTAGGCCTGGCCCAAGGCAAGTTTTGGCAAGTTTTGGCTCAGAAACGTGAAGGTCATAACTTTCTCAATTCTTAATGGTTTGAGACAAAATTTATATGCATCTGGACCAGAATTTCATAAGGAATCCAATGGTGGTGGTAGTTTTTTCAGATCACACTCCCTCCTCAAAACCCGATAGTGGTTTTGAAAATGACCTATAAATGCATTTTCTATGCTACAACTTGGTACAAGCATGGATTACATGGTGAATTAGCTCAAACACAACATATACAACATGTATGAGATGTTTATGATCAGTGGACTTCAAAGCATTGCATGTTTGAAAGATTCCAAGTTGTGAGGCTTACCTCTTTTTTGAGATTTTGGAGCTTTTGTGCAATCTGTCAAACCTCTTGTTCCAGAAATGATTTGATACTTTAGACACACTCAAATGATCCCTTAGAAGCTTTTAGGATGATTGGAATCGACTGGTACCTGCAAAAACACAAATAATCCCTTTCTTGCAAAAGGGGTTAAAAGTGACCAAAAAAGCAACTCTCTCAAATGGTGTTCCAGATTAGGGGAACCATTTGGGACAGTTCAAGGATGATATTTGGAGTGTGTTTGAGGTTTTATCTGGTTTGGAAAGTGACTGAATCAAGACATGGCTTGAAAAATGCAAACAAAGCCTATTTTGAGGTTTTGAGAGGTGACTTTGTGATTTTGTGATTACAGGTCACTTGTGATAGTTTGCACAGCTTACATATGATATATATGAGGTGTGTATGTGATTGATTGTGATGAAAAAACTCTCAAGCTCAAAAACTCAAAGTTGTCTTGCTAAAGAAGGCATTTTTGCCAAGAGAAAGAGGTTTTGAGGAAAGCATCTGTTTGATGGCTTTGGTGTACTCAAACTGATCACAATTGAGCTCTATTTATAGTAGAGCAAGTTTGTTTTGCAAGGAATAGTGAATGGCAACTGCAGCAGGTGTTTGTTCAATGTTGGCCAATGGAAATCCAAGTCTCCTCTAGCTATTGACTAGAGGTTAGGGCACAGGGTTGTGGTTCCCTTGGTCTTGGATAAGTCTTGACTGATTTCAGATGAGAATGGCTCAGTCCATGCCACCTTGATGCTTCCATTGAATGCTTCAATCCAAATTTGGAGTCTTGTCCCTATTTTGGCCATTCTAGGTTCAACATGCTATTTCTTGTTCCATGGACTTTGGAGGCTTGGCTCAGTGATTCTCCCCTTTAGATTCAATCCTATGAGGTGTCCAAGTGGATAGGAGCATTTGAATTTGGCTGATTTTGGTAAATCGAGCAAAATTGCAAATTCTGCCTTGCATTTGACAGATTTCAGCAAGACAACTTGCCAATGTCATAACTCATGGTGTAAGTTGAATTTGGTAATGCTCTTGACCATTTTGGAAAGCCCTTACATGATACAACAACTGTTTGAACATATTTGGTTTTGATCTCTTTTGAATCCAAGTGAAAAATCCCTCTACATTTGGCAAAAAGTGAAAGCAGATTCTGACTTAGTGAAAATTTCACTAAGTGTTGGAAAAAGTGACATTTTCACTTTTCAGCCATTTTGATCACTCACTAACTCAAAATCCTTAATGAATTGGACTTAGGTCTAGTTGAAGTTTTAGTAGAGGGTAATGAGGGCTACAAATCCATCTTTGGATGAAAAAAAATGGCTTTGTGGTTTAGGAGTTATGATCCTCCAAAGTTGGTGCCCTTGTCACTTTATTTTTAACTTAGAAAATTTTCTAAGTTTTTATGGTTACCCCTTTTACAAGTTATCCAACTTTTCTTGATTTTTCTTGATGAATGATGATTCAAATCATACATTAACATCAATTTAGGGTTAAAAATCCATTTTTGTGAAAAATCTCAAAAAGTCAAAGTTGATTTTTGTGCACAGTTGACTTTTTATCAGATGAATTCCAAACTGTGCAATTCTTCAGGAAATCATGTCCTTGACCTAAATCAAACTTGATGGACATGTTCCATGGGTGTCATAGGGTATATTGATGCATGCCATAGGGCTTGGGAGCATGTCCTGGTCAAAAGTCAAAGTTACAGTTGACTTTTCTCGCAAAACCCTAACTGTGGTGCAGATGAAATTGAGACTTGTTGCTCAAGCTTCTTGGATTAATCCATTATTCCAAATGGATCAATATAGTTCATTAGAGACCCTCAAACCCTCTCTTGAGGTCTTGGATCATGATTTGTCCCAAATGTCAACTTAGGGGTGAATTAGGTCAAGAACCCTAATTCCTGATTTTTGATGAATGCATCCCCTGAGGCAAAATTGACTTGATGATTGGGTCCATGAGGTTCCATGGAGTATATTAGGTTATGTTTTGGATCATTGGCTCATGCCCAGATGAAAAATTTCCATCTGGAGGCCCTGGTCGACCAAAACCCAAATTTGGTGACTTTGTCGATCCTGAGACTTGATCCACCTAGAAGGGAGCATCCTTGTGCTTGATCCTTGAAGTGGGAGTCCTCTTGATCCATTGTGGATGTTTGAGAGGTTTAGACAAGTTGAAGATCATGTCAATTCTTGATTGATCCTTTGTCTAAGGCTCTGAGAGGGCTTGAAACCCTAGTTTTGATTATAGTGAATGCTCACCCATCTTTGGGGAGACTGATGAAGTATGATGGTTCCTCTATATTGTGATGATGATTTGCACAATGATGGGAAATCTTAGTGGTCAAAATTTGGGGTATGACAGGTAGCATAATCGATTGCCTAGGAACCCTCGAGGCTCGTTAGACCCTTATAAATAAGGGCCATCTCGTTTCATTTCCATTTTCGCTCTCCCTTTGCTTAGACTTTTCCTTCTTTCATTCTCTCTTCAACCACCGTTCGCCGCCGCCGGCAGCCGCACCGGAACCCTACCGGAAGTACATTTGAAGTAATTTTCTCTCTTTTTTCCTCTTTTGTTTACATTTGTAGGGTGAATCTATGGTGAACTGAGGAAGTTCCCATGGAAATCACGAAATATCAGGCAAAAATGGCAAAAATTCATAGTTTATTCGTTGAATCTCACGGGGAGAGACGATGAAATCCACGAGGACATGAAGAATGTCTCGGGGTCGTGAGATGAACATCTCTCGGTTCTTTTGTTGAATCTCCCGGGGATAAATGATGAAATCCCCGTGGAAACGAAGAATGTTACGGGGACGTGGGTCAAATATCTCGGGGTCCCGCCCAATGCCGCTCCCCGCGGACCTGAGGATGGTCGCGGGTTTGCGTTTCCCGACGTTCCTTCCTCGCCCTTTCACTTGATCAGCGGTGGAGGGGTGGATTTGATATGGGTCATCAAATTCACCATTTCCTTCTGCTTTTCAGGTAAATGGATGTATTGCAAGTGGCCGAGGGATCTTTAGATACCTACGACGAGCCCGACTCACCTATGGAGGATACAACCAGTGCCGGGGAGAGGTCGCCTGATGACTGGGCCCGCGAGGAGGCCGTAAACATGATCTCCCAGTTTATCGACGGGGACGAGGCCGGCATATTTTGCACCGTTGAGCACCGTTTAGTGGGTTCTGCGAAGACGTGGAACGTGTTTAGGCCGATGCCACATCATCAAATATGCTCGACATACAGCGGGATGTGGTTTCCCGTATACGAGTTCATGTTCGACGAGGCGGGGTGTCGTTTGGCCTTCACGGATTTCCAATAGTCAGTGTTTGTCTGGCTGCTTTTGGCCCCTTCTCAGCTCCACCCCAACTCTCTCGCTTTCATCAGGGCTTTCGAGCTCGTGTGCAAATATCTGAAGGTCGGGGCGACCGTGCCCCTATTTTTTCGCATTTTCCATCTTCAACGGCCGGCCGTTAACGGTAAGTATGCCTGGGTGTCCTTCAAGCAGGTGAGCAACCTGCTTCACAGTTATATAGACTCTGTGTGAGATTTCAAGTACCGATATTACCTTGTGAGGCCGGTCACACTTGAGGCCATAAATTCAGTGTACCATCGGGTCGTCGAAGAAGTAGATGGGCGGCAAGAGGAGGCCCTTGTGCCCAGGTTCCCGTTGTTCTGGGCTGAAGAACACTTCAAGAAGGGAACGAACAACTACATTGTCAGCCCTGGTAAACTCTATGAAGGGGATCGCTTGGCTCACGAGGCCATAGTCAAGTTCGTCAGTGGGTTTAACAAAGCCAAGTTCGTGACGCCGAACGGGGACTTCCTTCTAGGCGACGACGGGGAGGTCTTAACGAAACGTCGACTCATCAACACTAGGGTTCTCCTCGAGACATTTTCTGACGAGGAGGCTCTCGAGCTGTTAGGTGGGGTGGCCTCCCCGACCTACTTTTCCCTTCGTCCTACTTTCAAATTACTGACCTCTTTGTTTTCTGTGCAGGTAAGATGTCAAGTGCTGAGGAGCGTCTCAAGAAACTGAAAAATAACCGAACTTCGAAAAAGGGTCGGGTCGAATAGTTCCGAGCACAGAATCCTGCCACAACTTCAGTGCCCGCGGATTCTTCGACCTTTCCCCAAGGGAGTCAGTCTCCCAGTAGCCAAGGGTCTCCAAAACAGTAGCGCACAGACGGGCAGGTGGACATCAACCTGACGGTTGAGAATAGTCCCCCCTCTAAGAAGTTCATACTTCCTCCTTGTCATTTGAGGCCCCACTTCTTCTTGGGTGCCAACTCTCCAGGTATCCCTGCTGCCGAAGTCCAGGCAGTCCTGGGTGCTCCTCAAGCTTCGAGGAGGAAAGCCCTGCTTGAGGACTTGTCCGCCGTTATGCGAGTCTATTAGACGGCTTTAATCTTAACCGACGAGACTTGTCCAGCAGTCGAGCTGACCAGGCTGCAAGAGAGGTTCCAGTCCGTTGCTGTCGAGATGACAAAAGTGGGCAAGGAGCTGACTGAGTGCAAAGAACAGAACCGAGTTCAGGCCGAGCACCAGAAGTAGCAGGCCGAAAACCTGAAACAGCTAGAGGAGAAGTTGAGAAAAGCCGAGGAGGGAAGGAAAAGCCTCTTGGAGAAGGTCGCTGAATTGGAAGATACTGCTCGCCCCACCGAGGAAGAAACCGAGGAAGATAGATTGTTGACGTCGCGGGCAGCGTTAATTGCTAAACTCCGAGAAACTGAGCTGGACAACCTTGTGGCTGCTGAGATAGGCTTCAAGAATGCTGTGAAGCAGCTTCAGATCCTCAATCCTGGCCTCATTACGGAGGGAGCCCACTCTGACTACGTTGTGGTTGATGGTCGAATCGTGCAGCCGGTGGAAGAGGAAGAGGTTGACGGGGACGCGACCGGGCATGAGCAGCCAGAGGGGACGGCCGCGGAATAGTTTCTGTTTTCTTGTTTTGTTTGGCCTGCGAGCCATTTTGTTTTGTTTCTTTTGTTTTCCCGGCCTGCGTGCCAAGGGCTTTTGGAATATTTGTAATATTTGTACAATGGGCTTTTTGCCCGGATTTATATTTTTATCGCTGCGTTTATATGTATGTGATGTTTACTTGTTTTGTTTGTTTTACTTATTTTTGTCTAAGTAATATGTTGATTTTGGGAGTTGCTCAACTTCGATGTTCCTCGACCGTGTGGGGAACTGATCGGGTGGTCGGAGGTGTATTCCGCCCTTCAACGGGGCTAAGAGCTCGTTAGAAGTCTTAACCTCGTGGCGTGAACTTCCCATCGCGAGCTGGGTGTTCTGCCTACATGGTACGACGACGATGGGGCTCGATTAAGGTGTCCTCGTCGGATCAATGTTCTTCGCGGACACACAACTCGACCTTGATCATTGCGTTTAAGAGGGGTGTCGCGCTTGTACCTTAGCGCGCCCCCGTAATCGCGACGTTGGGGTGTCGCGGGCAGTGTCTAACTGTAGTATTGCTTGAGTTTCTCAGCATTCCATGGTCGAGCAAGTTCCTCCCCGTGTAGATTTTCGAGGAAGTAGGCTCTGTCCCCGTCTTTTCGCAGACGCAGTACGGGCCCTCCCAGTTCGCGGCGAGTTTACCTTCCTGTGAATCTTTCTGGTTCCTTCGTAGGACGAGGGTTGTAACACCCCAAAAATCTAAATTAATCATTTATTTATTTATTTATTTAATTTAGAAGGAATTAAGAGGTTTTTGGTAATTTGGAGAATTATGGATTAAAAGAGTATTTTTAAATAATTTTAATACAGTGAATAATCATGTATTATTTAGATTATTATTTATTATTTAAAAATATTAAGAAAAGGGCAAGATGGTCATAAAGGAAAAGGAGTAAGGGTAGAGTTGGAAGTTCATAAACTGGGATAATGTAACTAAAGAAGAAAGATCGATCAATTTTCTAACTGATCGTATTTTTGTGAAGAACGCTGAAGAAGAGAAGAGGAGGAGGAAAACTAAGGGTTTTGAAGGATTGCTAGGAGAATCTTGGAGAAAGAAGGATAAAGCTTCGGATTACTCTAAGGTATGGGGAGTTTTCACGGTTTATTATAATTTTATAGGAATTGGTTTATGAATAGATTAGGTTTTGTAGATTCTTGAATAATGGTGGTGTTTGATGATATAGATTGTGTTAGGAGTGAGTGTTGTGATGAGAATAAGTGAAACATATTGTTGTATTTGATGTATGTGCATTGTGTGAGTCTTTTGATCAAATTTCGTATTGGACAAAACTGAATTTTGAGGTATTCTGAGTCGAAAACGCAGCAGAAAAATCACTTTTTGGAAAAATGGGGTTTTGTCGCACCCTGACACGGGCCGTGTCACACAACACGGGCACCTGTGTCAGCTTACTGGTTGGGGAAAATGAAAACTTTTGTTACAGAGCTTCTGACACGGGCCGTGTCATAGGACACGGGCGGCCGTGTCAGGCCTCTGCTTCTGCTATAATTTTTCTGGTTTGGATTGTTCGTGCAGGCCTTCTGACACGGGCCGTGTCACAGGACACGGGCGGCCGTGTCAGACAACTATTTTAGCCGTTTTTGTTGTTTTAATGTTTTCTCTTGCTGAATGTTGTTGTCTTGTTGTTTTGCTGCTGTATGGATGATAAAACATGATGGATGGTGATTAACTGTTGAATATGAAATGAATGATGCACACGTTGATATTTGATGAGTTGAGGAGAATTAGCATCATTGAATTTCATAGCATTTTATGTTGGGGCTTCGGCCGATTGGTAGCTTCAATCCCATTGTGCGGATTGAAGTGATATGTTGTTATGTTGTGCTCCCTTGTGGAGGGTTGATGGCCAGTGTCCATCACATGGAGAATTGGTACCACATGCATGTTTTCGATGAAGTTGCATTTCATTCTAAGTGGCATTGCATGTGTATGAGTTGATTGTCGAATAATATGTATGTTTTATTGTGGATATCAGGGTGTTGTTGTTGATTAAACTATGATGTTGTTGTTGATTATATCATGATGTTGTTGTCGATTATACTATGATGTTGATGTTGATTGTATCATGATGTTGTTGTTGATTATATCATGATGTCATTGTTGATTATACTATGATGTTGATGTGATTGTATCATGATGTTGTTGTTGATTATATTATGATGTTGTTGTTTATTTTACTATGATGTTGTTGTTGACTATGCTATGAGGTTGATGTTGATTATGCTATGATGTTATGGTTGATTATGCTATGATGTTGTGGTTAATTATGCTATGGTGTTGTTGATTGATTATGCTATGAAGCTGTCGTTGGCTATGCCATGATGTTATTGTTGCCTTCCTGTTCATTTTCCATGTACTTATATTACTATAATGAATTGTGATTTCTCACCCTGCCTGCTTGGAAATGTTGCCTCTTATGTGGGTAACTTGCAGATAACCAAGAGTAGATTCGCGACGATGGAGGATGTAGCCTTGAAGTGTGTCTTTATCGCTATTTAGTTTAGAGGTGTCCTGCTCTGTGTCATGTAACATCGGGTTGGGATTTGTTGTGGACCTCGTGTTCTTTTGTTTTATGTTGAATTTTTACATTGTTGGTGATGATTTGATTTGGATATATTTAGTATGAAGTATTCTACTGAAATGACATAAAAAGTTGATTTCCGCTGCGTAGTTGTTGATTTTATTATTAAGAATGTGTAACCCGTGTTATGGGACAGGACAATGATTTTGAATGATGTTTGAATATATGTGGCACCTTTCTTGCTAATTTTACTCTGATAATATTACGTGTATTCCTAAAATTGTTTGTGGGGTAGAAGGGTGTTACATTAGTGGTATCAGAGTAGGTCGGTCTGTCCGGCCAAGTTGCATAATGTCGTTTATCCCTTGGTACGCGACAAGTGTGTGGAACACTGTCGGTACTTGTTTGTTTACTAACCGTTGGCTCTCGGTGTTGGTTTGAAACAAGTGAGGGAGAAGTTTGCTTCTCGGAGATGTTTCTGGTGTGAGGAGTTGACTCAAGGTGATATTAAGGGTAAGAGTACAAGTGTTGTTGGAGTTGTAATGTCACGAACCGACGAGAGTACAGATTCACTAATTTTTAGTTGCCTGTCAAGTTTGAGATTCCTGGAGGGAGAACAAGCCGGTATGGTGGATGTTTGCTTCTCGGAGAAGAGAGGGCAATGTGACGAATAGTGATATGCAAGTGGAGTATATCTGGAGTGAGGTCGGATGATTTTCAGAGCTAGGTGAAAAACAAGGATTGTTGGGAGGGTTTGGAAGCAGGAGAAAGAGGTAGAACTCATGTTCACCAATTTCGGTTTTTATTTTCACGTTTATGGAACAGCCTTCAGTAAAAGAGGTATAACTTTCTACTCGTAACCCCGATGAAAGCGATTTTGGACTTTTTGGAAAGTTTACGAAATTCCCTATAGTTTGCATATAAATTTTGTCTTCGGCATGTTTTTGACCAGAGAGAAAGACGCGTTTGAATAGTTGGGTCTGATGCTGATTTTGTTTGGTGGAAGTTTGTATACGGGATTTCTTGACCTGTCCCATTGCAAGGATGATAACTTTTTACTCATAATTCAGATTTGAGCGATTCTTGAAGTTCTAGAATCTACACGAAATTCCCTTCATTTTGGAATATAATTTGGTGTCTGGGAGGTCTGTATTGAAGAAGGTAATCGTGTTTGAAGTGGACAATTCTTGCTAGAAATAGTAAGATGAAGTCAAGTATGAAATGTTTAGTAATAAGAAGAAGAGTATCGGAGAAGCACATGGAAGTGCGGCGCATGATAGTTGAGAATGATTAAAGTATAGAAATATTTGAGGGATATTAAATAGTAAAGTGGATTGGGTGTTGTTGGCGAGATGTGTCGACATGAGTCAGAAATTTTTGGAAGCTATATCACCAACCAGATGATGAGATGGTATTGTTGAGATTGTGATTGGAATGATGATCAAGTGTGAAATTATACGGATCATCGAAGTTGTGAGATTAAAAAGGAAGATAAAGGATTGGTTAGGGTCGTCAAAAGTTTGAACTTAGATAAATGTTTCGACTGAAGTGGGTCGATTTGGATTGTACGTGATGTGGTAATGTTTCCGGTATTAGAAGGATATTTAATGATTGTGTTGTGCAACTAACTTTTATAGGAGAATATGTACTGGATTTTAGACTTTTCGTATCATTGACGAGGTGGAAAATAAGAAAATTAAGAAAACGTTTGTAAGCCTTAGAGAGATGGTGGAGCAGTATGCTTAGATAACTTTAAGAAAAAGGTAAAGGACGTTATTGTAGTTGGGTAATGATGATTTATACCACCATTATGGTTGTCAGATGTCTATTGACAAATTGAGGAACTGATCACCCTTAATCTCTTGTTGATAGTCGACGGAATCATGTTGGATGGAGTAGACGTGTCTTACCAACTAGAATAGTATGCGCAGTGAATTGTTTGGGGTTGAGCCAAGTGCTTATGAATTGTTTGAGTTGTCGATGCGGATTCCTATATAGGGAAAGAGGCGGACTTGAGGATGTTAGTATGAGGTTGCGAGTTGATCAGTGAGTAGTTTGGAAACTCACAGTTGTGTTCTAGATAACTTGGGTTTTGGTTTGTGGTGGATCGAGAATTCGACTGACATGATACTTGAAGAACTGTAGAGATAAACCAAGTAAGAAGTAAATGGTAATGTAAGACTATACTTTGACCAAGGATGTCAGATCGAGAAGGGTAGTGGCTGGTATGCCTTAAAGTGTATATATGGAATTATGAATGGTATTTTCCATACTTGTTTGGATGAGTTATAACTGGTGTTCGTTGTGGATATTCTGATGTTTTATAAAATCAGAAGAAGAGCGCGTAGAGTATTTGAGAGTTGAGTTGCAAGTATTGAAAGAAGTGAAGCTACATGTTGAGTTAGCAAGGTGTGAATTATGATTTGTAAAGATGAAGTTGAGTGGTTGTGTTAATTCAGATGAGGGATTTTGGAGAATTGTGCTAGTATGAGTAAGACTTGAGGAATTAGTTTGTTAGATTGGTTTGGTTAATGTGCCATGTTAAGTGTAGGTTTTTTAGGCTAAGTCTATGGCTATTGGGTGTTAAGCTCTGTTTGGAAGATGATTTCTTTTCTTGTTGAGATTAATTGGACACATGTATCCTTATGTTGTGGTGAGATTGTTATGCGTTGAGATGAATTTTGATGATGTGTTGATACAAGGTGGTGAAGTTGTAGCTTATGTTGACGATAATTAGGAATTCTTGAAAGTATCTATCCTATTCAAGATTTGGAATTGGCTGTAGTTGTAGTTGTGTTGGATATTCGGAGGTATTGTTTACGGATCAAAGTTCGAAGTATTCAGTAATCACAAGAGTATATAATGCCTGTTTGGATGGAATTTTCGATGAGTTAAGTTGAAAGGTCTTTTCTTATGTCTGCTTTGATGGTCGGAAGTTGATGTAAACTTGGTATATTAGATATTTGTGAGTACTCAGAGTGCACAGTGAAAGCGTGGGTAGCGCAGTTGGTTCTTAGGTGGGTAACAACGATGTCGGTAGTTGGTTACGTTGAAATTGTGCTTTGGGCCTTTGTGTTCTTACCTTTGTTGTTGCCTCGTTACCTATGGTGATGGTTCGAGTGCGAGTAGCTAATTCCAATGATGGGGAGTTAGGGGAGGGTTTCCTATGGTGATGGTAACGATCGTTTTGTATTCTGGTTCATAGTGAACCTGTATGTTCCTAACCTGATTATTCTCGGTGTTTTGAGTTGGTCGTCGAGTACATCGCGTGAGCATTTCATCTTGTTGTCGTTGGCATTGATAAGGTGTATTGTTGTATTTCGTTATTCGTGGTATTGCCACACGCGGCATGAGAGTTGATTAGTCGGAGGTGATAACGTATCTGGAGTGGTCTGCATCGAGTAAATTTTCGAGGACGAAAATTCTTAAAGTAGGGGAGAGTTGTAACACCCCAAAAATCTAAATTAATCATTTATTTATTTAATTTAGAAGGAATTAAGAGGTTTTTGGTAATTTGGAGAATTATGGATTAAACGAGTATTTTTAAATAATTTTAATAGAGTGAATAATCATGTATTATTTAGATTATTATTTATTATTTAAAAATATTAAGAAAAGGGCAAGATGGTCATAAAGGAAAAGGAGTAAGGGTAGAGTTGGAAGTTCATAAACTGGGATAATGTAACTAAAGAAGAAAGATTGATCAATTTTCTAACTGATCGTATTTTTGTGAAGAACGCTGAAGAAGAGAAGAGGGGGAGGAAAACCAAGGGTTTTGAAGGATTGCTAGGAGAATCTTGGAGAAAGAAGGATAAAGCTTCGGATTACTCTAAGGTATGGGGAGTTTTCACGGTTTATTATAATTTTATAGGAATTGGTTTATGAATAGATTAGGTTTTGTAGATTCTTGAATAATGGTGGTGTTTGATGATATAGATTGTGTTAGGAGTGAGTGTTGTGATGAGAATGAGTGAAACATATTGGTGTATTTGATGTATGTGCATTGTGTGAGTCTTTTGATCAAATTTCGTATTGGACAAAACTGAATTTTGGGGTATTCTGAGTCGAAAATGCAGCAGAAAAATCACTTTTTGGAATAATGGGGTTTTGTCGCACCCTGACACGGGCCGTGTCACACAACACGGGCACCCGTGTCAGCTTACTGGTTGGGGAAAATGAAAACTTTTGTTACAGAGCTTCTGACACGGGCCGTGTCAGGCCTCTGCTTCTGCTATAATTTTTCTGGTTTGGATTATTCGTGCAGGCCTTCTGACACGGGCCGTGTCACAGGACATGGGCGGCCGTGTCAGACAACTATTTTAGCTGTTTTTGTTGTTTTAATGTTTTTTCTTGCTGATTGTTGTTGTCTTGTTGTTTTGTTGCTGTATGGATGATAAAACATAATGGATGGTGATTAACTGTTGAATATGAAATGAATGATGCACACGTTGATATTTGATGAGTTGAGGAGAATTAGCATCATTGCATTTCATAGCATTTTATGTTGGGGCTTCGGCCTATTGGTAGCTTCAATCCCATTGTGCGGATTGAAGTGATATGTTGTTATGTTGTGCTCCCTTGTGGAGGGTTGATGGTCAGTGTCCATCACATGGAGAATTGGTACCACATGCATGTTTTCGATGAAGTTGCATTTCATTCTAAGTGGCATTGCATGTGTATGAGTTGATTGTCGAATAATATGTATATTTTATTGTGGATATCAGGGTGTTGTTTTGATTAAACTATGATGTTGTTGTTGATTATATCATGATGTTGTTGTCGATTATACTATGATGTTGATGTTGATTGTATCATGATGTTGTTGTTGATTATATCATGATGTCGTTGTTGATTATACTATGATGTTGATGTGATTGTATCATGATGTTATTGTTGATTATATTATGATGTTGTTGTTTTTTTTACTATGATGTTGTTGTTGACTATGCTATGAGGTTGATGTTGATTATGTTATGATGTTGTGGTTGATTATGCTATGATGTTGTGATTGATTATGCTATGGTGTTGTTGATTGATTATGCTATGAAGCTGTCGTTGGCTTGCCATGATGTTATTGTTGCCTTCCTGTTCATTTTCCATGTACTTATATTACTATAATGAATTGTGATTTCTCACCCTGCCTGCTTGGAAATGTTGCCTCTTATGTGGGTAACTTGCAGATAACCAAGAGTAGTTTCGCGACGATGGAGGATGTAGCCTTGAAGTGTGTCTTTATCGCTATTTAGTTTAGAGGTGTCCTGCTCTGTGTCATGTAACATCGGGTTGGGATTTGTTGTGGACCTCGCGTTTTTTTGTTTTATGTTGAATTTTTACATTGTTGGTGATGATTTGATTTGGATATATTTAGTATGAAGTATTCTACTGAAATGACATAAAAAGTTGATTTCTGCTGCGTAGTTGTTGATTTTATTATTAAGAATGTGTAACCCGTATTACGGGACAGGACAATGATTTTGAATGATGTTTGAATATATATGGCACCTTTCTTGCTAATTTTACTCTGATAATATTACGTGTTTTCCTAAAATTGTTTGTGGGGTAGAAGGGTGTTACAAGGGTTCCTACTTGAAAATCACGCTTAATAACTTTGCTGTTATAGCGTAAAGTAATTTTTTGTTTGAGTGAGGCTTCCTGGAGGGAGACCCCCATTCTTGTCTCTTAGACGAAATCGAGTTCTTCCCTTAGGGCCTCATTGTTTGCCCCCCTCTTCGAGGGGAGCTTCTGTCCTCCTCGAGGGTTCCCTGACCTCCACGGGGATCACTGCTTTCGTTCCATAGGTCAGGCGAAAGGGAGTCTCCCCGGTTGTGGAATGTGGGGTTGTTCGGTAGGCCTAGAGGACGCTGTGGAGTGCTTCGACCCACCTTTGTTTGGCCTCGCCGAGCCGACGTTTCAATCCTCAAAGGATCACCCTATTTGCTGCTTTGGCCTGCCCGTTTGTTTGTGGGTGCTCGACCGACGTGAAGTGCTGCTTCGTGCCTAGTTTGGCGACGAAGTCTTGGAAGTTCTTGTCGGTGAACTGTGTCCCGTTGTCGGTGACAATTGCTTGGGGAAAGCCGAACCGAGCGAGGATTTTCCTCTTGTAGAAATGGAGTATGTTGAAGGTCGTGATCTTGGCCAAGGCTTCCGCCTCGATCCACTTCGTGAAATAGTCCACTCCGACGATGAGGTATTTATTCTAGTATAAACCCACGACGAAAGGCCCGAGGATGTCCATTCCCCACCATGCAAATGGCCACGTGGATGAGAGCATTTTGAGCTCATTGGGGGGAGCGAGGTGCATGTCCCCGTTTCGTTGGCATCTATCGCACTTCTTAACGTGCTCCTTGGCGTCGTGTTACATAGTGGGCCAGTAATACCCTGCCCGAACTGCTTTGCGAGCTAAAGATCGTCCACCAAGGTGTTGGGCGTTGATGCCCTCGTGAATCTCTTCGAGGATACCGGGGACCTTGTTCTCTTCGACGCACCAGAGAAGGGGGATTGAAAATCCTCGGAGGTATAATTTATCCTCGACTATCGTGTATGAACACGCTCGTCGTTTGACCATCCCCGCTTCCTTGGGATCTTCGGGGAGCTTTCCCATCATTAGATATTTGTATACCGGTGTCATCCAATAATTGGCGTCCCCGATAGCATTTACATCTGTTGTTGGAGCGGGCTTGTTGATGCTCGGATGAGAGAGTACTTCCTGGATGACTGACTTGTTTCCTCCTTTCTTCTTCGTGCTAGCTAGTTTAGACAGGATGTCTGCCCGGGTGTTGTGCTCGCGCGGGATGTGGGTCACCTCCGCGGAGATGAAACTCTTCATTTTTTCCTTTACTAAGTATTCGATAAGGCAATCGTTCTTGGCCTGGTACTCTCCTCGGACATGGGATGCCACGAGCTGGGAATCAGTAAAGATCTTGATTTCCTTGGCCCCGAGGTCCTCGGCCAAACGTAGCCCGGTGAGGAAAGCCTCGTATTCTGCTTGGTTGTTCGACGTCAGGAAGGGTAACTCGAGGGAGACTTTGATCAGGATGCCTTCCTCATTCTCGAGGATGATGCCTGCCCCGCTTCCTTTCGAGTTGGACGCCCCGTCGACATAGATTGTCCATCTTTGGGCTCCGTTGGTCGAAGGTTCGGGGATGGCCATTTCGGCCACGAAGTCGGCCAGTACTTGAGCTTTCAAGGCTTTCCTTCCTTCGTATTGGACGTCGAACTCGGCGAGTTCCAACGACCACCTGAGCATTCTTCCCGCCATGTCTGGTCGACCGAGGAGTTGCCTTATTGGCTGCTCGGTTCTTACCACGATCTTGTGGGCCAGGAAGTAATGGCGAAGTCTTCGAGCTACGGTGACGAGGCCCAAAGCGACCTTTTCGATCTGTTGATACCTGATCTCGGGGCCCTGGAGGGCTTTACTGGTGAAGTAAATCGGTTTCTGCCCATCGGGAGTTTCCCGGATAAGGAGAGCGCTGACCGCTTCTTCCGTGATGGCGAGATACAAGAAGAGCGTCTCCCCGTTCTCTGGCCGTGAGAGGATCGGGGGTTGTGATAGAACCTGTTTGACATGGAGGAGCGCCTGCTCACACTCCTTGCTCTATTCGAAAGTGGCCTTTTGGCGAAGAAGTTTGAAAAATGGGAGTGCGTGTTGGGTTGATTTGGTGACGAAGCGGGAGAGGGCGGTTAGCATCCCGTTCAGCGATTGTATGGATTTCTTCGAGTCCGGGGTGGGTATCTCGGAGAAGGCTCTACACTTGTCTGGGTTTGCCTCGATTCCTCTCTCTGTGAGGTAGAAACCAAGGAATTTGCCTACCCGAACGCCGAAGGTGCACTTGTCGGGGTTGAATCTCGTACGACATCTCCTCGCTGTGTCGAACACCTTTTTGAGATGAGCTGCGTGGTCGAGTTCCACCGTGGACTTGACGATCATGTCGTCCATGTAGACCTCGAACATATCGCCGATCTCTGCCCGGAAGACTTTGTTCATCATCCGCTGGTAGGTCGCACCGGCGTTCTTCAGGCCGAAGGGCATTACGTTGTAATAGTAATTGCCTGACTCGATCATGAAGGCGGTATGCTGCTTGTCGGCCTTGTCCATGGGGATTTGGTTGTACCCCGAGTAAGCATCCATGAAGGACAATAGCTTAAAACCTGCAGAATTGTCGACCAGCTGGTCGATGTTAGGCAAAGGGTAAGAATCTTTCGGGCATCCCCGGTTAAGGTCAGTATAATCAACACACATCCTTCATTTTCCATTATTTTTCTTAACGAGTACAACGTTGGACAGCCAAGTTGTGTACTTGGCTTCCGAAATGAAATTTGCCTCTAGGAGGTCTTTTACAACTTTTTCAGCAGCCTCCGCTTTCTCCGGAGACTGCCTACGCCTATGTTGAGCTACGACCCTAACGGCCGGGTCTACAGTCAATTGATGACAAGCCACCTCGGGGTCGAGTCCGGGAATTTCTGAAGCACTCCAGGCGAATAGGTCAGAATTCTCTTGGAGGCAGGCCTTCAACTGCTTCTTCGCTAGGTCGGGGAGTCCAGAACCGATCTTCACGCTTCAGTCGGGGTCGTCTCCGAGGGTCACCAGCTCGAAGTCTCCATCTGGAACGGGGTGCGTTGGGTAGATAGGCTGCCCGTTGCCTTCAGCTGGATAGTCATCACCGGCGCCTTCTTCTAGATCCTGTTCCTCGGGGAACCTGCTGTCAAGGTCGACTGCGTTGACGGGCGGGAGTGGCATCTGCCCTGCGTCGGAAGATATCTTTGCTTGGTTCTTAGGCTTGGGATAAATGATGTTCAAACTCTTGATGGCAGCGTCGAAGCATATTCTGGCCGCCTCAATGTCCCTATGCATGGTGACCACATGACCTCTGGCGGTGTAGTACTTCATCTTTAGGTGGACCGTTGAAGGCACCGCAGTAAGTTCGGCCAGGGTGGTCCTCCCCAAGATGCAGTTATAGAGGAAAGGACAGTCGACCACCAAGAAGCGGGTCTTGATCTGTCGGGCAGTGTTGTCGATCCCGAAAGTGACCATCAGCTTGACGTAACCCCACGGCCTGGTGGTGGTGCCGTTGAACCCTTGAAAATTCGAGCCCACGTACGGGGTTAAGTGTCTTTCGGTGAGCTGGAGGGTGCTGAAGAGGTGAGCATACATTATGTCCACCGAGTTGCCCTGGTCGACCAGGATCCTGCGGACGTCGCAGTTGGCCATCTGCGCTCGAATCAGGAGGAGAATAGTTGCATTTGGCGCTCCTCCGGGCAACTCCTCGAGGTAGAAGGTGATTGGGTTTGACCTCCCTTGCACCTTGTCGAGGGTGGTGGTCTTCGCAGATGTAGCCAACTCCATATCGTCAAACTTCCTCTTTATTGATCCAATGAAGACCTTTTCGGGGCCCCCGGCCGATATAACCATCGTCTTGGGGAAGCTCTCCCACGTGCTGCGGGCAGCGATGGGGTATTTGTCCGGGAAGCTTCTCCAAAGGTTGCGGACAGCCTCGGCGTTCTCGATTCCCTCGGGAATGCAGAAATCCTCGGGTCGAGTAATGCTGAGGGCGACCTGAAGTCGAATCTCCCCGTCTGGATGGGTCGTATCCTCAACGCTCTGGGCATCCCAGTTATCTGCCCGCGGGGGGTCATTCTTCTGGGCGTACTTCTTCAGATGGCCCTCCTTGATCAAGATTTTGATTGCATCCTTGAGGTGGATGCAATCTTCGGTGACGTGTTCGTGGTTGCGGTGGAACCTGCAGTACTTGGAGTTGTCAGTGTTTGGTTTGGGAGCCGTCGGTTTGGGAAAACAGACGCTCCCCTTTTGAAACACCGATTTGGTGCATTCGGAGAGTATTCGTGAGCGGGTCGCGTTGAGTGGAGTGTAATCCGAGAACATACCAGCAGGACCGCGGGAGTCCTGGGGTTGGTTGTCTATCCTCCTCTCTCATCCACGTTGAGGTGGAGGAGAGCCTCTATCTCTGTGGCTGCGGGAGTCTTCTCGTCGTCGTGAGTCGAGGGCCAGCTGGGCGACCTGTGACTCCTCGAACTCGATGTAAGACTGAGCTCGAACGAGTAAATCTTCCAAGTCTATGGGCTTATGAATGCCCACGGTCTTGGCGAAGTCAGTTCCAGGGCGCAATACCTTTGCAATCAGGAACTTCTTCATCTCATCGGTCGCGTGGACCTCGACAGCTTCTCAGTTGAACCTCTCGATATAATTCCAGAGAGATTCGTTCCATCCCTGGAAGATGTCCTCGAGGGACGCCACCGTCTTTGGATGTCGGCGCGAAGCGGTAAAATGTCTGGAAAACCGCTACTTGAACTGTTTCCAGGAAGTGATGGACTCTGGAGCAAGCCGTTTGTACCATGTCAGGGCCCCTTTCCTGAGAGTCGTAGGGAAGAACCTGCACTTAATGGCTCCTCGAACGTTCCTAAAGTCGAGCATCGCTTTGAAGCTCTCAATATGGTCGTCAGGATCAGCCGTGTCGTCATGGATCCCTAGCTGTGGGGGCTTCTCCATGCCCGGAGGTATCGGGGTGTCCATAATTTCCTTGGACAGGGGAGTTCTTGGATCGTCTTCGTCGCTTCGGACAGGGGACCTGGACGGGGAGTGACGGTCTTGCCCAGATCCTTGTCCACGAAGAGGATTTCTGGGCTGGCCCTTGGGTCTCTCGCCAGCGTCTCTGCTCTTTTTCTTGGTCATCTCTTTCGGGGGAGGTGAGCGATGGCGTTTCTGGGCAGCTGTCGGTTGAGGGCGTTCCAAACGTGGCCCGTGACCCTCGCGTTGCGGGGAGGGACTGCGGGAGTCCGCCTGGGAAGTTCTCTGGGGAGATTGATGAGGAGAGGGAGGACGACAGTGTCTTCGCGAGGAAGAACGTCGGGGTCGACCTCCATCCAGAACTTCGATCCGGATGTTCTGCTGTGCGATCATCTGGTTGGTCTGGTTGACCAAGGCAAACATGGCCACCGTACTGGGATCTGCGTCGGGCGGTGGCAGAATAGGCCGGTACACGGCCTGCGGAATCTCCTGTTTAGCAACATCATCAGCTATGTCCTCGTAGAATGGGGAGCCGATCTGCCCATCTCTGATGTCGACGTCCTCGACTGGGACGACAACGTTCTCTTCACGATGGTCGCCGTTTTCGGATGGTGCGGCGACGACATCCGGTGCTTTGGTTCCAGATGCACTGGCCATGGTTATTGAGAAGGAATGCTTTGGTTTATCGAAGGAGAAAAATGGGGAAGCAAAGAGTTCCCACAGACGGCGCCACTGATCGTACCTGGATCAGACAGAAGAACGGTGGCCAGCAACGTCGTGAATCCTCAGCTCCGGTGATGGTGAGACGGCGGGGGGGTGGGGGGGGTGTACCTGCAAGGTACTCCGACGCTCAAGTAAGGCAAAGGTCAGAAGTAAAAACAAGCACAGAAAAAGGTTAGAGTGTATGAGATTGTGTAACCTGACCCTCTCAAGTGAGAGGGTATTTATAGAGAGCCCCCAGTGTAACGCCCCAGTTTTTTTTTGTTAGATTTATTTAATCGAGTTGATTTAATTATTTTTTTTTATATTATTTTATTCTTGACTTTTATTTGGCAATATATTATTTTTCATCGTTGTTATGTTTTATCGCATTTTGGGAACGTTTGCGAGAAAATTGAGTGTAGGGGTATTTTGGTTTTTTGCTTGGTTAGATATTATTATTTTTCATTTAAATAGAATATAGAGGTTAGAAAGAGAGAAAAAGAAAGAAGAGAAGAGAAAAGGAGAGTGAGAATAAGAAAAAGAGGAAAACTTGGAGTGTAAAAAATCGATTCAACCGACACTTCGAAGCGCGATTAATCGGGTAAGGGTGTGAAACTCGGTTATTCTATGTTTGCGTATGATTATGTATGTGTGTGTTGGAAGTTTTACTACTTTTTCAATTATAGGTTGAAATGAGCTAAACGAGTAGAAATCGATGTTTTCACGGTCGGAATTCGATATAAATTGCATTGTATGATCACACTGTGTTTATGAACAATCGTTGATACTTGTTTTGCTGTTGGAATTGATTTGGGGTGGAAATGGGATTTTTGGGGTTTTGGAACCGTGTAAAATGCAGCAGAATTTTCTGTTTCTGGTGTAGGGCGTCGGGCGGTGCTTTGAGCGGCGGGCGACGCATGGGTTGCGTCGCTGCTCCGTCGGGCGATGCCCAAGAGGCGCAGCTTGTCACGCTGCTGACTCTTTTAAGTTTTGGTTAGAGGTTTTACGTCGCTGCTTCACCGGGCGATGCAAAGGCGAAGGGAGCACCGCCGGGCGAATGTTGGTACCGCCGGGCGCTCCTGGGGATTTTCAATAAATTCTGTTTTCTTTGAAAGTGCATAACTTTCGATCCGTAACTCGGATCGGGACGTTCCTAGTATCGTTGGGAAGCTAATGAAATGTTCTTTCTTATAAAAATGGTTTGGAGATTGGTGGCCGATTTAATTGTGTCGGGTAATTGAAAACGTTTCATTTTGTCGACTTTTATCGTCGTAATTGTGTGCGATTGATGTGTTATCATGTGGTACGCTTTTGATATATAACGTATAGCTTGTGTGCTGTTATAGGATGTGAATACATGTAATGAAATGTTGTGATGATGGTTTGTGGCCTAAGGGCAAGTAAATGCATTGTGTTGTGTTTGATTGTATATGCATGATTATTGATGCTGAGATGGTTCACATGGTGGTATATATGTATGCATTTGATTGTCATGAGTCATTGTATGCCAAGCATCATGATATGCATTCTTGTGATGTCGTGTGCCCTAGTGGGTGTGAGCGACGAAACGATTCCAGAGGGAATCTGCTTTAACGGTCGTGTGCCTTATACAAAGAGGACCTAAAGCGACGTTATAGACGATCGTGTGTCTTATACAAAGAGGACCTAAAGCGATCGGATTATGTGCCTTATACAAAGAGGACCTAAAGCGGCGGGGAACATCGTTTGCCCGACGGGGAGTTACACTAAGTAACAAGCCATGATTCCAATAATTCCTGAGTGAATTAATGATGAGAATGATGGATGGAACGGTACCGCATTTGCATAGAGTCGTTGTGTCGGTCTCTGTGCCTTTACATAAGTCATGAATGGATTGATTATGTGTGGGATTTGTGAATGGAATTGATGAGTTGATATGTATATATTGGTGATGAATTTATTAAGCATGATTGATATGCCTTTGTGATGGATGTGTGAGATATGAATTGTGTTGTTTTGTATTTCATTTATGGTGTAAGTTGCGGTGAGAATGTTTTACATTGTGTATTTTGTGTTGTTACATAATTGTATGCAACTATATTATAATTGTGTTTCTCACCCTTCTGCTGTTTTGAATGCTCTATGAGGCATTGCAGATTAGATGCTGGAGGTCTTTTTATGAAGATTATGTCTTCATTCTTTTGTCGGTCGGCTCTGATAGGTAGCACTGGGTAGTCGGGGAGATCGTTATGTGATTTATTTGTATATGTATATATATCTTTTTGGATTGTACATGTATGACTCTGTGTATGACAGACAAACTTCTATATTTATATATATGAGATTTCAGTTGCAGATTTTTCGCTTTTATTCTGTATCTGAATAGTGGGTGATAGGAACTGAGTTCCTCTGCTTATGTTGCTGCCTGATTGTTGCATATCTATTTGAGCAGGTTATTTTATTTCATCATTTTGATGTGACGCTCCCGTCTATGCGATGAATGTTTTAATTATACTCTGATTATCTGTTATCGCTTTAATTGATTGGGTTATAGATTAGGGGTGTTACATTAAGTGGTATCAGAGTCAATTTGTGTCAGTTTGTGTCAGTTCGTGCCAGTCCGCATCGGTCATTGTGACCAAGTTGTTTGGTGTGCGGCAGTTGTGTTCTGGCGAGTTGTTTGTTTAACCATAGTTACTGTTATTGGATGAACAGAATATGGCTGGT
Organism: Lathyrus tuberosus; assembly: GCA_022829125.1. NCBI lineage: Eukaryota > Viridiplantae > Streptophyta > Magnoliopsida > Fabales > Fabaceae > Lathyrus > Lathyrus tuberosus. Next base: position 15,082,045 of record JALAZF010000003.1, read on the forward strand.
AGGAATGATGCAGCTCTTGCTGCTGCTATGCAAGTTATGGCTCAGGCTGTGCGGAATGCTCCTAATGCTGGTGGGAATGATGAGTTCAGGAAGAACAAACCGCCTGTCTTCAAAAGAAGACATGATCCTGATGGTGCTCAGATTTGGCTTAAGGAGATTGAAAGAATCTTCCGAGTGATGGACTGTGCTGAGGAACATAAGGTGAGACTGGGTACTCCCATGTTGCAGGAGGAGGCTGATGATTGGTGGGTTAGTGCACGTCACGTGTGGGAAGCTACAGGCGAATAGGTCACTTGGGCTTTGTTTAGCAGGGAGTTTTTGAGGAAGTATTTTCCGAAAGATGTAAGAGGAAAGAAAGAGATAGAGTTCTTGGAGTTGAAACAGGGTAATATGTCTGTTATTGATTACACTGCTAAGTTTGTGGAGCTTGTTCAGTTTTATCCACATTATGCTGAAGCAACTGCGGAGTTTTCCAAATGTGTGAAATTTGAGAACGGGTTGCGTCCCGAGATCAAGCAGGCAATTGGTTATCAAAGAATCAGGAGCTTTCCAGATTTGGTGGATTGTTGTAGGATTTATGAGGAGGATAGCAAAGCTCATTCTATTCATTATAAGAGTGTGAATGAAAGGAAAGGAAAGCAATCGTTTCGTGGGGGTCCTTATGTGTCACCAGCTGACAAGGGTAAGCAAAGGGCTAATTTTGATAAAAGGCCAAGTGGGGGAGGTATGAATAATCCTCTGAGATGTTTTAGGTGTGGTGACTTAGGACATCGTCAGTTTGAATGTAAAAAGGATATGAGGAAGTGTTCCAATTATGGAGGTTTAGGACATGTCGCTGCTGATTTTAAGAGGAATGTGGTGAAGTGTTTCAACTGTGGTGAACCTGGTCATGTTAGTACGAAGTATCCGAAACCAAAGCAAGCTCAAGCTGGTGGGAAAGTATTTGTATTGGCAGGGACTCAGACTACTAGTGCAGATCGTCTGATCAGAGGTACTTGTTTTATTAATAGTACACCTTTAGTTGCTATTATTGATACCGGAGCGACTCATTCGTTTATTTCGTCTGAGTGTGCGCAGCGTTTGAATCTTTTGTTGTCATCTATGGATGGAGAGATGGTTATCGATACTCCAGCAATGGGGTCGGTAACTACTTCTTTGGTTTGTTTAAGTTGTCCTTTGACCATTTATGGTAAAGATTTTGAGATGGATTTGGTGTGTCTGCCGTTGGAGGGTTTAGATGTGGTTCTGGGAATGAATTGGTTGCAGTTCATATCGATTGTTATCATAAGTTGGTAAGATTTCCTTCTCTTGAAGAAGACGAGGAATCGAGTTTCTTATCTACCAAAGAGTTGAAGAAACTTTTGGCGGATGAAGCTCAGTTGTTCGGGTTATTTGCATCGTTGACGGTGGATAGTCAATTTGCAATTGATGTGGTTCCAGTTGTGTGTGATTTTCCAGAGGTGTTTCTGGAGGATATTTCACATGTGCCGCCAGAGAGAGAGGTGGAGTTTTCTATAGATCTAGTTCCTGGTACTAAACCTGTATCTATGGCACCATATCGTATGTCGACATCTGAGTTGGTTGAGTTGAAGATGCAGTTGAATGAATTGTTAGAAAAGAGGTTTGTGAGGCCGAGTGTGTCGCCTTGGGGTGCTCCAGTTTTATTGGTGAAGAAGAAAGATGGAAGTATGCGATTGTGTATTGATTATCGCCAGCTGAATAAGGTGACGATTAAGAATAAGTATCCTCTTCCGAGAATTGATGATCTGATGGACCAGTTGGTAGGTGTGTGTGTGTTTAGTAAGATTGATTTGAGGTCAGGTTATCATCAGATTAGAGTGAAAGAGGAAGATATTCAAAAGACGGCTTTTAGGACACGATACGGACATTACGAATATTCTGTGATGTCGTTCGGGGTTTCTAATGCGCCGGGAGTGTTTATGGAGTATATGAATCGTATTTTCCATGAGCATTTGGATCAATTTGTTGTTGTGTTTATTGATGACATCTTGATTTATTCTAAGTCTCGGGAGGAACATGCGGAGCATTTGCGTATTGTATTGCAAATTTTGAAGGAAAAGAAACGTTATGCCAAGTTGTCCAAGTGTGAGTTCTGGTTGTCAGAAGTGAGTTTTATTGGGCATGTGATTTCAGGTAATGGTATTGTTGTGGATCCATCTAAAGTAGATGCAGTTCTACAATGGGAGGCTCCTAGATCTGTTACTGAAATTAGAAGCTTTTTAGGTTTAGCTAGATATTATCGAAGATTCATTGAAGGCTTTTCCAAGTTAGCACTTCCTTTGACCCAGCTGACTTGTAAAGGTAAAGCGTTTATTTGGGATATTCAGTGTGAGGAAAGTTTTAGTGAGCTGAAGAGAAGATTGACTACAGCTCTGATTTTGATCTTACCGAATCCTAGTGAACCGTTTATGGTGTATTGCGATGCGTCTTTGATTGGGTTAGGTGGAGTGTTGATGCAAGAAGGTAAGGTTGTGGCTTATGCTTCGAGGCAATTGAGGGTTCATGAGAAAAATTACCCTACTCATGATTTGGAATTAGCGGCAGTGGTTTTCGTGTTGAAAATTTGGAGGCATTATCTCTACGGTGCAAGATTCGAAGTCTTTAGTGATCATAAGAGTTTGAGATACTTGTTTGATCAGAAAGAGTTGAATATGAGGCAACGGAGATGGTTGGAATTTTTGAAGGACTACGATTTTAGCTTGAATTACCATCCTGGTAAAGCTAATGTGGTAGCCGATGCGTTAAGCTGGAAATTGTTGCATATGTCTGCTTTGATGGTTAAAGAGTGGGAACTTTTGGAAGAATTTAGAGATTTGAGTTTGGTGTGTGAATTGACATCTGATGGCGTGAGGCTTGGTATGTTAAAGGTTACTAATAATTTTCTGTTGACCGTTAGCGAGAAACAGAAGCTGGATGTGAAATTTGTTGATTTGATGACGGTTGGAATTAAAGGTGTGGATGGTGACTTTAAAGTGGATGATCAGGGTGTTTTGAGTTCCGTGGTAGAATTTGTATTCCTGACGATTTGGAATTGAAAAAGATGATTTTAGAGGAAGGACACCGGAGTAATTTGAGTATACATCCGGGAGCTAATAAGATGTATCAAGATTTGAAGAAGATCTTTTGGTGGTCCAGATTGAAAAGGGATATGGCTCGGTTTGTTTATACGTGTTTGACGTGTCAGAAGTCAAAGGTAGAACATCAGAAGCCTAGTGGATTTTTGCAACCGTTGGATATTCCCGAGTGGAAATGGGACAACATTTCTATGGATTTTGTGACAGGATTGCCGAATACACCGAGGGGACATAATGCCATTTGGGTGATTGTGGATAGGCTGACTAAATCGACACATTTCATTCCGATTGACATCAGTTTTTCTCTGGAGAAGTTGGCTGAGATTTATATCTGTGTGATTGTGAAGCTACATGGTGTTCCGTTGTGTATTGTTTCAGATCGATATTCGAGGTTTACTTCCAGGTTTTGGGAAAGTTTGCAATGGCATTAGGTTCCAAGTTGAGATTGAGTTCTGCTTATCATCCGCAGACGGATGGTCAGACCGAGAGAACTATCTAGTCGTTGGAAGATTTGCTGAGAGCTTGTGTTCTTGAGCAAGGTGGTGCTTGGGATAGTTATCTTTCATTGGTGGAATTCACGTATAACAACAATTTCCATTCGAGTATTGGAATGGCACCTTTTGAAGCGTTGTATGGAAGAAGATGTCGAACGCCTTTGTGTTGGCATGAATCTGGTGAGAGTTCGGTGGTTAGACCGGAGTTAATTCAACAAACTACGGAAAAGGTGAAACTTATTCGTGAGAAGATGAGGGCTTCTCAGAGTAGGCAGAAGAGTTATCATGATCGAAGGAGGAAAGATCTTGAGTTTCAAGAAGGCGATCATGTATTTTTTAGAGTTACACCGGTGACGGGTGTTGGTCGTGCATTGAAGTCGAAGAAGCTTACTTCTCGGTTTATTAGTCCTTACCAGATATCCGCGAGAGTGGGTGTTGTGGCTTATAGGGTGGCGCTGCCACCGAATCTTTCGAATTTACATGATGTGTTCCATGTTTCACAGCTTCGGAAGTATGTTCCGGATCCGTCGCATGTGATTCCAATGGATGAGGTTGAGGTAAGGGAGAACCTTACGGTTGAGGCATTACCGGTGAGGGTTTTGGATCGCGAGTTGAAGCGGTTAAGAGGCAAGGATATTGCGCTTATGAAAGTAGTGTGGGGAGGCGCTACTGAGGGCAATTTGACTTGGGAGTTGGAGAGTCGGATGAGGGAATCGTATCCGGAGTTGTTCGTCTCAGGTAATATTTTCGAGGACGAAAATTTCTAAGTGGGGGAGAGTTGTAACGCCCTGATTTTTTTTTGTTAGATTTATTTAATCGAGTCGATTTAATTATTTTTGTTTTTATATTATTTTATTCTTGACTTTTATTTGGCAATATATTATTTTTCATCGTTGTTATGTTTTATCGCGTTTTGGGAACGTTTGCGAGAAAATTGAGTGTAGGGGTATTTTGGTCTTTTGCTTGGTTAGATATTATTGTTTTTCATTTAAATAGAATATAGAGGTTAGAAAGAGAGAAAAAGAAAGAAGAGAAGAGAAAAGGAGAGTGAGAAGAAGAAAAAGAGGAAAACTTGGAGTGTAAGAAATTGATTCAACCGACACTTCGAAGCGCGATTAATTGGGTAAGGGTGCGAAACTCGGTTATTCTATGTTTGCATATGATTATGTATATGTGTGTTGGAAGTTTTACTAGTTTTTCAATTATAGGTTGAAATGAGCTAAACGAGTAGAAATCGATGTTTTCACGGTCAAAATTCGATATAAATTGCGTTGTATGATCACACTGTGTTTATGAACAATCGTTGATACTTGTTTTGCTGTTGAAATTGATTTGGGGTGGAAAATGGGATTTTTGGGGTTTTGGAACCGTGTAAAACGCATTAGAATTTTCTGTTTCTGGTGTAGGGCGTCGGGCGGTGCTTTGAGCGTCGGGCGACGCATGGGTTGCGTCGCTGCTCCGTCGGGCGATGCCCAAGAGGCACAGTTTGTCACGCTGCTGACTCTTTTAAGTTTTGGTTGGAGGTTTTACGCCGCTGCTTCGTCGGACGATGCAGAGGCGGAGGGAGCACCGCCGGGCGAAAGTTGGTACCGCCGGGCGCTCCTGGGGATTTTCAATAAATTTTGTTTTCTTTGAAAGTACATAACTTTCGATCCGTAACTCGGATCGGGACGTTCCTAATATCGTTGGGAAGCTAATGAAATATTCTTTCTTACAAAAATGGTTTGGAGATTGGTGGTCGATTTAATTGTGTCGGGTAATTGAAAACGTGTCGTCTTGTCGACTTTTACCGTCGTAATTGTGTGTGATTGATGTGTTATCATGTGGCACGCTTTAGATATATAACGTATAGCTTGTGTGCTATTATAGGATGTGAATGCATGTAATGAAATGTTATGATGATGGTTTGTGGCCTAAGGGTAAGTAAATGCATTGTGTTGTGTTTGATTGTATATGCATGATTATTGATGTTAAGATGGTTCACATGGTGGTATATATGTATGCATTTTATTGTCATGAGTCATTGTATGCCAAGCATCATGATATGCATTCTTGTGATGTCGTGTGCCCTAGTGGGTGTGAGCGACGAAACGATTCCAGAGGGAATCTGCTGTAACGGTCGTGTGCCTTATACAAAGAGAGCCTAAAGCGACGTTATAGACGATCGTGTGCCTTATACAAAGAGGACCTAAAGCGATCGGATCGTGTGCCTTATACAAAGAGGACCTAAAGTGATCCATAAACGTCGTGTGCCTTATACAAAGAGGACCTAAAGCGACGAGGAACATCGTTTGCCCGACGAGGAGTTACACTAAGTAACAAGCGATGATTCCAATAATTCCTGAGTGAATTAATGATGAGAATGATAGATGGAACGGTACCGCATTTGCATAGAGTCGTTGTGTCGGTCTCTGTGCATTTACATAAGTCATGAATGGACTGATTATGTGTGGGATTTATGAATGGAATTGATGAGTTGATATGTATATATTAGTGATGAATTTGTTGAGCATGATTGATATGCCTTTGTGATGGATGTGTGAGATATGAATTGTGTTGTTTTGTATTTGATTTATGGTGTAAGTTGCGGTGAGAATGTTTTACATTGTGTATTTTGTGTTGTTACATAATTGTATGCAACTATATTATAATTGTGTTTCTCACCCTTCTGCTGTTTTGAATGCTCTATGAGGCATTGCAGATTAGATGCTGGAGGTCTTTTTGTGAAGATTATGTCTTCATTCTTTTGTCGGTCGGCTCTGATATGTAGCACCGGGTAGTCGGGGAGATCGTTATGTGATTTATTTGTATATGTATATATATCTTTTTGGATTGTACATGTATGACTCTGTGTATGACAGACAAACATCTATGTTTATATATATGAGATTTCAGTTGCAGATTCTCCGCTTTTATTCTGTATCTGAATAGTGGGGGATAGGAACTGAGTTCCTCTGCTTATGTTGCTACCTGATTGTTGCATATCTATTTAAGCAGTTTATTTTATTTCATCATTTTGATGTGACGCTCCCGTCTATGCCATGAATGTTTTAATTATACTCTGATTATCTGTTATCGCTTTAATTGATTGGGTTATAGATTGGGGGTGTTACACCCAGAGCGGGGCCAACGGTTACTTGCATTGGTCTGGATGGCAAGGCCTAATCCAAGCAACTTCCAGGGCTTACGTGGTGTAGTGAAGACCAGCACGTGGTCTTCGCCCTGGTGTAACGGTCCCGAAATCTCCGGAAGTAGGGCAGACCGTTTTTTTCGGGAGTGGGAAGTTATAAGAGAACGTGCCCTCTCGGGGATGAGCACGTGGGTGTCGGGGAGAGGTATGTCTGTAGACCATATGTTTCTGTCCGACAGTCTTTACCTCGCGTGCCCGACGTCCAAGAGGACTGGCACATGCCCGACACAGAAGTGGCTTTGGCCTTGTTGGGCTTCCGCTGACCATTGAGCTTGGGCCTGCCCGACAGCAGGGCAGGCGCTAGCCCAGTCCAGAACATATATATATATATATATTTAAAAGGTAAAAAAACTATATTTTAGAAGGGAAAAAATACATTTTTATGAAAGAAAAGTAGATTAGTCTTTTAAGCAATATTTTAAAAATCCGATCAGAGATTGAACTTGTGAAACATTTGTGTTATGGTTCAATTAGTTCAACCGGTTAAACCTACGGTTAAACTATTTATTAAATAAGCTAATAATATAAAACTAAATTTCACAAATATGTCATCACAATTTAATAAAATAAATATTTTAAAAACTCATTACAAACTCAATACAACAATATCAACAATATTTATAATAGCACAACATATTTGTACATTTAATTTTAACCTTCATTTAAAAATAATTTGAACAAATTAAAGAATTAAAATAAAATAGGTAAATTAATTCAAATTAAAATAAAATAATAGAAAATAATAACTAAAATAAAATTAGAATAATTAAAAATGCCTAAATTAAATAAGATAGAATTATAAAAATAAACAATGCATCATATTTAATTGAACAATAAGCAATTTTGAGTTCAACAATGACAAATAAGAATTCTTTTGATATTGATATATTATAATTTTTTTTAATTAAAAAAAATGACTGATTTTCTGCATTATTTTGAATTGGACAATTTTATAAAACCGATTCTGATTTTTTTGTATAAACGGTTCACTTCGATTTTTTTTTTTTTTGATATATTCCGATTTTGACTCACCAAAAATTTTAAAAAGTTAACCGGATAAAATTCACCTCTAATTTCTAATCCAATCGATTGAACTAACCGATTCGTACCAATTTTTAAAATATTACTTTTAAGTTATAACCACTAAAGGGTAAATAAGTTATATTACTTTTAAGTTATAACCACTAAAGGGTAAATAAGTTTACTTCTTTTTCATACTTCGTTTTCAACCAACAGAAAAGGCTTTTTAAACTCATATTTTGACAACTTGTTTAGGTGACATGTCTCGTTGTCGAATATGCTATAATGATCTCTATTGTTTCCGTCAATTTCTCTCTGTTAAAGATGGGACCTCTTTTACGTGTTTCTTTTGAGCTCCCTGATCGTTTTCAAGTGGGCAAGAATGATTCACAATCGTTATCAAGATCCTATCATTGGCAGATCATTATTATCTTAAACTTGTAGTTGTAAGGCATGTGCCTCGCCAAATTCTATCATGAAAAACAGTTTGGAATATTATTTCTTTGGACGAAAAAAGTTTGACATCTATAGCATTGATATATAACATAGCTTTTAACTCTTTCAAAGAGATTAATTTAGATGTTATTATTATTGTTTTTGTTGTTTCAAGCAAATTCCATTAATGTGGAACGTGATGTGTTTGCTGCAAATATGACTTTAGCTAAACTAAGATGGCCCAACGAATTTAATGCTAACCGAAGATTGCCCAATAAATTTAGATATATTAGTATGTGTATCAAATAGTATAAATAGATAAAGATTTTTAAAGTCCAGGTGTGTTTTGATCATTCCAAACATTATAAAACTTTCTTAAATCAAATATGCACCACCAGTTATCTCGGACTTAACCTAAGCAAATATGTAATATTTATCTAAGTATTATCTCAATAATACTCCCAATAAAAGATAGAAACAAACTTGAGTGTGTATAAGTTCGGCTACTTCATAAATAAGGGGTTCACCTAGGGGTGTTCGCGGTGCGGTTTGGTTCGGTTTTGAGCATAAAAATCATCCTAACCGCGAGATAAAAATGCATGCGATTCGGTTTGGTTCGGTTGATTTTTAAAAATTCATCCAAACCAAACCAAACCAAACCAATGCGGTTAGAATCGGTTCGGTGGTTGCGGTTTATAGACTTCTTGATTATGGAATTATAAAACTAAGAAACTAATCATATAATTTCCTAAACAGAACAATCATACAAAGCAATGCTTAGCCAAACACAGTACAAAAGTAAATGAGAAACCAAATTCTATCCCATTTGAAAAATAGTACTTTAATTTTAATATAATATTATAAATTGGGAATATTTTAATTTTAATTTTAATATTTTAATATAATTTTAGTTAGTAATATGAAAATATAATATTAGAAATTAGGAAGTTAAGGTTAATATGCGGTTCGGTTCGGATCGGTTCGGTTGTGTGGAACAAAAACCGCAAACCGAACCGAACCGCGCGGTTCATTAAAAATATCATCCAAACCAAATGCGGTTTTTTGCGGTTTTCGGTTTGGATTGGTTTGATTTGCGGTTTTACTTTTGAATTGGTTCGGATACGATCACCCCTAGGTTCACCTACCAAATATTATTATAAAATTTAGAATCACTTCATCTTTGTAGGTACACTCATAGACGAGGAACTCATCGAAGTTAATAGCATCTCTTTTGTTTGAAAATGGTATCTTGGTAGGTCATACGGCTTATTCATGCTCCTTCTCCAATCGGCTTACGAATTATATTCTTTGTTTAAGCCAATAGCCATGCGAGTGTGTCATCTGGTTTTCTTAAGGTTGTGGTCCTAAACTGCTCTTGGTTGATGTGAATCAATTGATGGTGGTAGTGGTTCCTAGGATCTAGAGGTTCTTTTGGTGCTTTAATGGTGCTTGGGAATTTCGGTTCTTATCAGTTTCTCTCTTTTTTTGTTTTTTTTATTGGTGCTTTTTGAGATGTTGTTATATACTTGTGTCAGTTTGATGCCTCCTTTTATATATGGAACTTTGATGTATTATCTCTCTCTCTCGCGAAAATAAAATAAAACTCATATCATTAAAACAACTTTACACCCTACTTTATGTTGGCATTAAAGTGACTTTGAAGGTAAAATATCATATAGGAAAGGGAAAAAAGAGAAGTATGTGTGAAGATTACATCACAAAGAGTTGAGCTTGACATCAATGATCCAGATGATCCCTCGTGTGGTATCCACCGTAGGATTCGGTAAAACATACTTAGGCCTTAAAATCCCGTCAACATAGTGGTCATCATAAGACAAGCTCCCCTTGAGCCATAACCGTGTTTCCAACGTCAATAATGGAAGTTAAGATCCCCTTAAGCCATCTCATGACAACCCAAGTCACCATAACAATCTAATAGTTTCTCAAATAATGGCAATTAAGGCTTCCATTTCAAGCATCAAAATGATGAACCAAGACATTGTAAAGTTTGAAAAGTTTGATGGGACAAACTTCACTTGCTGGCAAGACAAAATGATCTTCCTCTTGACTTCTTTGAATATCTTATATGTCTTGAATCCTGAATTAGCACTTATTTCAGAACCGCAAAACAATGATTCTGAGAAACTCAAGGCAAAACACAAGAAATGAAAGAAGGATGAATAGATGTGTCGTGGACACATTCTAAACACACTATTCAATCGTCTATACGATCTCTACATAGATAACTAATCGGCAACTAAAATTTGGAAAACACTCAAGTTCAAATTTTGTGCTGAGGAATAAGGTGCTAAAAAGTTTCCAGTTTCAAAGTATTTTGATTTTAAAATGTTGGATTCAAAGCCTATACTTGCACAAGTGCACGAGTTACAAGTTCTTGTAAATAAACTGAAGGTTGTGAAGATCGATATTCCTGAACCTTTCCAACTTAGTGCAATTATTGTGAAATTTGTATCTTTCGGGAAAAGCTATAGGAAGAAGTTGTTTCACAATTCTGAGGACTTATTAATGGAACAAATGCATAAACATATTCGAATCGAGGAGGAATCAAAAGATAGAGATAATATGAGGTTGCTGGATATTCTTAGGCCAATATTAAAAGGAAATAATAAATAAGATGGTAAGAACAACTATATTGGTCCTAAGAAGGATCAAAATAAGTTCATGAATTCAAGTGAATCAAAGTTCCCTAAAGAAGGTTGTTATGTGTGTGGAAAACACAACTATTATGCTTAAGATTGTAAGAAAAAAAGTCCCAAAATGAGGCAAATGTTGTTCAAGTCGATGATAACATAATTGTTACTATTAGCGACATTATGGCAATCAACGGAAATGTATAAGGATGGTGGTATGATACTTGTCCCATTGTCAATGTTTCCTTGAAAAAACGGAATTCAAAACCTTTTATGAAGTCATCGACATTCAAGAGGTTCAAATGGGAAATGAAGGACGTTCGAGGGTTTTTGGAATGGGAATCGTGGAACTCAACTTCACTTCCGGAAAGAAAGTTACTCTTATTAATGTACTTTATGTTCCCGACATGAATATGAATCTTGTTAGTGGGAATATTTTGGGAAAACCGAGTATTAAAAATGTGTAAGAATTGGGCAAGTTAATCTTGACCTGTAATGGTGTATTTGTAGGAAAGGGGTTATTCTGCTAAGGGAATGGTTAAACTTTGTACTATTAACAACATTATTAATAAATTTTCTATTTCTGCTTATATGATTTAATCCATTTCTTTATGGTATAATAGATTAGCTTATACTAGTATTATCTCTATGAAAAGATTAATTAAATCTAGTTTAATTTCACGTGATGTTAATAAGTTCGAAAAATGTGAAATATGTGCTAAATAAAAAATGATTAAGAAATCTTTCCATATTGTAGAAAGAAATACCAACTTGCTTGATCTTATTCATTCGGATTTATGTAAATTTAATGGCATGTTGGCCCGTGGAGAAATATGTATTCATTGCTTTTATTGATGATTGCTCTAGATTCACACACGTATATCATTTAAAGCATAAAGATGATGCCTTTATTGAATTCAAAAAATTTAAATCGGAAGTAGAAAATCAATTAATTAGAAGTATCAAACTCTTTAGGACTGATAAGTGATGTGAATATTTTTCTACTGAATTTGATGCATATTGTGAATAATATGGTATTATACATAAATGTTCTGCACCTCTTACACCATAACAAAACGGCCATGCCCAAAGAAAGAATAAGACATATCAAGAAATTATAAATGCCATGTTAATGCATTTTGAATTGCCATTTAATTTAGAATCATTTTCTAACACTCTCACTACAAGAAAATCACATTTTAGCATCAACAAATTAGCGTCGGCCCCAACGCCGACGCTGTTAGTGTTGCAGTAGTGTCTTCATAAGCCGACGCTACGAGACTAAAATCATTTTGCTTTATTTTTTTAATTGGTCATTAATAGTAGCGTCGGTTGTAACCGACGCTAATCAATATTCACTTGTAAGTTTATATTTTTTTAATTATTTTTAATATGGCGTCGGCTTGGGCCGACGCTATTATTGGTGCGAAATAATTTCATTTCCCCCCAACATTTTCATTTGCCTCCTTTTCTACATTGTTTTAAATAATTATTTAGGTCATTAATAGTTGCGTCGGCTGTAACCGACGCTAATCAATATTCACTTGTAAGTATATATTTTTTAATTATTTTTAATATGGCGTCGGCTAGGGCCGACGCTATTATTGGTGCGAAATAATTTCATTTCCTCCCAACATTTTCATTTGCCTCCTTTTTTATTTATAATTAAAAATTAATTTATAAAATAGAATTTAGAAATTAATAAAATAAAATCAAAACTATATTAAACTCAAATTTATAAAATAAAATCAATATTATAATTAGTAAAATAAAATAAAGTTATAACTAAATTAATAAAATAAAATTAAAATTGAATTTATAAAATAAAACAAAAAATATATATTAATAAAATATAATAAAATAATAAAATAAAAAGAAAAATTGAATTAACTTTTATTTAGTAAAATAAAATTAAATAAAATTAGAATTATACAATAAAATAAAATAAAAAGATATAATTAAAATTAAACTAGGTTCAGACACGCTATTCACGCTTCACCTTAGTCTTCATCGTCTCATTCTCTCAATCTCCATCGTCTCATTCACGCTTCCAAATCGCTTCAGAAATCAAAATCGTCTTCATCCTCTCATTCTCTCAATTCAATTTCCATCGTCTCTCAATCTCCATCGTTGTCTCTTAATCTCTGAATCTCTCAATCTGCATTTCGTCAATTTTGCTTATGAATGACTTGTTGTTGTTATTGTTGTGCAGAGGTAACAATAATATGCTGTCTAATAATTTTAGTGGCGGCCACGAGGCCGACGCTACCAACAAATAACATGCTGGCTAATTATTTCTGTGGCGGCTGAGACACCGACGCTAACATCAAATAATAGGCTGACTAATTATTTCAGTGGCGGCCAAATGGCCGACGCTAACAACAAATAATAGGCTGACTAAACTACGAGTGGCGGCCAAATGACCGACGCTATCATAAAATAATAAGCTGACTGATTATGACAGTCAACCAATCAAAAAATGACACCTGGCATTCCGTAGCGTCGCTCCAAAACCGACGCTACCTCAGTAATCAGCTGCGCAATTAAGGCCAAGAAGTAGAGACGAGTTAGTGGGAGCTTTTGGCCGACGCTACCATAGTGTCACTGAAATGCCGCCACTAATTTAATTAACTTCCAGCTATGGAAAGGCCACCCCGTGACCCACGCTAAGCCGACGCTAAACCCATATAGTGTCGGTTTTTTGGGTGTTAGCGAGGGCTATTTGGCCGACACTAATACTGTGTTTTCTTGTAGTGTCTATTGTATGCTCTAGCTAAAGTGGTTTGACTATCTCAATGTATCAACATCTTTGAAACATTGTCTTTAGCCAATGGAACTTCCAACATAAGGTCCCTTAACTATTCAGCTTCTTGACTAGCGTACGCAAGAGCCACGAACTTTGATTCCATGGTTGAGAGAGTGGTGTTAGACGGTGTGGCTAGTGATCGAGAGGGGGGTGAATAGATCACCGCTTGTAAAATACGGTTTTAAAAACCTTAACAGAGTTTTTGAAATATAGCGGAAAGTTTTGGTCCCGAATCGACTTCCGTCTATTCTGAACCGCTACCAAAAAGACCAGACACGCAAGTATGATGCTGGATTTGAATTGATTGATAGAAAACGTTAACACAGAATTTTCTCGCACTAAATGCACTTATCACAAATTCTGATTCCAATGAGTAAATCACAACAAACCGTTTTGTCAAACACTTGGCGTGTATGTGTTCTATGATAAACAATAGTGATGTTTCAATAAAAGGTTTTCTTGCCACTATTGTATCACGACACGTAAAACGTACTGCGCCAATTTGTATCACAAAACAGTTAACGAAAACGTAAAGGGAGATAGAGATAGAATACGATACACAGAGATTTGTTAAGGAAGTTCCCCACTGTCGTCCTCGCGTGTGGGTACGTCTCCCTCTCAATTTCAAAAGAAATTGAGACCTTTTCTTATCAATAGTTGCTGAATTCGTTCTTACAAAGGTTACAATACCAAGACAGAATTCTAAATCCCTAGAACTTCTTCTTCTCGTATAGAACCTCGACTTGATCAGAGCTGGATCAAGAATTCCCCGCAAGACTTGCAAACGATTCACCGGTTCCACGACCTGTTTGCGAAACAACCCCGTTTCCAAACCCTACGCTGCGGCTGAATCCGTTCTGCAATCGTGACTAACAAACCCGCAAGAACAGTCCCGTTCTTGAAGGACAAACCAGTAGGTTTTTCCTCGAAACCCCCTTCACTCTTCAACCCAGCTAGATCCTTGATCGTTCCACTGACTCCACAGCTAGATCGTTGATCGTACCACTGAACGTTATCTCGTTGATCCTTCAATCCGAAGAACAAGAATGATTGTGTGTAATTGTTCTTGAATTGAAGAGATTGAGAAGATGATGAAGACGAAGTATCTTTCAGGTTTCTGAATGCTCAATCAATTGCTGCTACAAAGACCTCTATGACTTGTGTATTTTGCAATTTTCACTTGTGAATTCATGTTAAGCCAATACCTGCCACTTTGTATTTATACTAAACAAGACAGAACTGTTAGAATTAAAATTATGCAGAAAAACAGACTTTGGGATCGATCCCAACATCGTATGGATCGATTCCTGACAATTTTTAACTGTTAGGGATTGATCCCAAAATCTATGAATCGATCCCTACTGAAGGTGAACTGAAAAACAGAATTTCCATTAAATCAGGGATCGATGCCAGACACGTATGGATCGATGCCAGACAGTTTTTAACTGTTAGGGATTGATCCCAAAATCCATGAATCGATCCCTACTGAAGGTGAACTGAAAAACAGAATTTCCATTAAATCAGGGATCGATACCAGACACGTATGGATCGATGCCTACTGAACAAATTTAATTCTTTTGATTTCCAATAAAGCAGGGATCGATACCAGACACGTATGGATCGATGCCAAAGGTTATGTATTGATTCAAACCTTATAAAAAGTGTTTCTAACAATCATTTTAAGATGAAAATCACACATATTCACATGTAGAATGAAGCACAACAAATCATACGCGCAATTTGCAATCATACAAAAACAAAACCAAAGTAAAGGATTTTCTCACAAACTCCCCCTTTTTGATGATGGCAAATTGATGTGTGATACTCCCCCTGAGTTTGTGCATACCATTCTGTCATGTCAACATCTTCTATACTTCTCCCCCTTTGTCAACATCAAAAAGAGGAAAGAAACAACAAAGAGAAGAACAAAGTAGCAAACCGCAGCATAAATTGATAACAAAGCTAACAATCACAAAGAAAGAAAGCTTAGAAGAATAAAATCACTCACAAAGAATGACCAATAAAGGGCAAGGAAACCATAAACAAGCAACATGAAATGAAATGCATATGAAATGAAATGCTAATGGGGAAAGTGGCCTCCACAAGACTCCTCGTCATCTTGATTTGGATCTCTGAAGCTAGGTGGAGGCGGAGGAGGAGGCATTTCATCAGGATTGTGTCCCA
The DNA here is from genome assembly GCA_022829125.1 of Lathyrus tuberosus. Taxonomy (NCBI): domain Eukaryota; kingdom Viridiplantae; phylum Streptophyta; class Magnoliopsida; order Fabales; family Fabaceae; genus Lathyrus; species Lathyrus tuberosus. Next base: position 15,097,920 of record JALAZF010000003.1, read on the forward strand.
TGAAAGAGTACTGTCTGAATCGGTCCTGAACTTCAGTGCTTCAAAACCTGTCCATAATACCCGGATCTGCACGACAATCGTCCATAAAACCTGTCATTTCATTATAAAAGACTTGATGCGTTAAAGTGATAGAGATCGATCCCTAGGTCGTGGTATCGATACATGCGAATGCAAAACAAACTTTTATGACTTTTTTTTTTTTTATGCAGAATGCAATGCCTATGAATCATGTTATGAAAATGATGCTTAAGAATAGTTCTCAATCCAGATATTAATATTCAAACAATAAATGCAAAAGAATATACATAAACGAACATAGAGAATTTGTTCTAACATACACAAACACATAGATCCAAAGAGTAGTAAAGAGGATTGATATTACCTTTGTTGATGTACCTTTGTGAAGTATAAGCTCATAACTTCTAAACCACAACTTATCAACCAAGGTGAGGCAAAAATAGAATCTAACAAGCTTAAGATAGTAATGAAGAAAGATCAAGAATCCCTAATTCACGACGAATGTTAAAGAAAGGTTCCGTTGCTAGTGGTTTAGTGAAAATATCAGCGAGTTGATTCTTAGTATCAACATGCTCAAACACAACGTCCTCTTTCTCAACATGGTCGCGAAGAAAGTGATGCCTAATCTCTATGTGTTTAGTGCGTGAGTGTAAAACAGGATTCTTAGTAAGATTTATAGCACTGGTGTTGTCACACTTTATTGGAATGCGTTTGAGTTGAATATCGAAATCTTGTAGTTGTTGCTTCAGCCACAAGATCTGAGCGCAACAGCTACCGGCTGCAACGTACTCAGCCTCAGCAGTTGACAATGCGACAGACACCTGTTTCTTGCTATGCCAACTGACCAGAGAGTTTGAAAATAAGTGACATGTACCACTAGTACTTTTCCTATCTGATTTGCAGCCAGCAAAATCAGAATCGGAGTAACCTACTAAGCTACAATCGCTTCCTTTTGAATACCAGAGCCCATACTTAGATGTTTCATGAAGATATCTAAATATGCGCTTGACAGCTTTCAAGTGTGACTCTTTAGGATTCGATTGATATCGTGCACACATGCAGACACTAAACATGATGTCAGGTCTAGACGCAGTAAGATACAAGAGAGACCCAATCATACCTCTATACTGTTTGACATCTACACTCTTACCGTGTTCATCTTTATCTAGATATCCGTTGGTAGGCATAGGTGTGTCTATTGATTTTGAGTCGTTCATTCCAAAGCGCTTGAGCAGCTCTCTGCAGTATTTTGTTTGACTCACAGCTGTTCCCTCATCAAGCTGCTTTATTTGGAGACCGAGGAAGAAATTAAGCTCCCCCATAAGACTCATTTCAAATTCACCCTGCATAACTTTTGAAAACTCTTCGACCAAGTGTATGTTAGTTGAACCAAAAATTATATCGTCTACATAAACTTGAACTAAAAGAATGTGTTTTCCTTTGTGCTTAATGAAGAGGGTGGTATCCACTTTACCTCTTGAATATCCATGATCAAGTAGAAATTTGCTAAGTCTTTCATACCAAACCCGGGGGGCTTGCTTAAGACCGTACAAAGCTCGTTTTAATTTGTAAACATAATCTGGATATTCAGCATTCTCAAAACCAGGAGGTTGTGAGACGTATACCTCTTCATTTAGGACACCATTTAGAAACGCACTCTTTACGTCCATTTGGTAAAGCTTAAAATCTCTAGAACACGCATAAGCGAGCAAGAGACGTATAGCCTCAAGGCGAGCAACTGGAGCATAAGTTTCCTCATAGTCTATGCCCTCCTCTTGGTTATAGCCTTGTGCTACTAAACGTGCCTTGTTCCGAGTTATCACTCCACTTTCATCAAGCTTATTCCTAAAAACCCACTTAGTACCTATGATATGATGTTCTCGCGGACGCGGGACAAGTTCCCAAACGTCATTTCTTTTAAATTGATTAAGCTCTTCTTGCATGGCCATTAGCCAAAATTCATCAATCAAGGCTTCTTTGGCATTTTTAGGTTCCACTTGTGAAACAAAGGCGAAGTGAGAACAAAAATTACTTATCTTAGAACGAGTCATGACTCCCTTTGAAATGTCTCCCAAGATGTTGTCAATGGGATGGTCTTTTGAAGATTTCCAAGCTGGTGGAAGGTCATTCACATCAGCTGTCCTTTCTTCCTTATCTTTTTCATGACTAGTATCTTCCTCCTTCTCAATGGGAGCTGTCTTGGATTGATCAGTTTCCGCAACAGCTTCCTTGAGTATGTCTTCTGTAGATACACCTGCGTCATCAAAAGAAATACCTTTGCCGACATTTTTCGGATAAGACTCATCAAAGGAAACATGGACAGATTCTTCAACAGTAAGTAAACGCTTATTATACACTCTATATGCTTTACTTGATTGTGAATAACCAAGAAAAATACCTTCATCCGCTTTTGCATCAAACTTCCCAAGTTTTTCCTTACCATTATTCAAAACAAAACACTTACAACCGAATACGTGAAGATGTGATAAGTTTGGCTTTCTTCCTTTTAAAAGCTCATAAGGGGTTTTATTTAACATAGGGCGAATTAGAATCCTGTTTAGAACATAACAGGCTGTGCTAACAGCATCAGCCCAAAAATATTTTGGCAATCCACCCTCATTTAGCATTGTTCTTGCCAGCTCTTCTAAAACGCGATTTTTGCGCTCCACAACGCCATTCTGTTGTGGAGTTCGAGGAGCTGAAAAGTTATGCTCAATACCATACTTATCACAGTACTTATCAAAGAGATAGTTTTGAAATTCTCCTCCATGATCGCTTCGAATTGTAACTATTTTAGAATTCATTTTATTTTGGGACAGTTTTGCAAAATTCTTAAAAGCAGAAAAAGTTTCATCTTTGCTATGAAGGAATATAGTCCAAGTAAATCTAGAGTAGTCATCAACAATTACAAAACCATAATAGTTTCCACCTAAGCTCTTTGTCCTAGACGGACCAAAGAGATCCATATGGAGAAGCTCAAGAGGTCGTGAAGTTGAAATTACATTTTTGGATTTAAAAGAGACCCTTGTTTGCTTTCCCATTTGGCATGCATCACATAGGTGGTCTTTTGAAAACTTTATTTTTGGAAGACCGACTACTAGATCCTTAGATACCACCTTGTTAAGCAAATCGAAATTAACATGCGCTAAACGTCTATGCCAAAGCCAAGAATCATCATTCAAGGTAACTAGACATTTAGTGCTTGTTAACGATACATCACAAAGATCAAGCATATAGATATTGTTTACTCTAACACCCTTAAACACAACATTATTTTCATCATGTTCAATTATGCAACAAGTTTTTGTAAAAGAAACTTTGTAACCCTTGTCACACAATTGACTTATGCTTAACAAATTGTGTTTAAGTCCCTCTACAAGATTGACATCAGAAATGGTAGTGGTAGAGGGGTTACCTATACTACCTTTGCCAAGTATAGCTCCTTTGTTATTGTCTCCATAAGTAACATATCCCTTTTTCTTTGCTTTGAAGTCTATAAAAAGCGATATGTCACCGGTCATGTGCCTTGAGCAGCCGCTATCTAGGAACCATCTCCTATCTTCGGATGCAAGGCACTCTTCCTACAATATCAAAAGAGAGTGGTTGGTACCCAATTTTCATTGGGTCCAAAGGGGTAAGTGGTAACATGGTTGCCTTTTGGCTTCCATTGATAGATGCCTTTAGGAACAAGAAACCTCCTAAACTTGCATTTCTCAATGGTGTGGCCAGCACGACAACAATAATGACATAAACCATGATGATGCAATTGTTTAGTTTTGTTCATTGAATCCTTTGGAGTAAAAGAGTATTTTGCATATGGAGGATTCAATGACTTCTTAAACAATCTAGTATCAACGGCGTAAGTCACCTTGGGTTGTAAAGCTTTTTCCAATTTGACTTTAAGAGTATTAACCTCTCGTTGCCAAATATGACAAGCTTCACAATACCTAACTTTACTACATCCGTTAACATCAATATCTTTTGAATTTTCTGCAATACTAGCCTTCAAGCTTTCTAAATCTTTTTCAGCTTTGTATACTTTACCTTCCAAGAATGAAAAAATTTGTTTATCGGAAGATAATCTTTTGAAAGCATCTACAGCTTCGTTATGCAGTTTTTCAAAAGCGATTTTCAGTTCAGAAAAAGACATAGAGGAGACATTATTATAGTAGGCTTGTTTTACCTTCTTTTCTTCTTGTTTCTTCTTGTAGTAGGCATGGTCTTTGATGTGAGCCATAAGACATAGGTTTGCGGTTTCATCACTATCACTTGAACTTTGTGAGCTTGATGAATCGCTATCGCTTTCCCATGCTATATAAGCTCTCCTTTGTTTGCTGTACCGTTTAGGTGAATCCTTCCCTTTATCCTTTTTCTTCATAGGACATTCTGTTTTGTAATGTCCAGATTTGCCACAATTGAAACAAGATCCTCTACCTTTATGCTTCTTGTTCTCTTCCTGTTTTGACTCACTAGATTGTCTTCTAAACTTCATGAGGTTTTTGTCGGAATGCTTGTATCCATTCCTTCGAATGAATCTATTGTATCTCCTTACAAAAAGTCCCATTTCTTCATCATCCGAATCTTTGTCACTACTTGAATCATTGTCACTTTGCTCTTTTCTTGAGGACTTAGTGCTAGAGGCCACAAGAGCAATTGGCTTCTTCTCACCCTCTTTGTCTTTCTTCTTCTCTTTCTCCTTCTTACTTTTGTTCTCATACTTTTCAAGACTTTCTAGAGCTTGCTGATGTTCTTCCAGCTTTCCAAAAAGTGTTGTAATCGTAAGAGTCGTCAAGTCGTTGGCTTCCTTGATAGCTGTCACTTTAGGTTGCCATTCCCTGCTAAGACATCTCAGAATTTTGTTAGTAGCTACCTCATTGGAAACAGGTTTTCCAAGTGCATTTAATCGATTTGTAAGATGAGTAAACCTCTTTTGCATGTCGGAGATAGATTCTCCATTTTTCATGCGAAAGAGCTCAAACTCTTGATTAAGTGTGTTAATGCGAGACTGTTTCACTTCAGTAGTACCCTCATGGGCGATTTCTAAAGCGTCCCACATCTCCTTAGCAGTCGTGCAATGGGATACTCGATAATACTCATCAACACCAAGTGCTGAAATTAGTATATTTCGAGCTTTCCAATCACTCGACCACTTTTTCTCATCTTTCTCAGTCCAATCAGCTTCTGGTTTAGGTACTATGGCGCCAGCCTCATTGGTCATGGTTATTTGAAAGGGACCATTCTCAATGGCTGTCCATACTAGCCTATCCACAGAATTTATATGAACTCGCATGCAGTCTTTCCAGTAGCCGTAGTTTTCTCCGTTAAAGACGGGAGCTCTATTGTACGCCCCCTTTGGTTCAGAATCCATATCGTTACAGGCAGCCACAGAGCACCAGCGAACCGGCGCTCTGATACCACTTGTTAGACGGTGTGGCTAGTGATCGAGAGGGGGGTGAATAGATCACCGCTTGTAAAATACGGTTTTAAAAACCTTAACAGAGTTTTTGAAATATAGCGGAAAGTTTTGGTCCCGAATCGACTTCCGTCTATTCTGAACCGCTACCAAAAAGACCAGACACGCAAGTATGATGCTGGATTTGAATTGATTGATAGAAAACGTTAACACAGAATTTTCTCGCACTAAATGCACTTATCACAAATTCTGATTCCAATGAGTAAATCACAACAAACCGTTTTGTCAAACACTTGGCGTGTATGTGTTCTATGATAAACAATAGTGATGTTTCAATAAAAGGTTTTCTTGCCACTATTGTATCACGACACGTAAAACGTACTGCGCCAATTTGTATCACAAAACAGTTAACGAAAACGTAAAGGGAGATAGAGATAGAATACGATACACAGAGATTTGTTAAGGAAGTTCCCCACTGTCGTCCTCGCGTGTGGGTACGTCTCCCTCTCAATTTCAAAAGAAATTGAGACCTTTTCTTATCAATAGTTGCTGAATTCGTTCTTACAAAGGTTACAATACCAAGACAGAATTCTAAATCCCTAGAACTTCTTCTTCTCGTATAGAACCTCGACTTGATCAGAGCTGGATCAAGAATTCCCCGCAAGACTTGCAAACGATTCACCGGTTCCACGACCTGTTTGCGAAACAACCCCGTTTCCAAACCCTACGCTGCGGCTGAATCCGTTCTGCAATCGTGACTAACAAACCCGCAAGAACAGTCCCGTTCTTGAAGGACAAACCAGTAGGTTTTTCCTCGAAACCCCCTTCACTCTTCAACCCAGCTAGATCCTTGATCGTTCCACTGACTCCACAGCTAGATCGTTGATCGTACCACTGAACGTTATCTCGTTGATCCTTCAATCCGAAGAACAAGAATGATTGTGTGTAATTGTTCTTGAATTGAAGAGATTGAGAAGATGATGAAGACGAAGTATCTTTCAGGTTTCTGAATGCTCAATCAATTGCTGCTACAAAGACCTCTATGACTTGTGTATTTTGCAATTTTCACTTGTGAATTCATGTTAAGCCAATACCTGCCACTTTGTATTTATACTAAACAAGACAGAACTGTTAGAATTAAAATTATGCAGAAAAACAGACTTTGGGATCGATCCCAACATCGTATGGATCGATTCCTGACAATTTTTAACTGTTAGGGATTGATCCCAAAATCTATGAATCGATCCCTACTGAAGGTGAACTGAAAAACAGAATTTCCATTAAATCAGGGATCGATGCCAGACACGTATGGATCGATGCCAGACAGTTTTTAACTGTTAGGGATTGATCCCAAAATCCATGAATCGATCCCTACTGAAGGTGAACTGAAAAACAGAATTTCCATTAAATCAGGGATCGATACCAGACACGTATGGATCGATGCCTACTGAACAAATTTAATTCTTTTGATTTCCAATAAAGCAGGGATCGATACCAGACACGTATGGATCGATGCCAAAGGTTATGTATTGATTCAAACCTTATAAAAAGTGTTTCTAACAATCATTTTAAGATGAAAATCACACATATTCACATGTAGAATGAAGCACAACAAATCATACGCGCAATTTGCAATCATACAAAAACAAAACCAAAGTAAAGGATTTTCTCACAAGTGATACATTTTTTTTCTCGCTCTTCCAAGATATTTCACCCCTATCTAGTGTAAATATTCACCAAGTTATAGGTTTATGATCTCCAACACTCGATATCCAACTCGCATCGGTATATTATTCTAATATGGCATGAAACATGCCATAATGATTTCCAATATTTTTGGTTTTCAAAAGATAACTAAATATCCTTGTGATGGCCTTCGAATACTCACCATTTGGATTTCTAATAAATATAGTCATTTTACTAATTGCAAATGTTATGTATGGTCTAGTACATTGCATCAATTACATTAGGCAACCACTTGAAGAATAATAAGAATCTTACGAACAAAACTCTCATTATTTCCTTCTACTAGATAAAAAGAAATAAGTTATGAATCGATTTCGTTATGTCATAGATTCTTAGACTTTCAGACTCTCTTGCTTATCCTAAGCTCGGGTTGTGTTTTAACAATTCATGAAGAACAGTTGGGTTATGTTTCAACAATCCATGAAGAACTTTCAAACTGTGTTTCAAAAATTTGTGGAGAATCTTCCTCACGAGGTTCTTCATCTGTGGGAATCTCAAATTCCTTATCCTTCGTGATAAGGTTCTCATAAAATTCCACATCTCAGGATTCAATATTTATATTAGACTCCAAATTCAAAAGTCTATATGCTTTCCTACTAGGTGCATAACCTACAAAAGCAAACTTGATCCCTCAAGGAGTCAAGTTAGTCCATTTAGGATCCATGTTCTTATAATAAGCTACACACCTCACACTCTAAAATAAGTCATATTCGGCACTCTGCCTTTCCATACCTCATATGAAGAATATTGGTTTTCTTCAAAGGAATTAAGTTCATTATATGACAAGCAGATAATAAATCATTATGTGAAGAAGATATTGATCATATATCTTAGTCTGGTTTTGACGAAGACAAAAGCCTATCTTAGAAGAAAGATCAAAGAAGAAAAAATATTGGAATCAAGTATCAAGATTGCATAAGCTTTGGAAATCAAAGGATTGAATCATGAAGATTGAGGTATAATGAAAATTTATATGTATATAAGCCTTGGATGCTCAAGAAATTATCCTTAACATTAATGCATGAATTGTTTCAAATTTTCATTTTTAACTTAGAAAATTTGCAAGCTTTTAAGGAGGTCAATCAATTGACCCCTAGCATTCAATCGATTGACATGGTCTCTGTAAAACAAACTTTTGAAAAACCAAAGGCATCAATCGATTTACACTTTTACTATAATTGATTAAACATTCCAATTTTTGGCCAGGCCAATCATTTGACAAACCCTTATCAATCGATTGATCTAGTTATTTTCTTCAAATTTTTGAACGTTGGATGTGAAGCAATCGATTAACATCCTAGGTCAATTGATTGGCACCTGTAACATGTAGAAAAACTATGAATCAATGTAATACATATTCATTGCATATGATCATTATACCTTTCTAAAATATTGAAAATACTCATGATCATTTTTCTCAAATATTGACACTAATTTCTAGAGGTGTCTTGTGATTTATAAATAGTGGAATTTTTCATATTTCAAATCACCTCTTTCATCAAAATTATCAAAATAATTCATTTATTTTTATGTGTTCATTAATTATGATAGAGAAACTTTTTTACTGCATGAATTTCATTCACTTGAAAAAAAGTTTCATGAACCTTTGAGCACTTAATGTTTATATATTCTTGAGTTGTTCATTTTGAAATAGAATATTATATTCTCAAAATATTGGAAAAGCATACAAATATATCTGTATTCATTTTATCCGTTTGTTGTAAGTTATTCACCAAGTGTGTGGTGATTTTGTTTATAAGGAAAGAGGGTGTACTTTCTATAGGTGTTTGCAAATAGGAAGTAGAGTTCTTTCTGTTTGTTGTAAAAGGTCTTTTGAATCAGGGATATTGAAAGTCCACCATAGTTTTGGTGTTTATGTTAGAAGATTGTAAGAGAGGTATTGGTGTAAGGCTTGTACAAAGATCTAACATAGTGAAATCCTTCATGGGATGTGTAGGGACTGGACTACCTTTATTTGGAAAGGGGAACTAGGATAAATCTTTATGTTCATTTACTTTACTACATTTTTATTTTTCTGCATTATTGTTCATAAGTTCTTCATTACAATTCCAAAAATAAATAAAAGAATAAAAACATCTGCAAATATAAACATAAAATTTCTTAAAACCTAATTCAACCCCTCTCTTAGGTAGCTTTCTGTACTTATAATTGACATCAGAGCGGGTTAAGGTAACTTGATCCTCGGTCCAAAAATTATGTCTTCTATTAATCCTATTTTTGCAGATGGTGGCAACAACAACAAACCTCCATGTTTCATTGGTGAATATTGCGACTTTTGAAAAATTCGCATGCAAATGTATTTAGAAGCACAAGTAGAAGAAATATAGGATGTTGTTAAAAATGGTTCATACGATCCTACAATGGTCATAAACAATGTAAAACAAGTAAAGATGAAAGGCTCTTGGAACAATGAATTCAAGAAGAAAGTGATGTATGATAAAAAGTCAAAGAACATTCTTGCATCTACACTAGGTATGGATAAATTCTTTCATATTTCAAATTGTAAAATAGCAAAAGAAATTTGGAATACTCTAGAAGTGACAAATGAAGGCACGGTAGAAGTAAAAAGATCCAAATTAAACACTTTATCACAAGAATATGAATTGTTTAGAATGAAATTCGGTGAATTAATTCTTGATTTGTAAAAGAGATTCTCACATTTAACAAATCATTTGATGGATCTTGGAAAAACACTTACAAACAATGATTTAAATCTCAAAGTTCTAAGATCATTGAAAATGGTATGGCAACCAAAGGTGACGACAATCTCAAAAAACAAAAGTCTCTCCAAATGTCTTTGGCCGCATTGTTCAGAAAACTTCAAGAACATGAAATAGAACTTGAATAGTTAGAAAAGCATGAAAACCCATAAAAGAAAACCAAAAGTCTTGCCTTAAAAACTAGAGTAAAAAACCATGATAGTAATCAAGTAGGTGTCATACCCCAAATTTGTCCTACCTATATATTTTCATGTGTACATCCACCCATTGGCAAATATTCAAAAAAGTCCAAAAATATGTTGTTTTCTTGTTGCCTAAGTCTGTACTTCATTTGAAGGTATTTAGCTGGATTGAGGGTCGTCTGGTTGACCTAATCTTGGTCAGTTGTAATACAGTTTGTGTTTACTTATTTGGCTCAAGTTCTGGATCATTAGTGCAAGTGGAAAAATTTCAAATTGATTCGAGGATTGATTCATGTTTAACTTGTTCCTCGCGAATTAATTCGAGGAGGAAATTCAGGAACATTTTTAAATGTGGATATAGAGTTAAAATGAAAGTTCGACCTTAATCATTATTGTTTTTAAATCAAGAGTCAAAGGATTCAAAGATATTGGGCATGGTTTTAAGAGTGATTCACGGGTGGCGTATTTCAAGTCAAGATCCGATATCTTTTTGTTCAATTTAGGGTTCAAAATTGTTGGATTGCAAGCATGATTTATGGAGGGTGCAAATAGTACGTTTGAGGCCCATTACAAGTTTTATGGCCCATGTACAAATTTCAAGCTCATTACTATTTTAAAAAAAGAAAAAAAAACTCATAAAGGTGAGCATAGAATTACACGACCCACATTTTGACACAAATTCACAATTTGCTTCACAACCTATAACTTGCCAAGCCATATTTCCCCAAGAAATTTTCTTCACCAAGCCATCACGTATAACTTGCGATATCCACCAGCCACTATAATTCACAACCGACCCCACCACAAAACTTGAGCCAAAATTCCCAAGACTTCACAGCCACTATTTCCAAGTCGTTCCACACCAGCTCTCCAATAAACCATATTCACAGCTTGCCAATGTGTAGTAGTATGTTACAGCAAATTCCCACAAATTACAAGCCTTCAGCTCACCATTTGCAATCAACACAATATCAATAACCTTTTCAACCAAGGCTTCACATCAAAACAGCCAGGCCCCCACTACCATAATCGTACCACAATGCAACGCAACACAAACCTGTACTACCTGCCAAACGAAAAATCACATTAACAACCTTTGCCAAAACCTATTCACAATAAGTCGTACGAACACGACAACCTGCAAAATGAAGAAACCATCACACCACAAACCATTCCAAGAAGCTTTTAACGTATACAGCTGTAAATAGAAATAAAAAAATCAAAATATCAATTCCACCAACGCATACCAAGCTGCAAACGCATCTCTTAACGTCGTTTGCACAATACGACAAACCTTCCACAAAACGATTGCAAACCTCACACGTACAAACCAGATTAATTCCTCTCCAAATTCTTCCCATAATACCCTTATATCTCCTCCTATAAATTCAACCGTCTTCATCTCACTTGAGGAAAGCCCTAGCCGCCACTAAACTCTGCCCAAATTCATTCCAAAACCTACAAACTTCCAAGCAGCAACAACATAACCTTCGCTCTTGAAAATAGCTCAAAACCGACATCATCTTCATCACAACACCCTTCAATCGCCATTCATCAGCATCTCTAAACCTTGAATCATCCTTCAATCTTCTACTTCTTCAACATCCTCACTCCACAATCTCAAACCTTCTTCTCACATTCCAAAACCGAACCGTAAACCCACTTTATAAACCAACTCTCTTCCCTTCATAGAACCTTCTCCTTCCAAATCACAACCCAAAATCATTCTAAACCCCAAACAACTCAACCCCAGAACAAAAACAAAAAAGAGAACGAAGGAGATGAAGAGAGAGATTGAAACAAATTCAAACACAAACCAAATCGCAGAAGAGATGAAGAGATTGAAACCTGAGCAAATCCAAATCTGAAGCCAGGAGTGAGTTTGAGACGGAAGAAGTTGCGCGTGAATAAGGTTGAGATTCGATTTGGTCTTTTCACCGCCTTGTTTCTTCGGTGAATTCGTCGATGTTGTTTTTCACTGAACTTATGGTTTGCTTTTGGAAATGAAAATCCTTTTTAAACCGTGCTCCATCCTTTGGTTTTGTTTTAGTAAATTTCTGATGGCTTGTTTCAATCTTGTTTTTTTTTTTAATTTCTTTGTCTTTTACAAGGCTGCTGGTGGTGTATTTATTGGTTCGGTTTTGTTTTAAATAAAGAAAATAATAGAAGCTGATGGAAGTTTCCTCTCAAGCATTGAAACCATGCGCTGATGTTGATGAGGGGCTTGAGGCCCATTCGTTTTTCTTAATTTACTACCATTTCCTTCTTTTAGCCGTGCTATTTTTTGGGAAGGGGATGATGGGCTAGCTCTAAGCCCAAATGATTCCCATTCATCTTCATACTCCCATGATTCCCTTTGTACCTCCCTTTTTCTTTTCTTTTTTTATCATTGTTTATTGTTTAGAACATTTTAATCTAGGTGGCTTTTGATTTCATTTTGTTTTTAATCTATTCCTTCTTTCCGATTTTATTCTCTATTTTAGGGGCCAATGATACTACAATATTCATGATTTAGTCAAACCGATTAAATTTTGATTTATTTGAGACCTACTACCTTTCATTTATTTTTATTTCGATTTATTTCATTATTTTATTTTTATTCATTATTTTGGGTCAATGAAAACCAAATATCAATGATTTATTGATTTCTCGATTAAATCTTGATAAAGGTGAGACCTTTATTCTTTTTCCTATCAATGTTCGATTTTATTTCGTTTTTATTGTCCTTTCATTATTTCTAATAATTTTGGGTCAATGAAAACCAAAATATCAATGATTTATCGATTATCGATTTAAAATCTTGATAAAGGTGAGACCTTTATTCTTTTTCCTATCTTTCTCGATTTTATTATATTTTTTTTTCATTATTTTTATTCATTTTGGGTCAATGAAAGCCAAATATCAAGATTTATCGATTTTTGGTTTTAAATCTTGATAAAGGTGGTACCTTTATTCTTTTTCTTGTCATTTTCGATTTTATTTCATTTCTATTATTTTTATTTCTTTTTTATTCATTTTTGGGTCAATGAAAATCAAATACTAAAGATTATCGATTTTTCGATTTAAAATTTTAGTAAAGATGAGACCTTTCTTAGTTTTTTTTATTTTTATTTCTATTTCGATTTATATTCTTTTATTTTCACTTTTGGTCAATGAAAGTCAAAAATCGTTGATTATCGATTTCTCGATTAAATTCCGATTAAGACGAGACCAACTTTATTTTATGTCGATATTATATCTTGTCAATATTACCTTGATTATTATTGTTCATATTCTTATTATATTGTCCATATCATATTCATATAATGTTTATCTAACCATTTCATTTTTTCATATTTTAATCAAACACACTAACAATCATCGAAACGCCTAAGCACTTAATTTTCGATTAAAATACTTAACACTCCTATTCAAATCATTTTTTCAATTAAATCGCAAAAGAACTGAATTCTTGAGGTCAAGCACTTCTTGGGTTCTTGAGTGACCGCTACTGAGGCGCACGCCTTGGGTTGTGATCACCTGACCTTTCGTTTCTAAAACACGCGTCTTAACTATTTGAACAAAGGAATGCCACTGGAGTCTAGCATTCCCTGTGGTACTTTTGTTGTTCATCAAACAATGTTTCGTAAATCAATCGAATGAAAAAGGTGTCGTTGGGATCTAGCATCCCAATAATGCCCCGATTAATTGATTGCGAGGCCGACGTATCGTTTATCGAATAATCGTCATTCTCCCTAAAACATTTAACAAACCAAACCATTCCAAAACCAGTCCTCGATTCGTAGTCGAGCCTAATCGTCAGTCGAGCGCCTTTTGCCTCGCCATCAAACGCACGCTCGCACATCTCGAGGTTTCGCTACTAGGAGCACCCCTAGGGACTAGTATCAATCCTCACCTCTTGTCGCAACCCAATTCGACCCAATCTTTTTTCAAACGCTTTCTTAATCAACTTACGAAAGGAGGAGATTCTTGGAGTCTAGCATTCCTTGGGTCTTCAAATGAATGGCTCTCGAGGCGCGCCCTTAGGTTGTTGTTCATTCATCCTTTCATCTTAAAACACTTAATCCCTATCAAACATTTTCGTAATCAACTCACGAAAGAACCGAGTTCTTGGAGTCTAGCATTCCTTGGATTCTTGAGTGAATGCTCTCGAGGCACGCCCTTGGGTTGTATGTCATTCAATCTTTCGTCTCCTAGAATTCAAACCCTAACTTCTTTTCGTGGGCGTACCACGAACTATGACTGCTCTGATTCTTTATTCTCGTCCGAATAAAGATACGTAGGCACAAGATCGCGACGATCTTGGCGAGCTATCTTCCCTCCATATTCCATTTCCCACTCTCCCGTAGTCGAACTACGATTGCTCTGATTTCTCATTCTCGCCCGAATGCGCATACGTAGGCCCGAGGTCGCGATGATCTTGTCGACCACCCTATCCTAAAACCACCCTTTTCCCCTTAGTATCTTTTCCTTTTATCTTTAACTTTCCTCATTTATCTTAGAGAAGAAAACAAACAAGCTTAGCTAACGTTCATCACAAATTGAACTAAGAGGTTCCCGTTGAGTACAACGGACGTGAGGGGGTGCACGTACCTTCCTCTCACGTAACCGATTCCCGAACCCAGAATGTGGTTGCGACGACCATGTTCTTATCCTCCCTTAAAGGTTTTCTCGATATTTTCCTTTCCCTCTCTTGGGATAAATAAAGTTCGGTGGCGACTCTATCGAACCGTTCTGCGCCTTTCGCGCGAAGGGTTGTGTCTTCGATCAAGCGATTTTTTTTCTGAGGTGCGACAGCTGGCGACTCTGCTGGGGACAATTGCTCCATGCAAGAGAGATTTGAGCCTAACTTAGTGCGATTTGTGAGGAGCGTTATCTTCGTTTACTTTTTTTCTTCTCGTTTATGTATTTGTTCTCTTATGGCTTTTATATGCTCATTATTATGCTTATCTGTTGGATCTTGGGATGATATCATGAGTAAAGCTCTACACCCGAGCTTTGGTAAAAGCAGAGGGAACACATAGTTTAGAATTGGATGTTGAGTAGTGTTAGTCCCCAAGGACTCGCTCCTTGCGTGCCTAGCATGAAAGCTCCCCTAGAGTAGACCTTTTCGTAGATCTTGTTGTAACGCAGCTAGCCTGTTGCACGACTTGATTCATGAAGGGTTCGTGACTCTAGGAACCACTCTTAGAACCAAGTTCTATATTGGTGGTCGTGTAGTGTTAGTCTCCAAGGACTCGCTCCTTGTGCGCCTAGCATGAAGACCCCGCTCAGGGGAGACCTCGTCGTCATTCTCGTCGTAATACAGCTAGCCTGTTGCGTGACGTTGATGCAATTAGTGTCCGTAATCCTGGGAACCTTATCCATCAATGTAGAAACTATCCTGTGAGTGGGTTTATGGCTAAAGAACCTAGAACTTTCCTCATAGAGCCTACCTATAGGGTTTCTTTGATCAAGGACTGTGGTCTTCTACCCATTGTTGTGGCCAACCTCAGAACTGTTTGAGCCTGCAATCTGCGATCCTGGATCTTGTATCTTGCATTGCATCTCATGCCATTGCATTGCATATGTTACGCATCTTGCATTACATTTTCAACCTCAGAATCTCACTTCACCTTCCTTCCTTCTCTAGCAAATCATGTCGATTCCTCGACACCAATACGCTACTCGAGCCAATAGTAGACGAATGAAGAATTAGATTCAATAAGACCACGCCGCCACATGTAAAGGCAGGACAATCACTGAATGTTATTGAAGGAGTTGTCGAAGACAAGCAGAATAGTCTCCTCCTCTGACCAATCCAGTTCAAGCACCAATCAAGTCAAGACAGGAAGATCAGTTCCTCGAAGAAGGCATTTGTCATGCCATTCCATCATTTCCATCCTTGTATTTTGTCTTTGTTTGTTTAAGTACTGTTTGCTTCAAACATTGTCGTTTGTATTTGGTTTTCTTAATGTAGTGATGATGCATGTTTTGAACTAGTTATGTCGTATTCACTCTTTTTTTTTCATTTACTGCAAATCACCGACACATTTATCCACTTCACTATTTATCATACTGTTGTTAAGCAATGACTGGAGGGAGGATGATGAAAGCGAAATACCCATAATTGCAAAATGTATGCTTTCAGACAAAATCTCGTCGATGATGTACAGGCATTGTTTCAATCCCCAAATACTGGAGAGACAAGGAGTTAATCCCTAGTAAACCACTTAGAGCCTAGAAGTAGCAGTTTCCTTCAGATATTTAAACCCTTACACTCAACCTTGGGCAAGGTAGTATTCAGTTATGCACTCGAATCATAAAGCAAAATCCAAAAGACATGTCGGTTGTTCATCAAAACCCATGACTTGGCAGTCACAATCCTAAAAAAAAAATTATCAAAAGCCTGCTAAGTCGAATACCTCAAAGGAGACTCAGGCAAAAATCAAGGCAATCCTGATGGACTTGAAAAGCGAAATCAGTCCATGCAAAAGATAGGGATCAAAAGCAAAATCAAAAGAGGCCCCCAAATCCTCAACAAAAACAAAATAAGATTTTGTGGCCACCAAATCAAAATCAAAGGGTCACTGACATCCATTCACAATAAAATAAGGTGACTGCCATTTTGAGCATACCTTGAGCCGTCACTCTTAAACCGTCAAAGACAAATGGGTAGAATTAACTGAACATAGGACTGGAGAACATCGCGAAGAAGGAGTGGGAACAAATTATACTTTGAACTTAATATCCTTTGTTTCATAACCGTGAACCAGACCACGTTACAACCCTCGAAAGACCTAATTGAGCTGAGGTTTATTCTGAAAGTATACTATTGCAAGGTTGCGTAAATTGACTCCCCATATTTGCTAATCTTCAGATTTGGTGTCATTCTCCTTGTTATATCTTTCACACCATCAAAACCAACACATGTTTGGGCTAATGGTCCATTCGTCTCACTATCACGACACTCCAATAAACGACACTTTTTAAAACTTGCATGAGTATCGCATTAAGATTACCATTTGTGAATGTGCAATTTTAACTGTAAATCAGTGTTAGACATTCAGGGCAATTCCAACAAGGGGCAATCAAAGAGGAACTTGAGCTTTCAGTGGTGCCGACCCGAAGCAAGACTCCCTCAAAACCCTCAGGCTGGGGCAAATCATTCAATAGCTCGATTAGGGGCAAGTCATATCAAAGCACATCAAATCTCAACCTCCAAAGATCAGACTGCTTCAGAATTGGTTAGTTAGGGGCAGACCATTACCACGTTCAGACTGGGGCAAGACCCATTGCAGAAGGCATATCCTCTCTGTACTTTCAAGTTGGATAAGCAATCTTACCAGACACTAGCAGTCATCGAGTTAAGAGAAAAAACACAGTCTTCATGAGCTGATCACTTCACTACGCTCAGTTTCAAGTCCCCCTGACCATCAGGCAGAGTCATGGTCTTCTTAGAAACGACTTATCATCAAGTGATCGAGCTTGGGGCTTCAAAAGCATCTTCGTTTGCTTCAATCATGGCGTCTTCAACGAACTGAGTGTCGAGGAAATCAAATCCCTCCCACCGCCCAAAAGTCTAATCCTTATTGGCAGCTACACAAAAGCCCACCGTGCTGGCACCTCCTCAGACATATCCAATCATCCATCTGTATCATACGCATCATAAGCATCGCATTCAACATCATCTGCATCATATGCATTCCAAAAACCTAATCATACTTCCCTAGCACTTGCATCTCCGCACGTCAGCATTTGCATTGCACATCATTACAAAATCAAGCATTCGTACGTGCATAGTCAAGATCCAGGATCAATCTCAAGATTCCAAGGCGATTTTTAGTCCAGGCAAAAGCATCTTCTCCAGATCTATGGGCGTTCCTCATGAAGTTGGTTCAACCTTTTGTTGATCAAAACAAGACTACAAGCAATCTTCGGCCCAGGAAGGGGCATCTTCTTCAAGTTCATGGGCGTTCCTCATGAAGTCTTCAACCTTTTGTTGATGAAACTGGGATCTCCAAGCAAGTCAGCAGACATTCTTCGTTGAGTCGGGGCTCTTCAACCTTTTGTTGATGAAGTTGTCATCCTTAGCTCAACCAATAAACATTTCTCCGAGTCAGTGGGTGTTCCTCATTGAGTTATTTACTTTAACCTTTTGTTGATGTCTCCAAATAAGCCTCACTCATCACATCCCCAACAATCTTGACGTTTTGTCAATTGCCTTACTATCATCCTTTTGGTGGTAGTCAAACCCTGTCAACTCAATTTAGCTTGCATCCTTTTGGTGTTGGTAACCCTCAAATCAAAACTTTCTATCATCCTTTTGGTGGTAGCCATCCATGTCATTTCAAAATTAACCTGCATCCTTTTGGTGTTGGTCCTCGCAAGTGGGAAGTTCCTATTATCCTTTTGGTGGTAGCAACTTGTGTTGTTTGATCCGATATCCTTTTGGTGTCGTCGATCCATGAACCCTTGGTATGTGTGTCATCCTTTTGGTGAGTGACAGCCTTTGTTATTGTTTTGCTTGCTATTATCTTTTTGGTAGCAGTAAGTTGTGTCCACTATCATCCTTTTGGTGATAGGTCTGTCATCCTTTTGGTTTCAAACGTCTGTGTGCGTGTGTGCCCTATTATCCTTTTGGTAATAGCAGGTTTTGACCTCATTTTCATCCTTTTGGTGGAAGGGTTTATGTGTGTGTGTGTTCCCTATTATCCTTTTGGTAATAGCAGGCTTTGACCTCATTTTCATCCTTTTGGTGGAAGGGTCTGTGTGCGTGTGTTCACTATCATCCTTTTGGTGATAGGCCTGTCCTCATTTTGGTGTCAGGTACCTCATTTTGTGTGCCCTATTATCCTTTTGGTAATAGCAGGCTTTGACCTCATTTTCATCCTTTTGGTGGAAGGGTCTGTGTGTGTGCCCTATTATCCTTTTGGTAATAGCAGGCTTTGACCTCATTTTCATCCTTTTGGTGGAAGGGTCTGTATCTGTGTGTGCCCTATTATCCTTTTGGTAATAGTAGGCTGTGACCTCAATTCCATCCTTTCGGTGGAAGGGTCTGTGTGTGTGTGCCCTATTATCCTTTTGGTAATAGCAGGCTTTGCCCTCATTTCCATCCTTTTGGTGGAAGGGTCTGTGTGCGTATGTGCCCTATTATCCTTTTGGTAATAGCAGGTTGTGACCTCATTTCCATTCTTTTGGTGGAAGGGTCTGTATGCGTGTGTGCCCTATTATCCTTTTGGTAATAGCATGCTTTGACCTCATTTTCATCCTTTTGGTGGAAGGGTCTGTGTGTGTTTGCCCTATTATCCTTTTGGTAATAGCAGGCTTTGACCTCATTTTCATCCTTTTGGTGGAAGGGTATGTGTGTGTGTGTGCCCTATTATCCTTTTGGTAATAGCAGGCTTTGACCTCATTTTCATCCTTTTGGTGGAAGGGTCTCTGTGTGTGTGCGCCCTATTATCCTTTTAGTAATAGCAGTCGTTGACCTCATTTTCATCCTTTTGGTGGAAGGGTCTGTGTGTGTGTGCGACCTATTATCCTTTTGGTAATAGCAGGCGTTAACCTCATTTTCATCCTTTTGGTGGAAGGGTATGTGTGTGTGTGCCCTATTATCCTTTTGGTAATAGCAGGCTTTGACCTCATTTTCATCCTTTTGGTGGAAAGGTCTGTGTGTGTGTGTTCACTATCATCCTTTTGGTGATAGGTCTGTCATCATTTTGGTGTCAGGTACCTCATTTTGTGTGCCCTATTATCCTTTTGGTAATAGCTGGCTGTGACCTCATTTTCATCCTTTTTGGTGGAAGGGTCTGTGTATGTGTGTGTTCACTGTCATCCTTTTGGTGATAGGCCTGTCATCCTTTTGGTGGAAGAATTTTCTGTTATTCCACCTCCTAGACATTCTCTTTCTTTTCGTACAAATTCGTGGTCTTCTTCATATCTAATTGTCTTCTACCTCGAAAGAACGAACGTCGTAGCAATTCATCTTACTCGGTTTAAGCCAATTAGATAGGGGCATCTGTCATACCCCAAATATGTCCTACCTATATATTTTCATGTGTACATCCACCCACTGGCAATTATTCAAAAAAGTCCAAAAATATGTTGCTTTCCTGTTGCCTAAGTTTGTACTTCATTTGAAGGTATTTAGCTGGATTGAGGGTCATCTGGTTGACCTAATCTTGGTCAGTTGTAATACAGTTTGTGTTTACTTATTTGGCTCAAGTTCTGGATCATTAGTGCAAGTGGCAAAATTTAAAATTGATTCGAGGATTGATTCATGTTTAACTTGTTCCTCACGAATTAATTCGAGGAGGAAATTCAGGAACATTTTTAAATGTGGATATAGAGTTAAAATGAAAGTCCGACCTTAATCATTGTTGTTTTTAAATCAAGAGTCAAAGGATTCAAAGATATTGGGCTTAGTTTTAAGAGTGATTCACGGGTGGCATATTTCAAGTCAAGATTCGATCTCTTTTTGTTCAATTTAGGGTTCAAAATTGTTGGATTGCAAGCATGATTTATGGAGGGTGCAAATAGTACGTTTGAGGCCCATTACAAGTTTTATGGCCCATGTACAAATTTCAAGCTCATTACTATTTTAAAAAAAGAAAAAAAAAACTCATAAAGGTGAGCATAGAATTACACGGCCCACATTTTGACACAAATTCACAATTTGCTTCACAACCTATAACTTGCCAAGCCATATTTCCCCAAGAAATTTTCTTCACCAAGCCATCACGTATAACTTGCGATATCCACCAGCCACTATAATTCACAACCGACCCCACCACAAAACTTGATCCAAAATTCCGAAGACTTCACAGCCATTATTTCCAAGTCGTTCCACACTAGCTCTCCAATAAACCATATTCACAGCTTGCCAATGTGTAGTAGTATGTTACAGCAAATTCCCACAAATTACAAGCCTTCAGCTCACCATTTGCAATCAACACAATATCAATAACCTTTTCAACCAAGGCTTCACATCAAAACGGCCAGGCCCCCACTACCATAATCGTACCACAACACAACACAACACAAACCTGTATTACCTGCCAAACGAAAAATCACAGCAACAACCTTTGCCAAAACCTATTCACAATAAGTCATACGAACACGACAACCTGTAAAATGAAGAAACCATCACGCCACAAACCATTCCAAGAAGCTTTTAACGTATACAGCTGTAAACAGAAATAAAAAAATCAAAATATCAATTCCACCAACGCATACCAAGCTGCAAACGTATCTCTTAACGTCGTTTGCACAATACGACAAACCTTCCACAAAACGATTGCAAACCTCACACGTACAAACCGGATTAATTCCTCTCCAAACTCTTCCCATAATACCCTTATATCTCCTCCTATAAATTCAACCGTCTTCATCTCACTTGAGGAAAGCCCTAGCCGCCACAAAACTCTGCCCAAATTCATTCCAAAACCTACAAACTTCCAAGCAGTAACAACATAACCTTCGCTCTTGAAAATAGCTCAAAACCGACATCATCTTCATCACAACACCCTTCAATCGCCATTTATCAGCATCTCTAAACCTTGAATCATCCTTCAATCTTCTTCTTCTTCAACATCCTCACTCCACAATCTCAAACCTTCTTCTCACTTTCCAAAACCGAACCGTAAACTCACTTTATAAACCAACTCTCTTCCCTTCATAGAACCTTCTCCTTCCAAATCACAACCCAAAATCATTCTAAACCCCAAACAACTCAACCCCAGAACAAAACCGAAAAAAAGAACGAAGGAGATGAAGAGAGAGATTGAAACAAATTCAAACACAAACCATATCGCAGAAGAGACGAAGAGATTGAAACCTGAGCAAATCCAAATCTGAAGCCAGGAGCGAGTTTGAGACGGAAGAAGTTGCGCGTGAATAAGGTTGAGATTCGATTTGGTCTTTTCACCGCCTTGTTTCTTCGGTGAATTCGTCGATGTTGTTTTTCACTGAACTTATGGTTTGCTTTTGGAAATGAAAATCCTTTTTAGACCGTGCTCCATCCTTTGTTTTTGTTTTAGTAAATTTCTGATGGCTTGTTTCAATCATGTTATTTTTTTAAATTTCTTTGTTTTTTACAAGGCTGATGGTGGTGTATTTATTGGTTCGGTTTTGTTTTAAATAAAGAAAATAATTGAAGCTGATGGAAGTTTCCTTTCAAGCGTTGAAACCATGCGCTGATGTTGATGAGGGGCTTGAGGCCCATTCGTTTTTCTTAATTTACTACCATTTCCTTCTTTTAGCCGTGCTATTTTTTGGGAAGGGGATGATGGGCCAGCTGTAAGCCCAAATGATTCCCATTCATCTTCATACTCCCATGATTCCCTTTGTACCTCCCTTTTTCTTTTCTTTTTTTATCATTGTTTATTGTTTAGAACATTTTAATCTAGGTGGCTTTTGATTTCATTTTGTTTTTAATCTATTCCTTCTTTCCAATTTTATTCTCTATTTTAGGGGCCAATGATACAACAATATTCATGATTTAGTCAAACCAATTAAATTTTGATTTATTTGAGGCCTACTACCTTTCATTTATTTTTATTTCGATTTATTTCATTATTTTATTTTTATTCATTATTTTGGGTCAATGAAAACCAAATATTAATGATTTATTGATTTCTCGATTAAATCTTGATAAAGGTGAGACCTTTATTCTTTTTCCTATCAATGTTCGATTTTATTTCGTTTTTATTGTCCTTTCATTATTTCTATTAATTTTGGGTTAATGAAAACCAAAATATCAATGATTTATCGATTATCGATTTAAAATCTTGATAAAGGTGAGACCTTTATTCTTTTTCCTATCTTTCTCGATTTTATTATATTTTTTTTCAGTATTTTTATTCATTTTGGGTCAATGAAAGCCAAATGTCAAGATTTATCGATTTTTGGTTTTAAATCTTGATAAAGGTGAGACCTTTATTCTTTTTCTTGTCATTTTCGATTTTATTTCATTTCTATTATTTTTATTTCTTTTTTATTCATTTTTGGGTCAATGAAAATCAAATACTAAAGATTATCGATTTTTCGATTTAAAATTTTAGTAAAGATGAGACCTTTCTTAGTTTTTTTATTTTTATTTCTATTTCGATTTATATTCTTTTATTTTCACTTTTGGTCAATGAAAGTCAAAAATCGTTGATTATCGATTTCTCGATTAAATTCCGATTAAGACGAGACCAACTTTATTTTATGTCGATATTATATCTTGTCAATATTACCTTGATTATTATTATTCATATTCTTATCATATTGTCCATATCATATTCATATCATGTTTATCTAACCATTTCATTTTTTCATATTTTAATCAAACACACTAACAATTATCGAAACGCCTAAGCACTTAATTTTCGATTAAAATACTTAACACTCCTATTCAAATCATTTTTTCAATTAAATCGCAAAAGAACTGAATTCTTGAGGTCAAGCACTTCTTGGGTTCTAGAGTGACCGCTACTGAGGCACACGCCTTGGGTTGTGATCACCCGACCTTTCGTTTATAAAACATGCGTCTTAATTATTTGAACAAAGGAATGCCACTGGAGTCTAGTGTAACGCCCCAGTTTTGTCCGTTTTATTTAATCGAGTCGTTTTGATTATTTTAGTATTATATTATTTTGTTTTCGACTTTTATTTGGAAATATGTTATTTTTCAATGTTGTGATATTTTATCGCGTTTTGGGAACGTTGGCGAGATATTTGAGTGTAGGGGTATTTTGGGCATTTCAATTTATTTTCCTTAAGTTATTAAAATAGAAATAGAAAGAGAGAAAAATAGAGAGAAAGAAAAAGAGAAGAAGGAAAAGGGGAAGAAAAGAGAAAGAAAGGAGAAAGAGAGAAAAACTTGGAAAATCTAGAAATCGAAACAACCGACTTTCCAAACACGATTAAATCGGGTAAGGGTGCGAAACTTGATTATTATATACTTGTGTATGATTATGTATGTATGTTTTTGGTTGATATTAGATTGAAATTGAATATAGAGTGAAAAACCATAATATGTGGAAATTGTTACAATTTGATTAGATTGTGTCGGAAATCATGTTTTCAGGTCCCTTATTGTTGATGCATGTTAGATACATATTGTTAGGCATTGTATTGGTAATTTTTCTAGTGTATAGGTGAAAATTAGATTGAATTTGGGTTGAAAACGCAGAAAAAATTCTGCAGAAAATTCTGGTTTTTCCACTGCCCATACGCGTATCACTCAAGGCAATACGCATATTGGTCAAGGCAATACGCGTATGGCATTGAAGAAATGGGGGCAATACGTGTATGGAGCTTCATTTTCTCGGCCATCTGCCCATTTGCGTAATGGTACGCGTAAGACTTTAGGACAATACGCGTATGAAGTAGGGCACTACGCGTATTGGATTTTTAATGGGAATTTTGGGGAAAATGGGTCTCTGCCCATACGCGTATGACCTTGGGCAATACGCGTATGGAATGGGCGAGGGAGCAGGGCAATACGCGTATGGCTCAGGGCAATACGCGTATGGCCAGGAGGATTGCAAAATGTGTTTTTTCGCGATGTCTTTTCTTGTTTAGTCCGTAACTTGTGTTCCGATTATCCGTTTTGAGAATTCTTGGTATCGTTGGAAAGCTATTGAGCTGTATTTTCTTATTATAATAATTTTGATATTGTTAGCCGATTTAATTATGTCAAAAATTTGGAATAGTTTCGTTTTGTCGACTTTTGTTGTTATAATTGTGTGTAATTGATGTGTATCATGCAATGTGCTGTTGATATGGATATGGTATGACTTATGTGTTGTTGTATGGTGTAAATGCATGTGTTTAGATGGTGTGATGATGGTTTGTGGCCGTATGGAAAATAAATACATTGTTTTGGGCTTGAAATGCAAAACATGATTATTGTTGATGGAGATTGTTGCATATATGTGTGCATTTGAATGTCATGAGTCATTGTATGCCAAGCATCATGATATGCATTCTTGTGATGTCGTGTGCCCATGTGGGGTGTGAGCGACGAATCGATTCCAGAGAGAACCCACTATAAGATCGTGTGCCCATGTGGGTGTGAGCGTTGATTATAAATAATCGTGTGCCCGTGTGGGGTGTGAGCGATCGGGTCGTGTGCCCGTGTGGGGTGTGAACGATCCATAAACGTCGTGTGCCCGTGTGGGGTGTGAGCGACGGGGAACATCGTATGCCCGACGGGGAGTTACATTAAGTAACGAGCGATGATTCCAATAGTTCCTGAATGAACTAGTGTTGAGAAATGATGTAAGTCGGTACCGCATGTGCATTGCATAGAGTCGTTGTGTTAGTCTCTGTGCATTTGCATAATTCATGAATGGATTGATTTTGTGTGGAATTGTGATTGGAATTGATGAGTTGAGATATGTATTATGTTGTGTTGTATTTGGATTCTGTTGTACGTTGTGGTGAGAATATTTTACGTGTGTAATGTGGTGTTATTATATAATTATATGCAATTATATTATGATTGTGTTTCTCACCCTTCTGCTATTTTATAATGCTCTATGAGGCATTGCAGATTAGATTGCTGGAGGTCTTTTTGTGAAGCTTAGGGCTTCATTCTTTTGTCGGTCGGCTCTGATATGTGGCACCGGGTAGTTAGGGAGACCGTTGGTGATTTGTGTGTACATGTATATGTTTCTTTTGAGATTGTATATGTATGATTGTATTTGGCAGACAAACTTTTCATGATATATATATACATATGAGATTTCAGTACAGATTTTCTACTTTTATTCTGTACCTGAATTGTGGGTAGTAGGAACTAAGTTCCTCTGTTAATTACTACCTGATTGTTGCATATCTTTATGGGCAGTTTTATGTGTATTTTGTTTCAAATTAATGTGACCCCTCGGTCTATGCCGTGAATGTTTTAAATATACTCTGATGAAATTTTGAATTTTATTTATCGCTTTAATAGCTTGGGGGTATAGATTGGGGGTGTTACATTAAGTGGTATTAGAGCCAGTCCTTGTCGGTCTTGGTGTTGGGATGAGCTGTTTGTTTAACCATAGTTGCTGTTATTGGAAATGAACAGAATATGGCTGGTAGGAATGACGTTGCTTTGGCTGCTGCTATGCAAGCTATGGCTCGGGCTGTGCAGGGTGCACCTAATGCTGCAGGTAATGATGAGTTCAGGAAGAACAAACTGCCTGTCTTCAAGGGGAGATATGATCCTGATGGTGCTCAGATATGGCTGAAAGAGATTGAAAGAATCTTCCGAGTGATGGATTATGCTGAGGATCAGAAGGTGGGACTGGGTACTCACATGTTACTGGAAGAAGCTGATGATTGGTGGGTTAGTACACGTCATGTGTTGGAAGCCGCTGAGGAAGAGATCACTTGGGCTTTGTTTAGCATTGAGTTTCTGAGGAAGTATTTTCCCGAAGATGTAAGAGGAAAGAAGGAAAATGAGTTCTTGGAATTAAAACAAGGTAATATGTCTGTTGTTGATTATACTGCTAAGTTTGTGGAGCTTATACAGTTTTATCCACATTATGCCGAAGCGACTGCGGAATTTTCTAAGTGTGTAAAGTTTGAGAATGGATTGCGTCCTGAGATAAAACAGCCAATCACTTACCAAAGGATTAGAAGGTTTTCTGATTTGGTAGATTGCTGTAGGATTTTTGAAGAAGATAGCAAAGCTCGTTCTACTCACTATAAAAGTGTGAACGAGAGGAAAGGGAAGCAACCGTTTCGCAGTGGTCCTTATGTAACACCAGTTGATAAGGGTAAACAAAGGGGGAATTTTGAGAAAAGGCCAAGTGGGGGAGGAATGTCTAATCCTCCAAGATGTTATAGGTGTGGTGACCTAGGACATCGTCAGTTTGAATGCAGGAAAGATATGAGGAAGTGTTCCAACTGTGGAGGTTTAGGACACATTACGGCTGATTGTAAGAGGCAGACTGTGGTGAAGTGTTTCAACTGTGGTGAACCTGGTCATATTAGTATGAAGTGCCCGAAACTGAAGCAAGCTCCAGCAGGTGGGATGGTTTTTGTATTGGCAGGAACTCAGACTTCAACTGCAGATCGTCTGATCAGAGGTACTTGTTTTATTAATAGTACTCCTTTAGTTGCTATTATTGATACTGGAGCGACTCATTCATTTATTTCGTCTGAGTGCGCGAAGCGTTTGAATGTTGTGTTGTCTTCGATGGGTGGTGAAATGGTTATTGATACTCCAGCAATGGGGTCAGTAACTACTTCTTTGGTTTGTTTAAGTTGTCCTTTGACCATTTATAGTAAAGACTTTGAGATGGATTTGGTGTGTTTACCGTTGGAGGGTTTAGATGTGGTTCTGGGAATGAATTGGTTGCAGTTCAATAGGGTTCATATTGATTGTTATCATAAGCTAGTAAGATTTCCTTCTCTTGAGGAAGACGAAGACTCGAGTTGAAGAAACTTTTGGCGGATGGAGCTCAGTTGTTTGGGTTGTTTGCATCGTTGACTGTGGATAGTCAAGTTTCACTTGATGTGTTTCCTGTTGTGTGTGATTTTCTGGAAGTGTTTCCTGAGGATATTTCAGACTTGCCGCCAGAGAGAGAGGTGGAGTTTTCTATAGATCTAGTTCCTGGTACTAGACCTGTTTCTATGGAACCTTATCGTATGTCGACATCTGATTTGGTTGAGTTAAAGAAGAAGTTGAATGAATTGCTAGAAAAGAGGTTTGTGAGACCAAGCGTTTCTCCTTGGGGTGCTCCAGTTTTATTGGTGAAAAATAAAGATGGAAGTATGCGGTTGTGTATTGATTATCGCCAGTTGAATAAGGTGACGATTAAGAATAAGTATCCTCTTCCGAGAATTGATGATCTGATGGATCAGTTGGTTGGTGCGTGTGTGTTTAGTAAGATTGACTTGAGGTCAGGGTATCATCAGATTAGGGTGAAGGAGGAAGATATTCAGAAGACGGCTTTTAGGACACGTTACGGTCATTATGAATATTTTGTGATGCCGTTCGGAGTTTCTAATGCGCCAGGTGTGTTTATGGAGTACATGAATCGTATTTTCCACGAGCATTTGGATCGTTTTGTAGTTGTGTTTATTGATGATATCTTAATTTATTCTAAGTCTCGGGAGGAGCACGCGGAGTATTTGCGTATTGTTTTGCAGGTTTTGAAAGAAAGAAAGTTTTTTGCCAAATTGTCCAAGTGTGAGTTCTGGTTGTCGGAGGTGAGTTTTCTTGGGCACGTGATTTCAGGTAATGGTATTGCTGTAGATCCATCTAAAGTAGAAGCAGTTCTACAATGGGAGGCTCTGAGATCCGTTACTGAAATTCGAAGCTTTTTGGGTTTGGCCGGATATTATCGAAGGTTTATTGAAGGTTTTTCTAAGCTAGCACTTCCTTTGACCCAGTTGACTTGTAAAGGGCGAGCGTTCATTTGGGATATTCGATGCGAGGAAAGTTTTAGTGAGCTGAAGAGAAGATTGACAACAGCTCCGATTTTGATTTTGCCGAATCCTACTGAACCATTTGTAGTGTATTGTGATGCGTCTTTGATTGGTCTAGGTGGGGTGCTAATGCAAGAAGGTAAGGTCGTGGCTTATGCTTCAAGGCAGTTGAGAGTGCATGAGAAAAATTATCCTACTCGTGATCTTGAATTAGCGGCTGTGGTTTTTGTGTTGAAAATTTGGAGACATTATCTCTACGGTGCAAGATTCGAAGTCTTTAGTGATCATAAAAGTTTAAAATATTTGTTTGATCAGAAAGAATTGAATATGAGGTGTTGTACCCCAAAATTTGCCTGCCCTATTTTCTAACATTTAAATTATTTTTTAACTTTGATTTTATAAGTTTTTTGGTTCAATTTTTACTAACATTTAAACAGTAAGTTTTACTCAAAAAATAGGTAACAGTTTACTTTAAATTGTTTAAATAACAAATAGTTGTTTGACCTTCATATGCTTTGAAGTGCATTTTTGCTTCGAATAAATGAATTGGCACAATTGGAAAGGAGATAAGGCTTGCAAGTATGAGGTCGTGGGTTCGAATCTCACATGTTACATTTTGAATTTGTTTCTGTTATTTGTTACTAACTTTCTTTCCATTTTAAATTATTTTCAAAAAAATCACAAAAATTGTATTTTTTTATTATTTGTTTTTAATTTTCGTTTTTTATTTTAAGGCATTTTTGAAAAATAGTTATTTATTTGATTTTATGCACTTTTTACCAAAAAGGAGTGCAAAAATCATAATAGATGCAAAAAGATATTTTCTTTTTGTGTACTCATAAAAATCAGATATTATTTGATTTTTATTCAAATATTATTTGATCAATAGGATTTAAGACTGATTATTATTTTCCTTTTTAAATTTTTTTAACCTAATTTTCTAGACCTATAAATACATGTTGTTTTACACAAACGGGGACCGGAAAAAACACTTAGAGATTGCCGCTAACTTCTTACTTTTCTTCTTCAATTACCGTATCACTTTAATATACCGGAACGTCACTAATAGGTATATATATTTGCTATCGATATATGTCTGGTTTTGCATAGCAACGTTTCGGTTTATATAGTAATGTAGCTTATCTTGTTTTACTGATACCATAGCACAAGAAATTAGTTTAATATATAATATATAATAACAGGTTTTTTCAGTAAGCATATAACAATTATTTTCATATAAGATATAACACGTTTTATGCAGTATATAAATTAGTTCTAAATTTTTAATACGTATTGTAATAATAAAGGTTTATATCATATGCGATAACATTGCGGTTAATTTTCCAATCTTGTTTCATAGTATAACGTTTCGTTTTTTGGTTCTTTTAAATCTTGATTCATAGTATATATATAATATATGGTGTAACATGTTGTTAATACTGTTTTTTTTTTATTCTATTTTATTAAATTATTTGGATCGAATTGTGTCGATACGCTGTTTGCATACTGGTGTGCATGGTGCGTGACATTTATTTCAATTCGGATCCGGTTGCGATGATCGCATTTCGCGTTAGCAACATTATTGAGTTTTTATTACATTTAAAATTCCTTTTTATTTGTGCTTCTTTTTTTGTAAATTCATATCTGCCCGATTTGGATCCGGTTGCGATGATCGCGCTTTCGTGTTAGCAATTTTGTTGGTTTTTATCAAATTTTAAAAAATTCTTTTACTTTATTTTCCTTTTATTTAGATCGGTACAATTCGGATCCGGTTGCGATGATCGCATTTCACGTTAGCAACATTATTGAGTTTTTATTACATTTAAAATTCCTTTTTATTTACGCTTCTTTTTTTGTAAATTCATATCTGTCCGATTTAGATCCGGTTGCGATGATCACGCTTTCGCGTTAGCAACTTTGTTGGTTTTCATCAAATCTTAAAAATTCTTTTACTTTATTTTTCTTTTTATTTAGATCGGTACGATTTGGATCCAGTTGCGATGATCCCAGTTCCGCGGTAGCAACATTGTTGTTTCTTTTTTACATGTTTTAAAATTTCTTTTTTGCTTTACGTTTTTTGATAAATTTAGATCCGCCTCCTCCCTCCGTTTTTTTTAACTAATAAGGATTCGTATCAAGTTTTTCTGACATTTTCTTTCGCTTATTTATTTATTTTCTATTTAAATTCCTAGAAAAATTGTATAGATCGCACAGTTTTTTTTTTTGTAATAGCCGTAGTTTTATTTCCCGCAAGGTTTGTTATACTTATGTATCTCTCCCAAAGCCTTGTAATAGCGTAGGGATTTTCCTTTCCGCACTTTACATTCCGCTATTTTATTTTACAACTGTGTAGTAATTAGGGTTTGTATGGAAAAATTAAAAAACAATCTAGAAAACCCTAATTCAAGATAAATAATTGAAACTAATCCACTCAACCACACTTGCACCTCTAGGGTAGCCTCTCTCAGTTGCCTTACGAACATGGTCATGTCCCTCGAACGTAGGGATACTTTAGCCAAAGACGCTTACGAATAATATCATCGTAGTCCCTTCGATATAAAGATCATAGTCCCTCGATGACCCTTCGAGTTGCCTACGAAAAGATGACCTAGACCCTCGATGACCCTTCGAGTTGCCTACGAAAAGATGATCTTGACCCTCGATGACCCTACGGAAAAATGATGATAGTCCCTTCAAATTGCTAAGGTATCCTTACATGTTGCCTTCTATGACCATTCGATGACCCTTCGCTGTCCCTGCACATCCAATAGATAGGACTACCTACCCACTAATGGTATGGATAGTACTATCTCTCAAGGAAAAGGATAAGTACAAGAAAGACCTTATAAATTAAGGGTAAGTAACTTTTAATGCTTGCTCACAACTAAAAAAAAAACAAATACTTTTCACACCTCACACTTTCAAAAATATTTTCAAAAACAAACACTTTGTATACATTCTTACACGAATTATTACAAAGTCAACTTTTACAAAATATTTTCTAAACACACACCACATTTCAAAAAAAAGCAAGTTAAAGTGAGCAAGCAATTAAGAGCCCGTAGATAACTGCGGATGAAAAGGGGTGCTAACACCTTCCCTTTTCATAACTTACCCCCCGAACTCAAAATCTTTTCAAAAAGGTATTTCCTGTTCTTTTCACCTTTCCTAAATAAATTGGATAAAAGAAAAGTCGGTGGCGACTCTTGCTAACCGCAACATGTTTTGCGAAAACAAAATTGAAAAGTCAGTTCTCCACCGTATTACAGAACTGGCGACTCTGCTGGGGATATTTTTCTAATGAGGGGTTACCTTAGAGTTAGATCACTTTACCACTTGCTTAAAATTGTTTGACTTATGTACTTTATTTTTAATGGGCTTTGTTTTGGGGTTACTTGTGTGAAAGGTCCTACACCCGGACCTAGTGATTCCTTAGGTAAGTGACAATAGATCATGGAGACTGTACGACATGTACCGATATGGTTGATATGATGGTCACAGTCTTTAGAACCCTAGTTAACTCATCTTTGGCCATTAGAAGGTAGTGAGATGGCCGGCTTTGGATTTAGACCGAAGTTGGTTGATACTCGAGACTACGCTCATTGAGATCAGACTTTTGGGATGTTTTGGTCGGCCACTCGAGTGTCGCACTAAAATAAAGCCTTTGAGAAAGATCCGTGATATGAGTCCTTTAGAACCCGGTTACTATTCTAGGACAGGCTGAGCCAACTAAACCTCAGTGGGGAAGGGTACTTACCTTTAGACTTCATACAAGCCTTTAAACCTAAGGATCTTGTATGACTTGTTTGTGTGTGCTACTTATTTACTATTAACATGTACATGACATCATAACATCATAACATATCATTTTCACTAACCATTTCAAGGACCAAGGAATTTATCTTTATTCGTCATTGCAGGTCATGGCTTCCGTTCCTAGAAATTTCATCCGAGTCAACTTTGTAAGGGTTCCTTCCCAGCTTAAAGAATTGGTCTCAAAGGTTCCCGATGGTTCTCGATTCACCAAAAGGCATGGTTTTCTACTCGACTTAGTTACCTCATGTTTTGAAGAAGACATGATGAGAGTCCTATTCCAATTCTTCGATCCTAAGCACCACTGTTTCACCTTCCCGGATTACCAATTGGTGCCCACGATGGAGGAGTTCTCTAAGTTACTTGGAATACCTATTCTCGATCAGATGCCTTTTACCGGTCTAGAAGGTGTTCCAAAGCCTGAAGTCATTGCAGCTGCTTTACATCTGAAGAGGTCAGACATTGTGTCTAATTGGGAAACAAGGAGTGGAGTCAAGGGGTTTCTTGCTAAGTTCCTGATTGAGAAGGCTCAATTGTTCCTAAGCGCTATGAGTTACCATGCTTTTGAGGAGGTATTGGCTTTGTTGATCTATGGTTTGGTGTTGTTCCCTAATCCAGACCAACTCATAGACGTGCACGCTATCAAAATATTTCTGACTCATAACCCGGTACCTACCTTGCTCGGGGATATTCTGCACTCGCTTCACACTCGTACTATCAAGAAGCGAGGGACTCTCATGTGTTGCGTACCCTTACTATCCAGGTGGTTTATTTCGCACCTTCCCCGGTCAGTATTGAAGAATGAACAAAGGTTGCAGTGGTCTCGAAGGATAATGTCATTCTCCCATTCAGATATCTATTAGTGTGCCCGATCTCTTGAAGACTTCACTCTTATTGATCATTGTAGGGAATTCCCTAATGTACCACTCCTTGGCATTAGGGGAGGCATCACCTATAATCCTTCGCTAGCCTTGCGCCAGTTTGGTTATGCTCGAAGGGATGGTCCTCATGATATGCTTATTCAGGGTATTGTGTTCGATTATGAAGATGATCCTCAAGGTTACCGTCAAAGGTTTATACGCGCATGGAATAATGTGTATAAGATTGAAAGTAGGACCTTGGGATAGAAGAACTCTATTCCTTTGGAGCCTTACCTAAGATGGGTGCGCACTCGTGCTCAAGATCTTATTATGCCATATCCAGCTGTCAGACCAGTGATTGTTGAACCTAAGTTTGAGGGAGATGTTCCTCAAGTCATTCTCCATCCAGATATGCCTACCGATCTTGAAGAGCTGCAGAAGTCCTGGGTTCAGATGAAAGAAGAAAGAAACACCTTTGAGACTCAGTTCTATGCTAGTGAGAAGAAGGTGTTAGAGTTGACGAAATTACTTCATGAGGAGCAGAGCATCAATGATTACATGGGCACAAAGAGGAAGCGCCCGTGGGAGACTTGAGTCTTGAGTCCTAGGTCTTAGGCGTTTTTTGAACTTGCTTTTTGAAATTTCCTTTCATTGTAGCCCAAGAGGCATAAAAGAAAAAAAATGAATTTTGAGTTTACTAATAAAAGTTTTCCTTTTGTTTCTGTTTGCAAAGATAAACTCTAAAGTCCTTGAAATCATTGCATATGCATCTACATCTAATAATCATTGCATAGCAGGTTTCTAAGACAGATCTCTCATCTTCTCGCTGTTTATTTCAGAAGAAATGGCTCTCGAGCAAACCATCAAAGATCTCCAGGCCCAGAACGCCCAGTTCCAAGAGCTGATCCTGAACTTGTCCAAGGGGCAAGAAGAACTGAAAGCACTTCTGACTAGGGATGGCAACAGGTCGGGTCGGGTGCGGGTTTCGCACTACCCAAACCCGCACCCGAAATCACCACCCGAACCCGAACCCGAACCCAAAGACTATTCGGGTGGCAAAATAACACCCACGTCCACACCTGTTGGG
Organism: Lathyrus tuberosus; assembly: GCA_022829125.1. Taxonomy (NCBI): domain Eukaryota; kingdom Viridiplantae; phylum Streptophyta; class Magnoliopsida; order Fabales; family Fabaceae; genus Lathyrus; species Lathyrus tuberosus. Next base: position 15,132,170 of record JALAZF010000003.1, read on the forward strand.
TTCGTGTTTTTTCACCCAAACCTGAACCCGTAGCAAAAACACAAAAAAAAAATTATATATATATATATATATATATATATATATATATATATATTTATATATATATATATAATGATTCGGGTGTGGTTTCGGGTTTCGGGCGCGGCTTTCACACTACCCAAACCCGCACCCGAACCCGAACCCAAACCCAGTCAATTCGGGTTTTTACCCGTTGACTCGGGTTTGGGTGCGGGTGGGCCCGCGGGTTTGGGTCTGCTTGCCATCCCTACTTCTGACCAAGAAAAAGAAGAAAGCAAGAAAATCAACTGGCGTCATCAACATGGGGAGGAGATTCAGAGGTCCGGCTAAACAGGTCAAGGAAATTGGGATCCCAGTAGACCAAGATGATGAACAGGATGAAGATGGTAAAAGTGTTAAAACTGAGGAAAAAAGAAACCATGGTTCTGACAAATATTCTGATGGAGAGGACGAAGATTATTTGGATGAACAATACCCTCCTACTGATGAGAAGTATAAGCTATTAGAAGAACGTCTGAAAGCTATGGAAATCCATAAGGTGCCTGGCTTGAATTTTGAGGATTTGGGTCTAGTCTTAGAGGTTGTCATTCCTCCTAAGTTCACAATTCCCACTTTTGCTAAGTATGATGGTGTTTCTTGTCCGAAGCTGCATTTGAGATCATATGTCCGAAAGATCCAACCACGCACTGCTGACAAGAAGTTGTGGGTGCATTTCTTTCAAGAGAGTTTGTCTGGAGCACAGTTGGAATGGTACTATCAACTCGAAAGTACCAACATTCATACATGGGAAGATTTGGCTGCAGCTTTCTACAAACAATACCAGTACAATTCTGATCTGGCACTAACCCGATTGCAACTACAGAGTATGTCAATGGGTTCTGAGGAAAGCTTTAAAGAGTATGCACAAAAGTGGAGAGATCTCGCAAGCAGAGTTCAACCTCCTTTAGCTGACAAAGAGTTGATTGACATGTTCATGAGCACATTAACCGGTCCTTTCTATAGTCATTTACTTGGAGGCTCGTCATCCGGTTTCACCGAGCTGATATTGATAGGAGAACGTGTTGAAAATGGAATTCGAAGTGGTAAAATACAAGTGACTACATCTTCAAACACTACAAAGAAGCCACATAATGGGAAGAAGGAATCTAATGTTGTACACGGCCAGAAAGGTCGCAACCAATCTGTTGGGGCAGTTCTGATCTCTGCACCGGTGCCACAACAACAACAAGGTAATCAACGTAAGCAGGATACACCCAGGAGACAGTTTACAAAGATCAACACGTCATTGGCTCGGGCGTTACAGCTTATGTTGAAGGCAGAGTTGGTTACTTTGAGGGATCCTCCTAGGAATCCTAATACTTCCGCTCCTAGCTATAATCCCGATGCAAGGTGTGCATACCATTCTAATAGTCCTGGACATGATACGAACAGATGTTGGGCGCTGAAGAATAAGATTCAAGACATGATTGACGCTAAGGAGATTGAGTTTGATCCCCCTGAGACTCCTAATGTGATTACCGCTCCTATGCCGAATCATGACAAGATCGTTAGTGCTATTGATGATGATTCTTATGTTGCTACTGTGGTTGACTTGACTACTCCTCTATCAATTGTTAAGAAGAAGTTGTTGCAAGCCGGTTTATTTTTGGGCTGCGTTGAAAACTGTCATTATTGTGCATCTCAATCCAATGGTTGTGTGAAGCTGAAAGAAGGCATTCAGCGTTTGATGGACGACCATACTATACTGTTTGAGAAGATTCCTTCTATGGAGAGCTTATGTGAAAATTTGTCCCGAGGTCTAAAGTTTGAGGACGTATCTGTGGTTACTAATTCCAAAACTCCTGTGAGGATCACCTCTAAAGTTCCTGTGAAGATTACTGCCGAGCCTAGAGTGGCTCCCCTGATTATTACTACGCCCGGTCTGATTCCATATTCCTCTAGCAAGGCTATCCCTTGGAAGTATGGTGTGGATGTTTACATTCATGGTGTCAAGCAAGAGCCTTTGACTGATGAAACTACTGAAGTTACTAATCCCAATGTCGACAATATCGTCGGGACTAGTAAGGTTACCCGAAGTGGAAGAGTTTTCTCCCCAGAAATCTCTCCGAAGACTGTTACTACTCCAGTTCGTATCTCTGCCTCCAAATCAATTACTGAGACTCGAGACAAAGAACCAGTGGTTGAGCCTGCCCAAATGAAGACCCCGGGTGAAACTATTATCGAAGATCCCTCCAAAGAAATGGAGGAAGTGCTAAAAATTATCCGCAAGAATGATTACAATGTTGTTGAACAGTTGGGGCACACCCCCTCCAAGATCTCTATGCTATCTCTGTTGTTGTGCTCCAAGGCCCATGCTAAGGCTTTGGTGAAATTTTTGAAATCTGCGCATGTACCGCAGGAAATCTCTGTTGACCAGTTTGAAAATTGTGTCGCTAGCCTGACAACTGATAATGGTCTAGGATTTTCTGACGCTGATCTGACTCCTGTCGGAAGGAACCACAATAAGGCCCTGCATGTCTCCATTGAGTGTAGGGGCACTACTCTATCTCATGTACTGGTGGACACGGGTTCCTCATTGAATGTATTGCCGAAGATTGCTCTAGACAAGCTTGACTGTGAAGGGGTTGTGCTGAGACCCAGCGATGTTGTGGTGAGAGCTTTTGATGGTTCAAAGAGATTAGTGCACGGAGAGGTTGATCTTCCAATCAGAGTGGGTTCTCAAGTCTTTGTTTCTACTTTCTATGTAATGGACATTCGTCCTGCCTATTCCTGTCTGCTTGGGCGCCCTTGGATACATGGGGCAGGCGCTGTGACTTCTACCTTACATCAGAAGCTAAAGTATCCCGTGAAAGGCAAGATTGTCACCGTTTATGGTGAAGAAGAATACATGGTTAGTCATTTGAATACTTTCAAGTATGTTGAGATGGATGGCGAATTCCTCGAGACTCCTTGTCAAACATTTGAATTGGCTCCTCAGACTGCTCCTATTGCTAAACCAGTTCCTACTGTTCCCAAGGTTACTAGAGTGCCTCCTACAATGGTTTCCCTAAAGGATGCTAGAGTTATGGTTGAAGAAGGTGGTTGTACCATTTGGGGTCAGCTTCCTGACATCCCTTACAAGTCTGACAAATTTGGTTTGGGCATCACTTCAGAGGCTCAGAGGGTTGTACGCCGTGCTCGTGCTATTCGTTTCACCAACAAAGGAGTTCGTAAAGATCAGGTCAACGCTGTGGAGGATGCTGATAGTGACTGTGATCTAGACAGTTGGATCTTTCCTACCATTGGCAGTGGGCTCAACAATTGGAAGACTGAAGACATTATTCTTATCTCCTTTAGTCAGGAGTAAATGATATTTTCTGTTTTTTCTTATTTTCAAAGTTTGGTTTTGTTAATTTGAACAATAAAACTTTTAAGCCTTGTGCCTTGCCCGGGGCACAATGGCCCATTTGTTAGGGTTGTCATTTCATCGCATATTTTCATTCAATAAATCAATGGACGTTTTGCATTCAAATTTTGCGCTCTTTGTCTTTTCTTTTACTTTATATTCATCAAAATAGCTATGTGTTCTTACACACACCCACGCGATAAATTGCAGATCCACATCCACTCTGGATCCCATTGATAACGGTTCTGCTATTGTTAATTATGACTTCAAAAATCGGATCTACCAAGCCGAGGGCGAAGGTGAGGAAGATTGTGAAGTGCCTAGAGAGCTTGCTAGACTGTTAGAGAAAGAAGAAAAGATCATACAACTGCACAAAGAGCCAGTCGAGGTCGTAAATCTAGGTACTGAGGAGGATAAGAAAGAAATCAAGATAGGTGCTGGATTAGAAGACCGTGTCAAGAAAAGACTGATTCAGATGCTACGTGATTATGCTGAGATTTTCGCTTGGTCTTATGAAGATATGCCAGGACTTGATACTGATATCGTGGTTCACCATTTACCGATGAAGGAAGGTTGTCCTCTGATAAAGTAGAAGGTTCATCGTATGCACCCTGAGATGTCTGAAAAGATCAAAGCCGAGGTTATGAAGCAATTCAATGCAGGTTTTCTAGCTGTCACATCATATCCTCAGTGGGTTGCAAATGTGGTACCAGTGCCTAAGAAGGATGGTAAAGTCCGTATGTGTGTGGACTACAGGGATCTGAATAGGGCAAGCCCCAAAGATGACTTCCCTCTCCCACATATTGACGTTCTGGTAGACAACACTGCTCAGCACAAGATATTCTCATTCATGGATGGTTTCTCAGGTTATAATCAAATCAAGATGGCACCTGAAGACATGGAGAAGACTACATTCGTTACGCAGTGGGGCACCTTTTGTTACAAGGTAATGCCATTTGGTTTGAAGAACGCAGGGGCAACATACCAGCGCGCTATGGTTGCTTTATTCCATGATATGATCCATCACGAGATAGAGGTATACGTTGATGATATGATAGCCAAATCTCAGAATGAAGAAGAGCACCTTGACCACCTACACAAGCTGTTTGAGAGGTTGAAGAAGTACAAGTTGAGATTGAATCCAAACAAATGCACCTTTGGGGTTAAATCCGGTAAACTTTTGGGTTTCGTCGTCAGTGGTAAAGGTATTGAAGTCGACCCTGCAAAGGTAAAAGCTATACAAGATATGCCCGCTCCCCGTACTGAGAGAGAAGTCAGAGGTTTCTTGGGACGTTTGAACTATATTTCAAGATTTATCTCCCATTTGACCGCTACTTGTGAGCCAATCTTCAAATTACTGAGAAAAGATCAAGTAGTGAAGAGGAATGACGAATGTCAGATAGCTTTTGATAAGATCAAGGAGTATGTCTAAGAACCTCCGATTCTGATGCCACCAGTTGAAGGAAGACCTCTAATCATGTACTTAACAGTGCTAGAGAATTCAATGGGGTGTGTGTTGGGGCAACATGACGAGTCTGGTCGAAAAGAACATGCAATATACTACCTTAGCAAAAAGTTTACCGACTGTGAAACAAGATATTCACTGCTTGAGAAAACTTGCTGCGCTTTGGCATGGGCTGCTCGCCGACTAAGACAGTATATGTTGACTCATACCACTTTATTGATCTCTAAGATGGATCCTATCAAATACATATTTGAGAAACCTGATCTCTCCGGACGAATAGCAAGATGGCAGATGGTCTTGACAGAATACGACATCCAGTACACTACGCAGAAAGCAATCAAGGGAAGTGTACTAGCTGATCATTTGGCTTATTAAGCAGTGGATGACTATCAGTCTATGAATTTTGAGTTCCCATATGAGAATAGTATGCTTGTTACTGATTATGAAGAACCTGGACCATATGAAGGACCTGAACTAGGATCCCAATGGACTATGGTTTTTGATGGAGCTTCTAACGCACTCGGCAATGGTATTGGTGCTGTAATTATCTCTCCTAAGGGTTGCCATACGTCGTTTACTGCTAAACTTTGCTTTCACTGTACCAACAATATGGCTGAATATGAAGCGTGCATCATGGGTATCAAAGCTGCCATTGATATGAGGATCAAATTTTTGAATGTATATGGGGACTCAGCCCTAGTGATCAGTCAGATTAAAGGAGAATGGGACACGAAGCATCCAAATCTCATTCCTTACCGAGAACATGTGTTGACTTTGATTCCATACTTTAAAGAAATCACTTTTGAGTATATTCCACGAGAAGAGAATCAGTTGACAGACGCGTTAGCTACCATGTCATCTATGTTCAAAGTCAGATGGGACAACGAGGCTCCTAGGATTACTATTGACAGACTAGATGAGCCGGCATACTGTTATGAAGTTGATATTGATGGGGTAGAAGAGAAACCTTGGTTCCACGAAGTGAAAAGATATCTCGAAACTCAGGAATATCCTGAAGGGGCATCTACCAATGACAGGAAGTTTCTAAGGAGGTTCTCGGCTAAGTTCTTTCTGAGTAACGGAATTTTGTATAAACGCAACCACGATTCAACCTTGCTTCGCTGCGTAGACAAGAGAGAAGCAGAAAAGATTATGGAAGAGATGCATGACGGAATTTTTGGCACTCACTCCAGTGGGCATACAATGGCTAAGAAAATTTTGAGAGCAGGTTACTACTGGTCTACCATGGAAACTGATTGCCATCATCACTCCAAAACTTGTCACAAGTGCCAGATCTATGCTGACAAAGTACATGTACCACCGGTACCGTTGAATGTTCTGACTGCTCCTTGGCCTTTTGCAATGTGGGGCATTGATATGATTGGAGAGATTAAACCTACCGCTTCTAATGGACATCATTTCATCCTTGTTGCTATCGATTACTTTACGAAGTGGGTGGAAGCAGCCTCGTTCGCTTCTGTTACCAAGAATGTTGTAGCTCGGTTCATCAAACATAACCTTATCTGTCGATATGGCATCCCTGAAAAGATTATCACAGACAATGGTACTAATCTAAACAACACTATGATCACTGAACTCTGCACGCAGTTCAAGATTAAGCATCACAATTCTTCTCCATATCGACCAAAGATGAATGGCGCAGTGGAAGCTGCCAACAAGAATATTAAGAAGATCTTGCAAAAGATGACGGTGACATACAAAGATTGGCATGAGATGTTACCATTTGCTCTTCATGGTTATCGCACCTCAGTACGTACCTCAACAGGGGCAACCCCTTTCTCTTTAGTCTATGGTATGGAGGCAGTTTTACCTGTTGAAGTTCAGATTCCTTCCCTAAGGATTATGCAAGATGCAGGCTTAGACGAAGATGAATGGGTTCAGACTCGAGTTGATCAAATAAATTTGATTGATGAGAAGAGGCTTACGGCTGTCTGTCATGGCCAGATGTATCAGAAGCGTATGATCAAGGCCTTTAACAAGAAAGTCAAGCACCAATTATACCGGGCCAGTGATTTGGTAATAAAGCGTATCATACTACCACAGGGTGATCCCAGGGGAAAATGGACTCCCACATATGAAGGTCCATTTGTAATCAAGAAAATATTTTCTGGCGGTGCTATGATGCTTACTACTATGGACGGTGAAGATTTCCCACACCCTGTGAACGCGGACATAGTCAAAAGATACTACGCATAAAAAGAGACCCGCTAGGTTGACTGACCTAGGCAAAAATAAGGGCATCCCGGCGAACCAAAAAGGTTCGAGTAAAAATTAGGGATCTATATACAAAAGAACTGTACACCCGGCAAGTCGAAAACCTGAAAAGGCGGCTTGGGTAAAAAAGGGTATCCCGGTGGACTGAAAACCTGAAAAGGCGGTCCAGGTAAAAGTTAGGGATTAAGGCGTACGACTATGTCCCGTTGGATCACTTATCTGCTTCCAGCTTAGTTTTATCAAGTTCGAACGGTGCAGATCAATCCAGTCATCTTCCTTCCAACAGCAAGGGATGAGATGCTTGAAGATATAGTGGCAATAGCAGAGTTGAAACTCAACGGGATCATTTCCACATAGTTGTTTTTCTTTGTTTATCACTTTGTACCTTTCCAATTTTACGACAATTTCCTCTTACTAGGATTTCTGTCTCCTTGTACAAAACTGCCTGTTTATAGGCCAATTTCAAAATCAATACAAGTCTATTTTCAAATTCAAAAATTGCTTTTACTTTCCCTGTTTTGTTTGCGTAAACGTCCAATGGGTACTTTGAATGAACATATGCACTTGAATATGATTGATGTTTACCAAAAAATATATATACATGAAAACGGGAATAACATTTACTAAGGATTCTAGGAGTTGGGATAGTGTTCAAGATATCCACGAACCCCCACAGAGCCAGTTCATGGAAATATCCCCACAGAGCAATCTCCATGGAATAATCTCTATTGATCTATCTTCACAAGCTCATCCCCAACAGAGATATATTCCCCTACAGAATTAGTATGCCCTCAGACAGAAATCGGGGCATCTTCCAGCGATTCACTTCCATATCTTCGATAGACAGCTTTGCATGATCATAGATCCCCTAGCAGATAAAGAAGTTGATCATTTCCCCAGCATACAGCAGAAATTTCCTCAACGCAACCTATGAAATTATAATCCCCATCGGAGGTTATTCCCTCTATATAGTATATAGAATTCAATCCCCCAGTTGAGTTTATTTCTCTAACACTATAGAATCCTCTCCCCCAGCAGAATTTATTCAAGGATGTTATCCCTAGAAGAGTGTACGCTCGTGTCTGAAACCTGGTCAGATAATGCATCGGAGAATTATCCATCTCTTTTATTCCCAGTCAGAATGTATACAATCAATTTCCACAGTAAAAGAACCACAGACTATCGACTCTCCTGACAGAATACTTCTATCCCCAAGCGGAAGTCAAAGATCCCCAGCGGAATATTCCCAAACGGAAAGTTTGAATCCCCAGTAGAGTCATTCCAAACAGGATCTGAAGAGTTATTTTCTCCATCTCCAACAACAGTCAGGGATTTATTTTCCCCAATCAGACTTTACTATTCAAAGCCACCGCTACCTTCAGCGACATTTCATACCCATACATCATTTACAATACATCATAGCATACGCATACAAAACGCATATAACATTCTCATTTAGTTTAAGAGCATCATTACGCAATGCATTACATATATCATGACATTGCATAAAACTAACTTGGTTTTTTCAGGTTAGTTCTCAAACGGACAAATATTGTCAACAGTTTACCATCTTTCAGATACAATCAGTCGCAGATTCATTCTGATACTTATTCCAGTACATCTTCTAGACACAGTTCAGATACAATCAAGACACAGATTCATTCTGATACTTATTCCAGTACATATTTTAGATACAGTCGGTCGAAGACTCATTCTAATACTAATCTTTTAGATACAGTCGGTCGAAGACTCATTCTAATACTAATTTTTCAGATACAGTCAGGCGTAGACTCATTCTAATACGACTCTCAGATACAGTCAGGCAAAGACTCATTTTGATCTCCTTATAGATACAGTCAAGATGTAGACTCATTCTAGAACATCATACAGATACAATCAAGGCATAAGAATCATTCTGGCACTCCCCAGCACGTCTGCTAGATACAGTTGGACACATACTCATTCTAGTATATTCCTCAGATACAGTCAAACCTAGACTTATTCTGATACTCCTATCAGCAGTTACTTTGGATGGCATCTATAAGACCATCTTCATCCTGTCATCTTTCCGAATGGCGTCTTTAAGCTCATTCAAGCAATACAATCAGCCAACAAGCGCTACTTCGTGCACCCGTGAGTGTAAATTTTTGGGCACTTAAGTGTTCAATCCTCTTCCACCTTCAGATCACGAATGGCAGACATGCCAACCTAACTCTTCAGGTTTAAGAAGATTGAACAGGGGCAGCTGTTGTACCCCAAAATTTGCCTGCCCTATTTTCTAACATTTAAATTATTTTTTAACTTTGATTTTATAAGTTTTTTGGTTCAATTTTTACTAACATTTAAACAGTAAGTTTTACTCAAAAAATAGGTAACATTTTACTTTAAATTGTTTAAATAACAAATAGTTGTTTGACCTTCATATGCTTTCAAGTGCATTTTTGCTTTGAATAAATGAATTGGCACAATTGGAAAGGAGATAAGGCTTGCAAGTATAAGGTCGTGGGTTCAAATCTCACATGTTACATTTTGAATTTGTTTCTGTTATTTGTTACTAACTTTCTTTCCATTTTAAATTATTTTCAAAAAAATCACAAAAATTGTATTTTTTTTATTATTTGTTTTTAATTTTCGTTTTTTATTTTAAGGCATTTTTGAAAAATAGTTATTTATTTGATTTTATGCACTTTTTACCAAAAAGGAGTGCAAAAATCATAATAGATGCAAAAAAATATTTTCTTTTTGTGTACTCATAAAAAGCAGATATTATTTGATTTTTATTCAGATATTATTTGATCAATAGGATTTAAGACTGATTATTATTTTCCTTTTTAAATTTTTTTAACCTAATTTTCTAGACCTATAAATACAGGTTGTTTTACACATAACGGGGACCGGAAAAAACACTTAGAGATTGCCGCTAACTTCTTACTTTTCTTCTTCAATTACCGTATCACTTTAATATACCGGAACGTCACTAATAGGTATATATATTTGCTATCGATATATGTCTGGTTTTGCATAGCAACGTTTCGATTTATATAGTAATGTAGCTTATCTTGTTTTACTGATACCATAGCACAAGAAATTAGTTTAATATATAATATATAATAACAGGTTTTTTCAGTAAGCATATAACAATTATTTTCATATAAGATATAACACGTTTTATGCAGTATATAAATTAGTTCTAAATTTTTAATACGTATTGTAATAATAAAGGTTTATATCATATGCGATAACATTGCGGTTAATTTTCCAATCTTGTTTCATAGTATAACGTTTCGTTTTTTGGTTCTTTTAAATCTTGATTCATAGTATATATATAATATATGGTGTAACATGTTGTTAATACTGTTTTATTTTTATTTTTTTTATTCTATTTTATTAAATTATTTGGATCGAATTGTGTCGATACGCTGTTTGCATACTGGTGTGCATGGTGCGTGACATTTATTTCAATTCGGATCCGGTTGCGATGATCGCATTTTGCGTTAGCAACATTATTGAGTTTTTATTACATTTAAAATTCCTTTTTATTTGTGCTTCTTTTTTTGTAAATTCATATCTCCCCGATTTGGATCCGGTTGCGATGATCGCGCTTTCGCGTTAGGAATTTTGTTGGTTTTTATCAAATTTTAAAAAATTCTTTTACTTTATTTTTCTTTTATTTAGATCGGTACAATTCGGATCCGGTTGCGATGATCGCATTTCGCGTTAGCAACATTATTGAGTTTTTATTACATTTAAAATTCCTTTTTATTTACGCTTCTTTTTTTGTAAATTCATATCTGTCCGATTTGGATCCGGTTGCGATGATCACGCTTTCGCGTTAGCAACTTTGTTGGTTTTCATCAAATCTTAAAAATTCTTTTACTTTATTTTTCTTTTTATTTAGATCGGTACGATTTGGATCCGGTTGCGATGATCCTAGTTATGCGGTAGCAACATTGTTGTTTCTTTTTTACATGTTTTAAAATTTCTTTTTTGCTTTACGTTTTTTGATAAATTTAGATCCGCCTCCTCCCTCCGTTTTTTTTAACTAATAAGGATTCGTATCAAGTTTTTCTGACATTTTCTTTCGCTTATTTATTTATTTGCTATTTAAATTCCTAGAAAAATTGTATAGATCGCACAGTTTTTTTTTGTAATAGCCGTAGTTTTATTTCCCGCAAGGTTTGTTATACTTATGTATCTCTCCCAAAGCCTTGTAATAGCGTAGGGATTTTACTTTCCGCACTTTACATTCCGCTATTTTATTTTACAACTGTGTAGTAATTAGGGTTTGTATGGCAAAACTAAAAAACAATCTAGAAAACCCTAATTCAAGATAAATAATTAAAACTAATCCACTCAACCACACTTGCACCTCTAGGGTAGCCTCTCTCAGTTGCCTTACGAACATGGCCATGTCCCTCGAACGTAGGGATACTTTAGCCAAAGACGCTTACGAATAATATCATCATAGTCCCTTCGATATAAAGATCACAGTCCCTCGATGACCCTTCGAGTTGCCTACGAAAAGATGACCTAGTCCCTCGATGACCCTTCGAGTTGCCTACGAAAAGATGATCTTGACCCTCGATGACCCTACGGAAAAATGATGATAATCCCTTCGAATTGCTAAGGTATCCTTACATGTTGCCTTCTATGACCATTCGATGACCCTTCGCTGTCCCTGCACATCCAATAGATAGGACTACCTACCCACGGATAGTACTATCTCTCAAGGAAAAGGATAAGTACAAGAAAGACCTTATAAATTAAGGGTAAGTAACTTTTAATGCTTGCTCACAACTAAAAAAAAAACAAATACTTTTCACACCTCACACTTTCAAAAATATTTTCAAAAACAAACACTTTGTATACATTCTTACACGAATTATTACAAAGTCAACTTTTACAAAATATTTTCTAAACACACACCACATTTCAAGAAAAAGCAAGTTAAAGTGAGCAAGCAATTAAGAGCCCGTAGATAACTGCGGATGAAAAGGGGTGCTAACACCTTCCCTTTTCATAACTTACCCCCCGAACTCAAAATCTTTTCAAAAAGGTATTTCCTGTTCTTTTCACCTTTCCTAAATAAATTGGATAAAAGAAAAGTCGGTGGCGACTCTTGCTAACCGCAACATGTTTTGCGAAAACAAAATTGAAATGTCAGTTCTCCACCGTATTACATGAGGCAACGTAGATGGTTGGAATTTTTTAAGGACTACGACTTTGGCTTAAATTACCATCCTGGTAAAGCAAATGTGGTAGCCGATGCGTTAAGTCGGAAATCGTTACATATGTCTGCTTTAATGGTTAAGGAGTGGGAGCTTTTGGAAGCTTTTAGGGACTTGAGTTTGGTGTGTGAGGTGACGTCCGATAGCGTGAGGCTTGGAATGCTAAAGGTTACTAATGATTTTCTGATGACTGTTAGTGAGAAACAAAAGCTGGATGTGAAATTTGTGAATTTGATGTTGGTGAGAGAAAAAGATGCGAATAGTGATTTTAAAGTGGATGTTAATGGTGTTTTGAGATTCCGAGGTAGAATCTGTATTCCTGATGATGCGGAGTTGAAAAGGATGATTTTAGAGGAAGGACACCGGAGTAATTTGAGTATACATCCGGGAGCTAATAAAATGTACCAAGATTTGAAGAAGATTTTCTGGTGGTCTGGATTAAAAAGAGATGTGGCTCAGTTTGTTTATGCATGTTTGACTTGTCAGAAATCAAAGGTAGAACATCTGAGGCCTAGTGGTTTGTTGCAACCGTTGGATATTCCTGAGTGGAAATGGGACAGCATTTCTATGGATTTTGTGACAGGGTTGCCGAATACTCAGCGAGGGCATAATGCTATTTGGGTGGTTGTGGATAGGCTGACTAAATCGGCGCATTTCATTCCGATTGACATCAGTTTTTCTTTGGAGAGGCTAGCTGAGATTTATATCAGTGTGATTGTGAAATTGCATGGTGTTTCGTTGAGCATTGTTTCTGATCGAGATCCTAGGTTTACCTCGAGATTTTGGGAAAGTTTGTAAAAGGCTTTAGGATCTAAATTGAGGTTGAGTTCTGCTTATCATCCTCAAATGGATGGTCAGACCGAGAGAATGATTCAGTCGTTGGAGGATTTGTTGAGAGCTTGTGTTCTTGAACAAGGTGGTGCGTGGGATAGTTATCTTGTGTTGGTGGAATTCATGTCTAATAGCAGTTTCCATTCTAGTATTGGAATGGCACCTTTTGAAGCACTGTATGGACGAAGATTTCGAACACCGTTGTGTTGGCACGAATCTGGTGAGAGTTCGGTGGTTGGACCCGAATTGATTCAACAGACTACAGACAAGGTGAAGCTTATCCGTGAGAAAATGAAGGCTTCTCAGAGTAGGCAAAAGAGTTATCATGATCGTAGAAGGAATGATCTAGAGTTTCAAGAGGGCGATCATGTATTTTTGAGAGTTACGCCGGTAACGGGTGTTGGTCGTGCATTGAAATTGAAGAAACTTACTTCTCGGTTTATTGGTCCTTACCAGATATCCGCGAGAGTGGGTGCGGTGGCTTATAGGGTGGCATTGCCGCCGAGTCTGTCGAATTTGCATGATGTGTTCCATGTTTCACAGCTTCGGAAGTATGTTCCGGATCCGTCGCATGTGATTCCGATGGACGAGGTTGAGGTAAGGGAGAACCTTACGGTTGAGGCATTACCAGTGAGGATTTGGGATTGCGAGTTGAAGCGGTTAAGGGGCAAGGACATTGCGCTTGTGAAAGTGGCGTGGGGAGGCGCTGCTGAGGGCAATTTGACTTGGGAGTTGGAGAGTCGGATGCGGGAGTCATATCCAGAGTTGTTCGTCTCAGGTATATTTTCGAGGACGAAAATTTCTAAGTGGGGGAGAGTTGTAACGCCCCAGTTTTGTCCGTTTTATTTAATCGAGTCGTTTTGATTATTTTATTATTATATTATTTTGTTTTCGACTTTTATTTGGAAATATGTTATTTTTCAATGTTGTGATATTTTATCGCGTTTTGGGAACGTTGGCGAGATATTTGAGTGTAGGGGTATTTTGGGCATTTCACTTTATTTTCCTTAAGTTATTAAAATAGAAATAGAAAGAGAGAAAAATAGAGAGAAAGAAAAAGAGAAGAAGGAAAAGGGGAAGAAAAGAGAAAGAAAGGAGAAAGAGAGAAAAACTTGGAAAATCTAGAAATCGAAACAACCGACTTTCCAAACACGATTAAATCGGGTAAGGGTGCGAAACTTGATTATTATATACTTGTGTATGATTATGTATGTATGTTTTTGGTTGATATTGGATTGAAATTGAATATAGAGTGAAAAACCATAATATGTGGAAATTGTTACAATTTGATTAGATTGTGTCGGAAATCATGTTTTCAGGTCCCTTATTGTTGATACATGTTAGATACATATTGTTAGGCATTGTATTGGTAATTTTTCTGGTGTATAGGTGAAAATTGGATTGAATTTGGGTTGAAAACGCAGAAAAAATTCTGCAAAATATTCTGGTTTTTCCACTGCCCATACGCGTATCACTCAAGGCAATACGTGTATTGGTCAAGGCAATACGCGTATGGCATTGAAGAAATGGGGGCAATACGCGTATGGAGCTTCATTTTCTCTGCCATCTGCCCATTTGCGTAATGGGGGCAGTACGTGTAAGACTTTAGGGCAATACGCATATGAAGTAGGGCACTACGCATATTGGATTTTTAATGGGAATTTTGGGAAAAATGGGTCTCTGCCCATACGCGTATGACCTTGGGCAATACGCGTATGGAATGGGGGAGGGAGTAGGGCAATACGCGTATGGCCAGGAGGATTGCAAAATGTGTTTTTTCGCGATGTCTTTTCTTGTTTAGTCCGTAACTTGTGTTCCGATTATCCATTTTGAGCATTCTTAGTATCGTTGGAAAGCTATTGAGCAGTATTTTCTTATTATAATAATTTTGAGATTGTTAGCCGATTTAATTATGTCGTAAATTTGGAATAGTGTCGTTTTGTCGACTTTTGTTGTTATAATTGTGTGTAATTGATGTGTATCATGCAATGTGTTGTTGATATGGATATGGTATGACTTATGTGCTGTTGTATGGTGTAAATGCATGTGTTTGGATGGTGTGATGATGGTTTGTGGCCGTATGGCAAATAAATGCATTGTTTTGGGCTTGAAATGCAAAACATGATTATTGTTGATGGAGATTGTTGCATATATGTGTGCATTTGAATGTCATGAGTCATTGTATGCCAAGCATCATGATATACATTCTTGTGATGTCGTGTGCCCATGTGGGGTGTGAGCGAAGAATCGATTTCAGAGGGAATCTGCTATAAGATCGTGTGCCCGTGTGGGGTGTGAGCGATGATTATAGACGATCGTGTGCCCGTGTGGGGTGTGAGTGATCGGTCGTGTGCCCGTGTGGGGTGTGAGCAATCCATAAACGTCGTGTACCCGTGTGGGGTGTGAGCAACGGGGAACATCGTATGCCCGATGGGGAGTTACATTAAGTAACGAGCGATGATTCCAATAGTTCCTGAATGAACTGGTGTTGAGAAATGATGTAAGTCGGTACCGCATGTGCATTGCATAGAGTCGTTGTGTCGGTCTCTGTGCATTTGTATAATTCATGAATGGATTGATTTTATGTGGAATTGTGATTGGAATTGATGAGTTGAGATATGTATTGTGTTGTGTTGTATTTGGATTCTGTTGTACGTTGTGGTGAGAATATTTTACGTGTGTAATGTGGTGTTATTATATAATTATATGCAAGTATATTATGATTGTGTTTCTCACCCTTCTGCTGTTTTATAATGCTCTATGAGGCATTGCAGATTAGATTGCTGGAGGTCTTTTTGTGAAGCTTAGGGCTTCATTCTTTTGTCGGTCGGCTCTGATATGTGGTACCGGGTAGTTAGGGAGACCGTTGGTGATTTGTGTGTACATGTATATGTTTCTTTTGAGATTGTATATGTATAATTGTATTTGGCAGAAAAAATTTTCATGATATATATATACATATGAGATTTCAGTATAGATTTTCCGCTTTTATTCTGTACCTGAATTTTGGGTAGTAGGAACTAAGTTCCTCTGTTAATTGCTACCTGATTGTTGCATATCTTTATGGGCAGTTTTATGTGTATTTTGTTTCAAATTGATGTGACCCCTCGGTCTATGCCGTGAATGTTTTAAATATACTCTGATGAAATTTTGAATTTTATTTATCGCTTTAATAGCTTGGGGGTATAGATTGGGGGTGTTACATCTAGCATTCCCTGTGGTACTTTTGTTGTTCATCAAACAATATTTCGTAAATCAATCGAATGAAAAAGGTGTCGTTGGGATCTAGCATCCCAATAATGCCCCGATTAATTAATTGCGAGGTCGACGTCTCGTTTATCGAATAATCGTCATTCTCCCTAAAACATTTAACAAGCCAAACCATTCCAAAACCAATCCTCGATTCGTAGTCGAGCCCAATCGTCAGCCGAGCGCCTTTTGCCTCGCCATCAAACGCACGCTCGCACATCTCGAGGTTTCGCTACTAGGAGCACCCCTAGGGACTAGTATCAATCCTCACCTCTTGTCGCAACCCAATTCGACCCAATCTTTTTTCAAACGCTTTCTTAATCAACTTACGAAAGGAGGAGATTCTTGGAGTCTAACATTCCTTGGGTCTTCAAATGAATGGCTCTCGAGGCGCGCCCTTGGGTTGTTGTTCATTCATCCTTTCGTCTTAAAACACTTAATCCCTATCAAACATTTTCGTAATCAACTCACGAAAGAACCGAGTTCTTGGAGTCTAGCATTCCTTGGATTCTTGAGTGAATGCTCTCGAGGCACGCCCCTTGGGTTGTATGTCATTTAATCTTTCGTCTCCTAGAATTCAAACCCTAACTTCTTTTCGTGGGCGTACCACGAACTACGACTACTCTGATTCTTTATTCTCGTCCGAATAAAGATACGTAGGCACAAGATTGCGACGATCTTGGCGAGCTACCTTCCCTCGATATTCCATTTCCCTCTCTCCCGTGGTCGAACTATGATTGCTCTGATTTCTTATTCTCGTCCGAATGAGCATACGTAGGCCCGAGGTCGGATGATCTTGCCGACCACCCAATCCTAAAACCACCCTTTTCCCCTTAGTATCTTTTCCTTTTATCTTTAACTTTCCGCATTTATCTTAGAGAAGAAAACAAACAAGTTTAGCTAACATTCATCACAAATCGAACTAAGAGGTTCCCGTTGAGTACAACGGACGTGAGGGGGTGCGCGTACCTTCCTCTCACGTAACCGACTCCCGAACCCAGAACGTGGTTGCGAAGACCATGTTCTTATCCTCCCTTTAAGATTTTCTCAATATTTTCCTTTTCCTCTCTTGGGGTAAATAAAGTTCGGTGGCGACTCTGTCGAACCGTTCCGCGCCTTTCGCGCGAAGGGTCGTGTCTTCGATCAAGCGATTTTTTTTCCAAGGTGCGACAGTAGGTGAATATCAATCCACTAGTTATGAAGACGATTATAAATTTGAAAATTTATTAAGAAAGGAAAGGACAAAAGGAATCAATTAAAAGGAAGCACCAAAAAGAAAGGTTACTTGCTTTGAATGTGGAAAAAGAGGACATGTCAAAAGTGAATGCCTTACACTTCAAAAGAATAAAGTCAAAACCAAGAAGGAATAAAGGCCAAAGAAAACATATGCCGCATGGGATGACAATGAGATAAGTTCATCTTAGGGTTTTGTGTTTCTCTCTCTAAAATATATTTGGAATGAAGAGAGATAAAGTTCAATCTCTGAAAATCGAAGTTCCCTTTCTAAAAACCAAGAAAAATACATAAATAGTATTAAAAAATTTGTCACGTTCACACTGCGAACTCCCTTTTCGCACTACGAAGTCTACTTTTAGGCACACGAAATGCCTCTGAACAGTTAAACCGCCCCTGATAAAATATCTAGGCTCGCACTGCAAGCTATTCTTTACACTGCGAACTTCTTCGTCTTAACTTCGCACTGCGTTCAATGAGGCATTTAGCTACTACCATCCAAAATTTCCAACTCGCCTTGGCCTCGCTTTGAACTTGCATTGCAAGCTCGCTTTGCCTTTGCTACTTGCTCGCACTGCGAACTTGTTGGATTCTTCATCATTTCTTTAACTTTCTTGTCCATTCAATTGTGCCTTGTTCTTTGATAATCAAACCTAATTCCTACACAATAACACACACACCAAGGAATCCAAAGGTAACAACAATTATATTGAAGAATCACATAAGAACATGGAATAAATCAATGAAGACTTTAGGAATGAGTTGAAAAATGCCAAGAAAGATGGTTCATTTTAATTCATATTTGGCATTCAATAGAGGGCAAGAGCAATGGTTTATGGAAGAAAAGAGGAAGCAATAGCTAGAGTGCTTTTGCTGGAAATCTGAGGTAAGAGGAAAGTACTCAATTAAGGGTGTTAATTTAATGAAAGAGTGGCGAGAACTCCTTAATCCTCTTATAAGTTTATCTCTTTTTCCCCAATTCATGGTGTATATGTATGTATGATATAAAATTGTGATAAATCTGTTTTGAATGTCCATTATGGTGTGGAATTCGTGTATTATATTATGGTAAATTAATACAAGGTGGACGTATGCAAAATCTACAAATTGTTGTTTCTAATAGGTGTGTTTGAGTTTTCATTAGCATGATTTTAATTCATGGTAAATTGGTGAAATCAATTATGAATCTATGTGAAATTAACATGTCCTTGTATTAAAATTGATGTCTAATTCGTTTATGCCTGATTTGGGTGTTTTGGGCCTGAAATCATAGCTTCGAATGAGCTCAAATGGCAGGAAATGTGTTTTGTATAGGGGTGGCGACCGCCCCCTGTGTGATGGGTAACCCGTCAGCGCGTTTAAAAAGGCTGATGCTCGTCAGCTAAATTACGAGAAAACCGTCAGGGTCTTTTGAGGGATGACGGGCAGGGGAAGTGGTGACAGATGGATTAAAGGGATGACAGATTGGTTGTCATCCCCATGACGACCTTCATGACCTTGGAACAAACAATCATGGTATGGGCGGTCAGTTTTGACTTGCCGATTCGATTTTTTAGTATTGTATGTTGTTTAAAGGTGTTTGATATGTTGGGACATGAATCGATATGCTCTGAATGTCATTGAATGAGTATATGATTAAATGTTTCAGAATTTTGAGATTGCATAAATGTTGGTATGCATTGGTAAATTAATGTTGATGTATGTTGTTGATTAATTAACACTATGCATAAATGACGTTATGTGATGATGAATTGATGTTGTGAGTTTTACATGTATGTTCTGTTGATGGCCTTACTTGGCGTATGGTTGCATGTGTCATGCATCATGATGTATGAACTTCGGTCCAGTGGTGTTCTCTGGTCTAGTGGTGGGATCGGGAGCGAGTAGCTGATGCCTATGGTGGGATCAGTGAAGCATTGCTGATTCAGTGGTGGAATCAATATTGACTTTGATTTACTCTGGTCCAATAGTGGGATCGGGAGCGAGTAGACAACTTTCGTATGATGGGAGTGGTGAAGCATGGTTGATTTAGTGGTAGAATCAGTAATGATTTAATGTGCTCTGGTCCATTGGTGGGATCAGGAGCGAGTGGGCAATATCAATAACATACCTATGATGACCAATGAGTCAGTACCTCGTTTGCATGTACAATTGAGGTGGTGTGACATTACATATATACCTGCATTGTGAATGAACTAATATTAATGATGTGATGGGTAATATCTGTGAAGTGCGTTTGATTTGATGATGTATGAGTAATTGATGATGAATAGATGATTGTTGGTGCATGGGTGAGTGATGAATATGTGGTTCTGTTGTGATTTGATGATGTAGATGTTTGTGATATTCCTTTTTTATGTATTGCACCGCTATATTATTTGAGTGTATTCTCACCCCATTTTGTTGTTGTGGCCTTTGTGCTCCTATGGAGTACATACAATCAAATACAAGAGTATCTGCTTGAGTTAGATGACGATGTTAATGCCTCTTTAGCTATTTATCATTAAGTCATAGAGAAATCACTCTGATATGTAGCAGTGGGGATGGGTTGTTCGGTTTTTACTTGTTTATGCCTTACCTATGTTGAAGTTTTGTTGTTCGTTTAATGTTAAGGCTTATACGCCAAACTTAATTGATTTTTCGCTGCTGAGTTTTACTGAATATGTTATGTTGATGTTTTTATGCTATGATGAAGCATATGTGACACTCTAACCATGGAGTTTTATTTAAATTATTTTATTGATTTTTGAGTCGAGGATTAGGGTGTTACACATTGCTATCAGAGCAGGTTGGTCTGTTCGGCCAGTTATATGATTTTTATCTATTTCCTAGTATGCGACAAGTGTGTGAACATTATTGATGTAATTTTTCTTCTAAGGTTGTTTGCTGGTTTACAAAGAAATGGCTGGAAGAAACGATCGCGCAATTGTTGATGCTTTGGAAGCTGTGGACAATGTGATGGCACAAGTGAATCAGAATCATAATGGAGGTGCTAATGAATTTCGTGGGTTATGGAAATTTTAGAGAAACAACCCACCTACCTTCAAGGGCAGGTATGATCCGGAAGGTGCTCAGACATGGCTCCGAGAGATTGAGAAGATTTTTTGTGTCATGGCTTGTACTGAGGCTCAGAAAGTGTTGTTTGATACACACGTGTTATCCGAGGAGGTTGAATATTGGTGGAAAAATGCACGTCAAATACTGGAAGTTGTTGGTACTGAGACTAACTAGGTCGTGTTCATAATTGAATTTTTAGAGAAGTATTTCCCGATTGATGTGCACAACAATAAGGAGATTGGGTTCCTAGAGCGGAAGTAGTGGAACATGTCGGTTGCGGAGTATGCTGCTGAATTTGAAGAGTTAGTGAGGTTTTCCCCACATTATAATGGTGCGACGATTGAAGCGTCTAAGTGTGTCAAGTTTGAAAGCATATTGCATCCTGAAATCAAGCAATTCATTGGTTACCAAGAGATCCATCAATTCTCTGTGCTATTAAACAAGTGCATGATTTTTAATGAGGACAGCAAAGCTAGATCCACGCACTACAAGAGTGTTGTTGAGAAGAAGGGTGGGAAACAGTTTCGTGGGAAATCGTATTTGACCCCAGCTGAGAAAGGGAAGCAGAAAAAGTCTGCATATCAAAAAGAAATAAGTGTGGGAGGGGTTTCGCTGAAGTTTTTTATGTGTGGGGAGTTGGGGCACCGTGCTAATGAATGTAAGAATATGGTCCTGGAGTGCTACAATTGTGGTGATCATGGTCGCATCAATATGTAATGTCAGAAGCCAAGGAAGACGTCGACTAATGCTGCTCATACTACTGGTAGAGTTTTTGCTCAAGGTGGTCCAGATGTCTCGAATTCACATAATTTGATTCAAGGTATGTGTTTTATTCATGGTGTTGAACTGATTGCTATGATCGATACTTGTGGAACTCATTTATTTATTTCCCTTTAGTGTTTTAATAAGTTGCAACTAAAGTGTCTTCTATGGTTGGAAGTATGGTCATTGATACCCCATCTAATGGTTCAGTGACTACTTCGTTTGTGTGTTTAAATTGTCCATTGACCATCTATGGTAGGGACTTTGGAGTCGACTTAATTTAATTTCCATTAAGTCAACGCGATGTGATTTTGGGGATGAAATGACTATAGTTAAATCATGTGTCTATCAATTGTTTTGATAAGAATGTTTTATTTCCCGAGCCCGAAGAGAGTGCAGATTCAAGATTCTTATCTGCCAGACAAGTTGAGATGTCTTTGAGGGAGGACAATCAGGTGCTTATATTGTTCGCTTCCTTGAGAGTGGAGAGCGATGTTGAGACTAGTGTTATGCCAATGGTGTGTGAGTTTCCTGATGTGTTTCCTAAAGATATTTGTGACTTTCCTCTGGAACGTAAAGTTGAGTTCGCCATAGATTTAGTACCCGATATTAGATCTGTGTCGATGGCCCCATATAGAGTGTTTGCGTTTGAGCTGGGTGAATTAAACAAACAGTTAGAGAATCAGATTTAAAAGAAGTTTGTTCGACCTAGTGTTTCACTGTGGGGAGCGTCAGTGTTGCTGGTTAAGAAGAAAGATGGTAGCATGAGATTATGTGTTGATTACCGACAGCTAAATAAGGTCACGATTAAGAACAAGTATCCTCTTTCGACAATTGACAACCTTGTGGATCAATTGGTAGGTGTTTGTGTTTTCAGTAAGAATGATTTGAGGTCGGGCTACCATCAGATCAGAGCGAAGGCGGAAGATATTCTGAAGACTACTTTTAAAACCAGATACGGTTACTATGAGTACTCATTGATGTTATTCAGAGTGTCCAATGTGCCATGCGTGTTTATGGAATACATGAACATAATCTTTCATCCCTATTTGGATAAGTTTGTTGTGGTATACATCAACGACATCTTGACATATATTAGAAGTCAGATGAAGAGCATGCAGGACATTTGAGAATTGTGTTGCAGACTTTGAAAGAGAAAAAAATTATATGCGAAGTTGTCCAAATGTGAGTTATGGTTACGTGAAGTAAGTTTTCTTGGTCACGGGACTTCTACTGGTGTATTGCGGTTGATCCGTCTAAGGTAGATGCAGTGTTGCAGTAATAGACCCCTAAATCTGTTACTGAGATCATAAATTTTCTAGGTTTGGCTGGTTACTATAGAAGATTTATAGAAGGATTTTCGAGATTAACTTTGTCTTTGACTCAGTTAACTCGAAAGGGACAAATTTTTGCTATATGTCTTAATTATTTATATTTTATTTAAATATGTCATAAATATTATGATTTATTTATTTATGTCTTGTTTTATTTATTTATGTGTTAAATATTATGCCTTATTTATTTATGTCTCATTTTATTTAAATATGTATTAAATATTATGACTTATTTATTTATATCTTATTTTATTTAAAAAATCTTAAATATTATGAATTATTTATTTATGTTTTGTTTAAAATAAGTAAATTTATTTAAATATTTATTTATTTAAAATAAAATAAGACAAATAAATATTTACTTATTTTTAATACTTCATAAAAAATATTCATTTATTTAAAATAATGTACGAATAAATATTTATATATTTAAAATAAGACATAAATACATAAATATAAATACATAGAAATACATAGAAATAAGTCTTAAGTAGTATGACTTAAATATATTATTTTTCAAATTAATCAAATGTATTATTTTTCAAATATTTAATAAATTCAAATTAAATAATAATTAATTAATTTAATAGTAATTCAATAAAATAATAATTAATTTATTTCTATTTGATTTCTATTTTTAAAATCTATTTAATTTATTCAATTTAATTAATACATTGTTTCATAATAACTATTTAACATGAGATTTTAATCAACAAATAGCAAATGATCCGGTGGTTAAGATGTTATGCATGGGCGTGACGGTGTTAGTTCTAATCTTCTCTGTGTTTATTTTGGTATTTTTTTTTAAATTAGTTCGGTTTCATAATCAATTTTAATGATAGGGAATAATTATGTTAACTGCAAGATAGTCTAGTGGAAGAGGGCCTTTTTGCACAACAAAGATTGTGAGTTCAAATTCTTGCAAGGACAACAGACAATGCCACATCATTTTTTTAATGATTTTGTAACTAACACAAATACTTATAAAAATGACATGAACACAGGATGTCATCAACAACCACTTTCTCAATTTGATATCTTGTTGTATATAAATTGGAACTCAATTCCCTCAATATGAGGTAATGATCATGATCAACCAAAGACCATCAATAAGAGCATTATATTGATCCTCTTGAAAAAAGTCACCATATAATAGTCATGGTAAGATTAATAATATTGATAGTCCAGCCACATCTATTTCAACCTGTTCTCAAGAGCTTGATATCTTATCATGATCAGCTATGCTCATTTTTTTTGTAACAATGTTGATTTTTTAAAGATGCAAATTAAAATTTTGTTTAACACCCAATCATATTTTAATAATTTTTATTTTAATTTAATATATGTGACAATTACGTTTATTGAGTAAAAAAAGAAGACAATTAAGTTTGATAAATGTGTCACATATATTGATCCTATTTATTGGAAAAAATCACCAAATAATAGTCATTGGTAAGATTTGTTTAACACACCCACATCTATTTCAACCTGTTCTCAAGAGCTTGATATCTTATCATGATCATCATCTATGCTCATTTTTTTGTATCAACTAGTAAAATACCCGTGCTCCCGCACGGGTAAAATTATTTGATACAATATTAAATATGTTTAAATATAAATTTGAATTTATATATGTATTTAATTTTAAAATTAGTTATTAATTTTAAAATGAACAATGATTATATAAATACGATTGTAATTAAATACAAAGAGAAAAAAGAACTTGTAAAATAAAATAAAAAATTAATATTTGATAATAAGGATTTTATCTTTCAAATTAAGATAATTATTGATTAAAATAAAATATGTATTGTTTTTTTAGTGACCCGTGAAATATAAAATTTATTTTATAGATATTAAAATGTATTTATATACATATATAAATAATCATGCAAAAAGAAGAAAAAAAAGATTCATAAGATGAAAAAAAGACAAAAAAAAAAGAAAATTTGATGCGATAATGACCCGTGAGATAAAAAAAAATTATTTGATGCAATTTAAAATGTATTTAGATACAAATGCAAAATTTAAAATGATATACTTAATTGTAAAATGAACAATAATCATATAAATTAAATTGTATTAAATAATTATATAAAATGAAAAAAAAAAGAATCATGAGATGAAGAAAGAAAAAAATTAACATTTAATTTTGTCTCTCAAATTAATGGTAGATTAAAATAAAATAGATATTGTGTTGATAGTGGCCCGTGAGATAAATAAATTTTTAATTTTATTAAAATTAAAAAATAGATTTTTGATATTTTTAGTGATAATAATTAAATAGAGAAAAAAATTAAAATGAAAGTGAGAAGACCACGTGCTGGTCTTCACTACGCCACGTAAGCCCTGGCAGTTACTTGGATTGGGCCTGACAATCCAGTCCAATGCAAGTAACCGTTGGCCCCGCGCTGGGGGCTCTCTATAAATACCCTCTCACTTGAGAGGGTCAGGTTACACGTTCACTTTTACTCTCATCTCTGTACTTGCTATTCTCTGACAGTTACCTTACTTGAGCGTCGGAGTACCTTGCAGGTACACCCCCCTCCCCCGCCGTCTTTCAACCGCACCGGAGCTGAAGTCCAGACGACGTTGTTGGCCACCAGAAACTGTCTGATCCAGATCCGATCAGTGGCGCCGTCTGTGGGAACCCTTTGCTTCCCCGTTTTTCCTCCGTTAAACCAAAGCAACTCTCATTCATCACCATCATGGCCGGTAATCCGTCTGCTACTAAAGCTCTGGACACCGTCCTCGTGCAACTCGAGAACGGGAACCACCGCGAAGACGCTGCTGCCCTCCACATCGAAGAAGGCGACGTGAGAGACGGGCAGACCGCCTCCCCAGACTCCCAAGACGTGGCTTACAACGCCGTCCACCAAGACGATCAGCAGGCCGTTTTTCAGCCAGTTGCTCCTCCACCCAATGCAGACGCGAGCACCGTGGCCCTGTTCACCTTGATCAATCAGACCAATCAGTTGATCACGCACCAGAATACCAGAATTGAAGCACTGGAGCAAGGGCGGACACGACGATCTTTCCCGCGAAGACATCTCCGTCCACCGTCGCCTCGCTGTTCCCCTTCCCCGCGAAGGACTCCTTCAAACGAATCTCGGACCCCCTCGTCGGTACGCGAGGGTCGTCGGCCACGTCTTGAGCGCCCCCAACCGACGATTTCCTGGAAACGCCCTCGTTCCCCGCCTCAGAAGGAACCCAGAGCCTCCACCACCACCAAGAAGTCCAAGCGGATCGAGGAGAGGCCGAGGCACCGCTCGAGGAATTCCCCTCCACGACATCAGTGATCTCCTTTGGTGTCCCCGACAGGAAGTGACGACGACGACCAGAGGACCCCGCTGTCGTGGGAGATCATGAACGCCCCAATTCCTGCGGGCATGGAGAAACCTCCATAGCTGGGAAACTACGACGGCCTGTCCGACCCTGACGACCACGTCAAAAGTTTTGAAGCCATGCTCGACTTCAGAAACGTCAGGGGAGCCATCAAGTGCAGACTTTTCCCCACCACCTTGAGGAAGGGCGCCATGACTTGGTACAAAGGTCTGGCACCCGGGTCGATCACATCCTGGAAGCAACTAAGGCAACGCTTCACCAAACACTTCACCGCGTCTCGTCGACATCCGAAGACGGAAGCTGCCCTAGAAAGTATCTTTCAGGGGAAGAACGAA
The DNA here is from genome assembly GCA_022829125.1 of Lathyrus tuberosus. Lineage (NCBI taxonomy): Eukaryota > Viridiplantae > Streptophyta > Magnoliopsida > Fabales > Fabaceae > Lathyrus > Lathyrus tuberosus. The sequence continues at coordinate 15,158,647 of JALAZF010000003.1, forward strand.
TCTCTCCGGAACTACATTGAGAGATTCAACAGAGAAGCTATCGAGGTCCATACGACCGACGACATGAAGAAGTATTTGATCATCCACGGGCTACGCTTTGGATCTGACTTTGCCAAGTCCGTGGGCCTCCGCAGACCCCGCCGTCTCGAGGATCTCCTCCAACGGGCACAGTCGTACATCGAGCTCGAGGAGTCGGAGGTAGCACAGATCGCCCTCGAATCTAGGCGCAAAGAAGGCCCCCGCGGCCATAAAGAAGAAGACTCCCCTCCCCGACAAGGAGGAGAAAGAAAGAGAGATAATCGCCCCCGGGAACCTCGTGAGCCGCGCAGACCAGCTGGCCGGTTCACCGAGTACACCCCACTCAACGCCCCGCGCGCGTATCCTCTCCGAGTGTCAGAACTCAAAATTTGTGAAATGAGGAGTCCGCTTTCCGAAACCCACTGCCCCCAAATCAAACATCGACAAGTCAAAATACTGTAGGTTCCACCGGAGTCACGGGCATGTGATGGAAGACTGCATCCATCTCAAAGATGCGATTGAAATTCTGATCAAGGAGGGGCACTTGAAGAAATACGCCCAGAAGAACGATACTCCTCGTCCCAGCTCCCGGGAAGCCCAGAACGTCGAGGAGACAACGCCTCCTCCCGACGAGAGTCGCCTTCAAGTCGCTCTCAGTGTCACCCGACCCGAAGACTTCTTTGTTCCCCCAATTATTGAAGGCCAAGAAGCAATTCGCAACATGTGGGCGACCTTCCCCCACGAGGACCCCGTCACCGGCCATAGCACCTGGGAAAGCTTCCCCAGGGCGATGGTCATCTCCGGGGGAGGTCCAGAGAAGCTGTCCGTCGGATCGATCAAACGGAAATTCGACGAGTTGGAATCCGCAACGTCGGCAAAAGCAACCACCCTCGAGAAAGTGCGGGGAAACTCCAACCCTATCACCTTCTACCTCGAGGAATTCCCCGGGGGAGCGCCGAACGCCACCGTTCCCCTCCTGGTCAGGGCGCAGATGGCGAACTTTGACGTTCGAAGGATCCTAGTCGACCAGGGAAGTTCAGTCGACATCATGTATGCTCATCTGTTCAGAACCCTTCAGCTCGACGAAAGGCATCTGACCCCGTACGTTGGTTCGGATCTACAGGGGTTCAATGGAACCACCACCAGACCATGGGGTTACGTGGAGCTGATGGTTACATTTAGGGCCGAAGACACTGCCCGACAGATGAAGATCCGTTTCCTGGTGGTCGAATGTCCGTCCCTTTACAACTGCATCCTCGGGAGGACCACCCTGGCTGAACTTACGGCGGTACCATCAATGGTCCACCTCAAAATGAAGTACTACACGACCAGGAGACGAGTAGTGACGATGCACGGGGACATCGACACGGCCAGAAGATGCTTCGACGCCGCCATCAAAGGCCTGAGTTCCATCGGCCCCAAACCCAAGACCGTGGCCAAACCACCCCAGGACGCCGAACAGGTACCTCCCCTGCGAGTCAACGCAGTCGAACTCGACAGCAGGTTCCCGGGCGAACCCGAGGAAGACGGGGCAGAAGACCTCGACCTCCAGGCGGAGAACAACGGGCGGCCTCTCTACCTAACGCGCCCCATCCCAGATGGGGACTTTGAGCTCGTGGTCCTCGGGGGCGATCCAGATCGTAACGTGAAGATTGGCACCGGGATCCCCGACCTGGAAAAGGAGCAACTGAAGGCATGTCTGAGGGAAAACGCTGATCTCTTTGCGTGGAGCGCATCCGGGATACCTGGCCTCGACCCCGAGGTGGCTTGCCATCAGCTCACAGTAGACCCGGCCGCTAGGGCCATAGCACAACGTAGGCGTAAGCAGTCTCCCGAAAAAGTGGAGGCTGCTGAAAAAGCTGTAAAAGACCTCCTAGAGGCAAATTTTATTTTGGAGGCCAAATACACGACCTGGCTGTCCAACGTTGTACTTGTTAAAAAGAATAATGGAAAATGGAGAATGTGCGTTGATTATACTGATCTTAACCGGGCTTTCCCGAAAGACTGTTATCCCTTGCCTAACATCGACCAACTGGTCGACAATTCTGCAGGTTACAAACTACTATCCTTCATGGACGCTTACTCGGGATACAATCAAATTCCCATGGACAAGGTCGACAAACAACACACGACCTTCATGACCACGTCGGGCAACTACTACTACAACGTAATGCCCTTCGGTCTGAAGAACGCCGGTGCGACCTACCAACGGATGATGAACAAGGTTTTCCGGGCTGAAATCGACGACATGCTCGAGGTCTACATGGACGACATGATCGTCAAATCCGGAGAAGAAGTCGACCACGCCGCGCACCTCAAGAAGGTGTTTGACACGGTGAGGAGATGCCGCATGAGGTTTAACCCCGACAAGTGCACCTTCGGCGTTCGGGCAGGTAAGTTCCTCGGATTTTACCTCACAGAACGAGGAATCGAGGCCAACCCCGACAAATGTAGGGCATTTTCCGAGCTCCCTACTCCGGACTCAAAGAAGTCGATACAATCATTGAACGGGATGCTCACCGCCCTCTCCCGCTTCGTCGCCAAATCCACACAGTACGCACTCCCATTTTTCAAACTTCTTCGACAAAAAGCGGAGTTTGAGTGGAGCGAGGAATGCGAGCAGGCGCTCGTACACTTAAAACAAGTTCTATCACAACCCCTGGTCCTCTCACGACCTGAGAACGGGGAGACACTCTTCTTGTATCTTGCAATCATGAGTGAAGCAGTCAGTGCCGTCCTCATTCGGGAAACCCCCGGACGGGCAGAAGCCAGTTTACTTCAGGAGCAAAGCCCTCCAAGGCCCCGAGCTCAGATATCAGCAGATTGAGAAAGTCGCCCTGGGCCTCGTCACCGCGGCCAGGAGGCTACGCCACTACTTCCTCGCCCACACCATCGTCGTAAGGACCGAATAGCCTATAAGGCAGCTCCTCGGACGACCGAACATGGCAGGGAGGATGCTCAGGTGGTCACTCGAGCTCGCCAAGTTTAACATCTAATACGAAGGGAGGAAAGCCATGAAGACACAGGTATTGGCCGACTTTGTAGCAGAGATGACCGTCCCGGAACCTTCGACCAACGGATCACAGAAATGGACGATCTATGTCGACGGAGCATCCAGCCCGAAGGGAAGCGGGGCGGGCATCATCCTCGAAAATGAGGAAGGCATCCTGATCGAGGTATCCCTCGAACTATCCTTCCCGATATCAAACAACCAAGCCGAATACGAGGCCTTCCTCGCAGGACTCCGGCTGGCCGAGGACCTCGGCGCCAAGGACGTCAAACTTTTCACCGACTCACAGCTCGTGGCCTCGCAAGTCCGAGGAGAGTACCAAGCCAAGAACGACAGCCTCGTAGAATACTTGGCCTTGGTAAAAGAAAAGATGAAAAAGTTCACCTCTGCGGAAGTAACTGACATCCCCCGCGAGCACAATGCCCGAGCATATGTCTTGTCCAAACTGGCGAGCACAAATAAGAAAGGCGGGAACAAATCCGTCATACAATAAGTGCTTTCCCGCCCGAGCATCGACAAACCGGCCATGGTTTCGGACATCAACACCATCGAGGACAACAATTGATGGATGACCCCGGTATACGAATACCTCATGATGGGCAAACTGCCCGAAGATCCCAAAGAAGCAGGAATGGTCAAGAGGCGGGCGTGCTCGTACACTATAGTCGAGGATAAGCTATACCGGCGAGGGTTCTCTATTCCCCTCCTCAGATGTGTCGAGGAGACCAAGGTCCCCGACATACTCCAGGAGATCCATGAGGGAATCAATGTGCAGCACCTCGGCGGGCGATCGTTAGCCCGTAAGGCGCTTCGAGCAGGGTATTACTGGCCCACCATGCAACAGGATGCCAAGGAACACGTCAAGAAGTGCGACAGATGCCAACGACACGGGGACATGCACATTGCTCCTCCCAACGAGCTCAGTCCATTGTCCTCCCCGTGGCCGTTTGCGTGGTGGGGAATGGATATCCTCAGACCTTTCGTCTAGGGGTCGTATCAAAAAAAATGCCTCATCGTCGGGGTAGACTACTTCACGAAGTGGATTAAGGCGGAAGCATTGGCCAAAATCACAGCCTTCACCATACTGCATTTCTACAAAAGAAACATCCTCGCCCGATTCGGCGTGCCTCAAGCCATTGTCACCGACAACGGAACACAGTTCACCGACAGTAACTTCCAAGACTTCGTCACAAAACTAGGCACGAAGCAACACTTCACGTCGGTCGAGCACCCTCAAACGAACGGATAGGCTGAGGTGGCGAACAGGACGATCCTCCGAGGATTAAAACGTCGACTAGGTGACGCCAAACAACGGTGGGTCGAGCAGCTACACAGCGTCCTCTGGGCCTACCGAACGACCCCACACTCCACAACAGGAGAGACCCCCTTCCGTCTGACCTACGGAACCGAAGCGGTGATCCCCGTGGAGATCAGGGAACCCTCGAGGAGGACAGAAGCCCCCCTCGACGGGGACGCGAACGACGAAGCCTTGAGGGAAGAGCTCGATTTTGTCGAGGAGATACGTTCGGGCGCTTCTCTCCGAGAAGCTTCGCTTAAGCAGAAAATAACACTACGTTATAACGACAAAGTTATTAAACGTGATTTTCATGTAGGCACCCTCCTCCTACGAAGGAACCAAAAAGACTCGCGAGAAGGCAAACTCGCCGCGAACTGGGAGGGCCCGTACCGCGTCCGCGCAAAAACGGGGACAGGAGCCTATTTCCTCAAAAATATGCACGGGGAATAACTTGCTCGACCGTGGAATGCTGAAAAGCTAAAACAATATTACAGTTAAGCGCTGCCCGCGACGCACTAGCACCGCGATTACGGGGATGCCCTAAGGTACGAGCGCGACACCCCTAGACAGAACACGATGATCGAAGACTGCGTTGTGTGTGCCCGAGGACTTCGATCCGACGGGGATACCTCGACCGAGCTCCGCCGTCGTTGTACCAATCAGGCAGAACACCCAGCTCGCGATGAGAAGTTCACGCCACGAAGCTAAGACCTCGACCGACCTCTTAGCCTCGTTGAAGGTCGGAATACATCTCCGACCACCTGACCAGCTCTCCACGCGGTCAGGGACTATCAAGGTCGAGCAATCCCAAAGTCTTTATTACTTAGACAGAAAAACAAAGTATAGAAGTCTTTAACACTTAGACAAAAAACAGTATAACAAATGCATTAACATCACACACAATTAAAACCATGCAAACAATACCAGCAGATAAACAAAGGTACATTAAAGCGGGCAGAAACCCAGTGTACAAATATTACAATCAAAGATCAAAAAGTCCCTGGCACGCAGGCCGGGCAGAAATATCACAATAAATAAAAATGGCTCGAAGGCCGAACAAAACAGGAAAGAGAATCCTACTCAGCGGCGGTCCCTTCAGGCTGCTCGGGATCATGGACCTCGTCGTCTCTCATCGGTTGCACAATCTGACTGTCGACCACCTCGTAGTCGGGGTCAATCCCCTCGGTCGAAAAGTCGGGGTTGAGGACCCGAAGCTGCTCCACCACGTTCTTGAAACCTATGCCCGCGACCGCAAGATTGTCTTCCTCGGCTTCCCGGAGTTTCGCTATCAGCGCTGCCCGCGAAGTCAGCAACCTATCCTCCTCGGTTTCCTCCTCCGCGGGGCGGACAGCCTCCTCCAATTCAGCGTTCCTCACCAGGAGGCGATCCCTTTCCTCCTCGACACCGGCAAGGCGTTTCTGTTCCTCTTCGGCACTCTTCAACTTTTCCTCCAATTTCTGTTGAAGCTCGAGCTGGGCCTGGTTCTGGCTTTTGCAGTCAGCCAGCTCCTTACCCACCTTCTCCATTTCGGACGAGATGGATTGAAAAATCTCTCACAACCTGTTCAACTCACTTGCAGGGCACGCCTCGTCGTTCAGAACCAAGGCGGCCGCGCAAACCCGCATCACGGCAGACACGTCCTCCACCAGCATCCTTCGTCGAGAAGCCTTGTCGACGCTTAAGATGGCCTGAGTTTCGGGGCCACCCACGCACAGCAAATTGTTCCCCGTAAAGAAGTTCGGTCTTGTGTGACAAGGCGGGAGCACAAATTTCACGGCAGGGGGACTCTTGTGCTCGGTAAGGTCGATGTTCATCGTGTCTGCAAGCCTTCGCCTCTTCGGAGAGCTCTGGGGGCTGAGAGAATCACTACCCTGGTGAGAGCCAGAGGAAACCCTGGGTGTCGGGGTGGGAGTGGGCTCCTACACTCGGAGCTGATCGACGCGACTCTTACCTCCTTTCTTCGCGGCACTGTTAGCCTTCAGCTTCTTGAAGCGCTCCTCAGCATTCGACATCTTTCCTGCAAAAAGAAAAATAAACATGTCAGTAATCCGGAGGTCAAAGAAAGAGTAAGTCAAACAGAATGGCACCACCTAGCAGCTCGAGAGCATCCTCATCGGAGAACGTCTCAAGGAGGGCCCTCGTATTGATTAGACGATGTTTCGTCAACACCCGCCCGTCGTCCCCCTGGACGAATTCCCCGTCCATCGTCACGAACTTGCCCATATTGAAACTGTTGATGAAGGCAACTATCTGCTCGTAGGCCAAGCGATCCCCCTCGTCGAGACGGCTAGGCCTGACTTTGTAGCTGTCTGTCCCGTACTCGAAAGCTCGGATGAAAGCGAGGGAGTTGGGGTGAAGTTGTGAAGGCGCCAGGCGCAACCAAACGAAAACAGCCTGTTGAAAATCTGTAAAGGGTAGACGCCACCCCGACTTGTCGAACATGAACTCGTAAAGAGGGAACCTCATCCCTCGGTACGTTGAGCATATGCGATGGTGGGCTTAAGGTCGGAACACCTTCCACGACTTTGAGGAACCCACCACTTGATGCTCGATGGCTCATCGCTGGCCCACTCCTCGAGGGGGCGTTCCTCGACCCTAGCAATTGGCGCCATTGGAGAGTCAGGTTGGTCGTCGACGTCCAAAGATCCCTCAGCCACAGGCAATACGTCCATCTACCTGAAAAGCAGAAGGAAATGGTGAATTCGATGACCCGTATCAAATCCACCCCTCCACCGCTGATCAAGTGAAAGGGTGAGGAGGGAATGTCGGGGAACACGAACCCGCGACCATCCCTGATCCCGCGGGGAGCGAGGTTGGGCGGGACCCCGAGATATTCGACCCATGTCCCCGAGACAAACTTTAGTTCCCCCGGGGATCCCGTCCTTATTCCCCGGGACATTCGACAAACGAACTAAGAAACGTTCATCTCAGGACCCTGGGATATTCTTCATGTCCTCGGGGACTTCATCATCTCTCCCTGCGAGATTCAACGACTAAACTATGAAATTCCGCCGTTTTCGCCGGATATTTCACGAATTCCATGGGAACTTCACCAGTTCACCACAGGATTCGCCCTACAAATGCAAAGAGGAAAAAGAAGAAAGAAACTTACTTGAAATACATTTTTTAGGTTTCCGGCACGGCGATCGTCGGTGGAGAACGGCGGAGAACGGTGGAAGGTAGCGGCGGAAGAACGGAGAAGAAGAGAGAGAGAGTCTGAGAGGAAAAGAGCAAAAGGTGCAAATGAAACGAGGTGAGGCCTATTTATAGGATCCTCACGGAATTCGAAGAGTCTAGACTACTAGAGTACACTACCCTAGCCTAGCCGCCCTAGGCAATGATGGCGTCTGACACGTGGCGTACATGCGACTGTTCGCTCCCTAACATGCGTCTCTCCATTTGCTCTAACACCAGAGATCAAACTTCTCGCATCCCCGACAAGTCGACCATCCGCGAACTACCACGCTCGAGTCCACCCCCGCTGCTCTCTCCGACGATACGACCAGTGGATCCCGAACAAGTTCCCCTCTTCGCGGTCACGCGATCAATACTTCCCCGACAGGCTTGTTGGCCCTTAAGTCATTGCTCCGACACTTCGGAGCAACGACTTGGGGGGCTCCTGTTCTGGACTGGGCCCGGGTATGCCCCTCAGTCGAGAAGGCCCAACCCACTTGACATGAGATGACCCAACAAGGACCTCTTTACAAGACCACTGTCGGGCACATACGCGCCCCAACAACGTCGGGCACGTGCCACACCTGTACATGGTCGGGCTCAGCAAAGTTCGTCGAGCACAGACATCGATCCCCCCGGTCTCGCCTATCCTCGATGCTCATGTGCTCCTCCCCGCGAGGAGCCATCTCCGTCCACAAGCAAGTCCTCCCCGCGAGGACACGTCTCTCCCCGACACGCAAGACTCCTCCCCGCGAGGACACATTCTCATATAACCGCCCCACTCCCGATGGAATTAGTCTGCCCTAATTCTGGAGATTTAGGAGCGGTTACCCCAGGGCGAAGACCACGTGTTGGTCTTCACTACGCCACGTAAGCCCTGGCAGTTACTTGGATTGGGCCTGGCAATTCAGCCCAATGCAAGTAACCGTTGGCCCCGCGCTGGGGGCTCTCTATAAATACCCTCTCACTTGAGAGGGTCAGGTTACACGTTCACTTTTACTCTCATCTCTGTACTTGCTATTCTCTGACAGTTACCTTACTTGAGCGTCGGAGTACCTTGCAGGTACACCCCCCCCCCCCCCCCCGGCGTCTTTCAACCGCACCGGAGCTGAAGTCCAGACGACGTTGTTGGCCACCAGAAACTGTCTGATCCAGGTACGATCAATTAAGTTTAATAAATGTGTCACATATTTTTATACCATAAAAAGTGTCACAATTTATAACAACATCAAAATGAATCTAATATTTATTGATGTCTAAAGCAAACTTTAAAACAATATCTTGACAAAAATAATGTTTAATGCTAATAATAATAAAATTTATTTTTAACTAGTATTTTTTGGTATAAAATATTTTAATTTAATATATTAATTAATACCTTTTTACACTTGTATTTCTTTACCTATGATACTTGGATTTAATTCTTTATAAGAAAAAACTTATCATTTCTTTAATAATAAGTTGTTAAATACATATTTATATATTAATAAAAATACAATGTTATTAAATCATTGATAATTGAAAATAAATATGAAATAGTATGAATTCTAATTCACGAAATTTCAATCGATAACTACTTAACATAAAAATGTAAAAGTTAATAAAAAGTTGAATCACCGTGCCAAGCCATGAATATCTCATTAATATGTCTTTTAACTAAATTAACATTAGAGTTTACAAAATAATCATCGTTTTCTTATATCATGGCTTTAAGCTATTTTGAGTGGAATCCAAATCCAAATCCAAATCCAAATCCAACCAATGTACTATCAAACTCCATTAACAACCTAGTGCCCTATAAGCTATTACAGCTAAACTTCTACTTCAAGAAACTACTTTAGGAAAGTGTATCTTCTTTTCCACCGTTTCAAAATCATATCTCCAACTTTAAAATAATAAAAGTACTTGTACTATCGAACCGTTTCCTTTTAAAATAAAAAAAGCTTAATGGTGACGCGCGGTTGAAAAGTCGCTTACTTGGCGATCCAATCCAAAACCCAAAGTGGGACCCACATACAGAACAGAATTACTAATCTTATCTTAAATTATCCTCGCGCCAAATTCAACTAAATCAAAAACCGATTACAACTAACAAAAAAAATCATTCACGATCCCCAATGCCTTATCCCCAATTTATCTCCATTACCCATAAATATCAATTAATAATATTTCATTACTGTATATAAATTCCTAAACTCAAATTCCAATTCTATCACTTTTTCACATTTCACAACTTCAAAATCTCTCTCTCTCTCTCTCTCTCTCTCTCTCTCTCTCTCTAAAACATGGTGGCTTCGTCGCAAAAGATACTCGTAACCGGGGGCGCCGGTTTCATCGGCACTCACACGGTGGTTCAGCTTCTCAATAACGGCTTCAACGTGTCCATCATTGATAATTTCGATAATTCTGTTATGGAAGCAGTAGACCGCGTCCGTGAAGTTGTTGGTTCTAACCTCTCTCAGAATCTTGAATTCACTCTGGTTCGTTTCGTTCTCGTTTCTTTCATCTTCGTTTCAGTTTCTTTAGTATATTAAGTTGCGAATTTAAGAAACGTTTCAATTTCAGGGAGATCTCAGGAATAAAGATGATTTGGAGAAACTCTTCTCGAAATCTAAGTAAGAACGGAAAAGATTACTGTTAATTATGTTGCAATTGATGCGATTAAATGATTCGTTATTGGATTATTGATTTTAAGTAAGAACGGAAAAGATTACTGTTGATTATGTTGCGATTGAGAAGATTATAGGATTATTTAGTGGATTATTGATTTTAAGTAAGAACGTAGAAGATTACTGTTAATTATGTTGCGATTGAGAAGATTATATGATCAGTTAGTGGATTCTTGATTTTAAGTGAGAACGGAAAAGATTACTGTTAATTATGTTGAGATTGATAAGATTATATGATTAGTTAGTGGATTCTTGATTTTAAGTATGGACGGAAAAGATTACTGTTAATTATTTTTGATTGAGAAGATTATATGATTAGTTAGTGGATTATTGATTTTAAGTAAGAACGGAAAAGATTACTGTTAATTATGTTGCGATTGATAAGATTATATGATTAGTTAGTGGTTTATTGAATTTAATTATTTCTTGATGAAATAGATTTGATGCTGTGATTCACTTTGCTGGACTTAAAGCTGTTGGTGAAAGTGTTGAAAATCCTCGTCGTTATTTCGATAATAATCTTGTTGGAACTATCAATCTCTATGAAGTTATGGCCAAGTATAATTGTAAAAAGGTTCGATTCTTGTATTTTATTTTGTCATATTTTACCCTATTTTACATGTTCATGGTTCATTCCATTATTGAGACAAAAAGTATCGTATGTGATTCTGTTTTCCTTGTGTTTAAAGCAAGGAATAAAAGTCTCACAGGTGTAAATTTTATTTTAGTTAAATCTAAAAATTACTTTCAGAGTCAAAAGCTATCAAATATGTTAAATTAGTTTCACACATTTAGAACTAATTCTAGCTTTTTCAAAAGTGGGACCAAAAATAAACTTGCATTTTAACTTGATCAAATTGAATTTAAAATGTAATTTAAATCTAATTAGTTTGATTTTCATTCGAACTGTCAAGATCGCAAAGATTGCGACATCTTAAAAATTAGTAATGCGGTGTGCGCTGAATGTTTAGGTTCCGTGCAGTTATGCGTTCTAATATTTGTGAATGATTATGATTGGATGGAAGTTGATTTTGTGAAGTTAAAATATGAGCCGTCTTAGTTTACATATAACAGCAGAGATATCTTGATTACATGATTGGCCTAACATGTGTGTGCTTCTTCACAGATGGTTTTCTCGTCATCTGCAACTGTTTATGGCCAACCTGAAAAGATACCCTGTGTGGAGGATTTCAAGCTACAAGCCATGAACCCTTACGGACGGACCAAGGTAACCATTTACTTGTTGGGGTTACTTCTATTTTTTTCTTCTTTGTTTTCCCTTTTGATGGTTTTGACCTGGTAGTATTCAGTTTAGTAATTATTCTAATTTTTTATAAGTATCAGCTCACTGAATTACAGTTACTTCTTTTTGGATTCTAATGATTTGTCTTTGTTTTTTTTCTCCGACACTTCACATTGCAGCTTTTCCTCGAGGAAATTGCGCGAGATATTCAGAAAGCTGAGCCAGAATGGAAAATCATTTTACTGAGATACTTCAATCCAGTTGGGGCACATGAAAGTGGTAAACTCGGTGAAGATCCCAGGGGCATCCCAAATAATCTCATGCCTTATATACAGCAAGTAGCCGTTGGAAGATTGCCCGAGCTCAATGTATATGGTCATGATTATCCTACAAGGGATGGCTCTGCGGTACGCACAAGTCACACATATACTGCAATTATTTCTTTACGCCACCATATATCAATGACACTTTAAAAAAATCTTACATTAGAGAAACGAAAAAAAAAAAGGCATTTCAAATCTAGGTTAGAAAATTTATAGAGTATGCATCAGTGATTGTTTTGTCTGTCCATGAATTTTTTACTACTGCAAAAATGCTAACCCTCTTTCTTTTTTTAAAAATAAAATAAGATACGGGACTATATCCATGTGATGGACTTAGCAGATGGTCACATTGCTGCCCTGAGAAAGCTTTTCACATCGGAAAACATTGGTGAGTTGTTCTTTATCTCCCCTTGTTTACCAGTACGAATAAACTTGTTTTTATCAGTAAGATTGTTACGTTAGGCATGTATTGGAATTGCAACATAATTGTAGGAAGTTTTAAGTGTATTTGCATTTGTAGATTGATTGTCTTGCATCTATGTATGAAAATAAAATGGGACAAATTGGTTTTCAGGTTGTACTGCTTACAATTTGGGAACTGGTCGTGGTTCATCTGTGCTTGAAATGGTTGCTGCATTTGAGAAAGCTTCTGGCAAGGTAATCAATCATGTATCTTAATGATATAAAAGTATATTTATGCGCAGTAATGCATATAATGCATGAAGGTTTCTCTTTTTTACATTGAATATTATATCTTCAGAAAATTGCATTGAAATTGTGTCCAAGAAGGCCAGGAGATGCTACAGAGGTTTATGCATCTACAGAGAAAGCTGAGAAAGAACTTGGTTGGAAGTAAGTACTTAATTTCAGCGTTTATGGTTAAGTTTAATTCTTAATCATTGAGGTTTTAAGTTGGCACACTATGCTTCATTGTACTTGATATCTGATAAATAACTTTTGATTTTACTCTGTAATTCTTGTTTAGTTATTAATAATTTGGAGCTTTTGTTCAGGGCCAAATACGGTGTAGAGGAAATGTGCAGGGACCAGTGGAATTGGGCAAAGAACAACCCGTGGGGTTACTCAGGAAAGCCTTGAATCAGCTTGACAAATATACTACACATATGCCAATATTTTATGTACAAATAGGCCTCCCATTGTTAAAGAATACTTGTTGCCTGTTTAGGCAAATATTAATCTGGAGAACAAAGTTGTCTGCTTTTTCAAAAATAAGAAAAGGCTAGACATTCGATCATAAAAAAATAATGATAATCTTGTTTACAAAAGAAATAGTCTTGTTTACAAATGATAAGTTGTATGCTTTTACAAAAGAAGTAATAACAACTAGCTTGACATATAAACGAGTATTATCTTGAGTCTGATGATTTGTTTGCTTTTGAAGTAAAAGATACTACTATTTGAAACTGAAGTGATAATGTGATAAGTTTATGGGTTCAATTGGCCAAGTGCTGTTAAATCAGAATTAATGCTATGCTATCTTTTAAAGTGACCTTGTTTGCTGGGAAAAATATTAAAAGTGGAGACGGATAATTCTCCCAGTCCTATGACGTATGAATTCCAAAACCTTGGCATCTTAGTATCTAGAAAATCAAATCCACACAACACCGATTTTTGCTGCAATATTATACTGAAAAATCAATAGTAAGTCATAACATTATCAAATTCCCGTTCTTTGGTCGCGATCAAGGTCCAATATCCAACCCCATCGTGTTTCAAAATGAAATAATTGTTAAGAGAATCTTCTGCCTCTCATTCCCATACTGTCATCGTGACTAGGTCACGTGAGATGCGAGAACAAACGCCATCCTACCCTCGAGTCTTGGAAAGTACTAATTTCGAGATATTCTTTTAACTACAGAGTCGTTTGAGATTGTTTTTGTTATTGTTTTTATATCTACTAATATGATATCTGTGCGTTCGTACAAGTGCACGTCGGTAACGCGCATTTGTTCTTAAAATGTATTTGTTTAAAATGTATTTGTTTATATAATGTATTTTTTTTCGTCCCCATACCTGCAGTTGAAAAAAATCCTCGTACCCGAGCTCATACCCGTTTGGGTATCAAAATTGACACCCGTCCCCGTATCCTATGGTTATATAAGTGTCCGTACCCGTTACCCGCATTTTTAATGAAATTAAATATATCAAGTATAAAATATCATACTATTTTAAGTTTTTGAAAATATTAAAAAGTTTTTAAAATTTTTTATTGTTGAATTATAAAATAAATGATCTGTAGTAGTTTAAAATTAATTTTTTTTATAAATTTTATAAACATTTATTTTTATATAATAATATAAATTAAAATATATAAATATATATTGTGCGGATATTGGACGGGCTGAGTACTAAGGTGCTCATACCCGAACTCATTTCCACTTATTTAAGTGGGTAATTATCCGAGGCCGTATCGTACCCATTTTTGCGGGTTTTTACCCTATCCATTGTGGATAATTTTGTGGGTACTCACTTGGGATGGGCTAAATTGCCATCCCTATATTTATTTATATTTAAAATGTGGAAAAAAAATAAAATATAATAAAAATTAGTAAATTTCTTATTTACTAAAAATTAATATGATACATGTGCGTTCACACGGGTACCCGTCGGTGACGCGAATTTGTTTTCATTTAAAATTTTGAAAAAAAATACAGTTAATAAAAATCAGTAAATATAAAAAAAATATATAATTTATATTTTTAGAAAAATAGAATTAATACCCACAGACATCAGTTGGTATATTTTATAAAAATATTTACTCAATGACTTAGTTTTATAAATATCAAATAATAACATAGTATTTGTAAATATTATTTTAATTTTATAAATAAATATTATTAATATTGATCCGGAATATTCGAACAGGTCCACGTATGCTGGTCGTCAGATGGGCAAGGTGCTCGGAATGTTGATGAGGAGAGGAGGGGGGTGTACCTGCAAGACACTCCGACGCTCAAGTAAGAATGAGGTCAGAGAAAAGGGGCAAGTACAAAGTGTATTCTTAGGATGAATATTTGATACCTGACCCTCTCGAATGAGAGGGTTTATATAATGTTCCCCAGGGCGTGGCCAACGGTCCTATTTTCAGGGCGAAATAACCGTTTTCCCGAAGAATAGGTAACTGCCCAAACTAGCCGTTATGACGAGCAGGATGCCCAAACTAGCCGTTATACCGGGCAGGAAGGTAGTTGCGGGCATCTGTTCGTCAGCTGTCGGGGAGTTGTAGTTCGTGCGTGACGGGCAATAATTTCAGGCAGGACTGAGCAGTCCGTGACCGGTTGTAGGGGCAAAAAGGGTACTTTTGTCCCCTTAATGGACTGGATCCAAGCGTCTGGGTCGTTACTGTAGTAATCATGGATTGGGCCGCGCATGGCCGTTGGCCCAGTCCAAAACAGTAGCCCCCAAAGTCGTTATTTCCGAGCGTGGAGGTGATGACTTAAGGATAACGTACAGTCCCGGGGAAGTGGAGTGTTTTGCTCGTTGGCTGTGGATGCCCGCGGTTTCTATTGCCCGTTGTGGCTGTTGGTCGTGGTCGTTAAGCGTTGCCCGTTACAGATGGATACCAACAGTCTAGTGGAATATGAAACGATATGGGGGTTGCCACGTGTGTGTTGGAACTTGTGCCGCTGCCGCTTAGGCAATGATGGCTAGCGGGTAGTCATCATGACCTATGTGCGCGTGGGGCTGCACGTGACCTCTTGTATAAATAAGAGGGAAAATTTTCATTATGAACTTTTCCTTCAATCTTCACCGAATTTCCTGCTCGCGAAATCTGCCTGTTGCATCCTTCGCCGTTTGAAGCTCCGAGCAACTTTTTTCAGTCCTCTATTTATAAGTAAGTTGTCTCTTTTCTTTGTTTTGCTTCTTATTGATGTTTATTTAGACATTGCATGCGGTTAGGTTAGATTTTAGGAGACTTAGGGTTGTATATGTGGTAGCCGCTGGTGGTGGATGATGGCTCCGCCGTCTCCACCGCCATTAGCCTGTTGTTACGCTATGTGTGAAGAGTCTGTCTGTGACGTCGTCGCGATGGTGACGTGCACTTGACCGTTCTAGCGTTGCGTTTCACGGAGTTGTGAGTTGAACGAAAACCTTGTGATCTTGCTTTGGAGAAGTTCTTCGTGTGATAGGAGAGTTCCGGGCATTGTCTCGCGGGGAGACTTTTTCGTAGTGTTGTCAGGGCTTAGGTCGGGGACGTCGTCCTCAGCCCTTAGCGCGCCCTTTCACTTGTTCAGTGGTGGAAGGGTGGATTTGATTAGCTGTCGAATTCACTGTCTTTCTCTTCTTTTCAGGTGATGGCGACAGGGCCCCGTGGAGATATTGTATTAGATTCGTCCGAGGAGGAGTCTAGTTCCTCGGGGAGCAGTAGCACTCGGTCCTCGAGTGGGTCCACCGAGCAGGACCTGGACTATGAGCAAGAGGATGAACTGCTGGATGATGATCAGGAAGAGGTGCCTGAGGAGGAGGTATCCGAGGAGGGTGCAGCGGAGAATAACGCAGAGGAATGGGAGGTGGCGGAACCCTCTGAGCATGCGTCTGAATTTGCGACCTACATAGGGGATTGTTTCCAGACGGTGGGAGATGACGGGGACTGGAGAGTCCATTTCCCCACTGCTGACGAGCGCGTCTGCACGAATTATGGGGAGCGCTTTACGATGTACGAATATGTTTTCAAAGAGCTGGGCTTGAGGCTTCCATTCACGGATTTCCAGCAGTCTATCTTCTTACATCTTCGGTTGGCCCCCACTCAGCTCTATCCCAACTCATTAGCCTTCCTGCGAGCATTCGAGTTAGTGTGCGAGCACCTGCAAATAGGGGCGACCATTCCCTTCTTCTTCACCGTCTTCCACCTCCAACGACAGACTTCTGGGAGGAGTTACGGTTGGGTCTCTCTGAAGCAGTCGCGCAAGCTGTTCAAACCTTTCTCTGAGTCCATACGGACATTTAAGACGAGGTACTTCGTCGTGGAGCCCGTGTCGGAGGCTGCCCAGGATAATACATTCTGCTGGGAGATTGAGGTGGACGAGAACGGCGAAGATAGGATTAACGAGGAGGGGAAATACATCGGGCGGAGGTTGTTGAAATATCCCTTCCATTGGACCGGGGAGCATTTTACGAAGCCCCCGAAAGACTATGTTTTTGAGCCTGCGAATTTGGACGAGGGGGATGCTGCTTCATATGGAAGGTTGTTGCAGTACGTGAACTCGTTCCGGATGGCCGAGTGCATCACGAAGAAGAAGGAGGCGATCCTCGAGGCCGATGGTAGCCAACGGGTGGAGGCTCGTTTTATTAATGTTAGGGCACTGCTGGGGTGCAAAACTTACAGAGATGCCATGGATCTGCTCGGTATTTAACCTTAACATATTACTTTGCATTGCTCATTATTTTCTATTGTCTGACGCCTGTTTTTGTCTTTTGCAGCCACTATGCCTTCAGTCCACGAAAGGATGGTGAGGAACGTGGCCGTGCGGAAACAAGCTGCTGCAGCTGCTATTGCTAAGGTTCGTCCTTCCCCTGCCCGTGTGGTTGGTCCTTCCCAGCCTCCTCAGGGGAATGCATCTTCGTCCAATGTTCAACGGTCTCCAATGCCCCTGGCGACCAGGTCTAAGCGTCCAAGGAACGAGGCAGTGGATCTGGGGAAGGCGCTATAGAAAGCGAAATTCGAGCTGCCTCCTTGTGTACTGGATAAGAGGTTCTTTAAAGGGACCTCTTTGGTGATTCCTCACGCTGATTCTCTGCATCTGCAAAGCCTGGACCGTCCGAGCAAGAGGGCGCTGGTGGCCCAGGATGCCTCTGCGGTGGTCAGGCTGCTGGAGATGGCGGCCACCTATGCCGAGGGGGACACGGCCACTAAGAGTTAGTTGACTATTGCCCGACGGAAGGTGACCGCCCTTGAGGAGAACTTGAGGAATGCCAGGGAGGAAGCTAAGGTTGCCAAGGAGGCGAAGGAAAAGGAGGGCGAGGAGGTTGCCCGGTTGAAGGGGGAGATGGTTACACTCGAGGCTGAGAAAAAGGCCGCTGAGGATTTGGTCGCGCAACTGCAGGCGGCCAATGCTCATGGCGAAGAGGAGCCTGAGGACGTGAAGATGCTGAAGACAGGGTCAGAGTTAGTTGCTCGACTGGTGGTGGCTGAGGATGACAACGTAGTGCTCGGCGAGGAATCCTTCAAGAACGCAGTGTCTCAGCTTTAGGTTTTGAATCCTGGTGTTGATTTGGTGACCGAAGGCACCAATTTCCTGGCGTACGTTAAAGACGGGCAAATCGTGATGCCAGAGTCTATCCTCGCCGGCCAAGCTAGAACCTAGACTTCTCCGCCCAATGATGAACGAGTCGAAGACACCGAGGAATGATGTTTGCAGATGATGTTGTTTTGTCGGCATGCGTGCCATGTAGTTTGTTGTAATTTTATTTGATTTGGGGGGCGTGCCCCCCCCCCCCTTTTTATGTAATTCGTACAATCTTTGGCCCTTGTGGCCTTTTTTACTTTATGTCCGGTTTATGTTGGCCGGTTTTGTTACTTATGTCATTAGCGGTGCATGTATGACTGCCCGTCGGAGGGTGTGTCTGTCAACAGAGCTTTCTTTTGAAAGATTGCTCATTGTGTGTGAATTCGCTAGTGTGGAGAACTGGTAGAATAGTCGGGGAAGGTCCTGGCGAGGTTGCGGATCTCAGGTCGCGATTGAGGCCTGAGGTCGCAGCGTGAACGTCCCATCGCGAGCTAGGGTTCTGCCAATCGTGGTACTGGGGCGAAGGCGATGCTCGATTGAGGACCGCCGACGAGCAGAGCTCCGACTCATTTACTTGAGCGGGATTCCACTTTGTGCGTATGCGTTGTTTGTACCTGAACGAGCATTATGACCGTTAGGTGGTCCTTTGACGCGAGGAAGCCTATTGTGACTTTAGCTGTAGTACTGCGTAAGTTTTTCAGCGTTCCATGGTCGAGGGATTTCATCCCCGTTGAGGGTCTCGAGGAAGTAGGCATCATTCTCCGTTCTGGCACGGACTCTGTACTGCCCTTCCCAGTTGGCTGCTAGTTTGCCCTCGCGAGAGTCCTTGTGGTTTCTTCGCAGGACAAGGCTGCCCACATCGAACTCTCGTCGTAAGACTTTAGCGTTGTGCCTGATTGCTATTTTTTGCTTAAGAGATGCTTCGCGGAGGGCTGCTCCTGTTCGGATTTCCTCGACAAGGTTGAGCTCCTCTCTTATTGCTTTGTCATTCATTTCCTCGTCTAGAGGTGATTCGGTCCTCCTGGACGGTACGTGAATTTCAATGGGTATAACGGCCTCCGTGCCATATGCTAAGCGGAAAGGTGTTTCCCCGGTGGTAGACTGAGGAGTGGTGCGGTACGCCCATAAGACGCTGTGGAGCTCCTCGACCCGGGCTTTCTTTGTTTCATCCAGTCTTCGCTTGAGGCCACGAAGAATGACACGATTGGCCGCTTCTGCCTGCCCGTTGGTCTGGGGATGTTCTACAGATGCGAAATGTTGCTTTGTTCCGAGATGGGCGACAAAGTCTCGGAACTTCTTGTCCGTGAACTGCGTTCCATTGTCTGTGACAATTGCTTGGGGAATCCCAAAACGGGCAAGGATATTCCGCTTGTAGAAGCGTAGAATATTAAGTGCTGTTATCTTTGCTAAGGCTTCTGCTTCTATCCACTTTGTGAAATAGTCTACGCCTACTATCAGGTATTTGTTTTGGCTGGATCCCGTCACGAAGGGTCCTAGGATGTCTAGGCCCCACCAGGCGAATGGCCACGGGGAGGTCATGCTTTTCAGTTCGTTAGGTGGAGCTAGGTACATATTCCCGTGCCGTTGGCATTTGTCGCATCTCTTCACATGCTCCTTGGCATCGTGCTGCATGGTTGGCCAATAATACCCTGCTCGGAGGGCCTTGCGGGCAAGGGACCTTCCTCCTAGGTGCTGGGCGTTAATGCCTTAGTGGATTTCTTGTAATACGTGAGGGACAACTTCCTCCTCTATGCATTTGAGCAGTGGGATGGAGAAGCCTCGTCGATAGAGTTTGTTTTCAAGGATGACGTACGAGCAAGCTCTTCGTCTGATGGTGCTGGCTTCCTTGGGGTCATCCGGAAGCTCATCCTTGGTGAGGTAGTTGTACACGGGTGTCATCCAGCAATCGTTGTCCCCAATCGCGTGTACATGTAGGGTCGAGGGTCCCTTATCGATGCTGGACCGGGGAAGTATCTCTTGGATGACTGGCCTGTTTCCGCCTTTTCTCTTAGTGCTTGCCAGTTTGGATAAGATGTCTGCTCGCACGTTGTGTTCGCGTGGAACATGTCTCACTTCTACCGTTCTGAACCTCGCCATTTTTCCTTTGACCAGGGTTAGGTATTCAGAGAGACTGTCGTTTTTGGTCTGATATTCTCCTGATATCTGGAGGGCTACGAGCTGAGAGTCCGTGCAGATGATGATTTCTTCAGCCCTTAGGTCTTCGGCTATGCGCAAACCGGCAGGAAGGCTTCATACTCGGCCTGGTTGTTCGACGTGGGAAAGGACAATGTGAGAGAAGCCTCGACTATGGTCCCTTCGTCGTTCTCCAAAATTACCCCTGCCCCGCTGCCGGTCGAGCTGGATGCTCCGTCTACGTAGATGGTCCATCTGTTTGCTATGTGGACCGGGGAGTCTGAGAACGTCATTTCAGCTACGAAATCGGCCAGAGCTTGGGCCTTAAGATCTTTCCTGCTTTCATACTGGATGTCGAACTCGGACAGTTCCAATGACCATTTGAGCATTCTGCCCGCCATGTCTGGTCGTCCCAGTAATTGCTTTATGGGCTGATCTGTTCTTACCACGATCGTGTGAGCCAAGAAATAGTGTCTCAGCCGTCTGGCAGCGTTGACAAGGGCCAATGCTACCTTCTCTATCTTTTGATATCGCAACTCTGGGTCTTGCAATTATTTGCTCGTGAAGTATATTGGCTTTTGTCCGCTAGGATTCTCGCGAATGAGGCCGACGCTAACGGCCTCGGCAGTGACGGCGAGGTATAGGAACAAGACTTCCCCAGTATCTGGTCATGATAATACGGGCGGTTTCGACAGAGCTTGCTTCAAGTGAAGGAGAGATGTTTCACATTCCTCGGTCCATTCAAACGCTGCTTCTTTCCGCAAGAGCTTGAAGAAAGGAAGGGCGTGTTGGGCAGATTTTGCCACGAAGCGGGACAACGAAGTAAGCACCCCGTTGAGGGATTGGATGTTCTTCTTAGACGTGGGCATTGGGAACTCAGAGAATGCCCGACACTTGTCGGGGTTAGCTTTGATTCCTCGCTCTGTCAGGTAGAAGCCAAGGAATTTACCTGCCCGTACACCAAACGTGCACTTCTCTGGGTTAAAACGCATTCGATACTTTCTTGCTTGCTCGAAGATTTTGCGAAGATGGGCGACATGATCTAGTTCCTCATGGGACTTGACGATCATATCGTCCATGTATACTTCGAGCATGTCGCCTATTTGTCCTTGGAAGACTCTGTTCATCATTCGTTGGTACGTAGCGCCGGCGTTCTTCAGCCCGAAGGGCATTACGTTGTAGTAATAGTTGCCCGATTTGGTCATGAAGGCCGTGTAAGTTTTATCGCTCGCGGCCATTGGGATTTTATTGTAGTCCGAGTAGGCGTCGAGGAACGATAAAAGCTTAAAACCTGCTGAGTTATCTACGAGCTTATCGATATTGGGGAGGGGGTAGGCGTCCTTCGGACAGGCCCTATTAACATCGGTATAGTCAACACACATCCTCCATTTGCCATTATTTTTTCTTACAAGTACAACGTTTGAGAGCCATGTAGTGTATTTGGCCTCAAAAATAAACCTAGCTTCTAGAAGGTCTTTGACAGCTTTCTCCGCGGCTTCCATCTTTTCCGGGGACTGTTTCCTTCTGCGCTGGGCAACGACTTTGACGGCCGGATCAATTGTAAGCTGGTGGCAAGCGACGGATGGGTCCAATCCTGGCATTTCAGCAGCGCTCCATGCGAACAAGTCTGCGTTCTCCCGGAGGCATGCTTTTAGTTGTCTCCTGGCCAGGTCGGGGAGGTCTGCTCCGATCTTTACTCCCCGTTGGGGGTCTTCTCCGAACGGAACGATCTCGAAGTTGCCATTTGGGACGGGGCGTAGGAGATGGCCGCTGTTGTTGGATTGGCTGCTCGAAGTCGTTGGGTCCTTGGCGTGATCTTCCTCGCTGAAACGGATGTCCAAGTCGATAGATTCGACCTGGGGGAGCGGTTTTGGCTGCTCGGAGCTGCTGGGCAGAGGGGAACGACCAGAAGCCCTTGGTCCTGCTGAGATGGTGCTTAGTCCTTTGGATGCTGCTTCAAAGCACCGACGGGCAGCTTCGATGTCGTCGTGGAGGGTGGCGACCATCCCCTTAGAAGTGTAGTACTTCATCTTGAGATGTACGGTGGAAGGTACAACAATCAACTCTGCCAGGGTTGGCGTTCCAAAAATGCACTGGTATAGGGACGGGCATTCAATTACCAGAAACTGTGCTTTAATTGCTCGGGTTGTCTCTCCTGAACCAAAGGTTACGATGAGCTCTACGTAACCCCGGGGCTTTGTCACCGCTTCGTTGAATCCTTGCAGGTCGGATCCAACGTATGGAGTAAGGTGAGAGTCATTCAGCTGCAACATTTTGAACAGGTGGTTGTACATTATATCAACCGAGCTGCCCTGGTCCACGAGTATTCTGCGAACGTCGAAGTTCGCCATCTTTGCTCGGATAAGCAGCGGAATGCTTGAGTTCGGTGCTCCGCCGAGGAGCTCTTCCTTGTAGAAGGAAATAGGAACGGATCCTTTGTGAGTGGTGTCCAGCGTAGTGACTTCATTGGAGTTTTTGCTGATCAATTGATCGAATCTCCTCTTGACGGAACCGACCGTGATTTTGTTGAATCCACCACCAGAAATGACCATGGCTGACGGGAAGGCCTCCCACGGGCTGTGAGCAGCGAGGTACGTGGAGACGGACAGACTATCAGGGATGCGGAAGTCCTCTGGCCGAGTTATGGACATAGCGACATGTACGTTGGTGTCATCAGAGGGCGGAGTCTCTTCTGCAACCTTTTTGTTCTCCTGGGTTTCCTGTCGGGGAGCATCTTTCTTTTTCGCGAACTGCTTCAGGTGGCCGTCGCGAATAAGGATCTCTATTGCATCTCTGAGGTGGATGCATTCTTCCGTCATATGACCGTGACTCTTGTGGAAGTGGAAATACTTGGATTTGTATAAACCCAGTCTGGCCGGCAGCTGTTTGGGGAAACGGGCTCCCGCTTGCTTGAATTCCGAGTTGGCACACTCGGAAAAAATTTTCTCCCTCGAGGCAGTGAGGGGGGTATAGTCATGGAACCGCCCAGAAGGTCCCTTCTGCTCGCGTGCATCGCGAGGCCGATCGTCGCGTCTTTTATCTCCTCGGCAGGATGTCGAGGTTTCTTCAGCTCTGGACGAGCGAGCACCTTCATGGTGTCGAGAGGCCCAGACAAAGTGTGCAGCAACCTTCTCCTCGTACTTTATATGCGACTGGGCTTGGAGGAGAAGGGCGTTAAGGTTCCTCGGTGGATCGAGGCTGATGGCTTTCGTGAAGTCTGAGCCAGGACGTAATCCCTGCTCGAGCAGGAATTTCTTCATGTCGTCGGTTGTTGGCACTTGGACGGCCTCCTTGTTGAACCGTTCAATGTAAGCCCGAAGAGGCTCATCTCTTCCCTGTACGACAGCTCCGAGGGACGCCTCGGTCTTTAGATGGCGTCGCGATGCAGTAAAGTGACGGGAGAAAATCCTCCCCAGCTGCCTCCAGGATGTAATGGATTCTTCTGGCAGTTGCTTGTACCATGTCATTGCTCCCTTACGGAGCGTGGTCGGGAACAGGCGGCATTTGATGGCTCCTCGCACCCCTCTGTAGTCCAAAAGAACATCTATGTTTTCTATGTGCTCGTCTGGGTCAGTGGTTCCATCGTAAGTCCCTAGAGACGGAGGCTTCTCTAGTCCTTTAGGGAGACGGGTGGCCAAGATCCTGCGGGACAACGGGCCGCGAGGCTCGTCGTCGCTGTCTGAACTTGGAGTTAAGGGTGACCGTTATCTGCGCTCGCGGCTGCGGTCTCTGCGAGGTGAGGGTGAACGTAGCCGGTCACGAGGTCTGACTGGTGGAGAATGCCTATCCTGCCTCGTTCTCTTGTGTCTCGGTGATGATCGATCTCGCGGGGAGATCTGGTCGCACTTGCGAATGTGTTGTGATTCAGGCTCATGCCTCGATATATGGTCTTCCCCACGCCTAGGTGGCGGGCTTCTTGATTTTCGATGCTTACTCTTTGGAGGAGAGGATCTTGGAAGAGATGCTTCCTCGAGAGCTCCTATTCTCTCTCCTTGCTGCAAGATAAGGAGGTTTGTGCGGTTGACAGCTTCCAAAAGAGCTGCAACGGCCAGGTCGGCGCTGGGAGGGCCAGGAATTGGTTGCTCACCCGACGGTAGCTGTTTGCCTCCTTGCTCGGCGGGAGGAGGAGTTGGAGACGCTGTAGCCCTGTCTCAAAGGAAACGGGGATCAGAAAGTAACAAAGAACTGCCGTCAACGTCCATTTTGTTGACGGGAATGAGAACCGTAACGTCAGCACCTTTTGCGGAGTTCTGAGCGGCCATATGTGGGCGGATCAAAGAAAGTATGTTTTGATCTTTTAGTTTCCGAAGAGGAAAGAAAGAAGGGGAGAACAAGGAGTTCCCACAGACGGCGCCACTGATCCGGAGTATTCGAACAGGTCCACGTATGTTGGTCGTCAGATGGGCAAGGTGCTCGGAATGTTGACGAGGAGAGGAGGGGGTGTACCTGCAAGGCACTCCGACGCTCAAGTAAGAATGAGGTCAGAGAAAAGGGGCAAGTACAAAGTGTATTCTTAGGATGCATATTTGATACCTGACCCTCTCGAATGAGAGGGTTTATATAATGTTCCCCAGCGCGTGGCCAACGGTCCTATTTTCAGGGCGAAATAACCGTTTTCCGGAAGAATGGGTAACTGCCCAAACTAGCCGTTATGACGGGCAGGATGCCCAAACTAGCCGTTATACCGGGCAGGAAGGTAGTTGCGGGCATCTGTTCGTCAGCTGTCGGGGAGTTGTAGTTCGTGCGTGACGGGCAATAATTCCGGGCAGGACTGAGCAGTCCGTGATCGGTTGTAGGGGCAAAAGGGTACTTTTGTCCCCTTAATGGACTGGATCCAAGCGTCTGGGCCGTTACTGTAGCAATCATGGATTGGGCCGCGCATGGCCATTGGCCCAGTCCAGAACAAATATAAATAAATATATTTTATGTAAGTATTATTACAAATATTTATTTCGTGCGATACTCATATCAGTACCCATGTGATCGCCCGAGTACTTATTTTTTTAAAATTAGAAATAATAAAAATTAATTAATACAAAAAATATAATTTATATTTAAAAAAAATCAATACCCGCAGGCATCGTTTGATATTTTTTATAAAAATATTTATGCAATGATTTAGTTTTATAAATATCAAATAATATCATAGTATTTGTAAATATTTTTTTTATTTAATAAATAAATATCATCAACATAAATAAATACATTTTATGTAAATATTATTACAAATATCTATTTTGTGGAATACTCACCCGTGTGTTCGCCCGGGTACTGATTAACCTACAACACTACCGTCCTAAAAAAAAAACTTTTTTTTTCTCTCAAAGTTTAAGACAAAATAATAAATTTAATTTTATTTATTTATTACTTAATAAAAATATAAATTATTTATAACTCTTTTGTTATAAACTTTTGAAACTCTATAATTAATGTCATATTAAAAAAAATTGAAACTCAATATCTCATATTAATTATAAATAATTATCCATCCATTCAATTTCTAACTCCATAAACAGTACATATTAAAAATTTTAAAACCTTAATCTTTTACTAATTAATATAAATATTTATCTTGCAATCAAAATTAGAGCATTTATTTCTTCTTATTATTATTATTTTCCAATGTCTGACAATTCAATATCCTATCTAATCTAATGATGTTTTTACTATTTAATGTATGTATCCCTCTCAATCTGAATGTTTATTTACACTTATATATATATATATATATATATATATATATATATATATATATATATATATATATATATATATATATATATATATTATGACATTAAAACAATTTTAAAACAATAAATTAAAACATTCTTATATATTAATGAGTATGACATTAAAACAATAAAAAAATTTATTATATTAAAACATTAAGATTTGATTAAAAAACCATTAAGACTTTCTTATATATTAATTCCTTTTTAAATGCGAGAATTTTGAAAACTGTTCATAAAAAGTATTAGTCATAATAACATCTAATAGAAAACAAAAAATATATTATATATATAAAAAAAATAGAATTCCTTAAAAAAATAATCATTATTTACCCAATAAATTACTCAATTAATGATAAGAATATAGTAAATTACTATTATTTAATATGATATTAAAACAATAGTTTGTTATAACTTTAAAACAATAAAGTACTATTATAATATCTATTTTTCTTTTTTAAATCAATGGAAAATATTTCATAAATCATTATTTTAATGGTATAAATTTCAATTAATGAAGAAAATTTGGTGCATAAATCAATTAATAATTAAATATAATTAATAATTAAATTAGAATTGAGATTTCAAATTTATTAGTGTTAATAGCACAATAAACATTTATCATTAATAATTATTTGAATATTAGAGTATAATTAATTAGTATTAATAGCATAATAAATATTTTTCAAAAATATTTTTATACTACCATTTTAATATAGAGTGATGTAACACAATTAACCTCCAAAAATAGTTGATATAATATTAAATTCTCATCTGCCACGATAAACTAATAATATTTTTTGGGTTATTAAGATAGTTTTGTAAGAGAATATATATATATATATATATATATATATATATATATATATATATATATATATATATATATATATATATATAATCATACTTTTAAAACTCACATATATTTTATTCATAATATTACATCATATATATTTAAACAAACATATTATAATTATCATTATTACTACTATTATTATTATTACAAATATTAAAAAAAAAAATCCTCTTTTTGATCCACATTCATCTTTCCTCCACCTCGAAGAGAACAAAGCCTTTCACCGACCGGTCAGTTTCAAAATTTCTAATAAGCCTCCCTGAATTCACCATGTTGCACATCTACTGTAATTGCTAATGTATAAACCATTGCCAAATTATGTATAAAGCTATATATAAACCTCACCCAACAGAGTCAATAATGTTCACCTGATGGTATAATTTATAAATCCAATTAGTTTGCACTCAAACGTTGTCACAAAATAGTGTTGAATTTGTAATTCTTACCTCAAAGTTACCAAGCTTGTATTGGTAAGCCATCTCCTCCCGGAGTTGAGCTTGCTCTTTCATTGCTTGTGCCTGCAAAATTATTGCACAAAAAGGTGAGAACAGAACCTGCATTGAGATTGCAGTGTCTGGTATAAACTAACCATTCCACTTTCCATTTCACGCTTCAAAATCATACATGCTTGCAACAACTCCTGTCTTCAGGTTCCATTTGAACAAAGTAGTCAGATGAATTAAAGTGTTCATTAAAAACCATACATGGCAATATGAGGGATGAATCAGGGAGATATAGCAACAAAGAGGACCTTCACCAAAAAATTGTGAAAATTTTAATAGACAGTAGAATTGTCCTTCAAAAACAAAGGTCAATAGTTCTTATTGTGAAACTCATACACATAATTAAAATTTTCAAACCTTCTCTAACTTAAATACCCTTATTAAAACCTCACCAAGTGCCAAAAGAAATAATTCAAATCAATAACAGTCATGAAATGCCAATCACCAAGGCCAACAATATAGCCAACCTTTCAAAATTTCTAATAAGCCTCCCTGAATTCAACATATTGCAGCATCTACTGCAATTGCTAATGTATAAACCATTGTCAAATTATGTATAAAGCTATGTATAAACCTCACCCAACAGAGTCAATAATGTTCACCTGATGGTATTGAATTTGTAATTCTTACCTCAAAGTCACCAAGCTTGTACTGGTAAGCCATCTCTTCCCGGAGTTGAGCTTGCTCTTTCATTGCTTGTGCCTGCAAAATTATTACACAAAAATGTGAGAACAGAACCCGCATTCAGATTGCATTGTCTGGTATAAACTAATCATTCACGCTTCAAAACCAACTCTTGTTTTCAGGTTCCATTTGAACAAAGTAGTCAGATGAATTAAAATGTTCATTAAAAACCATACATGGCAATATGAGGGATGAATCAGGGAGATATAGCAACAAAGAGGACCTTCACCAAAAAATTGTGAAAATTTTAATAGACAGTAGAATTGTCTTTCAAAAACAAAGGTCAATAGTTCTTATTGTGAAACTCATACACATAATTAAAATTTTCAAACCTTCTCTAATTTAAATACCCTTATTAAAACCTCACCAAGTGCCAAAAGAAATAATTCATATCAATAACAGTCGTGAAATGCCAATCACCAAGGCCAACAATATAGCCAACCTGAATATAAATAAACTAATAAATTTACCAGATTGTGAATTAGAAATATATTGATGCAGAGATATAATTAACACACAATGATTCCTTGGAACATAATCGCTAAAAATCATTCATTGCCTAGCAATATCAAGAGAAAACCTAAGAACAGTTGATGGGAACAAACCCAGAATTCATTCAATCTCAACCCTGAAAATCTAAGAAAACCTTGAAAACTCATCTCCAAAATCCAACCAATTTCCCCAACCTTCATAAAAAAAAGGTGAGTTATATTTGTATAAGTTTTATTTTTTCTACAAAAGAATAATAAGTTATTATCAAAAGTTAAGGTATAAAATACTAATTGTATGAAGTAATTATGATTTCTAACCGTGTTCTTCTTCTTCATTTTCAGACCTGGAAAAAATAAACTGAGATGACGTTAGTGATGGTTAGAGTTGAAAGAGTGAAAAGTAAAAATAAATGGGTATGGAAGTAGTTTTCTTTTTACCTTAATCATCTTTGAGATCAATATCACACCTCTGAACACTCTGAATAGTAGATCTGAAGGAAGAAGATTGAAATCTATAAGAAAAGAGAAAAACAAATGAAATAAAAATTAACAGTAGAAAAAACTAAAGGAAACAATAAAATACGATGGAAAGTGGTTCATACCTGATCAAAACAACCATCAGCATGGAGATCTCCTTCAGAGATGAACAAATCTGGTAACCTAACCTCAAAATCATCAAATCAACCACATAAACCCTAACTTCAAAATCAAAACCCTAACTTTCTAAGATAACCAAACAAAAATAAAAGAGAGGTAAAGATACATGAGGGATGTAAGGATTTCAAAACGATGTTCACCTACACAAATCAGAAGGAAATGAAATGGCTGTGAGAGGAGAAGAAGTGAAACCCTCTTTGTTGGAATTGGGTTCCAAGAAAGATGAATATTTTAGAGAAAGAAGAAGAAGAAGAAGAAGGAGAGAAAAGAGATTAGGGTTTAGAAAACTTTGTAAAATTTTATTATGAAGCTGTTATTCTAACAATGCTGTATCAAAATACAAAGTACAAAGCCCTTTATATAGGCTATCAAAGCCCAGGCCCAAAACTAACATTTCGACTAACCCTAGTCAATTCGACTGAATTCCTACCAGCTGTATTCGATTCTGTCGAATACAGCTAAATATACATCAATATACTATTCGACTGACTCTACAACATTTCGACCAAAACCTATAAAACCCTTCGACTTCGACAGACTAACATGAATTACTTCTAACACACCACCTAATTCATGTTTTCGAGACTTCTCATCCCAATGCTCTTCTTTAACTCGTCGAATCTGATTTTCTTCAAAGGTTTGGTAAGTATGTCAGCTAGTTGAACTTCAGTCTTACAATATTCAAGATCCAGCTTCCCTCTGTTTACTTGTTCCCTGAGAAAATGATACCTTCTTTCTATGTGTTTACTTCGACCATGACACATAGGACGATTGGCAAGATCAATGACTGACTTGTTGTCTACAAACAATTTCATCTTCCCAGGTTCCTTGATCTTGAGTTCTTCGAGCAACATATCTATCCATGCTGCCTGACATGCTGCATACGATGCAGCTACATACTCAGCTTCACATGATGACAAAGCTACAATGCTTTGTTTTCTCGAACTCCAAGATATTGGAGCTCCTTCGATCATGAAAATATAGCCTGCAGTACTTTTCTTCTCATCTTGGTCTCCACTGAAATCTGAATCAGTATAACCATATACCTCAGCATCTTTCGACTTGGACTTATTTCGACATGGCATCAGCACACCATGATCAATCGTACCCTTAATGTATCTCAGTACTCTCTTTACTGCAATGAGATGACATTCTTGGGGTTTCTCCATAAATCGACTTAACAATCCGACACTTTGACAAATGTCTGGCCTTGTATTGCAGAGATACCTCAAGGATCCAATAATTTATTTGTACAGTGTCGAACTTACAAACTCATCATCAGTTACCTTCTTCAACTTTGCTCCTGTCTCCAATGGAGTTGTTGCAGCTTTACAGTTAGTCATCTTGAACCTCTTCAAAATATCTTGAGCATACTTCTTCTGGTGCAGGAACACACCTTCAGCTGTGTCTTTAAATTCCATCCCTAAGAAATATGACAAATTCCCTAGGTCGGACATTTCGAACTCTTGCATTAGCTTCGACTTGACTTTTCTTATCTCAGCTTCATTTGCACCTGTAATCAGCAAATCATCAACATACAGGCATAAAATGATTCGACTATCATTGTCGACATCATTTACATAAACTCCATCCTCAGACACACACTTTGTGAACCCTGCTTCGATTAGGAAACTATCTATTCTCTTGTTCCAAGCCCTTGGGGCTTGCTTCAATCCATAGAGAGCTTTCCTCAATCTGTACACCTTCGACTCATGCCCTTTAATCTCAAATCCTGGTGGTTGACTGACATATACTTCTTCCTCCAAAGGTCCATTCAAAAATGCTGATTTTACATCCAACTGATGTATCTTCCATCTTCTATACGCTGCTGTCGAAACAACAATCCTGATTGTTTCCAACCTAGCCACTGGCGCATAGACTTTGTTGAAATCAACACCAGGTTTCTGCAGAAATCCTCTTGCCACTAGTCTTGCCTTATGCTTGACAATTTCACCATTTGGCCTTCGTTTCAGCTTGTAAACCCATTTCACATCAATAGGCTTCTTGCTGGCTATTTCGACAAGTTCCCAGGTATTGTTCTTCTCAATTGCCCTGAGTTCTTCCTTCATGGCTTCACACCAATTCGAATCATTCATGGCTTCATCCAAATTAATTGGTTCTGCTTCAGCCACCATCATTGCTTCTTCTATTAAGTCACCATCTGCATCGATTGCATTATCTGGAAATCTCTCATATCTAGCTAACCTTGTCGACTCAGCTCTTGTTCTAGTTGATCTACTTACATTCTGCTCAGGAGGTTCTTCATTTCGACTTGTCGTGGCCTCAGTTTGTTGGTCTTCTTCAAACACCGTCGGAACGGTCTCTTCCATCTGTCGACCAGTATCCTGTCGAACTGACCCATGACTCCACTCCCATTTTTGATTTTCATCTACCAGAACATCTCGACTGATCATAAATTTATCATCTTCTGGTGAATATAGTCTATATGCACCAGTCGAATGATAACCTATGAGCACCATGGTTTGACTTCGATCATCTAGTTTTGTTCTCAATTGCTCAGGAACATGCCTAAAACATATTGATCCAAAAGCTCTAAGATGACTCACATTTGGCTTCTCACCTGTCCAAGCTTCATAAGGAGTCTTCTCGACTAACTTCTTTGTTGGACATCTATTCAGAATGTATACTGCTGTCGAAGCTGCTTCAGCCCAAAATCTCTTTGGCACCTCTTTAGCCTTCAACATACTTCTCGTCATATTCAGTATACTTCTATTCTTCCTCTCAGCTATTCCATTATGTTGAGGTGTATAGGGAGCAATAACCTCATGCTCTATACCTTCCTCTTCACAAAATCTAGCAAACTCTCGAGAGACATATTCGCCACCACCATCAGTTCTCTGTTTCTTTAGCTTGCAACCACTTTGATTTTCGACAAGCAACTTAAACTTCTTGAACTTTGTGAATACTTCACTCTTACTTTCGATCACATAAATCCACATATATCTGGTGAATTCATCAATGAAAGTTAAGAAGTAACGCTTACCACCATTCGACCTAACTTCAAAAGGTCCACATACGTCAGAATGAACAAGTTCCAACTTTCCTTTCGACTTAATTGGCAGATCATGTTTGAATGCTTTTCTAGCCTGCTTCGCTTTACAGCATTCTTCACACACGTGATTTGGTTCCTTCACCTGAGGTAAACCATACACCATCTTCTTCTGATTCAGCATACCCAAACTCCTGAAGTTTAGATGCCCATATCTATGATGCCATAGCCAATTCTTTTCTTCTTCTGTAGTTGACGCAAGACATTCATGATTAATCATGTTAATCTGAACTTTAAAAGTCTTGTTATCAGCCAATGGTGCTTTTAGTACCAACCTACCATCAGCATGATACACCTTCATTTGGTTCTTCTCCAGCTTCATATTATGTCCTTTGGCAAGTAATTGACCTATACTTATCAAGTTACTTGTCATAGAAGGCACATACAACACATCAGTAATGCTGGCTTTTCTACCATCTCTTCTCATTACAGATATGTTTCCTTTTCCACCTGATGTGATCTGTCTACCATCTGCAAACTTTATCACCTTCTTAACTGATTCATCAAGCTTGTTGAACCAGTTCTTGTTACCAGTCATGTGATTGCTGCAACCTGAATCAAGATACCACAAATTCGTTTCATCATCATTCGACTGAGTGTCTGCCATTAGTAGCACACCTTTAGAATCACTCTCTCCCGCCTGTGCATACTGCGCTTTGTCACTTTCTTTTGCTCGTACTTCCTTCTTCTTTCGACAGTCTCGAGCATAATGACCAAAACTTTGGCAATTGTAACACTGCACGTCTTTCATGTCAACTTTCTTCCCAGAATACTTGTTGCCCATGCCTTTCTTTGTCGAATCATCACGATTCTTTGAACTCTTGCTTGACTTCTCATCACTAGCAAGATTCCTTCCCTGCTTCGCCTTCCCATATTTCTTGGTGAATTTCGCTTGTAGTGCTTGGTCCGATACCTTTTCTTTTTCTGAATCTTTTTGCTTTAATCTCATCTCATGAGCTTCCAAAGAGGCTTGTAGCTCTTCAATCTTCATCTCAGCAAGATTCTTGGACTCTTCAATTGACACTACAATGTAATCAAAATTTGCAGTCAGAGATCTTAGTACCTTCTCAATCTTCTGCAAATCTGTGATTGTTTCTCCACAAGACTTCATCTGGTTCGTCAGCATCACCAATCTTGAAAAGAATTCCGAAACTGATTCATCTTCCTTCATTTGAATCATCTCGTATTGCTTTCTCAAGGTTTGCAGCTTCACCCTCTTCAATTTCTCATCACCTCCATACAAGTTCTTTAACTTGTCCCACGCTCCTTTTGCAGATTCTTCTTCAATAATTTTCTCAAACACATTCGGATCCACACATTGGTGAATCAAGAACAACGCTTTACCATCTTTCTTCCTTTGATCCTTGTACGCAGCTTTCTGTTCCTCAGTAGCATTTGCCCCCAATTTCGTTACACCATCATTCACGATTTCAACCACATCTTGAAATCTGAAAATGACCTTCATTTGTGCAACCCACCGTTGGTAGTTTTCTCCTTTGAAAACCGGTAAATTCGTTGGGAATTGTGTGGACGTTGTTGCTCCGTTTGCCATTAGAATCTCTCTGAATCGCAACCGGACTCGTTGATACCAATTGTTGGAACTGGGTTCCAAGAAAGATGAATATTTTAGAGAAAGAAGAAGAAGAAGGAGAGAAAAGAGATTAGGGTTTAGAAAACTTTGTAAAATTTTATTATGAAGCTGTTATTCTAACAATGCTGTATCAAAATACAAAGTACAAAGCCCTTTATATAGGCTATCAAAGCCCAGGCCCAAAACTAACATTTCGACTAACCCTAGTCAATTCGACTGAATTCCTACCAGCTGTATTCGATTCTGTCGAATACAGCTGAATATACATCAATATACTATTCGACTGACTCTACAACATTTCGACCAAAACCTATAAAACCCTTCGACTTCGACAGACTAACATGAATTACTTCTAACACTCTTTTAAAAAAAAAATATGCAAGCTGGCAGAGGGGAAATGTGTGATTTGGGAGGCAATGTATTTTTCATTTGCCATAGAAGTTGCTACGTGGCAGATCACAAGGGCTGCAAAAGCAACGATGTGGCATGCTTAGAAGTAAGAAGGGGCAATATAGTATTTTTGATAGTCATCTATTTTCTTATATGTAAGATTTATATCTATTAAATATGATGCATTAAACTATCTTGCCACATTTCAACTTCTTTTATGCCAAATCATTTATTTCTTCTACGTGGCATATCTCAAAATCCATCTTCAATTTACAAAACATATTGTTACTTTCTATAAAAGGTATTGGATTGACAAATACAAAAATACAATAATTTAATATTTAATTATTAACTTTGTTCATTTCAAAAAATATAATATTGATTTACTCACAATAAATTTATTATTATTATTTTTAATAAAAATACATTATAAAAACAAATATAATTACGTTTTTATTAAATCTCAACGAATAGTTTTTCAACCTAGAACTAATTTATAAACTTTATAGAACACTATTCATATTTATCTTACAATAACTTCTTAATTATGAAAATGAAAATGAAAAAACAAAAATATCTTGGTTATTTTTTACTTAGTGTCTCTAAATTATATTAAAAAAATTTCAATTTTTATAAAATAAATGATATATTACATATTCATTGTATATTTTACATTAAAGAATACTAATATTTAAATAATTTATTTGATTTAACATTTAATTTTAAAATAAAAAATTAAATAAATTAAAATATAAGATAAAATGTATTATATATTAAGATAAAAAAGAGATAAGTACATAAAAAAGAGATAAAATTAAAATTAATAAAAAAGAGTTAAAATTAAATTATATTTAATATAATTAAAAATATATATTTAACATAAAAAATATGTAAATTATATTAATAAATTTAAATAAAATTATGTTAAATTTAGAAGAATATAAATTTAATTAAATATATAAATTAAATCTAAAAATTAAAATTTTAAAAAATATTTTTTAAAAAACATATGGATTTACTTTTTTTATATTTTAATTTTATACTCACATTGGAAAATTTTAAATATGATACAATACATATATTCTTTTATTGCATATTGATAAATAGCAACAAAAGAATCCCTTGAAAAATACTTATAATGTTAAAGTATATATTCTGCAATTTCTCAAGGTTAAATTATTCTCAATTGATCGAGAAATATAATAGAGAATGCAACGCTCTTGAACAAATTTATATATTTTTTTTCTATACTTTTCTTATAATATCAGACAAATAAATTAAAAAAAAACAAGAAAATTCTCAATTTCTTATATATAACTAAAATTTGACGTTATACACATATATTTGTAATGTCAATGAATGTTTTATTCGATAATAATTGAAAATAAAGTTTACTTTTTATTTAAAAATAAAAATAAATAGATATCTTTGACAACTTATAATCAAATATCTAAAAGAGAGAAAAATATAATTAAAAAATACATTAGAATCAAAATAAAAAATAAATTGTTAGTGATATCTCTTAAAATTATTTAAAATTGCAAAATAAAATTTTGTGTGCCTCTCTCAACTTACAAACATATTTTTTTATTTGTGACTATATCATTGACTCAATTGTAATTCATAATAAATTATTATAATATAAATTCGTTGCCCATATTTACTAAATAAAAATTCTTAACATAGTTAAAACTCGATACAAAACAAATAAAAATTAATTAAAAGTCATGCATCACGCATGTTTAATTCTAGTTTAATTTAATTCATATGCATTAAAAGTGTAAACAAAAATGATGTAGGGCAATACAATCAACATTTTTAATTTTTTAGAAGAGAGATAAAATTAGTGAAAGAAATATAGTAAAAAGAAGTTATTGATGGGTCTCTCCAAATATTAGGTCCATCAAACTCATAAATATCAATATCAAAATATATCTCAATATTAAAATATATTGATGGTTCTCTAGTCTCTCGTACCTCGTATGAAGCACAAGCACGTACTGCTTTTTACATGTTCTGCAATGCTTTCCTAATGTTTATGGCGGCCGCGGGCCAATGAGAAAAAATTTCTCAGACCAATCCTGTTAAGGAAAGAGATGCCTGGAAGTGCAAGTATGATGTGGTTGTTCATGATCGGTCCCAACTCCAAGAGAAACTATCTAAACTCTTGAAAGAGATGTCAAGATTGTTAGACTTTCAAAAAGAGGTGAATATTTACGACACTCCTCCTTCTATGGCCACCAAGGTTATCAAATCGACTTACGGGCTTCCTTGGAGGCTAAAGAAAAGGCTCTCAAAGAGGCGAAGGCTTCTTTAGTGAAGTTGACCTCCCAAGTGATCGAGGTTGAAGATGTCGTTCAAAAGGAAAAGCATTCTTAGGTTAAAGAGCAGGAGGCTTACAAGGAGAAATTGACGGTAGTGAAGAGGACACTTTATGATGTTGTTGATGAAGATCTTAAGAATGTATTCAAAGCCTTCAAAAATGCGACTGATCAAGTGGAGTTGTTGAGCTCAGGTGTTCAGGTTCCCCAGTCAGAGTTGGACCTATAGAAAGATAGTGTTATGGTTGGAGATGATAAGGTCCCTGAAAGGGGTCGTGATGAATAGTTGGTAATGTCTTGATTTGTCTTGCATGCCTTTGCTTCCCTTGAGGCATTGTAATGACATTGTTATGTTAAACTTCTTTTCTGCTACTAGTTTACTTGCTTTATATGTTTGTTATTCTTGAATTGCTTTCTTTTTCCCATTGATTTGATTCCATCTGGATTCACATCTTTCATGTTGATTCCATCTGTAGTTTGCTACATTTTAACTCAGTTGTTCCATTTGTGAGGAACTATTGTAATCTTTGACATTCTGTCATTACTTGTCTCATTCGTTAGAAGCTGACATATTTCTTCAGTGTCGCTGGAGACCATTCTTGACCAAGAGTTGGATGCCCTTCCTTACCCCCAAGTATGAGCTTGGTTCGATTTTAACGTCTCAAGGATCCACCGCCTATGTTTTTAGAGTGGTTAGCTCTTAAGAAGGGGTGCACCAGTTGTGACTTAATGCACTTTATTTCTTTGACCATGCTTTCTAAGGGGTAATTTGTACCATTTTGACAGTGAACACAATGTTATTTATATCAAAATTTGTTATACCAGAAGATAATTATATTATTCGATCTTCGAATGATTTTTAAAAATACTTAGCTTGAATAACATTCAGACCCTACGACTTAGGTTAGATTCTCGATCTTGGTGCTTTGATGATACACCTCATTAGAATGAGAAAAAGTTTCAGAAATTTAGAGAGAGAAATTTAGTAACAAAGAAGAAAGGAAGAACCAGTGTTTGACGCACCTCCCATCCCATCATTTCTGAAGAAATGTTGCACAATAAATCGTGACACAAGATGTCTCTTGTTGGGTTAAAGCTGCAAATAGTTGAAGTGTCACTCTTAGGTTTAATATTTTCTTTCTTTACTATTTATAAATGTTGAACTTAGGTACCTAATTTGTTATATTTACTTTACTCACCATGAGTTAAAATTTCTTGTGTTGTTCAATGTGAAGTTTAATGAGAAAGTAGTCTTTTGTGTGTTATGATATGGAATTAGTGACTTATTTTGTCATATGTTTTACTGCTATGTATTTATTTTTTTGACTGACCATCTTAGAAATAGATAATTGTTTGTTAGTGTTGAGGAATCCTCTAATAAATGGAAATCATGACAAATATGGATTAAAAAGTAAGTAGGAATGATTTGCCACTTTAGTTACTTAAGGGATGAAAAACTAAAGCCATAAGGGAATGCAAAACTTATAATATAATGCATAAATGCTATTGCGAGACTTAATAATTCGCTTTATAGTAAGTTGATGCTCATACTTAGACATTTAGGAATAATGCATAAATGCACATATTTAATCGTGTTCTTTTCAAAATTTCTTGGATTGAAAATAAATTTAAGTTAATACAATCTTGTGGAACCTTGTTTTGTATGTTACGTCTAGAAAGATATTCTTTAATGATGACAACTACTTTTGATGATGACAAAAATAAATGTTTAAGGATGACAACTAGTCCTTAAAGACAACAACTAAAGTCAAACATAAAGCAGTTATATGGTTAAAGATGCAAAACAAGTTATTAGGGTTTGATGGACTTGAATCTTCTAATGATGGAAACCAAATGGAATATAACTCAAGCCTCATCTCAAAGTAAACTCAATGAAGTGTCTAAAAGAATGAAGTATCTCACAAGTCTTGAAGTATATGAAAGCATGCCTTGACACATTAGTGTGAATATATTGTAAAAGCATAAGAACTTTCTCGTAAATACATGGCTAATAGCGCGCACACGCACAAACACACACACACACACACACACACACACATACACACATAAACACATTTTCAAACTTATTTTCTCAATAAAACATTTTTAAAAATGCCTTGAAGTTGTTCCAGATGAGTTAAGAGCTGTCAGAAAAGTTCTGGGAAATTTTTGTCTTTGCCAATCAATTGATACATTAACTCAATCGATTGGGTCAGTTCAAAAATGCGTCCTAAGTGATTAGGACATCATCTTAATTAGGTACAATTGCTAAATATCTTTACTTTCCTTTTTTAACTTGGTAATTGATTAACCTGGGCCTAACCAATTGATAAGAGCTTTGTGGTAATCGATTGACTCATCATTATTGGCCATAAAACATTTTCTTTTTTATGTGTCAACCTCTAGCCTATAAATAGAGCTTACTTCCCACATATTTTCACATCCTAAAACGTGTTTTCATTTTTTTACTTCTCTCTCTCTCTCTCTCTCTAAAAATTCTCTTTGTTCACTTTCTCTCACTAAAATTTTTAGTCTGACTGCTTTTCAAAAAAGTCGTTTTGCGAGAGAGGAAGTTGTATTTTTAAAAGGATGGTTTTGTAAATTCACCAAAGAAGTTTTATTTTTACCTTGGTTGAACATTTCATCCATTTACGAACTGTTTATTTGGGTTCGAATTTGAACCTATAAAAAACTTTGCTTTTGGGATTGTGTGATCAAGTATTTGTTTAGGTTCAAAAGTTCAACATGTTCAAAAGTTTTCAAGGTTCGAGATCAGCCCGGTGGTAAATCTCATAGGTTCTTGGTAAACCTGGGATAAAACTAAGTTTCGGTTAAAGCTCAGTCCGATGGTAAAAGCTTGTTTATGTTCGAGATCAGCCTGGTGGTAAAATCTCAGAGGTTCTTGGTTTGCCGGGTATAAAACTAAGTTTCGATTCGTGAGTTCATCCCGATGTTAAAAGCTCCTAAGTATTGCTTGAAGCTTAAAGACTAATTGCTCCAAGTTTCTTGTGACAAGGATACTAACCGCTTGAATCCATTATTTTTAAAGGATGACTCAAAGCTTTTCTCGTGTGTTTGCTGTTTGGTTGGAAGTTAGACACAAACTTCATTTTTCCTTGTATAAAGGGGTTCGAGAGTTCAACATACTAAAAGCTCTTAAGCTTATTTAATATTCTCAAGAACAATTCTAGGGGAGAGGAGTTTGTATTTGTATTTTTATTTTTCGACCGAACCTCTATAAGTCTTGGTGTCTTCTCTCTTCCTTAAACTTTTTATATTTTCACATTTTATCTTCCGCAATTTTATATTCTGCTGTATAACTCTAAAATGTTTTCTAACTCTGATTTTAATTCTAAAGTTTTTCAAAACCAAGTTTTTTTGAAACACACATTTCACCCCCTTCTTCTGGCATCATAATCTAACTCCTGTTTAGGACTAATCGTCTCAGGAGGAAGATGAATTTCAACAAGAGATCTTTTATAAATACACTCTCACTTTTTAATAGTAGTAGATTTTATATATGGCAAGCTAGGTTTAGAAATTTTATTCAAAGTATAAGTTAAGAATTATGGAAAACTATAATCAATGGTCCATTTATACCTATTTACCAAGTAAATGAAAAAGTAATAGATAAACCCAGTTCCATTTGGACCAAAAAGGAAAAGAGAAAGTTTGATATAGCTTTCAAAACCAAGAGTTTTTTTAGTAATGTCTCTAGATGATAGTAAATTTATTTATATTCATCATTGTAAAACCGCCAAGGAAATGTGGGATACTCTTGAAATGACATATGGAGTTGCTCCAAGTATCAATCAAAAGCAAATGAACACACGAGGAGAAGAAGATGAAGATACCACTTTTAAATGTTTTTCAAAATTTAGAAATATTAGAAATTATATTGGAACAATAATCACTAATCAATGTATAAGAGTTAATAATTGGAAATTTAGTCAAATTCTTTTATCAAAAGATGGTAAGCCTTCATGAATTTCAGGAAAAATCAAGAAAGAAGGAGATCACAGGGAAATTGAACGAACTAATTCAATTACTCAAACTCCTATCAAATGACTCTGGTGGAATCCTTCGAAAGAACATATTCAATAATTGAACGATCTTCAGAAGATTCAACACCAAATGAAGGAACCTCATGTTTAAGAAACTATGAAGAAGAAAAAGTATCTTCAATATTTGTAAGAAGAAAAGAAGGAGAGACATCAACCTCAGGGAAAAATATAAAAGAACTTTCTTCCAACAAAGAAGATCAAATTTTCTTAAAGTCATCCTACAAAGAAGATATTGCTAAGATATGGGTACCCAAGGTAAAATCTTAGTATTTTGCAGGTATTTTCAGCTCAAAGCTTTAACGATTATTAATGGAGGTGTGTAAAGCAAGTGTATACTTCTAAGTATACAGTATATATAAAGTCTCTCATCCAAGAATGTACGATGAGGACAAATATCAATTACAATTATCAAAGCAAGTGTTCTTGAGAATATCTCAAGGATTATGATCTTTAGTGATTAGTTGAGTAGACATGTCTGTAATGAACTTGTTTATTTCCTTGTTTATACCAACTCTTGCATCCAACAATGTGTAGAGAAGGACAAACCATAATATGTATGGTATTTCCCTTTAAGAGAACTTTTTATCAAAGCATTTTGATATAAAAGGCAGTACATTATTTTAAGGTTGAAATGATCGAAAAAGCCTTATTAATCTTTTATAATAGAAGTTTTAATTTTTGCTCATCTTGATAAAATATTTTCACTAACCAAATAAATGAGTTTCTGAGTGTTTTATAGAAATGAGGTGCAATAAGGCTGAATAGGGGTGCAGAAAATCCATAAAATTTAGTACAAAGTCTAAAACGCACCAATGAGGCTGAACAACGAAAGGCCAAACGATTGACACCTTATGGAAATAAATTGAGGAGCTTGGCACGCTTATTTTCATATCAAATCCAAGTCAAATGTGTACTTCAAGTCAATCAAATCTCAACATTAATGATGATCGTTCAAAATCATGGAAGATTTGATTAACCAATCATTTGGAGCCATTAGTAAATCGATTGACATTCCCAATTTGGAATGATTTCACCTTGATTTCTAATCAACATAATCTCCATTAATTTCTTTCTTGAAATACACGCTCAAATCATCAGATGGAACGCTATAAATAGGCGTTCAACTTTCATTCGTTTGCATTGCATATTTTGTCTCAAATTCTATGAATGTGAGGTTATTCTTTCAAAATTATCATGGCTACCAAAAAGGTTAACCTTTTCAAGCAACTCATTCTCATACTTCTTCACTACCAAACAACAAGAATTGAGATTTTTCCAAGAGTTTGTTGACCGATCCCTTGTAAGAATTCACACCCTAGATTTGGAAGATTTTAAAGAATGTGAATTCTTTAAAAAAATTGAAGAGTTCAACCTTTCTACCTTCCTATGCAGCCCATCAAGAAAGGTGTATACATCACATGTCAAGATGTTCTTCTCAAACCATTACTTTACTGAGGAATACTTCAATCTTAAGTAAAAAGGCATATGATAACTCTATCAGCAGAAGAATTTAGAGAGATTATGAATCTCCCTTATGAAGATACTATCATCCAACCCGGAGACAAAATATATAGGTACAATCACAAGATTGATGTATCCTCTATCATGAAGGATCCATAACTCTCCATACCAAATCTTTTCACTGTTGCATATATTCATCGTGAGATTCAAATGATTCACGATGTGATCAATCACATACTCTTCCCAAGAAAAAGCAACTTTAGCATCATAACCCAAATTGATGTAGAAGCGACATGGTTAATAGAAAACAAAATCAGTGTGAATTTGGAAAAACAAGTGATCAAGTACATGATGGAAAACAAGAAAGAAGAAATATGTTTTCCATATGGCAATCTGATCACGAAGATTCTAGAAGATATTGGATACAACTTTGGAGAAAAAGAGTATAAAGAAGAAATAACTAAAATAGGAAAATCAATTCTACGATCAATGAAATTTGAGCTCATCAATAGAAAAATAACTGAAAAGCCCCTCTCAAATGAGAAGAAGAGAAAAGAAAATAGTCAAGAAGTACCCATAGAGATAGACGACCTTGATTACTCTATTCCTTAATGAAATTCTGGCCTATGCAAACAACAGATGTCCTAACACATGTCAAGACATTGTGCTACATAATCTTTTAAACTAGAAGGCGCAACTGCAGACTGATACCTTGAATATCAGAACTGCATCATCACAGATGTCACGACATCTGATCCAACATGTTCATCATGAACCCTAACAGAAACATAAATCTGCAGAATGATAAAGAACACAGTAATTGTTAACCCAGTTCGGTGCAATTCACCTACATCTGGGGGATACCAATCCAGGAAGAAGACTTCACTATTGTGTAGACTGTTACAAAGTTAAACTCCCACGTTTACAACTTTATCCCTAACATCTACCCCATGAACATCTTTACCAAGGTTAAACTCAAACGTTTAGAACCCTGATACGAGATACCCCACTCACTTCCCTCAACCACCAACTGTGATTTCTTCATCGTCCCTATCAATACGGAAATCTGTCAAGCATACTTGACAAACAAGCTAACTCGAATTTGCTTAAAAGCTTCATCCAAGAACAATACACAATCCAATACCTCAAGGCTTATGGATCTGTGTGACACCTATATCTACCACAGTGTATCAACTGATACAAAGGGAGACTTACAAGGGAAACCTACGACTCTCAAACCTAAAACCTACTTTACAAAATAGGATTCCTAAGTCTATGTCGTCGTCCCACCTTCTGTCTAGGTCTTGGTCTTCTTTTGTAGTCTTCTGCTGAGTTTGGCTTTGTATCTTTCTTCCTTGATTCATTGCTAGTCATGCCTTGAATCATGGAACTGAGTTAAACAAAACTTGATATGACAGTCATGATGTCGAGTCTTCATGCTATGACATTTCACTCGACATCTTTAG
Organism: Lathyrus tuberosus; assembly: GCA_022829125.1. NCBI lineage: Eukaryota > Viridiplantae > Streptophyta > Magnoliopsida > Fabales > Fabaceae > Lathyrus > Lathyrus tuberosus. Next base: position 15,202,045 of record JALAZF010000003.1, read on the forward strand.
TCTGGGTCTGAATCCTTCATGTTGGAACATCTTTCCCAACATTGTGTTTTACCAAAATTTAGTCAAACTCTTGGAGCCATCAATCTCCCCCTTTTGACCAATTTTGGCTAAAACATCCTTCAACCTGATGATGCATGCAGTGGAAAAATACTTGAAGCAAGTGGTGAGGAAAAGGGAGAAGATAATTTGGCGCTACCCTCTTCATTTCCTTGTGATACCTGGAACATAGTGAATGTAACTCAGGTCACAAAACAAAACTTCCCAAGATGTTATAACCAAAAACGTTGGAACATCCTTTAGAACATTTTGCATATACCAGCAGCACAGACCATACACCTCTCAGCAATAAGCCATTCTCCCCCTTTTTAGCCAAAAGATGGCAAAAGTGGCCCATGCATACCCAAACCAAATTGATGCTTACCCACATCCGAACATAACTCATTTTCCCTCAACTTAAGACGAGTGTTTCCACCTATTCTTAAAAAAATAAGGCTATGTAGATAGAGCCAAAAGACTAGTCAAAGATTCCATCGTTTCTGACTTGCTCTCGAAACTACTTCTGAACCTTGTCCTGATACCTAACCTGATATTGTCAGGCTTATGGTCCCCACAGATAGTACTTTCTTAATCCAGGTTTAGCATACTCGATTACAATCAGAATTCCTTCATTAGCACAAAACTAATTTCTTCCTGTCAGCAACCAATAGATTTCCGTATTGTACGAACTCTTCACAGTTATTCGTGACTACAATCTGCAGAGAAAAATGAATTCTCCCAGACTTATCAATGATTCTTAAGCATCCAATAAGAACCATTCAAGTATGCATTGCCAAGTTTCCCATAACTTGCAACAATACTCTAATGTCAAGACATCCTCCTTGACATCTCAGTTTGCTTGACGCACAAATGCAAACTGGAACTTCAACAATAATGTCAAGCCATCTTGACATCTCAGTTTGCTTGACGCACAAATACAAACTGGAACTTCATCTCAGATCAAGAGGCCTCTCCCCCTGACTATGGTAACTGATGCTCCTCCACTGAACACCCAAGCTAATGACTGGAAAACATAAGACGCATCTTCATGTCTTCAAGAGCGTACCTTCTATTCAACACACCTGCTGAACGCAACCATTAACTCTTTATTGTTCCCTATGACAAGAAACAATAATCACTCACACATGATCAATGTCATGCATCCCGTGAGGACGTGTATCCAAATCATAACAAACTCTTGGCTTGAGATCAAACTCCCATTGATCCCCCTTATTCCACAACCATCTTATACACCACACGAACTCCTCTTGAATTCTAATGTATAGATATCCCGTTGCTTGAGGCACAAACCAATTGAATTAGAATGCTTCCCATTCCTCAAAGAGACGCACAGGGCCCCTTAGTTTGTTATAACGATGTCAGCTATCATATGCATGCTCCAGAACTTCACAGCTGCTAAACTGATCCACTACTAGCATGACTTGCTCCAAGGGCTCCAATGCCGTATGCAAGATTTTCCATTGACCTCACCCAGCCCGCATTAGAGATAAACACCCCGCAATCCAAGACAGTCATTCCTATCATTCTCCCGTATGATAATCTGGAATACTTCTGATTTATGTTGAATCTCCACTTCTGGACGCATTCAGGAACCAGACTTCCATGCAATCAACACATGATTCACTTCAGTCTTTACAAACACTTACATCTTCCTTTCAAGGAACCCTTCTACTCCATCATTCTCCTGGATGATCATGTAGATACTTCTTGGACACGATGCAAGTAACCAGTTCATCACAGAACCTGAAATCCTTCACCAAGGATAACTAACCCAAGGATGTTCTAACATCAGTTAGGACATCTTCCACACATCACAGACACCACACACCATGGTTCTTGATATGCTCCACCACTGGACTTACTATCAGCATAGTAATCCACACTGAAGATCTTCACACAACACTGCATCACCAGCTTGAACAAAGAAGACTTCAGAAACCCAGAGAGAAATAAACTCTCAACCACCACAGAAGGTATGCTTCCATTCTCAACCCAGAAATTCTTCCATAAGCTCCCAGAGAACCAGAACCTCCTTACAATTTCAACTAACTACTCTTCTACAAAAGAGCAATCAGTTTCAAGCATTATGCTTGAACGCACATTGTGAAACCAATCAATTGCCACCTTTTGATTGACCTCACTCATCTTCAGAACTCCCACAAGATACCATGATCTACTAATGAAATTAGATCTTCAAGTCACATGAACTACTTGCCCTATAGCAAGACATCTTGGATCCACCAAGCCTTTTAGTCATGTAACATCTTCTCATCCACAGCTCCCGCAAAATGCATGAGATAGATCTTTTTGAAGAATCCATCACTCCCATTCTCCTGTAGATCACCTTATCTTAAGCTGATGTGCCACATCACCAGCTGAGACTTCTGATGTCAAGTTAGATGTCCAAACATTATGACATCCAACTGTTGAATTCAGCTCTTCCTTCTGCCACTTAGAAGAACCTCCTCCCTTTGCAGAAATAGATTTCCATGCTCTCACACATTTGATTGAACAACCAAGTTTTGAGTAGACAACCTCCATTCTGCTTTAAAACTCCAAAGACTTCAAACCTGCCACATCTGAATCTTTAGAAAATAAGTAGTCCAAGACTACCCCATAGCAATACCAAAGAATGCCACTTCCCTTAGTAGAGCCGTCAGTAGAAAGCCAGAGATAACTGCCACTTATCCTCGACCTTCACAACCAGAGCAAACACTATGCTCCAAAGCACTTGGATCAGAAATAAACTGACCCAAGATGTAACCATCAAGATTATGATGTCTTCATAGTCTTCCATCTCCACCTTCAACAGCATCACCATCTGGACAAGTCATTCACAATACTTTCCAGGATACAGACGCTAAGCCAATAATCCCAGGTCAACACCTAGGAGACTTTTGAGCAAATGCAGAACCGCTCCCATGATTCTACAAGCCTCTGATGAAAAGATGTTAGAACATCTGACAGAACATCCTCAATCTTGACTTTCAAGGATAATCAATTAAATACTTGTGGATTCCACAAATAGCAATTGATCTTAAATCCTTGTACCATAACCTTTCTTCACTGCTGTAGCTGAGCTCCACCAGATTATGTCATGAACACTTATACAGTATTCAATCTTATTGCAAGTATCTTCTTCAATGACAATGTTGAGATACCATGGCTGCCACCCTTGACTCAAGTAACTAAGACTTTCTCTGAACAAGTCTTATTTACCTCAACAACTCTTCAATCAGATTGGATCCACTCTTAGGGTCAAGAGAGATGAATCCTTCCTTGCTGTTTTTGGATGGTGAAAATAAATCACCTCCACGTTCTTCAGATTGTGTCTCAAAGAAACACCTTCTAGTCAGAAGAGTAACTAGAAGACTCCAGATACACGACATAGATGTCTTTATGAGTGAACTTGAGAGAGATCTCAAATATCTTTGACAACCTAGTCGACCAAACATTTATCAAACTCCTAGAGCAAGAACCTGATAAACTTTAAATCAACTCCTCTCCTCTTCAACTGACTCCAAACTGCACTAAGAAACCAAGCTTCTAAGTACCAAGTCACCATACTGTCATACCCCAAATTTGTCCTACCTGTGTATATTTTCATCTGTACATCCATCCACTAACCATTATTCAGAAAATCCAAAAAATATGTGTTGTCTTTAACCTCATCCTCCTTGTTACTAATTTCAGAGTTGTTGCAAAGGTACATTTGAGGCTATCAGGGCACTTATGTGTGGTAATCAATTGAGGTTCATCAGTCAGGCAAGATTTGGTTTTCCTGATTATGGTCAGGGTATGTGATGATTTAAGTGGTGTGGGTTTAAGGATTGTGTCAAGTCAGCTTATATCATAATCATCTATAGTTCACTTGATCCATGGTGAAAGACTTGTTATGTCAGTGCAAATGACAAGGTCCAAAGATTTCTTCAATGTTGAGTTCATTTCAATTTAAAGCTCTGATTCATTCAAGAGTTTTAAGATTGATTTATGACTAGTCTTATTTCTTAAGGATCAATTCAGGATGGATTTTATTCTCAAAAGTGGTATCCATATGGAAAGTTCAATCAAGACTTAAGTGTCTTGTCATGGTTCATAAGACAATGCTAGGTGTTGGTTAAGTGGAAGGCCTATTACATTTTTCAAGCCCATTAATAGGTTTCATATAAAAGTCTTACAAGGAAATTCACAAAAAATAGCGATAAGCCCATGTACATTTAAAAAAAGCCAAAGTTCATTTTTTATACAATCCATATTACAAGTAAGTTGCCAAAAATCAATTTATGTTGTCCAAATTACAAAACCAAAATTGAGTCATCCTTGAGGCCTCACACGACCCACACTATTCCAATAACTTTGAAGCACCATTGTTACGGTGAAAATCGGATAACAAGCTATTAATTAACTTGCATCATATTTCTTTTACAACCGACTTTGATTTATCCAAAGGAAAGGTTTAAGATCGTTAGAAAAACCTAAAGGGGGGAGATCTAAGGTTCGGGGGTTGGTTATACTAAGGGAAGGTATTAGCACCCTTAATATCCGTAGTACTCTACGGGAACCTCTTGTTTTAAATTGTGGTACGTTATGTTTGTTTGCTAAGGATTCTATGCTAAAGGTTGAAACCCTAGGGGTTAGTATCTAAGTATACTCGACAAAGCATCGCACCTTGCGCCTACGTATCCTCGGGTGTAGAATCAGAGTATGCGTAGTTCTACTAATTAATGAACTTTTGACTATGGTCAAAGTTCAAAGAGGGAAAATGAGTGCAAGCTCATTCTAGAGTTCAAGAACTCTCTAATTCTAAGTTATAATGATCCTATGATTATGTTTTAGTCAATAGGGAAAGTGAGTATTCATTAGGATGAATATCACCAAGAGTGTAAGAACTCTCTCCTAAGGCTAGTTATAACTTATTGGCTCTTAGGAGGCCAAGAAGTGAAAGTCATCTCCTAAGAGGCTACTAAGGTAAGATGGGGGCTATGACTTTAAGAGTCAATATTAATCACCTTCCTTTGGAATAGGGGGAAAGATAATAGTTTTAAATATTAAGAGATAAAGAATAAGAATTCAAATATGATAATATAAAAGACATGAATAAAATGGTGAGATGAAGTTATGATGGATAATTAATCATGATTAAATAAAAGATATAGATCACACCCAATCAAAAAAGAAAATACTATAACAATAATAGCATCTTAGAATTGAAATTCAAGACAAAAATATCAATATAAAGGACATGGCAACAAAAATCTAAGAGAAAGGATTCTATCAAGCCAAGAGAGATATTCAAGACATTAATTCAAAATAAAAAAGATCTAATAAATTCTAAAAACTTAAGATAAAATAAAATAAAAAAAAGAATACATTTTTATAAATTTAGAATTAATAAAATAAATTGTGAAAAAAAAAAATAAGAAAATCATGAAAAGATAAAATAAATATTATAAAACATTTATAAAAGATTTTGGGATTTTTGAATAATAGAAACTATCTTTAAATAAAATAATTGTGAAAATAAAATAAAATAAAGAAAATAAAGGGGTGCACTAGCAGAAAAATTGGGAAGAAGAAAAAGAGTTAAAGGTGCAATGGGCCTAAAACTGGGGGTGTGGTAAGCAGGCGCGCGCTATGGGCCCAATACGTATGAAAGGTTGGAAAAAAAAAGAACGAAAGAAATAAAAAAGGCAAAAGGGTGTCTGGGGCGAGGGGGATTCGAACCCCAGACCCCTTGGTTACAAATGCTCACAAAACCCTCCATGGACCAGCGGTGCTACGCTCTCATCCAAACAATATACGCTTCAAAAACTACATAAGGCAAAACATGCTCTAAATCCCAACCAAAGCCATACGCGTGATACGCTGCCCATCCAAGGTTCAACCAAACACAGTTCAAACATCCAAAGTTCACCCAACCATAAATCAGTCCATACACAACCAAATTACACAAAGTAAAAGTCTAAACTATTAAGCAAAGAACAAGGATTTCAAAGGTATACTTTGTTTACACTAAAACCTAACTTACAAAGAGTATACATGCTACAAAGAAGGTGCCACAAAGTTCACAAACTAGCATAAAGATGTTGAAACATCATGATAGATAAATAGCAAAGGATTGAGAGTGTTTCTAACTTAACATACCCTCTGAATTCACAAAGCAATCAAAACCTTAAACAAAGCACACCATTCAACCCAAGAATCATGACTTATATTTATATGATTCAAAAACAAAGGAACAAACCACGAGAATACTAAAGTTCAAGACCAGAATATCATGCCATTCTTCAAGGTTTAGCAGGGCAAACAAATGAGAACAAAATGAACGCAGCAGTTCAACATGAAAACACAACCTTAAACTCAAAACATGTGAGCATCAATCCTGCCCTATGTGTATAACAGGATCACTAGGACACACACTTAAGCTTCAAATATGCAACTGGTCTAAAAAAGAGTGACAACAAATTAAATTGTGATATATCAGTTCAGGCCTAATGACTTGTGAAGTTGGACAAGCATGTGACTTTTAATGACAACAAGATATCCAAAAGAAAAGCAGGTTGAGCATTCAGAAATTCAAGTCAATTGAGAACACATATATTATGCTAAGAACTTGAGCAACATGAATATGAAGCATAGTATAGTTCAGCAGGAAATACACAAACAAATTAAGGAACTTGTACACACACAAACCAGTTACGCATCAAAGCAAATTTCTAAATCCACAACATGAAGAGATTAACACTTAGTACAAAAGCTTGGCAAACAAACTTGTCATTTGATAAGTGAACTTGAAAAGCAAGAACAACAAGACCAGGATAGTGCAAGGTGTGTGCAGAATAGCATGGTCAAAGATGGATAGGCAACATATAGAGGTTTAAACAAACACATGAGCAACATTATTTAGCAGAGTAAAGCATGCTACTTATCAATCAATAATGGTGACATCAGTGTGAACATAGCATGGTGAAAATAAGCACTTGATACATTCAGGTCAGAACGGACAAACTTAGAAGCTTAAGAATACAAAACATTTTACTTGAAGCAAGGCCATATGACATACAAATACATAGCAAGAGAGCATAGGTTATAACAGAGTGCAGATTTGTCAAAGTAATACTTCAAATGTATCAATATCATATTAGCAATGTTAAAAAGTAATGTTAGAAAGTAAAGTTAGAAACAAAACAAGGTCATGACATAACAACACTAACCAAGGACAAACATTAATAAACTAATAGAATCAATGGTGTAGCTCAGCAAGGCAAAGAAGCAAAAGCATGTTTGGCATTTCAAACCATTAATCTCAAAGAACAGAAACAACATAGGAAATCTTCAACACACACATAAGTCACACATAGAGAATCAAACCAGCACATCTGATCAGCCACACAAAGACCAAAACCTCATACCAAGATTCTAAAGAAATGACATAAACATTCTTAACAGGGTATATTCCAAATTCGAGTAACATATCATAAGACAGTATCAAAACATAAACACACACAAGAGTGCCACATAGTAGTTGGTAACATTAAGTCAAAACAAGCATAATCAAATGGACATTCTTAAACAGGACAGACATAAAACTCATGCCAGAAGCATAACATTACAATAAAAGTGAACCAAACTAATTCAGCAGGGTAACCTTCATAGTAGAACAAGATCAAAACGATTCAAAATTTGATGTCAAGACACACATTCAAACATAGGTCAGTATGAACAATATAGACATGATATTATGATGAGTATGACATGATATATTTAAAAAAGGATGGAAGGTTACCTAGTGGAGAAATGGCCACTGTGTAACGACCCAAAAATATAAATCAATTATTTAATTATTTATTTAATTAATTTAGAGGGAATTAAGAGGTTTTTGATAATTTTGGAGGATTTTGGAGAAAAATGGCATTTTTGAATAATTTTAATAAAATAAATGAGCATGTGTTATTTATATTATTATTATTATTTAAAAATAAAATGAGAAAGGGCAAGGTGGTCTTATTGGAAAGTAAGTAAGGATAGGATGGGAAGTTCATAAGTTGGGACTTGTTAGCCAAAAGAAGGAGAACGATCAATTTCTCACTTTATCATATCTTTTGTGGAGAGCATTGAAGAAGAGAGAAGAAGGAGGACTAGGGCTTGAGGATTGCTAGAGGAATCTTGAAGAAAGAAGGAAAAAGCTTCAGATTACTCTAAGGTATGGGGAGAGTTCATAATTTCTTGTAGTTTTATAGGAATTGGAGATGAATAGATTAAGTAATGTATGAATTATGTTGATTTTGATGATAGTTGATGTAGAATGAGTAATGTGATGAAAGTATGATAGATTTGATTGATATGTATTGCTATATGTGTATTTGGTGAGTATTTTGATCAAATTTCGTGTAGAACACTGATTTTGGGGTAATGGGAATCAAAATTGCAGAAAAATCACGTTTTGGGAAAAGTGGGTTTTTGGTCGCACTCTGACACGGGCCGTGTCACATGACACGGGCGGCCGTGTCAGCTTTCTGGTCTTGTATGAAAAATTTGACTTTTGGAAATTGGTCCCAGACTTTCTGACACGGGCCGTGTCACAAGACACGGGTGGCCGTGTCAGGCTGCTTACTTGCTACTTTTTTGATGTTTTGGAATCGTGTCTCAGGTTTCCTGACACGGGCTGTGTCACAGGACACGGGCGGCCGTGTCAGACTGCTGGTTGTCTTATATTTTTGATGTTTTCTTGAAGTTTCTCGATGTTTTCTCGTGTTGTTTCCTTTGAGTCGAGGTGTTGATGATATATAATTGATGAAACATGATTTTATGATGAATATTGTTGAGATGAAATGAATGATGCACATGTTGATATTTGGATGAAATGAGGAGCTTAGCATCATTGCATTTCATGGCATTTTTTTTTATGTTGGGGCTTCGGCCTGTTGGTAGCTTCAATCCCATAGTGCGGATTGGAGTGATATGTTGTTATGTTGTGCTCCCTTGTGGAGGGTTGATGGCCAGTGTCCATCACATGGAGAAAAATTGGTACCACATGCATCCTTTGCATACCATTATGTTTGACATTGCATTTTATGAAGTAGTTGAAATCGTGCTGTGAATAATTGTTGATGATGATCCCGATGTTGTTGTTGCTTAATCATTTATTTTCCATGTCTTGGTATTACTATAACGAATTATGTTTTCTCACCCTGCCTGCTCGGAAATGTTACCTCTTATGTGGGTAACTTGCAGATAACCAAGAATAGCTACGAGGTGACGAAGGAAGTAGATTTGGAGCGTTTCGTTATTTCTGTTTAGTTAGAGGTGTCCTGCTCTGTGTCATGTAACATCGGGTTGGGAAGATTGTTGTGAACCTCATTTCCTTAGTTTATGACTGAATTTTTATAATGTTGATGATGATGTTTGATTTGGATATATTTATTATAAAGTATTTTATGGAATTGAAAATAAAAGTTGATTTCCGCTGCGAAGTTGTTATTTGTGATATTGACGAATGAGTAACCCGTGTTACGGGACAGGACAGTGAGAATTACATGATGTTTTTGAATATGTGTGACACCCTTTATGTTGTTCTTAACTCTGATAATATTGAAATGTTTTAATAAAATTGTATGTGGGGTAGAAGGGTGTTACATTAGTGGTATCAGAGCAGGTCGGTCTGTTCGGCCAAGTTTTGGTGTTGTCAGTCTGTTGTCAGGCTGTTGTCAGTCGTTACTTGTTAACGATTATTTGTTTTTCTGACGTGGTGAGTGTTGTACAGAATGACTGGAAACAACACGCGCGCTCTTGCTGATGCTATTGCAGCTCTTGCTCGGAACCATGCTCCTGACGAGTTTCGTGCGTTGGAGAAGTTTCGGAGGAACAACCCACCGAAGTTTGAAGGAACTCATGACCCGGCGAGCGCACAAAAGTGGCTCAAGGCGATTGAGAATATTTTTAGAGGGATGGGGTGCTCTGATGCACAACAAGTGCAGTTCGGAACGCATATGCTGGAAGAAGAGGCCGAGGACTGGTGGGATAACACCCGTCAGAGGCTGGAAGATGTTGGCACTGTGGTGACTTGGAATGTGTTCAAACAAGAATTTCTGGGCAAGTATTTTCCTGAAGATGCTCGTGGTAAGATGGAAGTGGAATTCATTGAATTGAAACAAGGAAATATGACTGTGGCGGAATATGCTGCTAAATTTGAGAGGCTTGTGAAGTTTTGTCCTCATTACAACCGTGCGGATGCTGAACTTTCTAAGTGTCTCAAGTTTGAGAATGGGCTGAGACCAGAGATTAAGCAAGGGATTGGATGCCAACAGATTCGCAGGTATGCGGAACTGGTGGATAAGAGTAGGATCTATGATGAAGATAGCCGAGCTCGATCTACTCACTACAAACAGCTAAGTGAAAAGAAGGATAAGGGTCAGTTCAGAGGAAAACCTTATGCGACCCCAGGTGATAAAGGGAAACAGAGGGTATCAGATGAGAAGAAGTCAAGTAAGGGAGTCGTTAACGCACCTACTAAGTGCTATAAGTGTGGAGAGGCAGGCCACAAAGTTGATGTGTGTACTAACAAAGTTCTGAGATGTTACCGTTGTGGTAAGACTGGGCATAGAATTGGTAATTGTCCGAATGAGGGTCCGACCTGTTTCAACTGTGGTGAATAGGGGCATATCAGTACTCAATGCCAGAAACCAAAGAAGACTGCTACTGCTGCCCAGACTACTGGAAGAATGTTTGCTTTGGCTGGCTCAGAAGTTCCCAAGAAGGACAACTTGATTCGAGGTACTTGTTTTATTGACAATGTTGAGTTGATTGCTATTATTGATACTGGAGCTACGCATTCATTTATCTCTCTTGAGTGTGCTACTAGATTGGGCTTGAATTTGTCTAACATGAATGGTAGTATGACAATAGAGACTCCAGCTAATGGTTCGGTGACTACCATGCTTGTTTGTTTGAAGTGTCCTTTGACAATCTTTGAGAAGGATTTTGTGATGGATTTGGTGTGCTTACCCTTGCACCAAATCGATGTTATCCTTGGTATGAACTGGTTGGAGTTCAACTACATTCATATTAATTGTTATAGTAAGACTGTGAGGTTTCCAGAGTTAGGGGAGGACGGCGAGCTGATGTTCTTATCTGCTAAACAAGTGAATGAACTTTTATTAGATGAAACGTTGATGTTCGCAGTGTTTGCATCGTTGCAAGTTGATGGTGGAGCCGTCAGTGCTGAGTTGCCTGTGGTTTGTGAGTTTCAAGATGTGTTTCCTGAGGATATAAGTGATTTACCTCCAGAACGTGAAGTTGAGTTTGTCGTGGACTTAATACCAGGTACGAGTCCGGTGTCGATGGCTCCTTATCGGATGTCTGCTTCGGAATTGATTGAGCTGAAGAAATAACTAGAAGAATTGTTAGAAAAGAAGTTCATTCGACCCAGTGTTTCTCCGTGGGGTGCCCCGGTGTTGCTCGTTAAGAAGAAAGATGGTAGTATGAGATTGTGTGTCGATTATCGGCAGTTGAATAAGATGACCATCAAGAATAAGTATCCGCTTCCGAGAATCGATGATTTAATGGATCAACTCGTAGGTGCTTGTGTGTTCAGTAAGATTGACCTGAGGTCGGGCTATCATCAGATTAGAGTTAAAGCTGATGATATTCCGAAAACAGCCTTCAGAACGAGGTATGGTCATTATGAATATACGGTGATGCCATTTGGGGTTTCTAATGCGCTTGGTGTATTCATGGAGTATATGAACAGGATCTTTCATGAATACCTTGATAAGTTTGTGGTGGTTTTCATAGATGACATCTTGGTATATTCTAAATCAGAAGAAGAACATGCGGAACATTTGAAGATTGTGTTACAAGTGTTAAGGGAAAAGAAATTGTATGCTAAGTTGTCGAAGTACGAATTCTGGCTGAAGGAAGTGAGTTTCCTAGGCCATGTGATTTCAAGTGGTGGAATTTCTGTGGATCCCTCGAAGATTGATGCGGCGTTGCAGTGGGAGACTCCGAAGTCTGCTACGGAGATTCGTAGTTTTCTTGGATTGGCTGGTTATTATCGTAAATTCATTGAAGGTTTTTCTAAGTTGGCTTTGCCTTTGACGCAATTGACTCGAAAGGGGCAAGCGTATGTATGGGATGTCGCTTGTGAAGAAAGTTTTGTGGAACTAAAGAAAAAGTTGATAGCTGCTCCGGTGTTGCTTTTGCCAGACCCAAATGAGTACTTTGTGGTTTATTGTGATGCTTCAAAGATGGGCCTTAGTGGAGTTTTTATGCAAAATGGTAAAGTGGTCGCGTATGCTTCTAGGCAGTTAAGAGTCCATGAGAGGAATTGCCCTACACACGACTTAGAGTTGGCTGCTGTAGTATTTGTGCTGAAGATTTGGAGGCATTATCTTTTTGGTTCGAAATTTGAGGTATTCAGTGATCATAAAAGTTTGAAATACTTGTTCGATCAGAAATAGTTAAACATGAGGCAGAGAAGGTGGCTAGAATTTTTAAAGGATTTTGAGTTAGATTTGAATTATCATCCCGGTAAAGCAAATGTATTGGCTGATGCTTTGAGTAGAAAGTGATTGCATATTTCGATGCTTATGGTGAGAGAACTTGAAATGATTGAGCAGTTCAGAGACATGAGTTTGTTGTGTGAGATGACCGCTGATAGTGTGAAATTGGGCATGCTAAAGCTGACTAGTGGAATTTTGGAGGAAATTCGGGAAGGTCAGAAATCTGATTTGAAATTAGTTGACTAGTTAATGAAGATTAATCAAGGTAATGGAGGTGAGTTCCGAATTGATGAAGATGGAGTCTTGAGATTTCGAGATAGAGTATGTATTCCGGATATTTCTGGAATCAAAAGGAGTATTTTGGAGGAAGGGCATAAAAGTCGATTGAGTATTCATCTTGGTGCTATAAAGATGTATCAAGACCTGCGTAGATTGTTTTGGTGGCCAGGTATGAAAAGAGATATTGCTGAATTTGTGTATGCATGTTTGACTTGCCAGAAGTCCAAGATTGAACATCAGAAGCCTTTAGGTATGATGCAGCCGTTGAATGTTCCTGAATGGAAATGGGATAGCATTTCCATGGACTTTGTGACTGGGTTGCCGAAAACTGCAAGAGGTAATGACTCGATATGGGTAGTTGTGGATAGGTTAACTAAGTCGGCGCATTTCTTGCCGATGAGAATTAATTACTCTATGCAGAAGTTAGCTAAAATTTATATTGATGAAATTGTGAAGTTGCATGGAACGCCTTCGCGTATTGTATCGGATAGAGATCCGCGGTTTACGTCAAGGTTTTGGAAGAGTCTACAGGATGCTTTGGGTACTAAGTTGAGGATGAGTTCTGCTTATCACCCGCAGACAGATGGTCAAACGGAAAGAACAATCCAATCTTTAGAAGATTTATTGAGAGCTTGTGTGCTGGATCAAGGAGGATCTTGGGATAGTCACTTGCCGTTGATCGAGTTTACATACAACAACAGTTTTCATGCTAGTATTGGGATGGCTCCATATGAGGCGTTATATGGTAGACGTTGTCGAACTCCATTGTGTTGGTATGAGTCGGGAGAGAGTTCTGTACTTGGACCTGAGATTGTTCAAGAGACAACGGAGAAGATTAAAATGATTCGGGATAAACTGAAGACGTCGCAGAGTCGTCAGAAGTGTTACCATGATAAGATAAGAAAAGCACTTGAATTCCAAGAGGGAGACCACGTGTTCTTAAGAGTTACTCCGATGACTGGTGTGGGACGAGCTTTGAAGTCTAGAAAGCTCACTCCGCACTTTGTTGGTCCGTATCAGATTATGCAGAGGATAGGAGAGGTTGCATATCGGGTGGCTTTACCACCGTCACTTGCAAATTTGAATGATGTGTTTCATGTGTCACAGTTGAGGAAGTATATTCCGGATCCGTCGCATGTGATTCAAATGGATGATGTTCAGGTGAGAGACAACCTGACGGTAGAAGCTTTGCCTGTGAGGATTGATGGTCGAGAATTGAAGCAACTGCGAGGTAAAGAGATTGTTGTAGTGAAAGTATTGTGGGGCGGACCAGCTGGTGATAGTTGGACTTGGGAGCGTGAAGATCAGATGAAGGAGTCGTATCCGACTCTGTTTACTTCAGGTAATTTTCGAGGACGAAAATTCTTAAAGTAGGGGAGAGTTGTAACGATCCAAAAATCTAAATCAATTATTTAATTATTTATTTAATTAATTTAGAGGGAATTAAGAGGTTTTTGATAATTTTGGAGGATTTTGGAGAAAAAAGGCATTTTTGAATAATTTTAATAAAATAAATGAGCATGTGTTATTTATATTATTATTATTATTTAAAAATAAAATGAGAAAGGGCAAGGTGATCTTATTGGAAAGTAAGTAAGGATAGGATGGGAAGTTCATAAGTTGGGACTTGTTAGCCAAAAGAAGGAGAACGATCAATTTCTCACTTTATCGTATCTTTTGTGGAGAGCACTGAAGAAGAGAGAAGAAGGAGGACTAGGGCTTGAGGATTGCTAGAGGAATCTTGAAGAAAGAAGGAAAAAGCTTCAGATTACTCTAAGGTATGGGGAGAGTTCATAATTTCTTGTAGTTTTATAGGAATTGGAGATGAATAGATTAAGTAATGTATGAATTATGTTGATTTTGATGATTGTTGATGTAGAATGAGTAATGTAATGAAAGTATGATAGATTTGATTGATATGTATTGCTATATGTGTATTTGGTGAGTATTTTGATCAAATTTCGTGTAGAACACTGATTTTGGGGTAATGGGAATCAAAATTACAGAAAAATCACGTTTTGGGAAAAGTGGGTTTTTGGTCGCACTCTGACACGGGCCGTGTCACAGGACATGGGCGGCCGTGTCAGCTTTCTGGTCTTGTATGAAAAATTTGACTTTTGGAAATTGGTCCCAGACTTTCTGACACGGGCCGTGTCACAGGACACGGGTGGCCGTGTCAAGCTGCTTACTTGCTACTTTTTTGATGTTTTGGAATCGTGTCTCAGGTTTCCTGACACGGGCCGTGTCACAGGACACGGGCCGTGTCACAGGACACGGGCGGCCGTGTCAGACTGCTGGTTGTCTTATATTTTTGCTGTTTTCTTGAAGTTTCTCGATGTTTTCTCGTGTTGTTTCCTTTGAGCCGAGGTGTTGAAGATATATAATTAATGAAACATGATTTTATGATGAATATTGTTGAGATGAAATGAATGATGCACATGTTGATATTTGGATGAAATGAGGAGCTTAGCATCATTGCATTTCCTGGCTTTTTTTTTATGTTGGGCCTTCGGCCTGTTGGTATCTTCAATCCCATAGTGCGGATTGGAGTGATATGTTGTTATGCTGTGCTCCCTTGTGGAGGGTTGATGGCCAGTGTCCATCACATGGAGAAAAATCGGTACCACATGCATCCTTTGCATACCATTATGTTTGACATTGCATTTTATGAAGTAGTTGAAATCGTGCTGTGAATAATTGATGATGATGATCCCGATGTTGTTGTTGCTTAATCATTTATTTTCCATGTCTTGGTATTACTATAACGAATTATGTTTTCTCACCCTGCCTGCTTGGAAATGTTACCTCTTATGTGGGTAACTTGCAGATAACCAAGAATAGCTACGAGGTGACGAAGGAAGTAGATTTGGAGCTTTTCGTTATTTCTGTTTAGTTAGAGGTGTCCTGCTCTGTGTCATGTAACATCGGGTTGGGAAGATTGTTGTGAACCTCATTTCCTTAGTTTATGACTGAATTTTTATAATGTTGATGATGATGTTTGATTTGGATATATTTATTATAAAGTATTTTATGGAATTGAAAATAAAAATTGATTTCCGCTGCGAAGTTGTTATTTGTGATATTGACGAATGAGTAACCCGTGTTACGGGACAGGACAGTGAGAATTACATGATGTTTTTGAATATGTGTGACGCCCTTTATGTTGTTCTTAACTCTGATAATATTGAAATGTTTTAATAAAATTGTATGTGGGGTAGAAGGGTGTTACACACTGCACCTTCAGCTTGTGATCAAACTCACCCTTCTGGATCAGAACTCCAAGAAAACCAAACTTCTTCTCCGTGACACTTGAATATTCAGACACTTTGTATTTTTGAGAGGAAAGAATCGTTGATCTCGATGAACTGAACCTAAACCTCTTTATATAGGCAATGATATTGGGCCGGGTCAAGAGAATTCCAACCCTCAAATGTTGGAGGCTAGGGTTTGAAATGAACTCAAACATTGAATCCCAAGGGACATACGCTCCCCCTTCTGATCATTGGCAGATGTTGCAGGGTTGAATCACCAACAAAATAGGCCTTGCTTCTTGGTTCTCTTCTGTGGCAAGTAAGATAGGCATGAGAAAGGGAATCGAAAGCGACATTGCTCTGGCTAGTTCGCAGGGTGTGCAGAGTTGAGCTGAGAATGGAAAGCTTCACAATTGTTTTGTACAAGTTAATTCTTGAGAGCTTGAAGGGGAAACTCTTGGGTGAATTCGAAATCAAAAATGCGCCAAGTTGTAATTTGAAATGAGCTTGAAGAATTGAAGATGTTTGGAATCGTTTGGAATTATTTTCTTCTGCAAAATGAAAACACATACGACCAAAGGAAGAAGGAAGAGTTTCAAAACCACGTGCCAAACTCCTATTGGCCATTGCCTAGTGTTGAAAAGTCAAAGGAACCGAGCTGGTCTCTCATTGGCTGATAGCACAACTCATCCTCCAATCACAACTTTCACAAATTGATTAAATGGACCAAACAAAATGCAACATGTGCATACGGATAAATTCTCTTCTCTTTCAAGTGGATTAAAAATGATTAATAATAAATGATAATTAATTAAAGATAATTAATTAAATTGAAAACAAATTACCAACAAATTAATTAATTAAACTAAAAAACAAAATTAAATTAAATTAGTTGATGACTAATTAAAATTAAATAAGATAAAACTATTTGAATATATAAATAAAAAAAGAATAAACCAAATTAAAATTAAATTAAATTAAAAATAAAACAAATAAAACTATTAAAATAAGCGTTAAATTAAAATAAAACAAATGAAAATAAGAAAATGGATATTAAAATGACATACAGAGAAAAATAAATCACACAACAATTAGCAAAAAGATGAGGGTAAAATTTGGGGTGCAACAACCATGTTATTCCAATAACTTTGAAGCACCACAAAAGGCCTTCACGTTACATGACCTTGGTACCACAACGCACACCATAAGTCACAAGCCATGATTCACAATCGTACGACCATTGAAACGCAGCAGCAGCAACAAATAACCAATTTCGATTCTACCCTTTCCTCTGCTATAAATGGAGCCCTCCTCACTTATTCTTCTCCAAGCTCGACGGAGCCAAATCCACCCTGCACAAAATTCTTTCAATCCCTTTTCATCTTCCTTCTCAAACCAACCCAAAATTTTCATCTTCTATGGTTTAACTCATACACAACCACAAACAATCAGAATAAAAAAACCTTCTTCAATCCTTCTTCCATAACAACCCAACTCGAACGATACGCACACCAAATCAGAACACAAAACCCATTCACAAAACCCAATTGTTCAAACTAGAGAGAGATGAAGTGAGGTCAAAAACAAAGTTCACGAACAAGAACTAGAAGAAATCCAAAATCAAACCTGAATCGGAAAGGAGATTGAGAGAAAGAGGTTGAGGCGCTGAGATCGTGAGGTATCGTAGGTGGGATTGAAACCTTTGTGGCTCTTAATCTTGTTTTTTACTTTCAATTTGTGTTACTATGGTCTTGAGAGCATGATAATATCTTTCTCTGTTTTAAAGAAAAAAGAATATACGTGCTTTATGTTCTTAAACCATGCCCTGTTTCATTTTGATAGAGATTTAAGTCTTAGCTTTTTCATGTTTTTTTTCGATATGATATGACTGGCTCATTCTCTTTTGGGGATCAGGAGATCCATTTTTTTATGTTATTTTTTCCTAATGGGCTCAGAGCTCGTGTGTCTTCATCCCCCCTGTGCTGGTTCTTTTGGATCCGCATTTGTGTTTTTTGAGGAGGGGTGATGGGCCTTTGAGCCCACATGATCCCCATTACTTTTTCACACCACCATAGTTTCTCACGCCTCTCCCCTATTTCTATTAAGTGTTGTTTTAACCTTTTCTTTATTTTTTTAAGTAATATTTTTAAGTCATTTAGTTTTTTTTAATTTTCCATTTCTAATTTCTAAATCTATCTTCACTTTTCATTTCTATTTTGATTTCTCATTTCTTTCGATTTTATTTCAATTCTCTTTTCATTCTTTCTTTTAAATTTCATTGGGTCAATGATATAACAAAAGGTCTTGGATTTATTGATTTGAATAAATCGAAAAATCTAGATCAATATGAGACCACCTTTTTATTTTTCTTTTAACTATTGGTCGATGAAAATCTAAAACCATAGATCGTCGATTTATCGACTTAGAATCTTGGTAAAGATGAGACCTTTCTTCTTTTCTACCTCGTTTCGATTTTTATTTCATTTTCCATTATCTTCTTTTTTTTTTAATTTTTCGATCGATGAAGCCTTTCTATTTACGAATGTTGATAGTTGAAGCGATTAACCTTCATTATTTCAAATCTGTAGTGAGTGATCATTGAGATCTCTTTCTATACTTTGAGATCATGATAGGTTACCTTCAATTAATCGACGAAAGTTTGTGATTAAGATGAGATATTCACCTTTTCTTTTCGTGTGGCACGATTTCATTGGAGAATGATCCTCAATATCATTTCTCCATCGTGTTTTAACACAAAGATCAAATTGCGCATCCTCCTATAGTGTGATCTTCGTCATAGATCGTGCTACGATGGTTTAGCACTACATGTCCCGTATCACTTGCTTCTAACAACTAATCAACTAACAATTAACTTTACTTTCCGTCAATATTACCTTGCTTTATATTCTTGTTTATATTATCTTGTTCATATTCATATTATTCATCATATTCATACTTGTTCATCTAACTCTCTTGTTTTCTTTGTTCATACCTTAATCAAAACACACTAAAAATATCGAAACAATAAAAGACTAATTGGTGGACTATTGGTTACTATCCTTTGCTTGGAGCTTTTGTCCGACTCTTGCTCAAGGCTTAGTTTAGGACACCTCGCACACACACGGCTTCCTCTTAGGCTACCTTACAATGAGACCTTTTATTTTATGTCATCCCCTGTATTTTACATGTGCCCCTCTCCCTATTCCGATGTACGCATTCGTTGTTTCTTTGATTGTGGTTTGTTTACTAGGAGCACCCCTAGGGACTAGCATAGACAACCCATTTTCAAACTAATTCTCGATTCGTCGTCGAGCCATTTTCAAACAAACCCATTTTCAACCAAACTCTCGATTCGTCGTCGAGCCATTTTCAAATCAACCTCAAACCCAACTTTTTTCAAACTAACCTCTTCACACACAAATAAACCCTTGATCCAACGTCAAGCGGATTTTCACAATAAAACTCAAAAATGACTAATAACCATCGCAACTCTTTTTCAAGGTGAAAAATAGGGGTTCAAGTCTTTGATCTCTCTTTGGTTGTTTGGGTGCGAGTTCTCTTACTCGTGTGTGAGCAATTGACGCCTCTTTAAAACAAACCACCCCTCCCTTGTTTCGTGGGCGTACCACGAACTACGACTGCTCTGATTCTTTATTCTCGTCCGAATAAAGATACGTAGGCACAAGATTGCGATGATCTTGGCGAGCACACTTTTTCTTTTTTCCGTTTCCACACTTTCATCTTTTTCGTCAAACCCCGTAGTCGAACTACGATTGCTCTGATTACTCATTCTCGTCCGAATGAGCATACGTAGGCACAAGATAGCGATGATCTTGCCGAGCACCCTATCCTTAAACCATCCCATTTTTCCATAGCATCTTTTCCTTTTTATCTTACCGTTTTGCATTTATCATAGAGAAGAAAACAAACTAGCTTAGCTAATGAGCATCGCGATTCAAATCAAGAGGTTCCCGTTGAGTACAACGGACGTGAGGGGGTGCGCGTACCTTCCCCTCACATAACCGACTCCCGAACCCAGAATGTGGTTGCGACGACCATGTTCTTACCCCTCCCTAAAGGTTTTCTCGATATTTTCCTTTCCCTCTTTTGGGATAAATAAAGTTCGGTGGCGACTCTGTCGAACCCTTCCGCGCCTTTCGCACGAAGGGTCGTGTCTTCGATGAAGCGATTTTTTCGAGGTGCGACACATACCAGATATCTAACCACAACTCCCTTCACTCCATCGCTCCCGACTTTAGAATAAAAGAATGCAGATATCTTCAAACATAGAGGCCGACGATTGAGACCTTCCACCAACTGTCTTCAGTAACAACTCCAGAATCCCATAATTCTAGAGCTCTTCCATCAGAAACACATGCAGCGGAACCACCAAGGAACATATCATGTTTTCCCTAATAAGATGTCACAACATCTTACAAGACACATCAACAAGAGAAGTAACCACTTCTCCTGTAGTTATTGTAGAATCTCCTCAGCAACATGAACAACCTTCGGGTTGCTCCCTTCGATCCAGAACATTCATCTCATCCATTAATACCCTTGGGTATGTTTGAGTTGATTGATCTAATCTCCAAAACTCCTCCTTGTTTAAATGCCAAAAAGTATCTCCCAAAGATCTCATCCAGAACCAGACAAGATGCCTGCTCTGATACCAATTGAAATTCTGGCATATGCAGACAGCAGATGTCCTAACACATGTCAAGACATTGTGCTACATAATCTTTTAAACTAGAAGGCGCAACTACAGACTGATACCTTGAATATCAGAACTGCACCATCACAGATGTCACGACATCTGATCCAACATGTTCATCATGAACCCTAACAGAAACATAAATCTGCAAAATGATAAAGAACACAGTAATTGTTAACCCAGTTCGGTGCAACTCACCTACATCTGGGGGATACAAATCCAGGAAGAAGACTTCACTATTGTGTAGACTGTTACAAAGTTAAACTCCCGCGTTTACAACTTTATCCCTAGCATCTACCCCATGAACATCTTTACCAAGGTTAAACTCAAATGTTTAGAACCCTGATACGAGATACCCCACTCACTTCCCTCAACCACCAACTGTGATTTCTTCATCGTCCCTATCAATACAGAAATCTGTCAAGCATACTTGACAAACAAGCTAACTCAGATTTGCTTAAAAGCTTCATCCAAGAACAATACACAATCCAATACCTCAAGGCTTATGGATCTATGTGAAACCTATATCTACCACAGTGTATCAACTGATACAAAGGGAGACTTACAAGGGAAACCTACGACTCTCAAACCTAAAACCTACTTTACAAAATAGGATTCCTAAGTCTATGTCGTCGTCCCACCTTCTGTCTAGGTCTTGGTCTTCTTTTATAGTCTTCTTCTGAGTTGGGCTTTGTATCTTTCTTCCTTGATCCATTGCTATTCATGCCTTGAATCATGGAACATATTTAAAAAAAACCTGATATGACAGTCATGATGTCGAGTCTTCATGCTATGACATTTCACTCGACATCTTTAGTCTGGGTCTGAATCCTTCATGTTGGAACATCTTTCCCAACATTATGTTTTACCAAAATTTAGTCAAACTCTTGGAGCCATCACTTAACCTCCATAACTACCCATAACCGACGACCCACTCAAAGTATTAAATGAAAGGATAAATGTGATTAATGATAAGGTCGACTTCATAACTCGACACTTCATCCCAAACCAAACACAAATACCACAAGACCTTTTCTTCGATGATGATTTTGATAACGAATAGTCCCGCCTATATGTCTAAGTGTGTTTAATTTTATGTTGTTTCCTGCTTTTCATACCTTTTAAATTTCGTAATTTCCCTTTTGTACTTGAATTCCTAGTAATTTCTATTAATGAATAAAATAATGGTTTTTCTTTTCCTAAATCTTTACTTGCCCGTGTTTGCATATTTAAATTTATCACATTGCATCTTTACCCGCCATTTTGATTTCGACAAAGGGGGAGAAATATACTCTCAGAGGGAGTAGAGTATACTCGTTGCTTAATTGAGGGTGAGTTTAATTACTCAAAACAAATATTTGTTATTTCTTTTGCCACCTTCTTGAGAGATGAATTATCATTATCAAAAAGGGTGAGAATGTGGAACCTTGTTTTGCAGGTTACTTCTAGAGAGATATGCCTTTAACAAGGACAACTAATTTTTATGATGATATTTAAGTGTTTAACGATGACAATCAGTCTTTAATGACAAGAATCAAAGTCAAGCATAAAACAGTTAAGCGGTTAAAGATGCAAACCATGTTATTAGGTTTTGATGGACTTGAATCTTCTGATGATGGAAACCAAATGGAATAGAACTCAAGCCTCACATGAAAGTAAACTCAAGCAAGTGTCTACAAGAATGAAGTATCTTATAAGTCTTGAAGTATATGAAAGTTTGCCTCGACATGTCAGAGTGAATATATTGTAAAAGTATAAGGGCTTTCTCGTAAAAATGCATGGCTAATCATACACATATAAACAAGTTTTCAAACTTATTTTATCAATAAAATATTTTCAAAAGTTCCTTGAATTCATGTCAGATGAGTTGAGAGCTATCAAAAAAGCTCTGGGAAATTTTTTGTCTTTTTCAATCAATTGGTACCTTAACCTAATTGATTGGGTCAGTTCAAAAATGATCCTTATGCGATTAGGACATAATCTTAATGAGTTACAATGACTAAATATCTTTAATTTCCTTTTTAACTTGGTAATCAATTAACTAAGGACTAACCAATCAATTGGTGCTTTGGACCAATCGATTAGCTCATCATTATTGGCTTTGAAAGTTCAAGATCAACCCGGTGGTAAAATCTCATAGGTTATTGGTTAACCCGTGATAAAAACAAGTTTCGCTTAAAGCTCATCCTGGTGGTAAAAGCCTGTTTCGGTTCAAGATCAACCCAGTGGTAAAATCTCAGAAGTTCATGGTTAGCCGGGTATAAAACCAATTTTCGGTTCGCGAGATCATCCTGGTGTTAAATGTGAGTGCAACTTTTCGTTAGATGTATTTTGAATGATGTCAAAATTATGATACTTTAGCTTTAATGTGTATTGGGAGGTATTCTCTGATTCTATATGTGCATCTTAGCATTAGGAAACATTAAAATGTTTTGGAAAAGGTTCATACTTCAAAAATGCATTAAAAATAAAATTTTATGAAAAGCATTCAATATGTGTTAACACATAGAATCTTCATGTCGGCACATAGCAAGAAAATTTTTCTACGTGTCGATACATAGAACCTTCAGGTCGACACACATGTTGTAGGAATGAAGTATGTAGGCTCTGTCCATGTGCTGACTCTTTTAGGTCGACACAAGACCTTTATAGGTCGACTCATAGCTTTTATAGGTCGACACATACAATGTATTTTTCCATAATTCACAATTTTTTTCATTCATTTGCATTCCTTTTGCTTCCAAACATGCATACATATAAATACTTGATACATGCATCATTTCTAGTATGGTTCTAGAGAAAACCTATACGAAACAAGATTTCAAAGCATTCTCATAATCTTCAACCTCTCTTCTATGCATACACACAATAAAACTACACATAATCATTTTTTGATTAGGTGACCATCTAGATTAGGGTTGATAACATGCAATTAGGTTCTTGTACCGAGAATATTGGGTTGAGAACTTTGAGGATTTTAGATAAGAAAATCGAGTTGGGGTTTTCCTTCAAGATCGTTGAGGATTTGAAAGTTTTGGACAAGATTACATAATTTAGATCCGATCGAGTGAAAGCCTTGGGACAAGGGGTGCCTTTCTAGGGAGTAGCGTGAAACGGTGGATCGTGTTGGTAAACCTTGGGGTTCAACAAGTGTGCGCTTGGGATTAATTCAGTCGGGTGAAAGCTTTGGGACAAGGGATGCCTTGCAAGGAAGTAGCAAGAATAGGTGAATTGAAGCGGCATTATTAGTTACTTGATCAATCTTTGATCAAGGGTTTTGGAGGTGGTAGAATCAACAACAAACCTAGGGTTTGTAGGGTTAGAGTTCCTCATCTCTTGTATACACACATTTGCAAAGTAAGTTATATTATAATATCTCAATTCGAATTCGAATTGAGGGCATATGTACCCATAACGAGGCCGGTTGGGGAATTGCCTAAACAAATCCTTGTGTACTCTCTCTTTCTCTCTCCCTCTCTTAATTTTGTGTTTGCAAATTATTGAATTCATTGTTCGTTTAATCAATTCATTTGGAAAATATTTTTTATCACATTTTGAATTAGGTTTTGTTGATATAATTATAATCCGTTTGATTGTGATTGTTTTAAGATCAACAAAACAAAGCAAATTTTTATAGGAACCAAAATATGTCCTTTTTTTATAGGGACTAAAAATGAAAAGCGATATATTTATAAAGACCACAAACATATTTAACCCTAAATTAAAAAACAAAAAAGAAAAAAAAATTAACGTTTTCTACTTCCGAATATGCACACACGGAAAACTTCCGTAGATACATATCCGAAAGTACCCAAAATTCACAACGTTTGATTTGTTCCGGAGCTGCATCTACGGAATTGCCCTAACGTTAATTTGTTCCGTAGATGTAGCTCCGAAACTTCCTGCAACTCCAACAGTCATGGCAATGGCGTCCCCTACCCATGAAAATCGGTTTTTTGAAGCCCTGGTCGTCCGTTTCAGCCAACAAACAATACCTACATTGTCTCTAAACTATGTTTCTAAAACTATCTAAGAATTTCTATCCCTAAAACTTTATTCTATCTCGTTTACGAGAAATACTCGAAAATACCTCAGAAACTCGAAAACTTATCGATTATATCGAGCTTTGAGCGTGTTGTGTTTCTTGATCGTTGAAATGAATGCTCTTTGTCGAACTTGATTGAAAATAATGAAATTTGGTGGAAAAAGATTTTTTGAGGATTGAGAGAGTTTGGAGAGTGAAGATGAAAAATGAAGAATGAGGGAGGAGAATGGACTCTGGCGCGAATGTATTGTAAAATATTTCGGGGCTATATAAACGGAAACATTCTGTAGATGTAACTCCGGAACAAACCAACGTTGAGTAAAAAAAATGTGTGTCCGAAGATACAGCTCCGAAAACAAATAATATTTTTGAAAGCACACATGATACCTAAAACCCCCAAAGAATGGGATAAGAAACTCTCAACATAAATACGGTTTCGGATTGCATGGGACGGTGGTATAAGTACGGTTGGTGGATTTTTGTCTACCCCTAGGTATAACTTGCAAAATGAATAATTTGTACTTTGTTATTAAGCGCAATCTCACTTATATATGAACGACTATTAAAACTATTCTCAATAATCTTTGTGCCGAATGTTGGAGATAGTTAAATTGACTCCAATAGTTTAGATAAAGGTGTGCACCACTCCAGTGCGATTCCCTAGCAAGTATCTACATGTTCAACATCCTTGAGCGGACGAAATTTTCAATTATACCTTCAAATTGGACGGTTTTATTGAGTTTTATTGAACCGTTTGCCCCATCCGAAACGAATCCAAAGTTCTCTAAAAATAAAAAGAGATGGATTTAAAAAAATATATATTTTATTTATATAGTGAGGTTCTCATCTAAGAACAATACTAATTATATTAATAATAATATATCTCATACTCAGATTTGATACTCGGTGTATGGAATTTCAAGCCGAAAACTAAAATTTCCACAAGTTAGATGATTGGATTTAAATTCCTTCCATGGAAAATACAGAGTGACTATTGACTCATTGAGCATAACAATTTGCAACTATTCCACCCTCCTCCTCATCCCTCTTATTTATCCATTTTTAATATCATTACTCTGTTTTTTGATGAGTTATCATCATGACCGTGATATTAGAACTCACCCTCATATCAACAGAAGGATTAAACAACTACACTTCCTGTCTCAACCCCACCGTAAGACCCTTCATCACACTCACCAAATTCCCACCCACCACAACAACCACACCTACTACAGCATGGGATAATAACATGTTCCGCATCCCACTCGATCCTACCTTCTTTTCAGAAGCATCTTCATGTCTATATCTTCAGTTATTCATCAAGCGGAGAATCATGGGCCAGGTCCAACTTGGGTGGTGTTTTATTCCAGCCTCGGATATTGGCCTTCTTACACCGGATTCAGTCCAGTACCTGAGTTACAGACTACGAGGCAGAGACGGTTCAAGGAGACACATCATCGTTAATATCTCCGTCCGGTTGGTTATAACGTCACTGTCACCTGACATGGACACATGTCATACTGTCATTGGGATACCAGTGACAGCCATTCGGGGAGCTTAATTTCCATGTTAGAAGGTTTTAGTGGGGGCAATGTAATAGTTACTTGTTTTGTCCTAGCTTGTGTTTTTTTATTTATTTGGGAAAGTGGGCAAGGCCACTTGTTTTGTGGTTTGTTTTGATGTAACATCACTTTCTATGAATCTCATCGCATGTGATGTTATGTTTTGATTGGATTTAATAAAGCTTTATCTATTATCATTGCAACAGATACACAACATTTGTTCAAAAATAGCAGTAAAACGATACACGATAATGTTTGATGATCCCGATCGACCGATTTGTTAACATGTTATAAATAAATGGACAGGTTACAGATACATATGGCTATGTTGTCTGCTCTTGTGTGACGAGCGTGTGAAACTTAGAATTACAAATTTACAAGCAGCAAGGGATAATGCATCCCTACTTACAGACAGAAAAAAAAAATGCTTTTACTTTTTTTTTCTTGTGTGATTACATGCCATTGTACTAAACGTTAGAACTTACAGATTGGCAAGTGTAAAAAGTGTGCCCCTCCAAAGTTCTAACTGACTTCAGCATTGTTCTCTACCCCCAACGGAAAAAAACTTCTCTCTTTCTCTCATTGCTTTTTACTGAAGAACGCTAATAGGCCTAAGGCAGCGATAACTGCAGCTCCAGCTGCAACAGTGTGAAAGGCCGAGTCCCATGCTTCTGAATTAGCATATTCCAAATTTAAATTTGATTCTGCTCCATAACCACATGCTCCTGAGTAGTCTAAGTGCAATCTCAATCCCTACAAAATTCACCAATTCAAGCCCTTGTGAATGCGACTGATATGTACAAATACTAAAATGGATGTGGATCATAGGCCCAACTCCCCAATTAATTAACAGAAAACTTTCAATTAGAGGTATCAAAGCTTGTTTTACAATGTGGTTACACTTGCATTGTTGTGATCTTTTTGTTTAATAAAAGTTGAATTTTTTTTCATCAAGTAGCCTAGTGGCCTATAAGATGCATACATTTTATATTCTTCCCACACTAATGTTTTGTTATTCCATTTTTCTATTGTAATCCCATATTAAAAATAGAAAATAAAAGACTTGTTAAAACAAATCAATAGTCCCCACAAAAAAACATTCTATTTAACACTAGACCAACAACAGATCCACAATACCTTCAAACCAGCCGTCTTTGCATGGTCCACGGCTGCTGCAAGATCACTATCTGAAGCCAATACAACTTGATCGTGTTCTTCATCTTCATACTAGAAACAAATCGACCAGTTTGCATTAGAAAAAGGAGGAAACGTTGACAAAACCATGTCAATATATATGCAACATCTTGAATTATACCAAAATTTGGGGCAGGTTATTGGTGTCAATATCATCGCCAACTCTCTGAATGATGGAAGTTATAACCTCTGTCAAGCTCCGAGTATCTGAAGTGGCATGTAAACACACAAACACACAAGATCCATAATTTCTTTCCTTTTTTCATTATAGAAGAAATTTAAAGTAATGTTAGAGGTAAGATAAAGCGGTTGACATACCACATGTGAATCTATGCAATCTACCCTTCTTATCTTGTAGTTTGAAGGAAAATGTGGTTTGCGTGCTTGACACATTATAAGGAATGGACCTCCCTGTTTCTCCTCCCTCAGAAACCATTTTAAAGGAAGTGTCGCTGACAACATCATTAATAATGTGTAATTGTATTAAAAATATTAGAAACAATTTTTCCTACAAACATCTGTGCACATGCCTAACCTATTTGAATCTTCTTCGTCGTCATTTGGAGTAAAAGTCATGGCTGAATCCCAAAACTTTTGTATCATGCTGTTGGCAGCTTCATTGTTGAAGTTTGCAGTATTCCCAGCCTAATTAATGGAGAAAAATGATACTGTCATTGCAAATGCTTCCCAGGAAAATATGACGGGAAGCTGAAACAAATTAACAAACATGGTTTTGGTATCATTACGCCATTCTATTCAAATTTTCAACATTAACATCAGCAATGCTCCGAACCCTGTTAGCGAATAATATTCATTTGAGAGAAACATTTGAATATTTTCTTCTTTTCTTAAGAAGTTGCACATTGCAAGCAGAAAGCTACAGAAAATTCCAAAATTTCTACCTTTTGAAACTCGAACATAATTTCGTAAAAGATCTTTCAAACCTCACTAAGTTTCCATCAACTTTCAACTTCTAAACATTTTAAATTATTTTTCATGAACTTCCATTTATTTAATTAAAAAATAAGGATTCAAGAGCTTTTTACTGACAATAACTTGATTGTAGCAATTTAGAGATTAAATTCAGGCAAAAACTTATTCAGAGGTCAAATTCACAACATTGACCAATAAATAAGCCTTAAAATTTAGGTTCATATACCAGCTCTCTTTCTCTTTTTAACTTAAAATTCTAGGTTTCAAAATAGATAAATGAAAATTAGTTAGCTTTCGGATTCTAATATTCTCAATATGCACAAGCAGATGGATGAATATAAAAGGTGGTGATACTTTGCCAGGTTTAAGGCCAAAATGCTGACTGCTGAGCCACACACCCTTAACTTGCATACATGAGATATTAATATTTATCAGTTCATAGAAAGTATAATTTGAAAATTACTAAAAACATCACAAGTACCAAACCAATTAAGGACGTGATAAGTTAGCAATTATTTTGACAACAATTTTCTATAAGCAAAGCATGAACAAAGCCACATACCTGACTAACCGTAGCCACAGCAGCATGAGTGATATGAATCACATCAACCGTCGCAACAACAATGCCATCTGTTTTCAAAAACCAAAATCAGAAGAATATCTATGCAACGAACCTGTTCCCCATCTCATGCTAGTATGTTACCTCTATCAACCACAGGAAGATGCAAGAATTTTCCATTATGCATTAAGTGAAGTGCATCAACAATTGGTGTGTCGATTACTGCACATTCTGGATTTGCAGTCATGACCTGTAGATTGTGTTGAGTATATTAGGTCAGATAAAAAGAAGAAAGGCGAGGAAAAATGGGATCCCAAACACAACTAGGTCAAGATTTACCGTCTCAACAAGAGTTGACGATGGGGAGAGATTTTGTGCTATTACCCGCATCAAGATATCCTTTGAACTGAAGTTTGTATACACAATGTAATCCATCAAAATTATTCAGCAATACCTATGACATAAAAAAACTAAATTCTGTGTTTCTGAAATTTATTTTATTTTTTTCTTTCATTTTTAACTTTAAAAAGTAGTTTTATTTTCTATTTTTAATGATTTTTAAAGCACTACAAATTTTACTTCAATGTTTTCATGTAGTTTAAATATTGATAAAATTATAATAGTACAACATTTTTTGTAAGCCACAAATATATACTTAATTTTTTAGATATAAGTATTGGTTAGGATATTGTGTGATTATATCTTGATCATATGTATTTAACTTTCCTTTCTTAGTTGATTCTTTTCCTAATTTTTGGAATTGATTAGGAGACTCATGTGTATATATATTTGTACATTCCCCTCCCATAATTCAGAAGATATATTCGATCTCAAGTAAAATGAACATAAACTTGATTTTTCAATGTGGGGGAGGGACTAGCAATCGTAGAAAAGGCGTGACATTTTCAAAAAAAGAAAAGTAAATGGGTGGCAATGTTCATAGCAACACACTTACGTAAGGATACCACAAGGTTTGTTATCAACTACCACAACAGCAGCACTTGCACGAAGTTCAAGCATCTTTTTTGTTGTTGTCAAAACTGAGTCTCTTAATGAGACTGTAACAACACTGGAAAGTACCATCTTCAGAATTAGCGTTGGGTGATAACTCCAACTCCATAAACAAAATAAAACATGCGTGATTTTTCTTCAACTTAAAAAAAAGGTATTACCTACTTTGAATTCTCAGGAATGATTGTAGACAATGATGGTTTAAATATCTGCTCCCGAAGAGTCTCAAAGAATGATGAATTGGAGCCTGCACAAAATCAAATTAACATGAAACAAAATTTGGCTGACAGAGAAAATCGACGCCTTACTTAAAACACTGTCCTCCAATGTTGTCCTAATTAGAAATAAGAGAGTAAGAAATGCAAAAAGAAATCACTCCACAAACCAGAGGCAGAAGCTCCCCAGTGTTTTTCGATACCTTCAACAGCCGCTGCAATTGCCTTTCCTTTCTCCGCTGCCCTTTCCATACGGGCAATGGCATCATATAAACACTTTGCTATGTCAAGGATAGCAACCACTTCTCCATTCTCCACCACAGGTAAATGTCTGAATCTCCCTGCCAAACAAAAATCAGCCTTGTATTCAAAAGGCAGGACACAAAAACAGGGAAAAAGCATATATCATGAAGTAATATGTCTTGCAAACATTTACTACCAACCTTGCACCATCTTTTGGAGCGCTTCCACAGCAAGAGTGTCGGTAAGGACAAATACTGGATTCCTTGTCATAACCTTGGAACAAGGTGTGTCTTCAAGATTAATCTCACAGGATATTACTCTTGTTGTTATATCCTTTAACCACAAAAATAGGATAGTAAATTAAGCATGCTAAAAGTGCAGGAATCCAATTCCAATCCTTTCCCTTATTTTCCTTCTTGTAAACAGGTAATAAAAGGAAGTTCGAGTCATACCTTGTCTGTGAGGATTCCACAGAGCAAAGCATTAGAATCAGTTAACAATAGAGCATCTACTTTGCGAGCAGCCATCCGACGGCAAGCTTCATAGATAGTTGTTGATTCAGGTACTGTCAATGCCTTTGAAAGTCGCAATGATTTCACAGTTCGCTCACCCCTGATCCAGTTCCAAGAAGAAAAGAAGCTATCAGTGCATAAAAATAAAAACGCTGACAAAGCAAGTTCGAGAAAACACAACAGTATGTTATAGTGTCGCATCCTAGATTGTTATTTCCTCCTAAAAGATTCAAGAATACTCAGCCATTTAGACTTGCTTTATATAGTGACCTGCATGTGATATTAAATAGATTAATAATTCATTCTCTCATTTTCATATGCATCTTTTTCTAAGTATTCATGATAAGATCCTCATAGTGTCAACATTATAGGTTTTCTTCTACATCCATAATGAACTCATGATCATGTCAACTCTGTATAGCTATGTGTTACTGCGAGAATCCATCAACAAGATCGTCCCCATTCAAAATAATAGAACCTTTCAACGTTTTTCTATATCAAGACAAAAATAGAATTCAAAACAACACTATAAGGTAGATGAATCCCAACTACATTGACAGGCCAAAATCTAACATAAGCACAGCATTAATTTATCAAAAAAATCAAGATCTCCTAAACATTTCAATGTAGCTATCACAAAGATTTTTTTTTTTTTTAAATAGTCTAACTAAACTAAGTGCATTTATAATCTCGTTTGAACCGGGTTTTTTCTCATTAATTATTGGCTTCACTGTAATGAATCAACAATTGTTTGAATTTAACATTAAGATGATTTGTCTTTGTAATTATAAGGTTTTAAAAAATTGTTTCTTAGCGCAAAAACGACCGTGACAAAACAAAAAGGTGTCGATACGTATTCCGTTATTTTCTGTTTTAATGATAAAGAACAATAATTCACACCGCAATGACTGCAATCAATGTCGCAACACATATACCAACCGAAATCACAAAACCTTTATGCAAACGCAACATTAATAGCAGCCGAAATCGCAAAAGCCTTTATGCGACAGTTATGAAAATAAGAACTCACATGAAGACTATCAATTCAATTCCAAATTAAATTTATCGTTGGAATTAAATTAAATTAACTATCGAACATTCAATCAAACACCAAAAAACATTTCGCCGTGGAAACACCGAACGTGAAAAATCAGCAATAAAAGCATTGATTGAGAAAAAAGAGAACGTACGCGGTGGTGGTGCGCATAGACGGAAACGGTTTACGAAAAGTGGTGTCCGGAGGTGAAAATTCAGTTCCCTTCTTCTTAGACCGCCTAGGGCTAGACGTGAATGAACCACTCTTTCGCGAAGAACCGCCGTGACTCGACATTTTCAATGTGCTGAACAATCTGAACAATTCAAATCAAATGTTAGAGTAACGAAACCATGATTGAAACAATTTCAGAAAAACGAAAAACGGATAAAAAAAACTCGCCGAAAGAGAGAAGAATTGAGTTGAAGTTGTTAGGAAAATGTGAAGAGTTAGTTGGGATTGGAGGAATGAGGTTGAAGTGGTCGGAAAATGATCGGAGAATGGAGTAAACCGGTGACCAGCCGGCGAAGAGAGAAGGAGAGATAGAGAGGGGAGA
Organism: Lathyrus tuberosus; assembly: GCA_022829125.1. Taxonomy (NCBI): domain Eukaryota; kingdom Viridiplantae; phylum Streptophyta; class Magnoliopsida; order Fabales; family Fabaceae; genus Lathyrus; species Lathyrus tuberosus. The sequence goes on from JALAZF010000003.1 coordinate 15,234,709, forward strand.
TTGCATTTTTGCGGGGATGGTTGGAAAAAAGGCGGGTGATGGGAGAGGAGAATTTGAAGCCGATTACAATGGGTCCAATCACACTGATGCACGTTGACACTTGTTTTTCTCCTTTGCTTATTTTTATTTCTATTCTATTTGTTGATTTTTTTTTTAAATAATCAACTTTTTTTTTAATTATATACCAAAATAACCATTATTTTAAAAAATTTATCAAAGTATTCTGATTAAAAAAAATTTAAGTACATGATACATGTATATAATATCATTGCAAGTGGTATATGCATGTATCAACTAGAAGAATGTGTTACAGGCATTGCATATTCCTTTATTTTGATTTTTTAATTTTAATTATTTTAGTATTAAAAATTGAAAAAAAATATTAAAAATAATTTATAATATTATTTCATAAAATTCAATTACACGATAATTAAATAAACAATCAATGATCCTTCCGATCGAAACGTCCTCCGATTCCACATCTCAACGCATTCGTCTGTCTTTATTTGGATTTGGTAATAGTGTGGGGTATGCAAATGCGCGGAATGTGGAACCGGGGGTTTCGATCAAACGAGCCATTGATTTTCTATAATAAGGAATGAGTTGGAAACACCTCGTCAACCCTGACAAAAACGATCAGGAAAGAAAACCTTTTCTCAATCAATAGCACCAAAAGCTAAAACAACGCATGCACGACAAACATGATAAACCAACTCGACCAATTCACTTTGACGAGCTTCGTCAAAAAATCCCAAAAAATAAGAGTAATCTTCATCAAAGATCGTAGAACGAAACTCACCACTCGTTCTCGGATCCAAATGCACCAACAACATAAGATTGGTATTCATCTCTGGCACTTAGAGAGACTATTTAGGTTACTTGTCCAACGATCAGACCGAACAAGGTACCAGCAAGCATAACTGAAGCGGAAACTTTGCCGACTGAAGGCCTCAAAATCCTAGTTAACGTTGCGGGATCATGAGTCTCGTTACTCAACCGCTGCATGATATATTCACTCTTCATGACGTCTACAAAGGACAAAAATATTAAGAAAGCCTAAATAAAGGAAAGAAGAAAGACGAAATTCTAATGATTTTTATTCAAATATTAATTTAAAATAAATCAAATTTGAACTTTAAAAAAATAGTGCTAAACTAAGAGCCCGTTTGTTTTGACTTTTTTAAAAATAATTTTTATAGTGTAACATAATTTTGTGAAGAAAAAAAAATTACAAAGAAACTTTTCATAAAAACTTCAAATGAAAATTTTGTTTGAATAGTTATTCTTAAAATGTTATTTTAGATATATAATCATTTTATCGAAAAAAAATGTAGATATCAAAATTTTAAAAAATCATTTAATTTTGAATCTATTTCAAATAGTTTTTCATAAAAATTATTTTTGAGATACAACTTTTTTAAAAAATTACAATTTCGACTATGTTCAGAGATTCAATAATGCATGTTTATATTGTATGATATCAAAATTAGTCTTACAATTTAGAAAAAATAAATATAAAAAAATTTATAATATTTTTAAGAACGATTTTACAAAATCCATTTTTAAAAATACAAAAAAAATTTCTTTTTTTTAAAGTTAAAACAAACAGATCATAAATCAATTATATCGAATCGAGTCATCCTATAATATTCGAATTTTAAATCCAACAAAACTCAAACTCAAAAAAGAAAAATTACGATTTATTTTTCTAATAAAATATTTTGTCCTTTTTGTTTGCTTTTTTAATATCCGATCCGTAGACGCATATCGCGAGAGAGGCATCTGAGCCGTTGATATCACACAAAAAGGTGAGGATAACACGTGTCACTCAGACAATCGTCTATTTTTTGTGTTTCCCGAAAGCCTCAAAACGTTTTAAACTTCTTTTTCTAGTCCTCTTAAACAATCCCAGATCTTTCTCCATTCCACAACCACACTCCTTCCCACTCAAACCCTCCCTTTTCTTTCTTTCTTTACTCTCCTTCCGTGCACCTTCAAAAGGGAAAAGAAGATGGCCGATTGGGGTCCGGTGATAATTGCGGTGGTTCTGTTTGTGATTCTGTGTCCAGGTCTGCTGTTTCAAATACCTGGGAGCGGAAAAATAATAGAGTTCGGGAGCATGCAAACAAGCGGTGCTTCCATCCTTGTTCACGGTATCATTTACTTTGGACTCATCACTATTCTACTCATTGCTATTGGCGTTCACATCTACACTGGGTAAAGTTAACTCATCGCGCTGAATGGAAACGGGATCTAGAATCTATATGCATATTTTTTGCTTCTCAATTTTCAAGATTGTGTTTATCTGTTTTTTTTTAGGTATTCTATTCTGTTATCTGTACTTTTCACGTGTATGTATGTGCTTTGGAATATGAATTTGATCTGTGATACTGTTTTTTTTGTACTTGAAAGTTGTTTTGATACTTTCTGTAACCCCACATTTCCCTCGGTATAAAGAAGCAAAGGATAAGGATGATTTTGTTTTATGTTGTGAAGATATGTTTCTTGATTTTCTTTAGCTGTGTGACGGTGGACTTGCCTTAAACGCGTTCATTCACTTTTCCTAACTTTTTTCACTATGGTCTTCTCAATTGAATATTATAAAAAGCATAAAACGAAAAGGCAAGCACTCCTTTTTACCTTTTCAAAGTGATTATTTTTTTCGGTTAGATAGATGGTCCAGTGGTGATTGGCGCTGGATTTGGTCCAGTGGACCGGATACTGGTGGTAAAAAAAATAACTATTTTTTGAGTGGTCACATTTTTAAATACGGAAAATATTATAATTAAATATATGTTTGAAAATAAATGTTTAATTAATTAATTTTTTTTATTTTTAAAATTTAACTACACTTATGTTAAATAAAACTAGTCAGATAAAAATAGTTAGATGTAACCACTACTTTGAATATATATAAATTGAAAATTTTTACATTCATACTCAGGATAAATAATCAAATATAAAATAGTTAATATTTTAGTAAATTTATATTGACAAAACTAAAACATAAAAAAAATTAATACTGGTAAAAAAAAATGTAGGTGTGTGTCACTCTACAAATGCTCATAGACCTTAATAAGTGTATAACAAATAATGTAGGTTAGAGTTTGTTCATGATAGCGAGAAGTCATGTACGATGGTGTTTTGTGGTGGTTTAGAGGATATGCTCACGTGAGGTGAGAAGTTTTGTGGATGTGTTTGGCGCTTAGGTATGAGCGTATGAGTTATGATTTGTCATTTCTTCGTTGAAGGAGAGATATTTATGAGGTTTTGGGCCTAGGGTTTTCTAGAGAAAGGTCATCGTCCACCTAGACAATGATGAACCATTGAATTCTATTTTCAATGATGACGTGAGTTAGTTATTGACTATATGTCTTATCCCATGTTTTCCATGGATGGGCGATAAAGAAGCATTGTGAGGGCGAAGTAGTACCTCCCCGAGGGCGATATATGATCGTTGTCCCACCTGGGGATGGTCTATAGTCAGGTTCTTTACAAATATAACACTACATAATCTCTCAAGCATGAGGTCTTTGATAAAGGACAAAGGGCTTTTAGATCGTGGTACAAGGAAGTATCTCAAGGCCCTTAGTTTTCCGGTGATATGTGTAACGTGCTAGGCATATTAGGCTTGAGGATTTCTAAGGGGACTCTAAATCCCTCAGGTGAGACATTGGACCTCTCGAGTGATTTTCATCAAGCCCTCAGACAAGATTTGTGACTAAGTAAAACCAAAGTATATAAATTTGTCGTTTTATCACATCATGATAAAAACAAAGTAAAATCAAACAACAAATAGAAAGCAAAGAAATAATCAAACGTAATGAGACTTGATTTACCTTTTCCTCTTAAGTTCTCCACCGTCACCTTCTTCATGATTAGTGTCACCACTGAGGGTAAGAGTTTAAACTTGAGGCTCGGTTCAAGTTTTACAGGCCCAAAGGTGGCGCCAATGGTACTCGTTAAAAAAACAATATGTGACAACCTTATGTGATGTAGGACTGTCAGATGTTTTTGAGGTTGTTATGGCGTTAGAGCAAACTTAGACGAGGTGATGAGAAGCTCTGTATTCTTGTGTTTTTTTAGGAGAAGCTCTATATGTGCGTTTCTGTGAGAGAATTGGATCTCCCTACAGTTATAAGGGTGAGGTATTTATAGAAATTTTGAGTGCTAGACATAAGAGGAATTCAATCCCACTTCCTCTATCTTTCTCGTTAATTTGCACAGTGAGGAGTTGCTTCTTCCCAACTAATAGAGAGGACGGTTTTGCCACCTCACTTTGACCATCTTTTTGGACCAGTGCATCTGGCACGAGTTTTCTTACTGAATTGAGAGGGAAACGTCGTTTGGATCAGGTATTTTATCCTAGGCCCAACAAGGTGGATTATCCCTTCTTTAGGATACCTCGAGCCCTTCCTTGAGCTGCCTCGAGGTAGCCTTTCTTTTGGCTACCTCAAGAAAACCCTTCTTCAAGCGACCTTAAGCCATTCTTTGGGCGACCTCGAGGTGGCCCTTATTTTGGCTACCTTGAGCCCTTCTCCAGGCTACCTCGAGGTATCCCTTTGGACTTCCTCGAGCACTTCTTTGGGAAACCTCGATCCCTTCATTGGGTGAACTCAAGGTAGCCCTTCTTTTGACTACCTTAAACCCTTCTTTGGACAACCTCGAGACTTTATTTTGGCAATCTCAAGGTAGCCCTTCTTTGGTCACTTGCATAGTGTGGGGGCAGTTAGTTCGTATCACACAATGATGAACCCTTATTCTTAGGGCCCTAAAAAATTATACCAATATAATGATCATCCATCAAGAGCATCAATTTAGCATTTCTATTAAACAAGAAAAAATTATGTCCATACAATCACTTTCCTAATCAAGACTCAAATCAAAAGGGAATACCTATTAGTTGTGGTCGAGGTTTGAACAATATGTAGTTAGTGCAACAAACTGGGGCATACTATAAAATTGTGCTACAAGAAACACTGACAACCACTCTAACTCAAGAAGGCTAACATCAAAAACACAATTTCTCTCTTTGATGCTTGTGCAAGTGCTCCCATACCAGACTCTGAAGCAATACTACCTCCGGATGGAAATTCAATACTTATGGCTGACCAACACAAAGCTCTGCTCGCTCTGCTTCAATGATCATCAAAACCCACATGTTTACTTGGAAATTCGATAAATCAAACAAGTTTCTATTAATACTTAAGGGATTAAACTTGAAAACATCTCGAAACACATTTGTGTGTATTTAAACCTTCAAACCACATTTTATTGTCGAAGTTGAAGGATAATACTTGAAGAATCAACGCAACTTTGAACAAGATTTAGAATACAATGTTTTGAAAATGAAAGTGACTGAAATAGAAATGCAAGACGAAGTAAAATGACAAGAATTGTAATGCAAAATCGAAATGTAACTTAATGCAGAAAAAAGGCTAAAATGTAAGAAATGCTTGAAATTTATAAATGTGGAACGCATGCGTACATTTTCTTCACTCATTTCTTAAATACGCAGATACTTTGAGTTTATAGAAATATGAGTACAATTGTGGACCCCTTACAATATGAACATGAGCCCCTTTATATACAAATTTAAAATAACTACCTACAAACGGTCGACTAACCCCATCACGACACGTTTCAGTCGCATACGAATGTTTCCTTCGACGAGTTTCCACGTGTCTTTGAATAACCGTATGTGTCAAATCAATTCCCGCTCTTTCAACACCATTCAAATATCTTAACTACTTTTACTGGTCATTAGGAATTGACCTAATTATGTCGAAATCACTAGGATCGATACTATTGAGACAACACACTTTGTAGTACTTTCCACATGCAATACTCAAGTTGACATTGTTTCCATTGTAATTATAAACTCTAACCTTAGTCAACATAGCATAGTACTCAATCAGGTGACAACTGACCAACATAATAAAAAATTCCACTAAGTCCCTAAAGTTTAACAACATTCCTCGACCTTCATCTATTTCGACATTAAATTAACTCGACCATGGTTGATTACATTCAACTTCAACTCTCTTTATGACATACTTATTGTTTTCACTTACCATTTATAGTTAGATCGAAAAATCCAAGGCAACGAGTTCCCCCCCCCCCTCAAAAGGCCATGTTTTGATTTAGATTACACAAGAGAGACGTCGTTTTTTATCGTATTTTTTTACACCGCTTTCACTTCTGCTGGTATCATTATCATCATTACCCTTTTTACGGCGCATGGTCATTTTCAACGAGATCTATTCAGAATCTCATCATCACTCCTACTTCCTAGGAGGTCATGGATGTGTACGTCTACAATAACTTCCCCACTCACATCAATGCTTCGCTTCGTAACCCACGAAAACGCTTCAGAAACTCCACACGGATGCCATGTTGTTAGCTCCTCAATTCGACGCCTATATTGATTTTGAGGAATTAATTGAAGTGTTAAACTCTTTGAAGAAGTTTGAAAGCGTTCGACTGGATCTTCATGGTGGAAGCCTAAGTCGAAGGTATGCTTGCGTAAGGAAAAGATAAGCGTGGGACTTAGAAATATTTTCAAGCATTGGGAAATATCCTTTGACAGATACTGCTGATGGTGTTCGACGCGAAGTAATTCAAATTCAAATAAAGGAGGGAATGCTTATTCTTGTCCGCTTTTGAAAAAGACAAGTGGCGCATATCCAGAGGATTAGAAGCATGCAGGGCGACACTTGTCGTATGTTAATTGTTTCGGCAGTTAACAACAGTTAGTCTAATTAGTATAAATAGGAGTTCTAGCAATATGATTCGTGTGTTATTCAATTTGTACAAATTACTCAGAAATTACTCAAAGTATTCGCATGTAGAGAAACGAGTTTTGTGAGAATGTACGTGATGTAAACACCACTTTTTCATTTCAATGCAATTTCTTTAAGTCTTTTACTAAGAGTTTATCTTTTACTTCGTGCAAGTTATTTTTCTGCATTTCATTTAGTCTTTACCCTTTCAGCCTTTTCGACTCAGAGTCTTTACACATCTTTTTATTAAAAGTCCCTTTAATTTCACGCAAGTTAAATTCATGCCTTTACCAACCTCTTCGATTTAAACCTTTTTCTCAAAGTCTTTTACTTTTCAGTCACTTTAAGTTTCTTGAAGAAAACCCTTTTCCATTCCTTTACTTAGTTGAAACATAGAAGTTTACACAAGAAATCAATTTAGCACATGTCCTAGGATTTGTGTGGTCGATCCTGCAAGTTACTCATTTTATATGAAATTGATAGACCAACGGTTGTTTACCATTTTTACCAGTAAACAAATTGGCACACCCGGTGGGACAGTGCTAAGTAACATTTTTAGAAAACTTAGAATTCTGTGATTTGAATATCCTTTTTGTGTCACGTACTTCGTTGTATGTTATTAAGGAGTGGAAAGGTAGCCACCAAAAACGAAGAAAGACCAAAAAGAAAATATACGAGGAAAATGGCAAGTACTAATCAGCCAAGTAGTTCAAATCCTCAAATTACATCCGGTGTCAATGTAGAACCAACCCCCGTGTCTTCGACTGGAGGACTCACCGTTCTTGCGTTTGCATCTGAAACTATGCCCTCTATGGCTAGTTCGACACCGACACATTCCATGCCCCATACTGAACCAGTCTTGACATATGTGGGGCTAACCAGACCCCCAGTAACTCCTCCTCCGATTGGGACGTCTACTTATCGACCGTTCCCACCACCAGGTTTTTCAATGCCCTTAAATGGTCGAGAGCAGCCTTATGGGATGCCAACTTCCATGATGATGAATTTACAAAATGCACCCCAGTGTATTCTGATCCTATAATGATATCACCTTTACAAGGGTTGGGGTCTGGAGTAAATATGGGTCGAAACCTATCCTTAGGAGTAGGATATTCAACCTAAGTGCCACGCCTGACGAATACTACTGCAACCTATCTAAGGCAGCAAATGGATGAAAGTAACCACCAAATGGTCTAAATGATGTCTCAAACCATGGGGGAAATCTTTCATCCTCTAATCCAAAATACTACCCAGTCCAATCAGCAAATGGCTGCGCAGATGACGCGTCTTGCAGATTTCTTTGGTGTTCCTAATCCTCCTCGACACCCTCAAAGAGAGTATATCGCAGCAAACCACGGGGTGGTATTCGAAGAGGACCCCACTATTAACCAAAATCAACAAAATCCAGGGAATATCCCCCAGGTAAACGCACCAAATCAGGTAGCAGTCGAACCCCCTAGGATTCAACAGCCAGTGCCTGTAGGGGATCAACCAAGAGTCATTTTGGTGAATAGAAATCAGGATACTGATGACGTCGTACAACAAGTTTGACGTAACGACATGGCAGTAGATAATAATCTGGAAGCTATGATCGAAAGGATAATGGTTCAAAATAGGGTAAATGTGGGACTGCGAAGGCCAAATTATACATCCCCATTGTCAGAATACATTCTCCAGTCGGAGTTACCCCTAGAACAAAAGTCCCTAAGTTTACTAAGTTCTCTGGGGATACCACTGAATCCACCGTCGAACATGTGGCTCGATACGTGATGGAGGCTGGGGAGATCACAAATAATGAAAACCTTAGGATAAAATACTTTCCAAGTTCTCTGACGAAGAATGCCTTCATGTGGTTCACAACTTTGCCACCTAATTCTATCCACAATTGGACCCAATTAGAACGGTTGTTTCACGAACAGTTCTATATGGGACAAACTAAGATTAGTTTGAAAGAGTTGGCTAGTATTAAATGTAAATTCACAGAGCCAATTGATGATTACCTAAATAGGTTCCGACTGCTCAAAGCTAGATGCTTTACTCAAGTACCAGAGCACGAGTTAGGTGAAATGGCCGCTGGAGGCCTGGATTATTCCATTAGAAAGAAGTTGGATACACAGTATCTTAGAGATATGGCCCAATAAGCCGATAGGGTTCGACAGTTAGAACGTCTTAAGGAAGAAAAGACCAGGGCAAATAAAAACAAGAGAGTGTCTTGTGTCGAAGTTAATAACGATGACGAAAAATATCATGATGAGCCCGTTAGTTTTGACGAAGGCGAGGTCGACCTTGCTGAATTGAAACAAGGTAAACCTTACTCTTGTAGGTTCCTGGCACCTTCGAATGTCGAAACTGAGAAAAATGACAAATTTCCCAAGAAAACTTATACTTTCGACGTCACTAAATGTGACGAAATTTTCGATTTGTTAGTTAAGGATGGTCAGATGATAGTTCCACCTGGTGCTAAATTGCCTCCTTTAGAACAAAGGAAAAAAGAGGGTTTTGTAAATATCATAATTTCTTGGGTCATAAGACTTCTCAATGTTTTCTTTTCAGGGATCTAGTGCAGAACACAATTCAGGAAGGAAGGCTGAAGTTTGGAGAGAAGTCCAAAAGTCAAAAGAAGATCGATTCAGACCCCCTGCCAGTAGCTGATGCTCATTATACTGAGCCAACGGAGCTCCATATGCTCGAGGTTGCTGAAGGCCTCAACAATAATGTCAATATGATTGAGATCGCTGATGATTTTAACAATGAAATAGTCATGGTCAGGGTTACTTAAAATCTTGACCAGAAATTCCTAAGGAGCTTGGTTATTGGTTATGTCGAAGTATTCAACAACACTGTTGATGGTGTTGAGATTATTGAAGGTGCTGACGAGGGAGTTGTTGCAGATTCCCAGAAGATGCTGGTAACCAAGGAGATCGCTGATAGTTTCGTCCAGATGGATAGGGCTATTGAGGGTTTACAGATGAAATTGTGCAAGTTTGACATCACTGAGGATGTCAAAATGCAGGTTAACATGGTGGAAATTTCTGAGGAGTTACCAATGGAAGTCGGCAAGGAACGCCGACAGGAGGAATACAATAAGTTGGCCTTCCCAAAAGAGGAAGAAAGTTTGGTTGACTTCATACACAGATGTCAACGAAAGGGATCTGAAGGAATGCTTTGCCCTAGGTGCAGCGCTGTGTTCGACAAAAAAGCGGCGCATAATCTCGAAGGGGTACAAAAGGCTAAGAAGAAGTGGGAGAAGGCCAACCATGGCCCCTGAAGTTTCGACCCAAGAAGGTCTGAGTCGAAGGCTAGAGCACCAGGAGCAAGGCCTGCTACCTTCAAACCATTTGCTGAACTTTCTAACTGCAAATGGGTTAAACCAAATGAGAACAGGCAGAAAGGTCAGCAGAAGTGGAAAAACTTCGATGTCAACAGGGGCTCTTCGATCACCTATTGCAAGGAGTTTCAATCCTCCTACAAAACTGCCCACATTTCTAAGAACTACAAAGGAAAAAATCCTATGAGAAGGTCATAGTGAAGGAGGGAGCAGTGAAGGAGGAAAGCCCAAAGGGAGGCCGAGTCAAAGGATAAGGCTGAATCAAGCACAAACCTACCTGCCAGAAACAACGGAAGGGGAGGAACTGTCGAGAAGTTGCCCATTGGGCGAAAATTATTCAAAACTGAAGTCGAAATGGCTAAAGAAAAACGTGATCAGGCCATAGCAGAAGACGAGATGATGATAGACAATTTCGACTCAGATTCTGATGCTTCATTGGACATCCTCGTGAATGTGGTCTCAGTATTGCCTAGGGAATTTGACCAAATCACAGAGGTTGAGGAAGTTGATGACTATTCTGAAGCAGAAATGGCGGCACACAAACCAGTGTGCTACTATATCACGAACAATGGCTGCGTCGAAGAGCAGAATGCTTTCTTTGAACGACTAGATGAGGCTATGAAAAACCATCTGAAGCCTTTATTCATCACTGGGAAAATAGAGAATATTCCAGTAAACAAGATCTTGGTTGACTGCGGTGCCACAGTGAATCTGATGCCGCACCATATCTTGAGAAAGATAGGGAAGTATGATACTGATACTAAGCCACATAATATGGTTCTTTCAAATTATGAAGGAAAAGTTGGCACCACACTGGGTGTTATACAAGTTGACTTGACAGTTGGGACAGTTACTAGGCCTACTGTCTTCATGGTAGTGGAAATAAAAGCCAACTACAATCTGCTCTTAGGACGAGAGTGGATACATGGCATTGGAGCAGTTCCATCTTTGATGCATCAGAGGATCACCATCTGGAGGCCAGATGGCATAGTCGAGAACATAGAAGCTGACCAAGGGTATTTTAAAGCACCAATAAATCATGTTGACAAACATCAGTTCGACAAGCATTTGGCTCATATTGCCCCTTGTGGTCCAGCAGACTTCGAGTTTGTCCTAGATGATGAGACATTATGCTCATTGTACCTGCATCCATTCGACGGTTTCCGTTGGGATAAGGAGGTACCAGGAGAAAAACTCCCATACCTTGGCACGCCTTCAGTAGACCCCACAGGCTAGGGGAGCGAATTCAGTGATAACGACTGAGTTCGAAGCGTTGAAAAGAATTTCGGCTTATGTGGCCGAAACCAAACTACAAGCGGCTTTGGAAGCTGTCAATGAATATATGGTTATCGAAGCCAATTCAGGATTTTACCAAGAAGGTCCTGGTAAGGACTTCAACCCAGAACTACCTGATCAGGTTCGGGATGAAGAACAGAGGCTCAATGCTATTTATGACGATGAGCCTTTGGGTTTTGAGAAGGATTCGTTGGCAAACAATGTTCGAATGCTAGCGCAAGATCCTCTTTGAAATTATGGCTTATGCAGACAGCAGATGTCCTAACACATGTCAAGACATTGTGCTACATAATCTTTTAAACAAGAAAGGAACAACACACAGTTGATACTCTGAATATCAGCATAAAGTCACAACAGATGTTACAACATCTGCTACGACATGTTTATCAAGAGTAGATACAAAACTTTAAAAACTGCAGAATGATAAACAACACACAGAAATTGTTAACCCAGTTCAGTGTAATTCACCTACATCTGAGGGATACCAATCCAGGAAGACGATTTCACTATCTGTAGTAAAATTATAAAGTTAAACTCCCCTGTTTACAACTTTATCTCCTAAATACTACCCAATGAAATCATTACCAAAGAACACCCTCTTTGATATGGGAATCACCACTCACTTCCTCTAATCACAATCTGTTATGTCTAACAGTTACAAACTCCAGCAACTGCATCATTCTACTTGAAAGACACCTCTTTCAAAGTTCAGCTAAGACTCTTGACTAACATCAATACTCGGTTTTGCTTAAAAGCTTCAACCAAGAACAAAACTCAACTCTTGCTTCAAAGCTTTGAGTGAGAACTGTTTACAACAGCCTATGTCAACCACATAGTATCAAAAGATACATGGGTGACTTACAAACTACACAAGAGACTCTCAAAACCCTAAACCCTTATGTTGCACTGACGGCTTGTTGTTGTGTGTGCTACCATTTTAGGTCTAGCAAGTCCTTATTTATAGACTCTTGCAGTATGGGCTTGGACCCTTCAATCAGATCCAATCTTCACGTTTTAAATCAGCTGCAGAATCTTTTCCACAAAAATAGGAACAAATCTCCAAATAGTTTCCTAAAAAGTCTCCAAGATCCTTTTCATGAAATCCAATTAAATCTGCACTTTGTTCCTAATAAATCTCCTTGACCTGTGTATAATGATGAGGTATATCCAAAAAGATCTCATCAAATCAAATCAAATCTGTCAAGAGATATACAATAGCGGCCCCTGCTGTATCAGACAAATATGTCATGACATCTCCTTCGACATCTTGATTAACCATCACATGACAGCAAAACAACAACACCTGTTGTACTAGACTAAGATGTCATGACATCTGTCTTCGACATCTGTCTGAAACACACAACAACAGTACTTATTGTACCAGATCAAGATGTCATGACATCTGTCATGACAGTAATACTGTCATGACAGTTGATGATGCTTCAACATCTTACTCGACATCCTGCCAAGTATTATAACCACATCTGTACTGATGTCTGATCAACCATGTCAGGACATCTTACCCAACATCTTGATGTAAACTTGTTTTACCCAAAATGTAGCCAATCAAAGACCTAACAATCTCCCCCTTTGGCAAATTTTGGCTAAAACAACCTTTGAATAACACAACCAGCTCCCCCTCAAGGAAACAACCAAGGAACATTACTACTACTTACTTCTACCCCTTTTTAGCCATAATATGCCAAACCAAGCAATTATGCATTTAAGGACAAGCAAGCAAGTCAGTAGTAGTATTCCCCTTGACGTAGATAACCAGTGCTCCTTTACATTTTCAACTAACTATTCTTCTGCACAAGAGCAATCAGCTTCAAGCATCCTGCTTGAACGCACAGTAAAGATCAACCAAATGCCACTATTTGACTGACCTCAATCTTCTTCAGGACTACCACAAGATATCCTGATCCACCAATGAAATCTGATCTTCAAGTCACACGAACTACTTGCCCCATAGCAAAACATCTTGGATTCACCAAGCCTCTTAGTCATGTAACATCTTCTCAAACCACAGCTCCCGCAAACTGTATAAGATAGACCTTTTTGAAGCATCCATAACTTCCATTACTATAGATCACCTCTATCTTAAGCTGATGTGCCACATCACCAGCTGAGACTTCTGATGTTAAGCTAGATGTCAGAACATTATGACATCCAACTGTTGAATTCAACTCCTCCTTCTGCCACTTAGAAGTACCTTCTCCCTTTGCAGAAACAGATTGCCATGCTCTCATAGACTTGATTCACCAATCAAGTTTGAGTAGACAACCTCCATCCTGCTTTAAAACTCCAAAGACTTCGAACCTGCCACATTTGAATCTTCAGAAAATAATTAGTCCAAGACTACCCCATAGCAATACCAAAGAATGCCACTTCCCTTAGTACAACCGTCAGTAGAAAGCCAAAGATAACTTCCACTTATCCTCGACCTTCACAATCAGAGCAAACACTATGCTCCAAAGCACCTGGATCAGAAATAAACTGATCCAAGCTGTAACCATCAAGATTATGATGTCTTTACAGTCTTCCATCTCCATCTTCAACAACATCACCATCTGGACAAGTCATTCACAATACTTTCCAGGAACATATGCTAAGCCAATAATCCCAGGTCAACACCTAGGAGACTTTTGAGCGAATGTAGAACCCCTCCCATGATTCTCTAAGCCTCTGATGAAAAGATGTTAAAACATCTGACAGAGATCCTCAATCTTGACTTTCAAGGATAATCAATTAAATACTTGTGGATTCCACAAATAGCAATTGATCTTAAATCCTTGTACAATAACCCTTCTTCACTGCTGTAGATGAGCTCCACTAGATCATGTCATGAATACTTATAAAGTATTCAATCTTTTTACAAGTATCTTCTTCAATGACAATGTTGAGATACCAAGGCTGCCACATTTGACTCAAGTAACTAAGACTTTCTCTGAACAAATCTTATTTACCTCAACAAATCTTCAATCAGATTGGATTCACTCTTAGGGTTAAGAGAGATGAATCCTTCCTTGCTGTTTTTGGATGGTGAAAATAAATCACCTCCACGTTCTTCAGATTGTGTCTCAAGGAAACACCTTTTAGTCAGAAGAGTAACTAGAAGACTCCAGATACACGACATAGATGTCTTTATGAGTGGACTTGAGAGAATTCTCAAGTATCTTTGACAACCTAGCCGACCAAACATTTATCAAACTCCTAGAGCAAGAACCTGATAAACTTTAACTCAACTCCTCTCCTCTTCAACTGACTCCAAACTGCACTAAGAAACCAAGCTTCCAAGTACCAAGTCACCATACCAGATATCTAACCACAATTCCTTTCACTCCATCGCTCCCGACTCTAGAATAAAAGAACACATATATCTTCAAATATAGAGGCCGACGATTGAGACCTTCCACCAACTGTCTTCAGTTAAAACTCCAGAATCCCATAATTCTAGAGTTCTTCCATCAGAAACACATGCAGCGGAACCACCAAGGAACATATCCTGCTTGCCCTAATAAGATGTCACAACATCTTATAAGACACACCAACAAGAGAACTAGCCACTTCTCCTGTAGATGTTGTAGAATCTCCTCAGCAACATGAACAACCTCTGGGTTGCTCCCTTCGATCCAGAACATCTATCTCATCCATTAATACCCTTGGGTATGTTTGAGTTGATTGATCTGATCTCCAAAACTCCTCCTTGTTTAAATGCCAGAAAGTATCTCCCATGGATCTCATCCAGAACCAGACAGGATGCCTGCTCTGATACCAATTGAAATTCTGGCCTATGCAGACAGCAGATGTCCTAACACATGTCAAGACAGTGTGCTACATAATCTTTTAAACAAGAAAGGAACATCACACAGTTGATACTCTGAATATCAACATAAAGTCACAACAGATGTTACGACATCTGCTACGACATGTTTATCAAGAGTAGATACAGACCTTTAAAAATTGCAGAATGATAAACAACACCCAGAAATTGTTAACCCAGTTCAGTGCAATTCACCTACATCTAGGGGATACCAATCCAGGAAGACGATTTCACTATCTGTAGTAAAATTATAAAGTTAAACTCCCCCGTTTACAACTTTATATCCTAAATACTACCCAATGAAATCATTACCAAAGAACACCCTCTTTGATATGAGAATCACCACTCACTTCCTCTAATCACAATCTCTGATCTCTAACAGTTACAAACTCCAGCAACTGCATCATTCTACTTGAAAGACACCTCTTTCAAAGTTCAGCCAAGACTCTTGACTAACAACAATACTCGGTTTTGCTTAAAAGCTTCAACCAAGAACAATACTCAACTCTTGCTTCAAAGCTTTGAGTGAGAACAATTTACAATAGCCTATGTCAACCACATAGTATCAAAAGATACATGGGTGACTTACAAACTACACAAGAGACTCTCAAAACCCTAAACCCTTATGTTGCACCGACGACTTGTTATTGTGTGTACTACCATTTTAGGTCTAGCAAGTCCTTATTTATAGACTCCTGCAATATGGGCTTGGACTCTTCAATCAGATCCAATCTTCACGTTTTAAATCAGCTGCAGAATCTTCTCCACAAAAATAGGAACAAATCTCCAAATACTTTCCTAAAAAGTCTCCAAGATCCTTTTTATGAAATCCAATTAAATATGCACTTTGTTCCTAATAAATCTCCTTGATCTACGTATAATGATGAGGTATATCCAAAAAGATCTCATCAAATCAAATTAAATTCGTCAAGAGATATACAATAGCATCCCCTGCTGTATCAAACAAAGATGTCGTGACATCTCCTTCTACATCTTGATTAACCATCACATGACAGCAAAACAGCAACACCTGCTGTACCAGACTAAGATGTCATGACATCTGTCTGAAACACATAACAATAGTACCTGTTGTACCAGATCAAGATGTCATGATATCTGTCATAATAGTAATACTTTCATGACAGTTGATGATGCTTCAACATCTTACTCGACATCCTGCCAAGTATTATAACCACATCTGTACTGATGTCTGATCAACCATGTTTGGACATCTTACCCAACATCTTTCTATAAACTTGTTTTAGCTAAAATGTAGCCAATAAAAAACCTAACAATCTCCCCCTTTGGCAAATTTTGGCTAAAACAACCTTTGGATAACATAACCAGCTCCCCCTCAAGGAAACAACCAAGGAACACTACTACTACTTACTTCTCCCCATTTTTAGCCATAATATTCCAAACCAAGCAATTATGCATTTAAGGACAAGCAAGCAAGTCAGTAGCAGTACTCCCCCTGACGTAGATAACCAATGCTCCTTTACATTTTCAACTAACTACTTTTCTGCACAAGAGCAATCAGTTTTAAGCATCCTGCTTGAACGCACAGTAAATATCAACCAAATGCCACTTTGACTGACCTCAATCTTCTTTAGAACTCCCACAAGATATCCTGATCCACCAATGAAATCTGATCTTCAAGTCACACGAACTACTTGCCCCATAGCAAGACATCTTGGATTCACCAAGCCTCTTAGTCATGTAACATCTTCTCAAACCACAGCTCCCACAAACTATATGAGATAAACCTTTTTGAAGCATCCATAACTTCCATTACTGTAGATCACCTCTATCTTAAGCTAATGTGCCACATCACCAGCTGAGACTTCTGATGTTAAGCTAGATGTCAGAACATTATGACATCAAACTGTTGAATTCAGCTCCTCCTTCTGCCACTTAGAAGAACCTTCTCCCTTTGCAGAAACAGATTGCCATGCTCTCATAGGCTTGATTCACCAATCAAGTTTGAGTAGACAACCTCCATCCTGCTTTAAAACTCCAAAGACTTCAAACTTGCCACATCTAAATCTTCAGAAAATAAGTAGTCCAAGACTACCCCATAGAAATACCAAAGAATGCCACTTCCCTTAGTAGAGCCGTCAGTAGAAAGCCAGAGATAACTGCCACTTATCCTCGGCCTTCACAACCAGAGCAAACACTATGCTCCAAAGCAGCTGGATCAGAAATAAACTGATCCAAGCTGTAACCATCAAGATTATGATGTCTTCACAGTCTTCCATCTCCATCTTCAACAGCATCACCATCTGGATAAGTCATTCACAATACTTTCCAGGAACAAATGCTAAGCCAATAATCCCAGGTCAACACCTAGGAGACTTTTGAGCGAATGTAGAACCCCTCTCATGACTCTCCAAGCCTCTGATGAAAAGATGTTAGAACATCTGACAGAACATCCTCAATCTTGACTTTCAAGGATAATCAATTAAATACTTGTGGATTCCACAAATAGCAATTGATCTTAAATCCTTGTACAATAAACCTTCTTCACTGCTGTAGCTAAGCTCCACCAGATCATGTCATGAATACTTATAAAGTATTCAATCTTTTTGCAAGTATCTTCTTCAATGACAATGTTGAGATACCAAGGCTGCCACCTTTGACTCCAGTAACTAAGACTTTCTCTGAACAAATCTTATTTATCTCAACAAATCTTCAATCAGATTGGATTCACTCTTAGGGTCAAGAGAGATGAATACTTCCTTGCTGTTTTTGCATGGTGAAAATAAATCACCTCCACGTTCTTCAGATTGTGTCTCAAGGAAACACCTTCTAGTTAGAAGAGTAACTAGAAGACTCCAGATACACGACATAGATGTCTTTATGAGTGGACTTGAGAGAATTCTCAAGTATCTTTGACAACCTAGCCGACCAAACATTTATCAAACTCCTAGAGCAAGAACCTGATAAACTTTAACTCAACTCCTCTCCTCTTCAACTGACTCCAAACTGCACTAAGAAACCAAGCTTCCAAGTACCAAGTCACCATACCAGCTATCTAACCACAACTTCTTTCACTCCATCGCTCCCGACTCTAGAATAAAAGAACACGGATATCTTCAAATATAGAGGCCGACGATTGAGACCTTCCACCAACTATCTTCAGTAACAACTCCAGAATCCCATAATTCTAGAGTTCTTCCATCAGAAACACATGCAGCGGAACTGTAACACCCCATTTCTACCCGGCAGATAATTATAAAATCAGAGTTTCAAAATTTCAACATACAAATGAGATGCAACACTTTCAACTTAAAAACGACTTCATATTATCGCATGTTAATCAGATACATAACACTTTAACTTGGATGAACCGATAACAACAAAATTAGTCTTTAAAATAAAACAACTTTTATTAACTAAATAGCGGAATCATACTTTTTAACTCAAATGACATAACATCTTTTGTTCATCTGAAAACAACTGCAACATAACAAGTAATCAATGACATCAACTTATAATTCAACAACTGAAATATAACAACTATAAAACAATGATCGTTCATCCCCCCGAGTGTTACGTATCAGAGCAAGACCCTCTTGACTTGCAATAAAGCAACATAAGGACTCCAAAAAGCTATTCCAACCTGCCACTGCTATTCTTGAGTACCTGCCCATTTCCCATGGTAGGGGAAATATCAGCAGAAGGGGTGAGATATCTAACAATATAATAAAGTGTATGATAAACAATATGTTAGATCAGATCATATAAAACCACCACTTCACAACTTTCAAACAACAGTTATAACAACAAAATCCTCAACATGAAATAACCACTATTTCACAGCTTTCAGACAGTACCTGTCACAACAAGTCAACAACATAAAACATCAACAAATATATCATCACAACAACTCAAATATGCAACACGGAATGCGACTCATACAATGCACATGCACGTGGTACCATTGGAGCAGAACTCCCAACTTAGAAATACGGAGCAAAACTCCCAACTTAAAAATATGGAGCAAAACTCCCAATGTAGAAATACTGAGCAAAACTCCCAACTTAAAAATATGGAGCAAAACTCCCAACTTAAAAATTGCCAATTAAGGCCAAGGCATAAGCCTTCATCACAGTTTGCCAATCCAGGCCGTCGCAAAATATGCAATGTATGTGACTCATGAATGCGACATCACAACAACAACAACATAACAACAACAACACTGGCCATAGGCCTACAACTTGATATCAATTCCACAACGACTTCGCAGCAAATTCAACACTGGCCGTAGGCCTACAACTTGGTATCAACGACATATCAATAACAACAAATCAATAGCAACTTAACCAACAAATCAACACTGGCCATCAGCCTAACAAATTCAACACCACCTGCAAATTCACCTATTACAATAAAGTATACAACACACCGTATCAACTAAATTATATTACAAACGTTTCCGCATAATTATTCGGACAACTCAACTATTTCTGGTTAATTAATCTTCTGCTAAATTACCAACATTTTCTACTCTGTACTGCTACTATCAAATCCACACTGTCACTGATGATACTACTAGTGAATTACTTCATCCTTGATACTAGCTACTGAATTATTCTCCCATTAAATTATTACTACTGCTGCCACTGAAATACTACTACATATATGGTCTGTAATTTAATTAGACCAATTAATTAAATCTACTATTTTTCATGCTACTAAAATATATCTACTAATTATATAAATCAGCTACTATGATTTTTCTGCTAATAGCCTTCTGTCATTGTTTTCAACAACTATATCTCATTGCTACTAGTTTCAAATACTTTATGTTTTCCTGCTACAAAATTGACTCTGCTATTTTAACAACTCTGCTAATTATTATCATATACTAACTCTGTAACTAACAATTCACTCCAGCTAAATTATTCTACTACATTGGTTTTGTCAAAAACTACTAGCACTGTTATTGTATCAATTTCTAAACTTGCTACTACCCAATATAATTCTGCTAAAACATCAACTCTGCTATTTTACTAATAGCTCTGCTACTTTAATACCCATTCTGATAATTATTAACCTTGCTCCTGGATTATACTGCTACTAGCTTCTACTATGCATATATATATATACTGTAACTAATTTAATTGGATTAACCTCGGTAACAATTATTATCTCTGCTAAACAGTTATATATACAAACTTAATTAATTCCAGTATATATATTTAATCCCAACTTTCAACTTAATATATTGTTAATATACTAACTTAATTAGATTAATTAACTCAAGTGTATATATATATATATATATATATATATATATATATATATCTATCTAAATCCAAAACTATTAATTAATATATTAATTATATACTAACTCTGTTACTGAAAGTTCTGCTATTACTTTGCTACTATCTGTATTACTACTGCTACTGATATATCTTATAAGCCTAACATGGTTCTCACTTCAACTAAATTCCTGGAAGAACAAAAGTATATGCACCATTCAAACAACCAAGACAACGCAGACCACGCAACAAAACAAACAAGGCATGACGGACAAAACAAGTGTGATGGTCGTTGTGCTTGCGTGATAGTCGTTACAGGGTGCATGACGGTCGGCACACCTGCGTGACGGTCGTCACCCATACATTTTCCAGTTTTCTCCAAATTCCATATTCTGCTCCTCCGTTTCAATCACAGAAAAGGTCCAACCATCACAGTACAACAGCAACATACAGAATTCATACTCAATCAACATAGATTCATTTTTATACGACTAATTCAATCACAACAACCAATTTCAGTATCAATTACAAAAATAAAAAACACAAACAGAGTAATTCTACAACCCAATCCCACATATCATTTATCAACTACCCAATTATAGAGTCAAAACCCCACCCTTACCTTGGATTAAAGGTCGCTCTAAATCTCCGATTGGGTTCCCATTCTCGCAGCCTCTCCGTGTTCCGATTCCAAACCCTTGCTCCTCTCTTTCGTAACCTCTGTGTTGTAACGGCTACTTCCCTCTTTCTCTTAATTTCCACTTACTGCCACTTCTCCTTTTCTTTTTAATTCAACCACACAAAATAATACTCTTTTCTCTTATTGGGTCTACTATTCATACACCCCCTTATAACTTCATTACAACCAAATAATAAGCCCAACTAAATAATAATAGTATTATTCTAATACTATTCTCCAACTTAATCACCAATTAATTAAATATCAACTTATCACAACATTTCTCGACATATCACAACTCCTACAATTCCAACAAATAATTCAAAAATATTTAATTAAATAATTAATTAAATATCGGGCGTTACAGTAACCACCAAGAACAGATCCTGCTTACCCTAATAAGATGTCACAACATCTTATAAGACACACCAACAAGAGAACTAGCCACTTCTCCTGTAGATGTTGTAGAATCTCCTCAGCAACATGAACAACCTCCGGGTTGCTCCCTTCGATCCAGAACATCCATCTCATCCATTAATACCCTTGGGTATGTTTGAGTTGATTGATCTAATCTCCAAAACTCCTCCCTGTTTAAACGCCAGAAAGTATCTCCCATGGATCTCATCCAGAACCAGACAGGATATCTGCTCTGATATCAATTGAAATTATGGCCTATGCAGACAACAAATGTCCTAACACATGTCAAGACATTGTGCTACATAATATTTTAAACAAGACAGGAACAACACACAGTTGATACTCTGAATATCAACATAAAGTCACAACAGATGTTACAACATCTGCTACGACATGTTTATCAAGAGTAGATACAGAACTTTAAAAACTGCAGAATGATAAACAACACACAGAAATTGTTAACCCAGTTCAGTGCAATTCACCTACATCTAGGGGATACCAATCCAGGAAGACGATTTCACTATCTGTAGTAAAATTATAAAGTTAAACTCCCCCGTTTACAACTTTATCTCCTAAATACTACCCAATGAAATCATTAGCAAAGAACACCCTCTTTGATATGAGAATCACCACTCACTTCCTCTAATCATAATTTGTGATGTCTAACAGTTACAAACTCCAGCAACTGCATCATTCTACTTGAAAGACACATCTTTCAAAGTTCAGCCATGACTCTTGACTAACAACAATACTCGGTTTTGCTTAAAAGCTTTAACCAAAAACAATACTCAACTCTTGCTTCAAAGCTTTGAGTGAGAACAATTTACAACAGCATATGTCAACCACATAGTATAAAAAGATACATGGGTGACTTACAAACTACACAAGAGACTCTCAAAACCCTAAACCCTTATGTTGCACCGACGGCTTGTTGTTGTGTGTGCTACCATTTTAGGTCTAGCAAGTCCTTATTTATAGACTCCTGCAGTATGGGCTTGGACTCTTCAATCAGATCCAATCTTCATGTTTTAAATCAGCTATAGAATCTTCTCCACAAAAATAGGAACAAATCTCCAAATAGTTTCCTAAAAAGTCTCCAAGATCCTTTTTATGAAATCCAATTAAATCTGCACTTTGTTCCTAATAAATCTCCTTGACTTGCGTATAATGATGAGGTATATCCAAAAAGATCTCATCAAATCAAATCAAATTCGTCAAGAGATATACAATAGCAGCCCCTGCTGTATCAGACAAAGATGTCGTGACATCTCCTTCGACATCTATATTAACCATCACATGATAGCAAAACAGCAACACCTGCTATACCAAACTAAGATGTCATGACATCTGTCATCGACATCTGTATGAAACACATAACAACAATACCTGTTGTACCAGATCAAAATGTCATGACATCTGTCATGACAGTAATATTGTCATGATAGTTGATGATGCTTCAACATCTTACTCGACATCCTGCCAAGTATTATAACCACATCTGTACTGATGTCTGATCAACCATGTCAGGACATCTTACCCAACATCTTGCTGTAAACTTGTTTTAGCCAAAATGTAGCCAATCAAAGACCTAACACTCTTGAAGAAATCGACTTGGGAGAGGGGGCGGTGAAAAGACCTACTTACATCAGTGCCAACATTACTCCACAACTTAGAGTCGAAGTAATCCAGCTATTGAAAGAGTTCAGGGACTGTTTCGCGTGGGATTACGACGAGATGCCTGGTCTAAGCAAGGAGTTGGTCGAACTGAAGCTACCAATTAAGTTTTGGAAAAAGCCATTCAAACAGAATCCAATATGATTTCCACCAGCAATTCTCTCAAAGATAAAAGAGGAAGTCGAAAGACTACTTCGATGCAAGTTCATCTGCACTGCCAGGTATGTCGAATGGTTAGCTAACATTGTATCTGTTATAAAAAAGAAATGGAAATTTAAGGGTTTGCATAGACTTCAGAGGTCTAAATGTTGCGACCCCAAAGGATGAATACCCAATGCCTGTGGCGGAAATTCTAGTCGATTCTGCCGCTGGCCACGAATACCTAAGTATGATCGATGGGTATTCTGGGTATAACCAAACGTTTATTGCTGAGGATGATGTCCCTAAAACTGCGTTTTGACGCCCTGGGGCCTTAGGCACCTATGAATGGGCAGTGATGCCTTTTGGCCTAAAAAATGTTGGGGCAACATATCAAAGAGCAATGAATACAATCTTTCATGACTTCATAAAACTTTTATGCAAATTTACATTGATGATATTGTTGTGATGTCTGTTTCAGGGGAGACCCATATTGACCATCTTTGACAGTCATTCTAAAGGATGCGAAGACATGGTCTTAAAATGAATCCTCTCAAATGCGCTTTTTGTGTGCAGGCAGGAGACTTTTTAGGCTTTGTGGTCCACAAGAAAGGGATTGAAATCAATCAAAATAAGACCAAAGCCATCATGGAAGCGAAAGTGCCATCGATAAAAAAGGAATTATAGTCGCTGTTGGGAAAGATTAACTTCTTGAGAAGGTTTATATCAAATCTCAGCGAGAAGACTCAAGCCTTTTCACCTCTACTCCGATTGAACAAGGAAGGATTCGACTGGGGGCAAGCCCAACAAGAGGCCTTCGACAAAATCAAAGAATATCTAAGTCATCCTCCAATATTGGCACCACCTTGTAGAAATAGGGGTATGAGATTGTACATAGCTGCATCAGATAAAACCTTAGGGAGCATGTTGGCTAAAGAGGATGAAAATGGCGTCGAAAGAGCCATTTATTACCTTAGTCGGGTTTTGAATGGTGCGGAAACTAGGTATAGCATGGATGAGAAATTATGCTTATGCTTGTATTTTTCTTGTACAAAATTAAAGCAATATATAAAACCAATTGATGTTTATGTTTAGTCTCATTTTGATGTCATTAAACATATGTTGTCCAAACCTATTTTGCATAGTCGAATTGGTAAATGGGCACTAGCATTAACTGAGTACTCTTTAACATATAAGCCTTTAAAGGCAGTTAAAGGACAAGTGGTAGCGGACTTCATATTCGACCACTCTATAAATGAAAGCGCTTTGAATTACGTCGAACTGGAACCTTGGAAGCTATACTTCGATGGCTCTAGCCATAAAGATGGAACGGGCGTAGGCGTGTTGATTATTTCTCCTAATAAAATTCCAACAAAATTCAAGTATAAGATCGAGGGACTTTGTTCCAACAATGAGGCTGAGTATGAAGCCCTAATAGCTGGACTTGAAATTTTGTTAGAATTGGAGGCAACTCGAGTCAAAATAATGGGAGACTCAGAGTTGGTCATAAAGCAAATTAAAAGGGAGTACAAATGTGTTAAGGAAAATCTTATCATTTACTTTGTAATAGTCAACAGACTAATGAAGAAATTTGAAGTGGTAAGCATTCGACACATACCTCGACTAGATAATCAAGTGGCCAATGACTTGGCTCAGATTTCTTCTGGGTATAAGGTTTCAAAGGAAAAGTTTCAAGAGGCAATCGAAGTTAGAGGTAAAGTTGTGTCTGTTGGATTATGCCCATCAGATCTAGAAGCAACGAAGCTTGGATACGCTGATGAAGAAAATTTTGATATTTTTGCAATAGACAGCTTGATGGACAAAGACTGGAGGAAGCCCATAATCGAATACTTGCAGAGTCCAACAGCATCCACAGAGCAAAAGGTCAGGTATCAAGCCTTAATTTATGTTCTTCTAGGTAACGAATTATTTAAAAAGACCCCTGAGGGAGTCTTAATTAAATGCCTGAGTGAATCAGAGGGATATCTGGCCCTTTCGACTGTCCATAGTCGGGCATGTGGGGCACATCAAGTAGGTCATAAGATGAAATGACTTTTGTTTCGACAAGGCATGTATTGGTCTACCATGCTATAAGATTACAATGAATTCGGCAAGGGCTGCCAGGAATGTCAAGTTCATGTTAGCATACAACATATCCCTGCAAGTGAGCTACATTCCATAGTCAAACCATGGCCTTTTAGAGGTTGGGCTTTGGATTTGATTGGAGAGATTTGACCACCATCGTCCAAAAATCAGAGATACATTTTGGTAGGTATTGACTATTTTACGAAGTGGATCGAAGCGATACCTTTACCAAATGTGGATTAAGAAGATGTGATCGAATTCATTCAAAAATACATCATTTATAGGTTTGGAATCCCAGAGACAATTACAACAGATCAAGGATCAGACTTTACTGGTCGGAAAATGCAGGAGTTTTCCAAAGAAATGGGTTTCAAACTCTTAACTTCTACACCTTATTATGCTCAGGCTAATGGTCAGGTCGAAGCAACTAATAAAGTAGTAATTGGTTTGATAAAAAAACATGTGGGGAAGAAGCCGAGGAATTGGCATAAGACATTAGACCAGGTTCTCTAGGCATGTCGAACCTCCCCCAAAGAAGCAACTAACACTACTCCATTTCGATTGACTTTTGGTCATGACGCAGTATTACCTGTCAAAATCTACCTTCAGTCAACAAGGATCCAAAGACATCATGAAAATCCTCTTGAGTCTTATTGGAATATGATGTTAGATGAATTGGTGGATTTGGACGAAGAGAGACTTAACGCTTTGGAATTGTTAAAAAGACAAAAGAAAAGAGTGGAGAAGTCTTACAACAAAAAGGTTAAGAGTAATACCTTTTCGCCTGGAGATTTAGTTTGGAAGGTAATCCTGCCTATGGATCGAAAGGTCCGAGCCTTGGGAAAATGGTCCCCAAAATGGGAAGGCCCATTTCGAATTACGCAAGTATTTTCTAATGGGGCCTATGAAGTTGAAGAATAAGACGAGGATAAAAGAATCTTGAAAGTAAATGGCAAGTATTTGAAAAATATAAACCAGCACTTCAAGAAATTAAAATTGCTAAAGAGTAATTTGACGTAAAAAGGAGAAGCCAACATGGTGTTCATTAATGCCAAAATGGCTTAAAATTCATTACATAAAAAGCCTCAAAGGGCTATGGAACATTGTACTGAAAAGAAAATATTACAAAGAAATTACAAGCTAAAAAGGGAGATTCTCTTTCATCTTCAAATATTTTGACTTCGGAGTTCAAGGCATTTCTCACACAAGGCCTTGTCAGATCTTAAACGTGCAACCTCTTTCTCCAGTTGTCGAGCTTCCTTAGTAAAAGTTATGGCATTGTCAAGCTCTTTCGACAAGCCAGAGTCATTAAAGCCAGACAGCTCAGCGTTGCACTTTTTGGCCTTCGAGATCTTGGCTTGAAGGTTCTTAATTTTTCGCTCCCAAGAAGCAATGTTTCGATCGTTAGAGGTGATATCTTTCTTATTTTTCTCTTTGGTTTCCTCCAGTTCTGCTACCTTATTTACGGATTCAGTGGCAGCGGTCCAAGAGGCAGCCTCGCTTCTAGATTTGATTGAAATTTCATCCTCAAGTTGAGGCAGCCGCTCGAGGCCAGCATGGACTTGGTCGATCATAGTGCCAAGCTCTAAAATGATGTTAGCAGATTCAGGAGAAATTGTGTGGATGTCGACTTGTTGAAGGAGACTTTTCGGCGCAATATGAGTGACATTATCCATTTGTAAGAGATTGAAGAGGTCACCCTTAAAAATCTTTTCTTTGATCTTCAGGAGGTTGTTGTCCTCAGGCCTGCTCGAAGGTTGATTCTCAGAGGCAGTTGAGGCACTAGGGGTCTTATCAGAGGAACGTCCTCGACTGCCAAGGAGGATATTTATGTACCTTCGAGGGTTGATAACCTTCAAGGCATCAATTTCATTTTCAGAAAGGCCTGCTCCATACACAGTCGAGGCTATGTTGCTTTTGGTGGCAATAGCAGTTGTTGGAATAGTGGTGGCTCCGACAGGAGTCGAATCGTTATCAGGATCTTCATTAACTTTCTTTTCCTCGCCTTTGTCTTCCCCCTCTTCATCTTCATCCATGTTGTCATCAGTATTATCTCCATCATTGTTGCCATCAGGCTCAGTTTGGCGCATTGTTTCTTCATCCTCCTCCATCTCTTCATCCCCCTCAGGATCAGCATTTTCAACCCCAAGGGTTTCGGCTACTGGTGAGCCGTCCTCGTCAACCAGGGTTTTGTCTTCATCCATGGCAATAGTCCCTGGGTTTTCTACTTCAGGATTATTCTGACCATCATCTTCATCATGGTCGGAGCTATCTGTTTGGGACTGTTGAGTAGTAGTCTTTGTTGGTGAAGGAGGAACTGTTTCAAAGTCAGGCTTATTAATTTCATCTATTGAACTCCTTCCAGAGCCTAAGTCGGAAGTAAGGTGATATGTAGGCTCACCTTGGTTGTTTAGAATAGTGGCTGGAGATGAAGGCTTAGCCACTGGTGGTTTGAGCCACTTGCATCAGCCTGAGTCAAATCGAAGCAAATCAGGTCAAAGAGAAACAAGGTAAATAGTTATATGAATGTGAAAGGATAGTTACCTTGATACCTTCAGCACCAGGGCTAGAATTGTCACTTTCAGCTTGACCTGTGGCTAGTTTTGAGGCAGCCCTAGTAGAGGTTTCTGCAGCACCACTGGTAGTGGTTATCTTCTTGGAGACCTTAGCCACTTTGGGCTCAGATTGGCCAACAACATCTGTAGCCTGAGTTGGTTTCTTCCTCTTTTTCATTTTTAAATCTTCAGGAGGAGATTGGTTCTCATCCTTCGAATCAATATTGACTTGGGCAGTGCCTCTCTTCGACTTCCTCTGAGGTGTCGGAGGTGGTTTGCGGGAAGCCTGAAGTAGTATAAAGCATTAGAGGAAAGAACTCCTCATCCACGAAAGGGAAAAGTTATGTGACATACCTTGCTGCTTTCATTCATTTTCTCAATCTTCACTTCAACCAGTTTTGGAGTTGTACCCTTCTTAGGTGTAGCTGCAAACCAAACAAAATTACCACAAGTCATTAATGATAAAGTTCGAATGAAAGAACATAAAATCGAAGAATCCAAACCTTCATGTATTTCGGATTCGATGCGAACATCTTCGATTCCGATATGAAGGTGTCCTTTGAAACTGTCTAGCGTATGCTTAGTCGGAACCACCCGCTGAGCCTTGGATTTCGACTGCTGACGAAGGATCTTTATAGAATCCCCACAGATGAATCAATCTGGAAATGGAGGGGCAAGAGCCACTCCAAAATCAGCAGATGGCAGTCTTCGGAGTCTTCGGAGGGAATAGTGCGAAAGCCACTTCATAGCGTTTCTCAAGAGGAACGTATGAAGGGAGTTTCAAACTCTCCTTTTTCTTTAAAAATTTCTCCTTCAGCGTAACTACGGCTTCACGGACGGTTCGACTAATGTCATCTGGTCCATAAACAGTTTCAAAGTAATTTTGGAAGGCTTGAATCTCTTTAATATGAGTGGATTTACCTTTCTTGGTCTTCTCCTACACATCAACAAAAGCTTGATCAATTAAATGAGAGAAGCTAGAAGTGTCAAGGAACTCTTCAGTATAATGCTTCGACCACCAGTCATGGAACTCTTGAGTACAGAGATGAGTGGGTTCAAAGTAGACAGGAGTAAGGAACGATTTGTGAGCATATCGAGCAAGGTGTGTTGAGCTCCCTGGCATCAAAGCTAGTGTGATGGAGTATCAAATGGCCTTTCTTCTCATATAGGCACTTGGGAAGAGTTTGAACCAAACCAAATTATCGAGAGACAAGATTTGGTTGGTAGGCCATCAAAGCTGTTTGGCCCTTCAGCAAGTTGAGTCGATGAATAATCAGTCGAGGGATTAGGAAAGCTTCCCAGATAAGCTTCGATTCTTCTTCGTGTTTCTTGAATGAAGGAGGAAAAGGCCTGGTGAACCATTCAGGGCCGTAGTTTCTTTCAGCAAATGGGGCCATCCTTGGTGTGAACTCATAACGTTTGGCAAACATTTTGATAAAGCCAGAAAAGGATGCTCTAAGCGTTTGCCCTTCTTCATTAGGGGTCAACTTCACCAATCGAGTCCATTTGACTCGCCTCTCCTTAACCTCTGCTGTAACACCCTTTTTTACCCCAATAATGTTACGGTAGAAACAACTCAAATATCAGAGTAAAGCATAAAAATCACCTCAAATAGTGCATATTTCTCATTAAATAATAACAACACAATTGCCCTGTAAACAAAGGGTTTTCCTCAAAATAAGTCAAAAAGCCTTCGCATGGCAGCGGAACTCAAAATTTTCAAATAAAAGGTTTTCAACAAAAATCCCTCAGAAGTAGCAGCAGAACCACCATAACCACAAATAATAAAAAAGGTTTTATAATAAACCATAACATCAAATAACAACAAATAAATCAACATGATTCGACTCGACGACCCAATCCGATGTTACACTATCATAGCAAGATCCTCTACATCGACCAAAAGCAAATAAACTTCAAGGTCCTCGAAAGAATCCACGGCTAAACCTGATCACCTGCACGTTACCCACGTGGAGGCAACATTCAAACAGGCAGGGTGAGTAATCATAATTCATAATAATCATTATAAAACAAGATATACACAAAATGGCATTATCTTCAAATACAACATCATCAGGGTCATCATCAAAGAAAACATCAGGAATTACTATATCATAAATCACATCAATGCCACATAAAATGCAATGCACAACAAGACTCATGCATGTGGTACCAATCGTCATAATCGATGGACACTAGGCCATCACTCCTCCAAAGATCCCCGTCAATAGGATCGATTCCTCTTAGGAACCGTAGCACATCATAATTACCTCATATCCGCACAATGGGAATGAAGCGTCATTATAGAGTATGCATATAAATGCATGATACACAACCGTCAATAATCATCATCGTCAAAACATCATTATGTACATCATCATTCATCAAAACATCATGTTCGTCATGTCGTCATTTATTCATCAAAATATCATGTGTCATCGTCTTATCATCATACATCATACATCAACAGATCATGATCATCAATACACGTCGTAGTAATTCATATCGTCAAGTAATCATCATACATCAAATATACACAGTTCATAATCATCAATATTTTCATGAAATTCATATCATCAATTACTCATCAAAACATCACGAAATCATCACATTATAATCATCATTAACGTCACTAACATCATGGTAAAGCATCATAAAAATCAGAGCATCAAAACATCAAAACAACACAGCAACATAAACAGGATTTCGCGAACAGCAGATGTTCGCTCCAGGGTTCGCTAGGCCAACCTGTTCGCTACAACCTTTGCTTAGCGAAGCGGCCAGCGAACCCCACAGACTCCACACCAAGACCCCAGAAATTCACCATCTGTTATATTCGCTAGTTTGTTTGCTTAGCCAACCCACTCGCTGACTCCTTCGCTTAGCGAGGTTCCCAGGGAATCCCCACTTCTACTCCAGAATCATCTCAATCTCCACACTCAGGTTATCACGCTACGCTGTTCGCTTGACGAACCATGGCGAACATTCGCCTAGCGAAGCGATGGTTTGCTTAGCGAACCTGCGATTACAGCAAATTGCTGCTACACATCAGTAGCTCTACAGCCTCAAAGGTACCTGCAATTACAGCTTCAAATGACCCAAAAACATCCCTATAACAGTTCTAATGCATCACAGAGATCAACGACATAAAGCCTACGTCTATTAGGTCGATTTGGGACACTACGGGAACCTTAAATTCCCTAAACCTTCAAAACTCTCAAGCTTCTTATAAACTCCATAAATCCCTTCACCACAAGATTGAAACTACAACAACGGGAAAATCTGCCCCAAAGGTTTATTTTTATCCGATTATATTCAACCCTTAATAATCGATTCACAAAATACCTTCAAATCATCAATTCGTCACAAAAATCCTATAAACCCTCAAACGCAAAACAACCACTTCAATTACATCGAATCCTATAATGAAAATAATGAAAGGTAAATACTCCCCATACCTTAGATTGTCGATTTGAAGTGTTCTCTCTTGAGCTTTTGGAAACCTTCACGAATTCCTCGCCCTTTCCCTTTTTCCTCAGAGCTCTCCCTTCTTTCCTTCTTTTCACGGTTAACCAAAAATGAACCTTATTCTCAAAATCCTCCTATTATATTCACACTAACCCTTGGGCCTCAAAATTGGGCTTTCTCCATAATGCCCTCACTAATCCTCCTCAAATGTCCACTTCGCCCTTAATTCCTCTAATATTATTTAAAATAAATAATAATACAATACATTCTGTAATATATACTATTATTTAATTAAATAACCAAAACTTCACAAAACACCGACATCGACACGAAACACCAAAAGTTCACAGAAATTCACGAATATAATATTTAACTAAATTAAATAAATATTCTTACGAAATTTGGGGTGTTACAACCTTCCCCCACTTAAAAGATTTTCGCCCTCGAAAATTACCTCAAGGAAATAGAGTCGGATACGACTCCCTCATCAGATCTTCAGGTTCCCAAGTCCAACTTTCGCCAGCTGGTCCACCCCACAACACCTTCACCAAAGTTATGTCTATACCATGTAATTGCTTCGTCTCTCGACCATCTACGCGCACATGCAATGCTTCCACAGTTAGATTATCCCTCACTTGTACATCATCCATCTGAATCACATGCGACGGATCTGGAATGTACTTTCTCAACTGAGACACATGGAACACGTCATGCAAATTTGCAAGTGACGGCGGTAAAGCAATTCGATAGGCTACCTCTCCTATCCTCTGCGATATCTGATATGGACCAACAAAACATGGAGTGAGCTTCCTAGACTTTAAAGCTCGACCCACACCAGTCATTGGCATCACCCTCAAAAACACATGATCTCCCTCTTGGAATTCAAGTGATTTCCTCCTTTTATCATGATAGCTCTTCTGACGACTAGGCAAAGCTTTCATCCTCTCTTGGATCTTCTTAATCTTCTCAGTCGTTTCTTGTACAATTTCAGGTCCGAGTACAACACTCTCGCCCGATTCATACCAACACAACGGAGTCCTACAACTTCTTCCATACAAAGCTTCATAGGGCGCCATTCCAATACTAGCATGAAAACTATTATTGTACGTGAACTCAATCAACAGTAAATGGGTATCCCATGATCCTCCATGATCCAACACACAAGCCCTCAATAAATCCTCTAAAGATTGGATAGTCCTTTCTATCTGACCGTCTGTCTGCGGATGATAGGCATAACTCATCCTCAACTTAGTACCCAACGCATCTTGCAAACTCTTCCAAAACCTCGATGTAAACCTCGGATCTCTATCCGACACAATGTTTGAAGGTACCCCATGTAACTTCACAATCTCCTCAATACCCATCTCAGCTAGCTTCCGAAAGAAGTGATGAATCTTTATCTGTAAGAATGAGCCAATTTAGTTAATTCCTCCACTATCACTCCACAAAGAATCACTCCCTTTCTCAGTCTTCGGCAATCCCGACACAAAAATCCACGGACATACTATCCCATTTCTATTCTGGAATACTCAACGAGTGCATTATACCTAAGGCTTCTGATGCTCAAACTTCAACTTCTGACGAGTTAAACACGCATAAACGACCTTTGCAATATCCTTCTTCATAGAACACTTTCCTCGATCTCTAGAACATTTGGAACCCACACTCTATCTCGAAACCTCATCACACCATTCTCATCAATCGGAAGTTACCTCCGTTATCTTGGTTAATCAAAGTCAATTGGTCAACCAACTTTAAATCAGACTGCTGTCCCATTCTGATTTCTTCCAGAATACCACTCGTCAACCTCAACATTCCCAACTTCACACTGTCAGGAGTCGCTTCACATACCAGACTCAAATCTCTGAATTGTTCAATTAATTCCAATTCTTTCACCATAAGCATCGACATATGTAACGACTTTCTGCTCAATGCATTGGCCACTACACTTGCTTTGCCCGGATGATAACTCAAATCAAAATCAAAATCCTTCAACAGCTCTAACCACCTCCTCTGCCTCATATTCAATTATTTCTGATTAAATAAGTACTTTAGACTTTTATGATCACTGAACACTTCAAATTTAGAGCCAAACAGATAATGTCTCCAAATTGTCAACACAAACACCACAGCGGCCAATTCCAAGTCATGTGTAGGATAATTCCTCTCATGAACTCACAATTGTCTTGAAGCATAGGTAACAACTTGTCCATTCTGCATCAGAACTCCACCAAGACCCATCCTCGATGCATCACAATACACCACAAAAGATTCACTCGAATTAGGCAAAATCAACACTGGAGCAGTAGTCAATCTCTTCTTCAATTCCAGGAAACTCCCTTCACAAGTTACATCCCACACAAAAGTTTGACCCTTTCGAGTCAACTGAGTCAAAGGTAATGCCAACTTAGAAAAGCCTTCAATAAACTTGCGATAGTAACATGCTAATCCCAGAAACTTCGTATCTTGGTAGCGGACTTCGGAGTCTCCGACTATAACACAACATCAATCTTAGAGGGATCAACAACAATTTCATCACTTGCAATCACATGGTCGAGAAAACTCGCTTCCTTCAATCAGAACTCACACTTCAACAGCTTCACCTACAACTTCTTCTCTTTCAACACCTGCAACATAGTCCTCAAATGCTCAACATGCTCTTCTTCAGATTTAGAGTCTATCAGAAGATCGTCAATAAAACCCACTACAAACTTATCCAAATACTCAAGAAAATTCCGATTCATATACTCCATGAATACCAGGTGCATTAGACACACCGAACGACATCACAGTATACTCATAGCCACCATACCTCGTCCTAAAAGCCGTCTTCGGAATATCATCAAGCTTAACACAAATCTGATGATAACCCGATCTTAAATCAATCTTGATAAACACACAGGCATCTACTAACTGATCCATCAATTCCTCAATCCTCAGAAGCAGACACTTATTCTAGATCTTCACTTCATTCACATGTTTATAATCTGCACACAATCTCATAATACTATCTTTCTTCTTCATCGACATCACAGGGGCACCTCGCAGGGAAACACTTGGTCGAACAACTTCCTCTCAATCAATTCTTCTAGCTATTCCTTCAATTCACTTATTCAGAAACATGCATTCTGTATGCAAACACCGACATCGAGCATTGCATCGAGTACCAGGTCGATAGCAAGTTACACTCCACACTACAGTGGTAAATCACTGACACTCTTGGGAACACCTCCAAATAGTCACACACTATAGGTAGATCACACACCACCGCATCCCTAATGCCTTACAATAATCCAACATCATAACCCCTTTGCACCATCTTTCACAGACTCACCCACTTGCTTCACAGAACAAACAACTCTTCACCTTTGTCGAAATTAGATTAAGGTGATCGTCAGGAATTACACACCATCGGCGTATCACTAGCCACCACCCTGTTCTCTATCCCTCAAAAGCAGAAATCAACAATACCTGATTGTTCTCCTCAAGATATTTCCAACTTGACCGACAGGCAAGAAACTCTAATTCGCATCATCTTCAAGTCTATTAGTCTACATCGACTCATCAAAACAATCCTTAAGCACTCGGCTTAACCCCAACAATTCACTGCGTACCCTACTCAAGCTCGCAAGACACGTCTATCCCATCCAACATTACCCCGTCTATTATCAACAAGAGATTAAGGGTGATCAGTTCCTCAATTTGTCAATAGCAATCGATATCATGAGGCAGTATAAACTATCTCCACCAACTATTGCAGCGTCCAACCCCACACTTAGCCAACGCTCCACACTCGAAACACCTTGAAGAAGCGCCATCTTCTCACCCACTTGTTTCATTCCCAACTGTCGCTCCCGGGATTTTCATCCAGGTACAAACGCGAAAGTGGCGTGGAAGAAAGAAAGAAGAGTCGCCAGCCAGACATTTTTATCCCAAAGAAAGGGAAAGGTAATGCTGCACAAACCCGGGAGAAAGGAAAGAGCAAGGTCTGGCGAACCAAAGAGAAAGGGTAAGGGAGTCGGTTACGTGAAGGGAAGGTTATCGCACCCCTTCACGTCCTCCGTACTCGACGGGATCCACGCTTGTAGTTATCGATCAAAGGGTAATAGAAAAGATGCTGGAAAAGAATGGAAAGAAAACGAGAGACAAATGTAGGGAAAATAAAAGAAGTGCTCGAATGGGCCCTACCCCACTGCCTACGTATCTCATCGGGAACATGAGAATCAGAGCGACGTAGTTCCCCTCAACAAGGGTTGCTTTGTTTGTGTTTTTTTAGTGGAAACGTGAGAGTGCGCATTCCAGCAGTTAGGCGTTACAGCTCGCTGTAGGGAGACTTAGGCGTTACCTGTTTACGGTAGAACGGACATGACGAGTCCTTAAGGAATAGAATGAAGGAGATAAGAAGAGAATTGTTTGTTTGTTTTCGTATCTTTTAAGATGAAGTGTTTTGATTATTGGTGTGTTTACAACGCATATTGTATTTAAGTCTTTCACGTAGGATCGAATGCCTCGCATATCGAGCCAAGACAGGACATATGCTAAACATTCTAAGAAAGTGAGAGAAGACCCCTCACCATCTCATTCTCACATGAAAGGCTCAAATGCAATATATTTTATGCCTTTATTAAGTGTTTTTTGCTTTTTATTTTGAGATGAGAAGAAGAGAGACTCAAAGGTTAAGAAAGGAAGAAGTCTAATGAGGGAGACTAAGACTCAAACCCTAAAGTTATCATACATGGATGTTCCTAATGGTTAAGTGTGGTTTAGAAACCTAACTCTAAAAGAAAAGAGAAGAAGAGTGAGTTCTAACTTACTTCCAAGATGGAAGCTAAGTTAAGAACTCAAAGGGGATGGAAGAGATTGAACAAAGAAAGCATTAGATGCTTATCGCAAACACAAATTGAAAGCTTAAAAGAGATAAGGGAAGAGGTTGTATGTGGGTGCACACCCACACACTTGACTTACCATTAGCCCCTGAAAATGTTAACAAGAACAATTTGCAAGTAAAGAAATAAAGAAAGAATAACAAGGATCAAACAAGTTAAGAACCAAAGAAGAAAGGTCCTAAAGGTGTGAAGAAAATTCTACACAAAACAACATATCATGCTATCTAAATAAGAACATAAAATGGAAGGAAACCATGAAAACAACAACAATTACAGCTCATAAATGCAATGCAACAGTAAAATCTATCATCATGTACCAAACAGCAATTAACAGCACATGCCTAGCCTACAAAATGGGTGTAAAAAGCAAATAGCAGCACATATAACAGCATATATGTGTATAGGCAGCAATGAAAAATCAGGGACAACATGCATTCACAAATGATTCATTCATAAAAGAACAAACATGCTTCAAGCCTTGCACATTATTCAATCAAACATGATCACAATCTCATCATAAATCATGGTGGACAAGTCTTGAAATCATCATGGAATAATGCACATTGTAAGAGAATACACATTATTAAGCATGTGAACAAATTAAAACAAATGTGCACCTATTGAAATAGAAAGCAAATGAACATGCACATAACAATTCCAGCAACACAAGCATCAATTAACAATTAACAAGCTCCATGTGTGCGCATCATGTGATCATTACATCAATTAATCAACAACGCAACCATAAACATTCATCGATTAACAATCAAGAACCGCATGTCGAAAAATCATGCTCATGCCATGGTATGAAGTAAAATAACTCAAGAATAGTCCACAAATCATCAACATATCAATCCATGAAGTTTAGACATGCAAGAGATCTCAAACAAGCAAGAAAATGCAAGAAAAACACAATCTGCTTTAGTGGTAACCGGTTACAGCATAACTACTAACCGGTTACACAGTTCAAAAATGCACAAATATGCTGAAAAATACATAGTGTAACCGGTTACGGCGTAACTGATAACCGGTTACTCTGGGACAGTAGTGAAAAAAAATCAGTTCCAAAAGCACTTTTCAGCAGCAAATCACTTCTCCAAACATCCAAATGATCATGCAATCAATTATGCACGAAAATTACGTTCAAACACAGTATTCAAACATCATTTAGATCCAATAATCAACAACATCAAGAATTAATTTCAAGCAAATGGATCCAAATCAAAAACACCGAATATCTACATCGAATAAGTTGCAAATAAGCTAAATCAAGTATAGATCTAAGGAAAACCAACCTACAAAGCGGAGATTTGCTTTGGTGATTGTTGCCAAGTGATCTTGGTGCAGAAGATTAAAGAAAACTAGAGATTCCTCGATTAGTAGCCGAAACGCGTCGAAACCGAGCAAAATCGTGAAAAATCACCGAGATCAAACTTGCACCAAAATAAATGGTGTGAAACCCTTGGATTGAAGTAGAATAATCTGAACTTCCAGAAATCCAACCGAAGAAAGCCGAATGATGGAGTTTAAGCTCAATAATTAATCACTTTTCAATGTGAAAAGTGATTATCCTTCAAGAAATAAGAGCTTTTTATGAGGGTTTGGAAGAGAGAATTGAGATGAATGTGTAGAAGTAGCAGAAATTTAGTGAAAAAAATGTTGAATTTTGGTGAATAATGTCCTCTTAAAAATGAGTGAATGATTTCTTATATAGACTTTAGGTTTTGAGTGTGGGAGGTTTGGGATTAGATTTGGACTTAGCTTTGGGTTTGGAGCTAGGGTCGAAGTTAGTTAGACTCAACTCACCGAGTCAAGGTAGTTAACTCGGTTAGTTATTATCAACTCGGTAATAATCCCAAAGTGACTTCCAACATCCAAAGGTGGAGATGCTTGGAAAACAAGTAATCACAATTGGTGTATGGGTATGTGACTTGGGCTGCAAGCAAGGCCTTGGTGCCTATGGATTTTCAGTGTGAGACCACCATGTTTGAGCCCTCGTATGATCTCCCTAACTTGTTCAAATGAGAAAATGCCCAACATCAAAGTTAAAGAGGACATGGAGATGAACAACTTTGATGTTCAATAATTTTTCATTTGAAGCCTTCTTGATGGAGAAAATTAGCTTGACATTTGGCACACCACGTGTTCGATGAAATTATGGCCTGGAGGCCTGAATCTGCCTTGCCATGACTTGAGATTTGCCTTGATTTTGTCAAACTTTGATTGATCATAACTCCCTCAATTTTGATCCAATGGAAGAGTTTTTGGTATGGATTTGAAGCTTTGAATGTGATATTTAGTTGGCTCAACTTGGGCCTGAAGTTTGAAGCTTTTATCTTGAAGAAAGAATGCCTTGAAGTGTAGTGCAAAATGGTCCAAACTTGCCATTTTTGGAAACCCTAAGTTTCTAAAAATGGAAACTTTGTGCAATTCTTGATTTTTGATGATTCCTCCATCATTTCTTGATCAAATCTTGTCCAATGAACATATGTAACTTGAATTTCATGAATTTGACCTAAAAAGTTAGGAGTTGACTTTTTCCTCTGCACAGTTGACTTTTCCCCAAATTTCTTGATTCTCAAGTAACTGACCAATTGAATCTCTTCTGAAATGAACCAATGGGCAATCTTCCATCCTTAGATACTTGACTTCATGTAGAAAACATTGAGATCAAGTTTGGACCAAAATTTCCTCTGGAGACTGCTTGAATCCAAAACCCTAATTTGGACTACTTTTGATAGGAGATGATGACTTATCCCATCCTTTTGGTGAATTCCCATCTTTCAATGACTTGTGGGACCAAATGAGATGATATATGATGAAAGAGACCTTTGAGGCTTCTTGGGAGACCCTTGGCTCTTGCTCTCTTGCTTTGGAAGATCAATGCTCTGAAGGCCACTGATCACATGCCCGTATGCAACATGAGATGATATATGAGATAAAATGACATCTAACTGCAATGCAATGAAACATAAGCTAGGCAACAACAAGAGGGCAAATTTTGGGGTGTTACAGCTGCCCCTATTCAATCATCAGTTAACCTGAGCAGGATGAAAGCAACGGCTATTCATACAATCAAGGTGAATTGTGAATGAATACCAAATAACCAGCAAATTTGCACTCTGAATGAAGAAGAAAAGGGATATAAACCCCTCTGGGAATATCAGCAAGTAACTGTATAGATTGATACGACGTGTATCAAAATAGGGATACAGACGATTATCAAAGACCATACGGACGAGTATGGAAAGAAAACACTGACGGGTGTTGAGGTCAACGATGCGAACGAGCAACGGACAGTCATCAAAGGAACACGACGAGCGACCAAGCCGACGATACGAACGAGTATCGGACAATGATTAAGAAAATGAACACACACAAGTGTTCGGGTCAACGATACGAACGAGCATCGGACAATCATCAAAGGAACACGACGAGTGACCAAGTCGACGATACGAACGAGTATCGAACGATGATTAAGAAAAGAACACACACAAGTGTTCAGGTCGACGATACGAACGAGCATCGGACAATCATCAAAGGAACACGACGAGCGACCAAGTCGACGATACGAACGAGTATCGGACGATGATTAAGAAAATACGGACGAGTATTGGATTAAAAGTTCAAACACGAACAGGTGTTGAAAAGGGTCAATACGAACAGGTATTGAAAATAAAGGACTCAAACACGGAAGGTTGCTGAAAGAACATGGACGAGTGTCCCAAAGGTCAATACGGACGGGTATTGAAATAAGATTCAAACACGGACGAGTGATGAAAGGGTCAATACGGACGGGTATTGAAAGATGAAAGTTTGTAAAGTGATCTCACTGGGGATTAAAACGCTAAAAAGGACACGGACGAGTGTCTAAGAGATCAATATAGATGGATATTGAGAATAAGGGGTTCAAGCACGGACGAGCGCTGAAAGGCCACAGACGGATGTCCAAGGTCAATACGGACGGGTATCGGCTGAAAAGTTCAAACACTGACGGGTGCTGAAAGAAACAGTTAACACAAAAGACAACTCTACCGGTGACTGAAATGTTAACCGAACACAGACGAGTGTTAAGGGAACACGCACGAGTGTTTAAAATCACTACGGACAAACTATTGAGGAAATGCAAGAGGGCACAGACGAAAGTCAAAAGAACACGGACGAGCGTTGAAAGGACACGGACGGATGTCCAAGGTCAATACGGACGGGTATTGAATTAACATTGTACGATCAAGTGTTGTAGTAAGCTTTGATGGGGTTGCACGACAATATTTTGTCTGTTAATTACTCTGGCTTGCAGGTAAACGGTTGAACCTGGCTTATGTTTTGCATGCATATGTTTGAGTTTTGCCGTAATGCTCCATATCAATGGAATGCTACGCTTTGGAAAAATGCCATGCAAACTATATGCAAATGCAAAAGAGACTCCGGACGAGGAATCCAACTCCGCGGGGAAAAGATCAATATTCGATCCTTCAATTACTCTGTGGGGGATAACCCTTCTGCCGGGGATAACGCTTGCCAAAAATAAATTGGCTTGCAGATGCGCTTAGGTGTGATGATCCTGTTGAAGAAGTTTCCACTGGAATGAATCTGCCCTAGAGAGAGATTATTCTTCTCATGGAACTTCGCTGGGGATGAGAACTTTCTGAATGACGTTCTGATGAGGAAAAAGAGTCATTAACACTCTGCTTGGGAACAATGGTCACTGATTTGATCTCGGAAGCTTCTGAAAGGATAATATCTCTGCTGGAGAAAAAGCGAACAAATCCTTCTGCTTCGAATTGCCATGCTTGCCAAAAAATAAATTAGACTTTGAGATATAGGGGAGTGATGACTCTGCCAGGAATTATTTCATCTGTCTGGGGATGAATTCTGATCATAGCAACTCCGCTGGAAGAATGACAACTTTCCGACTTGGCTGGGGATAGAATGTACTAACACTCTGCTGAGGAAGAGATTCTGTTGATCTGATAAACCTCTGTGGGGATAAAAAGCAACTCAACTGGGGAGTATTACTGGCACGATTCAATGCTGAACTCTGTGGGGATACAACCGTATTTAGCCCTGGTTGCTAAGCAATGAATTTACAGTCTCTTCTTACTGAGAACAAACTGCTGGGGATACGATCTTGCTGGGGATTGGAGCTACTCTGTCGAGGATACGCAAATCCTGGTTGGAAGACGTTCTGTTGCGATATGCTGGGAAAGAAACCCTAGAGATCCACTGGGAAAACACAAAAATCCACGGTAATCTGTTGAGGAGCAAAGCTTTCGAGCTTAGAATAAGAGCCACAATGTCCCACGCTAGGCAAACCTTCCGCTTGACGACTCCACTGGGGATAATGAGTTTACAACAAACTCTACTGGGGAGAACCGCTTCAAAGAGTCTCGTGCTGGGGATGCCCCTTAAGAGGATTTTACAGAAGACCAAGCATCTTCAAACTCATAAACAAATGCCGAGACTTGACCTAAAATACAATAACTGAGAGGTCACTCTACTGGGGATAATAGATCTGGAACACATCTTGCCGGAGGGATTTCACGATGCCCCATGCTTGAGAGGGATCACAAAATCACCTTTGCCCCAGATTATAAGGCTGATCTGAAGAAACCGTCCCAAGAGGATTTTACAGAAGATTTGACATCTTCAAACTCCTGGACACTCACTGAGCCTTGAACATTAACTGCGAGGTCTGCGAAGCAACTCTACTGAGGAATTTGCAACCGTTATCGACACAGAAAAGCTTGTAACTGTTGGAAGTTCCGAATGGAAGAATCAACTTACTAAGATCCAACAACAATGTCGGAGTTTCCTGTCAATCTCAAGCCGCTGCGTGACTGCTAATCAACCGATGAACTTAATCAGTAAAACTTGTGACAAAAGGATGATACGGAAACCCTTTCCTGAATATGATTGCCCCAACATTCTGACTTAGGGATAAGTGATTACTTGTCTGGACGAAATGACCCATGCTCTCGAAAAGGCTCGTACCTGATACCTGCAAGCAAAAGGATGTACACGTACATCCCGGAGACTGCATGTGATTCCTGGAACTGAGAAAATCCAACTCTGAACCACCACCCGTTGGGGATAGCACCCAACAATGCTTTGTACTGAAGATGACTCCATGTTAGGCTTCTGAATGTAAACCTGCAATAAAAGAAATACACACATATGTCATGGGGACTGCATGGTTTGAATCCACTGTCCGGGGTTAATCAACATTCAAAGCAATTTTAAATGTTTTCCTTGCGCATGTTATTATAAAGCCTTAATGTTTTCAACGATGCAATGTTTTTTTTTATCAAAAATTCGGACGTTTTTTGCAAACAAAACAGTAAAACAAATACGAAGCTTTTTGACTGAATAACCAACTTTATTGATTGAAATGCCCAGAATAGGCAATTACATCAGGAAGCAATCCCTGGAAAGAGGTGATCGCTGAAAATTGAGAAAAGAAACTATCCTAATGGCAATGTGCAAACGACCTTTTACTGAGTTTCAATTCTGCTATGACCAGTATGTCCTCAAGACTTTCCGACTTCACTTTCTGAAGAGGAT
Source organism: Lathyrus tuberosus (assembly GCA_022829125.1). Lineage (NCBI taxonomy): Eukaryota > Viridiplantae > Streptophyta > Magnoliopsida > Fabales > Fabaceae > Lathyrus > Lathyrus tuberosus. The sequence goes on from JALAZF010000003.1 coordinate 15,277,671, forward strand.
GATTGGACTGATTCCTATCCTTTGGAGATTGCCAGGTTGAGTGAAACGATGATGTAGTACAGAGACTCAGATCGCAGTCTTCGCTTAATCCCTCTTTTACGTGGACCGCCCTTTTCGGGTTTTCAATCCACCAGGATACCCTTTCTTGCCTGAGTTGTCCTTACGGATTTTCAACTCACCGGGTGTACAATTTTTTTATTTTATATCCCTAATTTTTTGCCCGAACCTTTTTTATTCTGTTTTTATGGTTCGCCGGGATGCCCTTTTTTGCCTGGACTTTTCTTTTTTTTCTGTCCAGCGGGTCTCTTTATGCGAAGTATTTTTTGACTGCGTCTGAGTTGACAGGGGATGGAAAATCTTCGCCGTCCATGGTTGCAAGCATTAAGGCTCCGCCAGAGAAAACCTTTTTAACCACGAATGGACCTTCATAGTTCGGTGTCCATTTTCCCCTGTGATCTGTGTTTGGAGGATGGATCCTTTTAAGTACCAATTCACCAACTTGATACTCCCGAGGTCGCACTTTCTGATCAAATGCTCGCTTCATCCTTCACTGATACAATTGACCATGGCAAATAGCTGCTAGTCTCTTTTCCTTAATTAAGCTCAGCTCATTGAATCGGGTGCGAACCCATTCTGCCTTATCCAGTTTGACATCCATCATAACCCTAAGCAAGGGAATCTCAACTTCAACTGGTAGGACTGCCTCCGTACCATACACAAGTGAGAATGGTGTTGCCCCAGTAGATGTCCTTACTGATGTTCGGTACCCATGCAGGGCAAACGGTAACATCTCATGCCAATCTTTGTAGGTCACCACCATCTTCTTGATATTCTTGTTGGCCGCTTCAACAACGTCGTTCATTTTTGGACGGTACGGCGAAGAATTGTGATGCTCAATTTTGAAGTCTCGACATAATTCTGCCGTCATTTTGTTGTTGAGATTAGAACCATTATCAGTAATGATTCTTTCGGGCACTCCATAGCGACAAATGATACCTCTTTTCAGAAATCTGGCTACCACCTGCTTGGTGACATTAGCATAAGACGCTACTTCCACCCACTTGGTAAAGTAATCAATAGCGACCAAGATGAAGCGATGGCCGTTGGAAGCAGTTGGCTTAATCTTTCCAATCATGTCAATGCCCCACATTGCAAAGGGCCAAGGAGAAGACATGATATTCAACGGACTCAGAGGTACATGCACTTTATCCGCATAAATCTGACATTTGCGGAATTTGCGGGCGTATGAACAACAATCTGCATCTATAGTCAACCAATAATACCCCAACCTCAAGAGTTTATTTGCCATTGCGTGTCCTCCGACATGGGTACCGAAAGAGCCTTCGTGCACTTCTTGCATCAACATGTTTGCCTCGTGTCTATCCACGCATCTGAGCAGAACCATGTCAAAGTTTTGTTTGTACAGCACGTCATCTTGGTTCAAGAAGAAACTACCAGCCAATCTCCTCAAAGTCTTCTTATCTTTGGTAGATGCCCCAGGCGGGTATTCCTGACTCTTCAAGAAGTACTTGATATCATGAAACCACGGCTTGTCACCAGACACTGCGTCAACAGCAAATATGTGTGCAGGTCTGTCAAGACGAGACACATTAATCTTGGGTACATGGTTCCACCTTTGCACTTTGATCATAGAAGACAATGTGGCCAAGGCATCAGCAAACTTATTCTCATCTCAAGGAATATGGTACAACTTTACCGTCGTGAAAAACATCAGCAGTCTTCTCGTATAATCTTTATACGGAATCAGATGTGTCTGGTGCGTGTACCAATTCCCATTCACTTGATTGATTACCAAAGTTGAATCACCGAAGATATCGAGGGTCTTAATTCGCAAATTAATCGCCTCCTCAATCCCCATTATACAAGCTTCATATTCTGCTTCATTGTTGGTGCATCCGAAAGTTACTCGGGCAGTGAAGGGCATATGAACACCTTCTGGCGTGATAAGAACTGCTCCAACTCCGCATCCATTCATGTTGATGGCCCCATCAAACATCAAACTCCATTTGGATTCAGGGTCTGGCCCCTCCTCCGGGAGTGGTTCCTTGTAGTCTTTAACTTTGAGAAACATGATGTCCTCATCAGGGAAATCAAATTTCATGGATTGATAATCATCAATAGGTTGTTGTGCAAGATAGTCTGACAGGATACTTCCTTTGATGGCTTTCTGAGAAGTATACTGGATATCATATTCAGTCAACACAATCTGCCAACGTGCAACCCGTCCGATCAATGCTGGTTTCTCAAATATGTACTTGACAGGATCGATCTTCGAAATTAACAGGGTTGTATGAGTGAGCATATATTGCCTCAATCACTTAGCTGCCCATGCAAGTGCACAACATGTCCTCTCAAGCATTGAGTATCATGATTCACAATCATTGAATTTCTTGCTTAAGTAGTAGATGGCGTGCTCCTTTTTACCCGTCTCGTCATGTTGACCGAGAACACCACCCATGGATCCTTCAAGCACAGTCAAATACATGATCAATGGTCTCCCTGGAACTGGAGGCATGAGAATTAGAGGTTCCCGCAAATATTCTTTTATTTTCTCGAAAGCCCTTTGACAATCGTCATTCCACCTGACCGCTTGCTCTTTTCTTAACAGCTTAAATATTGATTCACAAGTGGCTGTGAGGTGAGATATGAACCGTGCAATATAGTTCAATCTACCCAGGAAACAACGTACTTCTTTTTTTGTTCTTGGTACAAGCATTTCTTGTATCGCTTTTATTTTGGCAGGATCAACCTCAATTCCTTTTCCGCTTACGATGAAACCCAACAATTTACCGGACCGTACTCCGAAAGTGCACTTGTTCGGACTCAACCTTAATCGAAACTTTCTCAACCTTTCAAATAACTTCTTCAAATTGACCAGATGCTCTTCTTCTGTTCGAGACTTGGCAATCATATCGTCCATATAACACTCGATCTCTTTATGAATCAAGTCATGGAAGAGTGTTACCATAGCTCGCTGATACGTTGCCCCAGCATTCGTCAGCCCAAAAGGCATCACCTTGTAACAGAAGGTACCCCTCGGGGTAATGAACGTTGTCTTCTCCATGTCTTTCGGCTCCATCTTGATTTGATTATACCCGGAGAAGCTATCCATGAAGGAGAATACCGAGAACTGAGCGGTGTTGTCAACCAGTACATCAATATGAGGTAAAGGAAAGTCATCTTTCAGACTTGCTCTATTTAGATCCCGATAATCAACGCACATTCTGACCTTGCCATCTTTCTTCGGCACAGGAACAATATTTGCAACCCATGGTGGGTAATTGGTGACGGCCAGAAATCCCGCATCTAACTGTTTTTGTACCTCCTCCTTGATTTTGAGAGCCATTTCTGGTTTAGTTCTCCAGAGCTTTTGTTTGACATGAGGACATCCCTCTTTCAACGACAACCTGTGCACAACAATGTCTGTATCTAACCCTGACATATCTTGATATGACCAAGCAAAGATGTCGACATATTCCTGCAGCATACTGATCAGCTCTTTCTTCACCTTGGCCTGCAGACTGGCTCCAATCTTAATCTCTTTCTTGGCGTCCTCGGAACCAATGTTGATAACCTCAATTGTCTCTTGGTGAGGCTGAATGACCCGCTCCTCTTGCTTCAACAATCTGGCCAATTCCTCGGGAACTTCACAGTCTTCTTCACCCCCCTCTTCGGCTTGATAGATTGGATTATCAAAGTCATACTTGGCCATAACAGAATCGTTATCAATGAAATCTGGGAGATTAAGTCTGCATGATTAGGGGTCATGCTTTATTTTAGAATGAGACTTTTGAAAAAAGAAACAACAAAAATAAAACATTGCCATTTTATTATTTTTCTGCAAAAATAAAAAAAAAAGGAAAGACAGGGAACATAAAATTTGAATGCAAAACGTCCTTTATTAATGATAAAAAACTTTGCAAATTCAATTATGAGGCCCTACAAATGGATCTACACGCCTTGGGCAGAGCGCGGGATTTTAACATGCAACAAAGAAAAACATAGAAAATTACTCTGTTTGAAGAGTAACTTGAACAATTTCTTCAACAGACCAATTGCAAAGCTCTTGACCCGGTACACACGGGCGCACCCAATTATCGAGATCACAATCACTGTCGATGCCATCTTCACTTGCAGCACACATCTGATTTGGATTAATGATTCCCCCGCTATAGAAAGTAATCGGCCCCTGGCGTTCTGTTGCAGCAGCTTGATACGGATTATAGCCTATACCGAACTTATCTTCCTTTGCAGAGATTTCAATCAATTTTCCCCAGCCTTGGGCATTACCTGCTTTGACTACTTCCACTGCCTGTTTGTAAGAAGTAATAAAAGTACCCACCTGCTGTTCGCCCTGAGAAGATACTGCCTTTGAAGACGAATCACCAGTATTGACTGCCTCAAATGCTTGACACAACATCTCATGGATCTCTCCATCCATTTCCACATACTTAAAGGTAGACAGCTGACTGACGAAGATGTCTTCTTCTCCACATACAGTCACCACTTGCCCATCAACCACATATTTCAACTTTTGGTGCAGCGTAGATGTCATTGCCCCAGCGGCATGAATCCACGGTCTTCCTAACAAGCAACTATATGCGGGTTAAATGTCCATCACGTAGAACACGCACTTAAACACTTGAGGACCAATCTTTACTGGGAGCTCCACCTCTCCGAATACAGAACATTTCGAACCGTCGAAAGCCCTCACTACCAAATCACTTGGTCTTAGAATAATTCCGTCAGCGTCTAACTTCATTAAGGCCTTCTTTGGTAACACGTTCAGGGAAGACCCTGTGTCCTCCAACACATGAGATAACACTGCCCCTTTACACTCTAGGGTGATGTGTAATGCCCTGTTGTGATTACGACCCTCAGTAGTCAAATCAAAATCTGTAAAACCTAACCCATGGCTAGCATTGACATTTGAAACAACCGACTCCAATTGGTTCACAGTAATCTCTTGAGGTACATAGGCCATATTCAAGACCTTCAAAAGTGCCTCTCTATGAGCTGCAGAACACATAAGCAACGACAAGATAGAAATCTTTGATGGCATTTGGTTCAACTGATCGACCACTTTATAACCACTCTTTTTGATAAGTCTCATGAACTCCTCGACTTCTTTCTCAAAATTACCTTTCTGCACAAATTTAGGAATAACAACCTCTTCTGTAGCCACCTGTTTACCCTTGGCTTTGGCTGCTGCCTCCGTTTCAGCATTAGTTCTCAAAGTCTGTGGAGTAAACAAGCGTCCACTTCTGGTGAAGCCACCAAGACCTCCAACATTATCAATACTGGAACTACCCCCAACTGGAGCTTCCACTTCTTGCTTTTCTCCTTGGTAGTAAACATCTGCACTGTAGTGCCATAGGATAGCCCGCTCACTAGTATAAGGAACTGGTCCTGGTACCGTAATAGTAACAGGACTCACTGAATCCGGTACAATGATGGCAGTAGGCGCTGGCACTTGAATTTCAGCTGGCGTAAAATAAAAGGTAACAGTTGACACATCATCGTCCTTTTTGTCTCCCTGATCAAACTGTAGACAACCCTCATCAATCAAATTTTGAATACCGGCTTTCAGTTTATCGCAACCATTACTCTGATTCTTGCAATCAACGCAACCTTCTTCACAGCCAGGGAACACTTGCCCTTTCAACAACCGAGCCTTTACAAGACTCAAAGGAGTCTTCACCCTGTTCACATCAGTTACCAAATTCAAGACCTTCCCACCTTCAATGGTGTTGACCTTTGGCACATCATGATTAAGCATAGGATTCTGAAGCACATTCGGTGGAGTTGAGAAATTAATTGCCTTGGCATCAATCAAATCTTGTACCTTATGCTGAAATGCCTGACACTTTTCAATAGTATGACCTGGAGCCCCAAAATGAAACTCACAGCGAGCATTAGCATCATAACCCTTTGGTAATACAGCAGGAGCCGGACCCATCGTACGAAGCTCCACCAGATTAAGCTTCAACAATTGAGGTAATAAAGCTGCGTAAGTCAAAGGCAAAGTGTCCATATGCCTGTCAGTTTGTCTCTGCTGATATGATCTTCGTGGCTGTTGATTATTCTGTGGCTAAACATTCTGTTACTGTGGCTGTGATTGAACTTGTGAACTAGGAATGGTTACAGCGGCAACCTGATTATAGGAACCTTGATAGCCTCTACCTCTTCCTCTATTCTTATAAACAACACTGCTCTCCCCCTCTCTCTTTCTGGTAGCTCCAGCAAATGGCTTCCTCACCCCTGAAGAACTAGCACCACTGACATCTTGTATTTTTCCGAGCTTTAACAAACTTTCAATCCTTTCCCCAGCGATTAAAATGTCTGAAAACCCAGTTGAAGGACAGGCGGCCAACCTATCCAGGTAAGTTCCATGAAGAGTACCCATAAATATGTCGACCATCTCTCAGTCCTGCAGAGGAGGCTGAACCATGGCAGCTAACTGGCGCCATCTTTGAGCACATTCTTTAAAACTTTCCTTCGCATTCTGAGCCATACCCTGTAGCTGAGTACGGTTTGGAGCCATATCCATGTTGTATTGATACTGCTTGACGAAATCTTGGGCTAACTCCTTCCAGTTCCTTACAGAAGTCCTGCTCAACTTCATATACCATTCTTGAGATGCCCCAGTAAGGCTGTCTTGGAAAAGTACATCCACAATTTCTCATCGTCTGTATGAGAGGCTATCCTCCCCACATAGGATTAAAGATGAGTTTTAGGACAAGTAGTGCCGTTGTACTTGTCAAATGTTGGTGGATTGAACTTGTGTGGGATTCTTACTCCAGGTACCAATCCCAAGTCGGAAACATTAAAACCAAGAGTGTTTTGGGATTCAATAGACCTAATTTTTTCAGCGAGCTCATCGAATCTGCGAGTATTCTCATCTTCAGTATCTAACAGAGTAAACTGCTCATCTTGGTTGTCTTCCACAATGACGAACCCCAGTATTTCTAGGAGGGTCTTCACCTGCATTAACGCCAGTCTGATTACCATTGCCATTCTGCACCTCTACCTGTGGCCGCTCGACCATTACCCTTAGTCTTTCCTGATTTTGAGCCATACCAGTCATTAAGGTCATGAACTGGTCCATCCTGTTCCTCAGCTCAGCCAATTCAGTTTGCATTTGATCCATGATCTTAGCTTGGTTTCTGCGAGTTGCGTACCGATGAACGTGGTTATCAACTATAGTGCCTGAAACCAAATAAAGGTTAGAGGACCTGCAACGAGTACCTGAAAAGCAAACAACAAAATGCAAAATGATATGCAATGCAATGCAAATGCCATGTTTATCATTTCCGAGGTGCCCTACACCCTGATTCCAATATTAACCACAGAAATCTGAAGATCAGAAATCGTGATATGAAGGGACGTGCCGTGACCATGTGCTTGCGTACAGATAACAACCAAAGGAACATTTCTGAATAAACTGCTTGTTTCAATTAAAAATAAAAATAGACATACACATATCGTTGAACAATGAGTTCAAACATCATACATCAAAATAGTGGATTCATCAACAAGCCTGATGATATCCATCAACAAAATTACATTAAGAGAAAGAGAGAAAAACTGTCAATCTGACAACTCCAGGTCCTTCAACTTTTCGCTTGAATACTTGACTTCCTCGAAGAGTATGCGAGTACGCTGGTGATTTGGTCTTTCGATTAAATCCTTAATCAGAACATCTATTTTTGCTAGAGCTTCAGTAAGCGAATCCATATGCATTAAGAGAGCTTCATCATCACATACTCCTTTATGCCTTTTCACACTGGCTTGCATTTTGAGTTTCCCCATATCTGCCATAGCCTCTTTAAGCTCCTTCTTGGAAGTCTTTAGCTCCTCTCTGGTGTTTTCCAATTGCTCTTGACTTTTGCCAAGGTTCTCCCGATACTTCCTCCGTTGTTCATGTGCCCTTTTAAGCTCGTCATCCTTGATCCTCAGTTGTTCCTGCAACTCTGCATTTTCGATCCTAACCTCATCCCAGGCCTGCTGAAACTTGGCTAGCGTGTCCTTGGTTTGAGCTAAAGTCTGTTTGGTCTTCTTATGAGCTTGAGTGGTAGCATCGACACCTTTACTAATTTCCTGGAAATGTTGAGCTCTTTCGGCGAAATCCTTTTCTCTTGCAGCTAAGATTTTTCCGGCGTCTTGGGCTTTATGCTCCAACTCTTTGTTGGCATGCAGAGCATTTTGAAGAAGACTACTCATATCAGAATTCTCCACCTGAAGCTCCTTCACCAACTTCTGCAGCTTGTGAAACTCCTCGATGGCTACCGTGGTAAGCTGCTCTGGCATTACGGGATATAAAGGGGGTTCCCTTGAAAAAGGCAAGAGTAATTCGTTCACCTTCATTTCAACCCATCTTTCATACTCAGGATAAGATCTGCAATCCATTTTTCCAAAAACTGTTTTTCCTGTTTTACGCTGGTGCTCCCAAGCATTCACAACTTCTCGCATCATTTCCTCATTTTCAATCCCTGTAAAGAACAAAGATTTCTCAACATCCCGATCTGTGGGAGGATACCTAGAGGCGTATCCAAACTGTCTAATGGCCAGGATTGGGTTATAGTTGATTCCCCCTTTCCTGCCAATTAGAGGCACATTGGGAAAATTCCCATAACTGGTGATAATCTCTATTACCAGCAACTTACGATCAAACCAGACAATGTTATTAGCAGTTAATCCCATTATCCTCTTGGACCATTTTAAAGAATCTTTTGTATCTACAAAAGCACCTGCTTGAGGTAAATGCTTCAAAAACCAACGAGATAAAAGTGGAGTGCAACAGTTGACAGATCTTCCCCTTCTTTTTTCGTTCTTGAAGTGCATAGAATAATACAAATCTCCTAACAAAGTAGGAACCGGATTTTTGAGAACAAAAACTCTTATAGCCTGCATATCCACAAAATCCTGTTGATTAGGGAAAAGAACAATGCCATATATGCACAAAGCCAGGATGGAATTGTAAACCGCCCAATCCTTTGCTTCAGCAGCCTTTTGAGCTTGAACGGTAAGAAAGTCTAAGTGAAAACCTTTGACCCCATTTTTTATAGTCACATTTCCTTTTAGCACTGAATCTTTTACCTGTACCGCAGCTGCAATCTCCTCTATATGCTAGGATGACTACTAGAAAAGAATGGCAAAGCTGATTCGACCAGAATTCCCAAAATAAATGAGAATTCTTCCAACGTCGGCATCAAAATGTAATCAGGAAAAAGAAAGCATCTCAGTGACGGCTCATAAAACTGTAGCAACGTGTGAAGAGCATCATGTTCATACTGTGTGATTCTGCGGACCATCTCAACCAATTTCCCATATTTCTTCTAGAAGTTGACAAGAACACCCGGGTCAGCCATAACTATCATCTTATGCAGTAAATCCAAAGTAGGTTATGGGAACTTGTAGGCAACATTACTCTTTCTCTTGAGAACTGTCTCTGTCGAGCCCATTGATTGGAATCAGAAGTGTAATAAGCTCCTGTAAATGACAAACATGAATGTTATGACATAATAATGCAATGCAAAAGGGCATGGTATCAGCGTGCTCCGTGTCTGTGTTGGACTGTGTGCACGGTGTCTGTACAAATCTGAGAATAATACTGCAGATAGAAACCCACTGTCTGTAATAAGTTACATCATCTGTCTGTGAAAATACCAAAGTATTAGGGTATGTGGGAGGCATGGTCACCTGCAAACCTATAAACACCCGCCCATACTCACATGTGGGTACTAAAACAGCGGTTCCTCAGTTTCAGATTCTCTATTTTGAGAAGCAATAGTACATTCATCCCTCGGGGTACAGTACTATCGCCAAATAAAGAGAACGTTCACTGATTCCCCAAAAATAAAGGCCATCCTATGCAAGTTCCAAAGTGGGCCTTCGGGTGCGAATGGGTTTGCCATAAAATGTGGTCTGCCACTGTCACCACTAAAGAGGGATGTTTCCACTAAGGTCCTCAATGATCGGTCACCAGAGTCGACAACTTTCTAGGTTAACACCCCGAAATGCACAAGACGCACAAATCAGAACATCTCCCAAGAAAACCTCGTCTGGTTGTGGATTTCGTGTAAACCATACATAACAAGATGCTACGTAGGCCACACTACCATCCACTCTAGTCCTATGTGTGTACTCAAGCCTGGGTAATGGGCTTATCTCTCAGAATACCCGTCCCGCCAAACAGAAAACCAGCACAGCATAATCCAGTATAATAATGATATGTAATGTAATAAATGCGATAAATACAGTAATACAGTAAATAGCAATACAGTAAAATAGCAGAAACGACATCAAAGTAAACACCTAATGAAAGAAAAACAAACAAGCGCTAGGAGAGACTCGCCTAGGGAACCAGAGATTCTGGTCTCCTAAAAGTCCCCATCAGAGTCGCCAGCTGTCGCTCCCGGGATTTTCATCCAGGTACAAACGCGAAAGTGGCGCGGAAGAAAGAAAGAAGTGTCGCCAGCCAGGCATTTTTATCCCAAAGAAAGGGAAAGGTAATGTTGCACAAACCCGGGAGAAAGGAAATAGCAAGGTCTCACGAACCAAAGAGAAAGGGTAAGGGATTCGGTTACGTGAAGGGAAGGTTATCGCACCCCTTCACGTCCGCCATACTCGACGGGATCCACCCTTGTTGTTATCGATCAAAGGGTAATAGAAAAGATGCTGGAAAAGAATGGAAAGAAAACGAGAGACAAATGTAGGGAAAATAAAAGAAGTGCTCGAATGGGCCCTACCCCACTGCCTACGTATCTCATCGGGAACATGAGAATCAGAGCGACGTAGTTCCCCTCAACAAGGGTTGCTTTGTTTGTGTTTTTTTAGTGGAAACTTCAGAGTGCGCATTCCAGCAGTTAGGCTTTGCAGCTCGCTGTAGGGAGACTTAGGCGTTACCTGTTTGCGGTAGAACAGACATGACGAGTCCTTAAGGAATAGAATGAAGGAGATGAGAAGAGAATTGTTTGTTTGTTTTCGTATCTTTTAAGATGAAGTGTTTTGATTATTGGTGTGTTTACAACGCATATTGTATTTAAGTCTTTCACGTAGGATCGAATGCCTCGCATATCGAGCCAAGACGGGACGTATGCTAAACATTCTAAGAAAGTGAGAGAAGACCCCTCACCATCTCATTCTCACATGAAAGGCTCAAATGCAATATATGTTATGCCTTTATTAAGTGTTTTTTGCTTTTTATTTTGAGATGAGAAGAAGAGAGACTCAAAGGTTAAGAAAGGAAGAAGTCTAATGAGGGAGACTAAGACTCAAACCCTAAAGTTATCATACATGGATGTTCCTAATGGTTAAGTGTGGTTTATAAACCTAACTCTAAAAGAAAAGAGAAGAAGAGTGAGTTCTAACTTACTTCCAAGATGGAAGTTAAGTTAAGAACTCAAAAGGGATGGAAGAGATTGAACAAAGAGAGCATTAGATGCTTATCGCAAACACAAATTGAAAGCTTAAAAGAGATAAGGGAAGAGGTTGTATGTGGGTGCACACCCACACACTTGACTTACCATTAGCTCCTGAAAATGTTAGCAAGAACAATTTGCAAGTAAAGAAATAAAGAAAGAATAACAAGGATCAAACAAGTTAAGAACCAAAGAAGAAAGGTCCTAAAGGTGTGAAGAAAATTATACACAAAACAACATATCATGCTATCCAAATAAGAACATAAAATGGAAGGAAACCATGACAACAACAACAATTACAGCTCATAAATGCAATGCAGCAGTAAAATCTATCATCATGTACCAAACAGCAATTAACAGCACATGCCCAACCTACAAAATGGGTGTAAAAAGCAAATAGCAGCACATATAACAGCATATATGTGTATAGGCAGCAATGAAAAATCAGGGACAACATGCATTCACAAATGATTCATTCATAAAAGAACAAACATGCTTCAAGCCTTGCACATTATTCAATCAAACATGATCACAATCTCATCATAAATCATGGTGGACAAGTCTTGAAATCATCATGGAATAATGCACATTGTAAGAGAATACACATTATTAAGCATGTGAACAAATTAAAACAAATGTGCACCTATTGAAATAGAAAGCAAATGAACATGCACATAACAATTCCAGCAACACAAGCATCAATTAACAATTAACAAGCTCCATGTGTGCGCATCATGTGATCATTACATCAATTAATCAACAACGCAACCATAAACATTCATCGATTAACAATCAAGAACCGTGTGTCGAAAAATCATGCTCATGCCATGGTATGAAGTAAAATAACTCAAGAATAGTCCACAAATCATCAACATATCAATCCATGAAGTTTAGACATGCAAGAGATCTCAAACAAGTAAGAAAATGCAAGAAAAACACAATCTGCTTCAGTGGTAACCGGTTACAGCATAACTGCTAACCGGTTACACAGTTCAAAAATGCACAAATATGCTAAAAAATACACAGTGTAACCGGTTATGGCGTAACTGATAACCGGTTACTCTGGGACAATAGTGAAAAAAATCAGTTCCAAAAGCACTTTTCAGCAGCAAATCACTTCTCCAAACATCCAAATGATCATGCAATCAATTATGCACGAAAATTACGTTCAAACACAGTATTCAAACATAATTTAGATCCAATAATCAACAACATCAAGAATTAATTTCAAGCAAATGGATCCAAATCAAAAACACCCAATATCTACATCGAATAAGTTGCAAATAAGCTAAATCAAGTATAGATCTAAGGAAAACCAACCTACAAAGCGGAGATTTGCTTTGGTGATTGTTGCCAAGTGATCTTGGTGCAGAAGATTAAAGAAAACCAGAGATTCCTCGATTAGTAGCCGAAACGCGTCGAAACCGAGCAAAATCGCGAAAAATCACCGAGATCGAACTTGCACCAAAATAAATGGTGTGAAACCCTTGGATTGAAGTAGAATAATCTGAACTTCCAGAAATCCAACCGAAGAAAGCCGAATGATGGAGTTTAAGCTCTAGAATTAATCACTTTTCAATGTGAAAAGTGATTATCCTTCAAGAAATAAGAGCTTTTTGTGAGGGTTTGGAAGAGAGAATTGAGATGAATGTGTAGAAGTAGCAGAAATTTAGTGAAAAAAATGGTGAACTTTGGTGAATAATGTCCTCTTAAAAATGAGTGAATGATTTCTTATATAGAATTTAGGTTTGGAGTGTGGGAGGTTTGGGATTAGCTTTGGACTTAGCTTTGGGTTTGGAGTTAGGGTCGGAGTTAGTTAGACTCAACTCACCGAGTCAACATAGTTAACTCGGTTAGTTAGGATCAACTCGGTAATAATCCCAAGGCGACTTCCAACATCCAAAGGTGGAGATGCTTGGAAAACAAGTAATCACAATTGGTGTATGGGGCTGCAAGCAAGGCCTTGGTGCCTATGGATTTTTAGTGTGAGACCACCATGTTTGAGCCCTCGTATGATCTCCCTAACTTGTTCAAATGAGAAAATACCCAACATCAAAGTTAAAGAGGACATGGAGATGAACAACTTTGATGTTCAACAATTTTTCATTTGAAGCATTATTGATGGAGAAAATTAGTTTGACATTTGGCACACCACGTGTTCGATGAAATTATGGCCTGGAGGCCTGAATCTGCCTTGCCATGACTTGAGATTTGCCTTGATTTTGTCAAACTTTGATTGATCATAACTCCCTCAATTTTGATCCAATGGAAGAGTTCTTGGTATGGATTTGAAGCTTGGAATGTGATATTTAATTGGCTTAACTTGGGCCTGAAGTTTGAAGCTTTTATCTTAAAGAAAGAATGCCTTGAAGTGTAGTGCAAAATGGTCCAAACTTGCCATTTTTGGAAACCCTAAGTTTCTAAAAATGGAAACATTGTGCAATTCTTGATTTTTGATGATTCCTCCATCATTTCTTGATCAAATCTTGTCCAATGAACATATGTAACTTGAATTTCATGAATTTGACCTAAAAAGTCAGGAGTTGACTTTTTACTCTGCACAGTTGACTTTCCCCCAAATTTCTTGATTCTCAAGCAACTGACCAATTGAATCTCTTCTGAAATGAACCAATGGGCAATCTTCCATCCTTAGATACTTGAAATCATGTAGAAAACATTGAGATCAAGTTTGAACCAAAATTTCCTCAGGAGACTGCATGAATCCAAAACCCTAATTTGGACTACTTTTGATAGGAGATGAAGACTTATCCCATCCTTTTGGTGAATTCCCATCTTTCAATGACTTGTGGGACCAAATGAGATGATATATGATGAAAGAGACCTTTGAGGCTTGTTGGGAGACCCTTGACTCTTGCTCTCTTGCTTTGGAAGATCAATGCTCTGAAGGCCACTGATCACATGCCCTTATGCAACATGAGATGATATATGAGATGAAATAAGATCTAACTACAATGCAATGAAACATAAGCTAGGAAACAACAAGAGGGCAAATTTTGGGGTGTTACACCAACCTGCAAATGAAAAAAAAAACAAGCATCGACAATGTTTTTACGCACATGTCGCACACTAGGGAAACACACAACATTAGACAACTTGGCCGGACGGACCAACCAGGCTCTGATACCACTAATGTAACCCCCTTTTCTACCCCCAATAATGTTGTGGCAGAAACAACTAAAATATCAGAGTAAAGCATACAAATCACCTCAATGGGCGCGCCTTTCTCATTAAATTAAAACAACACAATTGCCCTGTAAACAAAGGGTTTTCCTCAAAATAAGTCAAAAAGCCTTCGCATGGCAGCGGAACTCAAAATTTTCAAATAAAAGGTTTTCAACAAAAGGCCCTCAGAAGTAGCAGCAGAACCACCATAACCATAAATAATCAAAAAGGTTTATAATAAACCATAACATCAAATAACAACAAATAAATCAACATGATTCGACTTTACGACCCAACTCGATATTACACTAACAGAGCAAGACCCTCTACATCGACCAAAAGCAAATAAACTTCAAGGTCCTCAAAAGCATCCACGACTAAACCTGATCACATGCACACTACCCACGTGGAGGCAACATTCAAACAGGCAGGGTGAGTAATCATAATTCATAATAATCATTATAAAACAAGATATACATAAAATGGCATTATCTTCAAATACAACATCATCAGGGTCATCATCAAAGAAAACATCAGGAATCACTATATCACAAATCACATCAATGTCACACAAAATGCAATGCACAACAAAACTCATGCATGTGGTACCAATCATCATAATCGATGGACACTAGGCCATCACCCTTCCAAAGATCCCCGTCAATAGGATCGATTCCTCTTAGGAACCGGAGCACGTCATAATTACCTCATATCCGCACAATGGGAATGAAGCGCCGTCACAGAGTATTCATATGAATGCATGATACACAACCGTCAATAATCGTCATTGTCAAAACATTATTATGTGCATCATCATTCATCAAAACATCATGTTCGTCATGTCTTCATTTATTCATCAAAACATCTTGCGTCATCGTCTTATCATCATACATCATACATAAACAGCTCATGATCATCAATACACGTCGTAGTAATTCATATCGTCAAGTAATCATCATACATCAAATATACACAGTTCATAATCATCAATATTTTCATTAAATTCATATCATCAATTACTCGTCAAAACATCATGAAATCATCACATTATAATCATCATTAATGTCACTAACATCATGGTAAAGCATCATAAAAATCAAAGCATCAAAACATCAAAACAGCACAGCAACATAAACAGGATTTCGTGAATAGCAGACGTTCGCTCCAGGGTTCGCTAGGCAAACCTGTTCGCTACAACCTTCGCTTAGCGAAGCGGCCAGCGAACCCCACAGACCCCACACCAAGACACCAAAAATTCACCATATGTTATATTCGCTAGTTTATTCGCTTAGCAAACCCACTCGCTGACTCCTTCGCTTAGCGAGGTTCCCAGCGAATCCCCACTTCTACTCCAAAATCATCTCAGTCTCCACACTCAGGTTATCGCGCACTCGCTGCGCTGTTCGCTTGGCGAACCGTGGCGAACATTCGCCTAGCGAAGCGATGGTTCGCTTAGCAAACCTGCGATTACAGCAAATCGCTGCTACGCATCAGTAGCTCTACAGCCTCAAAGGTACATGTGATTACAGCTTCAAATGACCCAAAAACATCCCTATAACAGTTCTAATGCATCACGGAGATCAACGGCATAAAACCTACGTCTATTAGGTCGATTTGGGACACTACGGGAACCTTAAATTCCCTAAACCTTCAAAACTCTCAAGCTTCCTATAAACTCCATAAATCCCTTCACCACAAGATTGAAACTACAACAACGGGGAAATCTGCCCCAAAGGTATATTTTTATCCGATTATATTCAACCCTTAATAATCAATTCACAAAATACCTTCAAATCATTAAATCGTCACAAAAATCCCATAAACCCTCAAACACAAAACAACCACTTCAATTACATCGAATCCTATAATGAAAACAATGAAAGGTAATTACTCCCCATACCTTAGATTGTCGATCCGAAGTGTTCTCTCTTGAGCCTTTGGAAACCTTCACGAATTCCTCACCCTTTCCCTTTTTCCTCAGAGCTCTCCCTTATTTCCTTCTTTTCACGGTTAACCAAAAATGAACCCTATTCTCAAAATCCTCCTTTTATATTCACACTAACCTTTGGGCCTCAAAATTGGGCTTTCTCCATAATGGCCTCACTAATCCTCCTCAAATGTCCACTTCGCCCTTAATTTCTCTAATATTATTTAAAATAAATAATAATACAATACATTCCGTAATATATACTATTATTTAATTAAATAACCAAAACTTCACAAAACACCGACATCGACACGAAACACCAAAGAAAAACTGAAGTCGAAATGGCTAAAGAAAAACGTGATCAGGCCATAGCAGAAGACGAGATGATGACAAACAATTTCGACTCAGATTCTGATGCTTCATTGGACATCCTCGTGAATGTGGTCTCAGTATTGCCTAGGGAATTTGACCAAATCAGAAAGATTGAGGAAGTTTATGACTATTCTAAAGCAGAAATGGCGGCACACAAACCAGTGTGTTACTATATCATGAACAATGGCTGCGTCGAAGAGCAGAATGCTTTCTTTGAACGGCCAGATGAGGCTATGAAAAACCATCTGAAGCCTCTATTCATCACTGGGAAAGTAGAGAATGTTCCAGTAAACAAGATCTTGGTTGACTGCGGTGCCACAGTGAATCTGATGCCGCACCATATCTTGAGAAAGATAGGGAAGTATGATACTGATACTAAGCCACATAATATGGTTCTTTCAAATTATGAAGGAAAAGTTGGCACCACACTGGGTGTTATACAAGTTGACTTGACAGTTGGGACAGTTACTAGGCCTACCGTCTTCATGGTAGTGGAAACAAAAGCCAACTACATATGCTCTTAGGACGAGAGTGGATACATGGCATTTGAGCAGTTCCATCTTCGATGCATCAGAGGATCACCATCTGGAGGCCATATGGCATAGTTGAGAACATAGAAGCTGACCAAGGGTATTTTAAAGCACTAATAAATCATGTTGATAGACGTTAGTTCGACAAGCATTTGGCTCATATTGCTCCTTGTGAAGCCCCCAATCTATACCCCCAAGCATCATAAAGCGGTAAAAGAAAATTCAATATTTCGTCAGAGTATATCCAAATTATCATGGCATAGACCGAGGGGTCACATCAAATTGAAACAATACATACAACACCTGCTCATAAAGATATGCAACCGTGGGGTAGCAATTAACAGAGGAACTCAGTTCCTTACACCCACATTTCAGATTTAGAATAAAAGCGGAAAATCTAAAACTGAATAACATATATATATATATATCATGAAAAGTTGTCATACATCAAGTTGTACATGCACAAGCCAAAAGATATATATATATATATATATACATAATACACAATAATCACTAACGGCCTCCCTAACTACCCGGTGTCACATATCAGAGCCGACCGACAAAAGAATGAAGACGCAAAGCTTCACAAAAATACCTTCAGCCACTCTAATCTGCAATGCCTCATAGAGCATTATAAAACAACAGAAGGGTGAGTGTAACAGCCCGCGGCCGCTCGCGCACGAGTCCCGACACTATTACCAACTCAGACTTAATCACTAGCCCCCTTTTTCAACTATACTAGTGTTTTTGCCTCTCGTGGGAATCGAACACATGCACCTGGGGATAAGTACATAGTTCATTCCATTCCCACTACCGATTGAGCTAGTAGCTCAATTGGTAGTGGGAATGGAATGAACTATGTACTTATCCCCAGGTGCATGTGTTCGATTCCCACGAGAGGCAAAAACACTAGTATAGTTGAAAAAGGGGGCTAGTGATTAAGTCTGAGTTGGTAATAGTGTCGGGACTCGTGCACGAGCGGCCGCGGGCTGTTACAATAAAAAGGCGCCTTTTTATTGTAACAGCCCGCGGCCGCTCGCGCACGAGTCCCGGCACTATTACCAACTTAGACTTAATCACTAGCCCCCTTTTTCAACTATACTAGTGTTTTTGCCTCCCGTGGGAATCGAACCGTGTACCTGGGGATAAGTACCACGTTCAATGCATTCTCACGGTGGAGACGAAGCCTGTGCGAATCGCGGATCGTGAAATGAAGACCTTGCGAGGGAAAGAGATCGCGTTGGTGAAAGTTGTCTGGTTGGGAGCTACCGGAGAAAACATGACGTGGGAGTTGGAGAGCAAGATGCGAGGCTCCTATCCCGAGCTGTTTGAATCAGGTAAATTTTCGAGGACAAAAATATTCCAAGTGGGGGAGAGTTGTAACGCCCAAAATATTTAATTATTTATTTAATTGGATATTTATTTAATTGTTGTGAATTATTCGGTTGATTTTGGTGTTGCGGCGAATTAAGTCGTTAAGTCGGAATTTTTAAGTTGGTAAGTCGGAGAAATAATTTTAGAAATAATATTAAAGTCTCGGAATAATATTAGTAGTAATATTATCGTAGTTGGAGTGTGTTCGGTTAAGTGGGCTTGGTCTCGTGTCGGAATTAGTAATTTAAGGGGTGTTTGCTTTAGGCCCAATAGATATTATAATTGAGTATTATTATTTTAATAAAACAAATGAAACAAAAGAAATAGAAAGAAAGAAGTTAAGGTTATCAGTTAGTGGAAGTGGAAGAGAAAAGAAGAACGTGAGAGAAGTTGGGATCGAGAGAGAAACCACGGCCAGTGACGAATTTTCGGAAATCCGAAGTTTCGAGCTACCTTCAATCCAATCAGGTAAGGGTGGGTTCGATTATTATAACTGGGTTGTATGATGAGTAGTATGGGAGAATTAGAATAATGTAAATCTTAGGTATTTTTCGGTGTTGATAAATCGTTGTTGTGACTGTGTTGAACCCGATAATTGTTGAATCGATAATTATGGCTATAATTGTTTCTGAATTGTCTGCGTGATAAATTGATAGATAAGTTGCTGGAAAATTCTTAGTTGAATTGGTAGATAAAACGTTCTGGAGAAAAGATGTTATCAGTAATTTATCGAAAAGAAAAAAAAATATAGCAGGTATGAATGTATGAAGGAGGCTGGGACGGGCGTCCTATGTCTTGAAAAGAAAAATATATATATGTATATGCTTGAGGCGAGGGCCTCCAATGAAGGGGGTGGGCGCCTCCTAATGGGATTGGTTTTTGGTTTACATGAGTATTGTTTTATTAACCCAAATTAAAGGAAAGGCATGGCAGGCAATATACATGTGGCGCAGGATCTTACCCAAGAAAAGAGAAGAATTAAGTGGTGGGAGCCACATGGTGGCAATTCCCATGGTTTTAAAATAAATTACTTCTAAACTATTTACTCTGTAGTTAAGATGTTAGCTTTGGATTTCATAGTAGAAAAATAGGATAGCCACTAATAATATATTGCAACAGAAAGTTAATAGATTTGTTAGCTGGGTAATAAATTGGAATCATGGATTTACCCATGAACCTTAGCAGAAAATTGGAAAAGAAGCAGTGATAGTTTTTAACAGAAAGTGAAAATAACTGGTTTTGTTATAACAAATAAAATTTTTGACAGCAATAGGATTCATAACAATTCATGACAGGAACTTGGAAATGATTTTAAGGAAATGGTAACAGAAAGTAGAAGTTTGTAATAAACTGAGATTTAATGACAGAAGTTAAAATAGTGTTGTTTTAGTCGGGTTAGCCGATTTAGGCGAAAAACTTAGTTGTCCTGAATTTAACGAAAATTGTTGGGATAAGTCGGGTAAATTAGTAGGTGACTTTTGTTGAATTGTTTTGTTGAAATTATGTTGAAAAAGTGGAATTTCAGGTACATCTGAGCTGTAACATTGTTCCTGTTTACGGATGAATCGTAATGTTGTAGGCTTGATAAGCCAACGTTGATATAAGTTGTTTATGTCGAAAAAGTTGCTATGTGGTTTAAGTTGAGTATGTTGTGGTTGTTGTTGAGTTGTGCATGTCATCAAACATACATTGCATTTTGTGTCGGAGCGTTGCTCACACCACGTTGGCCTGGATTGGCATATGTTGAAAGTTGAAAGTTGAAGGCTCATGCCTTGATGCCTCGATAAACTGGCAATATTAAGTTGGGAGTTTTACTCCGATGGTACCACATGCATAACATTGTCGAGTCGCATTAAAGTTGCATTTTCTCGAGATGTTGTTGATTTTTAATTATTGTTGTTGAGTTTATTTGTTGGTTGTTGATGTGAAGTGGTGATTATTTGTATGATTCTTGCATATGTATTATTTATCATACTCCGTTTATAATTTTCGGTAACTCACCCATTCTGTTTGAATGTTGTCCCTATGTTGGCAACGTGCAGGTAATCAAGAGGAGTAGCCGGTTACCTTAGTTCGAGTCGGTGGTTGTCGCTCTGATACGTAGCACTCGGGGGGATGACGCGTGTCTTTTATTTATTCGTCTACATGCTGAATTTTTAATGAAATTGCTGAAAAATACTTTGTTGTTTAAATTGAAGTCGTCTTATGTTAAACAAAGATGCTACTAAGTGGTTAATGAAATCCGCTGCGTTGTGTTTGCTTAAGTTGAATAAAGTTGAAGACTATTTGTTGTTTTATGTTTCCCCGAAGCGTTATGTATCTTTCATGAATAAATATTATGTGGTTGTTTTTTTTTAAGTTGAAAATGTGATATCCCGTTTTATGTCGAGAATTTTTATAACTCTGATTTTAATATAATTTACTGGGTAGAAATGGGGTGTTACAGTGAGAAAAACAATCATAATATAAATGCATACAATTATATATATAACACAAAAATACACATAGATACGGTTCTCACCACAACTCACACCATAATTCAAACAGAATACAACACAAGGTACAATTCATACTTCCATCACTGACACATATCCATATATCAATTTTACCCACAATTCCACACATAACAACCATAATGATTTATACAAATGCAAGAGACCGACACAGCGACTCTATGCATATGCACATGCGGGTACCGACTTCCATTGTTTCTCATCACTAGTTCACTCAGGAACTCTGTTGGAATCATCGCTCGTTACTGAGGATCACTCAAGTAACACCCCGTCGGGCCTACGATGTTCACCCGTCGCTTTAGGTCCTCTTATGTATTTAAGGCGCAGACGTTTATGGATTGCTTTAGGTCCTCTCAGTATAAGGCGCACAATCCGATCGCTCACACCCCACATGGGCACACGATCGTCTATAACCATCGCTTTAGGTCCTCTTATTTTTAAGGCGCATGATATATCAAATCGCTTTAGGTCCTCTTATTTTTAAGGCGCACGATGTTATAGCGGATTCCCTCTGGAATCAAACCGTCACTCAGGACGTCACAACGATGCATATCATGATGCTTGACATACAAGGACTCATGACAAACAATGCATCTTCACACATATATGCTACCACAATCATGCATATACAACCAAATACAACACATTGCATTTATTTGCCTTTCGGCCACAATTCATCATCACAACAACATACAATTCAATTGACATTCATATTCACAACACATTGCATGCTACACATCAATTTCATACATTTACACCGGAAAAAGTCAACAAACGACACTATTCACATTTCTCGACATAATTTAATCGGCTAACAATTTCCAAACCATCATAATAATAAATAACATTTCACAAGCTTTCTAACGCATCGAACCACGCCTCAAACCGACTCACGGATCAAAAGTTACAAAGAAAACAAATTGGGAAAAACTGCTACATTCGCAGTGAGAAGCCCCTAGCGAGTCCTTCACTACTTCATTCGCAGTGTGAATGTCCCAGCGAATAGTGACAGAAGTAAAATAGCCTAGAAAATTCCCAACGTTCGCAGTGCGAACATCCCAGCGAATGCTCGCTACCCCATTCGCAATGCGAACCCTCCAGCAAACAGTGGCAGCATGAAAAATAATACAACGTTCGCAGTGCGAACATCACGCGAACGCTCGCCACCCCTTCGCTGGCCATTCACAGTGCGAACCTGCGATTTCAGCAAAACCCAGCAGCGCACCAGTTCATCCAAAAATGATGTTTTCTCATCCAAAACATTTCCAAACCAACATATAACAATTAGAACATGACTCTATCATGATAATAGGTATTCTACCACGTTTACACCGATTTTCAACCGCGAACGCATCGATTTATCATTATCGACCTAGAATAGAAACTATGAAAACACAACAAACAATCCAATACACACATACATAATCATACACAAGCATATAATAATCGAGTTTCGCACCCTTACCCGATTAAATCGATTCCTAGAAGTTATTTTGAAGATTTCCAAGCTTTTCCCCTTTTTCTCTCTTTTCCCCTTTTCTTCTCTTTTCTTTCTTTCTCCTTTCTTTCTCTCTATTTTTCTTTCTTTCTATTTCTATCTCTTACTAACTTAGCAATTAATTAGGAAAAGACTAAAATACCCCCACACTCAAATATCTCGCACACGTTCCCAAAACCCGATAAAATATCACAACATTGAAAAATAACATATTTCCACATAAAAGTCGAAAATAAAATAAAATAATAATAAAATAATAAAAAAGACTCGATTAAATAAAAACACACAAAAACTGGGGCGTTACAACTCCCCCCCACTTAGAAATTTTCGTCCTCGAAAATATACCTGAGACGAACAACTCTGGATACGACTCCCGCATCTGACTCTCCAACTCCCAAGTCAAATTGCCCTCAGCAGCGCCTCCCCACGCCACTTTCACAAGTGCAATATCCTTGCCTCTCAACCGCTTCACCTCGCGATCTAAAATCCTAACTGGTAATGCCTCAACTGTAAGGTTCTCCCTTACATCAACCTCGTCCATCGGAATCACATGCGACGGATCCGGAACATACTTCCGAAGCTGTGAAACATGAAACACATCATGCAAATTCGACAGATTCGGCGGCAACGCCACCCTATACGCCACAACACCCACTCTCGCGGATATCTGGTAAGGACCAATAAACCGAGAAGTAAGTTTCTTCGATTTCAATGTACGACCCACACCCGTTACCGGCGTAACCCTCAGAAATACATGATCGCCCTCTTGGAACTCAAGATCCTTCCGTCTCCGATCATGATAACTCTTTTGCCTACTCTGAGAAGCCTTCATCTTCTCACGAATAAACTTCACTTTCTCCGTCGTCTGTTGCACCAACTCTGGTCCAACCACCGTTCTCCCACCAGATTCGTGCCAACACAACGCTGTTCGACACCTTTGTCCATACAATGCTTCAAACGGTGCCATTCCAATACTAGAATGAAAACTATTATTATCCGTAAACTCAATCAATGCAAGATAACTATCCCACGCACCACCTTGTTCCAAAACACACGCTCTCAACAAATCTTCCAATGACTGAATCGTCCTCTCCGTCTGACCATCCGTCTGCGGATGATAATCCGAACTCAATCTCAATTTAGAACCCAAAGCCTTCTGTAAACTTTCCCAAAATCTCGAGGTAAACCTAGGATCTCGATCAGAAACAATACTCAATGGAATCCCATGCAACTTCACAATCACACTAATGTAAATCTCCGCCAACCTCTCCAAAGTAAAACTGATGTCAATCGAAATGAAATGAGCCGATTTAGTCAGCCTATCAACAAC
The DNA here is from genome assembly GCA_022829125.1 of Lathyrus tuberosus. NCBI lineage: Eukaryota > Viridiplantae > Streptophyta > Magnoliopsida > Fabales > Fabaceae > Lathyrus > Lathyrus tuberosus. The sequence goes on from JALAZF010000003.1 coordinate 15,301,842, forward strand.
CACCCAAATAGCATTATGCCCTCGCTGAGTATTCGGTAACCCCGTTACAAAATCCATGGAAATGCTATCCCACTTCCACTCAGGAATATCCAACGGTTGCAACAAACCACTAGGACTCAGATGTTCCACCTTCGATTTCTGACAAGTCAAACATGCATAAACAAACTGAGCCACATCTCTTTTCAATCCAGACCACCAGAAAATCTTCTTCAAATCTTGGTACATCTTATTCGCTCCCGGATGTATACTCAAATTACTCCGGTGTCCTTCTTCCAAAATCATCCTTTTCAACTCCGCATCATCAGGAATACAAATCCTACCTCGGAATCTCAAAACACCATTAATATCCACTTGAAAATCACTATTCGCATCTTTTCCTCCAACCAACATCAAATCCAAAAATTTCACATCCAGCTTTTGTTTCTCACTAACCGTCATCAGAAAATCATTAGTAATCGTTAGCATACCAAGCCTAACGTTATCCGACGTCACTTCACATACCAAACTCAAATCTCTAAACGATTCCAAAAGTTCCCACTCCTTAACCATTAAAGCGGACATATGCAACGATTTCCGGCTCAATGCATCGGCTACCACATTAGCTTTACTAGGATGGTAATTCAAGCCAAAGTCGTAGTCCTTCAACAATTCCAACCATCTACGTTGCCTCATATTTAGCTCTTTTTGATCAAACAAATATTTCAAACTTTTGTGATCACTAAAGACTTCAAACCTTACACCGTAGAGATAATGCCTCCAGATCTTCAACACAAAAACAACAGCCGCTAATTCAAGATCATGAGTAGGATAATTCTTCTCATGAACTCTTAATTGCCTTGAAGCATAAGCCACCACCTTACCTTCCTGCATCAGAACACCACCTAGACCAATCAAAGAAGCATCACAGTTAACCACAAATGGTTCATTAGGATTCGGCAAAATCAGAATCGGAGCTGTCGTCAATGTTCTCTTCAGCTCATTGAAACTTACCTCGCACCGAATATCCCAAATGAACGCTTGTCCCTTACAAGTCAACTGGGTCAAAGGAAGTGCTAGTTTAGAAAAACCCTTAATAAACCTTCGATAATATCCTGCCAAACCCAAAAAGCTTCGAATTTCAGTAACAGATCTCGGAGTCTCCCATTGTAGAATTGCTTCTACTTTAGATGGATCCACGGAAATGCCATTACCTGAAATTACGTGTCCAAGAAAACTCACTTCCGATAACCAGAATTCACACTTAGACAATTTGGCAAAAAGCTTCCTTTCTTTCAAAACCTGTAAAACAATACGTAAATGTTCTGCATGCTTCTCCCGAGACTTAGAATAAATTAATATGTCATCAATAAACACCACCACAAAACGATCCAACTGCTCGTGAAAAATACGATTCATGTATTCCATAAACACACCTGGCGCATTAGAAACCCCGAACGGCATCACAGAATATTCATAATGACCGTAACGTGTCCTAAAAGCCGTCTTCTTAATATCTTCCTCCTTCACCCTAATCTGATGATACCCTGATCTCAAATCAATCTTACTGAACACACAAGTACCAACCAACTGATCCATCAGATCATCAATCCTTGGAAGAGGATACTTATTCTTAATCGTCACCTTATTCAACTGGTGATAATCAATACACAACCGCATACTTCCATCCTTCTTTTTCACCAACAAAATTGGAGCATCCCAAGGAGAAACACTTGGTCTCACGAACCTCTTTTCCAACAATTCACTCAACTGCTTCTTTAACTCAACCAACTCAGATGCCGACATACGATAAGGTGCCATAGAAACATGTTTAGTACCAGGAACTAGATCTATAGAAAACTCTACCTCTCTCTCTAGCGGCAAGTCTGAAATATCCTCAGGAAACACTTCTGGAAATTCACACACAACAGGAAACACATCAAGTGAAACTTGACTATCCACAGTTAAAGATGCAAACAATCCAAACAACTGAGCTTCATCCGCCAAAAGTCTCTTCAACTCTTTGGTAGATAAGAAACTCGAGTCTTCGTCTTCTTCAAGAGAAGGAAACCTTACCAGCTTATGATAACAATCAATATGCACTCGATTGAATTGCAACCAATTCATTCCCAAAACCACATCTAAACCTTCCAACGGTAAACACACCAAATCCATCTCAAAGTCTTTACCATAAATGGTCAAAGGACATCTTAGACAAACCAAAGAAGTAGTTACTGACCCCATTGCTGGAGTATCAATAACCATCTTACCAACCATCAAAGACAACACAAGATTCAAACGCTTCGCGCACTCAGACGAAATAAACGAATGAGTCGCTCCAATATCAATAATAGCAACTAAAGGCGTACTATTAATAAAATAAGTACCTCGGATCAGACGATCTACACTTAAAGTCTGGGTTCCTGCCAAAGAAAATACCTTCCCACTAGATGGAGCTTGCTTCGGTTTCGGACACTTCGTACTAATATGACCAGGTTCCCTACAGTTAAAACACTTAACCACATTCCTTCTCTTGCACTCAGCTACTACATGTCCTAAACCTCCACAATTAGAACACTTACTCACATCTTTCCTGCACTCAAACTGGCGATGCCCCAACTCACCACATTTAAAACATCTTGGAGCATTAGACATACCTCCTCCACCTGACCTTCTATCAAAAGTACCCCTTTGTTTACCCTTATCAGCTGGTGTCACATATGGACCACCACAGAACTGTTGCTTCCCTTTCCTCTCGCTCACACTCTTATAGTGCGTAGAACGAGCCTTACTGTCCTCTTCATAAATCCTACAACAATCCACCAAATCAGAAAACCTCTGAATCCTCTGATATCCAATTGCCTTCTTTATCTCAGGACGCAATCCATTCTCAAACTTTACACACTTAGAAAACTATGCAGTCGCTTCAGCATAATGAGGATAAAACTGTACAAGTTCCACAAACTTAGCAGTATAATCAACAACAGACATATTACCTTGTTTTAACTCCAAGAACTCAACTTCCTTCTTTCCCCTCACATCTTCAGGAAAATACCTCCTCAGAAACTCAATGCTAAACACAGCCCAAGTGATCTCCTCCTCTTCAGCTTCCAACACACGACGAGTACTAACCCACCAATCATCAGCTTCTTCCAATAACATGTGAGTACCCAGTCTCACCTTCTGATCCTCTTCATAATCCATCACTCGGAAAATCCGTTCAATCTCTTTAAGCCAAATATGCGCACCATCAGGATCATATATTCCTTTGAAGACCGGCAGTTTGTTCTTCTTGAACTCATCATTACCCGCAGCATTAGGTGCACCCTGCACAGCACGAGCCATAGCTTGCATAGTAGCAGCCAAAGCAGCATCGTTCCTACCAGCCATATTCTGTTCATTTCCAATAACAGAAACTATGGTTAAACCAATAACTCATCCAACCACAACGACCAACCAGGACTGACACAACTGACACGGACTGACATAAACTGGCTCTGATACCACTTAATGTGAAGCCCCCAATCTATACCCCCAAGCATCATAAAGCGATAAAAGAAAATTCAAAATTTCGTCAGAGTATATCCAAATTATCATGGCACAGACCGAGGGGTCACATCAAATTGAAATAATACATACAACACCTGCTCATAAAGATATGCAACCGTGGGGTAGCAATCAACAGAGGAACTCAGTTCCTTACACCCACATTTCAGATTTAGAATAAAAGCAGAAAATCTAAAACTGAATCACATATATATATATATATATATATATCATGAAAAGTTGTCATACATCAAGTTGTACTGTCATACCCCAAATTTTGGCCACTAAGATTTCCCATCATTGTGCAAATCATCATCACAATATGGAGGAACCATCATACCTTGTCAGTCTCCCCAAAGATGGGTGAGCATCCACTACAATCAAAATTAGGGTTTCAAGCCCTCTCTGAGTGCTTAGACAAAGGATCAATCAAGGAATGACATGATCTTCAACTTGTCTAACCTCTCAAACATCCACAATGGATCAAAAGGACTCCCACTTCAAGGATTAATCACAAGGTTGCTCCCTTCTAGGTGGATCAAGTCTCAAGATCGCCGGTATCACCAAATTAGGGTTTTGGTCGACCAGGGCCTCCAGATGAAAAATTTCATCTGGACACAAGCCAAAGATCCAAAACACAACCTAATGTACTCCATGGAACCTCATGGACCCATTCATCAAGTCAATTTTGCCTCAGGGGATGCATTCATCAAAAATCAGGAATTAGGGTTTCTTGACCTAATTCACCCCTAAGTTGAGTTTTGAGACAAATCATGAACCAAGACCTCAAGAGAGGGTTTGAGGGTCTCTAATGAACTATATTGATCCATTTGGAACAATGGATTAATCCAAGAAGCTTGAGCAACAAGTCTCAATTTCATCTGCACCACAAGTAGGGTTTTAAGGAAAAAGTCAACTGTAACTTTGACTTTTGACCAGGACATGCTCCCAAGCCCTATGACATGCACCAATATACCCTAGGACACCCATGGAACATGTCCATCAAGGTTGATTTAGGTCAAGGACATGATTTCGTGAGAAATTGCACAGTTTGGAATTCGTCCGATAAAAAATCAATTGTGCACAAAAGTCAACGTTGACTTTTTGAGATTTTTCACCAAAATGGATTTTTAACCCTAAAATGATGTTAATGTATGATTTGAATCATCATTCGTCAAGAAAAATCAATAAAAGTGGGATAACTTGTAAAAGGGGTAACCATAAAAACTTAGAAAACTTTCTAAGTTAAAAATAAAGTGACAAGGGTACCAACTTTGGAGGATCATAACTCCTAAACCACAAGGCCATTTTTTCTCATCCAAAGATGGATTTGTAGCCCTCATTACCCTCTACAAAAACTTCAACTAGACCTAAGTCCAATTCATTAAGGATTTTGAGTTATGGAGTGATCAAAATGGCTAAAAAATGAAAATGTCACTTTTTCCAACACTTAGTGAAATTTTCACTAAGTCAGAATCTGCCTTCACTTTTTGCCAAATGTAGGGGGATTTTTCTGTTGGATTCAAAAGAGATCAAAACCAAACATGTTCAAACAGTTGTTGTATCATGTAAGGGCTTTCCAAAATGGCCAAGAACATTGCCCAATTCCATTTGAGTCATGAGATATGACATTGGAAAGTTGCCTTGCTGAAATCTGTCAAAGGCAAGGCAGAATTTGCAATTTTGCTCGATTTGCCAAAATCAGGCAAATTCAAATGCTCCTATCCACTTAGACACCTCAGAGGATTGAATCTAAGGGAGACAATCACTGAGCCAAGCCTCCAAAGTCCATGGAACAAGAAATAGCATGTTGAACCTAGAATGGCCAAAATAGGGACAAGACTCCAAATTTGGATTGAAGCATTCAATGGAAGCATAAAGGTGGCATGGAATGAGCCATTCTCATCTGAAATCAGTCAAGACTTATCCAAGACCAAGGGAACCAAAGCTCTGTGCCCTAACCTCTAGTCAATGGCTAGAGGAGACTTGGATTTTCATTTGCCAACATTGGCCAAACCTACTTAGCAGTTGCCATTCACTATCCCTTGCAAAACAAACTTGCTCTACTATAAATACAGCTTAATTGTGATCAGTTTGAGTACACCAAAACCATCTAACAGATGCTTTCCTCAAAATCTCTTTCTCTTGGCAAAAATGCCTTTCTTAGCAAGGTAGCTATCGGGTTTTGAGTTTCAGAGCTTTTCCAATCAAACCAATCACTCACACACCTCACATACATCATATAGAAGTGATCAAAACACTCACATAACATCTGGAACACAGATTTCACAAAATCACCAGCCAATTGCTCAAGTTCTTGATAGTTTTGCAGTTGAGGTACCATCTTCAACTCCAAACCATTGCAATCCATTCCAAGCACTCAGACACATCACTTGGTACCTAGGGAAGCTATCCACATAATTGGAACCTAGCTGTAACACCGCCAACACAAATCATGATCACCAGCTGCAAGTGGTAAGCATGAGCTCTTCTAACTCTATGATCCCTGTAATTTTTGCTGCACAATAATTTGGCCATATGTTCATAATCATGCATGGAATGTTTTCCCTCAATTAATTGCATTGTTTGAATCGTGTATCAAAAATCCTAGCCTTCATGCAGAAATTAGGGTTCTTGAGGATTTTTCATGATTTCTTGTTATATGTTTAATTTAAATGAAATTAATGGACATAGACATGATCGTGAGGTTAAGACGAGCATAATGATATGTGGATTGCATGTTATAATCAAGTATTCAGGGAGATTGGATAGAAAATGCAAATCTGAGAATCTCAGAACACGCGCGTGTTCTTCAGCTTGTTCTTAACGCCATTTTTAGAAATTTGAATATTTGAATTTTGTGATTTTATTTAATTGATTCAAAAATTAATTTCTCTCTGAGTTTTAATGATTTTGAGTTGATTCTTTTTTTAATAATTCACAAAAATGTTAAAATATTTTATTTTCCCAAAAAATCCCAAATATATTATTTATTTCATATAATTGATATTTTTGCAAAGAATTAATATTTTAATTGTTTTTGACATTTTAAATATTTTTTCCACATTGATTTTGCAACTTTTAATGCTTTCTAATTATTTTGTAGGTCAATACTTAATTTTTGAAGCATTAATCCAAGATCACAATTTGTTTTTTCATATGTTAAACAATTTTGATCATTTTAATTGAATTTTTATTCAATTAAATACATTTTTGAAAACAAATTAGGGTTTTTGGATTAATTCAACCCTCATAAATCATTTTCAAAACTTTTGGGCCTCTATTAGAGTGTAAGACTCAACCCCCTTGTACAAAAAACATTTTGGGCCTCATTCATTGTATAAGTCCCTCTGTACATTTTCAAATAAACGACACGATCACCGCCTTTTGAAAAATAACCTTGGGCCTCTCCTCGAGCTATAAGACCCATTCAAAACTTTTGGGCCTCTATTAGAGTGTAAGACCCAACCCCCTTGTACAGAAAAATTTTTGGGCCTCACTTATAGTATAAGTCCCTCTGCGTTAAAAGAAAACCTCGGCGCGATCGCCATTTTTAACGAAAAATCAATTGGGCCTACCCTCGTGTTATAAGCCCCACTCTTTTTCTTTAAAACTTTTTGGGCCTCTTGAGAGAGTGTAAGACCCATCCCTTTGTACATAAAACATTTTTTGCCTCAGTCACTTGTATAAGTCCCTCTGTACAAATTCAAACAGTGCGCTCACTGATAAAACCCTGGGCCTCTCCTTGAGCTGTAAGCCCCAAATCTTTCTTTTTCAAAGCACTTTCTCCTTTGATTTTGAATATATTATTGTTTTCAATCTGTCTTTGTTGAACAACTAACCAAACAGCATGGAAGCTCTACAACCGAGTAAGTGTTTATACGCTTTCATTTACCGCTTTCATATACATATAACTGTATTGTGGGGCTGTTTCACTGTAAGTCTTCTTTCATAAACTCATATCAACTGTGTAATAATAGTATAGATATTTAGAGTTTCCCCGGCAACTACGTCTAGAACTAGGTGACGCCGTTTCGTTTATTCGTAGAAATAGACAACTAGATCCCCAATAGGATCACCAGATACAGTCTTCTCTTCGGCTGTCCTCATTAGGAATTGTCAAGAAACTCTACTCCCCAAGATGAATGTATTCTCCGTGAATGGCATCTTTGAGTTTCTTCCAAATTCTCGAACTTTCCTGACTTTGATCTATTCTCGGTGAATAGCATTGCCTTGAATTTCTCGGGGTTTGGGGACCCACGGGCTTCTTAAAAGCATCGGCCTCCTCTTGGGCATCGTACAAGGACCCACAGGCTTCCTAAAAGCAACCTAGCCTCCTCTTGGGCTTAGTACAAGGACCCTACGGCTTCTTAGAAGTATTCACAGCCTCCTTTTAGGCTTCGTATAATGATCTCTTCCTTCGGGAATGATAGCCTTCTCTTGGGCTTAGTACAAGGACCCGTCGGCTTCTTAAAAGCTTCCAGCCTCCTCTTGGGCTTCGTACAAATTGTCCCGACGACCTCCTAGAGGTATAGGAACAGAACTTAGTCATCTTCATAGAACATTCCTTTCATAGAGTCTACTACTGTTTCTCAAAGCTTGGTACAAAAGATGAAACTCTAGACTTGGACAGTCTAACTTCCTTGAGTCTCAAAGACATTCTCAAGTGACCCCTTCGTTAAATAGGAAGGAAACCCGCAGACTCGGACAGTCTCAATACCCTTTGGATTTCCCGTTTCCTAAAAAAAAAGGAAATAACCCAGATCCTCAAATCAAATCCCTGAGTACAGTGTTGCTCATATAAGAACTGATTTTCTCTTCAAAATCAGTATATTGGACCTGTCACTTAACTAAACAGTCACCATAGCCTCCTCTTAGACTTTGTATAATGATCCTTCTTCAATGAAGTTAGCCTCCTCTTGGGCTTTGTACAATGATCCTCCCCAGCGGAGTCAAACAACATTTAGCCTCTCTCTCGGGCTTTGTACGAGACACATAAGAGACTCCTTCGTTGAGTCAATCACCCATTTCGCCTCCATCTCGGGCTTTATACGAGATACAAAAAGGTTCTTATTGAGCCAAAAAAATTTTAGCCTCCATCTCGGGCTTTGTACGAGATACAAAAACTCTCTTGTTGAGTCAAATAGCCTCCATCTCGGGCTTTATACGAGATACCAAAAGATTCCATTGTCGAGTCAAAACCTTTTAGCCTCTCTCTCGGGCTTTGTACGAGACACACATTAGCCTCCTCTTAGACTTTGTATAAGAAAACCACATGGTTGATCCAATCAACCTTTTAGCATCAAAGCTGTGCCTCGTTCACAGTACACAAACATCAACAACTCCTTCCCCTTCATCTAATCGATGTAAGCGGAAAGCCTCTGGATCATCTACATCCATGCCACTGTCCCTCTTTTAGCATGAGAAATTCCTAAGGAAAGATAGCATTGCTCTACACTGAGTTAAAGTCTTCTCCTTCAGGTTAAAACCTCCTTTAAAGGAAATTATGGCATTGCCGGATTCACAAATCCCGGTTAAAGTAATTCTCCTTTATAAACAGTTGTGACATACAACCCCCTCTTTAGAGATGACAAATTCTCTCTAAAGTCGAGGTCATTCTGCTTCACGTCTTGGGCTTTGAACAAGACACAAATAGACTTTTCAGCTTCACATCTTGGACTTTGAACAAGATACAAAACACTTTTCGCTTCACGTCTTGGGCTTTGAACAAGACACAAAAACAACCATTTCCTCCCATAGAATAGGAGGAACTACGAACGCTCTGATTTCCCTGTTTCGGTAAACGGGAATACGTAGGCATAAGATTGAAAGAAAAATATTAGCGAGCACACTAAACAAAAAAACCAAAATCCCATATCTCCATCAATCAAAAGTAGTAATTCAAAAACATCAATCCTAACATCCTAATCCCTATTCCCCGCCAGAAACCTTTTGTCTAGGTAAAAAGAAAGAAAACCGTATTGGCGAAAATACAAATAACCAGTGCAAAGGCCCCCCCACATTGATAGCATCCGTAACCTAACAGACCGCTGTTTAAACTCAGTATGCAAAGCAGGGTTAATTGGAGACATCTATTTCCCTTCCTTCATCAGCTTTAATAAGATAAAAAATGAATCGACCTGTAGTTTAAGCTCAACCGCAGAGAGCGACCAGCGCTTAAGAACCGCGTCCAAAATCGCTCACTACAGAAAAATGGCGCCCACCGTGGGGCCGTCTTTCTTTTTCCTTCTTCCTTTTCATCTCTTGTGTGAATACCACAGATTGGGGCTTCCGCCGGGGAACCCATTTTCTGTCAGGAACTTAAGATTCATAGCTTTAAAGGTCTAGGATGTTTAGGACAAATATATATACTGCTTTTCCTAATTGCTATACATGTTTATTTTTTTGCTAATGGGAATGTGGGTGATGCCGTATGTGGAAAGATTGAGTATACACTTAAGATAAGTGATGGCGACGAGGTCGACCATCAACCTCAGTGGAGGCTGACCAACGCAACCCATTCTCTCACCTAGATAATGGGCCGGTTGTTAAGTCTGAGAAGCTGAGGAGCCAAACCCTTTCGTAGTGCGGAAACTATCGGAAATAGTTGTTACGCGATACTACCCTCATTTGAGGCTGGTGATCTATTCTCGGTGAATGGCACTTACTCTAAGATTGCTCTACAACTCGCTGGCGATCCGCTTGTTGTTTTGCTTTCCTGGGAGGAGCTGATGATAATGAATACAGGTACAAAAATCACCCTAGTATAAACCTTTGGGGATGGGTAGAGCCTTGGCTTCATGACAACGACCCTTTGACCCCATGTTTTTTTTTATGTTTTGAGTGCTGCATTCATGCATTCATCTAAAAAAAACATTAAAACATTCAAAAAACTTCTCTTCTAGTCTCTCTGTTTTTCAAATTAAACTAAGACTGTGATTGCAAATATCAGAGAAGAGGATTACGCTAATGGATTTTGGTAGAAGGAGAACTCATGCGTACACCTTCAAGGTTCCAAAGCTAGAGGATTTGAGAAGGTTAGCAAGGATGATCACTAACCCTGAGGCTTTCAGAGCCAAGTACGGAGGTTTGCTACCACTGTTAAGAGTCCATGTGATTGAGGGAATCATGGATGCGCTCATTCAATTCTACGATCCAGTTTATCACTGTTTCACATTCCCGCATTACCAGCTAGCACCAACGCTGGAGGAGTATTCTCATCTGACTGATCTACATATCACTGATCGAGCTCCATTTTCTGGACTGGAAGAAATTCCAAAGAATTAGACCATTGCGAGAGCAATTTATTTGGACGAGTCTGAGGTCAGGACTCACATGACTACCAAGGGTGGCATACAAGGTTTGCCAGCCCAGTTCTTGACAAAGAAGGCCCTGTATTTTGCCAATATAGGAAACGTGACTGCTTTTGAAAGCATCTTTGTCTTGCTCACTGATCCGCTGTCGCGCACGGATCAAAAACAAGTTTTAGAAAAATGTAGTAACGGGAAGCGACACTCGGATGTCGTATCACAAGGATTCTTGTTGAGAATTTAACCAACTATAGTAACGGTTTATTTGGGGGTTTTGGTTTTGATTTAGAAAAATAATAAGAAAATAAGTGATTATAAAAAATGATTATAAAAATAAGCTAAACGATTTATCAACTGTTTCGGTTTCCCAACTTATCATTGATCCACATAATTTCCATACCCAAGCGGATTCTAATCACTTTTCGATAATAGTATCAATTAACAAGCGCAATTGACCCTTAAGACTTATATTCCTAAATCTCGAATTAAGCAAACAGATTAAATCTTTCGTGAATTAAGCAAACACAAAACTTGCGCGGATTAAGCAAACGCGATAAAGTTTAGGAATATGAGATGCAATCGAAATTAATCAATATTGTTCTATATAATTGAATAAAGCAAACAAGATATATAGCATAATATTGAAAGAGAAAAGCATTTGATTGAAAATTATAGAACCTCAAGGTTGCGGTGGAAACCTATTACAGTAGATGAATCTTAGTGATTAGTTCTCCATGAAATTCGTCAAAAGCTCAAAGATTATTTTTTTTCGTGAATAAAAATGTGTTCTCTACAGTAACACGCTTCCTAATTTTACAGGAAAGAATGAAATCGGGTCATAACCCAACTGGGTTAAAAACAAGAAAAGAACCGGCCCAAAAGATGGTCCAAAACTAATTATTTCTTATGACTGAAACTTCAACGAATTTTTCGAGGCATCTATATTCTGAATCAGCTTCTTCGTCCAACATAAAAGTTGTAGATATTTTTCTTAACGTTGCGACGAATGGTAGAACGCCTCAATCCGATTCTTGTAGCTCCAGTTATGAATTTTTTATTGAAAGCTGCTAATGCTGAAAATAACAACGAAAATCAAATAAGGCTAAAAATAAATTAAATTATAAAAACATCATAAAATAGAAAAATAAACAAACCAAACCATAGAAATGCCTAAGTCTAAACATAGAGGAATGTGCATCAAAATGCACTGATCAAATTCCCCCACACTTGAACTTTTGCACTCCGAGCAAAATCAAGAATTTAAAAACAGAAACTTCAAAGCAAAAACCAAACAGAGCATGCAATCTCAAAGGTTCTATGGATACGAAGTGCAAGCAAACTTCTAATTATAAGCTTCAAGAGTATGATATTAGTGATTAACTCTTTTGTGACATTCAAAGAATATATGAAAAACAGATTACCAAAAAGTACATCACAAGCATCAAGATCCTCACAAGATAAACTGTTTCCACTCAACTCTCAAGTGTTTAGGTTACATGTTTACACTCAAAGCACAACATGAGAGTTAGTACTACCATAAACTTGAAAGAACTCTAACATTCACAATTGACTTACATGCACACAAAGATGAAAATGACTTTTATTAAGGTTGTAACGTGGCCAAGGTAAGGGTAGGATAAATCCTAAGGGGTACTAGGCTAAAATCAAAGAGTTAAAAGAGAATTGAAAGAATTGTGGGAGTTGAACTTCAGGATACACCAATTTCTTTCAAACAACAACCTCACAACTTATTTCTCTTCTCTTTTTCCTTTTATTCTTCTTTTTTTTTCGGAAGGACTATGTAATGAAATCCTTCTCTTTTTCTTGATTTTATTATTATTATTTTTTTTTTCTTTTTTTTTTCTGCAAACATCATAACATCGTTCAACCCCACACAACTCCATACAAGACTCCTTCAACCCTTTGATTAGGGTGATAACATTGTTTTTCACTTTTCGACTTGTAATGAATTAATAAAAAAAAAGGATAAATAGGCTCAAAGGGGTTTCAAACAAGGGATAATATTTTTCATGGTTGGCTTTTTGGCTAAGTGGTTAAAAATAAAACAAAACAAAAAAACAAGTTGCCTTTATCATATCAATGTGCACAAGTAAACAAAAAGCTTCAACAGAGTCAATTCAAATTATAGAGACTAACAAACATGAGTGAAACACACAAGAAAGAACAGGAATGGATTTTTTTATGTATATCCATTATTAGGCTCAAAATCTCACAAGGTTTAGTGATCTACCACCAATGATGTACAATTCAGAGATTAGTCCTACCTATCATACTAAGAATGCACAAAAAGAATCAATCACATCACATCACAAATCCTTCGTCCACGAATAGTGAGAGTTGCATGCAATTTTCATTTTTTTTAAACAAACAAAAACAAACAAAGACAAAAACAAAAATAAAACAAATGGTTCCCTCCCCCACACTTAAGACATACATTGTCCTCAATGAAAGAACATAAATATAAAATAAGAGTGAGAGAAAGGAAAGAACACACCCGAGGGGTCAAGGCGGATAGGTGATCACATAAGCAGCCTTTCCTAAAGAGATATCTTTTACGCTTTCCTCCTCCATCAATGTGGGGCTCTCTTTTATGCAGTGAAATTTGAAGTTATTATTAGAGCTCTTGCTTTCTCTTTGTATTTCGGGATCAAACAATGATCCTAGAAAAGTGGAAGTGTGGTCCATCCAATTAAATCGCTTTTGGGGCTGCCTAAACTCAAGAATGCTAACCAAGGTCCATCCAATGCCCTTTTTGTTCCTCTTTAAAACGTGCAAAAGCCTACTTTCTTGATCGAAATCAAGGTTAGATGAAATAATAACAGGAAGCTTATCATTGGTGTCTAAGTAGGCATATTTGAGATTTTCTGGAAGAGGTTTGAGGTTTAAAGAAGGAGGTTGCTCAATGGATGGAATGGTCGGGGCAGCAGGGATGTCCAGAGCCTCAGCCGCACAAACCACTTCATATGTAACCTCATCCACCTGAAAAATATCAGCCTGCAATGCAGCATTTATCTCGGCACACACAGAGCAAACATTAGCGTTAGTGCATACATCACAGGAGTAAGTATCATCATAGTCTAGTAAAGACGGAAAATCAGATAAAAACTCGGGATATGTGTCATCTACTAAGTCAAAAAGTAACTCAATGTGAAATACAGAGTGCTCTTCCATGGGATGTTTCATTGCATCAAAGATGTTAAATTTGGCGACAATATCACCAAACTGCATGGACATCGTGCTTTGTATTTCAGAAAAACAAACAGAATGAAGGAAAACGATTAAATAAAATTCAGAAAAATATAAAAATAGCAAAATTAATCTAATGAAGCAAAATAAGAATTTTGATAATTTTTTTGGATTTTTTCGAAATGGCAAAAACAGTAAAAAATTAATTAAAAATAGAAAAAAGAGGAATTTGGCGATTTGAGGCCGAAATCCCTTAACTCTTTTAGAGTAAGGGAGAATTGATCGCACGATTTTTCTGCTTCCAGTAAGCAAAAATTTTTTACAATCGGACACAATTTTCTCAAAACCGATTTTTTTGACTAGGCGGGACGCGAGACGGAACGTCCGGACGCGAAAACGTGCGAAACCACAGAAAAATTCAGAAAAATAACAAAAAATTGCAAAATATCAAAATACACAATACCTAAAACTAAACAATTGGCTAATTCGACAAGAATCCCCGGCAACGGCGACAATTTGATCCGCTGTCGCGCACGGATCAAAAACGAGTTTTAGAAAAATGTAGTAACGAGAAGCGACACTCGGATGTCGTATCACAAGGATTCTTGTTGAGAATTTAACCAACTATAGTAACGGTTTATTTGGGGGTTTTGGTTTTGATTTAGAAAAATAATAAGAAAATAAGTGATTATAAAAAATGATTATAAAAATAAGCTAAATGATTTATCTACTGTTTCGGTTTCCCAACTTATCATTGATCCACATAATTTCCATACCCAAGCGGATTCTAATCCCTTTTCGATAATAGTATCAATTGACAAGCGCAATTGACCCTTAAGACTTATATTCCTAAATCTCGAATTAAGCAAACGGATTAAATCTTTCGTGAATTAAGCAAACACGAAACTTGCGCGGATTAAGCAAACGCGATAAAGTTTAGGAATATGAGATGCAATCGAAATTAATCAATATTGTTCTATATAATTGAATAAAGCAAGCAAGATATATAGCATAATATTGAAAGAGAAAAGCATTTGATTGAAAATTATAGAACCTCAAGGTTGCGGTGGAAACCTATTACAGTAGATGAATCTTAGTGATTAGTTCTCCATGAAATTCGTCAAAAGCTCAAAGATTATTTTTTTTTTCGTGAATAAAAATGTGTTCTCTACAGTAACACGCTTCCTAATTTTACAGGAAAGAATGAAATCGGGTCATAACCCAACTGGGTTAAAAACAAGAAAAGAACCGGCCCAAAAAATGGTCCAAAACTAATTATTTCTTATGACTGAAACTTCAACGAATTTTCCGAGGCATCTATATTCTGAATCAGCTTCTTCGTCCAACATAAAAGTTGTAGATCTTTTTCTTAGCTTTGCGACGAATGGTAGAACGCCTCAATCCGATTCTTGTAGCTTCAGTTATGAATTTTTTATTGAAAGCTGCTAATGCTGAAAATAACAACGAAAATCAAATAAGGCTGAAAATAAATTAAATTATAAAAACATCATAAAATAGAAAAATAAACAAACCAAACCATAGAAATGCCTAAGTCTAAACATAGAGGAATGTGCATCAAAATGCACTGATCACTCACCTACGGGTTATTTTTGTTTCCCAACATCAATAACTTCGTCGATATCAACTCCATTAAGGTTTTTCTCATTGGAAACCCTGTACCGACTTTGCTCGCAGATGCGTATCATTCTGTACATTTGGGAAATTTGTACAGCGGAGGGGAGATCACATGCTGTGTACCTCTGCTTTACAAATGGTTTATCTCTCACTTGCCCAAGTCTGCTGCCTTTTGGGATTGCAAGAGTGCCTTACGTTGGTCGCAGAAGATCATGTCCCTTACCAACTCTGATATAGATTGGTGTAATAGGATTTATGAGGGAATCAGAATCATCGACCGTTGTGGAAACTTCCCCAACGTACCCCTCATAGGAACTAAAGGAGGAATCAACTACCATCCGGTATTGGTTCTTCGTCAATTTGGATACCCGATGAGACGCATCCCACTGGGTGTTCATCTGGAAGGTATTTTCTTCAAGGAAGGAGAAAGTGACATAGCACTAAAGATGGAAATAGTGCACGCTTGGAAACATGTTCATAAGAAAGGACGAGAGTCTCTGGGAAAACCGGATTGTGTCTCGGTGGAGCCTTATCTCCATTAGGTACAAACTAGAGCTCTCAAGCTAAAGATGCCTTATCCTCGTCACGGAATTCTTCCGCCGAGGGAATCTATCATGTACTTCATGACGTAAACTAAAAAGTTTTAGGTTACTCTCAACAAAGTTCAAAGGGAGAGAAGGTCATGGAAGAACAAGTACCACACCCTCGATGTAGAGTGCATCAAAATACAGTAATTACTGAAAGATAAGGATGCTCTGATTGAAATTTTGGAGCAACATGCTGTAGAGAATCAAGATGACCAAAGGAATTTGCTCGCTTCTTTCACCTGGAAAAGGAATGACAACCCGACAGCGGCCCAAGAGCCCCAGTCAAAGAAAAGGAAGATACCAGAATCAGCACCCGATTTCTCTTCAGAGAGGACTCGGGACCCATTAGTTTAGGTTTCTGTTTCTGCACTTTGTAATCTACTGTATTTCCATTTCTGTAATCCTTTGAATTCAATAAAAAGGGGTTTCCCCACCATTTGATATTTGCAATCTAATTGTCAAAGTTTATTTTGATTAAACCAAGAAAAATAATTAATATAATCATTGCATTCATCATTCTCACATCGCGTATTCTTCTTACCTACGAATCTCACGTTTGTGTCTTGGTTCTAGAGTCAAACTATCTCATTCGTATAATACTCGGGCCAATCGTTAGAAAAAGATGGATGATCTTGAGGAAGAAAACAGAAAGTTGAAAGAAGAGATCGACGCTCTGAGAGAAGATATGAGAAAGATTCGTAACCACATGCAAGCCATGGCAGAAGCTCAGCTACAAAGAACTGTGATCTCAGAGATCACCTCAACGCCCGTAGTGGAAAAGTATGATCCTAGGTATCAGATACCGAAAGATCGTCCTTGGGGCATGCCTATTAACTATATCCCAGAAGGATATATTCCGCCGATCACTGAAGATCAGGGAATCACAACAGAAGCCGTTGGGCCTGAAGGTTACAAACTTCGGGAAAACGAAGATGCCAGGGGCATACTGAAGACTCCTGAAGGTTACAAACTTCGGGAAACGCCAAGACTCACTACCGTAGTCAAGGTACCACCCCTGTGGTGCACACTATCCCGGAAGGACAGATTCCACAGACACCTTCTGGTAAAAAGGAAACTATGTTTGACAGAATAGAGGAATTCTAGGAGCAGTTCTTGGAAATGCAGAAGGAACTGCAAGCCATTCGCGATCAGGATCTATTTGGAAAGGACGCCGCAGATCTCTGCTTGGTCCCAAATGTGAAAGTCCCGCACAAATTTCAAGTGCCCGACTTTGAAAAATACAAGGGTAACTATTGCCCTCAAAGCCATCTGGTGATGTACGCTCGGCGGATGTCAGCTCAGACGGAGAATCAGGACCTACTGATTCACTACTTCCAGGATAGTTTAACCAGTGCCGCACTCAAATGGTACATGGGTTTAAACCGTGCCACGATCAGCACTTTCAGAGATCTTGGCACTGCCTTCGTCCAACAATACAAATACAATTTGGACATGGCACCCGACAGAGATCAACTCCGATCAATGTCGCAAAAGGATAAGGAAACCTTTAAGGAGGACGCTCAAAGGTGGCGTGAGATTGCCGCTCAAATTTGTCCGCCTCTTGAGGAAAAAGAGATGACAAAGATCTTCTTAAAGACCTTAAGCTTATTTTACTATAACCGAATGGTTGCCAGTGCACCCAATGATTTCACCGAGATGGTGGGCATGGGTGTACGTCTTGAGGAAGCCGTCCGAGAAGGACGTTTGGTAAAAGACACTGGATCGACGAGCGGTACTAAAAAATACGGTAGTGCTCTCCCTAAGAAAAAAGAGCAGGATATTGGAAATATCTCTCTCGGAAAGCAAAGGCGACGTTATCAACCGGTAGCAGCTGTGACTCCTGCTATCAACCCTGCGTCTATTCCTACGTATCAACCTCAGGTTGCGCAGAGCCAGCCTGATCAACAAAGGACACAACAGTCTCTTCAGCAGGCTCGTCCTCCATACAACAACAACCGTACAACACGGCCACCAGGATTTGATCCTATACCTGTGACGTACGCAGAACTGTTTCCATTACTACTGGCTAAGGGGTACATTCAGACTAAATCTCCTCTTACAGTACCGGAAAATCCGCCTTTTTGGTTTAAGGTGGATCAAACATGCCTTTATCATCAAGGAGGTTCAGGGCATAACATAGAGACTTGTCTCAATTTCAAGTCCGACGTGCAAAAACTTGTTAGGAGCGGAGTCTTATCCTTCAAGGATACAAATCCTAATGTTCTTACGAACCCGCTGCCTCAACACGAGAAGGCTGCAGTCAATTTGATAGAAGAAGAGACTAACAATGTCTATCGAATTCACGATGTACTCTTATTAAAGACCAATATGGTGAGGATGCATTGTAGACTGAGTGGATATGGCCATGTACCACCTCATAATTATCACCAGTGTGATATCTGCTCTAAAGACAATCAAGGATGTTCTGTGGTGCAAGCAGCTCTACAGGAACAAATGGATCTCGGATGGATCCAAGAGCATCGAGTTCGTGGAATTAACATGGTATACATGAATTCTAACGTCATTCAAAACCACGACATCCGTGCGATGAATGCCAACTTGGTGGCGATGCACTCAAGGCAAAGCCAGTATCATAATCTGTCGCGGCACGATTACAGTTCCTGTCTGACTTACTCGGTAAATAAACAGGGATGTTTTTTCATACAAGAGGCCCTCCAGCGTCAGATGGATCTTGGATGGATCCAAGACTACCATGATAGGAACCCTTATCAGATCAACATGGTTCAGATCTTTAACATTCGCGTGATGAATACCAACCTGGTAGAGTTACATGCTGAGCAGGTCCGACTCGGATTCTTAGTATCACATGACTATCAAAGCTGTAAAGCGGGTTGCGAAAACGATCAGGGTTGTACCCTTGTTCAGGAGGCACTTCAGCACTTATTAAATCATTGGTGGATGCCAATCTACATGGACGAAGATACTCAATAAATTAGTATCAGTAACAGGAATCCTACTCGTCGTCAAAGTCAGGATGTCCGATCTGTGGAAGCTAACCTAGTGAGATTACATTGTATTCAAAGTGGGTGTGGCCAGGTGCCACCACACAACTATAACAGTTGTAGTGTCTACTCGGAAAGTAACCAAGGGTGTTACCTTGTGAGAGCAGCTCTTCAGGGTCAGGTCGATCGTGGAGAAATTCGTCCATATCCGGGTTTTAGACCCATCAACTGGACGCCGAACTACCTTGTCGATCAAGTCGAGGACGTTGTCACAATCTCTGGTCATCACAGGACCAGGGACATTTTTGCCATCATCCCTCTACTTGACGAATCTAAGGTTCCCAACCGGGAACGAATTGAGATTACTTATGATGGTCAGAAAAATCAGAAGGTTCCCATAGTCATCTATCTGCCGGGACCACTACCGTATAAATCAACTAAGGCTATCCCTTACAAATACGGTGCAACAACAATTGAAAATGGAAAGGAAATTCCATTACCCTCCGTCGTGAATATTGCAGACATCAGTCGTGTAACACGGAGTGGTAGAATCTTCAACCGAGGAGTTGGAGAACCTAACAAGGAAAAGGAACTTCAGACAGAAGCTCCCGATCCACCAGTCGGTCAATCCAGTAATCCCGACCTTTCGAAAAATAATGATGAGATGCTGAAGCTCATCCAAAGGAGTGAATACAACATTGTCGATCAACTGTTACAAACTCCTTCAAAGATCTCTGTGTTATCACTGTTGCTCAGTTCAGAAGCGCATAGGGAAGCTCTACAGAAAGTCTTGGAGCAAGCCTTTGTGGAATAGGATGTAACAATCAGACAGTTTGATATCATTGTCTCTAACATCACTTCTTGCAACAATTTGGGATTTAGTGATGAGGAGTTACCCGACGAGGGTCGCCGTCATAACATGGCGCTCAATATCACAGTTAACTGCCAGGACGATGCTTTAGCCAGCGTACTGGTAGACACAGGGTCAGCCCTGAATGTTATGCCGAAGTCCACTTTGATGCAATTATCATTCAAAGGCCCTCCGATGAGAGTCAGCGAGGTTGTTGTCAAAGCATTCGACAGATCCATAAAAACAGTTATCGGCGAAGTTGATCTTCCCATAACTATTGGTCCTCACACTTTCCAAGTCACTTTCCAGGTCATGGACATCCGGGCAACATACAGTTGTTTATTAGGAAGACCTTGGATACATCAGGCTGGAGCGGTTACTTCAACCCTCCACCAAAAGCTAAAGTTCGTCAAGAACGATCAACTTGTCACAGTTTGTGGGGAACAAGCCTTGCTTGTGAGTAACTTGTCATCATCTGCTGGTATAGAACCCGAGGAGGTTATTGGAACGCAGTTCCAAGCACTATCGGTGAGCAAGGACAATCAGTTCAAAGAAGGAACTTCCATTTCTTCATACAACGATGCTATCAAAGCAGTCGAGAGTACCGATACAACCGGATGGGGACAACTTGTCATTCCTACTGACCATAAAACGAAGAAGGGTCTTGGTTTTTCTGCAACCTGTACCCAGACAGCTGCCAACGATGAAAGTCTTCATCCCCTTCAAAACTTCTTCCACAGTGGAGGTTTCCTTCACCCAGTGTCTCAGACAGTTCATGCTATCAATGAGGAAGATCCCTCTGACACAGATGAAGAATGGAAGTCCTACCTTAACAAGGACGGTTATATGTCTCAGGATGAAACACAAACTCATTTTTGCTTTCCTACAGAGAGTCCGAGATTTATACCAAGATCAGATGTCGAAATGATCTATGGGGATTGTGATCCGGAAGGGTGCGTGCTCCGCCAAATTCATTAGAGGAAGACACTCTGATGAAAGACAATTTTGACCACACATACTATGGCCCAATGGATGGTCTGCCAATGTGGCAACCTTATCCAAGAAACTTGGGGCAAGAGAGTCAGCCGAACAATGAAAATTAGCTGACCGTCATTGAACAGAATACCTGTGTCCCCATCATGTCATGGGATCAACACTCAGGTCATTCGGAAACTACTCAACATGAAGATGAATTCGCAACGTTCGCAGGACTTGAATTCATCAACTATGCTTTTCCTGAGGTCAACGTCATCGAGAGAGTGGACCCCTCCAGTTCCAGAGAAATATAGGACACTCTGGGAGAACCAAGTGGGAAATTCGACTATATGGTCAAGTACACTGTGCCCGGAGGCTCTCGTATCAGGCTCGAAGACATCCAGCCAACTGGATGGGGGGATACAGCTGAGAGCACAAATACTATGTAAAATGCAACTGAGGAATCCTCCTACGACAATTCTGCCTGGGAGACAGATTCCAGTGATCCTGCTCCACCAGAAATCAGTGTTATTTCTGAAGACAAATCAAGGAAGGTGCCAAACTTTGTGATTCACCGAGGAGTTCGCCGCCAATGGATTGTCGTCGAGGTTCCGAAGGTCGTTCACCAGTCAAAGTAATTGCCGTCTTTTAACCTTTCACCCTGCCCAGGTGAAACGGATGTTTTGATAGGGCTCGCTTTCTGTAAATATCCCTCTTCGCTTCGCCCAAAGCGACAGAGTTTTGTTTTATAGGGCTGTAGTTTCAAGGATCGACTTGTTCATTAATAAAATAACGTCGTTCTATAATTTCCACATTAATTGATGTTTTCTCTTTTTGCTTTTTCAGAAAATGGTAATCCTAAAAAACATGTAAAAATAAAAACAAGCAGTAAAATAAAACACTGCACACACTTGCATTTTACTCTATCTCTTCTAAACACAAATCATCACGTCATGCAGATTGCTTGTTTTAAACCCAGTTGAAACATACGATCCGATGCCTTCTCCCAACTTTGAGTTCCCGGTATTCGAGGCTGAAGAAGAAAATGACGACAAAATTCCAGAAGAGATCTCTCGACTACTCAGACAAGAGGAAAGGTCCATTGAACCTCACAAAGAACCGTTGGAAACGGTAAACTTAGGTTCAGAGCAAGAGAGAAAAGAAATCAGGATTGGGGCACTGCTCAGTCCAACTGCCAGAGAGGGTTTGATAAAGCTTCTCAAAGAATTTCCCGATGTATTTGCTTGGTCCTATCAGGATATGCCAGGGTTGGATACCAGCATCGTGGAACATCACTTACCGTTAAGGTCGGAATGTCCGCCAGTAAAGCAAAGGTTGAGACGCACTCACCCGGACATGGCCATCAAAATCAAAGAGGAGGTACAGAAATAGATCGACACAGGTTTCCTCGCTACATCTGAATATCCTCAATGGTTAGCTAACATAGTACCCGTTCCCAAAAAGGATGGAAAGGTCAGAATGTGTGTCGACTACAGAGATCTGAACAAGGCTAGTCCAAAGGACGACTTTCCTTTACCACACATTGACATGCTGGTAGATAGCACAGCAAAGTTCAAACTTTTCTCCTTCATGGATGGATTCTCGGGCTATAACCAGATCAAAATGGCGCCGAAAGACATGGAGAAAACTTCATTCATTACCCCATGGGGTACCTTTTGTTACAAGGTAATGTCGTTCGGTTTGAAGAACGCCGGGGTAACCTATCAAAGGGCCATGACTACTCTGTTTCATGACATGATACATAAGGAAATCGAGGTATATGTCGATGATATGATTGTAAAATAAAAAACAGAGAGTGAGCACGTTGAACATCTGTCAAAATTGTTCGAACGTTTAAGAAAATTCAAGCTCCGCTTGAATCCCAACAAGTGCACCTTCGGTGTCCGTTCAGGGAAACTACTAGGGTTCATCGTCAGCCAGAAATGAATTGAGGTTGATCCTGACAAGGTCAAGGCCATTCAAGAAATGCCTTCTCCGAAAACTGAAAAACAAGTCAGAGGATTCCTGGGACGTTTGAACTACATCTCCAGATTCATATTCCTTATGACCGCGACATGTGCGCCGATCTTCAAATTACTCAAAAAGAACCAGGATTGCGTTTGGTCAGAAGACTGCCAAACTGCCTTTAACAGTATCAAGGAATATCTGTTGAATCCTCCGATTCTATCACCTCCAGTGGAAGGAATACCACTGATCATTTACCTCACAGTTCTAGAGGACTCAATGGGATGTGTACTTGGCCAACAAGACGAAACTAAACAGAAAGAGTCCGCCATTTACTATCTAAGCAAGAAATTCACCGACTGCGAAACTAGGTACACGATGCTTGAGAAAACTTGTTGCGCTTTGGCTTGGGCAGCCAAACGTCTTCGTCAGTACATGATTCATCACACTACTTGGTTAATCACCGAAATAGATCCAATCAAGTATGTCTTCGAAAAACCTGCTCTCACGGGAAGAATTGCTCGTTGGCAGATGCTGTTATCAGAATATGACATAGAGTACCACGCTCAAAAAGCCGTTAAGGGAAGTATTTTAGCCGATCATTTGGCTCATCAACCGATTGACGATCAAGAATCAATCGGGTTTGACTTCCCAGACGAAGATGTCATGTATCTTAAGATGAAAGACTGCGATGAACCGTTACCCAGTGAAGGGCCAGAACCAAGTTCCCAATGGGGACTTATCTTTGACGGAGCAGTTAATCATTACGGAAACGGAATTGGGGCAATCATTGTTACCCCTCAGGGTACCCACATTCCTTTCACTGCCAGACTTACATTCAAATGTACGAACAACGAGGCCGAATACGAATCTTGTATTATGGGTCTCGAAGAAGCTATTGATTTAAGGATCAAAAACTTGGACGTATACGGCGACTCAGTGTAACACCCCAAAATTTGCCTTGTTGTTTTTAGCTAACTGGCTTATGTTTCTTTTCATTTCTTACATTTTTGCATTGTGCATGGCATTGGTTCTTAGCATGGGATCAAGGTACTTGGTCCATATTCTCAAGTCTTCGGCTTCAAGGTGGTTCATGGAGCTCATTATATCTTCATAAGATCAAGATTGGCAAAGGATTTCAAGTGATTCCTTCCCCCCTAATCAGGGGGACCAGTTAGGGTTTTTGAGATCAAGAGGACTTCTTGGAAGGCTTGATGTGTTCAAGCATGTTCTTGTGGTGTTCTTCATGCTCACCAGTACTCATGGATGAGGGTTTGGTTATTGATTCATTGGGGAGGATGTTCAGTGGATCAGTTGCTTGTGAACTAAGCAAAAGTCAACTGTGAAGGAGAAAGTCAACGGTGGAATTTTGAGTTTCTTTTCATGGTTTTCAAGGTCTCACATCCTCATATGGCCTCCAATTGTCCAGATTTGTCCCATTTATCAAGAATCAAGAGGTTGTACAAAGGTTACTAAATTTGGAAAATGACCCATAATTGAAACTTTCCATTTTTGGCAACTTTTCCTCCACATTCAACTTGACTTTTCATCATCAAGGAAGCTCCAAATAACTTTTCCTCCAACATGAAAGTTGAAGATCTTTCTCTCCCATTTCCAAAAAGTACTAGACCATTTCCACATCATTTGTGGAACTCTAGTTATGGCCAAAACAATGCAAGGTGCTTTTCATGGATTCCTTATGTGTCAAATTTTCCACTTTTTGCATTTTTACACAAATGGACTTGTAATGTTCCCAATTGCTTCATGTCACATTATAATATCAAAATACAAGTCAAGAAGATCATTTGTGGTTTTTGAATCAATTCATGCCATGCCATATTTCTCATTATTCTCACAAAGTGCAAAAATGCCAAATTAATTCAAAGCTTGCAAACCAAGAAAGTGCAAGGCCCAAAATCAATCCAGAAGTGGTATGGGAGTAAATTGGAGGTGAATTATGCTGAGAACAAGGGCTTCCCACGTGCAAATTAGTGGTGGTGGTGTAAAATGCATTTTTGCAATTTCACTAAAATCTCATTAACAAGAGCTCTAATCACTTCCTAATCTCAATCAGTGAACTAATCAAGAGTATATAACCTTACTCATGCTCTCACAGCTAGGGTAGAGACTCACAGTTGCTCAGTTTCCATTTTTCACTCTCCACTTTCTCATTTTCGTTTTTCCCTCTCCATAAGGTGTTTTTGAGAAATTCTTTCATATTTGGAATCAGTGAAGAGAGTAGAACCAGAATCAACCATCATCTGAAGCTCATACTGAGATTTTCACCAAGCTCCATTCAAGAGGGTTCAAGTTCAAAGCTCAAGATCTAGCACGATTACAATCTCTAGTTGCATTTATTTTGCAATTAGAGGTTCCAAGGACTTGATCTGCAGCTTTTGGAAGGCGTTCTTGTGATATTTTAAGTTCATCAAGATCTCAGGTTAGTGATTTTTTCACCATCACAGAACTTGAATTTTTGATATGCAAAATGATCTATGATGTGCACTGAACATGCTGATATATTTTATTTGAAGTTTGGACGTGTAATTTGTGAGATATGTGGATTTAAAGTTTTATATCTAAGCTTGTTTTCGTTCGATTCTCTTTATGTGTTTGTTGTTTGTTAAAATGGACTAGATATTCTTGATCCTTGCGTTTTTCTGGTCAAAATGGTGTACTCATACGCAAATTCTGGAAAAAGTCACGTCACAGCTCACCGGAGAGGGTGGCCGGAGCCCTAGCTCCGGCGGTGGCCGGAAAACCAGTCCGGCGAAGGTCTTCATGGAGAAGAAGCAATCTAGACCGTCCATGCATTGATCCTGCGTCCCACAACGCGCCACGTGTCCTTTATTTTCTGTTTTTATTTTATTAATTGCATGCTTTTCATTCATTGAGTTCTATCGTGAGCCTTCCAATCGTAGCCTCTTGTTTTCCTTTAATCTTGATCACACGGTTGGTATGGGGACAGCACATTAATGATGGCACATGCAAGGCACATGGCCGGTGCATGGTGTGCTACGTGCTTGTGTGGTGGCGCGTCCATGTGGTTGTGGTATACCTGGGAGATCTGACCGTTGATCTTACCTACTTTTCCAATGTGTTGACTTTTAATATGCGTTGGATTGAACGTGTGGTGGGGATCATTTCAGATTGTTGACCGAATTACTATGCTCCCTCCTTTGACTTCGCTTGGGCTCCCACTCCCTTGGGCCTATCATTTTCGCACCCCCTCCTTCTGGCCTTTCTCACTTTCCAACTTGTTTTCATTTCTTTTCGCACCCCCTTTGTTGTTTTCATTATTATTTGCTTTGCATTTTATCTTCTAAAATTACTTTTGAGCATCTAAAAATCATGAAAAAAATCATAGAACTTATTTTTAGTTTTATCAAATTTTCACATATTTTATTTTCGCATTTTTATTTAATTTTGGCATCTGTTTTAATTAATTGTTCTATTTCCTTTTCTTATTTGTTTCACTTGCACACACCAAATTGTGAAATTTACTTCTCCTCATCCACAACACATTTTTAATCCATTCTTTTTGCATCTGTTAGGTGACATATTAAATTGCATAAAAACATTTTTGTTTCATTTTTAAAATTTTTCCATATGGCATTTTGGTCCTTTTCTTTTGCATGTTGAAACATTGTTCTTATGTGATCTTTGCCCAATTATTTGAGATACTTAGTTTGTGATTTTTGGTTTGATCTTTTTGTACATGTTACTTGACTGAGTTAGCTTCTGTTTGGATATTTTTTGGGATTTTATTAATCCACTTTGCTATTTTTAGTTGAGTGTTGTTTGTGATGCAAGTTTGGTTGAGGTATACTTTGGTACTTGATCTAGTTTGGATGCATTTGCTTACTTGTGATTGAGTGATGCTTAAGATGTTTTTATGGTATGATCATGTACTGTTTGAACTTACTTGTGGCTTTGGAATCATCTCTTTTCACTCGTTTTTCTATTTGTTCTTGATTTTACAAAGTGTTGTTATTTTGACTTGAGTTTTGTGGATGTCTTACTCACTTTTGGTGCATGCTTTGAATATGTTGCTTGATGACTAATCTTGTATGACTTGAGTTTGGGTTTGATATGACATTGATGTATATGCTACTGCCTCTTGAGTTCTATATTTGATTTTCATGTTACTTGAGCATTTTTGGATGCATTTGGTTTGAACTATGTGATGCATATCATCCCTTTTGCTTTGTAACTTCTTTGGTGCATCGTATTGCATAATGTGAACCTCTTTTGCATATGTGGATTGTTAATGATGATATGATGTGAGTTCTGGTCTTGTTTCATTTTCATCTTGTCCCTTTCATTTCACTTTTGTATGAGATCCATGTGTGTTTAATTGTGCATTTAATTCAAGTGTGCTTGCATCCTTCCATGTTTACCTTTGCATGATTATTTGAAGCGATTTGCATTAATCTTTGAAACATGTTGATTGACTTGAGTTGGACATTTATGATATGATGTACTTGCTGCCCTATCTTGTATCTTATCTTCTCCTTCTCTTTCTCCTTCTTCTCTTTCACTCTTGTCATCCCTCGAGTCTCGAGACTTGTTTAAGTCTTGGACTCTCTCCCGTTAGAAGCTACCTAGCCCAACTTAATTTTTGATTAAGCTTGGAGTAGGATTAGCATTAGGTTAGGTAGTCGTCTCTCCTAAACCTCACTAACCATAGGACATCCGTGCATGATAACATTAGGACTCTTAGTTCCCCTTTAGAGTTTCCTTTGTGTCGTCTCTCTTCTCATCTCAAAACTTCTTCAAGACACGTAATAAAAGTTAACGTGTATTGCGCTTGAGCCTTCTATGTGGGAAGTGGGGATTGAGGGGTTTCCTCTCATTCTTCTAGGATACCTAGTTTACGTCCTGTTGGGGACGATGCGCGAAGTATTCGTTCCTATATTCAAGACTTGGGTTCAATGCAAGTTGCGAAACAACTTAAAAGACACTTCTGTCTAAAAAACACCAAACAAATTCAAATCTTTTTTTTGATCCTTCGGGATTGTTGGGTTTCAAACTTCTTTTTCAGGAAAGAGCTCGTCGCTCAAATAAAAAACACTTACCCACCCGTGGTCGTACCCACGAACTACGTCAGCTCTGATTCCTCTCTCTCGTCCGATTGAGGATACGTAGGCACAAGACAGCGATTGTCTTGGCGAGCAACCTTCCCCCATAGTTCCCGTCCGAACTACGTTAACTCTGACTTTCCCATTGCACTGAGGGAGTACGTAGGCCTAGGACAACGATACCGTCCTATCGAGTCACTTCTTTTTTTCTTTTCTTCTTCGTTTCTCCGTTCTTTCCGTTCTCGTTTCTTCGCCGATCCAGTAGCAGTGGAGCTCCAGATGACGACACCCTCTGATGCAGACAACAAGCGTGGATCCCATCGAGTACGATGGACGTGTTGGGTGCTAACACCTTCCCTTCGCGTAACCGACTCCCGTACCCGTTCTCTTGGTCGTGAGACCATGCTCTTCCCTTCCTTTAGGTTTATGCAGTGTTTCCTTTCCCTCTCTCGGGATAAATACACATTGCTGGCGACTCTGTGTTCTTTTGCGCCACTCTCGCGTTTGTACCGTTGGATGCGAATCTTTCGGGAGCGACAACTGGCGACTCTGCTGGGGACTCTGGTTGACCTACTGCTGGTCCTTCCCCTTTAGCGAGTCAATCCTAGCGCTTGTCTGTTTGT
This sequence comes from Lathyrus tuberosus, assembly GCA_022829125.1. Classification (NCBI taxonomy): domain Eukaryota; kingdom Viridiplantae; phylum Streptophyta; class Magnoliopsida; order Fabales; family Fabaceae; genus Lathyrus; species Lathyrus tuberosus. The sequence continues at coordinate 15,330,560 of JALAZF010000003.1, forward strand.
TTTTGTTAGGTGTTTCTATGGTGCTTTGCTTTGTTGTATATTACTGTACTGTTGTTTACCGTATTTTTGCTTTACTGCTTTACTGTTTTTACAGCTTTTATCGCATTGCATTTTATATTGTCATACTGGATATACTGCGCTGTGCTGGCTGTTGTTCTGTTTGGCGGGTTGGGATGTTCTGAGAGATGAGCTCAATACACAGGCTCGAGTATACACTTAGGCTTTAGCGTGGGCAGGCGTGACGCTCCCGTGGTGTTGGCCACGTGCGGGTGATCACGATCCCTACAATCAGACGAGGTTCTATCCGGAGCTTTCTGCTACTGTATGCTGATACAGGCCAGTAGTTATTCTCTGGAGGAATCGTCGACTCTGATGACCATTCCCGAGGACTCAGTTGCGGCACTCCTCCCGGGATGTGACAGTGGCAGCCCACTTTCTGTGGCAAACCCATTGCACACTCTCGATCCGAGGACCTAATGCTGGGGACTTGCCATAGGATCCTTCTTTTTGAAAGAGAATCAGCAGACGACCTCTTTGATTGGCGGTAGCATTGTATCCTTCGGGCTGAATGTGCTATTGCTTCTCAAACCTCTGAAGCTGAGGATCTTTCGTTTTTGGAGAATCAGTTGAGGCCTCCTCGATTGATGATGATGCCAAACCAGAAATGGTGAACGTATCATCATTTCTCGACCTGAGAGCCCGGGATACTGAACATCCTAGTACCCACATGTGAGAGGGACGGTCTGTTTACAGGTTTGCAGGTAACCGTGACCATCAACCGACCCGGTTTTCTGTTGTTATCACTATGGTTGTTGTTGATTCTGAGTTTTGGTACAGAGCCTTGATTTGTTCAGTCAGCACAGTGCAGCCAGTTTATGTGGATACCTTGATCCCGTGCTCTGCATTGCATTCCATTTATCTGACATTCATGTTTGTGCATTTTCAGGTAGTATCTAGTCTTTGATTCTAATCAGAGGGCGTTCTTAGGGATGGACACTAAGAGGGGTAAGAAGAATATCATCATCTACAAGTTTCCGAAGATCACTCTTGGTCCTTTGAGCAGTTTACAAAGTATAGCTGGTCCGGAAGTTTTGGGAGCCTTTGAAGAGAAGTATGGTTGGATAATGTCCCTGGTTCGGAGTCTCAGTAAATATGAATATAATGGGCTACACACCTTGATGCAGTTTTATGATCCTTCCCTGAGGTGCTTCGTGATGCCAGATTATGTGTTGGTTCCTACCCTGGAGGAATACTCCAACATCTTGCGGATTCCTGTCAAAGAAGGTGTTCCTTTCTGTGGTTCCCAAGGAGAGTGTGATTTCCAGGCAGTGTCTGAGGCTCTTTATTTGAGCAGATCTACAGTGGAGGATGATTTTTCTAAGAAAGGAAAATCCCGAGGGTATCATTTGGAGTACTTGGTAAAGAGGGCTCGAGAGGAAGCTAAGGAGAATAGGTGGAGGGCTTTTAATGCTATATTAGCTCTGTGTATATATGGCATTGTGTTATTCCCTAATGAGTCTGACTTCATCGATACGGATGCTATTCAGATATTTACAGCTCAGAATCCGGTACCGACTTTGTTAGGTGATCTCCATTACGCTCTATATAACAGGAATGAGAAAAAGCGAGGTGGTGTGGTTTGTTGTTGCGCACCTCTCTTCTACAAGTGGTTTGCCAAACGTTTACCCCAATCCGGTGCTTTTGTGGATTCGAAGACTTCTCTAGAGTGGAGTAAGCGTCTGATGGGATTAGCTGCTAAAGACATTCTCTGGGTGGATAAGGGTTTGTTGGGGACTGATATTCTACATAGCTGTGGCAGGTATCCTAATGTACCTTTGATCGGAAGAAAGGGAGGTATTAACTACAACCCATCTTTGGCTATCAGGCAGTTTGCGTACGCCCTAAGAGATCCTCCAGCTGAGAAAAATTTGGAAGAATCCTTGTATTTTCATATGATTGATGGTGTAGTTATTGCACAAGAAGCTTCTCAAGCCTGGCTCAACAGACAGAAGATAGGTAAAACTGTTTTGGGGAAACCCAATAACCAAGCTTTCGCTCCGTATGTTGAATGGGTGAAAAAGAGGGTAGAAGAGTTCTATTTACCTTTTGATCGGGCGTCTCCCTTGTATCCAGAAAGTGTGGAGGAAAGACTTACTGTGCCTATTGAAGAGTTCAACAAGCAACAGAAGTTGGTGCAAGAATTGAGAGCAGAGAATTCCGGTATGAGTAGTCAGCTGCAAGGAGCTTTGCATGACAATTTGGAGCTGAAGTGGCAGGTCAAAGAGTCGACTGAGCGTCTGAAGAAGACAGAAAATGATCTGAATAGCAGAATTCAGCATTTCAAGAAGATCAGCATGGCAGCAGAGACTTCAAGCCAGACCACCAGGACAACTAAGAAGCTTTTGGCTAAGACTGAAACCAAGCTTGATGTTTATCAAGAGATGTGGAGTGAGGTTCAAGTCGAAAACGAGGTACTAAACAAAGAGCTGCAAAAGGTGAAAGAAAAGGGGAAGCATTTCTTCAACAAGTGGAAAGAATCCCAAAAGGAGATTGAAGAGCTCAAATTACAAGTTGGAATCAAGAAGGTAAGGCATGAAAGTAGCAACGCTGAAGAACAGATTGCAACGCTGAACCAAGAGATTGCAAAGAGAAACAGGTTAATCAAAGGGCTAATCTCGCGACCGACACATCCTGACACTTTGAATCTTCTGGAAGAAGTGGAGGCTAGCCTGTTTGGGGTAGAATTGTAGTGTATTGTGTATCTGTTTTTATGTGGTTACCATCAGGATTGTTGATGGAATCACCGTTGGTTACGATTGACTTTGTTTGTATGAATTCTTCCATCTTGATAATAGAATGTTTGATTCAGATATTTTTGCCTTGGTAGTTTTCTATTTTTTGTGATTGGTTTCCAGTGGTTGGATCCGGTGGTATTTCTGGGTCGGATTTATTTTCCGATATTGCGTCTAATCCCTGGCCCGGTTGCTTGGAATGGAATCAAAGCGGATATACCTTGGAAATGTTCAAATATGTTTGTTGCATTTGCATTTGCATAATCATATTCATTCTTTGCATTGCAGGTTTTCTTGGGTTTCTCTGGTTTTCTTATGTTCTCTCTTTCTTTCAGTCAGGATTGATCAACCAACTCATCGTTATTCTACTCGGCTCAATCAAAACAGAGTGATGGACAAAGTTCAAGCAGATATGGCCGCTATGCAAGCTCGCATCGACCAGTTCATGGAAATGATGCAGGGTGTGGTGCAAAGTCAGAACGAGTTCAGAACTCTGGTTCAGCCGTTAGTGGCACAGGTCGACGAAAATGGTATCCTACACGGTGGTCTTATTAACCGTAATATCCCTCCGGGCGGAGTTGGTGCTGGTGGACAGGGCAGAATTCCTACAGTGGTTGGAGAGGGAAGTACTGTTCGGGCTATCCATGGCCATCATTTTGATGATCAACAGGACGATGTGTTCTCGGTCAGGAGTTTAGATGCTGCCCTTCCTGTGGTCAGTGATGAAAGAATCCGTTTAATCGAAGCTCAATTGAAAGGAGTGGTGAAGCAGGATGATTTGGGGATTGATTTGGACGACCTAGGGTTGGTCCCTGATGTTGTTATTCCACACAAGATTCAGATTCCTACGCTAGAAAAGTACAATGGTTCTACCTGCCCAAGGACTCATGTGAAGGCCTATACCAGGAAGATGGCTGCTCACGCTAAGGATGAAAAGTTAATGATGCACTTCTTCCAAGACAGCCTGTCTGGCGCGTCTTTGGAATGGTACATGGGGCTAGAAAGCAGAGATGTTCGTACCTGGAGAGAGCTAGCTACAGCTTTCATCAAGCATTATCAGTACAACACAGACATGGCTCCTAACAGAACTCAGCTGTTGAGCATGTCCTAGAAGAATGATGAGAGTTTCAAAGAATACGCGCAAAGGTGGCGTGAATTGGCGGCTAGGGTGCAGCCACCAATGCTAGAGAAAGAGATGCTAGATATGTTCATGGACACACTGCCGAAGCACTACTATGAAAAGCTTTTGCCTTGTTCTCTAGGAAAGTTTGCAGATGTGATTGCTATTGGACAGAAGATAGAGGTGGGAATTAAGGCTGGGAAGGTTTCTAGCGGTGATGGATCGTCTTCCGGACAGGGAAAAAAGCCGTTTGATAATTATAAGAAGAAAGGAGAGACCAACGCTGTATCATCCCACAGGGGAAAAGGGAAACAGCGCCAGTTTAATAATCAACAGGTAGCATCAGTAACCATTCCAGCAACATTACCTCCACCACAGCAGCAAAGGGGTAATGCTAATCAGAATAGACAGCAGGGTCAGTATCAGAACAGACAGAGGAATGCAGAGAGGAATTTTGATCAACCCCCAATGTCATATGCACAGTTGTTGCAACACTTGCTGCAGTTGCGTCTAGTTGAGCTTCGTACCTTGGCGCCACCAACAGGGGAACTCCCACGAGGCTACGATGCTAACGCACACTGCGATTTTCATTCTGGTGCCCCTGGGCACACGGTGGAGAAGTGCAGGGCGTTTCAGCACAAGGTGCAGGACCTTGTGGACTCTAAAGCCATCAATTTCTCGAATGACGGACCCAATGTTATTCAGAACCCGATGCCTAATCACAATGGGCCAAGGGTGAATGCTATAATTGAGGACTGTGAAACTTTGAATTTGATCATGGATGTGGAGGAACTGAAGACTCTATTGGTGGTGGTTAAGAATAGGTTATTGAAAGGTGATGTCTATCCGGGCTGTGGTGAGAACTGCTCAGATTGTTTGATAAAGGCTAATGGTTGCGATTCGTTGAAGAGGGGTATTCAGAATCTGATTGATGAGGGCTGTTTACAGTTTGACAGAGGTAATCAGCTAGAAGAGGTTGTTAGTGAGAAGGTTGCCACTATCACTATTCCATTCAAAACGATTACTATTTCTGGTCTAGCAAGGCCACCTCCAGTCATTATCACAAGGGCAGGACCCATTCCGTACGAGAGTTCTAAGGCTATTCCGTGGAATTATGGTGCAGAGGTGTTTGTCAATGGGCAAAAGCAAGAGCTAATGAATACTTCACCAGTGGGTTCTAGTTCAGGGGTTAAAGTTGAGACTGATGCCATAACCAGAAGTGGTAGAGTGCTCCCTCCGGTTAACGATCAACCCAGTACCTCTAGGCAGGATAGGGGAAAACAGGCGATGGATGGTTCTGTTCAGACTCCAGTGATTGTGGAATCTACAGTGAAGCCAATTGATGATGCTTTTTCAGAAAATGTAGAGGAATTTATGAGGATCATCCGAAAAAGTGATTATAAGATTGTGGACCAATTACATCAGACCCCGTCCAAGATCTCTATTCTGTCTCTGCTCTTGTGTTCTGAGGCTCACAGGAATGCTCTTTTGAAGGTTTTGAATGCAGCATACGTTCCTCAAGAGATTTCTGTTAATCAACTGGAAGGGGTTGTAGCGCACGTGAATGCGGGTAACGGCCTGGGTTTTACAGATCTTGACTTGACTTCTGCTGGCAGGAATCATAACAATGCCCTGCATATTTCGATCGAATGCCGTGGCTCGCTGATGTCACATGTCTTGGTTGATACTGGTTCATCGTTGAATGTATTGCCCAAGAAAGCGTTAATGAAGTTGGATACTCGAGGACTTATTTGTACACCAAGCGACTTGGTGGTGCGAGCTTTTGATGGCTCGAAGAGATCTGTTTTTGGCGAGATTGTGCTTCCAATCAAGGTTGGACCGGAAATCTTTAATGCAACGTTTTACATTATGGATATTTAGCCAGCGTACAGCTGTTTATTGGGTCGTCCTTGGATCCATGGGGCAGGTGCTGTAACTTCCACTTTGCATCAAAAGCTGAAGTATATGGTTGATGGTCACATAGTGACAGTGTGCGGAGAAGAAGACATAATGATCAGTCAGCTGTCAACCTTCAAATACGTGGAAGTGGATGGGGAAATCCACGAGACGTTGCGCCAGGGATTTGAGAAGGTGAAAGTTTCTGAAGAAGTTGTTCAGTCTGAAGCTGTAGTGCAGCCCGTAGTGGCAAATCAACCTGAGGGTTCCATGTCTTCGTTGAGAGACGCCAAAGCTGTGGTTGAAGCTGGTGGTTCACAGAGGTGGGGTCGGGTGGTTGAAGTCCAGAAAAAGAAGGATACTTATGGATTGGGATATAAGCCATCCAGGAGAGATGAGGATCCCCCAAGATTCTATGGCCCTGTCCGGTTCACTAGCGCTGGAGTTTTCTTCGACAGAGTTAATCCTATTGATGAAGAAGGAGACAGTGATTGCGACATGGATAGCTGGATCCGTCCTTGTGTCCCAGGGGAAAGTCTGCATAACTGGTCTTCCGAGAAAGTCATTCAAGTGACAGGCTTCGAGTAATTGCTTTGTTTTCCTATTTTGTTAATCCTACGTTCTGCCCAAGACGTAGTGATTCTGTTTGTAGGGCTTTTAACTGTCGCATGTTTTGCTTTATCATCAATAAGGGACTTTTCACACTCAAATATTTTGATCTCTGTCTTTCTGTTTTTATTTTTATGCATTAAAAAACCCACATCAAAATGGCAATGTGTTTCTTTTGTTGCATCATAATAAAACATACCTCATAAATCATTGCAGGTCTTTTTGTTCAGATGACACCGATCATGACTCAGCTATAGCTCGGTATGACTTTGACAATCCAATCTATCAGGCTGAAGAAGAGGCTGATGAAGATTGTGAACTGCCCGAAGAGTTGGCCAGACTGTTGAAGCAAGAGGAGAGAGTCATCCAACCTCATCAGGAGGAAATTGAGATTATAAATCTGGGAACCGAGGACGCTAGAAAGGAAGTAAGAGTAGGGGCTGCATTGGAAGACAGTGTCAAGGGAAGATTGATTGAAATGCTCCGAGAGTATGTTGACATCTTCGCCTGGTCTTACCAAGACATGCCCGGGCTGGATACTGATATTGTTGTACACTGGCTACCACTCAAAGAAGGTTGTGCTCCAGTCAAGAAAAAGTTGAGAAGAACTAAACCGGAGATGTCTGTCAAGATCAAGGAAGAGGTTCAGAAACAGCTAGACGCCGGTTTTCTTGCCGTAACAAATTATCCTCCATGGGTTGCTAACATCGTGCCCGTACCTAAGAAGGATGGGAAGGTCAGGATGTGTGTTGATTACAGGGATTTGAATAGAGCCAGCCCAAAGGATGATTTCCCGCTCCCTCACATTGACGTGTTAGTTGACAATACTGCTCAGTATTCTGTGTTTTCCTTCATGGATGGCTTCTCTGGGTATAACCAAATCAAGATGGCCCCAGAGGACATGGAGAAAACAACATTCATAACACCGTGGGGAACTTTCTGTTATAAAGTGATGCCCTTTGGATTGAAAAATGCAGGGGCAACTTACCAGCGGGCGATGGTGACTCTCTTTCATGATATGATTCACAAAGAGATTGAAGTCTATGTTGATGACATGATTGCGAAGTCACAGACGGAAGAAGAAAATTTAGTGAATCTTCAGAAGTTATTTGAAAGGTTAAGGAAATTCAGACTGAGGTTGAATCCAAACAAATGCACCTTCGGGGTGAGATCAGGAAAATTGCTGGGGTTTATTGTTAGTGAAAAAGGTATTGAGGTTGATCCTGCAAAGGTAAAAGCCATACAAGAAATGCCTGTGCCGAAAACAGAAAAAGAGGTTCGTGGTTTCTTGGGGAGATTGAATTACATTGCTAGGTTCATCTCGCATCTCACAGCCACGTGTGAACCAATCTTCAAGTTGCTAAGAAAAGATCAAGCGGTCAGGTGGAATGAAAATTGTCAAAAGGCGTTTGAAAAGATTAAAGAATACTTGCAGGAACCTCCGGTCCTTATGCCGCCAGTGCCAGGAAGACCTTTGATTATGTATCTCACGGTTCTTGAGAATTCAATGGGTTGTGTGCTCGGTCAACAAGACGAGTCAGGTAAAAAAGAGCACGCCATCTATTACCTGAGTAAGAAGTTTACTGATTGTGAGTCAAGATACTCGATGCTGGAGAAAACATGTTGTGCACTCGCTTGGGCCGTTAAGCGTTTGAGGCAGTATATGTTAAACCATACAACCCTTTTGATTTCGAAGATGGATCCAATCAAGTATGTGTTTGAGAAGCAAGCACTTTCTGGTAGAATAGCCCGTTGGCAGATGGTTCTGACAGAATATGATATTCAGTATGTTTCCCAAAAGGCCATTAAGGGAAGTGTTTTGTCAGAATATCTCGCTGAACAGCCAATTGAGGATTATCAACCGATGAAGTTCGAATTTCCGGATGAACATATCATGTATCTGAAGATGAAGGATTGCGAAGAGCCTTTGCCTGATGAAGGACCTGAGATTGGATCTCAATGGAAGATGGTTTTTGATGGGGCTGTTAATTCATATGGCAACGGAATCGGGGCAATCATTACGACTCCACAGGGCTCTCATATACCCTTTACTGCCCGATTAGCGTTCATATGCACCAACAATGAAGCGGAGTATGAAGCATGCATCATGGGGTTAGAAGAAGCAATTGATTTGAGAATCAAGAACCTCGATGTTTATGGTGATTCTGCGTTGGTGGTGAATCAGATTACAGGAGAATGGGAGACTCGTCAAGTAAATCTCGTTCCATATAACAATTATGCCAGAAGATTGTTACCTTTCTTTGACAGAGTAGACTTCCATCACATTCCCCGGATAGAGAATCAGATGGCTGATGCATTGGCAACTTTGTCATCAATGTATAAAGTGAATCTTTGGAATGAAGTTCCCTCAATCAGAATCATGCGCTTGGATAGACCTGCTTTTGTATTTGCAGTTGAAGGGGTATCAGATGGCAAGCCTTGGTATCATGACATTAAAGTCTTCTTGAAGAGTCAGGAATACCCAGCTGGGGCATCTTCCAAAGATAAAAAGACATTGAGGAGGTTATCAGGAAACTTCTTTTTGAACAAGGATGATGTGTTGTACAAGAGAAACTTTGACATGGTCTTGCTACGTTGTGTTGATGAACACGAGGCAGGCTTGTTAATGGAATAGGTTCACGAAGGTTCCTTCGGTACTCATGCCAATGGGCATACTATGGCCAGAAAATTGTTGAGAGCGGGGTATTATTGGATGACTATGGAGTCTGACTATTTTAAATACGCCCGGAAATGTCATAAATGCCAGATTTATGCTGACAAGGTGCACGTACCGCCTACTCCTCTGAATGTTTTATCGTCACCTTGGCCTTTTGCTATGTGGGGTATTGACATGATTGGGAAGATCGAGCCAACTGCGTCAAATGGACATCGTTTTATCCTGGTGGCTATTGATTATTTCACGAAGTGGGTGGAAGCGGCATCGTATGCCAATGTCACCAAACAAGTGGTAGCCCGGTTTATTAAGAAGGACATCATCTGCCGGTATGGAGTCCCGGAGAGAATCATTACTGATAATGGTTCAAATCTGAATAACAAGATGATGAAGGAGCTATGCCAGAGCTTTAAAATCGAACATCACAATTCCTCTCCCTATCGTCCGAAGATGAATGGAGCTGTTGAAGCGGCTAATAAGAACATAAAGAAGATTGTGCAGAAGATGGTAGTGACATACAAAGACTGGCATGAGATGTTGCCTTACGCTTTGCATGGGTATCGTACTTCGGTACGCACCTCGACTGGGGCAACTCCTTTCTCACTGGTGTATGGCATGGAAGCAGTCTTGCCATTAGAAGTTGAGATTCCTTCTTTGAGAATTCTGACAGATGTGAAGCTGGATGAAGCTGAATGGGTGCGTTCCCGGCTGAATGAACTGAACCTCATTGAAGAGAAGAGATTGAAAGCCATTGCGCATGGCCGGTTGTATCAGAGTAGGATGAAGAAAGCCTTTGATCAGAAGGTGCGTCCTCGGTGTTTTCAAGCTGGTGAATTAGTTCTGAAAAGGATCACTCCTCCTCAAACAGATCACAGGGGCAAGTGGACTCCGAATTATGAAGGGCCATATGTAGTAAGACAGGTTTTCTCTGGTGGAGCCTTATTACTCTCAACTATGGATGGCGAAGATTTTACGTCCCCTGTGAACGCGGACGTAGTCAAAAAATACTTAGCATAAAAGAGACCCGCTGAGCAAAAAAAGAAGGTTCAGGCAAAAATGGGGCATCCTGGCGAATCATAAAAAGAAAAGGTTCGGGCAAAAATTAGGGATAAAAAGAAAAAGAATAAACCCGCAAGGTTGAAAACCTGAAAAGGCAACCTTGGCAAAAATGGGTATCCCGGTGGATTGAAAACCCGAAAAGGGCGATCCAGGCAAAAGTTAGGGATTTTAAAGCAAAGACTACGATCCGCGTTCGGTCTGTGATCACCGTTCACACTTGGAAAATTCGGAGGAAAGGAATCAGTCCAGTTAGTCGTCTTCGAAGGCCAAAGAATCTGCGGATGAGCAAGTCATATGGGTTATAGCTGAGTCGAGTCATGGTGGATGTCTGTTCCCCACATTGCCGACATTTGTATTTTCTTTTACTTTTTGCGCAATTACCTCTTTTCAGGAATTGCTTCCAGATGTAAATGCCTATTTACAGGCCAATTCATTCAATAAAGTTTGCATTTCAGTTAAAGAGCTTTTGTTTTCTTTTTTACCTGTTTTGTTTGTGAAAATGTCCGATATTTTTGATAAAAACATTACATGCTAAAACGTTGAGCTTTATGACACAAGTTGGAAAACAGTGGCAATTGTTTAGGCGACAGTCACTATGTTGATAATCAATGTAATCATTTCTGCGCATAGACCTTTCTGTTGGTTTTGCAGGGTGACAGATGTACTCCCCCAGTAGAGTTGCTCTCTTTATTTTTGAAGTCTGATCGTCCTCAGCAGCTTGTTTGTTTTCCCCAGTAGAGTTTGATCGTCCTCAGCAGGTTATTATTCTTCCCCATCAGAGTATCGAGGGTCGTCCTCCTCAACCAGAGTATAAAGAAGTAATTCCCTAAGCGGAGTCGTTAAGGATCGTCCTCCCTAGCAGGATATAAAAGGTTTTTCCCGGCCAGAGTTGTGATTTGGCTCATCTTTCTTCAGCAAGTGATGTCTCCCCACGGAGCAGGGGGCAGTTATTTGTTCCCCAGCTAGTCAGGAAACATGTGTTATCCCTTAGCAGGGTGGATGTTGACAATTACTTTCTCTCCCAAGCGGAGTCGTTGAGGATCGTCTTCCTCAGCAAAGTACAGAGGATTATATACCCAGCCGAAGTCGTGTTTGGAATGCTATTTCCCATCAAGTACTCAGAAGTTGATTGCTTTAAGGTGAGTGTTGCCGTGCCTCCAGCAGGAAGTTTGTGGACGAAGATGTTATTATCCCCACAGGGTCCTGGTGTCTACTTTCCTCGGTTGGTCAGAAAGTATAGTCTCGACGATAATGGTTTGATCTAGTACCCAGCAGGGTGAGGGTAAAGTTACTTCCCTAGCAGCAGATTAAGCTCATTTCCCCAATCAGAGTCTGGTGGTGAGTGGTATCCCCAGCAGGTCTTAAGGCCAATCGTTTTTGGCAGGCGCCGAAGCCAAGTTCTGAAATAGTAGGTCGTCCCCAGCGGTGGAATTTCCATCTTCAGTATTCATATCCCTCCCCAACTGAGTGGGTATTCTCTCGAAGCTTCGTCCATCTCCAGCAGAGTTGTTGATCTTGATATTCCTCAACAGAGTGGATATCCTCTTGGAGTTTCGTCCATCTCCGACAGAATTGGTGATTGTGATATTCCCTAGCAGGGAGAAGTTTTCCTCAACAAGTTTTCCTTTGTTTCAGTGGTAATTTAGTTTGCCGTCCCTAGCGGAGTTGCTTCTGGTCTTCAGCATTTATTTTGCTGGGACGTCTCTTTTGCATTGCATAAGCATTTGTTTTGCATAGCATCCTCCCAAATGCGTAGCATTTCCACTTCATGTGGGGCATTACGGCAAAATTCAAACATATGCATCCGAAGCGTAAGCCAGGTTTGAGTTTTCCTTCGTCAGGAAAAGCTGGATTTCAGAGGTGTTGGGTTAAACAATATTTGATAGTTCCCCGGCAGAACGTTTTGGCCAGGATTGTTTATCCTTGATTTTATTTGTACCCCTTCGTCCAGGTGGTCCTTTGGTTTATTCCCTCGAAATTTTTACCGTCAGACACTCGTCTGTGTTTCCTTCGGCACTCGTCCGTGTTCGAACCTTTTAAGCCAATACCCGTCCGTATTGACTTTTGACACCCGTCCGTGTTCTTTCAGCACCCGTTCGTGTTTGAACCCTGTTTCAATGCCCGTCCGCATTGACATTTGGCACTCGTCTGTGTTTCCGTCAGCACCCGTCCGTGTTTGAACCTTTGATTTCAATACCCGTCCGTATTGACCTTTTGATGACACTCATCCGTGTTGCCTTCCATTCCCCCAGCGAGTTTAATTCCCGATAAAGTTGCTTTACACCCTTTTCAGTACCCGTCCGTATTGAAACCTTTTACACCCGTCCGTGTACCTTTTCAGTACCCGTCCGTATTGACTTTTTACACCCGTCCGTGTACCCCTTTTTTCAGTACCCGTCCGTATTGAACCTCTTTTACACCCGTCCGTGTACCTTTTTCAATACCTGTCCGTATTGAAATCTTTTGCACCCGTCCGTGTACCTTTTTCAATACCTGTCCGTATTGAAATCTTTTACACCCGTCCGTGTACCTTTTTCAATACCTGTCCGCATTGAAATCTTTTACACCCGTCCGTGTATCTTCTCAATACCCGTCCGTATTTGATATCCTGGATCCTTTGACACTCGTCCGTGTTTATCCCCGGCGTTGCTAACACTCGTTTGTGTTTATCTCAAGACTTTTCAATACAGTTTTGGTTTCCAACACTCGTATGTGTTGTGACAGTGCAACATTTTTGTTTGTTCCCCAGCGGAGTCGCCCCTCCTTTGAGGATTGCAAATTTCAGGTTTCTTATGGTATTCAATCTCCGTGAATCCTTGGAACGCATGATAGCCGTCACTATCATACCTTCAGGATCAAGTTGATTGAATAGGGGCAGCTGTAACACCCCAAAATTTGCCTTGTTGTTTTTAGCTAACTGGCTTATGTTTCTTTTCATTTCTTACATTTTTGCATTGTGCATGGCATTGGTTCTTAGCATGGGATCAAGGTACTTGGTCCATATTCTCAAGTCTCCGGCTTCAAGGTGGTTCATGGAGCTCATTATATCTTCATAAGATCAAGATTGGCAAAGGATTTCAAGTGATTCCTTCCCCCCTAATCAGGGGGACCAGTTAGGGTTTTTGAGATCAAGAGGACATCTTGGAAGGCTTGATGTGTTCAAGCATGTTCTTGTGGTGTTCTTCATGCTCACCAGTACTCATGGATGAGGGTGTGGTTATTGATTCATTGGGGAGGATGTTCAGTGGATCAGTTGCTTGTGAACTAAGCAAAAGTCAACTGTGAAGGAGAAAGTCAACGGTGGAATTTTGAGTTTCTTTTCATGGTTTTCAAGGTCTCACATCCTCATATGGCCTCCAATTGTCCAGATTTGTCCCATTTATCAAGAATCAAGAGGTTGTACAAAGGTTACTAAATTTGGAAAATGACCCATAATTGAAACTTTCCATTTTTGGCAACTTTTCCTCCACATTCAACTTGACTTTTCATCATCAAGGAAGCTCCAAATAACTTTTCCTCCAACATGAAAGTTGAAGATCTTTCTCTCCCATTTCCAAAAAGTACTAGACCATTTCCACATCATTTGTGGAACTCTAGTTATGGCCAAAACAATGCAAGGTGCTTTTCATGGATTCCTTATGTGTCAAATTTTCCACTTTTTGCATTTTTACACAAATGGACTTGTAATGTTCCCAATTGCTTCATGTCACATTATAATATCAAAATACAAGTCAAGAAGATCATTTGTGGTTTTTGAATCAATTCATGCCATGCCATATTTCTCATTATTCTCACAAAGTGCAAAAATGCCAAATTAATTCAAAGCTTGCAAACCAAGAAAGTGCAAGGCCCAAAATCAATCCAGAAGTGGTATGGGAGTAAATTGGAGGTGAATTATGCTGAGAACAAGGGCTTCCCACGTGCAAATTAGTGGTGGTGGTGTAAAATGCATTTTTGCAATTTCACTCAAATCTCATTAACAAGAGCTCTAATCACTTCCTAATCTCAATCAGTGAACTAATCAAGAGTATATAACCTTACTCATGCTCTCACAGCTAGGGTAGAGACTCACAGTTGCTCAGTTTCCATTTTTCACTCTCCACTTTCTCATTTTCGTTTTTCCCTCTCCATAAGGTGTTTTTGAGAAATTCTTTCATATTTGGAATCAGTGAAGAGAGTAGAACCAGAATCAACCATCATCTGAAGCTCATACTGAGATTTTCACCAAGCTCCATTCAAGAGGGTTCAAGTTCAAAGCTCAAGATCTAGCACGATTACAAGCTCTAGTTGCATTTATTTTGCAATTAGAGGTTCCAAGGACTTGATCTGCAGCTTTTGGAAGGCGTTCTTGTGATATTTTAAGTTCATCAAGATCTCAGGTTAGTGATTTTTTCACCATCACAGAACTTGAATTTTTGATATGCAAAATGATCTATGATGTGCACTGAACATGCTGATATATTTTATTTGAAGTTTGGACGTGTAATTTGTGAGATATGTGGATTTAAAGTTTTAGATCTAAGCTTGTTTTCGTTCGATTCTCTTTATGTGTTTGTTGTTTGTTAAAATGGACTGGATATTCTTGATCCTTGCGTTTTTCTGGTCAAAATGGTGTACTCATACGCAAATTCTGGAAAAAGTCACGTCACAGCTCAACGGAGAGGGTGGCCGGAGCCCTAGCTCCGACGGTGGCCGGAAAACCAGTCCGGCGAAGGTCTTCATGGAGAAGAAGCAATCTAGACCGTCCATGCATTGATCCTGCGTCCCACAACGCGCCACGTGTCCTTTATTTTCTGTTTTTATTTTATTAATTGCATGCTTTTCATTCATTGAGTTCTATCGTGAGCCTTCCAATCGTAGCCTCTTGTTTTCCTTTAATCTTGATCACACGGTTGGTATGGGGACAACACATTAATGATGGCACATGCAAGGCACATGGCCGGTGCATGGTGTGCTACGTGCTTGTGTGGTGGCGCGTCCATGTGGTTGTGGTGTACCTGGGAGATCTGACCGTTGATCTTACCTACTTTTCCAATGTGTTGACTTTTAATATGCGTTGGATTGAACGTGTGGTGGGGATCATTTCAGATTGTTGACCGAATTACTATGCTCCCTCCTTTGACTTCGCTTGGGCTCCCACTCCCTTGGGCCTATCATTTTCGCACCCCCTCCTTCTGGCCTTTCTCACTTTCCAACTTGTTTTCATTTCTTTTCGCACCCCCTTTGTTGTTTTCATTATTATTTGCTTTGCATTTTATCTTCTAAAATTACTTTTGAGCATCTAAAAATCATGAAAAAAATCATAGAACTTATTTTTAGTTTTATCAAATTTTCACATATTTTATTTTCGCATTTTTATTTAATTTTGGCATCTGTTTTAATTAATTGTTCTATTTCCTTTTCTTATTTGTTTCACTTGCACACACCAAATTGTGAAATTTACTTCTCCTCATCCACAACACATTTTTAATCCATTCTTTTTGCATCTGTTAGGTGACATATTAAATTGCATAAAAACATTTTTGTTTCATTTTTAAAATTTTTCCATATGGCATTTTGGTCCTTTTCTTTTGCATGTTGAAACATTGTTCTTATGTGATCTTTGCCCAATTATTTGAGATACTTAGTTTGTGATTTTTGGTTTGATCTTTTTGTACATGTTACTTGACTGAGTTAGATTCTGTTTGGATATTTTTTGGGATTTTATTAATCCACTTTGCTATTTTTAGTTGAGTGTTGTTTGTGATGCAAGTTTGGTTGAGGTATACTTTGGTACTTGATCTAGTTTGGATGCATTTGCTTGCTTGTGATTGAGTGATGCTTAAGATGTTTTTATGGTATGATCATGTACTGTTTGAACTTACTTGTGGCTTTGGAATCATCTCTTTTCACTCGTTTTTCTATTTGTTCTTGATTTTACAAAGTGTTGTTATTTTGACTTGAGTTTTGTGGATGTCTTACTCACTTTTGGTGCATGCTTTGAATATGTTGCTTGATGACTAATCTTGTATGACTTGAGTTTGGGTTTGATATGACATTGATGTATATGCTACTGCCTCTTGAGTTCTATATTTGATTTTCATGTTACTTGAGCATTTTTGGATGCATTTGGTTTGAACTATGTGATGCATATCATCCCTTTTGCTTTGTAACTTCTTTGGTGCATCGTATTGCATAATGTGAACCTCTTTTGCATATGTGGATTGTTAATGATGATATGATGTGAGTTCTGGTCTTGTTTCATTTTCATCTTGTCCCTTTCATTTCACTTTTGTATGAGATCCATGTGTGTTTAATTGTGCATTTAATTCAAGTGTGCTTGCATCCTTCCATGTTTACCTTTGCATGATTATTTGAAGCGATTTGCATTAATCTTTGAAACATGTTGATTGACTTGAGTTGGACATTTATGATATGATGTACTTGCTGCCCTATCTTGTATCTTATCTTCTCCTTCTCTTTCTCCTTCTTCTCTTTCACTCTTGTCATCCCTCGAGTCTCGAGACTTGTTTAAGTCTTGGACTCTCTCCCGTTAGAAGCTACCTAGCCCAACTTAATTTTTGATTAAGCTTGGAGTAGGATTAGCATTAGGTTAGGTAGTCGTCTCTCCTAAACCTCACTAACCATAGGACATCCGTGCATGATAACATTAGGACTCTTAGTTCCCCTTTAGAGTTTCCTTTGTGTCGTCTCTCTTCTCATCTCAAAACTTCTTCAAGACACGTAATAAAAGTTAACGTGTATTGCGCTTGAGCCTTCTATGTGGGAAGTGGGGATTGAGGGGCTTCCTCTCATTCTTCTAGGATACCTAGTTTACGTCCTGTTGGGGACGATGCGCGAAGTATTCGTTCCTATATTCAAGACTTGGGTTCAATGCAAGTTGCGAAACAACTTAAAAGACACTTCTGTCTAAAAAACACCAAACAAATTCAAATCTTTTTTTTGATCCTTCGGGATTGTTGGGTTTCAAACTTCTTTTTCAGGAAAGAGCTCGTCGCTCAAATAAAAAACACTTACCCACCCGTGGTCGTACCCACGAACTACGTCAGCTCTGATTCCTCTCTCTCGTCCGATTGAGGATACGTAGGCACAAGACAGCGATTGTCTTGGCGAGCAACCTTCCCCCACAGTTCCCGTCCGAACTACGTTGACTCTGACTTTCCCATTGCACTGAGGGAGTACGTAGGCCTAGGACAACGATACCGTCCTATCGAGTCACTTCTTTTTTTCTTTTCTTCTTCGTTTCTCCGTTCTTTCCGTTCTCGTTTCTTCGCCGATCCAGTAGCAGTGGAGCTCCAGATGACGACACCCTCTGATGCAGACAACAAGCGTGGATCCCATCGAGTACGATGGACGTGTTGGGTGCTAACACATTCCCTTCGCGTAACCGACTCCCGTACCCGTTCTCTTGGTCGTGAGACCATGCTCTTCCCTTCCTTCAGGTTTATGCAGTGTTTCCTTTCCCTCTCTCGGGATAAATACACATTGCTGGCGACTCTGTGTTCTTTTGCGCCACTCTCGCGTTTGTACCGTTGGATGCGAATCTTTCGGGAGCGACACTCAGCCCTGGTTATCAATCAGATAAAAGGAGATTGGAACACATACCAATCAGGATTGATTCCTTATAAAGACTATGCAAGAAGGTTGTTACCTTTCTTCAACAGAGTTGAGTTTCATCACATCCCTCATGATGAGAATCACATGGCTGACGCTTTAGCCACCCTCTCTTCTATGATTAGTGTAGGTCAATGGAATGACATACCTGAGATCGACATAATGCGCCTTGAACGGCCCGCCTACATCTTCACGATCGAAGCAGTCATAGACGATAAACCTTGGCATCATGATATCAAATGCTTCCTTAAGAAACAAGAATACCCACCTGGGGCATCCAGGAAAGACAGAAAAACCCTCAGAAGACTGGCTGGAAACTTCTTCCTGAGCGGTGATACACTCTATAAGAAAAATTTTGATATGGTCTTGCTCCGATGCGTCGATAGACCAGAGGCAGACATGCTTATGAAAGAAATTCATGAAGGATCCTTTGGCATTCATGCCAACGGACACACAATGGCGAGAAAAATCTTAAGAGCAGGGTACTATTGGTTGACAATGGAATCCGACTGCTACAAGTACATGAGGAGGTGTCACAAGTGTCAGATATACTCCGACAAAATTCATGTACCTCCATCACATCTCAAAGTTCTTTCTTCCCCATGGCCTTTTTCCATATGGGGAATCGACATGATAGGCATGATTGAGCCCAAGGCTTCAAACGGACATCTGTTCATCCTAGTAGCCATTGACTACTTCACCAAGTGGGTCGAAGCAGCGTCATTCGCTAATGTAACCCGACAAGTGGTGGTCCGATTTATCAAAAACAATATAATCTGCCGTTATGGTGTTCCAAGCGAGATCATTATTGATAATGGATCTAACTTGAACAACAAGATGATGAAAGAATTATGCGCTGAGTTCAAGATCGAACACCATAACTCATCTCCCTACCGACCTAAAATGAACGGGGCGGTAGAAGCGGCTAACAAGAACATCAAGAGGATTGTTCAAAAGATGGTTGTAACCTACAAAGATTGGCACGAGATGCTACCCTTTGCTCTTCACGGTTATCGCACATCAGTCCGCACTTCAACAGGGGCTACCCCTTTCTCTCTAGTGTATGGCATGGAGGCAGTGCTCCCCATAGAAGTAGAGATCCCGTCAATCCGGGTATTGATGGAAGCTAAGCTCACTGAAGCTGAATGGTGTCAAAGCCGACACGACGAGCTGAATCTGATCGAAGAAAAGAGAATCACGACACTATACCACGGTCAGTTGTATCAGCAGAGAATGAAGGAGGCATTCGACAAAAAGGTCCGACCTCGTGTCTTCAGAAAAGGAGACCTCGTGCTCAAGAAGATACAATTGTTTCTCACTGACTCTCGGGGCAAATGGACCCCGAATTATGATGGCCCTTATGTTGTCACGATAGCTTTCTCAGGCGGCGCCTTGAGACTTGCGACCATGGACGTAGAGGAATTTGCCTACCCCACGAATGTTGATGTAGTCAAGAAATACTTCGCCTAAACTAAAAAAAAAAAAAGTCTCGGTGGATTGAAAACCCGAAAGGGCGGTCCAGGAAAAAGTTAGAGACATGAAAAAAAAAATCATCCCGGTGGATTGGAAACATCATAGTACAATCCAGGCAAAAATTAGGGATAATGGCAAGTAACTATGGTCAACAGAGGCGAGTCCCTCAGCAGCAGCAGTTACATCATCCGTCGGAAGACTCCAGTCAAGGTCATCTTCGACGGAAGCTCAGGATGCCCCGAATTCAAAGTTGGTAGAAGGATAATGGTCGTTATGTTTCAACGTAGCCCTTTTCCCTGTAAATTACCATTTTCAAACTTTGTATATACTCTTTGGAATCACGCGTTTGGCTGATCTCCATCTTATCAATAAAATTTGAGCCCTTGTGCTTTTGTTTGCAATTCTTATTTGTTTTAACTTTACAGAACGACGTTGTTAACATGGTTAACGATTTTTGAAATAAAACAAAATGAATTTACTTGTTAAAATTTTTCTGCTTTTAAAATAAAGTCGGCAATTTCTTTTGACTGTTGAACATCAGAAGAATCTCGGTCGCTTCTTCAGAAGTAATCGAACCTCAAAGTGCAGAATCAAAGTACTCCTTCTAGGCCAGTACGCCTGAACAATGGATCAACTGTATGAGATGCGGTTTTCCTATCTGATACGCCACGACAGAGTTCTTACCTCCTAAGCCCGATCAACGGTATTCCCCGCAGGGACTATCTCTCCTAAGCAAGGTGGAATTTCTATCTTGAACCAGCGATATCTCTACACGCCCCACGATGGCCGAGTATCCAGTCATGTTCATCTTTTAGTTTGTGTGTCGCGTCAGTTTTGTCAGCATAAACATACATGCATCACTGCATTATTGATTTGCATTCACATTTTATATTGCATCGCTATCACTCTAGTCGGTCTTGTCCCCTAGTGATAAAAGTTCTCTCAATCGAGTTGTCAGCCCTTTCCTCGTCAGGAAGTGTTACGTCTGAACAATCTCTCTCCTCCAGTTTTATTTCTGGATTGAAGTTGGGTCCTCGACCACTTTGATAACTTGAACCTCTGAAAAGCCAGAGAAAACATTCAACAAACATCACTCTTCGCCATTGAAGATGATATCCTTGCTTTCCCGGATTAAGGAAAATCCACAGAGAAAGCCTCGTAATCAGAGATTCGGCAGCATGCCAGTTTCACTCCGAAAAGACCGCTGATGAAAAGGTCATCGGCACCTCAAAATTGGACCCCATCAAATGGCATATCCCCAGGAAAATTCGGCGAGAAGTTTGAGGGAAAACCGCTACTAATAGCGTTCCTTGTCAAGAAAGTTTATTGACAAAAGAAACTGAGACCAGTTCCTTGGTAGGAAACCAGGATCGAGGGGAAGTTTATATCAGAAACCGAGACCAGATCCTTAGTAGGAAACCAGGATCGAGGGGAAGTTTTCAAAAGAAACTTAGACCAGTTCCTTGGTAGGAAACCAGGATCGAGGGGAAGTTTAAATCAGAAACTAAGACCAGTTCCTTGGTAGGAAATCAGGATCGAGGGGAAGTTTAAATCGAAAACTAAGACCAGTTCCTTGGCAGGAAACCAGGATCGAGGGGAAGTTTACCTTTTCTAAGCATCATTGCTTAGCAAAAGAAGATGAATGCATAAGCTACCATTCATAAACCACCATCAAAATTTCGGGTATTCCGATATTTAATCCTCTTGCACCTCGAATGCCCGAACACTTTCGTCATTCACGCCTTCGTGTCCAAGAAGATTAAATAGGGGCAGCTGTCATACCCAAAATTTTGACCACTAAGATTTCCCATCATTGTACAAATCATCATCACAATATGGAGGAACCATCATACCTTGCCAGTCTCCCCAAAGATGGGTGAGCACCCACTACAATCAAAATTAGGGTTTCAAGCCCTCTCAGAGTGCTTAGATAAAGGACCAATCAAGGAATGACATGATCTTCAACTTGTCTAACCTCTCAAACATCCACAATGGAGCAAAAGGACTCCCACTTCAAGGATTAAGCACAAGGTTGCTCCCTTCTAGGTGGATCAAGTCTCAAGATCGCCGGTATCACCAAATTAGGGTTTTGGTCGACCAGGGCCTCCAGATGAAAAATTTCATCTGGACACAAGCCAAAGATCCAAAACATAACCTAAAGTACTCCATGGAACCTCATGGACCCATTCATCAAGTCAATTTTGCCTCAGGGGATGCATTCATAAAAAATCAGGAATTAGGGTTTCTTGACCTAATTCACCCCTAAGTTGACTTTTGAGACAAATCATGAACCAAGACCTCAAGAGAGGGTTTGAGGGTCTCTAATGAACTATATTGATCCATTTGGAACAATGGATTAATCCAAGAAGCTTGAGCAATAAGTCTCAATTTCATCTGCACCACAAGTAGGGTTTTAAGGAAAAAGTCAACTGTAACTTTGACTTTTGACCAGGACATGCTCCCAATCCCTATGACATGCACCAATATACCCTAGGACACCCATGGAACATGTCCATCAAGGTTGATTTAGGTCAAGGACATGATTTCCTGAGAAATTGCACAGTTTGGAATTCGTCTGATAAAAAGTCAACTGTGCACAAAAGTCAACTTTGACTTTTTGAGATTTTTCACCAAAATGGATTTTTAACCCTAAAATGATGTTAATGTATGATTTGAATCATCATTCATCAAGAAAAATCAAGAAAAGTGGGATAACTTGTAAAAGGGGTAACCATAAAAACTTAGAAAATTTTCTAAGTTAAAAATAAAGTGACAAGGGTACCAACTTTGGAGGATCATAACTCCTAAACCACAAGGCCATTTTTTTCTCATCCAAAGATGGATTTGTAGCCCTCATTACCCTCTACAAAAACTTCAACTAGACCTAAGTACAATTCATTAAGGATTTTGAGTTATGAAGTGATCAAAATGGCTGAAAAATGAAAATGTCACTTTTTCCAACACTTAGTGAAATTTTCACTAAGTCAGAATCTGCCTTCACTTTTTGCCAAATGTAGGGGGATTTTTCACTTGGATTCAAAAGAGATCAAAACCAAACATGTTCAAACAGTTGTTGTATCATGTAAGGGCTTTCCAAAATGGCCAAGAACATTGCCCAATTCCATTTGAGTCATGAGATATGACATTGGAAAGTTGCCTTGCTGAAATCTGTCAAAGGCAAGGCAGAATTTGCAATTTTGCTCGATTTGCCAAAATCAGCCAAATTCAAATGCTCCTATCCACTTGGACACCTCAGAGGATTGAATCTAAAGGGGACAATCACTGAACCAAGCCTCCAAAGTCCATGGAACAAGAAATAGCATGTTGAACCTAGAATGGCCAAAATAGGGACAAGACTCCAAATTTGGATTGAAGCATTCAATGGAAGCATCAAGGTGGCATGGACTGAGTCATTCTCATCTGAAATCAGTCAAGACTTATCCAAGACCAAGGGAACCAAAGCTCTGTGCCCTAACCTCTAGTCAATGGCTAGAGGAGACTTGGATTTTCATTTGCCAACATTAGCCAAACCTACTTAGCAGTTGCCATTCACTATTCCTTGCAAAACAAACTTGCTCTACTATAAATAGAGCTCAATTGTGATCAGTTTGAGTACACCAAAGCCATCTAACAGATGCTTTCCTCAAAATCTCTTTCTCTTGGCAAAAATGCCTTTCTTAGCAAGGTAGCTATCGGGTTTTGAGTTTGAGAGCTTTTCCAATCAAACCAATCACTCACACACCTCACATACATCATATAAAAGTGATCCAAACACTCACATAACATTTGGAACACAGATTTCACAAAATCACCGGCCAATTGCTCAAGTTCATGACAGTTTTGCAGTTGAGGTACCATCTTCAACTCCAAACCATTTCAATCCATTCCAAGCACTCAGACACATCACTTGGTACATAGGGAAGCTATCCACATCATTGGAACCTAGCTGTAACACCTCCAACACAAATCACGATCACCAGCTGCAAGTTGTAAGTGTGAGCTCTTTTAACTCTATGATCCATGCAATTTTTGCTGCACAATAATTTGGCCATATGTTCATAATCATGCATGGAATGTTTTCCCTCAATTAATTGCATTGTTTGAATCGTGTATCAAAAATCCTAGCCTTCATGCAGAAATTAGGGTTCTTGAGGATTTTTCATGATTTCTTGTTATATGTTTAATTTAAATGAAATTAATGGACATAGACATGATCATGAGGTTAAGACGAGCATAATGATATGTGGATTGCATGTTATAATCAAGTATTCAGGGAGATTGGATAGAAAATGCAAATCTGAGAATCTCAGAACACGCGCGTGTTCTTCAGCTTGTTCTTGGCGCCATTTTTAGAAATTTGAATATTTGAATTTTGTGATTTTATTTAATTGATTCAAAAATTAATTTCTCTCTGAGTTTTAATGATTTTGAGTTGATTCCTTTTTTAATAATTCACAAAAATGTTAAAATATTTTATTTTCCCAAAAAATCCCAAAAATATTATTTATTTCATATAATTGATATTTTTGCAAAGAATTAATATTTTAATTGTTTTTGACATTTTAAATATTTTTTCCACATTGATTTTGCAACTTTTAATGCTTTCTAATTATTTTGTAGGTCAATAATTAATTTTTGAAGCATTAATCCAAGATCACAATTTGTTTTTTCATATGTTAAACAATTTTGATCATTTTAATTGAATTTTTATTCAATTAAATACATTTTTGAAAACAAATTAGGGTTTTTGGATTAATTCAACCCTCATAAGTCATTTTCAAAACTTTTGGGCCTCTATTAGAGTGTAAGACCCAACCCCTTGTACATAAAACATTTTGGGCCTCATTCGTTTTATAAGTCCCTCTGTACATTTTCAAATAAACGGCACGATCATCGCCTATTGAAAAATAACCTTGGGCCTCTCCTCGAGCTATAAGACCCATTCAAAACTTTTGGGCCTCTATTAGAGTGTAAGACCCAACCCCCTTGTACAGAAAACTTTTTGGGCCTCACTTATTGTATAAGTCTCTCTGCGTTAAAAGAAAACCTCGGCGCGATCGCCATTTTTAACGAAAAATCAATTGAGCCTACCCTCGTGTTATAAGCCCCACTCTTTTTCTTTAAAATTTTTTGGGCCTCTTGAGAGAGTGTAAGACCCATCCCTTTGTACAGAAAACTATTTTGGCCTCAGTCACTTGTATAAGTCCCTCTGTACAAATTCAAACAGTGCGCTCACTGATAAAACCCTGGGCCTCTCCTTGAGCTGTAAGCCCCAAATCTTTCTTTTTCAAAGCACTTTCTCCTTTGATTTTGAATATATTATTGTTTTCAATCTGTCTTTGTTGAACAACCAACCAAACAGCATGTAAGCTCTACAACCGAGTAAGTGCTTATACACTTTCATTTACCTCTTTCATATACATATAACTGTATTGTGGGGCTGTTTCACTGTAAGTCTTCTTTCATAAACTCATATCAACTGTGTAATAATAGTATAGATATTTAGAGTTTCCCCGGCAACTACGTCTAGAACTAAGTGACGCCGTTTCGTTTATTCGTAGAAATAGACAACTAGATCCCCAATAGGATCACCAGATACAGTCTTCTCTTCAGGTGTCCTCATTAGAAATCGTCAAGAAACTCTACTCCCCAAGATGAATGTATTCTCCGTGAATGGCATTTTTGAGTTTCTTCCAAATTCTCGAACTTTCCTGACTTTGATCTATTCTCGGTGAATAGCATTGCCTTGAATTTCTCGGGGTTTGGGGACCCACGGGCTTCTTAAAAGCATCGGCCTCCTCTTGGGCATCGTACAAGGACCCACAGGCTTCCTAAAAGCAACCTAGCCTCCTCTTGGGCTTAGTACAAGGACCCTACGGCTTCTTAGAAGTATTCACAGCCTCCTCTTAGGCTTCGTATAATGATC
Source organism: Lathyrus tuberosus (assembly GCA_022829125.1). Classification (NCBI taxonomy): domain Eukaryota; kingdom Viridiplantae; phylum Streptophyta; class Magnoliopsida; order Fabales; family Fabaceae; genus Lathyrus; species Lathyrus tuberosus. The sequence continues at coordinate 15,355,723 of JALAZF010000003.1, forward strand.
TCTTCCTCCGGGAATGATAGCCTTCTCTTGGGCTTAGTACAAGGACCCGTCGGCTTCTTAAAAGCTTCCAGCCTCCTCTTAGGTTTCGTACAAATTGTCCCGACGACCTCCTAGAGGTATAGGAACAGAACTTAGTCATCTTCATAAAACAGTCCTTTCATAGAGTCTACTACTGTTTCTCAAAGCTTGGTACAAAAGATGAAACTCTAGACTTGGACAGTCTAACTTCCTTGAGTCTCAAAGACATTCTCAAGTGACCCCTTCGTTAAATAGGAAGGAAACCCGCAGACTCAGACAGTCTCAATACCCTTTGGATTTCCCGTTTCCTAAAAAAAAGAAATAACTCGGATCCTCAAATCAAATCCCTGAGTACAGTGTTGCTCATATAAGAACTGATTTTCTCTTCAAAATCAGTATACTGGACCTGTCACTTAACTGAACAGTCACCATAGCCTCCTCTTAGGCTTTGTATAATGATCCTTCTTCAATGAAGTTAGCCTCCTCTTGGGCTTTGTACAATGATCCTCCCCAGCGGAGTCAAACAACGTTTAGCCTCTCTCTCGGGCTTTGTACGAGACACATAAGAGACTCCTTCGTTGAGTCAATCACCCATTTCGCCTCCATCTCGGGCTTTATACGAGATACAAAAAGGTTCTTATTGAGCCAAACAAATTTTAGCCTCCATCTCGGCCTTTGTACGAGATACAAAAACTCTCTTGTTGAGTCAAATAGCCTCCATCTCGGGCTTTATACGAGATACCAAAAGATTCCATCGTCGAGTCAAAACCTTTTAGCCTCTCTCTCGGGCTGTGTATGAGACACACATTAGCCTCCTCTTAGGCTTTGTATTAGAAAACCACATGGTTGATCCAATCAACCTTTTAGCATCAAAGTTGTGCCTCGTTCACAGTACACAAACATCAACAACTCCTTCCCCTTCATCTAATCGCTGTAAGCGGCAAGCCTCTGGATCATCTACATCCATGCCACTGTCCCTCTTTTAGCATGAGAAATTCCTAAGGAAAGATAGCATTGCTCTACACTGAGTTAAAGTCTTCTCCTTCAGGTTAAAACCTCCTTTAAAGGAAATTATGGCATTGTCGGATTCACAAATCCCGGTTAAAGTAATTCTCCTTTATAAACAGTTGTGACATACAACCCCCTCTTTAGAGATGACAAATTCTCTCTAAAGTCGAGGTCCTTCTGCTTCACGTCTTGGGCTTTGAACAAGACACAAATAGACTTTTCAGCTTCACATCTTGGGCTTTGAACAAGATACAAAACACTTTTCGCTTCACGTCTTGGGCTTTGAACAAGACACAAAAACAACCATTTCCTCCCATAGAATAGGAGGAACTACGAACGCTCTGATTTCCCTGTTTCGGTAAACGGGAATACGTTGGCATAAGATTGAAAGAAAAATCTTAGCGAGCACACTAAACAAAAAAAACAAAATCCCATATCTCCATCAATCAAAAGCAGTAATTCAAAAACATCAGTCCTAACATCCTAATCCCTGTTCCCCGCCAAAAACCTTCTGTCTAGGTAAAAAGAAAGAAAACCGTATTGGCGAAAATACAAATAACCAGTACAAAGGCCCCCCCACATTGATAGCATCCGTAACCTAACAGACCGCTGTTTAAACTCAGTATGCAAAGCAGGGTTAATTGGAGACATCTATTTCCCTTCCTTCATCCGCTTTAATAGGATAAAAAATGAATCGACCGGTAGTTTAAGCTCAACCGTAGAGAGCGACCAGCGCTTAAGAACCGCGTCCAAAATCGCTCGCTACAGAAAAATGGCGCCCACCGTGGGGCCGTCTTTCTTTTTCCTTCTTCCTTTTCATCTCTTGTGTGAATACCACAGATTGGGGCTTCCGCCGAGGAACCCATTTTCTGTCAGGAACTTGAGATTCATAGCTTTAAAGGTCTAGGATGTTTAGGACAAATATATATACTGCTTTTCCTAATTGCTATACATGTTTATTTTTCTGCTAATGGAAATGCGGGTGATGCCGTATGTGGAAAGATTGAGTATACACTTAAGATAAGTGATGGCGACGAGGTCGACCATCAACCTCAGTAGAGGCTGACCAACGCAACCCATTCTCTCACCTAGACAATGGGCCGGTTGTTAAGTCTGAGAAGCTGAGGTGCCAAACCCTTTCGTAGTGCGGAAACTATCGGAAATAGTTGTTACACGATACTACCCTCATTTGAGGCTGGTGATCTATTCTTGGTGAATGGCACTTACTCTAAGATTACTCTACAACTCGCTGGCGATCCGCTTGTTGTTTTGCTTTCCTGGGAGGAGCTGATGATAATGAATACAGGTACAAAAATCACCCTAGTATAAACCTTTAGGGATGGGTAGAGCCTTGGCTTCATGACAACGACCCTTTGACCCCATGTTTTTTCTATGTTTTTGTGCGCTGCATTCATGCATTCATCTAAAAAAAAACATTAAAACATTAAAAAAACTTCTCTTCTAGTCTCTCTGTTTTTCAAATTAAACTAAGACTGTGATTGCAAATATCAGAGAAGAGGATTACGCTAATGGATTTCGGTAGAAGGAGAACTCATGCGTACACCTTCAAGGTTCCAAAGCTAGAGGATTTGAGAAGGTTAGCAAGGATGATCACTAACCCTGAGGCTTTCAGAGCCAAGTACGGAGGTTTCCTACCACTGTTAAGAGTCCATGTGATTGAGGGAATCATGGATGCGCTCATTCAATTCTACGATCCAGTTTATCACTGTTTCACATTCTCGGATTACCAGCTAGCACCAACGCTGGAGGAGTATTCTCATCTGACTGATCTACATATCATTGATCGAGCTCCATTTTCTGAACTGGAAGAAATTCCAAAGAATCAGACCATTGCAAGAGTAATTCATTTGGACGAGTCTGAGGTCAGGACTCACATGACTACCAAGGGTGGCATACAAGGTTTGCCAGCCCAGTTCTTGACAAAGAAGGCCCTGTATTTTGCCAGTATAGGAAACGTGACTGCTTTTGAAAGCATATTTGTCTTGCTCACCTACGGGTTATTTTTGTTTCCCAACATCAATAACTTCGTCGATATCAACTCCATTAAGGTTTTTCTCATTGGAAACCCTGTACCGACTTTGCTCGCAGATGCGTATCATTCTGTACATTTGGGAAATTTGTACAGCGGAGGGGAGATCACATGTTGTGTACCTCTACTTTAAAAATGGTTTATCTCTCACTTGTGGTCCAACAGACTTCGAGTTTGTCCCAGATGATGAGACATTCTGCCCATTGTACCTGCATCCAGTCAACGGTTTCTGTTGAGATAAGGAGGTGCCAGGAGAAAGGCTCCCATACCTTGGCACGTCTTCAGTAGACCCCACAGGCCGGGGGAGCGAATTCAGTGATAATAACTGAGTTCAAAGCATTGAAAAGAATTTCGGCTTATGTGGCAGAAACCAAGCTACAAGCGGATTTGGAAGCTGCCAATGAATATATGGTTGTCGAAGCCAATTCAGGATTCTACCAAGAAGGTCCTGGTAAGGACTTCGACCCAGAACCACTTGATCAGGTTCGGGATGAAGAACAGAGGCTCGATGCTATTTATGACGATGAGCCTTTGGGTTTTGAGAAAGATCTGTTGGCAAACAATGTTCGAATGCTAGCGCAAGATCCTCTTGAAGAAATCGACCTGGGAGAGGGGGAAGTGAAAAGACCTACTTACATCAGTGCCAACATTACTCCACAACTCAGAGTCGAAGTAATCCAGTTGTTGAAAGAATTTAGGGACTGTTTCGCGTGGGATTACGACGAGATACCGGGTCTAAGCAGGGAGTTGGTCGAACTGAAGCTACCAATTAAGTCTGGGAAAATTCCAGTCAAACAGAATCCAAGATAGTTTGCACCAGCAATTCTCTTAAAGATAAAAGAGAAAGTCGAAAGACTGCTTTGATGCAAGTTCATCCACACTGCCGGATATGTCGAATGGTTAGCTAACATTGTACCTGTTATAAAAAAGAATGGGACTTTGAGGGTTTGCATAGACTTCAGAGATCTAAATGTTGCGACCCCAAAGGATGAATACCCAATGCCTGTGGCGGAAATTCTAGTCGATTCTGCCGCTGGCCACGAATACCTAATGTTGCGGTGAGAATAGGATAACGAGCTATTATATTAACTTGCATCACAGTTCTTAAAATGTTCACCACCGTCTTTGATTTATCCAAAGGAAAGGTTCAAGGACGAGAAAAACCTAGAGATCTAAGGTTCGGGGGTTGGTTACGCCTAGAGAAGGTATTAGCATCCTAAAGGTTTATAGTACTCTACAGGAACCTCTTGTTAGTATCTTATGTTATCTATTACTCGCTTGCTAAGGGTGCTATGCTAAAGACTTAAAACCCTAGGGGTTAGTATCTAAGTATACTCGACAAGACATCGCACCTTGTGCCTACGTATCCCAAAAGGAACAGAATCAGAGTATGCGTAGTTCTGAAAAGAGGAACTTCTTGACAGTCAAGGTTCCAAGGGGGAGGTAAAGTCTAAGACAAGACCTTAGATAGAGTGCGACGACTCTAAAGTTGTAGGTTGGTTGTAAAAGGGGTAGGCTTGTAAATGTTCGCGGCGGAGCATTTACTTGGAGTGCGGCGACTCCGATCCTAAGGCTAAGATTCTAAGTGTCTACGGCGAGACGTGGAGTACGGCGACTCCGAATCCTAAGGCCAAGGTTAAGGGAAGGTTCTAAATGTTAGTCCTATGACATAGCAGTCAAAATAGGTGTACCTTTCCTTTGGAATTAAGGGGACGATTAACTTAAGAGATTTATTTGTGCGTTCTAGCAAAGGGTGAGCTAGTATTGTGTATAGTGACCAAAGGTTGAATGCGATGCCTAAAGGCAATCGACTTATATGGGTAGGAAATGGGCTCGACGTTGGATCGAGGATTTTTATTGTTTTGAAAGGTTTGAAGCACAAAAACATGAACATACATCAAGTACCAATGTAAACACACAAATGCATAAGCAAGATAACATGATAACAATCATAAGTAAGATGCTAAAAAAACACAAAAACAATTCATCCAGGCGCAAGGGATCTAAAATGGGGTGATTCAAAAGGAGTTGATTAATTTAAAAGGGAAATTAGAGGGGTTTATTAATTTTTAAGGTTTATTATTGTGAGAAATTGTGTTAAGGATTATTTTAAAAAGGTTTTAATTATGAAAGATTTTAGTTTTAATCTCTTAGTAAAAGAATTAATTATTTTTTAAGAAAAGTTTACTAATTAAAAAAAGGTTTTAGAATTGATTTTTTATATATACTTAAAAGTTTCTACGCACTTATGCTTTTTTAAGATTAGTTATAAAAACAAGTTTAATTATTTAGAAATGATTAAAAGTTAGATTAATTAAAAAAAGGGTTTGAGGTTTATTTTTATAAAATCAGTTTTTTATTATTATTAAGGAAAGGATTCTAAAATTTATTTTAATTATGAAAAAAAAAACATTAACGATTTTTTTAAAAAAAGGGATTATTTAGTTAAAAGGGATTAAAAACAGATTTTAATAATTAAACGGATGGAGTGGGTGTTGGCCAGGGAAAGAGGGTCCACGATGGACCCTCAGATTTCCACCATATGACGTAAATGCGTCAAGATCAAAGTGATATATGTGAGGGTGTATTGTGGTCGTGTTGTGGAGTGCGTGCATAAGGTTACAACAACAATAAACAAACATAAACGAAAGAGAAAGACTTCATCCCTCTCTCTCCGTCTTCTCCCACTCTCGTATCTCTAAAAGGAAAAGAAATAGGGTTGGTGAAACCCTACCGGCGCCGCTGCTCACCCTCCCACAAATCCTCTCAATCTCTCTCGATTCTCTCTAATTCGAACATCAACAATCACAAACCCTAGCCCCGACAAACCCAATACCCCATCATTCTCAATATCAATTGATTACAAATTACAATAATTCAAAAGTAAAGGAGAAAAAGTGGGGAATGCTGTCGACGAATGAAGATGAAGAAACGCCATCGGGACTCACGATCTCTGCCAAAAAGATGAGTTTCTTTCTTTCTGCTTTTTGATTTTCGCTTGTTGTTGTTGTCTTTATGCCTGCCGTGTGTGTTGATTCGCTACGACTGCTGCCGAATTCGTCTGTTCCTGCGCGTCTGTGTTGATGCCGCGACTGCTGCCGAGTTCGTCTGTTCTTGTGTGTATGTGTTGCTGCTGTGTGTATGTGAGACTCCTGAATTTTCTCACTGTTGTTTCCTGCTATAATATGATGATTTGGTCGTGAGAATGAGAATGGAAACTCAATAGCATGTGCGTGAGTTTTTTTGGTTCTTTGTGAATGATATGTGATGTGTGATTTAAAGTTTTGATATGAAGTGAGTGACTTGGTTGGGGATTTGATGATTTGGTTTTGGTGCTTTGTCTGGTAATGGTTTTGGATTTGTTGAAGGGATTTTTGGTCGTCGTTGTGAATTCTGATGTTAAGCGTTTGGTGGTTATGATTTGAATTTTTGATGATGGCTGCCCCCTTTGAATCGTGAACTGGTGTCCTTTTATAAGCTCAAAATGATTCTTCAATTCCACTTAAAACTTTGTTAAATACTGCTTTGGAAACAAAAGTTAACAGTTGATGACGGTTTCCATTTTCAGATGAACATGCTTGGATTGTTTTGGAATGTTTTTGAAGATGTTTGAACATGTTTTGGGAATAATTGAAAGAATGCTTTGATGATGTTTGGTGGCGGTTTTGGAAAGAAATTTGAATGTGTTTCGATTATGATGATTCCGAAAAGTTTGAATATTGATCCTTCCTTTTCATCCCTTTCATAATTATGATCTTCCTTGATTACGTAAAAAAATTCCATTTTTATCTTAACCAAGATTTCAATTTGGCTTTCAGGCATTTAATGTTTTCCCCTTATGCCGTCTGAAATGGGCCAGCTTCAATAAAGTATTTTCTCTCTTATCCCAGTGATGTGGCATAACTCCCAGGAATGGTTCTTTGAATTCCCTGCATATGAATGTCAAAAGACGGTAGCAAATAGTAGTAGGTCACAAGACCTTCCATCAAAGTGGTATTATAGCCACCAACTTAAAGAAATCAACACGCATGAACAAGGAAGGAGACTTGTTTTCCATTGCTTTGGCATTTATTATCTCATATGTATCTTTGAAATTGTTCTCTTGAATGAATTTAAGTTTGATGCTTTAGGCTTGAATTTTGTAAGAAACGATGCGTATTATTTTAACTTCCCATTATGAGCTTGATTTATAAGTGTCCTTTGAATACTCCTTTTGGAAATTGACTCTTGAATCCTTGGAGTTAACTTGTAATACTTTGAATCAATTATGGCAAATATTCTTGTAAATAATCCTTGAGTAAACTTAAGCTTCACTTGTAACGTGAACTTCAGAAGAACTTGGCCCGTTTTGGAAAATTAAACATAATTGAACTCACTTGAATACTTTGGATTTCTAGTCGTGGTTCAAAAGTTTTGCTTTAACGTGAATTTGAAGTTATTCTTGATAATATCCTTTGTTTTATACACCAAATCAGATCTTGCATTCAAACTCTTAAACCTTGAACTTGTGACAACTTGTAACCTTTATGATAAATATAAACCTTGGAAAGTTTAGAAATTCAATATAAATTGAATTTAATGAATCTTATATGTTTTGAAACTTCAAACTAAAACTTAAACCTTGAACAAACTCTCTTGATCATGAAGAAATAAATTGCTTGTATTCACTTCAAGATAACTATATGCACCCCTCGATATTTAGAACATAAAAATGAAAAACCAAATGTGTACATGGTAACTTGATTAATCCTTGCCATGCGACATGAACTTGTATTTGATACCTAGATCTTGAATTTGGGAAAACCAACTTGGAATATGAGTTTTGTAACCAAGTCTTGAGAATTTGTGAGAGTTTCAAATCCCTACCGATGATCAAAGTAATTTGAACCTTTCAGAATCCCATTGATCTTCAAACTTGCTTGAAGAATACTTGACAGCTTATAAATATTCTTCTTGAAACCCAGGATATGATCTTCAAACTTGAATTGAATGAGAATGAAACAAAAGAATGATGTAATGGCTTTCAAACTTGATCTTGTAAACTTGTGACAATAAATGGACTTGAATTTGCATTTGGAAATCAAACTTCTACTTCTTCCAAATTGAACTTTCCTTGATAAACCAAAACTTAAGAACATAGAGCAAGCACATTTCTTGAATCTGGGGAGTTTACAGAGGGGGGGAAGATGCCATCTTGCAGCATGACTGCCGTCAAACCAGTGACCAGTCTTTAGGGACCAATCATCATATCCATTGGGTATAAGGACTTAATATTCTATAGGGGGAAGGCTTATGAGAAATGTGAAGGAAGAAAGGCTTTGGTAGTGGTTTAGGGATCAGGGGCTAAGGCACAATCCAACACAATTGCAAGGACCAGATAACCTCCACAGGCACACACACAACACAATCTTCAAGACCTTGAATCTTCTGCATCAGTACCTGCGTTCACAAATGAAACAAACAGACAAAAACTAGGTAAAGAGGTTAGTTATACACGAATGATTGACCTAACATGTCATACAGACGAATCAGTGAATCTAAGGGAAAAATTTGGGGTACAACAGTTGCCCCTATTTAAATATCTTCATCGGATGACATGAACGATGAAAATCTTCATTAGGTCACAGTGAAAGATATTTAAATACAGATAACCGAAAATTTTGCCCTTAGATGCAATGACATGCAATGCTATGGATAAAAGCTAACCTACAAATGCTGACATGCCATGAACTCTAGCATGATACGAATGATGGGATGATAAATGCAAAAATGCAGACGAAACGAAAGCAAAAACGGAGCGGTTGACGAAAACCACGAGTAACAAACTCACGGGGGACGACCAGACGCACTGGGAAAAGAAAACAACATTGGGGACTCTGAAGGCGACAACTCAGTAGGTTCAAGCGTGACCAGTTGATATCTAAGATACAAAAGATAAGGCAGGATCCACACGGCGGTAGGATCATGCAAACAAAAATGATGAAGTTTTCAATAAGAAATAACATCCAACGCCTGGAAATTCCTTAAAATGAAGAGATCAAACGGGATCTTCGGGAACCATCAAGAAAAAGAACAGGGTTATTAAAACTCTCCTGTATGCCACGTAAATGGACTTCGCGGGGTAAACGCCATGTGACTTATCGTTGCACGGGACTTACACACCACCAATAACAGATATGGAGCACGGTGACTCGAAACAAAACAAAATATAACATAGAGCACGGCGACTCGAAACAAAAAAATCATGGAGCACGGCGACTCGAAACAAAAAAAAAACATGGAGCACGGCGACTCGAAACAAAAAATAACAAGAGCACGGCGACTCGAAACAAAAAACATGGAGCACGGCGACTCGAAACAAAAAATAACAAAGAGCACGGCGACTCGAAACAAAAAACATGGAGCACGGCGACTCGAAACAAAAAAAAACATGGAGCACGGCGACTCGAAACAAAAAATAACAAAGAGCACGGCGACTCGAAACAAAAAACATGGAGCACGGCGACTCGAAACAAAATATGTACCACAGCGAGGCAAAATAAAAAAAATAGAGCACAGCGACTCAAAATGTACAAAGTGTAGGTGCACGCTTAAACTTTGCTAGGCGCCCTAAAGGCAAGAAGTAAATTCCCAGGGACCAAAATTCGATCTAGGATCAAGCTAGAAAGAAACGGTCAAACAAGACCTGCTATTGAGAAATGAACTCAAACGGTGATTTTATCTTATCCAAGCACGGAAAAAGATAATTGAAATAACCATCATCCACGAGGGTTGAACTCTGTGGGGAAACTTAGCAAGAGATAACACTTTCTGCCTAAGGCTGACGACTCTATTTGGAGAGATCGGACAAACCCAAACTAAGGAACAAACACAACCAAAGATAAAGCATAAAAAACAAACGGAGAGCAAACACGCACGGAGGCGAATGCATATGATATCATGCCATGCTCATGCTCATGCTGACGAAACAGAAAAAGAAAACAGAAGGAAGAAACAAAACGATGAGGAAGCCCGTCCATCCTCTGCACGAGAGATACATCTGCCAATCTTGTATAGAAATCAAACGGTGGAACCCAATAGTTGAACTTCAAAGTCCAAACTTCTCTGGGGAAATAGCAATCCACTTGGGGATATAATATCATGACTTTACTTAGGGATCGTCAAGCTGAATATGATACTTCTGGATGAGAAAGATCCACTGGGAAAGGATCAAATTCATGTTCGTAGAGACTTTGATGGGCACAAAATAAATATTCTCTATAACTGAGATAATCTGAAGTGAGAATGTAGTAGTAAATGCCATAGACGAAGCATCACGGGGATAAAATAAATATCCACCGCTTCGTTGGGGAAGCTCGAACCCATATTGTAGTTGTAGACGTCAGAGTGGACTTCAGTGGGGAATGAAATAAACATCCATGGTTGAGAGAAATTGAAATCTTGAGAAAACACCGAGGTGTGAAATAAACACTCGCTTTATCGGGGAAGGTTGAGACCAAGGAGATTCATTGGGGATCCTTAGGTCAACCAGATGCTAGAATTCTTGTACTGATCCTGTAATAACTGCTCGAGGTAAAGATTCACTGGGGAATCATCATGACTTTCTGGAGTCGAAACTTGCTAGGGAAATATTATACCATTCGAGACATGAACTCTTCGGGAAATTTGGTGAAGAATGCTATGAAGTTAGTGAAGTTTTGACTTGTATGGTAGTCGCAATTTTCAAGTAACAGCTGTTGAGAAAGAAGTCTTCAATTCTCATTTGTCCTGGATTGTATGATTCTGAAAAAGGAGTCATCTCTAAAGGATTTTACAAAAGATCCGGCATTCAAAAATAATCCAGCGTCTTCCAACTCTTGAGAGATTTGTAGAATCTCGACATAACTGGCTCAGATTGACGGTATTCTGTACACTGAGTCTTCAAAAATTGCCCCTTAGGTAAGCCAGTTTGTGAAGATTACAAACCGAAGGACATCTTACCCCAATTTAACCGAGTCTTCAAGTAATGTGCCCCAAACTGGTTATCCTTAACAAATAAAGTAATCATCTTCAACAAAGTTCCAATCAGTAATTGAATATCTTGTAGTTGTTTGCATACAGACTTCTATGACATCAAGCAAAATTTACATGCAGAAGGAGTAAATTCTGAAACTGCTAGTACAACTCCATGTTTGTTTTGAAGTTTATTGAAAAAGCATATCGCAAACTTGTGACCGAATCACTAGTTAGGATATGATATTATTTTCCTTTTTTATAAAGCCAATGCGAACTTTGAGTATAGCTCATAGGAGTCAGGAAACATTATCTCATCGAGTATGCTTTTGAACTGAACCCTGATTCAATAAGGTCTTTCGTAGGTTGTAAGTAGTGATTTGGTTTAAGAAGCAAAAAGGTATAAAGGTCAAAGTTTGTTTGTACCCATCCCTTTTCTGTGAGGTTATTTTGAAAGTTTGAGGGTCAAAATTGATTTGTACCCACTCATATTTTGATAGTTTAGAAACCCGGTCGCTTTGATTGAGAGTTACCCTGCCCCAGGTTAAAAATGAGGATTTGATTTCGAGGCTCGAAAGAGTTAACGAGATGTTATCTCCGGTGTTGAAACAATGCTTTATATCCTTAGCAGGGTTTTCGTTCAAAAGCATACGACAGGAGATGTTATGTTTTATTTCATCATCCTCCATTTAGTATTGGCATTATAAAACAGTAAACATTTTTAAAAATGAGCGAAGCGAATGGATTTCTTCGAAACAAACATTAAATTGTATTAACGTTTAAAATAACAAGTTCTTACATGTAAACATGTTTTAATAATCAAGGAAAGCGATAAATGCAAATAACTAAACAGCTTGCTGCTCTTGGGAATGATTTCCTCTTATTTGCCACTTGAGCTAACCATCTTCAAAATTGACTTTCGAGATCGGTCTGAGGATCATTTTCATATCCACTCTCAGTGAGTTCTTCCATAATCGGGACTGATGAACCCTCGTGATTGAGTGAAGAAGTATTGATTTAAATGCCATGAGGCGTGAATGAGATCATTTTGGAGTCTAGCAGAGTCTGAACCTTACTCGGGAGTACCTTACAGTCGTCAGTTGAATGCCCCGGTGCCCCAGCATGGTAGTCACATCGAGTGTTAACGTCAAAACCTGGTGGATAAGGAAATGCCTCTGCTTCTTCAGCCTGTGTCTAGCATGTTGACGCAGCTGTCGGCGGTATGACTGTCCATACCGAGGAGGTATTCGATTTGGAGAAGAATATTGCGCCTGAAGAGATAATGGTGTCTGACACTGAGATCCAAAAGAATGTTGACTCTGAACACTTGAGTTGTGAGACTGATATATTGGATACTCCTCAATGGAATTATTTTCTTTCTCATGTTCTTCCTGAGAACTGACAATTGATTCACTCTCAATGCCTCGGATATTTGAGGTACCTCAGATTTTTCCTTTCTTAAGACCAATCTCGATGCGCTTTCTGGCTATTACTACATCAGAGAAATTTGTTGTCACAATGCTGAATAGATTATCTCGGTATAGGCCGTGCAAAGTATCCACGAACCGGTCAACCAATTCTTTGTCCAAGAGCGGCGGTTGCACGCGAGAAGCTATTTCTCTCCACCTCTGAGCATACCTTTTGAAGGATTCATCGTCTTTTTGAGATAGGTCTAACAAATGCAGGCGACTAGGAGCCAAATCAAGATTGTAGTTATACTGCATCACAAAAGCATTAGAAAGGTCTAACCATGATTGGATGTTGCTACTTTCTAGCTGCATATACCAATTTACTGATGCCCCACTCAGGATGTCTTGAAAACAGTGGATCATAAGTTGTTCATTACGGACATATGGTGTCATTTTTCTGCAAAACATCACCAGGTGCTGCTTTGGACAGCTGTCCCCTTTGTACTTCTCAAATTTTGGTGTCCTGAACTTTGGAGGCATTACAAGGTCGGGTAACAAACACGTATTCAAGGCAATCAGATCAACAATGTCACGACCCTTAATGGCGTCAAGTCTTTTTTCAAAAGCACGACCTCTTTCCAAAATCTCAGCATCACGTGGATCTTCAGTTTTCATCTCAGGGATTACTTCCTGGGAATCTGGCTTTGAGAATGCGAGGCTACGATACTCCATAGCATCAACAGAAGAAGGATGTCTATCCTGGATGGTAGTACGCTCTTGTATAACCTGGTTCTCAACAGGGACCAGCACAAGTTGAACTTGGGTAACATTGTTCACAACAGTCCTCTGAGTATTACCGTCTTTCATCGCCAAAGCTGTCATAGCTTCCACAATCTGACTGAACTCAAGATCTGCTCTGGTCGCAAACTGACTCTGCTCTTCTGAATTCATGATCTTCAAAATCTTCTTTAAGTTCTGAGATTACTGTCGGAAAACAACATATGGGTCGTGAATAGAGGATGGAAGAGATCACAGGAACAAACAGAAGAAAAGGCAACAATGCAAAATGCAAATGATATGGGATGCAAATGCAAGAAAGATGCAACTATCAAGGAACTCAAATCCTATTTGCAGTCATTGTAGATATTGAAAATAAAACATTTATTAAAATTCAACAGGCCAGTACACCTCCAAGTTTTTATTACATAAGCATCATAACAAAAGGAACTAGGAGTCTAATCCACTGGATGATGCCCCTTGTCTTCCACGGGGTTCTTCCATCAACCTGTTGATCTGCTCTTGCATTCTTACTTTGTCCAGGTCAAGTTTTTCTATTTCAACCTTCAACTTCGAAACTTCATCTGATTTGACCACAGGAGGCTTGGGACGAGGATAAGGCATTCTCAGCATGAGAGCCTTTTCACGTGCCCAGGCTAAACATTCTTCAGTAACTGAGCAATCTGGATTCGTTGTTGCCGTCATTCCTTGTCGATTGATGCGGCGCCAAGCAAACACAATTCCGGTTTTCAAATTCAGGTTCTCTCCTTGATAGAGAAAAAGTCTTGTCGCGCTTTCTGGATCGGGTACGTCTTTCATTGGGTGCCCCGGTTGACGACGGGCAAGCATGGGGTTGTAACTGGTACATCCCTTTATACTAAGAAGAGGTACATTGGGAAAGTATCCCCAGCTATGAATCATGGGAATTCCTCCATACATCGGGTCATGCCAAACAATATCCGAATGAGTAAGAGCCATGAGCTTCACGGGCCATTATGAACCTTCTTTCACATCCCAGAAATTAGTAGACCTCGGTAGGTGCGAAATAAACCACCTATAGAGGATAGCGGTGCAACAAGTAATCCGACCTTCTCCCTTCAGAGCCTTCGAATGGATAGCGTGGTAGGCGTCGGCTAACAATGGAAGCACTGGATTTTTGAGCATAAAAATCCTTATGGCATGAACGTCAACAAAATCTTCAACATTAGGAAATAAAAACAAACCGTAGGCCAGCAGTGCATAGACGTGCTCGAACGCTCCAGTGTTCCCTACACTAGCAAAATGCCGAGCTTTCTCGAACAAGAACTGGGCAGGCAAACCGTCGATTCCTCCCCTGAACGTCATGTTAGCCGGGATCTCTAACAACTTTATGCGGGTCGCTCTTGCGATGTCTTCTTGGCTAGGCCTCCCCTCTCCACCGGAGAACGGAGGTGAATCTTTGACCGGGATACCCAACAAAGCAGAATATTCTTCCAACGTGGGCATTAGTTGGAAATATTGGAAGATGAAACAATGGTAGATCAGGCCGTACAGTTGAACTAGTGTCTCCAATAAACTAGCAGCTACTCGGACCTGCAACAGAGGAAGGATCGTTTCATACTTCATAGTGAACGCCTCAGGATCTTTGATCTCTCCTCCTAGTTCCCTTAGTTGTTCAACATTCGAAACCCTGAAGGTGTACGACAAAACTCCTTTTTTCCAATAATCCATCGTACGATGCTTGCAAAAAAAATTCAAGTTCCTTGATAGAGAGAGAAAAGAAAATGCAAATGCTATGCAACAAGATTCATGGAAACTCAGCTATTTATAATCATTGAGGAATATCAAAAGGCTCATTTTAATAATCATAAAAAAGCGGTTACAATCATTAGTACCGGAATACTAAAAATTGATTTATTACAAAAATAAAACGTGTATGTACGCCTTACAAAAGTCATAGCGGAAAATCTAAATAAAAGCTAATAATGATGGATCTAAAGAGACTCTTCCAACGGTCTTCTTTGAGTCGCTTGACTTCCTTCTTCTAACTGAGCTTCTTCCGAAATGAACTTGTGGACAATCAGTTTCCAAAGTGTTGACTGACGACTTGAGTAAGACAAGTTCTCTTGAGCTTTCCGTTTCTTGCAAGAAATAGGTTCTTCCAAAAAATTCCTCCTTTTGTAGTTATCTTAGCTTGAATATTAATCGAAGATAGGAAAATGGGTCTTGTCTTAAATTAGTAACTCCATCAACTAAGAATATTCTTCATGAGTTGACACCAGCTAGTAATCAGGAATGGTGATAGACTGCGGTAGAACGGAGATAATAACTTCCCATATTTGGTCTTGAACCTTTCTTTATTTGTCAGCAAGATCTTCAGTCTCCTTAGATCGTCTAAGTTATGACTATTGTAAGTGTACTTCAATGTTTTCTTTTTCTTTTGGAGTCTATGGTATCCCTACGATGTTTACAAATAGAGATAAGTTCCATGAATCTTTATGATATGATGAATGCATGGATGCAAACACACAAAGCACAAAGCACACACAAGCAAAGCAAACAGGCAAAGGGCCCTAGGTTTGAAAGGTCACAACATGGAGCCAAGGTCTAACCATCCCAATAGGTGTGCACTATGGTTTCAAATGTACCTGCCAAACGCATTCTACAAAGTTCCCAGAGTCTGCAATCCATCTTTCGGATATTATCGATTTTCTAAATCACTTGGTAGTCAATAATATTCTCAAGAGAATCTCGTCTGAGTGTAGTATCGCGTAGCAACTAATTCAGGAATAGACTCCCTCATAGTCCCCGCACTACATCCTAATAGGCCAAGTTGGGTTAAAGGTAACTACGGTCCTCAGTCTCGATGGCCTTTAGTTCGAAATAATACCGTCTTCACGAATGGACTCATTGAACAATATCAAATTCGAGAGGGCCTAAACTGAGTGGTGAAGTCTCAATTCAACTTCTTCGGGAATCGACTCCCTCAAAGTCTCCTTGAATTCTCACCGTCCTATCATAATTTTCACTCAAGTCCGGGTGTAGGACTTATCTCACCACACAAATAGTAACCCAGAAAACCAGCACAGATAATAAGCAAATATAGCAAGCAAATAAAGAAAGATAACATAAGCAGAAACAAGATAGGGGAAACCCTCGGTTGTCCCCAGTGAAGTCGCCAGTTCTGTTGCGGTGAGAATAGGATAACAAGCTATTATATTAACTTGCATCACAGTTCTTAAAATGTTCACCACCGTCTTTGATTTATCCAAAGGAAAGGTTCAAGAACGAGAAAAACCTAGAGATCTAAGGTTCGGGGGTTGGTTACACCTAAGGAAGGTATTATCATCCTAAACGTCTGTAGTACTCTACAGGAACCTCTTGTTAGTATCTTATGTTATCTATTACTCGCTTGATAAGGGTGCTATGCTAAAGGCTGAAAACCCTAGGGGTTAGTATCTAAGTATACTCGACAAGGCATTACACCTTGTGCCTACGTATCCCAAGGGGAACAGAATCAGAGTATGCGTAGTTCTGAAAAGAGGAACTTCTTGACAGTCAAGGTTCCAAGGGGGAGGTAAAGTATAAGAAAAGACCTTACATAGAGTGCGGTGACTCTAAAGTTGTAGGTTGATTGTAAAAGGGGTAGGCTTGTAAATGTTCGCGGCGGGGCATTTACTTGGAGTGCGGCAATTCCGATCCTAAGGCTAAGATTCTAAGTGTCTACGACGAGACGTGGAGTACGGCGACTCCGAATCCTAAGGCCAAGGTTAAGGGAAGGTTCTAAATGTTAGTCCTATGACATAGCAGTCAATATAGGTGTACCTTTCCTTTGGAATTAAGGGGACGATTAACTTAAGAGATTTATTTGTGCGTTCTAGCAAAGGGTGAGCTAGTATTGTGTATAGTGACCAAAGGTTGAATGCGATGCCTAAAGGCAATCGACTTATATGGGTAGAAAATGGGCTCGACGTTGGATCGAGGATTTTTAATGTTTTGAAAGGTTTGAAGCACAAAAACATGCATGTAACACCCCCTTTCTATACCCCCAAATAATCCCATTTAATCATTCAGGCACATATTAAAAATTTCGTCAGAGTATAATTATAAACATGGTATAAAAGAGATATGTCACATTATACTTTAAATTAAAACATACAACACCTGCTCAACAGTTGATATGCAACAGTGGGGTAACTTTGCAACAGAGGAACTTAGTCCTTACACCCACATCTCAACATTTAGAATAACAGCGGAAAATCTAAACATTGAATAACAACAAACATATATACATATATACATACATCATCAAGTATTCTCCACCAACATCATTCATGTTTACATAAACATTCATCAACAAGATATATATACAAAGGTATCCCAAAAGAATCATAGCCATCCTAGCTACCCGGTGCTACATATCAGAGCCGACCGACCAAAAGAAAGAAGACACGCTCCACAAAAAGACCACCAGCATACCTACTCTGCAATGCCTCATAGAGCATTATAAAACAGCAGAAGGGTGAGAAATATTATCATAATAACAATGCATATAATTATATATCTTAACATAAAAATACTCATATTCCACATTCTCACCACAATTCATCACATCTCACTCATACACATCGCAATGTATACATATCTATTCAAACCAAGCATATACCTCATGCATATTTTCATAATTCTTATCAATCCACATAAACATACACATATATGTTTATTCATCAAAGCACCATTTTAAAGATGATAAATGCAAATCATAGAGACCAACTCACGACTCTATGCAAATGCAATGCGGTACCGACTCAATCATCTCAAGTTCACTCAGGAACTCTGCAGGAACCATCGCTCGTTACATCACTGTAACTCCCCGTCGGGCATACGATGTTCCCCATCCCTCACACCTCTTATTTTTAAGGCACACGATCCAATCTGATCGCTCACACCTCTTATTTTTAAGGCACACGACGTTTATGGATCGCTCACACCTCTTTGCCTAAGGCACACGACCCGATCGCTCACACCTCTTTGTATAAGGCACATGATCGCCTATACCCATTGCTCACACCTCTTATTTTTAAGGCACACGATCCATCCGATCGGTCACACCCCTTATTTTTAAGGCACACGATGTTATAGCGGATTCTCATAAGAATCCCTCAACACAAGAATGCACATCATTATGCTTCACACGCAAATGACTCAAGACATTCTTGAAATGCATACATATTCACAATATATTCATGCATTCTTCTCATACAAGTACATACAATCTATATACATTCACATCAATGCACTATTGTATGATTCACATCCAAACACACGTTCAAAACGGTAAAAGTCGCTAAATAACACTATTCCCGACTTTTCCGACTTATATAATCGGCTAACAATCTCCAAGTCATCATAATAAGAAACAACATTTCATAAGCTTCCTAATGCATCAAACCACGCCTTAAACTGAACCACAGATCAAAAGTTATGCAGAAAACAAAATTACACGAACAACACTGTTCGCTGGGCGAACCTCCCTCGAGAGCATTCGCTAGCTCCTTCGCTAGGCGAACATCCCTCGCGAGCATTCGCTAGCTCCTTCGCTAGGCGAATGTTCCAGCGAACCAACTGTTAGATAAAAACAGATACAAAGTTCGCTAGGCGAACCCCTTGGCGAACCAAGGCAGCAACTACCCACATTCAAAACACCCAAACTTCACTAGGCGAACAACTCAGCGAACCTTCGCTGACCTTCGCCAACTGGTTTGCTAGGCGAACCCGCGAAAACCTCACTCGCCACCGCTTCGCCCCAGGTTCGCTAGGCGAACCAAGGAAAACCCAGAATTTTCCTGCGCTGTCAAAACCCCAAAAATCCATATTTTTCCAATCAAAACCTTTCTAAAACACCATATATCAATCAGAACCCAATACAATCATGGCAACCAATATTCTACCACATTTACGTCGATTTCCAACCGCGAAAACATCGATTTCTCAAAATCACTCTAAAATGGAAAACTATGAAAACACCACCAACAATCCAATACACACATACATAATCATACATAATGATACACATTGATAAGATAATAAGATTTCACACCCTTACCCGATTAAATCGATTCCTAGAAGTTGTTTTTCTTGATTTTCCTCTTCTCCTTCTCTTTTTCTCCTCTTCCTCTTTCTTTCTCTCTTTTTTCTCTCTATTCTCCTTTCTATCTCTTTCTCTTCTATTTCCTCTTCTTATCTCTTTTTTTTTTCTTTTTCCTTTCTATTTTCCACTCAAATACAATTAATTCATTTTCTCACAAAATTCTACACTTAATCATTTTTCCAACAATTTTTACTAAATTTCTAACCTACTAATAATTGAGAAATGTCTAAAATATCCTTCATTCTAATTTTCCCCGAAAACTCTCAAAACGATCAAATAACATAACACGTCAACATAACATATTAACACACCAATTTCACAAATAAAATAATTTATCACCCAATTTAAATAAAAGACTCAACAAAATGGAAATAGTCGGAATCGGGGCGTTACAACTCTCCCCCACTTTAGAAATTTTCGTCCTCGAAAATATTACCTGATTCAAACAACTCCGGATACGACTCTCGCATCCTACTCTCTAGCTCCCAAGTCATATCGCCTTCCGCAGCGCCTCCCCACGCTACTTTCACGAGTGCAATATCCTTGCCTCTTAGCTTCTTAACTTCGCGGTCCAAAATCCTAATCGGTAAAGTTTCCACCGTAAGGTTATCTCTCACTTCAACCTCGTCCATAGGAATAACATGTGACGGATTCGGAACATACTTCCGAAGTTGCGAAACATGGAATACGTCATGCAAGTTTGAAAGATTCGGAGGCAACGCCACACGGTAAGCCACAACACCAACTCGTGCAGAAATCTGATACGGACCAAGAAAACGAGAAGTCAATTTCTTCGACTTCAAAGCACGACCCACACCCGTAACCGGCGTAACTCTCAAAAACACATGGTCGCCTTCTTGAAACTCAAGATCTTTTCTTCTCTTGTCATGATAGCTCTTTTGTCTACTTTGTGAAGCTTTCATCTTTTCACGAATAAACTTCACTTTCTCTATCATTTGTTGTACCATCTCCGGTCCAACTATTGTCCTCTCACCGGTTTCATGCCAACACAAAGGTGTTCGACATCTCCGACCGTACAAAGCCTCAAATGGTGCCATACCTATACTTGAATGAAAACTGTTATTATAAGTGAACTCAATCAACGCCAAATAACTATCCCAAGCACCACCTTGCTCGAGCACACAAGCATGCAACAAATCCTCCAACGATTGAATTGTCCTCTCGGTTTGACCATCCGTTTGCGGATGATACGCCGAACTCAATCTTAGCTTAGAACCCAAAGCCTTTTGTAAACTCTCCCAAAACCTCGATGTGAATCTAGGATCTCTATCCGATACAATACTCTTAGGAACTCCATGCAACTTCATAACCGCAAGAATATAAATCTCGGCTAACCTCTCCAAAGGATAACTAATATCAATTGGAATGAAGTGAGCAGATTTAGTAAGCCTATCAACGATTACCCAAATGGCATTATGACCTCTTTGCGTATTCGGCAATCCCATAACAAAATCCATCGATATACTATCCCATTTCCACTCCGGAATATCCAACGGTTGCATCAATCCACTAGGTTTTTGATGTTCCACCTTGGACTTTTGACAAGTTAAGCACGCATACACAAATTGAGCCACATCTCTCTTTAGCCCGGACCACCAAAAGATTTTCTTCAAATCTTGATACATTTTATTCGCTCCCGGATGAATACTTAAGTTACTTCGGTGTCCTTCTTCCAATATCATCTTTTTCAACTCCACATCATCGGGAATACAAATACGACCACGGAATCTCAAAACTCCAAAATTATCAACCTTGAAATCCTCATTCTCATTCATCATCAAATCAACGAACTTCAAGTCCAGCTTTTGCCTTTCACATACGGTTGCAAGAAAATCATTCGTAACATGTAGCATACCAAGTCTCACACTTCTCGGCGTCATTTCACAAACCAAACTCAAGTCTCTAAAACTCTCCAAAAGTTCCCATTCTCTCATCATCAATGAGGACATATGTAACGACTTCCGACTCAAAGCATCGACCACCACGTTTGCCTTACCCGGATGGTAATTCAAACCAAAATCATAATCCTTCAAAAGCTCTAACCACCTCCTTTGTCTCATGTTCAATTCTTTTTGATCAAATAAATATTTCAAGCTTTTGTGATCACTAAAAACTTCGAATCTTGCTCCATAAAGATAGTGCCTCCAAATTTTCAAAACAAACACCACGGCCGCTAACTCCAAGTCATGTGTAGGATAATTCTTTTCATGCACTCTCAATTGTCTTGAAGCATAAGCCACAACTTTTCCATCTTGCATCAAAACACCACCTAAACCAACCAAGGAAGCATCACAATACACAACAAATGGTTCCGTCGAATTTGGCAAAATCAAGATCGGAGCCGTTGTCAACCTTCTTTTTAGCTCATTGAAACTCTTTTCACAATGAATATCCCAAATGAAAGTCTTTCCTTTACAAGTCAATTGCGTTAACGGAAGTGCCAACTTCAAAAATCCCTCAATAAACCTCCGATAATAACCCGCCAAGCCTAAAAAGCTTCGAATCTCCGTAACCGATCTAGGAGCCTCCCATAGCATCACCGCATAAATCTTGGATGGATCAACACTAATACCACTACCGGAAATAACAAGCCCAAGAAAACTTACTTCCGATAACCAAAACTCACATTTCGACAACTTAGCATACAATTGTTTCTCTTTCAAAATTTGTAACACAATCCTCAAATGCTCTTCATGCTCCTCTTGAGACTTAGAGTAAATCAAAATATCGTCGATGAACACAACCACAAAACGATCCAACTGTTCATGAAAAATACGATTCATGTATTCCATAAACACACCCAGCGCATTAGAAACCCCGAATGGCATCACAGAATATTCGTAATGACCATACCGTGTCCTAAAGGCCGTCTTTTGAATATCCTCCTCTTTCACACGAATCTGGTGATATCCCGATCTCAAATCAATCTTGCTAAAAACACGCGCACCAACCAATTGGTCCAACAAATCCTCGATCCTTGGAAGCAGATACTTGTTCTTAATTGTCACCTTGTTCAATTGTCAATAATCAATGCATAACCGCATACTCCCATCCTTCTTCTTTACCAACAACACCGGAGCACCCCAAGGAGAAACACTTGGTCTTACAAATCTCTTGTCCAACAAGTCATTCAATTGCTTCTTCAATTCTACCAACTCCGATGCCGACATACGATACGGTGCCATCGAAATCAGTCTAGTACCCGGAACTAGATCAATAGAAAACTCAACTTCTCTTTCCGGCGGTATATCTGTAATATCTTCAGGAAACACCTCAGGAAAATCACATACAACAGGAAACACATCAAGTGACACTTGACTATTCACAGACAATGATGCAAACAACCCGAACAATTGAGCTTCGTCCGCTAAAAGTCTCTTCAACTCTGTAGTGGATAAGAAACTCTCTTCTTCATCCTCTTCCAAAGAAGGAAACCTCACTAACTTGTGATAACAATCTATATGAACTCTATTAAATTGCAACCAATTCATACCCAAGACCACATCCAACCCTTCCAACGGCAAACACACTAAGTCCATCTCAAAGTCCTTACCATAAATGGTTAAAGGACAACTCAAACAAACCAAAGAAGTAGTTACTGACCCCATTGCTGGAGTATCAATAACCATCTTACCATCCATCAGAGACAACACAAGATTCAAACGATTCGCGCACTCAGACGAAATAAACGAATGAGTCACTCCCGTATCAATAATAGCAACTAGAGGTGTACTATTAATAAAGCAAGTACCTTTAATCAGACGGCCTGCACTGAAAGTTTGAGTTCCCGCCAAAGAAAATACTTTCCCACCAGTTGAAGCTTTCTTCGGATTCGGACACTTCGTGCTAATGTGACCAGGTTCCCCACAATTAAAACATTTCACCACATTTCTTCTACAATCAGTAGTAGCATGCCCAAGGCCTCCACAGTTAGAACATCTCGCCACTGTCTTCCCACACTCAAATGATTTATGACCCATTTCACCACACTTGTAACACTTAATGGGACCGGAACCTCCTCCTCCAGATCTCTTCTCAAAGTTTCCCCTATGCTTGCCCCTATCAGCGGGTGTCACATAAGGTCCACTTCTAGCTTGTTGTTTTCCCTTCCTCTCATTCAAACTTTTGTAATGTGTAGAACGAGCCTTGCTATCTTCCTCGAAGATTCTACAACATTCCGTCAAATCCGAAAACCTTCTTATCCTTTGATACCCCACAACTTGTTTAATCTCAAGACGCAAACCATTCTCATATTTAATACACTTTGAGAACTCAGCAGTAATCGCAACATAATGAGGATGGAATTGAACCAACTCCACAAACTTAGCAGTATAGTCCACCACGGACATACTACCTTGTTTCAATTCAAGGAACTCCATCTCCGTCTTCCCTTTCACACTTTCAGGGTAATACTTCCTCAAGAACTCAGTACGAAATAAATCCCAAGTTATCTCTTCATCATCTACCTCAAGAACTTGACGCATACCGACCCACCAATCGTCGGCTTCTTCCTTCAGCATGTGAGACCCAAGCCTCACCTTATTCTCTTCCGCACAGTCCATGACTCTGAAGATTCTTTCAATCTCTTTCAACCAAAGTTGAGCACCATCGGGATCAAATCTTCCTTTGAAAATCGGCGGTTGATTCTTCCTGAACTCGTCATTAGCATTCACATTCGGCGCACCTTGCACCGCCCTAGCCATTTCTTCCAAAGCAGCAGCCATCGCATTGTCGTTTCTACCAGCCATATTCTGATCATTCCCAAAAATGACAACAAAGTTAAACAACAGTTCAACCAACACAACAACAAGACAGACACAACTGACTCAACTCCGGCTCTGATACCACTTAATGTAACACCCCCTTTCTATACCCCCAAATAATCACATTTAATCATTTAGGAACATATTAAAAATTTCGTCAAAGTATAATTATAAACATGGTATAAAAGAGATATGTCACATTATACTTTAAATTAAAACATACAACACCTGCTCAACAGTTGATATGCAACAGTGGGGTAACTTTGCAACAGAGGAACTTAGTCCTTACACCCACATCTCAACATTTAGAATAATAGCGGAAAATCTAAACATTGAATAACAACAAACATATATACATATATACATACATCATCAAGTATTCTCCACCAACATCATTCATGTTTACATAAACATTCATCAACAAGATATATATACAAAGGTATCCCAAAAGAATCATAGCCATCCTAGCTACCCGGTGCTACATATCAGAGCCGACCGACCAAAAGAAAGAAGACACACTCCACAAAAAGACCACCAGCATACCTACTCTGCAATGCCTCATAGAGCATTATAAAACAGCAGAAGGGTGAGAAATATTATCATAATAACAATGCATATAATTATATATCTTAACATAAAAATACTCATATTCCACATTCTCACCACAATTCATCACATCTCACTCATACACATCGCAATGTATACATATCTATTCAAACCAAGCATATACCTCATGCATATTTTCACAATTCTTATCAATCCACATAAACATACACATATATGTTTATTCATCAAAGCACCATTTTAAAGATGATAAATGCAAATCATAGAGACCAACTCACGACTCCATGCAAATGCAATGCGGTACCGACTCAATCATCTCAAGTTCACTCAGGAACTCTGCTGGAACCATCGCTCGTTACATCACTGTAACTCCCCGTCGGGCATACGATGTTCCCCATCGCTCACACCTCTTATTTTTAAGGCACACGATCCAATCTGATCGCTCACACCTCTTATTTTTAAGGCACACGACGTTTATGGATCGCTCACACCTCTTTGTCTAAGGCACACGACCCGATCGCTCACACCTCTTTGTATAAGGCACACAATCGCCTATACCCATCGCTCACACCTTTTATTTTTAAGGCACACGATCCATCCGATCGCTCACACCCCTTATTTTTAAGGCACACGATGTTATAGCGGATTCTCATAAGAATCCCTCAACACAAGAATGCACATCATTATGCTTCACACGCAAATGACTCAAGACATTCTTGAAATGCATACATATTCACAATATATTCATGCATTCTTCTCATACAAGTACATACAATCTATATACATTCACATCAATGCACTATTGTATGATTCACATCCAAACACACGTTCAAAACGGTAAAAGTCGCTAAATAACACTATTCCCGACTTTTCCGACTTACAAAAGTCGCTAAATAACACTATTCCCGACTTATATAATCGGCTAACAATCTCCAAGTCATCATAATAAGAAACATCATTTCATAAACTTCCTAATGCATCAAACCACGCCTCAAACCGAACCACAGATCAAAAGTTATGCAGAAAACAAAATTACACGAACAGCACTGTTCGCTGGGCGAACCTCCCTCGCGAGCATTCGCTAGCTCCTTCGCTAGGCGAACATCCCTCGCGAGCATTCGCTAGCTCCTTCGCTAGGCGAATGTTCCAGCGAACCAACTGTTAGATAAAAGCAGACACAAAGTTCGCTAGGCGAACCCCTTGGCGAACCAAGGCAGCAACTACCCACATTCAAAACACCCAAACTTCACTAGGCGAACAACTCAGCGAACCTTCGCTGACCTTCGCCAACTGGTTCGCTAGGCGAACCCGCGAAAACCTCACTCGCCACCGCTTCGCCCCAGGTTCGCTAGGCGAACCAAGGAAAACCCAGAATTTTCCTGCGCTGTCAAAACCCCAAAAATTCATATTTTTCCAATCAAAACCTTTCCAAAACACCATATATCAATCAGAACCCAATACAATCATGGCAACCAATATTCTACCACATTTACGTCGATTTCCAACCGCGAAAACATCGATTTCTCAAAATCACTCTAAAATGGAAAACTATGAAAACACCACCAACAATCCAATACACACATACATAATCATACATAATGATACACATTGATAAGATAATAAGATTTCACACCCTTACCCGATTAAATCGATTCCTAGAAGTTGTTTTTCTTGATTTTCCTCTTCTCCTTCTCTTTTTCTCCTCTTCCTCTTTCTTTCTCTCCTTTTTCTCTCTATTCTCCTTTCTATCTCTTTCTCTTCTATTTCCTCTTCTTATCTCTTTTTTTTTCTTTTTCCTTTCTATTTTCCACTCAAATACAATTAATTCATTTTCTCACAAAATTCTACACTTAATCATTTTTCCAACAATTTTTACTAAATTTCTAACCTACTAATAATTGAGAAATGTCTAAAATATCCTCCATTCTAATTTTCCCCGAAAACTCTCAAAACGATCAAATAACATAACACGTCAACATAACATATTAACACACCAATTTCACAAATAAAATAATTTATCACCCAATTTAAATAAAAGACTCAACAAAATGGGAATAATTGGAATCAGGGCGTTACAATGCACATACATCAAGTACCAATGTAAACACACAAATGCATAAGCAAGATAGCGTGATAACAATCATAAGTAAGATGCGAAAAAAAACACACAAACAATTCACTCAGGTGCGAGGGATCTAAAATAGGGTGATTCAAAAGGAGTTGATTAATTTTAAAGGGAAATTAGAGGGTTTTATTAATTTTTAAGGTTTATTATTGTGAGAAATTGTGTTAAGGATTATTTTAAAAAGGTTTTAATTATGAACGATTTTAGTTTTAATTTCTTAGTAAAAGAATTAATTATTTTTTAAGAAAAGTTTAGTAATTAAAAAAAGGTTTTAGAATTGATTTTTTATATATACTTAAAAGTTTCTACATACTTATGCTTTTTTATGATTAGTTATAAAAACAAGTTTAATTATTTAGAAAAGATTAAAAGTTAGATTAATTAAAAAAAAAGGGTTTGAGGTTTATTTTTATAAAATCAATTTTTTATTATTATTAAGGAAAGGATTCTAAAATTTATTTTAATTATGAAAAAAAAACATTAACGATTTTTTTTAAAAAAGGATTATTTAGTTAAAAGGGATTAAAAACAGATTTTAATAATTAAACGGATGGAGTGGGTGTTGGCCAGGGAAAGAGGGTCCACGATGGACCCTCAGATTTCCACCGTATGACGTAAATGTGTCAAGATCAAAGTGATATATGTGAGGGTGTATTGTGGTCGTGTTGTGGAGTGCGTGCATAAGGTTACAACAACAATAAACAAACATAAACGAAAGAGAAAGACGTCATCCCTCTCTCTCCGTCTTCTCCCACTCTCGTATCTCTCAAAGGAAAAGAAATAGGGTTGGTGAAACCCTACCGGCGCCGCCGCTCACCCTCCCACAAATCCTCTCAGTCTCTCTCGATTCTCTCTAATTCGAACATCAACAATCACAAACCCTAGCCCCAACAAACCCAATACCCCATCATTCTCATTATCAATTGATTACAAATTACAATGATTCAAAAGTAAAGGAAAAAAAGGGGGGAACGCTGTCGACAAATGAAGATGAAGAAGCGCCATCGGGACTCACGATCTCTACCAAAAAGATGAGTTTCTTTCTTTCTGCTTTTTGATTTTTGCTTGTTGTTGTTGTCTTTATGTCTGCCATGTGTGTTGATTCGCTGCGACTGCTGCCGAATTCGTCTGTTCCTACGCGTCTATGTTGATGCCGCGACTGCTGCCGAGTTCGTCTGTTCTTGTGTGTATGTGTTGCTGCTGTGTGAATGTGAGACTCCTGAATTTTCTCACTGTTGTTTCCTGCTATATTCTGATGATTTGGTCGTGAGAATGAGCTTGGAAACTCAATAGCATGTGCATGAGTTTTTTTTTGTTCTTTGTGAATGATATGTGAGGTTTGATTTAAATTTTTGATATGAAGTGAGTGCCTTGGTTGGGGATTTGATGATTTGGTTTTGGTGCTTTGTCTGGTAATGGTTTTGGATTTGTTGAAGGGATTTTTGGTCGTCGTTGTGAATTCTGATGTTAAGCGTTTGGTGGTTATGGTTTGAATTTTTGATGATGGCTCCCCCCCTTTGAATCATGAACTGGTGTCCTTTTATAAGCTCAAAATAATTCTTCAATTCCACTTAAAACTTTGTTAAATACTGCTTTGGAAACAAAAGTTAACAGTTGATGAGGGTTTCCATTTTCAGATGAACATGCTTGGATTGTTTTGGAATGTTTTTGAAGATGTTTGAACATGTTTTGGGAATAATTGAAACAATGCTTTGATGATGTCTGGTGGCGGTTTTGGAAAGAAATTTGAATGTGTTTCGATTATGCTATGATTCCAAAAAGTTTGAATATTGATCCTCCCTTTTCATCTCTTTCATAATTATGATCTTCCTTGATTACGTAAAAAGTCCATTTTTATCTTAACCAAGATTTCAATTTGGCTTTCAGGCATTTAATGTTTTCCCCTTATGCCGTTTGAAGTGGGCCAGCTTCAATAAAGTATTTTCTCTCATCCCAGTGATGTGGCATAACTCCCAGGATTGGTTCTCTGAATTCCCTGCATATGAATGTCAAAAGACGGTAGCAAATAGTAGTAGGTCACAAGACCTTCCATCAAAGTGGTATTATAGCCACCAACTTAAAGAAATCAACACGCATGAACAAGGAAGGAGACTTGTTTTCCATTGCTTTGGCATTTATTATCTCACATGTATCTTTGAAATTGTTCTCTTGAATGAATTTAAGTTTGATGCTTTAGGCTTGAATTTTGTAAGGAACGATGCGTATTCTTTTAACTTCCAATTATGAGCTTGATTTATAAGTTTCCTTTGAATACTCCTTTTGGAAATTTTGACTCTTGAATCCTTGGAGTTAACTTGTAATACTTTGAATCAATTATGGCAAATATTCTTGTAAATAATCCTTGAGTAAACTTAAGCTTCACTTGTAACGTGAACTTCGTAGAAGAACTTGGCCCGTTTTGGAAAATTAAACATAATTGAACTCACTTGAATACTTTGGATTTCTAGTCGTGGTTCAAAAGTTTTGCTTTAACGTGAATTTGAAGTTATTCTTGATAATATCCTTTGTTTTATACACCAAATCAGATATTGCATTCAAACTCTTAAACCTTGAACTTGTGACAACTTGTAACCTTTATGATAAATATAAACCTTGGAAAGTACTTGTTCTTATGGTTTAGAAATTCAATATAAATTGAATTTAATGAATCTTATATGTTTTGAAACTTCAAACTAAAACTTAAACCTTGAACAAACTCTCTTGATCATGAAGAAATAAATTGCTTGTATTCACTTCAAGATAACTATATGCACCCCTCGATATTTAGAACATTAAAAAGAAAAACAAAATGTGTACATGTTAACTTGATTAATCCTTGCCATGCGACATGAACTTGTATTTGATACCTAGATCTTGAATTTGGGAAAACCAACTTAGAGTATGAGTTTTGTAACCAAGTCTTGAGAATTTGTGAGAGTTTCAAATCCCTACCGATGATCAAAGTAATTTGAACCTTTCAGAATCCCATTGATCTTCAAACTTGCTTGAAGAATACTTGACAGCTTATAAATATTCTTCTTGAAACCCAGGGTATGATCTTCAAACTTGAATTGAATGAGAATGAAACAAAAGAATGATGTAATGGCTTTCAAACTTGATCTTGTAAACTTGTGACAATAAATGGACTTGAATTTGCATTTGGAAATCAAACTTCTACTTCTTCCAAATTGAACTTTCCTTGATAAACCAAAACTTAAGAACATAGAGCAAGCACATCTCTTGAATCTGGGGAGTTTACAGAGGGGGGAAGATGCCATCTTGCAGCATGACTGCGGTCCAACCAGTGACCAGTCTTTAGGGACCAATCATCATATCCAATGGGTACAAGGACTTAATATTCTATAGGGGGAAGGTTTTGAGAAATGTGAAGGAAGAAACACTACAAGAAAATTGACAGATTGCGACGGTTTTTTTGGCAGGTTACGACGATTAAAACCGCCGTAATTTGCAACGCACGACGGTTGTAGCACTGTCGCAGAAACCTGTGTCGCGAGGCTGTTTCACGTCGGTTATGAAAACCGTCGTTATCTTTCGTGACGGGTAGGGAACTGATGTAATCTGCATATTACGACGATTATTAACCGTCGTAAATTTCCATTTGATATTTATTTTTTGTTGATTACGACGGTTCAAACCGTTGCAACTTTCTGTTCCATAGGTACATCTGCAGGTAAATTCGTAGGAAATATCCTTTCCACAGGTAAATCCGCAGGTAATTTATTTTTAAAATAAAACAAAATAATTGTAGAAATATGAACCGAATGGTACAAAAAATCACATATTCTTCATTCAACTAAACATATATATCATATTATATTTATACAACTCTATATTCCAACTAAAAAATAAATATATTCTAACTATATTCTAACTCTATTAATATTATTTAAAAAAAATACAGTAGTGACTACAAGCCTTTTCAATGACAGGTCCTGCAGCTGATCTTCAATACTATATGATGTCCCACCATAGCACACTGCAAGTCATACCAAGATGGTCATGAGAGATCCGGTTGATCAATCAGCACTGTACTCAACTGCATATCTTCATTCACATGGCTAAGTTAATTCATTAAGTAACATTAACTAACAAGCTCATCTTGGAAAGATTTTCCCTGTCCTTTCCCTGCCCAGACACCAAGAATGAGAGGAACCTATAAAAACAAAAACAAAAACATTCAGAAAAAGTACCAAGAACCAAATTGAAATTGTGAGCTTGAATCCGAGTGATATAGTCTTGTTTATGCATGAGAAATCGGTTGAATTACCGCGAGTGAAGATTGGTACACGACAACACACAAATCTAGAAGGAACACTGAATGAGCATTCAGAAAAATGCCAACTGATTCAGCACACAAATCAGGAGATATTGTTGGAACATTATAGTCTAAGTCATTTAATGGCATTTGTATATAAATTT
The DNA here is from genome assembly GCA_022829125.1 of Lathyrus tuberosus. Classification (NCBI taxonomy): domain Eukaryota; kingdom Viridiplantae; phylum Streptophyta; class Magnoliopsida; order Fabales; family Fabaceae; genus Lathyrus; species Lathyrus tuberosus. The sequence goes on from JALAZF010000003.1 coordinate 15,387,020, forward strand.
TATGTGTTAACTTTTTGTTTCCTGTTTATTCAGCACACAAAATAATTTCTCACTCACACTGACTTCAACTCTCTTTAATTAGGTGCAGTTAGTGAATGATTGTGATGTTAGAGTGAATTAGATTTGACCAAGGACTGTTATGAAATTAGTTTGAATTTGAAATTAGTGAAGTTAAGATTAGTGAAATAGTTGAATTGTTATTGTCAAAACAACTTGACTTTTGTGACAGTTAGATGGTTAGTTTTGAATTGCAATGAAGCTGAACTATTAGAGGTTAGCATATCTAGTTGTTACAGTTAGGAAAACTAGTTGGAGTGAGGTTAACTTGGGCCTTAGAGTTATGTTGTTAAATTGAATGGGTTAGGATTGTTACTAGTTAGGATTTCAACTATGAGGAAGCAAGCTAGAAACTTCTAGTGGATTAATAGAGAAATAGTTAGTTACTTGGATTGTTGGAACTGTTAGTGAAGGTAGAATGTAAATTAACTGCTATGACATCAGCTTTAAATTGAAGTTAATATGTTGGTGTAGTGAAGTGCTTGTGAATGAATTGTTTTGATGCTAGCATTATAAATAGTAACTTCAATAGCTTGTACTTAATATGCTATTCCTCTTTGAACTAGAACTGATATTGCTATACAATTTAACTGACTTGGAACATATTTTGCAATGCCCTTGCAGTACTAAAGTAATGGTTAGTGTGTTAGCAGAATGAACTCAATTAATGATTGGTGTGGAAGTTAGCAATTATTGTTATTTTGATCGATGTTAGAATGTTATGCTAAGGTTTGTGATACCTTGAAATCAATTGAAAAGCTCACCTATATTTTTTAGAATTAGTGTTAATGAATAAATATTGTCTCTATTATCAACTTAGTGCCACCTATATTTTTTAGAATTAATGTTAATGAATAAATCTTGTCTCTATTATTAACTTAGTGCCACCTATATTTTTTAAAATTAGTGTTAATGAATAAACATTGTCTCTATTATCAACTTACAATAAGTATATAAGTAAGATGTCCCACAACAAAAAGGAAATCATAGAGCAGAAGCCATACATACCTTGTACTTTTAGATGAAGCGCTTGTATACAGGGTTAGACTGATCAACCTTGAAATCCATATCTTCAAAATTTTTCAACTAAGCAATAAAAATACAAAAATGTCATAATCCTCACTGTAAACTAGTATATAGGGTGAGACGACAGACACCGTAAGAAAGAATGGAGTAGATAGGGTTAGAGCAACATATATCCAAAAGTGACAGAAATGCAATATAAGTGTATAACATGCAATGAGACAACTATTTGAGTGACATGAAATCAAGAATAGTGGAAACAAACTCTGAAGTTTCTACCTCAACAAAGGAAATTAAAGATTCCCCAATGACCAACACACTATTACCATGAATTCCTTTTAATATCTTTCTATAAAAAGGAGCTAGCAAGCATAAAACTAAATTGCTTGAATTTTCAAATGAAGTTTCAAATTAACTAATCAAATCATACCTGATTTAAGGAATCCTCTGGTGTATTGTATTCAGCTGCTAAAAATACAAAGAACTAGAAACCATAGGAAAGAAGCAAAACCAAAATTAGTTTCCAGTCTTCCCTATCCATTCCAGATATTCAACTTAGTTCTAAGAGTTGATACTTTATAGAAAAGAACACAAAATTTAAATGAAAAATGCATTTGAAGTCAAGAACCTGTTTTGTGTTCCATGTGAACAGAGACTGTAAATAGTTGAAATATTCAGTATCACATGGGTATGCAAGTTTTTAAAACTACATAGTAATTCCGATAACGAGAATAAACAATAAATCACCAAAAATCTTCACTAAATATAAACAAAAAGAACAACAATCAAAATGGAACAGATTCATACCTAGAAAATATTTTCCCTTGGAGTAACTAATCTGGTAGCACATGTTGTCTTCTTTGACTTCTTTGATGGAATCCAGAGTTGCTTCAGATTACAAATAATCCATCACACATAAATATCAACATATCTTTAATGCTAATTTATTAATTTCAATACCAAAAGGTAGATGCAATGTAAATGGAACAAAAAGAATGGTATCCCATGCCTTCTCCCATGTTCCAAAGTTAGCCAAAAAGTGTCAAAGTTTGGCTATAGTATTCTTAAATTCTTAGTTTGTAAAGAATAAGGATCATGCATATATAATGTTCTGAGCACGTTATAGAAGCATGTAACACTCAAAAAAAGAAAATTGGTTGCATCATAAACTAGATTGGTAATTTTCTTGTAGTGTTACCTGTAGGAAGTCATGACTTCACGATCTCTTAAAAGCTGATGTCGATGTGAATGGAGAGGGTCTTTTACTTCAAATGTATTAGAGTTACTACTTGACTTGACTTCCATACTTCACATATCCAGTTCATAACAATAATCTTCTTCTGAGTTTGTTACTTGAAACAAGCATTTTTAAAATAATAGTTTTATTAACATATAAGTAAAACGGTACAAATAAATTTTATATTCAATTTAAGAAATTATCACAACAATTTATTATAACCAACATCAGGACTTCAATACTGAGATGTATTGCATTGATGGTTACTCTTCAAAATTTTATTTTAGTGACAAGAACCTTATCAGCTATCTTCTGCAGTAGCATTAAGGTTTTGAAGAGAATTTTGATATATGGTTGCTCAAAATCAAAATCAATTATTTCTAATAAAATAATACTTTTGTTGTTTTGCATTTAAGTTGAAAAAGTTATTAACTAAATTTTACTTCACGAATCATACATACTTTTAAGAGAAAAGTTTTTCAAGATGGATTGTTTAATAACTTAGAATTCATTTTTAATCAAAATCAAGATCATCCTAAATCAATTTTACAAAAACTAGTCCAAGTAATAATCTGGACCAGTCTATTATCCGGGACAAATTGGCCAATCTGCAGAATTGTGATAAGTTATGGCACAAGTCCTTGGAACTAATACATGAACAATACCTGATCGCATGAGTCACAGAGCTTATGTCCCAAATCGTCTTCGACGTTGGCTATATAGACTTTAGCACCGTTGGAATGGAATAGGCGAGCAATGCTTTCTCCAATTCGGGAGGCTTCACTAGTTACCACAACCACTTTGCCTAGTAACCTGATGGAGAGATATAATAGAAATTTAAGTCAAATGACTGAAACACCAAGTGTAGTGTCATTTTTTCATATGTTTTCTTACACTGCACTGGTATAGAAAATAGATTTCATAAAACACAGGTAATGCAATAACCCATGTGATGGTAAAGTTAGCATTGACTTAACAAATTAAAGAATTGTTCACAAAAAAAATACAATTGAAGAGTTCAAACAACCTCAACAAATCTCATCTTTCTTCTTTTATTCGTCCAAATTATGAGTCACAAATAATTAGAGCCAAACTTAGTCAATCAATAACTATCAAGTCAAAAGCTGACAGAAATCTTGATGAAACAAATTCCTCGGATCTCAAAAACAAAAGTCACCTTCATATCGCATTGCAACATCAGATTAAGACTGCTGAAATTAAAAATTGAGGAGCATAAAACATCCAAAGCTTTGACAACATAACATAGTACTCAATTTCAGACTTAATAGTGGGCAATTGTTAGCAATTATAATCAACTTCCTTGTAAATAATCAAATTTTGGATCATCACTTATGTGAGAAATATAAAGAAGTCATAACATTGTTCATAAGCAAATAAAACAACAAACATGCCCTGTTCCAAATTTTGGAGTGAAACAAAATCAAAATCAGGCATGCATCATAGACATTCACATAGTAGAAAGGTTGAAATTAGTGTAGTCTAGACTCTAGACTAGACTTTGCCTAAATAATCCAACGCTTATTTTACAAAACAATAACCTAATCCTCAACAATTCCTATAAAAATGATACATTCTCAAGAGATAAAAAAAGGCACATACATTAACAGTGGAATCAATGGAGTCTTTTGTACAATACTTGAAACAAACTTTGAAACAAAGTTTTGAGCTTAGTATCCTCAATCACTCTATTGAAACAAGAAAACAAAATAGGTCATAAGTTGTAACAAGGTTAGGAAACAAAACTAAATTCTTACCAATATGAAATCCTATTCATGTTTCAATGAGTGTAAAATACAGAATTTTGAATGAAAATGGAATATGAGAAGGCAATATCAATTTGATATGGATTTAACCTTTGTCCTTAGTATGTTGAAAAAGTATTGAAGTCAGAGCACTAAGTGAATCCAGTGAAACTAAGATTCTAGCATTCTCCAGAGGTTAGTTACTCTTTTAAAGGACTCAAAACACATCCAACAATAAATGTAAGATATCGAACACATAACCAACACTGAATGTATGAAGGAATTAAGGTTTTGATAGATTAACCTCTTGAATTTCATTGGAGATTTTAGTTTATGTTTTCCGGTTTAGGGTTCCAATTTCGCGTTTGCATTTTACGGTTGAGAGCCGAATTTCTGTTTGCGTCTTCAATTTCAATTGGGTTGTTCTTTCTTTACCCAACTTAGTTCCAAACAGAGTAGAACACAGTAAAATTCATACCTGAGTTGAAATAAACAAAAATAATATTCAATCAAACAACAAACCCTGACAAGTGAGAAGGGTGTGTGGTGATCTCCAACGTACCTCTCTTCTTCACAAGTCATCTTGGTGAATTGAGGGACCCATGTAGTTAACAAGTTACATGGAGGAACAGAGTGAATAATGCAGTAGTGAAGATTGACAAAAACATAGAACTCATAAAAATACGATGGATGTAGATAAGAAGAGGAGATTATAATGAAGAGAAATAAAATCACAGTTATGGAGAAGAAAAAGATTGTAGTGATGAATAAAAAGGTTGCGAGGACAATCACTTGAAATAATGAGGGAAATTTTGGGTCCCTACTCAAATTTTAGGGTTTATTTCCAAAAGTAATTTGTAGGAAAGAAATAGATTGTGCGGCTGTAGGAAATTGAACGCGGGTATTGAAAAATGGATCAGAAACGAAGTATTTCTTCCCTGCGACGGTTGAACAAAACTATTTTCAGAACTGTCGCAGTCAAAAATCATCGACTGGTTTGAAGGAACCGTCGTAAGCCTTATGTATACCTTATATCACAAGTGTAAATTTTCATATAGACTTGCGATGGTTGCCCAAAACAGCCGCATAAACCGTCGCGAGTATGGACTAGAGGCAGTTATTCATGAACTGCCACAAATTAAGTGACGCAAAACTGAAATTTTCTTGTAGTGAAAGGCTTTGGTAGTGGTTTAGGGATCAGGGGCTAAGGCACAATCCAACACAATTGCAAGGACCAGAGAACCTCCACAGACACACACACAACACAGCCTTTAAGACCTTGAATCTTCTGCATCAGTACCTGCGTTCACAAATGAAACAAACAGACAAAAACTAGGTAAAGAGGTTAGTTATGCACGAGATTGACCTAACATGTTATACAGACAAATCAGTGAATCTAAGGGAAAAATTTGGGGTACAACACCTAAGTATGCTCGATGGGTATTCTGGGTATAACCAAATATTTATTGTTGAGGATGATGTCCCTAAAACGGCGTTTCGATGCCCTGGGGCCTTAGGCACCTAGGATGATGTCCCTAAAATGGCGTTTCTTCTTCTTCACTTAAAATCTCTCTATAGCTTTCTCACGCAGAGCAAACCCTTTCACTTTTTTCTTCAAAAATCTCCACTTTCACTAATGGCAACCGCTCAAACAATGCCTTCCAAGTGTGACATAGGAAAGAACCCACTAGCTTTCACAATCCCACCAAATGAGGATGAAGAAGGAAGAGATTTCATCTCTGAACCTCCACTGTCAAAGGAAAAAAATGATATCTGGGAAAAACAGGTGCTCATCCCCTTATCATTGTCTAACAAACTCTTTGCCTTCTTGGGGCCATATCTGACTGCGAGGCCACACATTGGGAAAGTTACATGCTTCTTCCTAGGTTACTCAGTTACTATGCCCTCAGCATTCGAAGATACTCTTGGGTAGTCAAGATACTGTAGTTGAAAATTCCCCAAACTCTTCACCTGCTCTATGAAATTAACCTTCTAGTGATTTCTTTGTTGGGAATCCCACAGTTGAAAACAAAAATTGTAGATATGGATCTAATTCAAACAATAGAAGATAATCTCGCTGCTTTCTATGAGATTAAGGGATTGCTGACACAATTGAACAAGCCAGAGGCACTTGACTCTATTGTCAACTTTATTCTTAATTTCGAGTTGTTCCTTGATCAAACTGCTCGAAATTCCAGGCTTAAAAAGTAATTTGCTAATAGACTCGACTGAAAAACTAATGACGTGTCTCAATAATGAAATTTAGTCACTCAATCTCAAAGTCGAATCAATGAGTGGGAAACAAAGTTTAAAGAAGGCAAGGATCAGACGACCGCTTGTGATGCAAACATTCTAAACTAGATGCAAAAAAATGGATGAGTTGTAGCAAACAAATGAGAGATTTGAGAGAGATAAAGCTAAGATTAAAGCTTTACAACCGACTTCAATTGAGGAGAAATTGGTTGAGGAATCCAATATTGGTATCCAGCATGCTGAAGTTGCACGTGCATTGAGGAAAGAAGTCGATAGACTAGAGATTGAGGGTTCCATGAATGACAAAAAGCTTCGATTTGCCAAGATGTACTTCAAGAAGATGAAAATTGACTTCCCATTTTGAATCTTAAACTTTCTTTATTTTCCTTTCATTGTATTAAGGAATCTTGCCATTTTTGGCATCTCTGAATTTTAACGTACCCTATTTTAGCATTATATTTCTCTCTGTGTTACTATTCCTCTGCTATTCGAACCTCTTGCAGCATAGGTTTGTCCGCTTTAAGTACTAGCCATTTATCATTAGGATTCGACCTTCAGGACCTACCTCTTTAACTTCATAAGCATTTTTGAAATTTCCTTGCTAACTCAATAATTATATTACAATTATATAACAACCAACATAAATTATACATACCAACATCAAATAATCATAAATCAATCATGCAATTAAGATTATGTTCATAAAATCAACAACAATATTCAGAATGCATCCAATCACATCATATACAAATTCCAGCATAAATCGAATACAAATTTCATGTATTTTAGAGTATTCATAACCTATTTTTCATAAATCCCAATCAAGAACAGATAACTCTCAACAATGGTGGAAAAAGATGAAAAACCTAGAGGAGGGTGAGGATCCTTCTCAACTCTTAATGCATTTCACACCCATTATTAGAGTAGTTCTTCCCCTTACCTCTTTTTTTCTAGCAAAGCTAGCAACCTTCTAGGCTATCGAATCTGCTTCTCTCTCAAACCATTGATTGTCTCTTTTATCCAAAAACTCTTTCTACAGAATTTCACGTACTATAAAATGGCCTCCACTAATCTCTATCAATTTATATTAACCTAATTATACATTCTTAATTATTCCACTTAGGTTCACTCACCTTAATTTCTCACTACATTACCACATTTTTCCTTAGTTCTAATTTCCACCCAAACTCTTCAACTTATTATTTTTCTTAATTATTTTAATTAGTTAAAATAACTAAAATTCTAATTAATTCCCAAAACTCACCAAAAATCCCCAAAACCACCAAACATACCAATAATCAATTAAAAATTAATGTTAATTTAATTAAAAACAACCAAACGACAAATCACGATGTTACACCTAAAGCCTTTATCAAATAATTAATTCAAATCCAGAGAAACTTTCTTTGGGATGGCCCCGATGCCGGTAGAAAACTCACTTGGATTAGTTGGGATAATATCTGTAAATCTAAGAAGCAATGAGGCCTAGAAGTGAAACATATTGGAAGATTTAACTCAACACTTTTAAGCAAATGGCTTTGGTGTATCCTTTACAATCACAGTCCAATTTGGCTTCCTCTTCTTGGGTTCAGGTATAGAGACCTAATTTCAAAAATTCTTAGCCCCGGTCCTCATTCTACTAGCAAACATGAATCTATTTGGTAGAGAGATCTCTTGTCTGTCACGTATTTTGATTCAAATGTTAATTGGTTCTCAAATTCTATTAGCTGCAAAATTAGTAATGGTTTAAGAGTGAAATTTTGGGGAAAAAATTAGTTAGGTTCTACGACTCTCAGCTTTCAGTTTCATGATATTTTCCTTATGACCGCATTGCCCAATAAAAAGATCACAAATTTGAATAATCATGGACGCTAGAATTTGGCTATGTCGACATTTCCTATGAAATGAATTGGATCTCTCCAACTCGATGATTTTCTTTCTATCCTTGTGACATCCATCTTTCTGAAAATCTCGGTGATAAATTTGTGTGGTGGAAAAGCTGCAACGATTACTTTGTTAATGTTATACCCCAAATTTTGACCACTAAGACTCCCATCATTGTGCAAATCATCATCACAATATGGATGAACCATCATGCCTCATTAGTCTCCCCAAAGATGGGTGAGCATCCACTACAATCAAACTTAGGGTTTCAAGCCTCTCAGAGCTCTTAGACAAAGGATCAATCAAGGAATGACATGATCTTCAACTTGTCTAAACCTCTCAAACATCCACAATGGATCAAGAGGACTCCCACATCAAGGATCAAGCACAAGGCTGCAACATTCCAAGTGGATTAAGCCTCAAGATCGCCAGTGTCACCAAATTAGAGATTTGGTCGACCAGGGCCTCCAGATGGAAATTTTCCTCTGGGCATAAGCCAATGCTTCACAGCATAACTCAAAGTACTTTAAGGGACCTCATAAACCCAATCATCAAGTCAATTTAGCCGCAGGGGATGCATTCATAAAAAATCAGGAATTAGGGTTTCTTGACCTAATTCACCCCTAAGTTGACTTTTGGGACAAAACATGAGCCAACACCTCAAGACATGATTTGAGGGTCTCTAATAAACCAAATTGATCCATTTGCAACAATGGATTGATCCAAAAAGCTTGATTGACAAGTTTCAAGTTCATCAGAACCACAGTTAGGGTTTCGCGGACAAAGTCAACTGTGCCTTTGAATTTTGACCAGGACATGCTCCCAAATCTTGGGACATGATTCAATACACCCTATAACACCTATGAAATCAATCCATCAAGTTTGATTTAGGTCAATGACTTGATTTCATAGGGGATCACACAGTTTAGAATTCATCTGATAAAAAGTCAACTGTGCCTAAAAGTCAAAGTTTGACTTTTTGATTTTTTAATCAATTATGGTTCCCTAACCCTAAAATGATGATAATGTGTGATTGGAATCATCATTAATCAAGAAAAATCAAGAAAAGTGGGATAACTTGTAAAAGGGGTAACCATAAAAAACTTAGAAATTTCTAAGTAATGGAACAAAGTGGCTAGGGTACCAACTTCCAAGGATCATAACTTGAGATCCAAGCAACCATTTTGGCTGATCCAGAGATGGATTTGTAGCTCTCATGGCATACTTTAAAAGTGTCAACTACACCTCACTCCAATTCTTCATGGATTTTTAGTTATGGAGTGACCAAAATGACAAAAACATGAAAAGGCCACTTTTTCCAACACTTAGTGAAATTTTCACTAAGTCATAATTTGTTTCACCTTTTTCAAAATGTAAGGGCATTTTTCACTTAGATTCAAAAAGTGTCAAGACAAACTATGATCACCCACATGTTGTATCAAATGAGAGCTTTCCAAAATGGCCAAGAACTCCATCAAATCCCATTTGAGCTAAGAGTTATGACAATGGCAATATGCCTTGCTGCAACTGTCATGGCAAGGCAGATTTGTGCATTTTGCTCGATTTAATCCAATTGTGCAAATGACAAATAATTTTATCCATATGAACACCTCAGGGGGGGACCAAGGAGGAACAAACACTGATCCATAAGCCTCCCAAGTCTTTGGAACCAAAAGTAGCATGCCAAACCTAGAAATGCCTAAAAAGGGGACAAGACTCCAATTTTGTTTTGGAGCATTCAATGGATGCACCAAGGTGGCATGAACTGAGCCTTTTCCAACTGAATGAGTCAAGGATGATCTCTGAACTAGGGAACCAAAGGCCTGTGCGCTAACCTCTAGTCAATGGCTAGAGGAGACTTGAGATTCCAAAATGATCCAATTGGCCAAAGGTCTGCTGCAGTTGCCATTCACTATTGCTTGCAAAACAAACTTGCTCTACTATAAATAGAGCTCATTTGTGCTCAGTTTAAGTACACCAAAGCCATCAAACTGATGCTTTCCTCAAAATATATTCTTTCACTCCAAAATTGCCTTCCAAAGCAAGTCACTATTGGGTTTTGAGTTTGAGAGCCATTCCAACCAAACCAATCACACACACACACACACACACACACACACACACACACACACACACACACACACACGTCATAAACACCATATAGAAGTGATCCAAACACTTAAACAACATCTGGAACACCAATTTCACAAAATCACCAGCCAATTGCTCAAGGTTTTAACCAAGTTGCAGCTGAGGTGCCATACTTTGTTCCAGCCATTTCCAAACAACTCCAAGCATTCAACACACTCCATTTGGTGTAGGGAAGCTGTTCAGATAATCACAACTCATCTGTAACACCTCCAATTCAAAAATCACATTGCTCTTGCTGTCACGACCTTCAAGTAAGCCTAAACTTGGTCATCTCATGATTCATGCATATTTCCTCGCACAATAATTTGGCCATATGTTCATAATCATGTATGGAGGGTTTCCCCTCAATTAATTGTTTTATTTGAATCGTGTATCAAAATTCTCAGCCTTCATGCAAATTTTAGGGTTCTTGAGGTTTTGTCTTGATTTCTTATTCCATCCTTAAAATAAATGAAATTAAAGACCATAGACATGATCGTGAGGTGAAAACGAGTAGATTGATATGTGGATTGTGTGATTTTATCAAGTATTCAGTGAGATTGGTGAGAAAATGAAAATCTGCAGAAACAGAGGGGTGGCGCGTGTTCTTGGTGTGTTCTTGGCGCCATTTTTTTGAATATTTGAATATTTGAATTTTGTGATTTTATATAATTGATTCAAAAATTAATTTCTCTCTGAGTTTTAATGATTTTGAGTTGATTCTTTTTTTAATAATTCACAAAAATGTTAAAATATTTTATTTTGCCAAAAATTCCCAAAAATATTATTTATTTCATATACTTGATATTTTTGCAAAGAATTAATTTTTTATTTATTTTTTAACATTTAAAATATTTTTTCCTCCTTGATTTTCCAAATTTAATTGGTTTCCAATCATTTTGTGGATATAAACATAATTTTTTAAACATTAATCCAAGATCACAACTTGTTTTTCACACATGTTTGATAATTTTGATTATTTTAATTAAATTCTTATTTAATCAAAATACATTTTGAAATTAATTTAGGATTTTGATCTTAATCACCCTAAACAAATCATTTTCAAACACTCATGGGCCTCTAATAGAGTGTAAGACCCAACCCCTCTTGAAAACCAAAATATTTTGGGCCTCAGTGTATTGTATAAGTCCCGATACCGTCAAAAAGTTTGGCACAATCGTCGCCTTTAAAGAGTGTATGACCCAGTCCCCTTTTAACCAAAACAATTTTCCTTGAGCTATAAGACCGATCTTTATTCATTTTCAAACCTTTTGGGCCTCTAATAGAGTGTAAGACCCGGTCCTCTTTTAACCAAAACAATTTAGGGCCTCAGATATTGTATAAGTCTCTCTACGTTAAAAGAAAAATCTCGGCGCAATCGCCAGTTCAAAAATCAAATCATCTGGGCCTACCTTCGTGTTATAAGCCCCATTTATTTTCTTTAAGTTTCTTTGAGTCTCTAATAGAGTGTAAGACCCAATCCCCTTGTACATAAAAACAATTTTGGGCCTCACATATTGTATAAGTCCCTCTGTACAGTTTTTAAAACAACGGTGCGATCATCGTCAAAACTTGGGCCTCTCCTTGAGCTGTAAGCCCCAACAATCTTTTCAAAACACTTTCTCCTTTGATTTTGAATTCAAATATATGTTGTCATCAAAACTTTCTTTAATTTCTTTGTTAAACAACTAACAAAACAGCATGGAAGCTCTACAACGGGTAAGTGTTTATCCGCTTTCATTTACCGCTTTCATATGTATATAACTGTATTGTGGGGCTGTTTCACTGTAAGTCTTCTTTCACATCCTTTTATATACTTGTCACATATCCACTGTGTAATACTAGTATAGTTATTTAGAGTTTTCCCCGACAACTACGTCTAGAACTAGGTAAAGCTTATTGGTCACTCTTAAATACAAACAAAACTATATCCCCATAGGATTTCTAGATACAGTCTTCCCTTCTCTTGGGGTTAAACAATATGGAACAAAGAGAAAAGCAGTATTCTCGGTGAACCTTTTCTCAGACTGTCACCCTTAGAAATTGTCAAAGAAACTCTAACTCCCTAGAGATGATCTTTTCTCCGTGAATGGCATCTCTTGCGTTTCTTCCAAATTCTTGAACTTTCCTGGAATAATCTCTTCTCTATGAATTGAATTTCTTGAACTTCTCTTGGTTTGGGGACCCACAGGCTTCCTAAAAGCATCCCCGCCTCCTCTTGGGCGTTGTACAAGGACCCTTCGGCTTCTTAGAAGTTCTCATGCCTTCTCTTGGGCTTAATATAAGGACCTTGACGACCTCTTAAAGGTATAAGACAGAACCTAGTCATCCTTTGCTAGAACAGTCTTTCCAGTGTCAAAACTCTGGCCATTTTAGGGTTGATACTCATCCCTTAATGTCCGCGCCTCCTCTTGGACATTGTACAAAAGATAAAACTCTAGACTTGGACATTCTAAACCTCTTGAGTCTCAAAGATATTCTCAAGTTCCTTTCAAACATAGGAAAAAACACCGATCACTCTGGATTAATCTCCACCAGAAACCCGATCTCTCTCATGAGAGTTCCCCACACTTGGACCCGCTTCAAGATCTAAATAATCCTCAGCAGTAAGTCAGCCTCCTCTTGGGCTTTATACAAAGGATTCTCCCTAGCGGAGCTAACCTTTTCAGACTCTCTTGTTGAGTTGACCACTTTTAGCCTCCGTCTTGGGCTTTGTACAAGACATGTAAAAAACACTCTCTTGTTGAGTATAAAAGACTCTCTTGTTGAGTCAATTTCTTTTTAGCCTCAATCTCGGGCTTCGTACGAGATAGAAAAACACTCTCTTGTTGAGTATAAAAAGCTCTCTTGTTGATTCAATCTCCTTTTAGCCTCACTCTCAGGCTTCGTACGAGACAGAAAAACACTCTCTTGTTGAGTATAAAAGACTCTCTTGTTGAGTCAATCAAAACTTCAAACTCTCTTGTTGAGTCAATCACCTGTTCAAGACTCTCTTGTTGAGTCAACCTTTTTAGCCTCCGTCTTGGGCTTTATACAGGACAGATAAAAGTACTCTCTTGTTGAGCCAAACCACTTCAGCCTCCATCTTGGGCTTTATACAAGATACATTCTCCCCAACGGAGTCAAAATCCCTTTTAGCCTCAATTTTGGGCTTTGTACAAGACAGAAAGAACATTTCCCCCGGAAAAGTCAAACTTCTCGCCTCCTCTTAGGCTTTGTATAAAGAAACCCCCGGTTGAGTCAATCAACCTTTTACCATCAAATTTGTGCTTTGCTCACAGCATGCAAACATCAACAGTTCCTCTTTAGAGATGACAAATTTTCTCTCAGCCAAAACCCTTTAGCTTCACATCTTGGGCTTTGAACAAGATACAAATCACCTTTAGCTTCACGTCTTGGGCTTTGAACAAGACACCAAAACATCTCTTTCCTCCCATAGAATAGGAGGAACTACGATCGCCTGATTTCCCTGTTTAATTAAACGGGAATACGTAGGCATAAGATTGCAAAATCTTAGCGAGCATACTAATCAAAAGCTTAGGTCCAGTATCTTACCCAAAACATAAACAAAACTCACTCTCCCTGTCATACTTTCCCAAGAAACTTTCCCAACCCATCAGTAGATAAACACTATCAATTACAAAGCAAGACCTAAAAGCTAACATCCTGTGGATAACCACATATAGGATGGGTAATTGACAACTACCCATTGTATAACCTGACCCTGGACCCCCCAATCTCTTTTAAAGCGTTTGTTCAATTAAACATTCGCGTGCAAGGTTAGTTTTAGATACCTTCCCTTTCCCTTCCAACTTCACGGGATAAATAAGAAATCATAAAGTAGCACCCTTTCTCCACGAGGAGAAAACCCAAACTTCAGCAATAAGGTGGTCGCGTCACCGACAAAAATCGCTCGCTATAGGAAAATGGCGACTCTGCTGGGGAGTCATTGTCTGTATAGGATCATAAGACTAGAGGTCTAGGATGTTAGGACAAATATATATACTGCTATTCCTAATTGATATCCATGTTTATTTTTCTGCTAATGGTAATGCGTGTGATGCCGCATATGGAAAGATTGAGTATACACCTAAGATAAGTGATGGCATTATACGGGTAATCTTACGGGGAGTGAATCCCAGATAAGAGGTCCCGATCGACCATCAAATCAGTGGAGATGCCCTTTGGGGATTCAATGCCTATACGACTTTGGTTGTTAAAGAAGATTGTTCCATTGGGTTATCTGAGAAGCTGAGGATTTTAATAGACTGAAACTATTTTTTAGTGCGAAAGCTATCGGAAATAGTTGTCACGCGATACTACCCTCATTTGAGACTACTCTAAGATACTACAGCTCGCTGGCGATCCGTTTGTTGTCGTTATCCCAAGAGGGGTCAGTGATTTTGAGGACAGTTACAAAAAATCACCAGTATAAACCTTTGGGGATGGGTAGAGCCTTGACTTCATGACACCGACCCTTTGACCCCATGTTTTTTCTATGTTTTTGTGTGCTGCATTCATGCATTCATTTAAAAAAAAATTAAAACAAAGAAAAATCTTCTCTTCTAGTCTCTCTTTTTCAAATTAAACTAAGATAATGATTGCAAATGTTAGATAAAGAGATTGCCAATGGATTTCGGTAGAAGGAAGACTCACAAGTACACCTTCAAGGTTCCAAAACTAGAGGATTTAAGAGGTCTGGCAAGGATGATAACCAACCCTGAGGCTTTCAGAGCTAAGTATGGAAGACTGCTATCTCTGTTAAGGGTCCATGTAATCGAAGGAATCCTGTCCACACTAATCCAGTTCTACGATTCGGTCTATCACTGTTTCACATTCCCGGATTATCAACTAGCACCAACACTGGAGGAGTACTCTCACCTGACTGATTTGCATATTACTGACCAAGCTCCCTTTTCCGGACTGGAAGAAATTCCAAAGGATCAAACCATTGCAAGAGCAATCTATTTGGGCGAGTCAGAAGTCAGGACTCACACGATTATTAAGGGTGGTATCCAGGGTTTGCCATCCCAGTTCTTAATAAAGAAAGCTCTGTACTTTGCTAGTATAGGGAACGAGGCCGCTTTCGAGAGCATCTTTGTTTTGCTTACCTATGGGTTATTTTTGTTTCCCAACATCGATAACTTTGTAGATATCAATGCCATTAAGATTTTTTTGATTGGATACCCTGTAACAACCTTGCTCGCAGATGCTTATCATTCTGTACACCTAAGGAATTTGTACAGCGGAGGAATGATCACTTGCTGTGTACCCTTACTGTACAAATGGTTCATTTCTCATTTGCCAAAGTCTGCTGCATTTTGGGATCAAAAGAATACTTTACGTTGGTCGCAGAGAATCATGTCCCTTACCAACTCTGACATCGATTGGTACAATTGAATCTATGACGGGATCAGGATCATTGACCGTTGTGGAAATTTCCCAAATGAACCCCTCATAGGAATTAAATGAGGAATCAATTATCATCCAGTTTTGGTTCGTCGTTAATTTGGATACCCGATGAGGCATGTCCCGCGTAATGCTCATATGGAGGGTCTTTTCTTCAAGGAAGGAGAATATGACAGGGCACTAAAGACAGAAATAGTGCATGCCTGGAAACATGTTCACAGGAAAGGAAGAGAGTCTCTAGGAAAACCAGATTGTGTCTCTGTGGAACCTTATCTCCACTGGGTACAAACTAGAGCTCTTAAGCTGAGGATGCCTTACCCTCGTCAGGAAGTTCTTCCGTTAAGGGACCCTGTCCTTTATTTTATGTCTGATACAGAAAAACTTCAGGTTACTCTCAACAAAGTTCAACAGGAGAAGAGGTCTTGGAAGAACAAGTACCGTATTCTCAATGTGGAGTGCAAGAAAATACAGCAACTGTTAAAAGAAAAAGATGCTCTGATTGAGATTTTAGAGCAACATGCTATAGAAAATCAGGAAGACCAGAGGGATTTGCTCGCTCCTTTCACTTGGCAAAGGAATGACAACCCGACAACGGCTCAATAGCCTCGGTCAAAGAAAAGGAAAGTATCAGAACCAGCACCTGAGATCTCCTCAGAGAGGACTCGGGACCCATAAGTTAGATTTCCTTTTACAGTACTATGTAAATTAATGTATTTCCATTCCGCAATCTTTGAATTCAATAAAACGGGGTTTTACCACGATTTAATATTTGCAATCCAATTGTCGAAGTTTATTTTGATTAAACAAAAAATTAATTAAAATATAATTATTGCATTCATCATTCTCGCATAACGCATTCTTCGTCCCTACGAATCTCACATTTCTGTCTCAATTCTAGAGTCAAACTGTCTCATTCGTACAATACTCGGGCCAATCGACAAAAGAAAATGAATGATCTCGAGGAAGAAAATAGAGAGTTGAGGGAAGAGATCGACACTTTGAAAGAGGATCTGAGAAAGCTTCATAACGACATGCAAACTCTAGCAGAAGCTCAGATGCAACAACAAAGGAATGTGATCTCAGAGATCACATCAACGCCCATAGTGGAAAAGTATGACCCTTGGTATACCATGCCTAAAGATCGTCCCTGTGGCATGCCTATTAACTATATCCCGGAAGGATATGTTCCGCCGATCACTGAAGATCAGGGAACCGCAGCAGGAGCCGCTGGGCCTGAAGGTTACAAACTTCGGGAAAACGAAGATGCCCGGGGCATGATAGCAACTCCTGAAGGTTATAAACTTCGGGAGAGGGAAGGACCTAGAGTCACTACTATGATGACTATACCACCACCCGTGGTACACACTGTCCCGGAAGGATAGATTCCACATATACCTTCTGGTAAAAACGAAAGTATGTTCGACAGAATGAATGAGTTCCAGGAACAGATCCTGGAGATGCAGAAAGAACTGCAAGCCCTTCGTGGTCAGGATCTATTTGGAAAGGACGCCGCAGACCTTTGTTTGGTCCCCAATGTGAAAGTTCCGAACAAATTCAAAGTGCCAGAATTTGAAAAGTACAAGGGTAACTCTTGCCCTCAAAGTCATTTAGTGATGTATGCTCGGAGGATGTCAACTCAGACAAAGAACCAAGAGCTGATGATCCACTATTTCCAGGATAGTTTAACCGGTGCCGCACTTAAATGGTACATGGGTTTAAACCGCACTAAGATCGGCACTTTCAGAGATCTTGGCGCTGCCTTTGTTCAACAATATAAGTATAACCTAGACATGGCACCGGACAGAGATCGACTCAGAGCCATGTCACAAAAGGACAAGGAAATCTTTAAGGAGTACGCTCAGAGATGGCGTGAAATTTCCGCCCAGATTTGTCCACCTCTTGAGGAAAAAAAGATGACAAAGATCTTCTTAAAGACCTTGAGCTCATTTTACTACGACAGAATGGTCGCCAGTGCGCCCAGTGACTTTACTGAAATGGTAGGCATGGGAGTTCGTCTTGAGGAAGCAGTCCGAGAAGGACGTTTAGTTAAAGACGCTGGATCATCAAGTAGTACAAAATGATACGGTAGTGCTCTCCCTAAGAAAAAAGAGTAAGATATTGGCAATATCTCTCTCAGAAAGCAAAGGCGACGGTACCAACCAGTAGCAGCTGTAACTCCTGCTATCAACTCTGCGCCTGTTCCTACGTATCAACCTCAGGTTGCTCAGAGCCAACCGAATCAACAACAATATCAGCAAAGGACACAACAGCCTCTTCAGCAGGCTCGTCCTCCATATAACAACAACCGTACAACGCGACCATCAGGGTTTGACCCTATACCCATGTTGTACGCATAATTGTTTCCACTCTTACTGGTCAAGGGACATGTCCAAACCAGGGCTCCTCTTACAATACCAGAAAATCTGCCTTTTTGGTTCAAAGCGGATCAGACTTGCCCTTACCATCAAGGAGGACCAGAGCATAACATAGAAAACTGTCTCAGTTTCAAATCTGATGTGCAAAATCTTGTTAGGAGTGGGGTCTTATCCTTCAAAGATACGAATCTGAATGTTCTCACGAACCGGTTGCCTCAACACGAGAAAGCTGCGGTAAATTTGATAGAGGGAGAGTCCAACAACAGCTATCAAATTCATGATGTACTCTTATTGAGGACCAATTTGGTCAAGATGCGTCGTAGACAGAGCAGATACGGCCATGTACCATCTCACAATTATCACCAGTGTGATATCTGTTCTAAAAACAATCAAGGATGTTCTATGGTGCAATCAGCTCTACAGGAACAATTGGATCTCGGATGGATCCAAGAGCACCGAGTTCGTGGAGTTAACATGACTTATGCAAATTCCAACATCATTCAGAACCACGACATCCGTGCAATAAATGTCAACTTGGTGGCAATTCACTCAAGGCAAAGCCAGTATCATAATCTGCCACGGCACGATTACATTTCATGTCTGATTTGCTCGGTAAACAAACAGGGATGCTCTTTTGTATAAGAGGCCCTCCAGCGTCAGATGGATCTTGGGTGGATCCAGGACTACCATGATAGAAATCCTTATCAAGTTAACATGATTCAAATCTTCGATATTCGTTTGATGAATACCAGCTTAGTGGAGTTACACGCCAAGCAAGTCCAACTCGGTTTTCTCACTTCACATGATTATCTGAGCTGTAAAGTATGTTGTGAGAGTAACCAAGGGTGCACTCTCGTTCAAAGAACTTTACAACACTTGTTAAACCATTGGTGGCTTATGATCTATCTAGACGAAGACATGCAACAAATCAGTGTGACAAACGGGAACCCTACTAGACATCAAAGTCAGGATGTCCGATCTATGGAAATAGACCTAGTAAGGTTGCACTGCATTCAAAGCGGACGTGGCCAGGTGCCACCACACAACTACGAGCGCTGTAGGGTCTACTCGGAAAATAATCAAGGATGTTACCTCGTGTGAGCAGCCCTTCAAAGTCAGTTGGCTCCCAAGGAGATTCAACCGTGTCCAAGTTCTGGATCAATCAATTAGACGCCAGACTATTTCGCTGATCAGATTAAGGATGTTGTCGTGATCTCTGATCGCGAAAGGACCAAAGATATTTGTACCATCATCCCTCTACTTGACGAATCGAAGGTTCTTAACCAGGAATTGACTGAAGTTACTTATGACAGTCAGAGAAATCAGAAGGCTCCTGTAGTTATCTATCTATCGGGACCAGTGCCGTAAAAATCCGATAAGGCGATCCCTTACAAATACGGTGCAACAACAATTGAGAATGAAAAGGAAATTCCATTACCCTCCGTCGTGAATATTGTAGACATCAGTCAAGAACCTAACAGAGAAAAGGAACCTCAAACGGAAGTTCCCAATTCACCAGTCGGTCAATCCAGTGATCCCGACCTTTCAAAGAACGATGATGAGATGCTGAAGCTCATCCAAAGGAGTGAATACAACATTGTTGATCAGCTGTTACAAACTCCTTCAAAGATCTTTGTGCTATATCTTTTACTCAGTTCCAAAGCCAACAGAGAGGCTTTACAGAAAGTCTTAGAACAGGCCTTTGTGGAACAGGATGTGTCGATAAGGCAATTCGACGGCATCGTCTCTAACATCACTTCCTGCAACAACTTGGGGTTTAGTGATGAGGAATTGCCAGAAGAAGGCAAAAGCCACAACATGACGCTTAATATCACAGTCAACTGCCAGGGCGATGCCTTAGCCAGCGTACTGGTAGATACCGGATCGGCTCTCAACGTTATTGCCGAAGTCCACTCTAATGCGACTATCATTCAAAGGATCTCCTATGAGAGGCAGTGAGGTCGTCGTCAAAGCATTTGACGGATCCCGAAAAATGGTTATCGGCGAAGTCGATCTTCCTATAACTATCGGTCCTAACACTTTCCAAGTCACTTTCCAGGTCACTTTCCAGGTCATGGACATCCGGGCAACATACAGCTGTTTGTTAGGAAGTCCTTGGATACACCAGACTGGGGCAGTCACTTCGACACTTCACTAGAAGCTGAAGTTCGTCAAGAATGACCAACTCGTCACAGTCTATGGAGAACAAGCCTTGATCGTGAGTAACCTATCATTGTCCACTTGTGTAGAACCCGAGGAGGTTGTTGGAACTCAGTTCCATGCACTTTCGGTAAGCAGTGAGAATCAATTAGAGAAGGGAACATCAATATCCTCGTACAAAGATGCTCTCGAGGTGATAAAAAGTAACAATGCAAAGGGATGGGGACAACTTGTCATTCCTACCGATAATAAAACAAAGAAGGGTCTTGGTTTTTCGGCAACCTGTACCCAGACAGCTGACAACGATGAAATTCTTCGTCCCATTCAGAACTTCTTCCATAGTGGAGGTTTCCTTCACCCGGTGTCTCAAGAAGTACATACCATTAACGAGGGAGATTCCTCCGACACAGATGATGAATGGAAGTCCTATCTTAACTAGGACGGTTATATGTCTCAGGAAGAGGTTCCTACGCCATTTTTCAATCCCGCACAGAGTCCGAGATTTATACCAAGGTCAGACGTTAAAATGATATACGGAGATTGTGATCCAGAAGGATGCCGCGCTCCACCAAACTCATTAGAGGAAGACACTCTGATGAAAGACAACTTTGACCATGACTATTATGGCCCGATGGATGGTCTGCCTATCTGGAAGCCGTACCCAGGAGACTTGGGGCAAGAAAATCAGCCGAATAATGAAAATCAGCTGAGCATCATTGAAAAAAATACCTGCGTCCCCACCATGTCATGGGATCAACACTCAGGTCATTCAGAAAATATCCAGTGCAACGATGAATTTGTAAAGTTTACAGGACTAGAGTTCGTCAACTATGCCTTTCCCGAGGTCAACGTCATCGAGAGAGATAACTCCTCCAGTTCCAAAGAAGTGTGGGACACCCTGGGACAGCCAAGTGGTAAATATGACTTCATGGTCAAGTATACCGCTCCCGAAAGCTCTCATATCAGGCTCAAAGACATCCAACCCACTGGATGGGGAGATCTTCCTGAGAGCACCAATACTATGCAAAATACAACTGAGGAATCCTCCTACGACAACTCTGCCTGGGAGACAGATTCCAACGATCCTGCTCCACCAGAAATCAGCGTTATTTCTAAAGACAAATCAAGGAAGGTACCAGACTTTGTGATTCACTAAGGAGTTCGCCGCCAATGGGTTGTAGTCGATGTTCCGAAGATCGTTCATAAGTCCAAGTAATAGCCATCTTTGTTTTAACCTTTCGCCCTGCCCAGGTGAAACAGATGTTTTGATAGGGCTCACTTTCTGTAAATATCCCTCTTCGCTTCGCCCAAAGCGACAAAGTTTTATTTTATAGGGCTGTAGTTACAAGAATCGACAAGTTCATAAATAAAATAACGTCATTCTGTAATTCCCGCATTAATTGCTGTTTTCTCTTTTCGCTTTTTCAGAAAATGGTAATCCTAAAAAACAACAAACAATAAAAACAAGCATTGTTCAAAAAATTTACACTGCACACACTCTTGCATTTCTCTCCATCTCTTCTAAAAAACAATCATCACGTCATGCAGATTGCTTGTTTTAAACCCCATTGAAACGTACAATTCGATGCCTTCTCCCAACTTTGAATTCCCGGTATTTGAGGCTGAAGAAGAAGATGACGAAGAAATTCCAAAGGAGATCTCCCGATTACTCAGACAAGAGGAAAGGTACATTAAACCTCACAAAGAACCGTTGGAAACAGTCAACTTGGGTTCAGAGGAAAAGAGAAAAGAGGTCAAGATTGGGGCACTGCTCAGTCCAACTGTCAAAGAGAATTTGATAAAGCTTCTCAAAGAGTTTCCCGATGTATTCGCTTGGTCCTATCAGGATATGCCAGGGTTGGATACCAGCATCATGGAACATCATTTACCGTTAAGATTAGAATGTTCCCCAGTAAAACAGAGGTTGAGACAGACTCATCCGGACATGGCCATCAAAATCAAGAGGAAGTACAGAAACAGATTGACGTGGGTTTCCTCGCCACATCAGAATATCCTCAATGGTTAGCCAACATCGTACCAGTTCCAAAAAAGGACGGAAAGTTCAGAATGTGTGTGGATTACAGAGATCTAAAGAAGGCTAGTCCAAAGGACGACTTTCCTTTACCACACATTGACATGCTGGTAGACAGTACCGCAAAGTTCAAAGTCTTCTCCATGGATGGATTCTTGGGCTATAATCAAATAAAAATGGCGCTGAAAGATATGGAGAAAACTTCGTTCATCACCCCATGGGGCACCTTTTGTTACAAGGTAATGCCGTTCGGTTTGAAGAATTCCGAGGAAACCTACTAAAGGGCCATGACTACTCTGTTCCACGACATGATACACAAAGAAATAGAGGTATATATCGATGACATGATTTCCAAATCTAAGACAGAGGAGGAGCATGTGACCCGCCTGTTAAAACTATTAGAGCGTCCGAGAAAGTACAAGCTCCATTTGAATCCCAACAAATGCACGTTCGGTGTTCGCTCAGGGAAACTTTTAGGGTTCATCATCAGCCAGAAAGGAATTGAGATTGATCCTGACAAGGTCAAGGCCATTCAAGAAATGCCTTCTCCAAAGACTGAAAAACAAGTCCGGGGATTCCTGGGGCGTTTGAACTACATCTCCAGATTCATATTCCTCATGACCACAACATGTGCGCCGATTTTCAAATTACTCAAGAAGAATCAGGATTGCGTTTGGACAGAAGACTGCCAAACCGCCTTCGATAGTATTAAAGAATACCTGTTGAACCCACCGATTCTGTCACCTCCAGTGGAAGGAAGACCACTGATCATCTACCTAACAGTCTTGGAAGACTCAATGGGTTGTGTACTTGGCCAACAAGATGAAACCAAAAGGAAAGAGTCTGCCATCTACTATTTAAGCAAGAAATTCATCGACTGCGAGACTCGGTACACTATGCTTGAGAAAACTTGTTGTTCTTTGGCTTGGGCAGCCAAACGTCTTCGCTAGTATATGATTCGTCACACTACTTGGTTAATCTCCGAAATGGATCCAATCAAGTATGTCTTTGAAAAGCCTGCTCTCACGGGAAGGATCGGCCGTTGGCAGATGTTGTTATCAGAATACGACATCGAATACCATGCTCAGAAAGCCGTTAAGGGAAGTGTTTTAGCCGATCATTTGGCTCATCAACCGATTGACGATCAGGAATCAGTCGGATTTGACTTCCCGGACGAAGATGTCATGTATCTAAAAATGAAAGACTGCGATGAACCGCTACCCAGTGAAGGGCCAGAACCAGGTTCCCAATGGGGACTTATCTTTGACGGAGCTGTCAATCATTACGGAAACGGAATTGGGGCAATCATCATAACACCTCAGGGTACCCACATTCCTTTCACCACTAGACTTACGTTTAAGTGCACAAACAACGAGGCCAAATACGAAGCTTGTATCATGGGTCTCGAAGAAGCGATTGATTTAAGGATCAAGAACTTGGATGTATATGGCAACTCAGCCCCGGTTATCAATCAGATAAAAGGAGATTGGAACACATACCAATCAGGACTGATTCCTTACAAAGACTACGCAAGAAGGTTATTACCATTCTTCAACATAATCGAGTTTCACCATATCCCTCGTGAAGAGAATCACATGGCTGATGCATTAGCCACTCTCTCTTCCATGATTAGTGTAGGTCAATGGAACGAAGTACCTAAGATTAACATAATGCACCTTGAATGGCCCGCTTACATCTTCGCGATTGAAGCAGTCATAGACGACAAACCTTGGTATCATGATATCAAATGCTTCCTTTAGAAACAAGAGTATCCACCCGGGGCATTAAGAAAGGACAGAAAGACCCTCAGAAGGCTGGCTGGCAACTTATTCCTAAGCGGTGATACACTCTATAAGAGAAATTTTGACATGGTCTTGCTCCGATGTGTAGACAGACCAGAAGCAAACATGCTGATAAAAGAAATTCACGAAGGATCCTTTGGCACTCATGCCAACGGACACGCAATGGCGAGAAAAATTCTAAGAGACGGGTACTACTGGTTTACCATGGAATCTGATTGCTACAAGTACATGAGGAAGTGTCACAAGTGTCAAATATACTCAGACAAAATTCATGTACCGCCAACACATCTCAAAGTTCTTTCTTCCCCATGGCCTTTTTCCATATGGGGAATCGACATGATTGCCCTGATTGAACCCAAACCTTCAAACAGACATCGGTTCATTCTAGTAGCCATTGACTACTTCACCAAGTGGGTCGAAGCAGTGTCATATGCCAATGTCACCCGACAAGTGGTGGTCCGATTTATCAAAAACAATATCATTTACCGTTATGGTGTTCCAAGCCAGATCATTACTGATAATGGATCTAACTTGAAAAACAAGATGATGAAAGAGTTGTGCGCTGAGTTCAAGATTGAACACCATAACTCATCTCCCTACCGACCCAAGATGAAAGGAGCAGTAGAAGCGGCTAACAAGAACATCAAGAAGATCGCTTAAAAGATGGTTGTAACCTACAAAGATTGGCACGAGATGTTACCTTTTGTTTTTCACGGGTATCGCACATCTGTCCGCACTTTAACAGGAGCAACCCCTTTCTCTCTAGTATATGGCATGGAGGCAGTGCTCCCCATAGAAGTAGAGATCCCATCAATCTGGGTATTGATGGAAGCTAAGTTAACAAAGGCTGAATGGTGTCAAAGTCGACACGGTGAACTGAATCTGATAGAAGAAAAGCGAATAACGGCACTATGCCATGGTCAGTTGTATCAACAAAGGATGAAGAAGGAGTTTGACAAAAAGGTCCGACCTCGCGTCTTTAGAAAAGGAGACCTTGTGCTCAAAAAAATACAATCGTTCCTCACTGATTCCCGGGGCAAATGGACCCCGAATTATGACGGCCCCTACGTGGTCAAGAAAGCTTTCTCAGGCGGTGCCCTGAGACTTGCAACCACGGACGGAGAGGAATTTGCCTACCCTACCAATGTTGACGTAGTCAAGAAATACTTCGCCTAAATAAAAAAAATCGTCTTGGTGGATTGAAAACCCGAACGGGCGGTCCAGGAAAAAATTAGAGACACAATAAAAAATCATCCCGGTGGATTGGAAATCTCAAAGTATAATCCAGGCAAAAGTTAGGGATTAATGGCAAGTAACTACATCTAATCAGTTCAGCTCCTCAGCAGTCATGCCATCAGTCAGACAAACTCCAGTCAAGGTCATCTTTGACAGAAGCTCAGGATGTCCAGAATTCAAAGTTGGTAGAAGGATAGTGGTCGTTATGTTTCAATGTAGCCCTGTTCCCTTAAATTACCATTTTCTAACTTTGTAAATACTCCATGGAATCACGCGTTTGGCTGATTTCCATCCTATCAATAAAATTTGAGCCCTGGTGCTTTTGTTTATAATTCTCATTTGTTTTAGCTTTATAGAACGACATTTTAACATGATCAACGATTCTTGAAATAAAACAAAAATGGATTTACTTGTCAAACTTTTTCTGCTTTTAAAATAAAGATGGAAATTTTTTTTTACTATTGAACATCGAAAGAACATCGATCACTTCTCTAGAAGTAATCGAGCTTCAAAGTGCAGAATCAAAGTGCTCCTTCTAAATCAGTACGCCTGAACGAGGGATCAACTGTGTCAGAGACCGTGTTTCATCTGACACCCCCGACAGAGTTCTTATCTCCAAAGCCCGACCCACGGTTTTCCCCACAGGGACTATCTCTCCTAAGCAAGGCAGAATTGCTACTTTTGGACCAGTGATACTTTTCATCCCCCCGTAGTGGCCGAGCATCCAGTCGTGTTCATCCACTAGTCTGTATGTCGCGTCAGTTTTGTCAGCATAAACATACATACATCATGCATTATTGATTTACATTCATATTCATAATGCATCACTATCACTCTAGTCGGTCTTGTTCCCTACTGATAAAAGTCCTCCCAGTCGAGTTGTCAGTTCTTTCCTTGTCAGGAAACGTCGTGTCTGAACAACCTCTCCTCCAATTTATTTCTGGATTGAAGTTGGTCCCTTGACCACTTTGATAACTTAAACCTCTGAAAAACAAGAGAACTGTCGACAAACGCCACTCTTCACCATTGAAGATGATATCTTCACTTTCCTGGATTAAGGAAAATCCCCAGAGAAAGCCTCTTAATCAAAGATTCGGCAATACAGCAGTTCTTCTTCGGAAAGTTCGCTGACGAAAAGGTCATTAACACCTCCAAATTGGATTACATCACATGGCATTTCCTCCGAGAAGATCTCGTGGAAAAGTATGATGTAATATCCCCAAGCAGGAAACAGTCTCTCAAGAGACTCATTTTCCCCAGTAGAGTCAATAAATGACATCTCCAACAGAGAAGTTTGTACACCTCTACAGCTCAGACGAATGGGTTTCCCCAGCAAGTCTGACATTAAAAGTTTTTCCATCAAATGGCATCTCCCAGAAATAGTCGGCGAGAAGTTTGAGGAAAATCGCTACGAACAGCGTCCCTTGTCAAGAAAGTTTATTGACAAAAGAAACTGAGACCAGTTCCTTGGTAGGAAACCAGGATCGATGGGAATTTTATTTCTGAAACTGAGACCAATTCCTTGGTAGGAAACCAGGATCGAGGGGAAGTTTATTTCAGAAACTGAGACCAGTTTCTTGGTAGGAAACCAGGATCGAGGGGAAATTTCTACCTTTTCTAAGCATCATTGCTTAGCAAAAGAAGATGGATGAGCAAACTACCATTCATAACCACCATCAAAATTTTGGGTATTCCGATATTTAATCGTCTTGCACCCCGAATGCCCGAATACCTTCGCCATTCACACCTTTGGGTCCAAGAAGATTAAATAGGGGCATCTCTCATACCCCAAATTTTGACCACTAAGATTCCCATCATTGTGCAAATCATCATCACAATATGGATGGACCATCATGCCTCATTAGTCTCCCCAAAGATGGGTGAGCATCCACTACAATCAAACTTAGGGTTTCAAGCCCTCTCAGAGCTCTTAGACAAAGGATCAATCAGGGAATGACATGATCTTCAACTTGTCTAAACCTCTCAAACATCCATAATGGATCAAGAGGACTCCCACATCAAGGATCAAGCACAAGGTGACAACATTCACTATAAGAAAATCAGAATTTTATGACACAAAAATCACGACAGTTACTTGATAACCATCGTAACTTTCCTATAACGACGGTTGCTGCGACGGTTTAACCCAACTGTCCTTTTATTTTTAAAAAAATTAATAAAAATGGCAACGGTTAGTTCATTAAACTGTCCTAAAACCAAGCTCACAACAATTGTTTAACCGTCGCCCCCTCTAATCCTATTCATCGTGGTTATAACATAGTAGCCTATTAGACTTAATTTCCCTCTTTCTTAATTTTAGATATAGTTGTGGCTGCTTCTTCTTTCTTTTGCCGTGTGAAATCCTATTTCCCCTAAAAACCTCTCCACGATTCCTCCAAAGCTCGACCCTTCCCAAGTCGTCGAAGTTTACGTCCGCGTCACCGGAGGTGAAGTCTGAGCAGCCAGTTCCCTCGCTCCTAAGATCGGCCCCCTCGGTCTCTCTCCCAAAAATATAGGAGAATACATCGCCAAGGAAACCGCCAAGGACTGGAAGGGTCTTAGGGTCACTGTCAAGCTCACCGTTCAGAATCGTCAGGCTAAGGTAGCTGTTGTTCCATCTGCAGCGGCGCTGGTTATCAAGGCCTTGAAGGAACCAGAGTGTGACAGGAAGAAGACGAAGAACATCAAGCATAATGGTAACATTTCTCTTGATGATGTTATTGAAATTGCTAAGATTATGAAGCCTAGGTCGATGGCGAAGGAGCTTGCTGGAACTGTGAAGGAGATTCTGGGAACGTGTGTTTCTGTTGGATGCACTGTTGATGGAATGGATCCAAAAGATTTACAGCAGGAAATCAATGACGGTGATGTTGAAATCCCTCAGGATTGATTCTATTTTTGATATTTTTAACTCTGTTATCTTTTGATTTATGTTTTTTTATATAAATTTGAGGTACCATTGAACTTTTTGATGTTAATTTACTGTTTTGCATAATTTATGCTTATGGCTTATTGTATTTTGATAAAAAAAATTTAGATATGGCGCTCCCCTTCTTTTCCCCAAAATGAAAACCTTATAATTTTCCTCTTTCTTTAAATATTAATCGCAAAACAAATATTAGTTTTCTACTAAATATGAAATTTCTTCTTCTTTCCACTAAATTTCTCTAACGTATCCCAATATTTTGAAACCCTAGTTCTCCCAAAACAAATCTGAAGGGTCTTTATAGAGCAAAATTTTGAAAGGCGTTGTTCATTCATCACGAATTGCAGGTTCTTCACATGGCACAAATTTGGAGGGTGTTTTTCGCAGAGCACAAGTTTAAACACGAAATTGAAGGGTATTCATAGGAAACACATTTGAAGGTCGTAAACCATAAGTTCCTTTAAACGATAGTTCTTCATCATTTACCAATTCTCTTGGGAACCCTAAGTTCCTTTATTTAAACCCTTGTTTTTTCTCCAGGAATAATAATTAATGTATACACAAATATGAAGGAGGTATGTCTGCTCATCCTCTTTATTCTACTTTATACTGCATACTTTCATTCATATTTGCCACCTCTATAATCTATTGTTGTTCTTTTTAGTAGTGATATTGGTATCTTGATGGTGTGACCTGACATCTCATAGTTTTGTAGATAAGGATTTTATATGGGTGTTCTTTTTTACTGCGGTTCAGTCTCGTTTTCTTATTAGCATTGTTGCTTACCTTCGTTTGTATTTTTGTGCCCAAATTTGAGCTTTTTTTAGGTTTATCTGCTAATTTCCCCAAGGAAGTGGAGAGAAACCTGAATCGAGTGCTTTAATAGTTAATTATCTGTACCAGATATATTTTCTACTATAATTTTTTCATTCATCTTTATTGGGAGTTATTGTAGATCCTTATCTTGAAGATGTGTGGTAGATATAAGAGTGGAGTTACCAGATGCTATCCACTTAAAAACGATATCTGTTCCTAGTCATAAATAATAGTCTCTATGCATTTTATTATTTGATACTGATATGGATGTATATATCTTGTAGGGGATGTGTATCTTGACTATTTCTGCATCTGTTCCATCTTTGATGCCAGCCGAGTGTTCGGGTTCGGTGTGTCCTCCGGCTAGTCCTTTGCAATATTATCTGTTCTACTTTGGTATCTATGTAATTGCACTTGGGACTGGTGGTGTACAATTATGTGTGTTGCCTTTTGGGGCAGATCAGTTTGATGAAACTGATTCTGAGGGAAGTGCCAAGAAGGCTTCCTTTTTCAACTGGTATTACTTTTCAATCATGTTAGGCGCTATGGTGTCATGCACCTTCGTTGTGTGGGTTCAAGATAATTTAGGATGGGGTCTTGTATTTGGCATTCCTGCTTTATTTATGGGGTTATCCGTTGGAAGTTTCTTTTTCGGTACCTCTCTATACAGGTTTCAAAAACCAAAGGGGAGTCCTCTTACAAGTATGTGCCAGGTTTTGTTTGCATTTGTCCGAAAGCAGAATTTGGTCGTGCCGGAGGATAGTAGTCTCTTGTATGAAACACCTAACAAGAATTCAGGAGCTAAAGGAAGTTGCAAACTGATGCATCATGATGATATGAGGTAACATTTTTCTTGTTGAATATGTTACTGCACGTAGAAATTGCATGCAAAATTGAAGTATATTATTGTCAATAATAACTCCGTTTTTTGTGGTGTTTAATAAAGGTATTTTGATAAAGTAGCCGTAGTGACTGATTCAGACAATAGAAGCTTTAATCCATGGAGGATTTTCATTGTGACACAAGTGGAAGAATTGAAAATCTTGATTCGCATGCTTCCAATTTGGGCTACTGGCATAATATTTTCTGCTGTCTATGCATAGATGCACTGTGACAAATATAAACCATGAGCTTGGGAGGATGGCAAAGATATACTGAATCAAAACACTAATTAGGTTCAAGTTTTGATCCAAAAACTTGAAGATATAGATGATTAGTTTCTGGATCAAAACACTAATTTACTTCATCGACAGGTTCTTCAACATACAGTAGTGCTTCGTCGTCGAGCGGGAAATCATCTTCATGTTTTGCTTTAGACTGGGCTGGCCTTCATGTTATCTGCTTTCATTCGTAAATCATCTTCTGCAACAACAGTCGGCTTCTCCATATTTATTGTTGGCTTTGTGGCTCAGGCAAGAACCAACACTTCTTGTTCTTTCAGGACATGGTTTATTGAATACATACAATAGATGCTCATGTTCTTTATGTCTGTTATTTATCTATTTGCAGCTTGTGGTACAAGCAGGATTTCCTTATACCGATAGCATCTCTGTTACTTTCCAAAATTTATGGTCTTTGTTTCCGCCTAATCCTTTTGCTCAAGGCCTGAGTATGCTTTCAAATGCAGTTTCAACCCCTGAAGATAATGGTCTTAGCTGGAGTAAACAGGGAGAATGTGCCGATTATGACGTTGACTGTGTGATCACAATTGTATATTCCCTTTTTAGATGATTATTTTTTTCCATGGTTATATATTTCCCTTTATTTCTCCCTTCCGTTCAGCCTTAGATGTGCCTATCCAATAATTTAGTTGCTATATCTTTTTTCATTGACAGAATGATATTTATAAATGGCTTCTGGCGACATTCTTTCTGTGGTTCGTTCTTGCCTTGTACTTAGACAATATAATCCCGAATACAATGGGTGTGAGAAAATCCGTGTTATACTTTCTAAATCCTCATTATTGGACGGGAAATATAGGACAAAAAGTGAAAGGTTACGACTATTCTTTGATTTAATGTGTGTTTGTAACGACTGTCGCTCCCGGGATTTTCATCCAAGTACAAACGCGAAAGTGGCGCAGAAACAGAGTCGCCAGCAATGTGTATTTATCCCAAGAGAGGGAAAGGAAACACTGCGTAAACCTGAGGGGAAGGAAAAGAACATGGTCTCGCGACCAAGAGAAACGAGTAAGGGAGTCGGTTACGCGAAGGGAATGTATTAGCACCCCCACGCATCCATCGTACTCGATGGGATCCACGCTTGTTGTTATCGATCAAAGGGTGTCATCATCTGGAGCTCCTCTGCTACTGGAAAGGAAAAGGAACAGGAACGGAAAAGAAAGGAGAGACGAAAGAAGAGGAAAAGAAGTGACTCGGTAGGACGTCCTCGGAGTCCTAGGCCAACGTATTCCCTCGTGCAATGGGAAAGTCAGAGTGAACGTAGTTCGAACTACGGTTTGGGGGGAAAAGAGAAGGATGGTGCTCGGAGAGATCTCACACGATCTCTTGCCTACGTATCTCGCTCGCACGCGAGAATCAGAGCGACGTAGTTCCCCTTACTAGGGATGACTTTGCTTTGTTTATGTTTTTTAACGGAAAATGTCAAGGTGCGCGTTCCAGCTGTTAGGTGTCGCAGCTCGTTGTACGGAGTCTTAGGCATTTACCTGTTTGCGGTAGAACGGACGTGACGAATCCTTAACGAATAGAGTGAGGAGATGAGAAGAGAATTGTTGTTTGTTTTAGTCTTTTAAGAAGAATTGTTTTGATTATTTTGTGTTTGTAACACGTATCGCACTAAAGTCTATGACATAGGATCGAATGCCTCGCATATCGACGCAAAACGGGAAGTACGCTAAACACCCTAGGAAAGTGAAGGAAAATCCCTCACTCTCCACTTTCCCATGTACAAGGCTCATATGCAATACATGTTAATCCTTTATTAGATGCTTTGATTTTTGTTTTGAGATGAGAAAGAGACTCAAGGGATTGGAAAACACTAAGGGGATTACTATCCTAATGTTGTCATGCAAAGGTGGCCCTATAGTTGAGTTAAAGGGGAAAGACTACCTAACACTATCATACAATGAATAGTCCTATGTTATAGTTTCTAACCTATCTAACTTGAATAAGTTAGAATAGGTGTCCTAAGGAAGAAGAAAGCTAAGCTAACAACAAACAATGCAATGATATGAGATATCAAAGCAGATGAAGAAAGAAAAGAAGAGGGATGTGATGAAGATCACATGAGCGTCAACATCGGCCGATGCGAGCTAATGACAATGTGTGGGGATTCGATTGCGGAACCCTATTCCACCGACTCGATAACAAGAGTGATAAGGTTCAAAGCTTCAATCATGTAATGAGAGCTAAGAACGACACACTGGAATAACGAGGGTCGATTGCGAACCCTATTCCGTTAATTTCCTTCTTTGCGGTCTTACAAGGGGATATGGGAATGGGATGCCTCTTTAGAGGTCTTTAGGCACAATATTAAACAAGCACAACCATGGCCTCAATTGAGGGCTTTCCATACAATCCTACTTATCATGGCATCAACTTTTCCTACTTCTCATGGCATTTGAAAGCATTAATGAGAAGCGAAGACATAAAAGGGAAACAAAATACTACAGCACAGATATAGATCCGAATTACAAGCAACTAACAGTAAAGAAACCCAAAGATCTGCTCGAACAAGCTAGCATCCACAAAGAAGTCAAGTTAGCAACTGCACGTCCAATATAAGCTCAAGTCGTCGGTGTGAAAATAAATCACACGTACTGTGTAAGTTGGATGCGACTACACAAATGCCCTGCACAAAATACAATCTAGACAAACAAACAAGACAAAGCATAACAAGTGCGTCGCAAGCAAAGCGGCGTCCCACAAATAAAATGGAACACCAAGTGCATACTCGTCGTCGGGATCTCCACGAAAACCTTGCAAAAATACTCAAAAAACACATTAGAAACCACAAAGAGGTGCAACCGGAAGTTGCACCTATGCATCATAACTCCAAATCATGCATAATGATGAGCACACAAGTCACAAACATGCACCGGAACATGCATCTCAAACAAGGGGCAGCAACGCCGCAATATCATAAATCGTGCACAAAGTCAATTTGGAAAAGAGCAAAACCAATCACAATGATAATGTATGAGCAAGTAAGCACAAGTGCACATCAAATACAAGTCAACATGCAAAGTCCCCACAAAATCGGAGCTTAAAAGCCTCAAAACGGAAAAAACGCGTCAAAAATCACCGACTCGGAATTGAACGAAAATTGTATGGTTGACCGCAAACGTGCCAACGGACTCAAAAACGAACTCGATTTGAATTAATTCCGCTCGGAAGTGGGACTTTTAGGCCGATTTCGTCGGCTGGCAGTAGCGAAACAGTAGAAAAAAGTTGTCCAAAATCGGCTAAAAAGTCCACCAACAGCTCCGGAATCATCAACAAAGTCAAGTTACATTATTCACATTCGCAAAAACACGCCACGGTTAGGAAGTTATGACCAAAACACATAATCTCGGCACGTGGCACATGAACACAACAATTCAACAATTAAGCACAATGCGAGGTTCTCGACACGCGGCATAATTCACAACAATAATTAATCACCAACCTATCCTATTCCGGATTCGCACATTGTAACAAGCATGAATTCAAGAGTCGAGCAATTCAATGGATGTCAAATCACAACAATTAACTCTCCTAGGATTTTTGTCAAACACTTAGCATGCACCAATTATCATGACACAATTCCAACAAGAATTCACAATTTAATGCACCATAACAATCATTAGAATCACTTTATCACAACAAATGTTATATCAACTTTAATATTCAACAAGATCAATTAAACAATATTCAATTATGTTCAACAATTCTTCACAAAATCAATTTAATGCAAAGTTCAAGAATCGATTAATCAATTATTCAAGAATTAAAGGATTAAAGTTCAAGAAACTAACCGAATGAAGAATCAACGAAGAAATTGCAAAGACGGAGGGAGGGAGAATGAAGCGCGCGATTGCGAAGAGGAGAGGGAGAGGAGGCCGCGTGGCTGGCCGGTGGGATGTCGGAGTTCGGTCGGAAGTTGATCGGAGAAAGAGAATTGATCAAGTTGTTGTTGAGTTCTTGAACTTGTTTATGATGTTCTTGAATTTCTTGATGAATAAGTTGAAAACCCTCACTTTGATCTTGGAGAGAATTGGAGTTTGATTTTAAAGTGTTTGTAATGAATTTCAAGTCGGAGGGAAAAACACTTAGACTTGAATATATAGTGCAAAGGGAATTTGGTTGCGCCTGAAAATAACCTGCTCAATTAAAAAATAACTTTTGGCTCGGTGCGAATCTCTGACTCTACGTCTCACGTGAAAACGTCTGTGACGGACTCACGGTCGTAACGCTTCGAGAATGGACGCAACCGGATAAAAATTGAGTGAGTTGCGAGTTTTTGAATGGCGAGACGGTACTGAGTAAATCATCCTTTTTCATCTTTTCGACTGTCTGCTACTCAAAAACGTGACAAGGTCATGCACTCGGGAGCAAAATCTCGACTTGACTTTGTCAGAAAAGTTGTAAATCTACGAGTCAGTGACCTCGTGTCCGAAAATGAGCTCAATCGGACAAACGACGAGTGAGATATGAATTTTCTCGTGAAACAACTTTCAGCCATTTTCTTCGGTTCGACACGTCAGTTTTGCGAAATAAACCAAAGCGACCATCTTCGGGGTACCGTTCGAACTCGAGCTTGAATTCAATCTTGAATAGCACAAAATTTGTGAACCGTATATTCGAGAACAGACGCAATCCGATAAAAAATGACCCAGTTATGAATTTTCCAATATCTGACAGACAATGAACTGTGCCAAAGAATTCTTCCAGTAATTCACACTTTCGGGGTTCTTCCGTTTGGACCTGACTCATACTGAACTTATGTCACGAAGATGGCATCGAAACGGAATTTTAGGCACCAGAACGGCATCAATCCGATAAACGAGCTGAGAGTTATGAATTTTTTAGTGACCGAAACATGACGGTTCAACACTATTTTCCACTGTTTTTGCACTGTATCGACTCTGAAAACTCGCGTATTCGGAGATCTTCCTCGAAGAATCAGCCCTCGGTCCGAACACGAAAGTTGCAGATAATTCTAATATGAAACTTTTTGGCATAGGAATAGCTCAGAACTGATGATCCAATCAGAAGTTAAGCCCTTTTGAATACCACTGACGCAATTATCCAGCGAAACAGAA
Source organism: Lathyrus tuberosus (assembly GCA_022829125.1). NCBI lineage: Eukaryota > Viridiplantae > Streptophyta > Magnoliopsida > Fabales > Fabaceae > Lathyrus > Lathyrus tuberosus. The sequence continues at coordinate 15,422,385 of JALAZF010000003.1, forward strand.
ATTCCAGAAACAAATAATTCCCACCACTTTCCTTGATGAATTGGCTTCCGAGCCGAACATAAAAGTTGTAGAGAATACCAAGACGGTTCTAACTGTTGAATATCCAGCCAAAACGAGTTCCAGAGCAAGAGTTATGAATTTTGCAAATTTGCATAGCAAACTGATTTTCTGCTCAAACTGTTCTGAATCGGCTGAAAACTTCAACTTCCTCTGAGATTCTTGACATGAAAAATTATGTTTGATAAGAGCTTTGCTGACCCGGTGATTACGTAACCCGGAGAAAAACTTTGCGCATGTGTCGAGTGACGAAATAAATGTCTGTTGCAACCTGACGATGCTTGAACAGAGAACCTTAATCCCATAACCACAGAGCCAAATGATATGCATGTATGTGCCCGATGACCAAGCTAAAATGCAAATGAAGCATAAGCCACCGTTATAAGGTAATAAATAAGAGGGAAAATTTTGAGGTATTACAACTTCCCCTATTCAATCAACTTGGACCTGAAGGGATGATAGCAACAACTTTCAGACATTCAAGGTAGAAGGTGATTGAATACAAAAAGAACCGCAAAATTTGGTAACTGCGAGGAGAAACCATATAAACTAGAGCCCAGTCCCACTTTGCAAAGGAATCTGATGGAAAGACAACATACCCAGCGAACCACATCGTCAAAGAGATTTGACAAAAATAAAAATGGAACCCCACCGAAAGGGCACATCATCAAAGTAATTTGACGGCAGGAAGACTCAACTGAAGGAACACAATGTCATAGGGATGAAAGAAGGAAGACCTAACCGAGGGTAACACATTGTCAAGGGGATGACAAAAAGAAGACTTGACCGAGGGAGCATATTGTCATAGGGATAACAGAAAGAAAACCCGACCGAGGAAACACGTCGTCATGGGGATGACAGAAAGAAAACCTGGCCGAGGGACCACATTGTCATGGGGATGATAGAAAGAAGACCTGACTGAAGGGAACACATTGTCATAGGGATGACAGAATGAAAACCTGACTGAAGGGAACACATTTTCATAGGGATGACAGAAAGAAGACCTGACCAAAGGAAGCACGTTGTCATAGGGATGACAGAAAGAAGACTCGACCAAAGGAAGCACGTTGTCATAGGGATGATAGAAAGAAGACTTGACCAAAGGAACCATGTTGTAGGGATGACAGAAAGAAGACTCGACCAAAGGAAGCACGTTGTCATAGGGATGACAGAAAGAAGACTCGACCAAAGGAATCACGTTGTCATAGGGATGACAACAAGAAGACTCAACTCAACGAAGTACATTGTCATAGGGATGACAGAAAGAAGACTCGACCAAAGGAAGCACATCGTCAAAGGGGTTTGACAGCAAGAAGACTCAACTAAACGAAGCACATCATCAAAGGGGTTTGACGGAAAGAAGACCCGACCAAACGAAGCACATTGTCATAGGTATGACAAAAAGGAAACCTGAACGAAGATAACACGTCGTCATAGAAATGACGGAATGGAAACCTGAACGAAGATAACACATCATCATAGAAATGACGGAAAGGAAACTTGTTTTTGGAATGTCTTCATCAAAGGGTTGATGGACATGGACTGATCGGGGGTAAGATCGACCTATGATCTACGACCCAAAAGAGGTAGGCAGAGGGATTGGTTGTAATGTCTGCTGGGGATATGTCAGCGTCTTGACTGGAAATTGATTTGGGCTTTCGCGCAAGGTACCAAATCTGGCTTATGCTTCGCATGCGTATGTTTGAATTTTCTTTCTATGGCGTATTGCTCCACACGAAATGGAAATTCTACGCATTTTGAGGATGCTATGATTGCTATATGCAAAATGCCGACGTATGCTCAGGCTACCGGGGAAGAAGAATGTGCCAAGTTCGATTGGACTTTGTTGGCAAGGACAGGTAAAACCTGATGGTTACTGTTTTTTCAAAGGAGAAATCTTTCTGGGTACCAATGGGGATTGGATTTTGCAGGAAGCGCCAATAGGGATTGGGCTTCAGGTTTTTGAAAGATGCCAGCAAAGTGGGTTGTTGAAGGTGTCGGGAAAGGTTGGGCTATGGATTTTCTGTTCGGTTTTACACGGTTTCTTGCAATGTTATGCTGATGATTATGCACGATGATGATTATGCTACAATGTTTATGATATGCAACAGGACCACTCCACCAAAATAAATGCTGGAGAAACGAGGCCAACTCCGCTGGGGATAACAAACTGAATCGCCTTCAGTGTCATAACTGCTCGAGATCCTGACTAAACCTCCATTCTGCAGGAAAGTACGATCAACAAACGTCTGCTGGAGAAACATTCCAGGAATCTGTTGGAGAAAAGTGCCAATGACAAGTCTTTGAATTGTTGGGGAAAGCTAACCACCACCCAAAAATATGCTTAGGGACAATGGTTAATGACATCAACTCTGCTAGGGGACAAGATCAGACTTACTCCTCTGTTGGGGTCCTATCTTTTACCCTTACTCTGTTGGGGAGACGAAAACAACTTTACTGCACCAGGGAAGCACAAACCCAACACTCTTATCCTGTACAGGAATATGAACTCTTGCTGACGAGCACTAAACTTCACCAACCTGGATAGGGAGAGCAAACCCCTGAATTCTTGCTAGGGAGAATAATCACCATCTTCATAATGCTCTGCTGAGTGATAAAACTTCAGCTATCTCTGTCGAGGAGAGAAACTCTACTGGGGACGTCACACATTAACTACCACCATGAACCTGCAAATATGATATGACCAAAAGAGGTGCCCCGATGTAGCATAACTTGTAAATGAACATGTCTTCAGGATGTCTCGTGAAGATCTGACATATATTGCCCCATGGTTTCTTATTAACCGTCCTCCGGAGAGAGTAACCTTTTGTGCCTTTGGGGTGGCCTGCCCCAACCTTGAAATGATGTGTGCCCCTGTCTGGATGATCTGTGAAGGAATACCTTTAACTGACCTTCGAGTGATTTGTTGAATCTTGACTTGATTGCCCCAGATTGGCTGAATCTTGGAATGTATTACCCATTTGATATGCCCCGCCCCTGGCTCAACAGAGTACTTGGGCACTTTGCACCTTAGATTAATCAATCTTTCCATTGTAGAAACTTTCCTGATGTCAAGTACTGACTCGCAAGTAAAGCAATTCGTTTTGAAAAGATAATTTTAATGCAATGCGTATGACAGTTTTGAAATCCAAGTTTGTTCACTGGAAAAATTTTGTGGCATGTAGTGAACAAATCACTTATTAGAATGTCACATCGATACCAACATGAATGGTAAGAAAGTCCTTTTGGGAGTCAGAACTGACGCGGTTTTAACCGAAGTATGCTTTCGAAACAACCCTGCTTCAATTAGGTCTTTTGAAGGTTGTAACATGGCCTGGTTCGCGGTTTAAGAAAGAACGGATATAAGGCTCAACGTTTTGTTTTAACCCACCCATTCTCCTTGATGTTCTCCAATCCTACGTTCAGTTAACTCGACACATACGCTCACCTTTCAAAAAGGTTAATGAATGGTCTGAGGATGGAAGGAACCCGCACGATTTTCGGAGTGACAGTCACCCCTTTTGTCCTTGGTGTTTGTATTCACATGATTTGTTCTTTATTCGAGGATTTTTCTTTTGTAATCCTTTTCGCTTTTCTTTCTTATGTTTTTTGATTTCCCTGATTTTTGCCTGGACTGATTCTTTTGAATTTTTCGATTTTGAAGTCCAGCGGGATGTCCTAACTTTTGCCTAAGTCACTTGTTTTCAAGTCTTGACTTAGCGGGCTTTTTTTCTTTTTTCTTTTGATTCCCTTTTCTTTTTTTTAACTAATCGTGTGACACAGGTTTGTCTTGACTTGTAAAGGGTTGTGACCGTCTCACTCTTCGGTTGGTGAGGGATAACCGTGGATGTAATTGATCCTCGAACGGGACACTCCTTTTGAAATTTGAACGCACGGTCAAATTAACTGACACCTACCCTGCCCCAGGTTAAGATTGAGGGTTTTTCATTTTCAGAAATAAACTCCTACTACTAGGCTCAACGGGGTTTACAAGGGATTATCTTCCTTATGTCTCCGGTGTTTAGGAATTTGAAACAATGCCTGTACATCATCAACAGGGTTTTTGTTCAAAAGCATACAATCGAAAGTTTTACGTCTTTCAATTTCGTCATCCTCCCTAGGATCCTGCTTAAACAAGCATATGATATCGATAAAAATATGAGTGAACACGACTGGATTTAATCAAAACATGCATATTTATTTCATTATCATTATCAATCGGAAACAACAAGTTTTACAAATGAGTTTGTACATTTTAACAGAAAAGAAACTACAAATGCAAAGAAATGACATGATCTAAATGGTCGCCAGCTTCGAGGAACTGGGCTTTCCAAGCTTGATTTGATACTGAGCTAGCCATCTTCAGAATTGCTCATCGAAGTCAATCTGATAATCACTTGCACAACTATTCTCGGTGCCTTCTTCCATAACCTGGATGAATGAACCCACCTGGCTGGATGAAGGAGAATTATTGATCTGAATACCCTGAGGCATGAATGAGAACATGTTGGAGTCAAGCAGCGTCTGAATCTTGCTCCTGAGCACCTTACAGTCTTTAGTTAAATGCCCCTGTGCCCCAGCATGGTAGTCACAACGGGCATCGGCATCAAAATATGGTGGATATGGAAAAGGAATTGGCTTTAATTCCTTCGGCACTATAAGTCCACCTCTGATTAAATCTGGCAACATCTAACTGTACAACATTGGCAACTGAGCGAAATGCCTCTCTGGTTTCCTTGGTCTTTGTCAGGCGTACTGACGCGGCTGACGGTGATATGACCGTTGGTTCTTAGGAATACCTTGATTTGCAGAAGAATATTGTCCCTGATATGAAGACCCATAAGATTGTTGACTCTGAACAGTTGATATGTCTGAACACTGAGAACAAGGTGGTGAAGATTCCTGAATGGAACTATTTTCTTCCTCGAATTCTTCCTGAGAACTGACAACTGATTCATTTTCATTAGCTTGGAAGTTCAAGATGCCTTGGAGCTTTCCACACTTGAGCAGGCTCTCGATACTTTCTCCCACCATTACCAGGTCATAAAATTTTGCTGCCCCATTGACAATCATCTTTTCCAAGTACGGACCTTGTAAGGTATCCATGAACAAATCAACCAATTCTCTATCCGAAAGTGGCGGTTGAACATGAGCAGCTAACTCTCTCCATCTCTGAGCATACTCTCAGAATGATTCATTTTCTGCTTGAGACAAGTCTTGCAAATGCACTCGGCTGGGAGCCATGTCAAGATTATAACTGTACTGCTTTACAAAGGCGTTAGCTAGGTATGTCCATAATCGGATGCTACCACTTTCTAACTGCATATACCAACTCATTGATGCCCTACTCAGTCTGTCTTGGAAATAGTGGATCATGAGCTTGTCATTGTGGGTGTGCGAAGTCATTTTTCGGCAAAACATCACCAAATGTAGCTTCGGACAGCTATCCCCTTTGTACTGCTCAAACATCGGTGTCTTAAACTTTGGTGGCAACACAAGGCCAGGCACCAAACACATGCTTGAAGCATTCAAATCAAGAGTATCACGCCTCTCCAGGGCTTTAATTTTCTCGTCCTACATGTTGCACCCCAAAATTTGCCCTCCTTACTTTAGTACTAACTGGCTTATGTTTCATTTCATTTTTGCATTATCATGTGTGCATATAATTGGTTCTTAGCATGGGGTCAAGGTGCCTGAGGCAAGTTCAAGAGGAGAAGATGTTCTTCAGAGGGTCAAGCAAGAGAGTTCAAGTGGATCACTTTCTCCTAATCAGTGCAGAAATTAGGGTTTTGAGGTTCTTGGGTTTATTGCTCCAATGGGAAAGCTCCTTGGGTTTTTATCATCACCAAATGGTATATCTTATCTTTGTTGGAGAGGATACACATCATATTCAGAGGAATTTGGATTTGGAGACTGTGCTATTTCCTCCTAGACTGAGGGTACCAAGATTAGGGTTTGCTATAAAGTCAGTTTATTTCTGATTTTTTGGGCAAAACTTGATTCCATGGTATTCCTTGGGTCCCTAAGTATCTAGGAATGGAAGATTGTCTATCAGTTTGGTTCAGGAGAAGTTCAATTGGCCAATGGATTGGGAATCACGAGAAAAGTCAAACAACGAGAAGGGAAGTCAACTGTGAAATTTTGAGGTTCTCTTCAAGATTTTCAAGGTCTCACATCCTCATATGGTTTTCAAAAGTCAAGTTTCATACCATTTATCAAGAATCAAGGGTTGGTGCAAAAGTTACTAAATATGGAAATGACCTATAATTTGAAAGTTTCCTTTTTGGACAAGTTCTTACACTACATTCAACTTGACTTTTCATCATCAAGAAAGATTCAAATTAATTTTCCTCAAACATTAAAGTTGAAGATATTTTTCTCCCCTTTCCAACAAGTACTAGTGGGTCTCCATATCATTTGTGAAACTCAAGTTATGATCAAAAGAAGGCAAGGTGGTTTTTAGGGTTCCATTTTCACAACTTTTGCACTTTGGGACATATGGACCTATAATTAATTCCATTGCTTCAAGGCACTTTCCAACATCAAAGAACAATCCCTAAGGAGAATTTTTGGCCTTTAAATCAATAAGTTTCATGGTTTATTCATCACTTATTCTCTATTATGCAAAATTGCCAAATTATTTAAAACTCATGAACCAAGGCATCTCAAGGCCCAATTTCAATTTAGGTGTGATTAGCAATTGTTGAGTAAGTGATCCATCATGAAATACTTGGATATCCATGCATGGAGGAGGGTGTATCTAACATTATTCAAATTTCCAAAATTGCCCACAACTCATTAAACAAAGAATTACCAAGGCCCAATTGCTGATCAGTGGTTTAACCTAGCCTATTTAAGATTACTCATGCTAGGGTTGGAGGAGATTACACGTGCTTTGGTGGAGAACTCAAGTGTGAGCCCTAAAAGATCATTCCTTCATATTTCTCAAGCAAGAAGAGTTTTTCAAGAACTTCTTCCACAAACTTCCTCCTTGTGATCCATAGAGTACAAACCACCCCCCATTCGTAGCCAACAGCAAGGATTAGGAGTGCTTGACCTCAGGTTGGTAACATTTTTGATGATCCCAAAACTCTTTTTAAATGTGTATAATGTTGTGTGGCATCTATGGATCATCCTGATATATTTACTTTTGAAAGTGGATGTGTAGATTGTTTGGTTCGTGCGTTTAAAGTTTTTGAATCAAATCTTATTTCATGCGAATCTCATTATGTGTTGGTTGTTTGGTGCTTTTGATGACATATTATTAATCCTTGCGAAAATCTGGTTTGAAAGGTGTATTCGCGTGCGTCTTCTGGTGAGTTTTTGAGTTGCAGGTGACGGAGGGGTCGACCGGAACCCTAGTTCCGGCGACTGGTTATGGTGGCCGGCCGGTGAAGGGTTGAGCGAAGAAGATGAAGTGTGAGTCGTTGATGGCTTGGATCGTGTGGCTCTCACGCTACCACATTTTGTTCTTTTTATTTTTTTCTGATTTTTATTTAAAGATCGTGTGTGTGCTTTCCATGCTTACTATGGTGTGCCTTCAGATCATGCCCTCTTATCATGACTACTTTTCCTTTTATTGACTTAATCTGGGATGTGGATTAGATCTGAGGGCCAGGATCGTGACAACGAATTAAAATATCACATGCCTGTCACGTGCTCTTATTGTATGTCTGAATAATTGTGTGTATGCGTGTGTATCATTTTTACCATGTGCGTTTTGATCTAAACCGTTGATCTTGAATACATGATGATTGTGTTGACTTGGTGGCACGCGTTGGATTGATCTGAGGGTCCTGGGGAGTCAATTGGGTTAACTAGAGTGCATTGTGATTCTTTTTGTTTTTTATTTTCGCTGACTGGGTTTGTGTTTGGGCCTCGCTAATGGCACCCCCCTCTGAGCCCATTTGTTTATTTTAAATGTGTTTTATTACTTTCCACACCCCCCATGCGCATTTCATTATTTTTATTTTTAGTAAATCATTACATTTCATTTTCATTTTTAAAAAATAGTTTATTGCATTAAAAAATTCCAAGAAAATTCATGCATCATTTTAATAATTTTATAAAATTTTCACAAATTTTATTTTATTATTTTATTTTATTTTTAGCATCTGAAATAAATATTTGTTTATTTTCTTTTTGAATTATTTATATCATGCATACTTAAATTTGTTTATTTTATTTCTCTGCATCCATAAATTATTTAGAACTCATTCTTTTTGCATTTTTTCATCAATACATTGAAATGCATTAAATTATTTTTCTCTCATTTTTTAAACTTTTTCATATTGCATTTCAGTCCTTTTCTTTAGTACATTGAACCATGTTTCTCACTTGTCTTTACATAATTGTTTGAGTGACTTATATTTTGAATTTTTACAGGAGTTTTTGATATGTTGTTTGTCTCTGGTTGAGAAATGTTGATAATTAATTTGGCAATTTTAGAACTTGTTTCTCTAATTATGTGATTGCTCCTTGTTTGAGGCTTTCTTGTATGCATATTTCTGATCATGCCTGAGTTTTTGTTTGAGAAGGCACTTGTGCCATTGTTTTAGGATTGTGTCCTTGACTTCTTAATTCATGTTTGGATTGTTATAGGTCATTTAATCATTATTATATGTCATTGTTTGGTTTTCATTTGCCGTAATATTACGTATGTCTGTTTCGTACTAACCTTTTATGCAGGGACCGAGGTAAGTTATTTAAGGGTGTGGATAATCATCCACATTCACCCTTACTTTTTCCTTCTCTCATCTTCTCCTTTCTTTAGGCTTAGGTTGTCGTCAAACCTCACTAACCATAGGTCACCCATGCATGATAACATTAGGACTCTTAGTTTCCCTTTAGAGTTTCCTTTGTGTCTTCTCTCTTCTCATCTCAAACTTCTTGAAAACTCTTAATAAGGATAAAGTGTATTGCGCACGAGCCTTTAGCGTGGGGAATGAGAAATGAGGGGCTTCCTCTCATCTTTCTAGAGTGCTTAGCGAGCGTCCTGTCTTGGGACGATGCGTTAAGTATTCGCCCATGTGCCCTAGACTTTGGTGCAATGCAAATTATGAACTAACTCAAGTCACTTTTGTCTTAAAAAAATACAAACAAACTTCAAACCTTTTAGTCCTTCGGGATTTTCAAACTAAAGGCTATTTTCAAAAAGGGCACGTTACCTTCCGTCTGAGTCGCAAACAGGCATCGACCCTAACTGCCGGACGCGAACTCAGCGTCGCTCATAAAAAACACAAAAAGAGCGTGGTCCGAACTACGTGGACTCTGAATTCCCCATTGCACAAAGGGGGTACGTAGGCCTAGGGCGTTGACGTCCTACCGAGTCTGTCTTTGTTTTTCCCTTCCCTGTTTTAGCACAGCCATAAATGATAGGATAACTCACCCTTAGATTAGACAACAAGCGTGGATCCCATCGAGTACGATGGACGCGTGGGGTGCTAGCACCTTCCCCTCGTGTAACCGACTCCCAAACCCAGGTTATGGTTGTGATGACCATTCCTTTCCCTCTTCATCAGGTTTATGCGGTGTTCCCTTTCCCTCTCTTGGGATAAATTTACACGGCTGGCGACTCTTTTTTTTGCGCCACTCTCGCACTTGTACCTGGATGAAAATCCTGGGAGCGACAGCTGGCGACTCTGCTGGGGACTCTGGTTGACCTATGCTGGTCCATCCCTAAACGAGTCAATCATAGCGCTTGTTTGTCTTTGTTCTCTTTGGATGTTTTTGTTTTTTGTTTTGCTTTATTTGTCGTATTTTATTTTTACCGCATTTTCTGCATTGCATTTCATTTTATTACTGTCATACTGGATATTGCTGTGTTATGCTGGCTGTTTCTGTTTTACAGGTTGGGTTGTTCTGAGAGATAAGCCCAATACCCAGGGTTGAGTACACCCTAGGACTAGAGTGGAAAGTAGTGGGACCTACGTGCCCGCTTAGTACGTTTATGTGTTCACGAAATTCACAACCAGACGAGGCTATCTTGGGACGCATTCTAACGTGTGTGTCTTGCGCATGTTAGGATGTCGATCTAGAGAGTTGTCGACTCAGGTGACCGATCATCGAGGACCTTAGTGGAAACATCCCTCTTTAGTGGTGACAGTGGCAGACCACATCCTGTGGCAAACCCATTCGCACCCGAGGGCCCACTTTGGAACTCGCATAGGATGGCCCCTATCTTTTGAAGAGAATTAGTGGAGGCACTCCTCGATTGACGATAGTACTGTACCCCGAGGGATGAATGTACTATTGTTTCTCGACCTCAGTGCCAGAAGCTGAGGACCTTCCGTTTTGGAGAATCAGTTGAGGCCTCCTCGATTGATGATGATGCCAAACCAGAAATGGTGAACGTATCATCATTTCTCGACCTGAGAGCCCGGGATACTGAACATCCTAGTACCCACACGTGAGGGGGGATGGGTGTTTGCAGGTTTGCAGGTAACCGAAACCTTCAACCTACCCGATTTTTCTGGATTTCTCATCAATGTTTGATTATCTGGGTTCCCGGTTATCTCAGTGGTTCGGTACTTTTGGAGTTCTGGTTTTCTGGGTTGTGGTCTCGTTCAGTTAACAGCACAACACATCCAGCAGTGTTGCCTTGATCCCATGTTTGCATGAGCATATCATTTTTCTTGCATTCTGACATGTTTGACATTTTTCAGGGCTTGTATCTTACTCTTGATTCCGGTTTTCTGAGGTTACCTTGACATGGATGCCCCGAGAAAGAAGACTGTTGCCTATTCGTTCCCAGATCCGACCTTGACGTTGATTCATAAGCTGATTAGTATGGCTGGTCCCGGAGTTTGTACAGAGTTCAGTGGAGTGTATGGGAGACTTCTGAAGTTTGTCTACAATATCTCCAAGTATGAGAAGGATGCCATTCATACACTTCTTCAGTTTTACGATCCGTCTTTGCGTTGCTTCACTTTCCCAGGCTACATCTTGGCCCCAACGTTGGAGGAGTTCTCATTTATTTTGGGAATCCCCATCAGGCATGACATAGTATTCTTTTCTGAAGAACACCCCGGGATAAAGGAAATGGCTATTGCTCTTCATATTGGTGAATCCGTTCTGAGCAGTAATATCGAGAAAAAACAAGGAGCTAAGGGTTTCTTATTGAAGTTCTTGTTTGATCAAGCTTGCATACATGTTAAAGAGAAGAATTGGACTGCCTTCCAAGCTATTTTGGCTATGTGCATCTATGGGATTGTCCTGTTTCCCAATGTTCCTGATCTGGTGGATATGCATGCTGTCAGAATCTTTATTTCGAAGAATCCTATACCTACCTTGCTAGGTGATGTGTATCACTCAGTCCATTACAAGAATGAAAATAGGCGGGGAAAAACCGTGAGTTCTTGTCCACCACTCTTATCTACTTGGTTTCTGAGCCATCTCCCCGAAACTGGCGCCTTTGTTGATACGAAAGATTCTCTGAAGTGGTCAAAGAGGTTAATGGGCTTGACTGCTGACAACATTGTCTGGTTCAACCGTGATTTGCTAGGAATAGAGATTATTTACAAGTGCGGAGAATTCCCTAATGTACCATTGATAGGGAGAAGAGGTGGAATTAACTATAATCCTTCCCTTGTTATCAGGCAGTTTGGTTATCCTTTGAAGGGTCCACCTGAAGAGCGAGATGTCAGAGAGTCCTTATTCTTTAATGGTACTGAGGATCAAGAGATGATAAGGAAGGTTGTGAATGCTTGGAAGCAGGTGACCAAGAAGGGAAAGGTTTCATTCGGGAAATGTAACAACCGGGTTTTCCCTTTCTATAAAGAGTGGATTAAGAAGAGAGCCGAAGAGGAGCTTCTTCCCTTCCCGGTAGAACCACCATCTTACCCCTTACTGATTGAGCCTCCTACCACATTTGAGATAGAGAAGTTTAACAAGTTGTGGGCTGAAAAGGAAAAGCTGCGAGAAAAAAACAGTGAGCTGCTAAGAGAGATTTACCAGTTGAAACATGAGCGGGGTGAAGCTGTTCATACCGCTAAGTTGAAGACAGAGCTTCTTGCTAAGGCAGAAAAAGAGCTAGCTGACATGGTCACATCCAGACAAAGGATGAAACAAGCTTTGGATGGTATAAGTAAGGTTCTCGAGTCTAAGAAGGAGGAATTAGACAAGGCTTTGTTGAAAATTCACAGGTTCAATGCTCACCGAGAAACTGCAATGGCTGAGAATAAGCAAAAAGAAGACGGTTACCTGGCTCAGATTGATCAGTTGAAGTCGCAGCTCAAGAAGAAAGACGCTGAGATCTTATCAGGGGTATTCCAAAGACAAGCAGTCGAGGGTCGACTCAATGAAGCCATAGCCTCCATAGAGAAATTGAAGGTCCAAGCTGAAGTGAAGAAATCTAGACATGAGGGACCTAGCATGGGTGTTGTTTCTGGAGAAGACGCTTGGGAGTTACATTGCCGATACTTGGAAGGGATCATGCATAGGAGAGACGTTCTCATTCAAGAGCTAATTCAGAGACCGAAGCATCCCGACACCAAAAAGTTGTTCAAAGAAATTCAAGACTGGAGCAAGAAGCATAATGGATAGGGGGGATTGACACTTGTAGACTTTGATGACATGCCGTAGTTTTCTATTTTCTTTCATTATTCGGACCACCACCAGGCTTGTTGGTTAGGATCTATGATTGTTGTGTTCAGACTTGTTATCTTGGATTTGTGATTGTTGACATTTCGTTTTCCTCTGGTTTTCTTAATATATGAGCAGAAGTTCAGTTCTATCTTGTTGTTAAACTAGAATCAAGGGGTGGATCGCCCTGCAGATATTCACACATGTTCATTTGCTTTTGCATATTCATAATCATGTTGCATAATCATTGTGCATAACAGGTGTTCAAGACTGGTTATTCTTATTTTAATCTGGTTTTCCTCAGAATTGCAGACTTAACTCCTCAGGCCATTCAAGAGTTGATCATGGAGCAAGTTCAAGCTGAGTTGAGGGAAATGCGAGGCCAGATGGGGCAGCTTATGGGGAATATGCAAACTCTCATGCAAGACCAGAAGATGCTGAGAGAGGAGGTCAATCAGATGAAGACTCAGATGGGTTTAGCCATGGAAATTTTGAATAGGGTGTTGAAGAAGGAAGACAGTCCTGTGCCCGCTTCCACAACAGAGATCCTTACTCCTCCCATCTCTTTGGGATCTGATTTAAACCGTGGATCTCTTCCACAAGCGGAAGTTCCAGAACTTTCCCAACAGCAGCTAGGTCTTGGCTCCCAAGAGAAGCCCAAAGGCAAAAAGTGTACACAGAGACAGAAGAAGTCTGAAAGAGTTTTTCATCCGCTCCCTATGCCATATTCTCAACTATTGCAGCATCTCCTTCAGTTGCAACTGGTACGGAAAAGGACTTTGGCTCCTCTCACTGGTAATCCTCCACCAGGCTATGATGTAAGAGCCCATTGTGATTTCCATTCTGGGGCACCAGGGCATACTGTGGAGAAATGTAGGGCCTTTCAGCACCAAGTCCAGGATTTGATTGATGCAGGGGCAATTGAGTTCACGTTGGGCGGCGTGAATATACAAGGTGATTTTACCCCAATTGTTGCAAAGGAAGTGGAGACCCCTCCCCTCTTTGCAGGATCCACCTCATGTCATGGACTTTCTCCACAACCTTTTGCTACAGAAGCTCTACGCCAGCAACCTTTGTTTGTGCCTCAGCCAAACGTGGAAAGGAAAGTGCAAGCGCAGGTGGGGCGCCCAAATCAGTACCGACAGCAGAGTTATCAGCAGCAGGGGTAACCGAGACCAAGAGGGACCAATAGGATATTTGATCCTATTCCTATCCCTTATAGTCAGCTGTTCGTTCGTCTGCTCAAGAACTCTCTGATTCAAACGAGGAGTACCGCGCCGGTACCGTACCCTATTCCTCCAGATTATGACATGACTGCTAGGTGTGAGTTCCACTCGGGAACGTTTGGGCATACAATTGATAAGTGTAATGCATTCCAGAACAAGGTGCAAGACCTGGTAGACTCAGAGATCATTGTATTCACTGAAGATGATATGTACATCAATGGAGGCCTCCTTTCTCAAATGAATACTCAGCCTGCAAGTACGTCCAGACAGAATTAAGCTTCCTCAGCAATGGCAATCTTCAGCTTCTTTACTGCATTTTCATTTGTAGTTTTTCATTTCTTGTTAAAGTATCGTATGCATGTAAGGCTTGTTTGTTTTTTATGATGATATTAATGCAATGAGTATGTTTTTCTTGAAGTAATCCATTCGTGTTCACTCTTAAATGTTTATATGCACTGCAATACCAATTTTCTTGTTTAGAACTCTTGAGGGAGGATGATGAGACGAAAACGCAAAATCTCTGGTTGTACGTTCAAGGATAGAACCCTGTTGAGGATGTACAGGCATTGTTTCAAACCCCTAAACACTGGAGAGATAAGGAGATAAACCTTCGTTAGCCCCTTTGAGCCTTGGAGTAGGAGCTTCTTTTGTACGTAAAAACCCTCATACTTAACCCAGGGGCAGGGTAGGCGTCAGTTAGTTTGACCGAGCGTTCAGATTTCAAGGAGAGTGTGCATCCGAGGAACCGTTACCGTCTATCCCACCGTCAAGAGGTCAAGAGATGTGAAACCACAACGGTTATCCATCAACAATCAAGGAGTGAGGCGGTCACAACCCTTCAAGCAAGTAAGACAACCAGTGTCACACGTTTTTTTCAAAGGGGGGAATAAAAGAAAAAAAAAGGGAAAGCCCGCTAAGTCGAAACTTGAAAACAAGCGACTTAGGCAAAAGTTAGGGCATCCCGCTGGACTTCAAAATCGAAAAAACTCAAAAGAGTCAGTCCAGGCAAAAATTAGGGATCAAAAAAGAAAAAGAAAGAAAAAGCGAAAAGCGTTACAAAAGAAAATCCCCGATAAGAACAAATTCGTGTGATTACAGACACAAAAGATAAAAAGGGGTGACTGTCATTCCAAAACTCCCCTAGGTGCCATACCATTAGTGGCATAGGTTCCTTGAAGATCGTAAACCTTTTGAGAGATGAGCGTTTGTGTCAGATTAACTAAACACAGGACTGGAGAACATCACGAAGAGTGGGTGGGCACCGATAAATTTTGAGCCATAAATCCTTTTTTTCTGAAACCGTGAACCAGACCACGTTACAACCCTTAAAAGTCCAAATTGAAACAGGGTTTATTCCGAAAGCGTACTTTAACAGGACAGCGTTCCTGACTCCTATGAGTTGCGCTAATAAGATTTGTTGGTGTTACATGTGCGCATTGTTTTTCATTCAAAAATCAAGGTCGCATCCCGGCTAGTGATTCGTTCACAAGGCTTGGCGACGTATTTTCAATAAAACTTTAAGGTTAACATGAGTGTTGCATTAGAATTGTCATTCTCATAATAAACATTTTCTGCTTGCATGTGTTTGATATCGGATAAGCTTACATAGTGAACGTCAGTCAAGAAGCTTGATCCTGCCAAGTTGGGATGCTTGAAAATTCTGAAGGACAATCATATCAAAGGGCATGCTGCCAAGAGACTCAGTGTAGAGTGGGCTCTACCCAGTAAGTCGTGTTAAGATGTAGCCAATCTGGGGCAGTCACGTCGAGAAATCTCTCCGAAATTCAGTTATTCTGGGGCATTCATTCTAAGATCAGGGGCAAAGTCACTTCAAAGCTCATATTGAGGCAGGCCATCCCTAGAGCATGAGAAGTTGTCCTCTCCAGAAGACGGTTAATCAGAAGCACCTCCTCAAGGTTCAAAATACTAAAGCAGAGTATTTTCAAGTCATTACGATCCCTTTCGAGGTAATGTACTTCATGGATTATGAAGACTGGGGCAGTTATGTCGAGATATGATAAATCTCTCCAAGAGTTTGAAGACCCTGGGGCAGTGCGAACGCCCGGTCTTCTGTAAAATCCTCTTGAGATGATTTCTTCCATTAGACCTGGTGGTCTGGGGCAAGTGGAAAGTTCAAAGGGCCGTTTATGAACATAAAGACAAGTCAGGCTGCAGGGCAACAGGATGGTATTTCCCCAGCAGTTTGCTTTCCCCAGCATTGAGATTGCACTTTCCTCAGCAAAACAAACCTTCCCCAGCAGGAGACCTGGAAGGTATTTTCTCTGAATCAAGACGTTATCTCCCCACAGAATCAGGGTTTTCACTTCCCCCATCCAGTCAGGAAGCGTACTTTCGCCGACAATGTCATATTCTAATCCCCAGCAAGGTGGGAGTAAAGTCATTCTCCCCATCAGCAGGCTAAGTTAAGCAGTATCCTCAGGCAGGATGGTATTATGGATTGTTTTCCCCAAGCATGATGGTATTATGGGCTGGCATCCCCAACAGGTCCTGAGCCCAATTGCATGTTAGCAATCTTCAGTAATAGACTTCCGATTCCGTTATTGGCGTTCATTCTCAACTCCCCCAGCAGAGGAGAAATCTCGGGTTTTGGATGTTAACTTCAGTGAAAGACAGGTGTGGCCCCCGGTAGTTCTTTGGGATTTCATCCCCAACAGAAGTTGTTGATCCGAAGAGTCGATCAGTATGACCCTTCTCAGCAGAGTTCCTGGATTCAGAGGACAATTTATTTTTGTCATCCCCGGCTGAGTTGATCTTTTCTCTCCGGCATTTATTTTGCTAGAGGGACCCTTTTTTGCATATCATAAGCATTCGCATTGCATCCTCAAACGGGTAGCATTTCCATTTCGTATGGAGCATTACGCCGCTATTCAAACATTTGCATCTGAAGCATAAGCCAGGTTTGATTTTTTTTTTGCTAGTTCTCTTTATCAGCAGAGATAGCAATTGTTCAAAAATTTTCTTTGTCAGTTCCCTTTATCAGCAGGGATGACATTTATTTTGCTAGTTCTCTTTATCAGCAGAGATAACAATCCTTTAAAGATTTTCTTTGTCAGTTCCCTTTATCAGCAGGGATGACATTTATTTTGCTAGTTCTCTTTATCAGCAGAGATAGCAATCCTTTGAAGATTTCTTTGTCAGTTCCCTTTATCAGCAGGGATGGCATTTATTTTGCTAGTTCCCTTTATCAGCAGAGATAGCAATCCTTTGAAGATTTTCTTCGTCAGTTCCCTTTATCAGCAGGGATGACATTTATGTTGCTAGTTCTCTTTATCAGCAGGGATAGCAATCTTTCGAGATTTTCTTCGTCAGTTCCCTTTATCAGCATGGATCGCATTTATTTTGCTAGTTCTCTTTATCAGCAGAGATAGCAATCCTTTGAAGATTTTCTTTGTTAGTTCCCTTTATCAGCAGGGATGGCATTTATTTTGCTAGTTCTCTTGCAGAGATAGCAATCCTTTGAAGATTTTCTTTGTCAGTTCCCTTTATCAGCAGGGATGGCATTTATTTTGCTAGTTCTCTTTATCAGCAGAGATAGCAATCCTTTGAGGATTTCTATCGTCAGTTCCCTTTATCAGCAGGGATGGCATTTATTTTGCTAGTTCTCTTTATCAGCAGAGATAGCAATCCTTTGAAGATTCTTTCGTCAATTCCCTTTATCAGCAGGGATGGCTTTTGTTTTGCTAGTTCTCTTTATCAGCAGAGATAACAACCTTTTGGGTATTTTATTTCGTCAGTTCCCTTTATCAGCAGGGGTGACATTCATTTTGCTAGTTCTCTTTATCAGCAGAGATAGCAATCCTTTAAAGATTTTCTTCGTCAGTTCCCTTTATCAGTAGGGATGGCATTTATTTTGCTAGTTCTCTTTATCAGCAGAGATAGCAATCTTTTGGATATTTTCTTTCGTCAGTTCCCTTTATCAGCAGGGATGGCATTTATGTCGCTAGTTCTCTTTATCAGCAGAGATAACAATCTTTTGGATATTTTCTTTCGTCAGTTCCCTTTATCAGTAGGGATGGCATTTATTTTGCTAGTTCTCTTTATCATCAGAGATAGCAATCTTTTGAAGATTTCCTTCCGTTAGTTCCCTTTATCAGCAGGGATGGCTTTTGTTTTGCTAGTTCTCTTTATCAGCAGAGATAGCAATCTTTTGGATATTTTCTTCCGTCAGTTCCCTTTATCAGCAGGGATGGCTTTTGTTTTGCTAGTTCTCTTTATCAGCAAAGATAACAATCTTTTGGATATTTTCTTTCGTCAGTTCCCTTTATCAGCAGGGATGACATTTAGTTTGCTAGTTCTCTTTATCAGCAGAGATAGCAATCCTTTGAAGATTTTCTTTGTCAGTTCCCTTTATCAGCAGGGATGGCATTTATTTTGCTAGTTCTCTTTATCAGTAGAGATAGCAATCCTTTGAAGATTTTCTTTGGCAGTTCCCTTTATCAGCAGGGATGGCATTTATTTTGCTAGTTCTCTTTATCAGCAGAGATAGCAATCCTTTGAAGATTTTCTTCGTCAGTTCCCTTTATCAGCAGGGATGGCATTTATGTTGCTAGTTCTCTTTATCAGCAGGGATAGCAATCTTTTGAGATTTTCTTCGTCAGTTCCCTTTATCAGCATGGATGGCATTTATTTTGCTAGTTCTCTTTATCAGCAGAGATAGCAATCCTTTGAAGATTTTCTTTGTCAGTTCCCTTTATCAGCAGGGATGGCATTTATTTTGCTAGTTCTCTTTATCAGCAGAGATAGCAATCCTTTGAAGATTTTCTTTGTCAGTTCCCTTTATCAGCAGGGTTGACATTTATTTTGCTAGTTCTCTTTATCAGCAGAGATAGCAATCCTTTGAAGATTTTCTTTGTCAGTTCCCTTTATCAGCAGGGATGGCATTTATTTTGCTAGTTCTCTTTATCAGCAGAGATAGCAATCCTTTGAGGATTTCTATCGTCAGTTCCCTTTATCTGCAGGGATGGCTTTTGTTTTGCTAGTTCTCTTTATCAGCAGAGATAGCAACCTTTTGGGTATTTTCTTTCGTCAGTTCCCTTTATCAGCAGGGGTGACATTCATTTTGCTAGTTCTCTTTATCAGCAGACATAGCAATCCTTTAAAGATTTTCTTCGTCAGTTCCCTTTATCAGCAGGGATGGCATTTATTTTGCTAGTTCTCTTTATCAGCAGAGATAGCAATCTTTTGGATATTTTCTTTCGTCAGTTCCCTTTATCAGCAGGGATGGCATTTATGTCGCTAGTTCTCTTTATCAGCAGAGATAGCAATCTTTTGGATATTTTCTTTCGTCAGTTCCCTTTATCAGCAGGGATGACATTTATTTTGCTAGTTCTATTTATCATCAGAGATAGCAATCTTTTGAAGATTTCCTTCCGTTAGTTCCCTTTATCAGCAGGGATGGCTTTTGTTTTGCTAGTTCTCTTTATCAGCAGAGATATAAATCTTTTGGATATTTTCTTCCGTCAGTTCCCTTTATCAGCAGGGATGGCTTTTGTTTTGCTAGTTCTCTTTATCAGCAGAGATAGCAATCTTTTTGATATTTTCTTTCGTCAGTTCCCTTTATCAGCAGGGATGGCATTTAGTTTGCTAGTTCTCTTTATCAGCAGAGATAGCAATCCTTTGAAGATTTTCTTTGTCAGTTCCCTTTATCAGCAGGGATGGCATTTATTTTGCTAGTTCTCTTTATCAGCAGAGATAGTAATCCTTTGAAGATTTTCTTTGTCAGTTCCCTTTATCAACAGGGATGGCATTTATTTTGCTAGTTCTCTTTATCAGCAGAGATAGCAATCCTTTGAAGATTTTCTTCGTCAGTTCCCTTTATCAGCAGGGATGGCATTTATGTTGCTAGTTCTCTTTATCAGCAGGGATAACAATCTTTTGATATTTTCTTCGTCAGTTCCCTTTATCAGCAGGGATGGCATTTATTTTGCTAGTTCTCTTTAACAGCAGAGATAGCAATCCTTTGAAGATTTTCTTTGTCAGTTCCCTTTATCAGCAGGGATGGCATTTATTTTGCTAGTTCTCTTTATCAGCAGAGATAGTAATCCTTTGAAGATTTTCTTTGTCAGTTCCCTTTATCAGCAGGGATGGCATTTATTTTGCTAGTTCTCTTTATCAGCAGAGATAGCAATCCTTTGAGGATTTCTTTCGTCAGTTCCCTTTATCAGCAGGGATGGCATTTGTTTTGCTAGTTCTCTTTATCAGCAGAGATAACAATCCTTTGAAGATTCTTTCGTCAGTTCCCTTTATCAGCAGGGATTGCATTTGTTTTGCTAGTTCTCTTTATCAGCAGAGATAGCAACCTTTTGGGTATTTTCTTTCATCAGTTCCCTTTATCAGCAGGGGTGGAATTCATTTTGCTAGTTCTCTTTATCAGCAGAGATAGCAATCCTTTGAAGATTTTCTTCGTCAGTTCCCTTTATCAGCTGGGATGTCATTTATTTTGCTAGTTCTCTTTATCAGCAGAGATAGCAATCTTTTGGATATTTTCTTTCGTCAGTTCCCTTTATGAGCAGGGATGGCATTTATGTCGCTAGTTCTCTTTATCTGCAGAGATATCAATCTTTTGGATATTTTCTTTCGTCAGTTCCCTTTATCAGCAGGGATGGCATTTATTTTGCTAGTTCTCTTTATCAGCAGAGATAGCAATCTTTTAAAGATTTTCTTCCGTTAGTTCCCTTTATCAGCAGGGATGGCTTTTGTTTTGCTAGTTCTCTTTATCAGCAGAGATAGCAATCTTTTGGATATTTTCTTCCGTCAGTTCCCTTTATCAGCAGGGATGGCTTTTGTTTTGCTAGTTCTCTTTATCAGCAGAGATAGCAATCTTTTGGATATTTTCTTTCGTCAGTTCCCTTTATCAGCAGGGATGGCATTTGTTTTGCTAGTTCTCTTTATCAGCAGAGATAGCAATCTTTTGGATATTTTCTTTCATCAGTTCCCTTTATCAGCAGGGATGGCATTTGTTGCTAGCTCTCTTTACCAGTAGAGATATTAATCTTTCGAAGATTTTATTTCGTCAGTTCCCTTTATCAGCAGGGATGGCATTTGTTTCGCTAGTTCTCTTTATCAGCAGAGATACTTTCGCTAGTTCTCTTTATCAGCAGAGATAGCAATCCTTTGAATATTTTCCTTCGTCAGTTCCCTTTATCAGCAGGGATGGCATTTATTTTGCTAATCAGCAGGGATAGCAATCTTTTGAAGATTCTTTTCGTCAGTTCCCTTTATCAGCATGGATGGCATATTTTGAGATTCCTTTTTCAGTTCTCTTTATCAGCAGAGATGACACAACTTGGGAGAGTTTGTTTCACTTTATACTCAGCATACCTGGCACTCGTCCGTATTGTGATAGTACAGCATATATGGCTAATTCTCCGGTGGAGGATTGCAAATTTTTGGGTTCTTTGGTACTCAATCTCCGTGCATCCTGATTGTCTGAAAGCCGTCGCTATCATACCCTCAGGACCAAGTTGATTGAATAGGGGCAGCTGTTGCACCCCAAAATTTGCCCTCCTTACTTTAGTACTAACTGGCTTATGTTTCATTTCATTTTTGCATTATCATGTGTGCATATCATTGGTTTTTAGCATGGGGTCAAGGTGCCTGAGGCAAGTTCAAGAGGAGAAGATGTTTTTCAGAGGGTCAAGCAAGAGAGTTCAAGTGAATCACTTTCTCCTAATCAGTGCAGAAATTAGGGTTTTGAGGTTCTTGGGTTTATTGCTCCAATGGGCAAGCTCCTTGGGTTTTTATCATCACCAAATGGCATATCTTATCTTTGTTGGAGAGGATACACATCATATTCAGAGGAATTTGGATTTGGAGACTGTGTTATTTCCTCCAGACTGAGGGTACCAAGATTAGGGTTTGCTATAAAGTCAGTTTATTTCTGATTTTTTGGGCAAAACTTGATTCCATGGTATTCCTTGGGTCCCTAAGTATCTAGGAATGGAAGATTGTCTATCAGTTTGGTTCAGGAGAAGTTCAATTGGCCAATGGATTGGGAATCAGGAGAAAAGTCAAACAGCGAGAGGGGAAGTCAACTGTGAAATTTTGAGGTTCTCTTCAAGATTTTCAAGGTCTCACATCCTCATATGGTTTTCAAAAGTCAAGTTTCATACCATTTATCAAGAATCAAGGGTTGGTGCAAAAGTGACTAAATATGGAAATGACCTATAATTTGAAAGTTTCCTTTTTGGGCAAGTTCTTACACTACATTCAACTTGACTTTTCATCATCAAGAAAGCTTCAAATTAATTTTACTCAAACATGAAAGTTGAAGATCTTTTTCTCCCCTTTCCAACAAGTACTAGTGGGTCTCCATATCATTTGTGAAACTCAAGTTATGATCAAAAGAAGGCAAGGTGGTTTTTAGGGTTCCATTTTCACAACTTTTGTACTTTGGGACATATGGACCTATAATTAATTCCATTGCTTCAAGGCACTTTCTAACATCAAATAAAAATCCCTAAGGAGCATTTTTGGCCTTTAAATCAAGAAGTTTCATGGTTTATTCATCACTTATTCTCCATTATGCAAAATTGCCAAATTATTTAAAACTCATGAACCAAGGCATCTCAAGGCCCATTTTCAATTTAGGTGTGATTAGCAATTGTTGAGTAAGTGATCCATCATGAAATACTTGGATATCCATGCATGGAGGAGGGTGTATCTCACATTATTCAAATTTCCAAAATTTCCCACAACTCATTAAACAAAGAATTACCAAGGCCCAATTGCTGATCAGTGGTTTAACCTAGCCTATTTAAGATTACTCATGCTAGGGTTGGAGGAGATTACACGTGCTTTGGTGGAGAACTCAAGTGTGAGCCCTAAAAGATCATTCCTTCATATTTCTCAAGCAAGAAGAGTTTTTCAAGAACTTCTTCCACAAACTTCCTCCTTGTGATCCATAGAGTGCAAACCATCCCTCATTCGCAGCCAACAGCAAGGATTAGGAGTGCTTGACCTCAGGTTGGTAACATTTTTTATGATCCCAAAACTCTTTTTTTAAACGTGTATAATGTTGTGTGGCATCTATGGATCATCCTGATATATTTACTTTTGAAAGTGGACGTGTAGATTATTTGGTTCGTGCGCTTAAAGTTTTTGAATCAAATCTTATTTCATGCGAATCTCATTATGTGTTGGTTGTTTGGTGCTTTTGATGACATATTATTAATCCTTGCGAAAATCTGGTTTGAAAGGTGTATTCACGTGCATTTTCTGGTGAGTTTTTGAGTTGCAGGTGACGGAGGGGTCGACCGGAACCCTAGTTCCGGCGACTGGTTATGGTGGCCGGCCGGTGAAGGGTTGAGCGAAGAAGATGAAGTGTGAGCCGTTGATGGCTTGGATCGTGTGGCTCTCACGCTGCCACGTTTTGTTCTTTTTATTTTTTTATGATTTTTATTTAAAGATCGTGTGTGTGCTTTCCATGCTTACTATGGTGTGCCTTCAGATCATGCCCTCTTATCATGACTACTTTTCCTTTTATTGACTTAATCTGGGACGTGGATTAGATCTGAGGGCCAGGATCGTGACAACGAATTAAAATATCACATGCCTGTCACGTGCTCTTATTGTATGTCTGAATAATTGTGTGTATGCGTGTGTATCATTTTTACCATGTGCGTTTTGATCTAAACCGTTGATCTTGAATACATGATGATGGTGTCTACTTTTCTTTTTGAATTATTCATATCATGCATACTTAAATTTGTTTATTTTATTTCTCTGCATCCATAAATTATTTAGAACTCATTCTTTTTGCATTTTTTCATCAATACATTGAAATGCATTAAATTATTTTTCTCTCATTTTTTAAACTTTTTCATATTGCATTTCAGTCCTTTTCTTTAGTACATTGAACCATGTTTCTCACTTGTCTTTGCATAATTGTTTGAGTGACTTACATTTTGAATTTTTACAGGAGTTTTTGATATGTTGTTTGTCTCTAGTTGAGCAATGTTGATAATTAATTTGGAAATTTTAGAAGTTGTTTCTCTAATTATGTGATTGCTCCTTGTTTGAGGCTTTCTTGTATGCATATTTCTGATCATGCCTGAGTTTTTGTTTGAGAAGGCACTTGTGCCATTGTTTTGGGATTGTGTCCTTGACTTCTTAATTCATGTTTGGATTGTTATAGGTCATTTAATCATTATTATATGTCATTGTTTAGTTTTCATTTGCCGTAATATTACGTATGTCTGTTTCGTACTAACCTTTTATGCAGGGACCGAGGTAAGTTATTTAAGGGTGTGGATAATCATCCACATTCACCCTTACTCTTTCCTTCTCTCATATTCTCCTTTCTTTAGGCTTAGGTTGTTGTCAAACCTCACTAACCGTAGGTCACCCATGCATGATAACATTAGGACTCTTAGTTTCCCTTTAGAGTTTCTTTTGTGTCTTCTCTCTTCTCATCTCAAACTTCTTGAAAACTCTTAATAAGGATAAAGTGTATTGCGCACGAGCCTTTAGCGTGGGGAATGAGAAATGAGGGTCTTCCTCTCATCTTTCTAGAGTGCTTAGCGAGCGTCTTGTCTTGGGACGATGCGTTAAGTATTCGCCCCTGTGCCCTAGACTTTGGTGCAATGAAAATTATGAACTAACTCAAGTCACTTCTGTCTTAAAAAAATACAAACAAACTTCAAACCTTTTTGTCCTTCGGGATTGTCAAACTAAAGGCTATTTTCAAAAAGGCCACGTTACCTTCCGTCTAAGTCGCAAACAGGCATCGACCCTAACTGTCGGACGCGAACTTAGCGTCGCTCATAAAAAACACAAAAAGAGCGTGGTCCGAACTACGTGGACTCTGAATTCCCCATTGTACAAAGGGGGTACGTAGGCCTAGGGCGTTGACGTCCTACCGAGTCTGTCTTTGTTTTTCCCTTCCTCGTTTTAGCACAGCCATAAATGATAGGATAACTCACCCTTAGATTAGACAACAAGCGTGGATCCCATCGAGTATGATGGACGCGTGGGGTGCTAGCACCTTCCCCTCGCGTAACCGACTCCCGAACCCAGGTTATGGTTGCGATGACCATTCCTTTCCCTCTTCCTCAGGTTTATGCGGTGTTCCCTTTCCCTCTCTTGGGATAAATTTACACGGCTGACGACTCTTTTTTCCGCGCCACTCTCGCACTTGTACCTGGATGAAAATCCTGGGAGCGACACTACACACGGTATCTTTCATCATCAACAGATCGTGGGTCCTTAGGCTTCATCTTTGGAACTACCCCTTGGACATCTGGCACAGAGAAAGCAAAACTTTGATAGTCTGTGGCATCAAGAGAAGATAAATGTATGTCTCGGACGATGTTTCGCTCGTGTATAACATGATTCTCAACAGGAATTCGTACAGGTTGAGCTTGGGCAGCATTGTCCACCAGAGGTGGAATGACATTCCCAATAACTGAAGTCCTCTTAACATTAGCCTCTCCCCTAGTCATGGCTCTCATAGCTTCTACCAGTTGGTCCAACTGACTCTTCATCAATTCAACATCGGCCCGAGTCACACTCTGATTCTGGTCCCCTGAGTTCATCATTCTTCCAGAAGCTGATTCAAGTCCAATACAAAGGTCAGGAAATCAACTGCAGGTCGAGGCAAAGGATGGATGAGCTCACTGGTCTGGCCTGGAGAAAGATATGCAAAATGATGCAAGATGAAAATGCAATGCAATAATATGAATGCAATAAGACATGGGATCAAAGCTTTCATATAGTCCGAATAAGTGCTGTGCTGATGTCTGAATAAGCTCATAGGTCTGTTCTGAAGAGAATACCAGAATACCAGAATATCCAAATAATCAGGATACCAGAATACCAGGCTGATAAGCCCACACTGGTAGGAAAACCAGAATACCGGGTAGGTTGAAGGTTATGGTTACCTGCAAACCTGTAAACAACCCGCCCCTCTCACATGTGGGTACTAGAAAGGCGAGGATCCTCAATATCATGGACTCTCAGGTCGAGAAATGATGATACGTTCACCATTTCTGGTTTGGCATCATCATCAATCGAGGAGGCCTCAACTGATTCCCCTCAAAAAGACATCCTATAGCAAGTTCCCAACATTGGGTCCTCGGATCAAGAATGCGTAATGGGTTTACCATTTCTGGTCTGCCATTATCACATCTCGGGAGGAGTGTCGCAACTGAGTCCTCGGAAATGGTCACCAGAGTCGACAGCTTTCCAGGTTAACACTCTGAAATGCACAAGACGCGCAAATCAGAACATCTCCCAAGAAAACCTCGTCTGGGTGTGGATTTCGTGAAAACCAAACGTACCAAGACGCTACGTAGGCCACACTACTTTCCACTCTAGTCCTATGCGTGCACTCAAGCCTGTATAATGGGCTTATCTCTCAGAGAATCCCAACCTGCCAAACAGAAAACCAGCACAACACAGTACAGTCCAGCACAATAATGAAATGCAATGCAATAAATGCAGTAAAAACAGTAAAATAGTAATACACAGTAATACACAGCAAAATAAAACACAACAGTAAACACCCAATGAAAAAAAATAAATAAGCGCTAGGATTGACTCGCAAGAGGGGATGTACCAGCAAGAGGTCAATCTTTCCCCAACAGAGTCGCCAGCTGTCGCTCCCGAGATTTTCATCCAAGTACAAATGCGAAAGTGGCACAGAAACAGAGTCGCCAGCAATGTGTATTTATCCCAAGAAAGGGAAAGGAAACACTGCGTAAACCCGAGGGGAAGGAAAAGAACATGGTCTCGCGACCAAGAGAAACGGGTAAGGGAGTCGGTTACGCGAAGGTAAGGTATTAGCACCTCCACGCGTCCATCGTACTCGATGGGATCCACGTTGGTTGTTATCGATCAAAGGGTGTCGTCATCTGGAGCTCCGCTGCTACTGGAAAGGAAAAGGAACAGGAACGGAAAAGAAAGGAGAGACGGAAGAAGAGGAAAAGAAGTGACTCGGTAGGACGTCCTCGGAGTCCTAGGCCTACGTATTCCCTCGTGCAATGGGAAAGTCAGAGTCAACATAGTTCGGACTACGGTTTGGGGGGAAAAGAGAAGGATGGTGCTCAGAGAGATCTCGCACGATCTCTTGCCTATGTATCTCGCTCGCACGCGAGAATTAGAGCGACGTAGTTCCCCTCACTAGGGATGACTTTGCTTTGTTTATATTTTTTAACGGAAAACGCCAAGGTGCGCGTTCTAGCTGTTAGGTGTCGCAGCTCGTTGTACGGAGTCTTAGGCATTTACCTGTTTGCAGTAGAACGGACGTGACGAATCCTTAACGAATAGAGTGAGGAGATGAGAAGAGAATTGTTGTTTGTTTTAGTCTTTTAAGAAGAATTGTTTTGATTATTTTGTGTTTGTAACACGTATCGCACTAAAGTCTATGACATAGGATCGAATGCCTCGCATATCGACCCAAGACGGGAAGTACGCTAAACACCCTAGGAAAGTGAAGGAAAATCCCTCACTCTCCATTTTCCCATGTACAAGGCTCATATGCAATACATGTTAATCCTTTATTAGATGCTTTGATTTTTGTTTTGAGATGAGAAAGAGACTCAAGGGATTGTAAAACACTAAGGGGAATTATATCCTAATGTTGTCATGCAAAGGTGGTCCTATAGTTGAGTTAAAGGGGAGAGACTACCTAACACTATCATACAATGAATAGTCCTATGTTATAGTTTCTAACCTATCTAACTTGAATAAGTTAGAATAGGTGTCCTAAGAAAGAAGAAAGCTAAGCTAACAACAAACAATGCAATGATATGAGATATCAAAGCAGATGAAGAAAGAAAAGAAGAGGGATGTGATGAAGATCACATGAGCGTCAACATCGCCCGATGCGAGCTAATGACAATGTGTGGGGATTCGATTGCGGAACCCTATTCCACCGACTCGATAACAAGAGTGATAAGGTTCAAAGCTTCAATCATGTAATGAGAGCTAAGAACGACACACTGGAATAACGAGGGTCGATTGCGAACCCTATTCCGTCAATTGCCTTCTTTGCAGTCTTACAAGGGGATATGGGAATGGGATGCCTCTTTAGAGGTCTTTAGGCACAATATTAAACAAGCACAATCATGGCCTCACTTGAGGGCTTTCCATACAATCCTACTTATCATGGCATCGACTATTCCTACTTCTCATGGCATTTGAAAGCATTAAAGAGAAGTGAAGACATAAAAGGGAAACAAAATACTACCGCACGGATGTAGATCCGAATTACAAGCAACTAACAGTAAAGAAACCCAAAGATCCGCTCGAACAAGCTAGCATCCACAAAGAAGTCAAGTTAGCAACTGCACGTCCAATATAAGTTCAAGTCGTCGGTGTGAAAATAAATCACACGTACTGTGTAAGTCGAATGCGACTACACAAATGCCCTGCACAAAATACAATCCAGACAAACAAACAAGACAAAGCATAACAAGTGCGTCGCAAGCAAAGCGGCGTCCCACAAATAAAATGGAACACCAAGTGCATACTCGTCGTCGGGATCTCCACGAAAACCTTGCAAAAATACTCAACAAACACATTAGAAACCACAAAGAGGTGCAACCGGAAGTTGCACCTATGCATCATAACTCCAAATCATACATAATGATGAGCACACAAGTCGTAAACATGCACCAGAACATGCATCTCAAACAAGGGGCAGCAACGTCGCAATATCATAAATCGTGCACAAAGTCATTTCGGAAAAGAGCGAAACCAATCACAATGATAATGTATGAGCAAGTAAGCTCAAGTGCACATCAAATACAAGTCAACATGCAAAGTCCGCACAAAATCGGAGCTTAAAAGCCTCAAAACGGAAAAAACGCGTCAAAAATCACCGACTCGGAATTGAACGAAAATCGTATGGTTGATCGTAAACGTGCCAATGGACTCAAAAACGAACTCGGTTTGAATTAATTCCGCTCGGAAGTGGGACTTTTAGGCCGATTTCGTCGGCTGGCAGTAGCGAAATAGTAGAAAAAAGTTGTCTGAAATCGGCTAAAAAGTCCACCAACAGCTCCGGAATCATCAACAAAGTCAAGTTACATTATTCACATTCGCAAAAACACGCCACGGTTAGGAAGTTATGGCCAAAACACATAATCTCGACACGTGGCATATGAACACAACAATTCAACAATTAAGCACAACGCGAGGTTCTCGACACGCGGCATAATTCACAACAACAATTAATCACCAACCTATCCTATTCCGGATTTACACATTGTAACAAGCATGAATTCAAGAGTCGAGCAATTCACTGGATGTCAAATCATAACAATTAACTCTCCTAGAATTTTTGTCAAACACTTAGCATGCACCAATTATCATGACACAATTCCAACAAGAATTCACAATTTAATGCACCATAACAATCATTAGAATCACTTTATCACAACAAATGTTATATCAACCTTAATATTCAACAAGATCAATTAAACAATATTCAAGTATGTTCAACAATTCTTCACAAAATCAATTTAATGCAAAGTTCAAGAATCGATTAATCAATTATTCAAGAATTAAAGGATTAAAGTTCAAGAAACTAACCGAATGAAGAATCGACGAAGAAATTGCAAAGACAGAGGGAGGGAGAATGAAGCACGCGATTGCGAAGAGGAGAGGGAGAGGAGGCCGCGTGGCTGGCCGGTGGGAGGTCGGAGTTCGGTCGGAAGTTGATTGGAGAAAGAGAATTGATCAAGTTGTTGTTGAGTTCTTGAACTTGTTCATGATGTTCTTGAATTTCTTGATGAATAAGTTGAAAACCCTCACTTTGATCTTGGAGAGAATTGAAGTTTGATTTTAG
The DNA here is from genome assembly GCA_022829125.1 of Lathyrus tuberosus. Taxonomy (NCBI): domain Eukaryota; kingdom Viridiplantae; phylum Streptophyta; class Magnoliopsida; order Fabales; family Fabaceae; genus Lathyrus; species Lathyrus tuberosus. Next base: position 15,452,061 of record JALAZF010000003.1, read on the forward strand.
AGTGTTTGTAATGAATTGTCAACTCGGAGGGACAAACACTTAGACTTGAATATATAGTGCAAGGGGAATTCGGTTGCGCCTGAAAATAACCTGTTCAATTAAAAAATAACTCTTGGCTCAGTGCGAATCTCTGACTCTACGTCTCATGTGAAAACGTCCGTGACGGACTCACGGTCGTAAAGCTTCAAGAATGGACGCAATCAGATAAAAATTGAGTGAGTTGCGAGTTTTTGAATGGCGAGACGATACTGAGTAAATCATCATTTTTCAGCTTTTAGACTGTCTGCTACTCAAAAACGTGACAAGGTCATGCGCTTGGGAGCAAAATCTCGACTTGACTTTGTCAGAAAAGTTGTAAATCTACGAGTCAGTGACCTCGTGTCCGAAAATGAGCTCAATCGGACAAACGACGAGTGAGATATGAATTTTCTCGTGAAACAACTTTCAGCCATTTTCTTCTGTTCGACACGTCAGTTTTGCGAAATAAACCAAAACGACCATCTTTGGGGTACCGTTCGAACTCGAGCTTGAATTCAATATTGAATAGCACAAAATTTGTGAACCGTAGCTTCGAGAACGGACGCAATCCGATAAAAATTGACCGAGTTATGAATTTTTCAATATCTGACAGACAGTGAACTGTGCCAAAGAATTCTTCCAGTAATTCTCACTTTAGGGGTTCTTCCGTTTGGACCTGACTCATACTGAACTTACGTCACGAAGATGGCAACGAAATGGAATTTTAGGCACCAGAACGACATCAATCCGATAAACGAGCTGAGAGTTATGAATTTTTTAGTGACCGAAACATGACGTTTCAGCACTATTTTCCACTGTTTTTGCACTGTATCGACTCTGAAAACTCCCGTATTCGGAGATCTTCCTCGAAGAATCAGCCCTCGGTCCGAACACAAAAGTTGCAGATAATTCCAATATGGAACTTTTTGGCATAGGAATAGCTCAGAACTGATGATCCAATCAGAAGTTAAGCCCTTTTGAATACCACTGACGCAATTATCCAGCGAAACCGAAATTCCAGAAACAAATAATTCCCACCACTTTCCTTGATGAATTGGCTTCCGAGCCGAACATAAAAGTTGTAGAGAATACCAAGACGGTTCTATCTGTTGAATATCCAGCCAAAACGAGTTCCAGAGCAAGAGTTATGAATTTTGCAAGTTTGCATAGCAAACTGATTTTCTGCTCAAACTGTTCTGAATCGGCTGAAAACTTCAACTTCCTCTGAGATTCTTGACATGAAAAATTATGTTTGATAAGAGCTTTGCTGACCCGGTGATTACGTAACCCGGGGAAATACTTTGCGCATGTGTCGAGTGACGAAATAAACGTCTGTTGCAACCTGACGATGCTTGAATAGAGAACCTTGATCCCATTACCACAGAGCCAAATGATATGCATGTATGTGCCCGATGACCTAGCTAAAATGCAAATGAAGCATAAGCCACTGTTATAAGGTAATAAATAAGAGGGCAAATTTTGAGGTATTACAACGTAATCTTTCGTCCTCTTCATAATTCTTCTTGCCTTTTTCTTCGTCTTCCTTTCATAGAGGGCGGGGTTTGTAGTTGCTTAATTTTAGCACATCATGAAGTTAATAGTACAAAAAATGATGAAGATGTCCTTGAGGAAGAAAATGTTGTGAAGTTGCAAAAAACACAAGGCATGGTTGACGCAAATGTTGCTGTTCAGATACATGGCATTATAAAGACTTATCCCGGTACATATAACATCGGTTGTTGCTGTAAATGTAAAAAAAGTGCACCTTATCACGCTCTCAAGGTAAACACATTTTGTTTTATAAACTTTAGTATTAGAAATTGGGGTGAACAGAATAAAACTTGTTTCTGTTGTGTTTTCATGCAACAACTTCTCACGGGGAAAGTTTAGTTAATATTTATGAGTCTTCGCCAAGAAATTTAAACCTTTTCTTTTTCGGATAGTTGTTTCATGATTAAATTAGAGCTTCTTTGACCAAGTGGTTTTAATGAACTCCATCCTAGTTCTCTCCAATCTTCTAATTAAAAATGAGAATAAACTATCAATTACTCAGCAAAGTATCACTCTCTCTACTTTAACCCCTAAAATATATAAAAATGATAAATAGTTTCTAAACTATATGAAACCCGTCAATTTAATCCCAAAAATTTATAAAAAACCGCGCCTAGTCTCTAAGATCTTAATAGCATAGACTAAATTGACATATTTTATATGGTTTAGGGACTAAATTGAAGAGAGAGAATACTTTAGGGACTAAATTGATAATTTATCTACATTATTGTACCTGAATCATTTGTGATTAGTTGCACCTTTAAATTAATTTCAAGTAGTTTAGGTACAATTCTATTGCAAGATGGATCTAATTATCCATCTCTCAAACAATCATACAAACTGAATATGCGGGACTTTACGTGAATGTCCCATTCCCACATAATTCATGTTTTAATATGAAATTTGGTAATGATTGTGATTTCCTCTTGATAGGAGCTCTGCTTTAAGGATGAGTAATGTGTTATTCTCAAATTATTTTTAGGGCTTGTGGATGAACTTTACAAAAGATCAGTTATTTTGTCTTTTAGGACCGAACGAAGCAGGAAAAACTACAGCTATTAATTGTTTGACAGGGATAACTCCAATAACTGATGGAGATGGTGTAAGTCGATATTGAGTGTGTTGCTTTTAAGTGTGTAGAACTTAAGAAATTGTGCATTAAACATTATCCTGTGTCTAATGTCGGCATTGCAGCATTACAGGAATGTGATCTCTGCAGGTACATCAAAATTTGGTGATTAGGCTCAAGAAGCAGGTTTGTTTGCAAAGGAGCTTCCTTTTCCATCTCAAAGTGAAGAAGCTTCTATTAGCATACAAATGGAATTCAGTGGCCCAATGCAAGACAAAGTTGACCCTAATGCTTTGACATCTTCCCAAGACTTCTCTGAATTGTCAATGAAATTGGATGCAAAAAAAATGGTCCATGAGAGCTTATCCGAATTCAATGTATTTGATTCTTTATCTGAATATAATTGTAATATGATATAAGCTTCTAACATATGGTGCTTGTATAAATGTAATATGATATATGTTTAGTTGAATGAAGAATATGTGATTTTCTGCCCCATTCTGTTCATATTTGTACAATTGTTTTTTTTAATTTTAGAAATAAATTACCTGCGGATTTACCTGTGGAAAGAAAATTTCCTACGGATTTACTTGCAGATATACCTGTGGAACAGAAAGTTGTGACGATTGGAACCTTCGTAATCAACAATAAAAAAAAATCAAATGGAAATTTACGACGATTACAACCATCGAAATATGCAGATTACGTCAATTCCTTACCCGTCGTAAGAGATAACGACGGTTGGTGTGACGGTTTTGACAACCGACGCGATACGGCCTCGCGATGCACGTTTTTGCGACAGCGGTGCAACCATCATGACTTGCAAATTACGGCGGTTTTAACTGTCATAACCTACCAAAATAACCGTCACAATCTGCCAATTTTCTTGTAGTGATTCCAAGTGGATTAAGCCTCAAGATCGCCAGTGTCACCAAATTAGGGTTTTGGTCGACCAGGGCCTCCAGATGGAAATTTTCCTCTGGGCATGAGCCAATGCTTCAAAGCATAAATCAAAGTATTTTAATGGACCTCATAAACCCAATCATCAAGTCAATTTAGCCTCAGGGGATGCATTCATAAAAAATCAAGAATTAGGGGTTCTTGACCTAATTCACCCCTAAGTTGAATTTTGGGACAAAACATGAGCCAAGACCTCAAGACATTATTTGAGGGTCTCTAATAAACCACATTGATCCATTTGAAATAATGGATTGATCCAAGAAGCTTGATTCACAAGTTTCAAGTTCATCAGAACCACAGTTAGGGTTTCGCGGAAAAAGTCAACTGTGCCTTTAACTTTTGACCAGGACATGCTCCCAAACCTTGGGACATGATTCAATACACCCTATAACACCTATGAAATTAATCCATCAAGTTTGATTTAGGTCAAGGATTTATTTCATAGAGGATCGCACAGTTTGGAATTCATCTGATAAAAAGTCAACTGTGCCCAAAAGTCAAAGTTTAACTTTTTGATTTTTTGATCAGTTATGGTTCCCTAACCCTAAAATGATGATAATGTGTGATTGGAATCATCATTCATCAATAAAAATCAATAAAAGTGGGATAACTTGTAAAAGGGGTAACCATAAAAAACTTAGAAATTTTCTAAGTTATGGAACAAAGTGGCTAGGGTACCAACTTCCAAGGATCATAACTTGATATCCAAGCAACCATTTTGGTTGATCTAAAGATGGATTTGTAGCTCTCATGGTATACTTTAAAAGTGTCAACTACACCTTACTCCAATTCTTCATGGATTTTTAGTTATGGAGTGACCAAAATGACAAAAATATGAAGATGCCACTTTTTCCAACACTTAGTGAAATTTTCACTAAGTCAGAATCTGTTTCACTTTTTTCAAAATGTAAGTGCATTTTTCACTTAGATCCAAAAAGTGTCAAGACAAACTATGATCACCCACATGTTGTATCATATTAGAGCTTTCCAAAATGGCCAAGAACTCCATCAAATTCCATTTGAGCTAAGACTTATGACAATCGCAATATGCCTTGCTGCAACTGTCATAGCAAGGCAGATTTGTGCATTTTGCTCGATTTGATCCAATTGTGCAAATGACAAACAATTTTATCCATCTGAACACCTCAGGGGGAGACCAAGGAGGAACAAACACTGATCCATAAGCCTCCCAAGTCTTTGGAACCAAAAGTAGCATGCCAAACCTAGAAATGCCTAAAAAGGGGACAAGACTCCAATTTTGTTTTGGAGCATTCAATGGATGCACCAAGGTGGAATGAACTGATCCTTTTCCAACTGAATGAGTCAAGGATGATCTCTGAACTAGGGAACCAAAGGCTTGTACTCTAACCTCTAGTCAATGGCTAGAGGAGACTTGAGATTCCAAAATGATCCAATTGGCCAAAGGTCTGCTGCAGTTGCCATTCACTATTGCTTGCAAAACAAACTTGCTCAACTATAAATAGAGCTCATTTATGCTCAGTTTAAATACACCAAAGCCATCAAACTGATGCTTTCCTCAAAATCTCTTCTCTCACTCCAAAATTGCCTTCCAAAGCAAGTCACTATTGGGTTTTGAGTTTGAGAGCCATTCCAACCAAACCAATCACACACACACACCTCATAAACACCATATAGAAGTGATCCAAACACTTAAACAACATCTGGAACACCAATTTCACAAAATCACCAGCTAATTGCTCAAGGTTTTAACCAAGTTGCAGCTGAGGTGCCATACTTTGTTCCAGCCATTTCCAAACAACTCCAAGCATTCAAACACACTCCATATGGTGTAGGGAAGCTGTTCAGATCATCACAATTCATCTGTAACACCTCCAACTCAAAAATCACATTGCTCTTGCTGTCACGACCTTCAAGTAAGCCTAAACTTGGTCATCTCATGATTCATGCATATTTCCTCGAACAATAATTTTGCCATATGTTCATAATCATGTATGGAGGGTTTCCCCTCAATTAATTGCTTTGTTTGAATCGTGTATCGAAATTCTCAGCCTTCATGCAAATTTTAGGGTTCTTGAGGTTTTGTCTTGATTTCTTATTCCATCCTTAAAATAAATGAAATTAAAGACCATAGACATGATCGTGAGGTGAAAACGAGTAGATTGATATGTGGATTGTGTGATTTCATCAAGTATTCAGTGAGATTGGTGAGAAAATGCAAATCTGCATAAACAGAGGGGTGGCGCGTGTTCTTGGCGCCATTTTTTTGAATATTTGAATATTTGAATTTTGTGATTTTATATAATTGATTCAAAAATTAATTTCTCTCTGAGTTTTAATGATTTTGAGTTGATTCTTTTTTTAATAATTCACAAAAATGTTAAAATATTTTATTTTGCCAAAAATTCCCAAAACTATTATTTATTTCATATACTTGATATTTTTGTAAAGAATTAATCTTTTATTTGTTTTTTAACATTTAAAATATTTTTTCCTCCTTGGTTTTCCAAAGTTAATTGGTTTCCAATCATTTTGTGGATATAAACATGATTTTTCAAACATTAATCCAAGATCACAACTTGTTTTTCACACATGTTTGATAATTTTGATTATTTTAATTAAATTCTTATTTAATTAAAATACATTTTGAAATTAATTTAGGATTTTGATCTTAATCACCCTAAACAAAACATTTTCAAACACTCATGGGCCTCTAATAGAGTGTAATACCTAACCCCACTTGAAAACCAAAATATTTTGGGCCTCAGTGTATTGTATAAGTCCCGATACCGTCAAAAAGTTCGGCACGATCGTCGCCTTTTTTAACAAAAATCTTGGGGCTTCTCCTTGAGCTATAAGACCCATCTTTATTCATTTTCAAACCTTTTGGGCCTCTAATAGTGTAAGACCCAGTCCCCTTTTAACCAAAACAATTTTGGGCCTCAGATATTGTATAAGTCCATCTGCGTTAAAAGAAAAATCTCGGCGCAATCGCCAGTTCAAAAATCAAATCATCTGGGCATACCCTCGTGTTATAAGCCCCATTTATTTTCTTTAAGTTTCTTTGGGCCTCTAATAGAGTGTAAGACCCAATCCCCTTGTACATAAAATCAATTTTTGGCCTCACATATTGTATAAGTCCCTCTGTATATTTTTTAAAACAACGGTGTGATCATCGTCAAAACTTGGGCCTCTCCTTGAGCTGTAAGCGCCAACAATCTTTTCAAAACACTTTCTCCTTTGATTTTGAATTCAAATATATGTTATCATCAAAACTTTCTTTAATTTCTTTGTTGAACAACTAACAAAATAGCATGGAAGCTCTACAACGGGTAAGTGTTTATCCGCTTCCATTTACCACTTTCATATGTATATAACTGTACTATGGGGCTGTTTCACTGTAAGTCTTATTTCACATCCTTTTATATACTTGTCACATATCCATTGTGTAATACTAGTATAGTTATTTAGAGTTTTCCCCGGCAACTACGTCTAGAACTAGGTAAAGCCTGTTGGTTACTCTTAAATACAAACAAAACTAGATCCCCATAGGATTTCCAGATACAGTCTTCCCTTCTCTTGGGGTTAAACAATATGGAAGAAAGAGAAAGGCAATATTCTCGGTGAACCTTTTCTCAGACTGTCACCCTTAGAAATTGTCAAAGAAACTCTAACTCCCAGAGATGATATTTTCTTTGTGAATGGCATCTCTTGAGTTTCTTCCAAATTCTCGAACTTTCCTGGAATGATCTCTTCTCTGTGAATTGCATTTCTTGAACTTCTCTTGGTTTGGGGACCCACGGTCTTCCTAAAAACATCCCCGCATCCTCTTGGGCGTTGTACAAGGACCCTTCGGCTTCTTAGAAGTTCTCATGCCTTCTCTTGGGCTTAATACAACGACCCTGATGACCTCTTAAAGGTATAAGACAAAACCTAGTCATCCTTTGCTAGAACAGTCTTTCCAGTGTCAAAACTCCGACCATTTTAGGGTTGATACTTATCCCTTAATGCCCGCGCCTCCTCTTGGGCATTGTACAAAAGATAAAACTCTAGACTTGGACAGTCTAAACCTCTTGAGTCTCAAAGACATTCTCAAGTTCCTTTCATATATAGGAAAAAACACTAATCACTCTGGATCAATCTCCACCAGAAACCCGGTCTCTCTCATGAGAGTTCCCCACACTTGGACCCGCTTCAGGATCTAAATAATCCTCAGAAGTAAGTCAGCCTCCTCTTGGGCGTTGTACAAATGATTCTCCCCAGCGGAGCTAACCTTTTCAGACTCTCTTGTTGAGTCAACCACTTTTAGCCTCCGTCTTGGGCTTTGTACAAGACATGTAAAAAACACTCTCTTGTTGAGTATAAAAGACTTTCTTGTTGAGTTAATTTCTTTTTAGCCTCAATCTCGGGCTTCGTACGAGATAGAAAAACACTCTCTTGTTGAGTATAAAAGACTCTCTTGTTGAGTCAATCTCCTTTTAGCCTCACTTTCGGTCTTCGTATGAGGCAGAAAAACACTCTCTTGTTGAGTATAAAAGACTCTCTTGTTGAGTCAATTAAACCTTCAGACTCTCTTGTTGAGTCAATCACCTGTTCAAGACTCTCTTGTTGAGTCAACCTTTTTAGCCTCTGTCTTGGGCTTTATACAGGACAGATAAAAGTACTCTCTTGTTGAGTCAAACCACTTCAGCCTCCATCTTGGGCTTTATACAAGATACATTCTCCCCAACGGAGTCAAAATCCCTTTTAGCCTCAATCTTGGGCTTTGTACAAGACAGAAAGAACATTTCCCCCGGAAAAGTCAAACTTCCCGCCTCCTCTTAGGCTTTGTATAAAGAAACCCCCGGTTGAGTCAATAAACCTTTTAGCATCAAATTTGTGCTTTGCTCACAGCATGCAAACATCAACAGTTCCTCTTTAGAGATGACAAATTCTCTCTCAGCCAAAACCCTTTAGCTTCACATCTTGGGCTTTGAACAAGATACAAATCACCTTTAGCTTCATGTCTTGGGCTTTGAACAAGACACCAAAACATCTCTTTCCTCCCATAGAATAGGAGGAACTACGATCGCTCTGATTTCCCCGTTTCATTAAACGGGAATACGTAGGCATAAGATTGCAAAATCTTAGCGAGCATACTAATCAAAAGCTTAGGTCCAGTATCTTACCCAAAACATAAACAAAACTCACTCTCTCTGTCATACTTTCCCAAGAAACTTTCCCAACCCATCAGCAGATAAACACTATCAATTACAAAGCAAGACCTAAAAGCTAACATCCTGTGGATAACCATATATAGGATGGGTAATTGACAACTACCCATTGTATAACCTGACCCCGGACCCCCAATCTCTTTTAAAGCGTTTGTTCAGTTAAACATTCGCGTGCAAGGTTAGTTTTAGATACATTCCCTTTCCCTTCCAGCTTCACGGGATAAATAAGAAATCAGAAAGTAGCACCCTTTCTCCACGAGGAGAAAACCCAAACTTCAGCGATAAGGTGGTCGCGTCACCGACAAAAATCGCTCGCTACAGTTAATAGTGTTTATTCGATTATTTCTGATTTGGAAAATCCAGACCTTTGTTGTTTTGAGCAAACTTTACAGGTGTTGACTCTCATATGGAAAAGAAACATCCCTTCTAATGTGCAATGCTTTTGTTGGAGACTCCTTCTTAATCGTCTGTCAACCAAGCTCCAGCTTGAAAAGAGAGGAATTATTATTGGGAGCCATAACATTGTGTGCACACTCTATTTTTCTCAAGATGAAGATGCAAACCATCTCTTCTTTTTTTGCCCAATCAGTGCTATGTTGTGGTCGAATATTCATGCTTGGATGGGAATCCCTTTTGTTGTTGCAACATAATCGATTAATCAACACCTTGCCCATTTTAGTTCTTCTTTCAATTTTAGGTTCATTGATAACTTGCATTGTTTTTTTTTTGGTGTGCAGTTTGTTGGGTTATCTGGCTCTGTAGGAACAACATTCTTTTCAAAGGAGAGACTTTATCTTCTTGGAACCTTTTAGATAGGCTTAAGTTCTTAACTTGGGAATGGCATCTTGTAAAAATTAATGGTTCCTTAAGTCATAAATGGGTTGATTGGTCTGTTGATCCGGATAGATGCCTTGATTTTAACTTCTACGTTTTCGGTTGGGTGGCTTTTTCATTCTTTTTTTTCCTTGTATCAAGTGTCGAGTACCCCTAATATTCATCTTAAATACAAAGAGTTAGTTTATAAAAAGAAAAAAAAATCGATAATTGCATGTATAATAAGTAAAGGCAATCAATAGCCTAAGCAGGACTACTCTGAAATTTTATTTAAACATTTGGGAAATATTTTAAAAAAATGTTGTATAGTAGATATTTGAGGAGAGTGAGTGACATCACTTATGCATTGACATTATTATATATATATTTATAAGAAAAGTTTGTTTTTTCTTTTTTAAAAACTAATACTAATAAGAAAATAATACCCTTGTTTGTCTTTTTATATTATAAATAATATTAATAAGTACCAATGAGTATAATATTATGTGAAGTAGTCTCTCTGTTTCAAAAGGATTGTGATTTTAGAGAAAAAATTTATTTCATAATAATTGTCATTTCCACTTTTTAATATAGAAATAATAATTATTTTTTCAATTGTGTTATTCAATTATTACTATGTACACCCTCCGTCTCATATTATAAGCAAAAGCTACTTTTTAGATACATTGAATAATTAATGTATCTGACCTATATATAGACCAGATACATTAATTATTCAATGTATCTAAAAAGTAATTTTTGCTTATAATATGGGACGGAGTAGTACACTACTTCCAACATATTAATAAAATTAATTTAGTAAAAATGCATTTTTTTATGACAGTATTATTGCATTTTTTATTCCATGTGAAAAATTTTAAACAACAATTATTTTGAAAAAAGAGTAGTTTTTATGAAAAAAAAAAGTCGATGGTTTTAAAAAAAATTTAAGATGGTTTTCACTTTTTGATTTCTGTTATTGGAGTCCGTCTCAGATTAAAAAACCGAGTTGCTGCACCCAATTGAATGTTATGGAACTGTGTGTAGGGAATCAGGAACTTCATAGATATTACCTCATTAATTGTGGTTGACATTAGTTCATCCAGCTGTAAATTTATCTAATCGATGGTGTTTAGAGCGTTCTCTCATTGGTCTGATGAGGTGGTGGTGCTGCTTTCTTAAGTTATGTTTCAAGATTGGTGTTTGTTTTTGTGGAATTTTATTTCTTGTTTAGAGTTATTGGTAGTTATAATTTTGGTAATCAATATCATTGGTGGAAATTGTGTGTATTTGAGATCCTATTCTATTTGGAATAAATAAGTGTCTCAAAATGAATAACGTACTTTTCATCATTCTCAATATTTGATAATGATATTTTAGTAAAAATATCATTCACTCTCTTTCATTTATTTATTTTTTTTAATTTGTGTAAAATAATCAACCAAATCACTCATTGTGAGACGAAGAGAGTACTTTGTAAGTGATAGCACATTTTGTGCATTTTTTATGTTTATTGCAATTTGACTATTTCAAAATAAAAACAAGGCTTAATACCCTTTTTGGTCCTCTAACTATAGGCCTAGGTTCAATTTGGTCCTCTTTCTTTTAAAAGTTCCAAATTGGTCTCTTACGTTATTAAATAGGTACATAGTGATTCTTTCCGTTAAATAAAGGCAAACGGTGTTAAATTTGATGATGTGTAATCTGAGTTGGATGGTTGGTTTGAACAGTCAGCATCTCCTTCTTCCTTGATTCTGATATTGTTATAAATCCACCCCCAATTGCGAACCCTAAGTCACAAATCCCCCAAAATTAACCAAATTGAAATGAAAGGGACCGTCTACTAACGTTTTTAGGATGAACTTCCATTTTCCCTCTAAAGAAAGCCCAAATATTTCGCCGTCCGTTCACCGGAGCTTTCTAAAGCGTCCACCAAAATCATGAGAGGCAACGAAAACATGGTCGGATCCTCTGTTTCGGTTCCAGAATGGATATTCGGTGGAGACGAGTTCAACTGCCGAGGTGATAAGAGCGCGTGCATGTCCAATCACCAGGAAACCGTTCACGGTGCTGAAGTTGCAGGAAACGTAAACGGGGACGAAGAAGAAATCAGCTTCGTAAGGGTCAAAAGTTCTAACATCGATCTTCAATAATGCGGTGTGAATAGCAACTTCTGAAGCAAATAAATGTGTTTTGCACCTCTCATTCAAAACACCTTCAGATTTTTCAACAATCCTGCAATGAAAAGAAAGATAAGAAAAGTTTATTTAATAGAAAAAATAAAATAAAATAGTAAAGATGTTTTTTTGTTAATTACCTAGATTGTTTTGGGTTGAAAAGGATGAGAAACGACATTGGATTTGGAGTTTATGTCTTGTAGGTCGTTGGTGATGAGATAAGAAGTGAAGAAATAAAGGGAAAGACAAAACCAAAGGAACCATTTGTAAAATGTGAAGAAGCAACAAGTTTTGTCTTGTTGAATTCTTGTGGTGTTGTGTTTGTTCATGAGTTTCATTTTCACATTGAATTCTTTGCTCTTTAGGGAACTCTTAAGTTCCAACATTTGATTATAAGAAAATTAAAACCGTGCGACATCCCAATTCACTAACATACACATAAGCACAATCAATCCATGTCATCAACTTTGTAAGTGAATTTCTAACTTTTCTAACGGCGAGGACAAACGTGGACCTATTTAATAACGTAAGGGACCAATTTGGAACTTTTAAAAGAAAGATGACCAAATTGGACTCGGGCCTATAGTTAGAGGACTAAAAAGGATATTAAGCCTAAAAACAATTAACACTAGAATGATTTTGTAAACCCAAGCCCGATTGATCCTATTAATTGATAACTGATCTTTTAAACCGAAAACCCTATTACACTATAAATACTAACCCGATTAACCCTCTTTGTTCTCAGGCAGCCCGGTTTGGGTCGGCCCACAGGTTTTTATTCACCCTAGAAAATACAACCCGTGTTTTGAGTTTGTTTTTCTTCCTTTCCTTTTTTGTGAAAGAGCCAAAAAGCAATTATTTCATTAAATGTGCACAAGAAGTGCTAGTCAAAACATATAGTACACCAGACAACGGACAGAAAACCAAAACCAAATTCAGCACCAGGAAAACACTAGCACCTGAGAACTAAAACAAAAAAAACACCCCCAACTAGTACAATACAAAAATGGAACACCACCTAGAGAGATAAGCCAATAGAACCCCTCTAGAAGCCTCTCTAAACTCCAAACAAGGAACACCCAAAAAGGAGAAAAAAACTGCCAATGACTAGCTACCACAGACTAGCCTTGGATTCCAGAGTTCCAGAATCAAAGCGAAAGTAGTGAGTTACAAAGAAATAAAACCTGAGCAGAATGATTGCAGACCTGAAGGGAAACTCAAGCTGCTGGAAATGTTGCAGAACCAGACCTACAGAACTACCACATGCGGCTTAATATTTACCAGGCCAAAACACTAAGGAAAAATCTACAAACCTGATATAACTACTGCCGAAACACACCATTCTTGACTGAGAGCCCAAAACACTCAAGAGGTAAGCAACAAACAAGATAAAGATGAAACCGAGCCTCGACACTAGAATCAAATGAAAGAGAGTCTCTGAAGCACACCAAGAAACCCCTTGATTAAACCTAAATTATCTCCTAAATAAAACAGAAAAACTAGCTACCAGACCAAACAGATGCTGCACGACGGAAATCCACCACAAATCTCTTGAACCTGGTAGACTATAAGCAACCCCAAAGCAAAATAGAAGGAGAAATCAGCCGCATGGTGAAGCTGAAAATTTAAACTGATGACGAGCAGAACCCAAATTCTGAAAACTCCCTCCCGCTCAAAGGGACTTTGCCCTCTCCAATCCCCAAAAAAAATATAATAAGGGCGACAACAGACTAAACTACAAAACCAAAACCGACTCAGAAGCTCAAACTTAACCTTAAAAAACCTGCAAGATAAGATGAACCTTTCTCTATAAACATGCTATCTTCCCATTACTCTTTTATAAGGCCTAAAGATGTCTTTGGGTTCGAATACCATGATGATATATTAGGAGACAAATCCATTCCTTTAACTATCAACCATTTCCAAGCGTATATTTTCACCTTCTCCGCCAACTGCTCAGGATCTATATTCTTATTTTGAAATAGTTTTTCATTTCTTGCTTTCTAGATAATCAAAATACAAGCAAACCAGATTACTTGAAGCTTTGATACTATATTTTTATGACCTCCCAGCAGACCTTCGAATTGCTTCTAGTGCGCGAAGCCTTCGTTATGCATAATCGAAGATATGTTTATCCATCGAGAAATTGAGTACTACACTCTCGCCACTACCGGACATTCGAAAAAAATATGGGGGAGCCGAATCTACTTTACCACATTCACCAACGCATCCACTGAGACCGTTACTGATCACCCCTCTCTTTATCAAATTATCTCTAGTGGCCAGTCTATTTTGGAGCAGTCTCCATACAAGGCAAGAAATTTTCGCCAGTACCGCCTTATTCCAAGCTTTGGCACACTCTAGGATATCACGATTTTTGCTTTGAGACATTAGTCCCTTATAGATTTCACTAACAGAATAAGAGGCCTCTTGTAGCCACTTTCCAAGGTTAAGATTGCCAATACTATTCCACCAAACAAAGCCAACAGAATTGCCAATCTCTGTTCCATCATCTCTCACCCCATACCTATTGGCTAAGACCTTGAACCAAAGACCGAACTTCTCAAATTTAATTTTCCACTCCCATTTATCGAGAAGAGCCAAGTTGAACCCCCTCAACTTCCTTATGCCTAGACCTCTCCCATCTTCTGACCTACACACTTTATCCCAATGAACCCAATTGATTTTTCTCTCATCCTCACTCCCTCCCCAAAGAAATTGTTTTAAGAGAGATTCTATTTTGGAGCTAGCGCCTTTATGAGCCTTAAAGAATGAGAGAAAGTAGACTGGAAGGGTTTACAAGACTGATTTGATGATCACCATTCTCCCCCGATCGATATATGTTTCCTTTTCCACCTTGATAATCTGGTTCTGACCGTATCAATTGATTGCCAAGTTTCCAATTTGTTTGGATTTTCACATATCGGTAGACCTAAATAATTGAATGGCACTCTTCCTACTTTACATTGAAGCATATTGGCATCCACCTCCAACCAATTTTGCGAAATATTGACCCCCACCAATACACTTTTGTGATATTTCACCTTCAGCCCAGACATTAATTCAAACAACAGCATATTTGATTTGATTATCCTAATATTCGACCACCTTTTTTCGCCTATAATTAATGTGTCATCCACATATTGCAAGTGCGTATACCGATCTTCTTCTTTTTCAAACTTATAACCAAAGAACGGGTCTGCCTCAACCGCTTCTTTCATCAACAAATTAAAGCGTTCTGCCACTATCAAGAATAAAAATGGAGACAAAGGACCTCCTTGCCTTATCCCACAAGTCATCTTGAACTCTTTTGAAGGACTTCCATTTACGAGAACCGAAATATGAGATGAATTAAGACATTCGGAAATCCATCTAATCCACTTATTATGGAAACCCATCTTAGTCATAACATATTTCAAAAAGGACCAATCAACCGAATCGTATGCCTTCTCAAAATCCACCTTAAACATTACAACTTCTTTCTTTTTTTTGTTGCCTCGACTACTATTTCATTAGCTATCACAATACCGTCCAGGATTTGTCTTCCTTTAATAAACGCTGATTGAGTTTCTGAGATGACTTATTCGATTAACTTTTTCAACCTATTAGCCAATATTTTTGCAATCACTTTATATATACTTCCAACCAGAGAACACTGATTGGTAGGATTTTTCCTTTTCGGAATCAGAACAATAAATGAATAGTTTGCACCTTTAACTATCCTCCTGTTTCCGTGAAATTCATCCATCACCCGAAACAAATATAATTTGATCTCATTCCAAAATTATTTGATAAATTCAAAAGATACCCCATCCATGTTTACCATGAAAATTGATAAACAAGTGTTGGTCTCCAAAAATGGTTTACTTTACAAGATCAGCCAGTGAATCCTAGGACATGTGCTTTTGTTAAAACTATATTTGAATGTCTATGAACACTTCGACAATGTACATGATTGATGAATGTTGTTTAAAGTTTTAAAAGTAAATTGTAGAATTTGTAAAAGAATTGTAATAAAGAACTTCAAAGTAAATTGCAATGAAAAAGGTAATTGATAAATTGTAAATAACTTCAATTGAAATGAAAATATGGTGATTCACACGTACATTCTCAACGAACTCTTTTCTCAACACACTTAGATACTTTGAGTAATTTGTGAGTATTTGTACAATGATTGAACACACGAAATCCTATACACTAAGACTCCTATTTATACTACGTCGAAAATAACTGCTATCAACGGTCTTTTCTCCAGAAAATTACACGTTTCGCTTGCACATCTTCAATTTGCCACAACTTTACACACGTCACCTTTGAGAATCAGATAAGGAAAAAAGACAGTTATCATCCTTATTCAAAATTCAAAATCTTCGTCGAACGCAACTTCTGTGTTGCTTCCGTCGAAATTGTAGTCTAAGCTCAGAAATATTTCTAAGTCTTAACCAAACGTATCCTTCTTACAAAGGATCTCTTCGACTAAGATCTTCAATAATACTCCTGTCGAATCCAAGACATCTTCTTAAAAACATTTCTTTTGCTTATCATACTCAATCAAACCTTGGCGTCAAAATTTCCAACTAACAAGTTGCCCTCTAAATATGTCGTTTTCGACTAAAATGGAGAAAAAGGCCGTTTTTGGAACCTTCTTTCGACGCCATAAACTTTTTGTCTGCTATGACGTCATAGTTATCATGACACCTTTTCTCAAAAGTCTTCTCAAAACCATGCGTGAATCTTTATTGCAATCATCACGCTCCTTGTTCTTAGGAGATCGTGGGCTAGTTTAATTGCCACCGTCCCATTGCTTACTCTCTGACTAGCACGTGCCCCACTTGAAGTGAACTGCTTCATTTCATCAACCTATAAATAGTGAACACTAGCAGTTTTCTAACTTTTACCCTCTTCTGAATCTTTATTAGCAAGAACAAGCTTCCTCCTGAACTCTTCATCCTTCACAAACACAAACCGTTTTTCTTCGATCTTTGCTGCATCAATGACGTATTCTACCAAAGCTTCCAAAGATTCAACTAAGACCACAAAAGAATCCAAGAAATCAACTGAACTTGCTCCAGTTCATAAGATCTTTGGCCTAACAGTTGTGGGTAACCAACAATACATTCCCGAGCCTCCTCTTGAAGAAGAAAAGAGAAGAATCTACCAGTCTCAGGTATTAATTCCCATTTCTGTTATTGGTAAAACATATACTATGTTAGGTCCCCCATCAAACCCTTATGTTAATCCTAATAGACTTAGGGAATTTTTCCCCACATACCATCGCTATAAACCCATAGCTAATGGGAAAAAACTAGGACTAGCGAAGATATCAAAGCTGATGAAAAACTAAAAGCTGGTAACCAAGGCTTGCCTTCGACTGAGGCCTTTAAAGAACCCATTAATCTAGACTATATGAATAATTATTTTAGGGTGTTTCAATCATGCCCCTTATTTAAGGATCCTCAGATTACTTAGCCTGGCTAGAGAAGATAGAAAAAGAAAAATCCCAAATATGGAAAAATATGGGTATCTTCGACATGATTCACCTGTCGAAAGTTGGACCTGGCTATTGCCAATCCATGCTAGTTGCCTCTCTGTATTTCTGGGATAGCACCCACAATAACTTCCATCTTCCTTGTGGAATGATGACACCTATCTTCTTCGATATTTCTTCCATCACTGGACTCAAACCAATTGGGGAAACCTATGACCCAACTTTATGGATGAAGATTCTATTGGCTTCGACACCACTAAAGCTCTTTTCACCACCTACATTGTGTCGCGGTGAGAATTAGATATCAAGCTATTAATTAACTTGAATCACAAATCATAATTCACCACCGATCTTTAATTTATCCAAGGGAAGGGAAAAATAACGAATAACCCATGAGTATGCAATGTAATGCAAAGAAAAAGAGAATCTAAGGTTCGGGGGTTGGTTATACCTAGGGAAGGTGTTAGCATCCTAAGTATCTGTAGTACTCTACAGGAACCTCTCGTTTTTAATGTGTTATTTGTTATTTGTTTGCGAAAGGTGTAAAGATGGGTAAAAGAAGACCTAAGGTATTATTCCTAAGTATGCTCGCCAAGAAATCGCGTCTCGTGCCTACGTATCCTGACAGGAATGGAATCAGAGCATTTATAGTTCCCCTCAATAGAGGTAAACAAGGTAAAAAGAAAAGGTTGCTCGCCAAGGATTGACCTTGTGCCTACGTATTCTCAAAGGGATCTTGAGAAATCAGAGCGTCCGTAATTCAGACTACGGATAAAAGCAATGTTTGTTGATTGGTTAGGAGAAAAGACAAGTTGTCATCTTAATGAGAATACTCAACTGAACCACCACAAACATGCGGAAGATGGATATTTGCTTCACATTAAGAGAAGGGCTCTGACTCGGATATCGGATCGACGAGTATGCCACATACCTCTCTTAAGCGAAAAAGAATCTACATCTTTCTCAACTATGTGTCGTCCCTCTTTTGCCTTTTGCATAAGCATGCGCATTCGCACCGTTAGCATACGCAGTCACACTTTTCTTTGTGTGTTTCTTGTTGCAGGATATTCAGGTTTTCCAAGCCCGATTAATTGAATCCTCACAAGATTATCACATCATCAAAACAAGCTCAAAATAAAGTTTTCCATGTTTATTTATCAAGACAAGAGATGGAAAATCGGAATCAGGACTTCAGCATCATCTTTTTGCAAATTTGTGGAAATTTGGATGAAGTAACCGATTAGCACATATGCTGTAACCGGCTACTCAGTGTATTTTTCACCAAAAACGCAAGTTCTCAAGCAAGTAACCGGTTAACACATATGCTGTAACCGGTTACTTTGTGCAAAATTTCAGTTCCTGCTGCATTTTTGGGACAGCCTCCTTGCAGACTCTTTGGTCATTGATTCTACAATATTCTAGCAGCATGTGGAATATTCTAGACTTCTCTAGACATTTCAAGGCTATTCAATTCAATCCAAGTGCATTTACTCTAATGCTTCACTCCAAATTAAGTGCACCATGTTCCTTGTTTTACAAGCATGCAAACCTTTGGATGAGGAAAGTCACATTGGGATTGTTACCGAGTTGGTTCTAACTAACCGAGTTAACCACCTTGACTCAGTGAGTCAAGCCCAACTAACTCCAACCCTAACTCCAAACCACTCAAAGCTAAGTCCAAACCTCTCACACTCCAAACCAAAAATCTATATAAACACACCTTCACTCACCTTTCAAGTCTCTTCATCATTTCCCATATTCCTCACACCAATCCTTCACAATTTCACTCTCAATTCTCTCATATTCTCTATGAATTTCTCTACTACTTCTTCATCTTCATCTCAATTCTCTTCCAAAACCTTACTAAAAGCTCTTAATTCTTGAAGGATAATCACTTTTCACATTGAAAGTGATTATTTCTTGAGCTCAACCTTCATCCTTCTTGCTATTCTCCTTGAATTTTTGGAGTTATTTTAGTTGGTGGATTAATGTTGAGTATTTGTTGCAACATTCAACGGTTTGAATTCGCATTTTGGAGCTTTATCGTATTTTGCTCGATTTCGACACGTTTCGTCACCAAATTGAAGCTTCCTCTGGTTTTCTTTGATTTTTTGCATCAAGAATACTTTGCAACAATTACCAAGGCACACCTCCGCCTTGTAGGTTGGTGGATCTCACTAATTTTACTGTTTCGAGCATTTTCGCATCATTCGCGATGTAGTCGATAATTTTGCGTGTGAATTGATTTGGCATTATTTGATCCATGATCTTGATGTGTTAATTGATTCTATCACTGCTTATTTGTTGTTTTCAAGTTCAATTTTCATGCAAAAATTCGTGCCCTAGCATGTGGTGTTTGACATAAGTGATTATGTGCTAAAGATCACTTTTGAAAAGCTGTTTTTGCTATTATTTTTGCCTCTGTTACAGTGGTAACCGGTTAGCAGATATGCTGTAACCGGTTACACAGTGCAATTTTCACTAAAACTGCAAGTTTTCAAGCATGTAACCGGTTAACAGATACGCCGTAACCGGTTACCACTGTACAGAATGGCCATTTGCTTGCATTTTCAAGTGTGTTTGCTATGCTTTCTTCCTTTTAACCTCCATTGATTATCATGCTTGATTTTATGGATGTTTTAAGTGTCATTTAACTTCTGATTGAAGCATATTCAGGAATTTTCGATGCATTTTTTAGATTATTCAATTTGTTCATATTTTGGCATCATGTGAATATAACCATTCTTGCATTTCTCTTTGATCACATAACATGACTTTGTGTTGTATATTTGTTGATCATTTGGTACTGTTTTGTACTCCCTTTCTTGGGTTTGCATTAAGTTCATTCGTCATGGATGAGCTTAATCTTGCTTAATCAATAATTCACACCTTTTGCTTTAATGATTTTCCATTCTCTTTGGAAAATTGTTAGCATGGCTTGTCCCTTTGATTAATTTATCGAAACCATGTTTCGATTGGTTGATCTTCCCCTTCCTTCTCTTTAGGCTTCCTTTAGAGCTTTCTCTCTCGTTCCCCCGCGGAGTTGGAGTTTCGCGCTGCGCCCTGCGTCGGAGCACTGCACAATTTGAAGCTGTTGCGCTGTCCGTTTCCTCACGTAGGAG
The DNA here is from genome assembly GCA_022829125.1 of Lathyrus tuberosus. NCBI lineage: Eukaryota > Viridiplantae > Streptophyta > Magnoliopsida > Fabales > Fabaceae > Lathyrus > Lathyrus tuberosus. The sequence continues at coordinate 15,472,451 of JALAZF010000003.1, forward strand.
CACTGTACAACTTGGAGCTGTTGTGTCGTCTGGTTCAACTTCTGCATTACACCCTGTGTGTTAGAAAAGGAATGAGAAGGGAGAATTCCTACTCTCATTCTGACTACTTCAGGTAGGGAATAAATGACCCTGTGCTTGGCTTAGTCACCTCTATCTCCAGGCGGTAGTGTGCTTTCTTTCCCCAGTCGGGTCGATCCTTGATCACTCATTTTCCTCGCAATCTCTTTTGATCCTTGATCAACCCTATCTCTTTCAACCTCTCTTTTGATCAATCACCATTCTTCTTAGTTAAGATCAGTGTTCATTGGGTTAGCAAGCTCCCTTTGTTTCAATACCCTTTTCTTTTCTCGCGGTCAATCATTGCTCTTTAATTCCCTAGAAGAGTCTCTTTTCTCTTTCTTTGGTTAAACACATTACTCCTCTTACGACCGATTCTCCTGCGGAGTTCGCAACCTTCTTTTGGTTCTTCTCCCTGTGTTGGTTAATCACTGTCTATCAGTTAAAACACCAATGTTTGCACTCCTTCTCAGTTAACCACAGTCCATCTGTTAACATACTGAGTTCCTTGGGTTAATCACCCTTTTCTTCAGTTAACCACAACCTGCCTGTTAAAATACTGAAACCCCTTTTGAGTTAATCACCTTCTCTTGGTTAATCACTCGTTCTTCTCGGTTAATCACAGTGTTCTATTAAAAACCGAACCCCCCAGCGGTTAGCAACCTCTTTTGGTTCAATACCCTTCTTCGTTGGTCAAGTGCTGTTTGTCCAATCAATACCAACACCCCTTTTAGGTTATGACCTTCGATCGGTCCCACACCCGTTCTTCTGGTTAATCACAGTTTCTCTGTTAAAACCAATGCTTCTCTATCCCCACAGAGTTGCAATCTTTGCTTTCCTCGGTTAACCACTATTTATCAGTTAACATACCGATGTCCCCTCAGAGTCAAACACCTTCTCTTGGTTCAGCACTCTCTCTTGGTTTATCACAGTCCGTCTGTTGACACCAGCCTCTTTTCCCCACCTGGGTCTTACTCTTTCTCTTCGGTTAACCACTGCCAGCCAGTTAATATACCGAGTCTCCTTTTCTCTTGGTTTTGACGCTATCCTTTTGTTTGTTTCCCTGTAGGGTTGCTTACCCTCTGTCCCTGGCAGTTCTTTATTTCCTTCCTCAGCCGAGTCTTTTCTATTCATTTTGCTCTTTCTTTCTTGGTTTCGACACCAATCCTCTTTGTTATCCCCAACGGAGTTTCTTTCGTTCTTGGTTTCGACACCATGCCTTTGCTAGTCTCTTACAGTTTAACTTTCCCCCAGTAGAGTTTTCTGTCCCTTTTGCTCTTGGTTTTGACACCACTTTCCTTTCCTTTTCCTTTTCCGTCTTGGTTCCCCGAACTACGGAAGCTCTGATTCTGCATTCTTTTGAATGTATGATATGTAGGCACGAGATCCCGATGATCTTGGCGAGCACACTTCCACCCTTCCTTCCTTCTCCCTTTCTTCCTTCCTCTCTATCCCCTGGTTCCAAGAACTACGACGCTCTGATTTCCTCATTGCACTATAAGGGTACGTAGGCACGAGGGCCCCAATCCTCCACGAGCACTTTCTTTATTTCTTTCTTTCTCCCTTCTCTTCTCTCTCCTCTCCTTTTAGCTAGAAGCCTTTAGATAGATAACCCATCCAAGCCTAGAAGCAAGCGAAATGGTTCCCGTCAAGTACGACGGATGTGTAAGGTGCTAGTACCTTCCTTTCGCATAACCGACCCCCGTTCCCATTTCTCTTCCCCTTGGGTTTTATCGATATTTTCCGTGTCCTTCGGGACTAAATAAAGTTCGGTGGCAACTATGTGTTATCTTTGAGTATGCGATTCACTCAGGTATAAATCGGTCATCTTCACTATGTCATGGGGTAGGAGAGTTACATCTCAGCTAGGGATGACTCATGTCTAATCTCTCATGGGAGAAAAAGGGAGACTAACTGTAAGTTGTCTAAGTTAACATCCTAAGGGAAACTAGCCTAAGGGAAACTACCTAAGAGGTATCTACCTACAGTCAAGAATCTAAGTATGTACGTCCTAAGGTAATCAACCTAAAGGGGAAACAAAGATCATGCAATGAGGTAAAAAATGCAAATGAATAAAATGCAATGCACATGACTGTATAGTCAACCACAAGTCATTCCCTTGGACTTAAACAGGCAATCATAAAGATAGAAATCATGAAGATAATGTACAGTGAGCAAATAGCAAAGTTAAAAGCATGAACAAATAACAGTGTATGTACAAGACAAGGATCGAAACATGTAATCAAATCACAGTAGAAAGGTATCCTGAATAAACATAGGAAAATCTGGCCCAAAACAAAGAAGCAAATAATCACCAAAAATAAAGTTAGGCCACAAGAGAATATACAAGATCAGTATCATGAAGATAAATTCAAAAATGTACATCAAGAATTATATAAAATAAAATCGAGGATTGTCAAGATTAATTTATGAATTAAGTAAAACCTAATTAAACCAAATTCTAATTAAAACTAAATTAAATTAAAATCTAACTAATTAAACTAAAATCTAATTAAAATTAATTAATTAAAAACTAAATAAATTAAAATCTAATTAAAAACTAAATAAACTAAGTTTTAGTTAAATGCTAAATAAATGAAATTAAATTAAACTAATTAAATTAAATGCTAATTAAAAACTAATTAAACAAAAAAAAATCAAAAACTAATTAAATTAAACTAAGAGTGCACATGTGGTTTACGGGTGAGCTTGAAAAACAATTCGTGGGCTGAATTTGAGCCCAGACAAATAACCCTAAATGAAATAAAATGTAAGACTAATGGAAAAACAAATAAAAAAAGTATTGCAAATAAATTAAAAAATATGAAAACCAAACATAATTAAGTAAGTGGGAAAACACAGCAGCCATTAAAAACAACAATGATGCCACCAATATGACAAAAGTTGAATCAGAAAATTCAAACACGCACTGCATAATAGGCATTCGAACCCAAACATTTACCATGAGCTGCTACAACGAGCAACTCTATTCGAACCCAAAATCGAAGTGAGATTTAACCGCGACTCTGTTTAAACTGAAAAGTGATGGAAAAACAACAGAGTATTTGATGCAACCAACACAAGATCAATGCGGATATAACAAGAAATGTTACCGACATGTGGAACCATTGTTGGTGTCGAAACACAGCAGATTATATTGTTGTTAATGGTGAGCTTGCCGATTTGAGTTCGTAACGTATCGTTCTCGACAGCGTGTTTGATGTTGGTGTCGACATCATCGTCGTTGCAGTTTGTCGGTTCAAAGAGAAACAAGTTGAAGGTTGTAGTCGCTGCGAAATCGGTGGAGTTTGGCGTGTTGATGGTTGAGCTCGTGTGTTGAATGAAGGGATTACATGACAATGACTGGAGTTGTTTTGGTTTAAGAAAAATGAGTGAAGGAAAATGATGGCTTTGGGTTCTGTCGTGTATTATTGTTTCAAAGAAGTTTGAAGAATGGTTTGAGTAAGGGGTTGTTTTGAGGTTTAAGAATAGTGGATGATAGTTTGGCTGTGGAGTTCATGGTTTTGTAGGGTGGTAGAGTTTCACGGTGATGATGATTGTGATGAAAAGAGTGGATCGGAGTATGTAGTGTCTGTGGGTAGTGAACAAGGTCGTATTCTGTAGAAAGTCCAAGTAGTAGTGAATATGCTTGATGTTATCATGCTTGGTACTCTTACCGAAGAACATAAGAAAAAGGTATTGGTTGTTATGGGTCGGGGTGAGCATGCTGCTGCATTTCACATGGAGGAGAAGGGTCAAAGATAGTATGGTGATGAGGGTGAACTGTGAAGGAGGTGGTTTCGCCGCATACGCAAGGGAGAGAAGATGAGGGTTATGAAATGAGTGGTTTTGTTTATGGTTGTTTTGATGAGGTGAGTTTCATGGTTTTGCTTTTTTTGTTCAGTATTAAGAGAGAGGAGGTGATCTGGTGTAACTGCTTGTTATTTGTAGTGTTTCATGGTGAGTGAGGGTGGGAAGATGATGAGAGAGTCTTCGTGTGTGTTGAAGTAGAGAAAAGAGTGAGTTATGCACAGGAAGGTGAGGTTGTTCTATGATGATGAAGAGGGAAAGTGGTGCGTGAGTTTATGAAAAAAGTAACAGGGGGATGTAGTATGAAGGGTCATAAAACTGTACAGGTTAGAGGGTATATGGGGTGGCCCGCGTGGCTAGTGATGAAGAAAAGAAATAGTATATGTTTATGAGAGGGACTTGTGAGAGGAAGAGGATAGTCTTGGTATGTTGGGTTTTTTCTTTCTGAAAAATGCAGGTCCCATAAAAACAAGTGGTTTTTGTATGTACATGATGTCTTATATGGGTCTGCGTGGTCTCTCTTGTCTCTCTTGGTCTGTGCAAGGGAAGACTATCCACTAGGTAATTTCATACAAAAGTAGCAACAACAAGATGTCCTTTTAAGACTTCTCTATTAAGTATTTCTAATAGTAAAATGAAAACAAAATATATTATATAAAAAATAAAAGAATAAATAATAATAAGTAATATATATATATATATATATATATATATATATATATATATATATATATATATATAACTAATAATAAAAAGGAAAAGACCTAAATCTGATAAATTAAAATAAATATAAATTAAAAAAAGGAACTGAAACCAGTTAAAAACGGGTAATCGGACTGGTATCGACATACTCGGAAAAATTAAACGAAAATACCGAAATGATCAGCGCGAAATATACGTATCGGAAAAATACAGCGTTTCGTCAAGTTCCGAAATAAATTTTACTCGCTAAAACAGCTTAAACTGTCCAAAATACGGTCGAAAATTAGTTTAAAAATTCAAATGAGCATGTCAGGTTAAACTGTGCGAAACGTAGATTAATATCACTAGCGTTTGCAGGCTCGATTTTGAAATTCTCCGTCCACTGATTCTTCGCACAGTTGACTTTTAATTTGACCGATTCGGATGTAAATCCAACAAGTTTATTTTGGATGGTAAATTGGGTATTATGCAAGATGAAATGCGTGACATGCTATGCAGACGAAAACACAAAATCTTAGGGTCAAAAATTAGGGTATGACGGATGCCCCTATTTAAGTTTCTTCTATCCGGATATATGGAGATTGAAATCTTCGTCTCAATGAGATATGAGAGACTTAAATACAAACATGCACAATTTTTGGCCCAAGATACCACAAGATGCACATGATATGATATGATATGACATGAATGAAAGGCAGAGATCATGTGGGGAATGATGCCACAAGGGATAACTGCATACGGAAAATGCTGACGCACAGCTAAAGAATGGAAGACCCGACGAGGATGACTTAGCAAAGCAAGACTCCACGGGGAAAAGATATAACTCCACTGGGGATAGGACTCAACTCCACTAGGGATAAGACTCAACTCTACTGGGGATGAGACTCAAATCCACTGGGGAAGAGACTACCAACCGACAATCACAAGGTATCTTAAGCACAGGGTGATGAACTTGTGATGAAATCTTTAACAAATTCCACTCGGAGAACCTACTGTCGAGGCCAACTGTGGTGGTTTCAAAAGATATCAACTTGGAGGAGTCTACTGCCAAGACTTAGACCTCACTTAGGAATACTCTTTTCCAGGTCTTATTGAAAAAAGTGTCAACTATCAAAATCACTGGGGAATCTGCTACCGAGATTAACTAGGGAATCTGAAAAGAGGACAACTATTTGTTGGAGTTTAAAGATGCATCAAAGTTAACCAGAGAATCTACTGCCGAGATCCTGGAAATAAAGGAACATCTTCTCTTGAAGTCTGCTGGAGATCTACTACCGAGAATAACCAGAGAATTTACAAATGAAGTACCTTCTGCCGAGGTTTACTGGAAATCTTCTGCCGAGACTTGCCAGGAAAATAAAAGCAAATACCTACTGCTGAGGTCTACTGGAAATCTTCTGCCGAGACTTGCCAGGAAATGAAAGGAAATACCGATTGTCGAGGCTTGATGAAAGTTCTATTTTAAAACTTATCGGAGAATCTACTACCGAGATTAACCAAAGAATCTGAAATAGAGCGAACTTCAAATAATCAAATGATTTATTTAAAAGGATGATAAGCCTCCCCTCGCCTCGTGTCGCAAGCCACAGACTGGTCTCAGCTTCTTCTTTGACTAAGGTCTTTCACTTAGAAATGGTAAACAAACCTCCCCTCGTACTGGGTCTTGGACTGCGGACTGGTCTCAGTTTATTCTTTTATCAAACTTCATTAGATTGAAAAGGGTAAATAAACCTCCCCTCGTACCGGGTCTTAGACCACGAACTGGTCTCAGTTTCTTCTTTGATCAAGCTCCTTCAGCTTGAAAAGGGTAAACAAACTTCCCCTCGTATCGGGTTATAAACCGCGGACTGGTCTCAGTTTCTTCTTTGATCAAGCTCCATTAGCTTAAAAAGGGTAAACAAACCTCCCCTCGTACCGGGTCTTGGACCGTGGACTGGTCTCAGTTTCTTCTTTGATCAAGCTCCATTAACTTGAAAAGGGTAAACAAACCTCCCCTTCTACCGAGCCTTGGACCGCTGACTGGTCTCAGTTTCTTCTTTGATCAAGCTCCATTAGCTTGAAAAGGGTAAGCAAACCTCCCCTCGTACCGGGTCTTGGACCGCGGACTGGTCTCAGTTTCTTCTTTGATCAAGCTCCTCTAGCTTGAAAAGGGTAAACAAACCTCCCCTCGTATCGGGTCTTGGACCGTGGACTGGTCTCAGTTTCTTCTTTGATCAAGCTCCATTAGCTTGAAAAGGATAAACAAACCTCCCCTCGTACCAGGTCTTGGACCGCGGACTGGTCTCAGTTTCTCCTTTGATCAAGCTCCATTACCTTGAAAAGGGTAAACAAACCTCCCCTCGTATCGGGTTTTAGACCGCGGACTGGTCTAAGTTTCTTCCTGGAATGGTGAATACTTATGGGAGAGTATCTTTCACAGGGAATTGGAACTTCACTGTAGATCTACGACTTCACCGGGAATCCATAACTTACTTAAGATTTGGAAGTTTCACCGGGGATCTTCAAAGTAGATGCGGGCTGGTTGACTTGTAAACACATCTTCTCAAATAAAGAGAAAGATCAACTGAATCTTCACCAAACTTCTCGAGGTGATGCCATTTGATGAAAGCAAATTGGGTAGTGGACTCACTGGGAGAACATCATTGAGGAGCAATATCATTGTAGTTTGAAATTGCATTGAAGCAAATAAAATCCTTGTAACAGGAATTCTCAAATAAAGAGAAATACTTGTAAAGTCTTCAACAAACTTCTCTGACGGATTTTCGGCGAGATGCCATTTGATTGAGGACAATTGATAATTTTGATAACTAGATGGGAGATAGACAAACTGTCTTGAAAAGAAACTGCCATTTGCCATCCAAATAGAAAACATGAGACCAAAACAAGCTGCTCAAATAAAGAGCTGCCACTTGTTTTCGGGGAATAAATTGTTTGAGAAAGATTTTGTCTTCAATGGTGATCTTAAAATAGATTCATCCTGGGGAGCCAAAGTGCAAAATAAATGCATACTCAATCTAGGTTCAACATCCTAGAGAGATTCAAGATTGTGATTGTCAGAGACCAAAGTTCAATTCAGGAAATAACTGAAAAGAAACGGCCAAGCAAGACTCTACTCATTGAGGAATGAACTCAAAAGGGGATTTATCTTATCCAGAAATGGAAAAGAAAACTGAAGCAACCATCTACCACGAGGATCGAACTCAGTGGGGAATTAGTAAGGATATGCTCTTTCTGCTTAGGGCTGACAACTCTACTTGGAGGGAGAAGATAAACCCAGACACTTGGAGATAAATGCAGCCAAAGTGAAAGAACAAACAAACAAACATCACAAAAAAATGCAAAAAACACAGATTCCATGAATATCTATATGAATGAAAGTGTGTTATGTTATGCTTATGCCGATAAAACAAACAAGAAGAAGTAAACTGGAGATGAAATAAACATCTCGACAAGGATACCCGGCCAATCTTCACGAGATAGAAGCATCACTGGGGATGAATGGGAAGCCACACCTGGGATCCAAATCCTGCTCCAAGGCTTCCAATCTCTGGGGACAAAAGAGTACTCCACTTGGGGATATAACATCATGACTTCACTTAGGGGATTGTCAAGATGAATCTGGCAACTCTATTGGGGATGAGAAAGATCCACTGGGAAGGAGATCAAACTCATGGTTGGATATACTTCATGGGGGATAAAATAAATATCCACGACGAACTGAAGTAGTCTGGATGAAATTGTAACTGGAGATGCTAGAGTTGAGGTCTCACAGGGGATAAAATAAATATCCACTTCATCGGGGAAGCTTGTATAAATGTTGCAAGCTGTAGATATCAGAGTTAAGACTCCATGGGGATGAAATAAACATCCATTTTGCTGGGGAAGCTTGAGTTGTAAGAGATTCATTGAGGAGTGAAATAGTTTTCACTTCATCGGGGAAGGTTGAAGTCAAGGAGATTCACTGGGAATCTTAGGTCATCAACTGGGGAAACCTTGCATCAAACTTGCCATAACTGCTTGAAGTAGAGATTCACCGGGAAATTGTCATGACCATCTGAAGTAGAAACTTACTGGGGACATGGGTGAAGAATGTTGTGAGAACAAAGATGTTATGCATTGAAGAACTGCGTGGTAGTCGCCATTTCGAACAACAATTGTTGTGAATGGATGAAAATAATCTTCAATTCTCACATGCCCTAGATCACATGGTTTATGAGAAGAAGTCATGTCAAGAGGATTTTACAGAAAACTTGGCATCCAAAAAGTTCCAATGTCTTCAAACTCTTGGAGAGATTTATTAAATCTCGACGTAACTGCCCCAGATTGACTGTATTTTGTACCACTGAGTCTTCAAGCTTGCCCCCTTGGGGATGGTAAGACTGTGAAGGTAACAACTGGGAAACAAACGTGCCTCTGTTTAACAAAATCTTCAGGCAACATGCCCCTGGATATGGTCATCCTTTGGAAATGATTTTCCATCTTCATCAGAGTTTCAAGTCTCGAAAGATTAAGCTCGTCATTGATGCTCGTATGCAAACTTCTCTGGTATCAACCAATGTTAGCAAGCAGAAAAATATTAATTCTGAAAATGCTAATGCAACACACATGTTAGTCTTGAAGTTTTTTTGAAAAGGGATATCGCAATAACTTGTGACCGAATCACTAGCTAGGATATGAATTGATTAATTTTACAAAGCCAACACAAGCTTGAGCATAGCTCATAGGAGTCAGGAAATGTCATCTCATTGAGTATGCTTTCAAAATAAACTCTACTTCAATTAGGTCTTTTGAGGGTTATAACATGGCTTGGTTCATGGTTTATGAAACAAAGGATATAAGGCTCAAAGTTTATTTGTACCACCCATTCTTCATGATGTCCTCCAATCCTATGCTCAGTCAACTCAGACTATACATTCAGGTTCCAAGAGGTTTAGAATTTGTATTGATGATAGTAATGATGGTTCACAAGCCAAGGGACTTTTGAAATTGCAATCACTACTTCCTTACCAAAATGTTTTCCATTGAACATTTTCATAGTGAAAGTTTTGAAGATTCCCTCTTTCTGGTTGTCATACAAACCTTTTTGTATAAGGCAAGGTCATGAGCTTCCCATCTTTCTTAGCTTTTGCCTTGAAAGGGACTCGGCTCATTCCTGGAGTAAAGAAAGTTATTAACCAGCTTAATGATTACAGTGAACCATCATTTGTATTTGACTTGAAAGCCATCTTCGACACTTGCTTGATGTGTACGAAGGAACATTTGTGAGTGCAACCTTTATTTGAAAGGTGTCTTGCATGAACGCACAACCAAGTTAACTGTGAACTACCCTGCCCCAGGTTAAAATTGAGGTTTTTGATTTGAAAGGAAACTCATACTTCAAGGCTCAAAGGGGTTAAAGAGGATTTATCTCCCTTATATCTCTGGTGTTTGGGGATTTGAAATAATGCCTTGCATCATTAGCAGGATTTTACTCAAAAGCATACGACAAGAAATCTTGCGTTTTCACTTTCGTCATCCTCCTCCCAATTCTCTGCCAAGGCAAGAGACTGGACAATATTGGCATTATAAATAAGAAAAAGCATTTTAAGAGTGAATACAAATGGATTTCTTCAAGACAAACATATTCATTGCATTAAACATTCAAAACAAACAAGTTCTTACATGCAAATCATGCATTTACAATCAAAGGAATAACAACAAATGCAAGCAAGCATACAAACACCCTGATGATCTTGGGAATGAGCTCTCCTCTTGATTTCACCGACTTTGTAAGTACTCTTTTGAGTCTTCATATCCATCAGCATAAAGCCGTTCCATTCACAACTGGGCTTTCTCCCTTGAAGGTCAGCACCTCATCGTCAATCATCTCTTGAACCTTTTCCTGGAAAACCTTGCACTCTTCAATCAGATGCCCCACTGCTCCATCATGAAACTCACAACTGGAATTTGGATTGTACCAAGGAGGACGAGACTTCATGGCTCTAGTCTTTCTGGGTGTCATCACAGTGTTTCGGGAAAAATAAGACCACAATTGATTGTAAGTCATTGGGATAGGATCAAACTGACGAGTCTCTCTTTCTGGACTATTCAGAGGTCCCTGCTGATTCTGAGCTTGTCGATTCTAAAGTTGATCCCGAGGAACCAACCTTTGTTGTTATTACGGAAGTTCACAAAGTAGTGGTTGCTGGCACTGAACAGGTGCTGCATACTGACATTGGTGATAAGGCACCGGAACTGGAGCTTGCAAGATCTGAGGAGGATCCCAAATTGCATCAACATCAACATTTCCTTCCTCTTGGAAATCACTAACAGATTTCTCTTCATTAGCTTGGCTATTCGAGTCATCTTGGATTCTTCCACTTTTGAATGTGTCCTCAATGTTTACTCCGACTTCCACAATTTTAGAGAACTCTAATGGCACAACGCCTACCATCTTGACATAATAAGAGTCTGACAGCGTTTTTAGAAACATTTGGCCAGTTCTTTCTCTTGGAGTGGTGGATGAACTTGGGCTGCCAATTATTTCCACCGTTGTGCATACTCCCTAAAGGATTCATTGTCTTTCTGACTCATGCTCATCAATTGATCGCTATCTGGAGCCATGTCCATATTGTAATTGTACTGCTTCACAAAAGCGTCAGTTAGGTCTTCCCAAGACTGAATATGGTTCCTTTATAGCTTCATATACCATATCAAGGATGCACCACATAAACTTTCTTGAAAGCAGTGAATCATCAGCTTGTCGTTGTCAATATAAGCGGTCATCTTTCGACAAAACATCGTCAAATGGTACCTTGGACAGCTAACACCTTTGTATATTTCAAAGACAGGCATTTAGAACTTCGGGGGAATAACCACGCCCGAAACTAGACACAAGTCATGAGCCTTAAGACCAGATGCATTAAGTCCTTTCATCATCTTCAATTGTTCTTCGAGATCACGAACTCCTTCCTCGATTTCTGCAACTCTAGGATCGTTCACCTTTGTCACAGGGCAGACATTCTGAGGATTTGGCACATACCACAAAAACCGGGAATCTCTTTCATCAACCTGAACAGCTAGGTTATCTTGCACAAGTTGAGATCGAATTGGAACATCCACTTGTGGAGCATTGTCATCAGGAGGAAAACCGTACATCAGGTTAGTCATCACTCTAAAGCCTATTGTGGGATCAACATTCTCTGTCCTCTCCATTATCCTTCAGTAACTACTTCAAGCTCAGTATGAATGCTAAGAAAATCAGCTGAGTGACACAAGGACAAAAGGATGAATGAGTTTTGTTTAGGGAAAAGACGTATGCAAAGACGGATGCAATGCTAATGATGCATGTTGTGCAAATGCAAATGAATTTCAAGGATCAAAAGTTATGTTTGCAAATGCCATAAAGTGGATAACACTTTTTGATAACTGAAAATCCCATTAAAAATTTGAAGGATCACTAAATAGAGTACAACTTCCAAAATCCACGGTAAAACCTATGATGTTTGCAAGATAACTCTAAGTTCCTTGAAAAGGTAGAAATGGTGCATGAATGCATGGATGGATGAATGCACAAACACAGGTATACAAATATTCACATATTCACATATATACATGCAAACAAACAAAAGCCTAGGTTTGAAGATCACAAGCATGGAGCCATGGTCTACCCATCCCAAAAGGTGTGTACTAAGGGTTCTCATATCTGTAAAGCTGGCTTCTAAGAAATTCTCAGAGTCAACAACCCATCTTTCGGATATTATCAATTTCCCGAATAACTCGGTAGTCAATAACATTCTCAAGAGAGGTTAAAATGTGACTAATGGTCATCAGTGTCATGGGCTCCTAGGTCGAAAGTAGTAACATTTTCACGAATAAACTCGTTCAACATGACTACTCTCAAAAGGGCCTCCACTGAGTGGTGGTTTCTCAAGTAAACTTTTTCGGGAATTGACTCCCTTAAAGTCTCCTTGAATATACCACCTTCCTATCATAGGTGCACTCAAGTCCGGGTATAGGACATATCCTCACCACTCAAAGTAGCAACCCTGCATACAGCAAAACCCAAATAGATAGCAACAAATATGCAAATATATACAAATATACAAGTATACAGGTATACAACAAATAAAACATATAAAACAAGTTAGGTGTAACCCTCTTAGGGAGAAATCCATACCTTCCCCAGTGAAGTTGCCATTTCTGTCGCGGTGAGAATCAGATATCAAGCTATTAATTAACTTGAATAACAAATCATAATTCACCACCGATCTTTAATTTATCCAAGGGAAGGGAAAAAGAATGAATAACCCATGAGTATGTAATGTAATGCAAAGCAAAAGAGAATCTAAGGTTCGGGGGTTGGTTATACCTAGGGAAGGTGTTAGCATCCTAAGTATCTGTAGTACTCTACAGGATCCTCTCGTTTTTAATGTGTTATTTGTTATTTGTTTGCTAAAGGTGTAAAGATGGGTAAAAGAAGACCTAAAGTATTATTCCTAATTATGCTCGCCAAGAAATTGCGTCTCGTGCCTACGTATCCTGACAGGAATGGAATCAGTGCATTTATAGTTCCCCTCAATAGAGGTAAACAAGGTAAAAAGAAAAGGTTGCTCGCCAAGGATTGACCTTGTGCCTACGTATTCTCAAAGGGATCTTGAGAAATCAGAGTGTCTGTAGTTCGGACTACGGATAAAAGCAATGTTTGTTGATTGGTTAGGAGAAGAGACAAGTTGTCATCTTAAGGAGAATACTCAACTAAACCACCACAAACATGCGGAAGATGGATCTTTACTTCGCATTAAGAGAAGGGCTCTGACTCGGATATCGGATCGACGAGTATGCCACGTACCTCTCTTAAGCGGAAAAGAATCTACATATTTCTCAACTAAGTTATGGGGTAGGAGAATTACATCTCAGCTAGGGATGACTCATGTCTAATCTCTCATGGGAGAAAAAGGGAGACTAACTGTAAGTTGTCTAAGTTAACATCCTAAGGGAAACTATCCTAAGGGAAACTACCTAAGAGGTATCTGTCTATAGTCAAGAATCTAAGTATGTACATCCTAAGGTAATCAACCTAAAGGGGAAACAAAGATCATGCAATGAGGTAAAAAATGCAAATGAATAAACTGCAATGCACATGATTGTATAGTCAACCACAAGTCTTTCCCTTGGACTTAAACATGCAATCATAAAGATATGCATCATGAACATAATGTACAGTGAGCAAATAGAAAAGTTAAAAGCATGAACAAATAACAGTGTATGTACAAGACAGGGATTGAAGCATGTAATCTAATTACAGTAGAAAGGTATCGTGAATAAACATAGGAAAATCTGGCCCAAAACAAAGAAGCAAATAATCACCAAAAATAAAGTCAGGCCACAAGAGAATATACAAGATCAGTATCATGAAGATAAATTCAAAAATGTACATCAAGAATTATCTAAAAATAAAATCGAGGATTGTCAAGATTAATTTAAGAGTTAAGTAAAACCTAATTAAACCAAATTCTAATTAAAACTAAATTAAATTAAAATCTAACTAATTAAACTAAAATCTAATTAAAATTAATTAATTAAAAATAAATAAATTAAAATCTAATTAAAAACTAAATAAACTAAGTTTTAGTTAAAAGCTAAATAAATGAAATTAAATAAACTAATTAAATTAAATGCTAATTAAAAACTAATTAAACAAAAAAATAATCAAAAACTAATTAAATTAAACTAAGAGTGCACACGTGGTTTATGGGTGTGCTTGAAAAACAATTCGTTGGTTGAATTTGAGCCCAGACAAATACCCTAAATGAAATAAAAAGTAAGACTAATGGAAAAAACAAATAAAAAAAAGTATTGCAAATAAATTAAGAAAGATGAAAACCAAACACAATTAAGTAAGTGGGAAAACACAGCAGCCATTAAATACAACAATGATGCCAACAATATCACAAAAGTTGAATCATAAAAATGCAAACACGCACTGCATAATAGGCATTCAAACCCAAACATTTACCATGAGTTGCTACAACGAGCGACTCTATTCGAACCGAAAATCTACGCGAGATTTAACAGCGACTCTGTTTAAAACAAAAAGCGATGGCAAAACAACAGAGTATTTGATGCAACCAACACAAGATCAATACAGATATAACAAGAAATGTTACCGACATGTGGAACCGTTGTTGGTGTCGAAACACAGAAGATTATATTGTTGTTAGTGGTGAGCTTGCCAATTTGAGTTCGTAACGTATCGTTCTCGACAGCGTGTTTGATGTTGGTGTCGACATCATCGTCTTTGCAGTTTGTCAGTTCAAAGAGAAACAAGCTGAAGGTTGTTGTCACTGCGAAACCGGCGGAGTTTTTGCGGGTTGATGGTTGAGCTCGTGTGTTGAATGAAGGGATTACATGACAGTGGCTGGAGTTGTTTTGGTTTAAGAAAAATGAGTGGAGGAAAATGATGGCTTTAGGTTCTATCGTGTATTATTGTTTCAAAGAAGTTTGAAGGATGGTTTGAGTAAGGGACTATTTTGAGGTTTAAGAATAGTGGATGATAGTTTGGTTGTGGAGTTCATGGTTTTGCAGGGAGGTAGAGTTTCATGATGATGATGATGATGGTGATGAAAAGAGTGGATCAGAGTATGTAGTGTCTATGGGTAGTGAACAAGGCCGTGTTCTGTAGAAAGTCCATGCAGTAATGAATATGCTTGATGTTATCATGCTTGGTACTCTTACCGAAGAACATAAGAAAAAGGTATTGGTTGTTGTGGGTCGGGGTGAGCGTGCTGCTGCATTTCACATGGAGGAGAAGTGTCAAAGATAGTATGGTGATTAGGGTGAACTATGAAGGAGGTGGTTTCGCCGCATACGCAAGGGAGAGAAGATGAGGGTTATGAAATGAGTTGTTTTTTTATGGTGGTTTTGATGAGGTAAGTTTCGCGGTTTTGCTTGTTTTGTTCAGCATTAAGAGGGAGGAGGTGATATGGTGTGGCTGCTTGTTATTGGTAGTGTTTCACAGCGAGTGAGGGTGGGAAGATGATGGGAGAGTCTTCGTGTGTGTTTAAGTAGAGAAGAGAATGAGTTATGCACAAGAAGGTGAGGTTGTTCTATGATGATGAAGTGGGAAAGTGGTGCGTGAGTTTATGACAAAAGTAACAGGGGGATGTAGTATGAGGGGTCATAAAACTGTACAGGTTAGAGGGTATATGGGGTGGCCCGCGTGGCTAGTGATGAAGAAAAGAAATAATATATGTTTATGAGAGGGACTTGTGAGAGGAAAAGGATAGTGTTAGTATATTGGATTTTTTTCTTTCTGAAAAATGCAGGTCCTTTAAAAACAAGTGGTCTTTGTATGTACATGATGTCTCGCATGGGTCCGCGTGGTCTCTCTTGTCTCTCTCGATCTGTTCAAGGGAAGACTATCCACTAGGTAATTTCACAAAAAAGTAGCAACAACAAGATGTCCTTTTAAAACTTATCTATTAAGTATTTCTAAAAGTAAAATGAAAACAAAATATATTATATAAAAAATAAAAGAATAAATAATAATAAGTAATATATATAAAACTAATAATAAAAAAGAAAAGTCCTAAATCTGATAAATTAAAATAAATATTAATTTAAAAAAAGGAACTGAAATCGGTTAAAAACGGGTAATCGGACTGGTATCGACAGACTCAAAAAAATTAAACTGGAATGGTAGTGGAAAAGAACGTGTTTGATCTGTACTATGTACTATTTTCCCTCGCAAACGTTTCATCTTCTTCTATTCATCAGAGGCTTCTGAATATATATGGTTGAAGCATAATCAGATGAGTTGATCACTGGGTCTTCAGAGTCTTGAGTCTTCAGAACTTGTTCAGAAGAACCTTGTCTTCAGAGTCTTCAGCACTCCTTCTTCAGAACCCTTGGTTATCAAAAACTTAAGTCTTCAGAGTCTTCAGAACTTTGTTCAGCAGAACCCTGTCTTTAGAGTCTTCAGAACTTGGTCTTTAGAAACTTAAGTCTTCAGAGTCTTTAGAACGTTGTTCATCAGAACCATGTCTTCAGAGTCTTTAGCACTTAGTCTTCAGAAGATAAATATCAGAGTTATATTCATAGCCAGAATCCAAGAGAACATTGCAGCAGCAACATATTGTTTTCTTAGAATCTTTCTGAAGCATATCAGAAGCAAACTTGCTTCTTTGACGCAGAAGTGACTTTTGACCAATTGAGAGTTACATTCCACATGATCTCTATCAGAGTCAGAGCTATCTTTATCAGAGTCAGAACCTGTTTGTCAATACTTAAGAAACAAATGTTGGAGTACCAAAATTGTTCTCACACAAATACAACTTTGTTATTATCAAAACTTAGAGATATCTTGCAGAACCAAATCTTGTTCTAACAATCTCCCTTTTTTGATAATGACAAAACAATGTATTTTGATAACACAATTTTGTCCGAAAATAATTAATAAGAATTGACTCAGATAAGTTCAAAGTAAACTTCCCTTTATCAAGCCCCCCTGAATCTAAGACTTAAAAAAATCTTATCAGATTTGGGATACCAGAGCCTGATTGTAAGGATTTAGTCAGATCCAAAATATCAGAGCTTGATTATAGTGGTAATGAATTCTGATCATAGAGCTTGATTAGTTAAATCAGAGCCTGATTGATATCAGAGTCATATTGTCAATATAAATATTGTTCCTGAAAAGCATTCTAAGAAAATTTTGCAATAAAAGTGTTAGAATGTTAGAGCTATGATTCAGAGACAAGATATTTATCAAAATTACTTTCCATTTAAATACTCCCCTTTTTGTCATAATAAAAAAGGGTAATCAATAAGATAATTCAAAGTACAACAAGATAAATAAACACTCAAGGACAAACTACGGGGTAGCCTAAAAAAGGTGCCTAAGGTTGAGAAGGAGGAGGGAGCCTCTGAAGGATCTGAGCAAGTGAATTCTGAATGTTGACAGTGACTTCATCTTGCTTGTCCATTCTTGTTCTGAACAACTCTTGCTGCTTATGAATGGTAGCCAGAGTTTTCAACACTGGATCAGAGGAAGAGTTTTCAGCAACTTCTCTCTCAGCTTGATCTTTAGCTTCCTTAGCCAACCTTTCAGCCTCTCTATCTAGAGCTTCCTTGTCTGACCTCTCAGCTAATGCCCTTTCAACAGCTAGCTTAGCTTCAGCTTCCTTCTTCTCTTTCAACCTCTTTTCAGCTTGCTGAACAAAATAATCTTTTGTCTGAACAGAAAGATTTTGAATCTTCTGAAATTCCTCTGACATCCACTGATTGAATTGATCCCACGGAGCACCCACAGCATAAGGGTCTTTGCTAGAATTTGATTCATCAGAGAGTGTCTTGAATCTCATAACCACATTGTCCTTAAAAACAGAGATTACTTCATCTAGGTTAGGAGGAAGGTCGGAGGGTTAATTCTCAGGTAAAGGTTGATTTTCTTCAACAGAATCACTAAGATTGGTGGTATCATTGTTTGAAGAAGGTTCGGGATTGTTTGTTATGACTTCTGGTATGATTTTTGGAGCGGTTAATGGAGTGGTTGATGGAGAGTTGGTTGTTTGAAAAAGTTCAGTGGGAAATTCTTCAAAAAGAGATTGAGTGGTTAATGGAAGGGAAATGGTTGGAGATGATTGTGCAGTAATGATGAGGTTTAGTTGTGTGGATATGGTGGAAGATGGTTGAGTTGATATGATTTCTAGTATTGTTGGCGAAAACTGTATAGATGGTGCAGAAGATGGGATTATTTCAGTAGGTGATTCAGAAATGGGTGTTGGAGAGATGGTGGCAACAGTAGAAAATATTGGTGGAGAAGTGGAGAATAATGATTGAGTTGTAGGAGGTGAAGATGATGTGGGAAAGATAAAGATGAATTTCTGTTAATAATAACAGGTGCAGTTATAGAGGGAGATTCAGAAGACTTACTATGTTCCCCAGCTGGAGAGGCAGATGTGGATGCCATCGTCATCTTCTTTGTTGATGGTCCGTCATCATCATTACTTTTCTTTTTCTTGCCTTTTCCCTTTTTCTGGAAAATTTCAGGAAGAGTATCCGGTAGATTACCCAAGTCAATCCATACATCTAGTGGTTCATCTTCGCATCCAGCAAGATAGTGTGTAAGCTCTTCTGGATTGTAAATCTTTGAATAGGGTGGAAATCCAGAAATTGGAAACCTAACAAAGTTAAGTTCAAACTGTGTTGGAATAGCAGTTCGATTGGTGATCTTTTAAGAAGCTTCATATTCTTCAAGTTCTTAGCCCAGAAAACGTGTCCAGAATCCTTTTCAAGTTCGTTAGTGAGCCCAGCAACCAACAGATCATCAACTAAGCTGGACTCAATGAAAATATCAGAGATGAGTCTGCCGTAAGGGATATGATTTCCCTTCTTGGAAGAGCCATTCCTTGAGTTAACTATCGACTCTCTCAGAAAATTAAACAGGATACAAGGAAGATGTATTTTCTTTCCTTTTAACAGGAAGTATAGAACATACTTCTGTGTCAAATTGATGTAATCAGACGAATGAGTAGGATGACGATGATACATAGTTCCCAACATGATTTTGAACCAAACTCTTAGAGTTTCCTTTAAGAATGATGAGGAAGGATCCTTCTTAGAATCCAAAATAGTTCCTTCTTTAAAGATATCAGTTGTGACTTTGGCTTCCCTTTGCTTATCTATTTGAACATTGACGATTCTTAGCCCCTTTCAATCATGAGAAATTAAATCACAGATAGTCTTTTTTGCAATGATGATTCCCTTTCCTTAACATCGGAATCTTATATCAGAAGTTCTGGTGACTTGACACATTAAAATATCATCTTCTCATTCTGGACAAGGTTTAATAAATAGATTTTTTAGAATGAATATGAATCTATCTTCAGCAAGGGGTTTTGTGAAAATATTAGCCCACTGGTGATCTGTATCCACAAATTTTAACTGAAAAGTACCCTTCTGAACATAGTCATGTAAAAAGTGATGTTTTATTTCAATATGTTTTGCCCTAGAATGTAGAATAGGATTCTTAGATAAACAAATGGCAGAAGTATTATCACAGAATATAGGAATATTACACTCGTGTATCTGATATTCTTCGAGTTGATTCGTCATCTAGAGTATCTGAGTACTGCACAGAGATGTTGAGATATATTCTGCTTCTACAGTTGAGAGAGCAATTGTTGATTGTCTTTTGCTTGCCCAAGAGATGAGGTTACATCCCAGAAACTGAGAGTTTCCAGAAGTACTTTTCCTTTCCAATCTGTCTCCAGCATAATCTGCATCACAGTAACTAGAAAGCTTATACTCTGATGTTTTCTTATACATCAAGCCAAGGTTAGTTGTTCCTTTTAGATACCTTAGGATTCTCTTAACAGTAGTTAAGTGAGTTTCCCTTGGATCTGATTGGAAACGAGCATAAAGAGATATGCTGAATAGAATATCTGGACGAGAAGCAGTCAAGTACAGAAGAGAGCCTATCATACCACGATAGAGCTACTGACAAACCTTTTTACTTACTTCTTCTTTCTCCAAGATGCATGTCGGATGCATAGGACTCTTAGCAGGTTTACTTTCTGACATATTGAACTTCTTCAGAAGTTCTTTTGCATACTTGCTCTGATGAATGTAAGTTCCTTCTGGACGTTGATCAATCTGAATTCCCAGAAAGAATATGAGTTCTCCCATCAGACTCATTTCAAATTCAGTCTGCATTAACTTAGAAAATTCCTTGCACAAGGAAGTATTAGCAGAACCAAATATAATAGCATCAACGTAGATTTGAACAACCAAAATGTCATTTTTAAAGGTTTTACAAAAGAGTGTTGTATCCACTTTTCCTCTGGTAAAGTCATTTTCAAAAAGAAAGTTACTTAGCCTTTCATACCAAGCTCTGGGAGCCTGTTTCAGACCATATAACGATATTTTAAGTTTGAAAACAAAATCTGGGTTTTCAGAACTCTCAAAACCAGGAGGTTGGTGCACATACACTTCTTCATAAATATACCTATTTAAAAATGCACTCTTTACATCCATCTGATATAAAGTAATGTTATGATTCACAGTAAATGAAATTAAATTACGAATTGATTCTAACCTAGAAACTAGTGCAAAGGTTTCTGTATAGTTTACCCCTTCTTGCTGACTAAAACCTTGTGCAACCAGTTGTGCTTTGTTTCTTACGACCTCACCTTTCTCATCTAACTTGTTTTTGAATACCTACTTTGTTCCAATGACGTGGACACATTTGGGTTTTTAAACAAGATCCTAGACATCATTTCTGGTGAATTGATTCAGTACTTCTTGCATGGCCAGAATCCACTCACTCTCCCTAAGAGCTTCATCAACCAATGTTGGGTCTATTAGAGACACCAAACCCAGAAGAGTTTCTTCAGAAGTTTTGAATGATGAACGGGTTCTGAATGGATCAGCTTTGTCTCACAGAATCAATTCTTCAGAATAAGAAGTCTTTAGTATATTCTTCTTTTGATGAGATGGACTATTTTTAGTTTATGGTAAGGTTGTATCTGAATCTGGAGAGTATGCATCTTTGTCTCCTTCTTTTGAATCTTCTTCTTTGGATTCTGATAAGGTAATTTTCAGATCTGCAAACTTTTCAACTAGCTTTGACTTTTCAGGGTCAAGCTTATCATTGAATCTGACATGAATTGATTCCTCAACAATTTGTGTTTCTGTGTTATAGATTTTGTAGCCTTTAGAGCGTTCAGAGTATCCTAACAGTAAACATTTTTGAGCTTTGGAGTCAAACTTGCCAAGATTCTCTTTAGTGTTCAACATAAAACAATTACATCCAAAAGGATGAAAATATGAAATGTTGGGTTTTCTATTCATCCATAATTCATAAGGAGTCTTACCCAGAATAAGTCTAATTGAGATCCTGTTCTGAATATAACATGTTGTATTTACTGCCTCTGCCCATAAGTGCTTAGCCATGTCAGTTTCTTGGATCATGGTACGAGCCATTTCTTGCAAAGTCCTATTCTTCCTTTCCACTACTCCATTTTGTTGTGGAGTTCTAGAACTGGAGAAATCATGGGAAATGCCATGGGAATAAAAAAGATTCTCAAAGTATCTATTCTCAAATTCTCCGCCATGATCACTTCTGACTCTGACTATTTTGTAATCCTTCTTTGTTTGCACTTGAGAGCAAAATGTAGTGAACACAGAATGTGACTCATCCTTGTGTTTCAAGAATTTTACCTATGTCTAATGACTATAATCATCAACGATAACTAATCCATACTTCTTTCCACTGATTGAAGCAGTTTTCACTGGTCCAAACAAACCAATGTGTAGAAGTTCTAACAGTCTAGAGGTGGACACGACATTTTTTGCTTTAAAGGAAGCTTTAGAGAACTTTCCTTTCTGACATGCTTCACAAAGAGCATCTGAGGAATACTTCAGATTTGGCAAGCCTCTGACAAGTTCATGCTTATTTAGCTGAGAAATCCTCCTCATGCTAATATGGCATAAACGTCTATACCATACCCATTGCTCCTCATTAACAGACATTAAGCATTTGACATTCTGTTCACGGAGATCAGAAAGTCTAATTTTATAAATGTTGTTTTTCCTCTTTCCGACAAACAGGATTGAGCCATCTTTCTAACTTACAGCCGTACAGGACTTTTAATTAAAGATGATATCATAACCATTGTCACTAAGTTGACTAATTGACAACAAGTTATGCATCAAACCATCGACCAGAAGATCATCAATAATAGAAGGAAGGTTACCATTACCAACAGTTCCAAAGCCAATGATTTTTCCTTTCTGGTTTCCTCCGAAACCAACGAAGCCTCCAAGCTTAAGTTCTAGGCTTTGGAACATATGCCTTCTTCTCGTCATGTGTCGCGAACAACCATTGTCCAGGTACCATGATTGGTGTTTCAACTGAGCTGCTAAGGATATCTGCAACATAGATTATCTTGTTCTTAGGTACCCACTTTCTGGGTCCTCTCTTGTTAGTTTTCCCATAGTATTTAACAACTTTGGGCTTATGTGCAACAAGATAATCAAGTGGAATTTGTGCATGATATTCGACTTTAGAAATAGATTTCTGTGTCGGTGGGGGTTCTTGTGCAAGCTCAGAGTAAACAAGCTCAGTGCCAGAAGGCACAAAATGGTCATAGAGAGGTTTTGGTTTAACAGGCTGACTTTCATCAATTTCAAATGTTTTTGTACACCCCAAACCTTTCTTACCATTTCTCCTAACTCCATAGATCATGGAAGCTATTATGCTTCTATCTATGCTTTTAGATAGAAAATACTGGAATGCTCTATCATACTTGTTGATACAGCTTGTGTCAGAGACATTGGAGATTAATTCTTCTTCTAATTTAGAAATTTTACTTTTCAAAGCACAATTACTATTTTTTAAGGAAAAAATGTTTTCATTTAGAGTAGAATTATTCTGATCAAGCTTATCTTTTGCCTCAGAAGCAATTACATGCGATCTTTTAAGATCCTTGTATTTACTCTGAAGAGTTTGATACTTTTCCAGCATTTCTAAATTACATGACTCTAATTTACAACGAGAGAGTTTAGATAATACCTCTGAGTCAGAGTCAGAGTCTGATTCTAGTTCTGATGATATTTTATCTTCTGGTTCTCCAGAAACTTCAGCGTCAATTGTTGCTACTAGTGCAATGTTTGCTTGTTCTTCATCATAATCTTCTTCTTCAGAATCAGAGTCATCCCAAGTTGCCATTAGTCTCTTCTTCGCTTTAGAGAAGTTCTTCTTAGGCTTCTTGTCTTTCTTAAGCTTTGGACACTCGTTCTTGTAATGACCTGGCTCATTACACTCATAGCAGATGACTTCTTTTCTAGAGTTCTGCTTCTTTTGTCCAGATGATGACTCAGAACGACCTTTGTTTCTTCTTGATCCCCTGAAGTTTCCTTGCCTATGCTTCCAGAGTTTGTTGATCCTATAAGTGATAGCTCATCTTCTGATTCTTCCTCAACTTGATAAGCCTTTTCCTTTTCAGGTTTAGACTTAAGAGCAATAGATTTACTTTTCTTCCGAGGTTCATCTTCTTCCAACTTTATCTCATGACTTCTTAAAGAACTAACAAGTTCTTCAAGACTTATGCTGTTAAGATCCTTGGATAGCTTTATAGCTATTACCATAGGTCTCCATTTCTTGAGAAGACTTCTGATGATCTTTTTAACATGATCAGCAGCTGAGTAACCTTTGTCCAGAACTTTAAGTCCTGCGACTAGCATTTGAAACCTTGAAAACATAGTCTTAACTATTT
The DNA here is from genome assembly GCA_022829125.1 of Lathyrus tuberosus. NCBI lineage: Eukaryota > Viridiplantae > Streptophyta > Magnoliopsida > Fabales > Fabaceae > Lathyrus > Lathyrus tuberosus. The sequence goes on from JALAZF010000003.1 coordinate 15,496,279, forward strand.
CATCATCCTCCGTTCTGAATGCCTCATATTTCTGGATTAGGGCCAGCGTCTTTGTCTCCTTAACTTGAGCATTTCCTTCATGAGTCATTCTCAGAGAATAAAAAATGGATTTGGCAGTTTCTCTATTTGTTATCTTCTCATACTCCGTATAAGAGATAGCATTTATCAATATGGTTCTTGCCTTGTGATGATTCTTGTAATCTTTCTTTTGTTGGTTGGTCATAGCACTTCTAGACACTTTAACACCTGTAGCATCAGCTGGGTGGGTGTAGCCATCGACTATAAGAACCCAAAGATCTACATCATAACCAAGAAAGAAACTTTCAATTCTATCTTTCCAGTAGTCAAACTTTTCACCATCAAAGACTGGTGGTTTGGCACTGTAATGATCTTTCTCTTCTACAATAGGATTAACATTGGCTGCATCCATGATATCTCACACAAATACTGGATCGGTACTGAACACGGTGAAGTGTTGATAAATATTTTTATCATAATCAGAACCGGAGCTCTGATGCCAATTGAAGGTGTGAGAAAACACAAGAAATAGGGGTTTGAATTGGGTTTTCAAAATGAAAGCTTTTTGTGAAACTTAAACAAAGATCACAAATAAACTAGCAATAGAGAAAGACGCACAATATATCCCGGTTCACTTGAAAACTATCAAGTTAATCCAGTCCATCCGCCAAGGTGATTTTGCCTTATACACAAGGACTTAATCCACTATAACCAAACTGATTACACTACACTAACAACTATTGGTGACTAACATACACAGACTTAACCGTCTCTTCTTAAGGATTCTGACCTAACTGGTCCCTTAAGGAATACAAATAATTGTTTGATCAAATATGATGTTTACAATGAAATGCTTATACACAAGCTGATATAAACACAATTTCTAGCTCAAACTAACTTAGAGAAAATCTATACAGTATGAACAATATTTCTTCTTTTTATTGTAGTGCTTTACTGTTCACTCATGGATTTCTCTTATTTGTATTTCTGTGTTACTTTCTTGTATGAATCAGTGTCTCAGTATTTCTCAATCTCTTCTTACACTTCTTTGAGTGATCAAGTCCTTATATAGCCAGAAAAAGATCCGTTGAAGGGTAGATCAGGAATATCAGTAAAATTGCTGGCGGCTTGAAATAATGTCGTTATGCTGGGATGAAAATTCTACACTGAAGTTTTCCTTTGTACCACTAAATCAGGGTAGTTGAATGGTAGTGGAAAAGAACGTGTTTGATCTATACTATGTACTATTTTCCCTCACAAACATTTCATCTTCTTCTATTCATCAGAGGCTTCTGAATAAATATGGTTGAAGCATGATCAGAAGAATTGATCACTGGGTCTTCAGAGTCTTGAGTCTTTAGAACTTGTTCAACAGAACCTTGTCTTCAGAGTCTTCATCACTCCTTCTTTAGAACCCTTGGTTATCAGAAACTTAAGTCTTCAGAGTCTTCAGAACGTTGTTCAGCAGAACCTTGTCTTCAAAGTCTTTAGAACTTGGTCTTTAGAAACTTAAGTCTTCAGAGTCTTTAGAACATTGTTCATCAGAACCTTGTCTTCAGAGTCTTTAGCACTTAGTCTTTAGAAGATAAATATCAGAGTTACATTCAGAGCTAGAATCCAAGAGAACATTGCAGCGACAACATATTGTTTTCTTAGAATCTTTTTGAAGCAGATCAGAAGCAAACTTGCTTCTTTGACGCAGAAGCAACTTTTGACCAATTGAGAGTGACGCTCCACATGATCTCTATCAGAGTCAGAGCTATCTTTATCAGAGTCAGAACCTGTTTGTTAATACTTTAGAAAACAAACGTTAGAGTACCAAAATTGTTCTCACACAAATACAACTTTGTTATTATCAAAACTTAGAGATATCTTGCAGAACCAAATCTTGTTCTAACACAACTATGGTTGAATGCTACCTTTGAAGCATCTTTACCAATTCGCAATCCCATAAATGCATAGGCTGACGAAATAAAGAACAGGAGGGTCGAAGGGACGCGCCTTGCTTTGCTAACCCCTAGTGACGAAGGATTAAATCTTTAACAATCCTTCATTGGGTATGTAATGATGTTCGTCAAGCGTTACAACTTCACATCAAACATGTCTTCTTTTGCTGACAGAAAGCATGGCCCTGAATGATTCACAAGAAAATTTCCTACTTCGTCGAAGGACCAAGAAGCGGAATCCCTTGCCATTTGGGAGGTGTTCCTAACCCCTAGGCTATTGGCTACAATACTTAGGCCTTCAAGACTTCAATTCACTCTCCTTAGCTATCAACCTAATCTTGTCTCTTGACAGTTTGGTCTTATTAAAATTAAACCACAACCACTCTTCGCCAAGAAGAACTCATTGATTCTCTACAACATGATCCATACTGAAGCTCAATGCAACAAAGAATTGGCTTGATATACTGGCATCACACAATTTACTCATGTTGCCTTTAAAACACCATTCCTTTGCACCCAAGAATTTGACACTTGGTGGAAGGATTATTGTACCACAGAATTTTTCGACGTTCTTGCCTTTACTCAACATCCAACTCATGCTTTTTCCTCTGTGCAGGAAAAAGTCAAGAAAGGTATTTCGACTCACATTTGAGAAATCCAAGCAGCAGTTACCTTGAAAGAGAAATTCACAAAGAAACTGGAGGATTTAAAACTACCTTTGTACTTTAAACCTGACCAATGGTACGAACTAGCTTTTATAATGTATCCCCCAAAATTTCCTCAACTGCCAAGTGCTGAATTTGGTGTGGCTTTTAGTCCTCCATTCCCATATTGGTTCATCTGTGGGGATTTTGTAAAAATCCTTCGACAAGAATCTCAAAAACGTGCCAAGCTGGGGGTTCCGACTAAGCATACTCTAGACAGTTTCAAAGGGCACCTTCATATTGGCATAGGACACGTTTGTGTAAAGTATCCAATATATGAAAGTGTAGAATGGGAGGTTTTTCGACTCACCTCTTTCATAAATTCCTTATTTCTCTTTTACTTGTGATAATTGTATTGACTTTCTTTCAACGGTGAGGATTCCTGCCAAGAAGATAACTACCAGAGACAAGGACGCCGTTGAAGAGAAGGACGAAGAAAAATGCGCTAAAACAATAGCAAAGGTACACTTAGTTTGTTATTACTACTCTTCTCTATATATTGTCTTCGTATTTTAATATCTGAAGTATCTTTCCTTTTAGGTTAGTCGAAAACCACCACCAACACCCAAGAAAAGAAAGCAAAAAGAACCCCAAGTCCAAGTGATCGAATCAGATGATGATGATCTCTCTCTCAACACCTCAAAACAACCCAAAAAGAAGAAGAAGCAGGCAAATATTTATGATGCTAGCTCTCAACCAAAACCCAAAGCTGTCAAGCCTCAAGCGAAAAAGCCTTCTACTCCCAAAGTAGTCGAAGTTGATCCTGATCCAACCATTAAGGGTCAGACTGCTAAGACGGCTCCTGGCCAGGTCGAAAGCGACAACTCTAGCCCCAGGGCTGAAGGTCCTAAGGTAAATATTCTATCTTAATCTCTTTAGTTGCTAATTGCTCTTTATTTACTTTTCGACTTACCCATATTTGATTTTTTAGGGTGTCGCAGATGGCACACATCAACCAACCATCACACAAGCTATTCCTGTAAGCAGTAGTGATCCTTCCTATCAGCCCACAAGCACTCCCTCTTATCATCCAACATCTCCCAAAGATTCCAACAAAGAGTCTACGGATGAGGTAAGTCAACTCGCTGAAGAACATCAAAAGGATTTGCCTCCAAAAGTCACCACCGAACACTCTCAAACAAGTGATTCTGAACATGAAAAGAACCCACCAGAGAATGATGCCTTCGTTGACGTGGAAGGTGATACGAAGATGCCAAATACTGAAGGAATTTTCGAAGACATATCTGAGGATGGCTCTCCAACTAATGTAAAATAAGGCGCTGTGACCCAGATGACGAAGAGGAAGAGGATTGATCCATGTTTGACTTCCACATGGAACCTCTTGAGGAAGAAGATGGAGAACAAGAAAATGGTAATGACAATAAGGAAGACGATGGGCAACCCAATGACAACTCCAAAGCTAAACCAAGTCCTGATGCTGCCAAAGAGACTTCAACACCTTCGACCGACACTACTGGTGCCCTCTCCCCAGAAGAGCTAGAAACGTTGAAGCAAAGTAAACCAATGGAATATTTGAATGCCATGATCAGTGCAATGGGTAATTCGGCTGAGAAGAGCCCTAGCACTTCAACCGTGTCAGGTGACCAATCTACAGGCAAACCTGGTGACGACTTGCTTCTCAAAATTAAAGAAAAATCCTTCGACACTCATCGGTTCCAACCCTTGAAGACTGACACTTCTGCCTACTTTGGGATCAAAGATCTCCTAAAACAAGTTGATGTCTTGACCATTTCTCCAGAAGTCGCGGATGTCATCATGAATTTGGGGTTGCTGCCTGATTAAGTTGTTGTAGACCTAAATCATATAATGGAAGCTTTGAACAAAATCAAAAACAAATCAGAGACCCAAGTAGCTACATGGGATGCATCCACTGAATCTACTGCAAAAGTTGCAAAATTGGAGAAGGGCTCTGAACAAAACAAGAAGGAGGTCGAAGCTAGTGACAAGAACATCCAAGCTTGGGAACAACAGATAAAGGAATGGCAAGCCAAGATTACCAAGGCCAAGGAGCGCAAAGATGAACTCCAAAATCTTGATCAAGATGAACTGGCCAAGGAAGTCCAAGTTGGCATGCATCACGTCGAAAGGGCTCAAAAGCTGGGAAAGGAAATTGACAGCCTCACTTCCACTAAATCTGTTTATGAACGGCGCTTGAGACTTCAGAAGTTGAAGTACCAAAAGATGAAGGCTTCCTTTCCCTTTTAACTTGGTTGCAATTGTTGAATTTTTGATGTAATGTCTTTAAGCCCTTCGTGGCATTTATGTAATGAATCAACCATCTTGGAAATTTATGCATTTTGATTTACCATTTTGGCTTCGATTGTTGTGTATGAATTACTCTTTTGTTATTTTTATTTCTTGAAGTGCAGACTTATATTTTTTCAAATATTTCCCATTCACTTTCAAGACTCTTCAATCCTCAGCTAATTCTTCTATTTCGTACGCACCGTTAGAAAAAATTTGGATAACTTGAAAAGGGCCTTCCCACTTAGGGGATAATTTACCCAATATTCTATCTTTTCGATCCATGGGTAGAATTACTTTCCAAACTAGGTCTCCAGTCGAAAACAATTTAACCTTAACCTTTTTATTGTATGATTTCTCTACTCTTTTCTACTGCCTCTTTAATAATTCTAAGGCATTTAATCTTTCTTCGTCTAAATCAACTGATCGCTATTTAGTGTGCCTAAATAAATCTAACTGCAAGTATACAGTCGTATCGCGTAGTTTTAAAAGATTATCGATCCCACATAGACTAAAAATTGAACGTATCGTTATCTAATGTTACTATGTAAATCTAAGGCTAATCTGATATGGTTTTAGGTTCAAAAAGGGAAATTAAAATTTAGGAATAAACTAGTTATGATTAGGATATCGGTATATAATTCAGTATACCATCGTGGATTTCATTTAACCTAAACGTATAAAAATTTATCACAATATAATTCTGTAGAAAATACCAGTTTAAAAGCCCTCACCTCACACTCTCGTGGTTATTGCTTCAGACTATACCTTTAAGTCAATAAGTCTGCTCTCGCTAGCCCATATGAGTTTAAAAATAATTTTTGAAAACTAATACTCCCTCCGTCTCATAAAAAGTGTCTCATTTGTACTTTTTTCATATCTCAAAATAAATGTCTCTTTAGAATACCAATACAATATTTATTATTTTTTCCCACTACTATACCCCTAATTATTAACTTTCACGCTTTTCAACTACTCCACTAATTATAAAGTAAGGGTATTTTAGTACAAACATATAATTTTATCTTTAAAGTTAACACTTCCAATCATTTTCTTAAGAACCGCGCATATTCTATTTCAGACACTTTTTATGAGACGGAGGGAGTAAGTCCTAATTAACTTTAAAGCGCTCTCGCTGTTTTTAAAACTAATGCTCGATTTCAGCTATCCGGGTAAAATCTCACACTCTCGTGGTCTTGACCTTAACCTTTGTTACCTTTTTACTCTCGTAATAAAAGTTGGTTTTAAATTAAGAAATCGACGCTGGAAAATAAGTTGATTTATGATTTTAGCTTAGAAATATTTAATCCATTCCGGTTACTCAATTACATACCGATAAAATGTGTTTAGCTCGACATATTAATTAAAGCAAAAATGAATGCGCATAAACAATTAAACATAAACTCAGACATAATAAAAGAAAAACAATTGCTATAAATTGAAATGATAAAAACCTGGTAAATGCGGTCTAAGCAATTCCTCCACAGATCGGCAGGCTTTTGCTTGAATAAATGGAAAGAAAAAAATGATGAAGGCAGGAAACAAAAACTTAAACTAAGGTGCAATAGTTCCTCAATGTGAGAAACTATTACTTTGTTCGGTAATAAGGGACAAGGAAAATGGTAAAGGAAACAAAACAAAACAAGAATGTAATTCTGGAAATAATTCTGCAGCAATACGGTACTTCGGAAAGGAAAAATGACCCCCATTGTTCTTGGAATCCTTCTCATATATATAGCCTCAGCTATGGCAGTAGTTGGAGAAAATGTAGGAACACCACTTTGTCAGTTACTTGGTTTGGAACCTAGAAATCTTCGGAGAAATTGTAAACGTGTGAAATCTGAAATTTTGAAGCTTCGTGACCATGTCTGTGCTTAACGTATTAATTCTGTTTTGATTCCATGACGATCGTGAGGAAGCTGTGACGAGCGTGATGCATTTGAAATCCATGACGGTCGTGAGGGAGCTGTGACGGTCGTCACACCAGCAAAATATGATTTCTTCTATTTTCTGCTCTTTTCTTGCTTGTTCTGCTTCTTTTCTACACTTTGCAAACTTTTAACTTGGAAACTGAAATACCTGCGAAAACACTTAAATATTCTCGGAATAATCGGAGATTAGACGGAAATGGAATAAGATTTTAACATAAATCAAAGTAAAAATACGATATGTTTTCATGTTATCAAACTCTCCCACACTTGAATCTTTGCTTGTCCTCAAGCTATCAATAAGTTAAAATCGGACAAACTTCATCAAATGCACATACATGGTACACCAATGGATTTGAAAATGTTGGAGGAATTTACGTTAGTAAGTCAGGTACTTGCATAAAACACTAAAAATACATTAATGACACAAAGCAACAAGCTTTGTCATAGACCTCTCTTTTGTACAATCCAGTTCTAATCATTCTATTATAGTTCAACCTGAAGCTTTCGTGTCTGTTTCACCCGGTTTCATTCTAACGCAATCACATTAAGCCCTTTGCCTTATTCACGCATGTAGTGGAGTAGCCTGTTAGTGACTTTGATCCCTTTTTCTCACGGGGCCTGATACACAAGTGTGGTAACCCTTTATGCATCCCATTCGTAGATTGCGGGGGATCGAACCGTAGTTCGCCCTACCAAGTCCAGAATCAGGTACCTCTGAACCAATCGACAACGGATTTCTTTCTTTTCTTGTAAGTTTTCACAACTGTAAGAATTGTTGCATATTCTATATTTCTCGACAGACAAATAAGAAAAAATCTTCTTTTCATGATTGGGCATCAAACACTTATATTCATCGGCTCCCCACGTGGTTTTATGATTTAGACGGTGCTGACTACTAATATAAACTATTAGGGGTTACTTTAGGACTGAACTCAAGGTATCGGTATAATAAGTATTGAAACAGATATCGTATACACAAGAGGTCTAAGGTGTCAAGACGGTATCGATCTTGTTAGCACTTTCCCGACTTCCTAACATAACTTAAATCTTGGTATGTCACGATGTGCATTAATCGTAAAAAATTTTGTTATGGCAGAATAAAATGGGGAAATCGGATACTGAACAAAAATTCTCATATATTGACTTTGATAAGGGAAAAAGGAAAATACAAAAAGGGAAATAAAACGAAAATAGACTAACTCTCCCACACTATATTGGACATTGACCTCAATGTTTCGATATAAAGGGGAACAACAAGAAAAACTAGAAAGAAAACAAACAAAATAATCAAGGAGCCCCACGTCCTCTGCCTCTAGGGCGCCCTCGTCCATGCTGTGCCACATGGTCTGGAATGCCGACGTGATGGATGTAATCATGTAAGTCATGCACTCGCAATGTCAAGGCACCCATCTCATTGATGACGCCGTCAAGCCTCTGACCTTGGCTGACTTGCCCTTGCTGGATTTGACGCATGAGAGTCATCATTTCATTGTGTTGCTCATGCTGCTGTGCTTCTCTCTGGGCAGCCAGCTGGTTTTCTTGCCATATAGCCCTCAAGATTTCTTCATTTGTGACGGGTCTTGGTCGGGGCGGCGACGACGTCTGGAGGTCGAAGGAGCATCATTGGTAGGCAGTGGTTGGTTTTCTAGGGCGTTATCCATCTTTTGCTCCATCTCATCAACAGGGGCCTGATTTTGATCATCATGTGCAGCCGCATTTTGCTCGGGAGCATTCAAATCAAAGAGCCAATTGGCCATATTCTGAGGGTCAATGCGGTTCCTGCAAGGCATAATAATACTTCTAACTGTTCTTGTGCGGACCATTGGATGGTATTTGCCATCTCTTCTTAGTTTGATGAGGTGTGAGTTGTGGCAGTAGTCGATGTCGAGCAACACCGGAGGCATAGAAGTTAATCTATTAAGTTCGTCCCCCAAGTCCAAACTTAGAGCGATAGAAGTGACAATCCCTCCAAAATAGAAGGGTTTGGAACCTCTAGCACAGTTAGCTTGGATGTGTGCTAACAGAAAGGGTGCGGCGTTGATAGGCTCGGGGTGAAACATACAATGGAGGAAGAAGAGTTCCTTTGAGTTCACCTTGTGGTTGTCGTCCCTTGCAAAAATAGTGCTTCCTAATGTGCGGTGAACATATTTGATGGCTGGGTTGTGGATATATGTTGCGTTGAGGCTTTCCCAGCTATCGACCGTTGTTCCGGTCAATCTATTCCATAAATCAAATGCTGCTTGGAAAAATGTTTCCTGTGGCACCCGGCAATGAACATTCTCGCCATGGTGGAAACCAAGCATCTCGGAAAGTTGATTTTGGCCGTTTTTATACTCAGTACCAAACATGTGGAACGTGGCTACACCGGTGAGTTGGTTCGTTTCTCCCGAAGGTGTTACGTATGTGAACGAACTCAGAAATTCGAGCGTTAGGGCTTCGTAAGTAGGCCGGCTCTGAGTACAGAGCTGCCATAGACCAGCATTTTGTAGCATCCATTTAACTCCATCAAGCATTCTTAATTCTTCGAGACATGCAATGTCGACATATCTAGTGGGTTGCACGGATCATTTTTGGAAAATAATGTAATTAGCCCTTTGACGTTCTCCCGCTTCTCCATCTCTGAAATTCAAGGTTGAAAGGTCTGGCGTTTGTCTTGCCATGGTGGGTTCACAAAGAAGCAAGGTATGGAAGAAAATAGGTTTTTGGAAAAAAGAGGGGTTGTGAGAATAATGGTGTACGAGTGTGGTCAAATAGTGAGTGGTAAGACAAATGGTAATGGAAATTATGAAATTTGGTCAAATGTGTAGTGGTATGACGGTTTTGGAATTTTGGAGGTAGTGGGACGGTTGTGTTTGAATTGGAAGAAAAAAGAAGAAGAAGAAGAAGAGGGGAACATCTCTGTTTTAACACAGAACGCATCCCAAACCCGCATGACGGTCGTCATGGGACTGTCACGGTCGTGACAGCTCCAAAATCTGGGGGTTGACAACAGTTTTGACAGCAAACATTCAATTCTTTTCTTTTTCGTAACAGGAAATTGTTAGCACATATGGTAACACTATAATGCATACATAAACATAAATAAAATAAATTAGAAACAAAATAGAATATGACAGGAGCAAATTTAATACCATGAAGATCAATATTAAGCAATAAATTGAATTATTCATTAAAACCAGAAAATATGCTAGCAAAGACTAGCAGTGTATTCAATAAAAACTGAATGTAAATTAATTTGTTCCTGACATAAAAAAGAAAAGGAAAAACTGAAAATAATGTAAATTGTTTCCAAAGTAAAAGCAGTAAAACATGAAAAAGCAGTGCTTCAAAAATCTAGCCAAGGCGTTTCTTCAAAGATGCAATGGCTTGGTTCAAATGATCAAATTGCTCAACTGTCAGATCCATGAGGCCGACAATATCTTGTCGCATGGCGTTCAGTTCACCCTTTACTGAGGTGATCTCTTTATGATAATCATCCAAAGTTTTAAGGATGGTAGTCAGATTTGCAGCATAATTTGTGGCATCAACCTTAGGAATGTCAGTTTCATCTTGGAATTCCATAAAGTCAAAATCATGGTAATGAGGGGGTGTCTTAGGATCAATTTCAGGCTCAGGAAAGGTTACTTCAGGTTCAGGTTGTGGTTCATCTAGGTCATATAGCCAGTTGTGTTCGTTGTGCACACTTGTGCGTTCATGATTTGGTAGAGTAAAATGTGGCACAACTACATTATTGATCAGGAGCTGGAAATGGTGTGGACCTTGGTTCCTAATCATGGCCCTATTGAAACAGAAGGTGATATTCATAGGCCTAAAGTCTCCAAAAGGGTTGATTTTAGAAAGTCGGGTCCTAAATCCCATAGCATCGCCTATTTTGGTAACTAGACCTCCTATCAGAATTGGGCTATTTTCATTTTTAATGATTTTGCAGAAGTTATTAAACATGAAAGTCAGTCCGTTAACCTCTCTAGACTGAATTGCACAAAAGATAATAAAGAGCTCATCCCTTGAAACAGTATTGTCATTCTCAGGCTTTCCAAACAGGGTGTAGGCTTGGATCATATGAAAGTATCGGATGGCTGGGTTATGAATTTCGGTTGACAGCATAGGGTTCATGTCAAAATCAGGTTTCCCTGAAATTCTACCCTAGAAGGCATTCAGCTCACCTACCAACATCAAATCCTCTTGTACCACAGAGAAAATGGTGGGTCCTTCAGGGAAACCTAAAAGATCCGACAGTTCCTTAATGGTAAACTTGCAGTGGTATCCAAACAACCTAAAAGTAATTCGGCCCCTATTAATGCCTTTTCCACAGTAAGGATTGTAACTCAATGAACTTAGGAATTCTTAAGTCAGTCTACGATAAGTCTTGTGTTTCTTATTAGCAAAACCCTCCCAACCTAGTTGGTTAAACAGGAAATCAATGCTCTCACCTAGGCCTAAAGAGGTCATGGTGGGTCTGTGGGCAAATTTTGTCAAGGTGAAGAGTCGAAGAGACAGAGCCTCATAGCGATGCCACTGAGCTGCATCTCTGAATTCTACCAACATATTATCTTCGTTCTCCATTTTTTTAGTGATTAAGCAAGAATGAAATCAGAAGAGGAGAACAGAAAATGTAGAAAGACTTTGTAATCCTGTATTTTGCAATTATATGATTAGCACGACAATTTCCAAAAAGGTTTAAGAAGATATAAATGAAGCTAGAAATTTGAAAACAAAATAGAATATAGAAAATGTAAAGAAATAACAATTATAAAGAAAGAAAAACAATTATCATGGGTTGCCTCCCATTAAGCGCTGTTTTTAACGTCGTAAGCCTGACGAAATCAATTAGATATTTTAGTTAGGGGGATCAGCGGGCAACTCTAAAAGTATAAGGCTATTCAAATAGTCCCTATTTTCAATGCTATGATAGTGCTTTAAACGTTGCCCATTTACTATGAATGGTTCGCTATTCCTACCCTTAATTTCTATCGCTCCACTCTGTAATACTTTGGTTATTTCAAAAGGACCGGACCATCTTGATCTCAGTTTCCCAGGAAAGAGTTTAAGTCTCGAGTTAAATAGGAGCACAACGTCTCCCACACTGAATTCTTTTCTAGATAAACGCTTATCATGTCATTTCTTAGTTCGTTCCTTGTATATTTTGGTGTTTTCAAAAGCGTCTAGTCTTAACTCTTCTAGTTCGTGTAGATCTAGGATTCGCTTTTCACCTGCAGAATCGTACCTTAAGTTTAGTGTTTTAATAGCCCAATAGGCTTTGTGTTCTAATTCTACTGGTAAGTGGCAGGATTTACCATAGACTAGCTTGAAAGGTGTAGTTCCGATTGGTGTTTTGTAGGCCGTCCTATATGCCCATAAAGATTCATTAAGTTTAGATGACCAATCTTTCCTAGAGGTGGCTACGGTCTTTTCTAAGATTTGTTTTATTTCTCTATTCGAGACCTCAACCTGTCCACTAGTTTGTGGATGATATGGTGTTGCTACGCGGTGTCTTACTCCGTACTTTGATAGTAATTTGTCAAATATTTTTTATATGAAATAGGAGCCACCGTCACTTATGACAAGTCTCGGCACACCAAATCTGGGAAAGATTGTGTTTTTGAAAAGTTTTATGACTACTCGTGCATCATTTGTAGGAGAAGCTATAGCCTCAATCCATTTTGAAACATAGTCGACAGCTACGAGTATATATTTATTCCCAAAGGATGATGGGAAAGGTCCCATGAAATCAATCCCCCATACATCAAAAACTTCTACCTCCAATATGCCTTTTTGGGGCATCTCATCGCGTCTTGATATGTTACCAGTGCGTTGGCACCGGTCGCAGTTTAGTATTACAATGTGGACATCCTTCCAAAGGTTAGGCCAGAATAGGCCGGATTGCAGAATCTTAGCGCATGTCTTTGAAGTACTTGCATATCCTCCATAAGGAGCAGAGTGACATTGAGAGATGATGTCTTCTATTTCATTTTCAGGGACGCAACGACGGAAAATACCGTCGGCTCCTCTCTTAAAGAGCAGAGGTTCATCCCAATAATAATGTTTTAGATCATGAAAGAATTTTTTCTTTTGTTGATAAGATAAGTCTGGTGGAAGTACTCCAGCTGCTAAGTAGTTGACTATGTCAGCATACCATGGCAGTATTGTGTATGAGTTAATTTCTTCCACGACTTCTTCTATTTTTGGTTCATTTAAGTGTAGTTTAGACATATCACCTTCAAGTTGGGCTATGAGTCGTTCATAAGGAAAATCGTCATTAATAGGTACTGGCTCTGGTTTGATGCCATCTAATCGGGATAAATGGTATGCTACTACATTTTCAGTTCCTTTCTTATCTTTGATCTCTAAATCAAATTCTTGTAAAAGCAGGATCCACCGTAGCAGTCTAGGTTTTGCATCTTTTTTGTTTAATAAATACCTAATAGCCACGTGGTCTGTATAAATGATGATCTTCGCTCCCACTAGGTAAGAACGGAATTTGTCAAGGGCAAAAACCACGGCTAGAAGTTCTTTTTCTGTGGTGGCGTAGTTCATTTGAGCAGGGTCTAAGGTTCTACTTGCATAGTAAATGGCATGGAGTTTTCTATCCCTCCTTTGTCCTAAAACTGCACCTACGGTATAATCACTTGCATCACACATGATTTCAAATGGTAGTCTCCAATCTGGTGGTTGCATGATAGGTGCTGTGATGAGAGCCGTTTTTAGTTGTTCAAACGCTTTTTGACATTTCTCATCAAAGATAAATTCAGCGCCTTTCATTAATAAACTGGTAAGAGGTTTAGTAATTTTCGAGAAATCTTTTATAAATCGTCGATAGAAACCGGCGTGTCCTAAGAAACTTCGTATTTCTCGTACGGTTTTTGGAGGTTGAAGATTTTCTATAATTTCTATCTTGGCTTTATCAACTTCAATCCCTCTAACAGATAAACGTGTCCAAGCACGATTCCTTTATTTACCATGGAATGGCATTTCTCCCAGTTTAATACGAGATTGAATTTTACGCATCTTTCAAGTACCATTTCTAGGTTCGATAGACATCCTTCAAAACTCTGCCCACAAACAGATAAGTCATCCATAAATACTTCCATAATGTCATCTATAAAATCAGCAAAGATTGACATCATGCATCTTTGGAATGTTGCGGGAGCGTTACATAGTCCAAACGACATTCGTCGATAAGCAAATGTTCCATAGGGACATGTGAAGGTTGTCTTTTCTTGGTCATCAGGATGTATCGGGATTTGAAAGAATCCTGAATAACCATCTAAATAGCAGAAGTAAGAATGTTTTGCCAATCGTTCCAACATTTGGTCGATGAATGGTAATGGGAAATGATCTTTTCGAGTAGCTTTGTTCAATTTACTATAATCGATACACATTCTACTTCCAGTTACAACTCTTTGTGTTATAGATTCTCCTTTTGCGTTCTTAACAATTGTAACACCTCCCTTCTTTGGTACGACATGTACTGGGCTAACCCATTTACTGTCTGATATCAGGTATATAATTCCTGCTTCTAAAAGTTTTTTCACTTCATCCTTGACTACAGTGCTTAAGATTGGATTAATCCTTCTCTGATGTTCTCTAGAGGATTTGCAGCCTTCCTCTAGCATAATGCGATGCATACAAATAGAAGGACTTATTCCTTTAAGGTCAGCGATGTTATAGCCTAACTCAGTTGGGTATTTTCATAAGACATCTAAAAGTTTCTTAGTTTCGGTCTGTCCTAGGTCTGCATTGACTATCACAGGTCGTTCGAGTTCTGCATCCAAGAATTCATACCTTAAATTATTGGGTAGTGTTTTCAGTTCTAGAGCTGGTTTCTTCGGGCAAGGCAGATGATCTGGTGTAAGTGCTAAACATTCGCTTAGGCTATCGTCTTGATAAGGTTCACGCCAATTATCATCTTAAAAAATCGGAGGTATTGGAATTTTTAGAATATCTGAGTATGTGGTTGGTTCCATCTCTATTTCTCTTACACAATCATCTATGACATCTAGTAGATAACATGTGCCGTCTATAGCTCGAGCTTGTAAGAATTGTGTCAAAATAAACTCAACCTTCTCTTCACCAACTTCAAAAGTTAGCTTACCTCTCTTTACGTCTATAATGGCTCTAGCGGTAGCTAAGAATGGTCTTACTAGTATGATAGGAGTAGTGGAGTATTCTTTAACATCTATGATTATGAAATCGGTAGGGATATAGAATTGTCCTATGCGAACTGGAACATTTTCTAGAATACCAACTGGGTATTTAATAGAGTGGTCAGCTAATTGAACAGACGTCTTGGTTGGTCTTAATTCTCCCATATCAAGCTTCTTGCATATGGATAAGGGCATTACACTAATATTGGCTCCTAAGTCACATAGAGCTTTGTCTATGACGAACTTTCCAATTACACAGGGTATAGAGAAACTACCTGGGTCTTTCAACTTAGGAGGCATATTGTTTTGAATTATTGCGCTACACTCAGTAGTAAGTGTAACTGTTTCGTTATCCTCAATCTTTTTCTTATTGGATAGGATTTCTTTAAGGAACTTAGCATATGAGGGCATCTGAGTGATAGCTTCTGTAAAAGGTATCATGATGTTTAATTGTTTCAGAAGTTCAACAAATTTCTTAAATTGCCCTGCAGTTTTGGAATTTGCAAATCTTTGAGGATACGGGATAGGTGGTTTATAGGGTGGTGGAGGCACATAAGGTTTTTCTTTGTTTACGGCCTCTTGGTCATTATCTTCCTTTTCCTTGGGTTCATGTTCCTTCTCAGTTGTTGTGCTATCAGGCCTTTGGTACATGGCTGGATTCTGAAGTCTCAGATCAATGGGTCCGTCTAATTCTTTTCCACTTCTCAATATAACGGCATTTGCATGTCCTTTCGTATTAGGTTGTGGTTGTCCAGGAAATGTTCCAGCAGGTGCAGCAGTAGGTGCTTGTTGTTGTGCCACTTGTGAAATTTGTGTTTCAAGCATTTTGTTGTGGGTGGCTAAAGCGTCTACTTTGTTTGCTAATTGCTTAATTTGCTCACTAGTGTGTATGTTTTGATTCAGGAAGTCTTTGTTTGTTTGAGCCTGGGTAGCTATAAAGTTTTCCATCATTAGTTCAAGGTTGGACTTCCTAGGAACATTAGGGGCAGTTACGGCAGCCTTTTGGTAGCCTGGTGGTGTAGCAGGTGCTTGACCAGGTGCATACAATGCATTGTTGTTTTTGTAGGAGAAGTTTGGATGATTTTTCCAGCCCGGATTGTAGGTATTTGCATAAGGGTTCCCTTAAGCATAATTTACTTGGTCACTGGAGACTCCTGCCAAAATTTGACATTCAGTGGCGGCATGTCTAGGTGTTCCGCATAATTCGCAATTTTGAGCTACGGCAGCCACGGTGGCTGCAGGCGTTATGGTCAAGTTATCAATCTTTTGGGCAAGGGCATCTACCTTAGCATTCACATGATCAAGGAAACTAACCTCGTACATTCCACCTTTTGTTTGGGATTTTTCCACTGCAGTTCTTTCTCCTCCCCATTGGTAGTGGTTTTGAGCCATGCTTTCGATTAGTTGATAGGCTTCTTCATATGGTTTATCCATAAGTGTACCACCAGCGGCGGCATCTATCGTCAATCTTGTATTGTACAAGAGACCATTGTAAAACATGTGGATGACTGGCCAATCTTCAAGACCGTGATGCGGACACATCCTCATCATGTCTTTGTATCTTTCCCATGCTTCGTAAAGAGATTCGCTGTCCTTCTGTCGAAAACTATTAATTTGGGCTCTCAGCATAGCTGTTTTGCTTGGGGGGAAATATCATGCTAAGAATACCTTTTTCAACTCATCCCACGTAGTAACGGAGTTTGATGGCAAGGATTGCAACCAAGCCCAAGCTCTGTCTCTTAATGAGAAAGGGAAAAGACGTAGTCTTATCGCGTCTGCAGTTACACCATTTGCCTTCACTATGTCTGCGTACTGCACAAACTTGGTCAAATGTTCGTTAGGATCTTCTGTAGGACTTCCAGAAAATTGATGTTGTTGTACGACTGACAGCAATGAGGGTTGCAACTCGAAATCGTTTCGGTTGATAGCAGGGGCAACAATGCTGTTATGTGGTTTTTGCTCAGATGGGGTAGCATAATACTTAAGAGGACGGTTATGTGGTCCTTCGGCCATGTTTCGTTCTTTGAATGGTTCAGGAGTATGAGCAAGGAGATCAGGAATATTATACTTGCATTGATACTCAAGTATTCTGCGTCTTAAATGTAAGAAACGCTCTAATTCGGCGATTGGTGGTTGCAAGTCTTCGCTTTGTGAGCGAGTACTTGGCATACAATCGAGAAAAAGGGAAAATTGGTTTTTGCCTTAGTCTATACGGCGCAACAAAGGAGTTACGATATCTACTTAATTAGTCCCCGGCAACGGCGCCAAAAACTTGATGCGTCCGCAAGTGCACGGAAATATCGAAGTAATATAAAAGATTGTCGAACCCACAGAGACCAATGTCAACCTACCGTAATCTATCGTTACTTTGTAAAGCTAAGGCTAATGGTAATTGATAAAAGGGAAACTAAGACTAGAACTAAAATAAAACTAAGAAAATTTGATAATAAAGAGAGGCCGGAATATGGATTCCGCGTTCCTAAAGGACTTTGTAGAATTCGGGTACTAATTACGACTATAACTTAGTTCCGTAGAATATACCAACTTAAAGACTTCGCCTCACGCTCTCGCAGTATTAACTAAAGTCATATTCCCTAATCCCAAGATTTTGCTCTCGCTCGCCCGGTAACTAGGAAATATATTTTGAAAGCCAATAATATCCTAAACGTGTCTAAAGCGCTCTCTCTGTATTTAGATATGTTGCCTAATTTCCACTATCGGGTTCAACCCCCACGCTCTCGCAGTGCCGGCTCTAACCTTAATTAATTTCTCACTCTCGTGACAAAATCGTGTTAAATAACCTCTCACTCTCGTGACAAAGCTACTTAAATTAGACTTGGAAATTAAAACCAAAACAGAATTTTAATCATAAGTTCGCACCTATTATTTTCTACCGAGTCCCGCCGGTAACGACGGTCCTCATACGCCGGACTCTAAACTATTTAGCCAAACATGGAATTAATTAAAAATGCATAAATTATTACGGTTACGATAAAGAACGGCATAATAATTAAATTTGGCAAATAAAGCAATTATAATAAATATTGCGATAAAAAGAAACCTGTAAAGAAACTGGAATTAACTTTGAAAATGGCGGCAAGCTTTGATCCAAGCGTTACAAGTTATAGGCCTAAATACTAATGGTGTAGTAGTTCCTTGATGTGAGAGAACTACCACTTTTACAATGGTAATTTCTGCCTAAATCTATGAACAGTGCTTTCGCGCACAAAACTTCGGGTCCCTTGAAACTAAATGATAGGTCCTATATATAGTGATAACAGGTTGGAAGTTACTTAAGAATTCAAGTGAAAAATAGTGGAGATAATGGGAAGTTGGAGAAGTAGTGGAGAGAATGGGAAGTTGGAGAAGCTGTGTTTGAGAGAATGTAGGAGAAAATGCTGATCATGCGTGTGCATTGGTCTTCTTTGTCCACGTCTGCGTTTCTAAACATAATAACCACTTTGTGCGTGTGACGGTCGTGGTGAGTGTGTGACGGGCGTGGCAGCCTTTGGAAGCGTGACGGTCGTGGTGGTTGTGTGACGGTCGTCACACACACCACTTTCCATTTTCTGTTTTTTTCTTAGTCATTTCTCCCTGTTTTCTTCTCATTTCTTCATGTTTTTCTACTTTGCTCCTTTTTAGCTTGGACAATGAAATACCTGCAAAAACACTAGAATACTCGCGGAATAATCGGAACTTAAGCTGAAATAACGTAATTATTAGTCGTAAATCAAGGCAAATATATGATACATTTTCGTGTTATCAACACCCCCACACTTAAACCTTTGCTTGTCCTCAAGCAAAACATGACTCGTAAGACAAATAGTGCATACGGATACTCATCCTAGGATACCAACTCTACTTTGGTTAAGTTTGTGTCGATAGGTACTTGCTCACACACTAAGGATATCGTAACAACATAATTCCACTTTTGCGGTCATCAACCTCCATCCTATACAAACTAATCCGAATCATGTTATTATACCTAAGCCTAACTCACTCATCCTTCTTTTATCCCTTTTCATTCTGGCACAATCACATTAAGCCCGTTATCCTTTCACACTCATGGTAGGATGGCCTGTTAGCGAATATGATCTCATTATTATCATTTTTTTTCTTTCTTTTGGCACATTGTCTTAAATATCACTAAAGAAGTTTGCACCGTTGGGCTAAATGATCGGGTGAGGATCACCTAACTTAGAAGGAGCATTCATTTTTTTTCTTTTCTTAATTTGCCTTTTAAGCCTGAGATCATACACTTATTTGCATCGGCTTCCTACTTAGTGCGTGCTTAGGATGGTGCTGACTGCTAAATAAACTACTTAGGGACTACTAAGGGGGTGAGAACTTAAGGCTATGGCATAACAAGTACTCAAATTGATTTCCATAATTTAGAGGCTCACGGTGTTAAGACGATACCGATCTTGCAGAATTTTCCCAAGTCTCACAGTCTAACCTCAATTTCGTCTGTAACCTAAGATTTTCAAAAGAAACACTATTTTTAACTCAAAAATTTTCAAAATATTTTGTGTGGCTCAAGGGAATGGGGAAATCGATAGACAACATAAAATCACCATAAAGACTCGACAGCACATGTACAGACGGACGAAACATTTAAAACAGAAAAAATTTTAAAATCATGCTGGAAAACAGTAAATCTAACTAGAAAGCGGTAAAATGAAAGCAGTAAAGTTCCTCCCCCACACTTAAACCAAACATTGTCCTCAATGTTTTGATAAATGGTGAAAAAGGAAAGATAGAACCTGTATGAATGCCATTGTGTGCGACCACGGCCAAATTCGCGCTGATTCTTCCCTTGTTGTCCCTGTCTTCACTGGCCACTTCTACTTCGGCGTCTTGTACTACGAGTTATCTAAATTTGCTAAAACTTCATTTTTTTGAAGCCGCTCATTATATTGCCTATTTCCGAAGGAAGTATCTGTAAAAATTGTTAGAAAACTACGGTGCGGTGTGTGCAGGTGGAACCTGACCATGCGAAAGGACAAGGAGGAGGTGAGTTACGAACTAGAGAGATATGCTCTCTCATAACATACTCATCATTGGCGTCACCACCAGCAGCGACATTCGTAGGAATGTGCGTGGGCACCAACTCATCTTAAGGGATCGTCATCTAGAGATCTTTCGCCTAAATGCAGCTGAGACGTGACAAGCGATATGATTCTTTATTTTCTGCAAACACAAACAATAAAAGTAGAATATTAAATTAAAAGCTCGTGGGTTGCCACCCATGCAGGGCTTTGTTTAACGTCGATAGCTCGACGGTTAGGAGTGTTAATCTTCGGTTTCCAAGGCCATTTATCAAGCCATCTCACATATCCCTCACCTTTTCTTTTCTTCCTTCTGTGGGGTGGTTCATCCTTTTGAACTCGTGGTGGTGGTTCTGGATCTATCCTAAGTATTAGTTTTTCAAGTTTGGGCTTAGTTATTTCATCCATCACCTCAAAGTTTAACCTTACCCTCTTAGCAGTAATGATATCCCTAGTTTCATGGTCCTCGAATTTTCTCTTTTTATACAGGACCTCAGACAAAGGTGCATCGGTGTGGGTGTTTTCCAATACCTCCGCATACGTTTTGGATTGGGATCCTACCTTAGCTTCCACAAACCTTTGCGGGAAAGGAATCGGTGGGGTATACGCATGAGGAAAAGCCTTATGTGCTACTTTCTCTACCTCTTTGACGACCTCCCTTTTAGGTGGTCCCAGTAAAATTTTCTTAATCTCTACTTCTTCCTTACCAGAACCCTCCTCAACCTCAATATCACTCTCCTCAACATCATTATCACTCTCCTTAGGATCTTTGATTTTTGTTTCACTACAAGTCACTACAACATCCACATGCTCCTTAGGGTAGGGACCTATAGGTGTCTGTGCAAGCAGGGAGATTTGAGTCTCCAATGCCTCAGTGTGTGTCGCGAGGGACTCGACCATAGTGTTTATTTGCCTAAGGGTTTCATAAGTATCGAGATGTTGTCTTCTAAGCTCTTCATTATGGAGAGTTTGGGTCTCCACAAAGTGCTCCATCATAGATTCTAACCTTGAATTAGTTGTTGTTTCAATGAAATCCTCCATTAATCTTCGAGGTTGGAATTGACGGATTCTTGCGGTTCCTCAAAATAATGGGAGTGGTAATCATAGGGAAAATTTGGTTGCGGTTCCTCAAAATATTGGGAGTCTTGCGGCTGGTAATAGAAAAAATTTGGGTACGGCTCCTCAAAATTTTGGGAGTGGGTCAGTGTCGCATTGAAATCCTGCATTAATATTTCTAGGTTGGAATTATGAGATTCTTGCGGCTCCTCAAAATGTTGGGATTGGTAGTTGCAGAGGAAATTTGGGTGAGAATGAGTTAGTGATGCATTGAAATTCTCCATTTGTATTTCAAGGTTGGAATTATGGGATTCTTGTGATTCCTCGAATTACTGGGAGTGGTGATTGTAGAAAAAATTTGGGTGATACATAGTAATGAGTGCCTTAGTCTATACGGTGCAACAACGGAATAACAATATTGACTGTTGGTCCCCGGCAACGGCGCCAAAAACTTGATCGCTATTTAGTGTGCCTAAATAAATCTAACTGCAAGTATACAGTCGTATCGCGTAGTTTTAAAAGATTATCGATCCCACAGAGACTAAAAATCGAACGTATCGTTATCTAATGTTACTATGTAAATCTAAGGCTAATCTGATATGGTTTTAGGTTCAAAAAGGGAAATTAAAATTTAGGAATAAACTAGTTATGATTAGGATATCGGTATATAATTTAGTATACCATCGTGGATTTCATTAAACTTAAGCGTATAAAAATTTATCACAATATAATTCTGTAGAAAATACCAGTTTAAAAGCCCTCACCTCACACTCTCGTGGTTATTGCTTCAGACTATACCTTTAAGTCAATATGTCTGCTCTCGCTAGCCCATATGAGTTTAAAAATAATTTTTGAAAACTAATAAGTCCTAATTAACTTTAAAGCGCTCTCGCTATTTTTAAAACTAATGCTCGATTTCAGCTATCCGGGTAAAATCTCACACTCTCGTGGCCTTGACCTTAACCTTTGTTACCTTTTTACTCTCGTAATAAAAGTTGGTTTTAAATTAAGAAATCGACGCCGGAAAATAAGTTGATTTATGATTTTAGCTTAGAAATATTTAATCCATTCCGGTTACTCAATTACATACCGATAAATTGCGTTTAGCTCGACATATTAATTAAAGCAAACATGAATGCGCATAAACAATTAAACATAAACTCAGACATAATAAAAGAAAAACAATTACTATAAATTGAAATGATAAAAACCTGTTAAATGCGGTCTAAGCAATTCCTCCACAGATCGGCAGGCTTTTGCTTGAATAAATGGAAAGAACAAAATGATGAAGGCAGGAAATAAAAACTTAAACTAAGGTGCAATAGTTCCTCAATGTGAGAAACTATTACTTTGTTCGGTAATAAGGGACAAGGAAAATGGTAAAGGAAACAAAACAAAACAAGAATGTAATTCTGGAAATAATTCTGCAGCAATACGGTACTTCGGAAAGGAAAAATCACCCCCATTGTTCTTGGAATCCTTCTCATATATATAGCCTCAGCTATGGCAGTAGTTGGAGAAAATGTAGGAACACCACTTTGTCAGTTACTTGGTTTGGAACCTAGAAATCTTCGGAGAAAATGTAAACGTGTGAAATCTGAAATTTTGAAGCTTCGTGACCACGTTTGTGCTTAACGTATTAATTCTGTTTTGATTCCATGACGATCGTGAGGAAGCTGTGACGGGCGTGATGCATTTGAAATCCATGACGGTCGTGAGGGAGCTGTGACGGTCGTCACGCCAGCAAAATATGATTTCTGCTATTTTCTGCTCCTTTTTTGCTTGTTCTGCTTCTTTTCTACACTTTGCAAACTTTTAACTTGGAAACTGAAATACCTGCGAAAACACTTAAATATTCTCGGAATAATCGGAGATTAGACGGAAATGGAATAAGATTTTAACATAAATCAAAGTAAAAATACGATATGTTTTCGTGTTATCATCAACTAATTCATCCAACATCATGTTCCAATAAGACTCGGATGGGATTTCATAGTTTCTTTGAATTCTAGTTGACTGTAGGTAAATTTCGACTGGTAAAACTGCATCGTGACCATATGTCAGTCGAAAAGGTGTAGTGTTTGTAGCCTCTTTAGGGGAGGTTCGACATGCCCATAGAATCTGGTCCAATGTCTTATTCCAATTCCTTGGATTTTCCCCACGTGTTTTTTGATTAGGCCAATCACTACCTTATTTGCTGTTTCGACTTGACGATTTGCTTGAGCATAATAAGGTGTAGATGTCAATAGCTTAAACCCTATTTCTTTGGCAAACTCCTGAACCTTACGACCAGTGAAAACTGATCCTTGATTAGTTGTAATGGTTTCTGGGATTCCAAACCTATAAATGATATGCCTTTGGATAAATTCGATCACTGCCTCCTGGTCGGCATTCACCAATGGTATAACCTCAATCCACTTTGTGAAATACTCTATCCCCACTAGAATGTATTTTTGAATTTTGGATGATGCTGGTCGCTTGCAGGAACATGTTGAATACCTGCATGTACTTGACATTCTTGGCATTCTTTGGCGAATTCGACACAATTCTTAAGCATGGTAGGCCAATACATCCCTTGTTGAAACAAAAACCATTTCATTTTATGACCCACCTGATGTGCCCCACATGCCCCACTATGGATACTAGAGGGAGCTAAGTATGCCTCAGACTCACTAAGGCATTTGAGTAAGACTCATTCAACAGATGTTGTTGGACTTTCTAAGTATTCTACTATTGGCTTTCTCCAATCTTTGTCTGTCAAACTATCTATAGTTAGTATCTCAAAATTCTCTTCATCAGCATAACCTAGCTTTATTGTTTCCAAATCTGTTGGGGATAATCTGGTTGACACATCTCTTCCTCTTACTTCGATTGCATCTTGCAATTTTTCTTTTGAAATTTTTACCTAGAAGCAATTGGGGCCAAGTCATTGGCCTATTGTTTTCAAGTTGAGGTATGTGTCGAATACTTAACATTTTGAACCTTCGTAACAGTCTATTGGCTATTACAAAGTACATAATAAGATTTTCTTTAACACACTTATATTCCTTTGTGATTTGTTTTATAACCAATTATGAGTCACCCATTGTTTCGACTCGAGTTGCCCCTAATTCCAACAAGATCTCAAGTCCGGATATCAAAGCCTCATATTCAGCCTCGTTGTTTAAACAAAGGCCTTCGACCTTGTGCTTGAATTTTTTTAGGAGAAATAATCAGTACTCCCACACCCGTTCCATCTTTATGACTAGAACCATCAAAGTATAACTTCCAATGTTCAAGCTCCAGATAGTTTAGGGAGTTTTCGACTATAGAGTGGTCGACTATAAAGTCTGCTATCACTTGTCCCTTAACAGCCTTTAGAGGCATGTAAGTTAAAGAATACTCAGTTAAGGCCAGTGCCCATTTACTAATTCAACTATGTAAAATTGGTTTAGATAACATATGTTTAATAATGTCGAAGTGAGATGAAACGTAATCATCATCTGGCTTTATATAATGCTTCAACTTTGTTCATGAGAAGTATAGACATAGACATAACTTTTTGACTATATTATATATAGTTTCTGCATCATTTAAGACTCTACTAAGGTAGTAAATGACTCTTTCGATGCCATTTTCATCCTCTTGAGCCAACATGCTCCCTAAAGTCATATCAGATGCAGATATGTACAATCTCATACTTCAATTCCTACAAGAAGGCGCCAAAATTGGAGGATAGACAAGGTAGTCTTTAATCTTGTCGAAAGCCTCTTTTTGCGCTTGCCCCCACTCAAAACTTTCCTTCTTGAGTCGAAGTAGTGGTGAGAAGGCTTGAGTCTTGCCACTTAAGTTTGAGATGAACCTCCTTAGGAAGTTGATCTTTCCTAGCAGCGACTGCAGTTCCTTCTTCGTTGATGGCGCTTTCGCCTCCATGATGGCATTGGTCTTGTTTTGGTTGATTTCGATTCGTTTTTTATGGACCACAAAGCCTAGAAAATACCCATCATGCACACAAAAAGCACACTTAAGAGGATTCATCTTTAGACCATGTTTCCTCATTCTTTCGAATGATTGTCGAAGATGGTCTATATGACTTTTCTCTGAAATAGACTTAACCACAATATCATAAATATAAATTTGCATGAAAATTTCAATAAATTCATGAAATATAGAGTTCATTTCTCTTTGATAAGTTGCCTCAGCACTTTTTAGGCCAAAAGGCATCACCACCCATTCGTAGGTGCCTAAGGCTCCAGGACATCAAAATGTCATTTTTGGCACATCTTCTTCAGCAATGAAGATCTAGTTACATCTGAAATACCCGTAGAGCATACTAAGATACTCATGTTCTGCAGAAGAATCAACTAACATCTTTGTGATACGCATTGGATACTCATCTTTTGGGTTGCAACGTTCAAATCTCTGAAATCAATGCAAACCCTAAAAGTACCATTTTTCTTAATGACTGGTACAATGTTAGAAATTCATTCGACATACCTGGTCGTACGAATGAATTTGCGTCTAAGAAGCCTTTTGACCTTTTCCTTGATCTTCGATAGAACTTCAGGTGCAAAACACCTTTGAGTCTGCTTGAT
Organism: Lathyrus tuberosus; assembly: GCA_022829125.1. Classification (NCBI taxonomy): domain Eukaryota; kingdom Viridiplantae; phylum Streptophyta; class Magnoliopsida; order Fabales; family Fabaceae; genus Lathyrus; species Lathyrus tuberosus. Next base: position 15,521,965 of record JALAZF010000003.1, read on the forward strand.
TGGATTCTTCCCTAGCTTTATGGGCAACTTCAGTTCGACCAGATCTCTGCTTAAACCAGGCATCTCATTGTAATCCCAAGCGAAGCAGTCCTTAAACTCCTTCAACAGTTGGATTACTTTGACCCTGAGTTGTGGGCTAATGTTGGCGCTGATGTATATTGGCCTTTTTATTGCCCCTTATCCCAAGTCGATTTCTTCTAGAGGATCTTGCGCTAGCATTTTTATGTTGTTTTCCAGCGGATCCTTTTTGAAACCCAAAGGCTCTCCATCATAGATGGTGTTAAGCCTTTGGCCTTGCACTTCATATCGATCCTTATCAGGTGGTTCCAGATCAAAGTCCTTGTTAGCTCCTAATTTCGACGCCTGATGTTGGATTAAGAATTTTATTCTAAAAATGGGATTTTTGAAGTTCTAGGAGACTTCGACAGAAATGTCGTTGCCAGAAAGTCCAGTCGAGAAGTACCTTTGTGTAGAGAAGATATGGTTTAGGGACTTAGAAATATTTCTAAGAGTTTGGAAATATTCTTCGACAGAAGGCTAATGAGAGGCATTCGATTTAGAGATTCAAATTCAAATAATGGAGGGAATTTTGTCCTTATCCATTTGAGAGAAAGGACACGTGTTGAGCATCTGAAGAATAAAGACATGATCGATGCCATGTGTTTCGCCCTAATTAATAGGCCGTTAGTGGGTAGTTATTTTTCACCATTAGAAAAAACAAGTCTTAGCACTAGGATTTATGTGTGTTAAAATTGTACAAATTTCTCAAATCACTCAAAGTATCCGTGTATAGAGAGAAACGAGTTGCTGAAGAAATGTACATATTATGTAACACCATTTTTTCTTATTCAATGCAATCCTATTAATTTTTATTCAGAAGTTTACCTTTTCTCATTTACTTTGTTAAGTTACTTTCCAATGTCCTTTTAATTATTTCTTCGTATTATCTTCTTCTCAAGTTATGTCGAAATACCCGTGTTTTCAAAAACAAGTGTAGTCGAAATGTCCAGTATTATTTCCTTATCTTTTAAATTGTTTTAGCACATGTCCTAGGATTTAGTTTGGTCGATCCTGCAAGTTACTCATTTTTTTTATAAAATTGATAGACCAGAGGTTGTTTACTCTTTTTCCCAGTAAACAAATTGGCACGCCCAGTGGGACAGGTGTTAAACGAATTTCTTGTGTTTTTAAAAAGAAATTTAAAATTATGTATTGTTGATTATCTCTTCTCTATCAAAACTACATTGTATGCTATTAAGAAGTGGTAAAGTAGCCATCACAAACAAAGATAGACCAAAGAAGAGATATACGAGGAAAATGGCAAGTACTAATCGGCCAAATAGTTCGAATCCTCAAACTACGTCTGGTATCAATGCAGAACCAATCCCAGAGTCTTTGACTGGAGGACCCACGACTTCTGCGCCCGTATCTGAAGCCATACCATCTATGGCAAGTTCGACCCCAACGCATTCGATCGCTCATACTCAGCCCATTCTGAGTTATGTTGGATCAAGGGGTCCACCAAGGACTCCCCCACCAGTGGGAAATGCTAATTTCCAACCATTTTCCCCCTGGATTTTCTATGCCTTTGCCTAGTCGGGACCCGCCTTATGGGATGCCAACTTCGATGATGGCCAACTTACAGAATGCTCCCCCAGTATTCACAGAACCCATAGTAACTTCACCTTTACAAGGGTCAGGATCTGGGGTTAACATGGGTCGAAATAACCAATCCTTAGGAATAGAATATTCAACCCAAATTCCAGGCTTGACGAATACTACTGCAACATATTTAAGGCAACAAATGGATGACAGTAACCACCATATGGTCCAAATGATGTCCCAAACAATGGAGAAATCTTTCAGCCTCTAATTCAAAATACCACCCAGACTAACCAACAAATGGCTGCGCAGATGGCGCGCCTTGCAGATTTCTTTGGTGTACCTAACCCTCCTCGACACCCTCAGAGAGAGTATATCATAGGAAACCAAGGGGTGGTGTTCGAAGAGGACCCCACTATTAACCAGAACCAACAAAATCCAGGAAACATACCTCAGGAGAATTTAGTGAACCAGGGAATAGTCGAACCCCGTAGGAATCAACCACAAATTCCTGTAGGAGAACAACCAAGGATGGTTTTGGTGAATAGAAACCAGGATGCTGACAACGTTATACAACAAGTTTGACGTCATGATATGGCAGCAGATAACAATTTGGCAGCCATGGTCGAAAGGATTATGGTCCAAAATGGGGTAAATTTTGGCCTTCGAAGGCCAAATTATACATCTCCATTGTCGGAATACATTCTTCAGTTGGAGTTACCCCATAGAACGAAAGTCCCTAAGTTCACTAAGTTTTTTGGGGACACCACTCAGTCCACTGTCGAACACGTGGCCAAATATGTGATAGAGGCTGGAGAAATTGCGAATAATGAGAATCTTAGGATAAAATACTTCCCAAGTTCTCAGACGAAGAATGCCTTCACGTGGTTCACAACTTTGCCACCAAATTCGATCCACAATTGGACCCAGTTGGAACGGCTATTTCACGATCAATTCTATATGGGACAAACGCAGATTCGTCTGAAGGAATTGGCTAGTATAAAACGAAAATTCACTGAGCCAATAGATGACTACTTTAATAGATTTCGACTGCTCAAGGCTAGGTGCTTTACACAAGTACCGGAACATGAATTAGTCGAGGTGGCCGCTGGAGGCCTCAATTATTCCATTAGGAAGAAATTGGATACCCAATATTTAAGAGATATGGCTCAATTGGCTGATAGAGTTTGATAGCTAGAATGCCTAAAGGAAGAAAAGGCTAGGGCAAATAAGAATAAAAGGGTGGCCTACGTCAAAGTTAACGACGAAGATGAAAAATATTATAATGAGCCAGTAAGTTTCGACGAAGGAGAGATTGATCTAGCTAAATTAAAACAAGGCCCACCTTATTCTTGTAAGTTATTGGACCCTTCGAATGGGAAAAATCCTGTTGAACCAGAAAAGAATGATAAATTCCCCAAGAAAACTTACACTTTCGACGTTACTAAATGTGACGAAATTTTTTATTTGTTAGCTAAGGATGGTCAAATGATAGTGCCTCCTGGCGCTAAAATGCCTCCTTTAGAACAAAGAAAAAAGAGAGGATTTTGTAAATACCATAATTTCTTGGGCCATAAGACTTCTCAATGTTTTCTTTTTAGGGATCTTGTTCAGAATGCAATCCAAGAAGGAAGGCTCAAGTTCGGCGAGAAGTCCAAAAACCAGATGAAGATCGATTCAGATCCCTTACCAGTGGCTGAAGCTCACTATGGAGAGCCAACGGAGGTTAACATGATTGAGGTTGCTGAAGGCCTCAACAACAACGTCAATATGGTAGAAGTCGCTGATGATTTCAACAATGGAGCAGTCATGATCAAGATTACTGAAGGTCTCGACCAAGAATTCATAAAGAGCTTTGCTAGCGGGGTTGTCGAAGTTTTCACCAACAACACTACTGATGGTGTCGACATAGGGTTTACTGAAGAAGCCGACGAAGGAATCACTGAGGATTCCCAATGGATGATGGTAACCAAAGAAACCGCTGACGGTTTCGTTCAGATGGACAAGGTTGCTGGGGGCCTTCAGATGGAATTGTGTAAGCTTGACATTACTGAGGATGTCAAAATGGAAATTAACATGGTGGAGATTTCTCAAGAGACGCCCATGGAGGTTGATGATGAACGTCGACAGGAAGAATACAACAAGTTGGCCTTCCCAAAAGAGGAGGAAAATCTGATTGACTTTATACACAAGTGTCAAAATAAGAGGTCAGAAGTCATGTTGTGTCCTAGATGTAGCATTGTATTTGACAAGAAGGCAGCGCAAAATCTCGAAGGAGTTCGAAAGGCCAAACAAAGGCGCGAGGAGAAAGGTCGTCATGGCCAGCGGAGTTTCGACCCAAGGAAGTCTTCTCCGATGCAAGAACAGCTGGAGACTAGAGTTCCAGGGGCAAGGCCCGCTAATTTTAAACCATTTGTTGAACTTTCTAACGGCAAGTGGGTAAAACCAAATGAGAATAAGGAAAAGAGCCAATAGAAGTGGCAAAGTTTTGATGTAGAAAGAGGCGCTTCGATGGCCTCAAAGAAACCAGCTTACGTCTCAGAGAACTACAAAGGGAAAAACCCCATGTCTAGGTCCCAGTAGAGGAGGGAACAAAGACGAAGGAAAGCCCAGAGAGAAGCTAAGGCGAAAGCAGAATCCAACACCAACGTACCAGTCGACGAAAAAAGGCCCAAGCCTATCAAAAAAGCACCTGCCGCTACACCAGAACAAGCAGGCAAGGAAGAGTATGATCGAAAGGTTGCTGAGGATGAATTGCTCACTAATAATTTTGATTCAGGATCACAGAGCAGTCTCTCGACATTTTGGTCAACGTGGTATATGTTCTGCCGAGGGAGTTCGACCAGATATGTGAGGTCGAAGATACGACGGATAACATTGATGTAGAAATGGCCACACATAGGCCAGTTTTCTATTATGTAATGAATAACGGGTGTGTCGAAGAGCAAAATGCATTCTTTGAAAGGCCCAATGAAGCTATGAAAAGAAATCTGAAGCCTCTCTTCATCACTGGGAAGATTGAAGACGTACCAGTAAACAAAATATTGGTGGATTGCGGCGCTACCGTAAACTTGATGCCGCACTTCATGTTGAGGAGGATAGGAAAGTTTGATACTGACACTAAACCCCACAACATGGTGCTATCCAATTACGAAGGGAAGGTTGGTAATACGTTGGGGGTAATCCAAGTAGACCTGACGGTAGGGACAGTCACAAGGTCAGCCATGTTTATGGTTGTAGAGACAAAGGCCAGCTACAACCTATTATTGGGATGAGAATGGATCCACGGAATAGGAGTCGTGCCATCTTCGATGCATCAAAGAATCACCATCTGGCGAACATATGGTATCGTCGAAAACATTGAGGCCGACCAAAGCTATTTCTTGGCTTCGGCTAACCATGTCGATAGTCGAAACTTCGACAGGAATTTGACTAACATCGCTCCATGTAATCCAGCCGATTTTGAGTTCACTCTAGACGACAACGTGTTTTGTTCATTGTACCTATATCCAACAAATGGGTTCTAGTGGGATCGGGAAGTTGTAGGGGAAGATGACTTCGCTTATGAAGGGACATCTGGAGTTAACCCCACTGGCTGGGGAAGTGAATTCGACGATGATGGCTGGTTTTGAGGCGCTCGAAAGGATTTCGGCTTACATAGGCGAAAATAAACTACAAGCGGCTTTAGAAGCCGAAGTTAAACATGTGGCTGATGAAGCCAACAAAGAAGAAAATCAAGAAGGTCCTAGAAAGGACTTCGATCCAGAACCACTTGATAAGGTTCAGGATGAAATGCAAGGCCAGAGGCTCGATGCAATTTATGATGACAAGCCTTTGGGTTTCGAGAAGGATCCGTTGGCATCCAATATTAAAATGCTAGCGCAAGATCCTTTGGACGAAATCGACTTGGGAGAGGGGGCAACGAAAAGACTAACATATATCAGTGCGAATATTAGCCCACAACTCAAGGTCGAAGTGATCCAGTTGTTAAAGGAGTTCAAAGACTGCTTTGCATAGGATTACGACGAGATGCCTGGTTTGAGCAGAGAGTTGGTCAAACTAAAGTTGCCAATTAAATCTATAAAGAAGCCGATCAAGCAAAATCCAAGTCGGTTTGCACCAGCAATTCTCTCGAAGATCAAGGAGGAAGTCGAAAGGCTTCTTCGTTGCAGATTTATTCGAACGGCCAGGTATGTTGAATGGCTTGCAAACATTGTGCCCGTTATAAAAAAGAATGGTACTTTGAGGGTCTGCATAGACTTTAAAGATCTAAATGTTGCGGCCCCAAAGGACGAATATTTGATGCCTGCGAAGGAAATACTAGTCGACTCTGCCGCTGGGTGTAACACCCCAAATTTTGTAAGAATATTTATTTAATTTATTTAAATATTATATTCGTGAATTTCTGTGATTTTTGGTGGATTGTGTCGATGTCGGTGTTTTTGTGAAGTTTTGGTTATTTAATTAAATAATAGTATATATTACGGAATATATTGTATTATTATTTATTTTAAATAATGTTAGAGGAATTAAGGGTAAGACGGACATTTGAAGAGAATTAGTGAGGGCATTATGGAGAAAGCCCAATTTTGAGGCCCAAGGGTTAGGTTGAATATTTAAGGAGGATTTTGAGAATGGGGTTCATTTTTGGTTAACCGTGAAAAGAAGGAGAGCTCTAAGGAAAAAGGGAAAAGGCGAGGAATTCGTGAAGGTTTCCAAAAAAACTCAAGAGAAAACACATCGGATCGACAATCTAAGGTATGGGGAGTAATTGCCTTTCATTGTTTTCATTATAGGATTCGATGTAATTGAAGTGTTTGTTTTGTGTTTGAGGGTTTATGGTATTTTTGTGACGAATTGATGATTTGAAGGTATTTTGTGAATCGATTATTAAGGGTTGAATTTAATCGGATAAAATAGACCTTAGGGGCAGATTTCCCCGTTGTTGTAGTTTCAATCTTGTGGTGAAGGGATTTATGGAGTTTATAGGAAGCTTGAGAGTTTTGAAGGTTTAGGGAATTTAAGGTTCCCGTATGGTCCCGAATCGACCTAATAGACGTAGGTTTTATGCCGTTGATCTCCATGATGCATTAGAACAGTTATAGGGATGTTTTTGGGTCATTTGGAGCTGTAATCGCTGGTACCTTTGAGGGTGTAGAGCTACTGGTGCGTAGCAGCGATTTGCTGTAATCGCGGGCTCGCTAAGCGAACCATCGCTTTGCTAGGCGAAGGTTCGCCAAGCGAACAGCGCAACGAATGCGCGATATCATGAGTGTAGGTACTGAGATGATTTTGGAGTAGAAGAGGGGGATTCGCTGGAAGTCTCGGTAAGCGAGTGAATGAGCGAGTAGCTTCGCCCAGAGAATAAACCAGCGAGCATGACAGATGGTGGTTTCTGGTGTCTTAGTATGGTGTCTGTGGGATTCGCTGGCCACTTCGCTAAGCGAAGGTCCCAGCGAACAGGTTCGCCTAGCGAATCCTGGAGCTACTGTGTTGCTGTGATGTCTTGATGTTGTGATTTCTATGATGATTTTCTATGATGTTACTGATGATTATATGATGATGTTTTGGTGATTATTTGACGAATATGTGATGACATGACGTATATGAGAATTGATGAATGATGATGCATATTATGATGTTTATTAGATGATGATGATTAGTGATGTTGTGTATCATACATTCATATGCATACTCTATAACGACGCTTCATTCCCATTGTGTGCATTTGAGGTAATTATGACGTGCTCCGGTTCCAATTGCGGGATCGATCCTATTGACGGGGATCTTTGGAGGGTTGATGGCCTAGTGTCCATCTATTATGACGATTGGTACCACATGCATGAGTCTTGTTGTGCATTTGCATTTAATTGGCATTGCTGTATATTATGATATTGTTCATGATTTTGATGTTTCCTTATGATGACCCTGAAGATGTTGTATATGAAGATAATGCAATTTTATGTATATCTTGTTTTATAATGATTATTATGAATTGTGATTACTCACCCTGCCTATTTGAATGTTGCCTCCACGTGGCTAACGTGCAGGTGATCAGGTTTGGCTGTGGATGCTTTTGAGGATCTTGAAGTTTATTTGCTTTTGGTCGATTTAGAGGGTCTCGCTCTGATAGTGTAACATCGGGTTGGGGTCCTTTAAGTCGAACTATGTTTTTCCTTATTTTGTTGTCATTTGATGATATGGTTTTATATGTTGAAAACCTTTTTGGATTATTACGATGTTTGATGAAGACCTTTTAATTGAGAATTTTGAGTTCTACTGCCATGTGAAGGCTTTTGAGTTATTTTGAGGAAAACCCTTTCGTTTACAGGGCAAGTGTATTAATTTGATTTAAATGAGAAATGTGCACCCTTGAAGTGATTTTGATACTTTACTCTGATATTTGAGTTGTTTCTGCTGCAACATTTATGGGGGTAGAAAAGGGTGTTACACTGGGCATGAATACCTTAGCATGCTCGACGGGTATTCTGGGTATAACCAAATATTCATTGCTGAAGATGATGTCCCTAAAACGGCGTTTTGATGCCCTGGGGCCTTAGGCACTTACGAGTGGGTAGTTATGCCTTTTGTCCTAAAAAATGCTGGGGCAACATATCAAAGAGCAATGAATACAATCTTCCATGATTACATGGAGACTTTTATGCAAATTTACATTGATGACATTGTTGTAAAGTCTGTTTCAAGGAAAAATCATATTGACCATCTTCGACAGTCATTCGAAAGGATGCGAAGGCATGGTCTCAAAATGAATCCTCTCAAATGTGCTTTTTGTGTGCAGGCGGGAGATTTCTTAGGCTTTGTGGTCCATAAGAATGGAATTGAAATAAATTAGAATAAGACCAAGGCCGTTATGGAGGCGCGCCATCAACAAAGAAGGAACTGCAATCACTGTTGGGAAAGACCAATTTCTTAAGGAGATTTATCTCAAACCTCAGCGGGAGAACTCAAGCCTTCTCACCTCTACTCTGACTAAACAAGAAGGGATTCGAATGGGGGCAAGCTCAACAAGAAGCTTTCAACAAAATCAAAGAATATTTTAGTCATCCTCCGATTCAAGCACCACCTTGCAGAAATAGGAGCATGGGACTGTACATATCTGCGTCGGACAAAACTTTAGGGAGCATGTTGGCTCAAGAGGATGAAAATGGCATCAAATATGCAAAAATTAGGTATAGCATAGTTGAGAAATTATGTTTATGCTTGTATTTTTCTTGTACAAAGTTAAAGCATTATATAAAACTAGTTAATGTTTATGTTTCATCTTATTTCGATATCATTAAACACATATTGTCTAAGCCGATTTTGCATAGTCAAATTGGTAAATGGGCATTGGCTTTAACTGAGTATTCCTTGATGTATTTGCCTTTAAAGGTTGTTAAGGGACAAGTGGTAGCTGACTTTATTGTCGACCACTCTATAAACGAAAACGTGTCGAACTATCTTGAGCTTGAACCTTGGAAATTGTATTTCGACGTTTCTAGTCATAAAGATGGTACAGGTGTTGGAGTCCTAATCATTTCTCCTAATAGAATTCCAACAAAATTCAAGTATAGAGTCGAAGGGATCTGTTTGAATAATGAGGCTGAATATGAAGCCTTAATTGTCAGACTTGAAATATTGTTGGAATTGGGGGCAACTCGAGTCGAAATAATGGGAGACCTAGAGTTAGTCATAAAATATATTACAAGGGAGTACAAATGTGTTAAAGAGAATCTCATTATGTACTTCGTAATAGCCAGTCGGTTACTAAAAAAGTTCGAAGTAGTGAATATTCGACACATACCTCGATTGAAAAATCAAGTGGCAAATGACCTGGCTCATATTGCCTCTGGATATAAGGTGTCGAAGGAAAGATTAGAAGAGGCAATCGAAGTCAGAGGAAGAGTTGTATCAACCAGATTATCCCCATCAGACTTGGAAATAACGAAGCTTGGATACGCTGATGAAGAGAACTTTGAAATCTTGGCAGTGGATAGCTTGACGGACGAAGACTGGAGAAAACCAATAGTCGAGTATCTGCAAAATCCAGCGATGTCTGTTGATCGAAAAATCAGGTATCGAGCTTTAAGTTATGTCCTTTTGGGTAACGAGTTATTTAAAAAGACTCTTGAGGGAGTATTGCTTAAATGTATTAGTGAGTCAGAAGTATACTTAGCCTTTTCGACTGTTCATAGTGGGACATGTGGGGCTCATCAGGTAGGCCACAAAATGAAATGGCTTTTATTTCGACAAGGCATGTACTGGCCTACTATGTTGAAAGATTGCATCGAATTCGCTAAGGGATGCCAATAGTGTCAAGTGGATGTAGGTATAGATCATGTTCCTGCAAGCGAACTACACTCCATAGTCAAGCCATGTCCCTTTAGAGGCTGGGCTTTGGATTTGGTTAGTGAAATTCGACCAGCGTCATCTAAAAATCAAAGGTACATTTTGGTAGGCATTGACTATTTTACAAAATGGATCGAAGTTGTGCCATTACCAAATTTTGACCAAGAAGATGTGATCGAGTTTATTAAAAAGCACATTATCTATAGGTTTGGAATTCCAGAAACCATTACGACAGATCAAGGATCAGTGTTTACTGGTCGGAAAATGCAAGAATTTGCTAAAGAAATGGGTTTCAAACTCTTAACCTCTACACCTTATTACGGTCAGGCTAATGGTCAGGTCAAAGCAGCAAATAAAGTGGTAATTAGCCTAATTAAGAAGCATGTGGGAAATAAGCCTAGAAATTGGCACAAAACATTAGACCAAGTTCTTTGGGCATGTCGAACCTCCCCCAAAGAGGCGACTAATTCTACGCCTTTTCGATTGACCTTGGCCATGACGCAGTATTACCAGTTGAAATTTATCTTCAGACGGTAAGAATCCAGAGGCATCATGAGATCCCATCTGAGTCGTATTGGAATATGATGTTAAACGAATTGGTGGACTTAGATGAGGAAAGACTTAGTGCTTTAGAATTGTTGAAAAGGAAGAAGAAGAGAGTAGAACAGTCTTATAATAAGAAAGTCAAAGTTAAGACTTTTTCGCCTAAAGAATTGGTTTGGAAAGTGATTTTGCTTATGGATCGAAATGATAGATCTCTGGGAAAATGGTATCTTAAGTGGGAAGGCCCTTTTCAAATCATACAGGTTTTTTCAAATGGTTCTTATGAGATCGAAGAATTAGATTAAGATAACAAAATCTTGAGGGTAAATGGGAAGTACTTGAAGAAGTACAAGCCTTCTCTTCGAGAAGTAAAAATAGCTAGAGAATAATCACGTAAGTAAATGATCGAAGCTAATATGGCAAAATAAAACATAGTGCCAAAATAGCTAAGTTTGTTACATCAAAAAGCGAATAAGCCTTACAGAATCCAAGGAACAATAATGAAGCATAAAAAATAAAAGTTTTTGAAATTAGAATGGCAGGTTGTCTTTCATGGTGGAATATTTTTCCTTCAAAAGTTCTAGCCGCCTTTCACAGAGGGATTGGTTCGACCTCATGGTCTCCAGTACTGCTTCTAGTTTCTGAGCTTTGTCAGCAAAATCCAGACCTACGTTAAGCTCTTTCGCCACTGGAGAGTTGTCAAACTTTTCAAGCTCAGCGTTCTGCTTCTTGGTGTTCGAAATCTTTGTTTGCAGCTCTTTAATCTGTGCCTCCCAGGAGTTGATACTTTGGTTATTGGCCTCGATTTTAGTCTTTCTCTGTTCTTGGATTTGCTCCAAATTAGCCAGTCGATTGGTAGATTCTGTAGAAGCATCCCATACAAACGCGACTGAGACAGTTTGACTTTCAATGTCTTTCGAGATTTGTTTGATTTTGGCAAGATCAGCAGCAATTCGATCTATCATTGAGGTTATCTCCAAGATAATATTGGCAAATTTCTGGAGAAGCAGTTAGGATATCAACTTCTTTGAGGAGATTCTTCAAAGTAATTGGAGAAGTGGGGTCAGACTCAATAAGTCGAAACAAGTCACCCTTGAAAACTTTTCTTTAATCTTTGACAGTATCTGGCGTGAAGGATCAACAGTAGAGTGAGCACCAGATACAGAGGGCGAACTGAGGGTTTTGTCAGATGAACTTCCCCTAGAACCAAGTAAAAATTTTAAGTACTCACGAGGATTGTTCTTTTTCAGAGCCTCTAGTTCTCCTACAGAAAGGGTCATGGAGGCTTTGCTCGAATCCTTTACAGTTGACAGGTTAGGGTTAGGAGCTATTTCGGCAATTGTCTCTTCAAGATTACCTTCTTCCTCTTCTTCATCCTGGTCATTACCCACTTCGACATTTTCATCGTCATCCATAAATTCCTCAATAGGCATTGATTGGTTAGGGATCATAAAATGTTTACCTCCCTTCCAGAACGTCATCTTGAACGGCATCTGAGGTTTCGACTCTGGGGGACCCATCATCAGCTTCGTCTTTGACTTGCACCTTAGGGTTATCTACCTCCATGTCAGCCCCAGTTGTTTCAGCTTGTGTGTCTTTGTCTTGATCATTTTCATGGTCGGACTCACTGGTGTGAGAAGTTTGAGTGGTGGTTTTGGGTGGAGAAGTTTTGTATCGTTTCTCGACCACTTGGTTGATTTCGCTCAGTGAGCTCTTCTCAGAATATTTTGCTGAAGTAAGATGGTATGCTGGTTCGCCTTCACTATAAAGGATCGTTGGGTTGGTTGATTTGGGGGTTGGTTGAGTCGAAGCTCCTGCATCATCTTGAAAGAAGTAATAAAAGTTAATAGCCAAAGAAAATACTAAGGGCAAAGAGGTATATATGTGAATCATTTCTGTTCCATAGGAGCTTCTGCCCCGGGACTTGAGTTGTCACTTTCGGGTTGCTCTGCAATTTTTTTCGACATTTCCTCAAGTGTTGGCTCCAAGATGGTTAGTTTAGTGGGTTTCTTGATCAAGACCTTCACGCCTTTCGCTTGAGATTAAGCGATGGTTTCGTTTATCTTTGGTTGCCTTTTCTTCTTCTTCAGAGGTTGTTCAGCAGTTGGGGATAAGTCTTCATCTTCGGATTCGATTATCACTAATGTGCCATCCTTGGCCTTCCTTTTCTGGGGAGTCAGGGGTTGCTTTCGAGCGCCCTGAAGAAGAAAATGTTATAAAATAGCGAACATAAAGTGACAAACTTAATAAAGGGTGTGAAAATACCTTTGTTGTTGTTGTTGTTGCTGTCTTGCTTCCTTCTTCTTCCTTCATCTCTGCAAGTTTTCTAGTTGGTGGTTTCTTCTGAGGGATCTTCACGGCTAAGATAAACAGAAAAGCAGTCATTATATGTGAAAATAAATAGACAAGGAAATGTTGGGTCGAAATCCTCTTATTCCACACCTTCATATATTTCAGATTCGATGCGAACATCTTCGATCCCAATATGAAGATGCCCTTTGAAACTGTCTAGTGTAACACCTCAATTCCCATCGCGGATAAATAATACATAAATAAATCAGAGTAAATAAAAGTTTATTCCTAAACAGAAACAAGGATGCCACATTTAAAGAAAAACAACACAATCCCTGCTCATAAATTTGATACATAACACCAAATGGAATAAACCAAAAAGGGAAACTTTTTCCAACAAAGGGAAAGTTCAATTATGGAATAAAGCGGAGAGATCCATAACTGACTTGTTTCACAAAATAAATTATTTTTATAACGTCAAAATATTCATATAAAGGTAATACAAAATAGATCCAACAAATGTATACATATATAACAAAAACGTTCCCCGACTCCCGTGTTACGTATCAGAGCAGACAGAACGACAAAAGGATGGAGAACTAATCTTCACAAAAGCCTCCAAGACACTAATCTGCAATTGCCTCATAGAGCAATAAACCACAGCAGAAGGGTGAGAAATAACAACTAAATCAAGATTGCATAATAATATGCAAACATATATAAATTCACATGCATAATTATTCTCACCACAAGCATCACATACTAATACATATAGCATGCCACAGACACATAACATATTTCTAATAATCCAACATAATAACATTTTCACACATAATGCATACCAAAGTTATGACATATGGAAACACACCACCACATCACATATATTCATATATAGCATATCATAGATAAGTAATACAATCATTGTGATGTGCAGCATCCCCACAAAACATGGCATATGTCTATACATAAAACATATCATCCATAACCAATACATTTATCACAAATGCATATCAATTCACCAATGCAATCATGAGCTCAACACATAATCAATCAATTCACAATTTTCCATACATAATCAATCCATTCATGATTTTCCACACATAACCAATCCATTCATGATTTATGCAAATGCAAAGAGACCGACACAACGACTCTATGCAAATGCGGTACCATCCATCCATCATTCTCATCATTAATTCACTTGGGAATTATTGGAATCATCGCTTGTTACTTAGTGTAACTCCCCGTCAGGCAAACGATGTTCCCCGTCGCTTTAGGTCCTCTTTGTATAAGGCACACGACGTTTATGGATCGCTTTAAGTCCTCTTTGTATAAGGCACACAATCCGATCGCTTTAGGTCCTCTTTGTATAAGGAACATGATCGTCTATAACGTCGCTATAGGTCCTCTTTGTATAAGGCACACAAACGTTATAGCAGATTCCCTCTGGAATCGTTTCGTCGCTCACACCCCACAAGGGCACACGACATCACAAGATGCATATCATGATGCTTGGCATACAATGACTCATGACAATCAAACGCATACACATATACAACCATGTAAACCATTCCAACATCCATAATCATGCATATACAATCAAACACAACACAATGCATTTACTTGCCCTTAGGCCACAAACCATCATCACATGCATTCACATCATATAACAGCACACAAGTCATACGTTATATATCAAAAGCATATCACATGATAACACATCAATCGCACACAGTTACGACAGTAAAAGTCGGCAAAACGACACATTTCCAAATTCCTGACACAATTAAATCGGCCACCAATCTCAACCCCATTTTTATAAGAAAGAACATCTCATTAGCTTTCCATCGGTACCAAGAACGTCTCAATCCGAGTTACGGATCAAAAGGAACCGCATCGGACGCGAAATCGGGAAAGAAATCGCGAAACGGCAAAATTATGCACCCTCGCTGGTCATACGCGTATTGCCCTGGGCCATACGCGTATTGCCCAGCTCGCTCGCCCATCCGTACGTGTAATGCCCAAAGTGCTACGCGTATGAGCAGAGACTGATTTCTCTCCAAAAATTCCACTAAAAACCCAGTACGCGTATTACCTCCCTCGTTACGCGTAATTCCTTGCCCCTTACGCGTACCATTGCGCATTTCAGCAGAGGGCAGTGTAAAATGGGTTTCCATATGCGTAATGCCCTCATTTGCCCTTGCCATACGCGTATTGCCCTACCCAATACGCGTATTGCCTTGCCCGTTACGCGTATGGGCAGCGAAACCCAGAATTTTTCCTGCATAATTTCTGCTACGAAAAATCACCCAATTCCTCTCCAAATCTCATCTAAACATCAGCAAACTACCAGTTGAATGCACAACAACCTATATCTATCAGGTTTCAACGATTAGGAACCTTAAATCATGATTTCTGACACTAAAATTGTATCCAATTCTCACAATCTCCACATATTAATTGTTGTAGTTCTCTATTCAATTCAACCAAACTTCAAACAAATACATACATATACATATATAAGCAAGATATAATTGAAACTTCTCACCCTTACCCGATTAATCGAAGTCCAAGCTTTGTTTTGATGATTTTCTCTTCTTCCCCTTTTTCTCTCTTTTCTTTCTCTTCTTTCACTTTTCTTTCTCTTCTTTCTCCTTTTCTCTCTATTTCTCTCTTTTCCCTTTTTTTTAACAAGATATCTAACTACACAAAATGACCATTTTGCCCTTACGCTCAAATATCTCGCAAACGCTCCCAAAACGCGATAAAACATAAACAACGATGAAATATATTTCGGGAAATAAAAGTTGAAAGGAAATTATAATTTATTGCAAATATTTTACCTATCAGGGAAATTAACCAATTAACTCAATTAGCAGGTAAAATACAATAAATTCACACATTTCACAAAATTCACATAAATGAAAAAAATAAATACAATTAAACAAATCGGGGCGTTACAATTCTCCCCCACTTAGACATTTTCGTCCTCGAAAATATAACTGAGACGAACAACTCTGGATACGACTCTCGCATCCGACTAACCCATTAACATGCCAACACTAGGCACACCACGAATAACACAAACTGACAAACCACCTTGCTAACAGCAGCTACAACAACGACACGACAACGACGACAACTACAACGACAAGATGCAAAGCCCATACAATGCACTTGACGACCAACTCACAACTCAAAGAATACCCAAGTCACAAACACACAGGTTCACTCTTGAACCGAAACACAACAAGATCGTTACCCTCACCATAGGTAACACTCCCCTAATTCCCCACAAGGAATTAGCTACTCGCACTCGAACCAGCACCATGGAAACGAGGCAACGAAAAGACAAGAACCTAAAGTCCCACGACACAACATCATTCCAACAACCTCTACATAACCACAATACCCACATCCTTGTCACACAACATTATTACAACAATGCTACGATTCCTCAATCGAACATATAACCAAAACATCCATCTACATAGTAGCCCATGAATAATATTTAAACATTTCACCTAACACTTCCATTTTGAAACGTCCAATGGTCTCATCATTCCTACATGTTTTCAATGTTCAACCTATGAACTCTTACAAGTTACACACTCATATACGAAATGTGCCACATCACACTTTCGATGCGCACTCTGATTACTCGCCACAATCAAATCTACCAATTCCATATCCAACTTTTGACTCTCTCTAATATTCACCAGAAAGCATAGTTCACTTCCGATATACCCAACCTCGCACTCTACTGTGTTATCTCACACACCAGACACAAGTCTCTGAACTGCTTAAACAATTATAATCCTCTGACCATCAAAAGATCTCCTTCAAATCTTGATACCTTTTATTAACTCCCAGATGTATACTCAAACTACTC
Source organism: Lathyrus tuberosus (assembly GCA_022829125.1). Classification (NCBI taxonomy): domain Eukaryota; kingdom Viridiplantae; phylum Streptophyta; class Magnoliopsida; order Fabales; family Fabaceae; genus Lathyrus; species Lathyrus tuberosus. The sequence goes on from JALAZF010000003.1 coordinate 15,538,643, forward strand.
TGGTGTTCTTCCTCTAAAATCATCTTTTTCAATTCCGAGTCATCAGGAATACAAATTCTACCACGGAATCTCAAAACACCCTGATCATCCACTTTAAAGTCACCATTCACCCCTTTATCTCCAACCATCATCAAATCAACAAATTTCACATCCAGCCTCTGTTTCTCGCTAACGGTCAACAGAAAATCATTAGTGACCTTTAACATACCAAGCCTCACGCTATCAGATGTCAATTTGCACACCAAACTCAAATCTCTAAATTCTTCCAAAAGTTCCCACTCTTTAACCATCAAAGCAGACATATGTAAAAACTTTTAACTTAACTCATCACGCACAACATTAACTTTACCAATAGGATAACTCCAGCTAAAGTTATAACTCATCAGGAATTCCAACCATCCTCGTTGTCTCATACTCTATTCCTTCCGACCAAACAGGTACTCAATATTCTTGTGATTACTAAACACTTCGAACCTAGAACCATAAAGATAATACCTCCAAATTTTCCAACACACTACAACCGCAACCAATTCCAAATCCTGAATAGTATAGATCCTTTTATGAATCCTCAATTGTCGTAAAGCATAAGCTACGACTTTACCCTCTTGCATTAACACACTGACAAAACTCATCAAAGACACATCACAATACCTTACAAACGGTTTATCAGGATCAGGCAGAATCAAAATTGGAGTCGTAGTCAATCTTCTCTTCAGCTCACTAAAACTTACTCACAACAAACATCCAAAACAACCGACTCACCCTTTGCAAGTCAACTGAGATAACAGAAGTACTAACTTAGCAAAGTCTTCCATAACCTGCACTAACAACCAACTAAGCCCAAAAGTTTCTAATCTCCTTAACCGACTTCGGAGTCTCTCGTTGTAGAACTGCATCTATTTTGGATAGATACACAAAAATACCATCATCGGAAATAACATAACCAAGAAAACTAACTTCTTTCAATCAAAATTCTCATTGCGATAATTTAGCAGAAAGCTCCCTCTCTTTCAACCCTCGTAACTCAATCCTCAAATACTCTACATACTCATCCTTTGATTCAAAATAAATCAGAATATCATCCAATAAACTTCACTATAAACTTATCCAAACAAGTATGGAAGATACGATTCATATACTCCACAACCATAACTTATACAACCTTCAAACTTCATTCTGAGCTCGAAACAATTTATCCAAAATAGCTTAACAATCTCTGGTTACCACATTCCATATCAATTCTTCTTACGGGGTTCCAACTCACTCAAGGTTTCTTTTGACACGAGATCTCAACCCATAACAAAAGTAATACCATCAAGGAACTTCAAATTGTTCGCAATTCGTCACAATTCAAAACTCAAGTTATCCCGAGAACAACCGCAAGTTTCCATACTACTCACTGATTAACACGCAACCTCATGCTATCATCCTTTTCCTTACCAACCATGCTGGACCTCTTCAAGTCGACACACTAATGTTTCATCCAAAAACCCATCTGAAAACCATACACAATTGACGGCCCATCATTGTGGCTTTCCTGCCAATTTCCAGAACACTATCATCACAAACATGACAAACATCTGAGTTTCACTTCCTAAAAGTTCTTCTACTTACTTAGCAGATCCAAACCTCAAATCTTCACCTTCGTCAAATTTGAGTTCACACTCTACTCTCTGAGAAGCAGCCATTAATAATACCCAATCAATCTCCCTCAGAGACATTCCAATTTGACCAACATACAAAAACCTCGAATCCGTCTCATCTTCCGATATTAGAATCTTCATCGACTCAACAAAACAATCTGTAACCATTTTCTTAATTCCAAACAATTCATTACACACACTATCAAGGCCGGAAAGACACGTCTATTCCATCCAACATAATTCTGTCTACTATCAACAAGAGATTAAGGGTGATCGGTTCCTCAATTTGTCAATAGACATCCGACAATCATGATGGGGCATAAACCGTCTTTACCAAACTATAATAGCATTTCTTGCATCTTGTGCACAAAACTACCTAAGGCACAAATCCTTAGTTGACATAAACCTTACCTCCGCATTCCCTCCGGAACCGGGAACAACACCGTCCAAACAACACTTACAATCTTGCAATCTACAACACACTGAGCCAATGCTCCACACCTGAAGCAACTTGGAGAAGCACTGACTTCTCCCCCACTTAACTCATTCTAAATCCTGCAGACAAAGTTTTAGAAAGACCAGAAAGTACTGACAGTGTTTCACACACATATCACATACTAAGGAACAAACAACATCGACAGTATTCAGCTGTCACACCAACTGAATCAACAACTTGGCCGGATGGACCGACCTGCTCTGATACCACTAATGTAACACCCCAATTCCCATCGCGGATAAGTAATACATAAATAAATCAGAGTAAATAAAAATTTATTCCTAGACAGAAACATGGATGCCACATTTAAAGGAAAACAACACAATCCCTGCTCATAAATTTGATACATAACACCAAATGGAATAAACCAAAAAGGGAAACTTTTTCCAACAAAGGGAAAGTTCAATTATGGAATAAAGCGGAGAGATCCATAACTGACTTGTTTTACAAAATAAATTATTTTTATAACGTCAAAATATTCATACAAAGGTAATACAAATATATCCAACAAATGTATACATATATAACAAAAACGTTCCCCGACTCCCGTGTTACGTATCAGAGCAGACATACCGACAAAAGGATGGAAAACTAATCTTCACAAAAGCCTCCAAGACACTAATCTGCAATTGCCTCATAGAGCAAGAAACCACAACAGAAGGGTGAGAAATAACAACTAAATCAAGATTGCATAATAATATGCAAACACATATAAATTCACATGCATAATTATTCTCACCACAAGCATCACATACTAATACATATAGCATGCCACAGACACATAACGTATTTCTAATAATCCAACATAATAACATATTCACACATAATGCATACCAAAGTTATGACATATGGAAACACACCACCACATCACATATATTCATATATAGCATATCATAGATAAGTAATACAATCATTGTGATGTGCAAAATCCCCACAAAACATGGCATATATCTAATCATAAAACATATCATCCATAAACAATACATTTATCACAAATGCATATCAATTCATTAATGCTATCACGAGCTCAACACATAATCAATCAATTCACAATTTTCCACACATAATCAATCCATTCATGATTTTTTACACATAATTCATCCATTCATGATTTTCCACACATAATCCATCCATTCATGATTTTCGACACATAATCAATCCATTCATGATTTTCCACACATAATCAATCCATTCATGATTTATGCAAATGCAGAGAGACCGACACAACGACTCTATGCAAATGCGGTACCATCCGTCCATCATTCTCATCATTAATTCACTCAGGAATTATTGGAATCATCGCTTGTTACTTAATGTAACTCCCTGTCGGGCAAACGATGTTCCCCGTCGCTTTAGGTCCTCTTTGTATAAGGCACACAACGTTTATGGATCGCTTTAGGTCCTCTTTGTATAAGGCACACGATCCGATCACTTTAGGTCCTCTTTGTATAAGGCACGCGATCGTCTATAACGTCGCTTTAGGTCCTCTTTGTATAAGGCACATGACCGTTACAGCAGATTCGCTCTGGAATCGTTTCGTCGCTCACACCCCAAAAGGGCACACGACATCACAAGATGCATATCATGATGCTTGGCATACAATGACTCATGACAATCAAATGCATACACATATACAACCATGTGAACCATTCCAACATCCATAATCATGCATATACAATCAAACACTACACAATGCATTTACTTGCCCTTAGGCCACAAACCATCATCGCAACATTTCATCACATGCATTCACATCATATAACAGCACACAAGTCATACGTTATATATCAAAAGCGTATCACTTGATAACACATCAATCGCACACAGTTACGACAGTAAAAGTCAGAAAAATGACACATTTCCAAATTCTCGACACAATTAAATCGACCGCCAATCTCAAAACTATTTTTATAAGAAAGAACATCTCATTAGCTTTCCATCGGTACCAAGAACGTCTCGATCCGAGCTACGGATAAAAAGGAACCGCATCGGACGCGAAATCGGGAAAGAAATCGCGAAACGGCAAAATTCTGCACCCTCGCTGGTCATACGCGTATTGCCCTGGGCCATACGCGTATTGCCCAGCTCGCTTGCCCATCCATACACGTATTTCCCAAAGTGCTACGCGTATGAGCAGAGACTGATTTCTCTCCAAAAATTCCACTAAAAACCCAGTACGCGTATTACCTCCCTCGTTACGCGTAATGCCTTGCCCCTTACGCGTACCATTACGCATTTCAGTAGAGGGCCGTGTAAAATGGTTTTCCATATGCGTAATGCCCTCATTCGCCCTTGCCATACGCGTATTGCCTTGCCCGTTACACGTATGGGCAGCGAAACCCAGAATTTTTCCTGCATAATTTCTGCTACGAAAAATCACCCAATTCCTCTCCAAATCTCATCTAAACATCAGCAAACTACCACTTGAATGCACAACAACCTATATCTATCAGGTTTCAACAATTAGGAACCTTAAATCATGATTTTCGACACTAAAATTGTATCCAATTCTCACAATCTCCACATATTAATTGTTGTAGTTCTCTATTCAATTCAACCAAACTTCAAACAAATACATACATATACATATACAAGCAAGATATAATTAAAACTTCTCACCCTTACCCGATTAATCGAAGTTCAAGCTTTGTTTAGATGATTTTCTCTTCTTCCCCTTCTTCTCTCTTTTCTTTCTCTTCTTTCTCTTTTCTTTCTCTTCTTTCTCCTTTTCTCTCTATTTCTCTCTTTTCCCTTTTTTTAACAAAATATCTAACTACCCAAAATGACCATTTTGCCCTTACGCTCAAATATCTCGCAAACGCTCCCAAAACGCGATAAAACATAAACAGCGATGAAATATATTTCGGGAAATAAAAGTTGAAAAGAAATTATAATTTATTGCAAATATTTTACCTATCAGGGAAATTAACCAATTAACTCAATTAGCAGGTAAAATACAATAAATTCACATAAATGAAATTAATAAATACAATTAAACAAATCAGGGCGTTACAATTCTCCCCCACTTAGACATTTTCGTCCTCGAAAATATAACTGAGATGAACAACTCCGGATACGACTCTCGCATCCGACTAACCCATTAACATGCCAACACTAGGCACACCATGAATAACACAAACTGACAAACCACCTTACTAACAGCAGCTACAACAACGACACGACAACGACGACAACTACAACGACAAGATGCAAAGCCCATACAATGCACTTGACGACCAACTCACAACTCAAAGAATACCCAAGTTACGAACACACAGGTTCACTCTTGAACCGAAACACAACAAAATCGTTACCCTCACCATAGGTAACACTCCCCTAATTCCCCACAAGGAATTAGCTACTCGCACTCGAACCAGCACCATGGAAACGAGGCAACAACAAAGACAAGAACCTAAAGTCCCACAACACAACATCATTCCAACAACCTCTACATAACCACAATACCCACATCCTTGTCACACAACATTATTACAACAATGCTACGATTCCTCAATCGAATATATAACCAAAACATCCATCTACATAGTAGCCCATGAATAATATTTAAACCTTTCACCTAACACTTCCATTCTGAAACGTCCAATGGTCTCATCATTCCTACATGTTTTCAATGTTCAACCTATGAACTCTTACAAGTCACACACTCATATACGAAATGTGCCACATCACACTTTCGATGCGCACTCTGATTACTCGCCACAATCAAATCTACTAATTCCATATCCAACTTCTAACTCTCTCTAATATTCACCAGAAAGCATAGTTCACTTCCAATATACCCAACCTCGCACTCTACTGTTTTATCTCACACACCAGATACAAGTCTCTGAACTGCTCAAATAATTCTAATCCTCTGACCATCAAAAGATCTCCTTCAAATCTTGATACCTTTTATTAACTCTCAGATGTATACTCAAACTACTCCGGTGTTCTTCCTCTAAAATCATCTTTTTCAATTCCGAATCATCAGGAATACAAATTCTACCACGGAATCTCAAAACACCCTGATCATCCACTTTAAAGTCACCATTCACCCCTTTATCTCCAACCATCATCAAATTAACAAATTTCACATCCAGCCTCTGTTTCTCGCTAACGGTCAACAGAAAATCATTAGTGACCTTTAACATACCAAGCCTCACGCTATCAGATGTCAATTTGCACACCAAACTTAAATCTCTAAATTCTTCCAAAAGTTCCCACTCTTTAACCATCAAAGCAGACATAGAGATCATAGGTTGAACATTGAAAATGGGTATTTATGACCTGATTATGCTATCGAAAGTAGGGCCTGATTACTGTTCAAATATGCTGATTTCGTCCTTGTACTTCTGGGACAGCACCCACTACACCCTTCATCTCCTATGTGGCATGATGACACCCACCCTTTTCGACATAGCCGCTATCACAGGGCTCAAACCTACTGGGAATACCTACGATTCTAACTTTATGGCTGAAGATAACATAGGTTTTACCATCTCTAAGGCAGCTTATTCGACCCACATAGCTCATTATCACGATAAAAGTAGAGAGGAAGTGTCAGACGTTGAACATATAGCCTTCCTAGCTTTGTGACAACCAGTAGGTTGAACATATATTCTTCCAAAAGCTAGGAAGGCTATATGTTCAACGTCTGACACTTCCTCTCTACTTTTATCGTGATAATGAGCTATGTGGGTCGAATAAGCTGCCTTAGAGATGGTAAAACCTATGTTATCTTCAGCCATAAAGTCAGAATCGTAGGTATTCCCAGTAGGTTTGAGCCCTGTGATAGCGGCTATGTCGAAAAGGGTGGGCGTCATCATGCCACATAGGAGATGAAGGGTGTAGTGGGTGCTGTCCCAGAAGTACAAGTACGAAATCAACATATTTGAACAGTAATCAGACCCTACTTTCGATAGCATAATCAGGTCGTAAATACCCATTTTCTTCCAGACATCATATTTCGTTTTTTCTAATTTATTCAACCACCCTAAATAATCAGAGGGATCCTTAAAGGGCAGGATTGCTCTAAAAAATCTAAAGTTGTTCATGTATCTAAGGTCAATAGCCTCTTCAGTCGAAGGATCGTTAGGATCAGCAGGGTTTTCAATACTAGCCCTAGGTTTTCTACATTGTCCTACAGGTTTTTATTTATGATAAGAGGGTAAATATTCCTTAAGTCTAGCAGGATCTATATTTAAATCAACTAAAGGGCCAAACAAAGCCAGTGGCTTATCAGAAACTGTTAAAGGAACAAGTACCTGAGAAGCGTAAATTCTTCTCTTTTCTTCATCAAGAGGTCAGGTAGATATTGTTGGTTCCCCACCATGGTAGGTCCAGAAATAGAGTCAAACGGAGCAAGTTGAGCAATCTTTTTTGGAGCTCTCGTAGGTTTGCCAGCCTCCTTGGTGACCTTGGCAGCATCTTTAGTGGAGCGTGTAGAGGAAGCCATTTAAAAAAAATGAAGAAGATTGAGTTTTAGAGTGCAGAGGTTGTTGAGAAGTTTGAAAGGAAGAAGACGCAAAAGTGGTAACGATTGTGGGAACTGATATTTATAAGTGGGGAAGTGGAAGTGGTTTAAAAAATATGGAAATGTTTAGCCTGATAGTGGGACATGTGTCTCCTTCACGTTTCTTGATGAAGCGGTGGTAATAAGTGTCTACTCCCCCATGATATCCTAAACCCTAGGAAAAGGTAATGATGATGGAGATTTTGCGTGATTTGAAAAGGCATGTCAGATTTAGCAATGATGGTTATGACGTCATAGGTCTGCTGAAAGGAAAGTGAAAAGTTGGAACCACTAACAAGCGTCGAAACCATACAAGATCTAAATGAGGCGTCGAATTACAATTTCAAAAAATACCTTTTTCTTCAATGATGTCGAAAATGAAATTTTTGGGGGGCAATTTATTAGCTCCTAATTTCGACGCCTAATGTTGGATTAAGAGTTTTATTCTAAAAATGGGATCTCTGAAGTTCCAGGAGACTTCGACAGAAACGTCGTTGCCAGAAAGTCCAGTCGAGAAGTACCTTTGTGTAGAGAAGATATGGTTTAGGGACTTAGAAATATTTCTAAGAGTTTGGAAATATTCTTCGACAGAAGACTAATGAGCGTCGTTCGATTTAGAGATTCAAATTCAAATAATGGAGGGAATTTTGTCCTTATCCATTTGAGAGAAAGGACACGTGTTGAGCATCTGAAGAATGAAGACATGCACGATGCCATGTGTTTCGCCCTGATTAGTAGGCCGTTAGTGGGTAGTTATTTTTCACCATTATAAATAGCAAGTCTTAGCACTAGGATTTGTGTGTGTTAAAATTGTACAAATTTCTCAAATCACTCAAAGTATCCGTGTATAGAGAGAAACGAGTTGCTGAAGAAATGTACGTATTATGTAACACCATTTTTTCTTATTCAATGCAATCCTATTAATTTTTATTCAGAAGCTTACCTTTTCTCATTTACTTTGTTAAGTTACTTTCCAATGTCCTTTTAATTATTTCTTCATATTATCTTCTTCTCAAGTTATGTCGAAATACCTGTGTTTTCAAAAACAAGTGTAGTCGAAATGTCCACTATTATTTCCTTATCTTTTTAAATTGTTTTAGAACATGTCCTAGGATTTAGTTTGGTCGGTCCTGTAAGTTACTCTTTTTTTTTATAACTTTGATAGACCAGAGGTTGTTTACTCTTTTTCTCAGTAAACAGTCCTTACCAGGACCTTCAAAGTGCTCTTCATTCTTTTTGGCTTCGACAACCATGTACTTCACTTCAGCCTCTAGGGCCTGTTTTAATTTGTTTTTGGATATGTAAGCCAAAATCCTTTCTAATGTCTTTGACTCAGTCATCATCACCAAATTCACTTCCCCAACCAATTGGTTGGATTCCTTCTGTTCCAAATTTGAAATCTTTCTCATCTACGACCTCCTTATTCCATTGGAAGCCATGGGTTAGCTGCAGGTAAAAGGAACAAAACGCGTTGTCAGTGTGCGTAAAGTCGAACCCTACAGGATTGCAAGGTGCAATGTGGGCCAGGTTCTTGTTGAAATGCCTTCTCTCTACCTGGTTGACTTCAGCCATGTAATAGTTTTAGTCTGCTTCTATATTCTCCATAATTCCATCGTTTCGCCAGATTGAAATGCGTTGATGTAGTGAAGAAGGGAATGCGCCAATGCCATGGATCCATTCTTGACCCAAAAGTATATTGTAGTTGGCTTTCGACGCTATAACCATGAACATAGTTGGCCTTGTAATGGTGCCAATTGTGAGGTCCACCTGGATTACCCCCATTGTAGTACCAACTTTTCCCTCATAGTTCGATAGAACCATGTTATGGGGTTTAGTGTCAGTATCATTTTTTCCTATTCTTTTCAATATGTAATGCAACATAAAATTCATCGTCGCTCTGCCATCCACTAAGATTTTATTCACTCTAATGTTTTTTATTTTGTCCCTAATAAACATAGGCTTCAAGTGATTCTTCATCACTTCGTCAGGCCTTTCGAAAAAGGCATTTTGTTCTTCCAAACATCCATTATTCAGTATGTAATAGCAAACTGTCCTGTGTCTAGCCATTTCCAACTCAGATGCACCCTCAGGTTCCTCTATCTCCATCACTTATACGTATTCCCTAGGCAATACAGAAACCACGTTGCGAATGTTATCCAATGAAGGCTCTAAACCTGTGCCGAAATCATCTGTCAGTATATCGTCTTCTGCTGCCTGGTCAGACTTATCTCCCCTAACCTTCTTTTGAGAAGTAAATAGTTTCCTTTCGACATGCTTCTTCTTTCCATTCCTGTCCTGCTTAAGGGGTACGTTGTTGCTCGATTCAACCTTTGCCTTTTCTCCAGCCTTTCTCTTTCTCTGCCGTCTCCTCCATTCAGACCTTAACATAGGATTTTTTTCCTTTATAATTTTTAGAGCGATATGCTAACTGCTTTGAGGCTTGGAATTCCTTGCGGTATGCCAGTGAGGAACCGCTTTCTAGTTCAAAATTTTGCCATTTCTTTTGGCCTTGCTCCTTTCTGTCGACGGGCTTCGTCCACTTACCCCTAGGTGTGACACCCTTTTCTACCCCCAATAATGTTGCATCAGAAACAACTCAAATATCAGGGTAAAGCATAAAAATCACCTTAAATGGTGCACATTTCTCATTAAATCAAAACAACACAATTGCCCTGTAAACAAAGGGTTTTCCTCAAAATAAGTAAAAAAGCCTTCACATGGCAGCGAAACTCAAAATTTTCAAATAAAAGGTTTTCAACAAAAGGCACTCAGAAGTAGCAGCAGAACCACCATAACCACAAATAATCAAAAAGGTTTTATAATAAACCATAACATCAAATAACAACAAATAAATCAACATGATTCGACTCGACGACCCAACCCGATGTTACACTATCAGAGCAAGACCCTCTACATCGACCAAAAGCAAATAAACTTCAAGGTCCTCGAAAGCATCCACGGCTAAACCTGATCACCTGCACGTTACCCACGTGGAGGCAACATTCAAACAGGCAGGGTGAGTAATCACAATTCATAATAATCATTATAAAACAAGATATACATAAAATGGCATTATCTTCAAATACAACATCATCAGGGTCATCATCAAAGAAAACATCAGGAATCACTATATCATAAATCACATCAATGTCACATAAAATGCAATGCACAACAAGACTCATGCATGTGGTACAAATCGTCATAATCGATGGACACTATGCCATCACCCCTCCAAAGATCCCCGTCAATAGGATCGATTCCTCTTAGGAACCAGAGCATGTCATAATTACCTCATATCCGCACAATGGGAATGAAGCATCGTCACAGAGTATGCATATGAGTGCATGATACACAACCGTCAATAATCATCATCGTCAAAACATCATTATGTGCATCATCATTCATCAAAACATCATGTTCGTCATGTCGTCATTTATTCATCTAAACATCATGCGTCATCGCTTTATCATCATACATCATACATAAACAGCTCATGATCATCCATACACGTCGTAGTAATTCATATCGTCAAGTAATCATCATACATCAAATATACACAGTTCATAATCATCAATATTTTCATGAAATTCATATCATCAATTACTCGTCAAAACATCACGAAATCATCACATCATAATCATCATTAACGTCACTAAAATCATGGTAAAGCATCATAAAAATCAGAGCATCAAAACATCAAAACAACACAGCAACATAAATAGGATTTCGCGAATAGCAGACGTTCGCTCCAGGGTTCGCTAGACGAACATGTTCGCTACAACCTTCGCTTAGCGAAGCAGCCAGCGAACCCCACAGACCCCACACCAAGACACCAGAAATTCACCGTATGTTATATTCACTAGTTTGTTCGCTTAGCGAACCCACTCGCCGACTCCTTCGCTTAGCGAGGTTCCCAATGAATCCCCACTTCTTTTCCAGAATCATCTCAGTCTCCACACTCAGGTTATCGCGCACTCGTTGCGTTGTTCGCTTGGCAAACTGTGGCGAACATTCGCCTAGCAAAGCGATGGTTCGCTTAGCAAACCTGCGATTACAGCAAATCGCTGCTACGCATCAGTAGCTCTACAGCCTCAAAGGTACCTGCGATTACAGCTCCAAATGACCCAAAAACATCCCTATAACAGTTCTAATGCATCACGGAGATCAACAGCATAAAACCTACGTCTATTAGGTCAATTTAGGACACTACGGGAACCTTAAATTCCCTAAACCTTCAAAACTCTCAAGCTTCCTATAAACTCCATAAATCCCTTCACCACAAGATTGAAACTACAACAATGGGGAAATCTGCCCCAAAGGTCTATTTTTATCCGATTAAATTCCACCCTTAATAATCGATTCACAAAATACCTTACAATCATCAATTCGTCACAAAAAACCCATAAACCCTCAAACACAAAACAACCACTTCAATTACATCGAATCCTATAATGAAAACAATGAAAGGCAATTACTCCCCATACCTTAGATTGTTGATCCAAAGTGTTCTCTCTTGAGCCTTTGGAAACCTTCACGGATTCCTCGCCCTTTCCCTTTTTCCTCAGAGCTCTCCCTTCTTTTCTTCTTTTCACGGTTAACCAAAAATGAACCCTATTCTCAAAATCCTCCTTTTATATTCACACTAACCCTTGGGCCTCAAAATTGGGCTTTCTCCATAATGCCCTCACTAATCCTCCTCAAATGTCCACTTCGCCCTTAATTCCTCTAATATTATTTAAAATAAATAATAATACAATACATTCCGTAATATATACTATTATTTAATTAAATAACCAAAACTTCACAAAACACCGACATCGACACGAAACACCAAGACACCAAAAATTCACAGAAATTTACGAATATAATATTTAAATAAATTAAATAAATATTCTTACGAAATTTGGGGTGTTACAACCCTCCCCCACTTAAAGGATTTTCGCCCTCGAAAATTACCTCAAGGAAATAGAGTCGGATACGACTCCCTCATCTGATATTCATGTTCCCAAGTCCAACTTTCGCCAGCTGGTCCACCCCACAACACCTTCACCAAAGTTATGTCTTTACCCCGTAATTGCTTCGTCTCTCGACCATCTACACGCACAGGCAATGCTTCCACAGTCAGATTATCCCTCACTTGTACATCATCCATCTGAATCACATACGACGGATCCGGAATGTACTTCCTCAACTGAGACACATGGAACACGTCATGCAAATTCGCAAGTGACGGAGGTAAAGCAATTCGATAGGCTACCTCTGCTATCCTCTGTGATATCTGATATGGACCAACAAAATGTGGAGTGAGCTTCCTAGACTTCAAAGCTCGACCCACACCAGTCACTGGCGTCACCCTCAAAAACACATGATCTCCCTCTTGGAATTCAAGTGCTTTCCTCCTCTTATCATGATAGCTCTTTTGACGACTCTGTGAAGCTTTCATCCTCTCTTGGATCTTCTTAATCTTCTCAGTCGTCTCTTGCACAATTTCAGGTCTGAGTACAGCACTTTCGCCCCATTCATACCAACACAACGGAGTCCTACACCTTCTCCCATATAAAGCTTCATAGGGCGCCATCCAATACTAGCATGAAAACTATTATTGTACGTGAACTCAATCAACGGTAAATGGACGTCCCACGATCCTCCATGATCCAACACACAAGCCCTCAACAAATCCTCTAAAGATTGGATAGTCCTTTCTGCCTGACCGTCCGTCTGCGGATGATAGGCAGAACACATCCTCAACTTAGTACCCAACGCATCTTGCAAACTCTTCCAAAACCTCAATGTAAACCTCAGATCTCTATCTGACACAATATTTGAAGGTACCCCATGTAACTTCACAATCTCCTCAATACCCATCTCAGCTAGCTTCCGCAAGGAGTGATCAATCTTCATTTGTAAGAATGAGCCGATTTAGTTAATTCCTCCATTATCACTCCACAAAGAATCACTCCCTTTTCCCAGTCTTCGGCAATCCCGACAAAAAAATCCACGGACATACTATCCCATTTCCATTCTAGAATACTCAACGGGTGCATCATACCTAAGGCTTCTGATGCTCAAACTTCAACTTCTGAAGAGTTAAACACGCATAAACGACCTCTGCAGTATCCTTCTTCATAGAACACTTTCCTCTCAAGCAATTCTTCTAGCTATTCCTTCAATTCACTTATTCAGAAACATGCATTCTGTATGTAAACACCGACATCGAGCATTGCATCGAGTACCAGGTCCATAGCAAGTTACACTCCACACTACAGTGGTAAATCACTGATATCTCTTGGGAACACCTCCAAATAGTCACACATTATAGGTAGATCACACACCACCGGATCCCTTATGCCTTCCAATAATCCAATATCATAACACCTTTGCACCATCTTTCACGGACTCACCCACTTGCTTCACAGAACAAACAACTCTTCACCTTCGTCAAAATTAGATTCAGGTGATCGTCAGGAATTACACACCATCGGCGTATCACTAGCCACCACCCTGTTCTCTATCCCACAAAAGCAGAAATCAACAATAACTGATTGTTCTCCTCAATGTTAGTTCTTGTATTGGCTGGAATTTTGGTAAAACAAAGTTGAACAATGTTGATGTCATATGTCTGATGTCATAACATTGGTTCCTAACATTAGTTGTTGCAGGGTTGAAGTTTTATATGCTGATGTTAAACTTGATGTCTTGACATCAGTTATCAGAACATCAGAACATCAGGTTGTGATGTTTTAGGGCTGCGCGTGTTAGTTTGTTTTGAGGAGATCTGTTAGAGAGATTGGATGCGAATTTCTTGGAGAAGATATTTATATTTTCAATCAGATATGGAGCAGATCATGTAACTAACATTAGGGCTGATTTGAAAAGATTTAAAAAGATTAGAAGATCAAATCTATTTTAAATTCTGATTAATAACAAATCAAATCAGATTTTTTGGAAGAGGTCCAAGCCCAAGTCAGAATGTTATTTAAAAGCAGCCTCAACCCTTGTTGGAAGAGAACGAAGAAAGAGAGCTAAAGATTGAGTGTCATTTGTGTCTTCGTGTGTGTTTTGTAAACCATTCATGTTTGAATTGGTGTCACTATTTTTGAGTTGTTAATTGTTCTTGATCAAAGTTGTTAAGCAGAATCAAGTTGTGTGATTAATTTGTAATCATTGGATTGTATCACTGAGGTGATTTAGGGAGTGAGTGGTTTCTCATACCTAAGTGGTTTCTTAGGTAGAAGTGCCATTGGGTAGTGATTAAGCTAGGTAGATGTCAACTGGGATTGTTGAGTCTGTAATTTAATACTACTAATTGTGAATTTCCTCCCTGGCTTGGTAGCCCCCAGACGTAGGTAGTTAGACCAAATTGGGTGAACAATGCATTGTGTTGATTTACTGTTGTTTATTGCCTTGTTCATAGCAGATTGTGTTGTTGTGAATCACACTTAATATCACACATCTGATACCAGAATTACAATTGGTATCAGAGCAGGCATCCTGCTCTGCATCTGGGTGAGATCTAGGGCTGATACTTTCTGGTGCAATGGACAAGGAGTGTGGTGGATTTGTGAATAGACCCCCTATTCTAGATGGCTCAAATTATGACTATTGGAAACCTCGTATGGTTACATTCTTGAAGTCATTAGATAGCAGAGCCTGGAAGGCTATTTTGAAAGAATGGAAACATCCTGTTATTGTGGAAAAGGATGAGAATGGAAAGGAAGTAGAGGGTAGCTCAAAACTGAAACCTGAAGAAGAATGGACCAAGGAAGAAGAAGAGCTTGCCCTTGGGAATTCTAAAGCCTTGAATGCCATATTCAATGGTGTTGATAAGAACATCTTCATGTTGGTCAACACTTGTGAAGTAGCTAAGGAAGCATGGGATATCTTGAAGACTACTCATGAAGGAACCTCCAAAGTCAAGATGTCAAGACTTCAACTTTTGACAACAAAGTTTGAAAATCTGAAGATGAAGGATGATGAGACTATCCATGATTTCCACATGAACATCCTTGAGTTGTCAAATGCTTCTAGTGCCCTAGGAGAGAGGGTGACTGAAGAGAAGCTGGTGAGGAAAATTCTTAGATCTCATCCCAAGTGATATAAAATGAAGGTGACAGCTATAGAAGAAGCCCAAGACATCAGTAAGATGAGGCTTGATGAGTTGATAGGTTCTCTTCAAACCTTTGAATTAGGAATGGAAGAGGAACCTGAAAAGAAAACCAAAAGTATAGCTTTGGTATCTAGTTCTAAAGATTCTAAGAAAGAGAATGGTGCTGAGTCTCAGGAGGAGCTGTCCCATGCCATTGTTTTGCTGGGAAGACAGTTTAATAAGGTTATGAAGAGGATAAATAGGAGTTATAATCCTAATGTCAAGAATATCACATCTGATACCAACAGATCAGGAGATCAGGGGAAGAAAACTAGAGATGAAGAAAAGTCCAATAATGACAAAGGAGTCCAATGCTATGAGTGTGAAGGGTATGGTCATGTCAAGAAGGAATGTCCTACTTATCTCAAAAAGCAGAAAAAGGGGTTATCTGCTTCCTGGTCTGATAGTGAGAGTGAATCTGAAGAAGAATCAGCTAAGCTTGTTAGAGCTATAATTGGGGTTTGTGAGTCAGATGATGATTCTTGTGATGATGAGGTTACTTATGATGAGCTTGCTGCCTCTTATAAAGACCTGTGCATGAGAAGTGAACAAGTGTGTCTTGAAGGAGAGAAGCTAAAGAAAACTATAGTGCAGTTAGAGCTGAAAAGACTGAACTTGAAAATGAAGTCAGTATGTTTAACTCTAAACTGGATTCTATGACCAAAACTGGCAGAATGTTGAACAATGGTACTAATGCTCTAGACAACATTCTTAGTATTGGGAAAATTGCTGGAGACAAAAGTGATTTGGGATTCAACAATGTTGCAGCTTCTAATGATGTTATTACCAGTTCCAAACCAGTGATGTTAAAATAGATGTTTAAACATCCTGACAGGATTCCTTCTAGGAAGAAATTCAGGCACTGGAGATGTCATCACTGTGGGCGTTTTGGACACATAAAGGCCTACTGTTATAAGCTACATGGGTATCCTCAGAAGGAACATCAGTTTGTTCCCAGACTGAACTTTCACAGAGGTAGTCAGGTCACCAAGTCTAAGAAGCAATGGGTTCCAAAAGGTAAAATTACCAGCTTAATAGCTCACACTTCTCTTAGGGTTTCTACCAAAGAAGACTGGTACTTTGATAGTGGGTGTTCAAGACACATGGCAGGAGTTAAGAATTTGTTGGTAGATGTTAAGCTTCAGTCTTCAGGTCATGTAACATTTGGTGATGGTGTCAAAGGAGAAATCAAGGGGAGGGGAAAGTTGAATTGTGCTGGTGCTCCTAGACTGGATGATGTTCTACTTGTCAAAGGATTGACAGCAAATTTGATCAGTATTAGTCAACTTTGTGATCAAGGATTCAAAGTAGACTTTTAAAAATCTGAGTGCAATGTCACAAATGAGAAAGGAGAAGTCATCATGAAGGGTGTTAGGTCTAAGGACAACTGTTATCTATGGGTGCAACAAGACTCAAGTACCTCAACATGTGTGTTTGCTAGAGATGATGAAGTCAAAATTTGGCATCAAAAGTTGGGACATCTTCATCTGAAGGGAATAAAGAGAATAATATCTTCAGAAGTTGTCAGAGGAATTCCTAAACTCAATATTGATGAAGGAAGAGTTTGTGGAGATTGTCAAATAGGGAAGCAGACCAAGATGTCACATCAGAAGCTTCAACATAACACCACCTCCAAAGTTTTGGAACTTCTTCATATGGACTTGATGGGGCCTATGCAGGTAGAAAGTCTAGGTGGGAAGAAGTATGCTTATGTTGTTGTAGATGACTATTCTAGGTACACCTGGGTGAGCTTTATTAAAGACAAATAAGTGGTGTTTGATGTTTTTAAAGATCTTTGTCAAAGACTCCAAAGGGAAAAGGAGAGTAATGTTATTAGAATAAGGAGTGATCATGGAAGAGAGTTTGAAAATAGCAAGTTTGCTGAATATTGTTCTGCTGAAGGCATAAGTCATAAGTTGTCTTCTCCAATTACTCCTCACCAAAATGGAGTTGTTGAAAGGAAGAATAGAACTATTCAAGAGTCTGCTAGGGCAATGATTCATGCCAAAAAGCTTCCTTACCATTTCTGGGCTGAAGCCATGAACACTGCTTGTTATATTCACAACAGAGTTACTTTGAGAAGGGGCACTTCAGCTACTCTGTATGAACTGTGGAAAGGGAGAAAGCCAACTGTGAAATACTTTCATGTTTTTGGAAGTAAATGTTACATTTTGTCAGATTGTGAACAGAGGAGAAAATTGGATCCTAAAAGTGATGAGGGAATCTTTCTAGGCTACTCTACAAATAGCACAGCTTACAGGGTTTTCAACTCCAGAACGAAGGTTATGATGGAGTCTATAAATGTGGTAATTGATGACATTGATAAGCAGGAAGATGTTGATGTCCTGGATGATGTTGAAACATCAGTTGAAGAAGTCACAGCAGAAACTGAAGACAGAAGTGGGTCTCCCAGTCCTGTTGATGCTGAGCCTGAACCTGAACAATCTAATAAAGAACCATATATTAGAGTGCTAAAGGACCATCCAAGGGAGCTTATTATAGGTGATCCTAAATCAGGGGTTAGCACGAGATCAAGAGAGGCTGTGTCAAATTCTTGTTTTGTTTCAAAAATTGAGCCCAAGAATGTCAAAGAAGCTTTAACTGATGAGTTTTGGATTAATGCCATGCATGAAGAGCTGGAACAATTCAAAAGGAATGAAGTGTGGGATCTTGTACCAAGGCCTGATGGAGTTAATGTGATTGGCACCAAGTGGATCTACAAGAACAAGTCTGATGAACAAGGAGTGGTCACCAGAAATAAGGCAAGATTAGTTGCTCAGGGATACACTCAGGTTGAAGGAATTGATTATGATGAAACCTTTGCTCATGTGGCAAGAGTGGAATCTATCAGATTACTCTTAGGGGTGGCTTTTAATTTCAAATTCAAGCTCTTTCAGATGGATGTTAAGAGTGCCTTCTTGAATGGTTACTTAAATGAAGAGGTGTATGTTGATCAACCAAAAGGATTTATTGATCCAACATTTTCTGACCATGTTTACAAACTAAGGAAAGCTCTCTATGGTTTGAAGCAAGCACCAAGAGCTTGGTATGAAAGGCTTACTGAATTCCTGGTTGTGAATGGCTACAGAAAAGGAGGGATTGATAAGACTTTGTTTGTTAAAGAGGAAGGAGGAAAACTGATGATAGCTCAAATATATGTTGATGACATAGTATTTGGTGGGATGTCAGATGCAATGGTGAAACATTTTGTGGAACAGATGCAGTATGAGTTTGAAATGAGTCTTGTTGGAGAGCTCAGCTATTTTCTTGGTCTACAAGTTAGACAAATGGAGGACTCTATATTCATTTCTCAGAGCAAGTATGCAAAGAACATAGTGAAGAAGTTTGGTCTAGAGAATGCTAATCACAAGAGGACACATGCTCCTACTCATTTAAAGTTGTCCAAGGATGAACATGGTGTTAGTGTGGATCAAAGTTTATACAGAAGCATGATTGGAAGTCTATTGTATCTCACAGCTAGCAGGCCTGATATTTCTTTTGCTGTTGGAGTTTGTGCCAGATATCAATCTGAGCCTAAAGTTAGTCACTTGAATAAATTGAAGAGGATTCTGAAATATGTGAATGGGACTAGTGACTATGGAATGCTTTACAATTATGGATCAGGTACTGAGTTATGTGGTTTTTGTGATGCTGATTGGGCAGGGAGTGCTGATGATAGAAAAAGTACTTCAGGAGGTTGCTTCTTCTTAGGGAATAATTTGATATCATGGTTTAGTAAAAAGCAGAAATGTGTGTCTCTTTCTACTGCTGAAGCTGAGTACATAGCAGCAGGGAGTAGTTGTTCTCAACTTGTTTGGATGAAGTAGATGTTAACAGAATACAATGTCAAGCAAGATGTCATGACATTGTACTGTGATAATCTGAGTGTTATCAATACCTCTAAGAACCCTATTCAACATAGCAGAACTAAGCATATTGATATAAGGCATCATTTTATAAGAGATTTGGTTGAAGACAAAGTAGTTGCTTTGGAACATGTTGCTACAGATAAACAATTAGCTGACATTTTTACTAAAGCCTTAGATGCAAATTAATTTGAAAGTTTAAGAAGCAAACTGGGAATTTGCATTTATGAGGATTAGGTGTGCTGGAAGGAGTATTTGTGCAGTTGTGATTTTGCATATGTTTAAAGTAAACAACTTTTTATTCAAATGCTGAAAGCATACAAGATTGGTTTTTAGTACATCAAAAGCAACATATAAAGGGTCTAAAGATTATCCCAACCCCCTGCATCAAGAAAAGTTTTCCAATCTTCATCCCATTCATCTTCAGAAGCATGAAGTTGCACTGGAGGTTTTTTGATGTTTTTTGTCTCTGATGGTTTTCTTATTCTTGTTGCTCCTGAAGAAGTCCCAGCGGTTGTCCTTGTTGTGTTCTTGTTCTTCAGTGGATCTGGTTTATTGACCTCCTACAAGTGTTGCTTACCTGCATCTTTGTTAGACTGACTCATACTTATTTGTTGTCAGGTGCTGTTAGAAGGAAGAAGGCTTGGATTTTATAGTTCTATAAGAATCCATTGGTTGTATCGCCTGACCAGTCAAAGTTTTTGGAATTTGTGTTCCTTGGAAAGCTTGTTATTTTACCATGTCTTAATGGTTGTCAGATCTTTGTGTTTGATGTTGGTAGTTGTCCAATTGTGGCTAAAAAGGGGGAGAGTTAGCCTATGTGCGTATGTGAATACCAAGTTAGCCTATGTGCCTATGTGTTGCCTAGTTGTCTGATGTGGTTCTAGGCTTGAGGGGGAGTGTGCATGTTTGAATAGCTGGCATGCTGGTTCTTGTGTTGAGGGGGAGTTTAGCTCTGTGCAGATTTTGGATGTGATAAAATGTGATTGCTGCAGATTATTTTAGAATGTTAGGAGTATGAAGTTTTTCCGCTGCAGGTACCTCTGATGTTGGCAGAGATTGTTTTAGCCAAAATTAGCCAAAGGGGGAGATTGTTAGTTCTTGTATTGGCTGGAATTTTGGTAAAACAAAGTTGAACAATGTTGATGTCATATGTCTGATGTCATAACATTGGTTCCTAACATTAGTTGTTGCAGGGTTGAAGTTT
This sequence comes from Lathyrus tuberosus, assembly GCA_022829125.1. Classification (NCBI taxonomy): domain Eukaryota; kingdom Viridiplantae; phylum Streptophyta; class Magnoliopsida; order Fabales; family Fabaceae; genus Lathyrus; species Lathyrus tuberosus. The sequence goes on from JALAZF010000003.1 coordinate 15,559,513, forward strand.
TATATGCTGATGTTAAACTTGATGTCTTGACATCGGTTATCAGAACATCAGAATATCAGGTTGTGATGTTTTAGGGCTGCGCGTGTTAGTTTGTTTTGAGGAGATCTGTTAGAGAGATTGGATGCGAATTTCTTGGAGAAGATATTTATAATTTCAATCAAATATGGAGCAGATCATGTACCTAACATTAGGGCTGATTTGAAAAGATTTAAAAAGATTAGAAGATCAAATCTATTTTAAATTCTGATTAATAACAAATCAAATCAGATTTTTTGGAGGAGGTCTAAGCCCAAGTCAGAATGTTATTTAAAAGCAGCCTCAACCCTTGTTAGAAGAGAACGAAGAAAGAGAGCTAAAGACTGAGTGTCATTTGTGTCTTCGTGTGTGTTTTGTAAACCATTCATGTTTGAATTGGTGTTACTATTTTTGAGTTGTTAATTGTTCTTGATCAAAGCTGTTAAGCAGAATCAAGTTGTGTGATTAATTTGTAATCATTGGATTGTATCACTGAGGTGATTTAGGGAGTGAGTGGTTTCTCATACCTAAGTGGTTTCTTAGGTAGAAGTGTCATTGGGTAGTGATTAAGTTAGGTAGATGTCAACTGGGATTGTTGAGTCTGTAATTTAATACTACTAATAGTGAATTTCCTCCCTGGCTTGGTAGCCCCCAGACGTAGGTAGTTAGACCGAACTGGGTGAACAATTCATTGTGTTGATTTACTGTTGTTTATTGCCTTGTTCATAGCAGATTGTGTTGTTGTGACATCACACTTAACATCACACATCTGATACCAGAATTACACTCAAGATATTTCCAACTTGACCGACAGGCAAGAAACTCTAATTCGCCTCATCTTCAAGTCTATTAGTCTGCATTGACTCATCAAAACAATCCTTAAGCACTCGGCTTAACCCCAACAATTCACTGCGCACACTACTCAAGTTCGCAAGACACGTCTATCCCACCTAACATGACCCCGTCTATTATCAACAAGAGATTAAGGGTGATTAGTTCCTCAATTTGTCAATAACAGCTGATATCATGAGGCAGTATAAACTATCTCCACCAACTATTGCAGCGTCCAACCCCACACTTAGCCAACGCTCCACGCTCGAAACACCTTGGAGAAGCACCGTCTTCTCCCCCACTTGTTTCATTCCCAACCTGCAAATGGAAAACAAAACAAGCATCGACAATATTTTTACGCACATGTCGCACACTAGAGAAACAAACAACATTAGACAACCTGGCCGGACAGACCGACCTGCTCTGATACCACTAATGTAACACCTTTTTCTACTCCCAATAATGTTGCATCAGAAACAACTCAAATATCAGAGTAAAGCATAAAAATCACCTCAAATGGTGCACATTTCTCATTAAATCAAAACAACACAATTGCCCTGTAAACAAAGGGTTTTCCTCAAAATAAGTCAAAAAGTCTTCACATGGCAGCGGAACTCAAAATTTTCAAATAAAAGGTTTTCAACAAAAGGCACGCAGAAGTAGCAGCAGAACCACCATAACCACAAATAATCAAAACGGTTTTATAATAAACCATAACATCAAATAACAACAAATAAATCAACATGATTCGACTCGACGACCCAACTCGATGATACACTATCAGAGTAAGACCCTCTACATTGACCAAAAGCAAATAAACTTCAAGGTCCTCGAAAGCATCCACGGTTAAACCTGATCACCTGCACGTTACCCACGTGGAGGCAACATTTAAACAGATAGGGTGATTAATCACAATTCATAATAATCAATATAAAACAAGATATACATAAAATGGCATTATCTTCAAATACAACATCATCAGGGTTATCATCAAATAAAACATCAGGAATCACTATATCACAAATCACATCAATGTCACATAAAATGCAATGCACAACAAGACTCATGCATGTGGTACCAATCGTCATAATCGATGGACACTAGGCCATCACCCCTCCAAAGATCCCCGTCAATAGGATCGATTCCTCTTAGGAACCGGAGCACGTCATAATTACCTCATATCCGCACAATGGGAATGAAGCATCGTCACAGAGTATGCATATGAGTGCATGATACACAACCGTCAATAATCATCATCGTCAAAACATCATTATATGCATCATCATTCATCAAAACATCATGTTCGTCATGTCGTCATTTATTCATCAAAAACAACATGCGTCATCGTATTATCATCATACATCATACATAAACAGCTCATGATCATCAATACACGTCGTAGTAATTCATATCGTCAAGTAATCATCATACATCAAATATACATAGTTCATAATCATCAATATTTTCATGAAATTCATATCATCAATTACTCGTCAAAACATCACGAAATCATCACATCATAATCATTATTAACGTCACTAACATCATGGTAAAGCATCATAAAAATCAGAGCATCAAAACATCAAAACAACACAACAACATAATCAGGATTTCGCGAACAGCAGACGTTCGCTGTAACGCCCGGTTATTTAATTAATTATTTAATTAAATATCTTCGTATTATTTGTGTGATTTGTGTTGGTTGTCGAAAATGTTGTGTTGAGTTGATATGTCGGTTTTAGTTGAATTAATTATAAAGTGTTGATTTAAGTTGTGTTGTTGTTAATTAATTAATTAATTAATTAAGCTAATTTAAGTGGTAATTATAGTATTAGAAATAATACTAGATTATATATTGGGCTTAGAGAGATGGTAGTAATAGTGGAGGTATAGTAATGAGGCCCAATAAGAAAAATAAGATAATAGGGTTATTATGTTAGGTTTTAGAAATAAAGAGGAATTAGAAGAAGCAGTAAAGTAGAAGTTGCAGAAAAAGAGGAAAGTAGGAGAAGAACGTGGAAGTTACGGAGAAGAGGAAAAGAGGCCAAGCTAGGTCAATCGGAGTTTTAGAGCAACCTTCAGTCCAAGGTAAGGGTGGGGTTCTGACTCTATAACAGGGTAGTTGATGAATAATATGTGGGATTTGGGTTGTATAAAATTGTCTCTGTGTGTGAATTGTGTCGATGAATAATACCGAAATCTGTTGTTTTCGCAATTGGTCGTTATATTTGACAAATTATAAGTTATGTGAAATAGAATTAATGTTGCTAACAAGACTGAGATTATGTGTTGTTTGGGTTTGTAGATTACTTCTGTCTATGTTGTAATGATTGTCGTGGATATTGAAAATACGATTGATGTTGATGAATTGGTTGTAGGAAAATTGGTCTATGTTGCTTTAAGGTGAAACTTTATTGCGTTTCTGTGTACTGTGAGAATGAAATTTGGAACTGTTATGGGAGAGGTTTGTGAAGTGGAGAGAACTGGAAGAAATATGCTGAGAATTAGAAGTTTAGTAATTGTTTTTAAAAAAAAAATAAAGGGGGGGGGGGGGGGGATGGCGCAAGCCACCCCCATGTGTAAGGGAAAGGGTGGCGCAAGCCACCTGGAGCACATAAGGATGGTGGCGCAAGCCACCTTATTCTTCATAAAACATGGTGGCGCAAGCCACCTTTTGGCTGGGGAAAATTATGGTGGCGCAAGCCACCTATTTTCCTTGTGATTCAATGGCGCAAGCCACTTGTAGGCATTGGTAGCAGAAAAATTATACTTGTTGGGAAAAATAATTATGTAGCAGAAAATAATTATTCTTAGCAGAAAAGTAATATATGTAGCAGAAAATTATTATGTGTAGCAGAAGACTATTATGGTTAGCCGAAATTTAATATGTTTAGTAACAGCAAATTAATTGGAAACTGAATTAGTGAATTAACATGTAGCCTTGTTAGCTTCAGTGAACAAAACAAAAAGAATGACAGTAAAGCATGAGCAGCTGTAACAGTGATGAACTAGTAGGAGGATAATCTAGCAGTATACATAGTAATATAGCAGAACATGTAAAATAACAGTTCCAGAATAGTTGTAATGTTATTAAGGCATAGTAGAAACTTTAGTAATTATAGCAAAAGATTAATTAACCGTTTAAATCCAAGACTGTCGACTGATTTGTGTTGAATTGTAGTATATGTTGGTTGCTTCGTTGTGTTGTGCTTTTGGTTGGGAATTGTGAGTTGTAGGTGATGTTGTGTCTTGTCGAAGTGCCTCTAAATTATTGGCAAGAATAAGTTGTAGGCATATGGCCAATGTTGATTTGTTGTTGCCGTTAAGTTGTAGGCCTATGGCCAATGTTGCTTTGTTGTTGCGGTTAAGTTGTAGGCCTATGGCCAATGTTGACTTGTTGTCGTGTGGTTACATACTATTGTTGTTATTATGATATTCATGTTGAGTCGCATTTGTATAGCATATCAAGTTGGAGCTGATGCTCGGTAAGTTGGCCTGGATTGACAAATTTAAGTTGAAGGCTTATGCCTTGTTGACGTCAATATTAATTGGTAGATTTTTAAGTTGGGAGTTCTGCTCCAATGGTACCACATGCATGTGCATTTTATGAGTCGCGTCCCATGTTGCATAAAGTGTTGTTGTAGGTTGATTAATGTTGATGGTAATGTTGTGAAGTGGTGATTTTATATAATCTGATCTAATATATTGTTTATCATATACCTGGTTATATTGTTTGATATCTCACCCCTTATGTTTGAATGTTACCCCTATGTTGGTAACGTGCAGGTTAGCAAGGATGAAGGTCGTTTATCTTCATTAGTTCTAGTCGGTGTCGATGCTCTGATACGTAACACTCGGGGGGATGAACACTTGTTTTCCTTATTGTTGAATTTGATTATGTTGCTGTTGTTCCAAGTTGTTTTGGTTAAAAGACTTGATGTCTTAAAGTTGTTTTAAATTGAACAAGATGTTATACTATATTAAGTTAAAATTTGTGAATCCGCTGCTTATTTATGAAAGTGTTTTGTTTCAAAGAATAAATGATGTTGTTATGGTTTCATCTGAGTAATTGTGTTATGTATCAACGTTATATGAAATTAAATGAGCATGTTTTAAATCGAAAATATGGCATCCTATTTGATTATGTTGAATTTCGTAACTCTGATTTTATCGATAATTACCGGGTAGAAATGGGGTGTTACATTAGTGGGGTATCAGAGCAGGTCGGTCCGTCCGACCAGGTTGTCTAATGTTGTTTGTTTCCCTAGTGTGCGACATGTGTGTAAAAACACTGTCGATGCTTGTTTTGTTTTCCATTTGCAGGTTGGGAATGAAACAAGTGGGGGAGAAGGTGGTGCTTCGAGTTTGGAGCGTTGCCTAAGGTAGGGTTGGACGCTGCTATAGTTGGTGAAGATAGTTTGTACCACCTCATGATATCAGCTGTTATTGACAAATTGAGGAACTGATCACCCTTAATCTCTTGTTGATAATGGACGGGATCATGTTGGATGGGATAGACGTGTCTTGCGAGCTTGAGTAGTGTGCGCAGTGAATTGTCGAGGTTAAGACGAGTGCTTGCGGATTGTTTTGATGAGTCGGTGCAGACTATTAGATTTGAAGAGGAGGTGAATTAGAGTTTCTTGCCTGTCGGTCAAGTTGGTATATCCCGAAGAGAACGATCAAGTATTGTTGATATCTACTTTTGAAGTATAGAGAACAGTGTGATGGCTAGTGATATGCCAGTGGTGTGTAATTCCTGATGTTCACCTGAATCTAATTTCGACGAGGGTGAAGAGTTGTTTGTTCTGTTAAGCAAGTGAATGAATCTGTGGAAGATGGTGCAAAGGTGTTTATGATGTTGCATTCCTTGAAGCTTAAGAGGATGCGGTGGCATGTGAGCTACCTTTGGTGGGCGATTATTTGGAGGTGCTACCATGAGATATCAGTGGTGTACCACTGTAGTGTGGAGTGTAACTTGCTATCGACTGGTACTCGATGCGAGCTTGATGTCGATGGTCTCACACAGAATGTATGTTTCTGAATGAGTGAATTGGAGGAATAGTTGGAAGAGTTGTTTGAGAAGAGGTTTGTTCGACCAAGTGTTTCTCCGTGGGGTGTTCCTGTACTGTTAGTGAGGAAGAAAGATAGAAGTATGAGGTTGTGCATTGACTATCGGCAGTTGCATAAAGTGACGATTTGAAATAAGTATCTGATTCCGAGGATTGAGAATTTGTTGGATCTGTTAATAGATGCATGTGTGCTTAACAAGATTGATTTAAGGTCTGGGCTATCATCAGATTTGTGTTAAGCCGGATGATATTCTGAAGACAGACAGGACGAGGGATGGTAACAATGAGTATACTGTGATGTCGTTTGGTGTGTCTAATGCACCTGGTATTCATGGAGTATATGAATCGGATTTTCTTGAGTATTTGGATAAATTGTAGTTGGTTTTATTGACGATCTTCTGATAGACTCTAAATATGAAGAAGAGCATGCTGAGCATTTAAGCACCGTGTTGCAAGAACCGAAAGAGAAGCAGTTATATGCAAAGCTGTCTAAATGTGGATTTTGGTTAAAGGAGGTTAGTTTTCTTGGTCATGTCATTTCGGCTAATGGCATTGTTATGGATCCATCTAAAGTATATGTTGTGTTGCAATGGGAAACTCCAAAGTCGGCTACCGAAATTAGAAGCTTTTTGGGACTAGCTGGTTATTACCGAAGGTGTATCGAAGGATTTTCTAAGTTAGCACTTCCGTTGACTAAGTTGACTTGTAAGAATAGAGCTTTTGTGTGGGACATTCATTATGAAGAAAGTTTTACGAAATTGAAGAAGAGATTGACGTCGGCTCCGGTTTTAACAGTACCTAATCCAGGAGAACCTTTTATGGTATATTGTGATGCTTCTAAGATGGGTTTAGGAGGTGTGCTTATGCAGAATGATAAGGTGGTTGCTTATGCGTCAAGGCAGTTGAGGAATCATGAAAAGAACTATCCTACGCATGATTTGGAACTTGCTACAGTTGTTTTGTGCTGAAGATTTGGAGGCATTATCTTTATGGTTCCAGATTTGAAGTGTTTAGTGACCATAAGAGTTTAAAGTATTTATTTGATCAGAAGGAATTGAATATGAGACAATGAAGATGGTTGGAATTATTAAAAGATTATGATTTCAGTTTGAACTATCATCCAGGTAAAGCTAATGTTGTGGCTGATGCCCTAAGTCGGAAAACTTTGCATATGTCAGCGATGATGGTTAAAGAATTGGAATTAATTGAGCAGTTCAGGGATATGTGCTTAGTTTACAAAGTGACACCGCGGAGTGTGATGTTGGGAATGCTGAAGATTATCAATGGTTTTCTAGATAGTATCAAGGAAGCTCAGAAGTTAGACGTGAAACTAGTAGATTCGATGGTTGGAATCGATCAATCTGAGAATGATGATTTCAAGCTAGATGCCTATGGTGTGTTGAGATTCCAAAATCCAATTTGTATTCCTGATGAGGCAGAGATGAAGAAAGTAATTCTCGAGGAAAGTCTTAGGAGCAATGTGAGTATTCATCCGGGAGCTACAAAGATGTATCAAGACTTGAAGAAATTATTTTGGTAGCCTGGGATGAAGCGTGATGTAGCTCGATTTGTGTACGTATGTTTAACTTGTCAGAAGTCGAAAGTTGAGCATCAGAAGCCTGCGGGGTTGATGCAACCGTTAGAAGTTCCAGAATGGAAATGGGATAGTATTTCAATGGATTTTGTGACGGGATTACCTAATACTTCAAGAGGACACGATTCGATTTGAGTGATTGTTGATAGGCTTACGAAGTCGGCTCATTTTATTCCTATTAACATCAGTTTTCTAGTATCGAAGTTAGCGAAGATTTATACTAGCGTAATTGTAAAGTTGCATGGTGTTCCTCTGTGTATTGTGTCGGATAGAGATCCGAGGTTTACTTCTGATTTTTGGAAGAGTTTGCAAGAGGCGTTGGGTTCTAAGTTGAGGTTGAGTTCGGTGTATCACCCTCAGACGGATGGTCAAACTGAGAGGATTATTCAGTCGTTGGAGGATTTGTTGAGAGCTTGTGTTCTTGAGCAGGGAGGTTCGTGGGATACTTATCTACCATTGATCGAGTTCACTTATAATAACAGTTACCATTCTAGTATTGGAATGGCCCCTTTTGAAGCGTTATATGGTCGGAGATGTAGGACTCCTTTATGTTGGCATGAATCTGGAGAAAGTGTCGTGCTTGGACCTGAAATCGTTCGAGAGACTACTGAAAAGGTGAAGTTGATCCGAGAAAAGATGAAACCTTCCCAAAGTAGGCAGAAGAGTTATCATGACAAGCGAAGGAAAGACTTAGAATCTCAAGCGGGTGACCATGTGTTTTTAAGAGTTACACCTGTGACAGGTGTTGGGCGTGCATTGAAGTCTAAGAAGCTCACTCCTCGTTCTATTGGTCCGTATCAGATTTCGAACAGAGTTGGAAATGTTGCTTATAGAGTGGCTTTACTGCCTAATCTTTCAAATTTACATGAGGTGTTTCATGTGTCACAACTCCGAAAGTATGACGTGGGAGTTGGGAAGCAAGATGCGGGAATCCTATCCCGAGTTGATTGAACAAGGTAAATTTTCGAGGACGAAAATATTCTAAGTGGGGGAGAGTTGTAACGCCCGGTTATTTAATTAATTATTTAATTAAATATCTTTGTATTATTTGTGTGATTTGTGTTGGTTGTCGAAAATGTTGTGTTGAGTTGATATGTCGGTTTTAGTTGAATTAATTATAAAGTGTTGATTTAAGTTGTGTTGTTGTTAATTAATTAATTAATTAAGCTAATTTAAGTGGTAATTATAGTATTAGAAATAATACTAGATTATATATTGGGCTTAGAGAGATGGTAGTAATAGTGGGGGTATAGTAATGAGGCCCAATAAGAAAAATAAGATAATAGGGTTATTATGTTAGGTTTTAGAAATAAAGAGGAATTAGAAGAAGCAGTAAAGTAGAAGTTGCAGAAAAAGAGGAAAGTAGGAGAAGAACGTGGAAGTTACGGAGAAGAGGAAAAGAGACCAAGCTAGGTCGATCGGAGCTTTAGAGCAACCTTCAGTCCAAGGTAAGGGTGGGGTTCTGACTCTATAACAGGGTAGTTGATGAATAATATGTGGGATTTGGGTTGTATAAAATTGTCTCTGTGTGTGAATTGTGTCGATGAATAATACCGAAATCTGTTGTTTTCGCAATTGGTCGTTATATTAGACAAATTATAAGTTATGTGAAATAGAATTAATGTTGCTAACAAGACTGAGATTATGTGTTGTTTGGGTTTGTAGATTACTTCTGTCTATGTTGTAATGATTGTCATGGATATTGAAAATACGATTGTTGTTGATGAATTGGTTGTAGGAAAATTGGTCTATGTTGCTTTAAGGTGAAACTTTATTGCGTTTCTGTGTACTGTCAGAATGAAATTTGGAACTATTATGGGAGAGGTTTGTGAAGTGGAGAGAACTGGAAGAAATATGCTGAGAATTAGAAGTTTAGTAATTGTTTTTAAAAAAAATAAAGGGGGGGATGGCGCAAGCCACCCCCATGTGTAAGGGAAAGGGTGGCGCAAGCTACCTGGAGCACATAAGGATGGTGGCGCAAGCCACCTTATTCTTCATAAAACATGGTGGCGCAAGCCACCTTTTGGCTGGGGAAAATTATGGTGGCGCAAGCCACCTATTTTCCTTGTGATTCAGTGGCGCAAGCCACTTGTAGGCATTGGTAACAAAAAAATTATACTTGTTGAGAAAAATAATTATGTAGCAGAAAGTAATTATGCTTAGCAGAAAAGTAATATATGTAGCAGAAAATTATTATGTGTAGCAGAAAACTATTATGGTTAGCCGAAAATTAATATGTTTAGTAACAGCAAATTAATTGGAAACTGAATTAGTGAATTAACATGTAGCCTTGTTAGCTTCAGTGAACAAAACAAAAAGAATGACAGTAAAGCATGAGCAGCTGTAACAGTGATGAACTAGTAAGAGGATAATCTAGCAGTATACATAGTAATATAGCAGAACATGTAAAATAAAAGTTCCAGAATAGTTGTAATGTTATTAAGGCAGAGTTGAAACTTTAGTAATTATAGCAGAAGATTAATTAACCGTTTAAATCCAAGACTGTCGACTGATTTGTGTTGAATTGTAGTATATGTTGGTTGCTTCGTTGTGTTGTGCTTTTGGTTGGGAATTGTGAGTTGCAGGTGATGTTGTGTCTTGTCGAAGTGCCTCTAAATTATTGGCAAGAATAAGTTGTAGGCCTATGGCCAATGTTGATTTGTTGTTGCTGTTAAGTTGTAGGCCTATGGCCAATGTTGCTTTGCTGTTGCGGTTAAGTTGTAGGCCTATGGCCAATGTTGACTTATTGTCGTGTGGTTACATACTATTGTTGTTATTATGATATTCATGTTGAGTCGCATTTGCATAGCATATCAAGTTGAAGCTGATGCTCGGTAAGTTGGCCTGGATTGGCAAATTTAAGTTAAAGGCTTATGCCTTGTTGACGTCAATATTAATTGGCAGATTTTTAAGTTGGGAGTTCTGCTCCAATGGTACCACATGCATGTGCATTTTATGAGTCGCGTCCCATGTTGCATAAACTGTTGTTGTAGGTTGATTAATGTTGATGGTAATGTTGTAAAGTGGTGATTTTATATAATCTGATCTAATATATTGTTTATCATATACCTGATTATATTGTTTGATATCTCACCCCTTCTGTTTGAATGTTACCCCTATGTTGGTAACGTGCAGGTTAGCAAGGATGAAGGTCGTTTATCTTCATTAGTTCTAGTCGGTGTCGATGCTCTGATACGTAACACTCGGGGGGATGAACACTTGTTTTCCTTATAGTTGAATTTGATTATGTTGTTGTTGTTTCAAGTTGTTTTGGTTAAAAGACTTGATGTCTTAAAGTTGTTTTAAATTGAACAAGATGTTATACTATACTAAGTTGAAAATTGTGAATCCGCTACTTATTTATGAAAATGTTTTGTTTCAAAGAATAAATAATGTTGTTATGGTTTCATCCGAGTAAATGTGTTATGTATCAACGTTATATGAAATTAAATGAGCATGTTTTAAATCGGAAATGTGGCATCCTATTTGATTATGTTGAATTTCGTAACTCTGATTTTATCGATAATTACCGGGTAGAAATGGGGTGTTACATTAGTGGTATCAGAGGAGGTTGGTCCGTCCGACCAGGTTGTCTAATGTTGTTTGTTTCCCTAGTGTGCGACATGTGTGTAAAAACATTGTCGATGCTTGTTTTGTTTTCCATTTGCAGGCTGGGAATGAAACAAGTGGGGGAGAAGGTGGTGCTTCTCCAAGGTGCTTCGAGTTTGGAGCGTTGCCTAAGGTAGGGTTGGACGCTGCGATAGTTGGTGAAGATAGTTTGTACCGCCTCATGATACCGGCTATTATTGACAAATTGAGGAACTGATCACCCTTAATCTCTTGTTGATAATGGACGGGATCATGTTGGATGGGATAGACGTGTCTTGCGAGCTTGAGTAGTGTGCGCAGTGAATTGTCGAGGTTAAGACGAGTGCTTGCGGATTGTTTTGATGAGTTGATGCAGACTATTAGATTTGAAGAGGAGGCAAATTAGAGTTTCTTGCTTGTCGGTCAAGTTGGAATATCTCGAAGAGAACGATCAAGTATTGTTGGTGTCTACTTTTGAAGGATAGAGAACAGTGTGATGGCTAGTGATATGCCAGTGGTGTGTAATTCCTGATGTTCACCTGAATCTAATTTCGACGAGGGTGAAGAGTTGTTTGTTCTGTTAAGCAAGTGAATGAATCTGTGGAAGATGGTGCAAAAGTGTTTATGATGTTGGATTCCTTGAAGCTTAAGAGGATGCGGTGGCATGTGAGCTACCTTTGGTGGGCGATTATTTGGATGTGCTACCATGAGATATCAGTGATGTACCACTGTAGTTTGGAGTGTAACTTGCTATCGACTGGTACTCGATGCGAGTTTGATGTCGATGGTTGCACACAGAATGTATATTTCTGAATGAGTGAATTGGAGGAACAGTTGGAAGAGTTGTTTGAGAAGAGGTTTGTTCGACCAAGTGTTTCTCCGTGGGGTGCTCCTGTACTGTTAGTGAAGAAGAAAGACAGAAGTATGAGGTTGTGCGTTAACTATCGGCAGTTGCATAAAGTGACGATTTGAAATAAGTGTCTGATTCCGAGAATTGAGAATTTGATGGATCAGTTAATAGATGCTTGTGTGCTTAACAAGATTGATTTAAGGTCTGGGCTATCATCAGATTTGTGTTAAGCTGGATGATATTCCGAAGACAGTCAGGATGAGGGATGGTAACAATGAGTATATTGTGATGTCGTTTGGTGTGTCTAATGCACCTGGTATTCATGGAGTATATGAATCGGATTTTCTTGAGTATTTGGATAAGTTGTAGTTGGTTTTATTGACGATCTTCTGATAGACCCTAAATCTGAAGAAGAGCATGCTGAGCATTTAAGCACCGTGTTGCAAGAACCGAAAGAGAAGCAGTTATATGCAAAGCTGTCTAAATGTGGATTTTGGTTAAAGGAGGTTAGTTTTCTTGGTCATGTCATTTCGGGTAATGGCATTGCTGTGGATCCATCTAAAGTAGATGTTGTGTTGCAATGGGAAACTCCAAAGTCGGCTACCGAAATTAGAAGCTTTTTGGGACTAGCTGGTTATTACCGAAGGTGTATCGAAGGATTTTCTAAGTTAGCACTTCCGTTGACTAAGTTGACTTGTAAAAATAGAGCTTTTGTGTGGGACATTCAATGTGAAGAAAGTTTTACGAAATTGAAGAAGAGATTGACGTCGGCTCCGGTTTTGACAGTACCTAATCCAGGAGAACCTTTTGTGGTATATTGTGATGCTTCTAAGATGGGTTTAGGAGGTGTGCTTATGCAGAATAATAAGGTGGTTGCTTATGCGTCGAGGTAGTTGAGGAATCATGAAAAGAACTATCCTACGCATGATTTGGAACTTGCTACAGTTGTTTTGTGTTGAAGATTTGAAGGCATTATCTTTATGGTTCCAGATTTGAAGTGTTTAGTGACCATAAGAGTTTAAAGTATTTATTTGATCAGAAGGAATTGAATATGACACAACAAAGATGGTTGGAATTATTAAAAGATTATGATTTCGGTTTGAACTATCATCCAGGTAAAGCTAATGTTGTGGCTGATGCCCTAAGTCGGAAAACTTTGCATATGTCGGCGATGATGGTTAAAGAATTGGAATTAATTGAGAAGTTCATGGATATGAGCTTAGTTTACGAAGTGACACCGCGGAGTGTGATGTTGGGAGTGCTGAAGATTATCAATGATTTTCTGGATAGTATCAAGGAAGCTCAGAAGTTAGACGTGAAACTAGTAGATTCGATGGTTGGAATCGATTAATCTGAGAATGATGATTTCAAGCTAGATGCCTATGGTGTGTTGAGATTCCGAAATCGAATTTGTATTCCTGATGAGGCAGAGATGAAGAAAGTAATTCTCGAGGAAAGTCTTAGAAGCAATGTGAGTATTCATCCGGGAGCTACAAAGATGTATCAACACGAAAACCAAAACTTCACAAAACACCGACATCGACACGAAACACCAAGACACAAAAAATTCACAGAAATTCACGAATATAATATTTAAATAAATTAAATAAATATTCTTACGAAATTTGGGGTGTTACAACCCTCCCCCACTTAAAGGAATTTCGCCATCGAAAATTACCTCAAGGAAATAGAGTCGGATACGACTCCCTCATCTGATCTTCACCTTCCCAAGTCCAACTTTCGCCAGTTGGTCCACCCCACAACACCTTCACCAAAGTTATGTCTTTACCCCGTAATTGCTTCGTCTCTCGACCATCTACGCGCACAGGCAATGCTTCCACAATCAGATTATCCCTCACTTGTACAACATCCATCTGAATCACATGCGAAGGATCCGGAATGAACTTCCTCAACTGAGACACATGGAACACGTCATGCAAATTCGCAAGTGATGGCGGTAAAGCAATTTGATAGGATACCTCTGCTATCCTCTATGATATCTGATATGGACCAACAAAATGTGGAGTGAGCTTCCTAGACTTCAAAGCTCGACCCACACCAGTCACTGGCGTCACCCTCAAAAACACATGATCTCCCTCTTGGAATTCAAGTGCTTTCCTCCTCTTATCATGATAGCTCTTCTGACGACTTTGCAAAGTTTTCATCCTCTCTTGGATCTTCTTAATCTTCTCAGTCGTCTCTTGCACAATTTCAGGTCTGAGTACAACACTCTCACCCGATTCATACCAACACAACTGAGTCCTACACCTTCTCCCATACAAAGCTTCATAGGGCGCCATTCCAATACTAGCATGAAAACTATTATTGTACGTGAACTTAATCAACGGTAAATGGCCGTCCCACAATCCTCCATGATCCAACACACAAGCCCTCAACAAATCCTCTAAAGATTGGATAGTCCTTTCTGTCTGACCGTCCGTGTGCGGATGATAGGTAGAACTCATCCTCAACTTAGTACCCAACGCATCTTGCAAACTCTTCCAAAACCTCGATGTAAACCTCGGATCTCTATCCGACACAATATTCGAAGGTACCCCATGTAACTTCACAATCTCTTCAATACCCATCTCAGCTAGCTTCCGCAAGGAGTGATCAATCTTTATCTGTAAGAATGAGCCGATTTAGTTAATTCCTCCACTATCACTCCACAAAGAATCACTCCCTTTCCCAGTCTTCGGAAATCCCGACACAAAAATCCACGGACATACTATCCCGTTTCCATTCTGGAATACTCAACGGGTGCATCATACCTAAGGCTTCTGATGCTCAAACTTCAACTTCTGACGAGTTAAACACGCATAAACGACCTCTGCAGTATCCTTCTTCATAGAACACTTTCCTCTCAAGCAATTCTTCTAGCTATTCCTTCAATTCACTTATTCAGAAACATGCATTCTGTATGCAAACAGCGACATCGAGCATTGCATCGAGTACCAGGTCGATAGCAAGTTACACTCCATACTACAGTGGTAAATCACTAATATCTCTTGGGAACACCTCCAAATAGTCACACACTATAGGTAGATCACACACCACTGCATCCCTTATGCCTTCCAATAATCTAACTTCATAACACCTTTGCACCATCTTTCACAGACTCACCCACTTGCTTCACAAAACAAACAACTCTTCACCTTCGTCAAAATTAGATTCAGGTGATCGTCAGGAATTACACACCATCGGCGTACCACTAGCCACCACCCTGTTCTCTATCCCTCAAAAGCAGAAATCAACAATACCTGATTGTTCTCCTCAAGATATTTCCAACTTGACCGACATGCAAGAAACTCCAATTCGCCTCATCTTCAAGTCTATTATTCTGCATCGACTCATCAAAACAATCCTTAAGCACTCGGCTTAACCCCAACAATTCACTGGGCACACTACTCAAGTTCGCAAGACACGTCTATCCCACCTAACATGACCTCGTCTATTATCAACAAGAGATTAAGGGTGATCAGTTCCTCAATTTGTCGATAACAGCCGATATCATGAGGCGGTATAAACTATCTTCACCAACTATTGCAGCGTCTAACCCCACACTTAGCCAACGCTCCACGCTCGAAACACCTTGGAGAAGCACCATCTTCTCCCTCACTTGTTTCATTCCCAACCTGCAAATGGAAAACAAAACAAGCAATGATAGTGTTTTTACGCACATGTCGCACACTAGGGAAACAAACAACATTAGACAACCTGGCCGGATGGACCGACCTGCTCTAATACCACTAATGTAACACCCTTTTCTACTCCCAATAATGTTACATCAGAAACAACTCAAATATCAGAGTAAAGCATAAAAATCACCTCAAAGGGTGCATATTTCTCATTAAATCAAAACAACACAATTGCCCTGTAAACAAAGGGTTTTCCTCAAAATAAGTCAAAAAGCCTTCACATGGCAGCAGAACTCAAAATTTTCAAATAAAAGGTTTCAACAAAAGGCACTCATAAGTAGCAGCAGAACCACCATAACCACAAATAATCAAAAAGGTTTTATAATAAACCATAACATCAAATAACAACAAATAAATCAACATGATTCGACTCGACGACCCAACCCGATGTTACACTATCAGAGTAAGACCCTCTACATCGACCAAAAGCAAATAAACTTCAAGGTCCTCGAAAGCATCCACGACTAAACCTGATCACCTGCACATTACCCACGTGGAGACAACATTCAAACAGACAAGGTGATTAATCACAATTCATAATAATCATTATAAAACAAGATATACATAAAATGGAATTATCTTCAAATACAACATCATCAGGGTCATCATCAAAGAAAACATCAGGAATCACTATATCACAAATCACATCAATGTCACATAAAATGCAATGCACAACAAGACTCATGCATGTGGTACCAATCGTCATAATCGATGGACACTAGGCCATCACCCCTCCAAAGATCCCCGTCAATAGGATCGATTCCTCTTAGGAACCAGAGCACGTCATAATTACCTCATATCCGCACAATGGGAATGAAGCGTCGTCACAGAGTATGCATATGAGTGCATGATACACAACTGTTAATAATCATCATCGTCAAAACATAATTATATGCATCATCATTCATCAAAACATCATGTTCGTCATGTCGTCATTTATTCATCAAAACATCATGCGTCATCGTCTTATCATCATGCATCATACATAAATAACTCATGTTAATCAATACACGTCGTAGTAATTCATATCGTCAAGTAATCATCATGCATCAAATATACACAGTTCATAATCATCAATATTTTCATGAAATTCATATCATCAATTACTCGTCAAAACATCACGAAATCATCACATCATAATCATCATTAACGTCATTAACATCATGGTAAAGCATCATAAAAATCAGAGCATCAAAACATCAAAACAACACAGCAACATAAACAGGATTTCGCGAACAGCAGAAGTTCGCTCCAGGGTTCGCTAGGCGAACCTGTTCGCTACAACCTTCACTTAGCGAAGCGGCCAGCGAACCCCACAGACCCCACACCAAGACACCAGGAATTCACCATCTGTTATATTCGCTAGATTGTTCGCTTAGCAAACCCACTCGCTGACTCCTTCGCTTAGCGAGGTTCCCAGTGAATCCCCACTTCTATTCCAGAATCATCTCAGTCTCCACACTCAGGTTATGTACACTCGCTGCGCTGTTCGCTTGGCGAACCGTGGCGAACATTCGCCTAGCGAAGCGATGGTTCGCTTAGAGAACCTGCGATTACAGCAAATCGCTGCTACACATCAGTAGCTCTACAACCTCAAAGGTACCTGTGATTACAGCTCCAAATGACCCAAAAACATCCCTATAACAGTTCTAATGCATCACAGAGATTAACGGCATAAAACCTACGTCTATTAGGTCGATTTGGGACACTACGGGAACCTTAAATTCCCTAAACCTTCAAAACTCTCAAGCTTCCTATAAACTCCATAAATCCCTTCACCACAAGATTGAAACTATAACAACGGGGAAATCTACCCCAAAGGTCTATTTTTATCCGATTAAATTCCACCCTTAATAATCGATTCACAAAATACCTTCAAATCATCAATTCGTCACAAAAATCCCATAAACCCTCAAACACAAAACAACCACTTCAATTACATCGAATCCTATAATGAAAACAATGAAAGGCAATCACTCCCCATACCTTAGATTGTCGATCTGAAGTGTTCTCTCTTGAGCCTTTGGAAGCCTTCACGAATTCCTCGCCCTTTCCCTTTTTCCTCAGAGCCCTCCCTTCTTTCCTTCTTTTCACGGTTAACCAAAAATGAACCCTATTCTCAAAATCCTCCTTTTATATTCACACTAACCCTTGGGCCTCAAAATTGGGCTTTCTCCATAATGCCCTCACTAATCCTCCTCAAATGTCCACTTCGCCCTTAATTCCTCTAATATTATTTAAAATAAATAATAATACAATACATTCCGTAATATATACTATTATTTAATTAAATAACCAAAACTTCACAAAACACCGACATCGACACGAAACACCAAAAATTCACAGAAATTCACGAATATAATATTTAAATAAATTAAATAAATATTCTTACGAAATTTGGGGTGTTACACTAGGGGCATCAGTAGTAGGCTTGAATGTGGCTGGTTTGTTTCCACGAAGTCCTTGTCCTCCTTGCTCTTGCTTCCTGGGTACTCCCCTCTTGTCGAAGGCAAAGAGGTTATGAGTGTCTATCTAATTATTCCTGTTTTTGGCTAGTCGACCCCCCTCAATGTTTTCTGCAGCCTTTCTATTGAAGACTGAGCTGCACCTTGGGCACAACATCACCTAAGAGTTTTTCCTTTGGCACCTGTGAAGGAATTCGACCAGGCTTTCATCTTTCTTGGGATAGGCCACTTTGACATATTCCTCTTGCCTGAGACTTTGTTCATCAACCTCCATTGCAGTCTCCTGGGTTACTTCAACCATGTTAACCCCTAAGTTGGCATCCTCAGTGATGTCCAAATACTGTAACTTGACTCTAATGCCCTCAGTGGCCTCAGTTATGTTGTTGATCTATATGAAACCATCATTAGTTTCATGTGTTGTGATCATTTGACTGAAACCCTCAGTGATTATCTTGTTAAAGCCTTCAGTGACTCCTTGAATGAAACCCTTAGTGGTTTCCTTGTCGAAGTCCTCAGTGACTCCTTTGGTGAAGCCTTCAGTAGCTTCGGCCATCACAACTTCGTTGGCGTAGTCCTCAGATACTCCCACCATATTGATCATGGATGGCTCAAAATAGTGTGCATCTGTCACTTGGAGAGGATATGAATCAATCTTCATTTGAGATTTTGACTTATCTCCGAATTTGAGCCTTCCTTCTTTGATAGCGTTTTGAACAAGATCCCTGAAAATAAAACATTGCGAAGTTTTATGGCCCAAAAAATTATGATATTTATAGAAACCCATCTTTTTATTTGTTTTAAAGGAGGTGTTTTAGTGCCATGAGGCACTATCATTTGGACATCTTTAACAATTAAATCAAAAATCTCGCCACACTTGGTGACGTCGAAGGTGTAAGTTTTCTTAGGAAACCTATCACTTTTTTCTGGTTAGACTGGATTTTTCCCATTTGAAGGTGTTAGGAATTTACAAGAATAAAGTGGTCCTTGCTTTAGTTCAACAAGGTCAAATTCGCTTTCGTCAAAATTTAAAGGATCACTATTCGTTTCTTGACCATCTTCATCAAATTCGATGTAGGCTACCCTTTCCTTTCTGTCATTCTTATTTGTCGTGGCTTTTTCAGCCTTTAGGCGTTCTACCTGCCGAACTTTATTAGCCAACTGGGTCATGTGCCTCAGATATTGGGTATCCAGTTTCTTCCTAATAGAATAGTCAAGGCCACCAGTGGCCATTTCGACCAACTAATGCTCAGGCACTTGTGTAAAACATCTGACCTTAAGCAAATAGAATCTATTCAAGTAATCATCTGTTGGCTCAGTGAATTTTCGTTTAATACTGGTCAATTCCTTCAAACTTATCTTCGCCTGTCCCATGTAGAACTGCTTATGGAACAATCTTTCCAGTTGAGTCCAATTATAAATTGAATTCGCTGGTAATGTGGTGAACCATGTAAAGGCATTCTTTGTAAGGGAACTTGGGAAGTATTTCATTCTTAGGTTCCCGTTATTGGCGATTTGATTAGGTATCTGGCCACGTGTTCGACAGTGGACTCACTAGTGTCCCTAGAAAGTTTAGTAAACTTGGGGACTTTGCACCTAGGGGGTAATTATGATTGTAGGATGTGCTCAGACGATGGTGATGTGTAATTTGGCCTATGAAGGCCAATATTTACCCCATTCCGCACCATAATTCTTTCGACCATGGCTACTAAGTTATTGTCCGCTACCATATCATCACGTCGAACCTGATTTATGACTTCGTCGGTGTTTTGGTTCCTATTCACCATCACTACCCTTGGTTCTCTTTCCCTTGGATTTTGTTGTTCAAGCCTAAGAGGTTCGACCCTAGGTGGTTCGACTCCTACTCCCTGATTTACCACGTTCGCCTGGGGTACATTTCGTTGGATTTGGTTAATTGTGGGGTCCTCTTCCAAGACTACCCCTTGATTTTCTATTATCCATTCTCTTTGAGGCTGTCGAGGGGGTTGTGGAACACCAAAGAAATCAGCAATGTGAGTCATTTGTGCTGCCAACTGTTGGTGTGTTTGGGTAGTATTTTGGATCAAAGGGTTAAATATCATGCCCATTTATTAGGCAAGCATTTGGACCATTTCGTGATTCCTTTCGTCCATTTATTGCCTTATCACCGCTGTATAATTATTGGTGATATTGGGCATTTGGGTAGGAAATCCCATCCCTAAGAGCTGGCTAATTCGACCCACATTGTTAATGCCAGAACCATATCCTTGTAGTGGCGAAGTGGCGTTCACCACTGGGTCTGCGAATGTTGATGTTGTATTATGCAAACTTGCCATCATTGAAGTTGGCATGCCATAAGGTTGTTCGTGACAAGTTAGAGGCATTGAAAATCCAGGCACATAAGACATGAATAAACTACTCCCTACTGGAGGGGGTGGTCACTGATGGACCCTGTTTCCCTACATAAGACAAAATGGGTCCACTTTGGGCAATCGAATGCACAGGCGTCGTACTTGTCGTGGATGGTACAGGTTCAGATACAGACGCTGCAACTATAGTTACCCTATTGAAGATGAAGGTGGAGGTTCTCCATTATTATTTGGAGGATTTTGATTATTTGGTGGATTTTGATTCACCATCCTCCTTACGTATCTTTTCCTTGGTCTTTCTTTGTTGTTTGTGGCTATTTTACCACTTCTTAGTCTTATGCAACGAAGTTAGAGAGATAGTAAAATTAAGAACTTATAAAAAAAATTCAAAAAGAAAAATGTTTTAACAATAGCACGGTCCCACTGGGCGTGCCAATTTGTTTACATTGAAAATTGGTAAACAACCGCTGGTCTCCAAAAATGGTTTACTTTATAGGATCAACCAGTGAATCCTAGGACATGTGCTTTTGTTAAACTATATTTTAAAGTCTATGAACACTTCGAATATGTCCATGATTGAAGAATGTTGTTTAAAGTTTTGAAAATAAATTGCAGAATTTGTAAAAGAATTGCAATAAAGAACTTCAAAGTAAATTGCAATAAAAAAAATAATTGATAAACTGTAAATAACTTCAATTGAAATGAAAATATGGTGATTCACACGTACATTCTCAACGAACTCTTTTCTCAACACACTTAGATACTTTGAGTAATTTGTGAGTATTTGTACAATGATTGAACACACGAAATCCTATAAACTAAGACTTATATTTATACTACGTCAAAAATAACCGCTATCAACAATCTTTTCTCTAGAAAATGACACGCTTCGCTTACATATCTTCAATTCGCCACAGCTTTACACGTGTCACCTTTGAGAATCAGATAAGGACAAAAGACAATTATCATCCATATTCAAAATTCAAAATCTTCGTCGAACGCAACTTCAGTATTGCTTCCGTCGAAATTGCAGTCTAAGCTCAGAAATATTTCTAAGTTTTAACCCAGCGTATCCTTCTTACAAAGGATCTCTTCGACTAAGATCTTTAATAATACTCCTGTCGAATCCAAGACATCTTCTTAAAAATATTTATTTTGCTTATCATACTCAATCAAACCTTGGCGTCAAAACTTCCAGCTAACAATTCGGACCCGAACTTCTGTCACTGTCACACCCCCACACTGCTGCCCTGATTTCTTCTTCTGAGAATTTTTGAACCATACCTACATTCTGCTCGCCTTCGATCTTCTTGAAATTCATATTTGTCGAGACTGGTCTCGATCATCCACCTGAGTATTGCTTCCGAAAATGATTAGTAATGGCGTCTCTGATTTCCTCCACTTCACTTAAATTTCTCCCATTATCTTCCAGAGCTAGAATCTCATTATCCCTTCTCCTTTTATTAATGAAGCCTTGGAAATACTTCAAATTCATGTCTCCGTATTTTAATCATCTGACTCTCGACTTCTGCCACTGTATACTACCATTCAGCCTTGATAATTTATGCAAGTTAATCTTTATCTCTCTTTTCAATCTCAACTCTGCTTCCAATAGTTCCTCTATTTCTCCTTTTATATCCAATAT
This sequence comes from Lathyrus tuberosus, assembly GCA_022829125.1. Lineage (NCBI taxonomy): Eukaryota > Viridiplantae > Streptophyta > Magnoliopsida > Fabales > Fabaceae > Lathyrus > Lathyrus tuberosus. The sequence continues at coordinate 15,581,613 of JALAZF010000003.1, forward strand.
CTTTAACTCCTTTTTCGCTACCGCAATTTTTTCTCCTAAGTTTTGAGTATGATCTTTGTGCCACCCTCTAAGTTTTTCTTTGATCTTCCTAAACCTCTCTTTTAAGATGTGCATTACCTCATCCCTCTACTCAAAATTCCTTCTAACTTTCTCTAACGAAACCATGGTATCCCTCAATTTCTTTCCAATATTTCAGCATTCGAAAAGATTTGGGACCCTAGTCGAGATTCGTCTCCTTTAATAATATCGGGCAATGATCGGATAGTTCTCTATCTAAACTCCACTTAACACTTTTTGGCCACGTCCTATACCAAGATTCTGAGATAAGAAACCTATCTAACCTGCTCAAGGATGATCCTCCAGATCTAACCCACGTGAATTTTCGTCCTTGCAACGGTAGGTCTATAAGATCAGCCTCCACTATGAACTCGTCGAATGCTCTCATTTCCTCCTTTCTAGAGTTTTCACTGCTTCCATTTCTTTCAGATTCCTCCCTAACTGTGTTGAAATGTCTCATCAAACACCATCTTTCATCGCTTTTCTCTTCAATTAGATGTTGTAATTCTAACCAAAGACTCTGTTTCTTCGACCTTCGCAGGGTGCGTAAATATTTACCAAGTTTACTCTTTTCTTGTCTCCTCCCCACTCTCCCTCCATAATTAAAGTATGATCCTTCAATATTATTATATGTATATTAAGATTGATGCAATCCCACATGGCCAACAAACCACCAGATTTTCCCTCATCTACCTTAAACGCATAATCGAAGTCCTCTGATCCCTACATCTGAACACAAATGTTTCTGTAGAACTTTTTCATCTTTGTTTATTAAATACGAATCATTATGGGCTTATTCTTCTGGACTAATCTACCAATCTCTTTTTTCTTAACCAAACCCCCAACATTATAAGATATCAGCTTCATAGGAAATTAATTTTGATGTTCACCTGTTTCAAACTCCTTGCCTTATATCCCTTCAGTTCCTACTTCCCCTTTGCCACCCTCTTTAGTTCTTGAATAATTTCTCCCTCATTTCCCTTGTGTATAAGTTCAATTTTTCCCCCTAAATTCCACACATCTTTTACCACTTCTCTTGCATTCTCATGTAACATAGTCAAATTTCTTATGTAGCCAATTAAAATCTTCCTCTGATTACCTTTTTTATTGACTTCTTCCTTTCCTAATACAAATTCCGTATCATGAATGATAGAAGTGTTTGAGAGATCGAAATAATACCGAAAATGAGGCTGACACGTGTCCTACATACGGTCATCTATTTATGTGTTTCCCCAAACCCTCAAAACAAACGTAAACGTCTCTTCTATTACTCCAAACGGTTCCAGATCTTACTCCACTCCACACCCACACTCTTTGTCGCACAAACCCTCCCTTTTCCCTCTTTCAATTCTCCCCATTCGGTGCTCGTGTGCAGCTTCAAATGGCTGATTGGGGTCCGGTGGTGATAGCGGTGGTGCTGTTTGTGATTCTCTGTCCAGGTCTGCTTTTTCAAACACCAGGAAGAGGAAGAATAATAGAGTTCGGGAACATGCAAACAAGCGGTGCTTCCATTCTTGTTCACGCCATAATTTACTTTGGACTCATCACTATCTTACTCATTGCCATTGGCGTTCATATCGTCACTGGGTAAAGTCATCGCACTGGATCAAAAGGGGATCTAGTGCATTTTTTATGATTATTTTTATCTATTTTTTAAGGTTTTATGTTCCTTGTATTTATGTACTTCTCGCAGGTATGTGCTTTAGATGACAGATCTGATCTGTAATACTCTTATTGTGTCTACCTGATAGTTTGTTGATACTTTCTGTTACCAAGAATCAAGGGATAAAGATATTATGTTTTGTACTTGATTGTTTTGTGCTACCAAAATAAAAAGCTACTGATAGATACATGATTATGATCAAACTTTTTTTAAACAACTATTCAGATTACACTATAATCTATTACTAGTAACACTGTAATTACATGAATACACATGTTGCAATTTCATTTATGAATCTACCATATAATCTATTTTAGTTTATAGAAGCAAAAGCTATAAAGGTGATATCTATGTGATATGAAAGAGACAGTTTAAAAAATATCTTGATGAAAAATTTTAATAAAAAAAATATATAAATGAATTTCGGGGACTATACCAAAATACAAGGTATGGTTTAAGTTTTTGAAAGTATTAATAGTTGTAGGTTTTCCTAATGCCATGTTGATGGTGTTTTTGAGATGATGGATTCTTGATCGTTGCCTTGGAGGACATCAGAGTCGGTGGTGGAGTCGCAACAAAAGGCTGAGCCACCTTAAAATCGTTCTGATTTATCCTTTTCATTTTTTTTGAAGAGAAAGATTTGACATTTCCTTTTTGGTACAAATGCTTTGGAGTTTTGAGAGAAGAGAAGCAGGGGAAGGAATTGGCTGGATAAGGATTACATAACTGAGAATAATCAATGAAAAGAGAGAAAATTTTTAATTTATTATAAATTTAATTTTGTTTTGGGTTAAATATGTTTTTAGTTCTTATAAAATTTGAAATTTCATTTTTAGTCCCTTCTGGGTTTTGGCAACGGTTTTAGCTGGTTTTGGCAACGGTTTTTTTTTGTAAAAACCGTTGCCAAAAGGTAGGGAAGGACTAAAAATGAAATTTCAAACTTTATAGGGACTAAAAACATATTTAACCCTTTCGTTTTTAATTAGAATTATAGGGTGGTGGTTATTATGCAGGAGAGATAAAATATTATTTTTTTATTTTTAATTAATAAAAAAAATGTTATTGGTTATTTGTAAATACACGCGTTATGTTTGTTTCTATACAATTATTTTTTTACATAACTTTAGGCCGGAAAAACATACATTTCTCTTAATTCTGTCCATTAGATCAACGTAAGGGTCCATATTATATCATATATTTATTATATTACTTCAAATAAAAAAATTATAATTTGTTTACAGAATTGAATCATAATAAATATAATGGGAATGAGAGTTAGGGTCTGTTTGGTTCAATCGAGGGGAGGGGAGAGGAGGGAAAGGATTTTAAATATATATATATATATATGTTTGGTTCAAAATAGAAAGGGGGAGGGGAGGGGAGGCATTTTATTTACAAATATGTTTGGTTTACAAAGGGAGGAGAGGTATTTTAAAACTAATTTACATTTTTATTCTTCTAATTTTATCATAAGACTCATGATATTTAACATTTATAATTCAAATGCAAATTTATTGACGAAATATAAAGTATTCAATCAGAGAACATCTTAAAATTTTTTATAAAAATTATAACGATTATAATATATAATTTTAAGAAGATTATCAAATATGATAAAATCTAATAAAAATTATTATAAACAAAAATATTACAATAATTAAAAAGTAATAATAAAATATAATAAATAAAATAAAAGAATTTAAACACATATAATAATAATAATAAAATGAATATATAAAAAGTATAAAAAATATATAATGAAGATAAAATTGTTCAAAATATAACATTTAACATTTTAATAAGTTAAATTTATATTTAAATAAATAATAAGGGTAAATATGTAAATATAATTATGATTAAAATGAAACACCTCCCCTCCCCTCCAAATTCCCCCAAATCGGAGGAAAACAAAAAGTGAGTCAGGAGGGATTTTGGTCTCCTCCATCTACCTCCCCTCCCCCTCTTAAAATTTGAACCAAACACAAAAACTATTAAATATTTCCCCCTTCCCCTTTCATCCCCAAATTCTTTCTCCTCAGAAAAATTCTAATCTCTCATCACATAATCTATTTTCGATCAATTGGAGTCACCAATTTCATTTTCGGTCATCGCGTTCAAGCAATACGTTTTTCATTTCTGCATTCTTCAAGCAATTTGTTTTTTGATTTTGGATTTTCTAAGGATTATTGCATAATACGTTATGCATTCTTCATCTAGCCAATTTTGTTTTTCTTTTTAAGTCATGTTATTCAAACACCGACAAAGTTTCTTGTTTGTAATTGTGTTTTTCTTTTTGCACTTTCAGCTTTCAAGATCCAAATTACTCGTTGAATTTAATTTTTCATGCAGCGAAGAGAAAAGAGAAGAAGAAGCCTCACATGGATTGCATATCAAGAGTGTCATTTCAATTATTTGGATCAATAAGAAAGTTTGTCGATTTAATAAGATTTTGTATTTTGGATCAAGAAAGTTTGCAGATTTAATAAAATTTTGTATTTTGGATCAAGAAAGTTTGCGACTTTTGATGGAACTTTAGAAAGGAAAATGAATTGAAAAACTTGTTTCTGTTCAAGAGGGTTGTTGAATGGGAATGAATTAGCTAAGTTTCGAGTTAATGGAGGAATGAAAGATTAAAGTATATTATTTATAGAGAGAGAAAATTTAGTTTATAAAGAGATAGAGACAAAGGTATCAAAGGTACCAATATCCAAAGTTAGCAGTGAAATTCTGGTATCAGACGTGTGATGTTAAGGTGCGATGTCACAACAACACACTCTGCACAATGGACAGAATAAACAACAAAATAACACCAAGAATTGTTGACCCAGTTCGGTTACAACCAACCTACTTTGGGGGCTACCAAGCCAGGGATGGAATTCACTACTTGTAGATATAATTTACAGACTCAACAACCCGTTGACAATCTCCTAAACTTATACTCTACTAATGACTTCCTACCTAAGAAACCACCTAGGTATGAGAAAACCACGCAATCCCTTACAAACACTCAAAGAAACCACTTTGAGTAACCTTGATCTTACTTCACAGCTTCGATCAAGCAACTGCTCTCTATTGCTTCACAGCTTCTAGAGAGGACAGAATACGACACAGCAATTCACCCTAGAATTCTGGTTATACAACTCGTACAAAATACTCAAGACACTCAACCTATGCTCTTGATCTTCTCTCTGTATTTCTGTCCCTTTTTCCTTTGGTCTTGTGCGCTTTATATAGCTCCTTGAATTGGTCTTGGACCTGCTACAATATCTCCCAGATTTGTTATTTAAAACTGAATATTTAAAACAGATTTTCTCCTAAAATCTTTTTAAATCTTCAACTTTTTAAATCTCCTACAAATCTGCACCAGATCTCCTATGCAGCATAAAATATCTATCCCAAGATATTCGCATCCAATGAGACAGCTTGCTCTCCACAATTCCAGCTAATACGCAACCCTAACAACATCATTACCTGCTGTTGTTAATTCTGCAGATCTGATGTTACAACATCGCCATGTGACATCAGACATCCAACTTCAGCAAATTAATTACTTAACACAGCCCAGTGTTAAAGCTCAATGTTGCAACATCATTACCTTGACATCAACATTGAATATACTTTGTTTTACCAAAATTCCAGTCAATCCAAGAACTAACAATCTCCCCCTTTGGCTAATTTTGGCTAAAACAAACTTTGCACTCTGCACCTTCAGAGACTTTAGCAGCGGAAAAACTTCAATCAATAATTTTGAACTCCAAGCAGCAGCATCAGCATCAGTTTGACAATTTTCATAGTCTTCATCACTTGATCTGCTGCAGCACCATCTTCATTATTGACAACAGCAAATTGGTTCTCCCCCTCAAAAATATGAACCAACATCATAGCTGTTCAGTAGCTTATAATGTGCAGCACTTCTCCCACTTGATGTCTGCTTGGCTGCACTCTTCAAATGCTATTTTTAACTTATCTCCCCCTTTTTAGCCATAATTAAACAAGCTTCAATCAGAAGCCCTCTGAACTACAGTCAGTACACTCTAGCTCTCATTGTTAGCCTCACAGTTAGCAACCAGGCAAAATAAATCATAGAAAAACAAACATAACCTGTGCATATAACAGCACAATATTCAAATTACATAACCAGCATAGCAAGAGAAAAAAAAACTAAACTACTATCTAATGACAGCAAATGGAGGTTAGTCTTCATCGGAGCTGGTACCATCAGCATCTTCATCACCTTCATCTGACCTGGAATCCTCAGTGTCGCTATTCCCATTATCTTCTCCCTGTTCCAAGTCTTTGATCATCTGCTCAATCCTCATTTTCCTGACAGTGCTGGTTTTGATAACCATATCAAGATCCTTGCAGGTTGCCTTTAATTCTTCAATCAGCTCAGATTTTGTACTGACCTTCTTAGCCCCAGAACTTGATGTTGTAACAATGTCTGGAACATGACTCCCAGCAAACAGTTTGGGATGCAAAGATAAAGCTGACTCCCTCTTACATGCTACCTCTGTACTGGTTAAGATTCCAGGATGTTGATCTAAGATCATTCCACAGATAAGGGAAGGGAATGATATAAGCATTTTGATAGCATTGGTGGCACCATGCTTCACTACTTGATCAAATATATAGCTTCCATAGTTGAACTTGACCTTTTTCCCTACAGCATAGATGAATCTTCCTAATCCCACAGTTATGGTGGTTTTGTGATTAGTAGGTACCCAGTTAGCCGCACCAATTCTGTGTAAGATAGCATACTTGATACTGAGTTTGCTAGCTGTTAATTTATTTTTCAGTGGCCACATCTTAACTTGAGTGGCAGTGATCTCTCTACACACTTCATTATCAGTCACCTCCAGTTCACACTCCTCTTGCTCATCTCTTCCCATATATTTGTTGACAGTACTAGGAGAGAAGTCAATACACTGTCCCCTAACAAACACCTTCATGTAGTTCACACTTCTATTGTTAGAAATGTCTATGGGAATGTTGACAACAAATTCCTTAACAAGTCCACTATAGCACTTAGAGAATCTGGTCACAGTCTTTAGTAGTCCAGCACCATGAATGAGGTCCATAATTTCTTTCATCTCCAAGACATCCTTTCCAAGCTCCCTTTCCAGAGCTAACCTCCTTTGGCACACAAACTTCCACAAGGAAGCACTGCTCGCATAATGAAAGGATGTGTTGTCCACTGGCACTTCAGGGACCTTACCAGAAATTCTCTTTAGAATGGTCTTTCTGACTGGTGTGACGTCATGGACATCTTCCTCAACTTCATCCTCAGACTCAGATTCTTCTCTAATCTTTCTCTTTTTGGAGGGTGTAACAACCTTGCTCTAAGGTTTTGTGGGACCAACAACAGTTTTCTTCTTTCCTTCAGTAGGTTTCTTAGGAGAGGATTCATTAGCCTTTCCTTTCCTTGTCTTTAGTCTCTTGGAAATACTTGGAACAACATTTCCAATGACTTCATTATCAGATAAGTCAACCACATTGATCACGTCCTCATTCTTTTCTTCTTCAGGAGTAGTTCTATCATTAATTTCCTCATGCACATCTTCTTCTTCCCCTCCTCTTTCAGAATCCTCAATGACAGACACAGCAAGTCTATGAAGATCAGACTCTTCTCCTTGCATGTCTACCTTTTCTGCTAGCATCTGATTCAACGGTATAGAAATTCCTTTCACAGGTATTCCTTTGTCCAGTATTTTGGTTGCCAGATTACCCATACTCTTGTCAACATCAAACTTTTCTACCACAGTTTGAGACGTGGATGACCTAGGTGTTGATTTATCACCAAATAGGATACTGGTAACCAGCTTCTTTGTTTCAGTATTTTTAAAGGTAGTTGCGACCCTTTTAGAAGCAAGTTTAGATGGTGTAGGTTTACCTGACTCTGGTAACATTACGGAGATGGGTTGTATATCCAGAGCTTCGTCTTCAGAGTACTCATCTGTAGAAACCCTAGCGTTATTCCGCGATGAACTTTTTGAAGGAGAAGATGTCTGCTTTGACATGGTTCCTTTGAGGGAGTATAGATTAAGATGATTCTTCTTGTTGAAGGAGATGAACAGAAAAGAGATATGAATTTTGATGAACTGTGATTTTGCTATAATAGGAAATGAGGGTCTGAGGTAAGGCGCCAGATTTTGTGTACTCTTTAAAGACCAATTACTAATTTTCTCCCTCCATAAAACCTTTTCTTTTAAATTTTTATTCATTAATTCATATTGACCTTTCAGCATCCTGATATCACAGTCTGATGTTATAACATCAACCTGAACATCATTAGTTGAACTACCTTCAAGAGAAATCCACTGATAGCAGTTGTCTTTGGTTCTGGCACCCTTCATACCAACCTGATTATGCTCATCAGAAACCACACACTCATGCTTAGTGTAGTTTACCTTGTAACCTTCATCACACAACTGGCTTATGCTGATCAAATTTGCATTTAAACCACTGACAAATAGAACATTGTCAAGTTCAGGTCTACCATCACCTTTCACCTTCCCAACTCCTGCAACAACACCTTTTTCTCCATTGCCAAACATAACCTCATGAGAGGGACAATGACTGACTTCAGCAAACATGGATCTACATCCAAACATGTGTTTGGAACACCCACTGTCAAAATACCATGTTCCTTCTTTAAACTCTTTGTCAGCTATGTGAGCCAATAAGCACTTCACCTTCTCCTTAGGTACCCATTGTTTAACAACTTTGGGCCTGTACTCTCTCCATCTGTTTTGAGACTGAGGGTATCCATGCAGCTTATAGCAAGAGTACTGCATATCTCCAAACCTTCCACAATAAAAGCATCTCACCCTTTCATCTCTGAATCTTCTGCCATGATGAGATTGCTTAGGCTACCATCCATAATGTCTTCTTCTTCCATAGTTGGAATATCTTCTTCTGTACTAATGTTGTCTTCTAGGTTGTCTCTTATGGTGATGTGGCTTTCTTCTTCCATAGTGATGAGGCACAACCTTGTTGTATCCATATCCATAACCATACCAGTTGTCCTGATGTTGAGACACCTGATGTGACATGTCCTGTTTGTACCTTGTAGCTTGTATGCTCTTGTGATATTGGGGAGGCATATACTGACTAGCTCCTTGAGGCTGCATCTTCCTCTGTTGGGGACCATCCTTTTTCTCAACATTCTGAGGCTGAGCAACCTTCTTAGGGGTAGAATCCTGTCTCTTTGTTTGAGACATAGGTTGGGACTTCTCCTCCTTTGCTCCCGAGGTGCTTGCCACATATCCTATACCAGACTTATCACCTGCAACCTTTTCTGTCTGAAGGATCTTGTCAAGTGTGTCTGTACCACAGCTCAGCATCCTAACAGACTTGGTCATTTGATCCAGGTGAGCTCTAACTAGTACAACTTCATTTTCCAGATCAGTCTTTTCATTCTCTAGCTGAGCAATCTGTTGCTTGTGGCACTTGTTTTCTTGACAAATCTCCGCACTTTTTAAACACAGCTCTTGATAAGTTGATGCTAACTCCTCATAAGTTATTTCTCCATCACTATAATCATCATCAGAAACAACAGCTCCTGTTAAAGCTCTAACATGCTTTGCTGACTCACCTTCACTTTCACTATCTGAGTCAGACCAGGAAACTGTCATGCCCTTCTTCTGCTTTTTCAAAAAGGTGGGACATTCTTTCTTGACATGTCCATACCCTTCACACTCAAATCACTGAACTTCTTTATCTTGGGCGGTTTTCTCTTCATCCTTCACTTTTGACTTGCTGGTGTCAGAAGATATGTTCTTGACATTAGGCCTGGAGTTATTATTCATTCCCTTGAATACTTTGGTGAACTGTCTTCCCAACATAACTATGGCCTGAGATAGATCCTCCTGGGATTCAAAACTCTTCCCTTTCTCTTCTTCACCATTTGACACCAGGGCTATACTCTTTGGCTTCTTTTCTGGTTCTTCCTCATTCAACCCAAGCTCAAAAGTTTAAAGAGATCCAATGAGCTCATCAACTCTCATTTTGCTAATGTCTTGTGATTCTTCAATGGCAGTTACCTTTATCTTATACTTCTTAGGAAGGGACCTAAGGATCTTCCATACAAGCTTTTCATCTGACATTTTCTCACCAAGAGCACTGGATGCATTAGCCAGCTCCAGAACATTCATGTGGAAGTCATGAATAGTCTCATCGTCCTTCATCTTCAGGCTTTCAAATTTTGATGTTAACAGCTGAAGTCTTGACATCTTAACTCTAGATGTTCCTTCATGTGTAGCCTGCAAAATATCCCACGCTTCCTTAGCAACTTCACAGGTATTGATTAACCTGAAGATGTTCTTATCCACTCCATTGAAGATTGCATTTAGAGCTTTGGAATTTCCAAGGGCGAGCTCATCTTCCTCCTTGGTCCACTCTTCTTCAGGCTTTGGCTTTGAGGTGCCTTCTTTATCTTTGCCAGCATCATCTTTTTCACACACAACAGGTGTTTTCCACTCTTTAATAACAGCCTTCCAAGCCCTGCTGTCCAAGGATTTTAAGAAGGTAGTCATCCTTGGCTTCCAATAATCATAATTAGATCCATCCAAAATAGGGGGTCTGTTGACGAATCCTCCAACTTCTTTGTCCATCTTTACACCAGAAAGTAACTTCCCTAGATCTCACCCAGAGACAGACAGGATGCCTGCTCTGATACCAATTGAAATTCTGGTATCAGACGTGTGATGTTAAGGTGTGATGTCACAATAACACACTCTGCACAATGGACAGAATAAACAACAAAATAACACCAAGAATTGTTGACCCAGTTCGGTTACAACCAACCTACTCTGGGGGCTACCAAGCCAGGGATGTAATTCACTACTTGTAGATATAATTTACAGACTCAACAACCCGTTGACAATCTCCTAAACTTATACTCTACTAATGACTTCCTACCTAAGAAACCACCTAGGTATGAGAACACCACTCAATCCCTTACAAACACTCAAAGAAACCACTTTGAGTAACCTTGATCTTACTTCACAGCTTCGATCAAGCAACCGCTCTCTATTGCTTCACAGCTTCTAGAGAGGACAGAATACGACAGAGCAATTCACCCTAGAATTCTGGTTATACAACTCGTACAAAATACTCAAGACACTCAACCTATGCTCTTGATCTTCTCTCTGTATTTCTGTCCCTTTTTCCTTTGGTCTTGTGCGCTTTATATAGCTCCTTGAATTGGTCTTGGACCTGCTACAATATCTCCCAGATTTGTTATTTAAAACTGAATATTTAAAACAGATTTTCTCCTAAAATCTTTTTAAATCTTCAACCTTTTAAATCTCCTACAAATCTGCACCAGATCTCCTATGCAGCAGAAAATATCTATCCCAAGATATTCGCATCCAATGAGACAGCTTGCTCTCCACAATTCCAGCTAATACACAACCCTAACAACATCACTACCTGATGTTGTTAATTCTGCATATCTGATGTTACAACATCGCCATGTGACATCAGACATCCAACTTCAGCAAATTAATTACTTAACATAGCCCAGTGTTAAAGCTCAATGTTGCAACATCAGTACCTTGACATCAACATTGAATATACTTTGTTTTACCAAAATTCCAGCCAATCCAAGAACTAACAAGCAAATTCTTTCTCGCTGTGAATGAGTCTTTCATTTGCCAGGGCATTATGTAAAAATTGTAAAATTATTTATTGTAAAGGTCAATTTGTAAGCATGTTTTTGTTGTGAAAAACGATATCTTTAAGCAAAGTATAAAACGGTTTCTCGATGATCAAGAACCAAAACAAGGGTTAGGGTTTAACGGAAAAGAAACCAAGAAGAAGAAGAGAACAACAAGGATTAGGCAAAATATAATTTTGTTTACTATTCACTTTCTCATTAACGTTTACAAATGATTACAAGTGAATATCACAATTTGCCACACTCAACAAACTAAGTGTACTAGCCTATTTATAGACTAACTAGGTAACTTGCAGCCCAAGAAACCTAAACAATTGGATCCTTAACACAAGGCCCAATTCGACAGAAATAACTTTTCGACAATACATACATACTAGAACAGACTTTGACTACAGTATGTAACAATAAGGCATCAGCATGTGAACAAGCTTCGATTGCATGCTTGCCTCCTGTCGAAATACATGAAAGCTTATCCTTCGACACAGCATGAGTTCGACCCAAATCTCACAAATCTCCACCTTGGATCTAACTCAGGAACAAGAGAATCAACTAGCTTTCATCATGCAGCTTTATCAACTGCATACAGTGGAAGAACTTGCAACTTGGCAACGTCTTGGTGATCATATCAGCAGCATTGTCTTCAGTCGAAACCTTCAGCACTTGGACTTCACCATGCTCGATTACCTCTCTGACGAAATGCAGCCTCACATCAATGTGCTTAGTTCGCTCATGATAGGCTGAATTCTTCGACAGGTGTATTGCACTTTGACTATCACATTTAACAGTGATACTTCGACCTTGAAGTTTCAGCTCCTTTGCAAAACCTTCAAGCCACAATGCTTCCTTCACAGCTTCAGAGAGGGCAATATATTCAGCTTCAGTGGTTGATAAGGCAACAACCTTCTGAAGCGTCGCTTTCTAACTGATTGTTGTGCCAAACATTGTGAAAACATATCCAGAAATAGACTTTCTGGAATCCATACAACCTGCATAATCAGAGTCAACAAATCCTTCAATTTCGACTATGCTATCACCATCACAGGCTCCACCATAAATTAAGACTCTTTTCAGAGACCCATTTATGTACCTGAGAATCCACTTTACAGCTTGCCAGTGTGCCTTTCCAAGATTGGCCATATACCTGCTCACAAGGCTCACTCCATATGCTATGTATGGCCTTGTACAGACCATAGCATACATCAAAGAACCCACTACACTAGCATATGGGATGCTATTTATATAGATTCTTTCAGCTTCAGTACTCGGACTTTGAGTAGTTCTAAGCTTAAACTGAGGATTTGTAGGTGTCACAACAGACTTTGAATTCGACATACCAAACTTGTCGAGAAGCTTTCGTAGGTATGTCTCTTGAGATAAGCACAACTTCGACTGCTTTCTATCTCTCCGAATGTCAATCCCAAGAATCCTGGCTGCAGCTCCCAGATCCTTCATTTCGAACTCCTTACTGAGTTCAGCCTTCACCTTCGTTACATCCACAACACTGTTGCTAGCTATGAGGATATCATCCACATACAGTAACAACATAACAAGTGAGTTTCCAGGTCGAAATCTGAAGTAAACACAGTGATCGAACTGACTTCTAGTGAAACCAATGTGCATGAACTTGTCGAATCTCCTGTTCCACTGTCGAGGAGATTGTTTCAGGCCATACAAAGACCTATTCAGCTTGCACACAAAATATTCTTTACCCTTTTCTGCATACCCTTCAGGTTGACGCATCAGGATCGTTTCATCTAGATCACCATACAGAAATTATGTCTTCACATCCATTTGCTCAAGTTCCAAGTCGAACTTTGCCACCATGGCCAACAGCATTCGAATGGATCTATGCTTTACAACAGGTGAGAACTCATCATTGAAGTCGACTCCTTCTTTCTGAGTGAACCCCTTAGCAACCAGCCTCGCCTTAAAGCGCTTCGACATCACTCCTTTGATTCCTTCCTTGACCTTGAAAATCCACTTACAACTGACTAACCTTGCTCCTGCAGGTTTCTCAATCAGCTCCCAAGTGTTATTATCATGAAGAGATTTCATCTCGTCATCCATGGTTTTTCGCCATTCAGTCTTGTTTCGACTCCTTATAGCTTCCTTGTAATCTCTAGGTTCTTCGTCAAGTACCTCACTTGCAGAGATTAAAGCAAAAGCTATAAGATCTGCATAACCAAGTCTCTGAGGTGGCTTGATGACTCTTCTCGACCTATCTCTTACCAGTAGGTACTCATTGACAGTTTCCTCAACCTCTTCAGCATCTTGCTCTTCGACTTCGACTTCATCTGGGCTATGCACTTCAGCATCACTATGCTCCACCTCAACATGCATCTCTACCTGTTCCAGCTCCTCTTTAGAGATTTCTGCACTTCGACCAATATCACCAGTTTTCTTGAAAGCCATTTCGACCTCATTGAAAACTACATCACGACTTGTGATACATCTTCTGTGACCTGGTTCTAGGCACCACAACCTATAACCCTTGACTCCCTCAGGATATCCAAGGAACATGCATCTCAGAGCTCTAGGTTCGACCTTGTCTTGCCTAATGTGAGCATAGGCTAAACAGCCAAATACTCTCAGTTTGTCGATATCTGGTGGATGACCCAACCAAACTTCTTCAGGTGTCTTCATTCCCAGCGTAGTTGAGGGACATCTATTTATTAGATAAGCTGCTGTCGAAACAGCCTCAGCCCAAAACACCTTCTTCAATCCAGTATTAACCAACATGCATCTAACCCTTTCAAGGATTGTTCGATTGAATCTCTCAGCTAAGCCATTTTGTTAAGGAGTACCTGCTACAGTCTTATGCCTTGCAATCCCAGACTCAACACAGTAACTGTCGAACGCTTCGTTGTAGAACTCCAGGCCATTGCCGGTTCTCAACCTCTTAACCTTTCTGCCAGTTTGAGTTTCGACCAGAACCTTCCAACTTTTGAAATTCTCAAAAGTTCCATCCTTCGTCTTCTGAATGAATACCCATAACTTTCTGGAATAGTCATCAACAATGGATAGAAAATATCTTGCACCTGAGTGTGAAGGATTCCTTGTAGGCCCCCAAAGATCAGCATGAATGTAATCAAGGGATCCATGTGTTCTTTGCTTGCCTTTGTTGAACTTTACCCTACAGGATTTACCAAATACACAAGATTCACAAAACTCCAGCTTTTCAACTTTGTCACCACCTAGCAGGTTCTACTTCCCCAATTCGACTAGGCCTCTTTCGCTGACATGGCCCAATCTCATGTGCCATAACTCTGTCTTCGACACAGGTTTCGTGGATACAAAATTTGTCGAACCACTTACAACCTCAGCCTCAAGGGTATACAAGCCTTGTTTCTTCACGCCTCTCAAGACTTTCTTCGACCCCTTCATGACTTTCAGGATACCTTGCTCTCCTTTGAAGACATATCCTTTCTTGTCGAATTCACCAAGAGAAATTAAATTCCTCTTAAGGTCAGGTACAAACCTAACCCCAGTCAATAACCGTATTGACTCATCATGGAGCTTGAATCTAACAGATCTAATACCTGCAATCTTGCAAGCTTTATTGTTCCCCAGCAGCACTGATCCTCCATCTTGATCACATAATTCTTTAAACACATTCTTGTTTGGAGTCATATGCCAAGTACATCCAGAATCCATATCCACTCTTCGCAAGAGTTGCTGCTCGACACCACAAGGACATCAGATGATTCATAACCATCTTGCACAATAGTTGCATTCACATTGTCCTTACCTCCATGATTATTCAGGCGCTCAGGGCACACCTTTCTTGTGTGACCCTCCTTCTTACAATGATAACATTTGATACTAGACATATCACCACCATAAGACTTCTGCTGAGCCTTTCCTTTCTTCTTGTCAAACCTACCATCTTTCTTTGACGATCTTCCTTTCACGAACAACCCTTTGCCAACTGATGAAGGTTTCTTCTCCTTTCTTTCGTTCAAATCCTTCGAATACAAGGCTGCTTGAACTTCTTCAAAGGTCAGGGACTCTCTTCCATACAAGAGTGTTTCTTTGAAGTGAGCATGCGATCTGGGCAAAGCACACAACAGCAACAGTGCTTGATCTTCATCATCGACCTTCACATCAATGTTTTCAAGATCAAGAATCAGCTTGTTGAACGAATCCAACTGCTCAGTCAAAGCTCTGTCTTCACTCATCTTGAATGAATACAAGGCTTACTTCAGGTAGAGACGATTCACCAGAGATTTGGTCATATACAAACTTTCAAGTTTAACCCATAATCCTGACGTCGTAGTCTCCTTTGATACCTGCCGGAGAACCTTATCACCAAGGCTCAACAAAATCGCGCTGTGAGCTTTCTCGATCATTACTGTCTTTTCTCTTTCCGTCAAAGCAGTATCCATGGTTGCCATTCCCTTCAACGCTTCCAAACAACCCTGATGAACCAGTAGGGCTTTCATCTTCAACCGCCACAGACCGAAGTCGTTCACTCCGGTGAACTTCTCGATCTCATACTTTGTTGAAGACATCTTCTCCATGCTCACCGCACCAACTTGTTGTGAAAAACGATATCTTTAAGCAAAGTATAAAACGGTTTCTCGATGATCAAGAACCAAAACAAGGGTTAGGGTTTAACGGAAAAGAAACCAAGAAGAAGAAGAGAACAACAAGGATTAGGCAAAATATAATTATGTTTACTATTCACTTTCTCATTAACGTTTACAAATGATTACAATTGAATATCACAATTTGCCACACTCAACAAACTGAGTGTACTAGCCTATTTATAGACTAACTAGGTAACTTGCAGCCCAAGAAACCTAAACAATTGGATCCTTAACACAAGGCCCAATTCGACAGAAATAACATTTCGACAATACATACATACTAGAACAGACTTCGACTACAGTATGTAATAATAAGGCATCAGCATGTGAACAAGCTTCGACTGCATGCTTGCCTCCTGTCGAAATACATGAAAGCTTCTCCTTCGACACAACATGAGTTTGACCCAAATCTCACAGTTTTTATACAGGTTATTAGTTACTTGTTTTGTTACCGGTTATTATTAGTTGTGAAAGAATATACTTTATATTTTGACACTACAATTAATCTATGTTAATGAAACTTGGTATCACAGTATGTTGTTAGCTTTATAATAACAATATCTGGTCTGGTGTTAAAAATAACAGTATGGTGTTCTTACTTTTATAATAACAAAATTTGACACTTTTCTGTTCTTACTTTTATATTTGGAAAGCCTTTGGTTTTGTGTTAAAAATAACAGTGAATTTTTTTTAATATAACACATTTTTTCAAAAAAAAACAAAAAAAAACTAACATTTCAGTTAATTTACTAAAATGGCTGGGTTTGGAAACCCTCTATAAGGGTAGCGCTATATGGGATGGCGCCTCAGTTAGAGGCCACATGCCAAACCATATGGCGCCTCAGGCAAATGAGGCATGCCCTAAAATTCTTTCAAAATTCTCTCAGGAGTCGCCATCTAGGATGACACCTCAGGTGTTCTTTTTTTTTTATTTTTTTTATTTTGGAAATTGAAAAAAAAAACTGTTTTTTTTTTTAGTTCTTTTTTTAATGTTTTGTTTAATTTGTGAAGAGGCATGCTAACGAATAGTGGAAGTAGAGTGTAGGCATGCAGAGATGTGTGGTCTTGTCAAGGCTAGTCTGCCCATGCAGAGTTGTGTGGTCTTGTCAAGGCTAGTGTAGTCATGCAGAGTTGTGTGGTCTTGTCAAGGTTAGTGTAGCCATGCAGAGCAGCACATGGTTCTTGGCAAGACTATTCTGAAGCAATTAGACTACAAAGACACGTAACCTGTATCATCTATACTCTTATTAATACACATCAAATATACATCTTATCATCACATACTTGCAAACCATTTCTATTATGTAAACCATTTCTTCCTAACACAATTTAGTTATGGCTCAAAGACCATAATACCTGATAACTGCACATCTCAATGGTGAGATATTTGATTGTCCAATGAAGGGTTTCAATTTTAGGGATACAGGAGTGACTAGGTTTTTAATTGATAGAAGAACAAATTTTTATCATTTGAAAGCCCGGTTAGAAAAGAAATTGCAGTGCGGTCCAGTTGGGCAAATTGTATACAAAAACCCTATCTTTTTTTAGGGGCATGAGCAATGCAAATTTTTTCAGATGAAGATACGGGACGATGATGATGTGCGTAATATGTTTCTCAGCCATGACCATTATGGGTTCAATGACGTTGAGTTATATATTACGTTACAACATCAACCATTGTCTCAACAACTAGAAGTTTCCCAGATTTTTAACGATTTCGACAATGAACAAGCTGAGTTGGACGTCGTTGACGAGGAAGAAG
Source organism: Lathyrus tuberosus (assembly GCA_022829125.1). Classification (NCBI taxonomy): domain Eukaryota; kingdom Viridiplantae; phylum Streptophyta; class Magnoliopsida; order Fabales; family Fabaceae; genus Lathyrus; species Lathyrus tuberosus. The sequence continues at coordinate 15,599,363 of JALAZF010000003.1, forward strand.
AAGAAGCGGAGGATATTGTCGATGAAATGATTAACAACGACGAGGCAGACTAATTGCCAGAGAGTCGTGTTTATTGCCCACCTCAACACATGACAACACTCAGCTTAGGCGAGGACGAACCATCAACGGATATTTTTTACGACCCATACAGACAGACGGGGGGAGTATTAAAAGTTGGAGACAATTTTCGTATGAAAGAAGATTGCGTCCGAGCAATAAAACAATACCACATGAACTTATCTGCAGATTATAGAGTCGATCAAACAAATCCGAGTCTATACAAGATCTACTGTCGCAACGAGGTGTGCCCCTTTAGATTAACGACATCTTTCCAGAAGCGAATCGATTCCTGGAAGATAGGGTCAATGGGTCCGGAGCACACTTGCATACTCACCAATCCAAGTCAGGATCATCGCAAGCTCGACTCTCGGTTGATCTGCAATGAAATTCTATCATTCGTCAGCGACAACCCTTCTGTGAAAGTGAGTACAATAATAGCTCATATGGTTTAAAGATACAACTACACTCCCTCGTACAGGAAGGCATGGTTTGCCAGGACGAAGGCGGTTGAAATAATTTTTGGAAATTGGGAGGACTCTTATAAAGTACTCCCAAGATACCTCGTGGCCCTAAAACAATATGCTCTAGGGACTGTTGTCATGTTGGAGACGTTGCCGGCATATACGCCAGACGGGAATTGTGCAAGTGGAAATGGTATTTTCCATATACTCTTCTGGGCGTTTGAACCATGCATCAAAGGATTTACGTACTGTAAACCTATAATTCAAATTGATGGAACATGGTTGTACGAAAAATATAAGGGTACGCTACTGATGGTCGTGGCACAGGATGGCAACAACAACATTTTCCCTATCGCCTCCGCTCTAGTTGAAGGGGAGACTGCTGGAGGTTGAAGTTTTTTCCTAAAAAATCTCCAACAATACGTTGCTCCTCAACCTGACTTATGTTTGATCTCCGATAGACATCCCTCAATCGAGAGTGCTTACAATAATCCTGATAACGGTTGGCAGGATCCTCCCTCAAGCCATGTGTATTGCATTAGACACATCGGGCAAAATGTCATGCGGGCGTTCAAAGACAAGGGGCTAAAGCAGATGGTTACTAACGTGGGCTATGCGCTAACAGAGCCTACCTTCAGATACTACTGGGACGAGATTAGACAAACAAACCCAGATGCATTAGTTGGATTGATAACATTCAACAGGAGAAGTGGACAAGGGCGTACGACAATGGGCAGCGATGGGGCCATATGAAAACAAACCTCATTGAATTTATGAACTCTGTATTTAAAGGCATCTGAAACCTGTCGATAACCGCTCTTGTGAGGTCAACTTATTTTAGGCTCGCTGTACTCTTTGATACCAGACGTACTAAGTGGGGTTCGGTCATACAATCTGGGTAGCTGTTTAGTGACAGTTCAATGATATTCATGAAGAAAGAGGCTGCAAAGGCCAACACACACGTCGTCACGGTCTTCGACCGTATTACAGGTCACTTCAGTATTGCAGAGTCTATTAATCACAACGAAGGAAGGCCTATGGGATGTTATCGAGTGGAACTGGATAGGAGTTGGTATGACTGTGGAAAGTTTCAGACATTTCGTATACCTTGCTCCCATGTTATAGTAGCCTGTTCCAAGGTTCGGCTGGACCCAACCAACTATCTCTCTGTTCTTCACCAAGTTACTACTCTATGCAATGTCTACCGTACTAGCTTTCAAGTGGTCGCAAAGGAGGACTACTGGCCTCCATACGAAGGCGAAATTGTGTGGCATAATGACTTGATGCAAAGAAATAAAAAGGGTCGCCCTATCAGCAGCTGGATTCAAACGGAGATGGATACAGCCAAAAAAATGGTGAGGTTGTGTGGTTTGTGCGACCAACCAGGCCACAATCATACCAAGTGTCCAAATGTGTCGGGCTCTAGCACGGCATCATAGTTACAACTGTAAACTTGTCTATTTATAACAACAATAAATTTTATTTCATTGATGGCATACTTAACTCAATACAACGACATAACATAACATAACTTAATAGCTAAACATCAACAAATAACCATCTACGGAACCTAATACCAAATCAGAAAATAATAATAACAAACCCAAACGAAACAACTCATAGAATCAGCTTATCTAGGAAATTACAACCATCAACTTAATTTCCAGTTCTAACATCATCATCATGAGGACGCCATCATCATTTTCCACTTTCCTCCAAGTCCGGGTGACTTCGTCTGGACCAGACTTCTCAACCAGCCTCTCAATCTTTCTGATCTTTTCACCTGCCTGAAATTCTTCTGCTAGCCAGTGGCAAAGTTCCGTGTGCAAATGCTCCAATGTCTGGGTGTTCCAGAGTAGCATCTTCATCGGAGGCTTGACAGCTGAGTATATAACTAGGGCATCTCGTTTCATCCGTGGAAACTCTGGAAACTTTTCCTCCGGTGCTGATGATGATGATGAGGACGGCGATTTGAGGATGAAGACATGGTGTTGAGTAGGGGAGAGTTTGGGATATTGGTGAGGAAAGGGAGGAAATTAGGGTTTTGGTGACAAGTGTTGTGCAATAACAACAGAGGGTGAACCCTTATTTATAGGCACATGATACACTATTAAATAATATAATTAATTATATATTAAATTCACAAAATTTAAATTATTTAAAAAAATGTTTTTTTTTAATTTCCAATTAATAATAAATATTAAAAAAAAACTAATTACACTGAGGCGCCATCCCAGATGGCGACTCCCCAGTGTATATTAGGCCATGCCTCATTTTCCTGAGGCACCATATGGTTTGGCATGTGGCCTCTAACTGAGGCACCATCCCATATGGTGCCACCCTTCTAGAGGGTTTCCAAACCCAGTCATTTTGGTAAATTAACTTAAATGTTAGTTTTTTTATATTTTTTTTATAAAAATGTGTTATATTAAAAAAAAAATTCAATAACAGTATGTTGTTAGCTTTATAATAACAATGCAATTGTATTCTATACAACTTATCATATCTTTGGTCTGGTCTTGTGCAACATAAAAGTAACATATAGCAAATGCCATTACATAACAGTATGATGATGCTTTTAGAAAATATATATATATTCCTAATATAATGGTAAATGACTTTGTCTATATGGATTCAACATCACCATGAAATTAATTAAAGATGACAGCATAAATTAACTTAACAACATATTCAACATCATACAACTGTATGTTTATACTCAACTTCAACATTAATTAAATATTATGGTAAATGGCTTTGTATAGAAAGCTCTCATTTTCATCATTATACAACTTTAACAGTATAAAAGTTAACAACATATTCAAACATAACAAAATGCTAAAGTTATGTATCATATAACACCATAATGCCATAATAATATATACCATTATATAACACTTTAATAGTATAAAACTTTACATTAAGTGACGGGCAAAAAACATCAATAATATGTATTAATTGATGCACACAAAAACAACATCAGACACTGTTTTCATTATCTGGTATGCAAAAAATCAGCATCATGCACCAGGTCATTAAGTGATGTACAAAAATAAGCTACTCCAAAAAATTAGTAGTAGTAATGCATCAACTCCAATTAAGGTAACGCTCCAATATTCGTCTCATTAAGTGGTGCCTATATAGCAAAAAAAACTAATTATTATCATGATAAGTGTCAATACTAAATTACAAATTAACATCAAAAGAAAATGAAATTACCATCAAGAAATCTGTGAAACTAAAATGATCCTCTTGTGTTTTTCGGGAGTCATAAGTTAGAGGTGCCGAATAGAATACTTCATCAACCTTACGACTTGATAGTTCTTTATCCTAAAGCGGTTATATAAAATTTTATTCAAGTAAAATTAAAGAGATATATACAAGTAGAATCATGTGATACATAAATATATATACATGAGACATTTGGCTGCATTGTTTTCCTTTAGGCAATGCTATTTTTTTCTTCTTATGTTGTTGCTCAATCCAACTATTAAATTGCCTATTTGATTGTCTCTTTAAATTAGGTCGTATCTAGAACCCCTTGGATTGCATAACATCATAATTTAAAAATTTTGGATCATCATTGTTATGAGCGACATTGTTTTTTACTTGTGAACGATGTTCTAGTATTTTCTTTTTCAAATCATTTACACTATCATAAAAAATTTTGAGGTCCTCTTCATAAGGTGATGCATCGGCCGCCACCTTTATAAATTTAGAAACAACTTGTCTAAATTGCTGTGTTCTAGACAACTTTGGATCGCCTTCAATCTCTTTTCAACTGAAGTCATGAACAATGCCACACCAGACTTCTCTTGTCCACCTTTTTAAAATATACTTTTCAAGAATGACTTTAATATCATTTGATTCAAGCACTTTCAATGCATGTGAACAAAGTATGCCAAATGTCTCAAACTTTCTACAACTACAAGTAATAAAGGTCGAAGCACGATCAAATGAAACTCTTCAAGATTTTTCGAGTTTGAACTTAATAATGACATATTCGCACAAAGAGTGAGACTCATTTCTCTCTAATATTGATAAAGCTAAAAATAACTTGAATTCATTTTGAAATAGTTCAAATAAAGTATGTGTGTATACTTTTGCCATTTGTATTAGTATTGGTGACAATTCATATATTACCCTTGGAAGCTTATGTGAGGATTCATACTCACAACTCCATTCGTTTCCTCTCTTCTCCTCAACAACTTTTTCAAAATGCTTGAAAAATTATATGATATCCACATTCGATTTCATACAAGATTTGAAGTGAGCATCCAAACTTTCGCAGTTTCAATACAACATGAAGCCCATTTTTATTAATAGCATAAACTGATTTTATCCAATTATTATCATGAACATTATACTCATTGGTCAAGTCAATCCAAGATGTTTCAAAATGTTTTTCAGTGTCATAATCATACATGCACTTTTTGAAATATCTTAAAAAATAACTTCCTCCTTTCATCAAGTTTCCAAGGTGTTTAATCCCATTTTGAGACAAGTGCCAAGTGCATAAACCATGGTGAGTCTCAGGCATCACTTCAGTAAGTGCCCTAGCCATTGCTTAATCTTGGTAAGTGAAGATAATCTTTAGTTTTTTGTTGTTGTGTGCTTGTAAGAATGTATCAAACAACCACTTAAATGACTCAATTGTCTCATCATACAATAGCGCTGCACCAAAAATGATTGAACCCCTATAGTGGTTGAAACTAGAAAACAAAGCAAGTGGTCTATTTGCATGGTTAGTAAAATATGTAGTGTCAAATGACATAACATCACCAAAATATGCATATTCTAAAATCATATTTGCATCACACCAAAACACATTTGCGATTTGTTTTTCCATATCCATCTGATATGCATGAAAGAAAGAAGGATTCTCCAATAATTGGCGTTGAAAACATTGTGAAAGACAACCAGTTTCTTCGTACACCATACTTCTTTGCCTTTTTACATGTATGTAATTTTTTACATCCACTCGTGTGAATCCAACACTAGCTCTATGCTCTGCACGTGTACTCATAAGTTGAAACATTGACTTTTGCCTCAATCCCAAATCATCAGCCAAATCAATCTCATAAGCTTGTACTTCAGTTATCTTTCTAAGTGATGCAAGCATGTGTGTTGTCTCTGGAGGTTGTAGAGCATGGTTGTGGTCCTCAACAAATTCATTAATGACAAACTTTTCATTATGACATCCAAGTGAAATTCTTGCTTTGCAATCTGTTCTAGTCTCGGCTCTCTGATTTCTAGCAAAGACGTTTGTTTTGTTTATTTTTTTAATCCTTCCTTAGAACAACAAACCTACATGATGATATAGTGCCATCTTTATTTTTGTTTGCATAACGCTTTCTAACTCTGAAGCCAACAAGTGCACTATAAGCAAGCTAAAATTAATAAGCTCCATCTATATTGTTAAATTTCATTTCAACTACTGGCTTCTAATCAATATTTGAAGATGTCATCTTTGATCAAACTATCCAAGTAAAGTGAAGAAACCTGATAAGTGAGTAAAAAAATAAAATGAATGAAATATGTTAATTTCCATTACATATTATTAGAAGAACAACTCTTTAAACAAAAATGTGCATTTTCTATTGATAACAATATGGACTCAAACTGTGTTAACCAAACAACACATGAAATTACTTGTATTTCATTATAACTTTTTTACCAAAAAATATAGAATTCACAAACTTCATTTGATAAGAACCATAACAGAGGATACTTTAATTTATTTAAAATGTTGAAATTTAGTTAAAAAATTCATAACCTAAAAATCTCAATCAAAGAGAAACACCAAACTATTCATAGACAAGGAAATTTCCCAAACCCATAATCTAATTTCTCCCTTAAATTCATAGTTCAAATCAAAGACACATGTTTTTATAATTTTGTAAAAGAAAAAATTTTATGCATATAGAAGAAAAAACCACCACAAACAGAAGATTTAAGGTGAGTAGAAGGCCGACGACGGTGATTATCCAATGATGGCGTAACGACGACACATGATTCAAGTCGGGCAAGGAGGGAGGCAGCACGAATGAAGACAAAGTTGCTCTGTTTTCACTTCAAATGTGAAATGTTTCTACTGATACATTGTAAAAGCTTTATATTGAAAAATAATATTATAATATATAATACAATATGTACCTTTAGATTAATTTAATGGACATGATTAAGGGAAAGGCAAGATGTAACGCCCCGATTTGGTTAATCGTATTTATTTATTTCATTTATGTGAATTTTGTGAATTGTGTAAATTAAATGAGTTTTACCTGTTAATTGGATAATTTCTCAGATAGATAAAATAATTGAAATTGATAATATTTTCTTATTAACTTGTAATTCCTGATATATTTTGCATTGCTGTTTATGTTTTATCGCATTTGGAGAGCGTTTGAGAGATATTTGAGCAAAGGGGAATAGAGAGAGAGAGAGAGAGAGAGAGAGAGAGAGAGAGAGAGAGAGAGAGAGAGAGAGCAACTAGAGATCAATTATTTTATTAAAGAGACGAATTAATAATTATTAGTTCAAGAGAGTATTTAAGGTAACTCTAATAATTGATCAATTGGGTTGAGATGATAAATATCAATTGGAGATGTTTTACCATATCGGATTATATTATATAATATTAGATTATATATATATATATATATATATATATATATATATATATATATATATATATATATTTGTTAGTAAGAAGGAAAAAGAGAGAAGAAGAGAAAGAAGAGAAGGAAAGGAGAGAAGAGGAGAAAGAGGAAAACTGAAGAAACCTCCATTTCAATCGCGATTAACCGGGTAAGGGTGAGAAGTTCTGATTATATTTCGATTGTATATGTCTATGTATGTGTTTGTTTAGTTTGATTTTGGTTGGAAATGTTAGGATTTTAACATTTGATAGAAATGGTAAATTGAGTGGAAATCGATGTTTTCACGGTTGAAACTTGGTATAAATCGCGTAGTATAGTCGGGTGAGGTTAGGAATTAGTTGGGAATGTTTACTTGTAAGTTTTCACATGTTGGTTGAATTTGATGGAAAATTACAACAGTTAATATGTTGAGATTTTGAGGTTTGGATACAACACTTTTGTGTTGGAAATCATGATTTAAGGGTCCTAATTATTGATACATGATGGATATAGGTTGCTATGTATTTAATTTGGATTATAATGATGTTTAGATGAGAGTTTGAGGAGAATTGAGTGAAACCCGTAGCAGTACTATGCAAGAAATTCGGGGTGTTCGCTGCCCATACGCGTAATGGGCAAGGCAATACGTGAAATGTGCAAGGCAATACGCGTAATGAGCAAGGCATTACGCGTATGGCAAGGGCGATACGAGGGAGTTACGCGTATGGAACCCATTTTACACGGCCCTCTGTTGAAACACGTAATGGTACGCGTAAGGTGCAAAGCATTACACGTAAGGAAGTAGGTACTACGCGTAATGGATTTTAAGTGGAATCAAGAGGGAATTTTTGAGAGAAATAAGCTTCTGCCCGTACGCGTAAACCTCTGGGAAATACGCGTATGGCAAGCGATAGAATTGGGCAATACGCGTATGGGTGTGGGCAATACGCGTATGACCAGCGAGAGGGGAGAATTTTGCCGTTTCGCAATTTCTTTCCTGATTTCGCGTCCGATGCAGTTTCTTTTTTGTCTGAGAGGTTAGGATAGGTGTCAGAACTTGTTGAATTTAGGAATGGTAGTAAAAATGGTTAAAATGGAATTTGGATGGATTAATTAGATAATTGACTAATTAAGGCCTCGTGAGGTATCCTCCTTAATTGTGTGTATTATGATGAATTGATTGAACAGTTGTAGTAATACTAATGTACATTACGGTGAGTATGTATCTCACGTGTGATCACGAGGATCGTGAAGATGTATATCTGATTGTTATACATGTGTTTTGTGCATAATTCTTGTTATATATGTGTTATGATGAATTAATTGAACAGTTGTAGTAATACTAGTGTGTATTACGGTGAGTATGTATCTCACGTGTGATCAAGGGGATTGTGAAATGGTGTAGTTGTTATTATACTTATGTTTTTGTGCATCATTTGTGTCGTGCATTCCATGATGTGTCTGGTGGAGACAGCTAGGTGGGAATCTATGATGGGTGCCTAGTATTGTCCGGACTCCAATGTGGAGTTGTATGGAGATAAATCATTGCTCAGTGGGAGTGTATGTGATTTGTCCAGACTCCAATGTGGAGTTGTATGGAGATAAATCATTGCTCAGTGGGAGTGTATGTGATTTATCTAGATTCTTTTATGAACCGGGTTCAATTGAATGAACCATGTTGTGTGGTACCACTTGCATTGCATTGTGGTATTGAGTTACATTGCATTATCATGTTTGGTTGTTCAGGATCATCGTGAGCCCAGTGGGGAGTATAGCGATGTATCCATGTTTCCTGTGGGAATTGGTGGGTTCTTGTAGAACCACTTTTGATGTGAGACATATATGTCATATCTGTGAATATGACTATAGGTGATGTGTTGGTGTGCTTATATATATATATATATATATATATATATATATATGTCCTAACTTGTGTATATGAATTTATGATATTTTGGTATGCTATATGTGTTAGCATGTGGTGTGTGGGTGAGTTGATTAATATATGTGAATTGTATGTTTACATACGATTATGCAATCTTGTTATAGTTGTTATTTCTCACCCTTTCTGTTGGGATATGCTTTTTATGGCATAGTGCAGATTAGCCGCTGTAGAGGCGTGGAGGCAAGTGGTAGAGTTAGATCTTTATTTTGCTTAGATCTTTGGTGTCTGCTCTGATACGTAACACGGGAGTCGGGGGAAACGCTTTTGTTATTTATGTTTATATATATATATATATATATATATATATTGGATAACTTGTACGTATATTTTGATGTTATGAAACAACTTATTTTGTAAAACGAGTCAATTATGGATCGTTCCGCTTTATTCCATAATTGAACTTTCCTTTTGTTGGAAAAAGTTTCCTGTTATTATTTATTCCATTTTGTGTTATGTATCAAAGTTATAAGCAGGTGGATTATGTTTTTCTCAAATGTGGCATCCTTATTTCTGTCGAAATTTTTTTTTCCACTCTGATTTAATTATGTATTATTTATCCGCTAGATGGTAATTGGGGTGTTACAATTGGTATCAGAGCAGGTCAGTCCGTCCGGCCAAGTTGTGAGTCGGTGTGGCATGACAGTTGAATACTGTCGATGTTGTTTGTTCCTTAGTACGTGACATGTGTGTGAAACACTGTCAGTGCTTTCTGGTTTTCTAATCCTTTGTCTTCAGGATTGAGAATGAGATAAGTGGGGGAGAAGTTGGTGCTTCTACAAGTTGCTTTAGTTGTGGAGCGTTGGTTTAGTATGTCGTTGTTTGCGAGATTATAAGTGTTGTTTGGACAGTGTTGTTCCCGATTCCAGAGGGAATGTGGAGGTGAGGTTTATGTCGACTAAGGATTTGTGCCTTAGGTAGTTTTGTGCACAAGATGCAAGAAATGCTATTATGGTCTGGTAAAGATGGTCTATGTCCCATCATGATTGTCGGCTGTCTATTGACAAATTGAGGAACTGATCACCCTTAATCTCTTGTTGATAGTAGATGGAATTATGGTGGATAGAATGGACATGTCTTTCCGGCTTTGATAATGTGTGCAATGAATTGTTTGGAATTAAGGAAATGATTACAGATTGTTTTGAAGAGTCGATGAAGATTCTTATATCGGAAGATTAGGCGGATTAGAGGCTTTGGTATGTTGGTCAAGCCGGGATGTCTCTGAGGGAGAACAATCGGGTATTATTGTTGGTTGCTCCACAGGGAGTAGAGAGTGAACTTAAAATGGACGAAGGTGAATAGTTGAGGTTCGTATCTGCTAAGTAAGTAGAAAACTCTTAGGAGATGAGACTAAGTTGCTTGTTGTGTTTGTGGTAATAGTGTTCTGGAATTGATAGGAAATCCTCAGTGAAGGGCTGCCAGTTGTGCGTGATTGCCAGATGTGTTTCCGGATGGAATATTGGGTGTTAGCGTTAGAATTACCCAGTGAAATTTTTTGCAAAAACTTTAAGAATTTATATCTTTTTGGAATTTGGTTGGGCATTACAATGTACAGTGATGTTGTTCGGTGTTAGTAATGCGTCTTGAATGTTTGTGGAGTATATGGATCGTATCTTTTATATTTAACTGGATAAGTTCGGAGTGGTGTTCGTTAGGAATATTTTGATCTATTATAAAATAAGAATGAAAGTATGTAGGGCGGTTGAGAATCGAGTTGCAAGTGTTAAAAAGAAAGGAATTTTTATGCTAAGTTATTCAAGTGAGAATTTTGGGTTGAAAAAGGTTAGTTCTTGGATATGTTATTTTTTATGATGGTATCGTTATGGATCCATCGGAAGTAGATGCAGTTCTACAATGAGAGGCTCCGAAGTCAGTTAAGGTGATTAGAAGCTTGTTGGACTTTAATTGGTTATTACCGGAGGTTATGGAAGGTTTTGCCAAGTTAGCATTTTCGTTACTTCTGTTGACTTGAAGAGGGTAAGTCATTTGCTTTGGATGTTTATTGTGAGGGAAGTTTGAGAGGGCTAAAGTAGAATTTGTCTACGGCTCCAGTTTTGATTCTGCGTGATCCTAATAAACTGTTTGTGAGGTATTGGGATGCGTCTATGATGAGTTTAGTTAGGGTGTTAATGCAAGATGGTAAAATCGTGGCTTATGCTTTACGACAATTGAGGGTTCATGATTTCAAGATGGCTGCGGTTACTTTTGGGTTGAGAATCTGGAGGTATTATTTTATGGTTTTGAGTTCGAAGTGTTTAGTAATCACAAGAATATTGAGTACCTGTTTGGTCGGAAATAATAGAGTATGAGACAACGAGAATGGTTGGAATTCCTGATGAGTTATGACTTTAGTTAGAATTATCCTATTGGTGAAGTTAAGTCGGAAGTTTTACCTGTCTGTTTTGATGATCAGGGGATTAGAATTATTTGAGCAATTCCTCTACGTGTGTCTGGTGTGTGTGTGATAACACAGTAGAGTGTGAGGTTGGGTATATTAGAAATGAACTATGATTTTTTTTCTGGTGAACATTAGAGAGAGTCAGAAGTTGGGTATGAAATTGGTAGATTTAATTGTTGCGAGTAATCAGAGTGCGCATCGAAAGCGTGATGTGGCACATTTCGTATATGTGTGTGTGACTTGTAAGAGTTCATAGGTTGAACATTGGAACATGTAGGAATGATGAGATCATTGGAAGTTTCAGAATGGAAGTGTTAGGTGAAAGGTTTAAATATTATTCATGGGCTACTATGTAGATGAATGTTTTGGTTATATGTTCGATTGGTGAATCGTAGCATTGTTGTAATAATGTTGTGTGACAAGGATGTTGGTATTATGGTTATGTAGAGGTTGTTGAAACGATGTTGTGTCGTGGAACTTTATTTTCTTGTTTTTGTTGTTGCCTCGTTTCCATCGTGATGGTTCGAGTGCGAGTAGCTAATTCCAATGTGGGGAATTAGGGGAGTGTTACATATGGTGAGGGTGACGTTCTTGTTGTATTCTGGTTCTAGAGTGAACCTATGTGTTTGTAACTTGGGTATTCCTTGAGTCGTGAGTTAGTCGTCAAGGGCATTGTATGGGCATTGCATCTTGTCATTGTCGTTGTTGCTGTTAGCAAGGTGGTTTGTCAGTTTGTGTTATTTGTGGTGTGCCTAGTGTTGGCATGTTTGTTGGTTAGTCAGATGCGAGAGTCGTATTCGGAGTTGTTCGTCTCAGTTATATTTTCGAGGACGAAAATGTCTAAGTGGGGGAGAGTTGTAACGCCCCGATTTGGTTAATCGTATTTATTTATTTCATTTATGTGAATTTTGTGAATTGTGTAAATTAAATGAGTTTTACCTGTTAATTAGATAATTTCTCAGATAGATAAAATAATTGCAATTGATAATATTTTCTTATTAACTTGTAATTCCTGATATATTTTGCATCGCTGTTTATGTTTTATCGCATTTGGAGAGCGTTTGGGAGATATTTGAGCAAAGGGGAATAGAGAGAGAGAGAGAGAGAGAGAGAGAGAGAGAGAGAGAGAGAGATAGAGAGAGAGAGAGAGAGAGAGAGAGAGAGAGAGAGAGAGAGCAACTAGAGATCAATTATTTTATTAAAGAGACAAATTAATAATTATTAGTTCAAGAGAGTATTTAAGGTAACTATAATAATTGATCAATTGGGTTGAGATGACAAATATCAATTGGAGATGTTTTACCCTATCAGATTATATTATATAATATTGGATTATATATATATATATATATATATATATATATATATATATATATATATATATATATATATATATATATTTGTTAGTGAGAAGGAAAAAGAGAGAAGAAGAGAAAGAAGAGAAGGAAAGGAGAGAAGAGGAGAAAGAGGAAAATTGAAGAAACCTCCATTTCAATCGCGATTAATCGGGTAAGGGTGAGAAGTTCCGATTATATTTTGATTGTATATGTCTATGTATGTGTTTGTTTAGTTTGATTTTGGTTGGAAATGTTAGGATTTTAACATTTGATAGAAATGGTAAATTAAGTGGAAATCGATGTTTTCACGGTTGAAACTTGGTATAAATCGCGTAGTATAGTCGGGTTAGGTTAGGAATAAGTTGGGAATGTTTACTTGTATGTTTTCACATGTTGGTTGAATTTGATGGAAAATTACAACAGTTAATATGTTGAGATTTTGAGGTTTGGATACAACACTTTTGTGTTGGAAATCATGATTTAAGGGTCCTAATTGTTGATACATGATGGATATAGGTTGCTATGTATTTAATTTGGATTATAGTGATATTTAGATGAGATTTTGAGGAGAATTGAGTGAAACCCATAGCAGTACTATGCAGGAAATTCTGGGTGTTCGCTGCCCATACGCGTAATGGGCAAGGCAATACACGTAAAGGGCAAGGCAATACGCGTAATGTGCAAGGAAATACGCGTAATGGGCAAGGCATTATGCATATGGCAAGGGCGATACGAGGGCGTTACACATATGGAACCCATTTTACACGGCCCTCCGTTGAAACGCGTAATGGTACGCGTAAGGTGCAAGGCATTACGCGTAAGGAAGTAGGTACTACGCGTAATGGATTTTAAATGGAATCAAGAGGGAAGTTTTGAGAGAAATCAGCTTCTGCCCGTACGCGTAACCCTCTGGGAAATACGCGTATGGCAAGCGGTAGAATTGGGCAATACGCGTATGGGTGTGGGCAATACACGTATGACCAGCGAGAGGGGAGAATTTTGCCGTTTCGCGATTTCTTTCCCGATTTCGCGTCCGATGCGGTTTCTTTTTGGTCTGAGAGGTTGGGATAGGTGTCAGAACTTGTTGAATTTAGGAATGGTAGTAAAAATGGTTAATAATGGAATTTGGATGGATTAATTAGATAATTGACTAATTAAGGCCTCGTGAGGTATCCTCCTTAATTGTGTGTATTATGATGAATTGATTGAACAATTGTAGTAATACTAGTATGTATTACGGTGAGTATGTATCTCACGTGTGATCATGAGGATCGTGAAGATGTATAACTGATTGTTATACATGTGTTTTGTGCATAATTCTTGTTATATATGTGTTATGATGAATTGATTGAACAGTTGTAGTAATACTGGTGTGTATTACGGTGAGTATGTATCTCACGTGTGATCAAGGGGATCGTGAAGAGGTATAGTTGTTATTATACTTATGTTTTTGTGCATCATTTGTGTCGTGCATTTCATGATGTGTCTGGTGGAGAAAGCTAGGTTGGAATCCATGAAGGATGCCTAGTATTGTCCGGACTCCAATGTGGAGTTGTATGGAGACAAATCATTGCTCAGTGGGAGTGTATGTGATTTGTCCGGACTCCAATGTGGAGTTGTATGGAGATAAATCATTGCTCAGTGGGAGTGTATGTGATTTATCCGGATTCTTTTATGAATCGGGTTCAATTGAATGAACAATGTTGTGTGGTACCACTTGCATTGCATTGTGTCATTGAGTTACATTGCATTATTATGTTTGGTTGTTCAGGATCATCTTGAGCCCAGTGGGGAGAATAACGATGTATCCATGTTTCCTACGGGAATTGGTGGGTTCTTGTTGAACCACTTTTGATGTGAGACATATATGTCATATCTGTGAATATGACTATAGGTGATGTGTTGGTGTGCTTATATATATATATATGTCCTAACTTGTGCATATGAATTTATGATATTTTGGTATGCTATATGTGTTAGCATGTGGTGTGTGGGTGAGTTGATTAATATATGTGAATTTTATGTTTACATACGATTATGCAATCTTGTTATAGTTGTTATTTCTCACCCTTCTGCTGGAATATGCTTTTTATGGTATAGTGCAGATTAGCCGCTGTAGAGGCGTGGAGGCAAGTGGTAGAGTTAGATCTTCATTTTGCTTAGAACTTTGGTGTCTGCTCTGATACGTAACACGGGAGTCGGGGGAAACGCTTTTGTTATTTATGTTTATATATGTGAATATATATATATATATATATATATATATATATATATATATAGATATATTAAATAACTTGTACGTATATTTTGATGTTATGAAACAACTTATTTTGTAAAACGAGTCAATTATGGATCGTTCCGCTTTATTCCATAATTGAACTTTCCTTTTGTTGGAAAAAGTTTCCTGTTATTATTTATTCCATTTTGTGTTATGTATCAAAGTTATAAGCAGGTGGATTATGTTTTTCTCAAATGTGGCATCCTTATTTCTGTCGAATTTTTTTTTTTCAGTCTGATTTAATTATGTATTATTTATCCGCTAGATGAGAATTGGGGTGTTACACATGGTGCCTTTCCCGCCCTAAAGTCATGTAAGCCAAACCCGAATTAGCTACCTTTGAGATTCGGTGTCTTTAAAACCTTTCTCTCTTTCTTTCATTACAAAATTGTTTTCTCTCACTTAAATAATATAATTTATTCATTCGATATACCATTTTAATATAGTCAAATTACCAAAGTTACCTACCATCAAAGTAGTTAATCTCTTTTCGAAGTAATAGGTTTTGGACAGATAGCTGCTTTCTAAAAAATGAGAAAAGGGAATTGATATGACTTTCGGTTCATGATTATGCTGAAGAAGAGGTTTTTTATTGTGTTTTATATTATTGATAGAATGTATACAAGTGTAATATATATATGTTGCGGTGAGAATCGTATGTCAAACTATTGTATTAACTTGAATCACAAAACATTGTATGTTCACCACCGAACTTTAATTTATCCAAAGGAAAGGGAAAAGATCAAATAAAACCTTAATTGTGCAATGTAACAATAATGCAAAGAGATCTAAAGGTTCGAGAGTTGGTTATACTAAGGGAAGATATTAGCACCCTAAATATCTATAGTACTCTATAGGAACCTCTTATTGTATTTGTGTTATGTTATTATTTGTTTGCTATTAATTGAGATGTCCCATGGGGAAAGACCTATGGGTTTTATTAAGTATGCTCGCCAAAACTTCGCGGTCTTGTGTCAACATATCCTAACAAGGATGGAATCAGAGCATTCGTAGTTCACCTAAACAAGGGTGAATAACACTTTGATAGTGATCAAGGTTCCAAGGGGAAGGTAAATGTTCATAACAATAGCACTTACATAAAGTCTACAACTCTATCCTAAGGCTAAGTTGAAAACTTGTTGACTCTAACAAGGTCAAAAGGGGAAGGTTGATGTAAGGATAAGCTACCTATGACATAAAGTCAATGAAAGAACCTTTCCTTTGGATTTGGAAACAAAAGAGAATAAAGAAGGATGAAGGCTAATAAGCTAACATCACTTAGCCGTATCTTGACAAAGTTCAAGACAAACATATATAAGTCATAACAATACTTAAACATGGATATGATTCAAAGTTCAAACAAGACATGTATAAGTCAAAACATTACTTAAACATGGATAATGTTCAAACAATCATGGATAAGTCAAAGCATTACTTAAACATGGATAAGGTTCAAACAAGCATGGATAAGTCAAAGCATTACTTAAACATGGATACAGTTCAAACAAGCATGGATAAGTCAAAACATTACTTAAACATGGATAAGGTTCAAACAAGCATGGATAAGTTAAAACATTACTTAAACATGGATAAGGTTCAAACAAGTATGGATAAGTCAAAATACTACTTAAACATGGATAAGGTTCAAACAAGCATGGATAAGTCAAAATATTACTTAAACATAAATAACAATTCAAATTTCAAGGCAAACATGTATAAGTCAAAACATTACTTAAACATGATATCATTCAAACAAGCATGGATAAGTTAAAACATTACTTAAACATGGTATCATTCAAAGTTCATGGTAAACATGTATAAGTCATAACAATACTTAAACATGATATCATTCAAAGTTCAAGGCAAACATGTATAAGTCAAAACATTACTTAAACATGGTGTCATTGAAAGTTCATGGTAAACATGTATACAAAATTTCAAAGGAACATAAACATGTACACTTGCATCAAAGTAAGTCAAATTCATGCCAAAAACAAGAGATACATGTTGGAAACATCAAACAAGGTTCATACATGGTGTATAGGGTTCACACAAGTCATGATGATCAAGAAAAATCAAAGTATCCATCAAAGAAAGGCCTTTGGAACCCTAAAACAAAACTAAAAGAGGACCAACTTTAAACAAGTATAAGTGCATGAAAAATTAATCAATTCTAGAATTTCTTTACACCATCATAAAATAGGCAAAATTATGAACACATAGCAAAAAGAGTGGCTCAAAAAGGCTTAGGGAGCATAAAGTTATGGGTCTTCAAAGTTGTGAAAAAGTAACAAAATAAATGGCCAAAAAATACAATGAATAAAATGGGTCTGGGGTGAGGGGGATTTAAACCCCAAAACCCAAGCATCAACACAAACCTCCTTGACCAGCAGTGCTACGTCCTTATCCATTCACTTAACCACATTCATAAATATATATATTTTAAGAATGCATCAAAATTGAGATTTTTGCCACCTCATCACCACCTTCATGCGTTCTCCCTCTCTCTTTCATGTATCTTTTTTTTTTCTTTCTTTTCCCCACCATTTTTCTCCTTTTTCTCAATCTTCCAACACTCATAACTCTCTCAATTTTTAACAAAATTAAATGATATAAAAAAGGAAATTGCTTAGAAAAATCTCAGGAATCCAATGGTATTATCCTCACAAGCTAAAACTCATTGTACAAGTCGCACCAAGTCAAAAACCAGACCTGAAACTTAAGGTTTTTTCTCAATCTTTCTTGTACCATAACTTACTCAGTTTTTAACAAAATTAAATGATATAAAAAAGGAAATTGCTTAGAAAAATCCCAGAAATCCAATGGTATTATTATTAAGACCTAAAACTTGATGGCTAGGGCATACTAATGTAAAAAGAAGATCTGAACCATAAGGTTTCTAACAATAAAAACTCAATGCATGAGCCTGGTATAATGCATACAGTAGCAAACACACAACAAACACAATATGTAATACATTTGGACTTCAATAAATCTTCAAAGATGATGCATGTATACGAAGTTTCAAGGTGCAAAAGTGGTACCTATTGGAGAAAGTCCAATGCTTCTTCAATGGAGTTCCAGCAAGAAAAGAGAGATCTTATAGGCCTCCTTGGTCCTTAAGAAGAGTGTTTGAACAATAACATTGGCCAGAAACAGTTGGGATTATCACACACGAGTTTTCTTGCAATATGAACAAGTGAAAATGGTAAATGGTGTAAAGGAGGATACATAACTTGTTCAAGTGATTAAACAAGCTCTAAGATGTATTTAGAGATGGGTTGTGGTCTTTGTTTGGAGAATGCACGTGGGAAACGAGTTTGGTTTGAGAACTTGCAAAATAGTGTGTTTTTGCAAATTCTATTAGGGAGGGATGTTTAGAGGGTGTTGAGGTGTGAATGTCGTGTCTTTAAAAGCTTGAGGGATCCATCTATTTATAGGGAAAAAGTGGGAGCAAGGGCTGATCAGAAATAAACATTATCAAGTTATGGTTTGGTTGAGAATGAATGAGAAGTTTGCATGAGTTTGGAGTTCCAATGCAAAGGTACAAGTGTTTAGGGTGGTTGGGATGTTGCTTCTGAGTTTAGAAAAGGTTTGAGTGCAGAGCAAACATTGTAGAAGCTCAAGGAGTTGACCTTTTGTGATTAAAGTGACTTTTCAAGAACGGAAGTGTTCACTTTCTTCCCAAAATGGAAAAATCCCATGAACAAAGGCTTAAACACTTAGACAATGCCTTAAGAACTTGTATAATATTCAGATTAGAGGTGGATTTGCAAGTAACCAGGCCTGCAATCAAGGGATTTGCAATTTTGGAATGGATTTGCTCCAAGAATTCATCATGAAGATGACTTGAAATTCAAGTTTTAAACCCTAACTTCCCATTTTCGAAACTCTCAGCTCATGCATGGGAAAAAATGTACTTATACTTTTTGGAAAGCCCAAGACATGCTCTACAACTTTAATGTTTTAAGTTTTTCTTGAATCAAAATGGATCATGATGAAAAGTGGCTCACAAGTTGGTTACTTACACAAGGCATATTTGTCTCAAAATTTTTCTAAGTGTTGGAAATCAATTTTGAATGAAACACCAACTTCATGGTTTCATAACTTGAAATCTAAGCACTTTTTTAGAATTCATATACATTGGCAAAGTTATAGTATGTAAGAGCTCTTCAAATTGATCTTTGGAGAAAAAAATGGATGCTTGGATTGCGAGTTATGGCTTTGGCAAGTTGGCTCCAAATTAGGGTTTTTTCATAACTTAGAAAAAACTCACTTTCTTCAAAGTTGCCCTTTTTACAAGTAACCTCAATTCTCTTGATTTTTCTTGATCAAACTCCATCATCAAACACGTTTTCAATGAATATTTACTTGAGAAGCTCATATTTGACAAAAAACCCTAAAGTCAAAGGTTTGACTTTGTAGTGAATGCCGAATGACTTGTGTATCAGATGAATCCTCACTTCTTGATCCTCAATGAATTTAATATCTTGGGCTATTTTAACACCATGGATGGGCTCCAAGGGTGTATTTGAATGTCTTGAATCATGGCCCAAGTCTTGAGGTCATGCATTGATCAAAAGTCAAAGATGCAGTTGACTTTGGTTGACAAAACCCTAATTTATGGCCAAATGAGCTTGGATCTTGAAGAACTTGTAATGAAGCTAATTTGTCTTTGATATTTGATGAAGGGAGGTCTCTTAAGTGTATGTGAACTTTTTTGATTGATGATCCATCCAAAACCTTGACTGATCAACCCTTTGAACCTCTTAGGGCAAACCCTAATTCACAAGTGAACAAAAAGCAAACATATCTTAATAATTGGTTAGCTATGCATGAATGATTGACCTAGAATGTTATGCAACTGATGATTGAATCTAGGGGTTAAATTTAGGATAAGACACTCAACTTACCATTTTAATTTCTTAACTAGTGTCTCAGAGGCACTCGTTGGCATTATATATATATATATATATATATATATATATATATATATATATATATATATATATATATAAGAATAATGAATAGCAATAACAACAACAATAATGACTTAAAATAAAAACAGAAATAAAAAACTTGTAAATAAATTTAAACCTACAATAAAATTGGAATGAAATAATTCTGAAATTGAAATTCGGAAAAAATGATTCCGGCAAGCGTATAGTGCGAATGATTCAAATACACAAAAAATCTCTAAAATCTGATGCAAGAGTGCGGTGGTTCCTCAATGTGAGAAACAACTGCTTTTACAATGGTGAGTTCAGTCTCTAAAATCCTTAAAATTATAATCTAAAAACTTCGACAATGAAAAACTAAGACTTCAGTCTATTTATAAAGTTAGAAACCGATGAAAAACGTTTGAAATCGTGTAGGAGGAGTGAGAGAATTATCAGTTGTAATGGGAGTGGACTGGGTCAGTCCGTTGCCATTTTTCTGGCCTCAAAATGGGCAAGACCCCGTCTTCAAGGTTCGTGGCGAACACCACGGCCTCATGGCAAACGCAATGACCTCGGAAACTCGGTCTTTTACTTTTTCCTCGATGCTTATGTGGCACCTTGACTGCCTCGTCATGACAAACGCCATGGTGAACGTCATGAGTGTAGAAACTTGGTATTTTCTCCGTTCTTTGTCGTTTTCGTCCCGATTTCTTGCACGAATGCTCCTCTTTGGCAAATACCTGAAACATGCATAATATACCAGCATAACACTATAAAAAAGAGATAAAATAAGCTAAAATAGCACGAGCATCGAGTCAGAAACATGATGTGATTCATGGTTATCAGGTACGATCGAAGGGATTGAAGCCCTAACATAGAGACTCAGAGGTGTTTTCAATTATCATAAATGTCATATGCGTATGACCAAAGCAATCAAAATCCCACAATGCAAAACACACAAAGAAAGTGATAAAACTACTAAATCGACAATAATAACCCATCCCTTATTGGTAGCTAGCCTATCTATAAACCGCGGTGGGTCAGCCACACGTCAACCTTGGACCATGTTTTCACTTATGGGTAAAGGGTACCGACCCTTGGTCGGGCACGACCCTAGAGATGTCCAATAAACTTCGAGCAAATACCTCATAAGTTAGCACAAATTCTGGAGCACTTGACTCGGGATCAAATGTATACGCCTTATACAGGTAAAAGCATTATTACAACATCAATTTAATTCAATCACACTTCCCAGCATAGGATATTACATTTTACAAAAGTGTACTTACTAAAAAAAAGTACGTATGCGTATCAACCTTTAGCTAGTAAGGATTGCTATAGGCTTTAGTATTTCTATGGGGTTAGAGAAAACTCACTGGGATGAGAAGTTGTGTGTTTTACTAAACATTTCAAAAATTCCAATAAAAATTCGGTTTTCCTAAAAATGTGAAATACATCTTAGAGTTTCGGTAAAAATTCAAAATATTAACATAAAAAAGGGATTTATTTGTAAAAATTTGATAGAAGGCTTGAAAAATTCTATAAATCGAACAGATTTGATCAAAATTCCAAACATTGACAAATGATATGTGATTTTTACTTTTTCTAACTAAAGGGTATTATAATAAACAAAAATTCTGGGGGTGCTGGATAAAGGTTTGGGGATGGCAAGAGGAAAACTCTAATATCTAGTTTTTTAGGAAGCTGTATTGGGCCGGGCCAATTATGGACCTTAAAAATACTTTTTTTGTGCAGCCCACAAACGCATTTCTCTCCCATACTTCCACACTTCCATTTCCCAGCTCCACTTTCACAGGTCACAACTCGCTCTCTCTCATGGCGAATCTAGCACGTTTTTCCAACAAAGCCCTAAGAACCGCATACGCCATAACAAAGCACCACGTGCAATCACAACTACCATCAGCGGAACGCGCTTTCGCGACGGAGGCAGCGAAATCGATTACTCCTTCTCCGGATCGGGTGAAATGGGACTACAGAGGGCAGAGGAAGATAATTCCGTTGGGACAGTGGCTTCCCAAAATTGCCGTCGATGCTTACGTGGCACCTAATGTGGTTCTCGCCGGTCAGGTTCATGTCTGGGATGGAGCTTCCGTTTGGCCGGGTTGTGTCCTCCGTGGCGATCTTAACAAGATCAGCATCGGGTTTTGCTCCAATGTTCAGGAACGGAGTGTTCTTCACGCGGCTTGGTCTTCTCCCACAGGTTAGGTTTTGTCTCAATTTGATTCTTATTCGTTTGTTTTGTTTGGTTGATGAGAATTGTGAGATTAATCAAAAGGGAATTTCGTTTATACTTTAGGAAAATTGTGGATTTAGCAAATTATTCGTTTTTGCCCTGTCATAGATTATAGTATCAGGTAATTAGCAACTTATCAAATGTAGTACCTTAGAGCTGATTATGTACTAAGTTTTGAATACCAAATTGTTTAACTTAAGAGAAAAAATAGATATATTTGGTTTATGGTAGTTTGCATTGACTTATTTGAGCGTAACTCCTGATATAAAAACATGGGATATACTCTTTATGAGAGCTTATGGAAATGGTTTATGAGATAAGCTATATGTGATAAATGCTATAAGCGATTAATTAAATTGTTGATCCAAATAGAGTATTATGGTTCTGTCCTGCTTTGGAACTGTATGAAGATCGAAGAAGCTGAATTCACGTGGTTTAGGATTTCCGATGCAGTAGAATGGGGGCTGACCTGCTAGGTTAGCACTCCAACACTCAAGTCAGGAAGAGAGTGAAAAATTGAATTTGAATGGGAATGAATCATACATGGAGAGTGGCGCGTGTTCTCCTTTAATTAGGATAGATGGTTGGCAATTGCATGTGCGTAGGATGCGGCTAACTGTTGGATTGGTTGTGGGAGACCATCATGGTGATTTCGTGTGGGAAATATGGAGGGAAAAATGAAGTTGCGTACTCTTCCCATGACAATCACTTATCTCGCTACTGGGCTTTACTGATTGGGCCTTTCGGCCGGCCCAGAACAGGTTCTAATGCTTTTCTTTAAAGTTCTTATTAACACAGTGACTGACCTCGGCACTGCATCGATAAATTTGACTCCAGGTTACTCTCTGGCATGGACGAAATAGACTTAATACTTTGTGTTGCAATTTCATCTATTTTCTTTTGTTATTGCTGTTGAGAATTCGTAACTTAAGTTTAGTTATTATTCAAATAGGTTACTTTCTTTCTGGCATGAACTAAATAGACTTAATTTATTGCAATTTCATCTATTTTCTTTTGTTAATTGTTATTGCTATTTAGGATACAAAATTTAAGTTTAATTATTTTTCAAATATCTAGAAGTTCTTGGTGTTTACTGTTTTGCTGATCCTCTAAATGAACTTGTAGTATTACGTTTGTTATTAAGCATATACTCGTGATACTTTCTCGTTGGATAGACTAGTTTATGCTATGATATTGGTTTTACAGTAAATTATCTCTTCATGCTAAGAAGAGGGACAGATCTATGTTCTCAATAGCGCCGTGGTTACGCACGATAGAAGTTTTGTGTAGCAGTTTAGGGGTTTATCGCAATGCAATATCACTGCTACCTGCAACCAACAGTAGCAGTGAAAGCAGCTGTTAATTGCGGAAAAATTGTGGGAGAGAAGGCATTTTGCAGCCGCATCTGTATTGTGGTTTGCAATGCCCTGGATGTTTTCTGAAACAGCATACAATACCATGTTTGTTGTTGGATATTTTTCCTTTTAAAGTTTTTTAAGAGGTTGTTTGGTCATTTTGCAATATTATGTTAAACACAATTATTCTTCCCACTCTCATTCAAGCCAAAACACACACCCTTTGTTCTCTCTCTTCGTTTCAAGTGAGAATATGAACCGGTGTGATGAAACGCACAACCAAGCGCCTCTCCTCTCTTTGTTTCTGGAGACAACGACATCTTTTCCAGCGACGACTATCTGTGACAGCATCAGTCGCCTTCGGCATCTGTAACATTCTATGGATTTGTTTTGTCTATGTCTTTCTGCTTTATTGCCATATGTTTCTCCTTTTTCTGTTGTTTTGCGTGTGAATCCCACTCTTCTTCTACTTTTATGCTTTTGCGAAACTCTCTGTTCTCATATGCTCTTCTGGTTTCCTTTCATCTGTTTTTTCCTCTTCCCTATGCGAAATACTCAACATTGACACCATTTAATTTGATTTCTAATTTAAGTACAATAAGTTAAGTTTTCTTCTATGGGTTAGTTTTTCTTTTACTCAATTGGTAGTTAAGTTATATTGATTTTCTTTCACTGAGGGTTTTGTGGTTGTTTATGTCAATGAAAAATTAACAAAGTCAATTATAATTATTTAGTATGATTATCCCTTTAAATTTTGTGTACTTTGCTATTTTTGAACATATATGTTTAGTTTTTTATACTTTGTTTAGCCTTCGCAATAGCGGCTACATGCTATTATACCGCAATAGAAGTTTTGGAGTCCCGCGCTCTGTGTCACTATCTGAGTTTAACAACATAGGGACATATTCTGCTATTTTGACTAGTGGGGTCAAATATCATGTCCTGTAAATTTTTATGTTAAAATACACCAATGCATAAATGTTAAAAGAATAATACCAATTATTAAGCAAAATATTAGAGATTACAAAAACTACACAATTATATACCCAAAAAATTTAAAAATATATCAATCATGGTTGTCAAGATCTCGATTTAGATCTTAAAATCTTAAGATTTTACGATCTCACTTACCCCAACGATCCCGATCTTAAATAGAATTGTGTGTTTTAACCAAATTGAGAAAAAATCGCAATTGCATGCCTTTTGAAAGCCGAGAAAGATGACAAGATGCAGAAGCATAACAATTACGGTTTGACAGCGATGAATGCATGCCTTTTGAAATGATGAAATTTTAGATTTAGGGTTTAGAGAATAAACATCTCACTTGTAGGGTTTGTTTTAAATAATTGACTTATGGTAAACCTAGTAAATTTATCAAATATGTCCCTGATGTCTAACAAATGTTTCTTGTGGTTGTAATAAAGTATGAAAACTCAATCATCCACGTCTAAAGAATATTAAAGAGTCGCTTTCCTATTAACACAGTTGCATAGTAAAATATATTATGTAAAAATGTTTAAAATATATAGTATTAATTTTTCATTTTAGCAAGATCTTATGATTTATGTTGCGATCAGAGTTATTAATAGCGGCCGCTATCCTGGGAGTTTCGGCCGGAGCGGCCAACCTCCGCGACGGTTTTAGGGTGCGATTCGCAGTTTTCAATCGCGGGCGCTATCGACGCTATCTCGTGGAGCCGGTCGCAGACCGCTACCCGCAAATAGCGGTTTGACTGATTTTCGTTGTTTTACTTTTTTATTTGTGAATTTTGGGCGGCGGAGAAGAAAGAAGAGACAGAGATGTTGAGTTTTGAGCTACCGAGAAGAAAGAAGAGAGAGAGAAACGAAGGAGGAATGAAGATGGAGATGTTGAGTTTTGAGCTACAGAGAAGAAAGAAGAGAGAGAGAAACGAAGGAGGAATGAAGATAGATGAAATGGTGGGTGGATAGATGGCTGTAGGTGGGTGGATAGATGGCTGTACTATACAATAAAAAATTAATAAAATGAGGGTTGAAAAGTCAAAGTAATTTTCAAAACCCAATGAAATGTGATAGCACTTATAGTCTCGTTTCACATAATAAACACTAATATTGTAACTTTTCATATGCAGTGCAAGATAAATATCTCTTTTTGAAAAGAATAAATAATAACTATTATAAAAAATAATAATAATAATAATAATTAATATTAATTAAATAATAAGTCTTTACACTTATCACTGTTTTTAAATATTATGTGTTTATTTTTATATAATTATTTATATATATTTTTAAATATATAATTTTTCATATAATTATCCCGCTATCCGCTATTCAGCTATCCCATTTTTAGGATGGGCCGCTCCGCTCTACTATCCGAGATTAATAACTCTGGTTGCGATATTATGTTTTATGATCGTGCTACCTCTATCGATCTTTAAAAAATAATTGGGCGGGATCTTCCAATCTTAACTGCGATTTTATATTTTATGATCTTGCTATTCCCTCCCGATCTTATGTAGGATCATGATCTTGACAACCTTGATCTCGACATCTATAAATTATAATTGCTTTCTACAAGTCTTCATATTTTGAAATTATTGTATGATCAATTTGTTTTAAGCAGTGTTAAAAAGACTTTACACGTGCTCAAGTAAGCTATTCCACATCTTATGTCTCGTGTGGTTGGACACTCGATTCTTCACAAATTTCATTGCAGAGAAACTCCTTTCAACTGTTGTAGTTGTGACATGCAAAATTAAAATTAAAATTTCAGAAGTCAATACATCAATGGATGCATAGTTTTTTTTCTACCCATATTTTCACAAAATCGTTAATTTAGTTGGATTACCTTTAATTGCATATCAACACTTAATCAAAACATTTATTTTAAGAGATTCGACTTGTAGATAGCCAACAATTTATTTCTACATTACTAATTCATTTTTTAAAGAGAGAAGAGGTGGGGCTGGAGTTTGATCAGATGTTTGTTTGTTCTGATCTGATTACTTCACTTTGTGATGATATGGGTTGCATTATACAAAGTCACTACCCAATATCTTTTAGTAACAAGTTAACAGAAGTTCTAAGTCATATTGTTTTTCTGTTTTGTTTGTTCAAGATATGTAAATTTGTTGTGTGATGTTATTTTTTGGCCATTCATGTTATGTTCAGTCTTGCACCAAAGCACTCTGTTTTGTTGTGGGTTTTGTGTCACAAAAACTCACGAAGTAATTTAAAGTCTGCCACTGTGATTGGTCAGTGTTGTTAAGTAGCGGCTATCGTGCCACTAGTGCTGTAAGCCTGTAACATAGGAAAATTTGATCAAATCATTATTGTTCTGCAATATGCTATTTAGTACAAAATATTGTCAAATTGAAGCTACATCCGCACTATAGCAATGTTGCATAGTAGAATTTGAATAAATTTCTTTTTTCCGCTATCTGCAATTGACATCATTGTGATTGGTTTGTTTTACTTGTATGAGGTAACTTCATCTTGAGATCTCTTGTGTCTCCAATTTTGTTTTAAACATCAAGCATGTCTTAACTATATTTTTTTTACGTGAATTTCATTGTACTAATGGCTAAATCCATAAACTAACGAATAGGTAGATTTGACCCAGCATTCCCTAATATGTACATAAGAAGTACTTTCACTAATGACTAGTGATTGTTGACTGATTAAGTTTTCCTTTTTTCTGACCTTTTTTTGTTTGTTATTTTCTGCACTTTAATTGAATTGAAAAATCCTCCATTGCCAAGGAGAAATCTAAAAATAAATAAGATGCTGAAAGAACCATGGCTTACCTGAAGTTTGCATTTTTTGGCTGACATTTTTTTTCTTTATTATTTTCTGCACCTTAATTGAATATCATAATCCTCCATTGCTGAGGAGTAGGGTAAATATGAAAAAGATGTGAAAGAACCCTGTGTTACTGAAAATCATATATGTGGTGACACATCGGGGTAAGGAAAATAAAAGCCTTGATGCCCCTGCCAGGTCGTATGCCAATCTCCAGCAGCGATCGTTTCCTACATTTTGTCTTTGCATATAGATTAATATTGGAAATTAGAATGAGATATTCAATATAGAGTTTGTTTACTTTAGAATGGAGTTGGTGATTGGCATACTTCTTTACCATTGTTTACACTTTGCTGTACTTAATTTTATTATAGTTTCCAAATTCAATCTAAGATCCTTAAAAAACAAACGTGGACTATACTTAATTATAACTTATCACTGTATTGCTTATTTATTATGCATGTATTCTTCTGCAAAACAGGCCTTCCAGCTGATACTTTGATTGAGAGATATGTGACTATTGGAGCATATAGCCTGTTAAGATCTTGCACTATTGAGCCAGAAGTCGTTATTGGGCAGCACTCCATCCTTATGGAAGGATCTTTGGTGGAGACGCATGCAATTCTTGAAGCTGGGTCAGTCGTTCCACCGGGAAGGATAATTCCATCAGGTGAACTTTGGGCAGGTAATCCGGCTAAGTTTGTTAGGACTTTGACCCACGAAGAAACCTTAGAAATTCCTAAACTTGCAGTTGCAATTAATGATTTAAGCAGAGATCATTACCATGAGTTCCTTCCTTATTCCACAGTATATTTGGAGGTTGAGAAATTTAAGAAGTCGTTGGGTATTACTATTTGATGCTCTTCTTGTTATTCTTTGATGTATTTGTTAGCTGTACTTTTGCTTGTGAGGAAATAAGAATCTAAACACAGCAAGTTTTTCTGTTTCCTTTGTGCTCCTTGCTGAAATTATTGGTTGAAGACATCATGTCATGTACTGCAGATAATATGTATGAGATGAGATGCATCATCAGTACTTCTGGACATTAATTTTTACTCCCAATTAAAATGGCTCAACAGTTTCTCCCTTCTTGATTGGAGTTGTAACAAGTCTATGTAGTCTTCAATTTCACCAGTCCACTTTAACAGAAACAGAGCCATGCGAATATCAATGTTTGTTTGGCATATATTTTACAGAAATTCAATGTTTGTTTGGCATATATCACTTATCCCTCATCATACAAGATTATCACTATGATTTCATACAAGGTAACAATATTATTGATTCTTTAACATTGAACAAACATCAAGTATTCTCTATCCTATATCTCATTTGGTTAATTATGATTGCTTATCAACTTCTCATAAGCTTTGTTCTTTTAATGATTCACCCATTAAAAACCTTCATCTTATAATGACTCTACATTATCCTATTTGGCATAATGCCATACAATTTGAACTACAATCCCTGTTGGCCAATAAGACTTGGGATCTGACTACTTTGCCTTCTAACAAAAGAGTCATTGGTTGTAAATAGATTTTAAAATTCAAATTCAATGCTAATGGCTCGAATAAGAGTCACTTTTCTGATTATATTGTTGAGTTTTCTTAAGCATTTAAAGAGTATTGTATATCCATTGTAATGATATTGAACATATATCATATGTTCATACACAAAATGAATTTGAAGAATTATTTATTAAACGTGTAAAATCAATTGTAAGATCACTTCTCATGAGATTGGGGTTGTGCAATTTTGAGAATTTCTAATTACACCCCAAAGGTCTTTTAGGCACCACGCGAATTTTCGTTTTTGCCTTCAGTTTTCGGA
Organism: Lathyrus tuberosus; assembly: GCA_022829125.1. Classification (NCBI taxonomy): domain Eukaryota; kingdom Viridiplantae; phylum Streptophyta; class Magnoliopsida; order Fabales; family Fabaceae; genus Lathyrus; species Lathyrus tuberosus. The sequence goes on from JALAZF010000003.1 coordinate 15,628,638, forward strand.
TATGCACATCCGGACGCACCATTTTCTTAAAAAACATTGATTTGTTCCGGATGTGCTTATCAGGAATAATTTCTGATCTGCTGACCAGGAAAAATAGCAGAAATTTATTTAAAAAAAAATCAATTTTGTTGGTTGGTCCTAGATGTTAATATATCGTCGCAACTTAATATACATTCGAAAACATCCATATATAAAATAAAATGATATATAGACATAATAATACTTATGTTAAAGTACAGTACATAAATGTAATAAAAATAGAATACATCAAACGAAAAACTACTGTGTATGCCGAAGGATCTCTCTTGGCTCCCCTGCTCCTCTGCCCCTACCCGCCGTCCTGGCTCGATGTCTGCGGTACTGAAGTGTCCCCCGAGCAATCTCAATAATCCTATCCATGGCAAGTCTGCCACCAGAGCCCTCAGGGAGGTGGTCGTCCGCAATGGCCGCCCGCGCTATCTCATCTATCTCACGACAGCGAGGTAGGACATCCTGAGTATGGTCCAGCTGAGACTGCTGCTCCTCTAATATCTCCTGATGAGCAGGTATGGGTGGCGATCCCTCAGCAGTGGGCACCATGCATGAGTGTGAGATGGTATAGAACCACATGATGTACCCAGCAGCAACGCTCCAGTCTCTCAGCGCTATGGTCGCCCGAGTCTCTTCCGGTACCAAGTGGGACTGGAAGTCAGCATATCTCTCACATATCTGCGTGCGGGTCAAGCCTAGAGGAGCATACTTATGAGGCATCCTAGAGATCGTCTACATGTAACCGAACTGACGCAAGACGCGCTCCGGCAGGTATCGAGCTGTAATGGTTGAACTGCATGCCAACCATCCAGAGAACAGCGAAACCTCATTGAACGGGCACGTCACACAGTGATCGGCATAGGCGTCATAAAAAATGTCATCAGCAGCCATCTGATCAAGATAAACTCTGTAGGGCCCGGGCACCTGGTTCTCTCTGAGCAGGAGAAATGCAGCAGCACGCGGTATATCCTCAGCGTACCCCCGGACACTCCCCCAACCAGTAATCTTGGGAAAGTGCTGTAATATCCACGCCTGACTATAAGATTGTTACCACGTATAGTGTACAGCTGCCTGCCACAGTCTTGGCTGTCTAGAGGTAACCATCTGAGAGCCTAGAATAGGTGTATGCCAGCGTAGCCGCCCCCCAGTTGTACCCATGGATCTCTGTGGGATCCAAAAGGTACCTGAGGTAAATGATATCAACGTAAGTGGTGTTGGTGTCCACAAACAGCCGCGTGCCGAGCAAAAATAGATAGTAGCATCTCAGGGCACCCTGCCTGTGGATCTCCACCTTAGCTGGATCACCTGCTGCCTGTCCTGCCTCTGCAAGCTCCTCACGAAATCTGCGTGTCAGAAAGGAGAACCGGATATGTGCGCCTCTCAATTGGGTCACCTCCGCAAGTGCATCATCTGGGGTAGCCCCAAGCTCCTCAGTCAGCATCTCTATCGCAGCGTCCACCTTCGACATCTTACTGTGTCGGAGAAGGGTACCCTTGATCGGTAGATGTAAAAGGCACGAGATGTCGTCGAGTGTGATCGTGAGATCGTCGTACGGTAGATGGAATGAGGATGTCTCAGGGTGCCATCTCTCAACAAAGGCCATCAACATACCGTAGCTGATCTGGGGATACCCAATCCTTGAAAGGCCTCAGAGACCAGAGGTAACAAGTGTAGACTGGAACCACTCATCCTCTGGCAGCTCCGCAATCATGTTTATAACCTTGCCCCCATGATTATAGAACTTCTGGGAATCCTTCTCCTAAAAATTTCCAAATAAAACAATGTTACAAATGAAAATATTTTCAACGAAAACAATTCAATAAATAAACCGAGAAAAGTTACCTGTCCTAGCCAGACATATCTGGCAGTATGCTCAGAGTACCCCAGGAATAGGGACATATCAGACGGTCCCCCGGGGTAACCCTCCAGCTCATCGAAATCGTCATCGTCGTCACCATCCTCATGTGCTGGGTGATCACCCTCAGGAATAGGAACATGAACAGGAACAGGCTCCTGAGGTGCGGGTGATGGAACAAGAGCAGGTGATGGGACATGAGCAGATGATGGAATAGGAGCAGGTGATGGAACTGGAGTCTCTCGACGACCCCTGCGTGCGGGCGGGGCCCCTGATGAACCAGCAGTAGGAACCCGACGCCTCCGAGATGTAGAAACGGCGGCTGACGGGGGAGTGGCCTGAACCTGTGATGTGGAAGGCTGTGGTGTAGGATGTCCCTCAGCTGTAGGGGCTGCTGGAATTGCCTCTGCGCCGGAACCCTCGGCTGTAGACTACGTCCGCTCACGTCGGACAGATGCATGATGAGCTGTCCGTCCATGTATCATACGATCGTCTCTGGCAGCCATGTAATCTGCAAAGCATAATAAATAAATTAGAATTTTTTAAAAATAATTAAATAAAAACAATAAACAATAAAAAAAAAACAAAAATAGAAACCAAGGTGCTTCCGGATTTGCACATCAGGAAAACTTCCGTGGATGCACATCCGGAAGTACTTAGAATATTTAACGTTGGGTTTTTCCGGATGTGCACATCAGAAAAGCAATCATCGTTAAAATTTTTCCTGATCTGGACATCTGATACGTATTTCAAGTTCTAAAAAACGCAGTCATGGCTACTGTACCATAGAAAAGAGCATTTTAATGTCCTGATCGTCCGTTTGAAGCAGCAAACAATACCTACATTGTCGCTAACCTATGTTATTCATACTACCTAACAATTTCTACACCTAAATGTCAACTCTAAATCGATTACTCGAAAATAACTCCGAAACTCTAAAATTCAAAAACTTACCGATTAAATTGAGATACAAAGGATTTGCAGTGTCTTGATCGTTGTAGAAGTTGCTTTGCGCCGAACTCGAGTGAAAAAAGTCGGGATTTGTGGGAAAGAGAAATTGAGAGTTTGATTGTTTGGAATGTGAAAAGCTAAAGAATTGGGGGGGGGGGGGGGGGGTGGGAGAAACTCTGGTGCGCAGTTATAAGAAATGATTTCAGATTTGCTCATCATGAATTATTCCTGATATGCACATCGCGTGGTGCCTAAGAAACTTATGGGGTGTATTAAGAAATTCTCGCAATTTTTCATGTTGCAACATTGATTCATACCGGAACAAAAAATTATTATAAATCTTTCCCCTTTAAAATTGGTTTTTGTTAAAAAATCTGATATTTTTCAACCAATATTGTTTTTTGGATGTGTGGTTTGTGTTTTGATTTTTCCAACATAAGATACTAAGATGGATCCTAAAAAAATAGGGAATATAAGGTGGGTATGAACCTCTATCTATAGTAGAATATCTTGAACCAATAATCAGAGATTTATTTACATGAGTTTATTGATTGTCATTTTGATGAATTAAATTTTTCTACATTGGAAGAGAGATAACAAGCATTTGAAAAAAGAGATCAATTAGAATCAATCATCACTGTCTCATCTTAATCCTCAATCTAAACAATGTGAACTATAAGTTTAAAATATAATTCATTTGTAAAGCTTAACAAATCATTAATCAAATCTAAAAGGTGTAACTAATTTATATATATATATATATATATATATATATATATATATTTGTTGGATATAAACGAAAGGTTTTTGGACATGTAGTCTGATCACTTGAAGATGTAGTGTCAGTTGGATAGAAATAGATTTTTATGCAAAAATAATTTGATAGTTGAAGTTATGACATATAAAGCTCAACTTGATGCTCAAGGATTTTCACAAAAACATGAGATTCTATAGTGTATGCAAATACTTTTGGATATTTAATTAGTTTTATAGCACTTGAAGGGATCAATTAGAACATGATGGATATTGTATGGTTCACTTGACAATGTCACTTTTACATTAAACTTTTTGAAAGATTTAGGCATAATTAATTTCAAACTCTCTTAATTTAATTTAATATTTTGCTTTGAACTCTTAATTAAAAAATATTACATATCGATTCTTAAAAATTGTTTTGTTACAAAAAAGTTCTCACCGTTAAAAATTATGAAAATAGTTAACTTTGAGGACATGGCGTGAAAGTAGACATTAATTAATAAGCCGAGTCACCAATATGCTTTAAAAAAATAGTATTTTGTTTCAACTTGAGAGGTTTTGTTTTCGGAGGTTAAAAACTCCGTAAAATGTTAATCATGTGTAAAAAATAACAATTCTTCTACCATTAGTCCAATCACATAAGTTTAAGAAACACCACAAATTGAAAATACAATAAGCATCCCACAACATAACATAAAAAAACAAAACTCCAATGTTGTAACTTATGAAGCCTTGTTTTTTCACAAAATTATCCTACGTGAAGTAAAAAGTTACAAAATGTTCTTTTAATTGAAGGGATTAGATGAACTAAAATATAAAAAAAGTTCTTCCAAATTTAAGATCTATTCTTTCTTTCTTTGCTGCAGAAACTTCTCTCAAAAACAAAATCATAAAAAGGATCAGAACAATGAAAAAATGAAGAAAAAAAACAAATATATTAGCAAAAAATCACCATCGTGAACCACAGTGAACCAAAAAAACATAACAGGGGGAGGGGATTAGCCTTTCAAAGAGGCTGAAAAACAAACTAAACAGTAACAATGAAACATTCATTCCACTAAAAAACTTTTCAGGAAACCCAAACCATTTATCCTACAGTTTCTAGTGACATCAAACACTACACGACCACATATTTCAATCTCAATTTCCGCAGTACAAAAGGGATCCTTTTTTGGGAAACCTGCAAATCGAAAGAAAAGAGGAATAACAACATAAAGATTTATTTGTTTCAAGAGAGAAAAGAAGAAAGATAACTGAAAAATTGGCGTAAAACCACTCCGAAACGCGTTACTGCAACCACACAAGACCACTGCGCCGAAACACGTTACTGCAGCCGCACAAGACCACACTTAGTTTTATCGTTCATAGTTTTTCTCCCTCTTCTTGCATGATTGTCCCCTATGATTTCATCCTTTGTGTGATAAGTATTTGACACTGCATTGGCATAAGTTTTGCCTGATGATCTTCCATGAACATCATTATGCCTAGGTAATAACGTTTTCTGCTGATTCATTCCCACCACACTTGCTTTTTGTTCACCCACTCCGGACCTTCGACGCTGAAAACGTGGAGTGTTTGCGTGAAGTTTTTTTTACCAAGGATGATAATATTGTCCAATTTCGTAGCCAAGATCCTTTCCTCCATCACCTTTCAAAACCGGACGAAACCGTATCTTTTACCCCTTCTATCCCTTCTAGCTGGAATAAATACCTCCACTACAATGCCGTAACCCTTGAATAGATATGCCACTTCTCTAGCTCCATAAGAATCCGAAAATTCTGTGAAGAAAAACGATGAGATAACATCGTTTTGCCCCGTGTTCTTTCCTTTTCTTTCAGTCCAGACAGAAATTTTTTGGTACATCTAGGCGAGTTTTCCTCCTTATTACTTGCTCCCACTCATTCACCATGTTTCCAGATTAGTTTCCCAAGTACTAATAATAATAAAAAACGAGATGAATACCAAGAATAACTGATTGAAAGCAATAAATCTTGATGGAAGGTCTCTAATCCTAAGATTAGGAGTTTAAACCAAACCAACAAAATCTCTCGCTCACGCTAGACCAGGTGGCTGCCATTTCCGCACATGATCATGGTGTGAAAGTGGAGCTCTGTTAAGGGATTTACTTGTAATGTTTTTTAGTTAAGAAACTAAAGAGGAACATTATATTAAGTTAAGAGACTAAAACATGTATTAAGCCATAGATTTAATTTATTAGGGGCACATAGTTCTAGATCTCGAGAAGAATAATCCATAATGCAGAATAGTCACTTACTACTATACTATCTACTAATTCTTTTAGTTTATTCATTTCATTTAACAAAATCATATCTTAGCATTTTATGACTGGGTAGAGTTTCTTTCTCTTCACCAACACATGGCTCCGCCAAATGGTAATTTTACGTTTGTCTATGTTGTTTCTACAATTTTCCAAATCAAATTTTAGATTTACGTGCGTATTTCAACTACTAATTTTTAAAGGTAAAATAGTTTTGTTGCATAATTGAAATTGAATGTATTAAATATTTTATTGAATGTAATCACATGTGTTACTGTCGTGTCAAAGTTAGACATTAGACATGTTTTCAATCAAAAGTTTATAATTATGTCAATCTTACTCAATAATTAGATCATTTAAACCTATCTTATTTGTATTGTTCATTTGACAAGGACATTTACATGAAGCTTTTTGAAGAGTCTAATTTATTTGAGGCGCACATTTCTAAATCTTGAGAAGATTACTCCAACAAATTTAATAAATATGCCGACGAACTAAAACAATATGGACACATGTAATATGATTGCCTAAGTGAATATTTACAAAAGATGATACACAAATGACTCTATTTTCCCATGTATTTTCTATGTTGGATACATAAATATTATTAAAACTTCTGAACAACTTCTAAAAGTTATATAATGTTAAAGGAAAAGGTTTAAGATGAAGGAATTGAGAAAGACAGTTTTTATAAAATTATAAATTGAGTACTTGAATAATAGAATGGCGAGACATCAAGAAGCTTATATAAAAAATGCTAAAATATTTTTAAATGAACAAATTCATCTCTTGTGTACTCTAATGGTTGTAAGATCACTAAATTTGGATAAATAGCCTTTCACGTCTTAAGAAAATGACAAAGAACTACATGGTTTTGAAATACCATATTTTAATGCGATTGAAGCACTTATGTACCTTGCTAGTTATATATGTATTGAGATATCATTTTATATCAATCTATTAGAAAGATATAATTTTTTACCTACATGAATACATTTGAACGAAGTCAAACATATACTTCGTTACATTAGAAATATAATAAATACGAACTATTATTTATTTATTTAAAAGTTTCCAAATTAAAATTAATAGATTATACATTAGTAATTTAAAATATTCTTATAATGTTATATCTCAAAAATATTACTTATTTATTTATGGCAGTATAACTATTTCACTGAGGTTTGTGAAACATCCAACAATAAAAAATTTATTAAATAAATCTTGGTTTAAATCTATTTTTTCCTCCTATTTTGACATTTTTAAACTTTTAGTCCCTCATTTTAAAATCCATCTTTTTGCTCTCTTAAATTTACATTCCTTAAAATTTTGTTGCCCCCTTCAATTTTGCACATGCAACTTTCTCATTAATGGCGTGACACTGCTACAATATAGGTAGGTAATATTTTATGACATTTTAAATTTGAATTAAGAATTTTCCTAATTTTTTAAAAATTATATATAAAAAATTATAATTAAATGAAAACACAATCATATGAATTTCAAGCTTAAAAAGAACCTAGGTTCACAAAGAACACATCTTCTTATTCATTTTTATTTGCAACCAACCTAGAAATCAATTTATCCACGCATAAACTATTTCTTTGTATTCTTCCTAAAACTAACCCTAGAAATCCAGTTCTCCAAATCCCAAATGTCCCAAACTCAGTTTCCAACACGTGAAGCAGAATTCGTTCATTGAGGTACGAATGCAAATACGGTCTTAATGCTCCATTGATGATGACATAGAATGATGTGAACCTAGGTCGTCATTTATATGGTTGTGGGACGTATAAGGTGTGATTCCATTTATGTTGATTTTGATGTTGTTTTGTTTTAAACAAGTCACCATTTATTTATCTTTTTTCTTCTCCATTAACGTATCCAGTTACAATGCTACAAGAAATGCAATCATTTTGTTTTGTTGGATGAAAAAATTAACCCTAGAGTAAAGGAAATTATCTACTCATAACTACAAAATTTAAATGGGGAGAAGCAAAAGGTTAAGGATGCCAACATTAAAGATGAAGAAATGACGATGAAGATGAAATTATTGAAGAAGCAATTGAAGTTAAATTGGATGATCACACTCATTGGGTTATTTGCCTTAGTTGGTTCAACACACATAAAATAAGGTTTTAGTTGATTAGGTGTTAGATTATGACTAAGTGGTATGTGTTTAGAAGTGTTCTGGACTGGGCAAGGGCTTGGCCCACAGTAGGGCAAGGCCCAATCCAGTCCTGCTCTTGGCAAGCCCAATACCTGACTTCTGCCAAACTAGCCGTTGGGCAGAATCTGGCAGTTGTGCACAATCTAGCCGTTGAGCTCAATATGACCGTTAGGAGCGTCTCCCTCACTCGCTTGTCAGTTCACGCGACCAACTGCCTCCTCGATTCTCACGGAAGTAGTTGGATCAGGTCAGAGGGTCGCGCACCTGATCCTCCACATGGCAGTCTCCCATTGGTCCACCAGATATTTCGGCCACATGGGAGACCTTGGCCCCGCGCTGAGGGTTACTTCTATAAATACCCTCTCAGGTGAGAGGGTCAGGTTTGATCACTATTCAATACTTGAAATCAGACCTTAACATTTTTGTACTTGCTTCGCTATAACCCAAACTTACTTTGGCATCGGAGTACCTTGAAGGTACACCCCCTCCTACAACCATCATCTCCGCCCTACTTGGAAGGCCACGACGATCAAGTCTGATCAGCCCAGATCAGTGGCATCGTCTGTGGGAACCACTGCTTCCCCGTCTTCTTGATTCAAGATTCCTCATCTTTTTCACCAAAAGACCAAAGCTCTCTCAAAATCTCATTCGATCATCATGGCCTCCAACAGGAACGATGACGCCCGTCAAGAGCCTGCTACCGTCGTTATCACAGATAACGTCGATCACCTCATCCCCGGAGCTACCATCCCGGAGACAGACCATCGGGACGGGAAGACCGCGTCCCCTACCCCCGATGACGTGAAGCCGCGCGCGCAGGCTGCTGGTCACGTTTTTGAGCCTATATTTGTCCCTCAAAATGCTGAACCCGACACTGCTGCCCTCATCGCCTTCCTCAACAGGTCAAATTTCTTGATCTTCCAACAAGGTGAAAAGATCAACATGCTCGAGCACGTCCTCCAAGAACGCCTTCCTTCACAGAAGCCTGGTAGTCCAACTCCTCGCCCACAGTCTCCTCCTCAAAAGCGTCGGCGGGACAGGTCCAGGAGCTTTTCCCCTGTCAGGGGACAGTCAAGATCGGAAGAATCAGAGTCAGAAGTCGCCAGGAGACGACACCGTTCTCCTCCGCGGAGATCCAGAAGTTCCCCTTCCCCCAAGAAGTCCAAACCTTCGGAAAGGCATCACGAACACCATCGATCGCGTATACATTCTCCTCGACGCAGTAGGAGCCGCAGGCACAACCACTCCCCATGTCGTTCTTCGAGTGCGAGCAGCGAGGACGATGTCCATGGACCTCTATCTCAGGAGATCATGGACACTCGCATTCCTCGCGGGTTAGAGAAGCCTCATTCTCTGGCAACGTATGATGGGACCACCGATCCAGGCGAACATATAGAAAATATTGAAGCCATGCTCCACTACCACAACGTGAGCGGGGCTAATAAGTGAAGGTTGTTCCCCATTACCCTCAGGAAAAGGGCCATGACCTGGTACAAGCGACTTCCCCGGGGTTCGGTCACATCTTGGAGAGATTTGAAGAACCAGTTTTCCCGACACTTTACTGCCTCCCGACGTCATCCCAAATCGGAGGCCACGCTCGAAGCCATTATACAGGGAAAAGATAAGCCCCTGCGTGCATACATCGAATGTTTTAACAAGGAGGCTGTGGAGGTCCGGACAACAGACCATATGAAGAAATATCTCCTCAAAAAGGGGTTGAGGCCGAAGAGCAAATTTCGCAAAGCTGTGGACATCGAGACCCCTCGTACCTTGGCCGAATTACTCTGCAAAGCTCAAGCGTATATTCAATATGAGGAGAAAGAGGCCTCATACAAGGCTCGAGACTCTAGGGATCAAGAGAGTTCCCGGGCAACAAAAAAAGACGAATCAGAGGCCCCCAGGCGTGATTAGGAGAGACAACGAGACGACCGTCCTCGTGAAGGCAAGGGACCTGCTAGTCGTTTCACAGAATATACCCTGCTGATAGCTCAGTGCATTCTCTCTGAATGCATCGACGCGGAATTCAAGCAGGGAGGTGTCCGGTTCCCCAAGCCAACATCGTCAAAGGGCGACACGAACAAGAGTAAATACTGCCGCTTCCATCGCAGCCACGACAACGTGATCAAAGACTGCATGCACCTGAAGTACGCTATTGAAATCCTCATCAATGAGGGTCACCTAAAATAGTATACAAAAAAGGGTGAATCCTCTCGACGAGAGACTTCGGAGACCAATAAGAAAGCAGAGTATTCTCCGCCCAGTCCTCCCCCGCAGGTCGCCATATCAATCACGCGGCCAGAAGACTTCGTCATCCCCGACTACCTCGACGATCCCCCCTGATATCCGCACACAGCACCTTGGAGACTTTTCCCACGACAATGGTTATTTCGTGTAGAGGATACAACGAGCTCACAGTGGGGTCGTTCAAAAGAAAATTCGACCAGCTCATAGACTACAGTCCTGATCGGCTATCCATACTTGAGAAAGTCCGGGGGCATTCTCAGCCAATCACATTCTACCACGAGGAGATGCCTAGTGGTTCCCCGAACTCACACATTCCTCAGCTCACCAGGGTAAGGCTGGATAGCACCGATGTCCGAAGGATCCTGGTCGACCAGGGCAGTTCGGTGGACATCATGTACACCGGTTTGTTCAGAGCCCTGAAGCTGAACCAGAAGAATCTGTCCCCCTATGTAGGATTCGACCTTCAAGGAGTTAATGGAGCCACTGTGACGCCCCCAATCTATACCCCCAAAACACGCAATTAACGTGCTAAAAAGAAAATTCGAAAATGGATCAGAGTATATTTGAAGCATCATGGCATAGAAAGGGAGAATCACATCAAAGTAACTAAACACACACATAACATGCAACACCTGCCCATAATGATATGCAACTGTGGGGTAGCAATCATACAGAGGAAACTTTGTTCCTTACACCCACTTTTCAGACATTAGAATTAAAGCGGAAAAATCTAAAATCTGATTAACATATATACATATACCCATATAAACAGTTTGTCATACATCAGGTAGCATATGTACCACCAAAATATATCATCAGATATACAAAATAATAGCACACGGCCACCCTAACTACCCGGAGTCACATATCAGAGCCGACCGACCAAAATAATGAAGACGCAACGCTTCACAAAAAGGAATACCTCCAGCAGCTCTAATCTGCAACGCCTCATAGAGCGTTATAAAACAGCAGAAGGGTGAGAAAAACAACCATAATATAATTGAATAAAATTATATATATAAACACAAAAATGTACAAGTAACACATTCTCACCACAACCACATATAACATAATACCGCACAATTCTCAAGCATCAAATACCATTACACACCACACATATACCATATAATCATCAATCACATTCACAAATTCACACACAATTAATTCATGATTTATGCAATGCACATAGACCGACACAACGACTCTATGCACATGCCATGCGGTACCGACTTCCAATGTCTCGTGTCTCATCAGTTCACTCAGGAACTATTGGAACCATCGCTCGTTACTGAGAATCTCAAGTAACTCCCCGTCGGGCCTACGATGTTCACCCGTCGCTTTAGGTCCTCAGGCATCGCCTCATATTTTCGAGGCACACGACGTTAAGGATTGCTTTAAGTCTCCAAAGGAGCCCACAATCGTCTATAACCACCGCTTTAGGTCCTCAGGCAGCGCCTCATATTTTCGAGGCACACGATGTTATAGCATATTCCCCTCGGGAATCAAACCGTCTCTCAGGACGTTTCCACAATGCACATTATGATGCTTGGCATACAATGACTCATGACACTCACATTGCATCCATGCACATATTCATAATCATGCATATATTATCAAATACAGCACTTAGCATTTTCTTGCCTTTCGGCCACAATTCATCCCCACAACAACACATAAGGCATACACATCCAATTCACCAACTTATAACATAATACACGTCAAATACGCACCATTTAAAACACCAAAAGTCGAGATTCGACACTATTCACATTTCCCGACAAAATTTAATTGGCTAACAATTCTCAAAACCTAATAATCACAAAGTACGTCTCGATACCTTTCCAACGACACCAAGAATACAAAAATCGGATACTCGGAACAAAAGTTACGGACAAAACCGAAAACACATTTTGAAAAATCACATTTTTGCAAATCTCCTGTCCATACGCGTACCACCTATTCCCATACGCGTATTGACAGAGCAATTTTCCTTCACAAAACCACGTTTCACAAATCCATACGCGTATTGGCCTTGCCCATACGCGTATCACCAGAGGGCCGGTAAAACATGCAAGTTCATACGCGTATTGCCCCCAAAACAACACAATGTTACGCGTATCGCCTGGTCTCATACGCGTATTGGCAAGCCCCTTACGCGTATGGCCAGGACAGACCCAGATAAATTCTGCAGAACATTTTCTGCGTTTTTCCACCCCAATCATACAATTTCTTCCCCTAAAACTCAGAAAACAGCAATTTGAAGTGTAATAACATACCATAAACATGTATGAACAATCAACAATGCATTCAACAAGATTTTTACCACAATCAAATTCATTTCTAATCAATTTTTACACAATCTAGGTTTTTACTAATATTCTCCAAATCAATCCAAAAACAAAAGCAAAACACATACATAATCGTATACAATCATAGAATAATCGAGTTTCGCACCCTTACCCGATTTAATCGACTTTACAACTTGCTCTTGATGACTTTTCCACTCTTTTCTTCAATTTCTCTCTTTTCTCTCTTCTCCTCTTTTCTTCTTTCTCTTTTTCTTTCTATTTTTCTATTTCTTTCTATCTTACTAACTTAATGAAAATAAGTGGGAAAAGACCAAAATACCCCCACACTCAAATATCTCATAAACGATCCCAAAACGCGATAAAATATATTCCCGCCGAAAAATAACATATTTTCACATAAAAGTCAAAAATACAATAAAATAATAATAAAATAATCCAAACAGACTCAATAAAATAAAATTGGCAAAACGGGGCGTTACAATTCTCCCCCACTTAGAAATTTTCGTCCTCGAAAATCTTACCTGATACAAACAACTCCGGATACGACTCCCGCATCCTACTTTCCAATTCCCACGTCAAATTACCCTCAGCAGCGCCTCCCCACGCCACTTTCACAAGTGCAATCTCTTTACCCCTCAACCGCTTCACCTCGCGATCCAAAATACTAACTGGTAATGCCTCGATCGTAAGGTTATCTCTTACCTCAACCTCGTCCATCGGAATCACATGTGAAGGGTCCGGAACATACTTCCGAAGCTGTGAAACATGAAAAACATCATGCAAATTCGACAGATTCGGCGGTAACGCCACACAATACGCTACAGCACCAACTCTCGCAGATATCTGGTAAGGACCAATAAATCGAGAAGTAAGCTTCTTAGATTTCAAAGCACGACCAACACCCGTTACCGGCGTAACTCTCAGAAATACGTGATCACCCTCTTGAAACTCAAGATCCTTCCGTCTCCGATCATGATAACTCTTTTGTCTACTCTGAGAAGCCTTCATTTTCTCACGAATAAACTTTACCTTTTCCGTCGTCTGTTGTACCAATTCCGGTCCAACCACAGAACTCTCACCAGTTTCATGCCAACACAACGACGTTCGACATCTTCGTCCAAATAAAGCCTCAAAAGGTGCCATTCCGATACTAGAATGGAAACTGTTATTATACGTGAACTCAATCAAAGCAAGATAACTGTCCCACGCACCCCCTTGTTCCAAAACACACGACCTCAACAAATCCTCCAACGACTGAATAGTTCTTTCGGTCTGACCATCTGTCTGCGGATGATAGGCCGAACTCAACCTCAATCTAGAACCCAAAGCCTTCTGTAAACTTTCCCAAAACCTCGATGTAAACCTCGGATCTCGATCAGAAACAATACTTAAAGGAACCCCATGCAATTTCACCACCACACTGATATAGATCTCAGCTAACCGTTCCAAAGAAAAACTGATGTCAATCGGAATAAAATGCGCCGATTTAGTCAGCCTGTCCACAATCACCCAAATAGCATTATGCCCACGCTGAGTGTTCGGTAATCCCGTCACAAAATCCATCGAAATGTTATCCCATTTCCACTCAGGAATATCCAACGGTTGCAACAAACCACTAGGTCTCAAATGTTCCACTTTCGATTTCTGACAAGTCAAACACGCATACACAAACTGAGCCACATCTCTTTTCAAACCAGACCACCAGAAAATCTTCTTCAAATCTTGGTACATCTTATTCGCACCCGGATGTATACTTAAATTACTCCGGTGTCCCTCCTCCAAAATCATTCTTTTCAACTCCGCATCATCAGGTATACAAATACGACCACGAAATCTCAAAACACCAAAATTATCAACCTTGAATCCACATTCTCATTCCTCATCAAATCAACGAATTTCAAATCCAGCTTTTGTTTCTCACTAACCGACATCAAAAATTCATTCGTAACTTTCAACATTCCAAGCCTCACACTAACCGATGTCACTTCACATACCAAACTCAAATCTCTAAACGATTCCAAAAGTTCCAACTCTTTCACCATCAATGCGGACATATGCAACGATTTCCGGCTCAATGCATCGGCTACCACATTAGCTTTAACAGGATGGTAATTCAAGCCAAAGTCGTAGTCTTTCAAGAATTCCAACCATCTCCGCTGTCTCATGTTCAACTCTTTCTGATCAAATAAATATTTCAAGCTTTTATGATCACTAAAGACTTCGAACCTTGCACCATAGAGATAGTGCCTCCAAATCTTCAACACAAAAACTACAACCGCTAACTCAAGATCATGAGTAGGATAGTTTTTCTCATGAACTCTTAACTGCCTTGAAGTATAAGCTACAACTTTACCTTCCTGCATCAGAACACCACCCAAACCAATTAAAGAAGCATCGCAGTACACAACAAATGGTTCATTAGGATTAGGTAAAATAAGAATCGGAGCTGTCGTCAATCTTCTCTTCAGCTCACAAAAACTCTCTTCACATTGAATATCCCAAATGAATGCTTTGCCCTTACAAGTCAAATGCGTCAAAGGAAGAGCAAGCTTAGAAAAACCTTCAATGAACCTCCGGTAATAACCAGCCAAACCCAAAAAGCTTCGAATTTCAGTAACGGATCTAGGAGCCTCCCATTGTAGAACTGCTTCTACTTTAGATGGATCCACAGCAATAGCATTACCTGAAATTACGTGCCCAAGAAAACTCACCTCAGACAACCAGAATTCACACTTGGACAATTTGGCAAAAAGCTTCCTTTCCTTCAAAACCTGCAAAACAATACGCAAATGCTCTGCATGTTCCTCACGAGACTTAGAATAGATTAAAATATCATCAATAAACACCACGACAAAACGATCCAAATGCTCGTGGAAAATACGATTCATGTATTCCATAAACACACCAGGCGCATTAGAAACCCCGAACGGCATCACTGAATATTCATAATGACCGTACCGTGTTCTAAATGCCGTCTTCTGAATATCCTCTTCCTTCACCCTTATCTGATGATAACTCGATCTCAAATCAATCTTACTAAACACACAAGCACCAACCAACTGATCCATCAGATCATCAATCCTTGGAAGCGGATATTTGTTCTTAATCGTCACTTTGTTCAACTGGCGATAATCAATACATAATCGCATACTCCCATCTTTCTTTTTCACCAACAAAACTGGAGCACCCCAAGGAGAAACACTTGGCCTCACGAACCTCTTTTCCAACAACTCATTCAACTGCTTTTTCAACTCCACCAATTCAGATGCCGACATTCTATAAGGTGCCATAGAAACAGGTCTAGTACCAGGAACTAGATCAATAGAAAATTCAACTTCTCTCTCTGGCGGCACATCTGAAATATCATCAGGAAACACCTCAGGAAATTCGCACACAACAGGAAACACATCAAGAGAAACTTGACTATCCACAGTCAAAGATGCAAATATTCCAAACAACTGAGCTTCATCCGCCAAAAGTCTCTTCAACTCTTTGGTAGATAAGAAACTCGAGTCTTCGTCTTCCTCAAGAGAAGGAAACCTTACAAGCTTATGATAACAATCAATGTGCACCCGATTGAATTGCAACAAATTCATTCCCAACACCACATCTAAACCTTCCAACGGTAAACACACCAAATCCATCACAAAGTCTTTACCATAAATGGTCAAAGGACAACTCAAACACACTAAAGAAGTAGTTACTGACCCCATCGCTGGAGTATCAATAACCATCTCACCATCCATCGAAGACAACCCAAGATTCAAACGTCCCGTGCACTCAGACGAAATAAACGAATGAGTCGCTCCAGTATCAATAATAGCAATTAAAGGCATATTATTAATAAAACAAGTACCTCTTATCAGACGATCTGCACTTGAAGTCTGAGTTCCCGCCAATGAAAACACTTTGCCACTAGCCTGAGCTTTCTTCTGATTCGGACACTTCGAACTAATGTGACCAGGTTCCCCACAGTTATAACACTTCACCACATTCTTCCTTTTACAATCAGCTAAAACATGTCCGATACCACCACAATTAGAACACTTAATCACATTCCTCCTACATTCATGCTGGCGATGACCCAATTCACCACATTTAAAACACCTAGGAGCATTAGACATACCTCCTCCACTTGACCTTCGATCAAAATTACCCCTTTGTTTACCTTTATCAGCCAGTGACACATACGGACCACCACGGAACTCTTGTTTCCCTTTCCTGTCACTTACACTTTTATAGTGAGCAGAACGAGCCTTACTATCTTCATCATAAATCCTACAACATTCCACCAAATCAGCAAACCTTCGAATCCTCTGATAACCAATAGCCTGCTTTATCTCAGGACGCAAACCACTTTCATACTTCACACACTTTGAAAATTCAGCAGTCGCTTCCACATAATGAGGATAAAACTGTACAAGTTCCACAAACTTAGTAGTATAGTCAATAACCGACATATTACCTTGTTTTAGCTCTAAAAACTCAATCTCCTTCTTTCCTCGGACATCCTCGGGAAAATACTTCCTTAGAAACTCTCGGCTAAACACCTCCCAAGTAATCTCTTCTTCCTCCTCATCAGCTTCCAACACCTGACGAGTACTGACCCACCAGTCGTCAACCTCTTCATGTAGCATATGAGTGCCCAGCCTCACCTTAACATCATCGTCATCACAATCCATTACCCTAAAAATCCTCTCAATCTCTTTCAACCACAACTGCGCACCATCCGGATCATGCTTCCCTTTAAAGACCGGCGGCTTATTCTTTCTAAACTCATCATTTCCGGCAGCATTCGGTGCACCCTGCACAGCTCGTGCCATTGCTTCCATCGCAACAGCCAAAGCAACATCATTACGACCAGCCATATTCTGTTCGTCCAAAATAGAAACTATGGTTAAACAACAACTCGCTCAACACAACTCGCCCAATATGCCAGACACAACAGACACAAACTACACAACTGACACGGACTGGCTCTGATACCACTTAATGTGACGCCCCCAATCTATACCTCCAAAACACGCAATTAACGCGCTAAAAAGAAAATTCGAAAATTGATCAGAGTATATTTGAAGCATCATGGCATAGAAAGGGAGAATCACATCAAAGTAACCAAACACACACATAACATGCAACACCTGCCCATAATGATATGCAACTGTGGGGTAGCAATCATACAGAGGAAACTTTGTTCCTTACACCCACTTTTCAGAAATTAGAATTAAAGCGGAAAAATCTAAAATCTGATTAACATATATACATATACCCATATAAACAGTTTGTCATACATCAGGTAGCATATGTACCGCCAAAATATATCATCAGATATACAAAATAATAGCACGCGGCCACCCTAACTACCCGGAGTCACATATCAGAGCCGACCGACCAAAATAATGAAGACGCAACGCTTCACAAAAAGGAATACCTCCAGCAGCTCTAATCTGCAATGCCTCATAGAGCGTTATAAAACAGCAGAAGGGTGAGAAAAACAACCATAATATAATTGAATAAAATTATATATATAAACACAAAAATGTACAAGTAACACATTCTCACCACAACCACATATAACATAATACCGCACAATTCTCAAGCATCAAATACCATTACACACCACACATATACCATACAATCATCAATCACATTCACAAATTCACACACAATTAATTCATGATTTATGCAATGCACATAGACCGACACAACGACTCTATGCACATGCCATGCGGTACCGACTTCCAATGTCTCGTGTCTCATCAGTTCACTCAGGAACTATTGGAACCATCGCTCGTTACTGAGAATCTCAAGTAACTCCCCGTCGGGCCTACGATGTTCACCCGTCGCTTTAGGTCCTCAGGCATCGCCTCATATTTTCGAGGCACACGACGTTAAGGATTGCTTTAAGTCTCCAAAGGAGCCCACAATCGTCTATAACCACCGCTTTAGGTCCTCAGGCAGCGCCTCATATTTTCGAGGCACACGATGTTATAGCATATTCCCCTCGGGAATCAAACCGTCTCTCAGGACGTTTCCACAATGCACATTATGATGCTTGGCATACAATGACTCATGACACTCACATTGCATCCATGCATATATTCATAATCATGCATATATTATCAAATACAGCACTTAGCATTTTCTTGCCTTTCGGCCACAATTCATCCCCACAACAACACATAAGGAATACACATCCAATTCACCAACTTATAACATAATACACGTCAAATACGCACCATTTAAAACACCAAAAGTCGAGATTCGACACTATTCACATTTCCCGACAAAATTTAATCGGCTAACAATTCTCAAAACCTAATAATCACAAAGTACGTCTCGATACCTTTCCAACGACACCAAGAATACAAAAATCGGATACTTGGAACAAAAGTTACGGACAAAACCGAAAACACATTTTGAAAAATCACATTTTTGCAAATCTCCTGTCCATACGCGTACCACCTATTCCCATACGCGTATTGACAGAGCAATTTTCCTTCACAAAACCACGTTTCACAAATCCATACGCGTATTGGCCTCGCCCATACGCGTATCACCAGAGGGCCGGTAAAACATGCAAGTTCATACGCGTATTGCCCCCAAAACAACACAATGTTACGCGTATCGCCTGGTCTCATACGCGTATTGGCAAGCCCCTTACGCGTATGGCCAGGACAGACCCAGAAAAATTCTGCAGAACATTTTCTGCGTTTTTCCACCCCAATCATACAATTTCTTCCCCTAAAACTCAGAAAACAGCAATTTGAAGTGTAATAACATACCACAAACATGTATGAACAATCAACAATGCATTCAACAAGATTTTTACCACAATCAAATTCATTTCTAATCAATTTTTACACAATCTAGGTTTTTACTAATATTCTCCAAATCAATCCAAAAACAAAAGCAAAACACATACATAATCGTATACAATCATAGAATAATCGAGTTTCGCACCCTTACCCGATTTAATTGACTTTACAACTTGCTCTTGATGATTTTTCCACTCTTTTCTTCAATTTCTCTTTTTTCTCTCTTCTCCTCTTTTCTTCTTTCTCTTTTTCTTTCTATTTTTCTATTTCTTTCTATCTTACTAACTTAATGAAAATAAGTGGGAAAAGACCAAAATACCCCCACACTCAAATATCTCATAAATGATCCCAAAACGTGATAAAATATATTCCCGCCGAAAAATAACATATTTTCACATAAAAGTCAAAAATACAATAAAATAATAATAAAATAATCCAAACAGACTCAATAAAATAAAATTGGCAAAACGGGGCGTTACAACCACTACTAGACCTTGGGGATACGTGGAGCTTCCCGTTATGTTCGGGGAAGAGGAGGAATCAAAGTCGATCAAAACCCAATTTCTGGTAATTGACTGTCCATCGCTATACCAATGTATCCTGGGCAGACCAACCATAGCGAAGCTGATCGTCGTCCCTTCAACCGTCCATCTCAAGATGAAGTATTATACAGAGAAGGGCCACGTCGCGACCTTGCACGGGGATATAGAAGTTGTGAGGAGTTGCTTTGAAGCAGCTACCCGAGCACAAAGCTCAATTGGTGCAGCGTCCAAGGCCGCCAAGAGGGCAAGGGAGGAAGACCAACCCAGCGAAGAAAGTCAGCCTGACAAGAAGCCAGCTCTCCCAGTGCACACAATCGACATTGACAGCTGGATTTTTGAAGATGAGGAAGACGTGAACGAGGGCACGTCGACAACATCAACCAGTTCCCTGGCGTCGACCATTATGTGTTCGATACCTGACGGGGAATTCGAGGTCATCATCTTCAGAGATAACCCCAACAGAGGGGTAAAGATAGGCGCTGGGTTGCTAGACGAGGTAAAACAACAATTGAAGGCATGCCTTGAGGACAACGCGGATCTATTTGCTTGGAGCACTGCAGACATGCCCGACCTTGACCATGAGATTACATGCCACCAACTGACCATCGACCCAGCTGCCCGAGCCGTTGCGCAACGCAGGTGAAAGCAATACGACGAGAAGGCACAGGCTATCGAAAAAATTATACAAGACCTCTTAGAGGCAAAATTTATTTCAGAGGCTAGGTATACAACCCGGCTGTCCAATATTGTACTTGTCAAGAAGCATAGTGGAAAATGGCGCATGTGCATTGATTATACTGATCCTAACCGGGCTTGCTCGAAGGATGCTTATCCTTGCCCAGCATATATTAGCTCGTAGCCAATTCTGCAGGTTTCAAGCTCTTGTCCTTCATGGACGCCTATTCGGGGATACAACCAAATTCCCATGGCCGAAAAGGACAAGAAGTATACCGCATTCATGACTTTGTCGGGGAACTATTACTACAACGTAATGCCCTTCGGTCTAAAAAACGTTGGGGCCACGTACCAGCGTATGATAAACAAGGTCTTCCGGTCAGAAATCGGAGACATGCTCGAAGTATACATAGACGATAAGATCTGAAGTCCCAAGAGGAATCCGATCACACGATCCACTTGCAAAAGGTCTTCGACCAAGCGAGAAAATACAAAATGCGCTTTAACCCTGAAAAATGCACCTTCGGCGTGCGGGCAGGGAAGTTCCTCGACTTGTACCTCACCGAGAGGGGGATAGAGGCCAACCCTGACAAATGTCGGGCATTCACTGAATTCCCCATGCCAAGGTCGAAGTAATCCATACAATCCCTCAACGGGATGCTCGCCTCACTTTCTCGCTTCGTGGCCAAGTCTTTCCAACATGCTCTGCCCTTCTTTAAACTCCTACGAAAAGAAGCAACATTTGAATGGACAGAGGAATGCGAGCAGGCCCTGCTCCACCCCAAGCGAGCCTTATTTGAACCCCCATTCTATCGCGACCAGATAGTGGGGAGACATTGTACTTGTACCTCTCAATCACCAACGAAGCCATTAGCACCGCCCTCATTCGTGAAACCACCAACGGGCAAAAACCCATATATTTCACGACCAAGGCTTTGCAAGGGCCAGAACTCAGGTACCAGCAAATCGAGAAAGTCGACCTCGCCCTCATCAATGCAGCGAGAAGACTAAGGCATTACTTCCAGGCCCACACGATAATGGTACGAATAGACCAGCCCATAAGACATCTACTTAGCCGGCCAGACATGGTCGGTAGAATGCTCAAATAGTCTTTGGAGCTGTCAGAATTTGACATCCACTACGAAGGCAGAAAGGCACTTAAGGCGCAAGTCCTGGCTAATTTTGTGGCGGAAATGACGCCTCCAGCGTCCCCGCATTGAGGGGCATACAAATGGACCATCTTCGTCGACGGAGCATCCAGCTCCATGGGTAGTGGCACAGGTATCATACTTGAAAACGAAGAGGGAATCCTGATTGAAGTATCTTCGGTCCTGCCTTTCCCCACATCAAACAATCAAGCCGAGTACGAGGCGTTCCTCGCAGGCTTGCGGCTGGCCGAGGACTTCGGTGCCAAAGAAGTGAAAATATTCACAGATTCCCAACTCGTGGCATCCCAAGTACGAGGAGAATACCAGGCCAAAAATGATCACCTGGTCGAGTACCTGACGCTGGTAAAGGAAAGGATAGCTAAGTTCGACGCGTGGGAAGTCTAACACATCCCCTGCGAACAAAACACTCGAGCAGATGCCCTGTCGAAACTGGCCAGCACCACGAAAAAGGGTGGCAATAAATCTGTCATAAAGGAGGTACTCTCCCGCCCAAGTATTGAGAAGTCATCGGGGCTGCCCGACGTCAACACCATTGGCGACGGCAGCTACTGGATGACTCCCGTGTATAAATACCTCACTACGGGAGAGCTGCCCGAGGACAGGAAGGAGGCCAGCGTGACCAATCGAAGGGCCTACTCCTACGTCCTGGTCGACGACAAGGTTCCCCTCATGAAATATGTTGAGGAGGACAAGGTTCCCGAAGTCCTCCAGGAAATCCACGAGGGTATCAACGTGCAACACTTGGGAGGGAGGTCATTGGCACGAAAAGCCCTGCGAGCAAGATACAATTGGTCGACCATGCAGCACGACACTAAGGAGCACGTCCAGAAATGTGACCGGTGCCAGCGCCACGGGACATGCACTTAGCACCCCCTAACGAGTTGAAGACTCTGTCCTCGCCTTGGCCCTTCACCTGGTGGGGTATGGATATCCTCGTCCCCTTCATAATGGGATCTTACCAAAATAAATTTCTGATTATGGTCGTCGATTACTTTACTAAGTGGATCGAAACTGAAGCTCTTGCCAAGATCACAACCTTCAACATATTTCGTTTCTACAAAAGAAATGTCCTCACACGATTCGGGGTACCCCAGGACCTTGTGACCGACAACGAGACTCAATTCACGGACAGGAAGTTCCAAGACTTCATCGCCAAACTAGGCACGAAGCAACACTTTACTTCCGTCGAACACCCCCAGACTAACGGACAAGCGGATGCCACAAATAGGGTAATCCTTCGAGGTCTGAAAAGAAGGCTAGGTGAAGCCAAGATGAGATGGGTCGAGGAGCTGCACAACGTGCTTTGGGCCTATAGAATAATCCCACACTCCACCACCGGGGAAACTCCTTTCTGACTAGCTTACGAAATCGAGGCGGTGATTATGGTGGAGATCAGAGAGCCTTCTGTCGCTCCCGAAAGATTCGCATCCAAAGGTACAAACGCGAGAGTGGCGCAAAAGACACAGAGTCACCAGCAAAGTGTATTTATCCCAAGAGAGGGAAAGGAAACACTGCGTAAACCTGGAAGAAGGGAAAGAGCACGGTCACGCGACCAAGAGAACGGGTACGGGAGTCTGTTACGCGAAGGGAAGGTGTTAGCACCCAACACGTCCATCGTACTCGATGGGATCCACGCTTGCTGTCTGCATCAAAGGGTGTCGTCGACTGGAACTCCACTGCTACTAGACCGGCAAAAGAACGAGAACAGAAAGAAACGAAGAAACAAATGTAGGGAAAATAAAAGAAGTGCTCGCATGGGCCCTACCCCACTGCCTACGTATCTCATCTGGATCATGAGAATCAGAGCGACGTAGTTCCCCTAACTAGGGGTGGATTGTGCTTTTTAGGGAACGACTTACGTTCTAGCTCAGGTGTTGCAGCTCGCTGAATCGAGACTTAGGCGTTACCGTCTTGCAAGAGTACGAGTAGGAGCACGTTCGTACGCTGAGAGTGAGTGAGATGAGAAAAGAATTCCCGAAGGAAAGACGTTATTGTTTGTTAAAGTTTTTTAGACAGAAGTGTTTTTTTTTTAAGTTAGCTTGTAACTTGTATTGCACCAAAGTCTATCATGCGGGAACGAGTGAGTCGCATGGTCGCACCCAAATGGAACGTATGCTAAACACTCTAGAAGAGGAGGGGGGACCCCTCGTTCTTCATTTCCTACATTTAAGGCTCAGACGCAATGCACGTTAACCTTTATTAAGTATTTTTGAGAAGTTTTGAGATGAGAAGAGAGAGGACACAAAGGAAACTCTAAAGGGAAACTATGAGTCCTAATGTTATCATGCATGGAAATCCTAGGGTTAGTGAGGTTTAGGAGAGAAACAATTACCTAACCTAATGCTAATCCTACTCCAAGCTTAATCAGAAATTAAGTTGGACTAGGTAGCTCTGAGGGGGAAGGGATCCAAGACTTAAACAAGTCTTGAGATTCAAGGGGAAGAGAAAGAGTGAAAGAGATGAAGAAGAAAGAGGAAGGTAAGATGAAAAACAAGAGGGGCAGCAAGCACATCATAATCATCATGTCCAACTCAAATCAATTAATACATTCAAAGACCAAACAAACACATCTCTAACACACAAGTGAAAGCACACAAGAAAGGATGCAAGTAAACCTGAATTAAGTGCACCATCAAACACACATGGATATCATATCAAAGTGAAATGAAGGAGATAAGATGAAAATGAAACAAGACCAGAACTCACATCATATCATCATCAACAATTCATATATGCAAAAGAGGTTCACATTATGCAACATGATGCACCAAAGAAGTTACAAAGTAAAAGGAATGATATGCATCACATAATTCAAACCAAATGCATCCCACAATACTCAAGTAACATGAAAATCAAGTATAGAACTCAAGAGGCAGTAGCACACACATTAACATCATGTCAAGATCAAACTCAAGTCATACAAGATTAATCACCAAGCAACACATCCAAAGCATGCATCAAAATTAATCAAAACAACCACTTACTATTCATGCAAGCAAGCAAAGAAACATGTGAAGCAAAAAGTGAGAACATGTCACATAAAACACTTTAAACCAAGAGGGTCAGAACCTCTAGCATGTCATACAAATCAAACAAAAGGTTTCATACATGAATGGATTCACACAAAGAAGCAATCACAAGGTTAGGTTGAGCATTCCACAAAGTTGAAGTCCAAAACAACAACACTTTGCAAAATCAAGAACAAATAGAAAAATGAGTGAAAAGAGGTGATTCCAAAGCCACAAGTAAGCACAAACAGAACATGATCACACCATATAAACAACTCAAGCATCACTCAATCACAAGTAAGCAAATGCATCCAAACTAAACCAAGTGTCAAAGCATGCTTCAATCAAACTTGCATCACAAGTAAGGATCAACCAAAAATAGAAAAGTGGATCAATAAAATCCCAAAAAATAATCAAAGGCAAATTTAAACATCCAATTAACAAGTGTCAAAATATTGGAACATAAATAGATCAATAGCATGTTCAAAAGAGCTTCACAAGACAAGGTATGCAAGTGATCGTGTATGAATCGAGGAGCATAAAGAATCACATGAAAAAACAATCAAAGGTGATCACCAAGGTTGCAAGATAACATTAAAACATTTATCATCCACATGTCAAGACAAGGAAAAAAAATCGGCTCAAGAAGGCATGGCAAAGTCATCCAACATAAGTATTAATCACAAAGGCTAACATGAAAGACACTTTGGAAAATAAAATAGAAATTAATTATTAAAACAAATGGAAAATAAAAATAAAATTCATAGAAAATTAAATAAAACGTTAAAATACGCACATGATTTTTTTTGGAATTTTTTGATAAAATAAAGTATTTTTAATAATTAAAAAAAAAAGTAACGAAAATAAAAAAGAAAATGAAAATTGGTTTAAATGGAGGGTGCATTAGCAATGGGAAAGCGAAGGCCACGATTTGGGCCGGTACTGGGGGTGTGAACAGAATATTTTTGCAAGCCCAATGAGAAACATTGCATGTGATCAGAATTTTCTAAAATAAAAATAAATGATATGTTACAAGTATGTGAACTTGACATCAATTGGACATATCAATTTTAAGTGAGGAAAAAGACAAAAATGAAATGAACCAACCAAGCCTCGCCACCTATCATCTTCTCCAAATAACCATGCAAAACAAATACGTGAACAGTGCTGCAACATCACTCCTCGCCGGAAAAAAACGCAGTCCGGCCGCCGGCCACCGGTTATCGCCGGAAATTTTTTTTTTTTTTTTTTTGAAGACCTCTCTTGCTCAGTTTTTCGCGTAGATTCCGAATATGCACTTAGTTTTTCACAAAAATGTCTCTAAGACCATGAAAAATCAGTTTAAAGTAACTAAGCACATGACACCACATCACCAAATCAAGACAACCGATACACAAACTTGTAGTACACTTCATGGAGGTTTCAAATATGCAATTAGATTACAAAAATACTCAATAAAAATCATGGAAACCAAGCATTAAAGTAAGCACACAAAAATGAAATTTCAAGTATCACACACAAACAAGCTCTAAACCAATGCCTACATAGTGTAGGACTTCAGATGCAAATGAATGATCCTAAACATGGCCTAAAATGGAAGAAACGAGTTCATGAAAAATACCTAACGGAGTTGCTCCGTTGGCTCTTGAAAGCTTGCAAAAATAGAAGAAAGAAGCTCCTGCACTCTTTAAGGCACCACACAATGAAGATGCAACCCAGAAACGGCTAGAAAATGTGAAGAAAACCCAAATCCGAAAAATGGAAGTTTGAGAGAGAATGAGAATTTTTTTGATTTGAACCTACCCACTGCAACCTTGTCTTTCATGTTTTAGGGTTTGATGAGTTTATATATGGTGGGTTGGGATTAGTTTTGGGCCTGAAAATGGGATGGAGAGTTTGTTTGGAATTTTTGCCAAAAAAGAAACTTGGAGAGTGAGGTACGTGTAGTAGTTTTTTTTTTTTAGTGATTATGGAGTGATCTTGAGTGGAAATGGAACATGAAATGAGGGGTGGTGTACATAGCACGTGATGGTAGAGAATGAGGTAGAGTTTCCATGACTTTTATCCTTTTCTTTTTATGGCAAAAAGTGGGAAATGAGTGCATGAAGAGGTGGTACATGTGTGGTCATTTTTTGCAATGTCTTGATGAGGAAAGAGTGAGTGATACGCATGAAATAAGGTTGGCAGGGCTGCTGCATGATCATGCCAAGGTTTTACCAAAATACACATCAAAATTTCATGTTTGAAACAAGTTAAAATGTCTAACTTTGAATGATCATATCTTGGTGGAAACAAAACCATTTAATGCATTCTTTGGATCACAAGAAAATAGGGATCAAAATGAACAAGTTTGGTGTCCAACATACTTCAATTTGACACTTGAATCAACGGAAAAAATCAAGTTGAAAACATGTGTGCAAAGTTGTCCCAAATAACTTAGAAAAATTCTAAGTCTTTAGTGAAACCATAAGTTGAAAATGTCACACTTTGAACATTCATAACTCCATGAAAAATAACCCAAATGGTATGGTTCTTGTGTTCAAATTGAAGGGAAAGTTTTATACTACAACTTTCATGTGGAAGAGGTTTTCAAATAAGGCCTTGATCATGGTGAAAAATGGCTTAGAAAGTGATTAAAAACTTACTAAAAATAGTAAGTTTCTAAAAACCTAATTTACCAAATTTAGTAACTTTTCACAATTCTTGATTTTTCATCAACCCTTGAACATTTCTTGATCTAATCTTTTCCATGGATCATATTTGACTTGAAAATCACCATGTTGACCTCAAAAATTAGGAGTTGACTTTTTCACTGCACAGTTGACTTTATTCCCAATTCTCTTGATTTTGAAATTTCAGGTCAAATGAAACCCCTCTGAATCAAATTGATGGGCAATCTTCCATCCTTAGACACTTAAAGACATAAGGAATACCATGCAATCAAGTCTTGTCCAAAAAAATCAGAAATAAACTGATTCTATAGCAAAACCCAATTTTGGTACCCTCTGGTTAGGAGGAGATATCACATCCTCCAAATTCAAATTCCTCTGAATATGATATGTATCATGTCCACCAATGATGACATGTGCCACTTGGAGATGATAAAGAATCAAAGAGCTTGCTCATTTGGGGGTCAGATCCCAGAATCTCCAAAACCCTAATTTAAGAAATCAGGTTAGGAGAGTGTGATTCCTTTGAATTCTCTTGCCAATCTTGATCTTGTGATGAGATGATGGACCAATTAAGACACCTTGAGGCTTAAGGCTCCTTTGTGGTTCAAGAGCTGATAGCATCAAGAATTTTCTCTCCTCTTAGCCCCTTGGACAATACACATGAACTGTTGCTTGAAACCCTGAAAAACCTCTTCCAGACGAACAATACCAACCAATAGTTGGGATAAAAGAAGCATACCAACCAATAGTTGGGATAAAAGAAGGGTACCAACCAATAGTTGGGATAGCCAAGAAAAGATACCAACCAATAGTTGGGATAAAAGAAAGGTACCAACCAATAGTTGGGATAGCCAAGAAAAGATACCAACCAATAGTTGGGATAAAAGAAGGGTACCAACCAATAGTTGGGATAGCCAAGAAAAGATACCAACCAATAGTTGGGATAAAAGAAGGGTACCAACCAATAGTTGGGATAGCCAAGAAAAGATACCAACCAATAGTTGGGATAAAAGAAGGGTACCAACCAATAGTTGGGATAACCAAAAGAAACATACCAACCAATAGTTGGGATAAAAGAAGGGTACCAACCAATAGTTGGGATAACCAAGAAAAGATACCAACTAATAGTTGGGATAAAAGAAGGGTACCAACCAATAGTTGGGATAACCAAAAGAAACAATACCAACCAATAGTTGGGATAAAAGAAGGGTACCAACCAATAGTTGGGATAACCAAGAAAAGATACCAACCAATAGTTGGGATAAAAGAAGGGTACCAACCAATAGTTGGGATAACCAAGAAAAGATACCAACCAATAGTTGGGATAAAAGAAGGGTACCAACCAATAGTTGGGATAGCCAAGAAAAGATACCAACCAATAGTTGGGATAAAAGAAGGGTATCAACCAATAGTTGGGATAACCAAGAAAAGATACCAACCAATAGTTGGGATAAAAGAAGGGTACCAACCAATAGTTGGGATAACCAAAAGAAACATACCAACCAATAGTTGGGATAAAAGAAGGGTACCAACCAATAGTTGGGATAACCAAGAAAAGATACCAACCAATAGTTGGGATAAAAGAAGGGTACCAACCAATAGTTGGGATAACCAAAAGAAACAATACCAACCAATAGTTGGGATAAAAGAAGGGTACCAACCAATAGTTGGGATAACCAAGAAAAGATACCAACCAATAGTTGGGATAAAAGAAGGGTACCAACCAATAGTTGGGATAACCAAGAAAAGATACCAACCAATAGTTGGGATAAAAGGAGGGTACCAACCCATAGTTGGGATAACCAAGAAAAGATACCAACCAATAGTTGGGATAAAAGAAAAGATACCAACCAATAGTTGGGATAAAAGAAGGGTACCAACCAATAGTTGGATAACCAAGAAAAGATACCAACCAATAGTTGGGATAAAAGGAGGGTACCAACCAATAGTTGGGATAACCAAAAGAAACAATACCAACCAATAGTTGGGATAAAAGAAGGGTACCAACCAATAGTTGGGATAACGAGGACGGTCGCAGGTGAACTCGAAAAGATGGACTTTCGAACCCGAGATAAATAAAATCAACAGATCTACAAAGATGACTCCGTTGGGGATAAGAGAAATCTAAACAGGCAACTTTGCGGGGAAGTGTCAGGAATGACCAACAAGAAGGACGAATCCACTGGTTGCGTTGTAATGTTAAACAACATCTCCTGAATCACGTTACTTTCTGCTGGGGAAAGAAACCGGTAAAGGATATCAAACCTGGCTTATGCTTTGAATGCATATGTTTGAATTTTGCCGTAATGCTCCATACGAAATGGAAATGCTACGCGTTTGGGAGGATGCCATGCAAAAATGCTTATGCAATACAAAAGAGGTGTCTCAGCAAAATAAATGCTGAAGACCAAGGAAACTCCACCGGGGATGACAAACTAAATTGTCCTCTGAAATAAGAGACCCTGCTGAGAAAGACTTCACTCGGCTGAGGAAGACAATGATCACAAACTCTGCTGGAGATGAAAGCTCCTAGAGAATACCCACTCTGTTGGGGATAGCTATGAATGAATATTAAAGATGGAACCCGAGGAGAGATTCTCTCCGCTGAGAAATACCAACTGACTTCTGTCGGGATCTGAAAGAATTCCAATAACAATTGGATTTAAGACCTGCTGGGGATATCAACTGTTGTTGAACACACCACTGAGAGGGTCACCACCAAACTCTACTTGGGAGAGACAAGTCAATACTTTCGAACCTGCTTGGGAGATGCTCTTACCTTTACCTTGCTGAGGAATATCAGCCAATACCAGCAAATCGGCTTGGGGAACGGTGATTGACAATATCAACTCTGCTAGGGGATACCATCAATCTTACTCACCTGCTGGGGACTAACTCAAACTGTTACTGGTGAGAAAAATGCTTCTTGATTAGCTGAGGAGAATGAGTGCTCAGCCCCTGAGGGGAAAAATAGCATCTTTGTCCAAATGAGATACTCTATAAGCCTCTTGCTGGGGATGCCTTAGCATCAGCTTCTGATTGTTTGCTGAGAAAGTGATGAATCTATCACAACTTTAGCTGGGGAATTGATCTTCTGCACTCTGCTGAGGAAGATAAATCTTGACACTCTGGCTGGGAGAACAACAACCTGCTGAAGTTTCAACGTTGAGGGGAGTAGCTCTATTGGGGAGAAACCCTGCTATCCTGCAAACAAAATCAACAGAAAGTTCTATATGCAAAAAAAGCTACTCCTACTACCATTACAACGACCGTTGCCTAAGCAGTTACCGCTATTCTCCGACATGCTTCGCAAAGCCTAACATTTTCGCATGCAATGTTTCTCAAAATATCGGACGTTTTCACAAACAAAACAGTAAAAGCAAAAACAAAAATGGAAAGCTTTTTGAGTGAAATGCTAATTTTATTGAACGAATTGGCCTATAAATAGGCATTTACATCTGGAAGCAATTCCTGAAAAGAGGTAATTGCGCAAAAATAAAAGAAAATACATATGTCGGCAATGTGAGGAACAGACATCCACCATGGTTCAATTCAACTATGACCTATACGACTTTCTTATCCGCAGATGCTTTGACCTTTGAAAAGACTGACTGGACTGATTCCTTTCCTTTGAAATTCCCGTATACCAAGAAGAAACTCACAGATCGAACGCAGATCGTAGCCTTTGCTTTTAAAATCCCTAACTTTTGCCTGGATCACCCTTTTCGGGTTTTCAATCCACCGGGATACCCATTTTTGCCAAGGTTGCCTTTTCAGGTTTTCAACCTTGCGGGTTTATTCTTTTTCTTTTTTATCCCTAATTTTTTCCCGAACCTTTTCTTTTTATGGTTCGCCGGGATGCCCCTTTTTTTGCCTGGACTTTCTTTTTTGTGTCCAGCGGGTCTCTTTTATGCAAAGTATTTTTTGACCACGTCTGCGTTCACAGGGGACGTAAAATCTTCGCCATCCATAGTTGAAAGTAATAAGGCTCCACCAGAGAAAACATGTCTTACTACATATGGCCCTTCATAATTTGGAGTCCACTTGCCCCTGCGATCTGTTTGAGGAGGGATGATCCTTTTCAGAACTAATTCACCCGCTTGAAAACACCGAGGACGCACTTTCTGATCAAAGGCTTTCTTCATCCTACTCTGATACAACCGGCCATGCGCAATGGCTTTCAGTCTCTTCTCTTCGATGAGGTTCAATTCATTCAGCCGGGAACGCACCCACTCAGCTTCATCAAGCTTCACATCTGTCAGAATTCTCAAGGAAGGGATCTCAACTTCTAATGGCAGGACTGCCTCCATACCATACACCAATGAGAAAGGAGTTGCCTCAGTTGATGTGCGTACCGAAGTACGATAACCGTGGAAAGCATAAGGCAACATCTCATGCCAGTCTTTGTACGTCACTACCATCTTCTGCACAATCTTCTTTATGTTCTTATTAGCCGCTTCAACAACCCCATTCATCTTCGGACGATAGGGAAGAATTGTGATGTTCGATTTTAAAGCCCTGGCATAGCTCCTTCATCATCTTGTTATTCAGATTTGAACCATTATCAGTAATGATTCTCTCCGGGACTCCATACCGACAGTTGATGTCCTTCTTAATAAACCGGGCTACCACTTGTCTGGTGACGTTGGCATATGAGGCTGCTTCCACCCACTTCGTGAAATAATCAATAGCCACCAGAATGAAACGGTGTCTATTCGAAGCAGTCGGCTCGATCTTTCCAATCATGTCGATGCCCCACATAGCAAAAGGCCAAGGTGACGACAAAACATTCAGAGGAGTAGGCGGCACGTGCACCTTATCAGCATAAATCTGGCATTTATGACATTTTCGGGCGTATTTGAAACAATCAGACTCCATAGTCATCCAGTAATACCCCGCTCTCAGCAATTTTCTTGCCATAGCATGCCCATTGGCATGAGTACCGAAGGAACCTTCGTGAACCTCTTCCATTAACAGGCATGCCTCGTGTTCATCAACACAACGTAGCAAGACCATGTCAAAGTTTCTCTTGTACAACACATCATCCTTGTTCAAAAAGAAGTTTCCTGATAACCTCCTCAATGTCTTCTTATCCTTGGAAGATGCCCCAGCTGGGTATTCCTGATTCTTCAAGAAGACTTTAATGTCATGATACCAAGGTTTGCCATCTGACACCCCTTCAACTGCAAATACAAAAGCAGGCCTGTCCAAGCGCATGATTCTGATTGAAGGAGCTTCATTCCAAAGATTCACCTTATACATTGATGACAATGTAGCCAACGCATCAACCATCTGATTTTCCATCCGGGGAATGTGATGGAAGTCGATTCTGTCGAAGAAAGGTAACAACCTTCTGGCATAGTTGTTATATGGAACAAGATTTGCTTGATGAGTCTCTCATTCACCTGTGATCTGATTAACCACCAACGCAGAATCACCATAAACATCGAGGTTCTTGATTCTCAAATCAATTGCTTATTCTAACCCCATGATGCATGCTTCATACTCCGCCTCATTGTTGGTGCATATGAACGCTAATCGGGCAGTGAAGGGTATATGAGAACCCTGCGGAGTCGTAATGATATGCCCCGATTCCGTTGCCATATGAATTAACAGCTCCATCGAAAACCATCTTCCATTGAGACCCAATCTCAGGTCCTTCATCAGGCAAAGGTTCCTCACAATCCTTCATCTTCAGATACATGATATGCTCATCTGGAAACTCAAACTTCATCGGTTGATAATCATCAATTGGCTGTTCAGAAAGATATTCTGACAAAACACTTCCCTTAATGGCTTTCTGGGAAACATACTGAATATCGTACTCTGTCAGAACCATCTGCCAACGGGCTATTCTACCAGAAAGTGCTTGCTTCTCAAACACATACTTGATTGGATCCATCTTCGAAATCAAAAGGGTTGTATGGTTTAACATATACTGCCTCAAACGCTTAGCGGCCCAAGCGAGTGCACAACATGTTTTCTCCAGCATCGAGTATCTTGACTCGCAATCAGTAAACTTCTTACTCAGGTAATAGATGGCGTGCTCTTTTTTACCTGACTCGTCTTGTTGACCGAGCACACAACCCATTGAATTCTCAAGAACCGTGAGATACATAATCAAAGGCCTTCCTGGCACTGGCGGCATAAGGACCGGAGGTTCCTGCAAGTATTCTTTAATCTTTTCAAACGCCTTTTGACAATTTTCATTCCACCTGACCGCTTGATCTTTTCTTAGCAACTTGAAGATTGGTTCACACGTGGCTGTGAGGTGCGAGATGAACCTAGCGATGTAGTTCAATCTCCCCAAGAAACAACGAACCTCTTTTTCTGTTTTCGGCACAGGCATTTCTTGTATGGCTTTTACCTTTGCAGGATCAACCTCAATACCTTTTTCACTAACAATAAACCCTAGCAATTTTCCTGATCTCACCCCGAAGGTGCACTTGTTCGGATTCAACCTCAGTCTGAACTTCCTTAACCTTTCAAATAACTTTTGAAGATTCACCAGATGTTCCTCTTCTGTCTGTGACTTCGCAATCATATCATCAACATAGACTTCAATCTCCTTGTGAATCATATCATGAAAGAGAGTCACCATCGCCCGCTGGTAAGTTGCCCCTGCATTTTTCAATCCAAAGGGCATTACTTTGTAGCAGAAAGTTCCCCACGGTGTTATGAATGTTGTTTTCTCCATGTCCTCTGGGGCCATCTTGATTTGGTTATACCCAGAGAAGCCATCCATAAAGGAAAACACAGAATACTGAGCAGTATTATCAACTAACACGTCAATGTGAGGGAGCGGGAAATCATCCTTTGGGCTGGCTCTATTCAAATCCCTGTAATCAACACACATCCTGACCTTCCCATCCTTCTTAGGTACAGGCACGATGTTAGCAACCCATGGAGGATAATTTGTTACGGCAAGAAAACTGGCGTCTAGCTGTTTTTGAACCTCTTCTTTAATTTTGACAGACATTTCTGGTTTTGTCCTTCTCAGCTTCTGCTTAACCGGAGCACATCCTTCTTTGAGGGGTAGCCGGTGTACCACGATGTCAGTATCGAGCCCAGGCATGTCTTGGTAAGACCAGGCAAAGATATCCACATACTCTCGAAGCATTTCAATCAATCTTCCCTTGACAGTGTCTTCCAAAGCAGCCCCAATCCGTACCTCTTTTCTTGCGTCCTCGGTTCCCAGATTAACAACTTCAATCTCCTCCTGATGAGGAAGAATGACCTTCTCCTCCTGTCTCAACAGTCTGGCTAATTCCTCGGGTAATTCACAATCTTCGACAGTCTCTTCTTCAGCCTGATAAATGGGATTGTCGAAGTCATATCGAGCCATAACTGAATCATGAGTGGTGGAATCTGAACAAAGAAACCTGCATGATTGATGATTTATGTTTATTATGTATGCAACAAATTGAAACACATTGCCATTTTAATGTGTTTTTTATGCACAAAATAAAAATAGAAAAACAGAGATCAGAAATATTTGAATGTGAAAACGTCCTTTATTGATGATGGAATAAACACAAAAAAAAAGTTAAAGCCCTACAAACAAGAATCACTACGTCTTGGGCATAACGTAGGATTAACATAGCAGTAAAACAAAAGCAATTACTCTAAGCTGGTCACTTGGATGACTTTCTCTGATGACCAATTGCAGAGGCTCTGACCCGGTGTACAGGGGAGAATCCAACTATCCATGTCGCAGTCACTGTCCCCATCTTCGTCAATAGCATTAACCCTATCGAAGAACACACCTGCGCTGGTAAAACGAACTGGACCATAGAACTCCGGAGGCTCTTCCTGACGCCTAGGTGGTTTGTACCCTATCCCATAAGTGTTTTTCTTCTCTTGAACTTCAACAACTCAGCCCCACCTTTGTGAACTTCCAGCTTCCACTACGGCCCTGGCATCTTTGAGTGAAGACATTGAGGTCTCAGGCTGATTCACCACTGCAGGCTGCTCTACCACTTCAGACTGGATAACACTTTTAGGAGGTTCATCAGAAATTTTTACTGTCTCA
The DNA here is from genome assembly GCA_022829125.1 of Lathyrus tuberosus. Classification (NCBI taxonomy): domain Eukaryota; kingdom Viridiplantae; phylum Streptophyta; class Magnoliopsida; order Fabales; family Fabaceae; genus Lathyrus; species Lathyrus tuberosus. The sequence goes on from JALAZF010000003.1 coordinate 15,664,147, forward strand.
AATCCTTGGCACAAAGTCTCGTGTATCTCACCATCAACTTCTACATACTTGAAGGTAGACAACTGGCTTATCATAATGTCTTCCTCCCCACAAACTGTTACCACATGACCATCCACCATATATTTCAGCTTCTGGTGTAGCGTAGATGTCACAGCTCCAGCACTGTGAATCCATGGGCATCCCAATAAACAACTGTAGGCCGGCTGTATATCCATGATGTAAAAAGTAGCATCAAAGAACTCTGGACCTACTTTAATGGGTAGCACAATCTCTCCAAAAATGGACCTTTTAGACCCATCAAAGGCACGCACCACCAAATCACTTGGTGTGCATATCAACCCACAGGTATCCAGCTTCATCAATGCTTTCTTGGGAAGAACATTCAAAGAAGACCCAGTATCCACAAGCACATGAGACAACAATGACCCACGACACTCAATAGAAATATGTAAAGCATTGTTGTGGTTTCTCCCAACTGGAGTCAGATCTAAATTAGTGAAACCCAAACCATTGCCAGCGTTCACATGCGATACAACCCCTTCTAGCTGATTGACAGATATTTCTTGAGGAACATAAGCAGCGTTCAAAACTTTCAAAAGTGCATTTCTGTGAGCTTCTGAACATAACAACAGAGATAGGATGGAGATCTTTGACGGTGTTTGGTGCAGTTGATCAACAATCTTGTAGTCGCTTTTCCTGATAAGCCTCATAAACTCTTCCACATTCTCTGAAAAAGAGTTGTCAGTTGGCTTTACTGTAGAATCACTCACTACCGGTGTCTGCACAGTATCATCCATAATCTTCTTTCCCTTGTCTTGTCTAGAACCACTGGGTTGACCACCAGCAGGGATAAAAACCCTACCACTCCTTGTAATAGCATCAGTTTCAACTTTACCCTCAGGAATGGAATTTGTTACCGAAGTTTCCACTAGTTCATGCTTCTGCCCATTAACAAATACACTAGCATCATAATTCCAAGGGATAGCTTTGGTACTTTCATACGGAATGGGTTTAGGACCTGAAATAACAACCGGCGCTGGCCTAGTTGGCCCTGATATTACAACAGTCTTGAAAGGAATAATAATAGTAGCAACATCATCATTAACAACTTCTTTTTGCTGATCACAACGGTCGAATTACAAACATCCTTCATCCATCAAACCCTGAATACCTGACTTCAAATGACCACAACCATTAATCTGTACCATGCAATCTGGACAATCTTCATCACAACTGGGATATACCCCAACTTTTAGCAGCCTGTCCTTCACTACCTTCAACGGTGTCTTCAATTCATTCACATTCATAACCAGGTTCAGAGACTCACACTCTTCTATCACTGCATTAACCCTTGGCCCACCATGGTTAGGCATCGGGTTCTGCACAACATTAGGTCCATCATTAGCGAAACTGATAGCCTTTGAATCTACCAAGTCCTGGACTTTATGCTTAAAAGCTTTACAGTCCTCAAGGTGATGTCCAGGTGCCCCAGAATGAAAATCACAATGGGCGTTAGGATTGTACCCAGGAGGCGGAGTACCAGTAGGAGGAGCCAAAGTTCTTTTTTCAACTAACTTCAACTCAAGCAAATGCTGAAACAATTGTGAATATGGTAGAGGTGGAGTATCAAAATGTCTATCAGCTGTTCTCTGTCTGGCTTGATACTGGCGTTGAACTCGGTTCTGTTGTTGAGGCGCTGCTTGAGGTGGCAGTGCTGCAGGAATAACCACTGAAGCTACTTGTTGGTTATAGTTTTGTTGTTGTTTCCCCTTTCCCTTATAGGACGAGACAGAATTGGCTTCTTCTTTCCTTTTATAGTTCACGTACGGCTTCTTCCCCTGACCAGAAGATGATTCATCACCGCCTGAGACCTTCCCAGCTCTAATCCCACTTTCGACCATCTCACCTAGCATGATCAAATCTGTGAACTTGCCTAGTGCACAAGGCAACAACTTCTCATAATAATGTTTGGGCAAGGTGTCCATGAACATTTTCAACATTTCTGTTTCCAACATCGGCGGCTGCACCCTCGCCGCCAACTCGCGCCATCTCTGCGCATACTCCTTAAAGGTTTCACTGTTCTTCTGAGACATGCTTTGTAGTTGTGTACGATTGGGAGCCATGTCAGTGTTGTATTGATAGTGCTTGATAAAAGCCCCTACCAGCTCTCTCCAACTACGAACGTCTTTCCTCTCTAGCTGCATATACCATTCCAGGGATGCCCAGATAGGCTATCCTGAAAGCAATGCATCATCAACTTCTCATTCTTCGCGTGAGCAGCCATTTTACTTGCGTATGCCCTTACGTGAGTCCTTGGGCAAGTCATACCGTTGTACTTTTCAAAGGTAGGAGTCTGAAACTTGTGTGGGATAATGACGCCTGGAACCAGCCCCAGATCATCCAAATCCATACCCAGAGTATTTTGGTCCACAACTCCCCTCAGCTGTTCTTCGATCAAACGGATCCTTTCATCATTAACAACAGGGATACCAGCGTCCATGCTTCGTACAGAGAAAACATCATCTTGCTGGTCATCATAGTGATGGCCATGAACTGCGCGAATTGTGCTTCCTCCTCCTACCAAAGAAGGGATTCCACCTTGAACTCCATTATGACCAACATTTCCATTTCCAGCTCCGCCAGGAGGAATAACATGAGTATGAACACCGCCGTGTAGTACACCATCCCCGTCAACTCTTGCTACAAGAGGTTGCACCAGTGTCCTGAGCTCTTGTTGCCCCTGTGCAACTCCTTGCATCATTTCCATAAACTGGTCAATACGCGCCTGCATAGCAGCCATCTCAGCTTGCATCTGTTCCATGACCCTTTTCTGATTGAGTCGAGTAGAATATCGATGAATAGGTTGGTCGGCAATCCTGTCTGTAGAAAAGAGAACATAAGAAAACCAGAGATAAACCTGCTATGCAAAAATGATGATGATTATGCAAATGCAAATGCAAACATGTTTGTATATTCGCAGGGCGATCCACCCCTTGATTCCAGTTTAAAGATAAGACGGGATGAAACTGCTGCTCATATAAAAATCAGAGTGAACCACTATCAGAAATTACAACTCAAGGTACCATAAATAGCCTGAAAGAAAAGCAAAGGTCCCAGCCAACAATCCTGGTGGTGACCCAAAATACAAAGAAAGGACAAAGTACAAGCTACTGAGTAGAGTTCTCTTCAAGGATCTTGCACTGTATGAGGACCATTGCCTGAGCTAGAGCACTCCCACTTAGACCTCTTCACTCCTGCTTGTATTTTCAGCTCTTCCATAGTTGCTATGGCTTCTTTGAGCCATTCCTCGACTGCGTGTCTTTGAAACGTACCTGACAAGATCTCCTCATCCTTCTTCCTGATCTTCGACTTCAGACTCTCAATCTGCTCCAAATACTTATCCTCCTTCTGCTTGTTGGTTGTGATTGCAATATCTCGGTAAGCATTGAACTTGTGAATCTTCGCCCAAGCCTTGGCTAAGTCATCCTTCTTGGATTTGAGAGTCCCACAAACACCTTTTAGAGCTTGTCCTACCCTTTTCCTGGCTGCTATCTCTTCGACCAGCTCCTTTTCTTTCTCAGCGAGACGTTCTGTCTTCAGCTTGGCAATATGAACAGCCTCACCTCGCTCATGTTTCAACTGGTAGATTTCCTTTTGCAACTCACGGTTCTCCTCTCAAATTTTCTCCTTTTCAGCCCATAATTGGTTATACTTCTCCATCTCAATCATGGTTGGAGGTTCAATCAGCAAAGGGTAAGAGGGAGGTTCCCTGCAGAACGGAAAAAGTACACTCTCTACTCTGCTCTGAACCCAGTCTTCATATGCAGGAAAAGCTTTGTTGTTACACTTTCCAAAAGAAGTCTTTCCTTTCTTATGGCGATCTCTCCAAGCGTTCGCAGCTTCTTTCAACACCTCCAGATTGGCTTCCTCACCCAAAAATAGAGACTCTTGCACATCTTGGCCTTTTGGCGGCTCCTTTAAAGCATACCCAAATTTCCTAATAGCAAGAATGGGGTTGTAGTTAATTCCCCCTTCCTTCCTATTAAAGGTACGTTTGGGTAACCTCCACAACTAACCAGGATCTCTCGGCCCAACAAATCACGATTGATCCAAACTAAGTTGTCGGCCCTTAACCCCATTAATCTCTTTGCCCAATCTAAAGTTCCTTTAGTATCTTCGAATGCCCCAGATTTAGGAAGACGATCAGCAAACCACTTATAGAAAATTGAAGCACAACAATAAAGAGGTCCGCCTCTCCTTTTCTCATTCTTATAGTGCATCGAATAATACAGATCCCCAAGCAAGGTAGGTACCGGATTCTTCGTGGTGAATATCCGGACAGCATGTGCATATACAAAATCCTTCACATTAGGGAATAACGCCGTTCCATAAACACACATAGCCAGAATTGCGTTGAACACCAACCAACACTTAGCCTTAGCACAAGTAACAGCCTGCTCGATCAAAAACTTCGTGTGAAAACCTTGATCACCCCCTTTACTAGCAATATTTTTCTTCAGCAGTGACTGATCCAAGCGTAAAGTAGCAGCAACCCTTTCCAAATCAGGAAACTCCTTAGAAGGATAGAAGGGAGCTCCCTCTTTGACCGAAACATCCAAAATAAGAGCAAATTCTTCCAACGTTGGAGCCAAAAGATAATCAGCAAACAGAAAACACCGAAGTTGAGGGTCATAGAACTGCGCCAAAGTGTGTAGAGCCCTAAACTCATAATTGGTAACATTCCGGGCGAAACTCAGAATCCTCCCATATTCTCCTCTGAAATCTGCCAATACCTCAGGTTTTGCCATAGCCTAGATCTTGTGTACAGCGTCTAGATGAAGCTCTGGGAACTTGTACGGGATGATGTTCTTTCTTTTTTCAGCGCTAATACTCATCATGGACAGTCTTCAGACAACCGGAATCAAAGTTAGGATGCAACCCTACAAATGAACAAACATGTCAGAATGCAAAAAGATGATGCAAAATGCAGGCATGGGATCAAGGTATCCAAAATGCTCAAACTGCTGCTGTTCTGCTGACTGAATAAGACCCAGAATACCAGAAACCTAGAAATCCAGAATAACAACCCAATCAAACCGTCAGAATATCAGGATAATATACACAAATGAGAAACCCAAAAACCAGGTAGGTTGGAGGCCTCGGTTACCTGCAAACCTGCAAACACCCATCCCCTCTCACATGTGGGTACTAGGATATTCAGTATCCCGGGCTCTCAGGTCGAGAAATGATGATACGTTCACCATTTCTGGTTTGGCATCATCATCAAAAGAGGAGGCCTCAACCGATTCTCCAAAACAAAAGATCCTCAGCTTCAGAGGTTTGAGAAGCAATAGCACATTCAGTCCGAAGGATACAATGCTATCGCCAATCAAAGAGGTCGTCCGCTGATTCACTACAAAAGGGAAATCCTATAGCAAGTTCCCAGCATTGGGTCCTCGGATCGAGAATGTGCAATGGGTTTGCCACAAAACGTGGGCTGCCACTGTCACATCTCGGGAGGAGTGCCGCAACCGAGTCCTCGGGAATGGTCGCCAGAGTCGACAGTTTTCCAGATTATATTCCATCATCTGCCCCAAATGGACAGGACAGAATATTACCAAGAAAACCTCGTCTGGATGTGGAGTTTTCATGTATACTTCGTCTGGCCAAATGCCAAACAAGTCACACTACTTTCCACTCTAATCATAGGTGTATGCTCAAGCCTTGGTATTGGGCTTTTCTCTCATGAATCCAACCCACCCTGCAAACAGAAAATCCAGCAAGAACAGCACAGCAATATCCAGTATGACAGTGATAAATGAAATGCAATGCAATGCAATAAAGAGCTGTAAGTACAGTAAAGTAAATAAGACTGTAAATACAGTAATATGCAACAAAGCAAAGCACCATAAAAACAAACACCCAGAGAAAATAAACAGACAAGCACTAGGATCGACTCGCTAAAGGGGAAGGACCAGCGTAGGTCAACCAGAGTCCTCAGCAGAGTCGCCAGCTGTCGCTCCCGAAAGATTCGCATCCAAAGGTACAAACGTGAGAGTGGCGCAAAAGACACAGAGTCGCCAATAAAGTGTATTTATCCCAAGTGAGGGAAAGGAAACACTGCTTAAACCTGGAAGAAGGGAAAGAGCACGGTCACGCGACCAAGAGAACGGGTACGGGAGTCGGTTACGCGAAGGAAAGGTGTTAGCACCCAACACGTCCATCGTACTCGATGGGATCCACGCTTGCTGTCTGCATCAAAGGGTGTCGTCGACTGGAACTCCACTGCTACCAGACCGGCAAAAGAACGAGAACGGAAAGAAACGAAGAAACAAATGTAGGGAAAATAAAAGAAGTGCTCGCATGGGCCCTACCCCACTGCCTACGTATCTCATCGGGATCATGAGAATCAGAGCGACGTAGTTCCCCTAACTAGGGGTGGATTGTGCTTTTTAGGGAACGGCTTACGTTCTAGCTCAGGTGTTGCAGCTCGCTGAATCGAGACTTAGGCGTTACCGTCTTGCAAGAGTACGAGTAGGAGCACGTTCGTACGCTGAGAGTGAGTGAGATGAGAAAAGAATTCCCGAAGGAAAGACGTTATTGTTTGTTAAAGTTTTTTAGACAGAAGTGTTTTTTTTAAGTTAGCTTGTAACTTGTATTGCACCAAAGTCTATCATGCGGGAACGAGTGAGTCGCATGGTCGCACCCAAATGGAACGTATGCTAAACACTCTAGAAGAGGAGGGGGGACCCCTCGTTCTTCATTTCCTACATTTAAGGCTCAGACGCAATGCACGTTAACCTTTATTAAGTATTTTTGAGAAGTTTTGAGATGAGAAGAGAGAGGACACAAAGGAAACTCTAAAGGGAAACTATGAGTCCTAATGTTATCATGCATGGAAATCCTAGGGTTAGTGAGGTTTAGGAGAGAAACAATTACCTAACCTAATGCTAATCCTACTCCAAGCTTAATCAGAAATTAAGTTGGACTAGGTAGCTCTGAGGGGGAAGGAATCCAAGACTTAAACAAGTCTTGAGATTCAAGGGGAAGAGAAAGAGTGAAAGAGATGAAGAAGAAAGAGGAAGGTAAGATGAAAAACAAGAGGGGCAGCAAGCACATCATAATCATCATGTCTAACTCAAATCAATTAATACATTCAAAGACCAAACAAACACATCTCTAACACACAAGTGAAAGCACACAAGAAAGGATGCAAGTAAACTTGAATTAAGTGCACCATCAAACACACATGGATATCATATCAAAGTGAAATGAAGGAGATAAGATGAAAATGAAACAAGACCAGAACTCACATCATATCATCATCAACAATTCATATATGCAAAAGAGGTTCACATTATGCAACATGATGCACCAAAGAAGTTACAAAGTAAAAGGAATGATATGCATCACATAATTCAAACCAAATGCATCCCACAATACTCAAGTAACATGAAAATCAAGTATAGAACTCAAGAGGCAGTAGCACACACAATAACATCATGTCAAGATCAAACTCAAGTCATACAAGATTAATCACCAAGCAACACATCCAAAGCATGCCTCAAAATTAATCAAAACAACCACTTACTATTCATGCAAGCAAGCAAAGAAACATGTGAAGCAAAAAGTGAGAACATGTCACATAAAACACTTTAAACCAAGAGGGTCAGAACCTCTAGCATGTCATACAAATCAAACAAAAGGTTTCATACATGAATGGATTCACACAAAGAAGCAATCACAAGGTTAGGTTGAGCATTCCACAAAGTTGAAGTCCAAAACAACAACACTTTGCAAAATCAAGAACAAATAGAAAAATGAGTGAAAGAGATGATTCCAAAGCCACAAGTAAGCACAAACAGAACATGATCACACCATATAAACAACTCAAGCATCACTCAATCACAAGTAAGCAAATGCATCCAAACTAAACCAAGTGTCAAAGCATGCTTCAATCAAACTTGCATCACAAGTAAGGATCAACCAAAAATAGAAAAGTGGATCAATAAAATTCCAAAAAATAATCAAAGGCAAATTTAAACATCCAATTAACAAGTGTCAAAAGATTGGAACAGAAATAGATCAATAGCATGTTCAAAAGAGCTTCACAAGACAAGGTATGCAAGTGATCGTGTATGAATCGAGGAGCATAAAGAATCACATGAAAAAACAATCAAAGGTGATCACCAAGGCAGCAAGATAACATTCAAACATTTATCATCCACATGTCAAGACAAGGAAAAAAAATCGGCTCAAGAAGGCATGGCAAAGTCATCCAACATAAGTATTAATCACAAAGGCTAACATGAAAGACACTTTGGAAAAGAAAATCGGAATTAATTATTAAAACAAATGGAAAATAAAAATAAAATTCATAGAAAATTAAATAAAACGTTAAAATACGCACATGATTTTGTTTGGAATTTTTTGATAAAATAAAATATTTTTAATAATTAAAAAAAAAAAGTAACGAAAATAAAAAAGAAAATGAAAATTGGTTTAAATGGAGGGTGCATTAGCAATGGAAAAGCGAAGGCCACGATTTGGGCCGGTACTGGGGGTGTGAACAGAATATTTTTGCAAGCCCAATGAGAAACATTGCATGTGATCAGAATTTTCTAAAATAAAAATAAATGATATGTTACAAGTATGTGAACTTGACATCAATTGGACATATCAATTTTAAGTGAGGAAAAAGACAAAAATGAAATGAACCAACCAAGCCTCGCCACCTATCATCTTCTCCAAATAACCATGCAAAACAAACACGTGAACAGTGCTGCAACATCACTCCCCGCCGGAAAAAAACGCAGTCCGGCCGCCGGCCACCGCGGCTGGCCGCGCCGGCCACCGGTTGTCGCCGGAAAAAAAATAATTTTTTTTTGAAGACCTCTCTTGCTCAGTTTTTCGCGTAGATTCTGAATATGCACTTAGTTTTTCACAAAAATGTCTCTAAGACCATGAAAAATCAGTTTAAAGTAACTAAGCACATGACACCACATCACCAAATCAAGACAACCGATACACAAACTTGTAGTACACTTCATTGAGGTTTCAAATATGCAATTAGATTACAAAAATACTCAATAAAAATCATGGAAACCAAGCATTAAAGTAAGCACACAAAAATGAAATTTCAAGTATCACACACAAACAAGCTCTAAACCAATGCCTACATAGTGTAGGACTTCAGATGCAAATGAATGATCCTAAACATGGCCTAAAATGGAAGAAACGAGTTCATGAAAAATACCTAACGGAGTTGCTCCGTTGGCTCTTGAAAGCTTGCAAAAATGGAAGAAAGAAGCTCCTGCACTCTTTAAGGCACCACACAATGAAGATGCAACCCAGAAACGGCTAGAAAATGTGAAGAAAACCCAAATCCGAAAAATGGAAGTTTGAGAGAGAATGAGAATTTTTTTGATCTGAACATACCCACTGCAGCCTTGTCTTTCATGTTTTAGGGTTTGATGAGTTTATATATGGTGGGTTGGGATTAGTTTTGGGCCTGAAAATGGGATGGAGAGTTTGTTTGGAATTTTTGCCAAAAAAGAAACTTGGAGAGTGAGGTACGTGTAGTAGTTTTTTTTTTGAGTGATTATGGAGTGATCTTGAGTGGAAATGGAACATGAAATGAGGGGTGGTGTACATAGCACGTGATGGTAGAGAATGAGGTAGAGTTTCCATGACTTTTATCCTTTTCTTTTTATGGCAAAAAGTGGGAAATGAGTGCATGAAGAGGTGGTACATGTGTGGTCATTTTTTGCAATGTCTTGATGAGGAAAGAGTGAGTGATACGCATGAAATAAGGTTGGCAGGGCTGCTGCATGATCATGCCAAGGTTTTGCCAAAATACACATCAAAATTTCATGTTTGAAACAAGTTAAAATGTCTAACTTTGAATGATCATATCTTGGTGGAAACAAAACCATTTAATGCATTCTTTGGATCACAAGAAAATAGGGATCAAAATGAACAAGTTTGGTGTCCAACATACTTCAATTTGACACTTGAATCAACGGGAAAAATCAAGTTGAAAACATGTGTGCAAAGTTGTCCCAAATAACTTAGAAAAATTCTAAGTCTTTAGTGAAACCATAAGTTGAAAATGTCACACTTTGAACATTCATAACTCCATGAAAAATAACCCAAATGGTATGGTTCTTGTGTTCAAATTGAAGGGAAAGTTTCATACTACAACTTTCATGTGGAAGAGGTTTTCAAATAAGGCCTTGATCATGGTGAAAAATGGCTTAGAAAGTGATTAAAAACTTACTAAAAATAGTAAGTTTCTAAAAACCTAATTTACCAAATTTAGTAACTTTTCACAATTCTTGATTTTTCATCAACCCTTGAACATTTCTTGATCTAATCTTTTCCATGGATCATATTTGACTTGAAAATCACCATGTTGACCTCAAAAATTAGGAGTTGACTTTTTCACTGCACAGTTGACTTTATTCCCAATTCTCTTGATTTTGAAATTTCTGGTCAAATGAAACCCCTCTGAATCAAATTGATGGGCAATATTCCATCCTTAGACACTTAAAGACATAAGGAATACCATGCAATCAAGTCTTGTCCAAAAAAATCAGAAATAAACTGATTCTATAGCAAAACCCAATTTTGGTACCCTCTGGTTAGGAGGAGATAACACATCCTCCAAATTCAAATTCCTCTGAATATGATATGTATCATGTCCACCAATGATGACATGTGCCACTTGGAGATGATAAAGAATCAAAGAGCTTGCTCATTTGGGGGTCAGATCCCAGAATCTCCAAAACCCTAATTTAAGAAATCAGGTTAGGAGAGTGTGATTCCTTTGAATTCTCTTGCCAATCTTGATCTTGTGATGAGATGATGGACCAATTAAGACACCTTGAGGCTTAAGGCTCCTTTGTGGTTCAAGAGCTGATAGCATCAAGAATTTTCTCTCCTCTTAGCCCCTTGGACAATACACATGAACTGTTGCTTGAAACCCTGAAAAACCTCTTCCAGACGAACAAGGCAAATTTTGAGGTGCTACACCTTCCAAACGAACGGAAGCTCCCCTCAACGAGGAGGTGAACGACGAGGCTTTGAGAGAAGAGCTCGACCTAGTCGAAGAAATACGATCAGGGGCATCTATCTGTGAGACTTCGCTAAAACAAAAAATAACCTTGCGCAACGACGCTAAAGTCATAAAGCGCGACTTCCCCGTTGGCAGCTTGGTCATGCGCAAAAACTAAAAGGATTCGTGTGAGGGCAAGCTGGCCGCAAACTGGGAAGGGCCTTACAGAGTCAAATAAAAAATAGGCACTGAAGCCTACTATCTAGAAACACTGGACGAAGAACCGTTTGCTCAGCCATGGAATGCTGAAAAGCTCAAACAATATTACAGTTAGGACCAGCCACTAGGTTGGGCTAACTGTCGACGAGATCACCCCATCCGGGGAGACGGCTCGGCCCCAGGATCGTGCCCCGGTGCAAGCACAATCCTTCACCTTACAACGCCGACCATTTTCTACTTATGAGACGAGCAGATTCTGTGCCCAACGGGGATACCTCAATCGAGCTCTGCTGTTGTCGCACCAACAGGGCAGGACACCCAGCTCGCGATGGGAATAGTCCAAGCCCGTGGGATCAGGACCTCGATCGAGATCCTAGTCCCACCACCGGCGAAACTGCTTCGCCTCCTCGACGAGTCTCCTAAACAGTCAAGCATAACAAGAACAAGTCGAGCAAAACGTCCATACTTAGCATTCAAACGTTAAAAGCATACACAAATAAATGCAACATACACAATGCTAAACAATATATTTATATAAATATGACCTCAATGCCAGAGTAGTTAATGTTACAAAAGGAGGGCTATGCCCGACAAAAGGTTACAACCAAAAGGCACACAGGCCCATAAAATACAAAGTACAAATTCATATAACTAAGCATCGCCGAGAATCTCCGGGGGAACCACCTCGCCATTGACGACCATGTTGAGAACGCCCATTCCCTCGATCAGAAGCTGGACGTCGGAGTTGAGGGCTTTCATCTGCTCCACGGCAGCGTTGAAACCAAACTAAGTTGCCCCCAAATTATCCTGCTCAAGGAGACGAATCCTCCTGATCAGGCCCCCCGAGTTTTCAGGGCCTTCTCGTCGTCTGTCTCATCATAGCCAACCGCCGACGAGCCCTCCAGCTTGGCTATCCTCGCCTTCAGACAAACATTCTCTTCATTCACCCTGGTCACCTCCCCTTTCACCTGGGTAACTTCCTTCTGAAGTTTGATTTTGGCTTCCAGGTTTCCATGAAGCTTCTTCAAATCATTGTAAATCTCCGCGTTCTCCAGCTCTAGGTTGGAGATCTTAGCTCGCACCCTCTTGAGGTCTGCTAGCGGAACCATCTCTGCATCCCCGAAGGCCAACGCCGCCTCCAGCACTCTGATCATAGCAGCCTCATCCTGGCAGAGAAGCTTCCTCCGCACCTGAGGGTCGGCAGACAGGATGGCCGATGTCTTTGGTTCGGGGACAACAACAGATCTTTCCTCGTCAAAAAGCTTTCCTTGAAGATAACGTAAAGGCAATACAAATTTTCCCTCGACGAAACCGCTCGAGCAGCCAGTCGGCGAAGAGCCGACATCGTCCCGCTTCCTCTTGTGGGTCATGTCCGGGGTCGGAGGGTTCGAGGTGGTTCCCGGGGCAGAGCCAGTGCCGCCCATAAACTTCTCTAGAGTCACTTGCTGCTTGGCAGCACCAGCTTTCAGCACTGGGGGCACCTTCTTCAAGTTTTTGGCCGACTGGGACCTCATCAGACGCTCCCTCATGTCCCCCATTTTCCCTGAAAACGTGAAAGAGGAGGTCAGCACATTGAATAAAAAGTAAAAGCATGGACAAATAAGTAATCTATACCGAGGAGCTTAAATGCAACATCGTCGTTTTCGCATTCGAGGAGAACCCTAATATTAATGTAACGATCCGCACGAGTAGACTCTCCATCCTCCCTGAGCAACTCATTGTCGTCCCTGTCTACCACGAAGGCAGGGCTGAAGCTCTTAACATAGGCATGCAATGCCCAGAAGGATTCCTTGTCCTCGTCGCTAAGCTGCTCATATTTCACAAGGAACTGATCTGTCCTATATCTAAAATGGGCATACACCCATTCTAGTGAAAACTTCAACACCGCCTTCGCCACCTCCCGACCATCGACTTCCACGGTCTCCAGGGTAGATATAGACCTTCTGGCCAGCTCTGAGACAGGCTTCACGACCAAGAACCTGCCCTTGAAGTTTCGGACAGATTCTGAGTACAGCCAGAAGAGCCTGCTCTGCTTCTTGAAGGACACCCAGCTCTGCTTCGGGCCCGCTGTGCTCCTTTGAATTTGAAAAATGCAGAAGAAAAGGTCCACGGTCACCCCGACTTGCAGATAACGGTAGACAAGCTCGAAAGCTCTAATAAACGCCAGCGCGTTCGGATGGAGTTGAGCCGGGAACAGTTCCAGATGATAAAAGACGGCCTATTGGAAGTCGGTGAAAGGCGGATGGTACTTCGCCTCCACGAAGGCAAACTCATACATAGGGAATCACATCCCCAGATATACCAAACATATCCAGTCGTTCTCCGTGGGGCATCCTCAGCTCAGTCTTCGAGATAGGGAAACTCCTGAGCTTCTTCTTCAGTAAATGTCAACCTCGTCGACATAGGCTCCTGGGCGATCCACTTGATGTCCCCCTCAGTTATTTGGACGTTCGCGTGTTCGACGGGCTGCTCCGCCTCTTCGTGCGCAGCCCTGACGTTGGGGACACCCCCTCGTGTCTGTCAGCCATTTCACCTGAAAAGCAAAGGAAGAAAAGTGAATTCGACGACAAAGATCAAATTCACCCTTCCACCACTAATCAAATGAAAGGGCGAGAAATAAGTCGAGGATCACCTCGAGCCCTATTCAACCACGACGGAACACAGCGACTCCATTTCCCCGTACAACAGGGCCGAGTCTCTTCGGTTCCACGAGAAGACGCCGCGAGGACGCGTTTGCTCGACGAAATAAACTTGTTGTGTGAAAGCCAAAGTTTTGCGTCGAACTGGCCTAATGCTCGACTATAAACCTAAAAATAATCCTAACCAGAATATAGGAAGATCTACATAATCCTACGCTATGTTCATAAACATTCATCCCATGTTCTTCATGTTCTTCATGAATTTTCCAGAAATTCATGTGTTCGTCGAAGAACACATGAACATTCAAGCGGAAAGTTCACGAAGCACCGGAAAATTCGTGCAAATTTCCAGAAATGAAGAACACCATAAAAATTGCAAAGGAAGGTGAAGAGCTTACTTGGTAAATAGAGAAGTAGGAGATGAAGATCGACGGTGGCGCAGAAACTCCGGCGAGAGTACAAGTTGCAGAGCAAAGAGAGTCGGGGAGAAGAATTTGCGTGAAGTGTGCAAATGAATCTTCTCTCCCCCTTTTATAAACACTTGCTCGCTTGGGAAGCGCAAAGGCCATCATAGCCTAGACCCCTAGGCCTGACAAAAATTGAATGCACCACCACATGTCAAAAAGGGAATCTTCGTTTGACATTCCCAAAGCTAGACGCTACATTCACCCAAGTCTTCTACGGCCCCCGCGAGCATATCTTCTTTGACAATACACACAAGTCATGTCCTCGTCAGGGCTCGTCGACATAAAATCACCGTTTTTCGCGGGCAAGGTTCCTAAACCTGGTCGACAGAAAACGCCGTTTTCGCGGGGACATGTCCCAAACCTAGTCGACATAAATATACCATTTCTACAGGCACGTCCTCACATACGAAAGGCTTGTCGGGTAGGTAAGCAATCTACTTCGACCATATTAACCACCGAACAGGCGAATGGAATGCCCCCGAGCATTGCCATTAAAAGGTAGCAGTCCACAAGGCTATCTCAAGTCATTACTCTTCTCCTGAGCAAAGACTTGAGGGGCTCCTGTTCTGGACTGGGCAAGCGCTTGGCCCACAGTAGGGCAAGGCCTAATCTAGTCCTGCTCTTGGCAGGCCCAATACCTGACTTCTGCCAAATTATCCATTGGGCAGAATCTGGCCGTTGGGAACAATCTAGCCGTTGGGCACAATATGACCGTTAGGAGCGCTCCCTCACTCGTTTGTCAGTTCACGTGACCAACTGCCTCCCCGATTCTCACAGAAGCAGTTGGACCAGGTCAGAGGGTTACGCGCCTGATCCTCCACTTGGCAGTATCCCATTGGTCGACCAGATATTTCGACCACATGGGAGACCTTGGCCCCGCGTTGGGGGTTACTTCTATAAATACCCTCTCAAGTGAGAGGGTCAGGTTTGATCATTATTCAATACTTGAAATCACACCTTAACATTTTTGTACTTGCTTCTCTCTAGCCCAAACTTACTTTGGCATCAGAGTACCTTACAGGTACACCCCCTCCTCTCCTACAACAATCATCTCTGCCCTACTTGAAAGGCCACGATGATCCAGCTGATCAGCCCAGATCAAGAAGTATCCTCAAGTTTTTATAAGATGATGTCTTATGTTGTAAAAAAGATCCAATATATAGTAATTTGACTTGATTAATGAATGAATTATTTTGATGAATTATAGTTTATAAATTTTGGTTTAATGAGATAAATTTGTCTTCATTAAGGGTCTGCTTAACACATAGTATGCATAGTGTCTGCATAAGTTGTCTGCATAATATGTGCGTAAAGACTGCATATGGCCTGGTTAATATGTCCTACAGTGGTTCCTACAGTTTTTGGCATATGAACTGCACAAGTCTTGGATAATATGAACTGCACAATATGTTCTTATGGCCCGTAGTGGTTCCTTCATTTTTTGGCATATGGACTACATAAGTTTTTTTAATACAGCATGGACAAGTTGGCATATGGACTGCATAAGTCCTTGTTAATATGACATGCACAAGTTTCCATATGGATTGCACAAGTTACCTTCATTTTTTGGCATATGAACTACATAAGTCTTAATTTATATAGCCTACACAAGTTTGCTGCACTCCATAAAGTATTTTTTTGACAACAACAACATAACAAGAACGAAACATAACAAGAACACCATACTTATATTTCATAATCAAGGGTCTTTGTTACAAAAAATAGCTATAACTCATCATCAAAGATGTAAATTACAAAACACCACATCAAACAAGTTCATTAAAAAAAAAACACCTAAACTACTTAATACATATACTCTTGAGTAGGTTAAGTAACATGTGCTTGAAATCCCTGTGCAATTTCAGTTCAATTTTCATTTGTCTTTTTCTTTCCTTTTCCACCCTTATTTGTCTTTGCCTTCTTTGTCTTATTACCTCTTTTTTGCATTGCCATGTTAACTGCTCTTTTAACTTTACAACTCCTCTTATTATGACTCAAATCTCCATATTTTTTTACAAGTAACTGTTGATAGTCTCATTGAAAGTATATGTGGATTCCTTGATTCATCACCTGTCTTGTTTCTCAACTTTTTGGATGACCAATTGCTCGTCTCATCGTAGGGGGATAAACTGGTACATGATCAACCATAGGCCACAATTGTGATCCATTTGTTAAAAAGATAATGTTTGAGTAGGTATTCTAAAATGTTGATTTCCTACAATGTAAACAGACAAAAACAAAACATAATAATACAATGTTATAATTCACACAACGTAAAACATAATGATACAACGCAAAACATAATCATACATATAATACTCAACCATACAGTCTTCAAATTATTTCTTGATGTTCCATATACATGTGATGACATGACAACAAGGTATCCCAGACAAGTCACACTTTCTACATGATGCTCATCAACAATATTATGCTCATCAACAACATTATAATAATCATTAACTTTAACATTTTTCACTTCTAAAACTAGTACATTGTACATCTTCATCACCAATGTTAATACCTAACTCACTTGCATCCAAAATCTCAAGATTATCTACATTGTGCTGCACATATACATATATTAACTTAAACCCTAAGACATATTTGGAAAACTGCATCACATCATTATCATTATTCAAGGGTCTAAGACCATGAGAAAAGCCGAACTTAGGGTTCTAATACCACATACACCTTATGTCTTTATAACCCTAACTTTTAATCAAACTCTCCAAATCCATGTATGACATGTAATCCACACCCTACTTCCAATTCATCTCAGATGCATCCCCATTAACATACTGTAGCGAGCGATTTTGGACGCGGTTCTTAAGCGCTGGTCGCTCTCTGCGGTTGAGCTTAAACTACAGGTCGATTCATTTTTTATCCTATTGTGAGCTGATGAAGGAAGGGAAATAGATGTCTCCAATTAACCCTGCTTTGCATACTGAGTTTAAACAGCAGTCTGTTAGGTTTCGGATGCTATCAATGTGGAGGGGCCTTTGTACTGGTTATTTGTATTTTCGCCAATACAGTTTTCTTTCTTTTCATTTTGACAGAAGGTTTCTGGCGGGGAACAAGGATTAGGATGTTAGGACTGATGTTTTTGAATTACTGCTTTTGATTGATAGAGATATGGGATTTGGGTTTTTTGTTTAGTGTGCTCGTTAAGATCTTTTCTTTCGATCTTATGCCTACGTATTCCCGTTTACCGAAACAGGGAAATCAGAGCGTTTGTAGTTCCTCCTATTCTATGGGAGGAAATGGTTGTTGGGTGTCTTGTTCAAAGCCCAAGACGTGAAGTGAAAGGTGATTTGTATCTTGTTCGAAGCCCAAGATGTGAAGCTGAAAAGTCTATTTGTGTCTTGTTCAAAGCCCAAGACGTGAAGCTGAAGGACCTTGACTTTAGAGAGAATTTGTCATCTCTAAAGAAGGGTTTGTCTGTCACAACTGTTGGGTGACTGGTTATAAAGGAGGATTACTTTAACCGGGATACGCGGATCCTAGTAATGCCATAATTTCCTTTATAGGGGATTTTAACCTAAAGGAGAAGACTTTAACTCAGTGTAGAGCAATGCCATCTTTCCTTAGGAATTTTTCATGCTAAAAGAGGGACAGTGGCGTGGATATAGATGATCCAGAGGCTTGCCGCTTACAGCAATTAGATGAAGGGGAAGGAGTGGTTGATGTTTGTGTACTGTGAACGAGGCACAACTTTGATGCTAAAAGGTTGATTGGATCAACCAGTGGTTTTCTTATACAAAGCCTAAGAGGAGGCTATTATGTGTCTCGTACAAAGCCCGAGAGAGAGGCTAAAAGGTTTTGACCCGATGATGGAGTCGTTTGGTATCTCGTATAAAGCCCGAGATGGAGGCTATTTGACTCAACAAGAGAGTTTTTTGTATCTCGTACGAAGCCCGAGATGGAGGCTGTTATTTGTTTGGCTCAATTAAGAACCTTTTTGTATCTCGTATAAAGCCCGAGATGGAGGCTAAAGGGGTGATTGACTCAACTAGGGAGTCTCTTACGTGTCTCGTACGAAGCCCGAGAGAGAGGCTAAACGTTGTTTGACTCTGCTGGGGAGAATCATTGTATAAAGCCCAAGAGAGAGGCTATGATGACTGTTTCAATTGAGTGACAGGTCCAGTATGCGGATTTTGAAAGAGAAAATCAGTTCTTATATGAGCAACACTGTACTCAAGGATTTGATTCAAGGATCCGGGTTATTCCTGTTCTTTAAGGAAGCGGGAAATCCGAAGGATATTGAGACTGTACGAGTCTACGGGTTTCCTTCCTATTTAACAAAAGGGTCGCTTGAGAATGTCTTTGAGACTCAAGGAAGTTAGACTGTCCAAGTCTAGAGTTTCATCTTTTGTATTATGCTTTGAGAAACAGTAGTAGACTCTTTGAAAGGACTGTTCTATGAAGATGACTAGGTTCTGTTCCTATACCTCTAGGAGGTCGTCGGGACAATTTGTACGAAGCCCAAGAGGAGGCTGGAAACTTTTAAGAAGCCGACGGGTCCTTGTACGAACCCCAAGAGGAGGCTATCATTCCTGGAGGAAGAGATCATTATACGAAGCCTAAGAGGAGGCTGTGAATACTTCTAAGAAGCCGTAGGGTCCTTGTACTAAGCCCAAGAGGAGGCGGGGTTGCTTTTAGGAAGCCTGTGGGTCCTTGTACGATGCCCAAGAGGAGGCCGATGCTTTTAAGAAGCCCGTGGGTCCCCAAAACCTGAGAAATTCAAGGCAAGCTATTCACAAGGAATAAATCACGTTAGGAAAGTTCGAGAATTTGGAAGAAACTCAAAGATGCCATTCACGGAGAATACATTCATCTTTGGGAGTAGAGTTTCTTGACAATTCCTAATGAGGACAGCCGAAGAGAAGACTGTATCTGGTGATCCTATTGGGGATCTAGTTCAGTCTATTTCTAAGAGTGACAGTCTGAGAAAGGGTTCAAAAAGAATCTGCCTTTCACATCTCCATATTATTTAACCCCAAGAGGAGGGAAGACTGTGTTTGGTAATCCTATGTGGATCTAGTTTTGACTGTAAGTTCAGAGTGATCAACATGGCTTTACCTAGTGCTAGACGTAGTTGCCGAGGAAACTCTAAATATCTATACTATTATTACACAGTTAGTATGAGTTTATGAAAGGAGACTTACAGCGAAACAGCCCCACAATACAGTTATATATATATGAGTTTATGAAAGGAGACTTACAGTGAAACAGCCCCACAATACAGTTATATACATATGAAAGTGGTAAATGAAAGCAGGTAAACACTTACTCGGTTGTAGAGCTTCCATGCTGTTTGGTTAGTTGTTTAACAAAGAAAGATTGAAAACAACAGTATATTCAAAATCAAAGGAGAAAGTGCTTTGAAATAAAAAGATTTGGGGCTTACAGCTCAAGGAGAGGCCCAGGGTTTTATCAGTGAGTGCACTGTTGAATTTGTACAGAGGGACTTATACAAGTGACTGTGGCCCAAAAAAGGTTTTCTGTACAAAGGGATGGGTCTTACACTCTCTCAAGAGGTCCAAGTGAGTTTTAAGAAAAGAAATGGGTCTTACTACTCGAGGGTAGGCCCAGTTGGTTAATTTTAAACTGGCGACGATCGCGTCGTTTATTTGAAAATGTACAGAGGGACTTATACAACGAATGAGGCCCAAAAAGTTTTCTGTACACAAGGGGTTGGGTCTTGCACTCTAATAGAGGCCCAAAGAGTTTAAAGAAAAGAAATGGGACTTACAACACGAGGGGAGACCCAAAGTCTTTATTTTCAAGATGAATATTCACTTTTAAAATGCTTAAAAACAATTAAAAATGAATTTATTCTCAAAAATACCAACTATATTAAATAAATAATATAAATTTTATATTTTTGTAGAATAAAATATTTTACTATTTTTGTGATTTTTCAGAAAAAGAACCAATAAAAAATAATCAAAATTGAAGGAGTTATTAATTTTCCAAATCATTATAAAATAAAATGAGAAAATATAAAAAAAGAGAGGTTGGGTCTTACACTCTATTAGAGGCCCAAAGTGTATTTTTGTACAAAAGATGGGGCTTACAACTCAGGGAGAGGCCCAAAATATTTTTAGTTTGAAAATGGCGATCGCGCCGAGATTTTTAACGTATCGGGACTTATACAATAACTGAGGCCCAAAATTGTTTTGGTTAAAAGGGGATTGGGTCTTACACTCTAATAGAGGCCCAAAAGTTTTGAAAAAGTTTGATGAGGGTTGAATTAATCAAAAACCCTAATTTCATTTTTTAAAGAGCATTTTTCAAAGAAAAATCAAGTAAAAAAATGATAAAAAATATCAAATAAAATCATTAATCATGTTATAAACAGCGATTAAGGTTTATGAAAAAGTATTTTATCCACATGAATATTTAAAATCATTTTGGTTTTAAAAATCAAGAAAAAGAAATCATTTTAAAAGCATTTAAAACAATTTAAAACAATATTTTTGAATATATTAAAAATATATCAAATAATAATATTTTTTGTGATTTTTTGGTGGATTAAAATATTATGGAGTATGAATAACAAGTGTGTAAAACAGATTTGGAAAATGATAATTTTTGCTATGTGAAAAAATTGGTTGAGTTTTGAAGATAAACTAAGATAAAGAGGAATGTGATGTCACAACATCACTCATGAGACATCACTCATGAGTTTTCAACATCTTTTTTATCAAACTTCCAACACCCATAACTTTCTCAAATCTCAATGGTTTGAGACAAAATTTATATGCATCTGGCCCAAAATTTCACAAGGAATCCAATGGTGGTGGTAGTTTTTTCAGAACACACTCCCTCCTCAAAACCCGATAGTGGTTTTGAAAAGGACCTATAATTGCATTTTCTGTGCTACACTTTGATACAGGCACGGATTACATGGTGAATTAGCCCAAACACAACATATACAACATGTATGATCAGTGGACTTCAAAGCAATGCATGATTTCAAGGATTCCAAGTTGTGATGCTTACCTCTTTTTGAGCTTTTTGGAGTTTTTGTGCAATCTGTCAAGCTTCTTGTTCCAGAAATGATTTGATGCTTTAGACACACTCAAATGATCCCTTAGAAGCTTTTAGGATGATTGGAATCAACTGGTACTTGCAAAAACACAAACTGTCCCTTTCTTGCAAAAGGGGTTAAAAGTGACCAAAATAGCAACTCTCTCAAATGGTGTTCCAGATGTTGGGAACCATTTGGGACAGTTCAAGGATGATATTTGGAGTGTGTTTGAGGTTTTATCTGGTTTGGAAAGTGACTGAATCAAGACATGGCTTGAAAAATGCAAAAAAGTGCCATTTTGAGGTTTTGAGAAGTGACTTTGTGATTTTGTGATTACAGGTCACTTGTGATAGTTTGCACAGCTTACATATGATATATATGAAGTGTGTGTGTGATTAGTTTGAGTGGAATTGCTCTCTAACTCAAAAACTCAGAATTACTTGCTTTGGAAGGCAAATTTGAGGTGAAAGAAGAGATTTTGAGGAAAGCATCTGTTTGATGGCTTTGGTGTACTCAAACTGAACACAAATGAGCTCTATTTATAGTAGAGCAAGTTTGTTTTCGCAGCAACAGTGAATGGTGGCTGCAGCAGAGGTTTGACCAATGTTGGCCAATGAAAATCCAAGTCTCCTCAAGCCATTGACTAGAGGTTAGGGCACAGAGCTTTGGTTCCCTACTTGTTGGAGGAATGTTGACTGAATTCAGTTGCAAATGTGTCAGTCCATGCCACCTCTAAGCATCTATTTAATGCTCAAATCCAAAATTGGAGTCTTGTCCCTCTTTTAGGGATTTTTAGGAATAACATGCTACTTCTTGATCCAAAGACTTTGGAGGCTTGGCTCAGTGATTGTCCCCTTTAGATTTGATCCTCAGAGGTGTCCAAAGTGATGACAAGGCTTGGAAATTCGTGTGGCACAAGAAGTGTGCAAATCTGTCCTGAAACATGTCTTAAAAATCAGCTGCAGTAAGCCCTGTTGTAAAATTCATAACTCCCTGCTCAAGTATGCTACATGGACGTTCTAGGAATTTCTGGAAAGCTTAGATGACGTACTTCAACTTTGATGTTTGACTTTGGTCTTGGTTCAGCTCGAAAAGTCATAAAAAATGGTCTTGAACTTGTGTAGTCAAATCTGTCCTAAAAGCTGTCATGAAAATTCTGCTTTATCAATGTTTCTTGCGAAAATCATATCTCCCTGCTCGAGTATGCTACATGGACGTTCTATAACTTTCTGGAAAGTTGAGACAACGTAATTCAACTTTGATGTTCAAGGTTTGGCTTGAATCAACTTGGATCATGGAGAAAAACATCCTTGAAGTTGGGACATTCTTGCTGGAAAAATATTAATGATGTCCTATGAAATGTTGAAACATTTGACAACTTTGATCATTAATAATTCCAAACTTTAATCACTTGTATATTTTAATCCACTATGATATTTTGAATTGAAGTGAATTGCATCTTTGATGCTTGTCTTGCATGGTGACAAAGCTTGAAAATTGGGTGGCACAAGAAAAGTGCACAAAATCTGTCCTAAAAAATCAGCTCGAGCAAGGCCTGTTGTGAGGTTCATAACTCCTTGCTCAAGTTGAATTAATGGGAGTTCTAATACATTTTGGAAAGCCCTAATGACATACTTTAACTTTGATGTTTGACTTTGGTCTTGGTTCAGCTTGCAAAGTCATCAAAAATGGTCTTGAACTTGTGTAGTCAAATCTGTCCCAAAAGCTATCATGAAAATTCTGCTTTATCACTGCTTCTTGCGAAAATCATATCTCCCTGCTCGAGTATGCTACAAGGACGTTCTATAACTTTCTGGAAACCTGAGATGACGTACTTCAACTTTCATGTTTGACTCCAGACCTGGTTCAACTTGGATCATGGAGAAAAACGTCCTTGAAGTTGGGGCATTCTTGCTGAAAAAATATTCATGATGTCCCTATGCAATGTCAGAACATTGGACATTTAGAATTCCCAACTTTGATCACTTATATCTTTCAATCCTTATGATATTTTGAGTTGATTCCCTCTACAATGTTGAAGTATCAAATACCCTCTTTAAAAGTAGCTCTTACTCAAAATCAATGGATGTTTGGATCAATAGTTACAACCTTGAAAAGTTGTGCACTTGAACATGATTTTAACTTAGAAAAAAAATTCTAAGTTTCTTTCAATTTGATCAATTTTGCAATTTTACATGATTTCTTGATTTAAATTTGATCAAATTAAATCATCCATCATATTTTCTTGAGTAATGGCTTGTGAAGCTCAAAGTTGACCAAAAAGTCAAACTTTGACTTTATGCGTCAGTTGACTTTGTATTAGATGAACTTGAGGCTTGATCCACTTGAAATGTTGCACTCTTGTGCTTAATTCTTGATGTGGGAGTCCTCTTGATCCTTTGTGGATGTTTAAGAGGTTAGACAAGTTAAAGATCATGTCATTCCTTGATTGATCATTTGTCTAAAGGCTCTGAGAGGGCTTAAAACCCTAAGCTTGATTGTAGTGAATGCTCAACAATTCCTTGAGGAGATTGATGAGGCATAAAGGTACATCCATATTGTGATGATGATTTGCACAATGATGGGAATCTTAGTGGTCAAAATTTGGGGTATGACAGATTCCCCTATTTAATCTTCTTGGACCCGAAGGTGTGAATGACGAAGGTATTCGGGCATTCGGGATGCAAGAGGATTAAATATCGGAATACCCGAAATTTTGATGGCGGTTTTGAATGGTAGCTTACGCATTCATCTTCTTTAGCTAAGCGAAGACGCTTAGAAAAGGTAAACTTCCCCTCGATCTTGGTCTTCAACCAAGGAGCTGGTCTCAGTTTCTTTTGTCAATAAACTTTCTTGACAAGGGACGCTAGGCGTAGCGGTTTTCCTCAAACTTCTCGCCGAATTTTCATGGGGAGATGCCATTTGACAGAAAAATTTTGATGTCAGACTTGCTGGGGAACCCATTAGTCTGAATAGTAGAGGTACACAAACTTCTCTGTTTTGGAGACGCCATTTGTCGATTCTACTGGGGAAAGCGAGTCTCTTGAGAGACTGTTTTCGTTTGGGGGCTTACATCATACTTTTCTCGGGATATTTTCGGAGAAATGCCATATGATGGGATCCAATTTTGAGGTGCCGATGACCTTTTCATCAGTGGTTTTTTCAGAGAAAAATTGCCGTACCGCCGAATCTCTGACTAAGAGGCTTTCTCTGGGGATTTTCCTTAATCCGGGAAAGCAAGGATATCATCTTCAATGGCGAAGAGTGATATTGGTTGAAGGTTCTCTGGTCTTTCAGAGGTTCAAGTTATCAAAGTGGTCAAGAGCCAACTTCCTTCCAGAAATAAACTGGAAGCGAGGTTGTTCAAACACAGTATTTCCTGACGAGGCAAGGACTGACAACTCGATTGAGAGAATTGTTTATCACTAGGGGACAAGACCGACTAGAGTGATAGCGATGCAATATGAATGTGAATGCAAATCAATAATGCATGATGTATGTATGTATATGCGGACAAAACTGACGCGACATACAAACTAAAAGATGAACATGACTGGATACTCGGCCATCGCGGGGCGTGGAAGAAATATCGCTGGTTCAAGATAGCAATTCTGCCTTGCTTAGGAGAAACGGTCCCTGCGGGGAATACCGTTGATCGAGCTTAGGAGATAAGAACTCGGCCGAGGATGTCAGACGAAACATGGTCTCTGACATTGTTGATCCTTCATTCAGGCGTACTGGTCTAGAAGGAGTACTTTGATTCTGCACTTTGAGGTTTGAACACCTTTGGAGACGCGATTGATGTTCTTTCAATGTTTAACAGTCAAAAGAAATTGCCATCTTTATTAAAAAGCAGAACAAGTTTTAACAAGTAAATTCATTTTTGTTTCATTTCAAGAATCGATAATCATGTTAAAATGTCGTTCTGTAAAGCGAAAACAAGTAAGAATTACAAACAAAAGCACAAGGGCTCAAATTTTATTAATAAGATGGAGATCAGCCAAACACGTGATTCCATTGAGTATTTACAAAGTTAGAAAATGGTAATTTACAGGGAAAAGGGCTACGTTGAAACATAACGACCACTATCCTTCTACCAACTTTGAATTCGGGGCATCCTGAGCTTCTGTCGAAGATGACCTTGATTGGAGTTTTCCTCCGATGGATGGTGTAACTGCTGCTGAGGGACCTGCCTCTGTTGATCATAGTTACTTGCCATTATCCCTAATTTTTGCCTGGATTGTACTTTGATGTTTCCAATCCACCGGGATGATTTCTTTTATTTCTCTAATTTTTGCCTGGACCGCCCTTTCGGGTTTTCAATCCACCGAGACGTTTTTTTTTTAGTTTAGGCGAAGTATTTCTTGACTACATCAACATTTGTGGGGTAGGAAAATTCCTCTCTGTCCATGGTTGTGAGTCTCAAGGCGCCACCTGAGAAAGCTTTTGTGACCACATAGGGGCCATCGTAATTCGGAGTCCATTTGCCTCGCGAATCAGTGAGAAATGATTGTATCTTCTTGAGCAGTTTGAAGATTGGCGAGCAGGTCACGGTCATGAGGAATGTGAATCTGGAGATGTAGTTCAAACGTCCCAGGAATCCTCTGACTTGTTTTTCAGTTTTCGGAGAAGGCATTTCTTGAATGGCCTTGACCGTGTCAGGATCAACCTCAATTCCTTTCTGGCTGACGATGAACCCTAGTAGTTTCCCTGAACGGACACCGAAGGTGTACTTGTTAGGATTCAAGCGGAGCTTGAATTTTTTTAGACGTTCGAACAATTTTGACAGATGTTCAACGTCCTCACTCTCTATTTTTGATTTGGCAATCATATCATCGACATATACCTCGATTTCTTTATGTATCATGTCATGAAACAGAGTAGTCATGGCCCTTTGATAGGTTGCCCCGGCGTTCTTCAAACCGAACGACATTACCTTGTAACAAAAGGTGCCCCATGGGGTGATGAACGAAGTTTTCTCCATGTCTTTCGGCGCCATTTTGATCTGGTTATAGCCCGAGAATCCATCCATGAAGGAGAAAACTTTGAACTTTGCTGTACTGTCAACCATCATGTCAATGTGTGGTAAAGGAAAGTCGTCCTTTGGACTTTCCTTGTTCAGATCCCTGTAATCTACACGCATTCTGACCTTTCCGTCCTTTTTAGGAACGAGTACGATGTTGGCTAACCATTGAGGATATTCAGATGTAGCGAGGAAACCTGCGTCAATCTGTTTCTGTACCTCCTCTTTGATTTTGATGGCCATGTCCGGGTGAGTGCGTCTCAACCTTTGCTTTACTGGCGGACATTCCGATCTTAATGGTAAATGATGTTCCACGATGCTGGTATCCAACCCTGGCATATCCTGATAGGACCAAGCGAATACATCGGGGAATTCTTTGAGAAGCTTTATCAAACTCTCTTTGGCAGTTGGACTGAGCAGTGCCCCAATCCTGATTTCTTTTCTCTCTTGTTCTGAACCCAAGTTTACCGTTTCCAACGGCTCTTTGTGAGGTTCAATGGACCTTTCCTCTTGTCTGAGTAGTCGGGAGATCTCTTCTGGAATTTCGTTGTCATTTTCTTCTTCAGCCTCGAATACCGGGAACTCAAAGTTGGGAGAAGGCATCGGATCGTATGTTTCAACGGGGTTTAAAACAAGCAATCTGCATGACGTGATGATTCGTGTTTAGAAGAGATAGAGAAAATGCAAGAGTGTGTGCAATGTATTTATTTTACTGCTTGTTTTTATTTTTAATTGTTTTTTAGGATTAGCATTTTCTGAAAAAGCAAAAAGAGAAAACAGCAATTAATGCGAAAATTACAGAACGACGTTATTTTATTAATGAACAAGTCGAATCTTGAAACTACAGCCCTATAAAACAAAACTCTGTCGCTTTGGGCGAAGCGAAGAGGGAAAATTTACAGAAAGCGAGCCCTATCAAAACATCCGTTCCACCTGGGCAGGGTGAAAGGTTAAAAGATGGCAATTACTTTGACTGATGAACGACCTTCGGAACTTCGACAGCAACCCATTAGGGGCGAACTCCTCGGTGAATCACAAAGTCTGGCACCTTCCTTGATTTATCTTCAGAAATGACGCTGATTTCTGGTGGAGCAGGATCATTGGAATCTGTCTCCCAGGCAGAATTTTCGTAGGAGGATCCCTCTGTTGCATTATGCAGAGTAGTTGTGCTCTCAGCTGTATCTCCCCATCCAGTAGGTTGGATATCTTTGAACCTGATACGAGAGCTTTCGGGAGCGGTGTAGTTGACCATATAGTCGTATCTTCCACTTGGTTGTCCCAAGGTGTCCCATACTTCTTTGGAACTGGAGGAGTCATCACTCTCGATGACGTTGACCTCAGGAAAATCATAGTTGATGAATTCAAGTCCTGCAAACGTTGCGAATTTATCTTTATGTTGAGTAGTTTCCGAATGACCTGAGTGTTGATCCCATGACATGGTGGGGACACAGGTATTCTGTTCAATGATGCTCAGCTGATTTTCATCATTCGGATGACTTTCTTGCCCCAAGTCTCCTGGGTAGGGCTGCCACATTGGCAGATCATCCATTGGGCCATAGTAGTTGTAGTCAAATTGGTCTTTCATTAGAGTGTCTTTCTCTAATGAGTTTGGTGGAGCACGACATCCTTCCGGATCACAATCTCCATAGATCATTTCGACGTCTGATATGGGTATAAATCTCGAATTTTGTGTAGGAAAGCAAAAAGGAGTTTGCGTTTAGTCCATATAGATTGGAAGCCACCAGTGATTTAACAAGTGTTGAAGTGCCTCCTGGACAAGGGTACAACCTCGATCGTTTTCGCAACCTGCTTTACAACTTTGATAGTCATGTGATATTAAGAATCCGAGTCGGACCTGCTCAGCATGTAACTCTACCAGGTTGGTATTCATCACGCGAATATCGAAGATTTGAATCATGTTGATCTGATAGGGATTCCTATCATGGTAGTCCTAGATCCATCCAAGATCCATCTGACGCTGGAGGGCCTCTGGTATGAAAGAGCATCCATGTTTGTTTACCAAGCAAGTCAGACAGGAACTGTAATCGTGCCGCGGTAGATTATGATACTGGCTTTTCCTTGAGTGCATTGCCACCAAGTTGACATTCATCGCACGGATGTCGTGGTTCTGAATGACGTTGGAATTCGTGTAAACCATGTTAACTCCACGAACTCGGTGCTCTTGGATCCATCCGAGATCCATTTGTTCCTGTAGAGCTGCTTGCACTACAGAACATCCTTGGTTATCTTTAGAGCAGACATCACACTGGTGATAGTTATGAGGTGGCACATGGCCATATCCACTCTGTCTACAATGCATCTTGACCAGATTGGTTTTCAACAAGAGTACATCGTGAATTTGATAGACGTTGTTAGTCTCTCCTTCTATCAAATTGACTGCAGCCTTGTCATGTTGAGGCAGCGGGTTCGTAAGAACATTAGGATTTGTATCCTTGAAAGATAAGAGCCCGCTCCTAACAAGCTTTTGCACGTCGGACTTGAAATTAAGATAATTCTCAATGTTATGCCCCAAACCTTCTTGATGATAAGGGCATGTCTGATCCACCTTAAACCAAAAAGGCGGATTTTCCGATACTGTAAGAGGAGACTTAGTCTGAATGTGCCCCTTAGCCAGTAGTAACGGAAATAATTCTGCGTACAACATGGGTATAGGATCAAACCCTGATGGTCGTGTTGTACGGTTGATGTTATATGGAGGACGAGCCTGCTGAAGAGGCTGTTGTGTCCTTTGCTGATTAGGTTGGCTCTCCACAACCTGAGGTTAATACATAGGAATAGGCGCAAGGTTGATAGCAGGAGTTACAGCTGCTACTGGTTAATAACGTCGCCTTTGCTTTCCGAGAGAGATATTCCCAATATCTTGCTCTTTTTTCTTAGGGAGAGCACTACCGTATTTTTTAGTACCGCTCGTCGATCCAGTCTCTTTTACCAAACGTCCTTCTCGGACGGCTTCCTCAAGACGTACGACCATGCCGACCATCTCGGTGAAATCACTGGGTGCACTGGCAACCATTCAGTCATAGTAAAATGAGCTTAAGGTCTTTAAGAAGATCTTTGTCATCTCTTTTTCCTCAAGAGGTGGACAAATTTGAGCGGCAATTTCACGCCACCTTTGAGCATACTCCTTAAAGGTTTCCTTGTCCTTTTGTGACATTGATCTGAGTTGATCTCTGTCGGGTGCCATGTCCAAATTGTATTTGTATTGTTAGACAAAGGTAGTACCAAGATCTCTGAATGTGCTGATCGTGGCACGGTTTAAACCCATGTACCATTTTAATACGGCACCGGTTAAACTATCCTGAAAGTAGTGAATCAGTAGGTCCTGATTCTCCATCTGAGCTGACATCCGCCGAGCGTACATCACCAGATGGCTTTGAGGGCAAGAGTTACCCTTGTATTTTTCAAAGTCGGGCACTTGGAACTTGTGCGGGACTTTTACATTGGGGACCATGCAGAGGTCTGCGGCGTCCTTTCCAAATAAATCCTGACCGCGAATGGCTTGCAGTTCCTTCTGCATTTCCAAGAACTACTCCTAGAATTCCTCCATTCGGTCAAACATAGTTTCCTTTTTACCAACAGGTATTGGTGGAATCTGTCCTTCCGGGACAGTGTGCACCACAGGGGGTGGTACCGTGACTACGACAGCGAATCTTGGTGTTTACCGAAGTTTGTAACCTTCAGGAGTCTTCAGTATGCCCCTGGCATCTTCGCTTTCCCGAAGTTTGTAACCTTCAGGCCCAGCGGCTTCTGTTATGATTCCCTGATCTTCAGTGATCGGCGGAACATATCCTTCCGGGATATAGTTAACAGGCATGCCCCAAGGACGATCTTTCGGTATCTGATACCTAGGATCATACTTCTCCACTATGGGCGTTGAGGTGATCTCTGAGATCACAGTTCTTTGTAGCTGAGCTTTTGCCATGTCTTGCATGTCGTTACGAAGCTTTCTCATATCCTCTTTCAGAGCGTCGATCTCTTCCTTCAACTCTCTGTTCTCTTCCTCAAGATCATCCATCTTTTTCTGACGATTGGCCCGAGTATTGTACGAATGAGACAGTTTGACTCTAGAATCGAGACACAAATGTGATATTCGTAGGGAAGAAGAATACGTGATGTGAGAATGATGAATGCAATGATTATATTAATTGTTTTTTGGTTTAATCAAAATAAACTTCGACAATTAGATTGCAAATATCAAACAGTGGGGAAACCCCTTTTTATTGAATTCAAAGGATTATAGAAATGGAAATACAGTAGATTACAAAGTGCAGAAACAGAAACCTAAGCTAATGGGTCCCGAGTCCTCTCTGAAGAGAAATCGGGTGCTGATTCTGGTATCTTCCTTTTCTTTGACCAGGGCTCTTGGGCCGTTGTCGGGTTTTCATTCCTTTTCCAGGTGAAAGGAGCGAACAAATTCCTTTAGTCATCTTGATTCTCTACAACATGTTGCTCCAAAATTTCAATCAGAGCATCTTTTTCTTTCAGTAGTTGCTGTATTTTGATGCACTCTACGTCGAGGGTGCGATACTTGTTCTTCCAAGATCTTCTCTCCTTTTGAATTTTGTTGAGAGTAACCTGAAGCTTTTCAGTTTCCGTCATGAAGTACATGACAGATTCCCTCGGTGGAAGAATTCCGTAACGAGGATAAGGCATCTTTAGCTTGAGAGCACTAGTTTGTACCCAGTGGAGATAAGGCTCCATTGAGACACAATCCGGTTTTCCTAGAGACTCCCGTCCTTTCTTATGAACGTGTTTCCAAGCATGCACTATTTCCATTTTTAGTGCTCTGTCACTTTCTCCTTCCTTGAAGAAAAGACCTTCCAGATGAGCGTTGCGCGGAACAAGCCTCATTGGGTATCCAAATTGACGACGAACCAATACCGGGTGATAGTTGATTCCTCCTTTAGTTCCTATGAGGGGTACGTTGGGGAAGTTTCCACAACGGTCAATGATCCTGATTCCCTCAAAAATCCCATTACACCAATCTATATCAGAGTTGGTTAGAGAAATGATCTTCTGCGACCAACGTAAGACACTCTTGCAATCCCAAAAAGCAGCAGACTTGGGCAAGTGGGAAATGAACCGTTTGTAAAGCAGAGGTACACAGCACATGATCTCCCCTCCGCTGTACAAATTTCCCAAGTGTACAGAATGATACGCATCTGCGAGCAAAGTCGACACAGGGTTTCCAATGAGAAAAACCTTAATGGAGTTAATATCGACGAAGTTATTGATGTTGGGAAACAAAAATAACCCATAGGTGAGCAAGATAAAGATGCTTTCAAAAGCAGTCACGTTCCCAATACTGGCAAAATACATGGCTTTCTTCGTCAAGAACTGGGCTGGCAAACCTTGGATGCCACCCTTAGTAGTCATGTGAGTCCTGACCTCAGACTCGTCCAAATGAATGGCTCTTGCAATGGTCTGATTCTTTGGAATTTCTTCCAGTCCAGAAAATGGAGCTCGATCGGTGATATGTAGATCAATCAGATGAGAATACTCCTCCAGCGTTGGCACCAGCTGGTAATCCGGGAATGTGAAACAGTGATAAACCGGATCGTAGAATTGAATGAGCACATCCATGATTCCCTCAATCACATGGACTCTTAACAGAGGTAGCAAACCTCCGTGCTTGGCTCTGAAAGCCTCTTGGTTAGTGATCATCCTCGCTAACCTTCTCAAATCCTCTAACTTTGGAACCTTGAAGGTATACTGGTGAGTTCTCCTTCTACCGAAATCCATTAGCGTAATCCTCTTCTCTGATATTTGCAATCACAGTCTTAGTTTAATTTGAAAAATAGAGAGACTAGAAGAGAAGTTTTTTGAATGTTTTAATGTTTTTTTAAATGAATGCATGAATGCAGCACACAAAAACATAGAAAAAACATGGGGTCAAAGGGTCGTTGTCATGAAGTCAAGGCTCTACCCATCCCCAAAGGTTTATACTAAGGTGATTTTTGTACCTGTACTCATTATCATCAGCTCCTCCCAGGAAAGCAAAACAACAAGCGGATCGCCAGCGAGTTGTAGAGCAATCTTAGAGTAAGTGCCATTCACCGAGAATAGATCACCAGCCTCAAATGAGGGTAGTATCGCGTAACAACTATTTCCGATAGTTTCCGCACTACGAAAGAGTTTGGCTCCTCAGCTTCTCAGGCATCACAACCGACCCATTGTCTAGGTGAGAGAATGGTTACATTAGGATGCCTCCACTGAGGTTGATGGTCGACCTCGTCGCCATCACTTATCTTAAGTGTTTACTCAATCTTTCCACATACGGCATCACCCGCATTCCCATTAGCAGAAAAATAAACACGTATAGCAATTAGGAAAAGCAGTATATATATTTGTCCTAAACATCCTAGACCTTTAAAGCTATGAATCCTAAGTTCCGGACAGAAATGGGTTCCCCGGTGTCGCTCCCGAAAGATTCGCATCCAACGGTACAAACGCGAGAGTGGCGCAAAAGAACACAGAGTCGCCAGCAAAGTGTATTTATCCCAAGAGAGGGAAAGGAAACACTGCATAAACCTGAAAGAAGGGAAAGAGCATGGTCGTGCGACCAAGAGAACGGGTACGGGAGTCGGTTACGCGAAGGGAAGGTGTTAGCACCCAACACGTCCATCGTACTCGATGGGATCCACGCTTGCTGTCTGCATCAAAGGGCGTCGTCATCTGGAACTCCACTGCTACTGGACCGAAGAAGGAACGAGAACGGGAAAGAACGGAGAAACGAAGAAGAAAAGAAAAGGAAGTGACTCGATAGGACAGTATCGTTGTCCTAGGCCTACGTACTCCCTCAGTGCAATGGGAAAGTCAGAGTCAACGTAGTTCGGACGGGAACTGTGGGGGAAGGTTGCTCGCCAAGACAATCGCTGTCTTGTGCCTACGTATCCTCAATCGGACGAGAGAGAGGAATCAGAGCTGACGTAGTTCGTGGGTACGACCACGGATGGGTAAGTGTTTTTTATGTGAGCGACGAGCTCTTTTCTGAAAAAAAGGAAGTTTGAAACCCAACAATCCCGAAGGATAAAAAAAGATTTGAATTTGTTTTGTGTTTTTTAGACAGAAGTGTTTTGAGTTAATTCGTAACTTACATTGCACCAAAGTCTACCATGCGGGAACGAGTGAGTCGCATGGTCGCCCCCGAATGAGACGTATGCTAAACACCCTAGAAGAAGAGAGGAGACCCCTCGTTCTTCACTTCCTACACTTAAGGCTCGAGCGCAATATACGTTATATTTTATTAAGTGTTTTCAAGAAGTTTGAGATGAGAAGAAAAGCGACACAAAAGGAAACTCTAAAGGGAAACTAAGAGTCCTAATGTTATCATGCATGAATGTCCTATGGTTAGTGAGGTTTAGGAGAGACGACTACCTAACCTAATGCTAATCCTACTCCAAGCTTAATCGAAAATTAAGTTGGACTAGGTAGCTCTAAAGGGAGAGAATCCAAGACTTAAACAAGTCTTGAGACTCGAGGGATGAAAAGAGTGAAAGAGAAGGAGGAGAAAGAGAAGTGAAACACAAGTGACCTAAGCTCACTTCAAACACAAGTATGAAAGTTAAAAGATAAAGGAAGAAAGTAAAATGTGGAAGCATATCCACACTCAAACAACTTACCATTTGCCCCTGAAAGTGTTAGAAGTATTCACATATGACAAAATGAAACTCAAACAAGCATAAGGCAATAAAGAAACAAGTTCTAAGGTAAATCAAACATCAAGTTCAGAACCTAATGGTCCTACTGACCTCTAATATTAATCATGCACAATTAGTCAAAAAGAAAAGGGAGAAGTCACTCAAGTACCATTCAAGTCATTAAAGAAGGAGTGAGATGAAAAGAAGTGATCATGTGAAGCAACCAAGTCAAAATTCCACAAAGTAAACCAAGTCCAGAAGTGACACAATCCTAAATATGTGCCTAAACAAGATCTTCAAACATTATTCAAGTCATACAAACACTTTCACAATTAATTAAGAAGCAAAGAAGAAGAAGTGAAGTGAAGTGAAGCATGATTCATTCTTGTGAAACAAGTGACTTAAAGTGCAAGGCAAACATCAAACATGCAAAGATGAGATCCAAATATCACAACCAGAAGTCAATTAACATGTTATCAATTCTCAAACAAGACCCCAAATTATGGCACAAGTGCCTTCATGATCAAGCAAACCAAACATGAAGCATATATTCACAAATTGGACAAGTTAAAGTTCATGCTTCAAATAAATAACAAACATGCCTAAAAAATTATGTCATCCAGTATTCAAGCATCTCAAACATGTATAATCAACATATCAAAGCCACAAGCAATGAATCAGAACCAATGTCCATCAACAATTAGGTTAAAGCATCATTAAAGTTTCATACATTCATGCTCAAAGCACCACATACAAAGTCATCCAAACAAGGCCTAAAAATCATACCAAAAATCTCAAACATACCTCAACATGTTAAAAACACAACCCAAAAAGAATCAGGATCAAATCACTTTTAAAATGAGAGAAATAAATGATACAATATGAAGTATGCAATATGAAGTGCAAATGAGAAAAATTAATTTGGAAAATTAATATTTAATGCAAATTTAATGCAAAAATAATAAAATAAAATGTGAAAAATTAATTTTAATAATGAGGAGGAATGATGATTTTTTTTGGAATTTTCTAGCACATGCAAGTATTTTTAAAAATTAGTTATGAGATGGTATGAAAATAGAAAATAAAAAGGAAATGAAATGAAACCAGGGGTGCAAGAAGAAATCCAAACGCATGCAAACGGTCATGGGCTCAGAAACGGGGGTGTGAACAGCAAAAGAGGCCCAAATGCATTCCAACGTTCAGAAATAAGGAACGGCTCAGATTGAGTCAAACAAGGGAAAGTCTCCAGATCCACAGGCTCGCGCTCAAAGTCAAACAAAGCAAAGTCAACGATCTAATGGTCCACATTCAAATTCACTAATTAAATGAAATCCAACGGTCATGACTTAATCAGATCCCTTAAACCCTAATTAATTTAATTAACACCACATAATCAAGATCCAACGCACGAGAATCAAACTGGAAAATTAATCACAATCCAACGCATGAGAATAAATCTGGAAATTCATAAACCCTAATTAAACCCTCACCGGCCGGAGAAGCGCCGGTCATCTTCTCCGGCCACTCTTCGGTCACCAAACTTCAAACAATAACCAAAAACACCAAATCATACATCAAAATGTTCAGCAACTCACGTAGATCACAAATATGCCACTCAAAATCATTTAGCATGCATATATTTCAAGAATCGAACGAAACAAGTTTGGATCTGAAAATTTCAGATCTAAATTCCAGCCATGATTCACGTTGAAAATCAAATCCAAACACATATATGAGCTTAGCACATCAAGATGAACATTAAACACACAACAAAAATCAATTCTAGATCTATGAATTTGGAGCTCACCTGAGATTTGCAGAACTGGAAATACGTCAAGAAACTCCAAGATAAGCTGCAGATCAACTCCTTCAACCGTCTAATTCCAAAATAAATGCAATTAGACCTTCAAACTGGCCTGAATCCTTGAATCCGAAAGTTGAAGCTCTGAACTCAACTTGATGAATTCCTTGCTTAAACCTCAAAATAGTGGTGGATTTCTCTTCCTTATGCTTCACTGATCATAAACCAACCAAAAAAAATGGAGGAACCTTGAAGGATTGGGAGAATCGAAGGAGAGAAACTTGAGAGCAAAAACTTTGAAAAGTGATGAAAATGAATAGTGGCTGCTGAGAAATTCGTGTGAGTTAGCTTATATAGTGTGCAGATGCTACTGTTTAGGGTTTTAAACTTCAAGGACTTGAGAGCAATGAGTTTTGGGCTGTTTTGCAAATTTGCAAATGTGTGCACATGAGGTATTTGGCTCGTGCATTCTTCATGAAAAATGCATGACTGTTTTCCTTTTGATGCAAGGACCACCTTTGGATTGATCTTGGGGCTGGAGAGTAACTGAATTATGAATTCCAAGTGAACTTGCAAAATTGCATAATGATGAATTATGACTATGTAATCCACGGATTCATTCCATTCTTGGCTCAAAATGATGTTAAATGAGGTGCATTGGAATGTGGTAAGGTGAACTGAACAATTAGAAGCCATATTGGTGAGTTAGAATGCATCTTGCAAGTTGTATCAAAATGGTATGCATGGTGGGACACCAAATACTCTTGAACTTCAAATGCCCATAACTCTTGATCTAAAAATGACATGATCATGGTCCACCACTCTTTGGAAAGAGGAGAAAGAGATCTACAACTTTGATGTTGGGCAAAAATTCGTTTGAAGCATTTTTGATCATGAAAAGTTTGGTTAAAGTTGGTTGAAAATATGCCAAAAATAGTAACTTGAAATTACAAGTCACTTTCCCAATTTAGCAACTTTTTACCAAAGCTTGATTTTTGCAAATTGTGATCATGAAAGCCTTCCATAGACCAAATAAAGGTCTCTTGACTTGATTACCATGATGAGGACCTCTCAAAACCCTAGTTTGACTTTTCAGTTGACCAGTTTGACTGATTACTTCATCTGTAAGCTACTGAATCATCTGAGGCCTTCCATGGTGAATTTTTGGCTCAAAATCCATCCTTAGACTTGTTTTGACATATGGAGAACCTTGGTGAAAGGTTTGAATCAATTCCTTGAGCTTAGGACCCTTAACCATAAAACCCTAGTTTTGGTCATCAGTGTAAGGACACCAACCCTTGATATAACCACTTGGAGAATCCCTCATTGAAATGCCCTTGGGCCACCATATAAGGATGTGAGAAGCTTATGGAGCTCATAAGAAGCTTTTGCCCTTGAGTTGAACCAAATACCTCGATCCCATGCTAAGAACCAAATGCTATGCACAATGCAAATGCAAGAAATGAAAAGAAACATAAGCCAGTCATCTAAAAACAACAAGGCAAATTTTGAGGTGTTACACCCGGCGGAAGCCCCAATCTGTGGTATTCACATAAGTGAAGAGAAAAAAGGAAAAAAAAAGTTTTAGAAAGACCCGGCCCCACGGTGGGCGCCATTTTTCTGTTGGCGGCCACCGCCATGAAAATGACTTACCCAAGGTTTAAATTGTAAGAAAGAAAGAACGGGCCCCACGGTGGGCGCCATTTTTCTGTAGCGAGCGATTTTGGACGCGGTTCTTAAGCGTTGGTCGCTCTCTGCGGTTGAGCTTAAACTACAGGTCGATTCATTTTTTATCCTATTGTGAGCTGATGAAGGAAGGAAAATAGATGTCTCCAATTAACCCTGCTTTGCATACTGAGTTTAAACAGCGGTCTGTTAGGTTTCAGATGCTATCAATGTGGAGGGGCCTTTGTACTGGTTATTTGTATTTTCGCCAATACGGTTTTCTTTCTTTTCATTTTGACAGAAGGTTTCTGGCGGGGAACAAGGATTAGGATGTTAGCACTGATGTTTTTGAATTACTGCTTTTGATTGATGGAGATATGGGATTTGGGTTTTTTGTTTAGTATGCTCGCTAAGATCTTTTCTTTCGATCTTATGCCTACGTATTCCCGTTTACCGAAACAGGGAAACCAGAGCGTTCGTAGTTCCTCCTATTCTATGGGAGGAAATGGTTGTTTGGTGTCTTGTTCAAAGCCCAAGACGTGAAGCGAAAGGTGATTTGTATCTTGGTCGAAGCCCAAGATGTGAAGCTGAAAAGTCTATTTGTGTCTTGTTCAAAGCCCAAGACGTGAAGCTGAAGGACCTCGACTTTAAAGAGAATTTGTCATCTCTAAAGAAGGGTTTGTCTGTCACAACTGTTGGGTGACTGGTTATAAAGGAGGATTACTTTAACCGGGATACGCGGATCCTAGTAATGCCATAATTTCCTTTATAGGGGATTTTAACCTAAAGGAGAAGACTTTAACTCAGTGTAGAGCAATGCCATCTTTCCTTAGGAATTTCTCATGCTAAAAGAGGGACATTGGCGTGGATATAGATGATCCAGAGGCTTGCCGCTTACAGCAATTAGATGAAGGGGAAGGAGTGGTTGATGTTTGTGTACTGTGAACGAGGCACAGCTTTGATGCTAAAAGGTTGATTGGATCAACCAGTGGTTTTCTTATACAAAGCCTAAGAGGAGGCTATTATGTGTCTCGTACAAAGCCCGAGAGAGAGGCTAAAAGGTTTTGACCCGATGATGGAGTCATTTGGTATCTCGTATAAAGCCCGAGATGGAGGCTATTTGACTCAACAAGAGAGTTTTTTGTATCTCGTACGAAGCCCGAGATGGAGGCTGTTATTTGTTTGGCTCAATTAAGAACCTTTTTGTGTCTCGTATAAAGCCCGAGATGGAGGCTAAAGGGGTGATTGACTCAACTAGGGAGTATCTTACGTGTCTCGTACGAAGCCCGAGAGAGAGGCTAAACGTTGTTTGACTCCGCTGGGGAGAATCATTGTATAAAGCCCAAGAGAGAGGCTATGGTGACTGTTTCAGTTGAGTGACAGGTCCAGTATGCGGATTTTGAAAGAGAAAATCAGTTCTTATATGAGCAACACTGTACTCAAGGATTTGATTCAAGGATCCGGGTTATTCCTGTTCTTTAAGGAAGCGGGAAACCCGAAGGGTATTGAGACTGTCCGAGTCTACGGATTTCCTTCCTATTTAACGAAAGGGTCGCTTGAGAATGTCTTTGAGACTCAAGGAAGTTAGACTGTCCAAGTCTAGAGTTTCATCTTTTGTATTATGCTTTGAGAAACAGTAGTAGACTCTTTGAAAGGACTGTTCTATGAAGATGACTAGGTTCTGTTCCTATACCTCTAGGAGGTCGTCGGGACAATTTGTACGAAGCCCAAGAGGAGGCTGGAAACTTTTAAGAAGCCGACGGGTCCTTGTACGAAGCCCAAGAGGAGGCTATCATTCCCGAAGGAAGAGATCATTATACGAAGCCTAAGAGGAGGCTGTGAATACTTCTAAGAAGTCGTAGGGTCCTTGTACTAAGCCCAAGAGGAGGCGGGGTTGCTTTTAGGAAGCCTGTGGGTCCTTGTACGATGCCCAAGAGGAGGCCGATGCTTTTAAGAAGCCCGTGGGTCCCCAAACCCCGAGAAATTCAAGGCAAGCTATTCACAAGGAATAGATCAAGTCCGGAAAGTTCAA
This sequence comes from Lathyrus tuberosus, assembly GCA_022829125.1. Taxonomy (NCBI): domain Eukaryota; kingdom Viridiplantae; phylum Streptophyta; class Magnoliopsida; order Fabales; family Fabaceae; genus Lathyrus; species Lathyrus tuberosus. Next base: position 15,703,746 of record JALAZF010000003.1, read on the forward strand.
GAATTTGGAAGAAACTCAAAGATGCCATTCACGGAGAATACATTCATCTTTGGGAGTAGAGTTTCTTGACAATTCCTAATGAGGACAGCCGAAGAGAAGACTGTATCTGGTGATCCTATTGGGGATCTAGTTCAGTCTATTTCTAAGAGTGACAGTCTGAGAAAGGGTTCAAAAAGAATCTGCCTTTCACATCTCTATATTGTTTAACCCCAAGAGGAGGGAAGACTGTGTTTGGTAATCCTATGTGGATCTAGTTTTAACTATAAGTTCAGAGTGATCAACATGGCTTTACCTAGTGCTAGACGTAGTTGCCGAGGAAACTCTAAATATCTATACTATTATTACACAGTTAGTATGAGTTTATGAAAGGAGACTTACAGCGAAACAGCCCCACAATACAGTTATATATATATATATATGAGTTTATGAAAGTAGACTTACAGTGAAAGAACCCCACAATACAGTTATATACATATGAAAGCGGTAAATGAAAGCGGGTAAACACTTACTCGGTTGTAGAGCTTCCATGCTGTTTGGTTAGTTGTTTAACAAAGAAAGATTGAAAACAACAGTATATTCAAAATCAAAGGAGAAAGTGCTTTGAAATAAAAAGATTTGGGGCTTACAGCTCAAGGAGAGGCCCAGGGTTTTATTAGTGAGTGCATTGTTGAATTTGTACAGAGGGACTTATACAAGTGACTGTGGCCCAAAAAAGGTTTTCTGTACAAAGGGATGAGTCTTACACTCTCTCAAGAGGCCCAAGTGAGTTTTAAGAAAAGAAATGGGTCTTACTACTCGAGGGTAGGCCCAGTTGGTTAATTTTAAACTGGCGACGATCGCGTCGTTTATTTGAAAATGTACAGAGGGACTTATACAACGAATGAGACCCAAAAAGTTTTCAGTACACAAGGGGTTGGGTCTTGCACTCTAATAGAGGCCCAAAGAGTTTAAAGAAAAGAAATGGGACTTACAACACGAGGGGAGGCCCAAAGTCTTTATTTTCAAGATGAATATTCACTTTTAAAATGCTTAAAAACAATTAAAAATGAATTTATTCACAAAAATACCAACTATATTAAATAAATAATATAAATTTGATTTTTTTGTAGAATAAAATATTTTACTATTTTTGTGATTTTTCAGAAAAAGAACCAATAAAAAATAATCAAAATTGAAGGAGTTATTAATTTTCCAAATCATTATAAAATAAAATGAGAAAATATAAAAAAAGAGGGGTTGAGTCTTACACTCTATTAGAGGCCCAAAGTGTATTTTTGTACAAAAGATGGGGCTTACAACTCAGGGAGAGGCCCAAAATATTTTCAGTTTGAAAATGGCGATCGCGCCGAGATTTTTAACGTATCGGGACTTATACAATAACTGAGGCCCAAAATTGTTTTGGTTAAAAGGGGATTGAGTCTTACACTCTAATAGAGGCCCAAAAGTTTTGAAAAAGTTTGATGAGGGTTTAATTAATCAAAAACCCTAATTTCATTTTTTAAAGAGCATTTTTCAAAGAAAAATCAAGTAAAAAAATGATAAAAAATATCAAATAAAATCATTAATCATGTTATAAACAGTGATTAAGGTTTATGAAAAATTATTTTATCCACATGAATATTTAAAATCATTTTGGTTTTAAAAATCAAGAAAAAGAAATCATTTTAAAAGCATTTAAAACAATTTAAAACAATATTTTTGAATATATTAAAAATATATCAAATAATAATATTTTTTGTGATTTTTTGGTGGATTAAAATATTATGGAGTATGAATAACAAGTGTGTAAAACAGATTTGGAAAATGATAATTTTTGCTATGTGAAAAAATTGGTTGAGTTTTGAAGATAAACTAAGATAAAGAGGAATGTGATGTCACAACATCACTCATGAGACATCACTCATGAGTTTTCAACATCTTTTTTATCAAACTTCCAACACCCATATCTTTCTCAAATCTCAATGGTTTGAGACAAAATTTATATGCATCTGTCCCAGAATTTCACAAGGAATCCAATGGTGGTGGTAGTTTTTTCAGAACACACTCCCTCCTCAAAACCCGATAGTGGTTTTGAAAAGGACCTATAATTGCATTTTCCGTGCTACACTTTGATACAGGCATGGATTACATGGTGAATTAGCCCAAACACAACATATACAACATGTATGAGATGTGTATGATCAGTGGACTTCAAAGCAATGTATGATTTCAAGGATTCCAAGTTGTGATGCCTACCTCTTTTTGAGCTTTTTGGAGTTTTTGTGCAATCTGTCAAGCCTCTTGTTCCAGAAATGATTTGATGCTTTAGACACACTCAAATGATCCCTTAGAAGCTTTTAGGATGATTGGAATCAACTGGTACCTGCAAAAACACAAACTGTCCCTTTCTTGCAAAAGGGGTTAAAAGTGACCAAAATAGCAACTCTCTCAAATGGTGTTCCAGATGTTGGGAACCATTTGGGACAGTTCAAGGATGATATTTGGAGTGTGTTTGAGGTTTTATCTGGTTTGGAAAGTGACTGAATCAAGACATGGCTTAAAAAATGCAAAAAAGTGCCATTTTGAGGTTTTGAGAAGTGACTTTGTGATTTTGTGATTACAGGTCACTTGTGATAGTTTGCACAGCTTACATATGATATATATGAAGTGTGTGTGTGATTAGTTTGAGTGGAATTGCTCTCTAACTCGAAAACACAGAATTACTTGCTTTGGAAGGCAAATTTGAGGTGAAAGAAGAGATTTTGAGGAAAGCATCTGTTTGATGGCTTTGGTGTACTCAAACTGAACACAAATGAGCTCTATTTATAGTAGAGCAAGTTTGTTTTCGCAGCAACAGTGAATGGTGACTGCAGCAGAGGTTTGGCCAATGTTGGCCAATGAAAATCCAAGTCTCCTCTAGCCATTGATTAGAGGTTAGGGCACAGAGCTTTGGTTCCCTACTTGTTGGAGGAATGTTGACTGAATTCAGTTGCAAATGTGTCAGTCCATGCCACCTCTAAGCATCTATTAAATGCTCCAATCCAAAATTGGAGTCTTGTCCCTCTTTTAGGAATTTTTAGGAATAGCATGCTACTTCTTGTTCCAAAGACTTTGGAGGCTTGGCTCAGTGATTGTCCCCTTTAGATTTGATCCTCAGAGGTGTCCAAAGTGATGACAAGGCTTGGAAATTCGTGTGGCACAAGAAGTGTGCAAATCTGTCCTGAAACATGTCTTAAAAATCAGCTGCAGCAAGCCCTGTTGTAAAATTCATAACTCCTTGCTCGAGTATGCTACATGGACGTTCTAGGACTTTCTGGAAAGCTTAGATGACGTACTTCAACTTTGATGTTTGACTTTGGTCTTGGTTCAGCTCGCAAAGTCATCAAAAATGGTCTTGAACTTGTGTAGTCAAATCTGTCCTAAAAGCTGTCATGAAAATTTTGCTTTATCAATGTTTCTTGCGAAAATCATATCTCCCTGCTCGAGTATGCTACAAGGACGTTCTATAACTTTCTGGAAAGCTGAGACAACGTACTTCAACTTTGATGTTCAAGGTTTGGCTTGAATAAACTTGGATCATGGAGAAAAACATCCTTGAAGTTGGGACATTCTTGCTGGAAAAATATTAATGATATCCTATGAAATGTTGAAACATTTGACAACTTTGATCATTAATAATTCCAAACTTTAATCACTTGTATATTTTAATCCACTATGATATTTTGAATTGAAGTGAATTGCATCTTTGATGCTTGTCTTGCATGGTGACAAAGCTTGAAAATTGGGTGGCACAAGAAAAGTGCACAAAATCTGTCCTAAAAAATCAGCTCGAGCAAGGCCTGTTGTGAGGTTCATAACTCCTTGCTCAAGTTGAATTAATGGGAGTTCTAATACATTTTGGAAAGCCCTAATGACATACTTTAACTTTGATGTTTGACTTTGGTCTTGGTTCAGCTTGCAAAGTCATCAAAAATGGTCTTGAACTTGTGTAGTCAAATCTGTCCCAAAAGTTGTCATGAAAATTCTGCTTTATCACTGCTTCTTGCGAAAATCATATCTCCCTGCTCGAGTATGCTACAAGGACGTTCTATAACTTTTTGGAAACCTGAGATGACGTACTTCAACTTTCATGTTTGACTCCAGACCTGGTTCAACTTGGATCATGGAGAAAAACGTCCTTGAAGTTGGGGCATTCTTGCTGAAAAAATATTCATGATGTCCCTATGCAATGTCAGAACATTGGACATTAAGAATTCCCAACTTTGATCACTTATATCTTTCAATCCTTATGATATTTTGAGTTGATTCCCTCTACAATGTTGAAGTATCAAATACCCTCTTTAAAAGTAGCTCTTACTCAAAATCAATGGATGTTTGGATCAATAGTTACAACCTTGAAAAGTTGTGCACTTGAACATGATTTTAACTTAGAAAAAAAATTCTAAGTTTCTTTCAATTTGATCAATTTTGCAATTTTGCATGATTTCTTGATTTAAATTTGATCAAATTAAATCATCCATCATATTTTCTTGAGTAATGGCTTGTGAAGCTCAAAGTTGACCAAAAAGTCAAACTTTGACTTTCTGCGTCAGTTGACTTTGTATTAGATGAACTTGAGGCTTGATCCACTTGAAATGTTGCACTCTTGTGCTTAATTCTTGATGTGGGAGTCCTCTTGATCCTTTGTGGATGTTTAAGAGGTTAGAAAAGTTGAAGATCATGTCATTCCTTGATTGATCATTTGTCTAAAGGCTCTGAGAGGGATTAAAACCCTAAGCTTGATTGTAGTGAATGCTCAACAATTCCTTGAGGAGATTGATGAGGCATAAAGGTACATCTATATTGTGATGATGATTTGCACAATGATGGGAATCTTAGTGGTCAAAATTTGGGGTATGACACATACCACTTAACAAGTTTAAAAACTAATCTCCCCATATGGTATATTCTTAACTTAACCTTATGACTCTTAGCTAGACCGAGAATTAATAAAAAAACATTAATATAAATTAACATGTAATGAGATATGAGATCACAACTTAACATTAAATCAAGATGGTGGACCGCAACATACAAATAAAATAAGAAAATAGTTTGGACCACAAGTTAATGGAGAAGAATCACTAAGGACCACAACATAAGAATGACACAACAAAACAAGTGGAACATGGTGACACTCCAAAGGGAATAACAAAACACACCTTACACAGAACTTTACTTTTTCACTGCTATCCAAACGTCCCTTGCCCATCTTTGTGAACTTCGAATCCCAAAAAACAAATGTTGCAGATATGTTTGAGTTACGAGTGTCATAGATGGTTATTGAGCTTGGTCGCGAATGAGCAACGATGGTGCTCGAGTGATTGTACTTGAGCAACAATGCTGATCACAGAGAAAGAGAATTAGGCTTCTTCGTTTTTCCAAAAACGGTGGATTACGGAAATGTTGGTATTTTGCATATTTAAATTACCCTAATATTACATCAAAATGGAATTTAAAAAGTTATTAATAATTTACAAAATAAAAAATAATTAATTTTAATTAAAAATGAAATAAAATATGACTTGACTTCTAGGTAAAAGTGCCATATTATTAATGAGGAGGTCCCATGTGAAAAACTGAAGGAGACCAACAAAATTTAAAAAATAGTAAAGTTGCAGAATAAAAAAAATTAATTGTACAATAACAGACTAAAAATTTAAAAAACATCAAAAGAAAATCCAAAAATACATTTAAACCATAAATCTTCTATCATCACTGCATGAGGTGAGCTATAAATGTGTTTTGTTGAGGTCTCTCTTTAACCACGTCTCTTGGAAGAACAAATGCAACAACTATTTATAAAGATAATATTAGAAACATTGCTCAATTGAAAGAATCATTTATCAACATCGAATAAAACATATATTTTCAAAAATATATTTTACTCGTGAATTATGACATAAGCAATCAATAAATTTATTTGTATCATAAACTTACATATATTTTCACAAATTTACCTCTAAGTTGAACTTTTGAACAATTTGTACAAAAAGTTGGTCTTCGCCGTCTCAGATGTGACTGTCTGGTTGAGGGGTGAGAAATGTATCTTATGTGATTCTTACAAAAGAATATTGTATTTTTTTTCCACTAGAATTATTACTCATTGTCTTTTTTTCTAGTTACATTTTGATAAAACATATCCTACATAGGCATTAAAAGTGTTATAATAATAAAGGCATATATTTATATTATTTTAATAAACTAATTTAATTAAGGGCTTATTAATTTGAGATGATTTTTTTTTTGTTGCTATTCTCATTTACAAAAAAAATAAGACTTATTTTGTTTTGTTTTTCTTCTATTTTTAATATTTGTAAATATAAAAAATTAAAAGTATTATTATCATTATATATATATATATATATATATATATATATATATATATGTGTGTGTGTGTGTGTGTATTAAAACTGAAAATATGAAAATTTCATACCATATCTGAAACAAAAATGTTAAAGTAAAAACAATTTTTCACATCTCAATATTTATCTAACCATTTACATATATCTTGACTCTACTTTTCCAGATCTAAAACAATAATGTGAATAGTGGTAGTACAAATATACTGTAGCAACCTTGTCACTTATGAAACGTAAAAAAAATTAGAGTTTTTTTGGCCATCTTATCTTAAAAACTGTTTATATATATATATATATATATATATATATATATAAGAGTAAGTTAGTTTAACTTCCTCTAAATCAAAATTTTGAATTGAATCTAATTTAATGGTTAATTAAGTAAAATGCCAATTTAACAATTAAATTAAATTCAATTCAAAAACTATGATTTGAAGTAAATTAAAAAAACTTACTCTAAATCTCCAATCATATATATATATATATATATATATATATATATATATATATATATATATATATATATATAACAAACTACAAAATGAGGCTGACCTATAAACCAAATTATATGGGTCAGAATGAAGAAGAAATGGTGACAAAGATATCCCAATTGATAAGCAACGACCTACATCACAAAGAAATGACATTGGTGTTTTCTCTTGCTTAAATTGTGGAAAACTATGTCTTATGATTAAGAAATGTAAAATCAGGCGTAAACCTTATGTTGTCCCTAATGCATTGGTTAACCTGACTAATGAGCAGTTTATTTCTTTGATCACGGAAATCAACATGATTAGTGAATATGATGGTTGGTGGATAGACATTGACTCATCTCGCTATGTTTGTTATGATCGTGCAATATTCAAAACATACACAAAAAAGAAAGTGTTTTTAGGAGTTGCTCACACCACTAATGTTGTCGGTATTGGAGAAGTGGAACTAAAGTCCACCTTTGGAAAAACTTTAATCTTGAAGGATGTCATGGCAGAGTTTAGTCTGATTATTGGGGTAGATTTGTACACAATCACCAAAAATGATATTTTTGTAAAATTGATACGTTTAAGATTTTTATGAGTGAAATAGAAAAATCAAATTATTATTAATGAAAACGAAGGGCTTGATATGTTAAAGGCTTATGTGAATGAAATTAAAAAATCAATTTAGTAAGAAGAATAAGATACTTTGAAGTGATAGGGGAACTGAATATGATTTCAGTTTATTTAATGAATTCTATAAACAACATGAAATTGTACATGAAACAACTGCACCATATTCTCCTAAAATGAATGGAAAAGCAGAAAGAGAGAATATAACTCTTACTGAACTAGTCGTTGCTATTATGTTTAATTGTGGTGTTGCATCTCATTGGTGGGGGAAATTTTTATTGACTATTTTCTATGTCTTGAATAAAATTCCAAAGTATAAAAGTAAGATCTCTCCTTATGATATATTGAAGAAAAGACAACCAAACTTGTCTTACTTTAGAACTTGGGGTTGTCTGGCTTATGTCAAAATTCCAGATCCTAAGCGAGTCAAACTCGCTAGTAGAGTCTATGAATGTGTATTCATTGGGTATACAACAAATAGTAAGGCATATAGATGTTATGACTAAAATGGTAAAGTGATCATATAATCAAATTATGTTGAATTCTAGGAAGATAAATTTTTGTGAAGAAGATTTTCATCATCAATCTTAGCATAGTTTTGATGAAGACAAAAGCTTATCAATGAAGAAATATAAAAGAAGAAAAAGATTGGAATCAAGTATCACAATTACATAAGCTTTGGAAATCAAAGGATTGAATAATAATGATTAAAGGTTCATTACAATTCACATTATATCACATTAAATGCTCAGAGATATGTATCAAACTTCATCTATAATCTTCCTAAACATATTGCATTCAAATGCATGAAAGAAATCTTTAAAAAGTTTTTTTTAGCCAAATTGATGATGGTATTCGAATACATATATTGATATTCGATTATTGTTGAAACATAAACAAAAATATGATGATGGTATTCAAATACCATATATGGTAGCTGAATACCAGTTGAAAAATGTCTGTTGGTATTGGAATACCATATATGGTATCCGAATACCAGTTTTCAAATTTTGAATTTTTGAATGTTTTTCAAGTGGTATTCGATTACCACACTATGGTATTCGAATACTAACTTGGAAATTTGATTTTTTTTTTTCGATTTTAAATGTTTTCTACAACCATTGCATTGTTTCATTAATTCAAAAAATCTGAATGTTTGCATTGAATCATTTTTTCAAATGTCAAGAGACTTTGCAATGCTTCATGGATAAATTTCAAATATTATACATCTCTTTATGACATTGTTTCTTGTAGTATTTAAGAGATACTTGTTCAATATTCAAATTTATCTCTTTCAGTCAAAATTTTAAATACAATTCAAATATGTTTTTAAAAACCTTGAAACTTTTTCTACATAAATTTTCATATCTTTGCAAGAAGTTTCTGAGCATTAAAAGGTTATTATATTTGAATTGTACATTGAAAGAGAAGATCAATTTTCAATTTGTTGGAATTGATTCAAGAACAACTTTATTTATTCAAATTTGTTCAAGTGTTGTAAATTGATCATTAAGTGTGCGTTGACAAATTGTTTGTAAAGAAAGTGAGTGTACTTTCTAAAAGTGTTTACAAATAGGAAGTGGTGTTCTTTCAATTTGTTGGAAAAGGTCCTTGGAATCGGGGTGATTCAAAGTCCACCATAGTTGTTGGTGTTTTTGCGAAATCAAGGAAATAATGTGCTTCTTTGTTGTTGTTAGAAGATTGTAGGAGAAATCTTGGTTCATGGCTTGTACAAAGATCTAACAATAGTGAAAATCTCTTACGGTGTGTGAGGGCAATAGATGTAACCTAGGTTTATAAGGGGAACTAGTATACATCGTTCTGATTCATGGGAAAGAAAACAAGGTCTGTAAGTTAGATAAGTCTTTGTATGGTCTAAAACAAGCTTCAAAGCAATGACATGAAAAGTTTGATAACTTAATGATATCGGATGGATACAAAGTGAATGAAAGTGACAAATGCGTTTCTTAAAAATATGAAAATGGAATTTGCACTATCATATGTCTCTATGTAGACGACTTAATCATATTTGGATAAAGACTTCATGTCGTTAAAGATGTGAAATCACTGTTGTGTGACAACTTTGATATAAAATACTTGGAGTAGCCAATGTGATTCTTGGAACAAAGATCACTAGATCTTAAAAGGAAATATATTTGGATCAATATCACTATTTGGAGAAGATCTTAAAGATCTATATTTATTTTTACTGTAAACTTGCTTGCACACGATCTTAGTGTTGAACTATTTAAGAACATTGTTATTAGTGTTAGACAAATTGAGTTTGAGAGCGTCATTGGCAGTCATAGGCATGCCAATGATTGTATTAGACCCGACATTACATCTGTCGTAAGATTTTTGTGCAGGTTTACAAGTAAACTGACCAATGAGTATTAGAAAGCCATTGAGAGAGTCATGTGATACCTTAAGAGGACCATGAATCTTGGTTTACATTATCATAGATGTCCAACAGTACATGAAGGATACAATGATGCAGATTGGAACACCTTATGAGATGATTCAAAAGTAACTAGTGGCAATATATTCAGTATGGATGAAGGAGATATATCTTAGAAATCAAAGAAACAGACTATATTGGCTCAGTCCATGATGGAGTCTGAAATGATTGCGTTAGTGACTACTAGTGAAATAGCAAGTTGGTTGAGACACTTGCTAGCTGAGACCCCACTATGGAAAAAACCAGTGCCAGATGTGTTCATCCATTATGATAGTACCGCAACTATTGAAAATTTTGAGAACCATTAGTATAACGGTAAGAGATGTCAAATAAAGATGAATCACGACATTATTAGAGATTGTATCTCTAAAGGAGCTGTAAGAGTGGATCATGTACACACTGATAAAAAATTAGCAGATCCTTTGATGAAAGCATTATCTAGAGAGAAAGTCCATAATACATCCAATAAGATGGGACTAATGCCTAGAGTGAGTTGCTCATGATGGTAACCCGACCTAATAGACTAGAGATCCTAAGAAATAGGTTCAATGAGTAATAATAAGTTGTGAGTAATGAGGTGATCATGCTAGTGTGAATAAGAGAATCATGAATCCTGAAGCAAAAAGAGGATGAGATGATAAAAACTCTTAATGAGATATATATTATGTATGAGGGACTACCTAGCTACAAGAGTACACTTAATATACTCAACTATGTGATTGTGGAACTTAGACCGATTCCAATGGAATTCTGAGGCAGAATTCTTAGAGCCTTCACTAAACCAGGATACACGTGCAGGACAATTAAAACATGGGCTTATTAGAATACGCTCTAAGAAAAGGTTGTGTATGATTTGACGTCTAAGATAGAGTTCAAGAGAATTGTGTCACTCTTGTTGAATCAGAATCTTACTTGCTATACAAAGGTTTAAGTCGCAAACACCCCTATTAATGCACAATCTTAGAAACGTTTGACGTTGCTTCTGAAACACTATTTTTAAATTCAAGTGGGGATTTTTGGAACATGTCAATATTCCAATAGGGAGATGAATTTTAAAAAGTTCCTTAAGTCCTACATTGTTAGAAAAAATTAGTGTGCTTGTGTGTTAGTTGAAAATATTCCTTAGTCCCACATTGCTTAGATTAGAGATCTTGGCTACCTTACTTCATTATATAAGGAAATCACTTGTTTCATTCCAAAACACACCAAAAACTTCTATTGCATTTTTCTTTCCTCACTCTCATAACTTTGTGTCTTTCGAATTGTCAAAGCACCAACTTCTCATCTTTTCTTTCTACTTGTTGAATTTCTGAGTATTTTCTTAAGTTCTCTTTAGAGAATAATTTTAACTTCTCCTTGTTTGAGTTGAGAAATGATCAAATATTAATTTTTGGATTCTCTTTGGAGAATGATTTGAATTTATCTTTGTTTGAGAAATCATTTTGAGTGGTTAAATGACCATTATTTAATTCTCTTTGGAGAATTATTTGAATTTCTCCTTGGATGAGAAATTATTATGATTGGTCTTTATACCAGATACTACGGGTGGTATTTATACCATATTCAAATTGTCTTTGTACCATCAGATGGTGTATTTCTATACTGATTATCTAGTGTACAAGTAGTAATCATACAATATAGAACTTGGTTGTTTTATCCTAGAGGTGTTGTGGTTGAGTGACTGCTTTGCACAATCTTTGAGTAGTGGCGTGACACATCTTAAAGAGAGCGACCTAGTCCGCGGCTCGACCCGAATATTTTTTTCATCGTCAATTTTTCAAAATCGTAAAACAACATACTCTATCTTTCTTTTAATATAAATTAATACATGATGACTTGATCCTTTGTTAAGGTGGGCATACTTATTTTATAATAATTTTGTTTGCTATATATTTCTTTTAATACTTGATCTACTTGATCATCCAAAATTTTAATACAATTTGCAATCTTTTTAAGTTGAATATTATTATTTGGATTTAAATTTAGGACCACATGACTATATGTGTGAAATTTTGTATTTATTATTTAAAATTATGGTATACAGATAACATATGTCCCAAGAAATGTTGAGATACTGATCTCTGCTTTACTAAACAAGGACAGAACAAGAACATTCTGATATCTCAAAGTCATAACAGTGTCATGACAGATGTTTCAACATCTGTTAAGACATATATTTTAGAGCATAAGAATAGACTGAATTATACATAACAAAATGATAAATAACACCAAGATATGATGACCCAGTTCGGTGTACAACAACACCTACATCTGGAGGATACCAAGCTAGGAATGAATTCACTATCAGTAGTATTATTCTAAGTATATAACCTCCGGTAACTTATCACTTAATTCCCTACCCAATGCAACTTCTACCTAGAAACCCATCTAGATAAGAGAAACCCATCTCAATTCATAAATCACCTCAATGATATCTAATAGTCACAACCTCCGGTGACTGTATCAAACTATTCAATTGAAAAACAACCCTTTCAACACAACATTCAGTCAATACTCTTGACTAACATTAATACTTGAATTTTCTTAAAAACTTCATCCAAGAACAATATACAATTCATTACCTATAGATTTCTGAATATGAAAAACTATGTCTACCAAAAATTATCAAACCGATACAAATGGTGACTTACAATACAAGAAAAGCACACGATTCTCAAAACCCTAAACCCTTATTTTTGCTTTACAAAAGTCTTAACAAGGTCTAGTGATTTGCCCTAGGTCTTGGTCTTCCTTTTATAATCTTCAGCTGTCCATTGGGTTCGAAATCTCTGTCCAATCATTCCTTGATCCATGTTCTGATTACGCCTTAAATCTTGGAACAGATATGCAATAAACCTGTTGTATCAGACCAAGATGCTGAGTCCTCAAGATAGGCCATCTTGTCCGACATGTTGTTCTTTACAGATTTATTCATATTAGAACATCTTGTTCAACATCATGTTTTACCAAAATTTAGTCAAATCTTAGAGCCTTCAATCTCCCCCTTTTGACAAATATTGGCAAAAACTCCTTTTGTACAATAAACCCAAAAAATCAAGGAGTAGAAAGAGTAGAAAGTCCTGAAGTCATTTCAGCCGGCCTATGACGAGTTTAGCAGAAAATAATATGACTCCTCGAAGCTTTCATTCTTCCTGTACAACTGTTCAGATGATTAACACAGCACACACCACCTGTTATATGACGTGTACCCTGGTGTACATGAGGAGGAAGATACAAGACACTCCCCATCAAAACCAGTCCCAATTTACCATCCTCCATTATCCAGATCAAGGCTCAGTGGACCAAACCCCAACCTCGGATAACTCAGAACACAAGACACAACTGTGTTCATAACTCAGATCACAAGACACAAAAAGAAGACTCAGGACAAAAATAACTGAGAAACAGACAGGATGTTAGAACATCCTATCCAACATCCTTACAAAACAACTGCAAGAACAGACTCAATACACAAATGAAGACCAATCATGTGTTGTGTCATACCCTAAATTTTGACCCTAAGATTCCACATCATTTGCATATCATATTAATATACTTTCATGCATCACTAACTCATCACAAATATAAGATATGTGTGCTTACTTGCTTCACAGGTTAGGAGATCCCCCTAAACCTCAAACAGATGAATTATCAAGGGATAAACATCATATTCAACACCACAAGTCTCTATATCATCCATGAAGATCAAGAACTTTCACTCATCAAAAATCAAATACAAAATTTCTTCATGACAAGCTCATCAAGACTCAAGACCCTCAGTGCACCAAAATTAGGGTTTTGACCTAATTCAACCCCTGGGATGACTTGTGGAGCAAGGTGTAATACCCCAAAATTTTCTCTCTCTTTTGTCATCATAGCATAGCATTATCATATCACATATCATATCCATCTCATTAGCATTGCATTGCATCTTTACATAGAAAGATGAAGCATAACATCCCTCTTACCATCAAGGCATGTGGTCAGGTGAAAGATGGGCAATCAAGGAATCATTCAAGGCACAAAAGGTCAAACAAGTTGCCTCAAGGCAAGACAAGAGGTCTTTCATGTCTCATCCTATCTCAATTGATCATCCAAAACCTCAAGAAAGTGGGATTCAATAGGAGATTGAAGCACTACATCCTTCACTATGCAAGAGGTCCAAAAAACTGAAGAAAAACCATCAAAAGAGATAGGTTATTGGTTCAAAGTCACCCTCAAGTGGCATATCTCATCATCCTTTAAGAGGATACACAATATATTCAGAGGAATTTGGATTTGGAAGATGTGCAATTTCCTCCTAACCAGAAGGGGCCAAAACTAGGGTTTCCAATAAAATCAGTGTATCTCTGATTTTTTGGACAAAACTTGATGTCATGATATTCTACATGTTCTTAAGTGTATGTGTGTGGAAAATTGCCTCTCAATTGGTTTTAGAAGTGGTTCAATTGGAAGAAAGATCAGAAATCAGGAAAATTGGGGCTAAGTCAAAATAATCAGAGGAAAAAGTCAACTCTTGACTTTTTGAGGCCAAATTCATAAAATTCATGTTATATGTGACCTATGTACAAAATTTGATCAAGAAACTTCAAAGGGATCATGAAAAATCAAGATTTGAAAAGTTGCCATTTTTGGAAGAAGTAGGGTTGCCTAAAATAGTAATTTTGAGCCATTTTGCACTACACTTTGAACCAAGGCCATTCAAAATTGAGACATCAAATGAAAATTCCACCCGGCCACAACAAAAGATCTTGTTTTAAGCTTCAAATCCATGTGTAGAACATCTCCATTGGATAAAAATTGAGAGAGTTATGGATGATCAGAGTTGAGGAAAACTTGGGCAAAATGCAAGTCAGCTTGGGCAAATCTTAGGTCATGCGCATGTCATTTTCACAAACACGTGGTGGGCCAAATGTTTTGATCAATTACTCATGGTTAGGGGCCTCAAATGAAAAATCTTTCAACATGAAAGTTGTTCCTCTATGTGAGATCTTCAAAATTGGTGTTCATGATTTGTTCATTTGATCAAAGGATAAGAAGTTATGTTGAGTCCAATTTGGTGTGATCATGCTGAAACTCCATGCCATGCTTGCCTTTCCAATCAACCACTTGATACGCCCATCAACCAGTCTGGGATCCTTGAGTTCATAGTCATTTTCAAGCATGTTTGAGGCATCATTTTAACCCAACTCTCATATCAAACATGTTCTCCCATATTTCCTTTTTCCAATGACTCCAAAGACTTGTCAAACCATCCATTGATTAGAGAGAAAATCATCACCAAACTTGCATATTTCCATTGGTTTCAAGCTGTCACAAAACCAAAAATAACAATGTTGTTGTTGATTTGTATCAGTTTACATATGCTTTATATTTCCTTTCCTCATTAAGCCAAGCATTGTCCTTACTTGCACGTGCTACTCATGCTCACTATACATGGAAATGGAAGGATTGAAATCTTGTAGAACAAGTTTGCTTGCTGCAGCATACACAAGTTGGTTTTATTCAATTAATCTCCACCATAGCTCACCATGAATCACCATCACCATAACACAGCCTTGCTAACTCGTCCCCTAACTAACTTGACTCAGTTAGTTAGGATGGACTCACCTAAACCACCATGACTCAGCTAACTCACTCATGTTAACCATAGTTAAGCCAACTTATAAATAGAAAGCTTCACTCACATTTCAACTTCAACTTCATTTCTCTCAATTTCACCTCAAAATTCTCTCTACTTTCCCTCTGATTCTCTCACTTTTTTCACCAATTCTCTAAAAACTTTTTCTCTAAGTGCACGATACCTTCATCTACTTCATCTACATCATCATCAATGGCGCATGATTGAAGGTGTTCTTCAAGTGTATTTCAGCAATCTCTCTGCTCTCAAGATAACAAAGTTCAGCAGCATTTATTTTGCTTAGTTTTGAAGATTCAAGGTTGAAGAACAAGTGTGTTCTCTGGTTTTCTCAAGAATCTCAAAGAGCTGCAAGTTCAGGTTCTAAAATTCTCAAACACTTCTCTCATGTTTTATGGTTTATTTTGTTGTTTTCATCATGATATGAGCTCACTAGGAGCATTTTTTACTCAGACTAGTTGATAGGCCTCATAGAGGCGTAGATCCAAAACTTAGGGCATATCTTTCCCTCCTCTGTTCTTTGTGTCCGTGCTTGTTATGTGAAAAATGATGGCGTATCCGTGATCTCCATTATCTCAGCTTCATTTTGGCATGCGCATTGTACATTTTGGTGAGCATGTGAGATTTGCAGGTGGTGGTTCTCGCCGGAGAAGGTGACCGGAGGTCCTTCTCCGGCCGGTGATCTTAATTGCTAGGGTTTTCTCAGTCTGAATTTTGGCCGTTGATTTGGTCTCATCGTGTGGTTCGTGTGATGACAACACATAAAAAAGTCACATGCCTTGCACATGTTTTATATTTTGATCAGAGTGACATGTGTGTGGTGCAGTGCATGGTAGTGAGTGTGTGCTTTCACGCGTGTGCATTAGATATAGTGACTTTGACTGGCTTGTTGACTGGACTTGATCCAAGGGTGTGCATTGTTTTGACTTTTAATTTGACTGATTTCCATAATAATACCGTGTGCCACGCGCTTAATGGACTGAATCAATTTGATATTTGCACCCCACGTTTTAAAGCCCAAACAATTTTGAACTGATGGTTTGCTATGCATGCACCCCCTACTTGTTTTCAATTTCTTTTTATTTTCTTCATTTCATACACGTTTCCTTTTGAATTTTTAAAATTGCAAAACAACATCATAAAATTCTAGAAAAATTCATGAACATTACCAAGACATTTAGGAAATTTTTCATATTTTTATTTCATGGTTTTATGACATTTTTACCCCTGTTTAATAATTTTCTTTGAATTTCCATTTGTATGCATTCCAAGTATGATACATGAATTTGTGGAATTTTGTTCTTGCTCATTACGAACTGTTTTGACTTGATTCTTTTTGGATTGATTCCCTAATACATTGAAGCATGTTAGATGATTTTTGTTTGATTTTTTAGGTCATTTTATGACATATTTTGATGCCTATCTTTACACCACTTTGCATGATGTTTCAACTTGACCTAAATGCATTGTGTGAAGTCATTTTGCCTTGAATTTTGACATGCCATCTTGATGTATGATTTACTTCTGACTTAGTCATTCTAATACCATGCTTCCATAATTTTCATGAGTCCATTTGATTGTTTGATGCATTACATTTGAGGCATAATACATGTCATATCATTCTAACTTTAGTGCATTGTTTTACATGAATTCTTTTGTGCATACTTGTATGAGCATTTGCATATTTTGTGAGCTATCCAAGTGATATTATAGGTCCTTAGTACACATTATAGGTCATCTTTGCATGTTCATTTCAACTTGAACTTTGTGCATCCTTAACATGTATTGTTTGCACTTTCTTTTTGAACTTTCATTTCAATTCTTCTCCTACCACTTCTTGAATGTCTTGATTGTTAATTCATGAATACTTTGGAGATGTTTATAGACGATTTTCCATTTAGTTTCAATTCTGATTGTTGGATTACATGTTTCATTTATGCATGTTCTTTTCATTTCTTTTCATCTTTCATCCATCCTTTCTTATGGTAACATGTTTAAATGCTAATGGATGATGATTGTTGCTTGTTCACTTGAACTTGTATGATAATATTCATTTGTTGTCAATATGATTCACATTCTGGTTGTGATGTTAAGATTTGATTCTTCATCTTGTTCTTTTTGAACTTTAATGTGCATTAAGTGTTTCTTTTTACTTCTTATACATGTTTCCATGTTTACTAACCATGTAGGGGCTTTGGTAAGTTGAAATTGAGTGTGGATAAGGAATCCACATTCAAACCTCTTTCCTTTCATCTTTTACAATTCAATCTTGTGTTTTGTTAAAGTACTTATGTGCTTTCTTTGATTAACTCATTACTTTCCCTTTTGAGTTACAATTCATCTTCTACTTTAGAAGTGAATTGTTTAACTCATTCCTTCTTTAGACTTTAGGTTTTGCAACCTCACAAACCATTAGGATCACTCCCTTTACTAATCAATTAGGATTGAGTCTTAGTTCACATAGATTTCACCTTTACTTCTCTCTTGAGTCTTTCATCTTCTCATCTCAAAGAAAATTCAAAACATTTAATAAAGGTAGGCACTTATTGCATTTAGGCCTTTCATATAAAGAAAAGATTATAAGAGGTCTTCTCTTATAATCTTAGAATGTGTAGCATATGGCCCATCTTGGGTCAATGTGTTAAACATTTGATCTTGTATGAGTGACTTAAATGCAATACTTGTTGAAGATACAAATAAAGAAAAACACTTCTTCATTTCATAATCAACAAAAACATTTAATAAATACAAGTATGCTAGTATGTTTAAACCTTAATAATTGGAACTAAGTGTGAGGGTCTTCTTCACACTTAGTGTACTTTCTTGCTCATTCCATCTTGGAATGTGAGGATGTACACATTCCAATGACTAAGATTTTGACTAAGATTTTGATTCCGATAAAAATTGAGAGAGTTATGAGTGTTTGAAATTTGATAAAAAACGTGTTGAAAATTAAAGTTTCGGTACTCGTTTTTACCCCAAAAGAAATGTCGGAGATGATATTTTGATATCTTTCCTCTTTTTCTTACTTTTTATTTTCAAAACTCAACCAATTTTTTTTATATAGCAAAAAATCATCATTTTCCAATTCATACCCCATAATATTTTAATCCACAAAAAATCACAAAAAAGTATTATTTTTAATATATTTAAAAATAGTGTTTTAAATGCTTTTAAAATGATTTCTTTTTTTTTTCTTGATTTTTTTAAAACCAAAATGATTTTAAATATTTATGTGGATAAAATATTTTTTTCATAAACTTTAATCATTATTTAATGATTTTATTTGATATTTTTATCATTTTTTACTTAATTTTTCTTGGAAAAATGTCTAAAAAAAATGAAATTGGGGTTTTCTTTTATTTTCACCCTAACAAATCTTTTTCAAACATTTTGGGCCTCTATTACAGTGTAAGACCCAACCCTTTTTTAACGAAACAATTTTGGGCCTCAGCTATTGTATAAGTCCCGATACGTTAAAAATCTCGGCGCGATCGCCATTTTCAAACTGAAAATATTTTGGGCCTCTCCCTGAGTTGTAAGCCCCATCTTTTGTACAAAAATACACTTTGGGCCTCTATTAGAGTGTAAGACCCAACTCTTTTTTAACAAAACAATTTTGGGCCTCAGTTATTGTATAAGTCCCGATACGTTAAAAATCTCGGCGCGATCGCCATTTTCAAACTGAAAATATTTTGGGCCTCTCCCTGATTTGTAAGCCCCATCTTTTGTACAAAAATACACTTTGGGCCTCTAATAGAGTGTAAGACCCAACCCCTCTTTTTTATATTTTCTCATTTTATTTTATAATAATTTGGAAAATTAATAACTCCTTCAATTTTGATTATTTTTTATTGGTTCTTTTTCTGAAAAATCACAAAAATAGTAAAATATTTTATTCTACAAAAAAAATCAAATTTATATTATTTATTTAATATAGTTGGTATTTTTGTGAATAAATTCATTTTTAATTGTTTTTAAGCATTTTAAAAGTGAATATTCATCTTGAAAAATAGACCATGGGCCTCCCCTCGTGTTGTAAGCCCCATTTCTTTTCTTTAAACTTTTTGGGCCTCCATTAGAGTGTAAGACCCAACCCCTTGTGTACAGAAAACTTTTTGGGCCTCATTCATTGTATAAGTCCCTCTGTACACTTTCAAATAAACGACGCGATCGTCGCCAGTTTAAAATTAACCAACTGGGCCTACCCTCGAGTAGTAAGACCCATTTCTTTTCTTAAAACTCGCTTGGGCCTCTTGAGAGAGTGTAAGACCCATCCCTTTGTACATAAAACCTTTTTTGGGCCACAATCACTTGTATAAGTCCCTCTGTACAAATTCAACAGTGCGCTCACTGATAAAACCCTGGGCCTCGCCTTGAGCTGTAAGCCCCAAATCTTTTTATTTCAAAGCACTTTCTCCTTTGATTTTGAATATACTGTTGTTTTCAATCTTTCTTTGTTGAACAACTAACCAAACAGCATGAAAGCTCTACAACCGAGTAAGTGTTTACCCGCTTTCATTTACCGCTTTCATATGTATATAAGTGTATTGTGGGGCTGTTTCACTGTAAGTCTCCTTTCATAAACTCATATATATAACTGTATTGTGGGGCTGTTTCGCTGTATGTCTTCTTTCATAAACTCATATCAACTGTGTAATAATAGTATAGATATTTAGAGTTTCCCCGACAACTACGTCTAGAACTAGGTGACGCCGTTTCATAGAAATAGACACCTAGATCCCCAAATAGGATCACCAGATACAGTCTTCTCTTCGGATGTCCTCATTAGGAATTGTCAAGAAACTCTACTCCCAGAGATGAATGTATTCTCCGTGAATGGCATCTTTGAGTTTCTTCCAAATTCTCGAACTTTCCTGACTTGATCTATTCCTTGTGAATAGCTTGCCTTGAATTTCTCGGGGTTTGGGGACCCACGGGCTTCTTAAAAGCATCGGCTTCCTCTTGGGCATCGTACAAGGACCCACAGGCTTCCTAAAAGCAACCCCGCCTCCTCTTGGGCTTAGTACAAGGACCCGTCGGCTTCTTAGAAGTATTCACAGCCTCCTCTTAGGCTTCGTATAATGATCTCTTCCTCCGGGAATGATAGCCTTCTCTTGGGCTTAGTACAAGGACCCATCGGCTTCTTAAAAGCTTCCAGCCTCCTTTTGGGCTTCGTACAAATTGTCCCGACGACCTCCTAGAGGTATAGGAACAGAACCTAGTCATCTTAATAGAACAGTCCTTTCAAAGAGTCTACTACTGTTTCTCAAAGCATAGTACAAAAGATGAAACTCTAGACTTGGACAGTCTAATCTCCTTGAGTCTCAAAGACATTCTCAAGTGCCCCCTTCGTTAAATAGGAAGGAAACCCGCAGACTCGGACCGTCTCAATACCCTTCGGATTTCCCGCTTCCTTAAAGAACAGGAATAACCCGGATCCTTGAATCAAATCCCTGAGTACAGTGTTGCTCATATAAGAACTGATTTTCTCTTTCAAAATCCGCATACTGGACCTGTCACTCAACTGAAACAGTCACCATAGCCTCCTCTTGGGCTTTGTACAATGATTCTCCCCAGCGGAGTCAAACAACATTTAGCCTCTCTCTCGGGCTTTGTACGAGACACATAAGAGACTCCCTCGTTGAGTCAATCACCCCTTTAGCCTCCATCTCGGGCTTTGTACGAGATACAAAAGGGTTCTTATTGAGCCAAACAAACAATAGCCTCCATCTCGGGCTTTATACGAGATACGAAAATATTCCCTCGTTGAGTCAAAACCCTTTTAGCCTCTCTCTCGGGCTTTGTACGAGACACATATTAGCCTCTTCTTAGGCTTTGTATAAGAAAACCACTGGTTGATCCAATCAACCTTTTAGCATCAAAGTTGTGCCTCGTTCACAGTACACAAACATCAACCACTCCTTCCCCTTCATCTAATCGCTGCAAGAGGCAAGCCTCTGGATCATCTATATCCACGCCATTGTCCCTCTTTTAGCATGAGAAATTCCTAAGGAAAAATGGCATTGCTCTACACTGAGTTAAAGTCTTCTCCTTTAGGTTAAAATCCCCTATAAAGGAAATTATGGCATTACTAGGATCCGCGTATCCCGGTTAAAGTAATCCTCCTTTATAAACCAGTCACCCAACAGTTGTGACAGACAAACCCTTCTTTAGAGATGACAAATTCTCTCTAAAGTCGAGGTCCTTCAGCTTCACGTCTTGGGCTTTGAACAAGACACAAATAGACTTTTCAGCTTCACATCTTGGGCTTTCAACAAGATACAAATCACCTTTTGCTTCACGTCTTGGGCTTTGAACAAGACACCAAAAACCAATTTCCTCCCATAGAATAGGAGGAACTACGAACGCTCTGATTTCCCTGTTTCGGTAAACGGGAATACGTAGGCATAAGATCGAAAGAAAAGATCTTATCGAGCACATTAAACAAAAAACCAAATCCCATATCTCCATCAATCAAAAGCAGTAATTCAAAAGCATCAGTCCTAACATCCTAACCCTTGTTCCCCGCTAGAAAGTCCTAGAAAGAAAGAAAACCGTATTGGCGAAAATACAAATAACCAGTACAAAGGCCCCCCCACATTGATAGCATCCGTAACCTAACAGACCGCTATTTAAACTCAGTATGCAAGCAGGGTTAATTGGAGACATCTATTTCCCTTCCTTATTCAGCTCACAATAGGATAAAAAATGAATCGACCTGTAGTTTAAGCTCAACCGCAGAGAGCGACCAGCGCTTAAGAACCGCATCCAAAATCGCTCGCTACACCTTGTTACCACAATTGCTCAAAGAGAAGTTGGTTGAACTTCGGACTATGAGGCCGCCCGATAATGGAAAATTGCCTCAAAATTATGATGCTAATGTTCGATGTGAATTTCATTCTGGTGCGCCGGGTCACTCGATAGGAAAGTGCTGGGCCTTTCAACATAAGGTTCAAGATCTGATTGACGCAAAAGCTATTAATTTCTCTAAGCCGCCGAATGTTCGTGATAATCCAATGCCTCATCATGGAGATGCAGGCACGAATGCTATTTCTGATGGTGAGAGATTGAATCTGATTACCGATGTTAATTTGGTAAAGACTCCGTTGTTGATTGTAAAAGAGCGTTTGTTAAAAGGAAAGGTATTTCTCGGATGTGGCTCTGATTGTGAGGATTGTCCAAGACAGATTAATGGCTGCAGTAAATTGAAAGTTGGACTGCAGGATCTTATGGACGAAGGAAGACTTCAGTTTGATAAGGTAGAGAAGGAAAAATATGTTTCTGCCGTTACCATTTATTATAATCCAGTTGAGATACAGGTGCCCGTTGAAGATCCTGTTGCTATCATCGCGCCCGAGAGGCCGAGACCAGTTACGATTATAGTTCCTGAATCTGCTTCTTATGTGTCTAATCGGGCAGTCCCATGGTAATATGGAACTAATACTCATCAAGGAGGAAGTCAACAGAAAGCAGAGGCTGTTGTTGGTACCAGTGTTGAGAATGTCAGTGGACCAAGTGGTTTCACCAGAAGTGGTCGACTGTTTGCTCCCCAGACTCTAAGGAGTGATAAAGAAGCTGAAGCAGCTGCAAGAACAAAGGGAAAACAGGTTGTTGATGACAAGGTGCCTGTTCAGGAAGAGGAACCTAAGGTCAATTTTGATAGTGATGTCGAGGAATTTATGAGGATTATCAAAAAGAGCGATTACAAGATCATCGATCAGCTCAATCAGACACCCTCTAAAATCTCAATATTATCCCTGTTAATGAGTTCAGATGCACATCGGGTTGCTTTGTTGAAGGTTTTGAATATGGCATACGGTCCCCATGAGATTACCGTGAATCAGTTGGAGGGAGTAATTTCTAATGTCATTGTGAGCCACGGGTTAGGGTTTACGAATAGGGATTTGACTCCAGATGGACGTAATCACAATAAAGCGTTGCACATCACACTTGAATGCAAAGGAGCTGTTTTGTCACATGTGATGGTCGACACAGGTTCTTTCTTGAATGTGTTACCCAAAAAGGCCCTGATGAAGATTGAAGTAGATGGATTGATTCTTAGACCCAGTGATCTGATTGTGAGAGCTTTCGATGGATCCCAAAGATCGGTGTTTGGAGAGGTAGAATTACCAATACAGGTTGGTCCACAGATATTCAAGACAATCTTTCACGTTATGGACATTCAGCCTGATTACAGCTGTTTGTTGGGCCGACCGTGGATTCACGCAGCAGGTGCAGTTACCTCCACACTACATCAGAAGCTCAAATACGTGTTCGAGGGTCAAGTGGTTACTGTTTGCGGTGAGGAAGATATATTTGTGAGTCATCTATCCACTTTCAAATATGTGGAAATGGACGGAGAGATTCACGAAACCCTGTGCCAGTCCTTTGAAGCCCTGAATATCAACAAATTCCCAGAACCTACTTCAACATCAGTGGTGTCAAATGTGCCAGCTGGGCCGAGTGCATCAATCGCGTCATACAAGCAGGCCAGAGAAGTGGTTGAAAGCGGAAATGCCCAAGGTTGGGGTAAGGCTATTGACGTGTTCGTGAAAGATGATAAGTTCGGCATTGGATACCAACCGGGCCAGACGCCAGTTCCCCGATTCCGTGGGCCCATCAATTTCAACAGTGGAGGAATTATCAACCCTAATCAGTCCTGCTCAGCAATAGAAGATGACGCTGAAAGCTCAGATTACCTGGACAGATGGGTGTATGCACTGGCTCCGGGCGAGGCATTGCAAAACTGGACTAGTGAAGAAATCATTCATGTTGTACACGATTCAGAGTAATAATTCTTGTCTTTCATGATGCATAAAATCCCACACTCTGCCCAAGGTGTGTGGATCCATTTGTAGGGCCACCATATTTTCTCATATAATGTTCAAACATCAATAAAAGGACGTTTTTGTTTACAAATTTGTGTTCCTTTATTCTTTCTTTATTTTTATTTTTGCACAAAGAAATTAAAAATGATAATGCGCTTTCTTTTCTTTTGTTTTCAAGCAAAAATAATCTAAAATAAAGCATCAATCCAATCATGCAGACTTGATTTTGTGGATTCCTCTGAAAATGATTCTATTATGCCCACGTATGATTTCGACAATCCAATCTATCAAGCCGAGGAGGAAAGTGATGAAGACTATGAACTCCCGGAAGAGTTGGCTAGGTTGTTGAAACAGGAAGAAAAGACCATTCAGCCTCATCAGGAAAATCTTGAGGTTATCAATATTGGTTCAGAAGAAAGCAAGAAAGAGATCAAGATCGGTGCAAGTCTGCGGGCTGATGTAAAGCAAGAGCTGATAGTCATGCTACGTGAATACGTTGATATCTTCGCTTGGTCATATCAAGTTATGCCAGGTTTAGATACAGACACAGTTGTGCATAGACTACCATTGAAAGAGGACTGTCCACCGGTCAAGCAGAAGCTGCGCAGAACGAAACCAGAAATGGCTTTGAAGATCAAGGAAGAGGTACAGAAATAGTTGGATGCAGGTTTTCTGGAAGTAACCGACTATCCTCCCTGGGTGGCCAATATAGTACCAGTGCCGAAGAAAGATGGCAAGGTTAGAATGTGTGTGGATTACAGAGATCTCAACAGGGCGAGCCCTAAAGATGACTTTCCACTCCCTCATATTGATGAGATGGTTGACAATACGACTCAATTTTCAGTGTTCTCATTAATGGATGGATTCTCCGGTTACAATCAGATAAAGATGGCGCCTAAAGATATGGAGAAGACGACATTCATTACCCCGTGGGGCACCTTCTGTTACAAAGTAATGCCTTTTGGGTTGAAGAACGCAGGGACAACTTATCAAAGAGCAATGGTGACGTTATTCCACGATCGAATTCATAAAGATATCGAGTGCTATATGGATGACATGATTGCTAAATCAAAGACAGAAGAAGAACATCTGATCAACTTGAAGAAGTTGTTTGAGAGGTTGAGGAAATTCAGGTTGAGACTGAATCCTAACAAGTGTACTTTCGGCGTGCGGTCCGGAAAATTGCTGGGTTTCATTGTCAGTGAAAAAGGAATAGAGGTTGATCCTGCTAAAGTGAAAGCTATACAAGATATGCCTGTATCGAGAATTGAGAAAGAAGTTCGCGGCTTTCTAGGGAGATTGAACTACATTTCAAGGTTCATATCTCACCTAACTGCCACCTGCGAACCGATATTCAAAATGCTAAGAAAGGATCAAACAGCCAGGTGGAATGATGATTGTCAAAATGCATTCGATAAAATATAAAGATATTTGCAGGAACCTCTGATTCTGATACCTCCAGTTCAAGGGAGACCACTGATTATGTACTTGACAGTGCTCGAAGAATCCATGGGTTGTGTTCTCGGTCAACACGACGAGACAGGTAGGAAAGAACATGCTATCTACTACCTGAGCAAGAAGTTTACAGATTGTGAATTGCGTTATTCAATGCTTGAGAAGACATGTTGTGCACTCGCATGGGCCGCAAAGCGATTGAGACAATATATGCTCACACATACAACCCTGTTGATCTCAAAAATGGATCCGGTCAAGTATATTTTTGAGAAACCAGCACTTACAGGAAGAGTTGCAAGGTGGCAGATGGTACTGACAGAGTACGATATTCAATTTACTTTGCAAAAAGCAATTAAAGGAAGTATACTGTCAGATTATCTTGCGCAACAGCCTCTTGATGATTACCAGCCCATGAAGTTTGATTTCCCTGATGAGGACATCATGTTTCTCAAAGCGAAAGATTGCGAGGAACCACTTCTGGAGGAGGGGCCTGACCCTGAATCCAAATGGAGTTTGATGTTTGACGGGGCAGTTAATATGAATGGGTACGGAGTTGGTGCAGTTCTCATTACGCCAGAAGGTGTTCACATGCCCTTCACTGCCCGAGTAACTTTCGGGTGTACCAACAATGAAGCAGAATACGAAGCTTGCATACTAGGGATTGAAGAGGCTATTAATTTACGAATCAAGACCCTCGATATCTTTGGTGATTCAGAACTGGTAATCAATCAAGTAAAGGGAACTTGGCACACACATCAGCAGAATTTGATTCTGTATAGAGATTATACGAGGAGATTGCTGACATTCTTTACAACTGTCAAGTTATACCATGTTCCCAGAGATGAGAATAAGTTTGCAGACGCCTTGGCCACTATATCTTCGATGATCAAAGTGCATGGTTGGAACTTTGTACCCAGGATTGATGTATCTCGTCTTGATAGACCTGTTTTTGTGTTTGATGTTGATGTAGTGTCTGACGACAAGCCTTGGTACCACGACATTAAATGCTTCTTGGAAAATCAAGAATACCCGCCTGGGGCATCTTCCAAAGACAAGAAGACATTAAGAAGGCTAGCTGGAAGTTTCTTCTTGAACAAAGAGGGCGTGCTGTATAAAAGAAATTTTGACATGGTTCTGCTCAGATGCGTGGATAGACACGAGGCAGACCTGTTGATGATTGAAGTGCACAAAGGCTCTTTCGGTACCCATGCCAGAGGACATGCGATGGATAAGAAATTGTTGAGATCGGGGTATTATTGGTTGACAATGGAGTCGGATTGCTGCAAATATGCCCGCAAGTGTCACAAATGCCAGATCTATGCAGACAAAGTACATGTCCCTCCAAATCCGTTGAGTATCATGTCCTCTCCATGGCCCTTTGCAATGTGGGGCATTGATATGAATGGGAAAATTGAGCCTACTGCTTCAAACGGCCATCGTTTCATCTTGGTCGCCATTGATTACTTCACTAAATAGGTTGAAGCAGCATCTTATGCCAATGTCACTAAGCAAGTAGTAGCTGGTTTCTTGAAACGAGATATCATTTGTCGATATAGAGTGCCCGAAAGAATCATTACGGATATTGGTTCTAATTTGAATAACAAGATGATGGCTGAGCTATGCCGGGACTTCAAAATCGAACATCACAATTCTTCTCCGTACCGCCTGAAGATGAATGGCGCGGTCGAAGCGGCCAACAAAAATATCAAGAAAATTGTGCAAAAGATGGTTGTCACGTACAAAGATTGGCATGAGATGTTACCATTTGCTTTGCATGGGTACCGAACATCAGTCCGCACGTCCACTGGGGCAACACCATACTCACTTGTATACGGTATGGAGGCAATTCTACCGATAGAAGTTGAGATTCCCTCTCTCCGAGTATTGATGGACGTTAAACTAGATGAAGCTGAATGGGTACGAGCTAGATTTGATCAGTTAAGCCTTATTGAGGAGAAGCGACTAGCAGCAGTATGTCATGGCCAGCTATACCAGTGCAAAATGAAGAGGGCATTCGATCAAAAGGTTTGACCTCAAGTTTACAAGGTCGGAGATGTGGTAATCAAGAGAATACTTCCTCCGAGTACAGATCACAGGGGCAAATGGACTCCTAATTATGAAGGTTCATTCGTGGTTAAAAAGGTTTTCTCAGGTGGAGCCTTATTGCTGACAACCATGGATGGCGAAGACTTTTCATCCCCTGTTAATTCAGATGCAGTTAAAAAATACTTCGTATAAATAGACCCGCTGGAAAAAAAAAGAAAAAATCCAGGCAAAAAAGGGCATCCCGGCGAACCAAAAACAGAATAAAGGTTCGGGCAGAAATTAGGGATATAATTGAAAAGAATTGTACACCCGGTAAGTTGAAAACCCGAAAGGGCAACTTAGGCAAAAATGGGTATCCCGGTGGATTGAAAACCTGAAAAGGCGATCCACGCAAAAGAGGGATTTAAGCGAATGACTGCAGTCTGAATTAATCTGTACGTTCTCTACTCTTCAGCAGACTAGCTAAGTTTCCGAAGGAGGAATTGTTTTGACCACAAGCTTCCGAAGGCGAAGATAGTCAAGAGAGTTGGAATACATACTGGTTATAACAGAATCAGAAATCAGTTGGAATCCAATTTCCGTATTATCATTAGGATATATTTCTTTTCTCAATTTTATGGCAATAAACTCTTTCAGGGGTTTGCTTCCGATTGTAAATTCGCCGATTTTGGCATTTCATCAATAAAATTTAATATTCAATCACAAGCTTTTATTTACATTTTACTGCTTTGTTTACAAAAACGTTCGATTTTTGATAATAAAACATTGCTTTGAAAATATCTTGGCCTTGCAAAAGCATGCACAAAAAGACAATTAAAATTGCTTTGCTTGTTGGACAACCTTGGATGGTGGATTCAAAAAACCACGCAATATCCTGGGGCATGTGCATATATTCTTTCTGTTGCAGGTAATGAGTACGATCGATTCAGGCGGCGTGAAAGTCATCTCTCAGCACCAACAGATATTTGCTATGACTAGATACTGTTGTATCTTATTAAGTCGATTCTTTCATTCAAGATTTCCCACCGGGTTTTGTGACGTTAACGGTTGTCGAAGATTGAATTCTTCTGTGTTGATAACGGTTATTAATGCAGTGAGCACTCCATGTCCATAACGAGTGCAAATCTTCCGGTACCTCGCAGGCGATGTGAAGGGTAGTTCAAGAGCGAATGTTCGGAAGTTGAAGACAGGGTGTTCGTCTAAGAGTTTGAAAATGCTTGGTTTTCTATAAAATCCTCTTAAGAGACGAAGCTTCTCGCAGTAACGTCCCCCAGTGAAGTTGCCAGGAGTTTGAAGATGTTTAATCTTCTGTAAAATCCTCTTATGACAATTTCTTCAGATCAGTCTTGGGGCAAAAAGTAAGTTGTTGACTCTCTCAAGCACGGGACATTTGGAATTTCCCCGGCAGGAGGTGTTTCAAATCTATTATCCCCAGTAGAGTTTGAAGATGTTTGGTCTTCTGTAAAATCCTCTTAAAAAGGCATTCCCCAGCACGAGATGCTTAAAAGCGATCCCCCAACAGAGTTTGTAATAAACTCATCATCCCCAACGGAGTCGTCAAAAGGAAAGTTCGCCTAACATGGGGCATTACGACACTTATCCTAAGATTGACAGTTTTATTCCTCAGCAGACTACCATGGAATTGCTTTGGGTTTCTCCAGCAGATCTCTAGGGACTCTTCCAATTAGGATTTGCATATCCCCGACAGAGTAGCCCTGATCCCCAGCAAGATCGTATCTCTGGTAATGGTATCCCCCACAGAGTTCGACATTTTGACAGTAATGTCTCCAACAAGGTCTAAATAGATCAAGGGAATCTCTTCTTCAGCAAAGTGTCAGCATATGATATTACCCAGCCGGTGGTGAATTCTCAGCATTGCTCATTTACAACTCAAAGTCCAATTTATTTTTGGCATACAGACAATTGTTAATATTATTCCAGCAGGTGGGATAGTATTGCAGATGGTTGTTCCAGCAGGTGGGGTGATCATTATATACAGTTTTTCATATTATTCCAACATGTGGGATAATATTGCAAATGGTTGTTCCAGCAAGTGGGGTGATCATTATATACAGTTGTTCATATTATACCAACAGGTGGGATAGTATTGCAGATGATTGTTCCAGCAGGTGGGGTGATCATTGCAGACAGTTTGTTCATATTATTCCAGCAGGTGGGATAGTATTGCAGATGGTTGTTCTAGCAGGTGGGGTGATCATTGCAGACAATCGTTCATATTATTCCAGCATGTGGGATAGTATTGCAGGTGGTTGTTCCAGCAGGTGGGGTAATCATTTGGCAAAGCTTCCAAAGCCGGTTTGGTAAGCATCGAAGTCCAATGTTAGTTTGGCAAAGCTGCAAAAGTCCATCTGAGGATGGCAAGGTTGAGATTCCAAAGCCGGTTTGGTAATCATTGAAGTCCAACGACAGATTGGCAGAAATCCAACACGAATTGGTAAAAGTCCATTGTCTAGAATGGCAGAGCAGCTAAAGTCCACCCATAGAGTGGCAAGCCAGTAGTCGTCTGGCGTCGTTCAAAAAGACATTGTTGAAAGTCCACCCATAGAGTGGCAAGCCAGTAGTCGTCTGGCGTCGTTCAAAAAGACATTGTTGAAAGTCCATCCACAGTATGGCAAGCCAGTAGTCATTTGGCATCGTTCAAAAGATAGATCTCTCCGACAACGTTTCATTGAAGTTTCAATCCAGCAGTCTATTTGGGTTTATATCCCTTTTGTTCTTCGTCATCCAGAGCAAATTTTTGGTTATAGTTGGTATTCAATCACTATATACCTTGAAAGTCTGAAAGCAATCGCTTTCAGGCATTCAGGTCTACAGCGTTTGAATAGGGGCAGCTGCAATACCCCAAAATTTGCTCTCTCTTTTGTCATCATAGCATAGCATTATCATATCACATATCATATCCACCTCATTAGCATTGCATTGCATCTTTACATAGAAAGATGAAGCATAGCACCCCTCTTACCATCAAGGCATGTGGTCAGGTGAAAGATGGGCAATCAAGGAATCATTGAAGGCACAAAAGGTCAAACAAGTTGCCTCAAGGAAAGCCAAGAGGCCTTTCATGTCTCATCCTATCTCAATTGATCATCCAAAACCTCAAGAAAGTGGGATTCAATAGGAGATTGAAGCACTACATCCTTCACTATGCAAGAGGTCCAAAAAACTGAAGAAAAACCCTCAAAAGAGATAGCTTATTGGTTCACACTACAAGAAAAAAAGAGATTTACGACACTTGAGTTGCGACAGTTATCACAAAACCGTCCTTATTCCTAGACTGCGACGGTTGTCACGACTGTTAGGGTCAACTGTCGCAGATTTTTTGCGACAGTTATCACAAAACCGTCCTAATTCCTAGACTGCGATGGTTGTCACGACAGTTAGGGACTGGATTGCGACAGTTTTCACAAAACCGTCCTTATTATAATTTTTACTTAACTTTTTATTTTATAAAATTATTTTTTGATTGAGCGCTAAATGAAAAGGAAAATTTTGTTCTCCCTAATTCATAAAACATCCTTATCGACTCCTCAACGGAAAATTCATTCTCTATCAAATAATAAAAAACCCCTCAATGGAAAATTAAAAAACAATGTAAATACCGTTGGTATAGATAGCTTTTAGAAATCGGAATTACAAATTAATGGTTGATATAGGATTTGAAATAAAAATGCGCTATTTTTTTACCAAAGGTGCTCTTTTTTAATTAAAAAAAGAACATAATAGTAGAAAATCACTTTCTCACGAACCTTATGGAGTGAAACCATTAAACTTTTCAACTCCTCTCTGAATGCTTCCTCAACACTCTCTCTCCGATACCAGAGCCTCGTTGCCATGTCAAATCCTTCCTAGTTGAATCAGCCGACCATTCCAACTTTGGCCTCATCGTACTCTGTTGTCGTCGAACAAGTCGCCGATGAGCAGATCTGTCAATCCGCTGCCGTCAACTTCAAAAACAACCTCTATCTCCGATAAGCATTAGAAGACAGTTCGATCCTTGATTCCGAGAAGGAACATATCAAAACCATAACTGCCCCTCTCATGCTCGTTGATACTCACAAAATCCAATCTCAGCTTAGTGAAGCCCTATCTATCATGGACAACGATGATTTCCCTAGATCACGACCATTATTACTACCTGAAATCGTGGCCATACTCTATAATGCATCTCAGGTTAACGATTACGCTTCCATTAAAGGTACTCTAGGTAGCTCTAATTCAATTTTTGGGAAATTTCGTAAACAGTATAAATCCACTGATCTTTAAATTGATTTGAAGTCTTGTTTCGATAATTACTGTCTTACACTTTCCCCTTGTTTTTAAGGTAGATATCTTCCTCCAGAAATTGGGAGCTTAAAGAATCTGGAGTATCAATTATGGCTTCACTCTTACTTCAAAAGCTCAACCATCTCAACTTAGGTAGATTTCAAATTTCAAATTTATGTTTTAAATTTTGTGGCTATGTTAATTAGTTTCAAATTAGGTAGATTTCCTAACTCATGTCCCAACTGAAAATGGTTTGATAGTTTTCAGTATATGTTTCACAGGAATGACTAGATATGGAGTGATCTCTTTGTTTCTAGCAAGTGGTTGTGTATTGTGTTGATTTTTCTCAACTTTTCTGCATAGCTACAAATTTTGTTGTGATGAGGAAACTTCGTGTGGTGGTAGTATACAGTTTGTGATTTAGTAAGGAATTAACATGGTTATGTGTCTTTGGATTTGTTGGGTTTAGCTTATAATTCCCTTTATGAATCATTTTACCTATCCTCATAGATTAGTTCTTTGGAAGTATTAATAGCAGAGAGAATAGTGAACTTTCTGTAGAGTTCAATACTGAAAGTGCAGACAACTTATTATCCTTAATGCAAAAAGGCAAGCAGGGTAATGTGGCCCAAAACAAGCTTTCAGAAAATATAGAAATGGATATCACGGAAAAAAATTCTTCAAAAATGGTACAAATGGTATCCAAATCATCAAAGAAAACTCTGGTCGTTTGTCTGCATTGTCGAAAGTCGAAGAAAGTGATAAGCTTAGTTTGTCAACTAACAAAGACGGAAAGTCTGAAAGTGCTTCCAACAGTTTTAACCACACAGTTCTTGATATAGAAACTGGATATTTTGATAAACACTAATGCAAAGGCATCTCATCAAAAAGTTTCTTACATGCCAAAAAAGTGGATGCTTCCTCAACATTCTAAAGATGCATTGATTGGTTGAATCTTGCAGTTGTATTCCAGCAGTCCATTCTTTCATGTATACCAAGACTATGTATCAAGAAAGAAATATCTCATCGTGTTGATTCTGGAAAATCAACACTATCTGACAGGTTATTCTACCTATTGGGAAGAATTTCCAAGAAATAAATGCACAAGTATGAAAAGGAGGCCAAGTTACAGGTCATTTCATTATGGAGTAATTTTTTAGTGCTTAAAGCTTTTGAGTTCATGTGTCAATTTCTGCTCCCTCCTTTTCTAAAGTTGTAAAATTCTATGTATTTATCTTTTATAATCCTATGCACGTGGTTGGCTGATGAGTAACTTCTTGAAGAGTACAGTTACCGCTCTTAGGTATTACCTCTACTTGTTTCTTCAATACTTATGTGGGCCATGTTAAATTAATCTTCATTTTATGATATATGATACTCTAAGATCAGAAACCAGGATTTATGATATATGATATATGTGGGTCCTAAACTAAGATATTCCAACAATTCTTAATAATGATCCAAAGCTAAATAGGATGTAGCATGCTATTTATCAATATTTTCCATTAAATTGTATCTCTTTTAGTAACTGTTGTACTTTTGAAAAAACAAGTCCACTTATAGTTCCATACAAATCTATTTTTATCGATCATATTTCATCCCAACATCCTTTAAACGATACTTACAATATGACAACTTCCCTTTCATTAAATAAGTGGATAGAAGTGCTTCTTATAAAGAAGTAATTGTTCAAAGTGTGTTTTTTTTGTGATTATTTCTACATGCACGTGATAGATACACATGTTTTTCATTTTGATATGTTTTCATCTAATGCTCGTAAACAGCTCTGCTGACACTACATTTGTTTGGTGTAAAGTGAAGTTATTGATCTAATACTCTAAGCTAATATAATTTATTATAAGTTCTTTGACATTCTACAGATTTTCGATGATATTAAGGTAAAACCTTCACAGGATGCTGGCACTTCCAATTCTGGAGTTGGAGAATTGCATGTCGACTTAGATGAAACTTCTGTTTTGATCTCTTATGCAACTTCTATTAATTCTGACACTTGAATTCCGTTCACCCACCAGTGAAGTGCATTTGGAAGTTTATAAGCAACTTGGGGAAATGAAGGTGGAATGCTTAAAGCTAGTTCCTTCTCCACTTTGTTCCCTCAATATTGCAAAAAGTATCTCCAAGAACTAGAGGTGGAATATTTGACAAAGAGACACTTAGTTCTTGCCTTAAGATCAATTTAGAGTAACTCTGAATGATGGGGCTGAAGAAAAGTGGTTCACTCTTAATGGATTATAAATGTCCAGGTAAGTGGTTGTCGCCCCAAAGTGTGGCTGGCAAATGATGCCGTTTGAGATTTGAAAAAGGCCCAAAGAAGAGAATAAACTAGAGGTCGCATATCATTTGAAGAAATCAATCTAGAGATTCTGAAAAATAAGAGGTATGTGTCTGTAAGCTCATTTGTGCCTAGGGAATTCAAGGAAAAACCTGGTCAAATTAATAAATTATTACAAGAATTGATTTTCCTAAAAGCTATCTATGATGAGATGTATGGCCTCATTAAGGAGTTAGCTCTACACAAGCTTCATATAAAAGAAGATTTCAATAGATTGTCTCTTACATTCATGGTTATAATCATGTTAATAAAAGCCGTTATGGGCAATATAACTGTGAAATTCATCGGTCACATACAACACCTAGAACTTTTGAGGTATGCTTTTGAACAATGAAAGAGTAAGTAAGACATTGAGATAACCAAAACAATGTACCTTTGAATATATATTTACAATTCACATCCTAATTAGCAATTATGTTGATTTTGGTAGATCAGTTTATGTCAATGCTTGCAACACACGTAAGTAAGGATGAATTTTCAAGCACTCTAAATAGTATGAACCATATAAATTTTATTTCTTTATGTATCAATGGGTTTAAAGGGGTTTTCTTAGAGCAACAATGGTTTGTGATTGGCGATGGTATATGCTTATTTTTTGATTGGTTGGTGTTGGTAACTTTGTTCAGATTATGAAGGAAGATGATAACAACTGGCCAGAACCCGACCGAGTCGGTAATCAAGAGCTTGAGATTGTGATAGGGATGAACATATCTCTTGTTGATGTTCAAAGTTCAAAGCAGTGCAG
The DNA here is from genome assembly GCA_022829125.1 of Lathyrus tuberosus. Taxonomy (NCBI): domain Eukaryota; kingdom Viridiplantae; phylum Streptophyta; class Magnoliopsida; order Fabales; family Fabaceae; genus Lathyrus; species Lathyrus tuberosus. The sequence continues at coordinate 15,739,042 of JALAZF010000003.1, forward strand.
ATCCTAGATGGCTGAAGATCTTTTACTATCTTTCTCAGTAGTCATATCATATTCTTAAAATATATGGTAGAAGGTTTTGGTTAAATGGTTGTCATCATTTACTTTCAACTTGCCTTCTTAAGGCTGAAAGTGGGTCAATGGAAAACACCCTTACAAAATCTTTAGAATAAGTTCTTACAACTCTAACTGTAAAATCATGTTGTGGAAACCTCTAAAAAATGGGTGTTGGTCAGCGTTGTACAACCTGTCGTAGACTGATTTTTGGCATTTAGGTTCAATGTTCCCTTTTTCTTCATAATTTAAACAGGTTCTTAACCTTATTGTGGATATTGATAATTTTTTTGTTTAATAAAATTATAATTTTTCATGGAATTTTGTATTCATTGAATTGAATATTGTAATACTATTGGTATTATACTAACATGAAGAAAGGAGATAATGTAGTAATTTTTAAATTTTTTTAAAAAAATAAAATAAAATTATGGCAGTTCTAAACCGTCACTATTTTAAGTGAAATATATAATATATAATTGTGGCGGTTACAACCGTCGTTATTTTCAAAGAAATATATATTATATAATTGTGGCGGTTACAACCGTCGTAATAATATATTTGAGGCGGTTTCAAAACCGTCGCGGAATGTTACGGCGGTTGGAGCGACAGTTTTACTAACCGTTATAAAACAACCCCGCGACACATGTTTCTACGACAGAAGAGGAACCGTCGTGACTTGAAATTTGCGTCGGTTGTAACCGACGTAATCTGCCAAAACTAACCGTCGTAATTTTCCAATTTTCTTGTAGTGTCAAAGTCACCCTCAAGTGGCATATCTCATCATCCTTTAAGAGGATACACAACATATTCAGAGGAATTTGGATTTGGAAGATGTGCAATTTCCCCCTAACCAGAAGGGGTTCCAATAAAATCAGTGTATCTCTGATTTTTTGGACAAAACTTGATGTCATGATATTCTACATGTTCTTAAGTGTATGTGTGTGGAAAATTGCCTCTCAATTGGTTTTAGAAGTGGTTCAATTGGAAGAAAGATCAGAAATTAGGAAAATTGGGGCTAAGTCAAAATAATCAGAGGAAAAAGTCAACTCTTGACTTTTTGAGGCCAAATTCATGAAATTCATGTTATATGTGACCTATGTACAAAATTTGATCAAGAAACTTCAAAGGGATCATGAAAAATCAAGATTTGAAAAGTTGCCATTTTTGGAAGAAGTAGGGTTGCCTAAAATAGTAATTTTGAGCCATTTTGCACTACACTTTGAACCAAGGCCATTCAAAATTGAGACATCAAATGAAAATTCCACTTGGCCACAACAAAAGATCTTGTTTCAAGCTTCAAATCCATGTGTAGAACATCTCCATTGGATAAAAATTGAGAGAGTTATGGATGATCAAAGTTGAGGAAAACTTGGGCAAAATGCAAGGCAGCTTGGGCAAATCTTAGGTCATGCGCATGTCATTTTCACAAACACGTGGTGGGCCAAATGTTTTGATCAATTACTCATGGTTAGGGGCCTCAAATGAAAAATCTTTCAACATGAAAGTTGTTCCTCTATGTGAGATCTTCAAAATTGGTGTTCATGATTTGTTCATTTGATCAAAGGATAAGAAGTTATGTTGAGTCCAATTTGGTGTGATCATGCTGAAACTCCATGCCATGCTTGCCTTGCCAATCAACCACTTGATACGCCCATCAACCAGTCTGGGATCCTTGAGTTCATAGTCATTTTCAAGCATGTTTGAGGCATCATTTCAACCCAACTCTCATATCAAACATGTTCTCCCATATTCCCTTTTTCCAATGACTCCAAAGACTTGTCAAACCATCCATTGATTAGAGAGAAAATCATCACCAAACTTGCATATTTCCATTGGTTTCAAGCTGTCACAAAACCAAAAATAACAATGTTGTTGTTGATTTGTATCAGTTTACATATGCTTTATATTTCCTTTCCTCATTAAGCCAAGCATTGTCCTTACTTGCACGTGCTACTCATGCTCACTATACATGGAAATGGAAGGATTGAAAACTTGTAGAACAAGTTTGCTTGCTGCAGCATACACAAGTTGGTTTTATTCAATTAATCTCCACCATAGCTCACCATGAATCACCATCACCATAACACAGCCTTGCTAACTCGTCCCCTAACTAACTTGACTCAGTTAGTTAGGATGGACTCACCTAAACCACCATGACTCAGCTAACTCACTCATGTTAGCCATAGTTAAGCCAACTTATAAATAGCAAGCTTCACTCACATTTCAACTTCAACTTCATTTCTCTCAATTTCACCTCAAAATTCTCTCTACTTTCCCTCTGATTCTCTCACTTTTTTCACCAATTCTCTCAAAACTTTTTCTCTAAGTGCACGATACCTTCATCTACTTCATCTACATCATTATCAATGGCGCATGATTGAAGGTGTTCTTCAAGTGTATTTCAGCAATCTCTCTGCTCTTAAGATAACAAAGTCCAGCAGCATTTATTTTGCTTAGTTTTGAAGATTCAAGGTTGAAGAACAAGTGTGTTCTCTGGTTTTCTCAAGAATCTCAAAGAGCTGCAAGTTCAGGTTCTAAAATTCTCAAACACTTCTCTCCTGTTTTATGGTTTATTTTGTTGTTTTGATCATGATATGAGCTCACTAGGAGCATTTTTTACTCTGGCTATTGATAGGCCTCATAGAGGCGTAGATCCAAAACTTAGGGCATATCTTTCCCTCCTCTGTTCTTTGTGTACGTGCTTGTTATGTGAAAAATGATGGCGTATCCGTGATCTCCATTATCTCAGCTTCATTTTGGCATACGCATTGTACATTTTGGTGAGCATGTGAGATTTGCAGGTGGTGGTTCTCGCCGGAGAAGGTGACCGGAGGTCCTTCTCCGGCCGCTGATCTTAATTGCTAGGGTTTTCTCAGTCTGAATTTTGGCCGTTGATTTGGTCGCATCGTGTGGCTCGTGTGATGACAACACATAAAAAAGGCACATTCCTTACACATGTTTTATATTTTGATCAGAGTGACATGTGTGTGGTGCAGTGCATGGTAGTGAGTGTGTGCTTTCACGCGTGTGCATTAGATATGGTGACTTTCACTAGCTTGTTGACTGGACTTGATCCAAGGGTGTGCATTGTTTTGACTTTTAATTTGACTGATTTCCACAATAATACCGTGTGCCACGCGCTTAATGGACTGAATCAATTTGATATTTGCACCCCACGTTTTAAAGCCCAAACAATTTTGAACTGATGGTTTGCTATGCATGCACCCCCTACTTGTTTTAATTTGTTTTTATTTTCTTCATTTCATACACGTTTCCTTTTTAATTTTTAAAATTGCAAAACAACATCAGAAAATTCTAGAAAAATTCAAGAACATTATCAAGACATTTAGGAAATTTTTCATATTTATTTCATGGTTTTATGACATTTTTACCCCTGTTTCATAATTTTCTTTGAACTTCCATTTGTATGCATTCCAAGTATGATACATGAATTTGTGGAATTTTGTTCTTGCTCATTACAAACTGTTTTGACTTGATTCTTTTTGCATTAATTCCCTAATACATTGAATCATGTTAGATGATTTTTTTTTGATTTATTAGGTCATTTTATGACATATTTTGATACCTATCTTTACACCACTTTGCATGATGTTTCAACTTGACCTAAATGTATTGTGTGAAGTCATTTTTCCTTGAATTTTGACATGCCATCTTGATGTATGATTTACTTCTGACTTAGGCATTCTAATACCATGCTTGCATAATTTTCATGAGTCCATTTGATTTTTGTTTGATGCATTACAATTGAAGCATAATGCATGTCATATCATTCTAACTTTAGTGCATTGTTTTACATGAATTCTTTTATGCATACTTGTATAAGCATTTGCATATTTTGTGAGCTATCCAAGTGATATTATAGGTCCTTATTACACATTATAGGTCATCTTTGCATGTTCATTTCAACTTGAACTTTGTGCATCCTTAACATGTATTGTTTGCACTTTCTTTTTGAACTTTCATTTCAATTCTTCTCCTACCACTTCTTGAATGTCTTGATTGTTAATTCATGAATACTTTGGAGATGTTTATAGACCATTTTCCATTTAGTTTCAATTCTTATTGTTGGATTACATGTTTCATTTATGCATGTTCTTTTCATTTCTTTTCATCTTTCATCCATCCTTTCTTATGGTAACATGTTTAAATGCTAATGGATGATGATTGTTGCTTGTTCACTTGAACTTGTATGATAATATTCATTTGTTGCCAATATGATTCACATTCTGGTTGTGATGTTAAGATTTGATTCTTCATCTTGTTCTTTTTGAACTTTAATGTGCATTAAGTGTTTCTTTTTACTTCTTATACATGTTTCCATGTTTACTAACCATGTAGGGGCTTTGGTAAGTTGAAATTGAGTGTGGATAAGGAATCCACATTCAAACCTCTTTCCTTTCATCTTTTACAATTCAATCTTGTGTTTTGTTAAAGTACTTATGTGCTTTCTTTGATTAACTCATTACTTTCCCTTTTGAGTTACAATTCATCTTCTACTTTAGAAGTGAATTGTTTAACTCATTCCTTCTTTAGACTTTAGGTTTTGCAACCTCACAAACCATTAGGATCACTCGCTTTACTAATCAATTAGGATTGAGTCTTAGTTCACATAGATTTCACCTTTACTTCTCTCTTGAGTCTTTCATCTTCTCATCTCAAAGAAAATTCAAAACATTTAATAAAGGTAGGCACTTATTGCATTTAGGCCTTTCATATAAAGAAAAGATTATAAGGGGTCTTCTCTTATAATCTTAGAATGTGTAGCATATGGCCCATCTTGGGTCAATGTGTTAAACATTTGATCTTGTATGAGGGACTTAAATGCAATACTTGTTGAAGATACAAATAAAGAAAAAAACTTCTTTATTTCATAATCAACAAAAACATTTAATAAATACAAGTATGCTAGTGTGTTTAAACCTTAATAATTGGAACTAAGTGTGAGGGTCTTCTTCACACTTAGTGTACTTTCTTGCTCATTCCATCTTGGAATGTTAGGATGTACACATTCCAATGACTAAGATTTTGATACACTATCATATGCAAACAAATGAAAAAACTTCTTAAAAGACAAAAACAAACAATAACGTCTTTCCTTCGGGAATTCTTTTCTCACCTCATTCACTCTCAGCGTACGAACGTGCTCCTACTCGTTCTCTTGCAAGATGGTAACGCACTCGGACCAGCGAGCCTGCAACACCTGAGCTAGAGCGTTAGCCGTTCCTAAAAAACACAAACAATCCATCCCTAGTGAGGGGAACTACGTCGCTCTGATTCTCATGCTCCCGATGAGATACGTAGGCAGTGGGGTAGGGCCCATTCGAGCACTTCTTTTATTTTCCCTACATTTGTTTCTCTTTCTCTTTCCTTTCCTTTTCCATCCCTTTTCCAGATCTTTTTTTCCAGCATCTTTCCTTACACCCTTTGATTGAGACAAGCAAGCGTGGATCCCATCGGGTACGATGGACGCGAGGGGGTGCTAATACCTTCCCTTCGCGTAACCGACTCCCGAATCCAGTTCTCTTGGTCGCAAGACCATGCCATGTCCTTTCCTTCAGGTTTATGCAGTGTTTCCTTTCCCTCTCTTGGGATAAATACACATTGCTGGCGACTCTGTTTCGGTGCCACTTTTGCGTTTGTACTTGGATGAAAATCCCGGGAGCGACACAAGGCATGATACAAGACCTCAAAATATGTTTCAATGAATTCAAATACATCATATTAGTCCATTCATACGATTGGATTTATTTAAAGAACTTGATTCATAAACAATGCAAGAATTAAAATCCATCTGAGCCACAAATCATCCATTGGAGGTGTCCAAACCCTCATCTTCATCTCAAATCACAAAAATAAAAAAGTCAACCATCAAAACCTCATATTTTGACTTTTCTGCATTTTTCAAGCCATGTCTTGATCCTGTCCATTTCAAAACTAAACAACACTCCAAACACTCTCCAAATAACATCCCTACACTGTTCCAACAAGAGTTTCTCAACTGTAAATCCATTTGAAGGAGTTTCCATTTTGACCACTTTTGACACTTTTTGCAAAAAAGATTCAGATTCTGTTCTAGAGGTTTCCCTTTAATTCCAAGCATCCAAGGAGCTTCTATAAAGTGTATTGGTGGTGTCCAAAGCATTGGTTTACTTTTGCAAGTCTCTTGCAAATTGACAAGTGAGCTTCAAGAGGTAAGCTTCCTAAGAGCTTGAACTTTGAGAAATATGCTTTGCTTTGATGTACATTGATCATGATCATATCATATATTTCTTATTTGTTGTGTTTGAACTGTTTTATCATGCTATTATTGATTGTATAGAGTTGTAGCATAGAACTTGCAAATTTTAAGCCTTTTTGAAACCACTATCAGTTTTTAAAATGTAGGCATCTTTAGAAAAATCTAAAACCACCATTGAATTCCTCATGCAATTCTAGGCAGGATCCATCTTTATTTCATCCATTTTCATGGAGAAATGAAGAAGTTATACCATTCTTGCAAAATGAAGAAAAACCTGGCCTCCTTGGGCAAGAACCAGCCATGGCACCCTTTTGCTTGGCCTGGCCTAGGACACTTTCACCCTTATCTTTTAATGGGTGTGGTTTGATATACAGATGTATCACCACCCCAGTGATTTAACCTGCACGCCTTGTGTCCTTTGAACCTTTAGAACCGGGGTTCGAATCCCCCTCGCCCCAGTTCTTTTTATTTTTTCTGGATTTTTAATTGAACTTCATATATAATAGAGTGCTTCCACCATTATTTCACACGCGAGTGCTAGCTCAGTTGGTTTAGTTTTGAAGCCTCAGCCAACCCAGCGTGGGTTCAACACCCATGGGGACCATTCCTTATTTTTTTATCACTCATTTTCTTAACTTTCTTCACATTTTCAAACTATCATATCTCTCTCATTTTTTTTTCATTTTTAACCCATTCTTTTTGCAAAATGTTAATGATAATGTCTATTTTCTATTTGTGAAAAGAAAACATCAAAAACAATTATTTTTCTCATATTTATGAGTGCTTAAAGTGTGTTACTTTTTTAGGGTTTCTTAAGTTTCTTCTTGATTCCTTTGAATAGTTCCCCGCCTTTCCTTACTCATAATAACTTGTTTCAACCATATACATCTTGTATGAACCTTAAATATTGTTGTGAATTTGTACATCCTTATCCTCACTTAATTTTAATACATTTCCAAGTGTATGTTTACATGTGAATGAATGATAAACTTTCAATCATGTCGTTGAATTTTTGCTTAATCCTTTGCCTTAACATGTTAATTTTCTTCCATGATTACATGATTTTAATATGTTTATGTGCCTTTGTGTTGATCATACCATGTCTATATGCTCCTAAAACATTTGAACTTTACCTTGAAAATGTTTTTATATACATGTTTATTTGTATAAACTTTGTGATGTTTCCACTTTATCCAAGCCCATGTTCAAACCTTAACATGAATGTTTGATTGTTATCAACTTGTCTTAACATGTTCAACTTGTATCCTTTCTTCAATGTTCAAGCATTTCCTTCATAAAACTCTCACCATGATGAATACATCTTTTGTTTTAATTCAAAAATCATTTTTAATAAAACACTTTGGCCTCTATTCAGAGTGTAAGACCCATCACTCATCACATTTTCAAAACCAATTGTTTTAAATCCTTGGGCCTCTGTCAAGAGTGTAAGTCCCATTCCCTTCACTTCTTTCAAAAGCATCCTCAATACTTCATATCATTCATCAAATTCATCTTCTGTTTTTACACTCAAATTCAATTTCAAAATCTCTTGGGCCTTTGCTTAGAGTGTAAGACCCAACACCTTTGTATATCGAATAATCTTGGGCCTCTATTCAGAGTGTAAGTCCCATCCCCCTCTTTCAAAATCATATCCTATTTTCAGACAAAAATAATCTTGGGCCTCTGTCAAGAGTGTAAGACCCACCACCTTTTCTTTTCTTTTTCAATAAACTCCTTGGGCCTCTACTTAGAGTGTAAGACCCAACACTTTGTGAATAGAATAAAACACACAAATAACACATTCAAAAGCCCTAAAGATGCCAAATCTTCCATGAATTCAAACATGTCATATCAATAGCTATACTTGTTAATCTTCAATCATGTTTGTTCATATTCTGTTAAGTTTCTCTTAACATTTATGTCATCCTTAGTTTAGACATAAGTCAAAGAATAGGATCCTTTCAAACACAACTTAGTTCAAGCAATTAGTTCCATGGCCTCCTCTTAGGCCTTATACAAGCATCATTGCCTCCTCTCGGGCATCATACAAAGATATTTCCCTAGCAAGATAGCCTCCTCTTAGGCTTTATACAAAGACCCTCAGGCTTCTCAAAAGCATAAATAAAGTCGTAGTCCTCTATACAATAAAGTCTTTTAGCCTCACCATCTCGGGCTTTGTACATGATACAATAAAATCTTTTAGCCTCACTATCCTGGGCTTTATACAGGATACAATAAATTCTTTTAGCCTCATTTATCCCGGGCTTTGTACAAGATACAAATAAAAATCACCAAAAGAGTCAATCAAATCCTCAGTATTGAGCCAGTCTCTTCAAATTTCCTCAACAGTCATTAGCCTTCTCTCAGGCTTTTATACAAATCATTTCTCCAGTCAACCAGCCTCAATCTTAGGCTTTGTACAAGACAGATAAAACTCTCAAGTAAGTTAATTTTTTTCTTCAGCTTCATATCTTGGGCTTCAATCAAGATACCTAAACAAATTCATCTTCTCACAGATGAGACCTTGAGCCATCTCTGTAGGAAGATATATCCTCTAATCACTGCAATTCAAGTCAAATAATCAAAAAATATTTTCCAGATAATTGCTGTAAGTGGTACACTTGTTGATTCAAGATCCAAGTTGAAGTCCTTCCTTTATCATGGTTCAAAAACTTTTCTTTCATCTAAATTGCTGTAAGTGGCACACTTGTTGATTCTATATCCAAGTTAAGGTCCCTCTTTTAGTTTGTAAAGAATTCATAAAGGAAAAAGTGGCATTGCTTAACACAATAAGTTTAAAGCTCTTTCCCTTATGACATTACTGTCAAATGATTATAGTGATTAGGTAAGATATCTCCCTTATAGATTGCAATTTTTCAAATCTTTCTAACACTCTTTTAGCTTCATCATCTTGGGCTTTAACAAGATACAAAACAAACTTTTTCCTCCCATAAATTAGGAGGAACTACGAACGCTCTGATTTCCCAAAGTCTCTTTATGGGAATAGGTAGGCATAAGATTGTGAAATATTAGCGAGCACACTAATACAAAAACCTTAGGTCAAGTACCTTCCCAAAAACAATAGAAAACCCAAAAACAACAAAAACATTTTCCTCAATTTTCACAAAGGAGAAACTTTCCCAATTTAGCAGCAAACAAACTTAAGCAGGCAAGTAATACAACAGTAGAAATATATACAATAAATGTTCCTATAGATTACTATAGATACTCAGGGTGTTAGTAGCTTCCCTCAGTATAACCAACCCTCGATTCCAGATCTATTAGCATTTGTAAGAAAAACACTTGCGAGCAGGGTTATTTAAGGTATCTCCCCCTTCCTTTTAAGCATCATAGGATAAATATTAGAAATCATAAAGTAGCACTAAATGCGGTAGTGGCCACGTCACAAAACTGAAGCTACATGTTGCAAGGAACAACACACAACTGAGATAGACACACAACCTATCTCCCCCTTTTTAGCCAAAAATCGAAAAAAGTATCCAACACAATTCCATACCCAAACAATACTCACCCAAACCCGGAAAAATGCCATAAAATCACAACACAGCAAAAAACACAACCTGAGACAAAAGAAATAGAGACCCCCTTTAAATACCCGAGCAATTTCCTTAGGAATTAACGAGCCGAAGATCAATTCAATGAGAACGTAAATTAAGGAAGATAACTTCCGCAAAAATGAATGTGCATCGGCCAACTCACTTTTGACTATTTCTTCTTAATGATAATTGTCCAAAGAATATTCATGTACCGAAGAAACATGTTTTACATGCCCTCTTTAAGGCGCATTTTCCACCGTCCAAGGAACACCGTCCACATAGAGCCACTTGTAAACAACCACGAGTCCTAAACAATGTCTTGACGCTGTCGTAACCCAAAATTTGACCTCCTTCTTTTGCTTTTTCCATAAGCATGTGGATTCGCATCATCGACATACACATTCACATTTTTCTCTATGTGTTTCTTGTTGCAGGATTTTCAAGTTTAAGCTCGATTAATCGCATCCTTCACAAGATCGCCTCATCATCAAAACAAGCACAAAATAAGGGTTTCCATGCCTATTAATCAAAATAAGAGGTGGAAAATTAAAATTGGGACCTCAACACTTGTTTTTGAGTGATCTGGGCAAATTTTGCCTAGAGTAACCGGTTACGCAATATAGGGTAACAGGTTACTCAGTGTAAATTTACAGTTTCTGCTGCATTTTTGGGACAGCAACTGTGCACACTCTTTGGGCTTGGATTCAATATTGTTCTAGCAGCATGTGGAATATTCTAGACTCTTTAAGTGATTCATTGGCATTTGCTACAATGTTTCCTTGCCATTCAAGACTACCATGCACCTCATTTTCATAAATTATGAACCCTTGGATGTGAAGCTTCCATTGGGATTGCTACCTGTCATACCCCAAATTTTGACCACTAAGATTTCCCATCATTGTACAAATCATCATCACAATATGGATGAACCATCATGCCTCATCAATCTCCTCATAGATGTTTGAGCATTCACTAATATCAAAGATTAGGGTTTCAAGCCCTCTTAGAGCTTTTAGACAAAAGATCAATCAAGAAATGACATGATCTTCAACTTGTCTAAAACCTCAAACATCCATAAAGGATTAAGAGGACTCCTACACTAAGAATTAAGCACAAGGTTGCAACATTCCAAGTGGATCAAGCCTCAAGATCGCCAGTGTCACCAAATTAGGATTTTGGTCGACCAAGGCCTCCAGATGGAAATTTTCCTCTGGGCATGAGCCAATGCTTCACAATATAACTTAAGATACTCCAAGGGACCTCATGAACCCAATCATCAAGTCAATTTAGCCTCAGGGGATGCATTCACCAAAAATCAGGAATTAGGGTTTCTTGACCTAATTCACCCCTAAGTTGACTTTTGGGACAAAACATGAGCCAAGACCTCAAGAGATGATTTAAGGGTCTCTAATAAACAACATTGATCCATTTGCAACAATGGATTGATCCAAGAAGCTTGATGCACAAGTTTCAATTTCATCAGGACCACAATTAGGGTTTTGAAGAAAAAGTCAACTATACCTTTGACTTTTGACTCAGACATGCTCCCAAAGCTTGGGACATGATTCAATGCACCCTACAACACCTATGGAACATATCCATTAGGTTTGATTTAGGTCAAAGACTTGATTTCACCAAGGATCGCACAGTTTGGAATTCATCTGATGAAAAGCCAACTGTGTATAAAAGTCAAAGTTTGACTTTTTGAGATTTTTCATAATTATGGTTCTTTAACCCTAAAATGATGTTAATGTGTGATTGGAATCATCATTCATCAAGAAAAATCAAAGAAAGTGGAATAACTTGTAAAAGGGGTAACCATAAAAACTTAGAATTTTTCTAAGTTATGAAATAAAGTGGCAAGGGTGCCAACTTCCAAGGATCATAACTTGAGATCCAAACAACCATTTTGGCTGGTCCAAAGATGGATTTGTAGCTCTCATGGCATACTTCAAAAGTGACAACTACACCTCATTCCAATTCTTCATGGGTTTTTAGTTAAGGAGTGATCAAAATGGCTGAAAACATGAAATGTCACTTTTTCCAACACTTAGTGAAATTTTCACTAAGTCAGAACCTGTCTTGCTTTTTTTTTCAAAATGTAGGGGTATTTTTCACTTGGATCCAAAAATTATCAAGACAAACTATGTTCACACATGTGTTGTGTCACATAAGGGCTTTCCAAAATGTCCAAGAACTCCATCAAACTCCACCTGAGTTAGGAGTTATGGCAGCTGCAACATGCCTTGCTGCAAACTGTCTTGGCAAGGCAGATTTGTGCATAAAGGCACGATTTGCTCAAATTGTACAATTCTAAGCATGCTTATCCATCTACAGACCTCAAGGGGGAACAACCAAGGGACAAGCATTGATCCATCAGCCTCCCAAGCCCAAGATTCCCAAAGTAGCATGCCAAACCCTAAAAAGCCTAAAAGAGGCCAAGACTCCAATTTTGTTTCCAAGCATTCAATGGATGCACCAAGGTGGCATGAACTGAGCCATTTCCAACTGAATGAGTCAAAGATAAGCTCGGAACCAAAGAACCATAGGCCTGTGCTCTAACCTCTAGTCAATGGCTAGAGGAGACTTAAGATTCCAAAGTGATGCAATTGGACAATGAGCTGCTGCAGTTTCCATTCTCTATTACTTGCAAAATAAACTTGCTCTACTATAAATAGAGCTCATTTGTGCTCAGTTTGAGTACACCAAAGTACTACAACACTTGCTTTCCTCAAAATCTCTTTCTCTAGGCAAAAATACCTTCTTTTGCAGGGTAACTCTGAGATTTTGAGTTAGAGAGCATTTCCATCACAACTCATGATCCAAACACATCCAATATGTCATATCTAAGCTGTCCAAACTCTCATAAGTGACTTGTAACACCAAAATCACAAAATCCCCTCTCAAAATCTCAAAATTGGACTTTTTTGCATTTTTCAAGCCATGTCTTGATTCAGTCACTTTCAAAACCAGATAAGACCTCAAACACACTCCAAATATCATCCTTGAACTGTCCCAAATGGTTCCCCACATCTGGAACACCATTTGAGAGAGTTACCATATTGGTCACTTTTGCCCCTTTTGCAAGAAAGAGCTCAAACTTGTTCCTAAGGATTCCAGTTGATTCCAACCACTCTAAAAGCTTCTAAGGGATCATTTGAGGGTGTCCAAAGCATCAAATTATTTCTGGAACAAAGCACTTGACAGATTGCCCAAAAAGCTCCTAAAGAGGTAAGCATCACAACTTGAACTCTTTGAAATATGCATTGCTTTGAAGTCCACTGATCATGCACATCTCATACATGTTATATATGTTGTGTTTGAACTAATTCATCATGTAATTCATGCCTGTAACAAGAGGTAGCATAGAAAATGCAAATCATGGCTTATTTCAAAACCACTATCGGGTTTTTCAATAGGAGCCTCATCTGAAAAAACCACCACCACCATTGGATTCCTTGTGAAATTCTAGGCAGGATAGACCTAAATTTTGTCCCAATCCATGGAGAAATAAGAAAGTTACAAGCTTCACGTTTTTGGCCAAAACCTTGCCTTGGCCAGGCCAAAGACAAAGCATGCCTCATGTATTCATGGGGTGGTTTTGATACACGGATGTATCACCATCCCAGTGGTAGAGGACGCGCGCTGCACCCAAGAGATCTGGGGTTCGAATCCCCCTCACCCCAGATCCTCTTTTTATCATTTTTCCCACTTTTCATTATTTTTCATGTTATTTTTAAATGATTTGGAAAATTAATAACTCTCAATTTTAATTATTTTTGATTGGTTCTTTTTGTAAAAAATCAAAAAAATGTTGAAATATTTTTTTCCACAAAAAAATCAGATTTATATTAATTATTTAATATAGTTGACATTTTTGTAAATAAATTCATTTTTATTGTTTTTAAACCTTTTAAAAAATGAATATTCACCTTGAAAAATCAAGACCAAATAAGTTTTAATTCATCTTGTGGTTAAATATCATTTTTCAAACCTTAACCAAAAATCACAAGTTGTTTATTCAAACTTATTTGGTATCTTTATCATTTTAATTAATTTTCTTTGAATAATTACTTTAAAAAATGATGAAATTAGGGTTTTGTTGATTTTCACCCTAGCAAACTTTTTCAAAATACCATGGGCCTCTTGAGAGAGTGTAAGACCTAACCCTTTGAAAATACAAAACCATTAGGGCCTCAGTCATTGTATAAGTCCCACTGTGTTTTCAAAACTCGGCGCAATCACCATTTTTCAAACAAATGATCATCTGGGCCTACCCTCGTGTTGTAAGTCCCATTTCTTTTCTTTAAAAAATATTTTTGGGCCTCTTAAGAGAGTGTAAGACCCATCCCTTTGTACAGAAAACCTTTCTTTGGGCCTCAGTCACTTGTATAAGTCCCTGTACAAAGTCAAAACAACAGTGCACTCACTGTTAAAATTTGGGCCTCTCCCCGAGCTGTAAGCCCCGACCTCTGTTCAAAATACTTTCTCCTTTGATTTTTAATCCAAATGTATAGTTGCTATCAAAACTTTCTTTAAGTTCTTTGAACAACTAACAAAACAGCATGGAAGCTCTACAACGGGTAAGTGTTTATCCGCTTTCTTTTATACGCTTTCATATACATAACTGTGTTGTGGAAAGTTGCGCATGGTTAGTCTTCTTTCATACCTTTTAAATACTCGTCATATATCAACTGTATATATACTAGTATAGTTATTTAGAGTTTTCCCCGACAACTACTTCTAGAACTAGGTAAAGCCCTGTTGGTCACTCTTTAAACACAAACAAAACTAGATCCCCATAGGATTTCCAGATACAGTCTTCCCTTCTTTTGGGGTTAAACAATATGGAACAAAGAGAAAGGCAGTATTCTCGGTGAACCTTTTCTCAGACTGTCACCCCTAGAAATTGTCAAAGAAATTCTACTCCCCGGAGTTGATCTATTCTCTGTGAATAGCATCTCTTGAGTTTCTTCCAAACCCTCAAACTTTCATGGAATGATCTCTTCTCTGTGAATTGCATTTCTTGAACTTCTTTTGGTTTGGGGACCCACAGGCTTCCTAAAAGCATCCCCGCCTCCTCTTTGGCTTTGTACAAGCACCCTTCGGCTTCTTAGAAGCTCTCATGCCTTCTCTTGGGCTTAAAACAAGGACCCTCACGACCTATTAAAGGTATAAGACAGAACTTAGTCATCCTTTGCTAGAGCAGTCTTTCCAGCGTCAGACCTCAGGCCACTTTAGGGTTGATTCTCATCCCTTAAGGCCCTTGCCCTCTTTTGGGCATCCTACAAAAGATAAAACTCTTCAACACCAGAAGACTTGGACAGTCTAATCCCCTTGAGCTCAAAGACATTCTCAAGTTCCTTACAACTACAGGAAAAACTCCGGGCACTCTGGATCGATCTCCAGCAGAAACCCAGCCTCTCACATGAGAGTTCCCCGACCAGGGTCAACACTATCCTAAATTAGAAACTCAAGGTATCAGACATCTCAACTCTTCTGTAATCCTCAGCAAAAGTTGATTCCCCACTTGGACCTGCCTAGGGATCTCAATAATCCCCAACAGTAAGCTAGTCTCCTCTTAGGCTTTGTATAATGATCTTTCCTCAACACAGTCAGCCTCCTCTTGGGCTTTGTACAATATTTCTCCCCCCTAGCGGAGCTAACCTTTTCAGACTCTCTTGTTGAGTCCATCACTTTTCAAGACTCTCTTGTTGAGTCAATCTCCTTTTAGCCTCAATCTCGGGCTTTGTACGAGACAGAAAATCACTCTCTTGTTGAGTATAAAAGACTCTCTTATTGAGTCAATCGCCTTTTAGCCCCAATCTCGGGCTTTGTATGAGACAACAAATCACTCTCTTGTTGAGTATAAAAGACTCTCTTGTTGAGTCAATCAACTTTCAGACTCTCTTGTTGGGTCAATCACCTTTGCAAGACTCTCTTATTGAGTCAACTCTTTTAGCCTCCGTCTTGGGCTTTGTACAAGACATATAAAAGCACTCTCTTGTTGAGACAAACTCATTTCATCCTCCATCTTGGGCTTTGTACAAGACACATATAAACCTCCCTAACGGAGTCAAAAATCCCTTTGAGCCTCAACCTTGTGAAGGTGCGAGAAAGACACAAGAAATGGGGGGTTTGAATTGTGTATTTACTCTTTAACAACTTTTTTCTTCTTGTCGTTAAGACGTTGAGATAACATCAGAGTTCGTTGAGAGACTTTGAATTGCGAAGTAACATTCAGACTTGCCTTGCATGAAGCATAAGAACCAACGAGAGTCTGAACGCTGTGTGCATCATTCAGAACTTGCAGAGCGGAAGCTTATCAGAGTTGCAAGGTTCTGACTTGCTTATGTAAGGTTCTGATACTCAATATAGAAACATAAACAAAGACATTAAGCATAAGAGTAAAGGGCACACGATATATCCTGGTTCACCATAAAGGCTAATCCAGTCCACCCTCCTCAGGTGATTTCGCCTTGAACACAAGGTCTTAATCCACTATAATTAATCTCGATTACAAATGCACGGGCAACAGCCGATGACTAACCACTTGCACAACCACACTGTGACTAACATGCAATGAACTGTTCAGGGATTCAATTTGATGAATATAACGAACATTGACGTGCAGGTTCCAATCTCGCAAGATCTACTGCTAGGCTTTCACAGCTAGACGTTCAGGGATTCATCACAATGAATATAACACTACTGACCCTATTTCAGGATTTTCCCACAATGACATCTCGCCATTGTCTTCTCGAGTCTCCGGTCACATTGACCACTCAAGGAATCCTAATTCACCAAGAATTAGTTTTACAGGAGATTACAAAGATGCTTATTAACAAGCAGATTACTCCTAAGTTTAAGTACAAAGAACACACAAGTGTTCAAGCAAGATGTGAGAAACAACTCTTTGCTATCCTAAGAAACTACAAAGATATATAATGATTTGACAGTTGTTGACATCTATCGCTCCCGAAATATTCACATCCAACGGTACAAACGCGAGAGTGGCGTAGAAAACACAGAGTCGCCAGCAATGTGTATTTATCCCGAGTGAGGGAAAGGAAACACTGCATAAACCTGAAGAGAAAGGGGGAAAGACATGGTCATCGCAACCATAGTCCAGGTTCGGGAGTCGGTTATGCGAGGGGAAGGTGTTAGCACCCCACGCATCCATCGTACCCAATGGGATCCACGCTTGTTGTCTAAACGGAGGGTGAGCTGTCCTACTATCTATGGCTGTACAAAAGAAAACGGGGATGGGGGTGACTAAGACGGACTCGGTAGGACATATTCAATGCCCTAGGCCTACGTACTCCCTCAGTGCAATGGGAAAGTCAGAGTCAATGTAGTTCGGACGAGAACTGTGGGGGAAGGTTGCTCGCCAAGACAATCGCTGTCTTGTGCCTACATATCCTCAATCGGACGAGAGAGAGGAATCAGAGCTAATGTAGTTCGTGGGTACGACCATGGATGGGTAAGTGTTTTTTACGTGAGCGACGAGCTCTTTTCTGAAAATGAAATTTGAAACCCAACAATCCCGAAGGATAAAAAGATTTGAATTTGTTTTTGTGTTTTTTAGACAGAAGTGTTTTCTTTTTAAGTTAGTTCATAACTTGCATTGCACCAAAGTCTAGGGCACAGGGACGAATACTTAACGAATCGTCCCAAGACAGGACGCCCGCTAATCACTCTAGAAAGATGAGAGGAAGCCCCTCATTTCTCATTCCCCACGCTTAAGGCTCATGCGCAATACACTTTATCTTTATTAAGTGTTTTCAAGAAGTTTTGAGATGAGAAGAGAGAAGACCCAAAGGAAACTCTAAAGGGAAACTAAGAGTCCTAATGTTATCATGCATGGGTGACCTATGGTTAGTGAGGTTTAGGAGGGACAACTGCCTAAAACCTAATGCTAATCCTACTCCAAGCTTAATCAAAAATTAAGTTGGACTAGGTAGCTCTAAAGGGAGAGAATCCAAGACTTAAACAAGTCTTGAGATTCATGGGAGAAAGAGAGTGAAAGAGAAGAATGAGAAAGAGAAGGATGAGATAAGAAACAAGATAGGGCAGCAAGCACATCATATCAAGTATATCCAACTTACATCAACAAACAAGTCTCAAAGATCATGCAAAACATCTCAAGTAAGCATGCAAAGGTAATCATGAAAGAATGCAAGCATACTTATTTGAAATGCACAATTAAGCATCAATGAACTTCATATCAAGATGAAATGAGAAAAATAAGATGAAGATGAAAGCAAGTCAGAATCAAGATCATACCATCATCAACAATTCCCATGTGCAATAGAAGATCAAAACATGAAACATTATGCACCAAAGAAAGTCCACAAAAGGAAGTCAAAGTACAAGCACTTAAAGCATACCCAAACATGATCCACAAATTGAAAAATTTGGTCATAAGTGTCCTCTGAAGTATGAAAAAAGAATAGGATGCAAACTATGTACCAATGATGAGGACAAAAATCAACAAGGCAGGGTGTGCACAATTGAGACAATTCCAAAGGAAATTAATCAAACAATTAATTCAGATGCACAAAATAAAATAAAATGGAAAAATAAAATTTGAAAAAAATTTATAAAATTCCAAAGATGCTTCATGATTTTTTTGGTGAGTTTTAGATGCATAAATCTATTTTTAAAAATTAAAAATGAAGACTATGCACAAAGAAAATAAAAATGCAAAGAGATGATGCCAGGGGGTGCAAACAGCAAGATAATCACGTTGGAAAATTAAATGGGCACAAGGAGGGGGTGCAGATATCAACCCAGTCCATAACAAAAAAAAACAAGCGCAGTCCAACAAAAATAAGGATCCAGTCAAACCACTTGACTCAACATCAACCATTGGATCAGATCTACGCATGATATCAAGTCAACAAGTCCACTCAGTGTACAAGATGAAAGGCCAGGATCAAGAGTTCATGATAACAAAGGTACACGCGCGCACATCCACATTATTCAGAAATTAAAAGAAGAGCACGTGTATAGCACATGTTATTTTAATGTGTTGGCAAGCCATAAACCATCTGATCAATCTAACGCATATCAATCAATCAGCAGATCAAAGATTATGCAAGATCAAGGGTCAGGATTTGAAGCACATGATATTAAACATGGATTAGCACACACACACATTAATTAAAACACGTGAAAATTAAATGAAGTGGCTAAACATGAGCCATCAGATCTGAACAACCAACGACTATGATTTCATCTTCTTCCTTTAAACCCACACCTGCCTGAAAACAAACCAGACGCCGGAGCCCTAGCTCCGGTCGTCTTCTCCGGCGACCTCAACATCAAAATTTCTCAGAAATCACAAACAAGTACACCATTCTACTCAGATTTTAACAAGGGTCAAGAATATCACCTTCATTTCAACATATCATACATGTATAAACCAAATCGAAGGAAAAAGTTTGGATCTAAAAACTTTAGATCCACGATACAGCCATGATACACGTCCAAAATCAAAACAAATCACATCAGGATGATCAGCAAAGCATGAGGAACATTATGCACACAAGAAAATCAAGTTCTAGGATCATGAATTTCACACTAACCTGAAACTTGTAGAACTCAGAATACACCAAGAAAACCTTCAGAAAGCTGCAGATCTACTCCTTGGAACTTCTGATTGCAAAATAAATGCAATATGAGTCTTGAATCAGGCTGGATCTTGAAGTTTGAAAGTGAGCAACTCAAATGTGAATCTGATGAAAACCTTGCTTAGAGCTTCAAACAATGGTTGATTCTTGTTCTATGGAGTATGTGGATCAAGAATATGGAAAAAGTTCTTCAGAAACCCTTGTGAGGATTGAGTTTCGAAGAAGGAAAGTTTTGAGTGAAAAATGAAATTCAGAGCAAATGAGAGTGCATGAGGTGTGAATGAACGTGTGAGTCTCCTTATATACACTTGGTTAGAGCTCTGAGCATGATTAGGGTTTGACTAATCCCTTGATTAAGGCTATCCAAAGTGATTTGCAAAAATGCAAGTTGTGATGAAACCACTAATCCACACGTGCATTGTCATGCTTTTCATCATGAGTCATTCACATTTCTCTTGCTGATCACATCTGAATTGGGTTTGGGCTTTGTAGTGGCCTGATTTGTGAGATTCAATCCATCTTGCAAATTTGCATTTTGTGAAATTCATGAAGTACATGGCAGGGATTGGAGTGATTCATGGGTCAAAAATGGTCCTTAGGATGTGTACTTGAATGTTGCAATATGACTTGAAGCATTAGAAACAATTACAAGTCATTTTGAACCAAAATGCAAAAGGTGGAAAAATGGATACATGTGCAAACCCTAAAAAGCACCTTGCCTTCTTTTGATCATAACTTGAGTTTCACAAATGGTATGACGAGAATCCAGTACTTTTTGGAAAGGGGAGAGAGAGAGAGATCTTCAAATTTCATGTTTGAGGAAAATTCATTTGAAGCTTCTTTGAAGATGAAAAGTCAAGTTGAAGATGGTTTGAAAAGTTGCCAAAAATGGAAGTTTCACATTATAGGTCATTTTCCAAAAAATAGTAACTTTTGCACAAACTCTTGACTCTTGATGAATGGTATGAATCCTAGCCTTTGAGAACCATATGAGGGCATAAGACCTTAAAAATCATGAAGAGGACCTCAAAATTCCATGGTTGACTTTCCTCCTTATAGTTGACTTTTCTTTGTTCACAAGCAACTAATCCACTGAACATCTTCCACAATGAACCACTAGCCAAGCCTTCCTCTATGAGTTTTTGTGAGCATATGGAACCCATGAGAACATGCTTGAATCCACAAAGTTTTCTCAAGAAGCTCTTTGAACCCAAGAACCCTAATTTGGTCCCTCTGGCCAGGAGGGAAAGATTCACTTGAAATTCTTTGCCATTCTTGATCTTATGAAGATATGATCACCTCAACAAAACACCTTGAGGATTGAGACTCCTTTGAGATGAACCAAGTACCTTGATCCCTTGCTAAGAACCAATGCTATGCACAAATGCTAATGCAAGAAATGCAAAAAAACATAAGCCAGTTAGCTTCAAAACAAAAGAGCAAATTTTGGGGTGTTACAGCTGCCCCTATTCAATCAACTTGGTCCTGAAGGTATGATAGCAACCGCTGTCATGCGTTCAAAGGATTCACGGAGGTTGAATACCAAAAGAAACCTGAAATTTGCGATCCTCAAAGGAGGGACGACCCCGCTGGGGAACAAGCAATAAATGTTGCATTGTTACAACACGGACGAGTGTTAGCTATGCTGGGGATAAACACGGACGGGTGTCAAAGAATCAAAGATATCAGATACGGACGGGTATCGAAAAGATACACGGACGGGTGTAAAAGGGTTCAATATGGTCGAGTATCGAAAAGATACACGGACGGGTGTAAAAGGGTTCAATACGGACGGGTATCAAGAAGATACACGGACGGGTGTAAAAGGGTTCAATACGGACGGGTATCGAAAAGATATACGGACGGGTGTAAAGAGGTTCAATACGGACGGGTATCAAAAAGATACACGAACGGGTGTAAAGAGGTTCAATACAGACGGGTATCGAAAATATACTCGGACGGGTGTAAAAAGGTTCAATACGGGCGGGTATCGAAAAAATACACGGACGGGGTGTAAATAGGTTCAATACGGACGGGTATCGAAAAGATACACGGACGGGTGTAAAGAGGTTCAATACGGACGGGTATCGAAAAGATACACGGACGGGTGTAAAAAGGTTCAATACGGACGGGCATCGAAAAAATACACGGACGGGTGTAAAGAGGTTCAATACAGACGGGTATCGAAAAGATACATGGACGGGTGTAAAAAGGTTCAATACGGACGGGTATCGAAAAGATACACGGACGGGTGTAAAAGGGTTCAATACGGACGAGTATAGAAAAGATACACGGACGGGTGTAAAGAGGTTCAATACAGACGGGTATCGAAAAGATACACGGACGGGTGTAAAGAGGTTCAATACGGACGGGTATCGAAAAAATACACGGACGGGTGTAAAAGGGTTCAATACGGACGGGTATCGAAAAAATACACGGACGGGTGTAAAGAGGTTCAATACGGACGGGTATCGAAAAAATACACGGACGGGTGTAAAAGGGTTCAATAAGGATGGGTATCGAAAAAAATACACGGACGGGTGTAAAGAGGTTCAATACGGACAGGTATCGAAAAAATACACGGACGGGTGTCAAGGTGAAAACCTTGAAGGGATGAATCAAAAGACCACCTGGACGAAATGGGTGAAAAGAGATCATGGGTTTACAATCTTGGCAAAACACTCTGCCGTGGGACTGTCAAATATTGCTTTGAATGACTAAACCAAACACTTGTTGAGTAAATCGAATGATATTTTCCTGAAATCCGGTTTTCCTGACGAAGGAAAACTCAAACCTGGTTTATGCTTCGGATGCATATGTTTGAATTTTGCCGTAATGCTCCACACGAAGTGGAAATACTACGCATTTAGGAGGATTCCATGTAAAAAATGCTTATGCAATGCAAAAAGACCGTCCCAGTGAAATAAATGCTGAGAACAGAAGCAGCTCCACTGAGGACGACAAACTACATTGTCATCAAACCAAAGAAATCATGTTGAGGAAAACTTCACCCTGCTAGGGAAGATCACAATCACCAATTCTGCTGGAGATGGATGAATCTCCAAGAGAAAACCCACTCTATCGGGGAGGAACTGAAAACTGAAGATGGAAACTCCTCCGCCGGGGATGACCAAATGTTTCAGAACCTGGATTCAAAACCTGTTGGGGATACTAACTGCCAACAAACTCTGCTTGGGGATAAACTGAAAGAAACTTTGAGGAAAATAGATTGCCCCATGCTCAGTGGGGAAACACTATCTTTAATCAATGAGGACACTCTATCAGACTCTAGCAGGAGAGGCTGTAAAAATAACAACTTCTGGCTACCTGCTGAGGAAAGATGAGCCAAATCACAACTGTGGCTGGGGGTAGACCTCTTATATCCTGCTGAGGGGGACGTCCTCAACGACTCCGCTTGGGGAATTACTTCTTTATACTCTATTGAGGAAGACGATCCTCGATACTCTGACTGGGGAGAGCAGCAAAATGCTGAGGATGATCAGACTTCAAAGTTGAAGAGAGCAGCTCTACTGGGGAGGTACCAATGAAGATTGGACTTTGAATTACTTGAGATGACTAGATCTGACCGTTGAGGAAGAGAACACTCTGACTCCTCATCGTCTTCTTGACGATATTCTGTCGTCTTACCTTGCTGAGAGTGAGGATTCCATCTGTACTGCTAGAGATAAGAAACCTTCATAAAAGCCCTTTTCGAACATAGGACAATTCTCTGCTTGAGGAAGAATAACAATTCCCACACCTTGCTGGTAAAAGATACACTCTGGCTCTTTGCTGGAGGGAAAAGACTCCAAAAGTCCCACACTGGGAACAACTCAGTGCTTCAAGTTTCTGCATATTGATTGTCAAGAGCGAAACACAGTTTCTTTAACTCTCCACCTTGCCCCAGACCACAGGGTCTACTTGAAGAAAACATCTTAAGAGGATTTTACAGAAAACCTGGCATTCAACAATGCCCCAGGGTCTTCAAACTCTTAGATATGTATCTAGTCTGGACATAACTGTCCCATACTTCATGATTCATGAAGTAAACCACCTCGAGAGGGTTCGTAATGACCTGAAATGTTCTGCCACAGTATTCTGAACCATGCAGAGGTGCTATTGATTGACTGTGTTCTGAAGGGAAAAACTTCTCGCGCCCTTGAAATGACCTGCCCCAGTACAAACCTTGCAGTACATTTGTCTCTGACCGACTAGTCTTTGAGAGATTTACCGAATCTCGACGTGATTGCCCTAGTTTACACGCTTGTGGAGAGATTTATCGGATCACGACATAATTGCCCCAGTTCGACGAAATTTTCTCAACATGAATGCCCCATGGTTGATTGTACTCTGAAAAGACCTTCTCAACTTGAATACCCCAGCTTGGCTACATTTTGAAGAGATTTCCCGGTGTGATTGTCCCAGATTGGTTACATCTCAACACAAATGGCTGGAACGCCTTTTTCCCACATAATCTTTCAGCAACATGACCTCTAGAGTCTCAGGCACCTCAACTTGGCTAGTTTAAGCTTCTCGACTGATGTTCATCGTGTAAGCTTCTTTGATGTCAAACAAATGTATGCAAGCAGAAAATATTTATTCTAAGAATGATTATTCAAATGCAACACATATGTTAATCTTGAAGTCCTTATTGAAAATATGTCACACAACCGAGTTACGACACTTATTTTTGAAAGGAAAGCAATACGCACATGCAACACCAACAAAAATCTTATTAGCACAACTCATGGGAGTCAGGAACGCTATCTCGTTGAAGTACGCCTTCAGACTAAACCCTGTTTTAATTAGGACTTTTAAGGGTTGTAGCGTGGCCTGGTTCGCGGTTTGAGAAAAAAGGATTTATGGCTCAAAGTTTATTGGTACCCACCCACTCTTCATGATATTCTCCAGTCCTATGTTCAGCTAATTTGACACAAGCGCTCGTCTCTCAAAAGGTTTCCCGATTTCTAGGGAATCCATGCAACTGGTAATTCGACACCTGACGAGGTTTTGGACTAACAGTCGCCCCTTTTTTTCTTTTGTGTCTATAGTCACACGACTTTGTTCTTATCGAGGATTTTCTTTGTAATCCTTTTGGCTTTTGGCTTTCTCATTCTTTTGCTTTTTGTTCCCTAATTTTTGCCTGGACTGACTCTTTTGAGTTTTCAATTTTGAAGTCCAGCGGGATGCCTTGACTTTTGCCTAAGTCACTTGCTTTCAAGTTTTTCGACTTAGTAGGCTTTTTCTTTTTCTCTTTTTCCTCTTTTTTTTTTGAACAAGTCGTGTGACACCGTTTTGCCTGACTTGTTTGAAAGGGCTGTGACTGTTTCACTCTTCTGTTGGTGAGGAGTAACCATTGTGGTTCTACACCTCTTAACCTCTTGATAGTGGAATGGAAGGTAATGGATCCTCAGATGTACACTCCTTCTGAAAGTTGAACACTTGGTAAAACTAACTGACGCCTACCTTGCCCCTGGGTTAAAATTGAGGGTTTTTCGTTTTCAGAAAGAACTCCTACTACTAGGCTCAAAGGGGTTGAAAAAGGTCTATCTCCTTATCTCTTCAGTGTTTGTGAATTGGAAACAATGCCTGTACATCCTTAACAGGGTTTTATCCAAAAGCGTACCATTAGAAATCTGTGTTCTTATTTCGTCATCCTCCCTCCAAGAGTCTAGGCAAGAAAGATAGTATTGCAGTGCATACAAGCATTTAAAATGAGTGAACACGAATGGAATTCTTCAAGAAAAACATACTCATTGCATTATGATTGTCATTCAGAAACAAACGAGTTCTTACATGCAAACAATGTTTAAACAAACAAATGAAAGCTACATATGAAAATGAAATAAAGAAACTAATGGTTGCCACATAGAGGAAGGCTTGACTCCGTCTGGACTTATTGCTTCAGATGACGCTCTTGCAATCTGCTGCTTACTCTGACAAAGAAGCTTCAATCCAAAGGGGTACCATCTGGCGTGATGACCTTTGAGTCGATCAAGTCTTGCACCTTGTGCTGGAATACATTACAATTATCAATTGTATGCCCAAATGTTCCCGAGTGGAACTCGCACCTAGCATTCATGTCATAATCCGGAGGAATAGGGTACGGTACCGGCGTGGTACTCCTCGTTTGAATCAGAGAGTTCTTGAGCAGACGAGCAAACAAATGACATAAGGGATAGGAATAGGATCAAATATCCTCTTGGGCCTTCTTGGTCTCGGTTGCCCCTGCTGCTGATAATTCTGCTGTCGATGCTGATTTGGGCGCCTCACCTGCGCTTGCACTTTCCTTTCCACATTTGGCTGAGGCACAAAAAAAGGTTGCTGACGTAGAACTTCTGCAACAAAAGGTTGTGGAGAAAGTCCATGACATGAGGTGGATCCTGCAAAGAGGGGAGGAGTCTCCACTTCTGATGAAAACTTGATTGCCCCTGAATCAATGAGTTCTTGGACCTTATGCTTGAACCTTGTACAATTCTCAACATTGTGACCAGGTGCCCCAGAATGGAAGTCACACCTAGCATTCATATTGGAACCCAAAGAAAACCCTGTCGGAGTTGGTCCTAGAGTGACACGCTCGACTAGTTTGAGCTTGGGCAGATAAGGAAGCAATTGTCCATACGGCATCGGAGAGGGATCAAACTTCTTCCTAGGCCTCTCTAGCCTAGGATCCTCTTGGGGAGCAGGGAGTGATTGCCGAGGAGAAAGCTCAGAAACTTCAGATTATGGAGGGGATTCACAAGACACTCCATGATCTAGAAAAGGCCCCGAAGAGATGAGAGGAGTAAGGATTTCTGTTACGGATGCGAGCACAGGATTGTTTTCCTTCTTTAGCGCCGCATTCAAGATTTCCATGACCAAGCCCATCTGAGTCTTCATCCGGTTGACCTCCTCCCTCAGTATCTTCTGGTCTTGCATGAGAGTTTGCATATTCCCCATAAATTGCCCCATCTGGCCTCGCATTTCCCTCAACTCAGCTTGAATTTGCTCCATGATCAACTCTTGAATGGCCTGAGGAGTTAAGTCTGAAATTCTGAAGAAAACCAGATCAGAACAAGAATAACCAGCCTTGAACACCTGTTATGCACATGAGATGATTATGCAAATGCAAATGCAAACATGTATGAGCATTATCAAGGCGATCTATCCCTTGATTCCAGCTTTAACAACAGAAGGGAACTGAATTCCTGATCATATAAAGAGAATAAGCATCTGTTACAACACAAGTCTGAATAAGCATAAACAAAGACCCCGACCAACAAGCCTGGCGGTGATCCCGGAAATACAAAGAAAACAGCAGCAAGGAAACTAAGGCATGTCATCAAGACTCATCCGTGCTAGAATTCCCCATTCGTCATTCTTTTTGCACCAATTCTGCACTTCCTTGAGAAACTTCTTGGTATTAGGATGCTCTGGTCTCTGAATCAACTCCTGAATCAAAAGATCCCTCCTATGCAAGATCCCTGTTAAATAACGACTATGTAATTCCCAATCATCTTCTCCAGAAGCTCCACCTGAACTTGGACCTTCGCTTCTGGCTCTTTTCACTTTGGCTTGGATCTTCAGCTGTTCCATATCTGCCATGGTTTCCTTGAGCTTTTCCTCAATTGCTCTCCTCTCAAAGATCCCTGATAAAATCTCCTTATCCTTTTTCCGAAGCTTTGTCTTCAAACCTTCAATCTGCTCTAGATACTTGTCCTCTTTCAACCTGTTGGCAGTAATTGCTGTATTCCGACGGTCATGAAACCTGTGAATTCTTGACATAGCATAAGCCAACTCTTTCTGTTTGGACGAAAGGACCTTGCTAACACTTTTCAACGCTTGAGCCACTTTCTCTCTGGCTGTGGCTTCTTTAGACAATTATTTCTCCTTCACAGCCAAAAGTTCTGATTTCATCCTGGCAACATGGATAGCTTCGCCTTTTTCGTGCTTCAACTGACCAACCTCTCTGCCCAGCTCACGATTCTCCTCTCGGAGTTTTTCCTTCTCAGCCCATACCTTATCATACTTCTCTATACCAACAGTCGTGGGAGCCTCGATCATTAAAGGATACAAAGGTGGCTCCACCGAGAAAGGAAGAAGCTCCTCTTCTGCTCTTTTCTTAATCCACTCTTCATAGGAAGGAAAATCCCGGTTATTACATTTCCCGAATGAAGTTTTTCCCTTCTTGGTCACCTGCTTCCAAGCATTCACAATCTTCCTTATCATCTCTTGATCCCCAGTACCATTGAAGAATAAGGACTCTCTAATTTCTCGCTCTTCAGGTGGACCTCTCAAAGGATAACCAAACTGCTTGATAACAAGGGAATGATTATAGTTAATTCCACCTTTTCTCCCTATCAAGGGTACATTAGGGAATTCTCCGCACTTGCAAATAATTTCCATCCCTAGCAAGTCATGGTTGAACCAAACAATGTTGTCAGCAGTCAAGCCCATTAACCTCTTTGACCACTTCAGAGAATCTCTCGTGTCAACGAAAGCCCCGGCTTCGGGGAGATGACTCAGAAACCAAGTAGATAAGAGTGGTTCACAGCAACTCATAGTTTTTCCACGCCTATTTTCATTATTGTAGTGGACTGAGTGATACACATCACCTAGCAAGGTAGGTATAGGATTCTTTGAAATAAAGATTCTGATAGCATGCATATCCACCAGATCAGGAACATTGGGAAACAGGACAATCCCATAGATGCACATAGCCAGAATAGCTTGGAAAGTAGTCCAATTCCTCTCCTTAACATGTATGCAAGCTTGATCAAACAAGTACTTCAATAAGAAACCCTTAGCTCCTTGTTTCTCCACAATATTACGGCTCAGAGCGGATTCACCAATATGAAGAGCAATGGCCATTTCTCCTATCCCGGGACGTTCTTCAGAAAAGAATACTATGTCATGCCTGATGGGGATTCCCAAAATAAATGAGAACTCCTCCAACGTTGGAGCCAAGATATAGTATGGGAAAGTGAAGCAACGCAAAGACGGATCATAGAACTGAAGAAGTGTATGAATGGCATCCTTCTCATACTTGGAGATACTGTAGACAAACTTCAGAAGTCTCCCATACTCTCCACCGAACTCTGGGACCAGCCATACTAATCAGCTTGTGAATCAACGTCAAGGTCGGGTCTGGGAACGAATAAGCAACAGTCTTCTTTCTCTGGACATCCATGTTAAGGCAACCTCAGAAAATCGGAATCAAGAGTAAGATGCAAGCCCTGAAAATGTCAAACATGTTAGAATGCAAGAAAAATGATATGCACATGCAAGCATGGGATCAAGGCATCACTGCAGGATGTGATGTGCTGTTAACTGAACGAGAACCACAACCCAGAAAACCAAAATTCTAGAATACCGAACCACTGAGATAACCAGAAACCCAGATAATCAAACACTGGTGAGAAATCCAGAAAACCGGGTAGGTTGAAGGTTTCGGTTTCCTGCAAGCCTGTAAACACCCATCCCATCTCACATGTGGGTTCTAGAAAGGCGAGGATCCTCAATATCAGGGGCTCTCAGGTCGAGAAATGATGATACGTTCACCATTTTTGGTTTGGCATAATCATCAATCGAGGAGACCTCAACTGATTCCCCTAAAAAATAAGGTCATCCTATGCGAGTCCCTCAGCATTGGGTCCTCAGATCGACAAGTGTAATGGGTTTGCCATTTCTGGTTTGCCATTATCACAGGTCGGGAGGAGAGACGCAACTGAGGTATCGGAGAAACGGTCACTAGAGTCGACAGCTCTCTAGATCGACACCCTAAAATGCGCAAGACACACACGTCAGAATGCGTCCCAAGATAGCCTCGTCTGGTTGTGAATTTCGTGAACACACAAACGCACCAAGATGGCACGTAGGTCCCACTACTCTCCACACTAGTCATAGGGTGTACTCAAGCATGGGTATTGGGCTTATCTCTCAGAACAACCTAACCTGCCAAACAGAAACCAGCCAGCACAACACAGCAATATCCGGTATGACAGTAATAAAATGAAATGCAATGCAATAAAAGCTGTAAAACAGTAATATACAACATAATAAAGCACACCAAATAAACACCCAACGAAAAAAACGAACAAGCGCTAGGATCGACTCGCTAAAGGGGATGGACCAGCAAGAGGTTAACCAGAGTTCCCCAGCAGAGTTGCCAGCTGTCGCTCCCGAAAGATTCGCATCCAACGGTACAAACGTGAGAGTGGCGTAGAAAACACAGAGTCGCCAGCAATGTGTATTTATCCTGAGAGAGGGAAAGGAAACACTGCATAAACCTGAAGAGAAAGGGGAAAGACATGGTCATTGCAACCATAGTCCAGGTTCGGGAGTCGGTTATGCGAGGGGAAGGTGTTAGCACCCCACGCATCCATCGTACCCGATGGGATCCACGCTTATTGTCTAAACGGAGGGTGAGCTGTTCTACTATCTATGGCTGTACAAAAGAAAACGGGGATGGGGGTGACTAAGACGGACTCGGTAGGACATATTTGATGCCCTAGGCCTACGTACTCCCTCAGTGCAATGGGAAAGTCAGAGTCAACGTAGTTCGGACGGGAACTGTGGGGGAAGGTTGCTCGCCAAGACAATCGCTGGTTAGTGAGGTTTAGGAGGGACAACTACCTAAAACCTAATGCTAATCCTACTCCAAGCTTAATCAAAAATTAAGTTAGACTAGGTAGCTCTAAAGGGAGAGAATCCAAGACTTAAACAAGTCTTGAGATTCATGGGAGAAAGAGAGTGAAAGAGAAGAATGAGAAAGAGAAGGATGAGATAAGAAACAAGATAGGGCAGCAAGCACATCATATCAAGTATATCCAACTTACATCAATAAACAAGTCTCAAAGATCATGCAAAACATCTCAAGTAAGCATGCAAAGGTAATCATGAAAGAATGCAAGCATACATATTTGAAATGCACAATTAAGCACCAATGAACTTCATATCAAGATGAAATGAGAAAAATAAGATGAAGATGAAAGCAAGTTAGAATCAAGATCATACCATCATCAACAATTCCCATGTGCAATAGAAGATCAAAACATGAAACATTATGCACCAAAGAAAGTCCACAAAAGGAAGTCAAAGTACAAGCACTTAAAGCATACCCAAACATGATCCACAAATTGCAAAATTTGGTCATAAGGGACCTCAACCAGGGGTAAACATCATATCAAATACTCATGCAAAGAATCCAGAAGAGATTCAAACAATTAGGCATGGCAAAACAATTAGGGTTAAGAGATGTTAAGAGATGATCATGCATAATTCACTTAAGCACAAATAATCAAACATATATCAAATGACATTAAAAAATTGTGGAATTATAACCCAAGTGACCTAAGTCAGAAGCTAGCAACATGCCAAAAGATCACACAAAAATTCACAGGTCAAGTACCTCAAACAATGC
Source organism: Lathyrus tuberosus (assembly GCA_022829125.1). Lineage (NCBI taxonomy): Eukaryota > Viridiplantae > Streptophyta > Magnoliopsida > Fabales > Fabaceae > Lathyrus > Lathyrus tuberosus. The sequence continues at coordinate 15,769,948 of JALAZF010000003.1, forward strand.
TTCAAAGTTGCATAAGAACAAAGAAGAATAATGCATAAATAGAGGGACTAAAATGCAATATGAATTGAGTTTAAAAATATGAGAAAAATATTTTTAGGAACCTCAAAGTGTCCTATGAAGTACATAAAAAGAATGGGATACAAACTATGTACCAATGATGAGAACAAAAATCAACAAGGCAGGGTGTGCACAATTGAGACAATTCCAAAGGAAATTAATTAAACAATTAATTCAGATGCACAAAATAAAATAAAATGGAAAAATAAAATTTTACAAAAATTTATAAAATTCCAAAGATGCTTCATGATTTTTTTGGTGATTCTTAGATGCATAAATCTATTTTTAAAAATTAAAAATGAAGACTATGCACAAAGAAAATAAAAATGCAAAGAGATGATGCCAGGGGGTGCAAACAGCAAGATAATCACGTTGGAAAATTAAATGGGCTCAAGGAGGGGGTGCAGATATCAACCCAGTCCATAACAAAAAAAAAAGCGCAGTCCAACAAAAATAAGGATCCAGTCAAACCACTTGAATCAACATCAACCATTGGATCAGATCTACGCATGATATCAAGTCAACAAGTCCACTCAGTGTACAAGATGAAAGGCCAGGATCAAGAGTTCATGATAACAAAGTTACACGCGCGCACATCCACATCATTCAGAAATTAAAAGCAGAGCACGTGTATAGCACATGTTATTTTAATGTGTTGGCAAGCCATAAACCATCAGATCAATCTAACGCATATCAATCAGCCAGCAAATCAAAGATTATGCAAGATCAAGGGTCAGGATTTGAAGCACATGATATTAAACATGGATTAGCACACACATACATTAATGAAAACACGTGAAAATTAAATGAAGTGGCTAAACATGAGCCATCAGATCTGAACAACCAACGGCTATGATTTCATATTCTTCCTTTAAACCCTCACCTGCCTGAAAACAAACCAGACGCCGGAGCCCTAGCTCCGGTCGTCTTCTCTGGCGACCTCAACATCAAAATTTCTCAGAAATCACAAACAAGTACACCATTCCACTCAGATTTTAACAAGGATCAAGAATATCACCTTCATTTCAACAGACCATACATGTATAAACCAAATCGAAGGAAAAAGTTTGGATCTAAAAACTTTAGATCCACGATACAACCATGATACACGTCCAAAATCAAAACAAATCACATCAAGATGATCAGCAAAGCATGAGGAACATTATGCACACAAGAAAATCAAGTTCTAGGATCATGAATTTCACACTAACCTGAAACTTGTAGAACTCAGAATACACCTAAGAAAACCTTCAGAAAGCTGCATATCTACTCCTTGGAACTTCTGATTGCAAAATAAATGCAATTTGAGGCTTGAATCAGGCTAGATCTTGAAGTTTGAAAGTGAGCAACTCAAATTCGAATCTGATGAAAACCTTGCTTAGAGCTTCAAACAATGGTTGATTCTTGTTCTATGGAGTATGTGGATCAAGAATATAGAAAAATTTCTTCAGAAACCCTTGTGAGGAGTGAGTTTCGAAGAAGGAAAGTTTTGAGTGAAAAATAAAATTTAGAGCAAATGAGAGTGCATGAGGTGTGAATGAACGTGTGAGTCTCCTTATATACACTTGGTTAGAGCTTTGAGCATGATTAGGGTTTGATTAATCCCTTGATTAAGGCTATCCAAAGTGATTTGCAAAAATGCAAGTTGTGATGAAACCACTAATCCACATGTGCATTGTCATGCTTTTCATCATGAGTCATTCACATTTCTCTTGCTGATCACATCTGAATTGGGTTTGGGCTTTGTAGTCGTCTGATTTGTGAGATTCAATCCATCTTGCAAATTTGCATTTTGTGAAATTCATGAAGTACATGGCACGGATTGGAGTGATTCAAGGGTCAAAAATGGTCCTTAGGATGTGTACTTGGATGTTACAATATGACTTGAAGCATTAGAAACAATTACAAGTCATTTTGAACCAAAATGCAAAAGGTGGAAAAATGGATACATGTGAAAACCCTAAAAAGCACATTGGCTTCTTTTGATCATAACTTGAGTTTCACAAATGGTATGACGATAATCCAGTACTTTTTGGAAAGGGGAGAGAGAGATCTTCAACTTTCATGTTTGAGGAAAATTCATTTGAAGCTTCTTTGAAGATGGAAAGTCAAGTTGAAGATGGTTTGAAAAGTTGGCAAAAATGGAAGTTTCACATTATAGGTCATTTTCCAAAAATAGTAACTTTTGCACAAACTCTTGACTCTTGATGAATGGTATGAATCCTAGCCTTTGAGAACCATATGAGGGCATAAGACCTTAAAAATCATGAAGAGGACCTCAAAATTCCATGGTTGACTTTCCTCCTTACAATTGACTTTTCTTGGTTCACAAGTGTAATACCCCAAATTTTGACCACTTAGATTTCCCATCATTGTGAAAATTATCATCACAATATGGATGAACCATCATGCTTCATTAGTCTCCCCAAAGATGGGTGAGCATCTACTACAATCAAAATTAGGGTTTCAAGCCCTCTCTGAGTGCTTAGACAAAGGATCAATCAAGAAATGACATGATCTTCAACTTGTCTAATCTCTCAAACATCCACAATGGATCAAAAAGGACTCCCACTTTAAGGATTAAGCACAAGGCTGCTCCCTTCTAGGTGGATCAAGTCTCAAGATCGACAGTGTCACCAAATTAGGGTTTTGGTCGACCAGAGTCTCCAGATGGAAATTTTCATCTGGGCACAAGGCAATGATCCAAAACATGACCTAATATGCTTCATGGAACCTCATGAACCCATGCATTAAGTCAATTTTGCCTCAGGGGATGCATTCATCAAAAATCAGGAATTAGGGTTTCTTGACCTAATTCACCCCTAAGTTGACTTTGGGACAAACCATGAGCCAAGACCTCAAGAGATGATTTGAGGGTCTCTAATACACCATATTGATCCATTTGGAACAATGGATTGATCCAAGAAGCTTGAGTAACAAGTCTCATTTTCATCTGCACCACAATTAGGGTTTTAAGAGAAAAGTCAACTGTAACTTTGACTTTTGACCAAGACATGCTCCCAAACCCTAATACATGATTGAATATACCCTATGACACCCATGGAACATGTCCATCAAGTTTGATTTAGGTCAAGGACATGATTTCCTGAAGAATTGCACAGTTTGGAATTCATCTGATAAAAAGTCAACTGTGTACAAAAGTCAACTTTGACTTTTTGAGATTTTTCACCAAAATGGATTTTTAACCCTAAAATGATGTTAATGTATGATTTGAATCATCATTCATCAAGAAAAATCAAGAAAAGTGAGATAACTTGTAAAAGGGGTAACCATAAAACTTAGAAATTTTTCTAAGTTAAAAATAAAGTGGCAAAGGTACCAACTTTGGAGGACCATAACTCCTAAACCACAAGGCCATTTTTTCTCATCCAAAGATGGATTTGTAGCCCTCATTATCACCTACAAAAACTTCAACTACAAGTCATTCCAATTCATTAAGGATTTTGAGTTATGGAGTGATCAAAGTGGCTGAAAAGTGAAAATGTCACTTTTTCCAACACTTAGTGAAATTTTCACTAAGTCAGAATTTGCCTTCACTTTTTGCCAAATGTAGGGGGATTTTTCACTTGGAATCAAAAGAGATCAAAACCAAACTTGTTCAAACAGTTGTTGTATCATGTAAGAGCTTTCCAAAATGGCCAAGAACATTGCCAAATTCAACCTACACCATGAGATACTACATTGCCAAGTTGCCTTGCTGAAATCTGTCAAGGCAAGGCAGAATTTGCATTTTGGCTCGATTTGCCAAAATCAGCTAATTTCAATTGCTCCAATCCACTTGGACACCTCAGAGGATTGAATCTAAAGGGGACAATCACTGAGCCAAGCCTCCAAGGTCCAAGGAACAAGGAATAGCATGTTGAACCTAGAGTTGCCAAAATAGGGACAAGACTTCAAATTTGGAATGAGGCATTCAATGGAACCATCAAGGTGGCATGGACTGAGCCATTCTCATCTGAAATCAGTCAAGACTTATCCAAGACCAAGGGGACCAAAGCTCTGTGCCCTAACCTCTAGTCAATGGCTAGAGGAGACTTGGATTTTCATTTGCCAACATTGGCCAAACCTACTTACCAGCTGCCATGCACTATTCCTTGCAAAACAAACTTGCTCTACTATAAATAGAGCTCAATTGTCGTCAGTTTAAGTACACCAAAGCCATCTAACAGATGCTTTCCTCAAAATCTCTTTCTCTTGGCAAAAATTCCTTTCTTAGCAAGGTAGCTATCGGGTTTTGAGTTTGAGAGCAATTATGCACAAACCAATCACTCACACACCTCACATACATCACATATGAGCTGATCAAACACTCACATAACTTCTGAAACATCAATTTCATGAAATCACCAGCTGGTTGCTCAAATTTTCAAACAAGGTGCAGCTGAGGTACCATAAAATGATCCAGCCAATTTCAATCAAGTCCAACCATCCAAACACAATCCATAGGGTGTAGGGAAGCTGTCCAGATCATCACAACTCATCTGTAACACCTCCAAATCAAAAATCACTTTGAACTTGCTGTCACGGCTTGGAGGTAAGCACATACTTGGTCATCTCTCAATTTATGCATATTTCCTCGCACAATAATTTGGCCATATGTTCATAATCATGCATGGAATGTTTTCCCTCAATTAATTGCATTGTTTGAATCGTGTATCAAAAATCCTAGCCTTCATGCAGAAATTAGGGTTCTTGAGGTTTCTTCGTGATTTCTTGTTGTATGTTTAATTTAAATGAAATTAAAGTACATAGACATGATCGTGAGGTTGAGACGAGCATAATGATATGTGGATTGCATGATATGATTACGTATTCATGGAGATTGGATAGAAAACGCAAATCTGAGAAACCAAGAACACGCGCGTGTTCTTCAGCTTGTTCTTGGCGCCTTTTTTTCAAATTCAAATATTTGAATTTTGTGATTTTGTTTAATTGATTCAAAAATTAATTTCTCTCTGAGTTTTAATGATTTTGAGTTGATTCTTCTTTTAATAATTCACAAAAATGTTAAAATATTTTATTTTCCAAAAAAATCCCAAAAATATTATTTATTTCATATAATTGATATTTTTGTAAAGAATTAATATTTTGATTGTTTTTGGCATTTTAAATATTTTTTCTACATTGATTTTGCAACTTTTAATGCTTTCTAATTATTTTGTAGGTCAATACTTAATTTTTGAAGCATTAATCCAAGATCACAATTTGTTTTCCATGTGTTAAACAATTTTTGATCATTTTAATTGAATTTTTATTCAATTAAATACATTTTGAAAACAAATTAGGGTTTTGGATTAATTCTACCCTCATAAATCATTTTCAAAACACTTTGGGCCTCTATTAGAGTGTAAGACCCAATCCTTTTTTTTGACCAAATCATCTTTGGGCCTCACTTATTGTATAAGTCCCGATACCGTCAAAAAACAAATGGCGCGGTCGTCGCCTTTTCAAAAATCATCTGGGCCTACCCTCGAGTAGTAAGACCCATTTATTTTTCTTCAAAACCCTATTTGGGCGTCTTGAGAGAGTGTAAGACCCATCCCCCCTTGTACAAAAACTTTTTGGGCCTCACTCATTGTATAAGTCCCTCTGTACAAGTAAACGGCGCGATCGTCGCCCGTTTAAAAATAAAAACCATCTGGGCCTACCCTCGAGTAGTAAGACCCATTTCTTTTTCTTTAAAACACTTTGGGCCTCTAATAGAGTGTAAGACCCAATCCCCCTTTTAACCAAAAACATTTTGGGCCTCACTTATTGTATAAGTCCCTCTGCGTTAAAAGAAAACCTCGGCGCGATCGCCATTTTTAAACGAAAAATCATTTGGGCCTACCCTCGTGTTATAAGCCCCACTCTTTTTCTTTAAACCTTTTTGGGCCTCTTGAGAGAGTGTAAGACCCATCCCTTTGTACAGAAAACCTTTTTTGGGCCCCAATCACTTGTATAAGTCCCTCTGTACAAATTCAACAGTGAGCTCACTGATAAAACCCTGGGCCTCTCCTTGAGCTGTAAGCCCTAGACCTTTCTTTTTCAAAGCACTTTCTCCTTTGATTTTGAATATACTGTTGTTTTTAATCTTTCTTTGTTGAACAACTAACCAAACAGCATGGAAGCACTACAACCGAGTAAGTGGTTATCGCTTTCATTTACTGCTTTCATATTATAAACTGTATTGTGGGGCTGCTCACTGTAAGTCTCCTTTCATAAACTCATATCTACTGTGTAATAATAGTATAGATATTTCGAGTTTCCCCGGCAACTACGTCTAGAACTAGGTGATGCCGTTTCATTTATTCGTAGAAATAGACGCCTAGATCCCCAATAGGAGCACCAGATACAGTCTTCTCTTCGGCTGTCCTCCTTAGGAATCATCAAGAAGCTCTACTCCCTAAGATGAATGTATTCTCCGTGAATGGCATTTTTGAGTTTCTTCCAAATTCTCGAACTTTCCTGACTTGATCTATTCCTTGTGGATAGCTTGCCTTGAATGTCTCGGGGTTTGGGTACCCACTACGGTCATAATCTTGGACCTTAACTAAGGAACCCTCTTTAAAAGCTAAAAGTCGCTGGATAGTAAACCTCGCACGTTTACCAGTGGTTTTCATCTTTAAAAGAGTTATCTCTCCTAATGGAAAGGAGATGATAGACCCACGGGCTTCTTAAAAGCATCGGTCTCCTCTTGGGCATTATTCAAGGACCCTATGGCTTCTAAGAAGTAGTCACAGCCTCCTCTTAGGCTTCGTATAATGATCTCTTCCTCCGGGAATGATAGCCTCCTCTTGGGCTTTGTACAAGGACCCGTCGGCTTCTTAAAAGATTCCAGCCTCCTCTTGGGCTTCGTACAAATTGTCCCGACGACCTCCTAGAGGTATAGGAACAGAACCTAGTCATCCTCATAGAACAGTCCTTTCATAGAGTCTACTACTATTTCTCAAAGCATAGTACAAAAGATAAAACTCTAGACACGGACAGTCTAATTTCCTTGAGTCTCAAAGACATTCTCAAGTGACCCCTTCGTTAAATAGGAAGGAAACCCGCAGACTCGGACAATCTCAATGCCCTTTGGATTTCCCATTTCCTCAAAGAGAAGGAAATATCCCTGATCCTCAAATTAAATCCCTGTGTACAGTGTTACTCATATAAGAACTGATTTTCTCTTTTAAATCAGTATATTGGATCTGTCACTCAACTGAAACAGTTACAATAGCCTCCATCTCGAGCTTCGTACGAGATACCAAAATTCTCCCCAGTGGAGTCAAAACAACCTTTTCGCCTCTCTCTCGGGCTTTGTACGAGATACAAAAACACTCTCTTACTGAGTATAAAAGATTCTCCAACTGAGTCAACTCTTTGCTAGCCTCCTCTTAGGCTTTGTATAACGATATGCCCCACTGGGTCAAAAACTTTTAGCCTCTCTCTCGGGCTTTGTACGAGACACAAAATAGCCTCCTCTTAGGCTTTGTATAATGATTTTCCTAGCGGAAATTAGCCTCCTCTTAGGCTTTGTATAAGAAAACCACTGGTTGATCCAATCGACCTTTTAGCATCAAAGCTGTGCCTTGTTCGCAGTACACAAACATCAACAACTCCTTTCCCTTCATCTAATCGCTGTAAGCGGCAAGCCTCTGGATCATCTATATCCATGCCACTGTCCCTCTTTTAGCATGAGAAATTCCTAAGGAAAGATGGCATTGCTCTACACTGAGTTAAAGTCTTCTCCTTCAGGTTAAAACCCTTTCTTCAGAAACTATGGCATTGCTCGGATCCGCGTATCCCAGTTAAAGTAATTCTCCTTCTCCCCTCTTTAGAGATGACAAATTCTCTCTAAAGCTGAGGTCTTTCAGCTTCACGTCTTGGGCTTTGAACAAGACACAAATAGACCTTTTAGCTTCACATCTTGGGCTTTGAACAAGATACAAATCACCTTTCGCTTCATGTCTTGGGCTTTGAACAAGACACCAAAAACCAATTTCCTCCCATAGAATAGGAGGAACTATGAACACTCTGATTTCCCTGTTTCGGTAAACGGGAATACGTAGGCATAAGATCGAAAGAAAAGATCTTAGCGAGCGCAATCAACAAAAAACCCAAATCCCATATCTCCGTCAATCAAAAGCAGTAATTCAAAAGCACCAGTCCTAACATCCTAATCCTTATTCCCCACCAGAAACCTTCTGCTCAGATCGAAAGAAAGAAACCTGTATTGGCGAAATACGAATAACCAGTACAAAGGCCCCCCACATTGATAGCATTCGTAACCTAACAGACCGCTGTTTAAACTCAGTATGCAAGCAGGGTTAATTAGAGACATCTATTTCCCTTCCTTATTCAGCTCACAATAGGATAAAAAATGAATTGACATGTAGACAAAGCTCAAACCGCAGAGAGCGACCAGCGCTTAAGAACCGCGTCCAAAATCGCTCGCTACAGAATAGTGGCGCCCACCGTGGGGACCGTTCCTTTCTTTCTACTTCTCTTGTGTGAAAAATTACACAAATGGCGACTCTACTGGGGAGTCTCCTTTTCTGCCTTAGGGCATCATCCCCATTTTCTACGGAAAATGGGAACTCTACCGAAGAGAAAGATTGACCTATGCTGGTCCATCTCTTACGCAGGGAACCACAGATTGGGGCTTCCTCCGGGGAACCCATTTCTGCCAGGAACTTAAGATTCATAGCTTTATAAGTCTAGGATGATTAGGACAAATATATATACTGCTTTTCCTAAATGCTATACGTGTTTATTTTTCTGCTACTGGGAATGCGTGTGATGCCGCATGTGGTGAGAATGAGTATACACCTAGAAAAGCCAAACCCTTTCGTAGTGCGGAAGCTATCGGAAATAGCTGTTACGCGATACTACCCTCATTTGAGGCTGGTGATCTATTCTCAGTGAATGGCACTTACTCTAAGATTGCACACAACGCGCTGGCGATCCGCTTGTTGTTTTGCTTTCCTGGGAGGAGCTGATGATAATGAGTACAGGTACAAAAATCACCCTAGTATAAACCTTTGGGGATGGGTAGAGCCTTGACTTCATGACAACGACCCTCTGACCCCATGTTTTTTCTATGTTTTTGTGTGCTGCATTCATGCATTCATCTAAAAACCATTAAAACATTCAAAAAATTTCTCTTCTAGTCTCTCTGTTTTTCAAATTAAACTAAGACTGTGATTGCAAATATCAGAGAAAAAGATTGCATTAATGGATTTCGGTAGAAGGAGAACTCACCAGTATACCTTCAAGGTTCCAAAACTAGGGGATTTGAGAAAGTTAGCGAGGATGATCGTTAACCCAGAGGCTTTCAGAGCCAAGCACGGTGGTTTGCTACCACTGTTAAGAGTCCATGTGATTAAGGGAATCATGGATGCGCTCATTCAATTCTACGATCCGGTTCATCACTGTTTCACATTCCCGAATTACCAGCTATCACCAACGCTGGAGGAGTATTCTCATCTGACTGATTTACATATCACTGATCGAGCTCCGTTTTCTGGACTGGAAGAAATTCCAAAGAATCAGACTATTGCAATAGCAATTCATTTGGACGAGTCTGAGGTCCGGACTCACATGACCACTAAGGGTGGCATCCAAGGTTTGCCAACCCAGTTCTTGACAAAGAAAGCTCTGTACTTCGCTAGTATAGGGAACGGGACTGCTTTTGAAAGCATCTTTGTCTTGCTCACCTACGGGTTATTTTTGTTTCCCAACATCAATAACTTCGTCGATATCAACGCTATTAAGGGTTTTCTCATTGGAAACCCTGTGCCGACTTTGCTCGCAGATGCGTATCATTCTGTACACTTAGGAAATTTGTACAGCGGAGGGGAGATCACATGCTGTGTACCTTTGCTCTATAAATGGTTTATCTCTCACTTGCCCAAGTCTGCTGCTTTTTGGGATTGCAAGAGTGTCTTACGTTGGTCGCAGAAGATCATGTCTCTCACCAACTCTGATATAGATTGGTGTAATAGGATTTATGAGGGAATCAGAATCATTGACCGTTGTGGAAACTTCCCCAGCGTACCCCTCATAGGAACTAAAGGAGGAATCAACTATCATCCGATATTAGTTCTTCGTCAATTTGGATACCCGATGAGACACATCCCACTGGGTGTTCATCTGGAAGGTCTTTTCTTCAAAGAAGGAGAAAGTGACAGAGCACTAAAGATGGAAATAGTGCAAGCTTGGAAACATGTTCATAAGAAAGGACGAGAGTCTCTAGGAAAACCGGACTGTGTCTCGGTGGAGCCTTATCTCCATTGGGTACAAACTAGAGCTCTCAAGCTAAAGATGCCTTATCCTCGTTACAGAATTCTTCTGCCGAGGGAAATTGTCATGTACTTCATGACGGAAACTGAAAGGCTTCAGGTTACTCTCAACAAGGTTCAAAAGGAAAGAAGGTCTTGGAAGAACAAGTACCGCACCCTCGACGTAGAGTGTATCCAAATACAACAACTACTAAAAGAGAAAGATGCTCTGATTGAAATTTTGGAGCAGCATGCTGTAGAGAATCAAGATGACCAAAGGAATTTGCTCGCTCCTTTCACCTGGCAAAGGAATGACAACCTGACCACGGCCCAAGCGCCCCGGTCAAAGAAGAGGACTCGGGACCCATTAGTTTAGGTTTCTGTTTCTGCACTTTGTAATCTACTGTATTTCCATTTCTGTAATCCTTTGGAATTCAATAAAAAGGGGTTTCCCCACTGTTTGATATTTGCAATCTAATTGTCGAAGTTTATTTTAATTAAACCTAAAAACAATTAATATAATCATTGCATTCATCATTCTCACATCGCGTATTCTCCTTACCTACGAATCTCACGTTTGTGTCTCGATTCTAGAGTCAAACTGTCTCATTCGTATAATACTCGGGCCAATCGTCAAAAAAAGATGAATGATCTTGAGGAAGAAAACAGAGAGTTGAAAGAAGAGATCGACACTCTGAGAGAGGATATGAGAAAGCTTCATAACGACATGCAAGCCATGGCAGAAGCTCAGCTACAAAGAACTGTGATCTCAGAGATCACCTCAACGCCCATCATAGAAAAGTATGATCCTAGGTATCAGATGCCGAAAGATCGTCCTTGGGGCATGCCTGTTAACTATATCCCGGAAGGATATGTTCTGCCGATCACTGAAGATCAGGGAATCGCAACAGAAGCCGCTGGGCCTGAAGGTTACAAACTTTGGGAAAGCGAAGATGCCAGGGGCATACTCAAGACTCTTGAAGGTTACAAACTTCGGGAGGCGCCAAGACTTACTGCTGTAGTCACGGTACCACCCCCTGTGGTGCACACTGTCCTGAAAGGACAGATTCCACCAACACCTTCTGGTAAGAAGGAAACTATGTTCGACAGAATGGAGGAATTCCAGGAACAATTCCTGGAAATGCAGAAAGAGCTGCAAGCCATTCGCGGTCAGGATCTATTTGGAAAGGACGCCGCAGACCTCTGCTTGGTCCCAAATGTAAAAGTCCCGCACAAGTTCCAAGTGCCCGACTTTGAAAAATACAAGGGTAACTCTTGCCCTCAGAGCCATCTGGTGATGTACGCTCGGCGGATGTCAGCTCAGACGGAGAATCAGGACCTGCTGATTCACTACTTCCAGGATAGTTTAACCGGTGCCGCACTCAAATGGTACATGGGTTTAAACCGTACTACGATCAGTACATTCAGAGATCTTGGTACTGCCTTCGTCCAACAATACAAGTACAATTTGGACATGGCACCCGACAGAGATCAACTCAGATCAATGTCGCAAAAGGACAAGGAAACCTTTAAGGAGTATGCTCAAAGGTGGCGTGAAATTGCCGCTCAAATTTGTCCACCTCTTGAGGAAAAAGAGATGACAAAGATCTTCTTAAAGACCTTAAGCTCATTTTACTATGACCGAATGGTCGCCAGTACGCCCAGTGATTTCACCGAGATGGTCGGTATGGGTGTACGTCTTGAGGAAGCCGTCCGAGAAGGACGTTTGGTAAAAGACACTGGATCAACGAGCGGTATTAAAAAATACGGTAGTGCTCTCCCTAAGAAAAATGAGCAAGATATTGGGAATATCTCTCTCGGAAAGCAAAGGCGACGTTATCAGCCAGTAGCAGCTGTTACTCCTGCTATCGGCCCCGCGCCTGTTCCTATGTATCAACCTCAGATTGCGCAGAGCCAACCTGACCAACAAAGGACACAACAACCTCTTCAGCAGGCTCGTCCCCCATATAACAACAACCGTACAACACGGCCACCAGGATTTGATCCTATACCTGTAACGTACGCAGAACTGTTTCCGTTACTGCTAGCCAAGGGGCACATCCAGACTAAGTCTCCCCTTTCAGTTCCGGAAAGTCCGCCTTTCTGGTTTAAAGCGGATCAAACATGCCCTTATCATCAAGGAGGTTCAGGGCATAACATTGAGACTTGCCTCAATTTCAAATCCGACGTGCAAAATCTTGTTAGGAGCGGGCTCTTATCTTTCAAAGATACGAATCCTAATGTTCTTACGAACCCGCTGCCTCAACATGAGAAAGTTGCAGTCAATCTGATTGAGAAAGAGACTAACAATGTCTATCAAATTCACGATGTACTCTTATTGGGGACCAATCTGGTCAAGATGCATTGTAGACAGAGTGGATATGGCCATGTGCCACCTCATAATTATCACCAGTGTGATATCTTCTCTAAAGACAACCAGGGATGTTCTGTAGTGCAATCAGCTCTACAGGAACAAATGGATCTTGGATGGATCCAGGAGCACCGAGTTCGTGGGGTTAACATGGTCTCTACGAATTCTAATGTCATTCAAAACCACGACATCCGTGTGATGAATGTCAACTTGGTGGCGATGCACTCAAGGCAAAGCCAGTATCATAATCTGCCGCGGCACGATTACAGTTCCTGTCTAATTTGCTCGGTAAACAAACAGGGATGCTCTTTCATACAAGAGGCCCTCCAGCGTCAGATGGATCTTGGATGGATCCAAGACTACCATGATAGGAACTCCTGTCAAATCAACATGGTTCAGATCTTTGACATTCGCGTGATGAATACCAATCTGGTAGAGTTACATGCTGAGCAGGTCCGACTCGGATTCTTAATATCACACGATTATCAAAATTGTAAGGTGGGTTGCAAAAATGATCGAGGTTGTACCCTTGTCCAGGAGGCACTTCAGCACTTGTTAAATCACTGGTGGATGCCAATCTATATGGACGAAGATACTCAGCAGATTAGTATCAATCACAGGAATCCTACTCGTCGTCAAAGTCAGGATGTCCGATCAATGGAAGGTAACCTAGTGAGGTTACATTGTATTCAAAGTGGGCGTGGCCAGGTGCCACCACACAACTATGACAGTTGCAGCGTCTGTTCGGAAAGTAACCAAGGGTGTTACCTTGTGAGAGCAGCTCTTCAGGGTCAGGTCGATCATGGAGAAATTCGTCCATATCCAGGTTCTGGACCCATCAACTGGACGCCGAACTACCTTGCCGATCAGGTTGAGGATGTTGTCACGATCTCTGGTCATCACCAGATCAGGGATGTTTTTGCCATCGTCCCTCTACTTGACGAATCTAGAGTTCCCAACCGGGAACGGATCGAGGTTACTTATGATGGTCAGAAAAATCAGAAGGTTCCCATAGTCATCTATCTACCGGGGCCACTACCGTATGAATCAGCTAAGGCAATCCCTTACAAATACGGTGCAACAATAATTGAGGATGGAAAGGAAATTCCATTACCCTCCGTCGTGAATATTGCAGAAGTCAGTCGTGTAACACGGAGTGGTAGAATCTTTAACCGAGGGGTTGGGGAAGCTAACAAAGAAAAGGAACTTCCGGCGGAAATTCCTGATCCACCAGTCGGTCAATCTAGTAATCCCGACTTTTCAAAAGACAAAGATGAGATGCTAAAGCTCATCCAAAGGAGTGAATATAACATCGTTGATCAGCTGTTATAGACTCCTTCAAAGATCTCAGTATTATCACTGTTACTCAGTTCAGAAGCACACAGAGAGGCTCTACAGAAAGTCTTGGAGCAAGCCTTTGTGGAACAGGATGTAACAATCAGACAATTCGATAGCATTGTCTCTAACATCACTTCCTGCAATAATTTGGGATTTAGTGATGAGGAATTACCCGAAGAGGGTCGCCGTCATAACATGGCGCTCAATATCACAGTTAACTGCCAGGGCGATGCTTTAGCCAACGTACTGGTAGACATAGGGTCAGCCCTGAATGTTATGCCGAAGTACACTTTGATGCAATTATCATTTAAGGGCCCTCCGATGAGAGTCAGCGAGGTCGTCGTCAAAGCATTCGACGGATCCAGAAAAACAGTTATCGGCGAAGTTGATCTTCCCATAACTATTGGTCCTCACACTTTCCAAATCACTTTCCAGGTCATGGACATCCGGGCAACGTACAGTTGTTTATTAGGAAGACCTTGGATACATCAGGCTGGAGCGGTTACTTCAACCCTCCACCAAAAGCTAAAGTTCGTCAAGAACGATCAACTTGTCACAGTTTGTGGGGAACAAGCCTTGCTTGTAAGCAACTTATCATCATCTACTTGTGTGGAACCCGAGGAGGTTATTGGAACTCAGTTCCAAGCACTATCGGTGAGCAAGAACGATCAATCCGAAGAAGGAACTTCAATTTCTTCATACAAAGATGCTATCAAAGCGGTCGAGAGTACCGATACGACAGGATGGGGACGGCTTGTCATTCCTATTGACAATAAAACAAAGAAGGGTCTTGGTTTTTCTGCAACCTGTACCCAGACAGCCGCCAACGATGAAAGTCTTCATCCCCTTCAAAACTTCTTCCATAGTGGAGGTTTTCTTCACCCAGTGTCTCAGACAGTTCATGCTATCAATGAGGAAGATCCCTCTAACACAGATGAAGAATGGAAGTCCTACCTTAACAAGGACGGCTATATGTCTCAGGAAGAGGTGCCTATGCCTTTTTGCTTTCCTACAGAAAGTCCGAGATTTATACCAAGATCAGATGTCGAAATGATCTACGGAGATTGTGATCCGGAAGGATGCCGTGCTCCGCCAAATTCATTAGAGGAAGACACTCTGATGAAAGAAAACTTTGATCACAATTACTATGGCCCGATGGATGGTCTGCCAATGTGGCAGCCTTACCCAGGAAACTTGGGGCAAGAAAGTCAGCCGAGTAATGAAACTCAGCTGAGCGTCATTGAACAGAATACCTGTGTCCCCGCCATGTCATGGGATCAACACTCAGGTCATTCGGAAACTACTCAACATGAAGATGAATTCGCAACGTTTGCAGGACTAGAATTCATCAACTATGCTTTTCCTGAGGTCAACGTCATCGAGAGAAGTGACTCCTCCAGTTCCAAAGAAGTTTGGGACACTCTGGGACAACAAAGTGTAAAATTCGACTACATGGTCAAGTACACCGCTCCCGAAAGCTCTCGTATCAGGCTCGAAGACATCCAGTCAACTGGATGGGGAGATACAGCTGAGAGCACCAATGCTATGCAAAATGCAACAGAGGAATCCTCCTACGACAATTCTGCCTGGGAGATAGATTCCAATGATTCTGCTCCACCAGAAATCAGCGTCATTTCTGAAAACAAATCAAGGAAGGTGCCAGACTTTGTGATTCACCGAGGAGTTCGCCGCCAATGGGTTGCTGTCGAGGTTCCGAAGGTCCTTCATCAGTCAAAGTAATTGCCATCTTTAAACCTTTCACCCTGCCCAGGTGAAACAGATATTTTGATAGGGCTCGTTTTCTGTAAATTTCCCTCTTCGCTTTGCCCAAAGCGACAGAGTTTTGTTTTATAGGGCTGTAGTTTCAAGAGTCGACTTGTTCATTAATAAAATAATGTTGTTCTGTAATTTCCGCATTAATTGTTGTTTTCTCTTTTTGCCTTTTCAGAAAATGGTAATCCTAAAAAACATTCAATAATAAAAACAAGCAGTAAAAATCAAAACACTGCACACACTTGCATTTTCTCTATCTCTTCTAAACACGAATCATCACGTCATGCAGATTGCTTGTTTTATACCCAGTTGAAACATACGATCCGATGCCTTCTCCCAACTTTGAGTTCCCGGTATTCGAGGCTGAAGAAGAAGATGACGACCAAATTCCAAAAGAGATCTCCCGACTACTCAGACAAGAGGAAAGGTCCATTGAACCTCACAAAGAACCGTTGGAAACGGTAAACTTGGGTTCAGAAAAAGAGAGAAAAGAAATCAGGATCGGAGCATTGCTCAGTCCAACTGCCAGAGAGGGTTTGATAAAGCTTCTCAAAGAATTCCCCGATGTGTTCGCTTGGTCCTATCAGGATATGCCAGGGTTGGATACCAGCATCGTGGAACATCACTTGCCGCTAAGATCGGAATGTCCGCCAGTAAAGCAAAGGTTGAGACGCACTCACCCGGACATGGCCATCAAAATCAAGGAGGAGGTACAGAAACAGATCGACGCGGGTTTCCTCGCTACATCTGAATATCCTCAATGGTTAGCCAACATCGTACCCGTTCCCAAAAAGGACGGAAAGGTCAGAATGTGTGTTGATTACAGAGATCTGAACAAGGTAAGTCCAAAGGACGAATTTCCTTTACCACACATTGACATGCTGGTTGACAGTACAGCAAAGTTCAAAGTATTCTCCTTCATGGATGGATTCTCGGGGTATAACCAGATCAAAATGGCGCCGAAAGACACGGAGAAAACTTCGTTCATTACCCCATGGGGCACCTTTTGTTACAAGGTAATGCCGTTCGGTTTGAAGAATGTCGGGGCAACCTATCAAAGGGCCATGACTACTCTGCTTCATGACATGATACACAAAGAAATCGAGGTATATGTCGATGATTTGATTGCAAAATCAAGAACAGAGGATGAACACGTTGAACATCTATCAAAATTGTTCGAACGTCTAAGAAAATTCAAGCTCCGCTTAAATCCTAACAAGTGCACCTTCGGTGTCCGTTCAGGGAAACTACTAGGGTTCATCGTCAGCCAGAAAGGGATTGAGGTTGATCCTGACAAGGTCAAGGCCATTCAAGAAATGCCTTCTCCGAAAACTGAAAAACAAGTCAGAGGATTCCTGGGACGTTTGAACTACATCTCTAGATTCATATTCCTTATGACCGTCACTTGTGCGCCGATTTTCAAGTTATTGAAAAAGAACCAGGATTGCGTTTGGTCAGAAGACTGCCAAACTGCCTTCGACAGTATTAAGGAATATTTGTTGAATCCTCCGATTCTATCACCTCCAGTGGAAGGAAGACCACTGATCATTTACCTCACAGTCCTAGAGGACTCAATGGGATGTGTACTTGGCCAACAAGACGAAACTAAAAGGAAAGAGTTTGCCATTTACTATCTAAGCAAGAAATTCACCGACTGCGAGACTCGGTACACAATTCTTGAGAAAACTTGTTGCGCTTTGGCTTGGGCAGCCAAACGTCTTCGCCAGTACATGATTCGTCATACTACTTGGTTGGTCTCCAAAATGGACCCAATCAAGTACGTTTTCGAAAAACCTGCTCTCACAGAAAGGATTGCCCGTTGGCAGATGTTACTATCAGAATATGACATAGAGTACCATGCTCAGAAAGCCGTTAAAGGAAGTATTTTAGCCGATCATTTGGCTCATCAACCGATTGACGATCAAGAATCAATCGGGTTTGACTTCCCAGACGAAGATGTCATGTATCTAAAGATGAAAGATTGCGATGAACCGCTACCCAGTGAAGGGCCAGAACCAGGTTCCCAGTGGGGACTTATCTTTGACGGAGCAGTTAATCATTATGGAAACGGAATTGGGGCAATCATTGTTACCCCTCAGGGTTCCCACATTCCTTTCACTGCCAGACTTACGTTCAAATGTACGAACAACGAGGCCGAATACGAAGCTTGTATTATGGGTCTCGAAGAAGCAATGGATTTAAGGATCAAAAACTTGGACGTATACGACGACTCAGCCTTAGTTATCAATCAGATAAAAGGAGATTGGAACACATACCAATCAGGATTGATTACAAATACTATGCAAGAAGGTTGTTACCCTTCTTCAATAGAGTCGACTTTCATCACATCCCTCGTGATGAGAATCACATGGCTGATGCATTAGCCACTCTCTCTTCCATGATTAGTGTAGGTCGATGGAATAACATACCTAAGATTGACATCATGCGCCTTGAACGGCCCGCTTACATCTTCGCGATTGAAGCAGTCATAGACGACAGACCTTGGTATCACAATATCAAATGCTTCCTTCAGAAACAAGAGTACCCATCGGGGGCACTCAGAAAAGACAGGAAAACCCTCAGAAGATTGGCTGAAAACTTCTTCCTGAGCGGTGACACTCTTTATAAGAGAAATTTTGACATGGTCTTGCTCCGATGCGTCGACAGACCAGAAGCAGACGTGCTCATGAAAGAAATTCATGAAGGATCCTTTGGCACTCATGCCAACGGACACACAATGGCGAGAAAAATTATGAGAGCAGGGTACTATTGGTTGACCATGGAATCCGACTGCTACAAGTACATGAGGAGGTGTCACAAGTGTCAGATATACTCCGACAAAATTCATGTACCGCCATCACATCTCAAAGTTCTTTCTTCCCCGTGGCATTTTCCATATGGGGAATCGACATGATTTGTATGATTGAGCCCAAGGCTTCAAATGGACATCGGTTCATCCTTGTAGCCATTGACTATTTCACCAAGTGGGTCGAAGCAGCGTCATTCGCCAATGTAACCCGACAAGTGGTGGTCCGATTTATCAAAAACAATATCATCTTCCGTTATGGTGTTCCAAGCGAGATCATTACCGATAATGGATCTAACTTGAACAATAAGATGATGAAAGAGTTGTGTGCAGAGTTCAAGATTGAACACCATAATTCATCTCCCTACCGACCCAAGATGAACGGAGCGGTAGAAGCGGCTAACAAGAACATTAAGAAGATCGTTCAAAAGATGGTTGTAACCTATAAAGATTGGCACGAGATGCTACCCTTTGCTCTTCATGGTTATCGCACATCTGTCCGCACTTCAACAGGGGCTACCCCTTTCTCTCTAGTATATGGCATGGAGGCAGTGCTTCCCATAGAAGTAGAGATCCCGTCAATCCGAGTATTGATGGAAGCTAAGCTCACCGAAGCTGAATGGTGTCAAAGCCGACACGACGAACTGAACCTGATCGAAGAGAAGCGAATCACGGCACTATGCCACGGTCAGTTGTATCAACAGAGAATGAAGAGGGCGTTCGACAAAAAGGTCCGACCTCGTGTCTTCAGGAAAGGAGACCTCGTGCTCAAGAAGATACAATCATTTCTCACTGACTCTCGGGGCAAATGGACCCCAAATTATGATGGCCCCTATGTGGTCACGAAAGCTTTCTCAGGCGGCGCCTTGAGACTTGCAACCATGGACGGAGAGGAATTTGCCTACCCCACGAATGTTGATGTAGTCAAGAAATACTTCGCCTAAAAAAAAACTAAAAAAAAAACGTCTCGGTGGATTGAAAACCCGAAAGGGCGGTCCAGGCAAAAGTTAGAGACATGAAAAAAAAGAATCATCCCGATGGATTGGAAATCTCATAGTACAATCCAGGCAAAAGTTAGGGATAATGGCAAGTAACTATGTCCAACAGAGGCAAGTCCCTCAGCAGTAGTTACATCATCTATCGGAGGAAATCTCCAGTTAAAGGTCATCTTCGACAGAAGCTTAGGATGCCCCGAATTCAAAGTTGGTAGAAGGATAGTGGTCGTTATGTTTCAACGTAGCCCTTTTCCCTGTAAATTACTGTTTTCTAACTTTGTATATACTCTTTGGAATCACGCGTTTGGCTGATCTCCATCTTATCAATAAAATTTGAGCCCTTGTGCTTTTGTTTGTAATTCTTGCTTGTTCTAGCTTTACAGAACGACGTTGTTTAAACTTAATCAGCGATTCTTGAAATAAAACAAAAATGAATTTACTTGTTAAAAATTTTTCTGCTTTTAAAATAAAGATGGCAATTTCTTTTGACTGTTGAACATCAGAAGAACATTGATTGCTTCTCCCGAAGTAAGCGAACTTCAAAGTGCAGAATCAAAGTACTCCTTCTAAGCCAGTATGCCTGAATGAAGGGATCAACTGTGTCAGAGACCTTGTTTCGTCTGACATCCTCGGCCGAGTTCTCATCTCTTAAGCCCGATCAACATAGCTTCCAACGGGACTATCTCTCCTAAGCAAGGTGGAATTTCCATTTTGAATCAACGGTACTTCTTCGCCCCGCGATGGCCGAGTATCCAATTGTGTTCATCCATTAGTCTGTATGTCGCGTCTGTTTTGTCAGCATATACATACATACTTCATGCATTTTATTTGCGTTTACATTTCATATTGCATCACTATCACTTGAGTCGGTCTTGTCCCCTAGTGATAAACAGTTTTCTCAATCGAGTTTGTCAGTTCTTTCCTCGTCAGGAAGTGTTGCGTCTGCACAATCTCGCCACCAGTGTATCTTTAGATCAGAGTCGGCACTTGGCCACTTTGATAACTTGAACCTCTGAAAAGCCAGAGAAAACTCTCAATAAACATCACTCTTCGCCATTGAAGATGATATCCTTGCTTTCCCGGATTAAGGAAAATCCACAGAGAAAGCCTCGTGATCAGAGATTCGGCAGCATGCCAGTTTTGCTCCGAAAGGACCGCTGATGAAAAGGTCATCGGCCCCACAAAATTGGACCCCATCATATGGCGTTTCTCCGGGAAGATCCTGAGAAAAGTATGATGAAAGATCCCAAATGAAAACAGTCTCTCAAGAGAATCGCTTTCCCCAGTAGAGTCAACAAATGGCGTCTCCAACAGAGAAGTTTGTACACCTCTACAACTCAGACGAATGGGTTCCCCAGCAAGTCTGACATCAAAACTTTTTCCACTCAAATGGCATCTCCCCAGGAAAATTCGGCGAGAAGTTTGAGGAAAGCCGCTATGAATAGCGTCCCTTGTCAAGAAAGTTTATTGACAAAAGAAACTAAGACCAGTTCTTGGTAGGAAACCAGGATCGAGGGGAAGTTTAAATCAGAAACTAAGACCAGTTCTTGGTAGGAAACCAGGATCGAGGGGAAGTTTAAATCAGAAACTAAGACCAGTTCTTGGTAGGAAACCAGGATCGAGGGGAAGTTTAAATCAGGAACTAAGACCAGTTCTTGGTAGGAAACCAGGATCGAGGGGAAGTTTAAATCAGAAACTAAGACCAGTTCTTGGTAGGAAACCAGGATCGGGGGGAAGTTTAAATCAGAAACTAAGACCAGTTCTTGGTAGGAAACCAGGATCGAGGGGAAGTTTAAATCAGAAACTAAGACCAGTTCTTGGTAGGAAACCAGGATCGAGGGGAAGTTCAAAAGAAACCAAGACCAGTTCCTTGGCTGAAGACCAGGATCGAGGGGAAGTTTACCTTTTTTAAGCATCATCGCTTAGCTAAAGAAGATGAATGCGTAAGCTACCATTCATAACCACCATCAAAATTTCGGATATTCCGATATTTAATCCTCTTGCACCCCGAATGCTCGAATACCTTCATCATTCACACATTCGGGTCCAAGAAGATTAAATAGGGGCATCTGTAATACCCCAAATTTTGACCACTTAGATTTCCCATCATTGTGAAAATCATCATCACAATATGGATGAACCATCATGCTTCATTAGTCTCCCCAAAGATGGGTGAGCATCCACTACAATCAAAATTAGGGTTTCAAGCCCTCTCTGAGTGCTTAGACAAAGGATCAATCAAGAAATGACATGATCTTCAACTTGTCTAATCTCTCAAACATCCACAATTGATCAAAAAGGACTCCCACTTCAAGGATTAAGCACAAGGCTGCTCCCTTCTAGGTGGATCAAGTCTCAAGATCGACAGTGTCACCAAATTAGGGTTTTGGTCGACCAGAGTCTCCAGATGGAAATTTTCATCTGGGCACAAGGCAATGATCCAAAACATGACCTAATATGCTTCATGGAACCTCATGAAACCATGCATCAAGTCAATTTTGCCTCAGGGGATGCATTCATAAAATATCAGGAATTAAGGTTTCTTGACCTAATTCACCCCTAAGTTGACTTTTAGGACAAACCATGAGCCAAGACCTCAAGAGATGATTTGAGGGTCTCTAATACACCATATTGATCCATTTGGAACAATGGATTGATCCAAGAAGCTTGAGTAACAAGTCTCATTTTCATCTGCACCACAATTAGGGTTTTAAGGGAAAAGTCAACTGTAACTTTGACTTTTGACCAAGACATGCTCCCAAACCCTAATACATGATTGAATATACCCTATGACACCCATGGAACATGTCCATCAAGTTTGATTTAGGTCAAGGACATGATTTCCTGAAGAATTGTACAGTTTGGAATTCATCTGATAAAAAGTCAACTATGCACAAAAGTCAACTTTGACTTTTTGAGATTTTTCACCAAAATGGATTTTTAACCCTAAAATGATGTTAATGTATGATTTGAATCATCATTCATCAAGAAAAATCAAGAAAAGTGAGATAACTTGTAAAAGGGGTAACCATAAAACTTAGAAATTTTTCTAAGTTAAAAATAAAGTGGCAAAGGTACCAACTTTGGAGGACCATAACTCCTAAACCACAAGGCCATTTTTTCTCATCCAAAGATGGATTTGTAGCCCTCATTATCACCTACAAAAACTTCAACTACAAGTCATTCCAATTCATTAAGGATTTTGAGTTATGGAGTGATCAAAGTGGCTGAAAAGTGAAAATGTCACTTTTTCCAACACTTAGTGAAATTTTCACTAAGTCAGAATTTGCCTTCACTTTTTGCCAAATGTAGGGGGATTTTTCACTTGGAATCAAAAGAGATCAAAACCAAACTTGTTCAAACAGTTGTTGTATCATGTAAGAGCTTTCCAAAATGGCCAAGAACATTGCCAAATTCAACCTACACCATGAGATACTACATTGCCAAGTTGCCTTGCTGAAATCTGTCAAGGCAAGGCAGAATTTGCATTTTGGCTCGATTTGCCAAAATCAGCTAATTTCAATTGCTCCAATCCACTTGGACACCTCAGAGGATTGAATCTAAAGGGGACAATCACTGAGCCAAGCCTCCAAGGTCCAAGGAACAAGGAATAGCATGTTGAACCTAGAGTTGCCAAAATAGGGACAAGACTTCAAATTTGGAATGAGGCATTCAATGGAACCATCAAGGTGGCATGGACTGAGCCATTCTCATCTGAAATCAGTCAAGACTTATCCAAGACCAAGGGGACCAAAGCTCTGTGCCCTAACCTCTAGTCAATGGCTAGAGGAGACTTGGATTTTCATTTGCCAACATTGGCCAAACCTACTTACCAGCTGCCATGCACTATTCCTTGCAAAACAAACTTGCTCTACTATAAATAGAGCTCAATTGTCGTCAGTTTAAGTACACCAAAGCCATCTAACAGATGCTTTCCTCAAAATCTCTTTCTCTTGGCAAAAATGCCTTTCTTAGCAAGGTAGCTATCGGGTTTTGAGTTTGAAAGCAATTATGCACAAACCAATCACTCACACACCTCACATACATCACATATGAGCTGATCAAACACTCACATAACTTCTAAAACATCAATTTCATGAAATCACCAGCTGGTTGCTCAAATTTTCAAACAAGGTGCAGCTGAGGTACCATAAAATGATCCAGCCAATTTCAATCAAGTCCAACCATCCAAACACAATCCATAGGGTGTAGGGAAGCTGTCCAGATCATCACAACTCATCTGTAACACCTCCAAATCAAAAATCACTTTGAACTTGCTGTCACGGCTTGGAGGTAAGCACATACTTGGTCATCTCTCAATTTATGCATATTTCCTCGCACAATAATTTGGCCATATGTTCATAATCATGCATGGAATGTTTTCCCTCAATTAATTGCATTGTTTGAATCGTGTATCAAAAATCCTAGCCTTCATGCAGAAATTAGGGTTCTTGAGGTTTCTTCGTGATTTCTTGTTGTATGTTTAATTTAAATGAAATTAAAGTACATAGACATGATCGTGAGGTTGAGACGAGCATAATGATATGTGGATTGCATGATATGATTACGTATTCATGGAGATTGGATAGAAAACGCAAATCTGAGAAACCAAGAACACGCGCGTGTTCTTCAGCTTGTTCTTGGCTCCTTTTTTTCAAATTCAAATATTTGAATTTTGTGATTTTGTTTAATTGATTCAAAAATTAATTTCTCTCTGAGTTTTAATGATTTTGAGTTGATTCTTTTTTTAATAATTCACAAAAATGTTAAAATATTTTATTTTCCCAAAAAATCCCAAAAATATTATTTATTTCATATAATTGATATTTTTGTAAAGAATTAATATTTTGATTGTTTTTGGCATTTTAAATATTTTTTCTACATTGATTTTGCAACTTTTAATGCTTTCTAATTATTTTGTAGGTCAATACTTAATTTTTGAAGCATTAATCCAAGATCACAATTTGTTTTCCATGTGTTAAACAATTTTTGATCATTTTAATTGCATTTTTATTCAATTAAATACATTTTGAAAACAAATTAGGGTTTTGGATTAATTCAACCCTCATAAATAATTTTCAAAACACTTTGGGCCTCTATTAGAGTGTAAGACCCAATCCTTTTTTTTTGACCAAATCATCTTTGGGCCTCACTTATTGTATAAGTCCCGATACCGTCAAAAAACAAACGGCGCGATCGTCGCCTTTTCAAAAATCATCTGGGCCTACCCTCGAGTAGTAAGACCCATTTATTTTTCTTTAAAACCCTCTTTGGGCCTCTTGAGAGAGTGTAAGACCCATCCCCCCTTGTACAAAAACTTTTTGGGCCTCACTCATTATATAAGTCCCTCTGTACAAGTAAACGGCGCGATCGTCGCCCGTTTAAAAATAAAAACCATCTGGGCCTACCCTCGAGTAGTAAGACCCATTTCTTTTTCTTTAAAACACTTTGGGCCTCTAATAGAGTGTAAGACCCAATCCCCCTTTTAACCAAAAACATTTTGGGCCTCACTTATTTTATAAGTCCCTCTGCGTTAAAAGAAAACCTCGGCGCGATCGCCATTTTTAAACGAAAAATCATTTGGGCCTACCCTCGTGTTATAAGCCCCACTCTTTTTCTTTAAACCTTTTTGGGCCTCTTGAGAGAATGTAAGACCCATCCCTTTGTACAGAAAACCGTTTTTGGGCCCCAGTCTCTTGTATAAGTCCCTCTGTACAAATTCAACAGTGCGCTCACTGATAAAACCCTGGGCCTCTCCTTGAGCTGTAAGCCCCAGACCTTTCTTTTTCAAAGCACTTTCTCCTTTGATTTTGAATATACTGTTGTTTTTAATCTTTCTTTGTTGAACAACTAACCAAACAGCATGGAAGCACTACAACCGAGTAAGTGGTTATCGCTTTCATTTACTGCTTTCATATTATAAACTGTATTGTGGGGCTGCTCACTGTAAGTCTCCTTTCATAAACTCATATCTACTGTGTAATAATAGTATAGATATTTCGAGTTTCCCCGGAAACTACGTCTAGAACTAGGTGACGCCGTTTCATTTATTCGTAGAAATAGACGCCTAGATCCCCAATAGGAGCACCAGATACAGTCTTCTCTTCGGCTGTCCTCCTTAGGAATCATCAAGAAGCTCTACTCCCCAAGATGAATGTATTCTCCGTGAATGGCATCTTTGAGTTTCTTCCAAATTCTCGAACTTTCCTGACTTGATCTATTCCTTGTGGATAGCTTGCCTTGAATGTCTCGGGGTTTGGGTACCCACTACGGTCATAATCTTGGACCTTAACTAAGGAACCCTCTTTAAAAGCTAAAAGTCGCTGGATAGTAAACCTCACACGTTTACCAATGGTTTTCATCTTTAAAAGAGTTATCTCTCCTAATGGAAAGGAGATGATAGACCCATGGGCTTCTTAAAAGCATCGGCCTCCTCTTGGGCATTATTCAAGGACCCTACGGCTTCTTAGAAGTAGTCACAGCCTCCTCTTAGGCTTCGTATAATGATCTCTTCCTCCGGGAATGATAGCCTCCTCTTGGGCTTTGTACAAGGACCCGTCGGCTTCTTAAAAGATTCCAGCCTCCTCTTGGGCTTCGTACAAATTGTCCCGACGACCTCCTAGAGGTATAGGAACAGAACCTAGTCATCCTCATAGAACAATCCTTTCATAGAGTCTACTACTGTTTCTCAAAGCATAGTACAAAAGATAAAACTCTAGACACGGACAGTCTAATTTCCTTGAGTCTCCAAGACATTCTCAAGTGACCCCTTCGTTAAATAGGAAGGAAACCCGCAGACTCGGACAGTCTCAATGCCCTTTGGATTTCCCGTTTCCTCAAAGAGAAGGAAATATCCCTGATCCTCAAATTAAATCCCTGTGTACAGTGTTACTCATATAAGAACTAATTTTCTCTTTTAAATCAGTATATTGGATCTGTCACTCAACTGAAACAGTTACAATAGCCTCCATCTCGGGCTTCGTACGAGATACCAAAATTCTCCCCAGTGGAGTCAAAACAACCTTTTCGCCTCTCTCTCGGGCTTTGTACGAGATACAAAAACACTTTCTTACTGAGTATAAAAGATTCTCCAACTGAGTCAACTCTTTGCTAGCCTCCTCTTAGGCTTTGTATAACGATATGCCCCACTGGGTAAAAAACTTTTAGCCTCTCTCTCGGGCTTTGTACGAGACACAAAATAGCCTCCTCTTAGGCGTTGTATAATGATTTTCCTAGCGGAAATTAGCCCCCTCTTAGGCTTTGTATAAGAAAACCACTGGTTGATCCAATCGACCTTTTAGCATCAAAGCTGTGCCTCGTTCGCAGTACACAAACATCAACAACTCCTTTCCCTTCATCTAATCGCTGTAAGCGGCAAGCCTCTGGATCATCTATATCCATGCCACTGTCCCTCTTTTAGCATGAGAAATTCCTAAGGAAAGATGGCATTGCTCTACACTGAGTTAAAGTCTTCTCCTTCAGGTTAAAACCCTTTCTTCGGAAATTATGGCATTGCTCGGATCCGCGTATCCCAGTTAAAGTAATTCTCCTTCTCCCCTCTTTAGAGATGACAAATTCTCTCTAAAGCCGAGGTCTTTCAGCTTCACGTCTTGGGCTTTGAACAAGACACAAATAGACCTTTTAGCTTCACATCTTGGGCTTTGAACAAGATACAAATCACCTTTCGCTTCATGTCTTGGGCTTTGAACAAGACACCAAAAACCAATTTCCTCCCATAGAATAGGAGGAACTACGAACGCTCTGATTTCCATGTTTCGGTAAACGGGAATACGTAGGCATAAGATCGAAAGAAAAGATCTTAGCGAGCGCAATCAACAAAAAACCCAAATCCCATATCTCCGTCAATCAAAAGCAGTAATTCAAAAGCACCAGTCCTAACATCCTACTCCTTATTCCACGCCAGAAACCTTCTGCCCAGATCGAAAGAAAGAAACCTGTATTGGCGAAATACGAATAACCAGTACAAAGGCCCCCCACATTGATAGCATTCGTAACCTAACAGACCGCTGTTTAAACTCAGTATGCAAGCAGGGTTAATTGGAGACATCTATTTCCCTTCCTTATTCAACTCACAATAGAATAAAAAATAAATTGACCTGTAGTCAAAGCTCAAACCGCAGAGAGCGACCAGCGCTTAAGAACCGCGTCCAAAATCGCTCGCTACAACAAGCAACTGATCCACTGAACATCTTCCACAATGAACCACTAGCCAAGCCTTCCTCTATGAGTGTTTGTGAGCATATGGAACCCATGAGAGCATGCTTGAATCCACAAAGTTTTCTCAAGAAGCTCTTTGAACCCAAGAACCCTAATTTGGTCCCTCTGGTCAAGAGGGAAAGATTCACTTGAAATCCTTTGCCATTCTTGATCTTATGAAGATATGATGACCTCCACAAAACACCTTGAGGCTTGAGACTCCTTTGAGATGAACCAAGTACCTTGATCCCATGCTAAAAACCAATGCTATGCACAAATTCTAATGCAAGAAATGCAAAGAAACATAAGCCAGTTAGCTTCAAAACAAAAGAGAAAATTTTGGGGTGTTACAACATCTTGTAGATCTTCTTCTTCTTCGTCTTCTTGGGTGAGCAAGCTTTGAGCAACAACTCCTTGCTTCAGATCTTCAATGTAGCGCTGACGAGAAGGTGTCTAATGACTTGACTGATTTGCAATGTTGTCTTCTTCATCAACAACTTCTCTACCAATTGAATGTTGTTGTGTTGAATGATGATCTTTGAGCTTCAACATTTCAAAAATGACGTGCATATGCCTGTCGAAGCTATGGTTGTTAATATTTCTTTCCACAGTTACACCATCTTCATCACACCTAATGGCTTTAGCTATGATAGTAGGGTTGATTAGGATTGGACAGCCAGCAACTACAGACAATATAGCATTTTTGCCATAGTCATATTCTAGAACTCGAGCATTTTCCCAAACTCAGTAACAGGAGCAGGAAATACTGGTCCAACGATCATGTTGAAATAATTCTCCCAGTTCTGAAATTTAATTCCAGAGACAACACTTGTTTTGTTGAGTTGAGGCAGAGGGTTTAAGTCATGAGAGTATTCCATTAGGAGTTCAAGATCAACGATTTCTCCTCTGATATTGTGTGAAGACATTTTGAGGAAGGAAGTTCTAAGCTACTAGGTAGTTTGGATAGTGATTCTTTCTAGGAAGAAGGTAAGGTTGCGAGGAGAACTAAGGAATGATAGCTATTTATCAAGCTTGGAACACACGTGGTCATCATTTCCTAGACAAGCTATGAATAGCTGTGGCGGTCAGCTGAAAGGACACATGATAGCCTTAAATCGCCGTATACCTATGGGTAGGGGTGTAATAGCTGACACAACATAATCATGATTGTTTATTTAATCTTTGAAAATCATTTAATCACAACGCTTGAGGAGATAACTTTATTTTAATTATTCTTATGAATCTTAAAGAACTAGTAGACAGTTAGTGTTTGAATTTAAAAATAAACATGAATAAAAGAAAGCATACCTTAGGGATACATAAATATTTTTGCAGAGATTCTTTACCTAGATCTTTCCAAGACTTCGGAAGTGACATTTTGGATCTCATAGCATTTTCTGGCTTGTTTCTTAAGCCAAAGGAAAAACTGAGATCTTTACAGACTTATCTGAATGCATTCCATCTTGACTCTGATTTTTCCTTTTCTGAGTGAACTGCTGAGGGTTCTTGGATTCTTCAAGATTCACTTGCATTCTGTTTTCTGAAAGATGTGAGCATTTTATGAACTCTGATTCATATGATCAGAGCGACAGATTTCCATAATGCCTTTTCAGAAGGTCATTAAGTTCAAGGCTATAATATGAACTGTTGAGAGGTTATGTTCTGAGAAATATTGACATCACATAATATCCTCTGACTTGTTTCTTCAAACTGATGTATATCCTTGTTCAGAACCAATTATCACCAAACATGTTTACAACATGAAACATAGTTTGCATGATACACCTTGGTCTCACATTGCTGATCCAGCTTAAAACATCATATTTACTTCTGAAAGAATGTCAACTGATTTCTTCATTCTGACAACATCAGCAACTAAAATCCGTTTGACTTCAAGGGATGACTTTAGTTAATGCATCAAATTGAAAATCTTCTGGTTTCAGATTAAATAAGTTCTGAGAAACTCATCAGATAGAATCTGATCAATCACAAATGGTTCAACTGAGATAGAATCTCAAGTTATCAGAACATAGTTATATTGACTTAGTCAAAATTCTAAGTGTTCATACTTGATCAAGTGCTTGATGAACATGTGAAAATCTTCTTCCTGAATATTCTTTCAGTTTCCTGAAAAGCTTTCAAGAAAACAATATTCAGTTCTTTATTGAATCTTTTAACTTCTTGATCAATCAAGATTCAAATGTTGAATCATTTCTAAGAGTTTGAATTCTTCAGTTTTCTGATTTCAATAGACTTTATTCTGAAGTTCAGGATCATAGAACAACAATCTTTCTTCTTTGCATGAAGAAGTTCTGAATGAGCTTTAAACGAGAAAGTCAAGGGTGGACCTAATCTGTTTCTTGAAAACATATCAAAAACTCATAAAGAATTAATCTTCAGCAAACAAGACTTTTGTTTTCTGATGATTCAACTTTGAGCAATACGTGGTTCATCCACACGTATCTTCCAAGATAAGCATTCAACAGATACTACTTCTTATCTGATGAATCTATCTTATCAGCTAATTCTTCTAACTTCATTACAACTTTAGTGAGGAAGATTTAGTTGTTTGACAACTGCAAAACTTCCAGAATCAGTGATTTGCTCAAATACTTAGATTGATTACAATTTTGTACACAATCATCTTCTGAACTATTACAGAATTGTAAGTGGATTTCAATCTCACCAGATTAATTCTACGCACCACATCTGGATCTTTTTCTGACACTGTTAAGTGTTTGATATCCATCAATAGTAGAACCAGGCTCTGATACCAATTGAAGGTGCGAGAAAGACACAAGAAAGGAGGGGGGTTGAATTGTGTATTTACTCTTTAACAACTTTTCGCTTCTTGTCGTTAAGACATTGAGATAACATCAAAGTTCGTTGAGAGGCTCTGACTTGCAAAGTAATATTCAAACTTGCCTTGCATGAAGCATAAGAACCAACAAGAAGCTTATCAGAGTTGCAAGGTTCTGACTTTCTTATGTAAGGTTCTGATACTCAATATAGAAACATAAACAAAGACATTAAGCATAAGAGTAAAGGACACACGATATATCCTGGTTCACCACAAAGGCTAATCCAGTCCACCCTCCTCAGGTGATTTCGCCTTGAACACAAGGTCTTAATCCACTATAATCAATCTCGATTACAGATGCACGGGTAACAGCCGGTGACTAACCACTTGCACAGCCGCACTGTGACTAACATGCAATGAGCTGTTCAGGGATTCAACTTAATGAATATAACAAACATTGACATGCAGGTTCCAATCACGTAAGATCTACTGCTAGGCTTTCACAGCTAGACGTTCAGGGATTCATCGCAATGAATATAACGCTACTGACCATATTTCAGGATTTTCCCACAATGACATCTCGCAATTGTCTTCTCGAGTCTCCGGTCACACTGACCACTCAAGGAATCCTAATTCACCAAGAATTAGTTTTACAGGAGATTACAAAGATGCTTATTAACAAGCAGATTACTCCTAAGTTTAAGTACAAAGAACACACAAGTGTTCAAGCAAGATGTGAGCAACAACTCCTTGCTATCCTAAGAAACTACAAAGATGTATAATGATTTGACAGTTGTTGACATCTTGTAGATCTTCTTCTTCTTCGTCTTCTTGGGTGAGCAAGCTTTGAGCAACAACTCCTTGCTTCAGTTCTTCAATGTAGCGCTGACGAGAAGGTGGTTGATGACTTGACTGATTTGGAATGTTGTCTTCTTCATCAACAACTTCTGTACCAATTGATTGTTGTTGTGTTGAATGATGATCTTTGAGCTTCAACAACAATGGCCATGTGTAAATGGTGATAGCTTTTGATATTTAAGTGTTACAACGAGAACTCATCATTATTGCTATCTTCACACAATGACTTTGATCAATTCTCCATTCATGGACTGAATCGATACCTTCAGAAGTGAATACTCTTTCCTTTAAATAGCCCAGTAGAAATATAGCCATTTGAAATACTATTGGCTGTTGGAAAAGAGACGTTGTGTAATAATTAGCTGTACTGACACATCTCCTTTTTTCCGTGGGAGAAGTGATTGGATATATCTTTCTTGGGCGCTGTGTACAATTACTCACAACGGTAACATTTGACTTCCGAACTTCAGAGGCTTCTGATGGTAAATTGATGAAGCATGAGTAGAGTCTTCTTAACAGGATATCTGATACGTCAAGTCTTCAGTCATTTGAAGAAGTCCATTAGGAATCATTCTTCAGAACTTCAACACTTGTCTTTAAGAATATTATCCTTTACTTCTTCAAGTCTTTCGAAACTTCAGAACTTGTCCATTAGGAATCTGTCTTCAGAGTCTTCAGCACTTGACCTTTGGAACCGTAAACTTCAGAACAGATAAGTCTTC
The DNA here is from genome assembly GCA_022829125.1 of Lathyrus tuberosus. Lineage (NCBI taxonomy): Eukaryota > Viridiplantae > Streptophyta > Magnoliopsida > Fabales > Fabaceae > Lathyrus > Lathyrus tuberosus. Next base: position 15,802,153 of record JALAZF010000003.1, read on the forward strand.
AGAGTCTTTCTGCACTTGGTCTTCAGAGCCTTCTACCTTCAGAACTTCAAGTCATGAGAGTCTTCAGCACTTCGGTTCTCTTCTTCAGAAGCTTCGCAATCTTCAGAATCTCAACCACTTTTAGAGAGCATCCACAAGAGCATTGCAACAGCAATATCAGCATCCTTGGATCTAACTGGTCACGATCAGATACATAAGCATTCTTGCTTCTTGCGACTTGTGTCATACATAGTAACTTCGCATATTATCAGTTACGCTCATCTGGCTGGTGCTTGTTGGATCTGATATCTTTTATAATTATGATTTACACGCAACACACGTTAGAACATAAAATGGTTCTTTCACAAATACGTATTGTTATCATCAAAACATAGATTGACTTGTAGAGACAACTCTTGCTCTCACACCTTGGGCTTTGTACAAGATAGAAAAAACATTTTCCCCAGGAAAGTAAAGCTTTTAGCCTCCTCTTAGGCTTCGTATAAAGAAATCGCTAGCCAAATTAATTAACCTTTTAGCTCCAAACTTGTGCTTTGATCATAGCACACAAAAATCAACAATCTCTCTTTAGAGAAGATAAATTCTAGCTCAGCCAAAACCCTTTAGCTTCATATCTTGGGCTTTGAACAAGATACAAATCACCTTTAGCTTCATGTCTTGGGCTTTGAACAAGACACCAAAACATCTTTTTCCTCCCCTAGAATAGGAGGAACTACGATTGCTCTGATTTCCCTGTTTCGTTAAACGGGAATACGTAGGCATAAGATTGCGAGATCTTAGCGAGCATACTAATAAAAAACTCTAGGCCCAGTACCTTCATACATCAGTCAGAAAAATTTTAGATACAGTATCTTCCCAAAAGTCTCATGAATACTCCACTCTTAAGTAAAATAACCTAAGACAGACCCCCCTATTTTGATAGCATCTGTAAACCAACAGTCATCTGTTTAAACTCAGTATGCAAGAAGGGTTAATTGGAGACATCTATTTCCCTTCCTTAATCAGCTTCACAGGATAAAAAATGAATCGAACTGTAGTACCAAAGCGATAGTGATTCGAAACCACAAAAACCGCGCTACAGAAAAATGGCGACCACAGTGGGAGAATTCTCTCTTACAGTCTTAGGTAGAAAACCTTAAGTTCACAAAGTACAACAGAAATGGCGACTCTGCTGGGGAGTCATTGTCTGGATAGGATCATAGGACTAGAGGTCTAGGATGTTAGGACAAATATATATACTGCTTTTCCTAATTGATATTTGTGTTTACTTTTATGCTAATGGGAATGCGTGTGATGCCGCAAGTGGAAAGATTGAGTATACACCTAAAATAAGTGATGGCAATAGACGAGTAATCTTATAGGGAGTGACTCCCAAATAAGAGACCTCGGTCGACCATCGAATCAGTGGAGACGCCCTTTGCGGATTCAATGCCTATACGACTTCGGTTGTTGAACGCAGATTGTTCAATTGGGTTGTCAGAGAAATAGAGGATTTTAGTAGACTGAGACCATTTAGTAGTGAGGAAGCTATCGGAAATAGTTGTCACGCGATACTACCCTCATTTGAGATTTTTCTCTAAGATACTGCAGCTCGCTCGGGTGAACCAGCCTGCTGTTGTTATCCCAAGAGGAATCAATGATTTTGAGAGACAGGTACAAAAATCACCAGTACAACCTTTGGGGATGGGTAGAGCCATGACTTCATGACACCGAACCTTTGAACCCATGTTTTTTCTATGTTTTTGTGTGCTGCATTCATGCATTCATTTCATTAAAAAACATTAATAAAAAATATTCTCTTCTACTCTCTCTCTTTTTCAAATTAAACTAAGACAATGATTGCAAATATTAGAGAAAGGAGATTGCATTATGGATTTCGGTAGAAGGAAGACTCACAAGTACACCTTCAAGATTCCAAATTTAGAGGATTTGAGAGGGTTGGCAAGGATGATAACCAACCATGATGCTTTCAGAGCTAAGTATGGAGGTCTGCTATCTCTGTTAAGGGTCCATGTAATCGAAGGAATACTGGCTACGCTCATTCAGTTCTACGATCCGGTCTATCACTATTTTACATTCCTGGATTATCAGCTCGCACCAACATTGGAGGAGTACTCTTACCTGACTGATTTACCCATCACTGACCAAGCTCCCTTTTCTGGACTGGAAGAAATTCCAAAGGATCAAACCATTGCAAGAGCAATCTATTTGGACGAGTCAGAAGTCAGGACTTACATGACCACTAAGGGTGGAATCCAAGGTTTGCCAGCCCAGTTTTTGATAAAGAAGGCTCTGTACTTTGCTAGTATAGGGAACGTGGCCGCTTTCGAGAGCATCTTTGTTTTGGTCACCTACGGGTTATTTTTGTTTCCCAACATCGATAACTTCGTAGATATCAATGCCATTAAGATATTTCTGATTGGAAACCCTGTACCGACCTTGCTTGCGGACGCTTAACATTCGATACACTTAAGGAATTTGTACAGCGGAGGAATGATCACATGCTGTGTACCCCTGCTGTACAAATGGTTCACTTCCCATTTACCCAAGTCTGCTGCATTTGGGACCCTAAGAATACTTTACGTTGGTCGCAGATAATCATGTCTCTTACCAACTTTGACATCGACTGGTACAATCGAATCTATGACGGAATCAGAATCATTGACCGTTGTGGAAACTTCCCTAATGTACCCCTTATAGGAACTAAAGGAGGAATCAATTATCATCCCGTTTTAGTTCGTCGTCAATTTGGATACCCGATGAGGCATGTTCCGCGTAATGCTCATCAGGAAGGTCTTTTATTCAAGGAAGGAGAAAATGACAGGGCACTAAAGACATAAATAATGCATGCTTGGAAACGTGTTCATAAGAAAGGAAGAGAGTCTTTAGGAAAACTGGATTGTGTCTCTGTGGAACCTTATCTCCACTTAGTACAAACTAGAGCTCTCAAACTGAGGATGCCTTACCCTCGTCAGGAAGTTCTTCCGTTAAGGGACCCTGTCTTTTATTTTATGTCAGATACGGAAAAGCTTCAGGTTACTCTCAACAGAGTTCAACTAGAGAAGAAGTCTTGGAAGAACAAGTACCGTATTCTCAATGTGGAGTGTAAGAAAATACAACAACTGTTAAAAGAAAAGGATGCTCTAATTGAGATTTTAGAGCAACATGCTGTGGAGAACCAAGAAGACCAAAGGAATTTGCTTGCTCCTTTCACCTGGCAAAGGAATGACAACCCGACAACGGCTCAAGAGCCCCGGTCAAAGAAAAGGAAAATATCAGAACCAGCACCTGAGCCCTCCTCAGAGAGGACTCAGGATCCATTAGCATAGACATTTCCTTTTACAGCACTATGTAAATTACTGTATTTCCATTATGCAATCTTTGAATTCAATAAAACGGGGTTATCCTCACTGTTTGATGTTTGCAATCCAATTGTCGAAGTTTATTTTGATTAAACAAAAAAAAATTAATATAATCATTGCATATCATTCATCATTCTCACGTAACACATTCTTCTTACCTACGAATCTCACGTTTGTGTCTCGATTCTAGAGTCAAACTGTCTCATTCGTACAATACTCGGGCCAGTCAACAAAAGAAAATGGATAATCTCGAGGAAGAGAATAGAGAGTTGAGAGAAGAACTCGACGCTCTGAAAAAGGATTTGAGAAAGCTTCACAACGATATGCAAGCTCTGGCAGCAGCTCAGATGCAACAACAACGGACTGTGATCTCAGAGATCACATCAACACCCATAGTGGAAAAGTATGATCCTCGATACACCATGCCTAAAGATCGTCCCTGGGGCATGCCTATTAACTATATCCCGGAAGGATATGTTTTGCCAATCACTGAAGATAAGGGAACTGTAGCAGGAACCGCTGGGCCTGAAGGTTACAAACTTTGGGAAAGTGAAGATGCCAGGGGCATGACGACAACTTCTGAAGGTTACAAACTTTGGGAAGCACCAAGAGTCTCAGTTGTAATAACTGTACCACCCCCTGTGGTACACGCTGTCCCGGAAGGACAGATTTCCCAGATACGGTCTGGTGGAAACGAAAGTATGGACGAGAAAATGAAGGAGTTCCAGGAACAATTCGTGGAAATGCAGAAGGAACTGCAAGCCCTTCGTGGTCAGGATCTATTTGGAAAGGGCACCGCGGACCTTTGTTTGGTCCCCAATGTGAAAGTTCTGCACAAATTCAAGGTGCCCGAATTTGAAAAGTACAAGGGTAACTCTTGCCCTCAAAGCCATTTGGTGATGTACGCTCGGAGGATGTCAACTCAGACAGAGAACAACCAGCTACTGATCCACTACATCCAAGATAGTTTAACCGGTGCCGCACTAAAATGGTACATGGGTTTAAATCGCACTAAGATTGCCACTTTCAGAGATCTTGGTGCTGCCTTCGTTCAACAATATATGTATAACCTAGACATGACACCGGACATAGATCAACTCAGAGCCATGATACAGAAGGATAAGGAAACCTATAAGGAATATGCTCAGAGATGGCGTGAAATCGCCGCTCAGATTTGTCCACCTCTTGAGGAAAAGGAGATGACTAAGATCTTCTTGAAAACCTTGAGCTCATTTTACTACGACAGAATGGTCGCCAGTGCACCCGACGACTTTACTGAAATGGTCGGCATGGGAGTTCGTCTTGAAGAAGCAGTCCGAGAAGGACGTTTAGTTAAAGATGTTGGATCATCAAGTAGTACAAAATGATACGGTAGTGCTCTCCCTAAGAAAAAAATAGAAGGATATTGGGAATATCTCTCTCGGAAAGCAAAGGCGGCGGTACCAACCAGTAGCGGTTGTAACTCCTACTATTAACCCTGCGCCTGTTCCAACGTATCAACCTCAGGTTTCTCAGAGCCAACCAAATCAACAACAATATAAGCAAAGGACATAACAACCTCTTCAGTAGGCTCGTCCTCAGTACAACAACAACCGTGCAACGCGACCGCTAGGGTTCGACTCTATACCAATGTTGTATGCGAAACTATTTCCGTTACTGATGGTCAAGGGAAACGTCCAAACCAGGTCTCCTCTTGCAATACCGGAGAATCCGCATTTTTGGTTCAAAGCGGACCAGATATGCCCTTACCATCAAGGGGGACTAGGGCATAACATAGAAAATTGTCTCAGTTTCAAATCCGATGTGCAGAAGCTTGTTAGGAGCGGGGTCTTATCCTTTAAGGATACAAATCCTAATGTTCTCACGAACCCGCTGCCTCAACACGAGAAAGCTGCGGTAAATTTGATAGAGGGAGAGTCTAACCACATCTATCAAATTCACAATGTACTCTTATTGAGGGCCAACTTGTTCAAGATGCATTATAGACAGAGCGGATACGGTCATGTACCGCCTCATAATTATCATCAGTGTGATGTCTGCTCTAAAAACAATCAAGGATGTTCGATGGTGCAATCAACTCTACAGGAACAATTAGATCTCGGATGGATCCAAGAGCACCAAATTCGCGAGGTCAACATGACTTATAAAAATTCCAACATCATTCAGAATCACAACATTCTAGCAATGAATGTCAACTTGGTGGCAATGCACTCAAGGCAAAGCCAACATCATAATCTGCCACGGCACAATTACAATTCCTGTCTGGTCTGCTTGGTAAACAAACAGGGATGCTCTTTTTTACGAGAGGCCCTCCAGCGTCAGATGGATCTTGGATGGATTCAGGATTACCGCGATAGAAATCAGTATCAAGTGAATATGATTCAAATCTTCGATATTAGCTTGATGAATACCAGCTTGGTGGAGTTACATGCTAACCAAGTCCAGCTCGGTTTTCTGACTTCGCATAATTATCAGAACTGTACAATATGCCGTGAGAATGACCAAGGATGTGCTCTCGTTCAAAGGACTCTGCAACACTTGTTAAACCATTGGTGGCTTCCGATCTATATGGATGAAGACACACAACAAGTCAACATGATTAATGAGAACCCTACTAGGCATCAAAGTCAGGATGTTCGATCAATGGAAATAGATCTAGTGAGGTTACACTACATACAAAGTGGACGTGGCCAGGTGCCACCACACAATTATGAACGCTGTAGAGTCTGCTCGGAGAATAACCAAGGATGCTACCTCGTGCGAGCATCCCTTTAAAGTTAGTTGGATCACAAAGAGATTCAACTGTGTCTAGGTTCTGGGTCAATCAACTTGATACCAGACTATTTTGCTGATAAAATCAAAGACGTCGTCGTAATCTCTGATCATAAAGGGACCAAAGATGTTTGCGCCATCATTCCTCTACTTGACGAATCAAAAGTTCCCAACCAGGAACTGATTGAAATTACTTACAATGGTTAGAAAAATCAAAAGGCTCCTGTAGTTATCTATCTGCCGGGACCACTACCATATGAATCAACTAAGGCCATCCCTTACAAATACGGTGCCATAACAATTGAGAATGGAAAGGAAACTCCATTACCCTCCGTCATGAATATTGCAAACATCAGTCGAGTAACGTGGAGCGGTCGAATCTTCAACCGAGGAGTTGGAGAGCCTACCAGAGAAAAGGAACCTCAAATGGAAATTCCTGATCAACTAGTCGGTCAATCCTTCGGTCCCGACCTTTCAAAGAACAATGATGAGATGCTGAAGCTCATCCAGAAGAGTGAATACAACATTGTTGATCAGCTGTTGCAAACTCCTTCAAAAATATCAGTGTTATCACCTTTGCTCAGTTCCGAAGCTCACAGAGAAGCTCTATAGAAAGTCTTAGAGCAAGCCTTCGTGGAACAAGATGTAACAATAAGACAGTTTGATAGCATCGCCTCCAACATCACTTTGTGCAATAACTTGGGATTCTGTGATGAGGAACTACCGGAAGAGGGCCACAATCACAACATGGAACTCAATATTACAGTCAATTGCCAGGACGATGCTTTAGCCAGCATACTGGTAGACACCAGATCAGCTTTAAATGTAATGCCGAAGTCTACTCTAATGCGACTATCATTCAAAGGATCTCCGATGAGAGGCAGTGAGGTCGTCGTCAAAGCATTTGACGGATCCCGAAAAACGGTTATCGGAAAAGTCGACCTTCCCATAACTATCGGTCCTCACACTTTCCAAGACACCTTTCAGGTCATGGACATCCGAGCAACCTATAGCTGTTTATTGGGAAGACCTTGGATACACGGGGCTGGGGCAGTCACTTCGACACTTCACCAGAAGCTGAAGTTCGTCAAGAATGACCAACTCGTCACAGTCTGCGGAGAACAGGCCTTGATCATGAGTAATTTATCATCATCCACTTGTGTAGAACCAGAGGAGGTTGTAGGAACCCAGTTCCAAGCACTTTCGGTGAATAATGACAACCAATCACAAAGAGCAACATCGATTTCCTCGTACAAAGATGCTCTCGAAGTGATCAAAAGTAACAACGCAAAAGGATGGGGACAACTTGTCATTCCTACTGACAATAAGAAAAAGAAAGGTCTTAGTTTTTACTCAACCTGTACCTATACAACTACTAACGATGAAAATATTCAGGACTTCTTCCACAGTGGAGGTTTCCTTCACCCAGTGTCTCAAGAAGTACATACCATCAACGAGGGAGATTCCTCTAATACAGAGGAAGAATGGAAGTCCTATCTTAACAAGGACGGTTATATGTCTCAGGACGAAATGCCTACGCCATTTTGCTATCCCACGCAGGGTTCGAGATATATACCAAGGTCACATGTCGAAATGATATACGGAGATTGTGATCCGGAGGGATGCCGTGATCCACCCAACTCATTAGAGGAGGACACTCTGATGAAAGACAACTTTGACAACGACTATTATGGCTCAATGGATGGACTGCCTATCTGGCAGCCGTACCCAGGAGACTCCGGACAAAAGAGTCAGCCGAACGATGCATATCAGCTAAGCATCATATAAAAGAATACCTGCATCCCCACCATGTCATGGGATCAACACTCAGGGCATTTTGAAAATATCCAACACGACGATGAATTTGCAAAGCTTTCCGGATTAGAGTTCATTAACTATGCTTTTTTCGAGGTCAATTTCATCGAGAGAGATGACTCCTCCAGTTCCAAAGAAGTGTGGGATACCTTAGGACAACCAAGTGGAAAGTATGACTTATTGGTCAAGTACACCGCTCCTGAAAGCTCTCGTATCAGGCTCGAAGACATCCAGCCAACTGGATGGGGAGATATACATGAGAGTACAAACACTATGCAAAATATAGCAGAAGAATCCTCCTACGACAACTCTGCTTGGGAGACAGATTCCAATGATCTTGCTCCACCAGAAATCAGCGTTATTTCTGAAGACAAATCAAGAAGGAAGGTACCAAAATTTGTGATTCATCGAGGAGTTCGCCGCCAATGGGTTGCTGTCGATGTCCCGAAAGTTGTTCATAAGTCTAAGTAATTTCCGTCTTTATCTTAACCTTTCACCCTGCTCAGGTGAAACGGATGTTTTGATAGGGCTCACTTTCTGTAAATGTACCTCTCCGCTTTGCCCAAAGCGACAGAGTTTTGTTTTATAATGCTGTAGTTTCAAGAATCGACCAAATCATAAATAAAATAACGTCGTTCTGTAATTTCCGCATTAATTGTTGTTTTCTCTTTTCACTTTTTCATAAAATGGTAATCCTAAAAAACAACAAATAATAAAAACAAGCAGTAAAAGAAAATACACTGCACACACTTTTGCATTCTCTCTATCTCTTCTAAAACAATCATCATGTCATGCAGATTGCTTGTTTTAAACCTTATTGAAACATACGATCCAATGCTTTCTCTCAACTTTGAATTCCCGGTATTTGAGGCTGAAGAAGAAGATGACGAAGAAATTCCAGAAGAGATCTCCCGATTACTCAGACAAGAGGAAAGGTCCATCGAACCTCATAAGGAACCGTTGGAAACGGTCAACTTAGGTTCAGTAGAAGAGAGAAAAGAGGTCAAGATTGGGGCACTGCTCAGTCCAACTATCAAAGAAGGTTTGATAAAGCTTCTAAAAGAGTTTCCCGATGTATTCGCTTGGTTCTAACAGGACATGCCAGGGTTGGATACCAGCATCGTGGAACATCATCTACCGTTGAGATCAGAATGTCCGCCGGTAAAACAAAGGCTGAGACGGACTCATCCAGATATGGCCATAAAAATCAAAGAGGAAGTACAGAAACAGATTGATGCAGGTTTTCTCGCCACATCAGAATATCCTCAATGGTTAGCCAACATAGTACCAGTTCTGAAAAAGGACGGAAAGGTCAGAATGTGTGTAGACTACAGGGATCTGAACAAAGCCAGTCCAAAGGATGACTTTCCCTTACCGTACATAGACACACTGGTAGACAATACAACAAAGTTCAAAGTTTTCTCCTTCATGGATGGATTCTCGGGCTATAATCAGATAAAAATGGCATCGGAAGACATGGAGAAAACTTCATTCATTACCCCATGGGGCACCTTTTGTTACAAGGTAATGCCGTTCGGTTTGAAGAACGCCGGGGCAACCTATCAAACGGCCATGACTACTCTGTTTCATGACATGATACATAAAGAAATTGAGGTATATGTCGATGATATGATTGCCAAATCTAAGACAGAAGAGAAGCATGTAACCCATCTGTCAAAATTATTCGAGCGTCTGAGAAAGTACAAACTCCGCTTGAATCCCAACAAATGCACATTCGGTGTTCGTTCAGGGAAACTGCTAGGGTTCATCGTCAGCCAGAAAAGAATTGAGGTTGATCCTGATAAACTCAAGGCCATTCAAGAAATGCCTTCTCCAAAGACTGAAAAACAAGTCAGAGGATTCCTGGGACGTGTGAACTACATTTCCAGATTTATATTCCTCATGACCGCGACATGCATGCCGATCTTTAAATTACTCAAAGAGAATCAGGACTGCATTTGGACAGAAGACTGCCAAACCGCCTTCGACAGTATCAAGGAATACCTGTCGAACCCATCAATCCTGTACCTCCAATGGAAGGAAGACCACTGATCATCTACTTAACAGTCTTGGAAGATTCAATGGGTTATGTACTTGGCCAACAAGACGAAACAAAAAGGAAAGAGTCTGTGAGAACAAGATTTGGTTCTGCAATTTTATCTCTAAGTTTTGATGATATCAAGTGAGTATTTATGTATGAACAATTTTGTACAACTAATGTTTGTTATTTGTGAGAACTTAACAGACAGGTTATGTTTCCGTAAATTGGCGCGAACACAATGCTTAAAGGAAAATACTCCGCCTACACTCTTGAAAAGAAGAACTCATTTTAAGATAATAAGAAGCTCTCAAGACTTTGATATAAGAGGAAAAGAGAACGAGTTCTAAAGATCTGAAGACATAGGTTCTGATTGAACGAAGTCCAGATGCTGAAGACTTAAGCTCTCTGATCAAGGTTCTGAAGACCTAAATCAAGTCTCTACTCATGCTTCAACAAAATACTATCAGAAGCCTCTGAAGATATGAAGACAATGCATCAAGCAAACAAGGTTCTGAAGACCAAGTGCTGAAGACTCTGAAGACGCTGCTCTGGAGATTCGAAGACTTGATAATCTCAAGAACCGAGCGATGTTTTCCCTTCTTACTCATGCTCGTAAAAAACCTCTGAAGTTGAGAAGCCAAGAAGACAAAGCTACTTAGTACAACTGTACCTCAATACAAAGCGAAAATATCTTGGTAACAATGCAACGGTACAATCAAAGATATTCAGACAAAAACAGGACACACAGCATGCAAAAGTTTTTATCTGTCCTCACGCTTCTAGCCGCCAGCCTAGTTAAGCTATCATGATTACATTTCAACGGTTCTTTCTACACGACTATAAAAGGAAGCAAAAGTACATGTTGTACTACTTGCACTAGAATGAGAAAATGTGTCTTCCATCCATTCTTTTCTACTACCTGAGAGATATGGTGCGCAAGACAAGAACAACAGCTTCACCAGATAGGAAGATTATAAACTGCATTCTGTTTGGAAGACTTCTCTCTGACATCTTTGTTGAAAGTGGCCTAGTGGAGTATCTAGTCAAGGAAGCTAAGTACACAGATTATATGGCTGGCAAAGTAGAAGAAGCCTTCAATGCTGTGAACCTTAAGCATATGAACTTATGGAAAGATATCAAACTCTTCGAAGAAAACACAAAACTCTGAAAAAGACTCTTGTGGTTCCTTCAGAAGATCTTACTGAAAGCAAACAAACCATTTTTGAATTAAATGAAAAACTACTTTCTCTAGAAAATTCAAATACTGCATTAAAAAGTAAAATCTCTAGGTTAGAAGAAGAAATCACCTCTAACATAACCAATACTAATAAAGTAGCCAAGTATGATAAAGCTTTCCAACACTTTCTCGGTAAGAGCATAAATAGAAGCAAAATGGCTTCAATAATCTATGGAGTCAGCAGAAATGGTAACAGAGGTATGGGATATTCAGGACCATCACATCCATATGATGAGACCAAGAGTATCAAGATAATACCTCTGTCCAAACATATTGTGCCCTCTGGCACTATCTTGAAATGTTCTGAACAAAAAGGTTCAAAATCTATCACTACACAACCACAGACACTAAAGAAAAAACACTATGCAAAAATTCCACACTATTATTCCAATATAAGGAAGTCCAAAGGTGTCAAAACCTCTGGAAAAGCTAATGTGAAAGGACCCACAAAATGGGTACCTAAGAACAAGATAATTTATGTTGCAGACATCCTTAATGGCACCATTGAAACACCAGTCATGGTACCTGGATAATGGATGCTCGCGACACATGACGGGAGAAAGGCATATGTTCCAAGATTTGAAACTTAAGCCTGGAGGTGTCGTTGGTTTCGGAGGAAATCAGAAAGGAAGAATTATTGGCTCCAGAACTATTGGAAATGGTAAGCTTCCTTCTATTAATAATGTTCTACTAGTTGAAGGTCTAATGCATAATCTATTGTCAATTAGTTAACTTAGTGACAATGGTTATGAAGTTATTTTTAATCAGACATCCTGTAAAGCTGTAAGTCAAAAGGATGGATCTGTCCTGTTCAACGAAAACAGGAAGAACAATACTTATAAAATTAAATTATCAGATTTAAAACATCAAAATGTAAAATGTCTTCTTTCTGTAAATGAAGAGCAATGGGCCTGGCATAGACGTCTTGGTCATGTTAGCTTGAGAAGAATTTCTCAGCTGAACAAGCTTGGACTTGTCAGAGGCTTTCCAAATCTGAAGTACTCTTCAGATGCTCTTTGTGAAGCATGTCAGAAAGGCAAGTTTTCGAAAACCTCTTTTAAAGCAAAGAATATTGTTTCCACCTCCAGACCGTTAGAACTTCTTCACATTGATCTTTTTGGACCAGTGAAAACTACTTCGATCAATGGTAAGAAATACGGACTAGTCATCGTTGATGATTACAGTCGTTGGACATGGGTGAAATTCTTAAAACACAAGGATGAGTCACATTCTGTGTTTGCTTCCTTCTGTACTCAAGTTCAAAATGAGAAAAATTGCAAAATCATCAAAGTCAGAAGTGATCATGGTGCAGAATTTGAAAATAAAGACTTTGAAAACCTTTTTGATTCACATGGGATATCCCATGATTTTTCTTGTCCTAGAACTCCACAATAAAATGGAGTTGTAAAAAGAAAGAACAGAACTTTACAAGAAATGGCTCGCACCATGATCCAAGAAACTGACATGGTTAAGTATTTTTGGGCAGAAGAAATTAACACATCATGTTATATTCAAAATAGAATCTCTATTAGACCTATCTTGAATAAATCTCCCTATGAATTGTGGAAGAATAAGATTACCAATGTTTCTTACTTTCATCCGTTTGGATGTACTTGTTATATGCTTAACACTAAAGAGAATCTTAGCAAGTTTGACTCCAAAGCACATAAGTGTCTGCTGTTAGGATACTCTGAACGCTCAAAAGGCTACAGAGTTTACAAGACAGAATCACAGATTGTGGAAGAATCAATTCATGTTAGATTCAATGACAAGCCTAACCCTGAAAAGTCAGAGCTAGCTGAAAAACTTGCAGGTTTGGAAATTAGCTTCACAGAACCTAAAGAAAAGGCAGATGAAGTCAAAGACCAGCAAGATCCTACACCAAATACCTCTGACGTAACTCTGAATGCTCCACAACAAAAGAAAAGAAGAATGTCTACATCTCACCCTGAGGAACTAATTCTGGGTAGCAAGGATGCTCCAATCAGAACCAGACCAACTTTCAGACCATCAGAAGAAACACTCTTGGGACTGGTGTCGTTGATCGAACTAGCTACAGTTGAAGAAGCTCTTATGGACAAAGACTGGGTTCTGGCTATGGAAGAAGAACTGAATCAATTCTCAAAGAATGATGTTTAGGATCTAGTTCCAAAACCTAAGAATATTCATGTTATTGGAACCAAGTGGGTATTCAGGAACAAGCTAAATGAGAAAGGCGAAGTTGTCAGAAACAAAGCACGACTTGTTGCTCAAGGATACAGTCAACAAGAAGGAATTGATTACAACGAAACCTTTGCTCTGGTCACCAGAGTTGAAGCAATACGGTTATTAATTTCATTCTCAGTAAACCATAACATCACCTTATATCAGATGGATATTAAGAGTGCATTCTTAAATGGTTATATATCAGAAGAAGTCTATGTCAAACAACCTCCTGGTTTTGAAAATTCAGAAAAATAAAATTTTGTTTTTAAACTAAAAAAGTCTCTCTATGGCTTAAAGCAAGCTCCCAAAGCTTGGCATGATAGATTGAGCAAATTTATTTTCGAAAACCAGTTCACCAGAGGAAAGGTTGACACAACTCTCTTCTGTAAAACATATAAGAATGATATTCTTATAGTTCAAATCTATGTTGATGATATTATTTTTGGTTCTGCTAACTCCTATTTATGTGAAGAATTTTCAAAGTTAATGAAAGCCGAATTCAAAATGAGTCTGATGGGTGAGTTAAGGTACTTCCTGGGAATTCAAATAGAACAGAAACCAGAAGCCACTTATATTCATCAAAGCAAGTACACAAAAGAACTTCTGAAGAAATTCTACATGATGGATTGTAACACAGCCAAAACACCAATGCATCTAACATGTGTCATAAGAAAAGAAGAAACAGAAGCTAAGGTTTGTCAGAAGCTTTATCGTGGTATGCTAGGCTCTCTCTTATATCTAACTGCTTCTAGACCTGATATATTATTCAGTGTACATTTATGTCCTAGATTCCAATCAGATCCAAGAGAATCTCATTTAACTGCCATTAAACAAATTCTAAGGTATCTGAAAGGAACAACTAACCTTGGTTTGATGTATGAGAAAACATCAGGGTATACTCTTTCTGGTTACTACGATGCTGATTATGCTGGAGATAGATTGGAAAGAAAGAGCACATCTGGAAACTGTCAGTTCCTAGGGAACAATCTAATCTCATGGTCAAGTAAGAGGTAATCTACAATTGCTCTCTCTACAACAGAAGCTGAATACATCTCCGCCTCTCTATGCAGTAAACAAATGCTTTGGATAAAAAATCAGCTGGAAGACTATCAGATATATGAGAGTAACATCCCTATCTTCTGTGATAATACTGCTGCTATTTGTTTAAGTAAAAATCTAATTTTAAATTCTAGGGCTAAACACATTGAAATAAAACACCACTTTATTAGAGACTATGTTCAGAAGGGGACCTTATGCTTAAAATGTATTGATACAGACCATCAATGGGCTGATATTTTTACAAAACCCTTAGCTGAAGATAGATTTCAAATTATTTTAAAACATCTGAAAATGGAGTACTGCTCGGAATGAAATTATTTCAGAACCCAATGTGTTTAGTCAGAAGAAACAAATATTTTTTAAATCATCAGAATCACTTTTGTGAATTGTGTCTCAGTTCTGATAAATTTTCTTTTAAAAATAGTTCTGACGTGTCATTTAATTAGAAAATAATTTTTGCATGTGATTAGATTATATCTAATTCACTATATCTAGTCAAGTCAAACGAATACCAATTTTCTTGGGATTGACTCAAACCTTTATTACATTTATTCACTTATCCCCTGTACGGTGTCTATCTCTTAAATTTTCAAAAACTATTCCTATTCCCACTCTTACTCAAACGGAAACCCTAAATCTCTAAATCTCTCTATCGAACCAACTCAATCCCTGCTCACATCCTCTCCGATCTTAACTATCATCAAGATGAACATCATTCAACAAGAAAACGCTCCCCTCTCTAAAGATTTTGAAGCATCACTGAATCCCTCTCAAGAGCTACCATCTTCATCTATCACACCTTCTACCACCTCCACAACCACCGCGACGATCGCTTAAACTCCATTATCTCTTCCCACGATCGATGCAACCCATGTAACACAGAGAAATTCCTCTGTTACTTGTGTTATGCATGCAAATGAACTAATTGTTCTGAAAGAGCTGTTTGTCGACTTCGACAATCTTTGCGATAATGGGTTTAACCTAATTGATCAACTTAATACTCAAGGATGGAAAAGTTACTTTGAAAGACTTAGAGGTCCAACCTTTGATGACCTAGTAAAGGAATTCTGGAGGCACGCTGAAACATACGATCTTCATGTTGTATCTTTTGTTATGGATCAAAAGATCATTATCACTGAAAAATCTATTTCAGACCTACTAGGGATGCAACTCTTGGAAGGAAAAAGAGTTTATGGAAAAACTGAAATATCTGACTCCGTCATCAACAAAGCAATTCTCAAAAATTGTCAATCTGGGACTTCAGAGTACAAAAGCAAGAATTTGTGTGACAATCTGAGAATCTGGCATAAAATTATTCTGGGATGTATCAATCCAAGACCTCCAAAGAGTGCTGCATATTTCTTCAACACAAATCAAAAGTACATGTTTTACTACTTGCACAAAAAATGAGAAAATGTGTCTTCCATCCCTTCTTTTCTACTACCTGAGAGATATGGTGCGCAAGACAAGAACAACAGCTTCACCAGATAGGAAGATTGTAAACTGCATTCCGTTTGTAAGACTTCTCTTTGACATCTTTGTTGAAAGTGGCCTAGTGGAATATCTAGTCAAGGAAGCTAAGTACACAGATTATCTGGCTGGCAAAGTAGGAGAAGCCTTCAATGCTGTGAACCTTAAGCATATGAAAATGATTACAAGTGTTGATGTGATACCCACATTTATCCCTCAAGACACCGTGATCGATAACCGACGTCCAGTAACGAACTATCCCTACTATCGCAAAGAAGATAATCCAACAGCAATTGCTTCATTTGTGGCTATAATGAGAGAAAAAGGGCATGACATGCCAAAATCCAGAGTTGAAGAGGTTGTTCCCAAATCTAAATACATCACGAGGAGTAAGAGGAAGCAAACTGAAGAGGATGTTGAGCCTAAGAAGAAGAAAAAGGATGAAACTGAAACCTCAAAAACTTCTAGACTGGAATCTCTTCTTCTTGAGAAAATCAATAAATCGGCTATCAATTCTTCTGGGTCCATGAATGTCACTAAGACCGTTACTGCATCATCATCATCTCCAACCACCTTTATTCCTACCTCCAATCCACAAGTCAGTTTTAAACCACCATCATTTTTAATTCCTCCTTCAACTACCACTATCCAATCTTCACTCAACTCATCAATCAGTACCCCTATCTCTTCTAAAGCTATTCCTACCTACACCTCGTCAATAACCTTATCAATCATTCAGCCAAATGAACAAAGTTCCATGAAGCTAATCTCTAAATCTCAAGTCCTCATTATTGAGTCTATCTCTGAGGATACAACCTTTGAATCCCTATAGATCGTCACCCCTGAATCACTCATAGAATCAGACACTCTAGAAGTGACATCTCCTGCTGATCAACAAACCAGTGAACATGCTCTTACTGAGATCGTTTCATCTCAGAAAATACCACCTGAAACAAATTCTGCCAAGCCTGACCTTGCTTTGGTCATCTATACTAAACCACCTCCAACATATTTTAAAGAATGCACAAGTCAATTTTATGACAAGGCATTAAGGAAGTTTGCAAACTTAAGAGCAGAATTTAACACAAGTACCAAGCCTATGGAACTTGAAAGATCTTGTCAAAAATTCCAGAAATGGTTGAGCAGTGAGCTTGCAAGAATTGTAAGCTTCTCAGATGCAACCATCACAGATGGAATTCAACGGGAAAATGAGAGAGTAGAAGCTGAAGAACGAATCAAGATACTTAAGTTCTTGGCTGCAAAGTAGAAAGAAGTTGAAGAAATGGCTGCTAAGAAAGTAAGACTTCTTGCAGAAAAGGCTGCTGAAGTAGCTAGAATAACACAAGAAGCTGAAGCCATGAAAAAGGCCAAGCAAGCTGCTGCAGTTGTTTCTACATTTGATCCTGCTGTAAAGCGCTTGGAAGACGCAATTGGACAAATCAGAGAAGAACAACAGAAGTTCAGAGATAACTTTGAGGAACAAAAGACTGTAAATGCTAATCTTCAGGGCATGCTTCAGAAGATATGGGACAAGATGTCCTATGGAAGCACCTAATTCTTATGTCTTTGTTGTCCCTAAGACTTTAGATCTTTGTTTTTCACCCTTTCACCACTAATCTTTTTTGATCAATGACAAAAAGGGGGAGAAGTAATATGAATGTGATATATTTTGATTCCATAGTCAATCTCTGAAAAACAACGCTGTTTACATGCTAACAGATAAACTGTTATTTCTATTAGAGTGTTTTTCCTTTTCAGGAATTCTGATCCAAATCAAGATCCATTAAGAAAATCAGAACTCTGCTGAAAAGAGAATCAAGACTAAGATCTCATGACTTATTAAAGTCAGGGGGAGCCCAAGCACAAAAATTCATCAAGTCTAAGACTCAGGGGGAGCACTTCATATAAAGGATAAGCTATCTTTAGAGTCTATTATTTTCCCTGCATTATATATATCAGAATTGTGTCATCAAAATACATAGTTTTGTCATCATAAAAAAGGGGGAGATTGTGAGAACAAGATTTGGTTCTGCAATTTTATCTCTAAGTTTTGATGATATCAAATGAGTATTTGTGTATGAACAATTTTGTACAGCTAATGTTTGTTATTTGTGAGAACTTGACAGACAGGTTATGCTTCCGTAAATTGGCGCGAACACAATGCTTAAAGGAAAATACTCCGCCTACACTCTTGAAAAGCATAGCTCATTTTAAGATAATAAGAAGCTCTCAAGACTCTGATATAAAAGGAAAAAAAACGAGTTCTGAAGATCTGAAGACATAGGTTCTGATCGAATGAAGTCCAGATGCTGAAGACTTAAGCTCTCTGATCAAGGTTCTGTAGACCTAAATCAAGTCTCTACTCATGCTTAAACCAAATACTATAAGAAGCCTCTGAAGATATGAAGACAACGCATCAAGCGAACAAGGTTCTGAAGACCAAGTGCTGAAGACTCTGAAGACGCTGCTCTGAAGATTCGAAGACTTGATAATCTCAAGAACCGAGTGATGTTTTCCCTTCTTACTCATGCTAGTAAAGAGCCTCTGAAGTTGAGAAGCCAATAAGATAAAGCTACTTAGTACAACTGTACCTCAATACAAAGCGAAAATATCTTGGTAACAGTGTAACGGTACAATCAAAGATATTCTGACAAAAATAGGACACGCAGCACGCAAAAGTTTTTATCTGTCCTCACGCTTCTAGCCGCCAGCCTAGTTAAGCTATCATGATTACATTTCAACGGCTCTTTCTACACGGCTATAAAAGGAAACAAAAGACTTAAACAAAGATACACACACGAACGCTACTGCAATATTCTTTCCATCTGTAATCTTTCTTAAGTCTTTCTGGTCAAAAACTTGTTTACATTATCAGCTTGTATAGAAGCACTTGTTTGTAAACGAAATTTTATTCAAACTTAGGTTTGTGTTCCTTGAGAAAGACCGTGTGGTTGTATTTCTTGAGAAGTCTAGGACGTGTAGTCTTAGAGGTTGTTCCTTGAGTAAGACCTGTGAGGTTGTATTACTTGAGAAGTCTAAAACTTGAGAGTTTTAGAGGTTGTGTTAGTCACCAGCATTTTGGCTAGTGCATTGTACTGTTTTGATTGAATAATGGATTAAGACCTCGTTGAGAGAAGCGAAATCACCTTGGCGGGTGGACTAGACTAACTTGAGTGTTTCTCAAGTGAACTAGTATAAACATAACATGTTATTGTGTTGTGATTCAAAAAGGTTTTTATTGATAAACGAAAGAGTCTTATAAAAACAAGTTTTCATAAAAGAAACAATTTTTATTTTGAAAAACCAATTCAAACCCCCATTTCTTATGTTTTTCACACCTTCATCTACTATTTAAGCAAGAAATTTACCGACTGCGAGACTCGGTACACTATGCTTGAGAAAACTTGCTGCGCTTTGGCTTGGGCAGCCAAACGTCTTCGCCAGCATATGATTCGTCACACTACTTGGTTAATCTCCGAAATGGATCCGATCAAGTACGTCTTTGAATAGTCTGCTCTCACGGGAAGGATTTCCCGTTGGCAGATGTTGTTATCAGAATACGACATCGAGTACCATGCTCAGAAATCGGTCAAAGGGAGTATTTAGCCGATCATTTGGTTCATTAACCGATTGACGATCAAAAATCAGTCGAATTTGACTTCCCAGACGAAGATGTCATGTATTTAAAAATGAAAGATTGCGATGAACCGCTACCCAGTGAAGGGCTAGAACCAGGTTCCCAATGGGTACTTATCTTTGACGGAGCTGTCAATCATTATGGAAATGGAATTGGAGAAATCATCATAACACCTCAGGGTACCCACATTCCTTTCACTGCCCGACTGACATTAAATAGTACAAACAACGAGGCCGAATACGAATCTTGTATCATGGGTCTCGAAGAAGTAATTAACTTAAGGATTAAGAACTTGGATGTATATGGCGACTTAGCCCTGGTTATCAATCAGATCAAAGGAGATTGGAACACATACCAATCAGGATTGATTCCTTACAAAGATTATGCGAGAAGGTAGTTACCATTCTTCAACAGAATCGAGTTTCACCATATCCCTCGAGAAGAGAATCACATGGCTGATGCATTAGCTACTCTCTCTTCCATGATTAGTGTAGGTCAATGAAATGACATACCTAAGATCGACATAATGCGCCTTGAATGGCCCGCTTACATCTTCATGATTAAAGCAGTCATAGACGACAAACCTTGGTATCACGATATCAAATGCTTCATTCAGAAACAAGAATATCCGCCTGGGGAATCCAGGAGGGATAGAAAGACCCTCAGAAGACTGGCAGGCAACTTCTTCCAAAGCGGTGATACACTCTATAAGAGGAATTTTGACATGGTCTTGCTCCGATGCGTAGACAAACCAGAACCAAACATGCTGATAAAAGAAATTCACGAAGGATCCTTTGGCACTCATGCCAACGGACACACAATGGCGAGAAAAATTCTTAGAGCCGGGTACTATTGGTTGACAATGGAATCCGATTGCTACAAGTTCACGAGGAGGTGTCACAAGTGTCAGGTATACTCAGACAAAATCCATATATTACCAACGCATCTCAAAGTTCTCTTTTCCCCATGGCCTTTTTCCATATGGGGAATCGACATGATTGGCATGATCGAACCCAAAGCTTCAAACGAACATCGGTTCATCCTGGTAGCCATTGATATTTTCACCATGTGGGTCGAAGCAGCGTCATACGCCAATGTAACCCGACAAGTGGTGGTCCGATTTATCAAAAACAATATCATTTGCCGTTATGGTGTTCCAAGCCAGATCATTAGTGATAATGGATCCAACTTGAACAACAAGATGATGAAAGAGTTGTGCGCTGAGTTCAAGATCGAACACCATAACTCATCTCTTTACCGACCTAAGATGAACGGTGTGGTAGAAGCGGCTAACAAAAACATCAAAAAGATCGTTCAAAAGATGGTTGTAACCTACAAAGACTGGCACGAGATGTTACCCTTTGCTCTTCACGGTTATCACACATCTATCCGTACTTTAACAGGGGCAACCCCTTTCTCTCTAGTATATGGCATGGAAGCATTGCTCTGCATAGAAGTAGAGATCCCATCAATCAGGGTATTGATGGAAGCTAAGCTAACAGAGGCTGAATGGTGTCAAAGTCGACACGACGAACTGAATCTGATCGAAGAAAAGCGAATAACGGCTCTATGCCACGGTCAGTTGTATCAACAGATAATGAAGAAGGCGTTTGACAAAAAGGTCCAACCTTGCGTCTTCAGAAAAGGAGACCTCGTGCTCAAGAAGATACAATCATTTCTCACTGATTCCCGGGGCAAATGGACTCCGAATTATGACGGCCCTTATGTGGTCAAGAAAGCCTTCTCAGGCGGTGCCTTGAGACTCGCAACCATGGATGGAGAGGAATTTGCCTACCCCACAAATGTTGACGTAGTCAAGAAATACTTCACCTAAATAAATAAAAAAGCAACTCGGTGGATTGAAAACCCGAAACGGAGGTCCAGGCAAAAATTAGAGACATAATAAAAAATCATCCCGGTGGATTAGAAATCTCAAAGTACAATCCAGGCAAAAATTAGGGATTCATGGAAAGTAACTTCGTCTGATGAGGTTAAATCCCCTACAGTAATGGCATCCATCAGGAAAACTCCAGTCAAGGTCATATTCGACGGAAGCTCAGGATGTCTAGAATTCAAAGTTGGTAGAAGGATAGCAGTCGTTATGTTTCAATGTAGCCCTTTTCCCTTAAATTACCATTTTCTAACTTTGTAAATACACTATGGAATCACGCGCTTGGCTGATCTCCATCCTATCAATAAAATTTGAGCCTTAGTGCTTTTGTTTTCAATTCTTATTTGTTTTAGCTTTACAGAACGACATTTTAATATGATCAACGATTATTGAAATAAAACCAAAAATGAAATTTACTTGTCAAACTTTTTCTGCTTTTAAAATAAAGATGGCAATTTCTTTTGACTATTGAACATCGAAAGAACATCGATCGCTTCTCCAGAAGTAATCGAAGCTCAAAGTGCAGAATCAAAGTACTCCTTCTAGACCAATACGTTTGAACGAAGGATCAACTGCGTCAGAGACCATGTTTCATCTGACATCACTGGCAGAGTCCTTATCTCCTAAGCCCGGCCAACGGTTTTCCCCACAAGGACTATCTTTCCTAAGCAAGGAAGAATTGCTATCTTGAACTAAATGATACCTCTTCGTCCCCCACAGTGGCCGAGTATCCAGTCGTGTTCATCCACTAATTTGTATGTCGCGTCAGTTTTGTCAGCATAAACATACATACATCATGGATTATTGATTTACATTCATATTCATATTGCATCACTATCACTCTGGTCGGTCTGTTCCCCAAGTCATAAAAGTCTTGTCAATTGAGTTGTCAGTTCTTTCCTCGTCAGGAAGTGAATCATCTAAGCAATCTCTCTCCAGTTTATCTTTGGATTAGAGACGGTCCTCGACCACTTTGATTACTTGAACCTCTGAAAAGCAAGAAAACTTTCAACAAACGTCCTTCGTCACCATTGAAGATGATATCTTCACTTTCCCAGATTAAGGAAAATCCCCAAAGAAAGCCTCTTAATCAAAGATTCGGCAATACAACAGTCTTTCTCCGGAAAGTTCGCTGACGAAAAGGTCATCAGCACCTCAAATTGGATTACATCACATGGCATTTCTCCGAGAAGATCTCGGGGAAAAGTATGATGTAATATCCCCAAGCAGAAAGCAGTCTCTCAAGAGACTCATTTTCCCCAGTAGAGTCTAAAATTCTGGTATCAGATGTGTGATGTTAAGTGTGATGTCACAACAACACAATCTGCTAAATGAACAAGACAATAAAACAGTCAATCAACACAATGGATTGTTCACCCAGTTCGGTCTAACTACCTACGTCTGGGGGCTACCAAGCCAGGGAGGAAATTCACTATTAGTAGTATTAAATTACAGACTCAACAATCCCAGTTGATAATCTCCTAACTTAATCACTACCCAATGACACTTCTACCTAAGAACCTCTTAGATATGAGATACCACTCACTCCCCCTTAATCACCTCAGTGATACAACTCAAAGTTTACAAAGTTCACAACTTGATCTTGCTTAAAAGCTTTGATCAAGAACAATACTCTCTTACTTAAAAGCTTTAAAGAGGACAATTACAACTCAAACAAACTATACCAATTCAAGCATGAATGGCTTACAAAACACAAACGAAAACTCTAACAACTGATACTCAGTATACACTCTCTAGTTTTCGTATCTTCCAAGTAGGGTTGTGGCTGCTTTAAATAGAAACTCAGACTTGGGCTTGGACTCCTCAAAATATCTGATTTGATTTGAATTTAAAAACAAATTTTATCTTCAAATCTTTTCATATCTTTCAGCCCTAAAAACAGCAATAAGATCTGCTCGATATCTGATTGCAACTGAATATATCTTTACCAAGATGTTCGCCTGCAATCTCTCCACCAGATCTCTCAAAACAAACTGATACATGCAGCCCTAACAAAACACAACAGACTGATGTTCTGATGTTCTGTCAACTGATGTCAAGACATCATGTTTAACATCGACACACAAAACTGCAACCCTAAATATCTTAACATAAACTGAATGTTAAGAACTCATGTTAAGACATCAGACAAATGACATCTTCAACAACAACATTGTTTTACCAAAATTGCATCCAATACAAGAACTAACAATCTCCCCCTTTGGCTAATTTTGGCTAAAACAATCTCAGCCTACACCAGAGATACCAGCAGTGAAAAAAAACAATACAAACAGCTGCAACAACTTCCAAAGCTGCACAACACAAAAATCCCCCTCAAAACAAGAACCATAGCAAACAACTAGGTAACTCTCCCCCTTTTTAGACACAATTGGCCAACCATCAAACAGTTAGTCCCTCTCACTACTGTCAAAAACTACCAGTTAGTCCTAGACTAGCTCTCCTTGTCAGTCAAAAGAAGGCATCACATGACAAGACAAATCATAGAACAAAAACCAGATAAACATAACAGTACCATTATCCAAGATACAAAATAGGCACTCAAGGTGCAGAAAAAGATAAAACAAAAAATTGAAACAACACAGCAAGCTTAATCAATCTTCATCAGAATCATCAGTAGAAACATCTTCATCATCCTCATTCTTAGTTGTTGAATCACCTTTATCAGAACCTGAACCTTCAGCATTGACATTTGTGTTGACATCCTCATCATCTCCATCCTGTTCCAAAGACTTGATCAACTGCTCAAGTTTCATCTTCCTGGCAGTGCTGGTGCTGATCACCACATCTATATCCTTGCAGGCAGACTTCAATTCTTCTATCATATCAGCTTTGGTACATGCCTTCTTGACACCAGAACCTGATGTTGAGACAATATCTGGGACATGATTCCCTACAAACAACTTGGGATGCAAGGATAATGCAGACTCCCTCTTGCAAGCAGTATCTGTAGTAGTCAATATTCCAGGATGTTGCTTCAGGATCACTCCACAAATGAGAGAAGGAAATGCTATAGGCATTTTAATAGCATTTGTTGAAGCATGCTTCACAGTCTGATAAAAAATGTAGGACCCATTATCAAAGTTTTTCTTTGTCCCAACAGCATAAATCATCTTCCCCAAGCCAACAGAGATAGTAGTTTTGTGATTAGTGGGGACCCAATTTGCAGCACCTATCCTGTGTAAGACAACATATTTGACACTAAGAAGACTAGCAGACAACATTCCTTTCAAAGGCCAAACCTTCACTTAAGTTGCAGTGATCTCCTTGCACACCTCATTGTCAGTAACTTCCAGCTCTCTATAATCTTGCTCATTTCTTCCTAGGTAGGTGTTGATAACCTCAAGAGAAGAATCAATACACTTACCTCTCACATATACTTTTCTAAAGTCCACACTCCTTCTGTGAGTAATGTCCATAGGAATGTTTACAACAAACTCCTTAACTAGCCCATCATAACATTTGGAGAACCCAGAAACTGTTTTCATCAACCCAGCAAACTTAATCAGCTCCATAACTTCCTTAATCTCCAGAGCATCTTTTCCAAGCTCTCTTTCCAGAGCCAATCTTCTTTGACACACAAACTTCCACATGTGAGCACTTCCAGCATAGTGAAAAGAGATGTTATCCACAGGCACATCAGGAACCTTATCAGCAATCCTCTTCAAAATGGACCTTCTCACTGGAGTGATGTCTTGAACATCCTCATCAACATCAAACTCAGAGTCAGAGTCTTACCTTATCTTCCTCTTTTTGGATGAGCCAGAAACCTTGCTCCAAGACTTTGCAGGGCCAACAACAGGAGTCTTCTTCTTTTTGCTTTCAGTTCTCACCTTAGGAGATGAATCAACAGTCTTCCCTTTTCTAGACTTCAATCTTTTTGCAATACCTGGAATTGCATTGCCAATAACCTCATTGTCTGACAAATCCTCAACATTCACAACCTCAACAGGCTTCTTTCCTTTGGGGCTAGAAGAAACTTCCCTAGCAGGTGATGTTCTAACTTCAGGTTCAACATCAACCCTAGCTCCAACATTAGGATCAACATCAGCTTCAGCTTTAGTTTCAGCATCTTCAATGACAGAAACAACCAACCTGTGAAGATTGGTTTCAGCTGGTCGCATGTCATCCTTTTTACCTTCAGATTGCACAGAAGCCATTTGAGCCAAAGGTCTTGATATTCCAGCCACAGGAATCCCTTTCTCGAAAATCTTAGTGACAATCTGACCTATACTTTTATCAACATCTACAATCTCATCCTCATTCTGATTTCCAATAGCTTGAGGAGTGGAGGTCCTAGGAGCAGATATATCTCTAAACAGAATGCTAGTAACAAACTCTCTACTTTTCCTATCATCAAATTTTTTACCTGCAGAATAATCAGAAGATTTACCTGATGTATCATGAGAAGGCCTTTTTGTTTTGCAGCTTGTCAGGTCTTGTCTTAGAAACTGGAATCATTGAGAGAGGGGCTATATCCAAAGCTTCATCCTCAGAAACCCCTTTCGTCAAAACCCTAGGTTTTGTATGTGAGGGACTCTTGGATGCAGACTTCTTGGAGGGAGACGACATTTGTTGAGACATTGTTCCTCTGTAGCAACTGATGAACAAAAATGTGTTGAGACTTCTATTCTTTGGAGAGGAGATGAACAAACTATGTGAATGAGGATTGATGTAGCGTGTGGAGGCAAAGTGAGGAAATGATTGCATAGGGTAGGAGGGCTGCTTTTGTTGAGCACTTAAAAGCCAATAAATGTAATTCCCCCACCAAAATGTATAACATTTCAAATTTTTGAATTTTAATAAATGTTCAGCACAAGTCATTAACATCTGTTGACTTTTACACATACCCAGTTTTCCTCTTACGACATCACAATGTTCAACACATATATCCTTAGAGAAACTGTCATTACACCTCCTTCCTGTATGGTCAACCTCAATGATCTTGCTTTCCCTAAAATTAACACTAGAGTGTTTGGTGATCCTTGGAATGTCACAGTAGGATGTCATGACATCATGCTTGACATTGCGATCAATCAGACTTTGTTTCACCTCTAGATGTTCTCCCTTTTTATCCCATAGATAACAGTTGTCTTTGGACTTAGCACCCTTCATGACAACTTCACCTTTCTCATTAGTGATAATACATTCAGCTTTAGTAAAGTGAACTTTAAGTCCTTGCTCACATAGTTGACTAATACTGATCAAGTTGGCCTTCAATCCTTTGACCAATAACACAACATCTAGTCTAGGAGCACCTGCACAGTTCAGTCTTCCCACACCCTTGATTTCTCCTTTGACACCATCTCCAAAAGTTACACAGCTGGAATAATGTTCAACATTCAACAACAAACTCTTCATACTTGTCATGTGCCTAGAGCAACCACTATCAAAATATCAGTCCTCTTTGGCAGAACCAGTTAAGGACATCTGAGCTAACAAATAAGTGGCACCATCCTTAGGAACCCATTGCTTAACAACAGTAGGACTATCCTGATTCTGTCTGATTAGGTTGAGGATATCCATAGAGCTTGAAACAGAAAGATTTCAAGTGACCAAATCTTCCACAATAGTGACATCTCCAGCTTTGAAACTCTTCTCTGAAGTGATTAACATGCCTTCTCTCTTGAGGATGTTTTCTGTTATACTGCTGAGGCTGCGTTCTGCCATAATATTGAGGCTGCGTTCTCCCATAGTATTGAGACTGTCTCCTCCCATAGTATTGAGACTGTCTCTTATGATAATGAGGTTGTCTTTTGTAATGATGATTAGGCTGTCTTTTCCCATGATGACGGGGCTTTCTTCTGCCATAATAGTGAGGCACAGTATTATTAGGCCCATACATTTTCCCATGATGTTGAGACATAGGTTGGGACATGTTATGTTTGGGTCTAGATGCATAACCTTTCCCATGGTGTTGTGTCTTCTGATGAGGTACATATTGCTTGGGTCCTGACACATGAGCTTTCCCTTGATGTTGAGACATCTGATGGGACAAGTTCTGTTTGGTACCAGAAGAACTAGCATCTTAAGAAGATTTCTTTTCACCATTAAATCCTAGACCAGTCTTATCACTTGCTCCTTTTCCAGCCTGAAGGATTTCATCCAGAGTGTCAGTTCCACTATTCAACATTCTGATGGATTTGGACATTTGATCAAGCTAGGATTTTAACAACAGAACTTCATTCTCAAGTTCAGCTTTATCAGCCTTAAGCTGGATTATAATTTTCCTCTGCTTCTCCCTTTCTTGACAAACCTCTTCACTTTTCAGACACAACTCTTTATAGAAGGTTGCTAGCTCTTCAAAGGTCAGATCATCATCACTAGACTCTCCATCAGAAGCACATATTCCAGTCAATGCCCTAACATGCTTGGCAGTCTCTTCATCACTCTCATTCTCAGTATCAGACCAGGAAACAGATAACCCCTTTTTCTGCTTCTTGAGATATGTAGGACATTCTTTTCTGACATGACCATAACCTTCACACTCATAGCATTGGACTCCTTTGTCAACATTAGGCTTCTCCTCAGCTGTAGTTCTCTTGTTGATGTCAGACGAGATGTTCTTAACATTTGGTCTATAGTTCCTGTCCATTCTTTTTAACACCTTATTAAACTGTCTTCCTAGAAGAACAATGGCATGGGATAACTCCTCCTGAGACTCAGGACTGTTCTCTTTCTTAGCATCTTCAGAACTAGATACCAAAGCTATGTTTTTGGTCTTCTTTTCAGGTTCCTCATCCATCCCTAATTCAAAAGTTTGAAGAGAACCAATCAACTCATCCACCCTCATCTTACTGATGTCTTGAGCTTCTTCTATAGCAGTCACCTTCATTTTATATCTCTTGGGAAGGGATCTAAGAATCTTCCTTACCTGCTTCTCTTCAGTCATTTTCTCTCCAAGGGCACTAGAAGCATTTGACAGCTCAAGAATATTCATGTGAAAATCATGAATGGTCTCATCATCCTTCATCTTTAGATTTTTAAACTTTGTTGTCAGCAGTTGAAGTCTTGACATCTTGACTTTGGAGGTTCCTTCATGAGTAGTTTTCAAGACATCCCAAGCTTCCTTAGCCACTTCACAAGTGTTGAACAACCTAAAGATGTTCTTGTCAATACCATTAAAAATGGCATTCAAAGCCTTAGAATTTCCAAGCGCAAATTCATCTTCTTCATTGGTCCACTCTTATTCAGGTTTCAGCTTTGATGTTCCATCTTTTTCAACAATAACAGGATGTTTCCATTCTTTCAAAATAGCCTTCCAAGCCTTGTTGTCCAAGGACTTCAAGAAGGTAACCATACGAGGTTTCCAATAATCATAATTTGAGCCATCTAGAATAGGGGGTCTATTCATAAATCCACCACTCTCCTTGTCCATAGTACCAGAAAGTAACGGCCCTAGATCTCACCCAGATGCAGAGCAGGATGCCTGCTCTAATACCAATTAAAATTCTGGTATCAGATGTGTGATGTTAAGTGTAATGTCATAACAACACAATCTGCTAAATGAACATGACAATAAAACAGTCAATCAACACAATGAATTGTTCACCCAGTTCGGTCTAACTACCTACGTCTGGGGGCTACCAAGCCAGGGAGGAAATTCACTATTAGTAGTATTAAATTACAGACTCAACAATCCCAGTTGACAATCTCCTACTTAATCACTACCCAATGACACTTCTACCTAAGAACCTCTTAGATATGAGATACCACTCACTCCTCCTTAATCACCTCAGTGATACAACTCAAAGATTACAAAGTTCACAACTTGATCTTGCTTAAAAGCTTTGATCAAGAACAATACTCTCTTACTTAAAAGCTTTAGAGAGGACAATTACAACTCAAAAAAACTATACCAATTCAAGCATGAATGGCTTACAAAACACAAGCGAAAACTCTAACAACTGATACTCAGTATACACTCTCTAGTCTTCGTATCTTCCAAGTAGGGTTGTGGCTGCTTTAAATAGAAACTCAGACTTGGGCTTGGACTCCTCAAAATATCTGATTTGATTTGAATTTAAAAACAAATTTTATCTTTAAATCTTTTCATATCTTTTAGCCCTAAAAACAGCAACAAGATCTACTCCATATCTGATTGCAACTGAATATATCTTTACCAAGATGTCCTCCTGCAATCTCTCCACTAGATCTCTCAAAACAAACTGATACACGCAGCCCTAACAAAACACAACAGACTGATGTTCTGATGTTTTGTCAACTGATGTCAAGACATCATGTTTAACATCAGCACACAAAACTGCAACCCTAAATAACTTAACCTAAACTGAATGTTAAGAACTCATGTTAAGACATCAGACAAATGACATCTTCAACAACAACATTGTTTTACCAAAATTGCAGCCAATACCAGAACTAACAGAGTCAACAAATGACATCTCCAAACAGAGAAGTTTGTACACCTCTACAGTTCAGACGAATGGGTTCCCCAGCAAGTCTGACATCGAAACCTTTTCCATCAAATGGCATCTCCCCAGGAAAATTCGGCGAGAAGTTTGAGAAGAACCTCCACAAACGGCGTCCCTTGTCAAGAAATTTTATTGACAAAATAAACTGAGACCAGTTTCGTGGCTGAAGACCAGGATTGAGGGGAAGTTTATTTCAGAAACTGAGACCAGTTCCTTGGTAGGAAACCAGGATCGAGGGGAAGTTTATTTCCGAAATTGAGACCAGTTCCTTGGTAGGAAACCAGGATCGAGGGGAAGTTTATTCCAGAAACTGAGACCAGTTCCTTGGTAGGAAACCAGGATCGAGGGGAAGTTTATTTCAGAAATTGAGACCAGTTCCTTGGTAGGAAACCAGGATCGAGGGGAAGTTTATTTCAGAAACTTAGACCAGTTCCTTGGTAGGAAACCAGGATCGAGGGGAAGTTTTACCCTTTTCTAAGTATCAACGCTTAGCAAAAGAAGATGATGCGTAAACTACCATTCATAGATGTCGTTAAAATTTCGGGTATTCCGATATTTAATCATCTTGCACCCCGAATGCCCGAATACCTTTGCCATTCACACCTTCGGGTCCAAGAGGATTAAATAGGGGCATCTTTTATACCCCAAATTTTGACCACTAAGATTTCCCATCATTGTGTAAATCATCATCACAATATGGATGAACCATCATGCTTCATCAATCTCCTCATAGATGTTTGAGCATTCACTACTAACAAAGATTAGGGTTTCAAGCCCTCTTAGAGCTTTTAGACAAAAGATCAATCAAGAAATGACATGATCTTCAACTTGTCTAAAACCTAAAACATCCATAAAGGATCAAGAGGACTTCCACACCAAGAATCAAGCACAAGGTTGCAACATTCCAAGTGGATCAACCCTCAAGATCGCCAGTGTCACCACATTAGGGGTTTGGTCGACCAAGGCCTCCAGATGGAAATTTTCCTCTGGGCATGAGCCAATGCTTCATAATATAACTTAAGATACTCCAAGGGACCTCATGAACCCAATCATCAAGTCAATTTAGCCTCAGGGGATGCATTCACCAAAAATCAGGAATTAGGGTTTCTTGACCTAATTCACCCCTAAGTTGACTTTTGGGACAAAACATGAGCCAAGACCTCAAGATATGATTTGAGGGTCTCTAATAAACCACATTGATCCATTTTCAATAATGGATTGATACAAGAAGCTTGATGCACAAGTTTTAATTTCATCAGTACCACAATTAGGGTTTTGAAGAAAAAGTCAACTGTACCTTTGACTTTTGACTCATACATGCTCCCAAAGCTTGGGACATGATTCAATGCACCCTACAACACCTATGGAACATATCCATTAGGTTTGATTTAGGTCAAGGACTTGATTTCACCAAGGATCGCACAATTTGAAATTCATCTGGTGAAAAGTCAACTGTGCATAAAAGTCAAAGTTTGACTTTTTGAGATTTTTCATAATTATGGTTCTTTAACCCTAAAATGATGTTAATGCGTGATTAGAATCATCACTCATCAAGAAAAATCAAAGAAAGTGGGATAACTTGTAAAAGGGGTAACCATAAAAACTTAGAATTTTTCCAAGTTATGAAATAAAGTGGCTAGAGTGCCAACTTCCAAGGATCATAACTTGAGATCCAAGCAACCATTTTGGCTGGTCCAAAGATGGATTTGTAGCTCTCATGGCATACTTCAAAAGTGCCAAATACACCTCATTCCAATTCTTCATGGAGTTTTAGTTATGGAGTGATCAAAATGGCTGAAAACGTGAAATGTCACTTTTTCCAACACTTAGTGAAATTTTCACTAAGTCAAAATTTGTCTTGCTTTTTTTCAAAATGTAGGGGTATTTTTCACTTGGATCCAAAAAGTGTCAAGACAAACTATGTTCACACATGTGTTGTGTCACATAAGGGCTTTCCAAAATGTCCAAGAACTCCATCAAACTCCACCTGAGCTAGGAGTTATGGCAGCTGCAACATGCCTTGCTGCAAACTGGCTTGGCAAGGAAGATTTATGCATAAAGGCACGATTTGCTCAAATTGTGCAATTCCAAGCATGCTTATCCATCTGCACACCTCAAGAGGGAACAACCAAGGGACAAGCATTGATCCATCAGCCTCCCAAGTCCAAGATTCCCAAAGTAGGATGCCAAACCCTAAAAAGCCTAAAAGAGGCCAAGACTCCAATTTTGTTTCCAAGCATTCAATGGATGCACCAAGGTGGCATGAACTGATCCATTTCCAACTGAATGAGTCAAAGATAAGCTCTGAACCAAATAACCATAGGCCTGTGCTCTAACCTCTAGTCAATGGCTAGAGGAGACTTAAGATTCCAAAGTGATGCGATTGGACAATGAGCTGCTGCAGTTGCCATTCACTATTGCTTGCAAAACAAACTTGTTATACTATAAATAGAGCTCATTTGTGCTCAGTTTGAGTACACCAAAGCACTACAACACTTTCTTTCCTCAAAATCTCTTTCTCTAGGCAAAAATACCTTCTTTTGCAAGGTAACTTTGAGTTTTAGAGTTAGAGAGCATTTCCAAACACATCCAATATGTCATATCTAAGCTTTCCAAACTCTCATAAGTGACCTGTAACACCAAAATCACAAAGTCCCATCTCAAAACCTCAAAATTGGACTTTTTTGCATTTTTCAAGCCATGTCTTGATTCAGTCACTTTCAAAACCAGATAAGACCTCAAACACACTCCAAATATCATCCTTGAACTATCCCAAATGGTTCCCCACATCTGGAACACCATTTGAGAGAGTTGCCATATTGGTCACTTTTTCCCCTTTTGCAAGAAAGAGCTCAAACTTGTTCCTAAGGATTCCAGTTGATTCCAACCAATCTAAAAGCTTCTAAGGGATCATTTGAGGGTGTCCAAAGCATCAAATTATTTCTGGAACAAAGCACTTGACAGATTGCCGAAAAAGCTCCTAAAGAGGTAAGCATCACAACTTGAACTCTTTGAAATATGCATTGCTTTGAAGTCCACTGATCATGCACATCTCATACATGTTATATATGTTATGTTTGAACCAATTCATCATGTAATTCATGCCTGTAACAAGAGGTAGCATAGGAAATGCAAATCATGGCCTATTTCAAAACCACTATCGGGTTTTTCAATAAGAGCCTCATCTGAAAAAAACCACCACCACCATTGG
This sequence comes from Lathyrus tuberosus, assembly GCA_022829125.1. Taxonomy (NCBI): domain Eukaryota; kingdom Viridiplantae; phylum Streptophyta; class Magnoliopsida; order Fabales; family Fabaceae; genus Lathyrus; species Lathyrus tuberosus. The sequence continues at coordinate 15,835,303 of JALAZF010000003.1, forward strand.
ATTCCTTGTGAAATTCTAGGCAGGATAGACCTAAATTTTGTCCCAATCCATGGAGAAATAAGAAAGTTACAAGCTTCACGTTTTTGGCCAAAACCTTGCCTTGCCTTGCCTTGGCCAGGCCAAAGACAAGGCATGCCTCATGTATTCATGGAGTGGTTTTGATACACGAATGTGTCACCACCCCAATGGTAGAGGGCGCGCGCTGCACCCAAGAGGTCTGGGGTTCGAATCCCCCTCGCCCCAGATCCTCTTTTTATCATTTTCCCACTTTTCATTATTTTTCGTGTTATTTTTAAATGATTTGGAAAATTAATTACTCTCTCAATTTTAATTATTTTTTATTAGTTCTTTTTGAAAAAAATCACAAAAATGTTAAAATATTTTATTCCACAAAAAAAATCAGATTTATATTAATTATTTAATATAGTTGATATTTTTGTAAATAAATTCATTTTTATTGTTTTTAAACCTTTTAAAAAATGAATATTCACCTTGAAAAATCAAGACCAAATGAGTTTTAATTCATCTTGTGGTTAAATATCATTTTTCAAACCTTAACCAAAAATCACAAGTTGTTTATTCAAACTTATTTGGTATTTTTTATCATTTTAATTAATTTTCTTGGAATAATTACTTTAAAAAATGATGAAATTAGGGTTTTGTTGATTTTCACCCTAGCAAACTTTTTCAAAATACCATGGGCCTCTTGAGAGAGTGTAAGACCCAACCCTTTGAAAATACAAAACCATTTGGGCCTCAGTCATTGTATAAGTCCCACTGTGTTTTCAAAATCGGCGCGATCGCCATTTTTCAAACAAATGATCATCTGGGCCTACCCTCGTGTTGTAAGTCCCATTTATTTTCTTTAAAATATATTTTTGGGCCTCTTAAGAGAGTGTAAGGCCCATCCCTTTGTACAAAAAACCTTTCTTTGGGCCTCAGTCACTTGTATAAGTCCTTGTACAAAGTCAAAACAATAGTGCACTCACTGTTAAAATTTGGGCCTCTCCCAGAGCTCTAAGCCCCAACCACAGTTTAAAATACTTTCTCCTTTGATTTTGAATCCAAATGTATAGTTGCTATCAAAACTTTCTTTAATTTCTTTGAACAACTAACAAAACAACATGGAAGCTCTACAAGAGGTAATTGTTTATCCGCTTTCTTTAATACGCTTTCATATACATAACTGTATTGTGGGAAGCTGCGCATGGTTAGTCTTCTTTCATACCTTTTAAATACTCGTCATATATCAACTGTATATATACTACTATAGTTATTTAGAGTTTTTCCCGGCAACTACGTCTAGAACTAGGTAAAGCCCTGTTGGTCACTCTTTAAACACAAACAAAACTAGATCCCCATAGGATTTCTAGATACAGTCTTCCCTTCTCTTGGGGTTAAACAATATGGAACAAAGAGAATGGCAATATTCTCGGTGACCCTTTTCTCAAAATGTCACCCCTAGAAATTGTCAAAGAAATTCTACTCCCCAGAGTTGATCTATCTCTGTGAATAACATCTCTTGAGTTTCTTCCAAACCCTCGAACTTTCCTAGAATGATCTCTTCTCTGTGAATTGCATTTCTTGAACTTCTCTTGGTTTAGGGACCCACAGGCTTCCTAAATGAAATTCTGGCCTATATATCAGATGTCCTATCGAGATGTCGAGACACAGATATACAACAACAATGAACAAGTTCAAAATAAAAGTGTGCATAAAATGTAAAGAACACCAGAAATTGTTAAGCCAGTTCGGATCTAACTATCCTACATCTGCGGGCTACCAAGCCAGGGATGAAATCAATATTCGATAGTATCAATTCACTGATAACCACACCCGGTTCAACCAGCTCACTTAATCACTACCCTTCCTATGACTTCTACCTAAGACACCCCTAGGTATGAGGCCCTCCTCAAATCCCTCTTCAATCACAACCCGTGACTGGTTCCTTACAAGATAAAAACAATGGTCGAAACACAAATTCTCAATACTTCACAGCTTATGAGAATTAACATACAGTTACTCAATGTTTAAAAGCTTATGAGCAACCTTACACAACTTACACTACAGTCTGTATACTGTTAGCATAAGATACCAGTTAGGCTCACAAAACACAAGCACACAACCCTAAAAATACATGTAAGTTCGACACCTAAAACTAGGTTTACATCAGTCTATTTATAGCTTGAAATCTGGACTGAATTGGGCTTCAAAAACGCAGCAATTAGGCTGCTCACAAGTCTGCAAAAATAACTCCAATAAAATAGGTCTTCAATCCAAAGTTTCCTATTATGTCTCCATAATTAGAAACAGCAGCAAATCCGAAAACCAACAAGTAACCCTAATCCAAAAATGCTTTGGATGCCACATAGGATAACCAAATATTCACAGAATATTCAGTTACAAATCATTGTAACAGATTCTGCAATAAATCCTGACTTCACAGCGTGATGTCCTATGAGCAGTCATGGAACATCTTCATACGACATGTTGAACAAAGAGTAATGAAACAAATCTTTAGACATCTTCATTCAACACCTGCTGCTACGTGAGTTTTAGCAAAATAATGCCAACCATAAATCCAAGGAAATAACAATCTCCCCCTTTGGCTTATTTTTGGCTAAAACTCCACACACACTTAAACACCATCAGAATCAGCAGCGAAAAAAACTCAAACACCATCAGTATCAAAAACACAAACCAAACCAGCATAGTAGCACTCCCCTTCAGCTGCAAAACAATACACAGTACCACAAGAACACACATCATAGTAAACTGGCAAAACTCCCCCTCAACAGCAGCAACACACCATCCATCTGCAGCACACACACTCCCTACATCATAGTAAACTGGCAGAATTCCCCCTCAACAGCAGCAACACACTATCCATCTGCAGCACACACAAAGAAAAACTCCCCCTCAGCTGCATTCACCCTCAGCTGCATATACACACAATCCAGCTAGCATCTCATCATAGCAACTCTACCTGCAGCACAAAAACTCCCCCTCAACTGCAGCAACATTTCACATCACATTCTAAAGCTGCTCTCCCTCACACTCACTACTCCCCCTTTTTAGCCACAAATATGACAAAGGCAAGTCAAAGTAAAAATAAACCAGAGTAAACTGCATCAGTGAGTAGATGTACACCACATCACATGCCCGATCTTCATGCACAAACTTCAGCATTTTCTCTTCATTTACACACTGCACTACCAGAATCTCCTTTACTCTCGTTAATCTGGCAGCCAGAAAGCACATTGATTGCTATAGATCTTCATGAATGCACACCCCAAGTCTGCTCCTCAGGTTTTCGAACTTAACTGCATCCAGAGCCTTGGTAAATATGTCAGCAAGCTGATTTTCTGTGCTCACATGCTCAAGTGTTATGATTTTGTCCTCCACAAGTTCTCTGATGAAGTGATGTCTGATGTCAATGTGCTTTGTCCTGCTATGTTGGATGGGATTTTTGGAAATATTAATAGAACTCAGGTTGTCACAAAATAGTGTCATGACATCTTGTGTGACATTATACTCTGACAACATGTGCTTCATCCATACTAGTTGTGCACAACTACTACCAGCTGCGATGTACTCAGCTTCAGCAGTAGAGAGGGATACTGAATTCTGCTTCTTGCTAAACCATGAGATAAGATTATTTCCTAAAAAGAAGCATCCACCTGAAGTTCTTTTCCTATCATCTGCACTTCCAGCCCAATCAGCATCACAATATCCTCTTAAATCAGTCCCAGAATCATGGCTATATAACATCCCATGTTCACTTGTGCCATTCACATATTTCAGAATCCTCGTCACTTGATTCAAGTGACTCACCTTAGGATCGGCTTGATATCTGGCACACACTCCAACAGCAAAGGAAATGTCAGGTCTGCTTGCTGTGAGATACATTAGACTTCCTATCATACTTCTGTACAAGTTGTGGTCCACACTTACTCCATTCTCATCCTTGGATAACTTCAAATGGGTGGGAGCAGGTGTCCTTTTGTGATTGGCATTATCCAGGCCAAATTTCTTTACTATGCTCTTAGCATATTTGCTTTGAGAAATAAAGATAGAATCCTCCATGTGTCTGACTTGTAATCCAAGAAAGTAGCTAAGTTCTCTAACCAAACTCATTTCAAATTCTGATTGCATTTGTTGAACAAACTGTTTCACCATAGCTTTTGTCATTCCCCCAAATACAATGTCATCCACATAAATTTGGGCTATCATTAATTTTCCTCCTTCTTCCTTGACAAACAAAGTTTTGTCAATGCCTCCTTTTCTATAACCATTAGCTACTAAGAATTCTGTCAGCCTCTCATACCAGGCCCTTGGAGCTTATTTCAAGCCATACAGCGCTTTCCTCAGTTTGTACACATGATTGGGGAAGTTTGGATTAGTGAATCCTTTAGGTTGATCTACATAGACTTCTTCATTCAGATAGCCATTCAGAAAAGCACTCTTCACATCCATTTGGAACAGCTTAAATTTTAGATTACAAGCCATCCCTAAGAGTAGTCTGATGGATTCTAATCTAGCCACTGGAGCAAAAGTCTCATCAAAGTCAATTCCCTCAACTTGAGTATAACCTTGTGCAACAAGTCTCGCTTTGTTTCTTGTAACCACTCCAAGCTTGTCAGACTTGTTTTTGTAGATCCACTTTGTTCCAATAACATTCACCCCTTCTGGTCTTGGTACAAGATCCCAGACATCATTTCTTCTGAACTGCTCTAGTTCTTCTTGCATATCATTTATCCAAAACTCATCTGTCAGAGCTTCCTTGACATTCTTTGGCTCGATCTTTGACACAAAGCAAGCATTCGACACAGTCTCCCTTCTTCTGGTTCTCACACGTTCATTCAGATCTCTAATAATTAATTCCCTAGGGTGATCCTTCTGAATCCTTATAGAGGGTCCCCTGTTAGCTTCCTCTACCTCTTCATTCTCAGGCCTGGTGTTGATTTCTTGAGCATTATCTTCTACAGATTCAAAGCCTGGAGGGTTTTCATTGTTCATAGGCAGACATGCTCCAACATCATCTGGAACATCTTCATCGTTGCCAGAATCATCAACCACCACATTTATGGATTCCATCATCACCTGAGTTCGGGAATTGAACACCCTATATGCTTTGCTATTTGTAGAGTAACCCAAAAATATTCTTTCCTCACTCTTAGGATCCATCTTTCGCCTTTGCTCACGATCTGCTAAGATATAGCACTTACTACCAAACACATGGAAATACTTCACGTTTGGCTTTCTACCTTTTCATAGCTCATAAAGAGTGACAGAGGTACCTGATCTGATAGTCACCCTATTGTGTATATAGCAAGCAGTATTCATGGCTTCAGCCCAAAAATGATATGGAAGCTTTTTGGCATGAATCATGACTCTTGCACATTCTTGTATGGTCCTGTTCTTGTGTTCCACCACACCATTCTGTTGAGGAGTGATTGGTGATGAAAATTCATGAGAGATTCCCTCAGATAGGCAGAACTCTTCAAACCTGCTATTTTCGAATTCTTTCCCATGGTCACTTCTGATTCGAACAACACCACAATCCTTTTCCCGTTGAATTCTTTGACATAATTCTTTAAAGGCTGCAAACACTTCAGATTTTTCTCTGATGAAACTTATCCAGGTGAATCTAGAGTAGTCATCTACGACAACATAGGCATACTTCTTCCCACCAAGACTTTCAACCTGCATAGGTCCCATTAAGTCCATGTGAAGGAGTTCCAGAACTCTAGAAGTTGTGGTAAGATGTTGAAGCTTCTTGTGTGACCCCCTTGTTTGCTTCCCAACTTGACATTCACCACATATTTTGTCCTCATCAATCTTCAGCTTGGGAATACCTCTAACAGCTTCACTTGACATAACCTTCTTCACGCCTTTCAGGTGTAAGTGGCCCAATTTCTGATGCCACAGTTTGGTTTCATCTTCCTTTGTCATCAAGCAAGTAGACAGGTTTTCAGGTTCTAGAGGATTCCAAAGATAGCAGTTATCTTTAGACCTGGTGCCCTTCATAACGACTTCATCTTTCTCATTGGTTACTAGACACTCAGACTTGGTGAAATTTACCTTAAGCCCTACATCACACAATTGGCTTATACTGATTAAGTTTGCAGTCAGTCCTTTGACAAATAACACACGATCCAGATTTGGTTGTCCTGTGTAGTCCAGCTTTCCAACACCTTTTATCTCACCCTTCGATCCATCCCCAAAGGTGACATAATTGGTGGAGTGAGGCTTAATCTCTGACAAGAATTTCTTCACACCAGTCATGTGTCTTGAACAACCACTGTCAAAGTACCAATCTTCTCTAGCAGATGCCCTAAGAGAAGTATGTGCTATGAGACCAGCCATCATTTGTCTAGGAATCCATCTTCTCTTCACTTTACCCCAACTCTGTTCTTTATATTGTTGCTGAACACTTCTGGGATAGCCGTGTAGCTTGTAGCAAAAGGCCTTTAAGTGACCAATCTTGCCACAGTAATGGCATCTCCGTGGTTTATACTTTGATCTACAAACTCCTTTCTGATGGTTCATCTGATGTTGAAACATGTGATTTGACATCTTCACTTCTTGCTTTATTTTCTGAGGAGCAAACTTCAATACAGTCTTCTTAGAAGTCTCGGCTTGATTGTTAAAACCAAGGCCTTGCATATTACTAGCTTCTTTCCCATTCTGAAGGATCTCATCCAGCTGCGTGGTACCATTGTTCAGCATTCTTATAGATTTGGTCATATTGGCAAGTTTTGACTTTTTCCAGTCAACCTCCTCCTTCAGATCAGCAATGGTTGATAGATGTTCTTCCTTCTCAGCTTCCAGTTGAGCTATCAAGATCTTCTGCTCCAATATAATCTGGCACCTTTCTTCGTTCTTGATACACAATTCTGAAAACCCTGAGAATACTTCTTCCTTAGTGAGTTCTCCAACATAGGATTCTTTGTCAGAGTCAGATTCACAAGAAGTCTCTCCATCAGCCTTACAGGTTCCAACCAAGGCTGTCACCAATTTTATTGATTCTTCTTCAACATCACTCTCAGACTCTCCTTCTGACCAAGACACGGATAGGCCCTTGTTCTGCCTTTTGAGATACGTGGGACACTCTGTCTTTATGTGCCCAAATCCCTCACATTCAAAGCACTGAACTCTCTTCCCTTGATTAAAGTCTTCTTCAGTTCTGGATCTTCTTCCTCCATCCTGGTTCTTACTGATGTCGAGTGACTTGTTCTGAGCATTTGCTCTTGACTTCCAGTCAATCCTTTTCAACACTTTGTTAAATTGTTTACCAAGTAATACCAGATCTTTAGATACATCTTCTTCATCATCTGAGTCATCAGCATTCGACACAAATGCTATACTCTTCTTCTTTTCAGCTTTTTCACTGAATCCTAACTCAAAAGTTTGGAGTGATCCCATAAGTTCATCCACTTTCATCTTGTCAATGTCCTGAGCTTCCTCTATCGCAGTGACCTTCATATCAAATCTCTTAGGTAGAGACCTGAGAATCTTCCTGACCAGCTTGCTGTCAGACATCTTTTCTCCTAAAGCACTAGAGGCATTAGCTATCTCAATAATGTTCATATGAAAATCATGAATGCTCTCATCCTCTTTCATCTTCAAACTCTCAAACTTGCTAGTGAGAAGCTGAAGCTTTGACATTTTCACCTTTGAGGTCCCTTCATGAGCAACTTTCAGGACCTGCCAAGCCTATTTGGCAATAGTACAATGCTCAATCAGCCTGAAGATATTTCTGTTGACGCCACTGAACAATGCATTCATGGCTTTAGAATTTCCAACAGATCCTTTGTAGTCAGCATCATCCCAGTCCTTTTCTTCCTTCAGAACATCAATAAGATTTCCTTCTCCATCTCTTACCTTTGGAGGCTCCCAACCCTTGATAACCGCTTTCCATGCTTGATCATCCATGGACTTGATGAAGGCTATCATCCTAGGTTTCCAATATTCATAGTTAGAGCCATCCAGCAAAGGTGGTTTATTCAGAGCTCCTCCATCCTTGTCCATTGTACCAGAAAGTACCTTCCCTGAATCTCACCCAGAAACAACAAAGGGTGCAAGCTCTTGATGCCAATTGAAATTCTGGCCTATATATCAGATGTCCTATCGAGATGTCGAGACACAGATATACAACAACAATGAACAAGTTCAAAATAAAAGTGTGCATAAAATGTAAAGAACACCAGAAATTGTTAACCCAGTTCGGATCTAACTATCCTACATCTGGGGGCTACCAAGCCAGGGATGAAATCAATATTCGATAGTATCAATTCACTGATAACCACACCCGGTTCAACCAGCTCACATAATCACTACCCTTCCTATGACTTCTACCTAAGACACCCCTAGGTATGAGGCCCTCCTCAAATCCCTCTTCAATCACAACCCGTGACTGGTTCCTTACAAGATAAAAACAATGGTCGAAACACAAATTCTCAATACTTCACAGCTTATGAGAATTAACACACAATTACTCAATGCTTAAAAGCTTATGAGCAACCTTACACAACTTACACTACAGTCCTTATACTGTTATCATAAGATACCAGTTAGGCTCACAAAACACAAGCACACAACCCTAAAAATACATGTAAGTTCGACACCTAAAACTAGGTTTACATCAGTCTATTTATAGCTTGAAATCTGGACTGAATTGGGCTTCAAAAATGCAGCAATTAGGCTGCTCACAAGTCTGCAAAAATAACTCCAATAAAATAGGTCTTCAATCCAAAGTTTCCTATTATGTCTCCATAATTAGAAACAACAGCAAATCCGAAAACTAACAAGTAACCCTAATCCAAAAATGCTTTGGATGCCACATAGGATAACCAAATATTCACAGAATATTCAGTTACAAATCATTGTAACAGATTCTGCAATAAATCCTGACTTCACAGCGCGATGTCCTATGAGCAGTCATGGAACATCTTCATACGACATGTTGAACAAAGAGTAGTGAAACAAATCTTTAGACATCTTCATTCAACACCTGCTGCTACATGAGTTTTAGCAAAATAATGCCAACCATAAAACCAAGGAAATAACACTAAAAGCATCCCCGCCTCCTTTTGGGCTTTGTACAAGGACCCTTCGGCTTCTTAGAAGTTCTCATGCCTTCTCTTGGGCTTAAAACAAGGACCCTCACGACCTCTTAAAGGTATATGACAAAACTTAGTCATCCTTTGCTAGAGCAGTCTTTCCAGCGTCAGACCTCAGGCCATTTTAGGGTTGATTCTCATCCCTTAAGGCCCTTGCCCTCTTTTGGGCATCGTACAAAAAATAAAACTCTTCAACACCAGTAGACTTGGATAGTCTAATCCCCTTGAGTCTCAAAGACATTCTCAAGTTCATCACAACTATAGGAAAAACTCCGGGCACTCTGGATCGATCTCCAGCAGAAACCTAGCCTCTCTCATGAGAGTTCCCCGACCAGGATCAACACTATCCCAAATCAGAACCTCAAGGTATCTGACATCTCAACTCTTCTATAATCCTCAGCAAAAGTTGATTCCACACTTGGACCTGCCTAGGGATCTCAATAATCCCCAACAGTAAGATAGCCTCGTCTTAGGCTTTGTATAATGGTCTTTCCTCAACACAGTTAGCCTCCTCTTGGGCTTTGTACAATAATTCTCCCCCTAGCGGAGCTAACCTTTTCAGACTCTCTTGTTGAGTCCATCACTTTTCAAGACTCTCTTGTTGAGTCAATCTCCTTTTAGCCTCAATCTCGGGCTTTGTACGAGGCAGAAAATCACTCTCTTGTTGAGTATAAAAGACTCTCTTGTTGAGTCAATCTCCTTTTAGCCCCAATCTCGGGCTTTGTACGAGACAACAAATCACTCTCTTGTTGAGTATAAAAGACTCTCTTGTTGAGTCAATCAACTTTCAGACTCTCTTGTTGGGTCAATCACCTTTGCAAGACTCTCTTGTTGAGTCAACTCTTTTAGCCCCCGTCTTGGGCTTTGTACAAGACATATAAAAGCACTCTCTTATTGAGACAAACTCATTTCAGCCTCCATCTTGGGCTTTGTACAAGACACATATAAACCTCCCCAACGGAGTCAAAAATCCCTTTTAGCCTCAACCTTGGGCTTTGTACACGACAGAAAGAATATTTTCCCCAAAAAAGTAAAGATTTTAGCCTCCTCTTAGGCTTTGTATAAAGAAATCCCTAGCCAAATAAATTAACCTTTTAGCATCAAACTTGTGCTTTGATCATAGCACACAAAAATAAACAATCTCTCTTTAGAGATGACAAATTCTATCACAACCAAAACCCTTTAACTTCATATCTTGGGCTTTGAACAAGATACAAATCACCTTTAGCTTCATTTCTTGGGCTTTGAACAAGACACCAAAACATCTTTTTCCTCCCCTAGAATAGGAGGAACTATGATTGCTCTGATTTCCGTGTTTCGTTAAATGGGAATACGTAGGCATAAGATTGCGAGATCTTAGCGAGCATACTAATCAAAAACTCTAGGTCCAGTACCTTCATACATCAGTCAGAAAATTTTTAGATACAATATCTTCCCAAAAGTCTCATGAACACTCTACTCTTAAGCAAAATAACCTAAGACAGGCCCCCTATTTTGATAGCATCTGTAAACCAACAGTCATCTGTTAAAACTCAGTATGCAAGCAGGGTTAATTGGAGACATCTATTTCCCTTCCTTAATCAGCTTCACAGGATAAAAAATGAATCGAACTGTAGTACCAAAGCGATATTGATTCGAAACCATAAAAACCGCGCTACACTACCGAGTTAACTTCCTAACTAACCGAGTTAACGGCTTGACTCGGTGAGTCAAGTGTAACTAACTCCTAGCCTAATTCCAAACCACCCAAAGCTTAGTCCAAACCAAATTCCAAACCTCCCACACTCTAAACCTACCCTCTATTTAAAGGAACTCTCTCTTTATTGCAAGCTCTTAACCACACACCCTTGAACATTCTCCACAACCTCTCAACTATTTCACACACTTCAATCTTAATTCTCTCACATTCTCTCTGAATTTTTCTGCGACTTCTTCATCTTCATCTACATTTTCTTCCCAAACCTCACTATAGCTCTTCACCATTGAAGAATAATCACTTTTCTCATTGAACGTGATTATTTCTTGAGCTTAACCTTCATCACCTTGCAATTATACTTGAGTTTCTGGAATTCTATTAGCTTTTGGATTTATCTCAAGTGTTTGCTTTAAAATTCTACCGTTCGAATTTGTATTTCGGAGTTTCGTCGTAATTTGCTCGGTTTCGATACGATTCGTCTATAATTGAAGATTCCTCTGGTTTTTTCTTTGATTATCTGCACCAAGATCTCTTTGCAACAATTACCAAGCCAAATCTCCAGCTTGTAGGTTGGTAGATCTCACTCATTTTACTGTTTCGCACATTTTCGTATCATTCGCGATGTAGCTTCAACACTTTTGTGTGTGATTTGATTTTGCATTGTTTGATCCATGATTTAGATGTGTTAATTGATTCCATCACTGCTTATTTGCTGCTTTCAAGCTTGATTTTCGTGCACTAATTCATACCCTAGCATGTGGTAATTAAACAAGTGATTTAGATGCTTTAAGTGATTTTTCAAAAGCTGTTTTTGCCACTGTTACAATGGTAACTGGTTACACAATATAAGGTAACCGGTTACTCTTCACAAAATTTGCTTCAGCATTGCCATTTTCAACTGAGTAACCGGTTACTCAATATAAGGTAACCGGTTACCCTGCATAAATTTCACCAGATCTGCTTCTTTCAAGCAAGTAACCGGTTACCCACTTTAGAGTAACCGGTTACCACTGTAACAGAGTGCCATTTTTTATGTTTTTCAAGCTTGGTTGTCATGCTGTCTCCCTCTAACTTCCATGGATTGATATGATTAATTTTTATGGATGTTTTAGGTGCTGTTTCACTTCAGCTTAAAGCATGATTGTGAATTTTACGATGCTCGATCTTTCGATGTCATAATTTTGCACATTCTTAACATTGCATACACATGACCACTCTTGCAAAATTTTGCTCGCATAATGACATGATTTTTGTTGCATTCTAAATGTCATTAGGTACTGTTTTGCACTCTCTTGCATTAAGTTTGTTCTTCATGGACAAGCTTAATCTTGTATAATCAATAATGCACCCTTTTGCTTTAATAATTCTTCATTCATTTGGAAAATTATTAGCATATTCCCCCTTTTGGTTAATTAATCGAAACTTTGTTTCGATTATTAATCATCCCTTTGGCGCTCCTCTTTAGGCTTCCTTTAGGGCTTTCTGTCTCGATCCCCTGCTGAGTCAGAGATTCGCGCGGCGCACGACACTGGAGCACTGTACAACTTGGAGCTGTTGTGCTGCCTGTTTCAACTTCTGCACTACACCCTGTGTGTTAGAGAAGGAATGAGAATGGAGAATTCCTACTCTCATTCTGACTATTTCAGGTAGGGGACGAATGACCCTGTGTCTGGTTTAGTTACCTCTATCCTCAGGCGGTAGTGTATCTCTTCCCCCAGTTGAGTCGATCCTTGATCACTCCTATCTCTTGCAATCTCGTTTGATCAATCCTCACCACCTTCTTGGTTAAGATAATTATTTTTGGGTTAGCAAACTCTCTTTGTTTCAATACCCTACTTTTCTTTCTTGTGGTCAATCATTGCTTTTGCTTCCCCAAGAAGAGTTTCTTTTTCGGTTAAACACAATCTTTCTGTCAAAACCGTATTCCCAAGAGTTCGCAACCTTCTCTTGGTTCTTCTCCTTTGTTCGGTTAACCACTTCCTGTCAGTCAAAACACTAATTTACACGTCTTCTCAGTTAACCACAGTCTATCTGTTAACACACTGAGTTAATCTTGGGGTAATCACCTTCTCTTGGTTAATCACCCATTCTTTCAGTTAACCATAGCCAGTCTGTTAAAACACTGAACCCCTTTTGAGTTAATCACCTTCTCTTGGTTAATCACTCGTTTCTTTTTGGTTAATCACAGTTTCTCTATTAACACCGATTCCTCAGCGGTTGGCAACCTCTTCTGGTTCAATACCCTTTTTGTTGATCAAGTATTGTTTGTTCAGTCAGTATCGACATCCCCTTTGGGTCACAACCTTTGCTTGGTTCTACACCCGTTATTTTGGTTGATCACAGTCTATCTGTTAAAACCTTTCTCCCCACAAAGTTGCAATCTTCTCTTTCCTCGGTTAACCACTGTTTATCAGTTAATATACCGAAACCCTTTCGGAGTCAAACACCTTCTCTTGGTTCAGTACTCTCTTCTTTTTGGTTCATCACAACCTGCCTATTGACACCAGTCTTTTATCCCCTCCAGAGTTGTTATCTCTTTTCTTCGGTTAATCACTGCTAGTCAGTTAACATACCGAGTCCTGTTTCTCTTGTTTTTGACACCATTCCTTTCGTTTTTCCCCAGCACGACCACCTTTTCCGCTCGGGGTTTCCCCAATAGAGTTCCCTTTTTCCCACCAGAGTTTCATTTCCTTTCCTATCTGGTTAACCACTGCCAGTCAGTTAATATACCGAGCTCTTATCCTTTCGATCCCCAGTAGGGTCACTACCCTCTGTCCCTAGCTCCGTTGCTTTGTTCTCTTACCTCCCTAGGGGAGTCTTTTCTATCATCGGTCTTCATTTCTTCTTTCTTGGTTTCGACACCAATCCTCTTTGTTATCCCCATCGGATCTACCTGTTACCTTCTTTTTCTCTTGGTTTTGACACCACTTTCCCTTTCCTTTTCTGTTTTCCGTCTTAGTTCCACGAACTACGGAAGCTCTGATTCTGCATTCGTTCAAATGTATGATACGTAGGCACGAGATCGCGATGATCTTAGCATACACATAGGCTAGAACGTGGATAGTCGTGAGGCATGCGTTTCGCGTGTTAGGTTACCACGAGAGCCACATCCTAGATCGTGATTCGCTTGAGAATACTTCCGTCCTGTGAGAATTCACTACGGCGGGGTGTTTCCATTATGAGTCCTATGGTTTGGGCGACCTTTTAGGGACCACCTTGTTGTGTCTAGATCACACCTGTGAGGGGGATGGGTTTTTGCAGGAAACTAAGCCACTTCATACCTTTGTTCTCTCACACACGTCAGATTTTGCACCGACACATCAGATTATGTTGCACTGACATAAAATTATGTACAGATACCCATATTGTTTAGATTTGATTGTTCAGACTGTGCTGGCTTCTTGTTGTTTGTGTTGCATAACATATCATCATGTAAATTAATTTTTGCATGTGCATTTCCAGGTTATTCGAAGACTTATTCTTTGTTGACATTATCATAAAGATGAGTACTGGTTGTCGAGGCATTTTTAGCTACAAGTTTGTAGAGCTTGTCGTAACCAGAAATTTGACCTCCCTATTTTTCCTTTTGCATAAGCATGCGCATTCGCATCGCTGGCATACGCATTAGCACTTTTCTCCGTGTGTTTCTAGTTACAGGATATTCAGGTTTTCTAAGCCCGATTAATCATATCCTCACAAGGTCATCACATCATCAAAACAAGCACAAGATGAAGGTTTCCATGCCTATTCATCAATACAAGAGGTGGAAAATCGAAGTCGGGACGACAACACCTTTTTTAGGTAAATTGGGCATATTTTGGCCTGGTTAATCGATTAACCATTTGCAGTTCAATTGTGTTAATCGATTAACATAGGCAAAATAGGCACAATTTGCTGCTTTTTCATGACAGCACCTTTGCACACATTTTGGTCTTGGATTCTAGCAGCATATGGAATATTCTAGACACCTCTAAACATTTCCAAGCTACTCAATTCATTCTAAGTGCATTTGCTATGATACTTTACTTCAAATCAAGTGCACCATGTTCGTTGTTTTCCAAGTAATGTAGATCTTTGGATGTTGGAATTCACCTTGGGATTGTTACCGAGTTAGTTCTAACTAACCGAGTTAACCGCCTTGACTCGGTGAGTCAAGTCCAACTAACTCCTAACCTAGGTCCGAACCCAAAGCTAATTCCAAACCAAGTTCCAAACCAAATTCCAAACCTCTCATACTCCAAACCTAAAGCTATATAAACACACCTTCACTCACTTTTCAATTCCTCAACCATTCTCTACCATTTTTCACCAAACTTCTCACATTTCACTCTCAGTTCTCTCACTTTTTCTCTGATTTCTCTACTCATTCTTCATCTTCATCTCACTTCTCATCCTAAAACCTCACCAAAAGCTCTTATTCTTGAAGGATAATCACTTTTCACATTGAAAGTGATTAATTCTTGAGCTTAACCTTCATCATTTGGCATTCTTTGGTTGGATTTCTGGAATTACATCTTATTCTACTTCAATCCAAGGGTTTCACACCATTTATTTTGGTTCAAGTTCGATTTCGGTGCATTTTCGCGTTTTTGATCGGTTTCGACGCGTTTCGTCTACAACTCAAGGATCCTCTGGTTTTCTTTGATTATCTTCACCAAGATCACATTGCAACATTTACCAAGGCACATCTCAGCCTTGTAGGTTGGTGGATTTCATTCATTTTATCATTTCGATCGTTTTCGTATCGTTTGCGATGTAATTTCGATATTCTTGCATGTGAATTGATTATACTTTTGCTTGATCCATGATCTTGATTGTTCAATTGATTCTATTGTTGATCATTTATTGTTTCTAAACTTGATTTTTCGTGCATAATTATTTGCCCTAGCATTGGAGTGATTGCACAATCAAAAAGTTGGCCAAAAGCACTTTTCGAAAACTGATTTTTTGCTCCCTGTACAGTGTTAATCGATTAACACATTGCAGTGCAATTGTGTTAATCGATTAACCAGTGTTTTTTTGCACTTTTTCACGTGTTAATCGATTAACACTTTGCAGTGCAATTGTGTTAATCGATTAACACTAAACCAGAAGGCCATTTTCTTGCATTTTCAAGTGTGTTTGCCATGCTTTCTTCATTTTAACTTCCATTGATTGTCATGCTTGATTTTATGGATGTTTTTAATGTCATTTCACTTCTGGTTGAAGCATGTTCATGAACTTTCGATGCACATTTTTGATTATTCATTTGTTTCATGTTCTTAGCATTGTATGAACATAGTAATTCTTGCACTATCTTTGTTCACATGATAAATGAGTTTGTGTGGCATTTTGATGATCATTTGGCACTGTTTTGCACCTTCCATTTCAGATTTGCATTAAGGTTATTCTTCATGGATAAACTTAATCTTGTATAATCAATAATTCACTCCTTTTTGCTTTAATGACTTTTCATCCCCTTTGGAAAGTTGTTAGCATGTTTCTCCCTTAATTAATTGATTGAAACTTTGTTTCGATTAATCGATCTTCCCTTTTCCTCTCTTTAGGCCTCCTTTAGAGCTTTTTCTCTCGATCCCCTCGTGGAGTTAGAGTTTCGCGCTACACCTTGCATCGGAGCACTGTACAAATTGACGCCGTTACGCTGTCTGTTTCTCTACACAGGAGCACTGTACTACTTGGAGCTTTTGTGCCGTCCGATTTAACTTCCGCATTACACCCTGTGTGTTAGAGAAGGAATGAGAAGGGAGAATTCCTACTCTCATTCTGACTACTTCAGGTAGGGGACGAATGACCTTGTGCTTGGCTTAGTCACCTCTATCTCCAGGCGGTAGTGTGCTCTCTTTTCCCTAGTCGAGTCGATCCTTAATCAGTCTTTGTTCTTTGCAATCTCTTTCGATCCTTGATCACTCTTTGCTCTTTGCAATCTCTTTCAATCCTTGATCACTCCTATCTCAATCTCTCTCTTGATCAATCACCTTCTTGGTTACGATCCTTTGTTCCTTGGGTTAGCAAGCTTTCTTCATTTCAATACCCTATGCTTTTCTTGCGGTCCATCATTGCTTTTGGTTCCCCTGAAGAGTCTCAATTCTTTTTCTTTGGTCCAACACAGTTTTCCTGTCACGACCATTTTTCCCCAGGAGTTCGCAACCTTCTCTTGGTTCTTCTCCTTTGTTGGGTTAATCACCCTTTTCTTCAGTTAACCACAACCTGTCTGTTAAAATACTGAGCTTTGTTGGGTTAATCACCTATTCTTGGTTAATCACCCTTTTCTTCAGTTAACCACAGCCTGTCTGTTAAAATACTGAGCTTTGTTGGGTTAATCACCTATTCTTGGTTAATCACCCTTTTCTTCAGTTAACCACAACCTGTCTGTTAAAATACTGAGCTTTGTTGGGTTAATCACCCTTTTCTTCAGTTAACCACAATCTGTCTGTTAAAATATTGAGCTTTGTTGGGTTAATCACCTATCCTTGGTTAATCACCCTTTTCTTCAGTTAACCATAGTCCGCCTGTTAAAATACTGAAGCCCTTTTTGAGTTAATCACCTTCTCTTGGCTAATCACTCATTTTCTCGGTTAATCACAGCTCTCATGTTAAAACCCAATCCCTTGCAGTTGGCAACCTTCCATGGTTTGAATACTTGCACCCTTGGGCTAGTAACCTCTCTTGGTTCAATACCCTTCTTCATTGGTCAAGTACTGTTTGTTCAGTCATTACCAACACCCCTTTTGGGTTACGACCTTTGATCGGTCCTGCACCCGTGCTTCTGGTTAATCACAGTTTCCTCTGTTAAAACCAATGCTTCTCTATCCCCACAGAGTTGCAATCCTTGTGTCCTCGGTTAACCACTTGTAAGTTCTAAATTGGCATCAATTTTGGTAAAATAATGTTTATATCAAGATGTCTTCCTTGATGTTTTGACATGGTGGTCTTTCTAACATTCTGGTGTTAGTTTTTGATAAGTGTTGCAGGTCTGTGTTCTGATGTCAAACATGATGTCTTAACATCTGTTGACAGAACATCAGGTTCAGTCTGTTATGTTTTATTAGGGCTGCGCTTTTCTTTGATGTATCTTAAGGATTGTTTGAGAGATTGCAGGCGTAATTCTTGGAGGAGATTTTGTCTGATGCAATCGTTTTATATTTCCTTTGAAGTATATTCTGTTTCTAGTTTTAGGGCTAAAAGATTTGAAGAGTAATTATGTTTTAAAGTGAGATTCAAATCTGGGTGTTAAGGCTGCCCAAGCCCATGAAGAGAGTTTCTATAAAAAGACGTATCAAACCTACTTGCTGGTCAGAGAAGTTTAATTAAAGAGCTGCATTACTTGTGTTAGGGTTTGAGTCTTTGTGCGTCTTGTGTTATTTGTGAGCCATTCATTCATCTCTTTGATGTTTGAATTGGACTGTTTAATTGAGTTGTAATTTGTCCACTCTAAGCTTTTAAGCACGAGTGTATTGTTCTTGATTGAAGCTTTTAAGCAAGATCAAGTATATTCCTTGAAGTGTGTCTTCTATTCTCATTATTGTTAGTTGTTATCACTGGTGTGATTGAGGGGGAGTGAGAGGTGTCTCATATCTAAGAGTGTCTTAGGTAGAAGTATCATTGGGTAGTGATTAAGTGAGTAGATTATCAACTTGTGTGTTGATTGTGAAGTCTATGAATTGATACTACTAATAGTGAATTTCCTCCCTGGCTTGGTTGCCCCCAGACGTAGGTTGTTAGACCGAACTGGGTGAACAATCCTTTGTGCTGTTTACTGCTTTTATCTGTTACTATTATTGCCTTGTTCATACAACAGATATTGATGTTGTGACATTTCACTTGACATCACATATCTGATACCAGAATTTCAATTGGTATCAGAGCAGGCCATCCTGCTCTACATCTGGGTGAGATCTAGGGCTGTTACTTTCTGGTACAATGGACAAGGAGAGTGGTGGATTTGTGAATAGACCCCCTATTCTAGATGGATCAAATTATGACTATTGGAAACCTCGCATGGTTGCCTTTTTGAAGTCTTTAGACAGCAGGGCTTAGAAGGCTGTTTTGACAGGATGGAAACACCCTGTCATTATGGGAAAAGATGGTGTGTCAAAGCTGAAACCTGAAGAGGAGTGGACCAAGGAAGAAGATGAACTTGCACTTGGGAATTCTAAGGCCTTGAATGCCTTATTTAATGGTATAGACAAGAACATTTTCAGGCTGGTCAACACATGTGAAGTGGCTAAGGAGGCTTGGGATATTCTAAAAATAACTCATGAAGGAACCTCCAAGGTCAAGATGTCAAGACTTCAGCTGCTAACAACAAAGTTTGAAAGCTTGAAGATGAAAGATGAAGAGAGCATTCATGACTTTCACATGAATATACTTGAACTGTCAAATGCTTCTAGTGCCCTAGGAGAAAGGATGTCTGATGAGAAGCTTGTGAGAAAAATTCTCAGATCTCTTCCCATGAGGGTTGATGAATTGATTGGTTCACTTCAGACATTTGAATTAGGATTGAATGACAGATCTGGAAAGAAGGTTAAAAGCATAGCCTTGGTGTCTAGTACAGAAGATGATGAGGAAGATTGTGGTCCTGAAACTCAGGAGGAGCTATCCAATGCCATTGTTCTGCAGGGAAGACAATTTAATAAGGTGTGGAAAAGAATGGAAAGGAGACATAAACCCTATGTCAAGAACATCACATCTGACATCAACAGGTCAGGTGATCAGAAGAAAACCAAAGCAGAGGAGAAGACTAATAATGACAAAGGGATCCAATGCCATGGCTGTGAAGGTTTTGGTCACATTAGAGCTGAATGCCCTATATACCTTAAACAGAAAAAGGGTTTGTCTGTCACTTGGTCTGATGAGGACACTGAAAGTGAGGATGAATCTGCCAAGCATGTCAGAGCTATGACTGGAATATGTGATTCTGATGAAGATTCTAGTGATGGAGAGATTACCTACGAGGAACTGGCTGCATCATATAGAGAGCTATGTATCAGAAGTGAAGAAGTGTGTCAAGAAAGGAAGAAGCAAAAGGAACTCATAATCCAACTCAAGGCTGACAAGGCTGAACTGGAAAATGAAGTCAGTTTGCTGAAATGCAATCTTGATCAAATGTCCAAATCTCTCAGAATGTTGAACAATGGAACTGACACTTTGGATAAAATCCTTCAAGCTGGAAAACTAACTGGAGACATGACTGGGCTGGGATTTAAGGGTGAGAAGAAACCTTCTTTAGATGCTAGTTCTTCTGGTACTAAACAGAACCTGTCTCATCAGATGTTTCAACAACATGAGAAAGTTCATACTTCTGGACCCAAGCAGAACATGTTCCATCAGATGTCGCAACATCATGGGAAGGTGCATGTTTCTGGACCTAATAATTTTGTGCCTCATCATCATGGCAGAAGACAGCCTCAACAGTATGGGAGAAGACATCCTCAAGGGAGAAGACATCCCAACCATTTTATAGAAGGATTTCAAAGATGGAGATGTCATTACGATGGTAAGCTTGGTCACATAAAGCCTTTTTGCTTCAGATTGCATGGATTTCCTGAACCTGATCCTCAACCTAGAACAAATCAAAGCATTCCTACACATGGAAAACAATGGGTTCCCAAGGTTGCTGTTACAAGCTTATTAGCTCACATGTCTAGTAGAGCCTCAGCTGTGGAAGATTGGTACTTTGACAGTGGGAGTTCTAAACATATGACAGGTGTCAAGAACCTGTTGGTGGATGTCAAATCCTATTCCACAAGTGATGTGACTTTTGGGGATGGAGTCAAATGTGAGGTCAAAGGGATTGGAAAGCTGAATTGTTTAGTTGTGCCTAGTCTTGATAGTGTGTTGCTTGTTAAAGGGTTGACTGCTAATTTAATTAGCATCAGTCAATTGTGTGATGAAGGTTTCGAGGTCAGCTATACAAAATCTGAATGTTTAGTGACAAATGAAAAGAGTGAAGTTGTTATGAGGGGAGTTACATCTAAAGATAACAGCTACTTGTGGGTTCCTCAAGAGTCCAGTTACCCCACCATATGTACTATTGCCAAAGATGATGATGTGGATGTGGACCATCAAAGACTTGGGCATCTACATCTGAAAGAGGTGAAACAAAGTCTGATTGAGTATAATGTCAAGCAAGATGTCATGACATTACACTATGACATCCTGAGCATATTGATCAGAAGTCTTGTGGGAGATAATGTGATAATTTTGGAACTTGTTGCCACTGAATGAAAGTTGGGTGAGACTGTGGATGCTAGTAAGTTCGAACTCTCAAATAAAAAATTGGGTATACACATTTGTGAAAACTTATAGCAATTAAAGGCGTGTGGGAAAATCTTTTTAAATTTTAAAAGCCATTTACTGGTTTGTAGAAATATCATTAATTGCCTTTTATGTTTCCAAAAGCAGCCTACCTATTTTAGGCAATCATTTCAATGTAGTGCTCCCACACACAACACACGTCTCACACCTCATTTGCTCTGCTCATACATCTTCTCTCCTGGAGAAAGAAGCTCTTCAAATCGTTTGACAATCAGCTGCAAGAAAGTAACAATGTCTCAACAAAAACCTTCACCATCCAAGAAATCTGCTACAAAAAATCCTTTGCATGCTAAATCTAGGGTTTCTACTGAAAAGTCTCGCTTGATGATGCTCTGGATATTGCGCCTCTATCTATGGTTCCTCTCCCTGGTTCTGAAAAGATACGACCAAGCAAGCTGCAGGCGAAGAGGTCTACACGTCCTAGTACAGGTAAACCTTCTGATCCTTCTGAGACTAGAAAGTTTGATGATAGTGAAGATAGGAGGGTTGTCACTGGAATTCTATTTGGAGAAAAATCTGTTTCTGGGAATTCTACGTCAGTCCCTCAAGGTGATAAGAATCAAAGTGAGGAAGAAGAGTATTCTGTAGATAAGAGTCTTGACAGGATAGTTACCAAGGTTCTTGAAAAGGGTATTTCTGTGGCTGGGATATCGAGGCCACTTGCTCAAATGTCTGCCTCTCACTCTGAGGGTAAGAGAGATGATAAGCAAACTGATGAAGATAATCTTCACAGGTTGGCTATGTCTGTTCTTGAAGATGCTGAAACTGAAGGTCGAGCTGATGTTGAAACAGATGTTGGAACATCACCTGCTAAGAAAGGTACCTCTAGTCCTAGAGGAAAGAAGCCAGTTGATGTGGTAGATGTGGATGATTTGTCAGATAATGAGATTATAGCTAATGTGGTGCCTAGGATAGCAAAAAGGATGAAGACAAGAAAAGAGAAGGCTGTTGCTATGATAGGGTCTCTTGGTAGTGGTAAGAAGAAGTCTGTGGTTGGTCCTACAAAATCATGGAGCAAGGTGGCTACCAGCTCCAAGAAAAGGAAGGCAAGGTCTGTCTCAGACTCAGACTTTGATGTTGAGGAGGATGTCCAGGACATCAATCCTGAGAAGAAGGCTGCTAGCAAGAAGATTGTTAACAAAGTTCCTGATGTCCCTTTAGACAATATTTCTTTCCATTCTGTTGAAAATGTGAGTAAGTGGAAGTATGTTTATCTATGAAGAATTGCTCTGGAGAGGGAGCTTGGTAAAGATGCCTTGGAGGTCAAGGAAATCATGGAGTTGATTCATGCTGCAGGATTATTAAAGACTGTGTCAGATTTTTCAAAGTGTTATGATGTGCTGGTTAAGGAATTCATTGTGAACATTCCTACTGATATTGCTGATGGTAGAAGTGTGAATTTCATGAAGGTTTATGTTAGGGGAAAATGTATTCATTTCTCTCCTAGTGCCATCAACAAGTACTTGGGAATGAGTGATAAAGAGGAGTGTGAACTGGAGGTTACTGACAACCATGTGTGCAAGGTGATCACTGCCAGTCAAGTGACTAGTAGGCCCTTGAAAGGTAAATTGCCTGCTAGCCAACTAAGTGTCAAATATGCAATTTTGCATAGGATTGGGGCTGCAAACTGGGTACCTACAAATCACAAAACTACCATAGGTGTAAGGTTAGGAAGGTTCATCTTTGCTGTTGGCAACAAGGTCAAGTTTGATTATGGGAATTACATATTTGATCAGATTATGAAGCATGCTACAACTAATGCTGTTAAGATGCCTATAGCATTTCCATCCCTTATTTGTGGAATGATATTGAATCAACATCCTGGAAATTTTAACCAACTCTGATATTGCTTGCAAGAGGGAGGCTGCATTGTCTTTGCATCCTAAGCTGTTTATAGGGAATCATGTCCCAGATATTGTCTCAACATCAGGTTCTGGTGATAACAAGACATGCACCAAAGGTGAACTGATCAATGAGGTTAAGTTAGCATGTAAAGATCTGGATATTATTATCAACACCAGCACTGCCAGGAAGATGAAATTTGAAAAATTGATTAAGTCTTTAGAACAGGGTGAAGATGGTGAAGATGATAATGCCAAGGAAGTTGGTAATGTTTCAGGTTCTGAGGAGGGTGGCTCAGCAACTGATAATGAGGGTGATGAAAATGCTTCTGATGATTCTGAGGAAGATTGATTCTGCTGGTTGTAGTTTTTTTTGGCACTCTAGTGTGCCGTTATGGAATTCTGATGGCACCAGTGTGTGCTTGTTTTGTGACTTGATATGTCTGTACTGCTATTATTGACAGCTTCAGTATGATTTTTTTTGCTATGTGTATCTTGTTGCTGTTTGTCTTATCTAACAAGAGAGAGTTTGTGTGACTGACTGCTGTCTAACAATGACTGTGTGTGACTGACTACTACTTCTAACTTTGACTAATTCTTCTTTAGTTTGTCCAATTATGGCTAAAAAGGGGAAAAGTAGACTAGTTTTTGGTTTTGTGTACAACTGAATGGTTGTCTTCTGCTTAAGGGGGAGTTGCAGTAGTTTTTGAGTGATCAGTGTTAACTCAGATTGTTAGGTTTATTTGTTGCTTCTGCTGCAGGGTTTTCTGATGTAGTATGGCTTTATGGTCTGATTTGTGTGCTTATTGGTTGTTTTAGCGAAAATTAGCCAAAGGGGGAGATTGTAAGTTCTGAATTGGCATTAATTTTGGTAAAACAATGTTTATATCAAGATGTCTTACTTGACGTTTTGACATGGTGGTCTATTTAAAATTCTGGTGTTAGTTTTTGATAAGTGTTGCAGGTCTGTGTTCTGATGTCAAACATGATGTCTTAACATCTATTGACAGAACATCAGGTTTAGTCTGTTATGTTTTATTAGGGCTACGCTTTTCTTTGATGTATCTTGAGGATTGTTTGAGAGATTGCAGGCGTAATTCTTGGAGGAGATTTTGTCTGATGCAATCGTTTTATATTTCCTTTGAAGTATATTGTGTTTCTAGTTTTAGGGCTAAAAGATTTGAAGAGTAATTATGTTTTAAAGTGAGATTCAAATCTGGGTGTTAAGGTTGCCCAAGCCCATGAAGAGAGTTGCTATAAAAAGACGTATCAAACATACTTGCTGGTCAGAGAAGTTTAATTGAAGAGCTGCATTACTTGTGTTAGGGTTTGAGTCTTTGTTCGTCTTGTGTTATTTGTGAGCCATTCACTCATCTCTTTGATGTT
This sequence comes from Lathyrus tuberosus, assembly GCA_022829125.1. NCBI lineage: Eukaryota > Viridiplantae > Streptophyta > Magnoliopsida > Fabales > Fabaceae > Lathyrus > Lathyrus tuberosus. The sequence goes on from JALAZF010000003.1 coordinate 15,859,668, forward strand.
TGAATTGGACCGTTTAATTGAGTTGTAATTTGTCCACTCTAAGCTTTTAAGCACGAGTGTATTGTTCTTGATTGAAGCTTTTAAGCAAAATCAAGTATTGTCCTTGAAGTGTGTCTTCTATTCTCATTATCGTTAGTTGTTATCACTGGTGTGGTTGAGGGGGAGTGAGAGGTGTCTCATATCTAAGAGTGTCTTAGGTAGAAGTATCATTGGGTAGTGATTAAATGAGTTGATTATCAACTTGTGTGTTGATTGTGGAGTCTATGAATTGATACTACTAATAGTGAATTTCCTCCCTGGCTTGGTAGCCCCCAGACGTAGGTTGTTAGACCGAACTGGGTGAATAATCCTTTGTGTTGTTTACTGCTTTTATCTATTACTATTATTGACTTATTCATACAACAGATATTGATGTTGTGACATTTCACTTGACATCACATATCTGATACCAGAATTTCAATTGGTATCAGAGCAGGCCATCCTTCTTTTGAATGTATGATACGTAGGCACGAGACGCAATGTCTTGGCGAGCACACTTTCACCCTTCTTTCCTTCTCCATTTCTTCTTTTCTTTTCTGTCCCCTGGTTCCATGAACTACGACGCTCTGATTTCCTCATTGCACTATGAGGGTACGTAGGCACGAGGACCTTGATCCTCCGTGAGCACCTTCTTTCTTTCCTTTCTTATTCCCCCCCTCTCTCTCTCTCCTTTATTTTAGCTAGAAGCCTTTAGATAGATAACCCATCCAAGGCTAGAAGCAAGCGAAATGGTTCCCGTCGAGTACGACAGATGCGTTAGGTGCTAATACCTTCCTTTCGCATAATCGACCCCCCGTTCCCGTTTCTCTTCCCTTGGGTTTTATTGATATTTTCCCTGTCCTTTGGGAGTAAATAAAGTTCGGTGGCGACTCTGTTATATCTTTGAGTGTACAATTCACTCAGGTAGAAACCAGCCATCTTCAGCTGGCGACTCTGCTGGGGACTGGTTGACCTACTGCTGGTCCATCCCTTGAGGGGTCTCGCCTAGTTTCTTTTGATTTTCTTGCTTGTTTGGGTGTTTATCTTTAGCGTTTTTCTTGCTTTATTTTTACGCTTTAGCTTTATGTTTATTTATCGCATTTCTTTACTGCTTTGAATATTCATATGCTGCATATTCTGGATATCTGCTATTTTCTGCTGTTGTTGGGATGGGTAGATATTATTGGAGAGAAAGGTCCTAACACCGGGCCTAGTATATACATAGGCTAGAACGTGGATAGTCGTGAGGCCTATGTTTTGCGCGTTGGGATATCACGAGACCCACATCCCAGATCATGATTCGTTTGAGAATACTTTCGTCTTGTGAGAATTCACTACGACGGGGATTTTCATCCTGAATCCTATGGTTTGGGCGACCTTTTCTAGGGACCACCTTGTTGTGTCTAGATCACACCTGTGAGGGGGATGGGTTTTTGTGGGAAAACAAGCCACTTCATACCCTTGTTCTCACACATGCCAGATTTCTTCACCGACACATCAGATTATGTTGCACCGACACAGAATTATATGCAGATATCTGGATTATCCAGATATAATCGTTCAGGCTGTGTTGGCTTCTTGATGTTGTGTTGCATATCATTTCATCATGTAAATTAATTATTGCATGTGCCTTTCCAAGTATTCGAAGGCTTATCTTTTGTTGACATTATCATAGAGATGAGTACTGGTTGTTGTGGCATCTTCAGTTACAAGTTTGTGGAGCCTAAGCCGGGTATTTTGAGGGGTTTGGCATCTTTGTTGGTTGGAGATCATAGAGGGGTTTTCATAGATACTTATGGTAATCTGTTGACCATCTTCAACACTGAAGTCAATATCACTATTATTCATACTTTGGTTCAGTTTTACGACCCGCCATATAGGTGCTTCACATTTCAGGATTATCAGCTAGCACCTACACTTGAGGAGTATGCTTATATTCTGGTATTCCGGTGTTCTCTTCAGAGCCAACCGATGAGCTTATTCGGTCACCAGCACAGCAGTTATCCAGATTATATGGAAGCTTTGATCCCATGTCTGTTGCATCTGCATCATCATTTTCGCATACATGTTCTTGTATTTCCAAGGGATATTAACTTTGAGACTTTCCACTGAGCATTTCCATCTATTTCTTATGTTTCTTCTAAAAAAAAATTTTGTGAATCAAAGCATAATGATTCCTTGGAAATATTCAAACATGGCATTCTGCATTGCATTCTCATACTCATATGCATAACAGGTGTTCCGGAGCGGATTCCTAATTTTGACTGGGTATTCTCTGCAGAATGGCCAACATGACTTCTTCCAACTACTCGATTCACCACAATCAAGGTTCAGATATGGAACAACTCTGAGCGGAGGTGACTGAGATAAAGACCCAAATGGGGCATTTTATGGTGGACATTCAGGCGTTGTCTCGAGGTCAGGAACTGCTAAGAGAGGAAGTCAACCGGATAAAGACTCAGATGGGCCGGGTTATGGAAATTCTGAATGAAGTGTTACGAAAGGAAAATAATCAGGTGGCCGCTTCCGCAGCAGAGGTTCTCACTCCTCCTATCTCTTTGGGGTCTCCTCTAGACCATGGATTGCCTTGTGAATCCTCTCCACCGTCAGAGCTTTTTCATCACTAACTGTTTCTTGAGGATCCTAATCCAGAAAAGCTTGAAAAGAAGTTTGATCCGATTCCGATGCCATATGCTCAGTTGCTTCAACACTTGCTCAAGTTTCAGCTAATTGAATTGATTGCTGCGGGACCTCCACACACCAAGTTTCGTATGGGTTCCAATGTCCATGATAGGTGTGAATTCCATTCAGGGGTACCTGGTCATGATGTTGAAAATTATAAGATACTCAAGTATAAGGTCCAAGGGCTTATTGATTCAGGGGCAATCGATTTTGCGCCCATCAGCACTGTCAAGCGAAGAGATGTTCCTCCAACTACTTCTAAAGAGGTGGATATTCCTCCCTCCTCTCAGGGACCTTCCTCAATCCATAAACCTTGGGTTCCAAAATTACCACATCAGTAAATCACAGCTGGGACCGTCCCGATTGCATCATTTCATCATCAACAGAAGCAAGAAAGGGTTTTTGATCCTCTACCGATGTGTCATACTGAATTACTTCAGCAACTGCTTCAGTTAAGATTGATTGAGCTCCGGAAGTTGACTCCACCTGCTAAGCTTCCAAAAGGATGGGATGCTAATGCTCATTATGATTTCCATTCAGGGGCACCAGACCATGATATTGAGGGGTGTAGAGCATTCCAGCACCAAGTGCAAGACTTAATTGACTCCAAAGCAATCGAGTTTGGACCAGCTGGCTTGAAGATATCAGGTGATCTTATGCCAGTAGCTGCAAAGGAAGTGAGTATTCCTTCCCCTTCTCTAAGGTTACCTCAGGTCACGGGTGTATTCCTCGGCTTCAGGTTTCAAAGTCATCACGTCAGCAACCTTTGTTTGTTCCTCGGCCAAATGTGGAAAGAAAAGTACAAGAGCAGACTAGGCACCCTAATCAACATTGGCAGTAAAACCGTCAGCAATAGAGGCAACGAGGACTTAGGAGGTCTGAGAGAGTGTCTGTTCTAGTTCCTATTTCTCAAAGCCGGCTCCTTGCTCGCCTTCTCCAAGGCTCTTTGATTTAGCTTGACAATGCCACGCCAATGCCGTTTCCTTTTCCTCCGGATTATGACATGAATGCCAGATGCAAGTTTCACTCAGGAACGTTTGGACATACAATTGACAATTCCAGAGTGTTCAAACATAGGGTGCAAGACTTGATTTACTCAAAGATTATCAATCCAGACGGGTGGCCTATAAATTGAACTTTCTTCATCAGATTGAGCACTCAGTTTGCAAAGACATCTTCAGAATCAATAAGTCCAGACGGAGTCAAGCCTCCTCAACAAGGACAATCATTTAGCTTCTTTACTGCATTCTCATGTGTAGCTTGTCATGTTTGTCAAAACATTTGTATGCATGCATGAAATCTGTTTTTCATTTTATGTTAATCCTAATAAAACGCGCATGTTTTTCCTGAAGTAATCCATTCGTATTCACTCATAAGTTTGTATATGTGCATTGCAATACCAACTGTCGTGCTTAAACTCTTGAGGGAGGATGATGAGTTGAAAATGCAAAAATCTCTAATTGTGTGCTTTTGGATAAAACCCTGTTGACGATGTGTAAAGGAATTGTTTCAAATCCCAAACACTGGAGATATAAGGGGGATAGACCCTCGCCCAAATAGGAGCCCTAAAGAAGGAGTTTCTTTTAGTAAAAAAAAACCTAACATCTAACCCCGGGGCAGGGTAGGCGTCAGTTAGTTTGACCAAGCGTTCAAACCTCAAAAGGAGTGTGCATCTGAGGATCCATTACTTTTAACTCTACCGCATCAAGATGTCCAAAGAGCGAAAAACATAATGGTTATCCCTCATCAACTGAGAAATGAAACAGTTACAACCCTTCCAAAGAAATCAAGACAGCCGGTGTCACACGACGTGTTCAAAAAAAAAAGAGAAGAAAAAAAAGAAATGAAAAAGCCCGCTAAGTTGAAACTTGAAAACAAGCAACTTAGGCAAAAATTAGGGCATCCTGCTAGACTCCGAAATCAAAGATTCAAAAGAATCTGTCCAGGCAAAAGTTAGGGATAAGCAAAAGAATGTGAAAGCAAAATGTGAACAGGATTACCCAAGAAAGATCCTCAAAAGAAAGAACAAAGTCGGGTGACACAGACACGAAGACGAAAAAGGATGACTGTTACTCCAATAAACTGATTGGTGCTTAAACTGTTAAAAGTCAATGGTTCCTCAACCATCACAAAGGTTTCTTTTGAGAGGTGAACGTTAGTGCCGAACTTACTGAACGTAGGACTGGAGGACATCACGAAGAATGGGTGGGCACTAATAAATTTTGAGCCTTCCCTTGTTTCAATAACTGTGAACCATGCCCCGTTACAAAACCGAAAGTCCTCAATTGAAACAGGGTTATTTCAAAAGCATACTACCAAGAGATAGCGTTCCTGACTCCTATGAGTTGTGCTAAAAGATCTTTGTTGGTGTTGCATGTGCATTGCATTCTTTCGTTCAAAAATTAATGTCGTATTCTAACCCGTGATCCGTTCACAAAGGGTTTGCGACATCTTTTCAGTAAAACTTCAAAATTTACATGTGTGTTGCATTAGAATTTTCATTCTCAGGATAAAACATTTTCTGCTTGCATAAATTTGTTTGACATCAAAAGAAGTTTACATATGGAAATTCAGTCCAGAAGCTTAATCTTGCCGAGTTGAGAATCCTGAAACTCCCGAAGGGAAACCACATCCAGTGGTACTTCCTCAGGAAACTTTGTTGAGCGGGAGCTTTCCTAACAAGTTGTGTTAAGACGTAGTCGATTTAGGGCAATCACGTCGAATAATCTCTTTAAAGTGTAGCCAATTTGGGCTAATCACGTCGAGCAATCTCTTCAGAGTTCAGCCAAACTGGGGCAATCACTTCGAGATTCAAATCCCTCCAAAGGCAGGTATTCTGGGTCTTTCTTCGGAGATCACTAGTCAGGGGCAAACCACTTCAAGGTTCATAATGGAGCAGGTCATCCCAAGAGCATGAGAAGTTAGTCCATCCAGACGATTGATTAGCCTATCCAGGGTTCAGAGTATTGGGGCAGAATATCTCACAGTGATATGAGATTGTTCATGACTCTTCTCGAGGCGAATTCCTCTGTAGACCATACAGTCTGAGGCAGTTACTTCAAGATCCGACGAATCTCTCCAAGAGTTTGAAGACAGCGAGGCGTTTTGGATGTCAAGTCTTCTGTAAAATCCTTTTGAGATAATTTCTTTTGGTGGACCATGCTGGTCTGGGGCAAGTGAAAAAAAACTGTTGTTCACGCATATGCAGTCAATCAGCCAAAAGGTTTGAAACAAAGGGGCATTCCAACCAAGGCATTTGTGGTCCCCTGTCTTCAGCAGGCTTCATTAATCATGTTCCCTGCAAGAGATGCATCAAAACCTTTCTCCCCAACAAGTGGTGGTTCAGAGTTAGATTTCCTCAGTTGCAGAAGTCATATCTAGCACGGGGAATACGTGCATATCCTTTTGCTTGCAGGTAGCAGCCTCGTATTAGGCTCAAAAGCAAGATTGAAGCGGTTTCAAAAACACGAGAGCATGGACCGTGTCTTCCAAACAAGTAATCACTTATCCCCATGCAGAATACCGGGGCAATCATGTTCAGGAAAGGGTTCACATGTCATCCTTTGTCACAACTTTTACTGATTGAGTACATCATTCGGACGACGGTCGCTCACGACGATTTGATATTGACAAATCAATGTCAACTGTGTAGTGTTACATCTTATTAAGTCAATTCTCCCGTTCGGAACTTCCAATAGTTACAAGCTTTTTTGTGTCGATAAAAGTTGCAAATACTTCAGTAGAGTTGCTTCGCAGACCTCACAGTTAATGTCCAAGACTCAGTGAGTGTCCAGGAGTTTGAAGATGCCAAATCTTCTGTAAAATCCTCTTGGGACGATTTCTTAAGATCAGTGTCGCTCCCGGGATTTTCATCCAAGTACAAACGCGAAAGTGACACGGAAACAGAGTCACCAGCAATGTGTATTTATCCCAAGAGAGGGAAAGGAAACATTGCATAAACCTGAGGGAAGGAAAGAACAAGGTCTCGTGACCAAGAGAAATGGGTAAGGGAGTCGGTTACGTGAGGGGAAGGTATTAGCACCCCCACGCATCCATCGTACTCGATGGGATCCACGCTTGCTGTTTCGATCAAAGGGTGTAGGAAACCGGATACCAACTGCTAACTAGAGAACCGGAAATGAAAGGTAGAAAGGAGAAGGGGAAAAAAGGAAAGAAGTGACTCGATAGGACATTATCGTTGTCCTAGGCCTACGTATTCCCTCAGTACAATGGGAAAGTCAAAGTCAACGTAGTTCGATGGACTATGGGGAAGGTTGCTCATCAAGACATCGTCGTCTTGTGCGTACGTATCCTCAATCGGAAGAGAAAGAAGAATCAGACCAAACGTAGTTCGGATCAACAAGGGTTGCTTTGTTTGTGTTTTTTAATGGAAACGTCAGAGTGCGCATTCCAGCAGTTAGGTGTTGCAGCTCGCTGTAGGGAGACTTAGGCGTTACCTGTTTGCGGTAGAACGGACATGACGAGTCCTTAAGAATGGAATGAAGGAGATGAGAAGAGAATTGTTTGTTTTTGTATTTTAGAAAGAAGTATTTTGATTATTGGTGTGTATAACGCATATTGCATTTAAGTCTTTCACGTAGGATCGAATGCCTCGCATATCGACCCAAGACGGGACGTATGCTAAGCATTCTAAGAAAGTGAGAGAAGACCCCTCACTATCTTATTCTTACATGAAAGGCTCAAATGCAATATATGTTATGCCTTTATTAAGTGTTTTTGCTTTATGCTTTGAGATGAGGAGAAGAGAGACTCAAAGGTTAAGAAAGGTGAAATCTAATGAGGGACACTAAGACTCAAACCCTAAAGTTATCATACATGGATGTTCCTAATGGTTAAGTGTGGTTTAGAAACCTAGCTCTAAAAGAAATGAAAAGAAGAGTGAGTTCTAACTTACTTCCAAGATGGAAGTTAAGTTAAGAACTCAAAGGGGATGAAAGAGATTGAACAAAGAAAGCATTAGATGCTTATCACAAACAAAAATTGAAAGCTTAAAAGAGATAAGAGAAGAGGTTGTATGTGGAATCATATCCACACACTTGTCTTACCATAAGCCCCTGAAAATGTTAGCAAAACCCTTTACAAGTAAAGAAATAAGGAAAGACTAACAAGTAAAGACCAAACAAGTTAAGAACTAAAGAATAAATGTTCTAAAGGTTGAAAAGCACTCAAGGTCAGAACCTAAACCATAAGAATGTTCTTTAAGTTTAAGAGATCAAACACCAACAAACTTTGCACAAACAATGTTTTAACCATCAAAGAAATGCACCATGAAAGTAGTTGATGAAAGATGAATAAAAGTGCAAGATGAACATGTATTTATGCTTAATGAAATGCCAAGGTCAGAAGCATACATCATATTATAAGGCATATGGATGCATATGAACCATCATACAAGTCATAGATGAAATGATTCAAGTAATAGAAAATAGATGAAGAAGAAATGAAAAGGAGAGAAACATGTTTCAATTAGATGCACAAATTTACATGTTAAAGATGCATAACATATGAAATGAGTATGGAAGCATATGGACCAGTAGCATACAATTAATGATATGCAAATGATATAAAAGAAATGGCATACACAATGCAAACACAAATCATGTGAAGCACAACAAGAAATTAGATGTGGAATTAGGACAAAAATGCAAGCTAAAATGCACAACCACACATCAAAGGCAAACCCAAATCAAAATGACCTATAAGCATGAAATAAGATGAACTATAATCCTCTATACAACCATATAGTCTCACACAAAGCAAGTAAGACAAAATGTCATAAGTACCTCATCAAAATCATGTTAAATGGAAGTAAAATAATATGTACAATTGTTGCTTCAAATACAAGGTATCAAACAATTACCAAATCACATTAGAAAAATAATGAACAAAAGTCTCAACTACCCTAAGTCAGGGCAAAACTCTAAACATGTATCAAAACTCATGGCAAAACTCAAAAGGAAACATGATCAAAAAGTCACACAAAGTCTCAATGAAACACATCCAAAGGAACCTCAACTATGCACATCAAAACATAAGATAAAATGACTTTAAAAATAAAATGAAAATGTCGTTAGATGCTTTTAGATGTTACTTAACAAGTACAAAAAGAATGAGTGCACAAGCATTTGTGAGTTAAGAGAAATAAAATGGAAAAGATCAACTACCAATGAAGAAACAAATTTAACAAGAAATTAAGAAGAAATTCTGAAAATAAGAGCAAAAATTAGTAAAATCAAAATTAAAAATTATAGAAAATTAGTTTAATGTGTCAAGATGGTTGGTGAATTTTTGTAGAATTATTTAATGCATTTTGGTATTTTTAAAATAATAAAACCAAAACAATATAAAAAAGAAATTAAAAAAATGGAATGAAAATGTGCAGGGGGTGCAGACAAAGTAATTATCACGTTGAAAATAATTGGGCTCAATAAGCAGGGTGTGTGAAAAGAAAAATATCAACCCAGTCCAACAAGGCGTGTGTGTGTGTGAAATACTGTGTACACTCAGTCAAACGTGGAGGCAATCACAGCCATAGGATTCAGTCAATGAATTCAATCAAGAAAAGTAAACGAATCTAACGCATCACAAGGCATGCACACCATAATTATCACGCACGCACACACATGTAATCACTCAGAGTAAAAAATGAGGCACGTGATAAGCAGCACGTTCATTAATGTGCTGGCAGATTCTCAAGCGTTGGATTAAGCAAATCAGACGGTCATGATAGGTTCTGGAAACAAAACCCTAAACCAACCTCACCGGCCGGAGAAGGACCTCCGGTCATCTTCTCCGGCCATTCTCCAGCCACCTGCAAGCATCACATTTTCCAAAAATCTGTAAACCGCATATCAAAATGAAGAGGAAGTCATGTAGAACAAGAATCCACAGTCTAAATTCACAAACAATGCATGATCAGAGAGAATCGAACAAGAGAAATTTGCCCTAGAATTTGGATCTAAGCTTCTAAGAAGCTCTATCAACAAGCCAGAGTTTCTGAGCTCCTAATGAGCTAAAAGCAACACATCTTAAGCTAAAATCATGAAGAATCGTGCAAGAAAGAGTTGGATGAATGAACCTGAAACTTGGAGATTCTTGGATCTTCAGAAAACCAGAGGTGAGAACTCCTTTATCCTTGAGAAAGTTGACCAAATAAAGGTGTATATAGGTTGTTCTTGCAGTGAATATGATGAAAAAGTTCAGTGAAATAGAAGAAGAAATCAAGCTTCCATGCTTTGTGCTGCAATGTTGCTTGATGTTGCTTGATGATGAAGATTGATGAAGAACAATGATGAATTCGTGCAACGATAGAGAGAGAGAGTTCAGAGAGATTTTTCAGAGAGAAAGTGTGTGAATGATTTGTGAAATTGTGTGAATGATGAAGTCCTCAAAAATCTGTGTGAGTTTTGTTTATATAGGTGGGGTTAATGCTTAACTAGTGTGGTTGACAGTTAGAAGGTGAGTTAAATGAGTTGGTTAAGTGAGTTTGAGCTAACTAACTGAGTTGAGTTAGTTAGTGACACGAGTTAGTGAGCTTGGTTATGGTGATGGTAAGTTCATGGCACTTATGTTGAGGTTGAGAAGTGATGATGGTGATGAGGTTATGTGATCAGTAGCAGCAAGCTTGCACAACATCAAAGGCAATACGAACGGGTATTGAAAAAAAATAAGGGGTTCAAACACGGACGAGCGTTGAAAGGACATGGGCGGATGTCCAAGGTCAATACGGACGGGTATTGGCTGAAAAGTTCAAACACTGACGGGTGTTGAAAGAGACAGTTAAAACAAAAGACAACTCTACCGGTGACTGAAATGTTAACCGAACACAGACGAGTGTTAAAGGAACACGGACGAGTGTTTAAAATCAATACGGGCGAAGTATTGAGGAAATGCAAGAAGGCACGAACGAAAGTCCAAAGAACACGGACGAGTGTCGAAAGGACACAGACGGATGTCCAAGGTCAATACGGACGAGTATTGAATTAACACTGCACGATCAAGTGTTGTAGTAAGATTTGTTGGGGTTACACAACAATGTTTTGTCTGTGAATCACTCTGGCTCGCAGGTAAACGGTTGAACCTGGCTTATGTTTCGTATGCGTATGTTTGAGTTTTGCCGTAATGCTCCATATCAATGGAATGCTACGCTTTAGAAAATGAAAATGAAAACTATATGCAAATGCAAAAGAGACTCCGGACGAGGAATCCAACTCCGCTGGGAAAAGATCATTGTTCGATCCTTCAATTGCTCTGTGGGGATTAACCCCTCTACCGGGGATAACACTTGCCATAAATTTCCAAAAATAAATTGGCTTGCCGATGAGCTGAGGTGTAATGATCCTGTTGAGGAAGTTTCCACTTGAATGACTCCGCCTTAGAGAGATTATTCTGCTCATAAGACTCCGCTGGGAATGAGAATTGTCTGAATGACGTTCTGCTGAGGAAAAGAGTCATTAAATCTGCTTGGGGATCTATCAAAGCCGAGATCCTTTTCGGGGATAATCAGCCTTCTGACTCGGCTGGGGAAAGAATATACTAACACTCTGCTGAGAAAACGGTTCTGTTGATCTACTAACCTCTGCGGGGATAAAAAACAACTTAACTGAGGAGTATTACTGACAAGATTCAATGATGAACTCTGTAGGGATGCAACTGCCGGAGATACAATCTTGCTAGGACCGGAACTACCTCGTTGGGGATAAGCGAATCCTAGTTGGAAGACGTTCCGTTGCAACATGCTGAGAAAGAGTCCCTAGAGATCTGCTAGGAAAACACAAAGCAAATCCCCGGTAACCTGTTGAGGAACAAAACTGTCGAGCTTAGGATAAGAGCCACAATGTCCCACGCTAGGCGCACCTTCCGCCGCTGGGGATATTGAGTTTACACCAAACTCTTCTGGGGAGAACTGCTTCAAAGCGTCTCGTGCTGGGGAGTGTCTCTTAAGAGGATTTTACAGAAGACCAAACATCTTCAAACTCTTAGACAAATACTGAGACTTAAGCTAGTCGTATTAACTGGTAGATTACTCTACTGGGGATAATAGATCCGGAACACATCCTATCAGAGGGATTTCACGCTGCCCCATGTTTGGGAAGGGTCATAAACTCGCTTTTGCCCCAGGTTACACGACGAATTTGAAGAAATCGTCCTAAGAGGATTTTACAGAAGATTTGGCGTCTTCCAACTCCTGGATACTCACTGAGTCTTGAACATTAGCTGCAAGGTCTGCGAAGCAACTCCACTAGGGATTTTGCAACCGTTATCAACACAGAAAAGCTTGTAGCTGTTGGAAGTACTGAATGAGAGAATCGACTTAATAAGATACACCGATACCCTGTTGAAATTAATTCACCGATATCGAATTGCCGTGAATGACTGTCGACCGAATGATGGACTCAATCAGTAAACATTGTGACAAAAGGGAGACATGTGAACCTTTTCCTGACCAGGATTGCCCCGGAATTCTGTATGGGGATAAGTGATTACTTGTTTGGAAGAAACGAGCCATGATCTTAGAAAGGCTTCAATCTTGTTTTTGAGCCTAGTATGAGGCTGCTACCTGCAAGCAAAGGATATGCACATATGCCCCGTGCCGAATATGACTTCTGCAACTGAGAAAGTCCGACTCTGAACCACCACTTGTTGGGGGGAGCAATCAACAATGCTTTGTGCTGAAAATGACTTCGTGTTAGGCTTTTGAATGTAAATCTGCAACAAGAGAAATGCACACATATGTCCAAGGGATTGCATGGTTTGAATCCACCGTTCGGAGTTAATCAACATTCAAAGCAATTTTAAATGTTTTCCCTGTGCATGTTATTGTAAAGCCTCAATGTTTTCAGCAATGCAGTGTTTTTTATCAAAAATTCAGACGTTTTTGCAAACAAAACAGTAACTGAAAACAAATAGGAAGCTTTTTGACTGAATAATCAACTTTATTGATTGAACGGCCCAGAATAGGCAATTACATCAGGAAGCAATCCCTGGAAAGAGGTGATCGCTGAAAATTGAGAAAAGAAAATTTCCTAATGGCAATGTGAAAACGGTATTTCACTGAGTTTCAATTCTGCTATGACCAGTATGTCTTCAAGACTTTCCGATTATCTTCGCTTTCTGGAGAGAATGATTGGACCGATTCCTACCCTTTGGAGATTTCCAGTTTGAGTGAATCAATGAGGTAGTACAGATGACTCAGATCACAGTCTTCGCTTAATCCCTCTTTTGCGTGGATCGCCCTTTTCGGGTTTTCAATCCACCGGGATACCCTTTCTTGCCTGAGTTGTCCTTGCGGATTTTCAACTCGCCAGGAGTACAATTTTTTATTTTATATCCCTAATTTTTGCCCTAACCTCTTTTATTATGTTTTTATGGTTTGCCGGGATGCCCTTTTTTGCCTGGACTTTTCTTTTTTTCTGTCCAGCGGGTCTCTTTATGCGAAGTATTTTTTGACTGCGTCTGAGTTGACAGGGGATGGAAAATCTTCACCATCCATGGTTGTAAGCATTAAGGCTCCGCCAGAGAAAACCTTTTTAACCACAAATGGACCTTCATAGTTTGGTGTCCATTTTCCCCTGTGATATGTGTTTGGAGGATGGATCCTTTTAAGTACCAATTCACCAACTTGATACTCCCGAGGTCACACTTTCTGATCAAATGCTTGCTTCATCCTTCGCTGATATAATTGACCATGAAAAATGACTGCTAGTCTCTTTTCCTAAACTAGGCTCAGCTCATTGAATCGGGTGCGAACCCATTCTGCCTCATCCAGTTTGACATCCATCATAACTCTCAGTGAGGGAATCTCAACTTCAACTGGTAGGACCGCCTCCATACCATACACAAGTGAGAACGGTGTTGCCCCAGTAGATGTCCTTACTGATGTTCGGTACCCATGCAAGGCAAACGGTAACATCTCATGCCAATCTTTGTATGTCACCACCATCTTTTGCACAATCTTCTTGATATTCTTGTTGGCCGCTTCAACAGCGCCATTCATCTTTGGACGGTACGACGAAGAATTGTGATGCTCAATTTTGAAGTCCCGACATAATTCTGCCATCATTTTGTTGTTGAGATTAGAACCATTATCAGTAATGATTCTTTCAGGCACTCCATAGCGGCAGATGATATCTCTTTTCAGAAATCTGGCTTCCACCTGCTTGGTGACATTAGCATAAGACGCTGCTTCCACCCACTTGGTAAAGTAATCAATAGCGACTAAGATGAAGCGATGGCCGTTGGAAGCTGTTGGCTCGATCTTCCCTATCATATCAATGCCCCACATTGCAAAGGGCCAAGGAGAAGACATGACATTCAACGGATTCGGAGGTATATGCACTTTATCTGCATAGATCTGACATTTGTGGCATTTGCGGGCGTATGAGCAACAATCTGCATCCATAGACAACCAATAATATCCCGACCGCAAGAGTTTATTTGCCATTGCGTGTCCTCCGGCATGGGTACCGAAAGACCCTTCGTGCACTTCTTGCATCAACATGTTTGCTTCGTGTTTATCCACGCATCTGAGCAAAACCATGTCGAAGTTTCGTTTGTACAGCACGTCATCTTGGTTCAAGAAGAAGCTACCAGACAATCTCCTCAAAGTCTCTTATCTTTGGTAGATGCCCCAGGCGGGTACTCTTGACTCTTCAAGAAGCACTTGATGTCATGAAACCACGACTTGTCATCAGACACTGCGTCAACAACAAATACGTGTGCAGGTCTGTCAAGACGAGACACATTAATCTTGGGTACATGTTTCCACCTTTGCACTTTAATCATAAAAGACAATGTGGCCAAGGCATCAACAAACTTATTCTCATCTCGAGGAATATGGTACAGCTTTACCGTCGTGAAAAACGTCAGCAGTCTTCTCGTATAATCTCTATACGGAATCAGATGTGTCTGGTGCGTGTACCAGTTCCCATTCACTTGATTGATTACCAAAGCTGAATCACCGAAGATATCGAGGGTCTTAATTCACAAATTAATCGCCTCCTCAATCCCCATTATACAAGCTTCATATTCTGCTTCATTGTTGGTGCATCCGAAAGTGACTCGGGCAGTGAAGGGCATATGAACACCTTCTGGCGTGATAAGAACTGCTCCAACTCCGCATCCATTCATGTTGACGGCCCCATCAAACATCAAACTCCATTTGGATTCTGGGTCTTGCCCCTCCTCCGGGAGTTGTTCCTCACAGTGTTTAACTTTGAGAAACATGATGTCCTCATCATGGAAATCAAATTTCATGGGTTGGTAATCATCAATAGGCTGCTGTGCAAGATAGTCTGACATGATACTTCCTTTGATGGCTTTCTGAGAAGTATACTGGATATCATATTCAGTTAGCACCATCTGCCAACGTGCAACCTGTCCGGTCAATGCTGGTTTCTCAAATATGTATTTGACAGGGTCCATCTTTGAGATTAACAAGGTTGTATGAGTGAGCATATATTGCCTCAATCGCTTAGCGGCCCATGCAAGTGCACAATATGTTCTCTCAAGCATTGAGTATCGGGATTTGCAATCATTGAATTTCTTGCTCAAGTAATAGATGGCGTGCTCCTTCTTACCTGTCTTGTCGTGTTGACCGAGAACAGAACCCATTGATCCTTCAAGCACAGTCAAATACATGATCAACGGTCTCCCTGGAACTGGAGGCATGAGAATTGGAGGTTCCTGCAAATATTCTTTTATTTTCTCGAAAGCCCTTTGGCAATCGTCATTCTACCTGACCACTTGTTCTTTTCTTAATAGCTTAAATATTGGTTCACAAGTGGTTGTGAGGTGAGATATGAACTGTACAATGTATTTCAATCTACCCTGGAAACCACGTACTTCTTTCTCTATTCTTGGTACAGACATTTCTTGTATCACTTTTATTTTGGCAGGATCAACCTCAATTCCTTTTTCGCTTACGATGAAACCCAACAATTTACCGGACCGTACTCCGAAAGTGCACTTGTTCGGATTCGGCCTTAGTCGAAACTTTCTCAACCTCTCAAATAGTTCTTCAAGTTGACCAGATGCTCCTCTTCTGTTCGGGACTTGGCAATCATATCATCCACATAACACTCAATCTCCTTATGAATCAAGTCGTGGAAGAGTGTTACCATAGCTCGCTGATACGTTGCCCCGACATTCTTCAACCCAAAAGGCATCACCTTGTAACAGAAGGTACCCCACGGTGTAATGAACGTTGTCTTTTCCATGTCTTCCGGTGCCATCTTGATTTGGTTGTACCCGGAGAAGCCATCCATGAAAGAGAATACCGAGAACTGAGCGGTTTTGTCAACCAATACATCAATATGATGTAATGGAAAGTCATCTTTCGGACTTGCTCTGTTTAGGTCCCAGTAATCAACGCACATTCTGACCTTACCATCCTTCTTCGGCACAGGAACAATATTTGCAACCCATGGTGGGTAATTGGTAACGGCCAGGAATCCTGCATCTAACTGTTTTTGTACCTCCTCCTTGATCTTGAGAGCCATTTCTGGTTTAGTTCTCCGGAGCTTTTGTTTGACAGGAGGACAACCCTCTTTCAACGGCAACCTATGCATAACAATGTCGGTATCTAACCCCGGCATATCTTGATACGACCCGGCAAAGATGTCAACATATTCCCGCAGCATACTGATCAGCTCTTTCTTCACCTCGGCCTGCAGATTGGCTCCAATCTTAATCTCTTTCTTGGCGTCCTCGGAACCAATGTTAATAACCTCAATTGTCTCTTGGTAAGGTTGAATGACCCTCTCCTCCTGCTTCACCAATCTGGCCAATTCCTCGGGAACTTCACAGTCTTCTTCATCCCCCTCTTCGGCTTGATAGATTGGATTATCAAAGTCATACTTGGCCATAACAGAATTGTTATAAATGAAATCCGGGTGATTAAGTCTGCATGATTGGGGGTCATGCTTTATTTTAGAATGAGACTTTTGAAAAAAGAAACAACAAAAATAAAACATTGCCATTTTATTTTTTTCTGCAAAAATAAAAATGAAAGACAAGGAACACAAAATTTGAATGCAAAACATCCTTTATTAATGATAAAAAAACCTTGCAAATGCAATTATGAGGCCCTACAAATGGATCTACGCGCATTGGGCAGAGCGCGAGATTTTAACATGCAACAAAGAAAAACAAAGAGAATTACTCTGCTTGGAGAGTAACTTGAACAATTTCTTCAACAGACCAATTACACATCTCTTGACCCGGTACACACTGGCGCACCCACTTGTCGAGGTCACAATCATTGTCAACGCCATCTTCACTTGCAGTGCACATCTGATTTGGATTAATGATTCCCCTGCTGTAGAAAGTAATCGGTCCCTTACACTTTGCTACAACAGCTTGATACGGATTATAGCCTATACCGAACTTGTCTTCCTTTGCAGAGACTTCAATCAATCTGCCCCAGCCTTGGGCATTACCTGCTTTGACTACTTCCACTGCCTGTTTGTAAGAAGCAATAGAAGTACCCACTTGTTCTTCGCCCAGAGAAGATACCGCCTGTGAAGACGAATCACCAATATCGACTGCCTCAAATGCTTGACTCAGCATCTCATGGATCTCTCCATACATTTCCACGTACTTAAAGGTAGACAGCTGACTTACGAAGATGTCTTCTTCTCCACATACGGTCACCACTTGACCATCAACCACATATTTCAACTTTTGATGCAACGTAGATGTCACTGCCCCAGCGGCATGAATCCACGGTCTGCCTAACAAGCAACTATATGCGGGATGAATGTCCATCACGTAGAACACACACTTAAACACATGAGGACCAATTTTTACCGGGAGCTCTACCTCTCCAAATACAGAACGTTTCGAACCATCGAAAGCCCTCACTACCAAATCACTTGGTCTTAGAATAATTCTGTCAGCATCTAACTTCATTAACGCTTTCTTTGGTAACACGTTCAGGGAAGACCCCGTGTCTACCAATACATGAGATAACACCGCCCCTTTACACTCCAGGGTGATGTGTAATGCCCTGTTGTGATTGCGACCCTCCGTAGTCAAATCAAAATCTATAAAACCTAGCCCATGGCTAGCATTTACATTAGAAACTACATAATCCAATTGATTCACAGTAATCTCTTGAGGTACATAGGCCATATTCAATACCTTCAAAAGCGCCTCTCGATGAGCTGCAGAACACATAAGCAACGACAAGATAGAAATTTTTGATGGCGTTTGATTCAACTAATATACCACTTTATAATCACTCTTTTTGATAAGTCTCATGAATTCTTCGAATTCTTTCTCAAAGGTACCCTTCTGCACAGATTCAGGAACAACAACATCCTCTGTAGCCACCTGTTTACCCTTGCCTTTGGCTGCTGCCTCAGTTTCAGCATTAGTTCTCAAAGTCTGTGGAGCAAACAAACATCCACTTCTGGTGAAGCCACCAAGACCACCAACATTATCAATACTGGAACTACCCCCAACTGGAGCTTCCACCTCTTGCTTTTCTCCTTGGTAGTAAACGTCTGCACCGTAGTGCCATGGGATAGCCCGCTCACTAGTATAAGGAACTGGTCCTGGTACCGTAATAGTAACATGACTCACTAGATCAGGCACAATGATAGTAGTAGGCGTTGGTACTCGAATTTCAGCTGGCGTGAAATAAATGGTAACAGTTGACACATCATCCTTTTTGGCTCCCTGATCAAATTGTAGACAGCCCTCATCAATCAAAATTTGAATGTCAGCCTTCAGTTTATCACAACCATTACTCTGATTCTTACAATCGACACAATCTTCTTAGCCAGGGAACACTTGCCCCTTCAACAACCGAGCCTTCACAATACTCAGCGGAGTCCTCACCCTGTTCACATCAGTGACCAAATTCAAAACTTTCCATCTTCAATGGCATTGACTTTTGGCACATTATGATCCGGCATAGGATTCTGAAGCACATTCGGTGGAGGCGAGAAATTAATTGCTTTGGCATCAATCAAGTCCTGTACTTTATGCTGAAATGCCCGACACTTTTCAATAGTATGACCTGGAACCCCAGAATGAAATTCACAGTGGGCATTAGCATCATAACCCTTTGGTAATACAGCAGGAGCCGGGCCCATCGTACGAAGCTTTACCAGATTAAGCTTCAATAATTGGGGTGTTGCGGTGAAAATCGGATAACAAGCTATTAATTAACTTGCATCATATTTCTTTTACAACCGACTTTGATTTATCCAAAGGAAAGGTTCAAGATCGTTAAAAAAACCTAAAGGGGGAAGATCTAGAGTTCAGGAGTTGGTTATACAAAGGGAAGGTATTAGCACCCTAAGTATCTGTAGTACTCTACAGGAACCTCTTGTTTAAGTTGTGTTATGTTATGTTTGCTTGCTAAAGATATCTATGCTAAGGTAAATACCTAGGTATGTACACTAAGTTTGCTCGCCAAGACGTCGCATCTTGTGCCTACGTATCTGACTAAAGAATCAGAGCAACCGTAGTTCACCTATAAAAGGGTGGAAGAGGAACCATTGACTATGGTCAAAATTCTAGGGGGAAATGAGTATGAGCTCATTTTAGAGTTTTAAGAAACTCTCTAAGTCTATGTTGTAAAAGGGAAGTGAATGCTCATGATGATGAGATTCACATAGAGTTTAAGAACTCTATGCTAGTTCTAAGTTTGAGAAGATTGGCTATGAGGCCAAGGGAGAATGACCATGACTATGAGGTCAAGGTCCAAGGGGTGGCTCTATGACTATGAGGTCAAGGAGGATGATGAGCTATCTATGACTGAAGAGCCAATAGAGAGTCTTTCCTTTGGAAGGAATGAAATGATGAGGGTTAAGGAGGAGAGCTAAAGAGCTAGCCTCACTTGGGGATAACTTGAAGAAGTTACAAGATAAATAAACACAAGTGGGATGCACATAAAAGCAATGATAAAGATCAAAACACTTCACAAGAGCATACACAAAAAGTGATAACAACTTGAGATTTGTGCATAAAAAGTGCTAAACTCAAGACATGAAACATGCAAGATTGTTCAAACATAGCATTCAAGTTTCAAGACATAAACATGTCATAAATTTGATCAAACAGGTTCATATTACAAGGCAAGTGGTCTAAAGAGATCTCATGGGATTCAAAGAGATATTTTCATGCACATCACAAGTTTAAGAACTCAAAGGAATCAAGTGAAAAACAACATACAATATCAAGACCATTCAAGGTTTACACAACATGTTTTGGGTCACATTGGACAATAAAAACAAGGCAAAAAAGATTAAGAGAAATCAAGATGCATCTTTCATAAAACCCTAAGAAAACTCTTCGCTTGCAACATGGAATAAATGTCTCAAAAATACTCATTTTTACCAATTTCTTTTCACAATCAGAACATAGACATCTTAAGAAACATTTTGCAAAACGGATGGATTAAAAAGCATGAAGCATGAGCAAGTTATGAATTTTTGAAAATGAGGTTTGAAAGTTTAACATTTAATTTCACTTCAAATTTAAAAATGCGAAATAAATATTAAAATTGAATAAAAATGGAAATAAAAAATATTAGAAAATTAAAATGAAAGGTGAAGTATCAACATGAATATTTTCAGAATTTTTAATCATTAGAAACTATTTTTAATAAACATTTTTGAAATGGAACAAAATAAAAACAAATAAAAAAAATAAAAGCAGTGGGGGTGCATCAGCAAAACAAAAATAAAAGGGATTCAGTTGAAAGCATGTGGGCCTGGAAAACGGGGGGGGTGGCAAAAGCAAAGGCGCTAGGCCCAAACCCAATTGGTTTTCAGCGAAAAAAAAGAAAAAAAATGGAAGGAAATGAAAAAAAAAATGGGACAGGGGCGAGGGGGATTCGAACCCCCGTCCCTTTGTTTACAAGGCAAGGCGTGAACCACTGGGGTGGCGATACATCCATTGTATCAGCCCCCCAGTGTAATATATATTTGCTGTATGAATGGAATAATGAACACATAAAACGTAACAACACATATATCAATTGGTCACATATTTTAAGTTATAAACGACAAAGACACTCACCCGGCCAATCAACGCCTGCCACGCCCTTTCTCCCTCCATGCACCATGCGTCAAACTTGGAAAAACTATCGTGGAAAAAAGACAAACACCATGGTAAAACCCTCAACTTCCTCAACCTTGTTCAGTCTCAATTCTTCATCAAATTTTACAAACCAATAGTCCAAATTGATCAGAAAAGATCAAGGATCATGAATATGCCAATGGTTTGCTTTAATATTGATCATACAAAACACATATCAAGCAAAAACCAGGGTGGTACAAATAACGATTCAGAAATTCATAACTTTAACTACACAAGCCAAATTATAAATGCAATGGTTCACACAACTTAAACACATTGATAAACATATGACAGTACCAAAAAAACAATAAAAACATAGCATTCTCATGAGTTTCAAGCTTTCAAAGGCTTACCTCTTGGAGTAGGTCCAAGGCCTCTTGAATATCACTTGTAAATGATGAGAATCACTCCCCGGCCCTTGGTTGGTCCTTGTAGAGAGTGTGCAGATGGTGAGCAGCTTTGGAAAGTGCTTGGAATTCCAAACCCGACTCCTTGTGCAAAATGAAGCTTGAAATGGAAAGAGATGCTTGAGGTGTTACAGTAAGAGTTTGAGTGTTTGGAGGAACTTTGTGAGATGTATGGAGTTGGCTTGTGGAGTTTGAGGACAAGTGCTCGAGTGAAAAACTCTGTAGCAAGGTTTTTGCAAATTGGAGTGTTGAAATGGTATATGATGATGGAGTATTTACAGCATGGTTCCAGGTGTTTGGAACTTCTCTATGTGATGCTCAGAGAAGGTTTATGAAGTTTGAGGACAAGTGCTCGAGGGAGATGGGAGTTTGATGTGATCTTGCAGATTTGCAAGAAGAGGGAGATGGGAGAATTTGGAGAGTATCAGCCTTGGTTTTAAGGTGATTTTCTCCCTTTGAAGTGAGGATGATGCCTCTATTTATAGGAAAAGATTAGGGTTTGCAGCATGGCCAGAATTTCAAAATTGCCAAAAACACCCTCTTGAGAGGTTTCTCTTTCGTGTGAGCTGTATGCAGAGGGAGGAGTTTTCATTGCCCTAGCCATAGACCTCTGTGGCAATGTGGATTGATGGGAGTGGTTCAGAGCCCCAGTTGCAAGGAGAATAATGAATTGTTGGAAAAGTTTCTCTCTCCATTGAAAACCACTTGCACACTCTTTGTTAAACTAATATATTTTGATTTGCAACTTGCATTTTCATGGGAGAGGTTCAAAACACGTTAACCTTACTACTAAACCTCAGAAAAGTGAGGTAATTGGTGATTAGAAGAGCTATGTACCATTTCACAAAAGTTGGTAACTTGAAATTCAAGAAATGGACCTCTAACTTCATTAATTCGAAACTCCCAGCTCACTCCATGGATTGAGGAGTTCTTGTACTTTTTGGAAAGCCCTCATTGCCCTCTACAACTTTCATGTTGGAAGATTTTTGATTTGAGCCTTGGAACCATGTGTAAAATCGGGTTAAAGTTGGAAGAAGAATAAGGTGAAAATGCTGAAATTTCACCAAGTCTTGGTCAATCTGGCTTGTAAGCTCCATAACTCAAAAACCATTCATTTTTAGGAGAAAAGTCATATTTAACACTTTGAAGATCTTGACAAGAGCTTCCATTTGGACTTGGAGTCACTCCATTTGGATGTGTGGTTAGGAAGTTATGATCATTTCCATTTTTGCTATTAGGGGAAAATTCCACTTTTTGAAAGGTTTTGTGATCATAATTTTGCTTCCTTTGCAAGAAACTTCTTGAAACTTGTCCTTGGTACTTTAAATCCTCAACAAGACATGTTAGGATGATATAAGGCATTGGTAGTTTCATTTGGGTCAAAATCCCAAAGATTAGGGTTTCAGTCAAAAACCCTAATTTGGACTGTGAATGTACTTGAGATAAAACTTGTGATCTTGCTTCTTCCTTCACATTCAAGGCTCCTAGAAGACCTTTGGGGATGTCCATCAACTTATGGAATCATGATTTAAGATTTGGAGGCACCTCCTGATGACAATCAAGACCCAATGATCCATGTGTCTTGTGGAAACCCTAATTTGGAGATAGGGTGTGATTAGGGCTTAAACTACCCATGATGAGAATCAGCTGATCTTGAATTCTTGTGGAGTGAGACCTCTTGGATGTAGGTAACTCAAATGGTTGATGAACCAATCAAATCTTGACCTAACATGACAAAATTCTTCAGTGATTTCTTCAGGTTAAAACCTTAATTTCAAGCTTTGACCTGGTGATCTCTTGTTGACTTGATTTGATTCAAGGTCTTGATGCCTTGATTCCACTCCATTAGTGGGTCTTTGTGATGATGATAAGTAACCAGAGGACACCTCAGGAGGCCTTGCATTTCTTTGTACAATCCTTAATTTTAAACATAAGAGAAACAAGCTACAAGATATGGGTTAGTTTAAACAA
Source organism: Lathyrus tuberosus (assembly GCA_022829125.1). NCBI lineage: Eukaryota > Viridiplantae > Streptophyta > Magnoliopsida > Fabales > Fabaceae > Lathyrus > Lathyrus tuberosus. Next base: position 15,882,860 of record JALAZF010000003.1, read on the forward strand.
TGCATATGTGACTGATTCTAAATGTCTGTGCAAGATGTTATGACATCTAAGAGGTAAAATTTAGGGTACAACAGTTGCCCCTATTTAAATAGCTTTGCCAGATGGTCGCGAGGAATGGAAATCCTCGGGACATCAGGGTTAAAGGTATTTAAATATAGCAAACCGAAAATTTTGCCCTTAGATGGAATGCAGATGCTAAAGACAAGCGAGGGACAATACAAATGCTGACATGTCACGAACTTCTAGTATGATGAAACGATGATAGTGCAAAGATGCAGACAGACCAGACACCGAAGGTGAAGAGCAAACTACCAGAGAGAGCTTACTGGGAAAGGATGAAGGTTAGTATCCATGAGGAAAACCCACTGGGGATACAGGTTGACCAACAAAAGAGACTCACTGGGGAGACTCTGAGGAAATACTGGGGATAGAAAGATAGAGCTAAAGGGGAAACCCTACGGATCCTCACTGGAGATAGGAGCCAGAAAGGTATTCTCCACTGGGGAAAGATCCAGGGAAATTGACGACAGGTTCAAAGGTGACCGGACGACACTAGGGAAAAAGTCATATTCTTACCGGGCATGAAACCAGAAAAAGACATGATCTCCACTGGGGATTAGTTTAAAACAAAAGGATAAGCATCCAGCAAAATATTTTCTAGGGATTTCTTGTACTGAAGAGTTCAAACGGGATCTTCAAGAAAAGCCAGAAAAGGTAGAAATGAACTCGTGCGCCAGATAATATGACTGGACCTTTGGCTGGGGAATAAGGTTAAGGAAACAATATGAATTGGATAAGAAACGAGGTTTGTAGTCGACCTGAGATTTTGGTTCACAGGTGACCTGAGGTTCTGGTTCATAGGTGACCAAGGTTCATAGGTGACCTGAAAATCAATGCCAGCGATTACTGGTCTTATGGTTCATAGGTGACCAAGGTTTTAGGTTCATAGGTGACCTGAAAATCAACGCCAGTGATTACTGGACTTATGGTTCATAGGTGACCAAGGTTTTAGGTTCATAGGTGACCTGAAAATCAACGCCAGTGATTATTGGACTTATGGTTCATAGGTGACCAAAGGTTAGGTTCATAGGTGACCTGAAAATCAACGCCAGTGGTTACTGGACTTATGGTTCATAGGTGACCTGAGGTTCTGGTTCATAGGTGACCAAAGTTTAGGTTCATAGATGACCAAGGTTCATAGGTGACCTGAAAATCAACGCCAGCGATTACTGGACTTATGGTTCATAGGTGACCTGAGGTTTTGGTTCATAGGTGACCAAAGTTTAGGTTCATAGATGACCAAGGTTCATAGGTGACCTGAAAATCAATGCCAGCGATTACTGGACTTATGGTTCATAGGTGACCAAGGTTCATAGGTGACCTGAGGTTCTGGTTCATAGGTGACCAAGGTTCATAGGTGACCTGAAAATCAATGCCAGCGATTACTGGTCTTATGGTTCATAGGTGACCAAGGTTTTAGGTTCATAGGTGACCTGAAAATCAACGCCAGTGATTACTGGACTTATGGTTCATAGGTGACCAAGGTTTTAGGTTCATAGGTGACCTGAAAATCAACGCCAGTGATTACTGGACTTATGGTTCATAGGTGACCAAAGGTTAGGTTCATAGGTGACCTGAAAATCAACGCTAGTGGTTACTGGACTTATGGTTCATAGGTGACCTGAGGTTCTGGTTCATAGGTGACCAAAGTTTAGGTTCATAGATGACCAAGGTTCATAGGTGACCTGAAAATCAATGCCAGCGATTACTGGACTTATGGTTCATAGGTGACCTGAGGTTCTGGTTCATAGGTGACCAAAGTTTAGGTTCATAGACGACCAAGGTTCATAGGTGACCTGAAAATCAATGCCAGCGATTACTGGACTTATGGTTCATAGGTGACCAAGGTTCATAGGTGACCTGAGGTTCTGGTTCATAGGTGACCAAAGTTTAGGTTCATAGATTACCAAGGTTAGGTTCATAGGTGACCAAGGTTCATAGGTGACCTGAAAATCAATGCCAGCGATTACTGGACTTATGGTTCATAGGTGACCAAGGTTTTAGGTTCATAGGTGACCTGAAAATCAACGCCAGTGATTACTGGACTTATGGTTCATAGGTGACCAAGGTTTTAGGTTCATAGGTGACCTGAAAATCAACGCCAGTTTACTGGACTTATGGTTCATAGGTGACCAAAGGTTAGGTTCATAGGTGACCTGAAAATCAATGCCAGTGGTTACTGGACTTATGGTGGGCGTCGACAGCTGGATTAAATATTAGATAAGTCAATACCGGGGTTGCATAAGCGAAGATTGGACTTCATGGGGAATAACTGCATAAAGGGTCGGAATAGGGCGCATCGAGGTGAAGACCGGACGCGAGCAAGACATAGACGAAGGTCTGAAGACCAGACGCAAGAGATAAAGAGAGATAAAGACCCCACACGAGCGAAACATCAAAAGATGCAAAGATGCACAATGTTATGGTATGATGTGAATGTTTAATGATATGTAAGAGACGACTCTAACGAGAGACAATGGACTGGAATAGCGAGTGGAAGGATGACACATCCAACATACTGCAATATGACGGCCATGGGTTCAAAGTTAGTCCCTGGCTGCCTTCACTTCACTGGGGAAATATAATTCACATTCTTACCGGGCATGAAACCAGAAAGAAGACATGATATCCACTGGGGATCAATTTGAAATAAAAGGATAGACATCCAAATAGAAGATTTTCTGGGGATTTCTTATATTGAAGAGTTCAAACGGGATCTTCAAGAAAAGCCAGAAAGGACAGAGACGAACTCTGTGTGTGCCAAATGATGATCAATCACAAGGACTTTTAATGAGATATTGATAATGACCGAACTTCTGCTGGGAACCAGATTAAAGTGCCAACAAGGATTGGACTCAGAAGTGACATGTCAGTATACATCAATTTAGGTTGGATAAGATACCAATATGAGTTTGGGCTTTGGATACCAGTATGAGTTTGGGCTTTGGGTACCAGCATGAGCTGGATTTTAGGTGCATATTGTCAAGACTGGTTGACGGTAGGGAATAATAACATCCGAAGGTACGGAACCTAAACTCGAAACACCTCATCAAACAAATTGACGGCAGGGAATAATAACATATCCGAAGGTACGGAACCTGAAATCGGAACCCCTCATCAAACAGATTGACGGCAGGGAATAACTGAAATAGGGATTACGTCAGACAGGTTGATGGAAAGTGACTGATTGAAGGTAACATCATTTGTAACTGTAGAAGTATGAATAAAACCAAGGACGAATAAGCTTCTCGTAAGAGAGATTGCCACTTATTGTTGTAGAGGTAATGATAGCAAAACAAGCTTCTCAAAGTGATTGCCACTTGTTGATGGGTATAGATTCCAAAGAGATGTTGATATTACAACACTACCAGAGGAATAATTATCTTCAATGAGGATCTGTAGAAGATTCTTCTGCGAGACATAGTGCAAAATAAATGCACGTTCCAAATGGGCTTAGAAACCACACCGTCAGGGATCAAAGTTCAATCTAGGAACAAGCTAGAATGAAACGGTCAAACGAACTCCAACCATTGAGGAATGAGCTCAAATGGGGATTATCTTATCCTATGCATGGAAAAAGATAACTGAACTAACCATCATCCACGAGAACCAATCTCTGAGGGGAATTTAGAAAGGATAGGCACTTTATGCCTAGGGCTGACAACTCTATTGGAGAGAATAGACAAACCCAGTCACTTGGAGAGGTAAACGCCAAAGCGAACAAAAATCGGTAAACACCAAGATGGAAGCGGAAATGCTAAGATTCCATGCATAAGAATGCTTATGCCATGCTCATGCTATGCTTATGCTGACAAAACAGACAAAAGGAAGCGAGACTGAAGATGAAACAAACATCTTGACAAGGATACCCAGCCAAACTTCATCAGATTAGACCATTATTTGGGATGAACTTGCAGAATTGGTTGTTTTGCTTCAAGATTACACTTTCTATGGAGAAAAGAGTACTCCCTTTGGTACAGCATCATGACTTCACTTAAGATTGCCATCATGAGATTGATTTCTTTATTGGATGAGGAAAATCTATGGAGATTTTCCAAGATCGATTGAAACAGCGATTTACTGGGGAGCTGGAAGAGAATACCACAAGAATAGGGTCATTCTGCGTCATGACCTGCATGATGATCACCATAATGAACAACGGCTCTTGCAACAGGTACTCTTCAAACCTTCTCTGCCCCAGATTGCATGGTCTTTTGTGAGAAAATACCAAGAGGATTTTATAGAAGAATCGGCACACAAAATGCTTTAATCTTCAAACTCTTGGAGAGATTCAGGGATTTTGACATAACTGCCCCAGATTAACTACGCTTGCACAATAAGGTCTTTGAACTTTTTCTTTAGACTGTGGGAGTAATAACGGGGAAACAAATTCGTCCCATGCTAAATAGAAGCCCCAGACTAACTGACCTTTGAGAGATTTGTCTAATCTCAACCTGATCTCTTCTGATCAACTGGTCTGGGAGGATACGTCATCAAAAGGATTTTACAAAAGAATTGGTATAGCAGATGCTCCAATATCTTCAGACTCTTGAAGAGATTCATGGATCTTGACATATCTGCCCCAGTTTGATTGCATTTATACAACAAGGTCCTTGAACTTGTTCTTCAGACTGGTTGATCCGCGAAGGAAGTGCCCTAGACTAATTGACTTTTTAGAGATTTATCGAGTCTCGACCTGATTGCCCCTGATTAACGGTATTCGCGATACAAGGTCCTCGGACTGCGGTAGAAACAACTGGGGAACACACATGCCCCTGTTGGTAGGTCAATGGAGTCCAAACTTGTCGCAAGATGACCTCAAGAAGGCATGCCCCAACATCCTGAATTCGAAGAGTTCTGCCCCCTGTTTTAGTAGCTCTTGAGATGCTGGATCTATGGAGGAGATGCCCCAGACTGAGCCCTTTATCAAGTCAAATTCCCTAGCTGGCTGCATTTGTTGGGATTCCCTTGATATTGAATTGTCTTGCAAACAAGTATTATTCATTAAAAATTGGCAATTTTAATGTAAAATTCATGTAAACTTTTGAAATCAAAGTTTTATTGATGAAACACACACAGTGGAATGATCAAATATTTAACAACAAAGGTGGATCTAGCCATTTACAAAATAACACATACACAATTCGCAAAGATCATTAGGAGTCAGGTTAGTCAACCTTGCTGTTGTATGCCTTCAAAGTAACCTTACCTCAATTAGGTCTTTTAAGGGTTGTAACGTGGTCTGGTTCATGGTTTTATGAAACAAAGGGTAAAGGCTCGAAATTTGTTTGTCCCCACCCAATCTTCGTGATGAACTCCAATCCTAAGCTCAATTAACTTAAGCCAAACATTCAGGTTCCTCTAGGTTAGGAATGAATTGATGATAGTTGATGATGATTCAGACACCTTGGATAGTCAGTACTCCCTCGCAGAATTTTGGTTAATCTTTGAGACTTTGAGACTTCTCCTTGTCTTTGCTGGTTGAGGTCACGATACCTCTTCTTTTGATTTGATTGAGGTCACGATACCTCTCTTTGTTTGCGGTTAGGACCTCCTTTTTGTTTGATTGTTGCTTTGAAACTCCTTTTTTGGCTGTTGTACAAGTTCTTTTTTGTATAAGGCAAAGTTCTGGGCTTCCCATCTTTCTTGGCTTTTGCCTTGAAAGGGACTCGGCTCATCCTTTGATTAAGGATTTTTCAGCTATCCTTCCTTATTGTTGCTCAGATGAATAACTTGTACAACGCCAACTCATTTGATTTGAGAGAGTTGACTGGTGTCTTGCATGAAGCGCTTGCGTTCGAATGTGTAACCAAGTTAAACTGAGAACTACCCTGCCCCAAGGTTTAGATTTTAAGGGTTTTTGTATAAAGAAAGAAAACTCCTACTTCTAGGCTCGAAGGGTTAACGAGGGATTATCTTCCTTATTTCTCCAGTGTTTGGGAATTGAAACAATGCCTTACATCCTCGGAAAGGTTTAATCGAAAGCATACCACATCAATTATTGATAATATTTTCGTCATCCTCCCCAATCTTTGCTTGAACAAAAGAATTGATATGGGAAAAAATTTGTCTGTTTTTTTTATGAACACAAAAGTAAATGAGTGAAACGAATGGACTTAATAAAAAGATGCACAAACATTTCATTAATCTTGCCAATTTGAAAGTACAACAATGCTTATAAACAAATATAAATTCAAACATGCAAAGAAAATGCAACAAAATGCTAAACAGTCAAAAGGTTGCCAGCTTCGGGGAACTGGAATTTCCTTCTTGATCTGTCAAGCTGAGATAGTCATCTTCAGAATTGATTGTCGAGATCCGTCTGAGAATCATCTTCACATATACTCTCAGAAAATTCTTCCCCCTCAGAGTTTGATGAACCTGCCTGACTAGGTGACAGTTTGCTGATTTGGATGCCTTGAGGCGTGAATGAGAACATATCAGAGTCAAACAGAGTCTGAACTTGGCTTCTGAGTACCCTAAGTCTTCAGCTGAATGCCTCTGTGCCCCAGCATGGTGGTCACAACAGACGAGTCTGAAAAAGACAGCTTCAAAAGCTACTTCAAGTCAAATGATGGCTCCAGGAAGCCGCCTGGGTTACAGACAAAGGATGGACAAGACTCAAGGCTGAGAAATGCAAATGCAATGCAAATGACATGCAATGAGAATGCAATGCTAATGCAAGCCAAATGGTTTCAAGGAACTCAAAGGCCAACTGCGAAAATTTTGGAAACTGAAGAGTTTTGTTTTAAAATCCGTGATCTCTAAGGATATTTGCAAAGAAAAGAACGTCTGAGTTCCTTGGAACCATCAACGGATGCGAGGAGATGTATGCAACGCACAAACGTATGTACACTGGTATTCACAGATATGCACAAACGAACATATACAGATATTCACAGATATGCACACACAAACAAGAGAAGGCCTAGGTTTGAAGATCACGAGGGTGGAGCCATGGTCTACCCATCTCAAAAGGTATGTACTATGGGTTTTCATCTGCAGAACATGGTTCTAAAAGTTCCCAGAGTCTACGTAAATCCTTCAGATATCATCGGCCCATGTAACTACTTACACGGGTTAATAATATTCTCAAGATAAACTCGTCTGAGTGTAGTGTCGCGTGACAACTACTCAGGATTGGCTCCCTCATAGTCACCGCACTACATCCTAAAAGGCCAAGTGGGGTAAAGGTAACTACGGTCCTCAGAATCCCTGGCTCCCAATTGAAAAAGTAATATCAATGTGACTGCTCACATCAGACATCAACAATCCCAAAGGGCCTCATCTGAGTGTGGTCATCATATGCCATAGATTGTTGGTGCTACTGCCAACAACCGACTATTGATTACACCACGATCCTATAATATGTGCTCTCGAGTCCGGGTTAGGACTTATCTCACCACTCAATAGTAGCACCCTGCACCCAGAAGATCCCAAGCAAACAGGTATACAAATATATACAGATATGTACAAGTATAGCAAGCAAAACATATAACAAGCACAAGTATAAACAAGGTGGGTTTAACCCTCAAATAATACTTCATCCCCAGTGAAGTCGCCATCTCTGTTGCGGTGAAAATCGGATAACAAGCTATTAATTAACTTGCATCATATTTCTTTTACAACCGACTTTGATTTATCCAAAGGAAAGGTTCAAGATCGTTAAAAAAACCTAAAGGGGGAAGATCTAGAGTTCGGGGGTTGGTTATACAAAGGGAAGGTATTAGTACCCTAAGTATCTGTAGTACTCTACAGGAACCTCTTGTTTAAGTTATGTTATGTTATGTTTGCTTGCTAAAGATATCTATGCTAAGGTAAATACCTAGGTATGTACACTAAGTTTGCTCGCCAAGACGTCGCATCTTGTGCCTACGTATCTGACTAAAGAATCAGAGCAACCGTAGTTCACCTATAAAAGGGTGGAAGAGGAACCATTGACTATGGTCAAAATTCCAGGGGGAAATGAGTATGAGCTCATTTTAGAGTTTTAAGAAACTCTCTAAGTCTATGTTGTAAAAGGGAAGTGAATGCTCATGATGATGAGATTCACATAGAGTTTAAGAACTCTATGCTAGTTATAAGTTTGAGAAGATTGGCTATGAGGCCAAGGGAAAATGACCATGACTATGAGGTCAAGGTCCAAGGGGTGGCTCTATGACTATGAGGTCAAGGAGGATGATGAGCTATCTATGACTGAAGAGCCAATAGAGAGTCTTTCCTTTGGAAGGAATGAAATGATGAGGGTTAAGGAGGAGAGCTAAAGAGCTAGCCTCACTTGGGGATAACTTGAAGAAGTTACAAGATAAATAAACACAAGTGGGATGCACATAAAAGCAATGATAAAGATTAAAACACTTCACAAGAGCATACACAAAAAGTGATAACAACTTGAGATTTGTGCATAAAAAGTGGTAAACTCAAGACATGAAACATGTAAGATTGTTCAAACATAGCATTCAAGTTTCAAGACATAAACATGTCATAAATTTGATCAAACATGTTCATATTACAAGGCAAGTGGTCTAAAGAGATCTCATGGGATTCAAAGAGATATTTTCATGCACATCACAAGTTTAAGAACTCAAAGGAATCAAGTGAAAAACAACATACAATATCAAGACCATTCAAGGTTTACACAACATGTTTTGGGTCACATTGGACAATAAAAACAAGGCAAAAAAGATTAAGAGAAATCAAGATGCATCTTTCATAAAACCCTAAGAAAACTCTTCGCTTGCAACATGGAATAAATGTCTCAAAAATACTCATTTTTACCAATTTCTTTTCACAATCAGAACATAGACATCTTAAGAAACATTTTGCAAAAAGGATGGATTAAAAAGCATGAAGCATGAGCAAGTTATGAATTTTTGAAAATGAGGTTTGAAAGTTTAACATTTAATTTCACTTCAAATTTAAAAATGCGAAATAAATATTAAAATTGAATAAAAAATATTAGAAAATTAAAATGAAAGGTGAAGTATCAACATGAATATTTTCAGAATTTTTAATCATTAGAAACTATTTTTAATAAACATTTTTGAAATGGAACAAAATAAAAACAAATAAAAAAAATAAAAGCAGTGGGGGTGCATCAGCAAAACAAAAATAAAAGGGATTCAGTTGAAAGCACGTGGGCCTGGAAAACGGGGGGGTGGCAAAAGCAAAGGCGCTAGGCCCAAACCCAATTGGTTTTCAGCGAAAAAAAACAAAAAAAATGGAAGGAAATGAAAAAACAAATGGGACAGGGGCGAGGGGGATTCGAACCCCCGTCCCTTTGTTTACAAGGCAAGGCGTGAACCACTGGGGTGGCGATACATCCATTGTATCAGCCCCCCAGTGTAATATATATTTGTTGTATGAATGGAATAATGAACACATAAAACGTAACAACAACACATATATCAATTGGTCACATATTTTAAGTTATAAACGACAAAGACACTCGCCCGACCAATCAACGCCTGCCACGCCCTTTCTCCCTCCATGCACCATGCGTCAAACTTGGAAAAACTATCGTGGAAAAAGACAAACACCATGGTAAAACCCTCAACTTCCTCAACCTTGTTCAGTCTCAATTCTTGATCAAATTTTACAAACCAATAGTCCAAATTGATCAGAAAAGATCAAGGATCATGAATATGCCAATGGTTTACTTTAATATTGATCATACAAAACACATATCAAGCAAAAACCAGGGTGGTACAAATAAGGATTCAGAAATTCATAACTTTAACTACACAAGCCAAATTATAAATGCAATGGTTCACACAACTTAAACACATTGATAAACATATGACAGTACCAAAGAAACAATAAAAACATAGCATTCTCATGAGTTTCAAGCTTTCAAAGGCTTACCTCTTGGAGTAGGTCCAAGGCCTCTTGAATATCACTTGTAAATGATGAGAATCACTCCCCAACCCTTGGTTGGTCCTTGTAGAGAGTGTGCAGATGGTGAGCAGCTTTGGAAAGTGCTTGGAATTCCAAACCCGAATCCTTGTGCAAAATGAAGCTTGAAATGGAAAGAGATGCTAGAGGTGTTACAGTAAGAGTTTGAGTGTTTGGAGGAACTTTGTGAGATGCATGGAGCTGGCTTGTGGAGTTTGAGGACAAGTGCTCGAGTGAAAAACTCTGTAGCAAGGTTTTTGCAAATTGGAGTGTTGAAATGGTATATGATGATGGAGTATTTACAGCATGGTTCCAGGTGTTTGGAACTTCTCTATGTGATGCTCAGAGAAGGTTTATGAAGTTTGAGGACAAGTGCTCGAGGGAGATGGGAGTTTGATGTGATCTTGCAGATTTGCAAGAAGAGGGAGATGGGAGAATTTGGAGAGTATCAGCCTTGGTTTTAAGGTGATTCTCTCCCTTTGAAGTGAGGATGATGCCTCTATTTATAGGAAAAGATTAGGGTTTGCAGCATGGCCAGAATTTCAAAATTGCCAAAAACACCCTCTTGAGAGGTTTCTCTTTCGTGTGAGTTGTATGCAGAGGGAGGAGTTTTCATTGCCCTAGCCATAGACCTCTGTGGCAATGTGGATTGATGTGAGTGGTTCAGAGCCCCAGTTGCAAGGAGAATAGTGAATTGTTGGAAAAGTTTCTCTCTCCATTGAAAACCACTTGCACACTCTTTGTTAAACTAATATATTTTGATTTGCAACTTGCATTTTCGTGGGAGAGGTTCAAAACATGTTAACCTTACTACTAAACCTCAGAAAAGTGAGGTAATTGGTGATTAGAAGAGCTATGTACCATTTCACAAAAGTTGGTAACTTGAAATCCAAGAAATGGACCTCTAACTTCATTAATTCGAAACTCCCAGCTCACTCCATGGATTGAGGAGTTCTTGTACTTTTTGGAAAGCCCTCATTGACCTCTACAACTTTCATGTTGGAAGATTTTTGATTTGAGCCTTGGAACCATGTGTAAAATCGGGTTAAAGTTGGAAGAAGAATAAGGTGAAAATGCTGAAATTTCACCAAGTCTTGGTCAATCTGGCTTGTAAGCTCCATAACTCAAAAACCATTCATTTTTAGGAGAAAAGTCATATTTAACACTTTGAAGATCTTGACAGGAGCTTCCATTTGGACTTGGAGTCACTCCATTTGGATGTGTGGTTAGGAAGTTATGATCATTTCCATTTTTGCTATTAGGGGAAAATTCCACTTTTTGAAAGGTTTTGTGATCATAATTTTGCTTCCTTTGGAAGAAACTTCTTGAAACTTGTCCTTGGTACTTTAAATCCTCAACAAGAAATGTTAGGATGATATAAGGCATTGGTAGTTTCATTTGGGTCAAAATCCCAAAGATTAGGGTTTCAGTCAAAAACCCTAATTTGGACTGTGAATGTACTTGAGATAAAACTTGTGATCTTGCTTCTTCCTTCACATTCAAGGCTCCTAGAAGACCTTTGGGGATGTCCATCAACTTATGGAATCATGATTTAAGATTTGGAGGCACCTCCTGATGACAATCAAGACCCAATGATCCATGTGTCTTGTGGAAACCCTAATTTGGAGATAGGGTGTGATTAGGGCTTAAACTACCCATGATGAGAATCAACTGATCTTGAATTCTTGTGGAGTGAGACCTCTTGGATGTAGGTAACTCAAATGGTTGATGAACCAATCAAATCTTGACCTAACATGACAAAATTCTTCAGTGATTTCTTCAGGTTAAAACCTTAATTTCAAGCTTTGACCTGGTGATCTCTTGTTGACTTGATTTGATTCAAGGTCTTGATGCCTTGATTCTACTCCATTAGTGGGTCTTTGTGATGATGATAAGTAACCAGAGGACACCTCAGGAGGCCTTGCATTTCTTTGTACAAGCCTTAATTTTAAACATAAGAGAAACAAGCTACAAGATATGGGTTAGTTTAAACAATGCATATGTGACTGATTCTAAATGTCTGTGCAAGATGTTATGACATCTAAGAGGTAAAATTTGGGGTACAACATGGGGTAACAAACCTGCGTAAGTCAAAGGCAGAGTGTCCATATGCCTGTCAGTTTGTCTCTGCTAATATGGTCTCCGTGACTGTTGACTATTCTGTGGCTGAACATTCTGTTGCTGTGGCTGTGATTGAACTTATGAACTAGGAATGGTTACAGCAGCAACCTGATTATAGGAACCTTGATAGCCCCTACCTCTCCTCTATTCTTATAAACAACACTGCTCTCCCCTTCTCTCTTTCTGGTAGCTCCAGCGAATGGCTTCCTCACTCCTGAAGAACTAGCACCACTGACATCTTGTATTTTTCCGATCGTCAACAAACTTTCAATCCTTTCCACAGCGATTACAATGTCCGCAAATCCAGTTGAAGGACAGGAAGACAACCTATCAAGATAAGTTCCCTGAAGAGTTCCCATAAACATGTCGGCCATCTCTCGGTCCTGCAGAGGAGGCTGAACCATGGCAGCCAACTGGCGCCATCTTTGAGCATATTCTTTAAAACTTTCCTTCGGATTCTGAGCCATACCCTGTAGCTGAGTACGGTTTGGAGCCATATCCATATTGTATTGATACTGCTTGACAAAAGCTTGAGCTAACTCCTTCCAGTTCCTTACAGTAGTCCTGCTCAACTTCATATACCATTCTTGAGATGCCCCAGTAAGGCTGTCCTGGAAATAATACATCCACAATTTCTCATCGTCAGTATGAGCAGCTATCCTCCCCACATAAGATTGGAGATGAGTTTTAGGACAAGTAGTGCCATTGTACTTGTCAAATGTTGGTGGCTTGAACTTGTGTGGGATTCTTACTCCAGGTACCAATCCCAAGTCAGAAACATCAAAACCAAGAGTGTTTTGGGATTCAATGGACTTGATTTTTTCAGCGAGCTCGTCAAACCTGCGAGTGTTCTCATCTTCAGCATCCAACAGAGTGAACTGATCATCTTGGTTGTCTTCTGCAACCTGACTAACCCCAGTATTTCTAGGAGGGTCACCGCCTGCATTAACGCCAGCCTGATTACCATTGCCATTCCGCACCTCTACCTGTGGCCGCTCGACCATTACCCTGAGTCTTTCCTGATTTTGAGCCATACCAGTCATTAACGCCATAAACTGGTCCATCCTGTTCCTTAGCTCAGTCAATTCAGTTTGCATATGATCCATGATCTTAACTTGGTTTCTACGAGTTGCGTACCGGTGAATGTGGTTATCAGCTATAGTGCCTGCAACCAAATAAATGTCAGAGGACCTGGAACGAGTACCTGTCATGCAAAAATGATATGCCATGCAATGCAAATGCCATGTTTATCATTTCCGAGGTGCCTTACACCCTGATTCCAATCTTAACCACAGAAATCTGAAGATCAGAAATCGTGATATGAAGAGACGTGCCGTGATTGTGTGCTTGTCTTTTCGCTAGGGCTTCAGTCAGCGAATCCATATGCATTAGGAGAGCTTCATCATCACAGACTCCTTTGTGCCTCCTCACGCCGGCTTGCATTTTGAGTTTCCCCATATCTGCCATAGCCTCTTCGAGCTCCTTCTTGGAAGTCTTTAGCTCCTCTCTGGCGCTTACCAATTGTTCTTGACTTTTGCCAAGGTTCTCCCGATACTTCCTCCGTTGTTCATGTGCCTTTTTAAGCTCGTCATCCTTGATCTTCAGTTGTTCCTGCAACTCTGTGTTTTCGATCCTAACCTCATCCCAGGCTTGCTGAAACTTGGCTAGCGTATCCTTGGTCCGAGCTAAAGTCTGTTTGGTCTTCTTATGAGTTTGAGTGGCAGCATCGGCACCTTTACTATTTTTTCTTGAAATGTTGAGCTCTTTTGGCGAAATCCTTTTCTCTTGCAGCTAAGATTTTTCCGGCGTCTTGGGCTTTATGCTCCAACTCTTTGTTGGCATGCAGAGCGTTTTGAAGAAGACTACTCAAATCTGAATTCTCCACCCGAAGCTCGTTCACTAACTTTTGCAGTTTGTCAAACTCCTCAATGGCTACCGTGGTAGGCTGCTATGGCATTACAGGATATAGAGGGGGTTCCCTGGTAAAAGGCAAGAGTAATTCGCTCACCTTCATTTCAATCCATCTTTCGTACTCAGGATAAGATCTTCAATCCATTTTTCCAAAAACTGTTTTTCCTGTTTTATGATGGTGCCCCCAAGCATTCACAACTTCTCGCAGCATTTCCTCATTTTCAGTCCCTGTAAAGAACAAATATTTCTCAACATCCCGATCTGTGGGAGGATACCTGTAAGCGTATCCAAACTGTCTAATGGCCAGGATCGGGTTATAATTGATTCCCCATTTCCTGCCAATTAGAGGCACATTGGGAAAGTTCCCACAACTGGTGACAATCTCTATTCCCAACAACTTATGATCAAACCAGACAATGTTATTAGCAGTTAATCCCATTATCCGCTTGGACCATTTTAAAGAATCTTTTGTGTCTACAAAAGCACCTATCTGAGGTAAATGCTTCAAAAACCAATGAGATAAAAGTGGAGTGCAACAATTGACAGATCCTCCCCTTCTTTTTTCATTCTTGAAGTGCACAGAGTAGTAAAAGTCTCCTAACAAAGTGGGAACCGCATTTTTTAGAACAAAAACTCTTATAGCATGCATATCCACAAAATCCTGTTGATTAGGGAAAAGAACAATGCCATATATGCACAAAGCCAGGATGGAATTGTAAACCGCCTAATCTTTTACTCCAGCAGCCTCTTGAGCTTGATTGGTAAGAAAGGCTAAGTGAAAACCTTTGACCCCATTTTTGACAGTCACATTTCCTTTTAGCACTGAATCTTTCACCTGTACCGCAGCTGCAATCTCCTCTATGCTAGGATGACTACCAGAAAAGAAGGGTACTGCTGATTCGACTGGAATTCCCAAAATAAATGAGAACTCTTCCAACGTCGGCATCAAAATGTAATCAGGAAAAACAAAGCATCTCAGCGAAGGCTCATAGAACTGTAGCAAAGTGTGAAGAGCATCATGTTCATACTGTGTGATTCTACGGACCATCTCAACCAATTTCCCATATTTCTTCTGGAAGTTGACAAGAACACCTGTGTCGGCCATAGCTATCATCTTATGCAGCAAATCTAAAGCAGGTTTTGGGAACTTGTAGGCAACGTTGCTCTTTCTCTTGAGAACTGTCTCTGTCGAGCCCATTGATTGGAATTAGAAGTGTAATAAGCACCTGTAAATGACAAACATGAATGTTATGACATAATAATGCAATGCAAAAGGGCATGGTATCAGTGTGCTCTGTGTCTGTGCCGGACTGTGTGCACGGTGTCTGTACAAATCTGGGAATAATACTGTAGATAGAAACCCACTGACTGTAATAAATTACATTAACTGTCTGTGAAAATACCAGAGTATCAGGGTATGTGGGAGGCATGGTCACCTGCAAACCTGTAAACACCCGCCCATACTCACATGTGGGTACTAAAACAGTGGTTCCTCAGTTTCGGATTCTCTATATTGAGAAGCAATAGTACATTCATCCCTCGGGGTACAGTACTATCGCCAAACAAAGAGAACGTTCACTAATTCCCCAAAAATAAAGGTCATTCTATGCAAGTTCCAAAGTGGGCCCTCGGGTGCGAATGGGTTTGCCACAGAATGTGGTCTGCCACTGTCACCACTAAAGAGGGATGTTTCCACTAAGGTCCTCAATGATCGGTCACCAGAGTCGACAGCTTTCTAGGTTAACACTCCGAAATGCACAAGACGCGCAAATCAGAACATCTCCCAAGAAAACCTCGTCTGGTTGTGAATTTCGTGTAAACCATACGTACCAAAATGCTACGTAGGCCACACTACTTTCCACTCTAATCCTATGTATGTACTCAAGCCTGTGTAATGGGCTTATCTCTCAGAATACCCATCCCGCCAAACAGAAAACCAACACAACACAGTCCAGTATAATAATGATATGTAATGTTGTAAATGCGATAAATACAGTAATACAGTAAATGGAAATACAGTAAAAACAGCAAAAACAACATCAAAGTAAACACCCAATGAAATAAAAACAAACAACTCGCCAGCTGTCGCTCCCGGGCTTTTCATCCAAGTACAAACGCGAAAGTGGCACGGAAACAGAGTCGCCAGCAATGTGTATTTATCCCAAGAGAGGGAAAGGAAACACTGCGTAAACCTGAGGGAAGGAAAGAACGAGGTCTCGCGACCAAGATAAATGGGTAAGGGAGTCAGTTACGCGAGGGGAAGGTATTAGCACCCCCACGCGTCCATCGTACTCGATGGGATCCACGCTTGCTGTTTCGATCAAAGGGTGTAGGAAACTAGATACCAACTACTAACTAGAGAACCGGAAATGAAAGGTAGAAAGTAGAAGTGGAAAAAAGGAAAGAAGTGACTCGATAGGACATTATCGTTGTCCTAGGCCTACGTATTCCCTCAGTGCAATGGGAAAGTCAGAGTCAACGTAGTTCGACGAACTACGTGGAAGGTTGCTCATCAAGACATCGTCGTCTTGTGCTTACGTATCCTCAATCGGACGAGAAAGAAGAATCAGAGCAAACGTAGTTCGGCTCAACAAGGGTTGCTTTGTTTGTGTTTTTTTATGGAAACGTCAGAGTGCGCATTCCAGCAGTTAGGTGTTGCAGCTCGCTGTAGGGAGACTTAGGCGTTACCTATTTGCGGTAGAACAGACATGACGAGTCCTTAAGAATGGAATGAAGGAGATGAGAAGAGAATTGTTTGTTTTTGTATTTTAGAAAGAAGTATTTTGATTATTGGTGTGTATAACGCATATTGCATTTAAGTCTTTCACGTAGGATCGAATGCCTTGCATATCGACCCAAGACGGGACGTATGCTAAACATTCTAAGAAAATGAGAGAAGACCCCTCACTATCTTATTCTCACATGAAGGCTCAGATGCAATATATGTTATGCCTTTATTAAGTGTTTTTGCTTTTTGCTTTGAGATGAGGAGAAGAGAGACTCAAAGGTTAAGAAAGGTGAAATCTAATGAGGGAGACTAAGACTCAAACCCTAAAGTTATCATACATGGATGTTCCTAATGGTTAAGTGTGGTTTAGAAACCTAGCTCTAAAAGAAAAGAAAAGAAGAGTGAGTTCTAACTTACTTCCAAGATGGAAGTTAAGTTAAGAACTCAAAGGGGATGAAAGAGATTGAACAAAGAAAGCATTAGATGCTTATCACAAACACAAATTGAAAGCTTAAAAGAGATAAGAGAAGAGGTTGTATGTGGAATCATATCCACACACTTGTCTTACCATAAGCCCCAGAAAATGTTAGCAAAATCCTTTACAAGTAAAGAAATAAGGAAAGACTAACAAGTAAAGACCAAACAAGTTAAGAACTAAAGAATAAAGGTCGTAAAGGTTGAAAAGCACTCAAGGTCAGAACCTAAACCATAAGAATGTTCTTTAAGGTTAAGAGATCAAACACCAACAAACTTTGCACAAACAATGTTTTAACCATCAAAGAAATGCACCATGAAAGTAGTTGATGAAAGATGAATAAAAGTGCAAGATGAACATGTATTTATGCTTAATGAAATGCCAAGGTCAGAAGCATACATCATATTATAATGCATATGGATGCATATGAACCATCATACAAGTCATAGATGAAATGATTCAAGTAATAGAAAATAGATGAAGAAGAAATGAAAAGGAGAGAAACATGTTTCAATTAGATGCACAAATTTACATGTTAAAGATGCATAACATATGAAATGGGTATGGATGCATATGGACCAGTAGCATACAATTAATGATATTCAAATGATATAAAAGAAATGGCATACACAATGCAAACAAAAATCATGTGAAGCACAACAAGAAATTAGATGTGGAATTTGGACAAAAATGCAAGCTAAAATGCACAACCACACATCAAAGGAAAACCCAAATCAAAATGACCTATAAGCATGACATAATATGACCTATCATCCTCTATACAACCATATAGTCTCACACAAAGCAAGCAAGATAAAATGGCACAAGTACCTCATCAAAATCATGTTAAATGGAAGTAAAATAACATGTACAATTGTTGCTTCAAATGCAAGGTATCAAACAATTACCAAATCACATTAGAAAAATAATGAACAAAAGTATCAACTACCCTAAGTCAGGGGCTAAACATGTATCAAAACTCATGGCAAAACTCAAAAGGAAACATGATCAAAAAGTCACACAAAGTCTCAATGAAACACATCCAAAGAAACCTCAACTATGTACATCAAAACATAAGATAAAATGACTTTAAAAATAAAATGAAAATGTCTTTCGATGATTTTAGATGTTAATTAACAAGTGCAAAAAGAATGAGTGCACAAGCATTTGTGAGTTAAGAGAAATAAAATGGAAAAGATCAACTACCAATGAAGAGAAACATTTAACAAGAAATTAAGAAGAAATTCTGAAAATAAGAGCAAAAATTAGTAAAATCAGAATTAAAAATTATAGAAAATTAGTTTAATGTGTCTAGATGGTTGGTGAATTTTTGTAGAATTATTTAATGCATTTTGTTATTTTTAAAATAATAAAACCAAAACAATATAAAAAAGAAATTAAAAAAAATGGAATGAAAATGTGTAGGGGGTGCAGACAAAGTAATTATCACGTTGAAAATAATTGGGCTCAACAAGCAGGGTGTGTGAAAAGAAAAATATCAACCCAGTCCAACAAGGTGTGTGTGTGTGTGTGAAATACTGTGTACACTCAATCAAACGTGGAGGCAATCACAACCATAGGATCCAGTCAATGAAATAAATCAAGAAAAGTAAACGAATCTAACGCATCACAAGGCATGTACACCATAATTATCACGCACGCACACACATGCAATCACTCAGAGTAAAAAATGAGGCACGTGATAAGCAACACGTTCATTAATGTGCTGGCAGATTCTCAAGCGTTGGATTAAGCAAATCAGACGGTCATGATAGGTTCTGGAAACAAAACCCTAAACCAACCTCACCGGCCGGAGAAGGACCTCCGGTCATCTTCTCCGGCCACCTGCAAGCATCACATTTTCCAGAAATCTACAAACCGCATATCAAAATGAAGAGGAAGTCATGTAGAACAAGAATCCACAGTCCAAATTCACAAACAATGCATGATCAGAGAGAATCGAACAAAAGAGATTTGCCCTAGGATTTGGATCTAAGCTTCTAAGAAGCTCTATCAACTAGCCAGAGTTTCTGAGCTCCTAATGAGCTAAAAGCAACACATCTTAAGCTAAAATCATGAAGAATCATGCAAGAAAGAGTTGGATGAATGAACCTGAAACTTGGAGATTCTTGGATCTTCAGAAAACCAGAGGTGAGAACTCCTTTATCCTTGAGAAAATTGACCAAATAAAGGTGTATGTAGGTTGTTCTTGTAGTGAATATGATGAAGAAGTTCAGTGAAATAGAAGAAGAAATCAAGCTTCCATGCTTTGTGCTGCAATGTTGCTTGATGTTGCTTGATGATGAAGATTGATGAAGAACAATGATGAATTCGTGCAATGAGAGAGAGAGAGAGAGAGTTCAGAGAGAAAATGTGTGAATGATTTGTGAAATTGTGAGAATGATAAAGTCCTCAAAAATCTGTGTGAGTTTTGTTTATATAGGTGGGGTTAATGCTTAACTAGTGTGGTTGACAGTTAGAAGGTGAGTTAAATGAGTTGGTTAAGTGAGTTTGAGCTAACTAACTGAGTTGATTTAGTTAGTGACACGAGTTAGTGAGCTTGGTTATGGTGATGGTGAGGCTGAGAAGTGATGATGGTGATGAGGTTATGTGATCAGTAGCAGCAATCTTGCACAACAAGTTTGGTTCTTTCCTCTTTCATGTATGGTAAAGCATGGCATGGCATGAGTGTAAGAAACATGTGTGTTCAAAAGAAGTAAAGAGCGGATGGTGCGAAGTGTATGCGCATGAGCTGACTTTTAACAACAACAACAATGTTACAACATTGGCAACATGATATCCATGAAAACAAGGGATTTTTATGATGGAATTCTCCATGTACTTTGCATGGAATGATGAGATTTTGATGCCATTGGAAAGAGGAGACATATGAGAACAAGTTTGGTATGGGACTTGAATGGAATGGAGGCTTGGAAAGTAGTAGAAAATGACTTAGAAGTCATCCATGTGAGACTGAACCATGGGTGTGGCAACTGGTTGGCATGCTTTGTCACATGGCCTATGGAATCTCAGCATGAAACCCCTATGTTTGGACCATCATAACTCCTTCATAACTTGTTCAAATGGAAAAATGTCCAACATTAAAATTGAAGAGGACATGGAGATGAACAACTTTGATCTTCAACATTTTTTCATTTGAAGCTTTCTTACATGAGAAAAATGACTTGACATTTGGCACACCAAGTGTTTGATGAAATTATGGCCTGGGGGCCTGAACTTGCCTTGCCATGACTTGGTTTTTGCCTTGATTTTACCAAACTTTGACTGATCATAACTCCCTCAATTTTGATCCAATGGAAGAGTTCTTTATGTGGATTTGAAGCTTAGAATGTGATCTTTGATTGGCTTAACTTGGGCTTGAAGTTTGAATCTCTTCTGAAATGAACCAATGAGCAATACTCCATCCTTAGATACTTGATACCATGTAGAAAACATTGAGATCAAGTTTGAACCAAAATTTCTTCAGGAGAGGGCTTGAATCCAAAACCCTAATTTTGACTGCTTTTGGTTAAGAGATGATGAACTGTCCAACTTTCTTGATAAATTCCCATCCTCCAATGACTTGTGGGATCAAATGAGATCATATATGATATAAGAGACCCTTGAGGCTTGTTGGGAGACCCTTGGCTCTTATTCTCTTGCTTTGGAAATCAATGCTCTGAAGGCCACTGATCACATGCCCTTATGCAATATGAGATGAAATGAGATCTAACTGCAATGCAATGAAACATTAGCTAGGAAATAACAAGAGGTTAAATTTTGGGGTGTTACAGCCAGCCTTGTAATCTGGGGTAAAAGCGAGTTTGTGATCCTTCCCAAGCATGGGGCATCGTGAAATCCCTCCGACAAAATGTGTTCCAGATCTATTGTCTCCAGTAGGGTGACCTCCCGGTTAATACGTCTAGCTCAAGTCTCAGTATTTGTCTAAGAGTTTGAAGATGCCTAGTCTTTTGTAAAATCCTCTTAAGGGACATCCCTAGCACGAGACGCTTTGTAGCGGTTCTCCCCAGCAGAGTTTGTTGTAAACTCATTATCCCCAGTGGAGTCGTCAAGCGGAAGGTGTGCCTAGCATGGGACATTATGGCTCTTATTCTAAGCTCGACTGCTTCGTTCCTCAACATATTATCGTGGATTTGCTTTGTGTTTTCCCAGCAGATCTCTAGGGACTCTTTCCTAGCATGTCGTAACAGAATGTCTTCTGACCAGGATTTGCGTATCCCCGACGGAGTAGTTCCGATTCTCAGCAAGATCGTATTTCTGGCAGTTGTACCCCCACAGATTTCAGCATTGAATCTTGTCAACAATATTCCCCAGCTGAGTTGTTTTTCCTCCCCGCAGAGGTTTAGCAGATCAACAGAATCTCTTCCTCAGCAGAGTGTTAGCACATTCTTTCCCCAGCCAAGTCGGAAAGTTGTCATTCTTCCAGCAGAGTTGCTATGTCCAGAATTCATCCCTAGACAGATGAAATAATTCTTGGCAGAGTCATCGCTCCCCTGTATCTCAAAGTCTAATTTATTTTTGGCAAAGCGTGACAGTTCGAAGCAGACGGATTGTTCATTCATTCTCCAGCGAAGATATCATCCTTTCAGGAGTCTCTGAGGTCAAATCATTGATCGTGGTTCCTCAGCAGAGTCGGAATTTGTCCGGTTTTAATCGAAAGACAAATTAAAGTCCAACCGCAGATTGGCAAAAGTCCATCTTAGGGTGGCAAATCAGTTTAAAGTCCAGCCGCAGATTGGCAAAAGTCCATCTTAGGGTGGCAAATCAATTTCAAGTCCAACCGCAGATTGGCAAAAGTCTATCTTAGGGTGGCAAATCAGCAAAGTCCAACCGCAGATTGGCAAAAGTCCACCCGCAGTGTGGCAAGCCAGTAGTCGTCTGGCGTCGTCCCAAAAGACATTGTTAAAGTCCATCCGCAATATGGCAAGCCAGTAGTCATCTGGCGTCGTTCCAAAAGACATTCTCAAAGTCCATCCGCAGTATGGCAAGCCAGTAGTCGTCTGGCGTCGTCCCAAAAGACATTATTAAAGTCCACCCGCCGCATGGCAAGCCAGTAGTCGTCTGGCGTCGTACAAAAGACATTCTTAAAGTCCACCCGCAGTGTGGCAAACCAGTAGTCGTCCGGCATCGTACAAAAGACGTTTTCCAAGTCCATCCGCAGTATGGCAAGCCAGTAGTCGTCTGGCGTCGTTCAAAGGACATCTCTCCAGTGTTATGCTTCTTATCAGAGTTTTATCCGAGCAGAGTTCACGTGGTTGGGTTTATATCCCTTTTTTTCTTCTCCACAGAGTGCAAATTTTATGGTTATTTTTTGGTATTCAATCCCTCCATACCTTGAAAGTCGGAAAGCAATCGCTATCATCCATTCAGGTCTACAGCGATTGAATAGGGGCAATATATGTCAGATCTTCACGAGACATCCTGAAGACATGTTCATTTACAGGTTATGCTGCATCGGGGCACCTCTTTTGGTCATATCACATCGGCAGGGTTCACGTTGATAGTTAACACGTGACGTCCCCAGTAGAGTTTCACTCCTCAGCAGAGATGGCTGAAGTTTTATCACTCAGCAGAGCATTATGAAGATTGTGAATCATTCTCCCCAGCAAGAGTTCGGGAGTTCGCTCTCCCCTAGCCAGGTTGGTGAAGTTTGTTGCTCTTCGGAAAGAGTTCATATTCCTGTACAGAGTGTTGGGTTTATGCTTCCCTAGTTTACGGTAAAGTTGTTTCCGTCTCCCCAACGGAGTAAGGGTAGAAGGTAGATTCCCAACAGAGGGCCAAGTCTGATCTTATCCCCTAGCAGAGATGACATCATCAACCATTGTCCCCCAAGCATATTTTTGGGTGGTGGTTAGCTTTCCCCAGCAAGTCAAAGACCGATTTTCATTAGTACTTTTCTCCAACAGATTCCTGGGATGCTTCTCCAGCAGAAGTTTGTATTCATACTTTCCTGCACAATGGAGGTTTAGTTGGGATCTTGAACATTTATGACCTTGAAGGCGATTCAGTTTGTTATCCCAGCGGAGTTGGCCTCGTCTCTTCAACATTTTTTTTTTGCTGGAGTGCTCTTGTTGCATATCATAAACATTGTTGCATAATCATTACCACACATATCATTAGTATAGTATTGCATGAAGCCTTGTAAAAACCCAAACAGCAAATCTAAAAGCCCAACCTTGCCTGACACCTTCAACAGCCCACTTTGTTGGCATCTTTCAAAAACCTGAAGCCCAATCCCTATTGGCACTTCCTGCAAAATCCAATCCCCATTGGTACCCAAAAATATTTCGCCTTTAAAAAACAATCACCATCAGGTTTCACCTGTCCTAGCCAGCAAAGTTCAATCATACTTGGTACACTCTTCCTTCCCCGGCAGCCCGAGCATACGTCAGTTTTCAGCATATAATGATCATTGCATCCTCAAATCACGTAGCATTTCCATTTGATATGGAGCATTACGCCATAGAAAGAAAATTCAAACATATGCATGCGAAGCATAAGCCATATTTGGTAACTTGCGCGAAAGCCCGAATCAACTCACAATCAAGACGGTGACATATCCCCAGCAGACATTACAATCAACCCCTCTGCTTGCCTTTATTTTGGGTCGTAGATCACATGTCGATCTTACCCCCGGTCACTCCTTGTCCATCAACCCTTTGATGACGACATTCCAAAAACAAGTTTCCTTTCCGTCATTTCTATGACAATGTGTTATCTTCGTTCAGGTTTCCTTTCTGTCATCCCTATGACAATGTGTTCGTCAGGTTTTCTTTCCGTCAAACCCCTTT
Organism: Lathyrus tuberosus; assembly: GCA_022829125.1. Classification (NCBI taxonomy): domain Eukaryota; kingdom Viridiplantae; phylum Streptophyta; class Magnoliopsida; order Fabales; family Fabaceae; genus Lathyrus; species Lathyrus tuberosus. Next base: position 15,906,861 of record JALAZF010000003.1, read on the forward strand.
GACGATGTGCTTTCTTCGGTCGAGTCGTCTTGCCGTCAAACCCCTTTGACGATGTGCTTCCTTTGGTCGAGTTTCTTTCTGTCAAACCCCTTTGACGATGTGCTTCCTTCGTTCATGTTTTCTTTCCGTCAAACCCCTTTGACGATGTGCTTCCTTCGGTCGAGTCGTCTTGCCGTCAAACCCCTTTGACGATGTGCTTCCTTTGGTCGAGTTTCCTTTCCGTCAAACCCCTTTGACGATGTGCTTCCTTCGTTCAGGTTTTCTTTCCGTCAAACCCCTTTGACGATGTGCTTTCTTCGGTCGAGTCTTCTTTCTGTCATCCCTATGACAATGTGGTCCCTCTGTTGAGTATTCTTTCCGTCAAACCCCTTTGACGATGTGCTTCTTTTGGTCGAGTCTTCTTTCCGTCAAACCCCTTTGACGATGTGCTTCCTTTAGTTGATTATTCTTTCCGTCAAACCCCTTTGACGATGTGTCCACTCGGTACGAGTATTCTTTGGGTTCCATCTTCTTTCGGTCAAACCCCTTTGACGATGTGGTTCTCTGGGTATGCTGTCTTTCTATCAAATTCCTTTGACAAAGTCTGATTGGGTTCCAATTATGTTTTCTCTCCTCGCGGTCGGCAAATTTTGCGGTTCTTTTTGTATTCAATCACCTTCTACCTTGAATGTCTGAAAGTCGTTGCTATCATCCTTTCAGGTCTAAGTTGATTGAATAGGGGCATCTGTAGCACCCCAAAATTTGCCCTTTATTTTTAAACTCTTCCTGGCTTTCGCTTCGCGTTCATTTTGCATCTCATTAGGTCATAACTCATAATCGTATCATTGCATTGGTCTTTTAAGACATGGGATCGAAGAGTTTTTTTGCTATCGGTGTTTCCCCTATTTAGAGGTTCACCAGGTTTCAGGGTGTATATCAACAAGGATTATGGTTTCTCATTCATGGTTGAATTTGTGGACAGTTGTCAACTGAAAATCATTGGTTAGAATTACATGTGTTCAAGTCGACTGGGTTTATTGATTGAAGATGGGGGAGCCATTAAGGATACGAATTTGTTTTGGATCTGAAACTTGATGTGGATTCAATGTGTTAAGATTGATCATGTGACTTACTTGGAAATTGAGATACCATCCACTTCATAAACCATTAAACCAATTTCTAAACCTTTTTATCTTGTCCACGTTTTTATTTTTTATCCAAATTCTCATTCTAAATTCCTCCCATTTTCAAATCCAATTTTTATCTAAATACCCATTTTAGTCCATTTCCTTAAATAAAATCATTTTATCCATTTCAATATCCACTTTTAATCTCAAAATCCACTTTCATTTTAAACCATTTTTCCACTCTTAGAAACCACTTTCCTAAATCCATTAATTTCCAAATATCCACTTTTATTTTCTCAATCATTCCCATATACAAATTTATCCATTTGTTTTTATTCATTTCCATTTTTTTATCTTTTTAATTCCAAATATCCATTATAAACCAAGTATCCGTTCAAAATTTAAATTCATTTATCCAAGTCATAATCCATGTCCATTACCAACCCCATGTCCATTTTAATGTCATCTTAACCTCTTTCTATACATACATATCTCATTGATCTTGAAGCAACAATGACGATGGATTCATCAGCCAAAACGGATCATCTGAAAGAAGTATCTTGGAAAATTCATGTTTAGAGTCATTATCACTTGCGTCACGGCATCGATGGATTCATTTTGAAGGGATTCTTTCCATCTGTTTATGCACAGGAGTCAATTCTGAAACCTTCTTCAAACCAATGTTGCAAATTCAACGCAGCAATACAATAAAAAGAAAAAACACTACAATTCCATAATAGAGAAATCACGCAGCAGCATGTCAGTTACCAGAGATATAGCAGAAAACTCATTGAAAAAAGAGAGGGCCATAGTAGAATGAATTCGAAAAGAGAAATTAAAAGCTCCTAACAGAAAAATTCGAAATTCAAAATCATTCTCCAATTCAAGATAACGGAATTTCACAACTCCAACAAACTCTAACAGAATTTGGATCAAAATACTATCCTACCCTCCATCTACTCCTATAAATCAGAAACACCATCTTCATTCTTCACTCTCTGCATAATCTTCACCATCTTCCATTTCAATTCTCTTCAATTTTCACTCTGTAACCAATTTTCATCTTCCTCACCATATTCACGTATCACCTTCATCTTCTCTAAATTATCTTCATCAAATTCTAACAGAAAACAAACCTTCACCACCTTCAATTCCATCACAGCCTCTTCATCATTTTCGATTTCAACAATCTTCTGCATCAATTCCAAATCATTTACAACCTGCAAAAACCTTTTTCAATCTAAGGATCAAGAACAACAACAACGGTTCGCATCAACATTTCAGAATGCAGAAGAAGAGCTAAGCAGAGATTCAACAAAGAAATTCTCAGCATCAACAACAACTTTTTCAGATTCGTAGAAATAAGAAGAAGCAGAAAGAGAAGTGGATTGAGAAGGAGAGATTTCGAGAACGAGAAGTTTACGCATACCTGAAGTTTCTCGGTTCGCACCAGTCCATTCGCAATTGAAGAAGCGCCGGACTATCTCCAGTAGGTACGTAAACGATTCCCGCACCTTATTTGTATTGTTCGTTTGATTGCTGTGGATTCGGATTTGAACTCCGTGTTTGAATTCATTTCGGTGTTTGCTTGTTGACGTGTGGTCTTGCGTCTATTACGGTTGGTAAAAGGTTTTCAAGGCGAATCGTGTTTGGCTACGGGCGCCGCCGCGAGGCGTGCCGGGGAGGCGAGTTCATGTTCTTGAGATGGCGAAGCATTGCAAAGAGAGCGATTAGAGAGTGAGGTCGTTGCTCCGTTTTGGTCAGACATTTCCATAGAGCTTCCGTTGACGATCGACTTCCATTTTTGTTGCGTGCGAGTGATTTCCTTGAATTGCGGTTGCAAGAGTGTTGAAAAGCTAGAGGAGGTTTGTGTGGAGTTGTTTTGCAGCGAAGATTGAAACGGAGATGGCGGTCGGTGGTTCTACGAAGGAGAAGCAAGTCGTTGAGGTTATGGTGGATTAGCGGCGAGGAGATAACGAAGGTAAGGAAGAAAGTTGAACGAAGATGATGATTAATGGAGTGCATCGGCGCAGTTTTGGTTGGTGTCGCCGGCGGGAAGAAGATGAAAGATGACGGTGAAGACGGCGTGTGAGTGAAACGTAGGAGGAGGAATTTGGGGAGAAGAAGACCTAATTTGAGTTTTAATTTTAGGTGTTATAGGTGACCCTGATCGGGTTCAGAGACCCATTAGTTTTTTATTTATTTCAACCCTCAGTATTACTTCTCACACCCCCTTACTGTTTGTTTGGCATATCTTGGGCCAGAACCTAGAGCCACCCGCCTGGATTTCTCTTCACACACCCAGCTGCTGACGCACCTCCCTCTTGGCTGATTAAAACCTTTGGGCCTGGCAGCTAAAGTCCAAAGCCCATAATTTTTTTTCCACCCCTGGAATATTGACTGCACCTCCCTTTTCTTTTTATTTTCAAAATTATTTCTAACTTCTTTTTAATTGGATAATGATTGGATAATGACTTTGATTTTAGAATTAAATCTTGTTCTAATTAGATTTTAATTTCAGAAATTAGATTTTAATTAGAGAATTAGAATTTAATTTTGGTTTTGTTTTTAATTCTTAATCATAATTTTGGCTAACTCACTTTTAATGTTTAGTCTTAACTTTAGAATTTGATTAGTTAGAATTAGATTTTAATTAGAAATTAACTTGAATTAACTTTAGGTTTAATTTTAGATTTAGTTACTAATCTTGATTAACTTTTAATCTTAGGGTAATTTTTTACTAATTTTTAATATTGCTTTTAATTAGCATTTTAATTCTAATTTTTGACTTAGACTAATTGTTGATTAAATACTTGACTTGTTTCTTGCTTGACTTTCTTTTGTGATTGCGATGCTCTGTGTTTACTTGTTGATTATTCTGTATTCACATGCTCCCTTAAGGCTCCTAGTCCGACTTAATTTCTGATTAAGCTCGGAGTAGGATAGACATTAGGCTCTCAATCCAAGCATGACAACATTAGGTTAGCTCCCTTCTAATCCTGACTTTAGAAGCCTTGGAACACTTAGAGTCCTTTCCTTTTAGGTTTAGGCTTTAGTTTGATGCATAAGTTCATTTCATAAGTAGTTTGATGCTTAATTGTCTTCCTTCTTTTACTTATGTTTTCATATTCAATTGTTTAGCTAACCTTTGCTTGTAGGGGCTAATGGTAAGTTAAGTGTGTGGATATGCTTCCACACATACTTTCGTCCCTCATCTTTTTAATGCTTTCTCTTTTGTGTTTGTGTAAAGCATTTCAATGCTATCTTTGTTCAAATTTTTTCATCCCTTTGAGTTCTCAACTTAACTTCAATCTTTGAAGTAAGTTAGAACTTCTTCTTCTCTCGTCTTTTAGACTTAGGCTTCTAAACCACACTTAATCCCTAGGATCTCCAAGCATGATAACATTAGGGTGGGTCTTAGTCCCCTTTAGTCTTTACCTTTGTTTCTTTTGAGTCTCTCTTCTCTCATCTCAAAACAAATTTAAAACACCTAATAAAGGTTGAAACATCTTCATGTGTCATGAGCCTTATTCCATTGGGGGGGGGGGGGGCTTGCATACATTCCATCTTGGAATGTGTTGTAAGTTTTCTAGCATAATGTACAAGTCTTTAACATGAAGTGATTTCACAAACAAACTCAAAAAAAACACTTCTTCATTTAAAAACAACAAAAACATTTAATAAAGGGAATAGGCTAGTGTACTTAAGCCTTTAACCTTGGAAGTAAGTTGAGGATCTTCCTCATACTTAGGTACATCATCATCATTTCATTTTGGAATGATGCATGAGATGCACATTCCATTGAAAAAGACTTAAGTACACTTACCTATGCAAAACACTTCAAATAAAAAACTTCTAAAACACTTCAAACAAACAATAACGTCTTTCCTTCGGGAATTCACTTCTCATCTCACTCACTCTCAACGTACGAACGTGCTTCTCCTCGTTCTCTTGCAATACGGTAACGTACTCGATTCAGCGAGCCTGCAACACCTGAGCTAGAACATTAGCCGTTCCCTAAAAACACAAACAGTTTTCCCTTAGTTAGGGGAACTACGTCGCTCTGATTCTCATGTTCCCGATGAGATACGTAGGCAGTGGGGTAGGGCCCATTCGAGCACTTCTTTTATTTTCCCTACATTTGTTTCTCGTTCACTTTCCCTCCTTTTCCAGCATATTTTCTATCACCCTTTGAGCAGTACTTCAAGCGTGGATCCCGTCGAGTACGACGGACGTGTAGGGGTGCGATAACCTTCCCTTCACGTAACCGACTCCCTTACCCGTTCTCTTTGGTTCGCGAGACCTCGTTCTTTCCTTTCTCCCGGGTTTGTGCAGCATTACCCTTCCCTTTCTTTGCGATAAAAATGCCTAGCTGGCGACTCTCTTTCTTTCTTCCGCGCCACTTTCGCGTTTGTACCTGGATGAAAATCCTGGGAGCGACACATTGCCGCACCACCTTCCTTGGGCTATTTTTCATTTCTTATCTGTGTGTAGGGTGGTATTTGATAGGATCCATGCGGATTTTGTTGTAGCCCAAAAGGCAGATGCTTGACTTGTATTCGACTTGTACTTCTCTCCTTTATTGCTGAATGAATGAAGATTCTTGTTTACTCTATCTTTTATGCCTTTACTCGTATGCTTTATGATTATTGTCAACAAAGATAAGTTTAAGAATTCCTGGAATTTAAAAATTTATTTTTGCATGCATATCATACATTCATCTGCACACATATGCACGTCCCTTCATTCGAAACCGTTGCTTATCCTTGTCCGCATTCCTTGTAGCAAGACGATGACTCGACATCGGTATTTCACTCGCTCAAACAAATCCAGAATCATGGCTAACTTTGAAGCTGAGAATGCTGCTTACAAGGAAACTCTGGCTCAATTCCAAGGTCGGATGGATTAGTTCCAGATGAACATGGATGTCATTATGGAACTCCTTCGTGCCTAGAGGGACGCCGCTGCTACTGCCACTGTTGTTGCAACCCCTACTAATGCAACTGTTGTCATTCCTGTTGTGACTGTTCCTCCTGTTGTTATGGCTACTCTTGCTGTTGTTGTTCTTTCTCCTGCTAGAGTTGAAGTGCCAGTTGAGCCTGTGAATCAGCCTGCTGTTCAACCCGGTTTGAACCAGATGCCCGCTGTATCGCTCTTTTGGGGGTACTACAGGTCGATTCATTTTTTATCCTATTGAAGCCGATGAAGGAAGGGAAATAGATGTCTCCAATTAACCCTGCTTGCATACCGAGTTTAAACAGCGGTCTGTTAGGTTACGGATGCGATATGGAAGTAGGGCCTCTTTCTTCTTTCTTTGTTTATAACGGAACACCGGGAATGTTCATGGGTAGGGGGTTAGGACTGATACTTTTTAATTGATGTATGTGGGTATGGGATTGTGGGTTTTTGTTGAGTGTGCTCGCTAATATTTTTCTTTCAATCTTATGCCTACGTATTCCCATTTATCGAAACAGGGAAATCCGAGCAATCGTAGTTCCTCCTATTCTATGGGAGGAAATGGTGTTTTGGTGTATTGTTCAAACCCCAAGACGTGAAGCTAAAGGTGGTTTGTATCATGTTCAAAGCCCAAGATTTGAAGCTGGATGGTCTATTTGTATCTTGTTCAAAGCCCAAGATGTGAAGTTAAAAGTTTCGTCTTTGGAGAGAATTTGTCATCTCTAAAGAGGGTCTGTTTGTCACACCTGTTGGGTGACTGGTTTATAAAGGAGGATTACTTTAACTGGGATATGTGAGAAGACTTTAACTCAGTGTAGAGCAATGCCATCTTTCCTTAGGAATTTCTTATGCTAAAAGAGGGACAGTGGAATGGATGTAGATGATCCAGAGGCTTGCCGCTTACAGCAGTTAGATGAAGGAAAAGGAGTTGTTGATGTTTGTTTACTGTGAACAAGGCACAACTTTGATGCTAAAAGGTTGATTGGTTCAACCGGGGTTTTCATATACAAAGCCTAAGAGGAGGCTATTGACCCAACAAGAGGGTGTTTTTGTGTGTCTCGTACAAAGCCCGAGAGAGAGGCTAAAAGGGTTGACTCAACAAGAGAGTGCTTTGTATCTCGTACGAAGCCCGAGATGGAGGCTAAAAGGGATGACTCAACAAGAGAGTCTTTGTAGATGTGTCTTGTACTAAGCCCAAGACAGAGCCTAAAGGTTGACTCAACAAGAGAGTCTTTTATATTCAGCAAGAGAGTGATTTTGTATCTCGTACGAAGCCCGAGATAGAGGCTAAAAGTTGACTCAACAAGAGAGTATGAAAAGGTTAACTCCATTGGGGAGAATCATTGTACAAAGCCCAAGAGGAGGCTAGGGTTACTGTTTCAGTTGAGTGACAGGTCCAGTATGCTGATTTAAAGAGAAAATCAGTTCTTATATGAGTACTGTTTGCACTCAGGGATTTGATTCGAGGATCAGGGTTATTTCCTGTTCTTTAAGGAAATGGGAAATCCAAAGGGTATTGAGACTGTCCGAGTCTACGGGTTTCATCTCCTAGTTTTGAAAGGAACTTGAGAATGTCTTTGAGACTCAAGGGAATTAGACTGTCCAAGTCTAGAGTTTCACCTTTTGTACTACGTTTAAGAAACAGCAGTAGCAAGATCTAGACTTTTTGAAAGATTGTTCTATTAAGATGACTAATTTCTCTTCCTATACCTTTATGAGGTCGTCGGGACAATTTGTACGAAGCCCAAGAGGAGGCTGGAAACTTTTAAGAAGCTGAGGGACAATTTGTACGAAGCCCAAGAGGAGGCTATCATTCCCGGAGGAAGAAATCATTTATACGAAGCCTAAGAGGAGGCTGTGAATACTTCTAAGATGCCGACGGGTCCTTGTACAATGCCCAAGAGGAGGTGAGGATGCTTTTAAGAAGCCTGTGGGTCCCCAAACCCCGAGAACTTCAAGACAAGCTATTCACAGAGAATAGATCAAGCCAGGAAAGTTCGAGAATTTGGAAGAAACTCAAGAGATGCCATTCATGGAGAAAATATCATCTCTGGGGAATAGAGTTTCTTTGACGATTTCTAAAGGTGACAGTCTGTGAAAGGGTTCACCGAGAATGCTGCCTTTCACGTCTCCATATTGTTTAACCCCAAGAGGAGGGAAGACTGTATCTGGTAATCCTATGGGGATCTAGTTTTGTCTATTTTAAGAGTAATCAACAGGGTTTAGTGCTAGACGTAGTTGCCGGGGAAACTCTAAATATCTATACTATTATTACACAGTCGATATGAGTTTATGAAAGAAGACTTACAGTGAAACAGCCCCACGATACAGTTATATGTATATGAAAGCGGATAAAGAAAGCATATAACCACTTACTCGGTTATAGAGCTTCCATGCTGTTTGGTTAGTTGTTCAACAAAGAAAGGTTGAAAACAACAGTATATTCAAGATCAAAGGAGAAAGTGCTTTGAAATGAAAGATTGGGGCTTACAGCTCAAGGAGAGGCCCAGGTTTTTATCAGTGATCGCACTGTCGTTTTGTACAGGGACTTATACAAGTGACTGAGGCCCAAGAAAGGTTTTCTGTACAAAGGGATAGGTCTTACACTCTCTCAAGAGGCCCAAAAGGTTTAAAGAAAAAGAGTGGGGCTTATAACACGAGGGTAGGCCCATATGATTTTTCGTTTGAAATGGCGATCGGGCCGAGATTTTTGAAAACGTCGTGCGTCTTATACAATGACTGAGGCCCAAGATAATTTGGTTTTTAAAAGGGGTTGGGTCTTACACTCTAATAGAGGCCCAAAAGTTTTGAATGGGTCTTATAGCTCGAGGAGAGGCCCAGATGGTTTATTTTTAAACGGGCGACGATAGCGCCGAACTTTTCTTTTAACGCAGAGGGACTTATACAATATCTGAGGCCCAAAATTGTTTTGGTTAAAAGGGGATTTGGTCTTACACTCTAATAGAGGCCCAAAAGTTTTTGAAAATGATTTGTGAGGGTGAAAATCAAAGAAACCCTAATTTGTTTTCTTTTAAAAGTAAATATTAAAAGAAAATCAATGAAAAATACCAAATGAATTTGAATAAACCACTTGTGATTTTTTTTAAGGTTTGAAAAATTAATTTTTAATCACAAGAGATATTAAAACTCATTTGGTCTTGATTTTTCAAGATGAATGTTCATTTTAAAATGTTTAAAAACAAATAAAAATGAATTTATTCACAAAAATACTAATTATATTAAATAAATAATATAAACTTAATTTTTTTTGTAGAATAAAATATTTTAACATTTTTGTGATTTTTTGCAAAAAGAACCAATAAAAAATAATTAAAATTGAGTGAGTTATTAATTTTCCAATTAATTAATAAAACATGAAAATATTGGAAAAAATGGCAAAATGTGAAAAAACACAAAATGGCATGGGTGTGGTTTGAACCCACGACCTCATGGTCACAAGGCGCGCGCCTTACCACTGGGGTGGTGATACATCCATTGTTTTGAGTGAAAACACAAATATACAAGTCATGCCTTGGTTTTAGGCCTGGCCCAAGGCAAGGCAAGCTTTGGCTCAGAAACGTGAAGGTCATAAATTTCTCAATTCTTAATGGTTTGAGACAAAATTTATATGCATCTGGACTAGAATTTCACAAGGAATCCAATGGTGGTGGTAGTTTTTTCAGATCACACTCCCTCCTCAAAACCCGATAGTGGTTTTGAAAAAGGCCTATAATTGCATGTTTTATGCTACACTTTGATACAGGCATGAATTACATGATCAATTGGTTCAAACACAACATATATAACATGTATGAGGTGTGTATGATCAGTGGACTTCAAAGCATTGCATATTTTGGAAAGTTCAAGTCATGAGGCTTACCTCTCTTTGAGCTTTTTGGAGTTTTTGTGCAATCTGTCAAGCCTCTTGTTCCAAAAATGATTTGATGCTTTAGATACACTCAAATGATCCCATAGAAGCTTTTAGGATGATTGGAATCAGCTGGTACCTGCAAAAACACAAACTGGCCCTTTCTTGCAAAATGGGTTAAAAGTGACCAAAATAGCAACTCTCTCAAATGGTGTTCCAGATGGATGGAACCATTTGGGACAGTTCAAGGATGATATTTGGAGTGTGTTTGAGGTTTTATCTGGTTTGGAAAGTGACTGAATCAAGACATGGCTTGAAAAATACACAAAAAGCCTATTTTGAGGTTTTGAGAGGTAACTTTGTGATTTTGTGATTACAGGTCATTTATGAGAGTTTGGATCACCTACATATGATGTTTATGAGGTGTGTGTGTGATTGGTTTGATTGAAAAAGCTCTCAAACTCAAAAACTCAGAGTTACCTTTCTAAAGAAGGCATTTTTTCCAAGAGAAAGGGATTTTGAGGAAAGCATATGTTTGATGGCTTTGGTGTACTCAAACTCAGCACAAATGAGCTCTATTTATAGTAGAGCAAGTTTGTTTTAGGATCAATAGTGAATGGTAACTGCAGCAGAGGTTTGGCCAATGTTGGCAAATGAAAATCCAAGTCTCCTCTAGCCATTGACTAGAGGTTAGAGCACAGAGATTTGGTTCCCTACTTGTTGGAGAAATCTTGACTGAATTCAGTTGCAAATGTGTCAGTCCATGCCACCTCTAAGCATCTATTAAATGCTTCAATCCAAAACTGGAGTCTTGTCCCTCTTTTAGGCAATTCTAGGTTTGGAATGCTACTTCTTGTTCCAAGGACTTTGGAGGCTTGGCTCATTGATTGTCCCCTTTAGATTTGATCCTCAGATGTGTCCAAGATGATGACAAGGCTTGAAATTGGCTGATTTTGGCAAATCGACCAAAAATGCAAAATTCTGCCTTGCCTTGGCAGTTTTCAGCAAGGCAACTTGCCCATGTCATATCTCATGGCTCAAGTTGAATTTGGTGATGTTATTGGCCATTTTGGAAAGCCCTTATATGATACAACAACTGTTTGATCATATTTGGTTTTGATACTTTTTGGATCCAAGTGAAAAATGTCTCTACATTTGGAAAAGAGTGAAGGCAGATTCTGACTTAGTGAAAATTTCACTTAGTGTTGGAAAAAAGTGACATTTTCACTTTTTGTGATTTTGATCAATCCATAACTCAAAATCCATGAAGAATTGGAATGAGGTCCAGTTGAAGTTTTTGTAGAGGGCCATGAGATCTACAAATCAAGCTTTGGATGGGGAGAAATGACTTTGTGGTTTAGGAGTTATGATCCTCCAAAATTTTCTAAGTTTTCATGGTTACCCCTTTTACAAGTTATCCCACTTTCTTTGATTTTTCTTGATGAATGATGATTCGAATCATACATTAACATCATTTTAGGGTTAAAAATCCATTTTTTATGAAAAATCTCAAAAAGTCAAAGTTGACTTTTGTGCAAAGTTGACTTTTTATCCGATGAATTCCAAACTGTGCAATCCTTTTGGAAATCATGTCCTTGACCTAAATCAAACTTGATGGACATGTTTCATGGGTATTATAGGGTATATTGAATCATGTCTTAGGGCTTGGGAGCATGTCCTGGTCAAAAGTCAAAGCTACAGTTGACTTTTTCCTCAAAACCCCAACTGTGGTATTGATGAAATTGAGACTTGTTGCTCAAGCTTCTTGGATCAATCCATTGTTGCAAATGGATCAATGTGGTGTATTAGAGACCCTCAAATCCTCTCTTGAGGTCTTGGCTCATGATTTATCTCAAAAGTCAACTTAGGGGTGAATTAGGTCAAGAAACCCTAATTCCTTATTTTTGATGTATGCATCCCCTGAGGTCAAATTAACTTGATACTTGGGTCCATGAGGTTCCATGGAGTATATTAGGTTATGCTTTGAAGCATTGGCTAATTCCCAGAGGAAAATTTCCAACTGGAGGCCCTGGTCGACCAAAACCCTAATTTGGTGACACTGGCGATCTTGAGGCTTGATCCACCTAGAAGGGAGCAACCTTGTGCTTAATCCTTGATGTGGGAGTCCTCTTGATCCATTGTGGATGTTTGAGAGGTTTAGACAAGTTGAAGATCATGTCAATTCTTGATTGATCCTTTGTCTAAGAACTCTGAGAGGGCTTGAAACCCTAAGTTTGATGATAGTGGATGCTCACCCATCTTTGGGGAGACTGATGAGGTATGATGGTTCATCCATATTGTGATAACGATTTGTACAATGATGGGAAATCTTAGTGGTCTAAATTTGGGGTATGACAGATGCCCCTATTTAATCTTCTTGGACCCGAAGGTGCGAATAACGAAGGTGTTCGGGCAATCGGGGTGTAAGAGGATTAAATATTGGAATACCCGAAATTTTGATGGTGGTTATGAATGGTAGCTTACGCATTCATCTTCTTTTGCTAAGCAATGATGCTTAGAAAAGGTAAAGCTTCCCCTTGATCCTGGTTGTGTACCAAGGAACTGGTCTAAGTTGCTGAATTAAACTTCCCTCGATCCGGGTTTTCTACCAAGGAACTGGTCTCAGTTTCTGAAATAAACTTCCCCTCGTTCTTGGTTTCCTACCAAGGAACTGGTCTAAGTTGCTGAATTAAACTTCCCCTCGGTCCTGGTTTCCTACCAAGGAACTGGTCTCAGTTTCTGAAATAAACTTCCCCTCGTTCTTGGTTTCCTACCAAGGAACTGGTCTCAGTTTCTGAAATAAACTTCCCCTCGTTCTTGGTTTCCTACCAAGGAACTGGTCTCAGCTTCTGAATTAAACTTCCCCTCGTTCTTGGTTTCCTACCAAGGATCTGGTATCAGTTTCTTTTATCAATAAACTTTATTGACAAAGGATGCTATTCGTAGCGGTTTTCCTCAAACTTCTCACCGAATTTTCCAGGGGAGATGCCATTTGATGGGAAAAAGAATGATGTCATACTTGTTGGGGAACCCAATCGTCTGAGTTGTAGAGGTGCACAAACTTCTCTATTGGAGACGCCATTTGTTTCTACTGGGGAAAGCGAGTTTCCTGAGAGACTGCTTCCGCTTTAGGTCTTACATCATACTATTCTCGGGGTCTTCCTGGACAAATGCCATATGATGGGATCCAATTTTGAGGTGCCGATGACCTTTTCATCAGTGGTTTTTCAGAGAAAAACCGCCATACCGCCGGATCTCTGATTAAGAGGCTTTCTCTGGGGATTTTCCTTAATCCGGGAAAGCAAAAATATCATCTTCAATGGCGAAAAGTGACATCGGTTGAAGGTTCTCTGGTCTTTCAGAGGTTCAAGTTATCAAAGTGGTCAAGGACCCAACTCTAATCCAGAAATAAACTGGAGGAGGGATTGTTCAAACGCAACATTTCCTAATCGAGGAAAGAACTGACAACTTGACTGAGAAGACAGTTATCACTAGGGATAAGACCGACTGGAGTGATAGTGATGCAATATGAATGAGAATGCAAATAGAATGCATGATGTATGTATGTATATGCTGAAAAAACTGACGCGACATATAGACTAAAAGATGAACATGACGGGATACTCGGCCATCGCGGGCCGAATTCGTACCGTTGATCCAAAAGTAGCAATTTTGCCTTACTTAGGAGAGACAGTCCCCGCGGGGAATACCGTTGGTCAGGCTTAGGAGATAAGAACTCGGCCGAGGGTATCAGATGGGAAAGCCGCATCTGATACAGCTGATCCTTCATTCAAGCGCACTGGCTTAGAAGGTGTACTTAGATTCTGCACTTTGAAGCTCGTCTATTTCTGGAGTAGCGAGCGACGTTCTCTCGATGCTCAATAGTCAAAAGAAATTGCCATCTTTATTTTAAAGCAGAAAAGTTTTACAAGTAAATTCATTTTTGTTTTGTTTCAAGAATCGTTGATCATGTTAAAATGTCGTTCTATAAAGCTAAAACAAATGAGAATTATAAACAAAAGCACAAGGGCTCAAATTTTATTGATAGGATGGAAATCATCCAAGCGCGTGATTCCATAGAGTATTTACAAAGTTAGAAAATGGTAATTTAAGGGAAAAAGGGCTACATTGAAACATGACGATCGTTATCCTTCAACCAACTTTGAATTCTGGACATCCTGAGCTTCTGTCGAAGATGGCCTTGATTGGATTTTTCTGATGGACGACGTAACTGCTGCTGAGGGATTTGCCCCTTTGTTGAACGTAGTTACTTGCCATTATCCCTAATTTTTGCCTGGATTGTACTTTGAGGTTTCCAATCCAACGGGATGATTTTTTATAATGTCTCTAATTTTTGCCTGGACCGCCCTTTCGGGTTTTCAATCCACCGAGACATTTTTTTTAGGCGAAGTATTTCTTGACTACATCAACATTCGTGGGGTAGGCCAATTCCTCTCCGTCCATAGTTGCAAGTCTCAAGGCGCTGCCTGAGAAAGCTTTCTTGACCACATAGGGGCCATCATAATTCGGAGTCCACTTGCCCCGAGAATCAGTGAGAAATGATTGTATTTTCTTGAGCACGAGATCTCCTTTCCTGAAGATGCGAGGTCGGACCTTTTTGTCAAAGGACTTATTCATTCTCTGTTAATACAACTGACCGTGGCATAGTGCCGTTATTCTCTTTTCTTCGATCAGATTGAGTTCATCGTGTCGACTTTGACACCATTCAGCCTCTGTAAGCTTAGCTTCCATCAATACCCAGATTGACAGGATCTCTACTTCTATGGGGAACACTGCTTCCATGCCATATACTAGAGAGAAAGGGGTTGCCCCTGTTGAAGTGCGGACGGATGTGCGATAACCGTGAAGAGCAAAGGGTAGCATCTCGTGCCAATATTTGTAGGTTACAACCATCTTTTAAACGATCCTCTTGATGTTCTTGTTAGCCGCTTCTACCGCTCCGTTCATCTTAGGTCGGTAGGGAGATGAGTTATGGTGTTCGATCTTGAACTCTGCGCACAACTCCTTCATCATCTTATTGTTCAAGTTGGATACTTTATCGGTAATGATCTGGTTGGGAACACCATAATGGTAGATGATATTGTATTTGATAAATCGGACCACCACTTGCCGGGTTACATTAGCGTATGGCGCTGCTTCGACCCACTTGGTGAAGTAATCAATGGCTACCAGGATGAATCGATGTCCGTTTGAAGCCTTAGGTTCAATCATGCCAATCACGTCGATTCCCCATATGGAAAAAGGCCATGGGGAAGAAAGAACTTTGAGATGTGTTGGCGGTACATGGATTTTGTCTGAGTATATCTAACACTTGTGACATCTCTTCATGTACTTGTAGCAGTCGGATTCCATGGTCAACCAGTAGTACCCTGCTCTCAGAATTTTTCTCGCCATTGTGTGTCCATTGGCATGAGTGCCAAAGGACTCTTCGTGAATTTCTTTTATCAGCATGTCTGCTTCTGGTCTGTCTACACATCGGAGCAAGACCATGTCAAAATTTCTCTTATAGAGTGTATCACCGCTCAGGAAGAAACTGCCTGCCAACCTTCTGAGGGTTTTTCTGTCCTTTCTAGACGCCCCATGTGGGTACTCCTGTTTCTGAAGGAAGCATTTGATATCGTGATACCAAGGTTTTTCGTCTATGACTGCTTCAATCGCGAAGATGTAAGCGGGCCGCTCAAGGCGCATTATGTTGATCTTAGGTAGCTCGTTCCATTGACCTACACTAATTATGGAAGAGAGAGTGGCTAATGCATCAGCCATGTGATTCTCATTACGAGGGATGTGATGAAACTCGATTCTGTTGAAGAAGGGTAATAACCTTCTCGTGTAATCTTTATAAGGGATCAATCCTGATTGGTATGTGTTCCAATCTCCTTTGATCTGATTGATAACCAGGGCTGAGTCGCCATATACGTCCAAGTTCTTGATCCTTAAGTCGATCGCTTCTTCGAGACCCATAATACAAGCTTCGTATTCGGCCTCGTTGTTTGTGCACTTGAACATAAGTCTAGCAGTGAAAGGAATGTGGGTACCCTGAGGTGTTATGATAATTGCCCCAATTCTATTTCCGTAATGATTGACAGCTCCGTCAAAAATAAGTCCCCATTGGGAACCTGGTTCTGGCCCTTCACTGGGTAGCGGTTCATCACAATCTTTCATTTTTAGATACATGACATCTTCGTCTGGGAAATCAAACCCGATTGATTCTTGATCGTCAATCGGTTGATGAGCCAAATGATCGGCTAAAACACTTCCCTTAACGGCTTTTTGAGCGTGGTATTCGATGTCGTATTCTGATAACAACATCTTCCAACAGGCGATACTTCCCGTGAGAGCAGGTTTTTCAAATACATACTTGATTGGATCCATTTCGGAGACCAACCAAGTAGTGTGATGAATCATGTACTGGGGAAGACGTTTGTCTGCCCAAGCAAGAGCGCAACAAGTTTTCTCAAGCATAGTGTACCGAGTCTCGCAGTCGGTGAATTTCTTGCTTAGATAGTAAATGGCAGACTCTTTTCTTTTCGTTTCGTCTTGTTGGCTAAGTATACAGCCCATTGAGTCTTCCAAGACTGTTAAGTAAATGATCAGTGGTCTTCCTTCCACTGGAGGGGATAGAATCAGTGGGTTCAACAGATATTCCTTGATACTGTTGATGGCAGTTTGACAATCTTCTGTCCAAACGCAGTCCTGATTCTTTTTAAGTAATTTGAAAATCGGCGCACATGTCGCGGTCATGAGAAATATAAATCTGGAGATGTAGTTCAAACGTCCCAGGAATCCTCTGACTTATTTTTCAGTCTTCGGAGAAGGCATTTCTTGAATGGCCTTGACCTTGTCAGGATCGACCTCAATTCCTTTCTTGTTGACGATGAACCCTAAGAGTTTCCCTGAACGGACACCAAAGGTGCACTTGTTGGGATTCAAGCGGAGTTTGTACTTTCTCAACCGCTCAAATAGTTTTGACAGGTGGGCTACATGCTCCTCCTCTGTTCTATATTTTACAATCATATCATCGACATATACCTCGATTTCTTTGTGTATCATGTCATGAAAAATAGTAGTCATGGCCCGTTGATAGGTTGCCCCTGCGTTCTTCAAACCGAACGGCATTACCTTGTAACAAAAGGTACCCCATGGGGTAATGAACGAAGTTTTCTCCATGTCTTTCGGCGCCATTTTGATCTTGTTATAGCCCGAGAATCCATCCATGAAGGAGAAAACTTTGAACTTTGCTGTACTGTCAACCAGCATGTCAATGTGCGGTAAAGGAAATTCGTCCTTTGGACTAGCCTTGTTTAAATCTCTGTAATCGACACACATTCTGATTTTTCCGTCCTTTTTCGGAACGGGTACAATGTTGGCTAACCATTGAGGATATTCTGATGTAGCGAGGAAACCTGCGTCAATCTGTTTCTGTATCTCCTCTTTGATTTTGATGGCCATGTCTGGATGAGTCCGTCTCAACCTTTATTTTACTGGCGGACATTCCGATCTCAATGGTAAATGGCGTTCCACGATGCTGGTATCCAACCCTGGCATATCCTGATAGGACCAAGCGAATACATCGGGGAATTCTTTGAGAAGCTTTAACAAACCCTCTCTGGCAGTTGGACTGATCAGTGCCCCAATCCTGATTTATTTTCTCTCTTTTTCCGAACCTAAGTTTACCGTTTCCAACGGTTCTTTATGAGGTTCAATGGACCTTTCCTCTTGTCTGAGTAGTCGGGAGATCTCTTCTGGAATTTCGTCGTCAACTTCTTCTTCAGCCCCAAATAACGGGAACTCAAAGTTGGGAGAAGGCATCGGATCGTATGTTTCAACGGGGTTTAAGACAACTAATCTGCATGACGTAATGATTCGTGTTTACAAGAGATAGAGAAAATGCAAGTGTGTGCAGTGTTTTTTCTTTGAAAAACTGCTTGTTTTTATTATTTGAGATGTTTTTTAGGATTACCATTTTATGAGAAAAGGAAAAAGAGAAAACAGCAATTAATGCAGAAATTACAGAACGACGTTATTTTATTAATGATCAAGTCGATTCTTGAAACTACAGCCCTATAAAACAAAACTCTGTCGCTTTAGGCAAAGCGAAGAGGGAAAATTTACAGAAAGCGAGCCCTATCAAAACATCTGTTTCACCTGGGCAGGCTGAAAGGTTAAAGATGGCAATTACTTTGACTTATGAACAATCTTCGGAACATCGACAACAACCCATTGGCGACGAACTCCTCGGTGAATCACAAAGTCTGGCACCTTCCTTGATTTGTCTTCAGAAATGATGCTGATTTCTGGTGGAGCAGGATCATTGGAATCTGTCTCCCAGGCAGAATTGTCATAGGAGGATTCCTCAGTTGCCTTTTGCATAGCATTTGTGCTCTCAAGTAGATCTCCCAATCCAGTTGGCTGGATATCTTCGAGCCTGATACGAGAGCTTTCGGGAGCAGTGCACTTGACGAAGTAGTCGAACTTACCACTCGGTTGTCCCAAGGTGTCCCATACTTCTTTAGAACTGGAGGAGTCATCTCTCTCGATGACGTTGACCTCGGGAATAGCATAGTTGATGAACTCTAATCCTGCGAACGTTGTGAATTTATCATCGTGCGGTGTATTTTTAGGATACCCTGGGTGTTGATCCCATGACATGGTGGGGACACAGATATTCTGTTTAATGATGCTCAGCTGATTTTCATTGTTCGGCTGATTCTCTTGCCCCAAGTCTCTTGGATTCGGCTGCCACATTGGCAGGCCATCCATCGGGCCATGATAGTTAAGGTCAAAGTTGTCTTTCATCGGAGTGTCTTCCTCTAATGAGTTTGGTGGAGCAAGGCATCCTTCCGGATCGCAATCTCCATACATCATTTTGACATCTGACCTTGGTATAAATCTCGGGCTCTGTGCAGGAAAGCAAAATGGAGTCTGCGTTTCGTCCTGAGACATATAATCGTCCTCGTTAAGATATGACTCCCATTCTTCCTCCATATCAGAGGAATCATCTTTATTGATGGTATGTACTTCTTGAGGCACTGGGTGAAGGAAACCTCCACTGTGGAAGAAGTCTCAAATGGGATGAAGACTTTCATCGTTGGTAATAGCTGTCTGGGTATAGGTTACAGAAAAACCAAGACCCTTCTTTGTTTTATTATCAGTAGGAATGACTAGCTGCCCCCATCCTGTTGTATTGGTACTCTCGACCGCTTTGATAGCGTCTTTGTATGAGGAAATGGAAGTTCCCTCTTCGGATTGATTGTCCTTGCTCATCGACAGTGCTTGGAGCTGAGTTCCAATAACCTCCTCGGGGTTCTACACAAGTAAATGATGATAAGTTACTCACGAGCAAGGCTTGCTCTCCACAGACCGTGACGAGCTGGTTGTTCTGGACGAACTTTAACTTTTGGTGGAGGGTCGAGGTGACCGCCCCAGCCTGATGTATCCAAGGTCTTCCTAATAAACAACTGTACATTGCCCGGATATCCATGACCTAGAAAGTGACTTGGAAAGTGTGAGGACCAATAGTTATGGGAAGGTCGACTTCGTCGATAACCGTTTTTCTGGACCCGTCGAATGCTTTGACGATGACATCACTAGTTCTCATCGGGGTCCTTTGAAGGATAATTGCATCAAAGTGGACTTCGGCATGACATTTAGGGCTGACCCTGTGTCTACCTGTACGCTGGCTAAAGCATCGTCCTGGCAGTTTACTGTAATGTTGAGCGCCATGTTATGACGGTGACCTTCTTCAGGTAATTCCTCATCACTAACTCCCAAGTTATTGCAGGAAGTGATGTTAGAGACAATGTTATCAAATTGTCTGATTGTTACATCCTGTTCTACAAAGGCTTGCTCCAAGACTTTCTGTAGAGCCTCCCTGTGCGCTTCTGAACTGAGTAAAAGTGACAGCACAGAGATCTTTGAAGGAGTTTGTAATAGCTGATCAACAATGTTGTATTCACTCCTTTGGATGAGCTTCAGCATCTCATCATTATTTTTCGATAGGTCGGGATTACTGGATTGACCGACCGGTGGATTGGGAACTTCTGTCTGAGGTTCCTTTTCTTTGTTGGACTCTCCAACTCCTCTGTTAAAGATTCTACCGCTCCGTGTTACACGACTGATGTCTGCAATATTTACGACGGAGGGTAATGGAATTTCCTTTCCATTTTCAATTATCATCGCACCGTAATTGTAAGGGATTGCCTTAGTTGATTCATACAGTAGTGGTCCAGGTAGATAGATGACTATGCGAGCCTTCTGATTTTTCTGACTGTCATATGTAATTTCAATCCGTTCCTGGTTGGGAACTCTCGATTCGTCAAGTAGAGGAATGATGGCACAAACATCCATGTTCCTCTCATGATCGAAGATTACGACAACGTCCTCAATTTGATCAGCGAGGTAGTCCGGTGCCCAGTTAATTGGTCCAGAACCCGGATATGGGCGAATCTCTCTACGATCCACCTGACCCTGAAGAGCTGCTCGCACAAGGTAGCACCCTTGGTTATCTTCTGAACAGACTCTGCAACGTTCGTAGTTGTGTGACGGCACCTGGCCACGTCCACTTTGAATGCAATGTAACCTTACTAGGTTAGCTTCCACAGATCGGACATCCTGACTTTGACGCCGAGTAGGGTTCTTGTTATTGATACTAATTTGCTGAGTATCTTCATCCATATAGATTAGCATCCACCAGTCATTAAATAAGTGCTGAAGCGCCTCCTGGACAAGGGCACAACCTTGATTGATTTCGCAACCCGCCTTACAACTTTGATAGTTATGTGAAATCAGGAACCCGAGTCGGACCTGCTCAGCATGTAACTCTACCAGGTTGGTATTCATTAAGCGAATATCGAAGATCTGAACCATGTTGATCTGATAGTGGTTCCTATCATGGTAGTCCTGGATCCATCCAAGATCCATCTGACGCTGGAGGGCCTCCTGTACAAAAGAGCATCCCTGTTCGTTTACCGAGCAAGTCAGACAAGAACTGTAATCGTGCTGTGGAAGATTATGATACTGGCTTTGCCTTGAGTGCATTGCCACCAGGTTGACATTCATCGCATGGATCTCGTGGTTTTGAATGACGTTGGAATCCGTATAAACCATGTTAACTCCACGAACTCGGTGCTCTTGGATCCATCTGAGATCCATCTGTTCCTGTAGAGCTGATTGCACCACAAAACATCCCTGATTGTTTTTAAAGCAGATATCACACCGGTGATAATTATTAGGTGGCACATGGCCATACCCACTCTGTCTATAATGCATCTTAACCAGATTGGTTCTTAACAAGAGTACATCATGATTTTGATAGACATTGTTAGACTCTCCCTCTATCAGGTTGACTGCAGCATTCTCATGTTGAGGCAGTGGGTTCGTGAGAACATTTGGATTCGTATCTTTGAAAGATAATACCCCGCTCCTAACAAGCTTTTGCACGTCGGATCTCAAATTGAGATAGTTCTCTATGTTATGCCCTGGTCCTCCTTGATGATAAGAGCATGTCTGGTCCACCTTAAACCAAAAAGACGGATTTTCTGGTACTACAAGAGGGGATTTAGTCTGGATGTGCCCCTTGGACAGTAGTAATGGAAATAATTCTGCGTATGATACGGGGATAGGATCAAATCCTGGTGACCGCATTGTACGGTTGTTGTTTTATGGAGGACGAGCTGCTGAAGAGGCTGTTGTGTCCTTTGCTGAAATTGCTGTTGAGTAGGTTGGCTCTGCACAACCTGAGGTTTATACGTAGGAATAGGCGCGGGGTTAATAGCAGGAGTCACAGCTGCTACTGGTTGATAACGTCGCCTTTGCTTTCCGAGAGAGATATTCCCAATATCTTGCTCTTTTTTCTTAGGGAGAGCACTACCGTATCGCTTTGTACTACTTGATGACCCAGTGTCTTTGACCAGACGTCCTTCTCGGACGGCTTCCTCAAGACGAACTCCCATACCGACCATTTCGGTGAAGTCACTGGGTTCACTGGCAACCATTCTGTCATAGTAAAATGAGCTTAAGGTCTTCAAGAAGATTTTTGTCATCTCTTTTTCCTCAAGAGGTGGACAAATTTGAGCAGCAATTTCACGCCATCTCTAAGCGTATTCCTTAAAGGTTTCTTTGTCCTTTTGCGACATTGATTTGAGTTGATCTCTATCTGGTTCCATGTCCAAATTGTATTTATATTGTTGGACGAAGGCAGTGCCAAGATCTCTGAAAGTGCTAATCGTAGCACGGTTTAAACCCATGTACCATTTTAGTGAGGCTCTAGTTAAACTATCCTGAAAGTAGTGAATCAGTAGGTCCTAATTCTCTGTCTGAGCCGACATTCGCCGAGCATACATTACCAAGTGACTCTGAGGGCAAGAGTTACCCTTGTATTTTTCAAAGTCGGGCACTTGGAACTTGTGCGGAACTTTCACATTGGGGACCAGACAAAGGTCTGCGGCGTCCTTTCCAAATAAATCTTGACCGCGGATGGCTTGCAGTTCCTTTCGCATCTCCAGGAACTGTTCCTGGAACTCGTCTATCCTGTCGAACATAGTTTCCTTTGTACCAGAAGGTATCTGTGGAATCTGTCCTTCCGGGACAGTGTGCACCACAGGGGGTGGTACCGTGACTACGACCGTGAATCTTGGCGTTTCCCGAAGTTTGTAACCTTCAGGAGTCCTCAATATGCCTCTGGCATCTTCGCTTTCTCGAAGTTTGTAACCTTCAGGCCCAGCGGCTTCTGCTGAAGTTTCCGGATCTCCAGTGATTGGCGGAACATATCCTTCCGGGATATAGTTAACAGGCATGCCCCAGGGACGATCTTTCGGCATTTTGTACCTAGGATCATACTTCTCCACTATGGGCGTTGAGGTGACCTCTGAGATCACAGTTCTTTGTAGCTGAGTTTCTGCCATGGCTTGCATGTCGTTACGAAGCTTTCTCATATCCTCTCTCAGAACGTCGATCTCTTCTTTCAACTCTCTGTTCTCTTCCTCAAGATCATCCATCTTTTTTTGACGATTGGCCCGAGTATTGTACGAATGAAACAGTTTGACTCTAGAATCGAGACACAAACGTGAGATTCGTAGGTAAGGAGAATACGTGACGTGAGAATGATGAATGCAATGATTATATTAATTGTTCTTTGGTTTAATCAAAATAAACTTCGAAAATTAGATTGCAAATATCAAACAGTAGGGAAACCCCATTTTATTGAATTCAAAGGATTGCAAAAATAGAAATACAGTAGATTACAAGGTGCGGAAACAGAAACCTAAGCTAAGGGGTCCCGTGTCCTCTCTGAGGAGAAACCGGGTGCTGATTCTGGTACTTTCCTTTTCTTGGACCGGGGCTCTTGGGCCGTTGTCGGGTTGTCATTCCTTTTCCAAGTGAAAGGAGCGAGAAAATTCCTTTGGTCATTCTGATTATCCACAGCATGCTGCTCCAAAATTTCAATCAAGGCATCTTTATCCTTTAATAGTTGTTGTATTTTGATACACTCCATATTGAGGTCGCGGTACTTGTTCTTCTAAGACCTCCTCTCCCACTGAACTTTGTTGAGAGTAACCTGGAGTTTTTCCGTTTCAGTCATGAAGTACATGACAGACTCTCTTGGCGGAAGAACTCCGTGACGAGGATAAGGCATCTTTAGCTTGAGAGCTCTAGTTTGTACCCAGTGGAGGTAAGGCTCCACCGAGACACAGTCCGGTTTTCCTAGAGACTCTCGTCCTTTCTTATGAACATGTTTCCAAGCGTGCACTATTTCCATCTTTAGTGCTCTGTCATTTTCTCCTTCTTTGAAGAAAAGACCTTCCAGATGAGTATTCCGCGGGACATGCCTCATCGGGTATCCAAATTGACGACGAACCAATACTGGATGGTAATTGATTCCTCCCTTAGTTCCTATAAGGGGTACGTTGGGGAAGTTTCCACAACGGTCAATGATCCTGATTCCCTCATAAATCCTATTGCACCAATCTATGTCAGATTTGGTAAGAGACATGATTCTCTACGACCAGCATAAAGTATTCTTTTGATCCCAAAAAGCAGCAGACTTGGGCAAATGGGAGATAAACCATTTGTATAGCAGAGGTACACAACATGTGATCTCCCCTCCATTGTACAAATTCCCTAAGTGTACTAAATGATATGTGTCCGCGAGCAAAGTCAGCACAGGGTTTCCAATGAGAAAAACCTTAATGGAGTTGATATTGACGAAGTTATTGATGTTGGGAAACAGAAATAACCCGTAAGTGAGTAAGACAAAGACGCTTTCAAAAGCAGTCACGTTCCCTATACTAGCAAAGTACAGGGCCTTGTAAGCCACCCTTAGTGGTCATGTGAGTCCTGACCTCTGGCTCGTCCAAATAAATTGCTCTTGCAATGGTCTGATCCTTTGGAATTTCTTCCAGTCCAGAAAAAGGAGCTCGATCAGTGATGTGTAAATTGATCAGATGAGAATACTCCTCCAGCGTTGGTGCTAGTTGATAATCCGGGAATGTGAAACAGTGATAGACCGGATCGTAAAACTGAACGAGTGCATCCATGATTCTTTCAATTACTTGGACCCTTAACAGAGGTAGCAGACCTCCGTACTTGGCTCTGAAAGCGTCAGGGTTAGTGATCATCCTTGCTAATCCTCTCAAATCCTCTTGTTTTGGAACCATGAAGGTATACTTATGAGTTTTGCTTCTACTGAAATCCATTAGCGCAATCAGCTTTTCCTTTGTTTAATGTTTTTTAAATGAATGCATGAATGCAGCACACAAAAACATAGAAAAAACATGAGGTCAAAGGGTCGGTGTCATGGAGTCAAGGCTCTACCTGTCCCAAAGGTTTATACTAGTGATTTTTGTACCTGTCTCTCAACATCATCAACTCTTGTCGAGAAAAACACCAGCGGGCCGGGAACCGTGCTAGGTGGTGTTTTTTCGAAGAGTCCTCAGAAGAGGGTGGTATCGCGTGACAACTATTTCCGATAGCTTCTGCACCACTAAAGGGGTTTTTTCCCTAGGTGTATACTCAATCTTTCCACATGCGGCATCACACGCATTCCCATTAGCAGAAAAATAAACACATATATCAATTAGGAAAAGCAGTATATATATTTGTCCTAATGTCCTAGACTTTTAAGAGCTATGAATCCTGTGTTCCTGACAGAAAATGGCTTCCCGACGGAGGCGCCACTTAGTGGTTCCTTCCCAATTTAAAGGTTTTGACCTAAGATCCTAGTGAAGGCCGATCCTAGCAATAACGACATCCCTCGATGAAACCGTCATAAAATAACTTGTCAAAGGCTTTACTTTAAGAAAGAAAGAAAGAAAATCAAAGACAGGGCCCCACGGTGGGCGCCACTTTTCTGTAGCGAGCGAAACTGGACGTGTTTCTTAAGCACTGTCGCTCTTTTGGGGGTACTACAGGTCGATTCATTTTTTATCCTATTGAAGCTGATGAAGGAAGGGAAATAGATGTCTCCAATTAACCCTGCTTGCATACCGAGTTTAAACAGCGGTCTGTTAGGTTACAGATGCGATATGGAAGTGGGGCCTCTTTCTTCTTTCTTTGTTTATAACGAAACACCGGGAATCTTCATGGGTACGGGGTTAGGACTAATACTTTTTAATTGATGTATGTCGGTATGGGATTGTGGGTTTTTGTTGAGTATGCTCGCTAAGATTTTTCTTTCAATCTTATGCCTACGTATTCCCGTTTATTGAAACAGGGAAATCAGAGCGATCGTAGTTCCTCCTATTCTATGGGAGGAAATGATGTTTTGGTGTTTTGTTCAAAGCCCAAGACGTGAAGCTAAAGGTGGTTTGTATCTTGTTCAAAGCCCAAGATGTGAAGCTGAATGGTCTATTTGTATCTTGTTCAAAGCCCAAGATGTGAAGCTAAAAGTTTCGTCTTTAGAGAGAATTTGTCATCTCTAAAGAGGGTCTGTTTGTCACAACTGTTGGGTGACTGGTTTATAAAGGAGGAATACTTTAACTGGGATATGTGAATCCAGCAATGCCATAATTTCCTTTATAAGGGTTTTTGACCTGAAGGAGAAGACTTTAACTCAGTGTAGAGCAATGCCATCTATCCTTAGGAATTTTTCATGCTAAAAGAGGGACAGTGGCATGGATGTAGATGATCCAGAGGCTAGCTGCTTACAGCAGTTAGATGAAGGAAAAGGAGTTGTTGATGTTTGTTTACTGTGAACGAGGCACAACTTTGATGCTAAAAGGTTGATTGGTTCAACCGGGGTTTTCTTATACAAAGCCTAAGAGGAGGCTATTAACCCAACAAGAGGGTGTTTTTGTGTGTCTCGTACAAAGCCCGAGAGAGAGGCTAAAAGGGTTGACTCAACAAGAGAGTGCTTTGTATCTCGTACGAAGCCCGAGATGGAGGCTAAAAGGGATGACTCAACAAGAGAGTCTTTGTAGATGTGTCTTGTACTAAGCCCAAGATGGAGGCTAAAGGTTGACTCAACAAGAGAGTCTTTTATACTCAGCAAGAGAGTGATTTTGTATCTCGTACGAAGCCCGAGATAGGGGCTAAAAGTTGACTCAATAAGAGAGTCTGAAAAGGTTAACTCCGGTGGGGAGAATCATTGTACAAAGCCCAAGAGGAAGCTAGGGTTACTGTTTCAGTTGAGTGACAGGTCCAGTATGCTGATTTAAAGAGAAAATCAGTTCTTATATGAGTACTGTTTGTACTCAAGGATTTGATTCGAGGATCAGGGTTATTTCCTGTTCTTTAAGGAAATGGGAAATCCAAAGGGTATTGAGACTGTCCGAGTCTACGGGTTTCATCTCCTAGTTTTGAAAGGAACTTGAGAATGTCTTTGAGACTCAAGGGAATTAGACTGTCCAAGTCTAGAGTTTCATCTTTTGTACTACGTTTAAGAAACAGCAGTAGCAAGATCTAGACTTTTTGAAAGACTCTTCTATTAAGATGACTAATTTCTGTTCCTATACCTCTAGGAGGTCGTCGGGACAATTTGTACGAAGCCCAAGAGGAGGCTGGAAACTTTTAAGAAGCTGAGGGACAATTTGTACGAAGCCCAAGAGGAGGCTATCATTCCCGGAGGAAGAAATCATTTATACGAAGCCTAAGAGGAGGCTGTGAATACTTCTAAGAAGCCGACGGGTCCTTGTACAACGCCCAAGAGGAGGCGAGGATGCTTTTAAGAAGCCTGTGGGTCCCCAAACCCCGAGAAATTCAAGACAAGATATTCACAGAGAATAGATCAAGCCAGGAAAGTTCGAGAATTTGGAAGAAACTCAAGAGATGCCATTCACGGAGAAAAGATCATCTCTGGGGAATAAAGTTTCTTTGACGATTTCTAAAGGTGACAGTCTGTGAAAGGGTTCACCGAGAATGCTGCCTTTCACGTCTCCATATTGTTTAACCCCGAGAGGAGGGAAGACTGTATCTGTTAATCCTATGGGGATCTAGTTTTGTCTATTTTAAGAGTAATCAACAGGGCTTAGTGCTAGACGTAGTTGCCGGGGAAACTCTAAATATCTATACTATTATTACACAGCCGATATGAGTTTATGAAAGAAGACTTACAGTGAAACAGCCCCACAATACAGTTATATGTATATGAAAGCGGATAAAGAAAGCATATAACCACTTACTCGATTGTAGAGCTTCCATGTTGTTTGGTTAGTTGTTCAACAAAGAAAGATTGAAAACAACAGTATATTCAAGATCAAAGGAGAAAGTGCTTTGAAATGAAAGATTGGGGCTTACAGCTCAAGGAGAGACCCAGGTTTTTATCAGTGATCGCACTGTCGTTTTGTACAGGGACTTATACAAGTGACTGAGGCCCAAGAAAGGTTTTCTGTACAAAGGGATGTGTCTTACACTCTCTCAAGAGGCCCAAAAGGTTTAAAGAAAAATAGTGGGGCTTATAACACGAGGGTAGGCTCATATGATTTTTCGTTTGAAATGGCGATCGCGCCGAGATTTTTAAAAACGTAGCGGGTCTTATAAAATGACTAAGGCCCAAGATAATTTGGTTTTCAAAAGGGGTTGGGTCTTACACTCTAATAGAGGCCCAAAAGTTTTGAATGGGTCTTATAGCTCGAGGAGAGGCCCAAATGGTTTATTTTTAAACGGGCGACGATTGCGCCGAACTTTTCTTTTAACGCAGAGGGGCTTATACAATATCTGAGGCCCAAAATTGTTTTGGTTAAAAGGGGATTGGGTCTTACACTCTAATAGAGGCCCAAAAGTTTTTGAAAATGATTGTGAGGGTGAAAATCAAAGAAACCCTAATTTGTTTTCTTTTAAAAGTAAATATTAAAAGAAAATCAATGAAAAATACCAAATGAATTTGAATAAACCACTTGTGATTTTTGTTTAAGGTTTGAAAAATGAAGTTTTAATCACAAGAGATATTAAAACTCATTTGGTCTTGATTTTTCAAGATGAATGTTCATTTTAAAATGTTTAAAAACAAATAAAAATGAATTTATTCACAAAAATACTAATTATATTAAATAAATAATATAAACTTAATTTTTTTTGTAGAATAAAATATTTCAACATTTTTGTGATTTTTTCAAAAAGAACCAATAAAAAATAATTAAAATTGAGTGAGTTATTAATTTTCGAATTAATTAATAAAACATGAAAATATTGGAAAAAATGGCAAAATGTGAAAAAACACAAAATGGCATGGGTGGGGTTTGAACCCACGACCTCAAGGTTACAAGGCGCGTGCCTTACCACTGGAGTGGTGATACATCCATTGTTTTGAGTGAAAACACAAATATACAAGTCATGCCTTGGTTTTAGGCCTTGCCCAAGGCAAGCTTTGGCTCATAAACGTGAAGGTCGTAACTTTCTCAATTCTTAATGGTTTGAGACAAAATTTATATGCACCTGGACTAGAATATCACAAGGAATCCAATGGTGGTGGTAGTTTTTTCAGATCACATTCCCTCCTCAAAACCCGATAGTGGTTTTGAAAAAGGCCTATAATTGCATGTTCTATGCTACACTTTGATACATGCATGAATTACATGATCAATTGGTTCAAACACAACATATATAACATGTATGAGGTGTGCATGATCAGTGGACTTCAAAGCATTGCATATTTTGGAAAGTTCAAGTCATGAGGCTTACCTCTCTTTGAGCTTTTTGGAGTTTTTGTGCAATCTGTCAAGCCTCTTGTTCCAGAAATGATTTGATGCTTTAGACACACTCAAATGATCCCTTAGAAGCTTTTAGGATGATTGGAATCAGCTGGTACCTGCAAAAACACAAATTGGCCCTTTCTTGCAAAAGGGGTTAAAAGTGACCAAAATAGCAACTCTCAAATGGTGTTCCAGATGGGGGGAACCATTTGGGATAGTTTAAGGATGATATTTGGAGTGTGTTTGAGGTTTTATCTGGTTTGGAAAGTGACTGAATCAAGACATGGCTTGAAAAATGTACAAAAAGCCTATTTTGAGGTTTTGAGAGGTGACTTTGTGATTTTGTGATTACAGGTCATTTGTGAGAGTTTGGATCACCTACATATGATGTTTATGAGATGTGTGTTTGATTGGTTTTATTGAAAAAGCTCTCAAACTCAAAAACTCAGAGTTACCTTGCTAAAGAAGACATTTTTGCCAAGAGAAAGGGATTTTGAGGAAAGCATCTGTTTGATGGCTTTGGTGTACTCAAACTGAGCACAAATGAGCTCTATTTATAGTAGAGCAAGTCTGTTTTGGGATCAATAGTGAATGGAAACTGCAGCAGAAGTTTGGCCAATGTTGGCAAATGAAAATCTAAGTCTCCTCTAGCCATTGACTAAAGGTTAGAGCACAGAGCTTTGGTTCCCTACTTGTTGGAGGAATCTTGACTGAATTCAGTTGCAAATGTGTCAGTCCATGCTACCTCTAAGCATCTATTAAATGTTCCAATCCAAAATTGGAGTCTTGTCCCTTATTTAGGCAATTCTAGGTTTGGCATGCTACTTATTGTTCCAAGGACTTTGGAGGCTTGACTCAGTGATTGTCCCCTTTAGATTTGATCCTCAGATGTGTCCAAGATGATGACAAGGCTTGGAATTGGCTGATTTTGGCAAATTGACCTAAAATGCAAAATTCTGCCTTGCCTTGGCAGTTTTCAGCAAGGCAACTTGCCCATGTCATATCTCATGGCTCAAGTTGAATTTGGTGATGTTCTTGGCCATTTTCGAAAGCCCTTATATGATACAACAACTATTTGATCATATTTGGTTTTGATAATTTTTGGATGCAAGTGAAAAATGTCTCTACATTTGGAAAAAAGTGAAGGTAGATTCTGACTTAGTGAAAATTTCACTAAGTGTTGGAAAAAAGTGACATTTTCACTTTTTGTGATTTTGATCAATCCATAACTCAAAATCCATGAAGAATTGGAATGAGGTCCAGTTGAAGTTTTTGTAGAGGGCCATGAGATCTACAAATCAAGCTTTGGATGGGGAGAAATGGCTTTGTGGTTTAGGAGTTATGATCCTCCAAAGTTGGTACCCTTGCCACTTTGATCATAACTTAGAAAAATATCTAAGTTTTTATGGTTACCCCTTTTACAAGTTATCCCACTTTCTTTGAGTTTTATTGATGAATGATGATTAGAATCATACATTAACATCATTTTAGGGTTAAAAATCCATTTTTTGTGAAAAATCTCAAAAAGTCAAAGTTGACTTTTGTGCACAGTTGACTTTTTATCCGATGAATTCCAAACTGTGCAATCCTTTAGGAAATCATGTCCTTGACCTAAATCAAACTTGATGGACATGTTTCATGGGTGTTATAGGGTATATTGAATCATGTCTTAGGGCTTGGGAGCATGCCCTGGTCAAAAGTCAAAGCTACAGTTGACTTTTTCCTCAAAACCCTAACTGTGGTACTGATGAAATTGAGACTTGTTGCTCAAGCTTCTTGGATCAATCCATTGTTAAAAATGGATCAATGTGGTGTATTAGAGACCCTCAAATCCTCTCTTGAGGTCTTGGCTCATGATTTGTCCCAAAAGTCAACTTAGGGGTGAATTAGGTCAAGAAACCCTAATTCCTGATTTTTGATGTATGCATCCCCTGAGATCAAATTGACTTGATACTTGGGTCCACAAGGTTCCATGGAGTATATTAGGTTATGCTTTGAAGCATTGGCTCATGCCTAGAGGAAAATTTCCAACTGGAGGCCCTGGTCGACCAAAACCCTAATTTGGTGACACTGGCGATCTTGAGGCTTGATCCACCTAGAAGGGAGCAACCTTGTGCTTAATCCTTGATGTGGGAGTCCTCTTGATCCATTGTGGATGTTTGAGAGGTTTAGACAAGTTGAAGATCATGTCAATTCTTGATTGATCCTTTGTCTAAGAACTCTGAGAGGGCTTGAAACCCTAAGTTTGATGATAGTGGATGCTCACCCATCTTTGGGGAGACTGGTGAGGTATGATGGTTCATCCATATTGTGATGATGATTTGCACAATGATGGGAAATCTTAGTGGTAAAAATTGGGGGTATGACACCCGCTGGTTTCCCTTGGGGCATGCCTCCGAATTATACTCCTTAGATCGCAAATAATGGTAATGCCTTCATGCCATATCAGCCTTTTGTTGCGCCCATACCTAATGGGAATGCTGCCACATATCCATGGGTCATGCCTACTCCAGTCCCACCTCCAGTGGTGAATGATGATCCTGAGAATCTTCAGGTTCAAACTCATCAAATTGCCAGATTGGTTGATACTGAAACTCCAGATGAAGAAGAGCATGTGTATAGAGGTCCTCCTATTCATGTTCCGGTTCCGTCTCAAGCTGCTCAAACTGCAATTTCGAATACTCATCCTGGGATGTTCTACCCTGGGGCATCTTCCTCAGCCGCTGAGGTACCTCCTCTGAATTATCAGCATGGTGTTCTGATGGGTCAGAGTGTTGGTCAGATGGTTAATCCTAGTTTGGTGTATCCTTCTCAGTTTGCTACTCCGCAAGTGAATGCTCCTGCCGCTTCTCAGCCGCCAAATCCTCAGATTCTTGTTAGGGCCGTTAATTTGCCAAAGTATAAAGGTTTAAGTTTCCCGCGTAGTCACATCACTATGTACTGCTGGAAGATGGCATCCCATATTGATAATGATGAATTGCTTGTTCATGTTTTCAAGATAGTTTGTCTGGTGCTTCATTAGATTGGTACATGGGCTTGGAGCTCAGCAAAATCCGTACTTGGAGGGATTTGTCTGAAGCGTTCGTGAGACAATACAAATATAACCTTGATCTGGCGCCAACTAGATTGCAATTGCAGAATCAGTCACAGCGCTCAGCTGAAACATTCAAGGAGTATGCACAAAGATGGTGTGAGATGGCATCTCGTGTGCGACCGACTCTCTCTAACAATGACTTGGTTGACATCTTTATGGGTACATTGCAGAGATCTTACTATGATAAAATGGTGGGTAGTTCTTCATCGAACTTTGCTGATGCTGTAACCATTGGTGAACGGATTGAGAACGATTTGAAGACTGGAAAGATTCCTGGAGCTGCTTCCCAGCAGCCGGCCACTCGGAAGTCTCAGAATAGTCAGTCAAAGAAGAAGGAAGGTGAAGCCAACGCTGTGACAGCTCAAGTTTCTCCTCAGTATCAAGCTCTCATGGCTTCTATGGCTCCCATGTCGTACTATCCATATCCATACATTGCTGCTGCACAGTATCAACAACCTCCATATCAGTATCATCCGCAACAACCAGTTCAGAATACTCAAAATCAGCAACAGAATCAACAGAACAAAAGTCAGTAGAAACAGAACCGTCAGAACAACAACAATCAAGGAAACCGTAAGCGTCCGAATTTCGACAGAATTCCGGTGTCATTCATTGAATTATTTCCTTATCTGGTTCACCAAGGGGCAATTGTCCCCAAGCAGATTGCGCCTGCAATTCCTCCATTTGGCCCGAAGCATAACCCAAATGCGTCTTGTGCCTATCATGCTAGGTACATAGGACATGCAATAGAGGATTGCTTTGTTTTCAAAACCAAGGTTCAGGAACTCATTGATAAGAAAGTTCTGACTTTTGTTGAGGAAGGACTTAACATTCAGAGTAATCTGTTGCCGAATCACGATGGACCTGCAGTTAATATGATTGAGGATAGTCCGAAGGCTGAATTGATCTTGGATGTTGACGAGGTAAAGACCTCGATGGCCATGGTTTTCAAGAAATTGAATAAACACGGGCTGTTGAAAGGGTTGCATGGTAAGTGTCAAATTTGTGACGATAATCCTAACCAGTGTCGAAGGCTGAGAGGTTGCGTTCAGATTCTGATGAACCGTGGCGAAGTACAATTTACCAGATCTAAATCTGTTGAGGAGGTTGCTACCATCGAGCCGTTCACCATCGTCTATAGGAAAGTTCCTGTGGAATCTCCTAAGCAGAAGAGGGTGCAACCCATCATTGTTTGCTTGCCGAAGCCGTATCCGTATCAGAATTCTAAGGAGGTACCTTGGAAGTATGGGTCTACCATGTTTTCTGGAGGTCAAGAGATAAGGTTCGCCGAATCTGAGATCGTGAATGTTACAGCTGGTGGAGGTATGACTCGCAATGAACGAGTGTTCGCTTTGAAGGTCATTACAAAGCCTGTTCAAGTTCCAAATGTGGTTCCTCCTAAGGAAACGCCTGCATCTGCAACCCCTGCTGGTCAACAAGGGACATCTTCTACCACAGTTCCAATACCGACTATCCCGTCTGAGGATGTTTCAAAGAGCAAGGAGACCCTTGATGATCAAGAGTTCCTTAAGTTGATCAAGAAAAGTGACTTTAAAATCGTGGATCAGTTGGGTCAGACTCCCTCGAGGATCTCAATTTTATCCTTACTCATGAGTTCTCCTGCGCACAGATCAGCTTTGTTGAAAGTGTTGAACAGTGCCCATGTCATGCAAGATATATCCGTCGTCGAATTCGATGATGTTGTGGCCTACATAACTGCAAGTCGGTATTTGGGTTTCAATGAATCAGAATTGCCTCCTGAAGGAACTGTCCACAACAAAGCGTTGCACATATCTGTAACCTGCACAGACATCCTGTTATCTCACCTTCTAGTGGATACCGGTTCTTCTCTCAATGTGATTCCTAAGGGAACATTGAGTCAATTACCAGTGGAAGGGATCGAGATAAGACCAAGTGCCTTAGTTGTCAGAGCCTTTGACGGTTCTCGAAGACAGGTCATTGGAGAAGTGGACTTACCCATCAATATTGGGCCGCATGTGTTTACCATTACTTTCCAAGTGATGGATATCAATCCGGCATACAGTTTCCTACTGGGTCGTCCATGGATCCATGCGGCAGGGGCAGTTACCTCCACTTTGCATCAAAAGTTGAAGTTCATGTTTGACGATCAGCTTGTCATCATCCGTGGTGAAGAGGATTTGATTGTAAACGAGTTATCGTCTTTTTGGTATGTCGAGACAGAGGAAGGCATATCTGAGGTGCCGTTGCAGTGTCTCGAGTTCAAAGATATCAGCTCTGCTTCAACTAGTCAAAGTAGATCACCACAATTGACTCTAGCATCTGCTAAGAGTGCTAAGGAGATTATTCAGAAAGGTGCTTTGTCAGGCTGGGGGCATGTGATTGATGTGGTTGAGAAGCATAATCTTTTTGGATTGGGTTATCTTCCTGGTCATCAATCTGGTTCCTCTGATCAGAAGCGATGCAATTTGATCAAGTTCCACATCGCGGGTTTCCAGCAAGGTGACATCGTGGCAGCTGCTGATGATATTGGTTCTAGTAATCAGATTTCAAGCTTTGTGCGCAAATGTCCGCCGGGTTTCAAGCTCAACAATTGGACATCTACCGTGATTCTTGTGGTTTTCCCATATAACATGTAATGCATTTTGCTTTCTCATTCCCTCGTCCTCGCCCGAGACAAGTGGGTAGCTTGTAAAGGGCCTCACGCTTTTGCAATATTAAGTGATCAATAAATAAAAGTTTTTTTCATTCAAAATCATGCTCTATTTTCTTTCTTTATTTTACTTTTTCACAAAAAACAAAAGGCAAAAGTTTCTTTTCTTTTTCACTTTTTAAATAGCTCTTTCTATTCATAAATATGCAGAACTAATAAAAGCATTGATAACAACATGGCAAACATCCATTGTAATTCTGGAATTCCAATTAACCAAGCCGAAGAAGATGGTGAGGAAGATTGTGAATTACCGGCTGAACTGGCAAGGCTCCTTGAGCACGAGCGTAGAGAGATTCAGCCCCACAAAGAGCCAGTGGAAGTTGTTAATCTTGGTACTGATGAGGTCATAAGTGAAGTCAAGGTTGGCGCCTCCCTTGCTAAGCATGTACACTCCGAGTAGGTCAAGTTATTGAAAGAGTATGTTGATATCTTTGCCTGGTCCTATCAAGATATGCCTGGGTTGGATACCAACATCGTTGAACATCACTTACCACTCAAGCTCGGATGTCCTCCTGTCAAGTAGAAACTCAGAAGAACTAGACCCGACATGGCACTCAAAATCAGAGAAGAGGTAAAGAAACAGCTTGATGTTGGGTTCCTAGCCACTTCCGAATATCCTGAGTGGATCGCCAATATCGTCCCGATTCCTAAGAAAGACGGAAAAGTCAGAATATGTGTGGATTATCGAGATCTCAACAAGGCAAGCCTGAAGGATGATTTTCCTTTGCCTCATATTGATGTCTTGGTAGATAACACTGCGCAGTTCTCTGTCTTTTCATTCATGGACGGTTTCTCAAGATATAATCAGATCAAAATGTCCCCAGTTGATATGGAGAAGACTTCTTTCATCACACCATGGGGTACATGTTGCTACAAGGTCATGCCATTTGGTCTAAAGAATGCAGGGGAAACATACCAGCGTGCCATGACAACCCTCTTTCACGATATGATTCATAAAGAGATTGAGGTTTACGTGGACGATATTATTGCCAAGTCCAGAACTGAAGATGATCACTTGGTTCATCTGAAGAAGCTGTTTGACAGACTCCAGAAGTTTAGACTGCGGTTGAATCCTACGAAGTCCACCTTCGGAGTTCGATCTGGTAAACTATTAGGCTTTATTGTAAGTCAGAAGGGCATTAAAGTTGATCCTGATAAGGTTCGGGCAATTCAGAACATGCCGCCTCCCAAAACAGAAAAAGAAGCCCATGGCTTTCTGGGTAGACTCAACTACATTTCAAGGTTCATCTCCCATTTGACGGCTACCTGTGAACCAATGTTCAAATTACTAAGAAAAAATCAATCGGTTGAATGGAATAATGATTGTCTGGAAGCATTTGACAAAATAAAACAATACTTGCAAGAGCCACCGTTCTTAGTACCGCCGGTTCCTGGTAGGCCTCTAATCATGTATCTAACCGTCCTCGATGAATCAATGGGATGTGTATTAGGTCAACATGATGACACTGGCAGAAAAGAACATGCAATATACTATTTGAGCAAGAAGTTCACTGATTGTGAGACCAGATACTCACTCTTGGAAAAAACTTGCTGTGCTCTGGTCTGGGCTGCTCGACGCCTACGACAATACATGATTTGCCATACTACTTTGTTGATATCCAAAATGGATCCGATAAAGTACATATTCGAAAAGCCTGCTGTCTCTGGAAGGATTGCTCGGTGGCAAATGTTGTTAACTGAGTATGATATCCAGCATGTTACCCAGAAAGCAATAAAAGGGAGCGTCTTGTCTGACTACCTTGCTCATCAACCTGTAGAGGGTTATCAACAGATGAAGTTTGACTTTCCCGATGAGGATGTTCTGTGTATTAGAGATTATGAGACACCAGACCCTGATATAGGACCCGAACCAGGGGAGCGATGGACGCTCGTGTTCGATGGTGCCTCTAATGCTAAAGGTCGTGAAATTGGGGCTATCCTCATCTCTCCAATAGGTTTTCACCTTCCTTTCACTGTCAAATTATGCTTTCCATGCACCAATAATATGGCTGAATACGAAGCATGTATCTACGGCATTGAAGCGGTAATTGACATGAGAATCAAGATTCTTGAGGTCTATGGAGATTCTGCCTTAGTCATCGGTCAAGTCAGAGGGAATTTTGTGACTCGGGATTCCAAGCTGGTTCCGTACCAACAACACATAGCGAAGTTGATTACTTACTTTGATGAGACCACCTTTCATCATATTCCCAGATAGGAAAATAACTAGCCGATGCTCTTGCAACTTTAGCCTCCATGTTCAAGGTCAAGTGGAAGAATGAAGCTCCTCATATCCGCATTGATCACTTGAACGAACCAGCACACTGTTTAGCAATCGAGAATGAGTTTGATGACAAGCCTTGGTTCTACGACATTAAAAGATATCTGGAAAAACAGGAATATCCCGAGGGTATCACTATCGCTGATAAGAAAGCTCTTAGGTGGCTTTGCGCCAAATTCTTCTTAAGTGGTGGTATACTGTACAAGAGGAATTATGATTCCGTGTTGCTCAGATGCGTGGATAGACACGAAGCACACACGATCATAAGGTCCATACATGAGGGCTGCCAGGGTGTACATGCTAAAGGTCCCGCTAAGGCCAATAAGATCCTTCGGGCTGGGTATTACTGGACAACAATGGAGGTAGATTGTTACAACTTTGCCAAAAGATGTCACAAGTGCCAAATCTACGGAGACAAGATCCATGTGCCTCCAACTCCATTGAATGTCTTGACTGCACCTTGGCCATTTTCCATGTGGGGTATAGATATGATTGGAATGATCGAGTCAAAGGCTTCCAACAGTCATCGATTTATTCTGGTTGCTATCGATTACTTCACCAAGTGGGTTGAAGCTGCTTCTTATGCAAACGTTGCACGACAAGTGGTTGCTAGATTTATTAAGAAAGAGATAATCTGTTGCTATGGCATTCCTAGCAACATTATCATGGACAATGCAAGCAACCTGAACAACAATATGATGAAGGAGTTGTGTCAAGAATTTAAGATCTAGCACCACAACTCTTCACCATATCGGCCCAAGATGAATGGCGCCGTTGAAGTAACAAACAAAAACATCAAGAGGATTGTCCAGAAAATGGCCAAGACTTACAAGGATTGGCATGAAATGCTTCTCTTTGCACTGCATGGCTACAGAACTTCAGTTCGCACTTCCACTGGGACAACTCCGTACTCTCTTGTGTATGGTATGGAGGCAGTTCTACCCATCAAAGTCGAAATTCCTTCGCTCAGAGTCATCATGGAAGCATGTCTTGATGAAGCCGAATGGGTTCAGTCCAGATACGACCAGCTGAATCTCATCGAAGAGAAGCGCCTTACAGTCCTTTGTCATGGTCAATTGTATCAGAGAAGCCTCAAGCGAGCTTTTGATAAGAAAGTTCTTCCTCGATCGTTCTGTGAAGACGAACTCGTGCTCAAGAGATATTCACCTGTTCACTCGGATCCACGAGGCAAGTGGACTCCCAATTACGAAGGACTCTTTGTTGTCATGAAGGCCTTCTCAGGCGGAGCCCTGATCCTCACCACAATGGAGGGGGAGGAGTTACCATCGCCCGTGAACTCTAATACAGTCAAAAAATATTATGCCTGAAAAAAATGGATAAAAGTCCGCTAGATTGACATCCGCAAGGACAATCTAGGAAAAAATGGACGTCTCGATGGACCGAAAAAAGAAATGTCCATGCAAAAGTTAGGGACAACGGAAAAAAACAATAATAGCCCACTAAGTTGAAAACCCGAAAGGGCGACTTAGGCAAAAATGGGCATCCCGGTGGACGAAAAAAAAGGTGAAAACATGTCCAGGCAAAAATTAGGGATAAAGGCATTGACTGTGAACACTTGAGCCTCTCTTCCTCATGGCTAGACCTCAGACAGTAACAGAGCACTCTAATCATCATCGACAGGTGCAAGGCGTTGGAACCTAGACTTACAGTGGATGGTGGCCAATGTTGTAATCAATGCAAAGCATGATTTCCCTTTGCCATTGACACTTGTTTCCTCATCAAGGATTTTGCATCCTTGTACACACTTTATGTTCAAAAATTTCACATTCAATAAAATGCATTTTTTGTTATCCCAATTTGTTTTCATTCCAGTATTTTGTTTGTAAAATAAACAATTATTTGTGATCACATAATACTAAAAAACGTTGAGAACAATAAAAAGCTAAATTCACCGAGAAAGCATTATGCATCGCATGTGTTACTGGTAACTCCTGTAGGATAATCGGTAATATCCATTGGTAAGCCTAACGCCTGGCCGACAATGGGATGATTCTATGAAGAAGTTGTTGTCTCCTCAACAGAGTCATCATTCTCCCCGGCAGGTTGCCAAGGTGTTCCCCAGCAAAGACGCTTTGCTCTTTCTTCCCCAGCAAGGGATGTACATCATCTCCAATGATTAGGAACTATCTGTCACCAGCAGCAGTGGTTTCTCCTCAGTTGAGTCAACATGATTCAGGAATCTCTTTGCCCCACGCAGAGCCAGTCTTGGTAGAAAGGATTGACTTGATTCTTTCATCTCCAACAGGGACAACCATGGTGATTTAGAAACCTGAGATGTTCTCGATTTCTCTTCCCGGCAGGATCATCATCCTTTGTGAACTTTCTTCTTCAGTAGAGATTGTCTTTATCTGCGGGTCCTCTCCCTGACCGAGGGTGTCGAAGTCGTTTTGCTACGATTTCTGCCTAATCACTTCTCACTGTGCCTCATCTTGAGCCTTTGCATTGCATGATATCAAGCATCATGTAGAAACGCATACATAACATATGCATCGATCATGCTCCCTCTTTTTTCTGCCTGACTTATCTCCCAGCAGATTTTCAGCAATCTTTACACTTATCTATTCAAACACTTTCAACTCTTCTTTTGTCGTCGTCGGCCAAATTCTTGAGCTACTCTTTTATTTAATCCCCTTTTACCTCGAATCAGCGAAAAGCTAGCGCAATTCATACATTCGGGTCCAAGAGGATTAAATAGGGGCAGCTGTCGTAACCCGAAATTTGACCTCCCTCTTTTGCCTTTTGCATAAGCATGCACATTCGCATCGCTGGCATACACATTAGCACTTTTCTCCGTGTGTTTCTGGTTGCAGGATATTCAGGTTTTCCAAGCCCGATTAATCATATCCTCACAAGGTCATCACATCATCAAAACAAGCACAAGATGAAGGTTTCCATGCCTATTCATCAATACAAGTGGTGGAAAATCGAAGTCGGGACCACAACACCTTTTTTTAGGCAAATTGGGCATATTTTGGCTTAGTTAATCGATTAACTATTTGCAGTGCAATTGTGTTAATCGATTAACACAGGCAAAATAGGCATAATTTGCTGCTTTTTCATGACCGCACCTTTGCACACATTTTGGTCTTGGATTCTAGTAGCATATGGAATATTCTAGACACCTCTAAACATTTCCAAGCTACTCAATTCATTCCAAGTGCATTTGCTATGATACTTCACTTCAAATCAAGTGCACCATGTTCCTTGTTTTCCAAGTAATGTGGATCTTTAGATGTTGGAATTCACCTTGGGATTGTTACCGAGTTGGTTCTAACTAACCGAGTTAACCGCCTTGACTCGGTGAGTCAAGTCCAACTAACTCCTAACCTAGGTCCGAACCCAAAGCTAATTCCAAACCAAATTCCAAACCTCTCATACTCCAAACCTAAAGCCTATATAAACACACCTTCACTCACTTTTCAATTCCTCAACCATTCTCTACCATTTTTCACCAAACTTCTCACATTTCACTCTCAATTCTCTCACTTTTTCTCTGATTTCTCTACTCATTCTTCATCTTCATCTCACTTCTCATCCTAAAACCTCACCAAAAGCTCTTATTCTTGAAGGATAATCACTTTTCACATTGAAAGTGATTAATTCTTGAGCTTAACCTTCATCATTTGGCATTCTTTGGTTGGATTTCTGGAATTACATCTTATTCTACTTCAATCCAAGGGTTTCACACCATTTATTTTGGTGCAAGTTTGATTTCGGTGCATTTTCGCGTTTTTGATCGGTTTCGACGCGTTTCGTCTACAACTCAAGGATCCTCTGGTTTTCTTTGATTATCTTCACCAAGATCACATTACAACATTTACCAAGGCACATCTAAGCCTTGTAGGTTGGTGGATTTCATTCATTTTATCATTTCGATCGTTTTCGTATCGTTTGCGATGTAATTTCGATATTCTTGCATGTGAATTGATTATACTTTTGCTTGATCCATGATCTTGATTGTTTAATTGATTCTATTGTTGATCATTTTGTGTTTCTAAACTTGATTTTTCGTGCATAATTGTTTGCCCTAGCATTGGAGTGATTGCACAATCAAAAAGTTGGCCAAAAGCAGTTTTCCAAAACTGATTTTCTGCTCCCTGTACAGTGTTAATCGATTAACACATTGTAGTACAATTGTGTTAATCGATTAACCAGTGTTTTTTTGCACTTTTTCACGTGTTAATCGATTAACACTTTGCAGTGTAATTGTGTTAATCGATTAACACTGAACCAGAAGGTCATTTTCTTGCATTTTCAAGTGTGTTTGCCATGCTTTCTTCATTTTAACTTCCATTGATTGTCATGCTTGATTTTATGGATGTTTTTAATGTCATTTCACTTCTAGTTGAAGCATGTTCATGAACTTTCGATGCACATTTTTGATTATTCATTTGTTTCATGTTCTTAGCAATGTATGAACATAGTAATTCTTGCACTATCTTTGTTCACATGATACATGAGTTTGTGGGGCATTTTGATGATCATTTCGCACTGTTTTGCACCTTCCATTTCAGATTTGCATTAAGGTTATTCTTAATGGATAAACTTAATCTTGTATAATTAATAATTCACTCCTTTTTTCTTTAATGACTTTTCATCCTCTTTGAAAAGTTGTTAGCATGTTTCTCCCTTGATTAATTGATCGAAACTTTGTTTCGATTAATCGATCTTCCCTTTTCCTCTCTTTAGGCCTCCTTTAGAGCTTTTCCTCTCAATCCCCTCGTGGAGTTGGAGTTTCGCGCTACACCTTGCATCGGAGCACTGTACAAATTGACGTCGTTACGCTGTCCGTTTCTCTACACAGGAGCACTGTACAACTTAGAGCTTTTGTGCCGTCCAGTTTAACTTCCGCATTACACCCTGTGTGTTAGAGAAGGAATGAGAATGGAGAATTCCTACTCTCATTCTGACTACTTCAGGTAGGGGACGAATGACCCTATGCTTGGCTTAGTCACCTCTATCTCTAGGCGGTAGTGTGCTCTCTTTTCCCCAGTCGAGTCGATCCATGATCACTCTTTGCTCTTTACAATCTCTTTCGATCCTTGATCACTCTTTGCTCTTTGCAATCTCTTTCGATCCTTGATCACTCATATCTCAATCTCTCTCTTGATCAATCACCTTCTTGGTTACGATCCTTTGTTCCTTGGGTTAGCAAGCTTTCTTCGTTTCAATACCCTATGCTTTTCTTGTGGTCCATCATTGCTTTTGGTTCCCCTGAAGAGTCTCAATTCTCTTTCTTTGGTCCAACACAGTTTTCCTGTCACGACCATTTTCCCCAGGAGTTTGCAACCTTCTCTTGGTTCTTCTCCTTTGTTGGGTTAATCACCTATTCTTGGTTAATCACCATTTTCTTCAGTTAACCATAGCCTGTCTGTTAAAATACTGAGCTTTGTTAGGTTAATCACCTATTCTTGGTTAATCACCCTTTTCTTCAGTTAACCACAACCTGTCTGTTAAAATACTGAGCTTTGTTGGGTTAATCACCTATTCTTGGTTAATCACACTTTTCTTCAGTTAACCATAGCCTGTCTGTTAAAATACTGAGCTTTGTTGGGTTAATCACTTATTCATGGTTAGTCACCCTTTTCTTCAGTTAACCACAGCCTGTCTGTTAAAATACTGAGCTTTTTTGGGTTAATCACCTATCCTTGGTTAATCACCCTTTTCTTCAGTTAACCACAGTCCGTCTGTTAAAATACTGAAGCCCTTTTTGAGTTATCACCTTCTCTTGGTTAATCACTCATTTTTCTCGGTTAATGACAGCTCTCCTGTTAAAACTGAATCCCTTGCAGTTGGCAACCTTTCTTGGTTCGAATACTTGCACCCTTGGGCTAGTAACCTCTTTTGGTTCAATACCCTTCTTCGTTGGTCAAGTACTGTTTGTTCAGTCATTACCAACACCCCTTTTGGGTTACGACCTTTGATCGGTCCTACAATGCT
Source organism: Lathyrus tuberosus (assembly GCA_022829125.1). Lineage (NCBI taxonomy): Eukaryota > Viridiplantae > Streptophyta > Magnoliopsida > Fabales > Fabaceae > Lathyrus > Lathyrus tuberosus. Next base: position 15,949,964 of record JALAZF010000003.1, read on the forward strand.
TCTGGTTAATCACAGTTCCTCTATTAAAACCAATGCTTCTCTATCCCCACAGAGTTGAAATCCTTGTGTCCTCGGTTAACCACTGTTTATCAGTTAATATACCGATGCCCTTCAGAGTTAAACACCTTCTCTTGGTTCAGCACTCTCTATCTTGGTTTATCACAGTCCGTCTGTTGACACCAACTTCTTTTCCCCGCCAGGGTTTTATTCTCTTTTCTTCAGTTAACCACTGCCAGCCAGTTAATATACCGAGTCTCCTTTTTCTCTTGGTTATGACACCATCCCTTTATTTGGATCCCCGGAGGAGTCTTACCTATTCCCTTTGCTCTTACTTTCTTGGTTTCGACAACAATTCTCTTTGTTATCCCAAGCGGAGTTTCTTTCATTCTCGGTTTTGACACCATTCTTTTCCTAGTCTCTTGTGCAAACGCTCTTACTGCGGGGTCTTCCCCAGTAGAGTTTTTCCTTTCGCTTTTGCTCTTGGTTTCGACACCACATCTTTCATCTCCTTGTTTCTTTCTTGTTTTGTTTTCCGTTCGGTTCCCCGAACTACGGAAGCTCTGATTCTGTATTCTTTTGAATGTATGATACGTAGGCACGAGACGCAATGTCTTAGCGAGCACACTTCCACCCTTCTTTCCTTCTCCCTTTCTGCTTTTCTTTTCTGTCCCCTGGTTCAATGAACTACGATGCTCTGATTTCCTCATTGCACTATGAGGGTACGTAGGCACGAGGACCTTGATCCTCCGTGAGCACCTTCTTTCTTTCCTTTCTTTTTCCCCTTTCTCTCACTCTCTCTCCTTTCTTTTAGTTAGAAGCCTTTAGATAGATAACCCATCCAAGCCTAGAAGCAAGCGAAATGGTTCTCGTCGAGTGCGACGGATGCTTTAGGTGCTAATACCTTCCTTTCGCATAACCGACCCCCCGTTCCCGTTTCTCTTCCCTTGGGTTTTATCGATATTTTCCCTGTCCTTTGGGACTAAATAAATTTCGGTGGCGACTCTGTTGTATCTTTGAGTGTGCGATTCACTCAGGTAGAAACCAGCCATCTTCAGAGCCCAAGCTGGGTACTTTGAGAGGTCTAGCATCCCGTGTGGTCGAAGATAACAGAGGGGTTTTCAAGGATACATATGGTAATCTGTTGTCCATTCTCAACACAGAAGTCAACATCACCGCCATTCATACTCTGGTTCAGTTCTATGATCCACCGCTTAGGTGCTTTACATTCCAAGATTATCAGCTAGCACCTACCCTCGAGGAGTATGCCTATATTCTGGGGGTTGAGATCAAGAAGCAGGTTCCTTTTGTCTACACTAGTGGTTGTCCGAAGTATCCCCTTATTGCTGATGCTCTTTGCATTAGTAAGAAGGATGTGAAGGATAATCTCAAGACCAAAGGGAAGGGTATTCGAAGGTTTGATTCGAAGTTCTTGGTTGACAAAGCCACTTCTTTTGCTATGATGGAAACTGGAAGGCTTTCAACGCCGTTCTTACTTTGCTGATATATGGGATTGTCTTGTTTCCAAACATGGAGGATTTCGTAGATCAGGCTGCCATCAGTATCTTCTTGTCCAAGAACCCTGTTCCGATGCTCCTTGTTGATACCTATCATTCTATTTATTCGAGGAATGAAAAGAAGAAGGGAACCATTGTCTGTTGTGCTCCTCTGTTGTACCGATGGTTGATGTCTCACCTTCCACAGAAAGGTCCCTTTGTTGAGAATAAGGGTAATCTTAAGTGGTCACAATGAATCATGTCTCTTACTGCTGATGACATTTCTTGGTATTCTCGAGTCTTTGATGATACTATGATCATTCTTCATTGTGGGAAATTCTCCAATGTACCTCTCCTGGGTACAAAGGGCAGAATTAACTATAATCCGAGACTTGCCTTCCGTCAGTTGGGATATACTATGGTTGCCAAGCCAGATCCTGAGGTAGTAGAAGAATTCATCTTTCATGAAGGGATTGATGACATGGGATTAGTGAAGAGGTTTAGTTCCTCTTGGACTCAGATTCACTTCGAAGGAAGAGCCGATTTGGGTAAGAAGAATTATGTAGCCAAGGAAGCTTACACACTTTGGGTCAAAGAGCGCGTCAAAGAGATCTTGTTGCCATTTTCTTCCGAGCCTTCCATGAATGCCAAGCTTCTTGAACTTGCCATTGTTCCTCCATCTGAAGTCGACCAACTCAAGCTGACAATTGAGAAGTTGAAGAAGGAGAATGCTAATCTTCGTCTCAACCTTGTTAGAGTCACTTCCGAGAAGGATAGTCTACAGATTGAGCTCCATTAGAAGCGTGAGCGCATGCTCAAAGAGGTGGAGGTTGAACAGAACAAATGAAGGAAAGTGGGTGATGCTTTGAAGAGCACCTATGATGGACTTGCTTCAAAGAAGAGACAACCCGCCGATACCCAGTATCAAGCCTATAAGGATGAGTTGAGCTACAAGAAGCAACTTAAAGAGCTTCGAGGGAAGATATCTGAGTTCAAGACAAAGTGGCAAAGTGAGCATGACTGTGCCACTTAGTTAGCAAAGGACTTTTCTCAGTGTCAAGCCCAGCTCGACAAAGTCTTCGGTGAGATTTAGAAGTTACAAGATCAAGCACATCAGAGACGAGAGCAGATCAGTCAGCTCAACACAGAGAGCATTCATTGGGAACAATAAAGCCGTCATCTGTAAAACCTCCCGAATCAGAAAGAGGCCTTTCTTCAGGATATGCTTCAGGGACCTAACCATTCCTAACTATGCAACCTCATGGAGGATGCAAAGTATTGGAGTGAGAGGCATGTCCACTTAGCCAGATTTACTGAGCATGCACTAGAAGACTGACCTGGGTTGTTGAGGGATGCAAATGCCAATGTGTTGCGACACTAGCTTCCTTGGCATATTTTCCACTTCTTGTCTGTTTGCAGGATGGTCTTTGATAGGATCCGTGTTGATTTTAATGTAGCCTAAAAGGCAGATATTTGATTTGTACTTGACTTGTACTTCTTTCCTTTATTGTTGAATGAATGAATGAAGTTTCTCTCCAGCTTTATCTTTTGTACCTTTACTTATATGCTTTATGATTATTGTCAACGAAGATAAGTTTAAGAATTCCTCGAATTTAAAACTTAATTTTTGCATACATAGCATACATTCATTTGCACACATATGCACGTACCTTAATTTCGGAAACCGTTGCTCATCCTTGTCCGTCTTCCGCTTGTAGCAAGACGACGACTCGACATCGGTATTTCACTCGCCCAAGCAAATCTAAAATCATGGCTGACTTCGAAGCTGAGAACGCTGCTTATAAGGAAACTCTGGCTCAATTCCAAGGTCGGATGGATCAGTTTCAGACGAACATGGACGCTATTATGGAACTCCTTCGTGCTCAGAAGGACGATTCTGCTGCTGCTTCTGTTGCTGCTATTGTCACTGATGCAACTGTTGTCACTCCTGTTATGACTGTTCCTCATGTTGTTATGGCTACTCCTACTGTTGTTCTTTCTCCTGCTACGGTTGAAGTGCCAGTTAAGCCTGTGTTTCAGCCTGTTGTTCATCTGTCAAATTCTAAGTCTGGTTTGAACAAAATGCCTGCTGCTTTTCCTTGGGGTATGCCTCCGAACTATACTCCTTAGATTGCAAATAATGGTAGTGCCTTCATACCATACTAGCCTTTTGTTGTGCCCATGCCCAATGGGAATACTGCTACATATCCGTGGGGTATGCCTACTCCTGTTCCACCTCCGGTGGTGAATGATGATCATGAGAATCTTCAGGTTTAGGTTCGTCAGACTCCTGTAATGAGTGACATTGAAACTCCAAATGAAGAAGAGCATGTGTATAGGGGTCCTCCTATTCATGTTCCGGGTTCATCTCAAGCTGCTCAAACTGCTGTTCAGAATGTTCATCCTGGAATATTCTACCCTGGAGTGTCTTCATCTCCCGTGATACCTCCTCCGAATTATCCGTTTGGTGTTCAGATGGGTCAGATGATTAATCCAGGCTTGGTATATCCTTCACAGTTTGTAACTCCGCAAGTGCACACTCCGACCGCATCTCAGCTGCCAAATCCTTAGATTCTTGTCAGAACTGCTAATCAGAATAGATCTACTGACTATAAGTTGTTGGAAGATCGTATCAGAGCTATTGAAGGGTTTTCTGCTTTTGGCATGGTGGCCAAAGACTTGTGTTTGGTTCCAAATGTTGTACTGCCGCAGAAATTCAAAATACCTGAGCTTCCAAAGTATAAAGGTTTGAGTTGCCCGCGTAGTCACATCACTATGTACTGCAGAATGATGGCATCCTATATTGATAATGATGAATTGCTAGTTCATTGTTTTCAAGATAGTTTGTCTGGTGCTTCATTGGATTGGTACATGAGCTTGAACGTAGCAAAATCTGTACTTGGAGGGATTTATCTGAAGCATTCTTGAAACAATACAAATACAATCTTGATATGGTGCATACCAGATTACAATTGCAGAACCAGTCCCAGCGTTCAGCCGAAACATTTAAAGAGTATCCGCAAAGGTGGCGCGAGATGGCATCTCGTGTACGACCTGCTTTCTCTGACAATGAGTTGATTGAAATCTTTATGAGTACATTGCAAGGATCCTATTATGAGAAAATGGTGGGTAGTTATTCATCGAACTTCGCTGATGTTGTAACTATTGGCGAGCGAATTGAGAACGGTTTGAAGACTGGAAAGATTTCTGGAGCTGCTTCCCAGTAACTGGCCAATAGAAAATCCCAGAACAGTCAGTCCAAGAGGAAAGAAGGTGAAGCCAATGCTGTGACAGCTTGAGTTTCTCCTCAGTATCAAGCACCCATGGCTCCTATGCCGTACTATCCGTATCCATACATTGCTGCTGCACAATATCAACAACCGTCGTACCAGTATCATCTGCAACAACCAGTTCAAAATACTCAGAATCAGCAACAACCACAACGACCGCAACAGACTTAACAGAATAACAAAAGTCAGCAAAATCAAAACCGTCAGAACAACAACAACCAAGGAAATCGTAAGCGCCCGAATTTTGACAGAATTCCGGTGTCATACACTGAATTGTTCCCTTACTTGGTTCACCAAGGGGAAATTGTTTCCAAAGAGACCGCACCTGCAATTCCTCCATTTAATCCGAAGAAAAATCCAAATGCGTCTTGTGCTTATCACATTGGATACATAGGACATGCGACAGAGGACTGTTTTGTTTTCAAAACCAAGGTTCAAGAACTCATTGATCGGAAGATTTTGACTTTTACTGAGGAAGGTCCTAACATTTAGCATAATCCATTTCCCAATCACAGTGGACCTGCAGTTAACATGGTTGAGGATGATTCAACGGCCGAATTAATCATAGATGTTGACGAGGTAAAGACTCCGATGAATGTGGTTATCAAGAGATTGAATGAATATGGGCTGTTGAAAGGATTGCATGGCAAGTGTCAGATTTGAAACGATAATCCCAACCAGTGTCGAAAGCTGAAGGGTTGTGTTCAAATTTTGATGAATCGAGGTGAATTCCAATTTGCCAGAGCTAAGCCTATTGAAGAGGTTGCCACTATCAAGCCGTTCACCATCGTCTATAGGAAGGTTCTGGTTGAAACTCCTAAGAAGAAGAAGGTACAACCTATCGTTGTTTCCCTGCAAAAACCGTTTCCGTATCAGAATTCTAAGGAGGTACCTTGGAAGTATAGGTTTACTGTGTTTTCTGGAGGTCAAGAGATAAGGTTTGCTGAGTCTGAGATTGTGAATGTTACAGCCGCTGGAGGTATGACTCGTAGTGGACGGGTGTTCGCTCCAAAAGTCACTACAAAGCCTGTTCAAGTTCCAACTGTTGTTCCTCCCAAGGAGAAGCCTGCATACGCAACCCCTATTGTTCAACAAGGGGCATCTACTGCAGTACCAGTGCCAACTATTCCGTCTGAGGATGCTTCAAAGAACAAAGAGACCCTGGATGATCAAGAGTTCCTAAAGTTGATCAAGAAAAGTGATTTTAAAATTATGGATTAGCTAGGGCAGACTCCCTCAAGGATCTCAATTTTGTCCTTACTCATGAGCTCTCCCGCGCACAGATCAGCTTTGTTGAAAGTCTTGAACACTGCCCACGTGATGCATGATATCTCTGTTGTCGAGTTCGATGATGTAGAGGCCAATATAACTGTGAGTCGATACGTGGGCTTTAATGAATCAGAATTACCTCCTGAAGGAGTTGCCCACAACAAAGCACTGCACATATCCGTAACTTGCATGGATGCCTTATTATCTCGTGTTCTGGTAGACACCGGTTCTTCTCTCAATGTGATGCCTAAGGGCACATTGAGTCAATTACTGGTAGAAAGGAGTGAGATGAGACCAAGCGCCCTAGTTGTCAGAGCCTTTGATGGTTCTCGAAGGCAGGTCATCGGAGAAGTGGATTTACCTGTCAAGGTTGGACCGCATTTGTTCACCATTACTTTCCAAGTGATGGATATTAACCCCGCGTACAGTTTCCTATTAGGTCGCCCGTGCATTCACGCTGTTGGCGCATTTACTTCCACTTTACATCAGAAATTGAAATTTATGTTGGATGATCAGCTAGTCATCTTCTGTGGTGAAGAGAAATTGATTGTAAGCGAGTTATCATCTTTCTGATACGTCGAGACCGAAGAAGGCATAGTTGAGGTGCCGTTGCAGTGTCTTGAGTTCGAAGATGTCAGCTCTGCTTCAACTAGTCAAAGTAGATCACCGCAAATGACCTTAGCATCCACCAAGAGTGCTAAAGAGACCATCGATAAAGGTGCCTTGTCAGGCTGGGGGCATGTGATTAATGTGGTTGAAAAGCATAATTATTTTGGATTGGGTTACCGTCCTGGTCAACAATCTAGTTCACTTGGTCAGAAGCAGTGCAACTCAATCAAGTTGAATATCGCGGGTTTTCAAAAGGGTGACATCGTGGCCGCCATTGATGACGCTGGTCCTAGCAACCAGATTTCAAGCTTTGTGCGCAAGTGCCTGCCGGGTTTCAAGATCAACAACTGGACATCTATCATGATTCCTGTGGTTTTCCCAAATAACATGTAATGCATTTTGCTTTCTCATTCCCTCGTCCTCGCCCGAGACGAGTGGATAGCTTGTAAAGGGCATCACGCTTTTGCAATATTATGTGATCAATAAATAAGAGTTTTTTGCATTCAAAATCATGCTCTGTTTTCTTTCTTTATTTTACTTTTTCACAAACAAATGGCAAAAATTTCTTTTATTTTCACTTTTCAAAATAGCTCATTCTAAACATATTCATAATCATGCAGAACTAATAAATGCATTGATAACAACATGGCAAACATCCGTTGTAATTTTGGGATTCCAATCAACCAAGCCGAAGAAGATGGTGAGGAAGATTGTGAATTACTGGCTGAACTGGCAAGGCTCCTTGAGCACGAGCACAGAGAGATTCAGTCACACAAAGAGCCAGTGGAAGTTGTCAATCTTGGTACTTATGAGGTCAGAAGAGAAGTCAAGGTTGGCACATCCCTCGCAGAGCATGTACACTCCGAGTTGGTCATGTTATTGAAAGAGTATGTTGATATCTTTGCCTGGTCTTATCAAAATATGTCGGGGTTGGATACCAACATCGTTGAACATCACTTACCACTCAAGCCCAGATGTCCTCCTGTCAAGCAGAAACTCAGGAAGACTAGACCCGACATGGCCCTTAAAATCAGAGAAAAAGTAAAGAAGCAGCTTAACGTTGGGTTCCTAGCCACTTCCGAATATCCTGAATGGATTACCAACATCGTCCCGGTTCCAAAGAAAGACAGGAAGGTCAGAATGTGTGTGGATTATCGAGATCTCAACAAGGCAAGCCCGAAAGATGATTTTCCTCTGCCTCATATTGATGTCTTGGTGGATAATACAGCTCAGTTCTTTGTCTTTTCATTCATGGACTGTTTTTCATGATATAATCAGATCAAAATGTCCCCAGCTGATATGGAAAAGACTATTTTCATCATGCCACGGGGTACATATTGTTACAAAGTCATGCCATTTGGTCTGAAGAATGCAGGGGCAACATACCAACATGCCATGACAACCCTCTTTCATTATATGATTCATAGAGAGATTGAAGTTTACGTGGACGATATGATTGCCAAGTCCAAAACTGAAGATGATCATCTGGTTCATCTGAAGAAACTGTTTGACAGATGCCGGAAGTTTAGGCTGCGGTTGAATCTTGCGAAGTGTACCTTTAGAGTTCGATCTGGTAAACTGCTGGGCTTTATTGTGAGTAAGAAGGGCATTGAAGTTGACCTCGACAAGGTTCGAGCAATTCAGAACATGCCGCCTCCCAAAACAGAAAAAGAAGTCCGTGGCTTTCTGGGCAGACTTAATTACATCTCAAGGTTCATTTCCCACGTGACAGCTACCTGTGAACCAATGTTCAAATTACTAAGAAAAAATCAATCGGTTCAATGGAACAATTATTGTCAGGAAGCATTTGATAGAATAAAACTATATTTGCAAGAGCCACCGATCTTAGTACCGCCGATTCCTGGTAGGACTTTAATCATGTATCTCACCATTCTCGATGAATCAATGGGATGTGTATTACGTCAACATGACAACACTGGCAGAAAAGAACATGCAATTTACTATCTGAGCAAGAAGTTCACAGATTGTGAGACCAGATACTCACTCTTGGAGAAAACTTGTTGTACTCTAGTCTGGGCTACTCGACGCCTAAGACAATACATGATTTGCCATACTACTTTGTTGATATCCAAAATGGATCCGATAAAGTACATATTTGAAAAGCTTGCTATCTCTGGAAGGATTGCTCGGTGGCAGATGCTGTTAACTGAGTATGATATCCAACATGTTACCCAGAAAGCCATAAAAGGGAGCGTCTTGTCTTACTACCTTGCTCATCAACCTGTAGAGGGTTATCAACAAATGAAGTTTGACTTTCCTGATGAGGATGTTCTGTTTATCCGAGACTATGAGACTTCAGACTCTGACATAGGACCCGAACCAGGGGCCAAATGAACGCTCGTGTTCGATGGTGCCTCCAATTCTAAAGGTCGTGGAATCGGTGCTATCCTCATCTCTCCAACAGGTTTTCACCTTCCCTTCACTGCCAGATTATGCTTTGCGTGCACCAAAAATATGGCTGAATACGAAGCATGTATCTACGGTATTGAAGCGGTAATTGATATGAGAATCAAGATTCTTGAGGTCTATGGAGATTCTGCTTTGGTTATTGGCCAAGTCAGAGGGAACTTTGAGACTCGGGATTCCAAGCTGGTTCTGTACCAAAAACACATAGTGAAGTTGATTCCTTACGTTGATGAGATCTCTTTTCACTATATCTCCAGAGAGGAAAATCAATTAGCTGATGCTCTTGCCACTTTAGCATCCATGTTCAAAGTCAAGTGGAATAATGAAGCTCCTCATATTCGCATTGATCATTTGAACGAACCAGCACACTGTTTAGCAATCGAGGATGAGTCTGATGACAAGCCTTGGTTTTACGACATCAACAGATATCTGGAAAAACAGGAATATCCCGAGGGTATTACTATCATTGACAAGAAAGAGCTTAGGCGGCTCTGCGCCAAATTCTTTTTAAGTGGTGGTGTACTATACAAGAGGAATTATGATTCTGTGTTGCTCAGATGCGTGGATAGATACGAAGCAAACACAATCATAAGGTCCATACATGTGGGCTGCAAGGGTGTACATGCTAAAGGTCATGCTATGGCCAAGAAGATCCTTCGGGCTGGGTATTATTGGACAACAAGGGAGGTAGATTGTTACAACTTTGCCAAAAGGTGTCACAAGTGCCAAATCTACGGAGACAAAATCCATGTGCCTCCAACTCCATTGAATGTTTTGACTTTACCTTGGCCATTCTCTATGTGGGGTATAGATATGATTGGAATGATCAAACCGAAAGCTTCCAATGGTCACTGATTCATTCTAGTTGCTATCGACTACTTTACCAAGTGGGTTGAAGCTGCTTCTTACGCAAACGTCACACGACAAGTGGTTGCCAGATTTATCAAGAAAGAGATAATATGTCGCTATGGATTCCTAGCAACATTATCATCGACAATGCAAGCAACCTAAACAATAAGATGATGAAGGAGTTGTGTCAAGAATTCAATATCGAGCACCACAACTCTTCACCATATCAGCCTAAGATGAATGGTACCGTCGAAGCAGCAAATAAAAACATCAAGATGATTGTTCAGAAAATGGTCAAGACTTACAAGGATTGAAATGAAATGCTTCCATTTGTACTATATTGCTACAGAACTTCAGTTCGTACTTCTACTGGGGCAACTTCGTATTCGCTTGTTTATGGTATGGAGGTTGTTCTACCCATTGAAGTCGAGATTCCTTCGCTCAGAGTCATCATGGAAGCGGATCTTGATGAAGTGGACTGGGTTCAATCCCGATACAACCAGCTAAATTTCATCGAAGAGTAGCGCCTTACAGCCATTTGTCATGGTCAATTGTATCAGAGACGCCTCAAGCGAACTTTTGACAAGAAAGTTCTCCCTCGAGCGTTCCATGAAGGTGAACTCATGCTTAAGAGGTATTCACCTGTTCACTCGGATCCACGAGGCAAGTGGACTCCGAATTATGAAGGACCCTTTATTGTCAAGAAGGCCTTCTCAGGCGGAGCCCTGGTCCTCACCGCCATGGATGAGGAGGAGTTGCCATCGCCTGTGAACTCTGATACAGTAAAAAAATATTATGCCTGAAAAAGAAAAAAAAATGGATAAAGAGCCCGTTAGTTTGGCATCCGCAAGTACAATCTAGGAAAAAATGGGCGTCCCGATGGACCAAAAAAAAAAAAGAAATGTCCATGCAGAAGTTAGGGACAATGGAAAAAAAACAATAACAGCCCACTAAGTTGAAAACCCGAAAGGGCGACTTAGGAAAAAATGGGTATCCCAGTGAACGAAAAAAAAAGAGAAATGTCCAGGCAAAAATTAGGGATAAAGGCATTTGACTGTAAATACTTGAGCCTATCTTCGTCATAGCTAGACCTCAGACGGTAATAGAACGGTCGAATCATCATCAACTGGTGCAAGGCATTGGAACCTAGACTTATAGTGGATGGTAGCCAATGTTGTAATCAATGCAAAGCAAGATTTCCCTTTTCCATTTACATTTGTTTTTCAATTTTATTGCAAATCTCCCCATCAAGGATTTTTGCATCCTTGTACACATATTATGTACATATTTTCGCATTCAATAAACATATACCATTTGTTTTCTCAATTGTTTTCTTTCTAGTATTTTGTTTGCAAAATAAACAATTATTTTTTATCACATAATACTATAAAACGTTGAGAATAATAAAAAGCTAAATCAATCGAGAAAGCATTATGCATTGCATATTTTACTGGTAGTTCATGCAGGATAATCAGTAATACCATTGGCAAGCCGAACGCCCAGCCAACATTGTGATGGTTCTTTGAAGAAGTTGTTGTTTCCTCAGCAGAGCCATCATTTCCCCAGCAAGCGCCATTATGGTTCTCCGAAAAAAAGTGATTACATTCCATTTCCCCAACAGATCCATAAGGTTTCCAGTAAAGTTTCCATGGTGTAGCTCGAGAAGAGACTTAGCATGTCAGGGTCCTGCATCATCCATTAGCATGTCAGGCACCAGCAACCTTATGATTTGGTTCCTCGTCTTCCTCAAGCAGAGAAGATCCTCCGAGCCTTGTGATTTCCCTGCAGCAGAGTCAGTGGCAGCTTAGAAATTGGAGTTTCTCTGATTTCATTCCCCAGGCAGAGTCAGTCATGATGAGAAGATCGACCTGATTCTCTTCTCCCCTGCAGTGTCAATAGTGATTGTTAGGAGATTTGAGACTTCTCAGTTTCTTCCCCAGCGGAGTTTTCACCATTTTTTTCTTTTCCTCAGCAAAGTTATCACCCGTTAGGGGCCATTCCTCAGTAGAGTCTGCCTTTATCTGTAGGTTATCTCCCCGACCGAGGATGTCAAGTTCGTTTTGCTACAATCTCTGCCTAACTCGCCGCACATTACCTTGACCCGCACCTTTGTATTGCATGATATCAAGCATCATGTAGAACGCATACATGGCATATGCGTCGAGCATACTACCTTTCTTTTGGCCTGATCCATCTCCCCAGCAGATATTCAGCCAAATTTCAAACACTCTCTACGCTTGCAGCTCTTCTTTGGTCGCCGTCGGCCAAATTTTTGGGAAACTCTATTATTTAATCCCCTTCTACCTCGAATCATCGAAAAGCTAGTGCAATTCGTACATTCATATCCAAGAGGATTAAATAGGGGCGGCTGTCGTAACCTGAAATTTGACTTTCTTTTGCTTTTTGCATAAGCATGTGCATTCGCATCGTCGGCATACGCATTCGTACTTTTCTCTATGTGTTTCTTGTTGCAGGATTTTCAGGTTTAAGCTCGATTAATCGCATCCTTCACAAGATCGTCTCATCATCAAAACAAGCATAAAACAAGGGTTTCCATGCCTATTCATCAAAACAAGAGGTGGAAAATTAAAACCGGGACCTCAACACTTATTTTTGAGTGATTTGGGTCATTTTGCCTAGAGTAACCGGTTACGCAATATAGGGTAACCGGTTACTCAGTGTAAATTTTTAGTTTCTACTGCATTTTTGGGACAACAACTGTGCACACTCTTTGGGCTTGGATTCGACATTGTTCTAGCAGCAGGTGGAATATTCTAGACTCTTCAAGTGATTCATTAGAATTTGCTACAATGTTTCCTTGCCATTCAAGACTACCATGCACCTTATTTTCATAAATTATGAACCCTTGGATGTGAAGCTTCCATTGGGATTGCTACCGAGTTAAGTTCCAAACTAACCGAGTTAACCGCTTGACTCGGTGAGTCAAGTGTAACTAACTCCTAGCCTAATTCCAAACCACCCAAAGCTAAGTCCAAACCAAATTCCAAACCTCCCACACTCCAAACCTACACTCTATTTAAAGGAACCCTCTCTTTATTGCAAGCTCTTAACCACAAACCCTTGAAAATTCTCCACAATCTCTCAACTATTTCACACACTTCAATCTCAATTCTCTCACATTCTCTCTGAATTTTTCTGCAACTTCTTCAACTTCATCTACATTTTCTTCTCAAACCTCACTATAGCTCTTCACCATTGAAGAATAATCACTTTTCTCATTGAAAGTGATTATTTCTTGAGCTTAACCTTCACCACCTTGCAATTATACTTGAGTTTCTGGAATTCTATTAGCTTTTGGATTTATCTCAAGTGTTTGCTTCAATATTCTACGGTTCGAATTCGTATTTCAAAGTTTCGTCGCAATTTGCTCGGTTTCGATACGATTAGGCTATAATTGAAGATTCCTCTGGTTTTTCTTTGATTATCTGCACCAAGATCTCTTTGCAACAATTACCAAGCCAAATCTCCGGCTTGTAGGTTGGTAGATCTCACTCATTTTACTGTTTCGCACATTTTCGTATCATTCGCGATGTAGCTTCAACGCTTTTGTGTGTGATTTGATTTTGCATTGTTTGATTCATGATTTAGATGTGTTAATTGATTCCATCACTGCTTATTTTCCGCTTTCAAGCTTGATTTTTGTGCACTAATTCATACCCTAGCATGTGGTAATTTAAACAAGTGATTTAGATGCTTTAAGTGATTTTTCAAAAGCTGTTTTTGCCACTGCTACAGTGGTAACCGATTACGCAATATAAGGTAACCAGTTACTCTTCACAAAATTTGCTTCAGCGCTGCCATTTTCAACTGAGTAACTGGTTACTCAATATAAGGTAACCGGTCACCCTGCACAAATTTCACCAGATCTGCTTCTTTCAAGCAAGTAACCGGTTACTACTGTAACAGAGTGCCATTTTTGGTGTTTTTCAAGCTTGTTTGTCATGCTCTCTCCCTCTAACTTCCATGGATTGATATAATTAATTTTTATGGATGTTTTAGGTGATGTTTCACTTCAGTTTAAAGCATGATTGTAAATTTTACGATGCTCGATCTTTCGATGTCATAATTTTGCACATTCTTAACATTGCATACACATGACCACTCTTGAACAATTTTGCTCACATAATGACATGATTTTTGTTGCATTCTAAATGTCATTTGGTATTGTTTTGCACTCTCTTGCATTCAGTTTGTTCTTCATGGACAAGCTTAATCTTGTATAATTAATAATGCACCCTTTTGCTTTAATAATTCTTCATTCATTTGGAAAATTATTAGCATATTCCCCCTTTTGGTTAATTAATTTAAACTTTGTTTCGATTATTAATCATCCCTTTGGCGCTTCTCTTTAGGCTTCCTTTAGTGCTTTCTCTCTCGATCCCCTAAAGAGTCAGAGATTCGCGCGTCTCACGACACTAGAGCACTGTACAACTTGGAGCTGTTGCGCTGTCTGTTTCAACTTCTGCACTACGCCCTGTGTGTTAGAGAAAGAATGAGAATGGAGAATTCCTACTCTCATTCTGACTATTTAAGGTAGGTGAAGAATGACCCTGTGCCTGGTTTAGTCACCTCTATCCTCAGGCAGTAGTGTATTTCTTCCCCCAGTTGAGTCGATCCTTGATCACTCCTATCTCTTGCAATCTCTTTTGATCAATCCTCACCACCTTCTTGGTTAAGATCATTGTCTTTGGGTTAGAAAACTCTCTTTGTTTCAATACCCTACTTTTCTTTCTTATGGTCAATCATTGCTTTTGCTTCCCCAAGAAGAGTTTCTTTTTCGGTTAAACACAGTCTTTCTGTTAAAACCGTATCCCCTGGAGTTCGCAACCTTCTCTTTGTTCTTCTCCTTTGTTTGGTTAACCACTTGTTGGAAGCGGTAAAGCGGCAAGCAACAAAAAGATTTGGAAGTATTTTTCCTGGAATTTATCGTGTCCATGGAGATCGGTGCTATTGAACTGCCGTTCGACAATTTAAATGTTAAAAAGTTTGGGTTTAAAATGGGTTTAAACATAGAAACAGAAAAGTAAATATTAATACAAAAAGAATTCATTCTTCAGAGAGAAGAAACATATCCGACATGCATATAATCCACTCCTCACAAACTTAAACTTACCGACCAGTTATACTCAACCTACAATACTTCTCAATATCATCCAACATCGCTCACAACAGTGTCCATCTCTGACACACTGAGCTAAGAGAACAACCGTGTTACCCTCGTCGACACTCTCACACTTGACTCGAGATACGGAGGCATTAAGCTTCGACACCCATAAAGATTGTTAGCTCTAAATCTATCTCTAGCATCCAGAAACTAACAGATAATCATCCCTAATCAAAGTTTGCGATGTTTATCTCTAACACAACCCAAACCTCGAGCATAAAGCAAAAATCAAGGACAATCACCGATAAAGATTTGTAAAGTAGATTTTATACAACGCCATGGGCGACAAATATACATGAGTTCAAAGAAGAAGAGAAATAAACCAAACATCTCGCGGTTTGTCGGTGCCGATCGATGAGAAATCCACCCCGGATCATCCGTGTGCAAGCTTCAATGTTGTTTTCTAAGCTAATCTACTGAAAAATGAATTTGATGGAGTTAGGAGCAAAAAAACCCAAAACCATAACCTAAAAAATGACTGAAATGACTTAAATACAATTTCAAAATCTGTCAATTTTGCAAAGCGAACTCCAAAAATTGGCACTTAAGTGCCTCAGAATAGCTAAACCGCCTCTGCAATTCTGCAGAAGTTCGCAATGCGAAATTTTATTCCCTGGAAAGTTCGCAAAGCGAACTTTGGTCCCTTTTTCTACTGCCTCAAGTCTGGGAGCATTCGCTAGGAAGTTCGCAAAGTGAACAATCGCTGGAAAGTTTGCAAAGCGAACTTGACAGCAAACCAGCCCTTATTTTGACCACTACTTCTGAAGCGTAACTCGGATTGACACACGGTCGGAAGCACTGGAAAGATTATTCAATGCTCTATACAACAATGGAAAAATATCTTTGCTTGAATACCTACAAAAATGAGAGAAAATCAATTAAACTCAATGATATTTACACGATACGCAATATATACACTATAATGTAAACTAAACGTATTTACAAATAAAGCGGGGTTTATTCGAACGATATTGACAAAAAGTATCGATAAGTGCAACAAAACTTATATATAAAAATAGCTACAATTTACACTTATCACCACTGCCTGTCAGTTAAAACACCAATTTGCACGTCTTCTCAGTTAACCAAAGTCTATCTGTTAACACACTGAGTTACTCTTGGGGTAATCACTTTCTCTTGGTTAATCACCCATTCTTTTAGTTAACCACAACCAGCCTGTTAAAACACTGAACCCCTTTTGAGCTAATCACCTTCTCTTGGTTAATCACTCGTTTCTTTTCGGTTAATCACAGTTTCTCTGTTAACACCGATTCCTCAGCGATTGGCAACCTCTTTTGGTTTAATACCCTTTTTATTGATCAAGTACTATTTGTTCAGTCAGTATCGACATCCCCTTTGGGTCACAACCTTCACTTTGGTTCTACACCCATTTTTTTGGTTGATCATAGTCTATCTGTTAAAACATTTCTCCCCACAAAGTTGCAATCTTCTCTTTCCTCGATTAACCACTGTTTATCAGTTAATATACCGAAACCCTTTCGGAGTCAAACACCTTCTCTTGGTTCAGTACTCTCTTCTTTTTGGTTCATCACAGTCTGCCTGTTGACACCAAGTCTTTTATCCCCTCCAGAGTTGTTATCTCTTTTCTTCGGTTAATCACTGCCAGTCAGTTAACATACCGAGTCCTGTTTCTCTTGGTTTTGACACCATTCCTTTCGTTTTCCCCCAGCACGGCCACCTTTTCCGCTCGGGGTTTCCCCAGTAGAGTTCCCTTTTCCCCATTAGAGTTTCATTTCCTTTCCTATCCGATTAACCACTGTCAGTCAGTTAATATACCGAGCTCTTATCCTTTCGATCCCCAGTAGGGTCACTACCCTCTGATCCCTAGCGTTGTCGCTTTGTTCTCTTACCTCCCTAAGGGATTCTTTTCTATCATCTGTCTTCATTTATTCTTTCTTGGTTTCGATACCAATCCTCTTTGTTATCCCCAGCAAATCTACCTGTTACCTTCTTTTGCTCTTGGTTTTGACACCACTAACCCTTTCCTTTTCTGTTTTCCGTCTTAGTTCCACGAACTACAGAAGCTCTGATTCTGCATTCGTTCGAATGTATGATACGTAGGCATGAGATCGTGATGATCTTGGCGAGCACACTTCCACCCTTCTTCCACCTTCTTCCATTCCCCCTTTCTTTCCCTAGTTCCATGAACTACGGTGCTCTGATTTCCTCATTGTAATATGAGGGTACATAGGCACGAGGGCCCCAATCCTCCGCGAGCACTTTCTTTCTTCCTTTCTTTTTTTCCTTTTCTCTTCTCTCTCCATTTCTTTTAGCTAGAAGCCTTTAGATAGATAACCCATCCAAGCCTAGGAGCAAGCAAAATGGTTCCCGTCGAGTATGACGGATGCGTAAGGTGCTAGTACCTTCCTTTCGCATAACCGACCCCCGTTCCCATTTTGGTTCCCCCTTGGTTTTTATCGATATTTTCCCTGTCCTTTAGGACTAAATAAAGTTCAGTGGCGACTCTATTGTATCTTTGAGTGCGCGATTCACTCAGGTATAAACCAACCATCTTCAGATACCCAATCAGACCTTATCTACTCTCTCTTGTAAACTTTGAAGCATAGCTACCGTGCCTTCCAATGAACTCCAATCATACTCCTTTCAACCAGAATTAGAAAAACCTGACCATGATGTCAAGACATTATGTGTGACATTTCCCATTTATCAACAAAAGCTCCCATGAACCTTATCCCAATCTTCAGAGAAAAATAAATTCTCCTAGATAATATCCAATCCTATTTCTCATGTCTCTCCTAAGGATCATGAACATAGTTGAAATAATTCAATAGCCTTAACAATTTAAACTTACAAGCAGAATTTACTAAGCTAAAGGATCAACACACCACAATGTCAAGACATCTTGTCTGACATCACAACCTCACATGAATCACATGAACATCTTCATGCTTATAAGTGAGAAAATACCAGTATCACAATCCTTGTATCATAACCAATAAAATCTTGGATTGAGACCAAATAACTCCATTGATCACTCTCCCCCTGAACACATCCACACACTGTACAAATCCATCTTGAATCTTACAGCCATAAATAACCTTGTTCTTTGAGAATAAATCCAATCAAACCTAGAATACTCACATCCCCGAAAGAGACATAAAAATTCTCTTAACTCCTTGGTTAGCCAAGATGCCATCCACACTTGGAAGACATCAAAACCCTTCTCCACATGAAGAGAGATACACCCTCAGTCTGCTTCCTTCTCAAGATTCAGCTTGATACAATATTTTCTAGAGATACTTCCAGCAGAACCTGTAACACCCCACTTTCCCATTTTATAAAAATAAAAGTAATACGGATAAATCAGAGTTTTACAACCAACAAGCGGGATGCCACGTCATTAAACCAACAACGAAAACTCTTTTCATTAAAGAAATAAAACAGCGGAAAATAGTTATTTATTCAATTCACGGCACACTTGCCAAAATACTCTAAAACTCCACATAAACCCGTGGTCCTCAAAATAATGAATTCAAAAGAGATACGTAACAAAATTTAATGAAGAATAACAATTCATAAAATCCCCAAAATTCCCGTGTTACGTATCAGAGCGACTCCTACGACTCGAACAGGCAACACACACTCCAAGAAACTCAAGTACCTGGATTATATGTACTTCCGAAGAAGCACAGACACAACAACAAAAAAGGGGCGAGAACTACATTTAATAATAAACGGAAAATAACACATGATAAGAGTAGTTACTCACACACAATCATATAATCACATAAGAACGACCTACTTGTCACTTTCAATCATAATTCAATCAACATAAAATGATAATGCAATGTGACTCAACAATAGACACAATGCATGTGGTACCAACAATCACCATGGTTCATTCAATCGAACCCGGATAAATCACATACACCTCTACTTGGCAATGATTTATCCCACCATTCTCCACATTGGAGTTCGGATGAATCACATACACTCCTCCTGAGCAATGATCCATCCCCACCGACACACCATGAATGCATGACATCAATATGCATATAATTCATGTATAATCACACTCATACATGTCCACGATCCTCTTGATCACAATCAATACATAACACCACAGAAAACACCTCACACGATGCTAATTAGCTGATCACTAATTAATTCACCAAAATTATTAAATTAATTATTTTTACCACCAATCCTACATTTTTCAAGGTCTGACATCTATTCCCAACCTCTCAAACCAAAAGAAACAACTTCGGACGCGAAGACGGGAAAGAAATCGCGAAACGGAAAAATTCTGCACTCTCCCTGGCCATACGCGTATTGCCCATCTCTCTCGCCCATCCATACGTGTATTGCCTCCTTGATACGCGTATGGGCAGAGACCTATTTTTCCATCAAAATTTCACTTCGGATCTCGTTACGCATAATGCCACTCCCTTACGCATATTGCCCAAGCCTCCATACGCGTACCGTTACGCGTACGGGCAGAGGGCCGTGCCAAGCCTCCTTTTGGCCCTCCCATACGCGTATTGACCATAGCCATACGCGTATTGCCCTACCTGATACGCGTATGGCCAGATCTATTACGCAAATGTAATTTCCCCACCCAGTCTAGTTTCTGCTACGGGATCCACAGTTTTCCCCTCCAATCCAGTCCTAAACTTGTTTCTACACTAGTTTCAGGTCCTATTCTTCATCTTACTTCTTTACTTATCATTACTAATCCAATTTACGGTTCTTAGATCTAATTATGGGTCATATTCACCTGCATAAACCAGTCCAGCAACACATATAATTTATACAGCAGCAACAACAGAATTATTCACGAAGAATCATACAAATTCCAGATCCAATATGGCATCACAACAAGGATTTCACAACAATCATACACACAAACACAGATAAATTCAAACAAGATTATACATACGAATTCTTACGGGGTTAAGGAATCCCCACTACCCTCTCATGATTATATCACCCATATTAAACTCATTCTCCCCCCTTACCTCCAATTTCTTGATTAAATTCCTGCGAAATTGATGAAGATGGGTGCCCTAGCTCTTCCTTGTTCTTCTTCTCTAACTCTTTCTTTTCCCCAAAATCTGATTATGGCTAACTCTCCCACTAACCCTCACTAATCTCAGCTTAGTTACTAAACTGCCCCTCCATTCATCCATTAGCCCATTATCCAATTAATTAAATCAGATTTTAATTTAAAATAATAATAGTATTAATAATAATAAGGATACTAATAATAATAATAATGAGAATAATAATAACCATAATCATAATATGAAATATACTAATAATAATAATAATAATATTAATAATACTAATAACAATAAGTTCCATATTACTATTAATGGACACACCCCCCACCTTATCACTACTAACATTACCCCTTCGGACTCAGACACCCCCTAAACAAGACCAAACAAATGAAAATAAAATACGACGATTAAATAATTTAAATTGGGGTATTACAACTCTCTCCCACTTAAATTATTTTCGTCCTCGAAAATGTACCTGATGGAAATAGCTCCGGATACGACTCTCGCATCCTGCTCTCCAACTCCCAGGTCACACTTCCCCCATCAGCTCCTCCCCAAGCTACTCTCACCAGAGGTATCTCCTTTCCTCTGAGTTGCTTCATCTTGCGATCCTCGATCCTTATCGGCATCGCCTCTACTGTAATATTATCTCTAATCTGTACCTCATCCCTCTGGATAACATGAGATGAATCAGATACATACTTTCGAAGTTGCGACACATGAAACGCATCATGCAAGTTCGAAAGTTCAGGCAGTAACGCCACTCTATAAGCAACTGCACCAACTCTCTACAAGATCTGATACGGTCCAACAAACTTAGGATCCAACTTCTTCGATTTTAATGCACATCCCACACCGGTCACTGGGTTAACTCTCAGGAACACATGATCACCCTCACTGAATTCCAAATCTTTCTTCCAATTATCATGATAACTTTTCTTCCTACTCTGAGACGCCTTCATCTTTTCACGGATCATTTGAATTGTCTCAGTAGTCTGTTGCATAATTTCTGGTCCAAGTACCACATTCTAACCTGTTTCGTACCAACACAGAGGTGTCCTACACCTCCTACCATACAAAGCTTCGAAAGGCGCCATTCCAATGCTAGAATGGTGACTGTTATTATACGCGAACTCAATCAATGGCAAATGAGTATCCCACACACCCCTTTTCTCCAACACACAGGCCCTCAGCAAATCTTCCAACGACTGGATAGTCCTCTCTAATTGACCATTTGTATGTGGGTGATATGCCGAACTCAACTTCAATTTGGAACCCAAGTCTTCCTGTAGACTCTTCCAAAATTCTGAAGTAAACCTCGGATCTCTATCCGACACTATGCTCGACGGAACACCATGCAACTTCACAATTGTTCTGATATAAATCTCTGCCAGCTTCGACAATGGAAAACTGATGTTAATTAGTATAAAATATGCGTATTTCGTAAGTCGATCCACCACTACCCAAATAACATCAAAGCCTCTCGCCGTATTTGGCAAACCAGTAACAAAATCCATACCAATACTGTCCCATTTCCATTCCGGAATTTCCAACGGTTGCATTAATCCCGACGGTTTCTGGTGTTCCACCTTTGACTTCTGACATATCAAACAAGCATAGACAAACTGAGCTATGTCCCTCTTCATACCGGACCACCAAAATAACTTCTTCAAGTCATGATACATCTTTGTAGCTCCCAGATGAATACTCAAGCTACTCCGATGACTTTCCTCTAAGATTACCTTTTTCAATTCCTCATTATCCGGTACACAAATTCTGCCCCGGAATCTCAACACCCCAACATTATCCACTTTAAAATCACTATCAGGATCACCTCCCCTCCTGTAGGCATTAAGTCTACTAGTTTCACATCTAGTTTCTGGTTTTCTTTAATTACATCCAAAAAGTCATTATTCACCTTCAGCATACCCAATCTAATACTCCCTGGCGTAGTTTCACAAACCATACTCAAGTCTCTGAACTGCTCAATCAATTCCATTTCTTTCACCATCAAGGCTCACATATGGATTTTCTTCCGACTCAGAGCATCTGCCACCTTATTAGCTTTTCCCGGATGGTAACTCAAATTGAAATCATAATCCTTTAAGAACTCTAACCACCTTCTCTGCCTCATATTCAATTCCTTCTGGTCGAATAAATATTTCAGACTCTTATGATCACTGAATACTTCAAATCTTGATCCATACAAATAATGTCGCCAAATTTTCAATACAGAAACTACTGCAGCTAATTCAAGATCATGAGTAGGATAGTTCCTCTCATGCACCCTCAACTGTCGTGAAGCATAAGCCACTACCATGCCATTTTGCATTAACACACCGCCTAATCCCATCTTAGACGCATCACAATACACTACAAAAGGATCATTTGGACTTGGTAGAATTAACACTGGTGTTGTAGTCAATTTCTTCTTCAGTTCCTCAAAACTTTCCTCACAGGCAACATCCCAAACAAAAGCTTGATTCTTCCTGGTTAGCTGAGTCAATGGCAATGCCAATTTAGAAAACCCTTCAATGAATCTTCTATAGTAACCTGCCAAACCCAAAAAGCTCCTAATCTCCGTTGCTGTCTTCGGAGCTTCCCACTGAAGCACTGCACCTACTTTAGATGGATCCACCGCTATACCATCACCAGAAATAACATGACCCAAGAAACTCACAGTCCTCAACCAGAATTCACACTTCGAGAACTTTGCAAACAATTTATTATCTTTCAACACCTGCAATGCGATTCTCAAGTGTCCTGCATGGTCCTCGTCAGACTTAGAATAAATCAGTATATCATTAATAAATACCACAATAAACTGATCCAGATAAGAGTGGAAGATGCGATTCATATATTCCATAAACACACCCGACGCATTAGACACTCCGAAAGGCATCACTGCATATTCGTAATGTCTGTAGCGAGTTCGGAAAGCAGTCTTCTGAATATCACCTTCCTTTACTCTAATCTGATGGTAACCCGACCTCAGATCAATTTTGCTGAAAACACGAGCTCCTACCAGCTGATCCATTAAGTCATCAATCCTCGGAAGTGGATACTTATTCTTAATGGTCACTTTATTCAACTGACGGTAATCAATGCACAGACGCATACTACCATCCTTCTTTTTCACCAACAACACTGGAGCTCCCCACGGCGACACACTTGGTCTAATAAACTTCTTATCGAGCAATTCTCCGACCTGAGATTTCAACTCTGCCAATTCTGATGCAGACATCCTGTACGGTGCCATAGAGATAGGTCTGGTACCCAGTACAAGATCAATAGTGCATTCAACTTCCCTTATCGGAGGCAATTTTGTGATGTCATTGTCATACCCCAAATTTTGACCACTAAGATTCCCATCATTGTGTCAATCATCATCACAATATGGATAAACCATCATGCCTCATCAAATGCCTCAAGGGTTGTTGAGCATTCACTACAATCAAAATTAGAGTTTTAAGCCCTCTCTGAGTGCTTAGACAAAGGATCAATCAAGGAATGAAATGATCTTCAACTTGTCTAACCTCTCAAATGTCCACAAGGGATCAAGAGGACTCCCACTTTAAGGATTAAGCACAAGGTTGCTCCCTTCCAGGTGGATCAAGCCTCAAGATCGCCAGTGTCACCAAATTAGGGTTTGGTCGACCAGGGCCTCCAGATCAAATTTTTCATCTGGACACAAGCCAATGCTTCAAAACATAACCTAATATACTCCATGGAACCTCATGGACCCAATCATCAAGTCAATTTGACCTCAGGGGATGCATTCATCAAAAATCAGGAATTAGGGTTTCTTGACCTAATTCACCCCTAAGTTGACTTTTGGGACAAATCATGAACCAAGACTTCAAGACATGATTTGAGGGTCTCTAATATACTATATTGATCCATTTGCAACAATGGATTAATCCAAGAAGCTTGAGCAACAAGTCTCAATTTCATCTGCACCAAAATTAGGGTTTTGCGAGGAAAGTCAACTGTAACTTTGACTTTTGACCAGGACATGCTCCCAAACCCTAAGACATGATTCAATATACCCTATGACACCCATGGAACATTTCCATCAAGTTTGATTTAGGTCAAGGACATGATTTCCTGAAGAAATGCACAGTTTGGAATTCATTTGATAAAAAGTCAACTGTGCACAAAAGTCAACTTTGACTTTTTGAGATTTTTTACCAAAATGGATTTTTAACCCTAAAATGATGTTAATGTATGATTTGAATCATCATTCATCAAGAAAAATCAAAGAAAGTGGGATAACTTGTATAAGGGGTAACCATAAAAACTTAGAAAAATTTCTAAGTTATGGAAAAAGTGACACTAATGTGCCAACTTTGGAGGACCATAACTCCTAAACCACAAGGCCATTATTCCCCATTCAAAGCTTGATTTGTAGATCACATTGCCCTCTACAAAAGCTTCATACTGACCTATGTCCAAATTCCTCATGGATTTTAAGTTATGGAGTGATCAAAATCAAGAAAAGTCACTTTGTTCCAACACTTAGTGAAAATTTCACTAAGTCAGAATCTGCCTTTACTTTTTTCCAAATGTAGGGGGATTTTTCACTTGGATTCAAAAGAGATCAAAACCAAACATGTTCAAACAGTTGTTGTATCATGTAAGGGCTTTCCAAAATGGCTAAGAACATTACCAAATTCAATTTGAGCTATGAGATATGACATTGGCAAGATGCCTTGCTGAAATCTGCCAAGGCAAGGCAGATTTTTGCACTTTTGGTCGATTTGCCAAAATCAGCCAAATCCAAACACTCCTATCCACTTTGATACCTCTGAGGATTGAATCTAAAGGGGACAATCACTGAGCCAAGCCTCCAAAGTCTTTGGAACAAGAAATAGCATGTTAAACCTAGAATTGCCAAAATAGGGACAAGACTCCAATTTTGGATTGGAGCATTCAATGGAAGCATCAAGGTGGCATGGACTGAGCTCTTAGCAACTGAATTCAGTCAAGACTTATCCAAGACCAAGGGAACCAGCAGCCTGTGCCCTAACCTCTAGTCAATGGCTAGAGGAGACTTGGATTTTCATTTGCCAACATTGGCCAAACCTACTCAGCAGTTGCCATTCACTATTCCTTGCAAAACAAACTTGCTCTACTATAAATAGAGCTCAATTGTGATCAGTTTGAGTACACTAAAGCCATCAAACATATGCTTTCCTCAAAATCTCTTCTTTCACTCCAATTTTGCCTTCTAAGGCAAGTCATTATCGGTTTTTGAGTTTGAGAGCTTTTCCAATCAAACCAATCACACACACACCTCATATACATCACATATGAGATGATCAAACACTTAAACAACAACTGGAACACTGATTTCTCAGAATCACCAGTCAATTGCTCAAGGTTTTAACCAAGTTGCAGTTGAGATGCCATGAAGTGATCCATCCAACTTCAATCAAGTCCAAGCATTCAAACACTCTCCATAAGGTGTAGGGAAGCTGTTTAGATCATCACAACTCATCTGTAATACCTCCAACACAAATCACAATCACCAGCTGCAAGTGGTAAGCATGAGCTCTTCTAACTCTATGATCCATGCAATTTTTGCTGCACAATAATTTGGCCATATGTTCATAATCATGCATGGAATGTTTCCCCTCAATTAATTGCATTGTTTGAATCGTGTATAAAAAATCCCAGCCTTCATGCAGAATCTAGGGTTCTTGAGGATTGTTCATGATTTCTTGTTTTATGTTTAATTTAAATGAAATTAATTGTCATAGACATGATCGTGAGGTTGAAACGAGTTGATTGGTATGTGGATTACATGATATGATTAAGTATTCAGTGAGATTGGATAGAAAATGCAAATCTGAGAAACTCAGAACACGCGCGTGTTCTTGCCCTTGTTCTTGGCGCCATTTTCCAACATTTGAATATTTGAATTTTGTGATTTTTAATTAATTGATTCAAAAAGTAATGTTGACCCATTTCTTTTCTTTAAACCTTTTGGGCCTCTATTAGAGTGTAAGACCTATCCCTTTGTACAGAAAACTTTTGTGGGCCTCAGTCACTTGTATAAGTCCCTCTGTACAAATTTAACAGTATAATCACTGATAAAACCCTAGGCCTCTCCTTGAGCTGTAAGCCCCAAATCTTTCTTTTTCAAAGCACTTTCTCCTTTGATTTTGAATATACTGTTGTTTTCAATCTGTCTTTGTTGAACAACTAACCAAACAGCATGGAAGCTCTACAACCGAGTAAGTGTTTATACGCTTTCATTTACTGCTTTCATATACATATAACTGTATTGTGGGGCTGTTTCGCTGTAAGTCTTCTTTCATAAACTCATATCAACTGTGTAATAATAGTATAGATATTTAGAGTTTCCCCGGCAACTACGTCTAGAACTAGGTAAAGCCGTTTCGTTTATTCGTAGAAATAGACAGCTAGATCCCCAATAGGATCACCAGATACAGTCTTCTCTTCGGCTGTCCTCATTAGGAATTGTCAAGAAACTCTACTCCCAGAGATGAATGTATTCTCCGTGAATGGCATCTTTGAGTTTCTTCCAAATTCTCGAACTTCCAGGCTTGTTCTATTCCTCGTGAATAGCCTGTCTTGAATTTCTCGGGGTTTGGGGACCCACGGGCTTCTTAAAAGCATCGGCCTCCTCTTGGGCATCGTACAAGGACCCACCGGCTTCCTAAAAGCAACCCCGCCTTCTCTTGGGCTTAGTACAAGGACCCTACGGCTTCTTAGAAGTATTCACAGCTTCCTCTTAAGCTTCATAAAATGATCTCTTCCTCCGGGAATGATAGCCTCCTCTTGGGCTTAGTACAAGGACACGTCGGCTTCTTAAAAGCTTCCAGCCTCCTCTTGGGCTTCGTACAAATTGTCCCGAGGACCTCCTAGAGGTATAGGAACAGAACCTAGTCATCTTCATAGAACAGTCCTTTCAAAGAGTCTACTACTGTTTCTCAAAGCATAGTACCAAAGATGAAACTCTTGACTTGGACAGTCTAATTTCCTTGAGCCTCAAAGACATTCTCAAGTGACCCCTTCAAAAATAGGAAGGAAACCCGTAGACTCGGACAGTCTCAATACCCTTCGGATCTCCCACTTCCTTAAAGAACAGGAATTCCCTGATCCTCGAATCAAAATCCCTGAGGGCCAACATTACTCATATAAGAACTGATTTTCTCTTTAAATCAGCATACTGGACCTGTCACTCAACTGAAACAGCAACCATAGCCTCCTCTTGGGCTTTGTACAATGATTCTCCCCAGTGGAGTCAAACAACGTTTAGCCTCTCTCTCGGGCTTTGTACGAGACACATAAGAGACTCCCTCGTTGAGTCAATCACCCTTCCGCCTCCATCTCGGGCTTTATACGAGATACAAAAAGGTTCTTATTGAGCCAAACAAATTTCAGCCACCATCTCGGGCTTTGTACGAAATACAAAAAACACTCTCTTGTTGAGTATAAAAGATCCTCTTGTAGGATCAACCCCTTTTAGCCTCTCTCTCGGGCTTCATACGAGACACAGAAACACCCTCTTGTTGGGCCCATAGCCTCCTCTTAGGCTTTGTATAAGAAAACCACTGGTTAATCCAATCAACCTTTTAGCATCAAAACTGTGCCTCGTTCACAGTACACAAACATCAACAACTTCTTCCCCGTCATCTAATCGCTGTAAGCGGCAAGCCTCTGGATCATCTATATCCATGCCACTGTCCCTCTTTTAGCATGAGAAATTCCTAAGGAAAGATAGCATTGCTCTACACTGAGTTAAAGTCTTCTCCTTCAGGTTAAAATCCCCTATAAAGGAAATTATGGCATTGCCGGATTCACACATCCCGGTTAAAGTAATTCTCCTTTATAAACAGTTGTGACATACAAACCCCCTCTTTAGAGATGACAAATTCTCTCTAAAGTCAAACCGTTTTAGCTTCATATCTTGGGCTTTGAACAAGATACAAATAGACTCTTCAGCTTCACATCTTGGGCTTTGAACAAGATACAAACCACCTTTCGCTTCATGTCTTGAGCTTTGAACAAGACACCAAAACAACCATTTCCTCCCATAGAATAGGAGGAACTATGAACGCCCTGATTTCCCTGTTTCGGTAAACGGGAATACGTAGGCATAAGATTGAAAGAAATGATCTTAGCGAGCACACTAAACAAAAACCCAAAATCCCATACTTTCATATATCCGTCCTAATATCTAAACCTCCCACCAATTGACCAAACACCACTTTTACACAAAATATACCGAATAGAGACACCGAATCTTTGTAGCATCTGTAACCTAACAGACCGCTGTTTAACCTCAGTTTGCAAGCAGGGTTAATTTGAGACATCTATTTCCCTTCCTTCATCAGCTTTAATAGGATAAAAAATGAATCGAGCTATAGACACCAAAGAGCAATAGCGCTTCGCAACCGCGTCAAAAATCGCTCGCTACAAAAAAATGGCGACTTCACTGGGGAGAATGGCGACTCTGCTGGGGACGTGTCATTAGGATCTATCTCACCTCTGTAGCGAGATCTTGTTCTCTTCCAATCTATTAGGTGGAAAACTTTAAAAGTGGCGCCCACCGTGGGGCTCTTATAACCTTTTTTCTCTTCTCTTGTGTGAAAACCACAGATTGGGGCTTCCGCCGGGGAACCCATTTTCTGTCATGAATGTAGGATTCATAGCTTTAAAGGTCTAGGATGATTAGGACAAATATATATACTACTTTTCCTAATTGATATATGTGTTTATTTTTCTGCTAATGGGAATGCGTGTGATGCCGCATGTGGAAAGATTGAGTATACACTTAAGATAGGTGATGGCGACGAGGTCGACCATCAACCTCAGTGGAGGCTTCCCAATGCAACCCATTCCCTCTCACAGGCAATGGGTCGATTGTGGTGTCTGAGAAGCTGAGGAGCAAATTAGTGGCGCAGAGGCTATCAGAAATAGTTGTCATGCGATGCCACCCTCTTCTGAGGACTCTTCAAAAAACATCACCTAGCACGGTTCCTGGCCCGCTGGTGTTTTCTTGACAAGAGTTGATGATGAGGAGAGACAGGTACAAAAGTCACTAGTAAACCTTTGGGGATGGGTAGAGCCTTGACTCCATGACAACGACCCTTTGACCCCGTGTTTTTTCTATGTTTTTGTGTGCTGCATTCAAGCATTCATTTAAAAAACATTAAAACATTCAAAAAAAATTTCTCTTCTAGTCTCTCTGTTTTTCAAATTAAACTAAGACTGTGATTGCAAATATCAGAGGAAAGGATTGTGCTAATGGATTTCGGTAGAAGGAGAACTCATAAGTACACCTTCAAGGTTCCAAAACTAGAGGATTTAAGAGGTTTGGCGAGAATGATCACAAACTAAGAGGCCTTCAGAGCCAAATACGAAGGTCTGCTACCTCTGTTAAGGGTCCATGTGATTGAGGGAATCATGGATGCGCTCGTTCAGTTCTACGATCCAGTTTATCACTGCTTTACATTCCCGGATTACCAGCTAGCACCAATGCTGGACGAATATTGTCATCTGATTGATTTACACATCATTAATCAAGCTCCATTTTCTGGACTGGAAGAAATTCGAAAGGATCAGACCATTGCAAGAGCAATTTATTTTGATGAGTCTGAGGTCAGGACTCACATGACTACCAAGGGTGACATACAAGGTTTGCCAGCCCAGTTTCTGACAAAGAAAGCTCTGTACTTCGCTAGTATAGGGAACGAGACTGCTTTTGAAAGCATCTTTGTTTTACTCACATACGGGTTATTTTTGTTGCCCAACATTAATAACTTCGTCGATATCAACGCTATTAAGGTTTTCCTCATTGGAAACCCTGTACCGACTTTGCTCGCAGATGCGTACCATTCTATACACTTGGGAAATTTGTACAGCGGAGGGGAGATCACATGCTGCGTACCTCTGCTTTATAAATGGTTTATCTCTCATTTGCCTAAGTGTGCTGCTTTTCAGGTTACTCTCAACAAAGTTCAACGGGAGAGGAGGTCTTGGAAAAACAAGTACCGCACCCTCAACGTAGAGTGCATCAAAATATAACAACTGCTGAAAGATAAGGATGCTCTGATCGAGATTTTGGAGCAACATGCTGTAGAAAATCAAGATGACCAAAGGAATTTGCTCGCTCCTTTCACTTGGAAAAGGAATGACAACCCGACAATGGCTCAAGAGCCCCAGTCAAAGAAAAGGAAGATACCAGAATCAGCACCCGAGTTCTCTCGGGACCCCTTAGCTTAGGTTTCTGTTTCTGCACTTTGTAATCTACTGTATTTTCGTTTCCGTAATCCTTTGAATTTCAATAAAATGGGGTTTCCCCACTATTTGATATTTGCAATCTAATTGTCGAAGTTTATTTTGATTAAACCAAAAAACAATTAATATAATCATTGCATTCATCATTCTCACATCGCGTATTCTTCTTACCTACGAATCTCACGTTTGTGTCTCGGTTCTAGAGTCAAACTGTCTCATTCGTATAATACTCGGGCTAATCGTCAGAAGAAGATGGATGATCTTGAGGAAGAGAACAGAGAGTTGAAAGAAGAGATCGACGCGCTGAGAGAGGATATGAGAAAGCTTCGTAACGACATGCAAGCCATGGCAGAAGCTCAGCTGCAAAGGACTGTGATCTCGGAGATCACCTCAGTGCCCATAGTGGAGAAGTTTGATCCTAGGTATCAGATGTCGAAAGATCGTCCCTGGGGCATGCCTGTTAACTATATCCCGGAAGGATATGTTCCGCCGATCACTGAAGATCAGGGAATCATAATAGAAGCCGCTGGGCCTGAAGGTTACAAACTTCGGGAAAGCGAAGATGCCAGGGGAATACTGAAGACTCCTAAAGGTTATAAACTTCGGGAAACGCCAAGATTCACTGTCGTAGTCACGGTACCACCCCCTGTGGTGCACACTCTCCCGGAAAGACAGATTATGCCGATACCTTCTGGTAAAAAGGAAACTATGTTTGACCAAATGGATGAATTCCAGGAACAGTTCTTGGAAATGCAGAAGGAACTGCAAGCCATTCGCGGTCAGGATTTATTTGGAAAGGACGCCGCAGACCTTTGTCTGGTCCCCAATGTGAAAGTCCCGCACAAGTTCCAAGTGCCCGACTTTGAAAAATACAAGGGTAACTCTTGCCCTCAAAGTCACTTGGTGATGTACGCTCGGCGAATGTCAGCTCAGACGGAGAATCAGGACCTGCTAATTCACTACTTTCTGGATAGTTTAACCGGTGCTGCATTAAAATGGTACATGGGTTTAAACCGTGCTACGATTAACACATTCAGAGATCTTGGTACTGCCTTCGTCCAATAATACAAATACAATTTGGACATGGCACCGGACAGAGATCAGCTCAGATCAATGTCACAAAAGGACAAGGAAACCTTTAAGGAGTACGCTCAGAGATGGCATGAAATTGCCGCTCAAATTTGTCCACCTCTTAAGGAAAAAGAGATGACAAAGATCTTCTTAAAGACCTTAAGCTCATTTTATTACGACAGAATGGTTGCCAGTGCGCCCAGTGACTTCACCGAGATGGTGGGCATGGGAGTTCGTCTTGAGGAAGCCGTCCGAGAAGGACGTTTGGCAAAAGACGCTGGATCATCGAGTAGTACAAAATGATACGGTAGTGCTCTCCCTAAGAAAAAAGAGCAAGATATTGGGAATATCTCTCTTGGAAAGCAAAGGCGACGTTATCAACCAGTAGCAGCTGTAACTCCTGCTATCAGCCCTGCGCCTATTCCTACGTATCAACCTCAGGTTGCGCAAAGCCAACCTAATCAGCAAAGGACACAACAGCCTCTTCAGCAGGCTCGTCCTCCATACAATAACAACCATACAACGTAACCATCAGGGTTTGATCCTATACCCATGTTGTACACAGAACTATTTCCGTTACTACTGGCTAAGGGGCACATCCAGACTAAGTCTCCTCTTACAGTACTGGAAAATCTGTCTTTTTGGTTTAAGGTGGATTAAACATGCCCTTATCATCAAGGAGGATCAGGGCATAACATAGAGAACTGTCTCAATTTCAAATTCGACGTGCAAAAGCTTGTTAGGAGTGGGCTCTTATCTTTCAAAGATACGAATCCCAATGTTCTCACAAACCCGCTGCCTCAACATGAGAAAGCTGCAGTCAACCTGATTGAGAAAGAATTTAACAACGTCTATCAAATTCACGATGTACTCTTATTGAGGACCAATTTGGTCAAGATGCATTATAGACATAGTGGATATGGCCATGTGCCACCTCATAATTATCATCAATGTGATGTCTGCTCTAAAAACAATCAAGGATGTTATGTAGTGCAAGCAGCTCTACAGGAACAGATGGATCTCGGATGGATCCAAGACCACCGAGTTCGTGGAGTTAACATGGTCTATATGAACTCCAACGTCATTCAGAACCACGATATCTGTGCAATGAATGTCAACTTGGTGGCAATGCACTCAAGGCAAAGCCAGTATCATAATCTACCACGACACGATTACAGTTCCTGTCTGACTTGCTCGGTAAACAAACAGGGATGCTCTTTCATACAAGAGGCCCTCCAACGTCAGATGAATCTTGGATGGATCCAAGACTACCATGATAGGAACCCTTATCAGATCAACATGGTTCAGATCTTCGATATTCGCGTGATGAATACCAACCTGGTAGAGTTACATGCTGAGCAGGTCCCACTCGGAGTCTTAATATCACACGACTATCAAAGCTGTAAAGCAGGTTGTGAAAACGATCGAGGTTGTACCCTTGTCCAGGAGTCACTTCAGTACTTGTTAAATCATTGTTGGATGCCAATCTATATGGATGAAAATACTCAGCAGATTAGTATCAATAACAGGAATCCCACTCGGCGTCAAAGTCAGGATGTCCGATCTGTGGAAGCTAACCTAGTAAGGTTACATGGTATTCAAAGTAGGCGTGGCCAGGTGCCACCACACAACTATGACCGTTGTAGTGTCTGTTCGGAAAGTAACCAAGGGTGTTACCTTGTGAGATCAGCTCTTCAGGGCCAGGTGGATCCTAGAGAGATTCGCCCATATCCGGGTTCTGGACCCATCAACTGGACGCCGAACTACCTTGCCAGTCAGGTCGAGGATGTTGTCACAATCTCTAGTCGTCACCAGACCAGGGATGTTTTTGCCATCATCCCTCTACTTGACGAATCTAGAATTCCCAACCAGGAACGGATCGAGATTACTTATGATGGTCAGAAAAACCAGAAGGTTCCCATAGTCATCTATCTACCGGGACCGCTACCGTATGAATCAACTAAGGCTATCCTTTACAAATACAGTGCAACAATAGTCGAGAATGGAAAGGAAATTCCATTACCCTCCGTCGTGAATATTGAGACATCAGTTGTGTAACACGGAGCGGTCGAATCTTCAACCGAGGGGTTAGAGAACCTAACATGGAAAAGGAACTTCAGACAGAAGCTCCCGATCCATCAGTCGGTCAATCCAGTAATCCCGACCTTTCGAAAAATAATGATGAGATGCTGAAGCTCATCCAAAGGAGTGAATATAACATTGTTGATCAGCTGTTACAGACTCCTTCAGAGATCTTGGTATTATCACTGTTACTCAGTTCAGAAGCCCACAGGGAGGCTCTACAGAAAGTCTTGGAGCAAGCCTTTGTGGAACAGGATGTAACAATCAAACAGTTCAATAGCATTGTCTCTAACATCACTTCCTGCAATAATTTGGGATTTAGTGATGAGGAATTACCCGAAGAGGGTCGCCGTCATAACATGGCGCTCAACATTACAGTTAACTACCAGGACGATGCTTTAGCCAGCGTACTGGTAGACACAGGGTCAGCCCTGAATGTTATGCTAAAGTCCACTTTGATGCAATTGTCAAAGCGTTCGACGGATCCAGAAAAATAGTTATCGGCGAAGTTGATCTTCCCATAACTATCGGTCCTCACACTTTCCAAGTCACTTTCCAGGTCATGGACATCCGGGCAACATACAGTTGTTTATTAGGAAGACCTTGGATACATCAGGCTGGAGCGGTCACTTCGACCCTCCACCAAAAGCTAAAGTTCATTCAGAACGATCAACTTGTCACAGTCTGTGAAGAACAGACCTTGCTCGTAAGTAACTTATCATCATCTACTTGTGTAGAACCCGAGGAGGCTATTGGGACGAGTTCCAAGCGCTGTCGGTGGGCAAGGACAATCAATCCCAAGGAGGAACCTCGATTTCCTCATACAAAGATGCTATCAAAGCAGTCGAGAGTACCGATACAATCGGATGGGGACAGCTTGTCATTCCTATTGACAATAAAACAAAGAAGGGTCTTGGTTTTTCTGCAACTTGTACCCAGACAGCTGCCAGCGATGAAAGTCTTCATCCCATTCAGAACTTCTTCCACAGTGGAGGTTTTCTTCACCCAGTCCCTCAAGTAATCCATGCTATCAATGAGGAAGATCCCTCTGACACAGAGGAAGATTGGAAGTCCTATCTTAACAAGGACGGTTATATATCTCAGGACGAAACGCAAACTCCTTTTTACTTTCCTACAGAGAGTCCGAGATATATACCCAGGTCAAACATCGAAATGATATACGGGGATTATGATCCGGAAGGATGCCGTGCTCTGCCAAATTTATTAGAGGAAGACACTCCGATGAAAGACAACTTTGACCACAATTACTATGGCCCGATGGATGGCCTGCCAATGTGGCAGCCTTATCCAGGAGACTTGGGGCAAGAGGGTCAGCCGAACAATGAAACTCAGCTGACCGTCATTGAACAGAATACCTGTGTCCCCACCATGTCATGGGATCAACACTCAGGTCATTCAGAAACTACTCAACACGATGATGAATTTGCAACGTTTGCAGGACTTGAATTCATCAACTATGCTTTTCCCGAGGTCAACGTCATCGAGAGAGATGACCCCTCCAGTTCCAAAGAAATATGGGACACCCTGGGACAACCAAGTGGAAAATTCGACTTTGTGGTCAAGTACACCGCTCCCGAAAGCTCTCGTATCACGCTCAAAGATATCCAGCCAACTGGATGGGGAGATACAGCTGAGAACACAAATGCTATGCAAAATACAACAGAGGAATCCTCCTACGACAACTCTGCCTGGGAGACAGATTCCAATGATCCTGCTCCACCAGAAATCAGCGTCATTTCTGAAGACAAATCAAGGAAGGTTCCAGACTTTGTGATTCACCGAGGAGTTCGCCGCCAATGGGTTACTGTCGAGGTCCCGAAGATCGTTCATCAGTCAAAGTAATTGCCATCTTTAACCTTTCACCCTGCCCAGGTGAAACGGATGTTTTGATAGGGCTCGCTTTCTGTAAATTTCCCTCTTCGCTTTGCCCAAAGCGACAGAGTTTTGTTTTATAGGGCTGTAGTTTCAAGAATCGACTTTTCCATTAATAAAATAACGTCGTTCTGTAATTTCCGCATTAATTGTTGTTTTCTCTTTTCGTTTTTCAGAAAATGGTAATCCTAAAAAACAATTCAATAACAAAAACAAGCAGTAATAAAAAAAATGCACTGCACACACTTTTTCATTCTCTCTATCTCTTCTAAACACGATTCCTCACATCATGCAAATTGCTTGTTTTAAACCCAGTTGAAACATACGAACCGATGCCTTCTCCCAACTTTGAGTTCCCGGTATTTGAGGCTGAAGAAGAAGTTGACAACAAAATTCCAGAAGAGATCTCCCGATTACTCAGACAGGAGGAAAGGTCCTTTGAACCTCACAAAGAGCCGTTGGAAACGATCAATGTGGGTTCGGAAAAAGAGAGAAAAGAAATCAGGATTGGGGCACTGCTCAGTCCAACTGCCAGAGAGAGTTTGATAAAGCTTCTCAAAGAATTCCCCGATGTATTTGCTTGGTCCTATCAGGACATGCCAGGGTTAGATACCAGCATCGTGGAACATCACTTACCGTTAAGATCGGAATGTACGCCAGTAAAGCAAAGGTTGAGACGGACTCACCCGGACATGGCCATCAAAATCAAAGAGGAGGTACAGAAACAGATCGACGCAGGTTTCCTCGCTACATCTGAATATCCTCAATGGTTAGCCAACATCGTACCCGTTCCCAAAAAGGACAAAAAGGTCAGAATATGTGTTGATTACAGGGATCTGAATAAGGCTAGTCCAAAGGATGACTTTCCTTTACCACACATTGACATGCTGGTAGACAGTACAACAAAGTTCAAAGTTTTCTCCTTCATGGATGGATTCTCGGGCTATAACCAGATCAAAATGGCGCCGAAAGACATGGAGAAAACTTCGTTCATTACCCCATGGGGTACCTTTTGTTACAAGGTGATGCCGTTCAGCTTGAAGAACGTCGGGGCAACCTATCAAAGGGCCATGACTACTTTGTTTCATGACATGATACACAAAGAGATAGAGGTATATGTCGATGACATGATTGCAAAATCTAAGACAGAAGAGGAGCATGTGACCCACTTGTCGAAACTATTCGAACGTTTGAGGAAGTACAAACTCCCCTTGAATCCCAACAAGTGCACCTTCGGTGTCCATTCGGGGAAAC
Source organism: Lathyrus tuberosus (assembly GCA_022829125.1). NCBI lineage: Eukaryota > Viridiplantae > Streptophyta > Magnoliopsida > Fabales > Fabaceae > Lathyrus > Lathyrus tuberosus. Next base: position 15,986,703 of record JALAZF010000003.1, read on the forward strand.
TCTTAGGGTTCATCGTCATCCAGAAAGGGATTGAGGTCGATCCTGACAAGGTCAAGGCCATTCGAGAAATGCCTTCTCCGAAAACTGAAAAACAAGTCAGAGGATTCCTGGGACGTTTGAACTACATCTCCAGATTCATATTCCTTATGACCGCCACGTGTGGGCCGATTTTCAAATTACTCAAAAAGAACCAGGATTACGTTTGGTCAGAAGATTGCCAAACCGCCTTCGACAGTATTAAGGAATACCTGTTGAATCCACCGATTCTATCACCTCCAGTGGAAGGAAGACCAATGATCATTTACCTCACAGTCCTAGAGGACTCAATGGGATGTGTACTTGGCCAACAAGACGAAACCAAACGGAAAGAGTCTGCCATTTGCTATCTAAGCAATAAGTTCACCGACTGCGAGACTCGGTACATGATGCTTGAGAAAACTTGTTGCGCTTTGGCTTGGGCAGCCAAACATCTTCGCCAATACATGATTCGTCATACTACTTGGTTGGTTTCTGAGATGGATCCAATCAAGTATGTCTTCGAAAAGCCTGCTCTCACGGGAAGAATTGCCCGTTGGCAAATGTTATTATCAGAATATGACATATAGTACCACGCTCGGAAAGTTGTTAAAGGAAGTATTTTAGCCGATCATTTGGCTCATCAACCGATTGGCAATCAAGAATCAATCGGGTTTGACTTCCCAGACGAAGATGTCATGTATCTAAAAATGAAAGATTGCGATGAACCGTTACCCAGTGAAGGGCCAGAACTAGGTTCCCAGTGGGGACTAATCTTTGACGGAGCAATTAATCATTATGGAAACGGAATTGGGGCAATCATTGTTACCCCTCAGGGTACCCATATTCCTTTCACTGCCAGACTTACGTTCAAATGTACGAACAACGAGGCCGAATACGAAGCTTGTATTATGGGTCTCGAAGAAGCGATTGATTTAAGGATCAAAAACTTGGACGTATACGGCGATTCAGCCTTGGTTATCAATCAGATAAAAGGAGATTGGAACACATACCAATCAGGACTGATTCCTTACAAAGACTATGCAAGAAGGTTGTTACCCTTCTTCAACAGAGTCGAGTTTCATCACATCCCTCGTAGAGAGAATCACATGGCTGATGCCTTAGCCACTATCTCTTCTATGATTAGTGTAGGTCAATGGACTGACCTACCTAAGATCGACATAATGCGCCTTGAACGGTGTCGCTCCCGGGATTTTCATCCTAGTACAAACGCGAAAGTGGCACCGAAACAGAGTCGCCAGCAATGTGTATTTATCCCAAGAGAGGGAAAGGAAACACCGCATAAACCTGAAGGAAAGGAAAGAGCATGGTCTCGCGACCAAGAGAAATGGGTTCGGGAGTCGGTTACGCGAGAGGAAGGTATTAGCACCCCCTCGCGTCCATCGTACCCGATGGGATCCACGCTTGCTTGTCTCGATCAAAGGGTGATAGAAAAGAATACTGGAAAAGGAACGAAAAGAGAACTGGAAAAGGAACGAGAAACAAATGTAGGGAAAATAAAAGAAGTGCTCGCATGGGCCCTACCCCACTGCCTACGTATCTCATCAGGAGCATGAGAATCAGAGCGACGTAGTTCCCCTCACTAGGGATGAATTGTTTGTGTTTTTAGAGAACGGCTGACGTTCTAGCTCAGGTGTTGCAGGCTCGCTGGTCCGAGTGCGTTACCATCTTGCAAGAGAACGAGTAGAAGCGCGTTCGTGCGTTGAGAGTGAATGAGGTGAGAAAAGAATTCCCGAAGGAAAGACGTTATTGTTTGTTTTTGTCTTTTAAGAGTTTTTTCATTTGTTTGCATATGATAGTGTATCTGAATCTTAGTCATTGGAATGTGTACATCCTCACATTCCAAGATGGAATGGGTAAGAAAACACACTAAGAGTGAAGAAGACCCCCACACTTAGTTCCAATTGTCAAGGTTCAAACACACTAGCATACTTGTGTTTATTAAGTGTTTTGTTGATTAAGAAATGAAGAAGTGTTTTTTATTATTTGCACCTTCAACAAGTATTGCATTTAAGTCCCTCATACAAGATCAAATGTTTAACACATTGACCCAAGATGGGCTATATGCTATACATTCTAAAATTATAAGAGAAGACCCCTTATAACCTTTTCTTTATATGAAAGGCCTAAATGCAATAAATGCCTACCTTTATTAGATATTTTGAATTTTCTTTGAGATAAGAAAAGAGACTCAAGGGAGGAGAAAAGGTAAAACCTATATGGACTAAGACTCAATCCTAATTGAAGATTAAAGAGAGTGATCCTAAAGTTTGTGAGGTTTCAACCTAAAGTCTAAAGAAAGAAAGAATTAAACAATTCACTTCCAAAATGGAAGATGAATTGTAATTCAAAAGGGAAAGTAATGAGTTATTAAAAGAAAGCACATAAGTGCTTAACAAAACACAAAATGAAATTGTAAAAGAGAAAGGATAGAAGTTGAATGTGGATTCCTTATCCACACTCAATTGAAACTTACCAAAGCCCCTACATGGTTAGCACAATCACTTACAAGTAAAGTAAGAAGGTATAATGAACAAATCAAATTCAAACAAGTTGACAAACAAAGTGAAATGAGATTAAATGCTATACATGCTTCCAAGTCAGAATGTAACTCATATTTACACAACTTAATGTTATCCTAAATGAGCATACCAAATCATGCAAACAAAATCTCAATCCAACAAGAAGCAAAGAAGAAAAGGTGAAGTGATGTGAATGTGGTTCATACTTGTGAAACAAGTGACTTAAGGTGCAAGATAAACATCAAGCATGCAAAGATGAAACCCAAATGTCATGATCAGAAGTCAATTAACATGCTATACATCCTCAAACAAAACCACAACTCATGGCACAAGTGCCTTCATGATCAAGCAAACCAAACATGAGGCATACATTCACAAAATGAACAAGTTAAACTTCATGCTTCAAACAAATAGCAAACATGCTCCAAAAATTATGACTTTCACCAATCAAACACCTTAAACCCATGCCATTAACATATCAAGTCCACAAGCAATGAATCAGAACCAAAGTCACTCAACAATTAGGTCAAAGTCTCATGGAAGTTTCATGCATTCATGCTCAAAGCAACACATCAAAAGTCATCCAAAAAAAAGACTTAAAAAAAACATCTCATAAATCTCAAACATACCTCAACATATTGTGACCACAATGCAAAAAGAAAGGCATCAAAATCATTTTTTATGATCAAGAACAAAAATGCACAAAATCATATGTCACATTAAGTATGCATGCAAATGGAAATTCAAAAGAAATAATGGAACAGGGGCAAAATGGTCATAAAATCAGAAAATAAAATCATAGAAAATTTCCTAAATGTTTTAAGAATACACATGAATTTTTGTAGAATTTTCCAATATCATTTGATATTTTTAAAAATCAATTATGAAACGTGTAGCAAAAATGAAAATAAAATATGAAATGCAATATGAATGGGGGTGCAACCATAGCAAATCCATAGTTCAATTTAATTGGGCTTTAGAAGCGTGGGGTGTAAATAACAATCTGTCATAGGTCCAATTACGCGCAAAACACCATAGTAACCATGCACTCCAGTCAACAAAATTGACTCATCAATAGCCATTAGATCAAGTCAAGGTCAAGCCAAAGTCAAGGTACGCGGATCCAACACACGTGGATGAGGACACACACTCACTACCATGTACCATGCCACACAATGTTTAAGTGGATTCAGAAAATACGCATGTGACCAGCACATGCCTTTTAATGTGCTGTCACCATACAAGCCACACGATCGCGCAAAATGAATGGACACGATTAAAACGTGAAAAAACCCTAGCTATTGAAGTCACCGGCCGGAGATGACCTCCGGTCACCTTCTCCGGTCACACCACCACCGTCTGCAACTCACATGTTCACCAAAACACACAATACGCATACCAAAATGAAGCTGAGATAATGGAGATCAATAATACGCAGTTATTTTTCACACAACAAGCATGCACACAAAGAACAGAGAGGATCAAACCAAGCCCTAATTTTTGGATCTAAGCCTCTACAAGGCCTATCAACTAGCCGGAGTAAGCAGAGCTTCTATCAAGCTTAAAACACAAAAAAACAAGTAAAAATAGACAGAGATCGTGCAAGGTAATTTCAAGAGTTCAAACCTGAATGATGATGAAACTTGGAATGCACAAGAATACCAGAAGGAGATGCTTCTTCCTTGAGCTTCACTTGGCCAAATAAAGGCTTGAGAGCTTGAATTCGTGCAAAGAATCAACCAGAATTTCAACTCTCTTGATCCTGAACTTCTTTAACTGAACCTATGCACTCTTGTTCTTAATCTCCAAAGTAGAATCAAGATGAAGATGGAGATGAAATGTAGGAGATGATGATGAAATTCGTGTACAGAGAGGGAGAAAAAATCAGAGAATGTGGAAAGAATTTGAAGTGTTTTTGAGAGAATGTGGCTGGGAATGAAATTTGAGTGTGAGTTTTCTATTTATAGTATGAACTAACCATGGTTTAATGAGTGGAGTTAACTGAGTTGGATGAGTTAAAGTGAGTGCACCCTAACTAACTGAGTCAAGTTAGTTAGGGGCGAGTTATTGAGGCTGAGTTATGGTGAGGTCAAGCTCATGACAGTTATGGTGGAAGGGAGAAAAGGAGAGTGAAGCTGCCAATCTGTGCATCAGAAACTTGCTAAGCAAGTTTGTTCCTTCTATTCTCATGTATGGCACGTGACAGTGTGCATTATGTAAGTAACTTGTGCTTGGTTGAAAGAAGAAACAAAAGTGAGGAGGTGTTTGTGGTGTGACTGAACCAAACTGCTAACTCTGATGTGATTCCTCAGTTGGAAATGGTGAAGTTTGCGCATGGATATCTCTCTCTTCAAGCCATGGACATGAGTGATCTTGGTACCATTTCAAAGTGTGTACATGGTATAACAACTTTGATGTTGAAAAGAAGTGAAAATGAGACTTGCAACATATTGAAAATGAGCTTCAAACATAGGAACTCAAGACAGGCTTACAATGCTGCAGAATGCGCGCATGTGTGGCATGACCTGGTTGTGACCTGGTCAAATTTCAGTTACATTGACCATACTTTGAGCCATCATAACTCCTTAACCTTTGATCAGATGAAAAATTGATAAACACCAACTTTGAAGATCTCACATAGAGGAACAACTTTGATGTTGAAAGATTTTCCATTTGAAGCCTCTAATCATGAGTAATTGATCAATACATTTGGCCCACCATGTGTTTGTGAAAATGACTGCGCGCGTGCCTTGAAAATCTTGGTCATGACCTAGTTTTGAACCTACTTTGCTCAAACTTTGATCAATCATATCTCACTCAATTTTTATCCAATGGAGATGTTCCACACATGGATTTGAAGCTTAAAGCAAGGCCTTTCATTGAGGCAGAGTGGAATTTTCATTTGGTGCTCCAAATTTAAATGGCCTTGGTTCAAACTCTGATGCAAAATGGCCAAAACTTGCTATTTTTAGTAACCCTACTTCATCCAAAAATGGCAACTTTTTACATCTTGATTTTTTCATGATTCCTTTGGAATTTCTTGATCAAATTTTGTACATTGGACATATGTAACATGAATTTCATGAATTTGGCCTCAAAAAGTCAAGAGTTGACTTTTTCCTCTGATTATTTGACTTTGCCCCAATTTCTCTGATTCTTGATCTTTCTTCCAATTGAACCACCTCCAAAACTAATTGAGATGCAATCTTCCACATCCATATACCTAGGGACATATAGAAAACCATGACATCAAGTCTTGCCCAAAAAATCAAAGATTCCCTGATTTAAATGGAAACCCTAATTTTGGCCCCCTTTGGTTAGGAGGTAAAAGTGCAGTCTTCAATTTCAAATTCCTCAGAGTATGCTGTGTGTCCCCTTAAAGGATGATGAGAAATGCCACTTGAGAATGATTTTGGATCAATGAGCTATCTCTTTTGAGGGTTTTCCTTCAATTTTTGAACCTCTTGCATGATGAAAGATGTATTGCTTCAATCTCCCATTGGATTTCACTTTCTTGAGATTTTGGAAGATCAATTGAGATAGTATGAGACATGAGAGACCTCTTGGCTTGCCTAGAGCCAACTTTATTGACCTTTTTGTGCTTTGAATGATTCCTTGATTATCCACCTTCCACCTGATCACATGCCCTGATGGTAAGAAGGATGCCATGCTTCATTTTTCTATGTTAAATGCAATGTAATGTTAATGAGGTGGATATGATATGATAAATGATAATGCCATGCTATGATGACAAAAGGGGAGAGCAAATTTTGGGGTATTACAGCTGCCCCTATTCAAGCGCTGTAGACCTGAATGCCTGAAAGCAAATGCTTTCGGACTTTCAAGGTATATAGTGATTGAATACCAAAAATAACCAAAAATTTGCTCTGGATGATGAAAAAGAAAAGGGATATAAACCCAATGAGACTGCTGGATTGAATCTTCGATGAAACGTCGGAGAGATCTGTCTTTTGAACGATGCCAGACGACTACTGGCTTGCCACGCTACTGGTGGACTTTAATAATGTCTTTTATGCAACTCCAGACGACTACTGGCCTGCCACGCTACTGGTGGACTTTGAAAACGTCTTTTGAACGACGCCAGACGACTACTGGCTTGCCACACTACTGGTGGACTTTAATAATGTCTTTTATGCAACTCCAGACGACTACTGGCCTGCCACACTGCTGGTGGACTTTGAAATATGCCACCCTTAGATGGACTTTTCGCCAATCCACTGTTGGACTTTTGCCACCCGAAGACGGACTTTTGCCAATCCGCTGTTGGACTTTTGCCACCCGAAGACGGACTTTTGCCAATCCACTGTTGGACTTTTGCCACCCTTAGATGGACCTTTCGCCAATCCACTGTTGGACTTTTGCCACCCGAAGACGGACTTTTGCCAATCCACTGTTGGACTTTTGCCACCCGAAGACGGACTTTTGCCAATCCACTGTTGGACTTTTGCCACCCGAAGACGGACTTTTGCCAATCCACTGTTGGACTTTCGCCACCCGAAGACGGACTTTTGCCAATCTACTGTTGGACTTTTGCCACCCGAAGACGGACTTTTGCCAATCCACTGTTGGACTTTTAGCTGCTTTGCCACCCGAAGATGGACTTTTGCCAATCCACTGTTGGACTTTTAAAATTTGCCACCCTTAGATGGACTTTTCGCCAATCCACTGTTGGACTTTTGGAATTTTAAAATCGAATTACTCTCTGCCTCCACGCCAGACATCTCTGCCGACTCTGCTGAGGAACCACAATCAATGATTTAATCTCGGAGACTCTTAAAAGGATAATATCTCTGCTGGCGAACAATCCGTCTGCTTCGAATGGTCAAGCTTGCCAAAAATAAATTGGACTTTAAGATATGAGGGAATGACGACTCTGCCAGGAATTATTCCATCTGTTTGGGGCTGGATTCTGGTCACAGCAACTCCGCTGGGGATGAGAATTCTTAATGACGTCCTGCTGGGGAAATGAGCCATTAAAACTCTGCTTGGGGATTTATTCAACCCAAGATCCTTTATAGGGATTATCAACCTTCTGACCCGGCTGGGGAAAGGCTGTACCATCCTTGTTGAGGAATAGATTCTGTCGATCTGATAAACCTCTGCGGGGAGAACGACAACTCAGCTGGGGAGTATTGCTGACAAGATTCGATGCTGACCTTTGTGGGGATACCATGACCAGAGATACGATCTTGCTGGATATCAGGGCTACTCTGCCAGGGATATGCAAATCCTGGTTAGAAAATTCCCCTGCAACTTACTAGGAAAGAGTCCTTTGGGGAAACTCAAAGCAAATCCACAGTAGTCTGCCGCAGAATATGACTGTCAAGCTTAGGATAAGTACCACAATGCCCCATGTTAGGCGAGCTTTCCTTTAGACAATTCCGTTGGGGATGACGAGTTTATAACAAACTCTGCTGGAGGAAACTGCTTTAAAACGTCTCGTGCTGGGGAATGCCTTTTGAGAGGATTTTACAGAAGACCAACTGTCCTCAAACTCTACTGGGGATGATCAACACTTCATGCTGGGGAACCAAACATGCCCCGTGCTTGGACAAAACAACAATTCGTCCCCGAAGGGGATGTCATAAGAGGATTTTACAGAAGATCTAGCCTCTTCAAACTCTTGTGACTTCGCTGGGGATAATGACCATCAGTTTTAGTGTCGATGAGACCACCCTTTTGGGGAACCTGTGACCGTTATCGATATAGAAAAGCTTGTAGCTGTTGGAAGTACTGAATGAGAGAATCGACTTAATAAGATACAACGGTACCCAGTTGAACTTAATTCACTGATATCGACCCGTTATGAACAATCGTCGACCGAACGATGAACGCCGATCTCCTTACCCATAATTGCCCCAGTCTTTTGCGTGGAGTGATTTATTACTAGTCTTGTGCTTAAAATCATCTGCACCTGCTACCTGCAACAAAAGAATATGCCCACATGCTCCGAATATTGCGTGGCTAGAATCCACCATCCGGGAGTATTCAACATTCGAAGTAATTTCAAATGTTTTTTCTGCGCATGTTATTGCAAGGCTGCCATGTTTTCAAATGCAATGTTTTATCAAAAATTAGGACGTTTTTGCAAACAAAGCAATAAAACAAAAATAGAAAGCTTTTTACTGAAATTCAATTTATTGACTGAGAGCCCAGAATAGGCAATTACATCCGGAAGCAATCCCTGGAAAGAGGTGATCGCTAAAAATTGAGAAAAGAAACTATCCTAATGGCAATGTGAAAACGGAATTCCACTGAGTTTCCATTCTGTTATGACCAGTATGTCTTCAAAACTCCCCGACCTTGCCTTCTGAGGAATGATCAGACCGATTCCTATCCTTCAGAACGTCAGTTGTTCAAACGGTGACAGGGTACAGATAACTCAAACCGTAGTCATTCGCTTAAATCCCTCTTTTGTGTGGACCGCCCTTTCAGGTTTTCGATCCACCAGGATACCCTTTTTTGCCTAAGTTGCCCTTTCGGGTTTTCAACTTACCGGGTGTACAAAATTTTTTCAATTATATCCCTAATTTTTGCCCGAACCTTATTCTGTTTTTGGTTCGCCGGGATGCCCTTTTTTGCCTGGATTTTTTTATTTTTATTATCCAGCGGGTCTATTCATGCGAAGTATTTTTTGACTACGTCCGAGTTGACAGGGGATGAAAAGTCTTCGCCATCCATGGTTGTAAGCAATAAGGCTCCGCCCGAAAAGACCTTTTTAACCACGAATGGACCTTCATAATTAGGAGTCCATTTGCCCCTGTGATCTGTATTGGGAGGAAGGATCCTTTTGAGTACCACATCTCCGACTTTATAAACCCGAGGACGCACCTTTTGGTCAAATGCCTGTTTCATTCTGCGCTGATATAGTTGCCCATGACATACAGCCGCCAATCGCTTTTCCTCAATAAGGCTCAGCTGATCAAATCTGGCTCGTACCCATTCAGCCTCATCTAGCTTAACATCCATCATAACTCTGAGGGACGGAATCTCTACTTCAACCGGTAGCACTGCCTCCATACCATATACAAGTGAGAATGGGGTTGCCCCAGTGGACGTGCGTACCGACGTTCGATACCCATGCAAAGCAAACGGCAACATCTCATGCCAATCTTTGTACGTGACAACCATCTTCTGTACAATCTTCTTGATATTTTTGTTGGCCGCTTCGACCGCGCCATTCATCTTTGGGCGGTACGGAGAAGAATTGTGGTGTTCGATTTTGAAGTCCCGGCATAATTCAGCCATCATCTTATTGTTCAAATTAGAACCATTATCAGTAATGATTCTTTCGGGAACTCCATATCGGCAAATGATATCCCGTTTTAAGAAACGGGCGACCACTTGTTTTGTAACATTGGCATAGGATGCGGCTTCAACCCATTTGGTGAAGTAATCAATTGCCACCAAGATGAAACGATGACCATTGGAAGCTGTAGGCTCAATCTTTCCGATCATATCAACGCCCCACATGGCAAACGGCCAAGGCGACGACATGATGCTCAACGGATTTGGAGGCGCATGCACCTTGTCTGCATAGATCTGGCATTTATGGCATTTGCGGGCATATTTGCAACAATCTGACTCCATAGTCAACCAATAATATCCCGACCTTAACAACTTTTTAGCCATTGCATGCCCTCCGGCATGGGTACCGAAAGAGCCTTCGTGCACTTCAATCATCAACAAGTCTGCTTCATATCTATCCACACATCTAAGCAGGACCGTGTCAAAATTTCTTTTATACAGCACGCCATCTTTGTTCAAGAAGAAACTACCAGCTAACCTTCTCAACGTCTTCCTGTCTTTGGACGATGCCCCGGGCGGGTACTCTTGACTTTTCAAGAAACACTTAATATCATGAAACCATGGCTTGTCATCAGACGTTGCATCGACCGCAAACACAAATGCTGGTCTGTCAAGGCGGGATACCTCAATCTTAGGTACATGGTTCCATCCTTGCACTTTGATCATGGAAGACAAAGTGGCCAAGGCATCAGCGAACCTATTCTCATCTCGAGGAATGTGGTACAGTTTCACTGTTGTGAAAAATGTCAGCAATCTCCTCGTATAATCTCTATACGGCACTAGATTTGCTTGGTGCGTGTACCAACTCCCTTTCACTTGATTGATTACCAAGGCTGAATCACCAAATATATCAAGGGTCTTAATCCGTAGATTAATCGCCTCCTCGATCCCCATTATACAAGCTTCGTACTCTGCTTCATTGTTGGTGCATCCGAAAGTTATTCGGGCAGTGAACGGCATATGAACACCTTTCGGCGTGATAAGAACTGCTCCAACTCCGCACCCATTCATATTGACAGCCCCATCAAACATCAGACTCCATTTGGATTCAGGGTCTGGCCCCTCCTCCGGAAGTGGTTCCTCGCAGTCTTTAGCTTTGAGAAACATGATGTCTTCATCAGGGAAGTCAAACTTCATGGGTTGGTAATCATCAATCGGCTGTTGCGCAAGATAGTCGGACAAGATACTTCCTTTGATGGCCTTTTGTGAAGTGTAATGAATGTCATACTCTGTCAAGACCATTTGCCACCGTGCAACTCTGCCTGTCAATGCCGGTTTCTCGAAAATGTACTTGATAGGATCCATTTTTGAAATCAACAAGGTTGTGTGCCTAACCATATATTGCCTCAATCGCTTAGCGGCCCATGCAAGTGCACAGCATGTCTTTTCAAGCATTGAGTATCGGGACTCACAATCATTGAACTTTTTGCTCAGGTAGTAAATAGCATGCTCCTTCCTACCTGTCTCGTCATGTTGACCGAGAACACAACCCATGGAACCTTCAAGCACTGTCAGATACATTATCAGCGGTCTCCCTTCAACTGGAGGCATTAGAATCGGAGGTTCCTGCAAGTATTCTTTTATCTTATCGAATGCCAATTGGCAATCGTCATTCCACCTGACCGTTTGATCTTTCCTTAACAATTTAAATATTGGTTCGCACGTGGCTGTTAGGTGAGATATGAACCTCGCAATGTAGTTCAATCTACCCAAGAAACCACGAACCTCTTTTTCTGTTCTCGGTTCAGGCATTTCTTGTATTGCTTTCACCTTGGCAGGATCAACCTCGATTCCTCTTTTGCTCACAATGAAACCTAGCAACTTTCCAGAACGTACCCCAAACGTGCACTTGTTTGGATTTAATCTCAGACGGAACTTTCTCAACCTTTCAAACAGCTTTTTCAGGTTAACCAGATGTTCCTCTTCTGTTCTCGACTTGGCAATCATATCATCTACATAACATTCGATCTCCTTATGAATCAAGTCATGAAACAATGTCACCATCGCCCGCTGGTACGTTGCCCCTGCGTTTTTCAACCCAAAAGGCATTACTTTATAACAATATGTACCCCACGGAGTAATGAACGTGGTCTTCTCCATGTCTTCAGGTGCCATCTTGATCTGGTTGTACCCGGAGAAACCGTCCATAAATGAGAACACTGAAAACTGAGCTGTATTATCGACCAGCACATCAATATGAGGTAGTGGAAAATCATCTTTCGGGCTAGCTTTATTAAGATCTCGATAATCCACACACATTCTCACTTTTCCATCTTTCTTCGGTACTGGCACGATGTTGGCTACCCATGGCGGATACTTTGTCACAGCAAGAAAACCAGCGTCCCACTGCTTCTGGACTTCCTCCTTAATCTTTAAAGCCATGTCGGGGTGAGTCCGACGAAGTTTCTGCTTGACTGGCGGACATTCTTCTCTCAATGGTAGCCTGTGCACGACAATATCCGTATCCAACCCCGGCATGTCTTGATACGACCAGGCGAAGATGTCAACATACTCGCGCAACATTTCCGTCAAAGTTTGCTTCACATCTGCTTGCAAGCTGGCACCAATCCTGATCTCTTTCTTGGCGTCCTTGGTACCAATATTGATGATTTCTACAGTCTCCTGATGAGGCTGGATGACCCTTTCCTCTTGTTTCAACAATCTGGCCAGTTCTTCAGAAAGTTCACAATCTTTCCCATCCCCTTCTTCGGCTTGATAAATCGGATTGTCAAAGTCATACATGGCCATATCAAAATCGTTATCAGTGGTATCCGGAGGATCAAGTCTGCATGAACGGGTTCATGCCTTATTTTAGAATTTATTTTTAAGCAAAACAAAAGAAAATGAAACATTGCCATTTTATTTTTTTGTGCAAAAATAAAAACTGAAAGACAGAGAACAAAATTTGATTGCAAAACGTCCTTTATTAATGATTAAACATTGCAAATGCAACCATGGTGGCCCTACAAATGAATCTATACGCCTTGGGCAGAGCGCAAGATTTTGTCATGCATTATGGTTAGAAAAACAAAGAAAAATTACTCTGTCTGAAGAGTAACCCGGATGACTTCTTCAACGAACCAGTTTTGCACTTGTTGTCCCGGAACATGAGGGCGTACCCAGTTGTCCAGGTCACAATCACTGTCAACACTATCCTCCGTGGCTGCACAAGACTGGTCCATGTAGATAATTCCTCCACTATTGAAAGTAATGGGTCCCCTGCTCCCCGCATCTGAAGTTGTAGAGGGATGATAACCAATACCAAATTTGTCTTCCTTCATTGGGGTCTCTATCAACCTGCCCCAACCTTGGGCGTTGCCTGCCCTGACGACTTCGACAGCTTGTTTGTAAGATGAAATGGAGGTACCAGCCCCGACTGGTACAGAAGAAGACTCAGGTGCATCGTCAATATTGACTGCTTCAAATGATTGGCACAGCATCTCATGAATTTCCCCATCCATTTCAATGTACTTGAATGTGGACAAGTGACTCACAAGGATGTCTTCCTCCCCACACACTGTCACAACCTGCCCTTCAAACTCATACTTCAGCTTTTGATGTAGAGTAGAAGTAACAGCCCCGGCTCCGTGAATCCAAGGGCGCCCCAATAGGCAACTATATGCAGGTTGTATGTCCATTACATGGAACGTGGATTTGAATACCTGTGGTCCAATTTGTACGGGCAATTCCACCTCACCAAACACAGATCGTCTAGTTCCATCGAATGCTCTGACCACCAACTCACTAGGCCTTAAGATCAAACCATCAACTTCCAGTTTCATTAATGCCTTCTTGGGCAAGACATTGAGTGATGAACCAGTGTCTACCAGTACATGAGATAACACTGCGCCCTTACACTCCATCGTGATATGCAAAGCCTTATTATGGTTTCTTCCTTCAACAGTCAAATCTCTACTTGTAAAGCCCAAGCCATGGCTGACATTAACATTGGAGATTACGCCCTCGAGCTGATTAACAGTAATTTCTTGTGGCACGTATGCACTCTTTAACACTTTCAACAACGCCTGCCGGTGCGCATCAGAGCACATCAATAGTGACAAGATTGAAATCTTTGAAGGGGTCTGATTCAGTTGGTCCACAATCTTATAATCGCTTTTCTTGATTATCTTCATAAATTCTTCCATTTCCTTATCAAAAATAATCTTTGTCTCTGCTTCAGGTGTAGGCGCACTTTCAACCACCTGTTTACCCTTAGCCTTTGCTGCAGCTTCTACCTCCTTATCACTTCTCAAGGTTTGGGGAGCGAACAACCTTCCACTCCTTGTAAAGCCCCCTACACCCCCTACATTATCAATATTTGGGCTGACTGACGGCTCAACTTCCTGCTTTTTACCTTCGTAATATACATCTGCCCCATAGTGCCATGGGATAGCTTTCGTAGATGTGAACGGAATTGGTCCTGGCACCGTGATAGTGACAGGACTGGGCCCTTTTGGCGCAACACTAGCCACAGGAACTGCATTGACCGGCATTTGAATCTCAGCGGGAGTGTAATAGATGGTCACGGTTGATATCTCATCAGTGGCTTTCACGACTCTGTCGAACTGTAGACATCCTTCATCGATCAGATTCTGTAAACCCATCTTCAACTTATCACAGCCGTTCTCCTGATTCATACACTCAGAGCAATCTTGATTACAGCCCGGGAACACCTGTCCCTTCAATAAACGATCTTTTACAACCAACAAAGAAGTTTTCACTTGATGAACGTCTAACACCAAATTCAATCTCCTCCCATCTTCAATAGCGTACACATTTGCTGCGCTATGATCAGGCATGGGATGCTGAGTAATATTAGGAGCGGGAGAGAAATTGATGGCTTTAGCATCAATCAAATCTTGTACTTTATGATGGAAAGCCCAGCATTTTTCAATGGAGTGCCCCTGAGCACCTGAGTGGAACTCACAACGAGCATTAGCATCGAAGTTAGGTGGCAGGTTTCCAGCAACCGGAGCTTTCATAGTACGGAGTTCTACCAACTTTAACTCGAGTAGCCGGGGCAACAGCGCGGCATAAGTCATAGGGAGAGGATCCATCTTACGATCCCTCTGTCTAGACCTTTGCTGGAAAAAAGGTTGTTGCTGTGGAACTTGTTGTTGGGGTTGTTGTTTCTGAACAGACGGTGTGGGGATTGTTACAGCATCTACCTGATAATAAGCTCGAGAACGCCCTCTGCCTCGTCCTCTAAACACAGCATTCGTATCACCTTCTCTTCTTTTCTGGTTACTAGCAAACGGTTTCTTCGTCCCCGAAGAGCCAGCCCCACTCACATCCTGGATCTTTCCAAGCTTTAACAGACTTTCTATTCTTTCTCCCGCAATCACAATATCAGCAAATCCAGTTGACGGACAAGCAGCTAATCTATCCAGATAGGCCCCTTGCAATGTGCCCATGAACATATCTGCCATTTCTCTGTCTGACAAGGGAGGTTGGACCTGGGCAGCCATTTCCCTCCACCTCTGTGCATATTCTTTGAAACTCTCCTTGGCATTTTGTGACAATCCCTGCAATTGGGTGCGGTTGGGCGCCATGTCAATATTGTACTGGTATTGCTTCAAGAACGCTTCTGCCAGATCTTTCCAATTCTTCACAGCAGCTCTATTCAACTTCATATACCAGGTCAAGGACGCCCCAGCCAGACTGTCCTGAAAATAGTGCATCCATAGCTTCTCGTCATCCGTATGGGCTGAAATCTTCCCAAAGTAAGCTTGAAGATGCGTTTGGGGACACGCATTGCCGTGATACTTATCAAAAGTGGGAGGTTTGAACTTAGGGGGAATTCTGACTCCTGAGACCAGCCCCAAGCTGGTAACATCAATACCCATAGAGTTCTTGCATTCTATGGCCCTGATCTTCTCTGCTAACTCATCATACCTTCGATCCCCTTGATTACCCACATCAGCATCCAGCAGAGTAAATTGGTCTTCCAGAGTATCTTCAAGAGTAACACCAGCCTGCCTACCATTTCCATTACCCCGATTGTTACCACCAGGAGGAGGGTTGCCACCGGGAGGAGGAATGCCATGTCCCTGTGAATTGTCATGATGATCACCTTCGGGCCCATTGTCGGGACGCTCTACCAGAAGCCTCAGTCTCTCCTGATTTTGCGCCATGCCAGTCATGAGGGTCATGAACTGGTCCATACGCGCCCTCATTTCCGCCAAATCACTTTGCACTTGATCCATGATTCTTACTTGATTCCTTCGCGTCGAATATCGGTGAATATGACTCTCCGCTATACTGCCTGAAACCAAATAAAGGTTAGAGACCCCGCAACGAGTACCTGAAAAGCAAGTAACAAAAATGCAAAATGATATGCAATGCCATGCAATGCTATGTTTGTCATTTCCTAGGTGCTTTACACCCTGATTCCAATCCAAACCACGGAAATCTGAAGACCAGAAATCGTGATATAAAGAGACGTGTAGTGGTCATGTGCTTGTGCGCAGCTATCTGATAAAGAATAATTCTGAATAAAACTGCTCATACTCATTCAACAAAATATTCAAGTACATTTAAGAAAGGTTCAACCGCAAATGCAATACAAGGAAAAATGGATCCATCAACAAGCCTGATGGTAACCATTAATAACAAAATATAAGGAAAAGAACATCAGTCTGACAATTCCACACCCTTCAGCTTATCACTTGAGTATTTGATCTCCTCAAAAAGTATACGGGTACGCTGGTGATTCGGCTTTTCAATCATTTCTTTGATCAAGACATCCCTTTTCTCAAGAGCTTCAGTTAAAGAACCCATGTGCAGCATCAGAGCCTCGTCATCACACACTCCTTTGTGTCTCTTTATGCCGGCTTGCGTCTTGAGTATCTCCCTTTCTATCATGACTTCTTCAAGCTCTTTCTTGGTATTCCTCAGCTCACCTCTAACTTCTTCTAGCTGTTCTTGACTCTTACCGAGGCTTTCCCGATACTTTCTCCTCTGCTCATGCGCCTTTTTAAGCTCCTCGTCTTTAGTCTTCGACTGATCCTTTAACTCGGCATTTTCAATTCTGACTTCATCCCAAGCTTGACGAAGTTGAGCTAATGAATCCTTGCTTCGGGCTAAAGCCTGTTTTGTAATCTTGTGAGCCTGACTAGTGTCATCTGCTCCCAAAGTAAGTTTCCGAAAGTACCGAGCTCGGTCATCAAAATCTTCCTCTTTGTCAGCCAAGGTTTTTTCCGCTTTCAAGGCTCTCTTTTCCAATTCTTTGTTGTCAGCTAGAGCTTTCTGAAGGCATCTGCTCATTCCAGAATTTTCTATCTGCAGCTCTCTGACCATTTTCTTCCACTTCTCACATTCTTCAATAGCCACCATAGTGGGTTGTTCTGGCTGTACTGCACATAAAAGAGGTCCCCTTGAAAAGGGTAAAAGCAATTCCTTTACTTTCGTTTCAATCCACCTGTCATATTCAGGATAAGATCTACAATCTCCTCTTCCAAAAACTGCTTTTCCAATTTTGTGCTTATCTTTCCAAGCATTCACTACTTCTACCACCTTCGCATCTTTAGTTCCTGTAAAGAATAAAGATTCTTCCACATCTTGCTCTGTAGGAGGATCCCTGGAAGCATACCCAAACTGTCGGATGGCCAAAACTGGATTATAATTGATCCCTCCTTTTCTGCCAATCAAAGGCACATTTGGAAAATTTCCGCATCTTGTGACCAGCTCTATTCTCAATAACCGGTGGTCAAACCATACAATGTTATCAGCAGTTAAACTCATCAATCGTTTAGACCATTTCGCCACATCTTTGGTTTCCACAAAGGCACCTGTCTGAGGCAAATGTTTGAAAAACCAATGACTCAGCAGTGGAGTACAACAACTGACAGATCCTCCCCTCCTTTTCTCATTCTTATAGTGCACAGAATGATAAAAATCTCCTAACAAAGTAGGGACTGGATTTTTAAGAACGAAAACTCTCGTTGCTTGCATATCCACAAAGTCTTGCTGATTGGGAAAGAAAACTAGGCCATATATGCAGAGAGCCAGAATGGAATTGTAAACCGTCCAATTTTTAGCACTTGCAGCCTCTTGGGCCTGTCCAGCCAGAAATTCTAAATGAAATCCGCTAACTCCATTTTTACTGCTCACACCACTCTTTATCACTGCCTGATCCATTTGTAAAGCAGCAGCAATTTCTTTTACGCTGGGAGAACTACCAGAGAAGAATGGTATTGCCGACGTGATCGGAATTCCCAAAATAAATGAGAATTCTTCCAGTGTTGGCATCAAAATGTAATCTGAAAAAAGAAAACACCTCAACGAAGGCTCGTAGAACTGCAGCAGAGTGTGTAAAGCATCATGCTCATACTTGGTGATTGTACGGACCATCCCAACCAAATTCCCGTAACTCTTCTGAAACCTATCAAGAATACCCGGACCAGCCATATCTATAACCTTGAGCAATGAATCCAAGACAGGATCTGGAAACTTGTAAGACACATTGTTCTTTCTCTCGGCGACGATCTCTGTTGAACCCATGGATCGGAATCAGAAATGTATTATGCACCTGAAAATGACAAACATAACTGTTATGATATGATAATGCAATGCAAAAGGGCATGTGATCAGGTAATCAAGTGTCGGTGTCTGTATTGAACTGTGTGCACTGTGTCTCTGTACTGAGTCTGGCGATATCTGAGATGAACACTTAAATCACTGTCATAGGATACAATGTCTGAAATCATCATAGAATCACAAGTAAGGTAGGTAGGAGGCTGGGTTTCCTGCAAACCTGTAAACATCCCGCCCATACTCACATGTGGTTCTTAGAAAATAAGGCTTGTCAGCTTCGGAGGTTTGAGAAGCAATAGCACATTCAGCCCGTAGGATACAATGCTATGCCAATCAAAGAGGTCGTCCACTGACTCCCCTTAGAAAATAAAGGTCATCCTATGCAAGTTCCAAAGTGGGCCCTCGGGTGCGAATGGGTTTGCCACAGAATGTGGTCTGCCATTGTCACCACTAAAGAGGGATATTTCCACTAAGGTCCTCATGATCGGTCACTAGAGTCGACAGCTCTCTAGATCTACATCCTGGAATACGCAAGATGCGCATGCCACGACGTGTCCCAAGATAGCCTCGTCTAGCTGTGAATTTCGTGAACACCCAACGCACTCCAAACGGCACGTAGGTCCCACTACTCTCCACTCTAATTCTAAGTGTATACTCAAGCCTGTGTAATGGGCTTATCTCTCAGAAGTCCCATCCCGCCAAACAGACAAAACAGTG
Organism: Lathyrus tuberosus; assembly: GCA_022829125.1. Lineage (NCBI taxonomy): Eukaryota > Viridiplantae > Streptophyta > Magnoliopsida > Fabales > Fabaceae > Lathyrus > Lathyrus tuberosus. The sequence goes on from JALAZF010000003.1 coordinate 16,005,842, forward strand.
CAGCACAATATAATATATGATATGTAATGCTAAAATGCAGTAAATACTGTAAAGTAAATAAACAGCAAAATATAGCACAACAGCAAACACCCAATGAAAGAAAAGCAAACAAGCGCTAGGATTGACTCGCTTAGGGATGGACCAGTAATAGGTCAACCTGTCCCCAGCAGAGTCGCCAGCTGTCGCTCCCGGGATTTTCATCCTAGTACAAACGCGAAAGTGGCACCGAAACAGAGTCGCCAGCAATGTGTATTTATCCCAAGAGAGGGAAAGGAAACACCGCATAAACCTGAAGGAAAGGAAAGAGCATGGTCTCGCGACCAAGAGAAATGGGTTCGGGAGTCGGTTACGCGAGAGGAAGGTATTAGCACCCCCTCGCGTCCATCGTACCCGATGGGATCCACGCTTGCTTGTCTCGATCAAAGGGTGATAGAAAAGAATACTGGAAAAGGAACGAAAAGAGAACTGGAAAAGGAACGAGAAACAAATGTAGGGAAAATAAAAGAAGTGCTCGCATGGGCCCTACCCCACTGCCTACGTATCTCATCAGGAGCATGAGAATCAGAGCGACGTAGTTCCCCTCACTAGGGATGAATTGTTTGTGTTTTTAGAGAACGGCTGACGTTCTAGCTCAGGTGTTGCAGGCTCGCTGGTCCGAGTGCGTTACCATCTTGCAAGAGAACGAGTAGAAGCGCGTTCGTGCGTTGAGAGTGAATGAGGTGAGAAAAGAATTCCCGAAGGAAAGACGTTATTGTTTGTTTTTGTCTTTTAAGAGTTTTTTCATTTGTTTGCATATGATAGTGTATCTGAATCTTAGTCATTGGAATGTGTACATCCTCACATTCCAAGATGGAATGGGTAAGAAAACACACTAAGAGTGAAGAAGACCCCCACACTTAGTTCCAATTGTCAAGGTTCAAACACACTAGCATACTTGTGTTTATTAAGTGTTTTGTTGATTAAGAAATGAAGAAGTGTTTTTTATTATTTGCACCTTCAACAAGTATTGCATTTAAGTCCCTCATACAAGATCAAATGTTTAACACATTGACCCAAGATGGGCTATATGCTATACATTCTAAAATTATAAGAGAAGACCCCTTATAACCTTTTCTTTATATGAAAGGCCTAAATGCAATAAATGCCTACCTTTATTAGATATTTTGAATTTTCTTTGAGATAAGAAAAGAGACTCAAGGGAGGAGAAAAGGTAAAACCTATATGGACTAAGACTCAATCCTAATTGAAGATTAAAGAGAGTGATCCTAAAGTTTGTGAGGTTTCAACCTAAAGTCTAAAGAAAGAAAGAATTAAACAATTCACTTCCAAAATGGAAGATGAATTGTAATTCAAAAGGGAAAGTAATGAGTTATTAAAAGAAAGCACATAAGTGCTTAACAAAACACAAAATGAAATTGTAAAAGAGAAAGGATAGAAGTTGAATGTGGATTCCTTATCCACACTCAATTGAAACTTACCAAAGCCCCTACATGGTTAGCACAATCACTTACAAGTAAAGTAAGAAGGTATAATGAACAAATCAAATTCAAACAAGTTGACAAACAAAGTGAAATGAGATTAAATGCTATACATGCTTCCAAGTCAGAATGTAACTCATATTTACACAACTTAATGTTATCCTAAATGAGCATACCAAATCATGCAAACAAAATCTCAATCCAACAAGAAGCAAAGAAGAAAAGGTGAAGTGATGTGAATGTGGTTCATACTTGTGAAACAAGTGACTTAAGGTGCAAGATAAACATCAAGCATGCAAAGATGAAACCCAAATGTCATGATCAGAAGTCAATTAACATGCTATACATCCTCAAACAAAACCACAACTCATGGCACAAGTGCCTTCATGATCAAGCAAACCAAACATGAGGCATACATTCACAAAATGAACAAGTTAAACTTCATGCTTCAAACAAATAGCAAACATGCTCCAAAAATTATGACTTTCACCAATCAAACACCTTAAACCCATGCCATTAACATATCAAGTCCACAAGCAATGAATCAGAACCAAAGTCACTCAACAATTAGGTCAAAGTCTCATGGAAGTTTCATGCATTCATGCTCAAAGCAACACATCAAAAGTCATCCAAAAAAAAGACTTAAAAAAAACATCTCATAAATCTCAAACATACCTCAACATATTGTGACCACAATGCAAAAAGAAAGGCATCAAAATCATTTTTTATGATCAAGAACAAAAATGCACAAAATCATATGTCACATTAAGTATGCATGCAAATGGAAATTCAAAAGAAATAATGGAACAGGGGCAAAATGGTCATAAAATCAGAAAATAAAATCATAGAAAATTTCCTAAATGTTTTAAGAATACACATGAATTTTTGTAGAATTTTCCAATATCATTTGATATTTTTAAAAATCAATTATGAAACGTGTAGCAAAAATGAAAATAAAATATGAAATGCAATATGAATGGGGGTGCAACCATAGCAAATCCATAGTTCAATTTAATTGGGCTTTAGAAGCGTGGGGTGTAAATAACAATCTGTCATAGGTCCAATTACGCGCAAAACACCATAGTAACCATGCACTCCAGTCAACAAAATTGACTCATCAATAGCCATTAGATCAAGTCAAGGTCAAGCCAAAGTCAAGGTACGCGGATCCAACACACGTGGATGAGGACACACACTCACTACCATGTACCATGCCACACAATGTTTAAGTGGATTCAGAAAATACGCATGTGACCAGCACATGCCTTTTAATGTGCTGTCACCATACAAGCCACACGATCGCGCAAAATGAATGGACACGATTAAAACGTGAAAAAACCCTAGCTATTGAAGTCACCGGCCGGAGATGACCTCCGGTCACCTTCTCCGGTCACACCACCACCGTCTGCAACTCACATGTTCACCAAAACACACAATACGCATACCAAAATGAAGCTGAGATAATGGAGATCAATAATACGCAGTTATTTTTCACACAACAAGCATGCACACAAAGAACAGAGAGGATCAAACCAAGCCCTAATTTTTGGATCTAAGCCTCTACAAGGCCTATCAACTAGCCGGAGTAAGCAGAGCTTCTATCAAGCTTAAAACACAAAAAAACAAGTAAAAATAGACAGAGATCGTGCAAGGTAATTTCAAGAGTTCAAACCTGAATGATGATGAAACTTGGAATGCACAAGAATACCAGAAGGAGATGCTTCTTCCTTGAGCTTCACTTGGCCAAATAAAGGCTTGAGAGCTTGAATTCGTGCAAAGAATCAACCAAAATTTCAACTCTCTTGATCCTGAACTTCTTTAACTGAACCTATGCACTCTTGTTCTTAATCTCCAAAGTAGAATCAAGATGAAGATGGAGATGAAATGTAGGAGATGATGATGAAATTCGTGTACAGAGAGGGAGAAAAAATCAGAGAATGTGGAAAGAATTTGAAGTGTTTTTGAGAGAATGTGGCTGGGAATGAAATTTGAGTGTGAGTTTTCTATTTATAGTATGAACTAACCATGGTTTAATGAGTGGAGTTAACTGAGTTGGATGAGTTAAAGTGAGTGCACCCTAACTAACTGAGTCAAGTTAGTTAGGGGCGAGTTATTGAGGCTGAGTTATGGTGAGGTCAAGCTCATGACAGTTATGGTGGAAGGGAGAAAAGGAGAGTGAAGCTGCCAATCTGTGCATCAGAAACTTGCTAAGCAAGTTTGTTCCTTCTATTCTCATGTATGGCACGTGACAGTGTGCATTATGTAAGTAACTTGTGCTTGGTTGAAAGAAGAAACAAAAGTGAGGAGGTGTTTGTGGTGTGACTGAACCAAACTGCTAACTCTGATGTGATTCCTCAGTTGGAAATGGTGAAGTTTGCGCATGGATATCTCTCTCTTCAAGCCATGGACATGAGTGATCTTGGTACCATTTCAAAGTGTGTACATGGTATAACAACTTTGATGTTGAAAAGAAGTGAAAATGAGACTTGCAACATATTGAAAATGAGCTTCAAACATAGGAACTCAAGACAGGCTTACAATGCTGCAGAATGCGCGCATGTGTGGCATGACCTGGTTGTGACCTGGTCAAATTTCAGTTACATTGACCATACTTTGAGCCATCATAACTCCTTAACCTTTGATCAGATGAAAAATTGATAAACACCAACTTTGAAGATCTCACATAGAGGAACAACTTTGATGTTGAAAGATTTTCCATTTGAAGCCTCTAATCATGAGTAATTGATCAATACATTTGGCCCACCATGTGTTTGTGAAAATGACTGCGCGCGTGCCTTGAAAATCTTGGTCATGACCTAGTTTTGAACCTACTTTGCTCAAACTTTGATCAATCATATCTCACTCAATTTTTATCCAATGGAGATGTTCCACACATGGATTTGAAGCTTAAAGCAAGGCCTTTCATTGAGGCAGAGTGGAATTTTCATTTGGTGCTCCAAATTTAAATGGCCTTGGTTCAAACTCTGATGCAAAATGGCCAAAACTTGCTATTTTTAGTAACCCTACTTCATCCAAAAATGGCAACTTTTTACATCTTGATTTTTTCATGATTCCTTTGGAATTTCTTGATCAAATTTTGTACATTGGACATATGTAACATGAATTTCATGAATTTGGCCTCAAAAAGTCAAGAGTTGACTTTTTCCTCTGATTATTTGACTTTGCCCCAATTTCTCTGATTCTTGATCTTTCTTCCAATTGAACCACCTCCAAAACTAATTGAGATGCAATCTTCCACATCCATATACCTAGGGACATATAGAAAACCATGACATCAAGTCTTGCCCAAAAAATCAAAGATTCCCTGATTTAAATGGAAACCCTAATTTTGGCCCCCTTTGGTTAGGAGGTAAAAGTGCAGTCTTCAATTTCAAATTCCTCAGAGTATGCTGTGTGTCCCCTTAAAGGATGATGAGAAATGCCACTTGAGAATGATTTTGGATCAATGAGCTATCTCTTTTGAGGGTTTTCCTTCAATTTTTGAACCTCTTGCATGATGAAAGATGTATTGCTTCAATCTCCCATTGGATTTCACTTTCTTGAGATTTTGGAAGATCAATTGAGATAGTATGAGACATGAGAGACCTCTTGGCTTGCCTAGAGCCAACTTGATTGACCTTTTTGTGCTTTGAATGATTCCTTGATTATCCACCTTCCACCTGATCACATGCCCTGATGGTAAGAAGGATGCCATGCTTCATTTTTCTATGTTAAATGCAATGTAATGTTAATGAGGTGGATATGATATGATAAATGATAATGCCATGCTATGATGACAAAAGGGGAGAGCAAATTTTGGGGTATTACAAACGGCCCGCCTACATCTTCACGATCGAAGCCGTCATAGACAATAAACCTTGGTATCACGATATCAAATGCTTCCTTCAGAAACAAGAGTACCCATCTGGGGCACTCAGAAAAGACAGGAAAACCCTCAGAAATTGGTCTTGCTCCGATGCGTAGACAGACCAGAAGCAGACATGCTTAAGAAAGAAATTCATGAAGGATCCTTTGGCACTCATGCCAACGGACACACAATGGCGAGAAAAATTCTGAGAGCAGGGTATTACTGGTTGACCATGGAATCCGACTGCTACAAGTACATGAGGAGGTGTCACAAGTGTCAGATATACTCCGACAAAATTCATGTACCACCATCACATATCAAAGTTCTTTCTTCCCCGTGGCCTTTTTCCATATGGGGAATCGACATGATTGGCTTGATCGAACCTAAGGCTTCAAACGGACATCGGTTCATCCTGGTAGCCATTGATTACTTCGCCAAGTGGGTCGAAGCAGCATCATACGCTAATGTAACCCGACAAGTGGTTGTCCGATTTATCAAGAACAATATCATCTGCCGTTATGGTGTTCCAAGACAGATCATTACTGATAATCGATCTAACTTGAACAATAAGATAATGAAAGAGTTGTGTACAGAGTTCAAGATCGAACACCATAACTCAACTCCCTACCGACCCAAGATGAACGGAGCGGTAGAAGCGGCTAACAAGAACATTAAGAGGATTGTTCAGAAGATGGTTATAACCTACAAAGATTGGCACGAAATTCTACCCTTTGCTCTTCATGGTTATCGAACATCTGTCTGCACTTCAACAGGGGAAACCCCTTTCTCTCTAGTATATGGCATGGAGGCAGTTCTCCCCATAGAAGTAGAGATCCCATCAATCTGGGTATTGATGGAAGCTAAGCTTTCAGAAGCTGAATGGTGTCAAAGTCGACACGACGAATTAAATTTGATTGAGGAAAAACGGATAACGGCACTATGCCTCGCGTCTTCAGGAAAGGAGACCTCGTGCTCAAGAAGATACATTTGTTTCTCACTGACTCTCGGGGCAAATGGACCCCAAATTATGATGGCCCCTATGTGGTCACGAAAGCTTTCTCAGGCGGTGCCTTGAGACTTGCAACCATGGACAGAGAGGAATTTTCCTACCCCACGAATGTTGATGTAGTCAAGAAATACTTCGCCTAAACTAAAAAAAAAACGTCTCGGTGGATTGAAAACCCGAAAGGGCGGTCAAGGCAAAAGTTAGGGACATGAAAAAAAATCATCTCGGTGGATTGGAAATCTCAAAGTACAATCCAGGAAAAAATTAGGGATAATGGCAGGTAACTATGTTCAACAGAGGCAAGTCCCTCAGCAGTAGTTACAGCATCCATCGGAGGAAAACCCCAGTCAAGGTCATCTTCGACAGAAGCTCAAGATGCCCAAAATTCAAAGTTGGTAGAAGGATAGTGGTCGCTATGTTTCATTGTAGCCCTTTTCCCTGTAAATTACCATTTTCTAACTTTGTAAATACTCTTTGGAATCACGCATTTCCCTGATCTCCATCTTATCAATAAAATTTGAGCCCTTGTGCTTTTGTTTGTAATTCTTATTTGTTTTAGCTTTACAGAATGGCGTTTTAACATGATTAGCGATTCTTGAAATGAAACAAAAATGAATTTACTTGTTCAAACTTTTTCTGCTTTTAAATTAAAGATGACAATTGCTTTTGACTGTTGAACATCGAAAGAACGTCGATTGCGTCTCCAAAGGCGTTTGAATTTCAAAGTGCAGAATCAAAGTACTCCTTCTAGGCCAGTACGCCTGAACGAAGGATCAACTGTATGAGATGTGGCTTTCCCATCTGATACCCTCGGCCGAGTTCTTATCTCTTAAGCCCGATCAACGGTATTCCCCGCAGGGACTATCTCTCCTAAGCAAGGTAGAATTGCTACTTTTTTGACCAACGGTACTTCTTCGCCCCGCGATGGCCGAGTATCCAGTCGTGTTCACTCGTCAGTCTGTATGCCACGTCAGTTTCGTCAGCATAAACATACATACATCATGCATTATTGATTTACATTCATATTCATATTGCATCACTATCACTCTCGCCGGTCTTATCCCCTAGTGATAACAATCCTCTCAATCGAGTTGTCAGTTCTTTCCTCGTCAGGAAATGTTGCGTCTGCACTACCTCTCTCTTCCAGTGTATCTCTGGATTAGAGTCGGCACTTGACCACTTTGATAACTTGAACCTCTGAAAAGCCAGAGAAGCTTTCTACAGATGTCACTCTTCGCCATCAAAGATGATATCCTTGCTTTCCCGGATTAAAGAAAAATCCCCGAAGAAAGCCTCCGAAAGACCGCTGATGAAGAGGTCATCGGCACCTCAAAATTGGAGCCCATCATATGGCATTTCTCCGGGAAGATCCCGAGAAAAGTATGATGTAAGACCCCAAGCGGAAGCAGTCTCTCAAGAGACTCATTTTCCCCAGATAGAGTCGACAAATGGCGCCTCCAATAGAGAAGTTTGTGCAACTCTACAACTCAGACGATTGGGCTCCCCAGCAAGTCTGACGTCACTTTTTCCACTAAAATGGTATATCCCCAGGAAAATTCGGCGAGAAGTTTGAAGAAAACCGCTACAAATAGCGTCCCTTGTCAATAAAGTTTATTGACTGAAGAAACTGAGACCAGTTCCTTGGTAAGAAACCAGGATCGAGGGGAAGTTTAAATCAGAAACTAAGACCAGTTCCTTGGTAGAAAACCAGGACCGAGGGGAGGTTTATTTCAAAAGAAAACTGAGACCAGTTCCTTGGTAGGAAACTAGGATCGAGGGGAAGTCTACCTTTTCTAAGCATCATTGCTTAGCAAAAGAAGATGAATGCGCAAGCTGCCATTCATAGCCATCAAAATTTCGGGTATTCCGATATTTAATCCTCTTGCACCCCGAATGCCCGAATACCTTCGTCATTCACACCTTCGGGTCCAAGAAGATTAAATACTAAGATTCCCATCATTGTGTCAATCATCATCACAATATGGATGAACCATCATGCCTCATCAAATGCCTCAAGGGTTGTTGAGCATTCACTACAATCAAAATTAGGGTTTTAAGCCATCTCTAAGTGCTTAGACAAAGGATCAATCAAGGAATGACATGATATTGAACTTGTCTAACCTCTCAAATGTCCACAAGGGATCAAGAGGACTCCCACTTTAAGGATTAAGCACAAGGTTGCTCCCTTCCAGGTGGATCAAGCCTCAAGATCGCCAGTGTCACCAAATTAGGGTTTGGTCGACCAGGTCCTCCAGATGAAATTTTTCATCAGGGTACAAGGTTGCTCAGGGATGCATTCATCAAAAATCAGGAATTAGGGTTTCTTGACCTAATTCACCCCTAAGTTGACTTTTGGGACAAATCATGAACCAAGACCTCAAGACATGATTTGAGGGTCTCTAATATACTATATTGATCCATTTGCAACAATGGATTAATCCAAGAAGCTTGAGCAACAAGTCTCAATTTCATCTGCACCACAATTAGGGTTTTGCGAGGAAAGTCAACTATAACTTTGACTTTTGACCAGGACATGCTCCCAAACCCTAAGACATGATTCAATATACCCTATGACACCCATGGAACATTTCCATCAAGTTTGATTTAGGTCAAGGACATGATTTCCTGAAGAAATGCACAGTTTGGAATTCATTTGATAAAAAGTCAACTGTGCACAAAAGTCAACTTTGACTTTTTGAGATTTTTTACCAAAATGGATTTTTAACCCTAAAATGATGTTAATGTATGATTTGAATCATCATTCATCAAGAAAAATCAAAGAAAGTGGGATAACTTGTAAAAGTGGTAACCATAAAAACTTAGAAAAATTTCTAAGTTATGGAAAAAGTGACACTAATGTGCCAACTTTGGAGGACCATAACTCCTAAACCACAACGCCATTGTTCCCCATTCAAAGCTTGATTTGTAGATCACATTGCCCTCTACAAAAGCGTCATACTGACCTATGTCCAAATTCCTCATGAATTTTGAGTTATGGAGTGATCAAAATCAAGAAAAGTCACTTTGTTCCAACACTTAGTGAAAATTTCACTAAGTCAGAATCTGCCTTTACTTTTTTCCAAATGTAGGGGGATTTTTCACTTGGATTCAAAAGAGATCAAAACCAAACATGTTCAAACAGTTGTTGTATCATGTAAGGGCTTTCCAAAATGGCCAAGAACATTACCAAATTCAATTTGAACTATGAGATATGACATTGGCAAGATGCCTTGCTAAAATCTGCCAAGGCAAGGCAGATTTTTGCACTTTTGGTCCATTTGCCAAAATTAGCCAAATCCAAACACTCCTATCCACTTTGACACCTCTGAGGATTGAATCTAAAGGGGACAATCACTGAGCCAAGCCTCCAAAGTCTTTGGAACAAGAAATAGCATGTTGAACCTAGAATTGCCAAAATAGGGACAAGACTCCAATTTTGGATTTGAGCATTCAATGGAAGCATCAAGGTGGCATGGACTGAGCTCTTAGCAACTGAATTCAGTCAAGACTTATCCAAGACCAAGGGAACCAGCAGCCTGTGCCCTAACCTCTAGTCAATGGCTAGAGGAGACTTGGATTTTCATTTGCCAACATTGGCCAAACCTACTCAGCAGTTGCCATTCATTATTCCTTGCAAAACAAACTTGCTCTACTATAAATAGAGCTCAATTGTGATCAGTTTGAGTACACCAAAGCCATCGAACAGATGCTTTCCTCAAAATCTCTTCTTTCACTCCAATTTTTCCTTCTATGGCAAGTCATTATCGGGTTTTGAGTTTGAGAACTTTTCCAATCAAACCAATCACACACACACCTCATATACATCACATATGAGATGATCAAACACTTAAACAACAACTGGAACACTGATTTCTCAGAATCACCAGTCAATTGCTCAAGGTTTTAACTAAGTTGCAGTTGAGATGCCATGAAGTGATCCAGCCAACTTTAATCAAGTCCAAGCATTCAAACACACTCCATAGGGTGTAGGGAAGCTGTTCAGATCATCACAACTCATCTGTAATACCTCCAACACATATCACGATCACCAGCTGCAAGTGGTAAGTATGAGCTCTTCTAACTCTATGATCCATGCAATTTTTGCTGCACAATAATTTGGCCATATGATCATAATCATGCATGGAATGTTTCCCCTCAATTAATTGCATTGTTTGAATCGTGTATCAAAAATCCCAGCCTTCATGCAGAATCTAGGGTTCTTGAGGATTGTTCATGATTTCTTGTTTTATGTTTAATTTAAATGAAATTAATTGTCATAGACATGATCGTGAGGTTGAAACGAGTTGATTGGTAGGTGGATTGCATGATATGATTAAGTATTCAGTGAGATTGGATAGAAAATGCAAATCTGAGAAACTCAGAACACGCGCGTGTTCTTGCCCTTGTTCTTGGCGCCATTTTCCAACATTTGAATATTTGAATTTTGTGATTTTTATTTAATTGATTCAAAAATTAATTTCTCTCTGAGTTTTAATGATTTTGAGTTGATTCTTTTTTTAATAATTCACAAAAATGTTGAAATATTTTATTTTCCCAAAAAATCCCAAAAATATTATTTATTTCATATAATTGATATTTTTGCAAAGAATTAATATTTTAATTGTTTTTGACATTTAAAATATTTTTTCCCTCTCGATTTTGTAAAGATTAATGACTTCTAATTATTTTGTAGGTCAATACTTGATTTTTGAAGCATTAATCCAAGATCATAATTTGTTTCCCACATGTTAAACAATTTTTTATCATTTTAATTGAATTTTTATTCAATTAAAATACATTTTGGAAATAAATTAGGGTTTTTGATTAATTCAACCCCCACAAATCATTTTCAAAAACTTTTGGGTCTCTATTAGAGTGTAAGACCCAACCCACTTGTACAGACACCATTTTGGGCCTCACTTATTGTATAAGTCCCTCTGTACAAGTGAACGGCGCGATCGTCGCCTTTTAAAAATCAACTGGGCCTACCCTCGAGTAGTAAGACCCATTTCAAAACTTTTGGGCCTCTATTAGAGTGTAAGACCTAACCCACTTGTACAGAAACAATTTTGGGCCTCACTTATTGTATAAGTCCCTCTGTACATTTTTAAATTCGGCACGATCGTCGCCAGTTTAAAAATAAACCATCTGGGCCTCTCCTTGAGCTATAAGCCCTATTCAAAACTTTTGGGCCTCTAATAGAGTGTAAGACCCAACCCCCTTTTAACCAAAACCATTTTTGGGCCTCACTTATTGTATAAGTCCCTCTGCGTTAAAAGAAAACCTCGGCGCGATCACAATTTTTAACGAAAAACCATCTGGGCCTACCCTCGAGTAGTAAGACCCATTTCTTTTCTTTAAACCTTTTGGGCCTCTATTAGAGTGTAAGACCCATCCCTTTGTACAGAAAACTTTTGTGGGCCTCAGTCACTTGTATAAGTCCCTCTGTACAAATTTAACAGTACAATCACTGATAAAACCCTGGGCCTCTCCTTGAGCTGTAAGCCCCAAATCTTTCTTTTTCAACGCACTTTCTCCTTTGATTTTGAATATACTGTTGTTTTCAATCTGTCTTTGTTGAACAACTAACCAAACAGAATGGAAGCTCGACAACCGAGTAAGTGTTTATACGCTTTGATTTATTGCTTTCATCTATAACTATATATAAAGGGGATAGGGGATTTTGGGCTGGCCTATTTTTCTTCCTATTTTGCCCTTAATATAGAGTAGTTATTAGAAGTTACTTAATAACTATTTTTCTTCACATAATAAATAATAATTATTGGAAGTTGCTTAGATTATTTTCAATTCTATGTATATGAATAAATACAATATTTTTCATCATATAAATAGTTTATATTAAAATCAAACTTATAAAAAAAACGTTGTTAATATTTTCACGCGTTAGCGCAATAAAAAAAGCGGACAAACCGGCACGGAGTGCCCGTTTGGACGCTAGTATACATATAACTGTATTGTGGGGTTGTTTCACTGTAAGTCTTCTTTCATAAACTCATATCAACTGTGTAATAATAGTATAGATATTTAGAGTTTCCCCGGCAACTACGTCTAGAACTAGGTAAAGCCGTTTCGTTTATTCGTAGAAATAGACAGCTAGATCCCCAATAGGATCACCAGATACAGTCTTCTCTTCGGCTGTCCTCATTAGGAATTGTCAAGAAACTCTATCCCAGAGATGAATGTATTCTTCGTGAATGGCATCTTTGAGTTTCTTCCAAATTCTCGAACTTTCCTGGCTTGATCTATTCCTCGTGAATAGCATGTCTTGAATTTCTCTGGGTTTGGGGACCCACGGGCTTCTTAAAAGCATCGGCCTCCTCTTGGGCATCGTACAAGGACCCACCGGCTTCCTAAAAGCAACCCCGCCTTCTCTTGGGCTTAGTACAAGGACCCTACGGCTTCTTAGAAGTATTCACCGCCTCTTCTTAGGCTTCGTATAATGATCTCTTCCTCCGGGAATGATAGCCTCCTCTCGGGCTTAGTACAAGGACCCGTCGGCTTCTTAAAAGCTTCCAGCCTCCTCTTGGGCTCCGTACAAATTGTCCTGAGGACCTCCTAGAGGTATAGGAACAGAACCTAGTCATCTTCATAGAACAGTCCGTTCAAAGAGTCTACTGCTGTTTCTCAAAGCATAGTACAAAAGATGAAACTCTAGACATGGACAGTCTAATTTCCTTGAGCCTCAAAGACATTCTCAAGTGACCCCTTCAAAAATAGGAAGGAAACCCGTAGACTCGGACAGTCTCAATACCCTTCGGATTTCCCACTTCCTTATAGAACAGGAAATATCCCTGATCCTCTAATCAAAATCCCTGAGGGCCAACATTACTCATATAAGAACTGATTTTCTCTTTAAATCAGCATATTGGACCTGTCACTCAACTGAAATAGCAACCATAGCCTCCTCTTGGGCTTTGTACAATGATTCTCCCCAGCGGAGTCAAACAACGTTTAGCCTCTCTCTCGGGCTTTGTACGAGACACATAAGAGACTCCCTCGTTGAGTCAATCACCCTTCCGCCTCCATCTCGGGCTTTATACGAGATACAAAAAGGTTCTTATTGAGCCAAACAAATTTCAGCCACCATCTCGGGCTTTGTAAGAAATACAAAAAATACTCTCTTGTTGAGTATAAAAGATCCTCTTGTAGGATCAACCCCTTTTAGCCTCTCTCTCGGGCTTCGTACGAGACACAGAAACACCCTCTTGTTGGGCCCATAGCCTCCTCTTAGGCTTTATATAAGAAAACCACTGGTTGATCCAATCAACCTTTTAGCATCAAAATTGTGCCTCGTTCACAGTACACAAACATCAACAACTTCTTCCCCGTCATCTAATCGCTGTAAGCGGCAAGCCTCTGGATCATCTATATCCATGCCACTGTCCCTCTTTTAGCATGAGAAATTCCTAAGGAAAGATAGCATTGCTCTACACTGAGTTAAAGTCTTCTCCTTCAGGTTAAAATCCCCTATAAAGGAAATTATGGCATTGCCGGATTCACACATCCCGGTTAAAGTAATTCTCCTTTATAAACAGTTGTGACATACAACCCCCCTCTTTAGAGATGACAAATTCTCTCTAAAGTCAAACCGTTTTAGCTTCATATCTTGGGCATTGAACAAGATACAAATAGACTCTTCAGCTTCACATCTTGGGCTTTGAACAAGATACAAACCACCTTTCGCTTCATGTCTTGGGCTTTGAACAAGACACCAAAACAACCATTTCCTCCCATAGAATAGGAGGAACTACGAACGCTCTGATTTCCCTGTTTCGGTAAACGGGAATACATAGGCATAAGATTGAAAGAAAAGATCTTAGTGAGCACACTAAACAAAAACCCAAAATCCCATACTTTCATATATCTGTCCTAATATCTAAACCTCCCACCAATTGACCAAACACCACTTTTAAACAAAATACACCCAATAGAGACCCCGAATCTTTGTAGCATCTGTAACCTAACAGACCGCTGTTTAACCTCAGTTTGCAAGCAGGGTTAATTTGAGACATCTATTTCCCTTCCTTCATCAGCTTTAATAGGATAAAAAATGAATCGAGCTGTAGACACCAAAGAGCGATAGCGCTTCGCAACCGCGTCAAAAATCGCTCGCTACAGTCATCTGGAAACACTTCAGGAAATTCATTAACCACTGGTAATTCATTAACTGAAGTCTTGCTTTCAACAGATAACGAGGCAAACACCACAAACAGCTTCGCTTCATCCTCTAACAACGCCCTCAACTCCCTGCTAGATAGCGAATCTGCTAATGCTTCCTCTTCCGGAGTAAGAAATAGTAACGTCTTCCTGAAGCAATCAATATAAACCTGGTTGAACTCCAACCAGTCCATTCCCAAAATAACATCGAGATTACCGAGTGGCAAACAAATCAGGTCCACTCTGAAACCTCTACCAAACATGGTCAGCAAACACTTCAAACACACCAAAGAAGTAACCACGGAACCAATAGATGGAGTTTCAATCATCATCCTCTGCTCTAGAGTAGATGGCACAATCCCTAATCTCTTCACACAGTCAACAGAAATAAACGAGTGCGTTGCACCCGTGTCAATGATAGCAATCAAAGGAATATCATTAATAAAGCAAGTACCTTTGGCGGAACTCTCCTCATCAGTGGATTGGGCTCCCACCAAGGCAAATACTTTTCCACTGGCCTGAGCTTTCTTTGGCTTATCACAGTGAGTGCTGATGAGACCTTTTTCTCCACAGTTATAACAGGTAGGCATAGTGGCCCTACAATCTGCTATAACATGACCTTCTTTACCACACTTGAAACACTTCTTCACCTCATTCAGACAGTTATTAGCACGGTGACCCGCACCACCACATCTGAAGCACTTGAGAGTATCATCACCTACTCCTTTCTCCTTTGGTTTGTTTCCTACGTTAGTTTTCTGTTTCCCTTTATAAGCTAGAGCACTGTAAGGAGTACCTCCAAACCTCTGCTTACCCTTCTTCTCATTCACAGCCTTGTAATGAGCAATTCTGGCTCTGTTATCATTGTCATAGATTCTGCTTCTGCTTACCAGTTATGGATAATTTCTTATTTTCTGACAAGCAATGCCTAGTTTGATCTCGGGACGCAGCCCATTCTCAAACTTCAAGCACTTCGAAGTCATAGCTTCCTCAGTATTGTAATGAGCACAATACTGTACCAATTCCTCAAATCGGCCAGCGTATTCAGTAACTGTCTTATCACCCTGTTTCAGCTCCAAAAATTCAATTTCCTTTGCACTACGAATATCTTCCGGAAAATACTTTTCCAGAAACTCCGTTTGAAACACTGTCCAAGTAATCTCAGTACCCGCAGCTTCCAACCTCTGACGACTATTGTCCCACCAGGCTTCAACCTCCCCTTCCAACATATGAGTGCCAAAATGTACCTTCTGAGCGTCACTGCATTCCATGGTCCTGAAGATCTTCTCAACAGCCTTCAGCCATATCTGTGTAGCCTCTGGATCCAAAATACCTCCCTCATATGTAGGCAGCTTATTGCTCTGGAACTGTGCTAAGTCCCGAAACTGAGCACCTCCAGCCTGATTGGCGTTCTCTACAGCTTGTGCCATGGCTTGCATAGAAGTAGCAAGAGCAGCATCATTCCTTCCTGTCATACTGGTCAACAATCAACATACGGTCAGAATACACAATCGACCCCTATACTAAGGACAGACTCAACTACTACACCTGGCCGGACCGACCGACCTGCTCTGATACCAATTGTAACACCCCACTTTCCCATTTTATAAAAATAAAAGTAATACGGATAAATCAGAGTTTTACAACCAACAAGCGGGATGCCACATCATTAAACCAACAACAAAAACTCTTTTCATTAAAGAAATAAAACAGCGAAAAATAATTATTTATTCAATTCACGACACACTTGCCAAAATACTCCAAAACTCCACATAAACTCGTGGTCCTCAAAATAATGAATTCAAAAGAGATACGTAACAAAATTTAATGAAGAATAACAATTCATAAAATCCCCAAAATTCCCGTGTTACGTATCAGAGCGACTCCTACGACTCGAACAGGCAACACGCACTCCAAGCAACTCAAGTACCTGGATTATCTGTACTTCCAAAGAAGCACAGACACAACAACAACAAAGGGGTGAGAACTACATTTAATAATAAACGGCAAATAACACATGATAAGAGTAGTTACTCACACACAATCATATAATCACATAAGCACGACCTACTTGTCACTTTCAATCATAATTCAATCAACAGAAAATGATAATACAATGCGACTCAACAATAGACACAATGCATGTGGTACCAACAATCACCATGGTTCATTCAATCAAAACCGGATAAATCACATACACCTCTACTTGGCAATGATTTATCCCACCATTCTCCACATTGGAGTTCGGATGAATCACATACACTCCTCCTGAGCAATGATCTATCCCCACCAACACACCATGAATGCATGACATCAATATGCATATAATTCATGTATAATCACACTCATACATTTCCACGATCCTCTTGATCACAATCAATACATAACACCACAGAAAACACCTCACACGACGCTAATTAGCTGATCACTAATTAATTCACCAAAATTATTAAATTAATTATTTTTACCACCAATCCTACATTTTTCAAGGTCTGACATCTATTCCCAACCTCTCAAACCAAAAGAAACAACTTCGGACGCGAAGACGGGAAAGAAATCGCGAAATGGCAAAATTTTGCACTCTCCCTGGCCATACGCGTATTGCCCTGGGCCATGCGCGTATTGTCCATCTCTCTCGCCCATCCATACGCGTATTGCCTCACTTGATACGCGTATGGGCAGAGACCTGTTTTTCCATCAAAAATTCACTTTAGATCTCGTTACACGTAATGCCACTCCCTTACGCGTATTGCCCAAGCCTCCATACGCGTACCGTTACGCGTACGGGCAGAGGGTCGTGCCAAAGCTCCTTTTGGCCCTCCCATACGCGTATTCACCATAGCCATATGCGTATTGCCCTACCTGATACGCGTATGTCCAGATCTATTACGCAAATGCAATTTCCCCACCCAGTCTGGTTTCTGCTACGGGATCCTCACTTTTCCCCTCCAATCCAGTCCTAAACTTGTTTCTACACTAGTTTCAGGTCCTATTCTTCATCTTACTTCTAATTATGGATCATATTATGGATCATATTACTAATCCAATTTACGGTTCTTAGATCTAATTATGGATCATATTCACCTGCATAAACTAGTCCAGCAACACATATAATTTATACAGCAGCAACAACAAAATTATTCACCAAGAATCATACGAATTCCAGATCTAATATGGCATCACAACAAGGATTTCACAGTAATCATACACACAAACACAGATAAATTCAAACAGGATTATACATACGAATTCTTACGGGGTTAAGGAATCCCCACTACCCTCTCATGATTATATCACCCATATTAAACTCATTCTCCCCCCCCCCCCCCTTACCTCGAATTTCTTGATTAAATTCCTGCGAAATTGATGAAGATGGGTGCCCTAGCTCTTCCTTGTTCTTCTTCTCTAACTCTTTCTTTTCCCCAAAATTTGATTATGGCTAACTCTCACACTAACCCTCACTAATCTCAGCTTAGTTACTAAACTGCCCCTCCATTCATCCATTAGCCTATTATCCAATTAATTAAATCAGATTTTAATTTAAAATAATAATAGTATTAATAATAATAATAAGGATACTAATAATAATAATAAGGAGAATAATAATAACCATAATAATAAATTGAAATATACTATTAATAATAATAATAATATTAATAATACTAATAACAATAAGTTCCATATTACTATTAATGGACACACCCCCCACCTTATCACTACTAACATTACCCCTTCGGACTCGGACACCCCCTAAACAAGGCCAAACAATTGAAAATAAAACATGATGAATAAATAATTTAAATTGGGGTGTTACAGAACCTACCATCTACTCACAGATAATCAGAATCCACACAGTCTTGACTAGTAGCTCTACACCATACACCAGAATGCATAAATACAGCTCTAAAGATGAAAATCAAACTCAGTCATCCTCTAATAGTAGGAATGATGTTCTAACATCATTTAGGATATCAGTCTCAATCAGAGGAGCCATGTACTTTGATTCTTGAAACACCAATCACAGGACTTACCATTTGTATAGTAATTCTTACACCTCGTTAAGGTACACATGAAGATCTTAATATGATACACACTTGTATCAGCTTAATCTTCACACGAATCAGAAAACCACTGAGGGAAATAAACTCTCATGAAGCTTCTACCAGAAACATAATGTGTAAACAATCTCTCTGATGATTTAGAGACATCAATCATGCTTAAGCACCTTGGGATTTCTTCTACACGCACCAAGGCATGAACAGAAACAGTTTCTCCTTTAACTTTCTGTCTACTACCCTTTTGCACATACCTTCATAAAGTCAAGAACACCATCACTTGCAAGATCAAATGTTCCAAACATGTGATGACACACATTTCTTGGACCCTAAGCAAAATAAAAACCTCCCTTGAGCATACAAATAACTATGGTTATTTGACACAGCTCCCTACAAGGATGATCAATCAGATTTCCAGAAGAGTGGTCTTTTTATCCCCCAGAGAAACTGGATCTTCCAATTCTGACTCCTCCTTGCTCCAGACATAATTCTTGAAAAGCTCATCCCACCTTGAAGGATTTCTCTACCTCAACAAAATAAGAGTTCTATGTTCTCATAGACTTGAAACTTATATTCAAGTTTGAGTAAACAACCTCCATCCTGTTTTAAGAAAAATATAAACTAGTCTTCTGAAAAACCATCTTGATCAATTGCTTCTTTAAGTTCCCTTCTCCAACATAATCATCCATACCAGAGACTATTCTATTAGAATAGAGTATTCATAAGCAGGTTCACATGAATCTGGCTTCTTATGAGCAGAAGAATCTTCAAGATATCTGAGACAAAGTCCTAGATATTTGATTTTGACCTCCATATAGTCTTGTTGAGATGCCTTTAACAGTCCGCCATTAGGAATTAGAACACATAATCCTATAGGAGATACTAGAACATAGCTTCTGCACCCTGTCATACCCCAAATTTTGACAACCAAGATTTCCCATCATTGTGCAAATCATCACCACAATATGGATGTACCTTCATGCCTCATCAATCTCCCAGAGATAGTTGAGCATCCACCATAATCAAGAATTAGAGTTTCAAGCCCACTCAGAGCACTTAGACAAATGATCAATCAAGGAATGACATGATCTTTAACTTGTCTAACCTCTCAAACACCTATAAAGGATCAAGAGGACTCCCACATCAAGAATCAAGCACAAGGTTGCAACATTCCAAGTGGATCAAGCCTCAATATCGCCAGTGTCACCAAATTAGGGTTTTGGACGACCAAGGCCTCCAGATGGAAATTTTCATCTGGGCATGAGCCAATGCTTGAAAGCACAACCCAAGATACTCCAAGGGACCTCATGGACCCAACCATCAAGTCAATTTAACCTCAGGGGATGCATTTACCAAAAATCAGGAATTAGGGTTTCTTGACCTAATTCACCCCTAAGTTGACTTTTGGGACAAAGCCTGAGCCAAGACCTCAAGACATGATTTGAGGGCCTCCAATACACTACATTGATCCATTTGAAACAATGGATGACCCAAGAAGCTTGGTTCACAAGTTTCAATTTCACCAGGACCACAATTAGGGTTTCGAGAGTCAACAGTATCTTTGACTTTAGACCAAGACATGCTCCCAAACCTTGGGACATGATTCAATACACCCTATAACATCTATGGAATCCATCCATTAGGTTTGATTTAGGTCAAGGACTTGATTTCTCAACTGTGCACAAAATCAAGTTTGACTTTTTGGAATTTTTCACAAAAATGGTTCCCCTAAGTCAAAAATAATGTTAATGTATGGTATTGGCCATCATTCATCAAGAAAAATCAAGAAAAGTGAGGTTTCTTGCAAAAGGGGCAACCATGAGAAACCAATTTTTTTTCTAAGTTATGGAACAAAATGGCTTTGGTACCAACTTTGCAAGATCATAAATCCTAAACCACAAGGCCTTTTTCTCCCATTCAAAGCTCAAATGAAAGTCCATCTGACATACTTTAAAAGTGTCAACTACAAGAGATTCCAAGTCCTCATGAATTTTGAGTTATGGATTGATCAAAATCACAAAAAGTGAAAATGGCCACTTTTTCCAACACTTAGTGAAATTTTCAAAAAGTCAGAATCTGCCTTACTTTTTCCAAAATGTAGGGGCATTTTTCACCTTGATCCAAACTAAACCAGGTCCAAGGGTGAACATCAAAGTTGAAATATGCTATGAGGGCTTTCCAACAAGTACCAGATCATCTCCAAATTCAATTTGAGTAGGGAGATAAAACCCTTGGAACATGGCTTCATGAACTGATTTTTACAAGGCAGATTTTGTGCATTTGCTCGATTTGGCCAAATCAGATAACTCCAAGCCTTATCATCTATTTGGACACATCAGAGGATAAAATCCAAGGGGGATGATCTAATCCCCAAGCCTCCCAAGTCCAAGAATCTACACATAGCCATAACAAACCTAAAAAGGCTAAAAAGTGCAAAAGACTCCAATTTTGTTTCCAAGCATTTAATGGATGCACCAAGGTGGCATGGACTGACACATTCCTAACTGAATGAGTCAAGAATCAGCACTTAATCAAAGAACCATAGGCCTGTGCCCTAACCTCAAGTCAATGGCTAGAGGAGACTTAAGATTCCCTTGGATCAACATTGGCCAAAGGCCTGTACCAGCTGCCATTCACTATTGCTTGCAAAAAAAACTTGACACACTATAAATAGAGCTCATTTGTGATCAGTTTGAGTACACCAAAGCACTACAACTGATACTTTCCTCAAAATCTCTCTCTTTAGGCTAAAATGCCTTCTTTTGCAAGTCATCTCCGAGTTTTTGAGTTAGAGAGCAATTCCACCACAACTCATGATCCAAACACATCCAATATGTCATATCTAAGTTGTTCAAACACTCACTTGTGATCTAAAACACCAAAATCAGAAAATCAACCTCCAAAACCTCAAAATTGGACTTTTCTGCATTTTCCAAGCCATGTCTTGATTCAATCACTTCCAAAACCAAACCAAGCCCGAAACATACTCCAAATATCATCCTCAAACTGTCCTAATTGGTTCTCCTCATCTGGAACACCATTTGATAGAGTTGCCATATTGGTCACTTTTGCCCCTTTTGCAAGAAAGAGCTAAAACTTGTTCCTGAGGATTCCAGCTGGTTTTGATCATCCTAAAAGCTTCTAAGAGATCAATCAAGAGTGTCTAAAGCATTGGATTACCTCTGGCACAAGGATCTTGACAGTTAGCACAAGAAGCTCCAAGAGGTAAGTGCATGACAACTTGAACTCTTTGAATTATGCATTGCTTTGAAGTCCACTAATTATTAACATCTCATACATATCATATATGTTGTGTTTGAACCAATTCACCATGCTATTAGTGTGTATATGATGTGTTAGCATAGGAAATGCAAATCTTGGCATTTTTTGAAACCACTATCGGATTTTTAGATAGAGGCATCTTTTAAAAAATCTAAAGGCACCATTGGATTCCTTATGAAATTCTAGGTCAAATGCACCTAAATTTTGTCCCAATCCATGGAGAAATGAGCAAGTTACAGCCTTCATGCAAATCCACCATGACTTGGTTTCTTGCCTTGGCCAGGCCTAGAAACCAGACCACCCATATATGTTAATGGGGTGGTTTTGATACACGGATGTATCACCAACCCAGTGGTAGCGCGCGCATGTGTTTGTTTTGGAGGTCATGGGTTCAAACCCCACCCAGGCCTTTTTTTCTACCCTTCCATATTTTTGTTATTTTTAATATTTTATAGTTTTTGTTAATTAATTCAAAAATTAATTTCTCTCTCAATTTTAATTATTTATTTTTTTTTTTGAAAATTCGCAAAAATGTTAAAATATTTTATTCCATAAAAATTTCACAAAAATATTATTTATTTCATATATTTAGTACTTTTGTAAAGAATTATGTTTTATTTGTTGTTTTTAACACTTAAAATATTTCTTTCTCTTGATTTTTCAACTTCAAATGGTTTTCAAATCATTATATGAATGAAACACGGTTTTTCAAACATTAATCCAAGGTCACAACTTGTTTTTCATACATGTTTGATAATTTTGATTATTTTAATTGAATTTTTATTCAATTAAAATACATTTTAAAATCAAATTAGGGTTTTGATTATTTTCACCCTCACAAATTTTTTTCAAACACTTTTGGGCCTCTAATAGAGTGTAAGACCCAACCCCCTTATTGTACATAAATAATTCTGGGCCTCAATCATTGTATAAGTCCCAGTACAGTTTTCAAAAACGACGGTGCGATCACTGTTTTCATTTGGGCCTCTCCTTGAGTTGTAAGCCCCATCACCTATACAAAAATAAACATTTGGGTCTCTAATAGAGTGTAAGACCCATCCCCTGTACATGCAAACCTTTTTGGGCCTCAGTCATTGTATAAGTCCCACTGCGATTTCAAAAATCTCGGCGCGATCACCATTTCAAAACAAAATCATTTGGGCATACCCTTGTGTTGTAAGTCCCATTTCTTTTCTTTTTTCAAACCTTTGGGCCTATCCTTGAGTTGTAAGACCCATCCCTTTGTACATAAAACCTTTTTGGGCCTCAGTCGTTGTATAAGTCCCGATACAATTTTCAGAACAACGGTACAATCACTGTTATATCTGGGCCTCTCCTTGAGTAAATCTTCTTTTCAAAAACAACCTTCTCTTTTGATTTAGGTTCAAATTCATAGTTGTTATCAAAACTTTCTTTAATTTCTTGAACAACTAACCATACAGCTGTTACAATGGAAGCTTGCTCACCTGTAAGTTTTTATCAGCTTTCTTTACATGCTTTCATATATATATATATATATATATATATATATATATATATATTTGTCTGTATTGTTGGAAGCTTGCTCACTTGTAAGTCCTTCTTTCATATCCTTTTAAATACTTGCCATATATCAACTGTATATATACTTGTATATCTGCTTAGAGTTTTCCCCTACAGTTAAGTCTAGAATTAGACAAAGCCAGAGGTCACTCTTTCAACAGTCAAAACTAGTTCCCCATAGGAATTCCAGATACAGTCTCGCCTTCTCTTGGGCTTAAACAATATGGAACAAAGAGAAAGGCATTATTCCAGGTGAAACATTTCTCAGACTGTCACTATTAGAAAATTGTCAAAGAAATTCACTTCCCCAGAGAGGATTAATTCTCGTTGAAACCTCTCTTGAATTTCTTCAAACCCTAGAATTGTTCACTAAAGAAAAGATTATTCTCGGTGAAACTTTTCTTGAACTTTTCTTAAGTTTGGACCCACGGGCTTCCTAAAAGCATCCCCAGCCTCCTCTTGGGATTTGTACAAGGACCCTCCGGCTTCTTAGAAGTTCTCATGCCTTCTCTTGGGCTTAATGCAAGGACCTTGAAAACCTCTTAAAGGTATATGACAGAACTTAGTCATCCTTTGCTAGAGCAGTCTTTCCAGAGTCAAAACCTCAGACCAATTTAGGGTTGATTCTCATCCCTTAAAACACCTGCCTCCTCTTGGGCATCATACAAAGATAAACTCTTCCATACCAGTAGACTTGGATAGTCTAATCTCCTCTTGGACCTCAAAGACATTCTTAAGTTCCCTACAAACCCAAGAAAAAACCCTGACCATTTAATCAATCTCCAGTAGAGTTAAAACCCTCACCGAATCTAAAACTCAGTCTTTTATCCTAAATTATCCTCGGCTAGGGTTAGTTTATCATCAGGATAACACTATCCCAAATCAGAACCTCAAGGCATCTGATACCTCAACTCTTCTGTAAATCCTCAGCAAGAGTTGATTCCCTATTTTGGACTTGCCTTTGGATCACAATAATCCTTAGCAGAAGCCAGTCTCCTCTTAGGCTTTGTACAATGATTTTCCTCAGTAGAATTAGCTCCAACAAAACCCATTTGTTAAGTCCATCTTCTTTCTTAAAACACTCTCTTGTTGAGTTAACCCTTTTTAGCCTCAATCTTGGGCTTAGACAAATAAAGCACTCTCTTATTGCGTCAATCACCTTTCCACACTCTCTTGTTGAGTCAATGGTACAAATATAAACACTCTCTTGTTGAGTCATTCCTTTTTTAGCCTCAATCTTGGGCTTTGTACAAGACACATATAAACTTTGTCCAACAATCTCGGGACAAATATCTTTCCCAGCGGAGTCAATTCCTCCCAGCCTTCTTTTAGGCTTTGAGAAATAATTTCCCTAATCAGAATCAATCTTTTTTTCTTCCTTTTCTTAGGCTTTGTATAATGATTTTCCACAGTAAGGCCAGCCTCAATCTTGGGCTTTGTACAAGACACCTAAAAATCCTCAGTTGAGTCAGTCAACTACTTTTCAGCCTCAATCTTGGGCTTTGTACAAGACACCAAATAAAACACTCTCTTGTTGAGTCAGTCTCATTTCAGCCTCAATCTTGGGCTTTGTACAAGACACCGTATAAATCTCTCCAGCAGAGTTAATCTTCTTTTAGCCTTAATCTTGGGCTTTGTATAAGACAGATAAAACATCTCACCAGTAGAGTCAGTTTCCCCTTTTAGCCTCAATCTTGGGCTTTGTACAAGACAGACAAAATATTTCCCCGGAAAAGTCAACTTTTAGCCTCTTCTTAGGCTTTGTATAATGATACCCGCCCCCCCCCCCCCCCCCCCCCCAAAGAGTCAATTCTCTTTTTAGCCTCAATTTGGGCTTTGTACAAGACAGATAAACACTCTCTTGTTGAGTCAGCCTTTTCTAGCCTCCTCTTAGGCTTTGTATAAGGACTTCCCCAATGGAGTCAATCAATCTCTTAGCTTCAACCTTGGGCTTTGATCAAGGCACACAAAAATCAACATCCCCTCAAAGGAAATCAAAATCTCTCTGTAGGAAGACACTTCTCTCTGTTATCACACATCAAAACAAACAAATTAAACAAACCCTAATCCCAGATAATCCCTGTAAGTGGCACACTTGTTGATTCAAATATCCAAACTGTAGTCCATCTCTTATCCTGGTAAAACTCCATCTTTCATCTAATTGTTGTAAGTGGCAAACCTCTGGATTATTTACATCCACGCCGCTGTCCTTCTCTTAGCATGGAAAACTCCTAAGGAAAAATGGCATTGCTCAACACTGAGTTAAAGTTTTCTCCTTCAGGGAAAATCCCTCATAAAGGAAATTATGGCATTGCTAGATTCTCATATCCCAGTTAAAGTAATTTTCCTTTATAAACAATCAACCAACAGTTGTGATAAACAGACGAGATGTCTCCCTTTAGAGATGACAAATTCTCTCTCAGTCAAACCTTTTAGCTTCAATCTTGGGCTTTGAACAAGACACAAATAAACCCTTTAGCTTCAATCTTGGGCTTTGAACAAGACACCAAAATATCATCTTTTCCTCCCATAGAATAGGAGGAACTACGATTGCTCTGATTTCCCTGTTTCTTTAAACGGGAATACGTAGGCATAAGATTGCAAAATCTTAGCGAGCATACTAATCAAAAACTCTAGGTCCAGTACCTTCACACACTAAATCAAAATTTAAGTCCAGTACCTTACCAAAAACATCAGAAAACCCGAACATCAATAAAAACTCTCTCTCTCTCTCTCAAAAACCTCCCAAAGGAGAAACTTTCCCAACCCACAATGGATAAACACCATTAAGTATAAAAGCAGAACCTATTGCTAACAACCTGTGAATAACCACATATAGGATGGGTAATTGACAACTCCCCATTGTATAACCTGACCCCGAACTCCCCGAATCTCTTAAGCATTTGTTCAGTTAAACATTCGCGTGCAAGGTTAGTTTTAGATAACTTCCCTTTCCCTTATTGCTTCACGGGATAAATAAGAAATCAGAAAGTAGCACCCACTCCTACCGTTGCGGTGAGGAGGAACCTATGGCGATAAGGTGGTCGCGTCACCGACAAAAATCGCACGCTACACACCCCTATATGCTTAGATAAAAAATAAACTGACCCAAGGAATATTCATCAAGATGATCATGTGTTAATATTCACTTCCACCAGCACACCTATCCATAACAAGTTTCTTGGATAGAGACTTCCTAGACTGCAAACCAATTGTCTCTTCAAGTCCAATCTAAAGAAGATTCCCAACACTTTTGATCAACACACATTTGTTTAGCATCCAAAGCATATGCTACATCACTCCTTTGTCCAAGAAGTTCACTCCTTGGATCAACAGGATTCTACACACACTCTTCTGGAATAATGTTTCAACATCTGGCTGAATATCAGTTCCTTTCCCAATGAACAAATCATTGAAATTGATTGTGAAGCCATTACTAGAATTACACACCTTGATTACATTTAAGGACAAGATAAGGACCTTTCGAGAACTTCACAGATGATACTGACTATATCCATTCTTCAATACACATCAGATACAGAGAATAAGTTCTTGAGTTCTTGTAACTGTCTGAAGTTGCACCTTCTGGTGTGACATCATCTTTCTTGAACACCAAGCAAAAGGATAATCAATTAAATACTTGCTAAGGCCACAAATAGAAATTGATTTTAAATCCCAATTCTGTATTCTTCAGTCACCAAATGTCATTAGACTCCCTTTTAGTTAGAGAATCATGATGATAATTACAATCTTGAGACATTAGGATTAATATCCATGACTCAACTTGCTTCTTGATACACAACCTCTTGACAGTTCAGTGTTCTCTTTGGTATTCAGACTAGGAAAACCATATCCTGCTGAATCTTCCAAAAATCTCTTCACTAGATGAGCCCTCTACAACTATTCAGTCCTTACAGACTCTTATTTCTTTAGGTTGACACCCCTCCTTACTCTAGCTACAAGATCAGGAATAAGACATCCAGCATAACCTAGGAAGAAATCTTCAAAGCATAAATCTTCCTTAGAAGACCATCTTCAGACAAACCAGTAATATCCTTGGATAATCAGGATCACTTTCCAAGAGTTAGAAACCTCATGTTGTTGCTCTTGAGATCAGTAGGAAAAATTTCTCCACAAAGATCCAATGTCTTCACAATCATAAGAATGCTTTGACATTGATCAGCTTTTACTCCAGTTCCATCCTAGTTGAATGTCAGTACAATTATGCTGACATTTGAACAACCATACCATTCCTTCTTTTCTATTCCAAAATAGTCTGCCTTCCAAGAATTCTGATAGGGAATCCTCAAACATAGACAATCTCTTATAGGGTTGGGAGCAAAAATAAATTGTTCCTGTCTTTCTTCAATGGTATGACATTCTCATGTCACACTTCTTAAATAAGTACTCATGGATCTTCTTCTTGACCATCTTCTCTTCTGAACTCCATTTATCAAACACATTCAGAAGTGCCTTTATGAGTGGACTTGAGAGAAAACTCAAGTATCTTGGGCTACTTTAAACGTGACATAGAGTGTTAACCAAATCCATAGATCATGAATTTGATAAATAAGACCTCAACTCAAGCTTTTTCTTCCTATTACCCTTCATGGTACCTGGTTGAAACTATCTTCCAAGCAACATAGGAAGATCCTTCATCGGAAGCCAGATCACAATGCTCTCTCCTTTATATTACTCCCAACTAGTGATGGCTTGAACATCTATAGAGGTTGATACCATCTTCAACAAGCGCCAGGTAAGATGTCAGAACATCTTATAAGGCACTATGCGTAACAATAGCATCATTATCATCAGCAGCGGTAGAATCATCCCAGAACTATCAGTCAACCATCAGTAGTTGTCAGGCTGGATTCAAAAAGCTATCATCTTAGCTTCCAATCCCCTTGAACACAATAGTAATGGATGGTCTGATCATACAATCTCCTTCCTTGTTCAAAAGACCAAAAAGTATCTTCCCCATAACTCATCCAGAAACATAATAGGATTCCTGCTCTGATAGCAATTAAAATTCTAGTATACAGATAACATATGTCCCAAGAAATGTTGAGACATTGATATATGCTTTACTATACAAGGACAAAACAAGAACATTCTGATATCTCAAAGTCATAACAGTGTCATGACAGATGTTTCAACATCTGTTAAGACATATATTTTACAGCATAAGAATAGACTGAATTATACACAGCAAAATAATAAATAACACCAAGATATGATGACCCAGTTCGGTGTACAACAACACTTACATCGGGAGGCTACCAAGCCAGGAATGAGTTCACTATCAGTAGTATTAATTCTAAGCATACAACCTCCGATAACTTATGACTTAATTCCCTACCCAATGCAACTTCTACCTAGAAACCCATCTATATAAGAGAACCCCATCTCAATTCCTAAATCACCTCAGTGATATCTAATAGTCACAACCTCTGGTGACTGTATCAAACTGTTCAATTGAAAGACAACCCTTTCAACACAACATTCAGTCAATACTCTTGACTAGCACTAATACTTAAATTTGCTTAAAAACTTCATCCAAGAACAATATACAATTCATTACCTACAAGTTTTTGAATATGAAAAACTATGTCTACCACTATGTATCAAACCGATACAAAGGGTGACTTCCAATACAAGAAAAGCACAAGACTCTCAAAACCCTAAACCCTTATTTTTTCTTTACAAAAGTCTTAACAAGGACTAGTGATTTGGCCTAGGTCTTGGTCTTCCTTTTATAATCTCTAGCTGTCCATAGGCTTTGAAATCTCTGTCCAATCATTCCTTGATCCATGTTCTGATTGCGCCTTAGATCTTGGAACAGATCTGCAACAAACCTGATGTATTAGACCAAGATGTCGAGTCCTCAAGATAGGATATCTTGTCTGACATGTTGTTCTTTATAGGTTTCTTCATATTTGAACTTCTTATGTTTTACCAAAATTTAGTCAAATCTTAGAGCCTTCATTATTATTTTATTCATTTATAAACAAATTCTATTTGATGAAAAACTTGTCTCAAAATATAAATATGTTTTTAAATTACTATATATATTTATTGCTTTTATTTGAAATAAATCCTTAGAGTTGGAGACCATATCATCCCTTAAGTCATAAAGCTTAAATATTTTGGGTCCGCAGTACAATATGATGAAGAAATAGAAAGGGATGTAAACCATCAAATTAAAGCTGAGTGACTGGAATTGAGGAGGAATTTTATGTGACACAAAAGTACCACTCAATTTGAAGGAAACTTTTTTATGGTACTGCAGTAAGACATGCGATGTTGTACGAGACAAAATGTTGGATGGCTTAAAATCACCACAAAAATAAAATAAATGTAGCAAATATGAGGATGTTGCGTTGGATGTATGGTAAGACTAGTCGTGATAGAATTAAAAATAAAAATATTAGAGAGTGTTGGGGTAACACTTATAGTATATGAGATGGTGAAAAATATACATAGATGATTTGAGCATGTAGAGAGAAAACCTGTAAATTACGTGGTAAGGAGAGTAAATTAGATAGAGAGAAGTTAAACAACTAGAGGAAAAATAAAACCTAGAAAAACTCTAAAAGAAGTTATTAATAAAAATCTCGAGATTAACAATTTGGATATAAATATGGTGTTGGATGAAGGTGAGAAAAGTACACAAGATGGGGGGTTGAATTGTGTTCTTTGTTTTCTTAATTTGCGTCTGATTAGAGTTCAAAATCCAAACAGGTGTTCAGACTCTGATTATACTAAGCAGCAGAATAATAACAGAAGCAAATAAATAATAACAGAAGACACAAAGATTTATATTAGTTCTTCCCTAATAAGAGTAGTCCAGTCCCCTTGATTCACATGAGATTTTCACTATAATCAAATCATGATTACAATCGCTTATGCATTCTACATAAGACTTTTACAATGCTTAGACCCTAGGTCCGAGACTTCTTGCTTAAACCCCTAAGGATCAATACTTCCTTGCTCAAGTCCTTTAGACTCAAGAGTTCCTTGCTTAGACCCTCAGCCTAAGACTTTCCTGCTTAGGTCCCTCAGACCCGAGACTTCCTGCTCAAGCCCCTCAGGCCTAGGACTTCCTTGCTCAGACCGCAATCTAAGACATCTCTGCTCAGGTTCCACGAACCCAAGACTTTCTTGCTTAAATCCCTCTGTCATACCCCAAATTTTGACCACCAAGATTTCCCATCATTGTGAGAATCGTCACCACAATATGGATATACCATCATGCCTCATCAATCTCCTCAAAGATGGGTGAGCATTCACCATAATCAAGAATTAGGGTTTTAAGCCCTCTCAGAGAACTTAGACAAAGGATCAATTCATGAAATGACATGATCTTCAACTTGTCTAACCTCTCAAACATCCATGAAGGATCAAGAGGTCTCCCATATCAAGAATCAAGCACAATAGTGCAACATTTCAAGTTGATTAAACCCCAAGTCATCAGATACATCAAATCATGGTTTTTTGACTGATTAAGGCTCACAATTGACTTTTTCATCTGAGGATGGTCCCATAATTCAAGACATAATTCAAGGATATCAAATACATCTTTGAAGACCATTCACATGATCTAAATTTCCTAAAAATTTTGATCCTTTGAAGATTGCAAATTCAAGTTCATCTGATACAAAGTCAATTGGAACAGAAAGTCAAAGTTTGACGTTTGGTCAACTACTAGCTTCACAAGCCATTACTCAAGAAAATAAGATGGATGATTGAATTTGATCAAATTTAAATCAATAAATCACACAAAGTTGCAAAATTGATCAAATTGAAGGAAACTTAGAAATTTTTTCTAAGTTAAAATCATGTTCAAGTGCACAACTTCTCAAGGTTGTAACTATTGATCCAAGCATCCATTGATTTTGCTTAAGGGATATTTTTAAAGAGGGCATTTGATACTTCAACATTGTAGAAGGAATAAACTCAAAATATCATAAGGATTTAAAGATATAAGTGATCAAAGTTTGGAATTTTTAATGTCAGATGTTCCGACATTTCGTAGGACATCATTAAATATTTTTTCAGCAAGAAAGTCCCAACTTTAAGGACGTTTTTCTCCATGATCCAAGTTGATTTGAGCCAAACCCTGGACATCAAAGTTTAAGTATGTCATCCCAGCTTTCCGAAAAGTCCTAGAATGTCCATTTATCATACTCGAGCAGGAAGATATGATTTTTGTAAAATGCATTGATAAAACATATTTTCAAGACAGATTTTTGGACAGATTTGACTACACAAGTTCAAGATCATTTTTGATGACTTTGCAAGTATTATCTTCACACAAAATGAACATCAAAGTTGAAGAATGTCATCTAAGCTTTCCAAAAAGTACAAGAACTCCCATTAATTCAACTTGAGCAAGGAGTTATGAACCTCACAACATGCCTTGCTCAAACTGATTTTTCATGACAGATTTTTGTGCATTTCTTGTGTCACACAATTTTCAAGCCTTGTCATCATCCAAGATCAACATGAATCTGATATAATCACATAAAATATGCAAGAATATGCCAATGAGTCAAGGATCTATCCCTTAGCATGTGCAAATTCATCATTACAAATGCCTTGAATTTCAATTTTGGCATTTGGCATTTATGTGATGGATAGAGGTGGCATGAATCAGTTACAAACCAGTCAAAAACATGAGTGAAGAACCTGCAAACTTGGTCCCTAAGTCAAGGATTATCTCTTTGGAAGTTATGAAAGATCATTACAAGGTTAAAAACTTAAGTTTTGTTCTTAAGCCTTTATGTACAATAGTGCACATTCAAAGATTCCTTTACTACAAGTCAAGATTCATGCATAAACAACAATAAAAACATCTAAGAAATGTGGAATTGGTCAAAAGTTGGTTATGCTACTTAGAGAGCTATTGTAACTTGCTTAAGAAGTTATGGCATCTTGCCAAAAACATTGAATGAATTCTTGTCCACCAAGCAATTACTATTCAGCCAAGACAAACTTATTCACCTATAAATAGAGCTCATTTTTTATGTTTCAAACCACTCCAAAACAATACCAAATCCTTGTTTTCTCATTCTTCCTCTCTTACTTCAAAAATCCAAAATTCAAAAGAGTGAGAATCGAATTTTCAAAACCAGAAGGTTTCAATCAATTCTAAGCACATCAACACACTCCTGGAGGATCAAGGAAGCTTATAGGATCTTCTTCTTGCTGTTGTAACTACATTGAAGAGGCATTGGACCTTGCTCCAATAGGTAAGTGTTCTTCCAATTTGAAACTCCATATACATGCATCATTATTGATTAATTCTTGAAGCAAAAATGTAGTCCTTAATCTGTTTGTTGTGATCCTCCTACTGTTTGCACTTTAACATGTTTATATGTGGAGTTTAAATTGTTTAAAAATTAAGGTTCAGTTCTGGTTTTTTGCCTCTTGTGTTCTGTATGTTTAGTTTCAGTATGTATGAGTGGTACCATTAGATTCCTTGCGAAATTGGTCAAGATAGGTTCTTACGGTTTTTAATTTCGTTAAAAATTGAGAGAGTTATGAGTGTTGGAAGTTTGATAAAAAAGATGTTGAAAACTAAAGTTTCAGTTCTGGTTTTTGCCTCATAAGAGATGTCGAAGTTGATGTTGTGACATCTTTCCTATTCTTTTGATCTTCAAATTTAACCAATTATTTCACATTGCAAAAATCATCATTTTTCAATTCTGTTATACACACTTCTTATTCATACTCCCAACTATTTTAATCCACAAAAAAATCACAAAAATATTTTTAATTGTTTTAAATGCTTTTAAAATGATTTCTTTTTCTTGATTTTTAAAACCAAAATGATTTTAAATATTCATATGGATAAAATACTTTTTCATAAACCTTAATCATTGTTTATAACATGATTAATGATTTTATTTGATATTTTTATCATTTTTTACTTGATTTTTCTTTGAAAAATACCTTTAAAAAATGAAATTAGGGTTTTCCCTTTTTTTTTTTAAATCTTTCAAAACTTCATTTTAAAATACACTTTGGGCCTCTAATAGAGTGTAAGACCCAACCCCTTTTTAATAAAAAACCATTTTGGGCCTCAGACATTGTATAAGTCCCATTGCATTTTCAAAAATCTCGGTGCGATTACCAGTTCAAAATCAAATCACCTGGGCCTCTCCTTGAGCTATAAGTCCCACTTCTTTTCTTTTAAACACTTTGGGCCTCTATTAGAGTGTAAGACCCAACCCCCCTTTGTACATAAATAATTTTGGGCCTCAGTTATTGTATAAGACCCGATACAATTTTCAAAATAACAGTGCGATCATTGTTTTTATCTGGGCCTCTCCTTGAGTTGTAAGCCCCATATTTTGTACAAATAATCTTTGGGCTCTCTATTAGAGTGTAAGACCCAACCCTCTTTGTAAAAACAATAACCTTGGGCCCCTGCTATGGTATAAGTCCCACAACATCTGTTAATAATATAGCCTGTTTCAATGTTATCAAATAAGCCCCAATTTTCTGCTTTAAGATAACTGTTATAAAAAATTTCTTCAATTTCTTTGAAAAACTAACATTATAGCATGGAAGCTTGCTCACCTGTAAGTTTTTATCTGTTTACATGCTTTATATATATAACTGTATTGCTGGAAGCTTGCACACCTGTAAGTCATTCTTTCATATCCTTTTAAATACTTGTCATATATTAACTGTATATATACTTGTATATCTGTTTAGAGTTTTCCCCGGCAACTAAGTCTAGAATTAGGTAAAGCCAGTTGGTCACTCTTTCAATACAGTAAAACATAGATCCCCATAGGATTAACAGATACAATCTTGCCTTCTCTTGGGCTTAAACAATATGGAACAAAGAGAAATGCATTATTCCTGGTGAAACTTTTCTCAGACTGTCACTATTAGAAATTATCAAAGAAATTCAATTCCCCAGAGAAGATTAATTCCCGGTAAAACTTCTCTTGAATTTCTTCAAACCTTAGAACTGTTCACACAAGAAAGGATTATTTCCCGGTGAAACCTTTCTTGAACATTCTTAAGTTTGGACCCACAGGCTTCCTAAAAGCATCCCCAACCTCCTCTTATCCTTTGTACAAGGACCCTCAGGCTTCTTAGAAGTTCTCATGACTCCTCTTGGGGTTAGTACAAGGACCCAAAGACCTCCTAAATGTATAGGACAGAACCTAGTCATCATTTGCTAGAGCAGTCTTTCTGAGTCAAAACATCAAACCTGTTTAGGGTTGAAACTCATCCCTTAACCTGTTAGCGTTCTCTTGGGTATAATGCAAAGATCATTCACTATCTGAGAACCAATATCTCAATACCAGTAGATTTGGACAGTCTCATTTCCCCTTTGGATTTTCATGAAACCCTTTTCCTTAAAGAGCAGGAAATAACCCTGATCACCAGATCAATCTCCAAACAGAGTTAAAACCAACAGTTTCATAACTCAATCCTCTAACCTTACCTCTAATTTTCCTAGTATGGGTCAATTACTGTAAATTCACCATTACTAAAACACCAGAGGAAAGAACCCCAACTATTATATCTTCAGTAAAACCCCCAGCTAGGGTCAATTTACTGTCATAATCCTCATCAGAACCTCAAGTTCTCTGATATCTCAACTCTTCTGAAATCCCCAACAAGAGTTGAATTACCAAGTTTTGGACCCGTCTTTGGATTTCATTAATCCTCAGGGGAAGTCAGCCTCCTCTTAGGCTTTGTATAATGATAACCCCTCAGCTGAGTCACAACTTTTAGCCTCAATCTTGGGCTTTGTACAAGACACCCCCTAAAAATCTCTCCAGTAGAGTCAGTCATAATTTTTAGCCTCAAATCTTGGGCTTTGTACAAGACAGATATTCTCCAACTGAGTCAAAAACTTTTAGCCTCAATCTTGGGCTTTGTACAAGACACATATAAATGTCCTCCCCAGTGGAGTCATCTTTTTTAGCCTCAATCTTGGGCTTTGTACAAGACAGATAAAACTTTTCCCAAAAGAGTCAATCTCTTTCAGCCTCAATCTTGGGCTTTGTACAAGACACAAATAAACACTCTCTTGTTAAGTCAGCCATCCTTCAGCCTCCTCTTAGGCTTTGTATAATGATTTTCCCCAGTGGAATCCAATCAATCTCTTAGCTTCAACCTTGGGCTTCGATCAAGGCACACAAAAATCAACATCCCCTCAGAGGAAATCAAAATCTCTGCAGGAAGATACTTTTCTGTATAATCACACATCAAAATAGTCAATCAAAACAAAACCCTCAATCCCAGATAACTACTGTAAGTGGCACACTTGTTGATACAAACATCCAAGCTGTCTGTCCCTCATTATCCTGGTTAAAACCTCATCTAATTGCTGTAAGTGGCAAGCCTCTGGATACAAACATCCAAGCCCATGTCCCTCTTTTAGCATGAACTCCTAAGGAAAAATAGCATTGCTCACACTGAGTTAAAGTTTTCTCCTTCAGGACAAAACCACCTGTAAAGGCAATTAGGGCATTCCTGGTCTTCATTGCATTCCAGTTAAAGTAATTCCCCTTTTTAAACCAATTACCCAAACAACTATGATCAACAGATGAGATATCTCCCTTTAGAGATGACAAATTCTCTCTCAATCAAACCTTTAGCTTCAATCTTGGGCTTTGAACAAGACATAAACAACCCTTCAGCTTCAATCTTAGGCTTTGAACAAGACACCAGACATTCGTTTCTTCCTTAGAATAGGGGGGACTACGATCGCTCTGATTTCCCTATACTCCATAACAGGGAATACGTAGGCATAAGATTGCAAAATCTTAGCGAGCACACTCATCAAAAAACCTTAGGTCCCTGACCTTACCAAAAACATCGAAAAATCCGAAAAACAACAAAAACCCCCCCTCTCTCTCTCAGACATCCCATAAAGGAGAAACTTTCCCATTCACAGATAAACACGATCAAGTATCAAGTAGAACCTAAAACTATCATCTCATGGATAACCATGTATAGGATGGGTAATTGACAACTCCCCATGGTATAATCTGACCCCAGACTCCCCAATCTCTGTTAAGCGTTTGTTCAGTTAAACAAATGTGTGCTAGGTTCATTTTAGATAACTTTCCCTTTCCCTTCCAGCTTCACGGGATAAACACAAAATCCGAAATTAGTACCCAACGTTCCTCCCAGCAAGGTGAGGAAATCCCATTGCGATAAGGTGGTCGCGTCACCGACGAAAATCGCATGCAACAGAAATATGGCGACTCTACTGGGGAGTCACTGTATGATCTATTTTACCTTAGTCATCATCGTCCCCATTTTCCAACAGAAAAATGGCGACTCTGTTGGGGAGTCATTAGAAGAATAGTTTTTAAGAGGTCTAGGATGTTAGTTTTAGGAATCGATACTATATATATACTGCTTTCCTACTTGATATCCGTGTTTATTTTTCTGTCAATGGGAATGCGGGTGATGTCGCATGTGGAAAGTTTGAGAGAAAACATAAGATAAGTGATGGCATATAGGTCTTATAGGGAGTGAATCCCGAATAAGCATACCTGGTAGACCATCTAATCAGTGGAGGTACCCATGTGTTACTATGCTGAACAACCGATTGTTGTAAAAGCAGATGATTTCATAGTGCGGTGACCCGTGAAACTGAGGATTTAGTAGACATTAACCATGTGTCCTTTTGGTAGTGTGGTGGCTATCGGAAATAGTCATTACGCGATAACTACACTTAATCTGAGATTTCTTCTGGAATACTATAGCTCGCTCGGGTGAACCAGCTTGCTGTTGTTATCTCCAGATTAAGTCAGTGATTTTTGAGAACCTTACCCATTCTACAGGTACAAAAATCATCAAAATAGATCAACCTTTTGGGGATGGGTAGAGCCATGACTCCATGCTCGTGACACTGAACCCTTGAACCCATGTTTTTTCTATGTTTTTGTGTGCTGCATTCATGCATTCATCTAAAAAACTCTTTACAAACAAGAAAAAAAACCTTTTTTCAAAAATTAAACTAAACGATAATTTGCAAATATCAGAAGGATTGCGTTATGGATTTGGGTGGAAGAAAGACGCACGAGTACACCTTCAAGGTTCCAAAACTAGAGGATTTAAGGAAGTTGGCAAGGATGATTACCAACCCTGATGCTTTCAGAGCCAAGCACGGAGGACTGTTGTCTCTGTTAATGGTCCATGTAGTTGAGGGAATTTTGTCTACGCTGATTCAGTTTTGTGACTCGGTCTATCACTGTTTCACCTTCCCGGATTACCAACTGACACCAACCCTAGAGGAGTACTCTCACCTGATCGATTTACCAATCACTGACCAAACTCCCTTTTCTGGACTGGAAGAAATTCCAAAGGAACAAATCATTGCAAAAGCAATCTATTTGGACGAGTCAGAGGTCAGAACTCACCTAACCATTAAAGGAGGAATCCAGGGCTTACCAGCTAAGTTCCTGACGGAGAAAGCCTTTTACTTTGCCAGTATAGGAAACCTAACAGCTTTCGAAGATATCTTTGTCTTACTCACCTATGGATTATTCCACTTTCCCAACATCGACAACTTCGTCGATATCAATGCCATTAAGATATTCCTAATTAGAAACCCTGTACCAACCTTGCTCGCAGATGCTTGTCATTTCGTACACTTAAGGAATTTGTACGCCGGAGAAATGATCACATGCTGTGTACCCTTGCTGTACAAGTGGTTCATTTCCTGTCTACCTAAGTCTACTGCTTTTTGGGATCATAAGAACACTTTACGTTGGTCACAGAGAATCATGTCTCTCACCAACTCAAACATAGACTGGTTAAATAGGATTTATGAGGGTGCAGAAATCATCGACCGATGTGGAAACTTCCCTAATGTACCCCTCATAGGAACTAAAGGTGGAATTAATTATTATCCAGTTCTAGCCCTCTGTAAATTCGGATACCCGATGAGACATATCCTGCGAAATGTTCATCTGGAAGGTCTTTTCTTCAAGGAAGGAGAAAATGACAGAGCACTTAAGAAGGAAATAGTGCATGCCTGGCAACACATTCACAGGAAAGGACGAGAGTCTCAAGGAAAACCGGACTGTATCTCTTTGGGGCCTTATCTCCACTGGGTGCAAACTAGAGCCCTCAAGCTGGGGATGCCTTACCCTCGCCAAGAAGTTTTTCCCCTAAAGGAATTTGTCCTTTATTTTATGTCTAATACGGAAAAACTCCAGGTTGCTCTCAACAAAATTCAGCGAGAGAAAAACTCCTGGAAAAACAAATACAGAACTCTCAATGTGGAGTGTGTCAAGCTCCAGGAAGTGTTAAAAGAAAAGGATGCTCTAATCGGAATATTAGAGCAGCATGTTGAAGAGAGTCGGGAAGATCAAAAGAATTTGCTCACTCCTTTCATTTGGTAAAGAACTGATAACCCGACAACGGTTGAAGAACCTCGATCGAAGAAAAGGAAACTACCAGAACCTACTTCCGAGCTCTCTTCAGAGAGGACTCAGGATCCTTAAGCTTAGAATTTTCCTTTCACCAGCACTTTGTAAAATATTGTACCTTTCTTTGTAACGTATCGCAATCCTTCAATTCAATAAAACGGGGTTCTCCCCTCTCTGTATTATATTTGCAATTTATTTAAAGTTTCTTTTTTTTATTAAAGCAAAAAACTAAAAAATATGTCATTGCATTCATCATTCTCACATAACGCATTCTCTCGAGTCTCACAAGCGCGTCTCAGTTCTAGAGTCAAACTGTCTCACTCGTATAATACTCGGGCGAATCGACAAAAGAAAATGGACGATCTCGAGGAAGAGAATAGAGAGCTGAGAGAAGAAATCGACGCTCTAAAGGACGATCTGAAGAAACTTTATAGTGACATGCAATCCCTGGCAGCAGCTCAGGAGCAACGTCAAAGGACTGTGATTTCGGAGATCACCTCTACACCCATAGTGGAGACGCCACATGAGATTCATCCACGGTATAACATACCTAAGGGTCGGCCCTAGTGCATGCCACCTAACTTCATTCCTGAAGGATACATTCCGCCAGTCTCGGACGACCCGGACACTGTAACAGTAGCCACTGGTCCTAAAGGTTACAAACTTCAGGAAAGTGAGGACGCAAGATTTACGACAGGAATTCCTAAAGGTTACAAACTTTAAGGCTCTGAGGAACCCAGAGTCACAGCCGTAATGACCATACCACAAGCAGTGGTACACACTGTCC
This sequence comes from Lathyrus tuberosus, assembly GCA_022829125.1. Taxonomy (NCBI): domain Eukaryota; kingdom Viridiplantae; phylum Streptophyta; class Magnoliopsida; order Fabales; family Fabaceae; genus Lathyrus; species Lathyrus tuberosus. The sequence continues at coordinate 16,045,457 of JALAZF010000003.1, forward strand.
CGGGAGGACAGATTCCACAGACAATCTCTGGTGGAAACGAAGAGATGTATGAAAAGATGAACGTGTTCTAAGAACAGTTCTTGGAGATGCAAAAGGAATTGCATGCCATTCGCGGTCAGGATTTATTTAGAAAGGACTCCGCCGACCTCTGCTTGGTCCCGAATGTCAAAATTCTGGCCAAATTTAAGGTGCCCAACTTTGAGAAGTACAAAGGAAACTCTTGCCCTCAAAGTCACTTGGTGATGTATGCTCGCAAAATGTCTACTCAGACAGAAAATCAACAGCTACAAATCCACTATTTTTAGGACAGTTTAACCGGTACCACTCTCAGATGGTACGTGGGTTTAAACTGCACTAAGATAAATACTTTCAGAGATCTCGGCGCCGCCTTCATCTAATAGTACAAGTATAACCTGGATATGGAACCAGATAGAGATCAACTCAGAGCGATGTCTCAAAAAGACAAAGAGACGTTTAAGGAATACGCTCAGAGATGGCGTGCAATTGCCGCCCATATTTGTCCACCTCTTGAGGAGAAAGAGATGACGAAGATCTTTCTAAAAACCTTAAGCTCATTCTACTAAGGCCGAATGGTCGCCAGTGCGCCCAGTGATTTCACCGAGATGGTAAGCATGGGAGTATGCCTTGAAAAGGCAGTTCGCGAAGGACGGTAAGCCAAAGAGGCTGAACCCTCAAGCAGTGCCAAAAGATACGGTAGTGCTTTTCCGAAAAAGAAGGAACAGGAGATCAGCAATGTCTCCCCAGGAAAACAAAGGCGGAGGTACCAACCAGTAGCGGCAATAACTCCCGCTATCAACCCTACGCCAGTTCTGACTTATCAACCTCAGGTTGCTCAGAATCAACCTAATCAACAACAGTATCAGCAAAAGACTCAACAACCTTTTCAGCAGGCTCGTCCTCAATATAACAATAACAATCATGCAACACGATCACCAGGGTTTGACCCTATACCCATGTTGTACGCGAAACTTTTTCCAATGATACTGGCCAAGGGGCACGTCCAAACCATGTCTCCTCTTACAGTACCGAAAAATCCGCCCTTTTGGTTCAAAGCGGACCAAACATGCCGTTACCATCAAGGAGGATCGGGGTACAACATCGAAAACTGTCTCAGTTTCAAATCTGACGTACAAAAACTTGTCAGGAACGGGGTCTTATCTTTTAAAGATACTAATCCGAACGTTCAAACAAACACGTTGCCGCAACATGAAAAGGCTGCAGTAAATTTGGTATAAGAAGAATTAAGTCACAGTTATCAATTCGCGATGTACTCTAGTTGGGGGCCAATTTGGTCAGGATGCATTGCAGACAGAGCGGGTACGATCACGTACCGCCTCACAACTATCACCAGTGTAATATCTGCTCAAAGAATAACCAAGGATGTTCTGTAGTACAGTTAGCTCTACAGGAACAAATGAATCTCGGATGGATTCAGGATCACAGAATCCGAGAAGTCAACATGGCTCATGATAATCCCAACATTGTTCAGAATCACAATATCCTTGCGATGAATGTCAATTTGGTAGCCATGCACTCAAGGCAAAGTCAATATCATAATCTGCAACGACATGATTATGATGCCTGCCCGATCTGCTCGACAAGCAATCAGGGATGCTCTTTTGTACAAGAGGCCCTTCAACGTCAAATGGATCTCGGATGGATCCAAGACTATCAGGAAAGAAATACTCATCAAGTCAATATGGTTCAGATATTCGACATATGCTTGATGAATACCAGTCTGGTGGAACTACATGCCCAGCAAGTTAGGCTCAGTTTTCTGGCTTCACATGATTATCAAGACTGTGAAAAGTGTCAAGAGGACAACCAAGGTTGTGCGCTTGTCCAAAGAACACTCCAACACTTATTGGACCACTGGTGGCTTCCAATTTATTTGGGCGAAGCTACACAGAAGATCAGTATGACTGACGATATCAGAGTCAGGATGTTCGCTCGATGGAAACAGATCTGGTCAAAATGCATTGTATACAAAGCAGGCGTGGTCGGGTGCCACCTCATAATTATGAACGTTGTAGGGTTTGTTCTGAGAACAACAAAGGGTGTTATCTTGTACGGTCAGCTCTTAAAAATCGGTTGGACCTAAAAGAGATCCGACCATGTTCAAGTACTAGGTCGATCAACATGATACAAGACGATCTTCCTGATCAAAGTGAAGATGTTGTCATCATTTCCAATCATGAAATGGCCGAACACGTTTGTGCCATAATTCCTCTGCTCAACGAGTCGAAAGTTCCTCTTGACAGTAGAAAAACTCTCAACCTCGAACCAATTGAGGCTGAGTATGATGTTCAGAAGAAACAAAAGGCTCCAGTGGTGATCTATTTACCATGACCATTACCGTACAAGTCAGATAAGGTTATCCCTTATAAGTATGATGCTACAACAATTGAAAATGGAAAGGAAACTCCATTATCCTCCGTCGTAAACATTGCCGACATCAGTCGAGTCACACGGAGTGGCCGAATCTTCAACCGAGGAGTTGAAGAACCTGCCAAAGAGAAAGAAACCTAGGCAGAAGTTATGAATAAGCAAAACGGGCAGTCCAGTAGTCCCGAACTTTCAAAGAACAGTGATGAGATGCTGAAGCTTATCCAGAAAAGCGAGTACAACATTGTAGACCAATTGTTGCAAACTCCATCCAGAATCTCTGTATTATCTCTCCTACTCAGTTCTGAAGCTCACAGGGAAGCTCTGCATAAAGTTTTATAGCAAGCCTGTGTGGAAAAAGATGTAACTGTAGGACAGTTTGACAGTATCGTTTCTAACATCACTTCCTGCAACAACTTAGGATTCAGTGATGAGGAATTGCCTGAAGAAGGCAAAAATCATAACATGGCGCTTAACATTACAGTCAACTGCCAGGACGATGCTTTAGCCAGCATACTGGTTGACACATGATCATCTCTGAATGTTATGCCAAAGTCGCCTCTGACACGACTATCATTTTAAGGAGCTCCGATGAAAGGCAATGAGATCATCGTCAAAGCTTTTGACGGATCCATAAAAATAGCTATCGGCGAAGTAGATCTTCCCATAACCATCGGTCCTCACACTTTCCAAGTCACTTTCCAGGTCATGGACATCCGGCAGCTTACAGCTGTTTATTAGGAAGACCTTGGATACACGAAGCTGGGGTAGTCACTTCGACACTTCACCAGAAGCTGAAGTTCGCCAGGAATGACAAACTCGTCACAGTTTACTGAGAGCAAACCTTAATCGTAAGCAACTTATCATCATTTTCTTGTGTAGAACCAGAGGAGGTTGTTGGGACTCAGTTCCAAGCCCTTTCGGTGAGTAATGAGAATCAATCTGAGAAAGGAACGTCGATTTCCTCATACAAGGACGCTCTCGAAGTAATAAAAAGCAATAATGTAAAAGGATGGGTGTCGCTCCCGGGATTTTCATCCTAGTACAAACGCGAAAGTGGCACCGAAACAGAGTCGCCAGCAATGTGTATTTATCCCAAGAGAGGGAAAGGAAACACCGCATAAACCTGAGAGGAAGGAAAGAGCATGGTCTTGCGACCAAGAGAAAGGGTAAGGGAGTCGGTTACGCGAGAGGAAGGTATTAGCACCCTCTCGCATCCATCGTACCCGATGGGATCCACGCTTGCTCGTCTCGATCAAAGGGTGTAAGAAAAGGATACTGGAAAAGGAACTGAAAAAGGAATGGAAAGAGAAAGAGAAACAAATGTAGGGAAAATAAAAGAAGTGCTCGAATGGGCCCTACCCCACTGCCTACGTATCTCATCGGGAGCATGAGAATCAGAGCGACATAGTTCCCCTCACTAGGGATGGATTGTTTGTGTTTTTTAAGGAACGGCTAACGTTCTAGCTCAGGTGTTGCAGGCTCGCTGGTCCTAGTGCGTTACCATCTTGCAAGAGAACGAGTAGGAGCACGTTCATACGTTGAGAGTGAATGAGGTGAGAGAAGAATTCCCGAAGGAAAGACGTTATTGTTTGTTTTTGTCTTTTTAAGAGTTTTTCATTTGTTTGCATATGATAGTGTATCTGAATCTTAGTCATTGGAATGTGTACATTCTCACATTCCAAGATGGAATGGGTAAGAAAGCACACTAAGAGTGAAGAAGACCTCCACACTTAGTTCCAATTGTCAGGGTTCAAACACACTAGCATACTTATGTTTATTAAGTGTTTTTGTTGATTAAGAAATGAAGAAGTGTTTTTTTATTATTTGTACCTTCAACAAGTATTGCATTTAAGTCCATCATACAAGATCAAATGTCTAACACATTGACCCAAGATGGGCTATATGCTACACATTCTAAGATTATAAGAGTAGACCCCTTATAATCTTTTCTTTATATGAAAGGCCTAAATGCAATAAATGCTTGCCTTTATTAGATATTTTGAATTTTCTTTTGAGATGAGAAGAGAGACTCAAGGGAGGAGAAAGGGTAAAAATCTATATGATCTAAGACTCAATCCTAATTGAAGATTAAAGGGAGTGATCCTAATGGTTTGTGAGGTTTCAACCTAAAGTCTAAAGAAAGAATGAATTAAACAATTCACTTCTAAAGTAGAAGATGAATTGTAATTCAAAAAGGGAAAGTGATGAGTTATTAAGAAAAAGGACATAAGTGCTTAACAAAACACAAAATTCAATTGTAAAAGAGATGAGAGGATAGAAGTTTGAATGTGGATTCCTTATCCACACTCAATTACAACTTACCAAAGCCCCTACATGGTTAGTAAACATGTATAAGAAGTATAAGAAGTAAAAGAGCATTTAATGCACCATAAAACTCAAAAGCATTAGATGAGAAATCAAATCCTATTGGTCACAGCCAGAATGTGCATCATATGGAAAACAAAAGATTATCATCAAGCAAGTCCAAGTGGATAGGCAACAAACATCATCCATGACATTAGAACATGCTACCATAAGAAAAGGGAGAATGAAAGATGAAAAGAAATGGAAGAAACATGCCTAAATGGAACATATAATCCAAGGATCAGAATTGAAATGACATGAAGAATAATATATAAACACATCACAAGCATTCATGAAACACCTATCAAGCGATTCAAGAAGCAATAGAAGAAGAAATGAAATGGAAATTCAAAAGATAACACAAGTACTTCATATTAAGGACACACAAAGTTCAAATGAAAGTGAACATGCAATGATGACACATAATATGTACCAATGACCTATAATGTCAAATGAATAGTTCACAAAGTAGGCAAATGATCATGCAAGGATGCAGAAAAGCAATCATGTAAACATGCACAAAGATTACAAGGATATGACATGTTGTAATGCTTCAAATGAAATGTTTTAAACAAAAATCAAATGAGTTCATGAAAATTATGAAAACATGGTATTGAGGTTTAAAAATTAGAGATGAATCACATATCAAAGTATCATGTAAAAAATTCAAGGCAAAAAGGCTTTATACAATGCACTTAAATCAAATTGGATGCACATGCAAAGTAATGCAAAGATGAACATCTAAACATGCCATAACAGGACCTAAAAAATCAAATAAAAATCACTTAACATAATTCAAGATGTTAATGACTCACTACAAAAAGAAGTAACTCAAAACAATTTTTAATGATCAAGAACAAAATTAAACAAAATCATGTACCACATTAAGAATGCATACAAAAGAAAATCTAAGAAAATTGTGGAATAGGGGCAAAAAGGTCATAAAATCAGAAACTAAAATCATCAAAAATTTTATAAATGTTTTAATGATGCTCATGAATTTTTATGGAATTTTATAATTCGATTTGGTATTTTTAAAAATTAAAAAGAAAACGTGTACAAAAAAAATGAAAATAAAAATGAAATGCAATATGAATGGGGGTGCATGCATAGTAATTGTTCAGTTCAAATTAATTGGGCTTGAAAACATGGGAGGTGTGGATATAAATCTGACTAAGTCCATTACACGCGCAATCCACAATAACTACCATGCTCTTCAGTCAACAATAGTCAAAACCACACAAGCCATTGGATCAAGTCACAGTCAACATCCAGTCAAAGTAGCCAAGATCAATACACGCGCACGAAGGACCACACAACATACAGTGTACCACACCACATAATGTTCACTCTGATTAAAATAAAACATGTGCCATGCATGTGACATTTTTTATGTGTTGGCACAATCTTATCCGCACGATTCACAAATCCAACGGCCAATATTCAAACTGAGAAAACCCTAGGAGTTAAAGCTACCGGCCGGAGAGGGACCTCCGGTCACCTTCTCCAGCGAGAACCGTCACCTTCGAATCTCACATCTTCGCAAAAATACACAATGCACACATCAAAATGAAGCTCATGCTAAGCACAATACGAATCCACAGTTATCTTTCACATATCATGCGCACACGTAGAAAACAGAGGAGACAAAGATATGCCCTAACTTTTAGATCTAAGCCTCTACAAGGCCTATCAACTAGCCGGAGTGTCAAATGCTCCTATTGAGCTCATGTCATGATAAAACAACAAAATAAACCATAAAATGTGAGAGGAATGCTTGAGAATTTTGGAACCTGAACTTGCAGCTCTTGGAGAGTCTTGAGAAAACCAGAGAACACTTGCTCTTCAACCTTGGAGCTTCAATATTAAGCAAAATAAATGCTGATGATTCACGAGTAGATGAAGGATATTGAAGATTACAGGGATACTAAGCTTGCAGAAATGGAGTTGCTCTTGTTGTTCTTGATTCAACCACACCAAGCAATGATCAATGAAAGAACTATGGAGTTGAAATCGTGGAGAAGAAGATGAGCAAACTCAGAGAGAATGAGAGAGTAGAGGAGAGAGTTTCTGAAGTGAATGTGTGAGAAAATGAAGTTGAAATGAGAAATGTGAGTGAGATTTGGTTTTATAGTGTGAGTTAACCAAGGTTAAACTGAGTGAGGTTAACTGAGTCACAATGGTTTGAGTGAGTCATCCCTAACTAACTGAGTCAAGTTAGTTAGGGAGGGCAATGATATGGTGCAGCTGGTTTATGAAGAACTATGGTGGAGGTGAGAGTAAACTTGCAATGACACGGCTGTTATAGTAGAAACTTGCTCAGCAAGTTGTTCTTTCTATTTCCATGCAAGGCACGTGCTATGGTGAATGTATGTGAAGTGTGTTTGGCTTAATGTGGCAATGGCTGTATAATAAGAATAATGCATGTGTGAAGGCTGAAACAATCAACAATATCAATGTTTCTTTTTCTGGTTTTAACAGCTTGGAACATACTCATTACACCATCTTTGGAAGTGAAATTCTCTCATTATAATGTGTGAAATCATGAAACTCGTGAGTCATTGGAAAGAGAGTGGATCATAGAACAATGTTGGTATGGATTTTGGATTGAATTGAAACTTTGAACACACTTAAAAATGGATGTGAACACAAGGATGCAAAACTGGTTGGATATGCTGCATAATGCGCGCGCGTGTGGTATGACTTGGTTGTGACCTAGCCAAATTTTCAGTTACCTTGACATTCATCCTTTGATCAAATAAAAAAACCATGAAAATCAATCTTGAAGATCTCACATAGATGAATAAATTCCATGTTGAAATATTTTTCATTTAAGGCCTCTAACCATGAGTAATTAGTCAAAACATCTGACCCACCATGTGTTTGTGAAAATGACATGCGCGTGACAGGAAAATCCTTGGTCATGACCTAGTTTTGAACCTACTTTGCTCAAACTTTGATCAATCATATCTCACTCAATTTTTATCCAATGAAGATGTTCTACACGTGGATTTGAAGCTTAAAGAAAGAACTTTTGTTGTGGCCGAGTGGAATTTTCATTTGGTGCTTCAATTTTAAATGGCCTTGGTTCAAACTCTGATGCAAAATGGCCAAAACTTGTTATTTTTAGTAACCCTTCTTCATCCAAAAATGGCAACTTTCCACATCTTGATTTTTTCATGATTCCTTTGGAGTTTCTTGATCAAATTTTGTACATTGGACACATATAACATGAATTTCATGAATTTGGCCTCAAAAAGTCAAGAGTTGACTTTTTCCTCTGATTATTTGACTTGGCCCCAATTTCTCTGATTTTTTATCTTTCTTCCAATTGAACCACTTCTAAAACCAATTGAGAGGTGATTTTCCACATACATACACTTAAGAACATATAGAATACCATGACATCAAGTTTTGTCCAAAAAATCAAAGATATCCTGATTTTATTAGAAACCCTAATTTTGACCCCCTCTGGTTAGGAGGGAAAAGTGCAGTCTTCAATTTCAAATTCCTCAGAGTATGTTGTGTATCCTCTTAAAGGATGATGAAATATGCCACTTGAGGGTGACTTTGGATCAATGAGCTATCTCCTTTGAGTGTTTTCCTTCAGTTTTTTGAACCTCTTGCATGATGAAAGATGTAGGGCTTCAATCTCCTATTGAATCTCACTTCCTTGAGGTTTTGGATGATCAATTGAGATAGTGTGAGACATGAAAGACCTCTTGGCTTGCCTTGAGTGAACTTGTTTGGCCTTTTTGTGCCTTGAAAGATTCCTTGATTGTCCACCTTTCCCCTGATCGCATGCCCTGATGGTAAGAGGGATGCTATGCTTTATTTTTCTATGTTAAATGCAATGCAATGCTAATGAGATGGATATGATATGATAGATGATAATGCTATGCTAAGATGACAAAAAGGGAGAGCAAATTTTGGGGTATTACAATGGAGACAAATTGTGATTCCAATGGATAACACGACAAAGAAAGGTCTTGGTTTCTCCTCGACCTGTGTCCAGACTTCCAAGAAAGACGAAAGTTTTCGTCCCATTAAGGATTTCTGTGAGAACAAGATTTGGTTCTGCAATATTATCTCTAAGTTTTGATGATAACAAATTAGTATTGGCATGAACAATTTTGCACAACTAATGTTGTTACTTGTGAGAACCTAGCAAATAGGTTATGCTCCTGAGAATCAGCACAATGTTTAAAGAAAGACATTTCATCTATGCACTTAAAATAGCTGAACAAAGATAACACAAAGAATTGGATTCGAAAGGAAAAGAGTATGAGTTTTGAAGATCTGAAGACAAGGGTTCTGATGGAACGAAGTCCAGATGCTGAAGCCTCACTCTCTCTGATCAAGGTTCTGAAGACCTACCCAAAGTTGACTCTCATGCTTCAATCAAATATTATCAGAAGCCTCTGAAGATATGAAGAAAGTGGATTAAAAGAACAAGGTTCTGAAGACAAGTTCTGAAGATTCTGGAAGCGCAGAGCTGATGATTCTAAGAATTGATAATCTCAAGAACTGAGCAATGTTTTCCCTTCTTACTCATGCTCACAAAAAACCTCTGTAGTTGAGAAGCCAAGAAAACATGCCACACTGTACAGCTGTACCACATTACAACGTTAAAATTCTTGAAGACTGTGCGAAGTACAAACAAGAAAATTTGACACAGACAGGACGCGCAGCATGCAGAAGACTTTGTACCTATCCTCACGCTTCTAGCCGTAAACCTACTTAGCTATCATGATTTCATCTCAACGGCTCTTTTCACTAGGCTATAAAAGGAAGCTCAAAGACTTGAAGAAAGACACACACGCGAACTGCTACAATACTTTCTAACTCTATTCTTTCTTAAGTCATTCTTGGTCTTAAAAACTTGTTTACACTATCAGCTTGATAAGAAGCAATTATCTGTAAACCCATTGTATTTGAACTCAAAGTTGTATTCCTTAAGAGAGTCTTAGTGATTAGATCTCTTGAGAAGTATAGGACGTGTGTATTAGAGGTTGTGCCTTAAGTAAGACCTGTGTGGTTGGATTACTTGATAAGTCTAGATCGTGTGAGTTCTAGAGGTGGTTGTTAGTCACCAGCCATGTTAGCTTGTGCAGTGTACTATTTTGTTGAATAGTGTATTAAGACCTCGTTGAGAGAGGCGAAATCACCTTGGCGGGTGGACTAGATTAACTTGAGAGGTTCTCAAGTGAACTAGTATAAACATAACGTGTTTATATCTCTTTGTTTAACTAAGTTGTTTTTCTTTAGAAAAAGGGGTAAAGTTTTAAAGAGAAAGTTATTTTAAAGAAACATTTTATTTTGAAAAACCAATTCAAACCCCCTTTTCTTGCGTTTTTCACGCCTTCAGTTGGCATCAGAGCTCCGGTTTTGAGGTGATAAAAAGATTGAATTTTTTATCAAGCACTTAACAGTGTTCAGTACCGATCCAAGTGTGAAAAACAATGACTACACCACCACCAACAACTTCCGAAACAAATGTTATTGAAAGAGAATCTTACACTGCAAAACCTCCTATCTTTGATGGTGAAAAGTTTAATTATTGGAAAGATAGAATTGAAAGTTATTTCTTATCATTTGACCTAGATCTATGGGATCTAGTACTTGATGGCTATAGTTATCTGTCATACCCCAAATTTTGACCACTAAGATTCCCATCATTGTGCAAATCATCATCACAAAATGGATGAACCATTAGTCTCCCAAAAGATGGGTGAGCATCCACTACAATAAAAAGTTAGGGTTCAAGCCCTCTCATAGCTCTTAGACAAAGGATCAATCAAGGAATCACATGATCTTCAACTTGTCTAAACCTCTCCAACATCTACAATGGATCAAGAGGACTCCCACTTCAAGGATTAAGCACAAGGCTGCTCCCTTCTAAATGGATCAAGCCCCAAGATCGCCAGTGTCACCAAATTAGGGTTTTGGTCGACCAGGGCCTCCAGATGGAAATTCTCCTCTGGGCATGAGCCAATGCTTCAAGGCATAACCTATGATACTCCAAGGGACATCATAAACCCAATCACCAAGTCAATTTAGCCTCAGGGGATGCATACATCAAAAATCAGGAATTAGGGTTTCTTGACTTAATTCACCCCTAAGTTGACTTTTGGGACAAATCATGAGCCAAGACCTCAAGGGAGGATTTGAGGGTCTCTAACACACTACATTGATCCATTTGCAACAATGGATTAATCCAAGAAGCTTGAGCAACAAGTTTCAATTTCATCTGAACCATGGTTAGGGTTTCGCGAGAAAAGTCAACTATAGCTTTGACTTTTGACCAGGACATGCTCCCAAACCCTAGGACATGAATCAATATACCCTATAACACCCATGGAACATGTCCATCAAGTTTGATTTAGGTCAAGGACATGATTTCCTAAAGGATTGCACAGTTTAGAATTCATCTAATAAAAAGTCAACTGTGCACAAAAGTCAAACTTTGACTTTTTGAAAATTTTCAAAAAAATGGCTTTTTAACCCTAAAATGATGTCAATGTATGGTTGGAATCATCATTCATCAAGAAAAATCAAGAAAAGTGGGATAACTTGTAAAAGGGGTAACCATAAAAACTTAGAAAATTTTCTAAGTTATGAACAAAGTGGCAAGGGTACCAATTTTGGAGAATCATAATTCCTAAACCACAAGGCCATTCTTCCCCATCCAAAGATGGATTTGTAGCTCTCATTACCCTCTACAAAAGTTCCAACGACACCTAATTCTAATTCATTGTGGATTCTGAGTTATGATTGGGCCAAAATGACTAAAACATGAAAATACATCATTTTCCAACACTTAAAAAAATTCTGGCCAAGGCAGATTTTATTGGAAACACCAAAACTTGTGAGATCTTTTCACATAGTTGCAAGATGAATCAACTCCAAAGGTAAACATCAATGTTGTTGCAAATGTTGCCAAGAATCCAAAGAGCTTATCAGCATGAATTGATTCAACTCGAGCCAAGAGAAATCCATGCCCAAAGTCATGCTGCTACAAGCTGTTTTGGAAAAATTAGTTTGCATGTTTGCTTGCTACACACGATTTCTGAATTAAAACTGAGGATCATCATGCCACATGTACTCAAACCAATCACAATGCATCTGATCCAACCTACAAAGCTGAGTCACAAAGCCAAGGAATCTTCCAACTTGAAGTTCATGCATTTTGGCACTTTTTGCCTTGAATTCAAAGGCCATTAATGTGGAATAGTGCATTGTCAAGATTCTCACTCTCCTCAGTTAAGTTCTCTGATTAAACAACAATTAAAATGACTGAGGAATGTGATTTCAGTCAAGGCATAGCTGATCTATTTGGAGCAGCTGTTACACCTAATGCAAGAGGCATTTATGTCCAACCAATCCCTTTGAAGGTGATCTGATCCAGAAGCCATTCACTATTCCTCCAAGACAAGAGTTGATCAACTATAAATAGAGGTTCCAATGGATCATTCAAGGCACACCAAAGCACCTTATAGCACTGCTTTCTCTCATTCTCTCTTAAGTGCCAAATTTCCTTGTTTTTGAGCAACCACCATCGGTTGCTCAGACATATCACATATGATGTATTTGAGGTGTCCAAACACTTAAACACCAACTGTAACACCCCTAGCTCAAAATCACCCTTCAACCAAGCCATTATGCCTCAATTATGCAGTTGGAGTTCTCCAACTTGATCCAAAGGTTTTCAGAGTGTTCCAAAGCTTGCAACACACTCCACTACATCCATTGAAGCTGTATGGATCATCAAATTTCTTCTGGAACACCATCTGTGCAGAGTTCCATTTCAGCTTGCATCAAGGTAAGCCTAAAAACTTCAACTTCATGATCCATGCATATTTCCTCGCATGATATTTTTTCCAATTGATTGCCATCATATGCTGAGTATTTCCCCTCAAAAAATTTGATCATAGCACTCATAATCATGTCTGCTCGGTTGCTTTTGCAAAATTAGGGATCATACGACCACAAAGATATAACTTGCTATACACTGAAAATAAATAAAATTGAGTATTGCCATCTTATTCCTTGTGGAAAAACGCATGAGTTTGGTGTTTGAATCATGTCAAATAGTGGAGAAACGAGAGAGATAGAGGGCTTCATGCACGAGCTGGAGGAAGAAGATGGCCATGGGGCCATTCTTCAGGTTTTCCAACCAACTTCTCTATATATTTATCATTTGCCATACTATATTTGAATTGGCATTGCGCCCCAGTGGTTGATCAGCTGGTTTTGTGTGTATTGGCAAGCGAGAGGTCTGGGGTTCTAATCCCCCTCGGCCCAGATCTCTTTTTTACCACTTTTTCTTATTTTTTGTTATTTTTCATATTTATTTTAAATGATTTGAAAAATTAATAACTCACTCAATTTTAATTATTTTTTATTGGTTCTTTTTTGCAAAAAATCACAAAAATGTTGAAATATTTTATTCCACAAAAAAATAGATTTATATTATTTATTTAATATAATTAGTATTTTTGTGAATAAATACCTTTTTATTTGTTTTTAAACCCTTTTAAAAATAAATATTCATGTTGGAAAATCAACACCAAATAGGTTTTAATTCATCTTGTGATTAAAACCTCATTTTTCAAACCTAAAACCAAAATCACAAGTTGTTTATTCAAACTTATTTGGAATTTGTATCATTTTAATTAATTTTCTTTGAATAATTACTTTAAAAATGGTGAAATTAGGGTTTTTGTTGATTTTCACCCTAACAAACTTTTCAAACTTTGGGCCTCTAATAGAGTGTAAGACCCAATCCTTTGTAAGTACAAACCTATTTTGGGCCTCAGATATTGTATAAGTCCCAATGTATTTTCAAAAATCCCGGCGTGATCGCCGTTTTCAAAACAAAAAACATCTGGGCCTCTCCTTGAGCTGTAAGCCCCATCACTTGTACAAAAATAAATTATTGGGCCTCTAATGGAGTGTAAGACCCAATCCTTTGTAAATACAAACAATTTTTGGGCCTCAGATATTGTATAAGTCCCACTGTATTTTCAAAAAACCCGGCGCGATCGCCAGTTCAAAAATCAAATCATCTGGGCCTACCCTCGTGTTATAAGTCCCTTTCCTCTTCTTGAAACAACTTTGGGCCTCTTGAGAGAGTGTAAGACCCATCCCTTTGTAAAAAAAACCTTTCTTGGGCCTCAGTCACTTGTATAAGTCCCTGTACAAAACCCTGGGCCTCTCCTTGAGCTGTAAGCCCCAATTTTCCTTTTAAAAGAACTTTCTCCTCTGATTTTGTAATATACTGTTTTCAACTTTTCTTTGTTGAACAACTAACCATACATCATGGAAGCTCTACAACTGAGTAAGTGTTTACATGCTTTCATTTACCGCTTTCATATGTATATAACTGTACTGTGGGGCTATTTCGCTGTAAGTCTTCTTTCATAAACTCATATCAACTGTGTAATAATAGTATAGATATTTAGAGTTTTCCCGACAACTACGTCTAGAACTAGACAAAACCTCGTCTCCTTACAACAATTTTAGATAACTAGATCTAAGATCTCCCCCCTTTTGAACAATTCATATACAGAAGGCCAATGTTCCAAGTGAAACCCCTTCTGGAACTATTCATCAGCCTCCTCTTGGGCTTAGTGCAAGGACCCGCAGGCTTCCTAAAAGCATCCCCGCCTCCTCTTGGGCGTTGTACAAGGACCTGTCGGCTTCTTAGAAGTTTTCACAGCCTCCTCTTAGGCTTCGTATAATGATTCTTCCTCAGGGAAGATAGCCTCCTCTTGGGCTTCGTACAAATTATCCCTCGGCTTCTTAAAAGTTTCCATCCTCCTCTTGGGCTTCGTACAAATTGTCTCGATGACCTCCTAGAGGTATAGGAACAGAAATTAGTCATCTTAATAGAACAATCTTTCAAAGAGTCTAGATCTTGCCACCGCAACTGTACTGTCCCTTAATTTCTCTTCAGTATAGTACAAAAGATAAAACTCTAGACTTGGATAGTCTAAGACCCTTGAGTCTCAACGACATTCTCAAGCCCCTTTCAAGAATGGGAAGAGCACCCACAGACTCGGACAATCTCAATACCCTTTAGATTTCCTATTTTCTTAAAGAACAGGAAATAACCCTGATCCTCCGATCAGTGCCAAAGCACAACCTTACCTTTAATCTTCATAAGAACTGAATTTCTCTTTTAACCAACATACTGGACCTATCACTCAACTGAAACAGTTACCATAGCCTCCTCTTGGGCTTTGTACAATGATTCTCCCCAGCGGAGCTAACTTTTAGCCTTCATCTCGGGCTTCGTACGAGATACAAAAACACTCTCTTGTTGAGTATAAAAGATTCTCTTGTTGAGTCACTTCCCTTTTAGCCTCCATCTCGGGCTTCGTACGAGATACAAAAACACTCTCTTGTTGAGTTTAAAAAGACTCTCTTGTTGAGTCACTACCCTTTGGCCTCCATCTCGGGCTTCGTACGAGATACAAAATCACTCTCTTGTTGAGTATAAAAAGACTCTCTTGTTAAGTCGATCACCTTTGGCCTCCATCTCGGGCTTCGTACGAGATACAAAATCACTCTCTTGTTGAGTACAAAAGACTCTCTTGTTGAGTCGACCCCTTTAGCCTCCGTCTTGGGCCTCGTACAAGACACATATAAAAACACTCTCTTTTTGAGTAAACCCTTTTAGCCTCTATCTCGGGCTTCGTACGAGACACATAAAATCACCCTCTTGTTGGGCCAATAGCCTCCTCTTAGGCTTTGTATAAGAAAACCCCGGTTGAGCCAATCAACCTTTTAGCATCAAAAGTTGTGCCTTATTCATAGTATACAAACATCAATAACTCCTTTCCCTTTATCTAATTGCTGTAAGCGGCAAGCCTCTGGATTATTTACATCCACGCCACTGTCCCTCTTTTAGTATGAGGAATTCCTATGGAAAGATAGCATTGCTCTAAACTGAGTTAAATTCTTCTCCTTCAGGTTAAAAATCCCCTATAAAGGAAATTATAGCATTACTGGATTCACATATCGCAGTTAAAGTAATTCTCATTTATAATCAGTCACCCAATAGTTGTGACAAACAGAACCCCTTTAGAGATGGCAAATTCTCTCTAAAGTCAAAACCCTTTAGCTTCACATCTTGGGCTTCAAACAAGATACAAATAGACCCTTCAGCTTTACATCTTGGGCTTTGAACAAGATACAAACCACCCTTAGCTTCACGTCTTGGGCTTTGAACAAGACACCAAAACACCATTTCCTCCGATAGAATAGGAGGAACTACGATCACTCTGATTTCCCTGTTTCGGTAAACGGGAATACGTAGGCATAAGATTGAAAGAGAAATCTTAGCGAGCACACCACATCGAAAACCTCAGGTCACAAACCCTCATATATCAATCAAAACATCCAAGTTCTTATTCCCCACCAAAAGTCTAAGCTCGATCAAAATAACCCAAGAGAGGCCCCTCCACATTTATCGCATCTGTAAACCAGCAGTTTTGACTATTTAACCTCAGTTTGCAAAGCAGGGTTAGTTGGAGACATCTATTTCCCCTCCTTCATCAGCTTCGATAGGATAAAAAATGAATCGACCTGTAGTCCCCCCAAAGAGCGGCAGTGCTTAAGAACCACGTCCAAAATCGCTCACTACAGAAAAATGGCGCCCACCATGGGGCTCTACATTTAATCTCTTGGGTAGAAACCAAGAAGTGGGGACCTTGTCGCTCCCGGTATTTTCATCCAAGTACAAACGCGAAAGTGGCACCGAATCAGAGTCGCCAGCAATGTGTATTTATCCCAAGAGAGGGAAAGGAAACACCGCATAAACCTGAAGGGAAGGAATAAGCATGGTCTTGCGACTAAGAGAATTGGATTCGGGAGTCGGTTACGCGAAGGGAAAGTATTAGCACCCCCTCGCGTCCATCGTACCCGATGGGATCCACGCTTGCTTGCTTCAATCAAAGGGTGTAAGGAAAAGATACTGGAAAAAGAGAACCGAAAAAGGAAAAGGAAAAAGAGAGAAAAAGAAACAAATGTAGGGAAAATAAAAGAAGTGCTCAAATGGGCCCTACCCCACTGCCTACGTATCTCATCGGGAGCATGAGAATCAGAGCGACATAGTTCCCCTCACTAGGGATGGATTGTTTGTGTTTTTTAAGGAACGACAAACGTTCTAGCTCAGGTGTTGCAGGCTCGCTGGTCCGAGTGCGTTACCATCTTGCAAGAGAACGAGTAGAAGCGCGTTCGTACGCTGAGAGTGAATGAGGTGAGAAAAGAATTCCCGAAGGAAAGACGTTATTGTATGTTTTTGTCTTTTAAAAGTTTTTTCATTTGTTTGCATATGATAGTGTATCAAAATCTTAGTCATTGAAATGAGTACATCCTCACATTCCAAGATGGAATGAGCAAGAAAGCACACTAAGGGTGAAGAAGACCCTCACACTTAGTTCCAATTATTAAGGTTCAAACACACTAGCATACTTGTATTTATTAAGTGTTTTTTGTTGATTATGAAATGAAGAAGTGTTTTTTATTTGTATCTTCAACAAGTATTGCATTTAAGTCCCTCATACAAGATCAAATGTTTAACACATTGACCCAAGATGGGCCATATGCTACACATTCTAAGATTATAAGAGAAAACCCCTTATAACCTTTTCTTTATATGAAAGGCCTAAATGCAATAAATGCCTACCTTTATTAGATATTTTGAGTTTTCTTTGAGATGAGAAGATGAAAGACTCAAGAGAGAAGAAAGGTAAGATCTATGTGAACTAAGACTCAATCCTAATTGATTAGTTAAGGGAGTGATCCTAATGGTTTGTGAGGTTGCAAAACCTAAAGTCTAAAGAAGGAATGAGTTAAACAATTCACTTCTAAAATAGAAGATGAATTGTAACTCAAAAGGGAAAGTAATGAGTTAATCAAAGAAAGCACATAAGTACTTTAACAAAACACAAGATTGAATTGTAAAAGATGAAAGGAGAGAGATTTGAATGTGGATTCCTTATCCACACTCAACTTCAACTTACCAAAGCCCCTACATGGTTAGTAAACATGGAAACATGTGTAAGAAGTAAAAAGAAACTTAATACACATTAAAGTTCAAAAGAATTAGATGAAGAATCAAATATTAATATCACAACCAGAATGTGAATCATATTTACAACAAAGGATTATCATCATACAAGTTCAAGTGAACAAGCAACAATCATCATCCATTAGCATTTAAACAAGTTACCATAAGAAAGGATGGATGAAAGATGAAAAGAAATGAAAAGAACATGCATAAATGGAACATGTAATCCAACAATCAAAATTGAAACCAAATGGAAAATGGTCTATAAACATCTCAGAAGTATTAATGAATTAACAATCAAGACATTCAAAAAGTGGTAGGAGAAGATTTGAAATGAAAGTTCAAAAAGAAAGTGCAAACAATACATGTTAAAGATGTACAAAGTTCAAGTTGAAATGAACATGTAAAGATGACCTATAATGGGTACCAAAGACCTATAATATCATATGAATGGCTCATAAAATATGCAAAGGCTCATACAAATATGCACAAAAGAATTCATGCAAACATGCACTAAAGTTAGAATGACATGACATGGATTATGCTTCAAATTTAATGCATCAAACAAAAATCAAATGGACTTATGAAAATTATGCAAACATGGTATTAGAATTCCTAAGTCATAAGTGAATCATACATCAAGATAGCATGTAAAAATTCAAAGCAAAATGACTTCAAACAAAGCAATTAGGTCAAGTTGAAACATCATGCAAAGTGGTGCAAAGATAAGTATCAAAACATGTCATAAATTGACCTAAAAAATCAAACAAAAATCATCTAACATGCTTCAATGTATTATGGAATCAATTCAAAAATAATCAAGTCAAAACAGTTTGTAATGAGCAAGAACAAAATTCCACAAATTCATGTATCATACTTGGAATGCATACAAATGGAAATTCAAAGAAAATTATGGAACAGGGGCAAAAATGTCATAAAATCATGAAATAAAAATATCAAAAATTTTCTAAATGTCTTAGTAACACTCATGAATGTTTCTAGAATTTTCTAATGTTGATTTGTATTTTTAAAAATTAAAAATGAAACGTGCATAAAATGAAGAAAATGAAAGAAATAGAAAATAAGAGAGGGGTGCATGCATAGCAATCCAACTGTTCAAAATTGTTTGGGCTTTAAAACACACGGTGCAAATAGCAATGATCCAGTCCAAGTCTAAGCGAAATCCACGCCAACTATCATGCACTCTCATCCAAAATAAAGTCAAACAATGAGCACCATTGGATCAAGTCCAGCCAACACAATAGTCAAAGTAATCAAATCTAACACACGCGCATGAAGGCACACACACACACTACCATGCACTGCACCACACATTGATTAAATGTAAACAAAAATAGAACACGTGAGGTGCACGCCTTTTTTAATGTGATGGCACATTTTGGAGCGTTAGATTAAAAGATCCAATGGTTGTAATTCAAACTGGCACAAACCCTAACCATTAAAGCTACCGGCTGGAGAAGGACCTCCGGTCATCGTCTCCGGCCAATAACCACCACCTGCAAACTTTGGATTCCACAGAAATGCACGATTCTTAAACCAAAATGAAGCTGAGGTTATGGAGATCAAAGATACGTAATTATTTTTCACATAACAAGCATGTACACAAAGAACAGAGGAGAGGAAGATATGCCCTAAGTTTTGAAACTACGCCTCTAAGAGGCCTATCAACTAGCCGGAGTGAGTAGAGCTTCTAGCAAGCTTAAATTAACAAAAACAAGCTAAACATAAAGTAAATCGTGCCAAGAGAGTTGAGATGTTAAAACCTGTAAATGATGAAATCTGGAGTGACAAAGAAAACCAGAGATTCTTGCTTCCTCTTTGAGCTTCACTTGGCCAAATAAAGGCTTTCAAATTCTGAAGAATGATGATGGATAAGGATCTGCAGTGTGTTTACTTCAACAATCCAATGCTGCTTCAAGTTCAGTGATGATTGAAGATGAAGCGTGGATGTGGAATTAGAGGAGAATGGTGATAGATTCGTGCAAACTCAGAGAGAAAATGAAGAGAGAGAGAGAGAGAGGACTTGAAGTGTTTGAGTGGTAGAGTGAAAAATGAAGCTCATCTTGAAATGTGAGAGTGAAGTTCAATTTATATGGGAGCTTAACCACGGTTAACATGAGTTGGTTAATTGAGTTGAGATGGTTTAGGTGAGTCCATCCTAACTAACTGAGTCAAGTTAGTTAGGGGACGAGTTAGCAAGGCTGTGTTATGATGGTGATGGTTTATGGTATATTATGGTGGACTGCAAAAGGATCAGTGGTGGTGATAAGAGCTGCAGCAACATAAACTTGTTATACAAGCTTTCATTCTTTCCATTCTCTTGTATCATGAAGCACGTGGTATGGTGAATGGGATGTGTGTATGGTTTAAAAAGGAAATGAATGGGTGGTATGAGTAATGCACGTGCAAGCTTTGTCATAACAACATCAACAACATTTGTTTTTCTGATTTTCATGACAGTTTGGAACCAATGGAAATATGCAAGTTTGGTGATGATTTTCTCCATGTTCATGGCATTGCATTGCATGATTTTGGTGTCAAATAGAAGATGACACATAATAGAACAAGTTTGGTACAAGAAATGAATTGAATTGAGGTGTATAGGATAATGTAAAATAGCTTAGAACACCCATGTTTGAAACTGGTGGAAGGGCGAGGCATATGGTTGGTTAACAAGGCAAGCATGGCATGGAGTTTCAGCATGATCACACCAAATTGGACTCAACATAACTTCTTATCCTTTGATCAAATGAACAAATCATGAACACCAATTTTGAAGATCTCACATAGAGGAACAACTTTCATGTTGAAAGATTTTTCATTTGAGGCCTCTAACCATGAGTAATTGATCCAAACATTTGGTCCACCGCATGTTTGTGAAAATGACATGCGCATGACCTAAGATTTGCCCAAGCTGACTTGCATCTTGCCCAAGTTTTCCTCAACTTTGATCATCCATAACTCTCTCAATTTTGATCCAATGAAGATGTTCTACACATGGATTTGAAGCTTGAAACAAGATCTTTTGTTATGGCCGAGTGGAATTTTCATTTGATGTCTCAATTTTGAATGGCCTTGGTTCAAAGTCTGATGCAAAATGGCTCAAAACTACTATTTTTGGAAACCCTACTTCTTCCAAAAATGGCAACTTTTCAAATCTTGATTTTTCATGATCCTTTTGGAATTTCTTGATCAAATTTTGTACATTGGTCACATATAACATGAATTTCATGAATTTGGCCTCAAAAAGTCAAGAGTTGACTTTTTCCTCTGATTATTTGACTTAGCCCCAATTTTCCTGATTTTTTATCTTTCTTCCAATTGAACCACTTCTAAAACCAATTGAGAGGCAATTTTCCACACACATACACTTAAGAACATGTAGAATACCATGACATCAAGTTTTATCCAAAAAATCAGAGATACAATGATTTTATTGGAAACCCTAGTTTTGGCCTCTTCTGGTTAGGAGGAAATTGCACATCTTCCAAATCCAAATTCCTCTGAATATATTGTGTATCCTCTTAAAGGATGATGAGATATGACACTTGAGGGTGACTTTGAACCAATAAGCTATCTCTTTTGAGGGTTTTTCTTCAGTTTTTTGGACCTCTTGCATAGTGAAGAATGTAATGCTTCCATCTCCTATTGAATCTCACTTTCTTGAGGTTTTGGATGATCAATTGAGATAGTATGAGACATGAAAGACCTCTTGGCTTGCCTTGAGGAAACTTGTTTTACCTTTTGTGCCTTGAATGATTCCTTGATGGCCCATCTTTCACCTGACCACATGCCTTGATGGTAAGAGGGATGTTATGCTTCATCTTTCTATGCAAAGATGCAATGCAATGCTAATGAGATGGATATGATATGTGATATGATAATGCTATGCTATGATGACAAAAGAGAGAGAAAATTTTGGGGTATTACAGACCTCACTGGGGATAAGACTTTTTTTTACTTCACTAGGATCTTAGGTCAAAACCTTTAAATTGGGAAAGTACCACAGATTGGCGACTCCGCCGGGGAGCCATTTTTTGCCAGGAACATAGGATTCCTAGCTCTTAAAAAGTCTAGGACATTAGGGCAGATAAATATACTGCTTTTCCTAGTTGATATCTGTGTTTATTTTTCTGCTAATGGGAATGCGTGTGATGCCGCATGTGGAAAGATTGAGTATAAACCTAGGAAAAACCTCTTTTAGTAGTGCGGAAGCTATCGGAAATAGTTGTTACGCGATACTACCCTCTTCTGAGGTTCTTCAAAATAACATCACCTAGCATGGTTCTCAGCCCGCTGGTGTTATCTCGACAAGAACTAATGATTTTGAGAGACAGGTACAAAAATCACTAGTATAAACCTTTGGGATGGGTAGAGCCTTGACTTCATGACACCGACCCTTTGACCCCATGTTTTTTCTATGTTTTTGTGTGCTGCATTCATGCATTCATTTAAAAAAACATTAAAAACAAAGAAAATTTTCTCTTTTAGTCTCTTTTTTTTAAATTAAACTAAAATAATGATTGCAAATGTCAGAGAAAGGAGATTACGCTAATGGATTTCGGTAGAAGGAAAACTCACAAGTATACCTTCAAGGTTCCAAAACTAGAGGATTTGAGAGGATTAGCAAGGATGATCACAAACCCTGATGCTTTCAGAGCTAAGTACGGAGGTCTGCTACCTCTGTTAAGGGTCCATGTAATTGAAAGAATCATGGAGGCACTCATTCAGTTTTACGATCCGGTTTATCACTGTTTCACATTCTCGGATTATCAGCTTGCACCAACACTAGAGGAGTACTCTCAGCTGACTGATTTACATATCAATGATCAAGCTCCATTTTCTAGACTGGAAGAAATTCCAAAGGATCAAATCATTGCAAGAGCAATCTATTTGGATGAGTCAGAAGTCAAGACTCACATGACCACCAAGGGAGGAATCCCAGGTTTACCAGCCAAGTTTTTGGTAAAGAAAGCCCTGTACTTTTCTAGTATAGGGAACGTGGCCGCTTTCGAGAGCAACTTTGTTTTACTCACCTACGGGTTATTTTTGTTTCCCAACATCGATAACTTTGTAGATATCAACGCCATTAAGGTTTTTCTCATTGGAAACCCTGTACCAACCTTGCTCGCAGATGCGTATCATTCTGTACACTTAGGGAATTTGTACAGCGCAGGAATGATCACGTGCTGTGTACCCATGCTATATAAATGGTTTATCTCCCATTTACCTAAGTCTGCTGCTTTTTGGGATCATAAGAGTGCCTTACGTTGGTCGCAGAAAATCATGTCTCTCACCAACTCTGACATAGATTGGTGCAATAGGATTTATGACGGGATCAGGATCATTGACCGTTGTGGAAACTTCCCCAACGTACCCCTCATAGGAACTAAAGGAGGAATCAATTACCATCCAGTTCTTGTTCGTCGTCAATTTGGATACCCGATGACGCATGTCCCGCGTAATGCTCATCTGGAAAGTCTTTTCTTCAAGAAAGGAGAAAATGACAGGGCACTAAAGATGGAAATAGTGCATGCTTGGAAACATGTTCATAAGAAAGGACGGGAGTCTCTAGGAAAATCGGATTGTGTCTCGATGGAGCGTTATCTCCACTGGGTACAAACTAGAGCTCTCAAGCTAAAGATGCCTTATCCACGTCACAGAGTTCTTCCACCGAGGGAATGTGTCATGTACTTCATGACTGAAACGGAAAAACTTCAGGTTACTCTCAACAAAGTTCAACAGGAGAGGAGGTCTTGGAAGAACAAATACCGCATTCTCAATGTGGAGTGTACCAAAATACAGCAACTGCTGAAGGATAAGGATGCTCTAATAGAGATTTTGGAGCAGCATGCTGTAGAAAATCAGGATGACCAAAGGAATTTGTTCACTCCTTTCACTTGGCAAAGGAATGACAACCTGACAACGGCACAAGAGTCCCGGTCCAAGAAAAAGAAAGTACCAGAATCAGCACCCGAGCTCTCCTCAGAGAGGACTCGGGACCCATTAGCTTAGGTTTCTTTTTTCGCACCTTGTAATTTACTGTATTTCCATTTCCGCAATCCTTTGAATTTAATAAAACGGGGGTTTCCCCCACTGTTTAATATTTGCAATCTAATTGTCAAAGTTTATTTTGATTAAACCAAAAAAAACAATTAATATAATCATTGCATTCATCATTCTCACGTAACGCATTCTTCTTACCTACGAATCTCACGTTTGTGTCTCGGTTCTAGAGTCAAAATGTCTCATTCGTACAATACTCGGGCCAATCGTCAGAAAAAGATGGATGATCTCGAGGAAGAGAACAGAGAGTTGAAAGAAGAGATCGACGCTCTAAGAGAGGACATGAGAAAGCTTTGTAACGACATGCAAGCCATGACAGAAGCTCAGCTACAAAGAACTGTGATCTCCGAGATCACCTCAACACCCATAGTGGAGAAGTATGATCCTAGGTATCAGATGCCGAAAGATCGTCCCTGGGGCATGCCTGTTAACTATATCCCGGAAGGATATGTTCCGCCGATCACTAAAGATCAGGGAATCATAGCAGGAGCCGCTGGGCCTGAAGGTTACAAACTTCGGGAAAGTGAGGATGCTAGAGGCATAATAAGGACTCCTGAAGGTTACAAACTTCGGGAAACACCAAGATTCACTGCCGTAGTAACGGTACCACCCCCTGTGGTGCACACTGTCCCGGAAGGACAGATTCCACATATACCTTCTGGTAGAAAGGAAACTATGTTTGACAGAATGAATGAATTCCAGGAGCAGTTCCTGGAAATGTAGAAAGAACTGCAAGCTATTCGCGGTCAGAATTTATTTGGAAAGGATGCCGCGGACCTCTGCTTGGTCCCCAATGTGAAAGTTCCGCACAAATTCCAGGTGTCCGACTTTGAAAAGTACAAGGGTAACTCTTGCCCTCAGAGCCACTTGGTGATGTACGCTCAGTGAATGTCAGCTCAGACAGAGAATCAGGATTTACTGATTCACTACTTTCAGGATAGTTTAACCGGCGCCGCCTTAAAATGGTACATGGGTTTAAGCCGTGCTGAGATCAGCACTTTCAGAGATCTTGGCACTGCCTTCGTCCAACAATATAAATACAATTTGGACATGGCACCAGACAGAGATCAACTCAGATCAATGTCGCAAAAGGACAAGGAAACCTTTAAAGAATACGCTCATAGATGGCATGAAATTGCCGCTCAAATTTGTCCACCTCTTGAGGAAAAAGAGAAGACAAAGATTTTCTTAAAGACCTTGAGCTCATTTTACTACGACAGAATGGTTGCTAGTGCACCCAGCGACTTCACCGAAATGGTCGGTATGGGAGTGCGTCTTGAGGAAGTCGTCCGTGAAGGACGTTTAGTTAAAGACGGTGGATCATCAAGTAGTACAAAATGATACGGAAGTGCTCTCCCTAAGAAAAAAGAGCAGGATATTGGGAATATTTCTCTCGGAAAGCAAAGGCGACAGTACCAACCGGTAGCAGCTGTAACTCCTGCTATCAACCCCGCGCCTATGTATTAACCTCAGGTTGCGCAGAGCCAACCTAATCAACAACAACTTCAACAAAGGACACAACAGTCTCTTCAGCATGCTCGTCCTTAATACAACAACAACCGTACAATGCGGTCACCAGGATTTGATCATATACCCATATCGTACGCAGAACTATTTCCGTTACTACTGGCTAAGGGGCATGTCCATACTAAGTCTCCTCTTACAGTACCGGAAAATTTTCCTTTTTGGTTTAAGGTGGATCAGACTTGCCCTTACCATCAAGGAGGACCAGGGCATAACATAGAGAACTGTTTCAGTTTCAAATCCGACGTGCAAAAGCTTGTTAGGAGCGGAGTTTTGTCTTTCAAAGATACGAATCCGAATGTTCTCATGAACCCGCTGCCTCAACATGAGAAAGCTGCAGTTAATCTGATAGAGGGAGAGTCTAACAACATCTATCAAATTCACGATGTACTCTTATTGAGGGCCAACTTGGTCAAGATGCATTGTAGACAGAGTGGATATGGCCATGTGCCACCTCATAATTATCACCAGTGTGATATCTGCTCTAAAATCAATCAGGGATGTTCTGTGGTGCAATCATCTCTACAGGAACAGATGGATCTCGGATGGATCCAAGAGCACCGAGTTCGTGGAGTTAACATGGTTTATGCAAATTCCAATATCATACAAAACCACGATATCCGTTCGATGAATGTCAATCTGGTGGCAATGCACTCAAGGCAAAGCCAGTATCATAATCTGCTGCGGCACGATGACAGTTCCTGTCTGACTTGCTCGGTAAATAAACAGGGATGCTCTTTTGTACAAGAGGCCCTCCAGCGTCAGATGGATCTTGGATGGATTCAAGAATACCATGATAGGAATCATTGTCAAATCAACATGGTTCAAATCTTCGATGTTCGCTTGATGAATACCAGCCTGGTGGAGTTACATGCTAAACAGGTCCGGCTCGGGTTCCTGGTACAACGTGATTATCAGAACTATAAAGCGGGTTGCGAAAACGATCAGGGTTGTGCCCTTGTCCAGGAAACACTTCAGCACTTGTTGAACCACTGGTGGCTTCCAATCTATATGGATGAAGACACCCAGCAAATTAGTATCACTAATGGGAATCCTACTAGATATCAAAGTTAGGATGTTCGGTCGATGTAAACAACTATGAGCTGTGTGGAGTTTTCTCAGTGGATAATCAAGGATGCTACTTCGTGCGAGCAGCCCTTCAAAGTCAGTTGGACTGCAAAGAGATTCAACCATGGTCAAGTTCTGGAGCAGTTAACTATTTTGCTGATCAAATCGAGGACGTTGTCATAATCTCCGATCATTAGAGGAACAAGGATGTTTGTACCATCATCCCTCTACTTGACAAATCGAGAGTTCCCAATCGGGAACGGATCGAAATTACTTACGATGGTCAGAAAAATCAGAAGGCTCCCATAGTCATCTATCTACCGGGACCCCTACCGTATGAATCAACTAAGGCTATCCCTTACAAATACGGTGCAACAACAGTTGAGAATGGAAAGGAAATTCCGTTACCCTCCGTCGTGAATATTGCAGACATCAGTCGAGTAACACGGAGCGGTAGAATCTTTAACAGAGGAGTTGGAGAACCCAGCAAAGAAAAGGAACCTCAGACATAAGTTCCTAATCCACCAGTCGGTCAGTCCAGTAATCCCGACCTTTCGAAAAACAATGATGAGATGCTGAAGCTCATCCAAAGGAGTGAATACAACATTGTTGATCAGCTGTTACAAACTCCTACAAAAATCTCAGTATTATCACTATTACTTAGTTCAGAAGCGCACAGGGAGGCTCTACAAAAAGTCTTAGAGCAGGCCTTTGTGGAACAGGATGTGTCAATACGACAATTCGATAGCATTGTCTCTAACATCACTTCCTGCAATAACTTAGGATTCAGTGATGAGGATTTGCCAGAGGGGGGCAAAAGTCACAACATGGCGCTCAATATCACAGTTAACTGCCAGGACGATGCTTTAGCCAGCGTACTGGTAGACACAGGGTCAGCCCTGAATGTTATGCCGAAATCCACTTTGATGCAATTATCATTCAAAGGACCTCCGATGAGAGCTAGCGAGGTCGTCGTCAAAGCATTTGACGGATCCAGAAAAACGGTTATCGACAAAGTCGACCTTCTCATAACTATCGGTCCTCACACTTTCCAAGTCACTTTCTAGGTCATGGACATCCGGGCAACATACAGTTATTTATTAGGAAGACCTTGGATACATCAGGCTGGGGCGGTCAGCTCGAACCTCCACCAAAAGCTAAAGTTTGTCCAGAATGACCAACTCGTCACAGTCTGTGGAGAACAGGCCTTGCTCGTAAGCAACTTATCGTTATCCACTTATGTGGAACCGGAAGGGATAATTGGAACCCAGTTCCAAACGCTTTCTCTACACAAGGACGATCAATTCGAGGGGGGAACTTCCATTTCCTCATACAAAGATGCCATCAAAGCGGTCGAGGGTGCCAATACAACAGGATGGGGACAGCTTGTCATTCATACTGACAATAAAACAAAGAAGGGTCTTGGTTTTTCTGCGACTTGTACCTAGACAGCTACTACCGATGAAAGTCTTCATCCTATTCAGGATTTCTTCCACAATGGAGGTTTCCTTCACCCAGTGTCTCAAGAAGTACATACCATCAATGAGGGAGACTCCTCCGACATGGATGAAGAATGGGAGTCCTATCTTAATAAGGACGGTTATATGTCTCAGGAGAAGGTGCCTACGCCATTTTGCTATCCCGCACAGAGTCCGAAATTTATACCCAGGTGAGACGTCGAAATGATATATGGAGATTGTGATCCAGAAGGATGCCGTGCTCCACCAAACTCATTAGAGGAAGACACTCTGATGAGAGACAACTTTGACCACGACTATTATGGCCCAATGGATGGCCTGCCAATGTGGCAGGCGTACCCAGGAAACTTGGGGCAAGAAAATCAGTCGAACATTGAAAATCTTCTGAGCATCATTGAGAAGAATACCTGTGTCCCCACCATGTTATGGGATCAACACCCAGGTTATCCTGAAAATACTCAGCACGACGATGAATTTGCAAAGTTTGCAGGACTAGAATTCATTAACTATGGTTTTCCCGAGGTCAACGTCATCGAGAGAGATGACTCCTCCAGTCCCAAAGAAGTATGGGACACCTTGGGACAACCGAGTGGAAAATATGACTATTTGGTCAAGTACACCGCTCCCGAAAGCTCTCGTATCAGGTTCGAAGATATCCAGCCAACTGGGTGGGGAGATATACCTGAGAGCACAAATACTATGCAAAATGCAACAGAGAAATCCTCCTACGAGAACTGTGCCTGGGAGACAAATCAAGGAAGGTACCAGACTTTGTGATTCACCGAGGAGTTCGCCGCCAATGGGTTGCCGTTGATGTTCTGAAGATTGTTCATAAGTCTAAGTAATTGTCATCTTTACTTTAACCTTTCACCTTGCCCAGGTGAAACGGATGTTTTGATAGGGCTCACTTTCTTTAAATTTCCCTCTTCGTTTCGCCCAAAGCGACAGAGTTTTGTTTTATAGGGCTGTAGTTTCAAATATCGACTTGTTCATTAATAAAATAACGTCTTTCTGTAATTTCGACATTAATTGTTGTTTTCTCTTTTTGCTTTTCTCAGAAAATGGTAATCCTAAAAAACAACTCAATAATAAAAACAAGCAATAAAAGAAATACACTGCACACACTTGCATTTCTCTCTATCTCTTCTAAACATAAATCATCACGTCATGCAGATTGCTTGTTTTAAACCCCGTCGAAACATACGATCCGATGCCTTCTCCCAACTTTGAATTCCCGGTATTTGGGGCTGAAAAAGAAGTGGACGACGAAGTTCCAGAAGAGATCTCCCGATTACTCAGACAAGAGGAAAGGTCCGTCGAACCTCACAAAGAGCTGTTAGAAATGGTCAAGTTGGGTTCAGAAAAAGAGAGAAAAGAGATCAGGATTGGGGCACTGCTCAGTCCAACTGCCAAAGAGAGTTTAACAAAGCTTCTCAGAGAGTTTCCCGATATGTTCGCTTGGTCCTATCAGGATATGCCAGGGTTGGATACCAGCATCGTGGAACATCATCTACCATTAAGGTCAGAATGTTCGCCAGTAAAACAGAGGTTGAGACGGACTCACCCGGACATGGCCATCAAAATCAAAGAGGAGGTACATAAACAGATTGATGCGGGTTTCCTTGCTACGTCAGAATATCCTCAATGGTTAGCCAACATAGTACCAGTTTCGAAAAAGGACAGAAAAGTCAGAATGTGAGTCAATTACAGAGATTTAAACAAGGCTAGTCCAAAGGACGACTTTCCTTTACCACACTTTGACATGCTGGTAGACAGTACAGCAAAGTTCAAAGTTTTCTCCTTCCTGGATGGATTCTCGGGGTATAATCAGATAAAAATGGCGCCGAAAGACATGGAGAAAACTTCTTTCATCACCCCATGGGGCACCTTTTGTTACAAGGTAATGTCGTTCGATTTGAAGAACGCCGGGGCAACCTATCAAAGAGCTATGACTACTCTGTTTCATGACATGATACACAAGGAAATCGAGGTATATGTTGATGATATGATTGCCAAATCTAGAACAGAGGAGGAGCATGTGACCCACCTGCTAAAACTATTCGAGCGGCTGAGGAAGTACAAACTTCGCTTGAATCCCAACAAGTGCACCTTCGGTGTCCATTCAGGGAAACTCTTAGGGTTCATCGTCAGCCAGAAAGGAATTGAGGTTGATCCTGACAAGGTCAAGGCCATTCAAGAAATGCCTTCTCTGAAAACTGAAAAACAAGTCAGAGGATTCCTGGGACGTTTGAACTACATCTCCAGATTCATATTCATCATGACCGCGACATGCGCGCCGATTTTCAAATTACTCAAAAAGAATCAGGACTGCATTTGGACAGAAGATTGCCAAACCGCCTTCGACAGTATCAAGGAATACCTGTCGAATCCGCCGATTCTATCACCTCCAGTGGAAGAAAGACCGCTGATCATCTACTTAACAGTCCTAGAGGACTCAATGGGATATGTACTTGGCCAACAAGACGAAACCAAAAGAAAAGAGTTCGCCATCTACTATTTAAGCAAGAAATTCACCGACTGTGAAACTCGGTACACGATGCTTGAGAAAACTTGCTGCGCTCTGGCTTGGGCAGCCAAACGTCTTCGCCAGTATATGATTTGTCACACTACTTGGTTAATCTCTGAAATGGATCCAATCAAGTACGTCTTTGAAAAGCCTGCTCTCACGGGAAGGATTACCCGTTGACAGATGTTGTTATCAGAATACGACATAGAATACCACGCTCAGAAAGCCGTTAAAGGAAGTGTTTTAGCCGATCATTTGGCTCATCAACCAATTGACGATCAGGAATCAGTCGGATTTGACTTCCCAGAGGAAGATGTCATATATCTAAAAATGAAAGACTACGATGAACCGCTACCCAGTGAAGGGCCAGAACCAGGTTCTCAATGGGGACATATCTTTGACAGAGCTGTCAATCATTACGGAAATAGAATTGAGGCAATCATCATAACACCTCAGGGTACCCACATTCCTTTCACCGCCAGATTGACATTCAAGTGCACGAACAATGAGGCCGAATACAAAGCTTGTATCATGGGTCTCGAGGAAGCAATCGACTTAAGGATCAAGAACTTGGATGTATATGGCGACTCAGCCCTGGTTATCAATCAGATTAAAGGAGATTGAAACATATAACAATCAGGACTGATTCCTTACATAGATTATACAAGACGGTTGTTACCCTTCTTCAACAGAGTCGAGTTTCATCATATCCCTCGTGAGGAGAATCACATGGCTGATGCATTAGCCACTCTCTCTTCCATGATTAGTGTAGGTCAATGGAATGACTTACCTAAGATTGACATAATGCGCCTTGAACGGCCCGCTTACATCTTCACGATCGAAGCAGTCATAGACAACAAACCTTGGTATCAAGATATCAAATGCTTCCTTCAGAAATAAGAGTACCTACCTGGGGCATCCAGAGAGGATAGAAAAACTCTCAGAAGGCTGGCTGGCAGTTTCTTCCTGAGCGGTGATACACTCTATAAGAGAAATTTTGGTCTTGCTCCAATGTGTAGACAGACCAGAAGCAGACATGCTGATAAAAGAAATTCACGAAGGGTCCTTTGGCACTCATTCCAATGGACATACAATGGCGAGAAAAATTCTAAGAGCAGGGTACTATTGGTTGACAATGGAATCTGATTGCTACAAGTACATGAGGAGGTGTCACAAGTGTCAGATATACTCCAACAAAATCCATGTACCGTCAACACATCTCAAAGTTCTTTCTTCCCCATGACCTTTTTCCATATGGGGAATAAACATGATTGGCATAATTGAGCCCAAGGCTTCAAACGGGCATCGGTTCATTCTGGTAGCCATTGATTACTTCACCAAGTGGGTCGAAGCAGCGTCATACGCCAATGTAACCCGACAAGTGGTGGTCAAATTTATCAAAAACAATATCATTTGTCGTTATGGTGTTTCGAGCCAGATCATTACCGATAATGGATCTAACTTGAACAATAAGATGATGAAGGAGTTGTGCGCAGAGTTCAAGTTCGAACACCATAACTCATCTCCCTACCGACCCAAGATGAACGGAGCGGTAGAAGTGGCTAACAAGAATATCAAGAGGATCGTTCAAAAGATGGTTATAACCTATAAAGATTGGCACGAAATGCTACCCTTTGCTCTTCACGGTTATCGTACATCTGTCGCACTTCAACAGGGGCCACCCCTTTCTCTCTAGTATATGGCATGGAAGCAGTGCTCCCCATAGAAGTAGAGATCCCATCAATCCGGGTATTGATGGAAGCTAAGCTTACAGAAGCTGAATGGTGTCAAAGCCGACATGACGAACTCAATCTGATCGAAGAAAAGCGAATAACGGAACTATGCCACGGTCAGTTGTATCAGCAAAGAATAAAGAAGGCGTTTGACAAAAAGGTCCGACCTCGCGTCTTCAGAAAAGGAGACCTTGTGCTCAAGAAGATACAATCATTTCTCACTGATTCCCGGGGTAAATGGACTCTGAATCATGACGGCCCCTACGTGGTCAAGAAAGCTTTCTCAGGCGGCGCTTTGAGACTTGTAACCGTGGATGGAGAGGAATTTTCCTACCCCACAAATGTTGACGTAGTCAAGAAATACTACGCCTAAAAAAAACATCTCGGTGGATTGAAAACCCGAAAGGGCGGTCCAGGAAAAAATTAGAGACATAATCAAAAATCATCCCGGTGGATTGGAAATCTCAAAGTACAATCCAGGCAAAAGTTAGGGATAATGGCAAGTAACTACGTCTGATCAGTTCAGCTCCTCAGCAGTCATGCCATCCGTCAGAAAACTCCAGTCAAGGTCATCTTCGACAGAAGCACAGGATGCCCAGAATTCAAAGTTGGTAGAAGGATAGTGGTCGTTATGTTTCAACGTAGCCCTTTTCCCTGTAAATTACCATTTTCTAGCTTTGTAAATACTCTATGGAATCACACGTTTGGCTGATTTCCATCCTATCAATACAATTGGAGCCCTTGTTCTTTTGTTTGCAATTCTTATTTGTTTTAGCCTTACAGAACGACATTGTAACATGATCAATGATTCTTGAAATAAAACAAAAATGAATTTACTGTTGAACATCAGAAGAACATCGATCGCTTCTCCAGAAGTAAGCGAACCTCAAAGTGTAGAATCAAAGTACTCCTTCTAAACCAGTGAGCCTGAACGAAGGATCAGTTATGTCAGATACGAATACTCAATTTGATATCTTCGGCCGAGTTCTTACCTCCTAAGCCCGACCAATGGTTATTTCTCGCAGGGACTACTTCTCCTAAGCAAGGCAGAATTGCTACTTTTGGACCAGCGGTACTTCTTCGCCCCGCGATGGCCGAGTATCCAGTCGTGTTCATCCATTAGTCTGTATGTCGCGTCAGTTTTGTCAGCATATACATACATGCATCATGCATTATTAATTTACATTCATATTCATATTGCATCACTATCTCTCTAGTCGGTTTTGTCCCCTAGTGATAGACAGTCCTCTTAATCGAGTTGTCAGTCCTTTCCTCGTCAGGGAACGTTGCGTCTGAATAATATCTCTCCTCTAGTGTATTTCTGGGAAGAAGTTGGTCCTTGACAACTTTGATAACTTGAACCTCTGAAAAACCAGAGAACTTTCGACCAACATCACTCTTCGCCATTGAAGATGATATCTTCGCTTTCCCGGATTAAGGAAAATTCCTAGAGAAACCCTCTTAATCGAAGACTCTCAGCAGCACATTGGTTCTTCTCTCTAGAAAGTCAATGTTAACAAAGTCATCGGCACCTCAAAATTGGATCACATCATATGGCATTTCTTTGGGAAGATCTCGAGGAAAAGTATGATGTAATATCCCCAAGCGACAACAGTCTCTCAAGAGACCTGCTTTCCCCTATAGAGCTGACAAATGGCATCTCCAACAGAGAAGTTTGTACACCTCTACAACTCAGACGATTGGGTTCCCCAGCAAGTCTGACATCAAAAGTTTTTTCCATCAAATGGCATCTCCCCAGGAAAATTCGGCAGAAGTTTGAGGAAAACCGCTACGAACAGCGTCCCTTGTCAAGAAAGTTTATTGACAAAAGAAACTTATACCAGTTCCTTGGTAGGAAACCAGGATCGAGGGGAAGTTTATTTCAGAAACTGAGACCAGTTCCTTGGTAGGAAACCAGGATCGAGGGGAAGTTTGAATCAGAAACTGAGACCAGTTCCTTGGTAAGAAACCGGGATCGAGGTGAAGTTTATTTTGGAAACTAAGACCAGATCCTTGGTAGGAAACAAGGATCGAGGGGAAGTTTTTACCTTTTTTGAGCATTATTGCTTAGCAAAAGAAGAAGGATGTGTAAACTACCATTCTTAGTCACCATCAAAATTTTGGGTATTCCGATATTTAATCCTCTTGCACCCCGAATGCTCGAATACCTTCGTCATTCACACCTTCGGGTCCAAGAAGATTAAATACGGGCATCTGTCATACCCCAAATTTTGACCACTAAGATTCCCATCATTGTGCAAATCATCATCACAATATGGATGAACCATTAGTTTCCCGAAAGATGGGTGAGCATCCACTACAATAAAAAATTAGGGTTCAAGCCCTCTCAGAGCTCTTAGACAAAGGATCAATCAAGGAATGACATGATCTTCAACTTGTCTAAACCTCTCCAATATCTACAATGGATCAAGAGGACTCCCACCTCAAGGATTAAGCACAAGGTTGCTCCCTTCTAAGTGGATCAAGCCCCAAGATCGCCAGTGTCACCAAATTAGGGTTTTGGTCGACCAGGGCCTCCAGATGGAAATTCTCCTCTGGGCATGAGCCAATGCTTCAAGGCATAACCTATGATGCTCCAAAGGACATCATAAACCCAATCACCAAGTCAATTTAGTCTTAGGGGATGCATACATCAAAAATCAGGAATTAGGGATTCTTGACCTAATTCACCCCTAAGTTGACTTTTGGGACAAATCATGAGCCAAGACCTCAAGGGAGGATTTGAGGGTCTCTATCACACTACATTGATCCATTTGCAATAATGGATTAATCCAAGAAGCTTGAGCAACACGTTTCAATTTCATCTGAACCACAGTTAGGGTTTCGCGAGAAAAGTCAACTGTAGCTTTGACTTTTGACCAGGACATGCTCCCAAACCCTAGGACATGAATCAATATACCCTATAACACCCATGGAACATGTCCATCAAGTTTGATTTAGGTCAAGGACATGATTTCCTAAAGGATTGCACAGTTTGGAATTCATCTGATAAAAAGTCAACTGTGCACAAAAGTCAAACTTTGACTTTTTGAGATTTTTCATAAAAATGGTTTTTTAACCCTAAAATGATGTTAATGTATGGTTGGAATCATCATTCATCAAGAAAAATCAAGAAAAGTGGGATAACTTGTAAAAGGGGTAACCATAAAAACTTAGAAAATTTTCTAAGTTATGAACAAAGTGGCAAGGGTACCAACTTTGGAGGATCATAATTCCTAAACCACAAGGCCATTCTTCCCCATCTAAAGCTGGATTTGTAGCTCTCATTACCCTCTACAAAAGCTCCAACTACACCTCATTCCAATTCATTGTGGATTCTGAGTTACGATTGGGCCAAAATGACTAAAACATGAAAATACATCATTTTCCAACACTTAGAAAAATTCTGGCCAAGGCAGATTTTGTTGGAAACACCAAAACTTGTGAGATCTTTTCACATAATTGCAAGCTGAATCAAGTCCAATGGTAAACATCAATGTTGTTGCAAATGTTACCAAGAATCCAAAGAGCTTATCAGCATGAATTAATTCAACTTGAGCCAAGAGAAATCCATGCCCAAAGTCATGCTGCTACAAGCTGTTTTGGAAAAATCAGTTTGCATGTTTGCTTGCTACACATGATTTATGAATCAAAACTGAGGATCATCATGCCACATGTACTCAAACCAATCACAATGCATCTTATCCAACCTACAAAGCTGAGTCACAAAGCCAAGGAATCTTCCAACTTGAAGTTCATGCATTTTGGCACATTTTGCCTTGAATTCAAAGGGCATTAATGTGGAATAGTGCATTGTCAAGATTCTCACTCTCCTCAGTTAAGTTCTCTGATTAAACAACAATTAAAATGACTGAGGAATGTGATTTCAGTCAAGGCATAGCTGATCTATTTGGAGCAGCTGTTACACCTAATGCAAGAGGCATTTATGTCCAACCAATCCCTTTGAAGGTGATCTGATCCAGTAGCCATTCACTATTCCTCCAAGACAAGAGTTGATCACCTATAAATAGAGGTTCCAATGGATCATTCAAGGCACACCAAATCACCTTATAACACTGCTTTCTCTCATTCTCTCTTAAGTGCCAAATTTCCTTGTTTTTGAGCAACCACCATCGGGTTTTGAATTGCAACCCTAAGCAATCCATTCTAATTGCTCAGACACATCACATATGATGTATTTGAGGTGTCTAAACACTTAAACACCAACTGTAACACCCCTAGCTCAAAATCACCCTTCAACCAAGCCATTATGCCTCAATTATGCAGTTGGAGTTCTCCAACTTGATCCAAAGGTTTTCAGAGTGTTCTAAAGCTTCCAACACACTCCACTACATCCATTGAAGCTGTAGGGATCATCAAATTTCTTCTGGAACACCATCTGTGTAGAGTTCCATTTCAGCTTGCATCAAGGTAAGCCTAAAAACTTCAACTTCATGATCCATGCATATTTCCTCGCATGATATTTTTGCCAATTGATTGCCACCATATGCTGAGTATTTCCCCTCAAAAAATTTGATCATAGCACTCATAATCATGTCTGCTCGATTGCTGTTGCAAAATTAGGGTTCATACGACCACAAAGATATAACTTGTTATACACTGAAAATAAATAAAATTGAGTATTGCCATCTTATTCCTTGTGAAAAAACGCATGAGTTTGGTGTTTGAATCATGTCAAATGGTGGAGAAACGAGAGAGATAGAGGGCTTCATGCACGAGCTGGAGGAAGAAGATGGCCATGGCGCCATTCTTCAGGTTTTCCAACCAACTTCTCTATATATTTATCATTTGCCATACTATATTTGAATTGGCATTGCGCCCCAGTGGTTGATCAGCTGGTTTTGTGTGTATTGGCAAGCGAGAGGTATGGGGTTCGAATCCCCCTCGCCCCATATCTCTTTTTTACCACTTTTTCTTGTTTTTTGTTATTTTTCATATTTATTTTAAATGATTTGAAAAATTAATAACTCACTCAATTTTAATTATTTTTTATTGGTTCTTTTTAGCAAAAAATCACAAAAATGTTGAAATATTTTATTCCACAAAAAAATTAGATTTATATTATTTATTTAATATAATTAGTATTTTTGTGAATAAATACCTTTTTATTTGTTTTTAAGCCCGTTTAAAAATAAATATTCATGTTGAAAAATTAACACCAAATAGGTTTTAATTCATCTTGTGATTAAAACCTCATTTTTCAAACCTAAAACCAAAATCACAAGTTGTTTATTCAAACTTATTTGGAATTTGTATCATTTTAATTAATTTTCTTTGAATAATTACTTTAAAAATGGTGAAATTAGGGTTTTTGTTAATTTTCACCCTAACAAACTTTTCAACCTTTGGGCCTCTAATAGTGTGTAAGACCCAATCCTTTGTAAGTACAAACCTATTTTGGGCCTCAGATATTGTATAAGTCCCACTGTATTTTCAAAAAATCCCGGCGCGATCGCCGTTTTCAAAACAAAAAACATCTGGGCCTCTTCTTGAGCTGTAAGCCCCATCACTTGTACAAAAATAAATTATTGGGCCTCTAATGTAGTGTAAGACCCAATCCTTTGTAAATACAAACAATTTTTGGGCCTCAGATATTGTATAAGTCCCACTGTATTTTCAAAAAACCCGGCACGATCGCCAGTTCAAAAATTAAATCATCTGGGCCTACCCTCGTGTTATAAGCCCATTTCCTCTTCTTGAAACAACTTTGGGCCTCTTGAGAGAGTGTAAGACCCATCCCTTTGTACAAAAAATCTTTCTTGGGCCTCAGTCACTTGTATAAGTCCCTGTACAAAACCATGGGCCTCTCCTTGAGCTGTAAGCCCCAATTTTCCATTTAAAATCACTTTCTCCTCTGATTTTGTAATATACTGTTTTCAACTTTTCTTTGTTGAACAACTAACCATACAACATGGAAGCTCTACAACCGAGTAAGTGTTCACCTGCTTTCATTTACCGCTTTCATGTGTATATAACTGTACTATGGGGTTGTTTCGCTGTAAGTCTTCTTTCATAAACTCATATCAACTGTGTAATAATAGTATAGATATTTAGAGTTTCCCCGGAAACTACTTCTAGAACTAGACAAAACCTCGTCTCCTTACAACAATTTTAGATAACTAGATCTAAGATCTTCCCCCCTTTTGAACAGTTCATATACAGAAGGCCAATGTTCCAAGTGAAACCCCTTCTGGAACTATTCACCAGTCTCCTCTTGGGCTTAGTGCAAGGACCCACATGCTTCCTAAAAGTATCCCCGCCTCCTCTTGGCCGTTGTACAAGGACCCATCAGCTTCTTAGAAGTTTTCACAGCCTCCTCTTAGGCTTCGTATAATGATTCTTCCTCCGGGAAGATAACCTTCTCTTGGGCTTCGCACAAATTGTCCCTCGGCTTCTTAAAAGTTTCCAGCCTCCTCTTGGGCTTCGTACAAATTGTCCCGACGATCTCCTAGAGGTATAGGAACAGAAATTAGTCATCTTAATAGAACAGTCTTTCAAAGAGTCTAGATATTGCCACCACAACTGTATTTCCCTTAATTTCTCTTCAGTATAGTACAAAAGATAAAACTCTAGACTTGGATAGTCTAAAACCCTTGAGTCTCAAAGACATTCTCAAGCCCCTTTCAAGAATGGGAAGAACACCCACAGACTCGGACAGTCTCAATACCCTTTGGATTTCCTATTTCCTTAAAGAACAGGAAATAACCTTGATCCTCCGATCAGTGCCAAAGCACAACCTTACCTTTAATCTTCATAAGAACTGGTTTTCTCTTTTAACCAACATACTGGACCTGTCACTCAACTGAAACAGTTACCATAGCCTCCTCTTGGGCTTTGTACAATGATTCTCCCCAGTGGAGCTAACTTTTACCCTTCATCTCGGGCTTCGTACGAGATACAAAAACACTCTCTTGTTGAGTATAAAAGACTCTCTTGTTGAGTCACTTCCCTTTTAGCCTCCATCTCGGGCTTCGTACGAGATACAAAAACACTCTCTTGTTGAGTATAAAAAGACTCTCTTGTTGAGTCACTACCCTTTAGCCTCCATCTCGAGCTTCGTACGAGATACAAAATCACTCTCTTGTTGAGTATAAAAAGACTCTCTTGTTGAGTCGATCACCTTTAGCCTCCATCCCGCGCTTCGTACGAGATACAAAAACACTCTCTTGTTGTGTATAAAAAGACTCTCTTGTTGAGTCACTACCCTTTGGCCTCCATCTCGGGATTCGTACGAGATACAAAATCACTCTCTTGTTGAGTATAAAAAGACTCTCTTGTTGAGTCGATCACCTTTGGCCTCCATCTCGGGCTTCGTACGAGATACAAAATCACTCTCTTGTTGAGTACAAAAGACTCTCTTGTTGAGTCGACCCCTTTAGCCTCCGCCTTGGGCCTCATACAAGACACATATAAAAACACTCTCTTGTTGAGTCAACCCTTTTAGCCTCTATCTTGGGCTTCGTACGAGACACATAAAAACACCCTCTTGTTGGGCCAATAGCCTCCTCTTAGGCTTTGTATAAGAAAACCTTGGTTGAGCCAATCAACCTTTTAGCATCAAAAGTTGTGCCTTATTCACAGTATACAAACATCAACAACTCCTCTCCCTTCATCTAATTGCTGTAAGCGGCAAGCCTCTGGATTATTTACATCCACGTCATTGTCCCTATTTTAGCATGAGGAATTCCTAAGGAAAGATATCATTGCTCTAAACTGAGTTAAAGTCTTCTCCTTCAGGTTGAAAATCCCCTATAAAGGAAATTATGGCATTGCTGGATTCACATATCCCAGTTAAAGTAATTCTCCATTATAATCTGTCACCCAACAGTTGTGACAAACAGAACCCCTTTAGAGATGAGAAATTCTCTCTAAAGTCAAAACCCTTTAGCTTCACATCTTGGGCTTCAAACAAGATACAAATAGACCCTTCAGCTTCACATCTTGGGCTTTGAACAAGATACAAACCACCTTTAGCTTCACGTCTTGGGCTTTGAACAAGGCACCAAAACCCCATTTCCTCCCATAGAATAGGAGGAACTACGATCGCTCTGATTTCCCTGTTTCGGTAAACGGGAATACGTAGGCATAAGATTGAAAGAGAAATCTTAGCGAGCACCCCACATCGAAAACCTCGGGTCATAAACCCTCATATATTAATCAAAACATTCAAGTTCGTATTCCCCACCAAAAGTCTAAACTCGATCAAAATAACCCAAGAGAGGCCCCTCCACATTGATCGCATCTGTAAACCAACAGTTTTGAGTGTTTAACCTCAGTTTGCAAAGCAGGGTTAGTTGGAGACATCTATTTCCCTTCCTTCATCAGCTTTAATAGGATAAAAAATGAATCGACCTGTAGTCCCCCCAAAGAGCGGCAGTGCTTAAGAACCACGTCCAAAATCGCTCGCTACATTATCCTGTAGATTCTGTAGGTAAAAGGACTGAAAGAAGTGAGTTTACAGATGCTCAAAAGAAAACTTACAAAAATCATCGCAAAGCAAGAACCATTCTGTTGAATGCACTTTCCATCTTTGAAACTGCAAACAAAGAAACTGCAAAGTCCATCTTTGACTCTCTTCGTATGACTCACGAAGGAAATGCTCAAGTCAAGGAGACGAAGGCTCTTGCTCTAATCTGAAAATACGAAGTCTTCAAAATGGAAGATGATGAGTCTGTTGAAACCATGTTCTCAAGGTTTCAAATGCTTGTTTCCAGACTCAGAGTTCTGAACAAAGGCTATTCTACTGCTGATCATGTCAAGAAAATCATCAGAAGTATTCCGGTCAAATGGAGACCAATGATGACTGCCTTGAAACTTGCAAAGGACTTGAATAGTATCAGTCTTGAAGAACTTATCAGTTCTTTAAGAAGTCATGAAATAGAGCTTCAAGAAGATGAACCTCAAAAGAAAAACAAATCCATTGCACTGAAGGCAAAGCCAGAAAAGAAGAAGGCGTATCAGGCAGAAGAAGAAATGGAAGAATCTGAAGAAGATTCAGAAGAAGATGATATATCACTCATATCAAGAAAGATAAGTCAACTTTGGAAATACAGAAGGAACAAGTTCAAAGGACCAAGGAGAAGATTCGAATCTACATCTGGTCAAAGAAGAAACTATGGAAAAGATGTTACGTGCTTTGAATGCAAAGAACTTGGACATCTCAAAAATGACTGTCCAAGGGCCAAGAAAGAAGAAAAACCTAGGAAAACCAAAAAGGGTCTCATGGCAACCTGGGATGATTCAGAGTCTGAAGATGATGCTGATGAAGGTCGGGTCAACATGGCATTTAAGGCAGAAACCAGAAGCGACGTGTCAGAGGAAGAACTATCAGACTCCGACGATGAAAGAGAGGTACTTTCCTCCTTATCACGTTCTGAACTTGAATTAGGATTAACTGAACTCATAAAAAGATATCAAAACCTTCAAAGCAAATTCAAAATCTTGAAAAAGAGTTTTATAGTTTCTTCAGAAGATCTTACTAAAAACAAGAAAACCATTTCTGAACAAAATGAGAGAATATTTGTCTTAGAAAACTCAAACACTGTCCTGAAATGTAAAGTATCTAAGTTAGAAGAAGAGATTGCTTCAAACTCAACTAACACTAGTGAAGAAGACAAATATGATAGCGCATTTAAAAACTTTCTTGCCAAAAGCGTAGATAGAAGCAAAATGGCTTCACTAATCTATGGAGTCAGTAGAAGTGGCAGTAGAGGTGTAGGATATTCAGGACCATCTCAACCATATGATGAAACCAAAAACATCAAAATAATACCTTTGTCCAAACAGTTTATTCCCTCTGGTACTGGCCTTAAGCATTCAGAACCAAAAGGCTTAAACGCTAGGATTACACAAACACACACACTAAAGAAATATCCTAAACACGAATACTATGCACAAACTCCACACCGTTTTGCTAACGTAAGGAAATCTAAAGGGATCAGAACCTTTAGAAAAACTAATGTGAAAGGACCCACAAAATGGGTACCTAAAAACAAGATAACCTATGTTGCAGATATCCTTAATAGCTCCATTGAAACACCAGTCATGGTACCTTGACAGTGGATGCTCGTGACACATGACGGGAGAAAGGCTTATGTTCCAAGATCTGAAACTTAAGCCTGGAAGCGTCGTCGGTTTTGGAGGAAATCAGAAAGGAAGAATCATTGGCTCCGGAACTGTTGGAAATGGTAAGCTTCCTTCCATTAAGAATGTTTTATTAGTAGAAGGTCTAATGCATAATCTGTTGTCAATAAGTCAACTTAGCGATAGTGGCTATGATCTCATTTTTAATCAAACGTCTTGTAAAGCTGTGAGTCAGAAGGATGGATCTGTCATATTCAACGGAAAGAGGAAAAACAACACTTATAAAATTAAATTATCTGATTTAAAACATCAAAATGTAAAATGTCTTCTTTCTGTAAACGAAGAGCAATGGGTCTGGCACAGACGTCTTAGCCATGTCAGTTTGAGAAGAATCTCTCAGCTTAACAAGCTTGGTCTTGTTAGAGGCCTGCCAAATCTGAAATATTCATCAGACGCTCTTTGTGAAGCATGTCAGAAAGGAAAGTTTTCAAAAACCTCTTTCAAAGCTAAAAATGTTGTTTCCACCTCTAGACCGCTGGAACTTCTTCACATTGATCTATTTGGCCCTGTAAAAATGGCCTCTCTCAATGGTAAGAAATATGGACTAGTCATCGTTGATGACTACAGCAGATGGACATGGGTAAAATTCTTAAAACACAAGGATGAATCACATTCTGTATTTGCTTTCTTCTGCACTCAAGTATAAAATGAGAAAAATTGTAAAATAGTCAGAGTCAGAAGTGATCATGGTGGAGAAATTGAAAATAAGGACTTTGAAGAGCTTTTTGATTCACATGGAATATCTCACGACTTTTCTTGCCCTATAACTCCACAACAAAACGGAGTTGTAGAAAGAAAGAATCAAACTTTGCAAGAAATGGCTCGCATCATGATCCAAGAAACTGACATAGCTAAGCACTTCTGGGCAGAAGCAATTAACACAGCATGTTATATTCAAAATAGAATCTCTATAAGACCTATCTTGAATAAAACTCCATATGAATTGTGGAAGAATAAATTACCCAACATTTCATATTTTCAACCAT
The DNA here is from genome assembly GCA_022829125.1 of Lathyrus tuberosus. Taxonomy (NCBI): domain Eukaryota; kingdom Viridiplantae; phylum Streptophyta; class Magnoliopsida; order Fabales; family Fabaceae; genus Lathyrus; species Lathyrus tuberosus. The sequence continues at coordinate 16,088,875 of JALAZF010000003.1, forward strand.
TTGGATGTGTCTGTTTTATGCTTAACACTAAAGAGAATCTTAGCAAGTTTGATTCCAAAGCACAGAAATGTCTGTTGTTGGGATACTCTAAACGCTCGAAAGGCTACAGAGTCTACAACACAGAATCAAGAATTGTGGAGGAATCTATTCATGTTAGATTCAATCACAAGCCTGACTCAGAAATGTCAGAGCTAGTTGAGAAACTTGCAGATTTGGAAATCAGATTCTCCGAACCTAAGGAAAAGATGGATGAAGTTAAAGAACAGCAAGATCCTACACCAGAAACCACTGAAGTAACTCAAAATACCTCCTCTCAAGGAAAAAGAAGACTGTCCACATCCCATCCTGAGGAACTAATTCTGGGTAACAAAGACGCTCCTATCAGAACCACATCAGCCTTTAGACCATCAGAAGAAACACTTGTAGGACTAGTATCATTGATAGAACCAGCTACAATTGAAGAAGCCCTCATGGACAAAGACTGGGTTCTGGCTACGGAAGAAGAACTTAACCAGTTCTCCAAAAATGATGTTTGGGATCTAGTTCCTAAACCCAAGAATGTTCATGTAATAAGAACTAAGTGGGTATTTAGGAACAAGCTAAATGAAAAGGGAGAAGTTGTCAGAAACAAAGCACGACTTGTTGCTCAAGGATACAGTTAGCAAGAAGGAATTGATTACAACGAAACATTTGCTCCAGTTGCTAGACTCGAAGCAATACGTTTGCTAATATCCTTTTTAGTAAAGCATAACATCACTCTATATCAAATGGATGTTAAGAGTGCATTCTTAAATGGTTATATATCAGAAGAAGTTTATGTCAAACAACCTCCTGGTTTTGAAAATTCAGAAAAATCAGATTTTTTTTAAACTTAGAAAATCACTTTATGGTTTAAAGCAAGCTCCTAGAGCTTGGTACGATAGATTAAGCAAATTTTTATTAGAAAACAATTTCACCAGAGGAAAGGTTGACACAGCTCTTTTCTGCAAAACATATAAGAATGGCATTCTTATTATTCAAATCTATGTTGATGACATTATTTTTGGTTCTGCTAACTCTTCTCTATGTGAAGAATTTTCAAAGTTAATGCCGGCAGAATTTGAAATGAGCCTCATGGGAGAACTGAAGTTCTTCCTTGGAATTCAGATTGATCAAAGATCAGAGGCCACTTACATTCATCAAACCAAGTACACAAAAGAACTTCTGAAGAAGTTCAATATGACGGATTGCAACATTGCTAAAACACCAATGCATCCAACTTGTGTCATGGGAAAGGAAGAAACAGGAGTTAAGGTTTGTTAAAAACTCTATCATGGTATGATAGGTTCTCTCTTATATCTAACTGGTTCTAGACCTGATATATTATTCAGTGTACATCTATGTGCTAGATTCCAATCAGATCCAAGAGAATCACATCTAACAGCTGTCAAGCGAATTCTAAGATATCTGAAAGGAACAACTAACCTTGGCCTGATGTATAACATTAGAGTATACTCTTTCTGGTTACTGCGATGCAGATTATGCTGGAGACAGATTAGAAAGAAAGAGCATATTTGGAAACTGTCAGTTCTTAGGAAGCAACCTAATCTCATGGTCAAGCAAGAGACAATCTACAATTTCTCTCTCAACAGCTGAAGCAGAATACATATCATCTTCCCTATGCAGTACTCAAATGCTATGGATGAAAAATTAGCTGGAAGACTATCAGATATATGAGAGTAACATTCCTATCTTCTGTGATAATACTGCTGCTATTTGCTTAAGTAAAAATCCAAATTTACACTCTAGGGCTAAACACATTGAAATAAAGCATCATTTTATTAGGGACTATATTCAGAAGGGAACTCTATGCTTAAAATTCGTTGATACAGACCATCAGTGGGCTGACATTTTTACAAAACCCTTAGCTGAAGATAAATTTCTAGTCATTTTATAACATCTGAATATGGAATACTGTTCAGAATAAAAACATTTTCAGAACCTCGTGTGTTTAGTCAGAAGAAAAGAATTTTCAAATCATCATAACCTTTTTCTTAAAGCATTTCAAGTTCTGATAAATATGTGACATGTCATATATTCAGAAAATTATTTTTGCATGTGATTTAAATAAAATTAAGTCACTTTAACTATTCAAATTGAACGAACAACGTTTTTCTCGAGATTGACTCAGTTTTATCACATATATTCACATATTCCCTTACATGTCTATCCACTCTAATACCTCACAATCTCATAAATACCAGAACTTTTCACTCCGTTAGAGAATAGTTAACACGCGTAACCTAGATTACCTCAAAAATTTTCTTGGGAACAATCCAAAGACGTTCATTCTTCTACCTTCATGTTCTTTAACTTTTCAAAACATTCTATCACTTTCACTCCTCACCAAAACCCTAAAAAAAACCCTAAATCTCTACTCTTCCTCTAAATCACTCATCTTTTCAAAATGATGACCCCAATGCAAGAAGAAGTTGTCAAGTTCTCACAAGAATTTGAAGCATTATCAAGGAGATTGTCAGCTCCCTTAACCGAGCCATCCTCAACAATATCTCTAACAAACCAAATGGTCGCTTAATCTTCATCTCATTCTTCTCAAATAAACGAAGAACACATCACCCAAAGAAAAGCTTCTGACACCTGTAATCTTGTGAATCTAACGGTACTCAAGGAACCGCATATAGATTTCCAGAATCTTGCCGAAAATGGATTTAATCTGATCAAAGAAGTAGAAGCTCAAGGATGGACCAATTTCTTTGATAGGCTCAAAGGACCAGTTTTTGAAGCACTTGTAAAAGATTTTTGGAGACAAGCTGTTTGTGACAAAATCCATGTTGTCTCCTATGTCTTGGGAAGAAAGATCGTCATCACTGAAAAATCCATTGCCGATCTTTACAACTTGGAGTTTATGAAAAACAAGAGAGTCTATGGAATGAGTTGTAAATCTTCATTTGTGGAAAAGAAGATCAACCCAATCATCTACGCTAACTATCAATTGAGCAAAAAGGAGTACAAGAGAGAAGACTTGCCTGCACACTTAAGAATCTAGCATAAGATCATTCTTGGCTGCATCAATCCCAGGCCTTCATCAGATTTCCTCAATGCCAACCAGAAATACATGCTGTACTATCTGATTATCAAAGAAAGAATGTGCCTACCCTCAATCCTATTTCACTATCTGAGAGACATGGTAACAAAAACCAGGACAACCGATGGTTACAGAAATGATATACCAAGATACATCCCTTTTGGAAGAATGCTCTCAAACATTTTCTATGAAAGTGGTATAATAGACACTCTGGTTGCAGAAGTCAAATACACATAAGATCTGCACAACCCTTGGAGAACCAGTAAACGCCACAACTTTTAAGCAAATGAGAATAATTAATAAAGTAAAGGTGGATCCTTTCACCATCTCTGATGACTTAAGTAAACATAGGGTCGATGTGCCGGTTTATCCTATCTATCACAGAAGTTACCAACTTGAAGAATTAGCTGTATACTTAGATGGAGTAAAAGCACGAGGGTATGATTTCTGTGAAATCAAGCATGAAGAAGAAGAGTGGGAGCAAATAGAGCAAAATAAGAAGACTGATCAATTAAATTCTGAACCAACTCTTATTAAGTCTCCTAAAAGGAAAAGAAAGCATGCTACCATCATCTTTAAGCCTCAGAAAAGGAAGAGGAGTAAAAGATCAAAAATACTTGAGAACTCAAGTGTATCTACTACATCAAAATCCAATCCTGATCCATTAGTCTGTGTCAAACCATCTAACCTACAACCATCAATGTCTCATTCAGAAAACCCATAAATTCCTTCTTCATCAACAACCTTACCTATCATAAACCAAGAAATACCTGTCTCACTAATAATCTATGTTTTTCATCAGAAAATTATAACTGAACCTGCTGATCAACAAAAACCACCAAAACCTGCTGCTACTGAGATTGACTTATCTCAGCAACCACCACCTGAAACCAACTCTGATAAATCCAACCTCGCTCTGGTTATCTACAATGCTCCACCTCCAACATCTTTTGAAGAATGTACAAGTCAATTTCATGACAAAGCACTTGAGATGTTTGCTAAGCTAAGAGCGGAACTTTGTACAAGCACGAAGCTCATGGAACTTGAGAGTGCCTGTCAAAGCTTTAAAAAATGGCTGGACATGGAACTTACAAGAATTGTAAGTTTCTCAAATACAACCATAACTACTGAATTAGCAAAGGCTAAGGAGAGAGCAGAAGCTGAAGCAAGAGTCAAAGTACTCAAGTTCTTGGCTGCCAAGCAGAAAGAAGCTGAAGAAAAGGCTGCTAAAGAAGCAGAAGAGCAAGCTGCGAGAAAGGCACAAGAAGGTGCTGAAGCTGAAAGAGCTAAAGAAAGTGCTATGGTTGCTTCCACTTCTGATCCTGTTATCAAGCGTCTGGGAGAAGCCATTGATGAAATCAGAATTGAACAAAAGAACTTCAGAGAAAGGTTTGACAAGCAAGATACTGTCAATGAAAATCTTCAGATCATGATGAAGAAGATTTGGGACAAGATGTCCTCTGACAGCAAATAAACCTTTGGTTTTCTTTTAAGTTTTAGTTATGTGTTTTTCACCCTTGGACTACCCTGTGTTTATCTTTTTGATTCATGACAAAAAGGGGGAGAAAGTATATGAATGAGATAATTTTTATCTTATAGTCATTCTCTTAAAAACAATGCTGCTTACATTGCAAACAGATAAATCTATCATCTCTATTAGATTTTTTTTCTGTATTTTTCTTCTGTGCAGATAACTCAAAACTCTGATGGTGAAGAAAGACTCAAAAGGTTAATGAAGTCAGGAGGAGCCCGAGCACGAATCTTAATCAAATCTAATACTCAGGGGAAGCACTTCATAAAAAGGATAAGCTATCCTAAAAACCTTTTTCCATGTTCTCTATGCTATATATTTATATATCAAAATTGCGTCATCAAATACATAGTTTTGTCATCATAAAAAAGGGGAGATTGTGAGAACAATATTTGGTTCTGCAATATTATCTCTAAGTTTTGATGATAACAAATGAGTATTGGCATGAACAATTTTGCACAACTAATGTTGTTACTTGTGAGAACCTAGCAAACAGGTTATGCTCCTGAGAATCAGCGCAATGTTTAAAGAAAGACATTTTGTCTATGCACTTAAAAGAGCTGAACGAAGATAACACAAAGACTTGGATTCGAAAGGAAAAGAGTATGAGTTCTGAAGATCTGAAGACAAGGGTTTGGATGGAATGAAGTCCAGATGCTGAAGCCTCACGCTCTCTGATCAAGGTTCTGAAAACCTACCCAAAGTTGACTCTCATGCTTCAATCAAATATTATCAGAACCCTCTGAAGATATGAAGAAAGTGGATTAAAAGAACAAGGTTCAGAAGACAAGTTCTGAAGATTCTGGAAGCGCATAGCTGATGATTCGAAGACTTGATAATCTCAAGAACCGAGCAATGTTTTCCCTTCTAACTCATGCTCACAAAAAGCCTCTATAGTTGAGAAGCCAAGAAAACTTGCCACACTGTACAACTGTACCACATTACAACGTTAAAATTCTTGAAGACTGTGCGAAGTACAAACAAGACAATTTGACACAGACAGGACGCGCAGTATGCATAAGACTTTGTACCTGTCCTCACGCTTCTAGCCATAAGCCTACTTAGCTATCATGATTTCATCTCAACGGCTTTTTTCACTCGGCTATAAAAGGAAGCTCAAAGACTTGAAGAAATACACACACACGAACTGCTACAATACTTTCTAACTCTGTTCTTTCTTAAGTCATTCTTGGTCTAAAAAACTTGTTTACACTATCAGCTTGATAAGAAGCAATTATCTATAAACCCATTGTATTTGAACTCAAAGTTGTATTCCTTAAGAGAGTCTTAGTGATTAGATCTCTTGAGAAGCCTAGGACGTGTGTCTTAGAGGTTGTGCCTTAAGTAAGATCTGTGTGGTTGGATTACTTGAGAAGTCTAGATTGTGTGAGTTCTAGAGGTGGTTGTTAGTCACCAGTTATGTTAGCTCGTGCAGTGTACTATTTTGTTGAATAGTGGATTAAGACCTCATTGGGAGAGGCGAAATCACCTTTGCGGGTGGACTAGATTAACTTGAGAGGTTCTCTAGTGAACTAGTATAAACATAACGTGTTTATATCTCTTTGTTAACCAAGTTCTTTTTCTTTAGAAAAAGGGATAAAGTTTTAAAGAGAAAGTTATTTTAAAGAAACGTTTTATTTTGAAAAACCAATTCAAACCTCCCTTTCTTGCGTTTTTCACACCTTCAATTTCTTCCTCAGTGGAGGATTCTTTCACCAGTGTCTCAAGAAGTACACACTATCAATGAGAGTGACTCCTCCGATATGGATGAAGAGTGGAAATCATATCTCAACGAGGATGGTTATTTGTCTCAGGAAGAGACACATATGCCATTTTGCTTTCCCACACAAAGTCCGAGATTCATACCAAGATCGGATGTCAAGATGATTTACGGAGATTGTGATCCCGAGGGATGCCGTGCTCCACCTAACTCATTAGAAGATGATTCGATGAACGATAATTTTTACTACGACTATTTTGACCCACTAGATGACTTTCCTGTCTGGGAGCCATGCCCAGGGGACTTGGGGCAAAAGAGTCAGCCCAACGAGGCATATCAATTGAGCAACATTGAAAGGAATACCAGCGTCCCTACCTAGTAATGGGATCATTACTCTGGCTATTCAAAAAACACTTGTCACAACGATGAACCTGCACAGACTGTAGGACAAGAGTTCATCAATTAAGTTTTTCTGGTGGTCAACGTCAACGAGGAAGATGACTCCTCTTTTCCCGCTGAAGTGTGGGACACTTTAGGACAGCCAAGTGGCAAGTACGACTTTTTAGTCAAGTATACTGCTCCTAAAAGCTCTCGTATCAAACTCGAAGATATCCAGCCAACTGGATGGGGAGATTCCCTTAAGAACGAGGAAACTATGGGAAATACAATAGAAGAGTTCGTTTACGACAACTCTGCCTAAGAAGAGGATTCCAATAATCCTGATCCACCAGAAATCAATGTTATTTATGAGGACAAACCAAGAAAGAAGGTATCAGACTTTGTGATTCACCGAGGAGTTCATCGACAATGGGTTGCTGTCGATGTTCTGAAAGTCGTCCATAAGTCTAAGTAATTGCCGTCTTTGTTATAACCTTTCACCTTTCCTAGGTGAAACAGATGTTTTCATAGGGCTCACTTTCTGTAAATATCCCTCTTCGCTTCGCCCAAAGCGACAGAGTTTTTTTTATAGGGCTGTAATTTCAAGAATCGACAAATCATGAATAAATAAAATGTCATTCTATAATTCCTGCATTTATTACTGTTTTCTCTTTTTGCTTTTCAGAAAATGGTAATCCTAAAACAAACTCAATAAATAAAAACAAGCATTTTTCAGAAATACACTGCACACACTCTTGCATTCTCTCTATCTCTTCTAAAAACAAATCATTACGCCTTGCAAATTGCTTGTTTTAAACCCCGTTGAAACATACGATCCCATGCCTTCTCCCAACTTTAAATTCCCGGTATTTGAAGCTGAAGAAGAAGTGGATGCAAAAATTCCATAAGAGATCTCCCGATTACTCAGACAAGAGGAAAGGTCTATTGAGCCTCACAAAGAGCCGTTGGAAACAGTAAATTTGGGTTCAGAGGAAGAGAGAAAAGAAGTCAAGATTGGGGCACTGCTCGATCCGACAGTCAAAGAAGACTTGATCAAACTTCTCAAAGAATTTCACGATGTGTTTGCTTGGTCGTATCAGGACATGCCAGGGTTGGATACCAGCATCGTGGAACATCATTTGCCGTTAAAGTCAGAATGTCCGCCAGTAAAGCAAACGTTGAGAAGAACACACCTGGACATGGCTATCAAAATCAAAGAGGAAGTGCAGAAACAGATTGACGCTCGTTTCCTTGCCACCTCAGAATATCCTCAATGGTTAGCCAACATAGTACCAGTTCCAAAAAAGTACGGAAAAGTCAGAATGTGTGTAGATTACGGGGATTTGAACAAAGCTAGTCCAAATGATGACCTTCCCTTACCGCACATAGACATGCTGGTAGACAGTACAACAAAGTTCAAAGTCTTCTCCTTCATGGATGGATTATCGGGCTACATTCAGATAAAAATGGCGCTGGAAGATATGGAGAAAACTTCATTCATCATCCCATGGGGCACCTTTTGTAACAAGGTAATCCCGTTCGATTTGAAGAACATCAGGGCAACCTATCTAAGGGCCATGACTACTCTGTTTCACGACATGATGCACAAAGGAATCGAAGTGTATGTCGATGACATGATCGCCAAGTCAAAAACAGAAGAAGAACATGTGACACACCTGTCAAAGTTATTTGAGCGTCTGAGAAAATACAAACTCCGCTTGAATCCCAATAAATGCACATTCGATGTCCGCTCGGGAAAACTTTTAGGATTCATCGTCAGCCAAAAAGGAATTGAGGTTGATCCTGACAAGGTCAAGGCCATTCAAGAAATGCCTTCACCAAAGACTGAAAAACAGGTTAGAGGATTTTTGGGATGTCTGAATTACATCTCCAGATTCATATCCCTCATGACTGCAACATGCGCGCCAATTTTCAAACTACTCAAAAAGAATCAAAGCTATGTATGGACGAAAGATTACCAAAAAGCATTCGACAGTATCAAGGAATATCTGTTGAATCCACCAATTCTCTCACCTCCAGTGGAAGGAAGACCACTCATCATCTACTTAACAGTCTAACGACTCTGTGTCACGGCCAGTTGTATCAGCAAAGAATGAAGAAAGCGTTCGACAAAAAGGTCCGACCCCGTGTCTTCAGAAAAGGAGACCTCGTGCTAAAAAGATCTAATCATTTCTCACTGATTCCTGGGGCAAATGGACTCCGAATTACGATGGCCCCTATGTGGTCATGAAATCCTTCTCATGTGGTGCCTTGAAACTCGCAACCATGGATGAATAAGAATTCACCTACCCCACGAATGTTGACGTAGTCAAGAAATACTTCGCCTAAATAAATAAAAAAGACGTCTCGGTGGATTGAAAACCTGAAAAGGCAGTCCAGGCAAAAATTAGAGACATAAGCAAAAATCATCCCGATGGAATGGAAATCTCAAAAGACAATCCAGGCAAAAGTTAGGGATTCATGGCGAGTAACTATGTCCGATAAGGTTAAATCCCCAGCGGTAATACTGTCCGTCAGGAAACTTCAGTCAAGGTCATCTTTGACAGAAGCTCAGGATGTCCAGAATTCAAAGTTGGTATAAGGATAACGGTCGTTATGTTTTAATGTAGCCCATTTTCCCTTAAATTACCATTTTTCTAAACTTTTTAAATACTCTATGGGATCACGCGCTTGGCTGATTTCCATCCTATCAATAAAATTTGAGCCCTAGTGCTTTTGTTTGCAATTCTCATTTGTTTTAGCTTTACAGAATGACATTTTAACATGATCAACGATTCTTGAAATAAAACAAAAATGAATTTAATTGTCAAAAAATTTTCTGCTCTTTAAATAAAGATGGTAATTCTTTTGGACTGATGAACTTCAAAAAGAACATTGATAGCTTCTCCGAAGTTGGTTGAACCTCAAAGTGCAGAATCAAAGTACTCCTTCTAAACCAGTACGCCTGAATGAAGGATCAACTGTGTCAGATGCCATGTTTCATCTGACATCCCCGACAGAGTTCTTACCTCTTAAAACCGATTGACGACTTTTCTCTCACACAGGGACTACCTCCCCTGAGCAAGGCATAATTGCTATCTTGGAACAATGATACTTTTGTCTCCTGTCGTGGCCGAGTATCCAGTCGTGTTCATCTATTAGTTTGTATGTCGCGTCAGTTTTGTCAGCATAAACATACATACATCATGCATAATTGATTCACATACAAATTCACATTGCATCACTATCACTCCGGCCAGTCTTATCCCCAAGTGATAATGTCCTCCCGCCAGTAAGGTTGTCAGTTCTTTCCTCGTCAGGAGACGTATCGTCTAAAGCAATCTCTCCTTAGTTTATTTCTGGATAGGAGACGGTCCTCAACCACTTTGATAACTTAAACCTATGAAAGGCAAGGAGACATTTGACAAAGGTCACTCTTCACCATTGAAGATGATATTTTCGCTTTCCCGGATTAAGGAAAATCCCCAGAGAAAGCCTCTCAATCGAAGACTCTCAGCAACACATTGGTTTTTCTCCAAAGAAAGTCAATGTTAATGAAGTCATCAGCACCTCAAAATTGGATCACAACACATGGCATTTCTCCAAAAATATCTCAAAGAAAAGTATGATTTAATATCCCCAAGCAAAAAATAGTCTCTCAAGAGACTCATTTTTTCCCAGTAGAGTCAACAAATGGCATCTCCAGCAGAGAAGTTTGCACACCTCTACAACTCAGGAAAATGGGTTTCCCCGTCAAGTCTGACCTCAAATTTTTTCCATCAAATGTCGTCTCCCAGTATAGCTCGGCGAGAAGTTTGATGAAAGCCGATGCAAAACCTTGGACATCAAAGTTGAAGTATGTCATCCCAGCTTTCCGAAAAGTCCTAGAACGTCCATTTATCATACTCGAGCAGGAAGATATGATTTTTGCAAAATGTATTGATAAAACATATTTTCAAGACAGATTTTAGGACATATTTGACTACAAAAGTTCAAGATCATTTTTGATGACTTTGCAAGTATTATCTTCACACAAAATGAACATCAAAGTTGAAGAATGTCATCTAAGCTTTCCAAAAAAGTACAAGAACAACCATTAATTCAACTTGAGCAAGGATTTATGAACCTCACAACATGCCTTGCTCAAACTGATTTTTCATGACAGATTTTGTGCATTTCTTGTGTCACACGATTTTCAAGCCTCGTCATCATCCAAGATCAACATGAATTTGACATAATCACATAAAATATGCAAGAATATGCCAATGAGTCAAGGATCTATCCCTTAGCATGTGCAAATTCATCATTACAAATGCCTTGAATTTCAATTTTAGCATTTGCCATTTATGTGATGCATAGAGGTGGCATGAATCAGTTACAAACCAGTCAAAAACATGAGTGAAGAACCTGCAAACTTGGTCCCTAAGTCAAGGATTATCTCTTTGGAAGTTAAGAAAGGTCATTAAAAGGTTAAAAACTTAAGTTTTGTTCTTAAGCATTTATGTGCAATAGTGCACATCCAAAGATTCCTTTACTAATAGTCAAGATTCATGCATAAACAACAATAAAAACATCTGAGGAACGTGGAATTGGTCAAAAGTTGGCTATGCTACTTAGAGAGCTATTGTAACTTGCTTAAGAAGTTATACCATCTTGCCAAAAACATTGAATGAATTCTTGTCCACCAAGCAATTACTATTCAGCCAAGACAAACTTATTCACCTATAAATAGAGCTCATTTCTGATGTTTCAAACCACTCCAAAATAATACCAAAGCCTTGTTTTCTCATTCTTCCTCTCTTACTTCAAAAATCCAAAATTCAAAAGAGTGAGAATCGGATTTTCAAAACCAGAAGGTTTCAATCCATTCCAAGCACATCAACACACTCTTGGAGGATCAAGGAAGCTCATAGGATCTTCTTCTTGCTGCTGTAACTACATTGAAGAGGCATTGGACCTTGCTCTAATAGTTAAGTGTTCTTGCACTTTAAAACTCCATATACATGCATAATTATTGATTTATTCTTGAAGCAAAAATGTAGTCCTTAATCTGTTTGTTGTGATCCTCCTACTGTTTGCACTTTAACATGTTTATATGTGGAGTTTATATTGTTTAAAAATTAAGGTTCAGTTCTGGTTTTTTGCCTCTTGTGTTCTGTATGTTTAGTTTCAGTATGTATGAGTGGTACCATTGAATTCCTTGCGGAAAAATCGGTCAAGATAGGTTCTTACGGTTTTTAATTTCGTTAAAAATTGAGAGTTATAAGTGTTGGAAGTTTGATAAAAAAGATGTTAATCATTTTTCAATTTGTTTTACACACTTCTTATTAATACTCCCTACTATTTTAATCCACAAAAAAATCACAAAAATAATTTTCATTTGATATATTTTTAATATATTTAAAATATTATTTTTTAATTGTTTTAAATGCTTTTAAAATGATTTCTTTTTCTTGATTTTTAAAACCAAAATGATTTTAAATATTCATGTGGATAAAATACTTTTTCATAAACCTTAATCATTGTTTATAACATGATTAATGATTTTATTTGATATTTTTATCATTTTTTACTTGATTTTTCTTTGAAAAATACCTTTAAAAAATGAAATTAGGGTTTTCCCTTTATTTTAAATCTTTCAAAACTTCATTTTAAAATACACTTTGGGCCTCTAATAGAGTGTAAGACCCAACCCCTTTTTATACAAAAACCATTTTGGGCCTCAGACATTGTATAAGTCCCACTGCATTTTCAAAAATCTCGGCGTGATCGCCAGTTCAAAATCAAATCACCTGGGCCTCTCCTTGAGCTATAATTCCCACTTCTTTTCTTTTAAACACTTTGGGCCTCTATTAGAGTGTAAGACCCAACCCCCCTTTGTACATAAATAATTTTGGGCCTCAGTCATTGTATAAGACCCGATACAATTTTCAAAATAATAGTGCGATCATTATTTTTATCTGGGCCTCTCCTTGAGTTGTAAGCCCCATCTTTTGTACAAATAATCTTTGGGCTCTCTATTAGAGTGTAAGACCCAACCCTCTTTGTAAAAACAATAATCTTGGGCCCCTGCTATGGTATAAGTCCCACAACATCTGTTAATAATACAGTTTGTTTTAATGTTATCGAATAAGCCCCAATTTTCTGTTTTAAGATAACTGTTATCAAAAATTTCTTCAATTTCTTTGAACAACTAACATTACAGCATGGAAGCTTGCTCACCTGTAAGTTTTTATCTGTTTTCATTAACATGCTTTATATATATATATATAATTGTATTACTAGAAGCTTGCACACCTGTAAGTCCTTCTTTCATATCCTTTTAAATACTTGTCATATATCAACTGTATATATACTTGTATATCTGTTTAGAGTTTTCCCCGGCAACTAAGTTTAGAATTAGGTAAATCCAGTTGGTCACTCTTTCAATACAGTCAAACATAGATCCCCATAGGATTACCAAATACAGACTTGCCTTCTCTTGGGCTTAAACAATATGGAACAAAGAGAAAGGTATTATTCCCGGTGAAACTTTTCTCAAACTGTCACTTATAGAAATTGTCAAAGAAATTCAATTCCCCGGAGAAGATTAATTCCCGGTGAAACTTCTCTTGAATTTCTTTAAACCTTAGAACTGTTCACACAAGAAAGGATTATTTCCCGGTGAAACCTTTCTTGAACATTCTTAAGTTTGGACCCACAGGCTTCCTAAAAGCATCCCCAGCCTCCTCTTAACCTTTGTACAAGGACCCTCAAGCTTCTTAGAAGTTCTCATGCCTCCTCTTGGGGTTAGTACAAGGACCCAGAGACCTCCTAAAGCTATAGGACAAAACCTAGTCATCATTTGCTAGAGCAGTTGTTGCGGTGAGAATCGGATAACAAGCTATTAATTAACTTGCATCTCATTTCTTTGAATTCACAACCGACTTTGATTTATCCAAAGGAAAGGTTCAAGATCGAGAAAAACCTAAAGGGGAGAGATCTAAGGTTCGGGGGTTGGTTACGCCTAGGGAAGGTGTTAGCATCCTAAACGTTCGTAGTACTCCACGGGAACCTCTTGTTTTTAACTTGTTATATCTTACTCGCTTGCTAAGGGTGCTATGCTAAAGGTTGAAACCCTAGGGGTTAGTATCTAAGTATACTCGACAAAGCATCGCACTTTGCGCCTACGTATCCTTACAGGAGTGGAATCAGAGTATCCGTAGTTCACCGATCTAAGGGTGAAGGATAGGAACCATTGGCTATGGCCAAAATTCAAAGGGGAAAATGAGTATGAGCTCATTTTAGAGTTCACGATAACTCTCTAAATCTAAGTTGTAGGGGAAAGTGAGTTCTCATGATGATGAGAATCACATAGAGTTTAGAAACTCTAACCTATTTCTAAGTTATGATTTCATTGGCTCTCATGAGGCCAAGAAATAAGGGTAAACCTAGAAGGATAAGGTAAGGGTGGTTGTTTAGTGACTTCATGAGTCAATTTAAGGAGGTATCCCTTTGGAATTGGGGGGGGGGGGGGGGGGGGAGATAACAGTTGTAAAATTACTAAAATATAACAAGTTATAATTCAAACATAATGATGTAAAAGACATGGGTAAGATATGAGATGAAACAAAAATTATGATGTCAATGCAAAGTCAGAATCATACATATAATGATCAAACATGATAAATAGAAATACATGGCAAGATGAACAAGGAAAGCATAATAAAGCCCTAATAAGCATTCCTAACCTTATCATGAATAAAAGTCTCGTAAATAAATATTTTGTCAATTTCCTTTTATATTTAGAATGTAAATTCAATTAAGAGAACATAGCAAAAGGAATGGAGAAAAAAAGATATAAAATGAACAAGTTATGGGATTTTAAAAATTGAGATATAAACTTGAAAAATAAGGAAAATAAATAGAATCAACTAAATGACAAAAAGGAAGGAAAGGGCGCCCTTGGGGTTTAAACCCATAACCCTTTTCCTACAGCTCAAAATCAACACCACTAGGCCAACGCGCGCATGTTGAAGTATAATGGATAGCACAGATAGATATGTAAAGGCAAGCGAAAATCAAGAAATAAAACAAAAAGGACTGGGGCGAGGGGGATTCGAACCCAAGTCCCAGAGGTAGGCAAGGCGTGTGATAGTGTGTGATTGCCACTAGGGTGGCTGTTACATCCGGTATTATAATTGCTTCAACAAATACATAACACAAACATGCGCGTACTTTCCAAATCAACCACCAATCAACCAAGCACGCAACTGCTCATGGAAACTCAATGTGCCATGGACCAAACATTACCAAACAGCTGAAGCAGAAGCAACATAAATGCCAACTCAAGACCAACAATGGTTACACGCATGAGAAACCAAGTAAATGCTCATCACACACATTGCACACCAAAGGAAAAACACTTGAAAGCATAAAGTAAAGAGCTCAATACACAACCATGGTGAGTAAATCAGCGAGCATACAATCCATTCAATTGAAAATCCACAAGGATATGTCTTGAACATGAATAAACAAAACATACATGAAATTTAAAACAGCATGGCATGATTTTACACACAAGTTAATGTTGTCAAACAAAATAGCATAGAAGCAAAGTGAACTAGCAAATTCATGCACAAACATAACAGCAGGTACACATCAAATTTAAGGGAGTTTAAATGTCATGGAAACACCTTGGAATGCAATTAACAAGCAACATATAAATACAGCTCAGCATGGCGAGTTCAGTTCATATATATCAAAGTGATCTCAAGACTTAATCATGCTTAGTAACAAAGATGTCTTAGAACTGAAATCATGTGGTGGGCAAGGCTGACTTCAAAACGCAAGAACATAAAAAAAAGATGGATCAATACAATGCAATCAGTTCTGAAGATATTCTATCATAATTCTAAAGCAACTCAAACATATTAATCTATTTGTAAAACAAAGGAAAAGACAAGTAAAATAAGGACATGCTCCAAGATAGACCCAACATCAATGACTGGTCTAGAAAAATGCTAAATGAGTATTGAAATGATGATATCATAAGGTAAACATCAACAGACAATAACATCAGTGCTGGCAATTAATATTAGACCAATCATGGTGCATATCAAACATAATAGTGACATTTCCAATCAAGGATAGCTTAGCACAAATCAAAGATAGCTAGCAGAGTGAATTACAAGCAGAAAATCATATACTCACCCAAGTGGTACAAACATAGATTGATCATATTCACGGTGACAAGTATACAAACATCATGATGGTTGAGAGAAAACACATATACACAAGGATAGGACAAGTTACAAGACAGTATAACAACCAAACTCAAACAAGTGGTAACATCTAGAGACAGGCAGTAGCAAAAGACTTAGTAAAAACCAATTTGGGCAATAATCAAACAAGGACCTCCATCAAGCATATATGTATGAGGTCAAAATATCACAAAGACATGGCTTCTGAGATTGACAGCTTTAATATACCAAGTGGAATAATGTCCATTGTCTTCGAATGTACTGATTGCTTCCTTTCTAAAGCTCTCCAAGAACAACTTTCAACTTGCTTGCTTGACCCTTTTGGAACCTCAGAAGATTTTTTAAGTGTTTGGTGAAAATTGTTGGTGTCCCGATGTGTAGGAGCGAGTCCCTTTTTATAGGCTGAACCCAAGGGTTGAGTGAGTCCAAACATCAAACATGTAAAGTGCGCCGTGGAGGCCAATATTACAATGTCTCTTTTGAATTCAAACGGTCCACTCCTTGGAGACAAATCCGCTACTCATGCTGTGCAAAATCTCAGATGTGCAGAGCTAATTCACAACTTCACGTATTGCTTCAGAACACCTTACTTGATGTCATTGGGAGGGGTATAAAAATGAGGCAAAGGTTGGGGATGGCATGGAGAAATTGCAGACGAGGGCAGGTTGAATGCTTAAACTGGCAAATCCTCAGAACCATTTTTATTGAACCAAACTGTTGAGAGCTCAAAAGGGAATGGCTTCTTGGAGAATTCAAATTGAGCAAAAGCGCGCCAAGGATTTGAGGTTGAAACGGTTTGAACGAATTGATTCACTTGTTTGTGTTTGAATTTCTCTTCTTCACTCTGAATCTCGCACCCACGACAAAGGAGAAAGAACAATTTTGGTTGTTTTTGGTTTCTTGTACGCCACATGTCATTTCCTTATTGGTTGGCAATTAAGTTGAAAAGTCAACACAACAAAACCTGATTCCTATTGGTTCTTGGTTAAGAAATTCAATTCTAAAATAGTTTGCAATTCATATTTTGCACGTTGGGCCAACCAAATTGGGCTTATGAAAAATGAGAAATGGTTTTCTATCTTTGTTATAGAAAGGAAATGAAATATTAGGAAAATAATAATGGTGGATTAATTAATTAGGGTTTTAGATATGGTTTAGGAGAATTAAGTTGAACAAATTGGATAAAATTTGGTTGAATGAAGGGCTATTGAAATAGGTTTGGAATTGAAGGTGACAATTGAGGGTAGATAAGGTGGGTAGAAATTTGGTTATGGAGAGGATCATGGTTAAGGTTATGGAGACATCTCCTTGAAACTTTCTTGATTCAATACTCCATCCAAAAAAAAACTTGATCAATCACCTTTTGAATCTCCTTAAGATAATACCTGATAAAAAGATGAAACAAACACAAACAAAACCTGATAAAAGGGTTAGCTATGGAATATGATTGATCTAATATGAAATGCAAGAGATCCATGGATCTAAGGGTAAAATTTGGGGTACAACAGCAGTCTTTCTGAGTCAAAACATCAAACTTGTTTAGAGTTGAAACTCATCCCTTAACATGTTAGCCTTCTCTTGGGTATAATACAAAGATCATTCACTATCTGAGAACCAATCTCTCAATACCAGTAGACTTGGACAGTCTCATTTCCCCTTTGGATTTCCATGAAACCCTTTTCCATAAAGAACAGGAAATAACCCTGATCACCAGATCAATCTCCAAACAGAGTTAAAACCAACAGTTTCATAACTCAATCCTTAAACCTTACCTCTAATTTTCGCAGCATGGGTCAATTACTGTAAGTTCACCATTAACAAAACACCAGAGGAAAGAACCCCAATTGTTTTATCTTCAGTAAAACCCCCATCTAGGTTCAATTTACTGTCATAATCCTCATCAAAACCTCAAGGTCTCTGATATCTCAACTCTTCTGTAATCCCCAGCAAGAGTTGAATTACCAAGTTTTGGACCTGTCTTTGGATTTCATTAATCCTCAGCAGAAGTCAGCCTCCTCTTAGGCTTTGTATAATGATAACCCCTCAGGTGAGTCACAACTTTTAGCCTCAATCTTGGGCTTTGTACAAGACACTCCCTAAAAATCTTTCCAGTAGAGTAAGTCATAATTTTCAGCCTAAAATCTTGGGCTTTGTACAAGACATATATTCTCCAACTGACTCAAAAACTTTTAGCCTCAATCTCGGGCTTTGTACAAGACACATATAAATGTCCTCCCCAGTGGAGTCATCTTTTTTAGCCTCAATCTTGGGCTTTCTATAAGACAGATAAAACTTTTCCCAAAAGAGTCAATCTCTTTCAGCCTCAATCTTGGGCTTTGTACAAGACACAAATAAACACTTTCTTGTTGATTCAGCCATCCTTCAGCCTCCTCTTAGGCTTTGTATAATTATTTTCCCCAGTGGAATCCAATCAACCTCTTAGCTTCAACCTTGGGCTTCGATCAAGGCACATAAAAATCAACATCCCCTCAGAGGAAATCAAAATCTCAGCAGGAAGATACTTTTTTGTATAATCACACATCAAAACAGTCAATCAAAACAAAACTCTCAATCCCAGATAACTACTGTAAGTGGCACAATTGTTGATACAAACATCCAAGCTGTCTGTCCCTCATTATCCTGGTTAAAACCTCATCTAATTGCTGTAAGTGGCAAGCCTCTGGATACAAACATCCAAGCCCATGTCCCTCTTTTACAATGAACTCCTAAGGAAAAATGGCATTGCTCACACTGAGTTAAAGTTTTCTCCTTCAGGACAAAGCCACCTGTAAAGGCAATTATGGCATTGTTGGTCTTCATTGCATTCCAGTTAAAGTAATTCCCCTTTTTAAACCAGTTACCCAAATGTCGCGGTGAAAATTGGATACCATAGTTATTTGTTAACTAGGATCGCATTTTTAATGTCACCACCGGTCTTTGATTTTATCCAAGGGAAGGGAGAAAAACCGAAATCCCACAATGCAATGCAAATGCACTAAGATTCTAAGTTCGGGGGTTGGTTATACCTAGGGAAGGTGTTAGCATCCTAGATATCTGTAGTACTCTACAGGAACCTCTTGATTTTATTTTATGTTATCTGTTATTTGTTTTGCTAAGGGTTTAAGGGTAGGTGTTTTATTATTTTTTTTATCCTAAGTGTGCTCGACAAGATATCGCATCTTATGCCTACATATCCTGTCAGGAGGGAATTAGAGCACTTGTAGTTCCTTATTAGGGATACTAAATGTTTTAAATGTTTAGGAGAGGAAGATGAGTCATCATCTTAAGAAAGACCACCACAGTTTTGAAAATGTTTGTATTTTGTGGGGTATGGGATTGTATGTCCCTTTCTTTGAGATGATTAACATCTAATTCTCTTGTGTGGAGAATTAGGTGGGCTAAAGTTTGATTAAAAAATCAAAATTATGGGGGGGCTAACCTAGGAAATCTATCCTAAGTTTTCTAATAGTCTTAACTTAAGGGTGTCGATTATGAAATGCAAATGATGTGCACCATGCACAATAACATGGTTATTATGCATGGGATTTTCCCTTAGATATTTATGCGATTTAATTATTTTTATTTAGGCGAGGGTGCTAGCAAAGTGATGCTAGACTTGTGTCTTGTGATCGGTAGGTCGAATGCGATGCCCGAAGGCGGTCGACTTACATGGGTAGAAAATGGGCTGGACGTTGGATCGAAGATTTTTATCTTTTTTTGAAAGGGTTTTGACAAGAAACAATAAATCAAATAGAAATGCAGGCAAACATAACATTCGCGCGCTCACGAACCTATGACTAAGCAAGAGGTTTTCTAAACGGAGATGATGTTTGGTTTAAGGAAAGTTTGATTTTAGATTTATTTTATTTAGAAAATATGTTAGAGGTTAACTTTCACTTGAGCGAGGTTAGAGAAATTTTTATAAAAAAAAAATTATAAAAGAGATTCTTTTATCATTTAGTTTAGAGTTTAACAAAAAGGTTAAGGATTGTTAATGAGTTTTAATTAGAAAAAAAAGTTTAATGTTAGTATTTTTTTAAGAAAAAACTTATCGTTTAAATTAAGATTATTAAAAGTGTTAACAAAAGTTCTTATCATTATTTTTTTTAGTTAAAAAAATCTTATTAATTAGAAGATTTTAATTTTGTATTTAAATAAGAGTTTTATTAAAGGTCTATTTTACTTTTTTGTTTTTTTTTTTGTTTTTTGTTATAAATAATTACTAATTTTGATGAAGGTTTTAATTTTAGTATTTTTATAAATAAAAGTTTTTATTATTTAATTGTAAAGTTATATTGAAAAGTTAATAAAGTTTTTTTCTTATTTAAAAAATTTTAATTTTATTATTTTAGTAAAAAGTTTTCATTATTTTAAAAAAAGATTTATCCTTTTAATTATAAAATAAAATCTATTAAAAAGGTTATAAAAAAAAAGAGTTTTATTTATTTTTAGTTAAAAAAGTTTTTAATTGTAATTAAAAAAGGTTTTAATTTTAACAAAAAAAAAGGAAAAGGAAAACGAAACGCGAACGGAGTTCTCACTTCTCCGTCTCTTCTCTCTCATCATCCTCTCTTCTCTCTCCCGTTTCTCACCATCATCTCTGTTCATCAATGGGTTTTTAAAACCCTAAAAATCAGACTCGCCACCACCCTCTCAATCGTCTCCTCCACTCGCGCTTTAAATCAACAACAATAAAATAAATAAAACCCTAACCCCACGATTCCCGACCCCAATCCACTATGATTCTCAGAGATTACACATTACAAATTGATCAAAGGAGATGCAAAAAATAAAAAGGCCAGGTCGTCGACTGTTGAATCAGGTATGTGTGCACGAACCTTTTTCTTCTTCTTGAGTGCGTGTTGTTGTTGATGTGTATATGAACTTGCTCAAATTGGATGAATTTCCTTCGTGCCTTCAAAGTGTGTGCCGTGTGGTGATGTGAATTTGAACCCTTTGCTCTAAATTTTTTTTTTGTGTTTGGGGTTGTTGCTGGTTTTTAAATCTGGTTGTATGTAGTTTGAACTGGTATTGAAATTTCTGGTGTGATTATGCTTGATGTGTATGTTCTGAGGTGGATTCCTTGTGTGGAATTTGGTAGTTGATACGTGTAGTTTGGAAGATTGGCAGGGTATGATGTGAAGGATTTGGTTGGAATTTTCTGATGGAATTGAATGGTTTACGTTTGGTTGTTATGTTATGAGCTTGGTGGTTTGGTCTAGCTTCCCCTTTTCTGCATATGAATGGTGCTTATTCTTATAGACTTTAGGAGAACCAAGAATTTAATCTCCAATTAAACTTTGCTGAAATTTGTTTTGGAAACAAAATTACTGCTGTCAGAACCTGTTGAGAACTTGTTTTGGAATAATTTCAAAACTTGTCTGGAACCTGAATTGAAAATTTTCCGTTTTTGGTTCGACATGTAGAAACATGTCCCAGCTTACTTCGTCTTATTTTGGAAATCTATTGAATGCTACTGTTACATGTTTCTTATTATAAGGATACCATTTCCATTTTGATCGTAACATGTTTGAGCATGTCCTCACTTCTTTACTCAATTTGATTTCTCCTTAATGCTTGTGATTATTCTTGATAACCGTTGGTGTGACTTGAGATTTTCCTTTTCTTACTTTGACATGGTTTGAGTATTGATGAGTTTCCATTACCATGCTTGATCATATTTTTGAAATTGGATGCCTTCTTTTAATTCCCTCCAAAACCGTTATCGACGTTGTACCGAAACTCGCTTTTTTTATGTTATCACGTTTTGATTTTTGTGACCACTTTTAATCCTTGCCAAAACCGTGACTGCAACTTTTTCTAATTCAACGTGTCGTGTCTTATCTTGGCAGGGAGATATGCACTCTGATCTTTTTATGGTAACATGTCGTGAAAATTGTATACAGCTTCCGTCAAATGAAAGATCTCTACCATAGTTGAACTTGCTAAGATTTGTCTGTAATCTTTTGTCATTGTTTTTTTCAAATATGACGTTATAATGGTTGGATGACTTTTGTGGATTTCAGGGCCATGGTGGTTACCGAGAATGGAATCGGCTTCACCCAATACCAAGCATTTCAATTCAATAGGAACAACAATTCTCTCATCAGTATATTGAAGAATCTCACAAGGTGTTCCAGTCATTAAGCCAATTGAGGGATTCGACCTTTCGTTATCTGATGAAACACAAATCTTTGCATGCTTCAATTTTGCCTTATGGACAACATTAATGTACAGCTTTTTGATGCAGGTTCGAATTTAGGTTTAGAAACAAGGCCAAGCGCTCGAGTTTATAAAGGCTTCCATGAGCAAGAAGATGGTGAGCTACTTCATCTTGAAATCTCACAACTTGTGAGATGTTGATTGCAAATTATTTCTCGTGACTCAATTGTATAGTTTTGCAATGTTTTGAGGCATAACATGAATTATCTCTAATTGTTGCATTATGGACAGGTTTGGCAATGACCCTTCCAACAAGCATTGGCCCTCCTGGTGTTGGTGCAAGTATTTCATTTTCAAGTCTTACCGAGACACGATACCAACCGAACAATCGAAGATGTCCGTTCTGGTGATGGATGCTGTAATACGCGGGGTCTGTCGAAGACCGTAACTCGGAGATAGAAACCTTGCGAATAGCTTTCACAAATGCTGCTATTGTTTCGCCCTTCAACCCTTGACTAGGAGCAAATACATGGTTCAATTCCAAGTTTTCAATTTGATCCAGTAGATTCAAATTAGAGATGAACTATCTGTCTGTTCCGGCGTTACCAATGTAGTTTAAGTATTTTTGCTTCAATTATCATTCTCTTTCAGTTTTGAATTATTAGGATGATGTTGATTGAAGTGCTTCATGAGATTTGGATTTGAAATCGTGTATTGCCAAGGAATTTATGATTGCCAAGTAGAGGCTTAGGATCTTCCCACTTGAATTTGTATTGGACCTTGAGTTTGTATTAAAATGAAGTTCTTCCTTTATAAAATGTCAAATCTGTAGCTTTGATGTGTCTTCAAGAGAGGCGGTTTCTCTTCACCTAGAAGCCATAACGCCATGCTCCTCTTTGCAGCGTAAATCTTTTCATCGTGCTGTAAACACACTGCTTGAACAATAACCAACAACAAATGCATAACTTTTTAAATGGATATATATAATCTGGATTGGACTTGAAATATAGTGTAAAACTTGGGCCCTTATGATAGGATTTGAATAGCTTTGGTAATTCAATATAGAAATTGAACTAAATTTGAAACTTTGTATGTTTGAATATAAACCCCTCAAAATGGTCGTGAGATAACTTTTTTTTTAAAAACTTGAAGCCACAAAAATGATTAACTCCAACTTTGCCAACTTCATGCCTTAACAAATCTTGTGAATTTAGTCTAACATCAAAAACCTTGAATCAATTTGGAATTTCAATGAGAAATGTCTTATAAACAACTCTTGGGTTTAATATGGAATTCAACTTGATTTTTTGTAAACATGTTATGGATTTCCAAGAGTTTTGGAAAGTATAAGGAATAGGCCTTCGAATAATGGCTTGATGGACTAACATTCTCCAACCAAACTTGGCTATAGCCTTCCACTTCTTTATCAATAATATTAACAAGCAAAACTTTAAGGATTCGCAAGGATTACTCAATCTTCAATAAATGGTCAAAACATCTTGAACATTTTAATTTTCAATGATCTTCAAAATCGCTTGAAGAATACCTGACAGTTTTAAGAATACAAATATCTTCTTGAAACCATGGCATGAGCTTCACACTTGAGTCCTATGATATAGAATCGTGGGAACTTCAACCAGCTGAGCTTGTAAGCTTGTGACACAAAGGACTTGAAATTACATCTTGGAATCCAAACTTCTAATTTCTTACAAAGTGAACTTTCCTTGATGAACCGTCACTTGAGAACATAGGGCAAACACGTCTCTCAACCTTGAGGAGCTTGCAGAAGGGGGGAGATACTGCCTTGCAATCTAGCAGCCACATAATCAGTGACCAGTCTTAGGGTACCAAATTCCATATTAGAGGGTATAAGGACTTAATCTCTATGGAGGGGAAACTGAGGAGTCCTGAGGGAGAAAAGACTTGGTGGTGGCTTAGGGACCAGAAAGGGGAAGGGCACAATCTCAGGGGAATCCACACACATCTTGCAAAGACCAGAGAATCTCCACAAACACACACACAACACAGCCTTCAAGACCTCAAGCTTTTGCAACAGTACCTGCCCTTAAAAAAGAAACAGACAGACAAAGCTAGATAAAGCGGTTAGTTATGCGTGAATGATGACCTAATATGTTATGCAAGGAACAAGGCGGGGATCTTAGGGTCAAAAATTAGGATGCGACACCAAACAACTGTGATCAACAAATGAGATATCTTCCTTTAGAGATGACAAATTCTCTCTCAATCAAACCTTTAGCTTCAATCTTGGGCTATGAACAAGACATAAACAACCCTTCAGCTTCAATCTTGGGCTTTGAACAAGACACCAGACATCTGTTTCTTCCTTAGAATAGGGGGAACTACGACCGCTCTGATTTCCCTATACTCCATAACAGGGAATACGTAGGCATAAGATTGTGAAATCTTAGCGAGCACACTCATCAAAAAACCTTAGGTCCCTGACCTTACCAAAAACATCGGAAAATCCGAAAAACAACAACCTCCCCCCTCTCTCTCTCTCAGACATCCCACAAAGGAGAAATTTCCCATTCACAGATAAACACGATCAAGTATCAAGTAGAACCTAAAACTATCATCTCATGAATAACCATGTATAGGATGGGTAATTGACAACTCCTCATTGTATAACCTGACCCTGGACTCCCCAATCTCTGTCAAGCATTTGTTCAGTTAAACAAATACGTACAAGGTTCATTTTAGATAACTTTCCCTTTCCCTTCCAGCTTCACGGGATAAATAAGAAATAAAAATGTAGCACCCAACGTCATCCCACTGAGGTGAGGAAATCCCATTGCGATAAGGTGGTCGCGTCACCGACAAAAATCGCACGCTACATCCTCAAGTTCAAAACTTTTTCTCAGACCCTTGATCTGAGACTTCCTTGCTTGAATCCCACAGATTCAAGACTTCTGCTCAATCAATCCACTTCATTAAGTCTTTTAATGCTCTAGCACATAGCAGGAGACTTACATGGCTCAAGCATCTTAGAGAGAGACTTGGTTGCTCGATCAATCAACTTGATTAAGACTTTCAATGCTCTAGCACATAGCAGGAGATTTACATGGCTCAAGCATCTTAGTGAGACACTTAATCTAAACTACTAAACAATATGTTCAATAGAATAGAGAACAAAGTATACTTGATACAAATATCAGAGGTACATGGAAATCACCATATCAAAGACCTAAAGCTCTTAAGATTTCTAAGATATACAATGTTTAAGAAATCTTAAGGCTTTTACAATTACAACCTACGACAAAAATTCTACATACTCAATTGTGTTGATAATTGCTGATCTTGTTACTCCTTGTCATACCCCAAATTTTGACCACTCAGATTCCCTATCATTGTGCAAATTATCACCACAATATGGGTAATCCATCATGCCTCATTAGTCTACCCAAAGATGGGTGAGCATCCACTACAATCAAGCTTAGGGTTTAAAGCCCTCTCAGAGCTCTTAGACAAAGGATCAATTACGGAATGACATGATCTTTAACTTGTCTAATCTCTCAAAAAGGATCAAGAGGACTCCCACTTTAAGGATTAAGCACAAGGCTGCAACATTCTGAGTGGATCAAGCCTTAAGATCGCCAGTGTCACCAAATTCGGGTTTTGGTCGACTAGGGCCTCCAGATGGAAATTTTCCTCTAGACATGAGCCAATGCTTCAAAGAATAACCTATGATGCTCCAAGGGACATCATGAACCCAATCATCAAGTCAATTTAACCTCAGGGGATGCATTCACAAAAAAATCAGGAATTAGGGTTTCTTGACCTAATTCACCCCTAAGTTGACTTTTGGGGCAAAGCATGAGCCAATACCTCAAGAGAGGATTTGAGGGTCTCTAATACACCACATTGATCCATTTGAAAGAATGGATTGATCCAAGAAGCTTGAGCAACAAGGTTCAAGTTCCTCAGAACCACAATTAGGGTTTCGCGGGAAAAGTCAACCGTGCATTTGACTTTTGACAAGGACATGCTCCCAAACCCTAGGACATGATTCAATACACCCTATAACACCTATGAAATCAATCCATCAAGTTTGATTTAGGTCAAAGACTTGATTTCATAGAGGATCGCATAGTTTGGAATTCATCTGATAAAAAGTCAACTGTGCACAAAAGTCAAACTTTGACTTTTTGAGATTTTTCACAATTATGGTTTTTTAACCCTAAAATGATGTTAATGTGTGATTGGAATCATCATTCATCAAGAAAAATCAAGAAAAGTGGGATAACTTGTAAAAGGGGTAACCATAAAAACTTAGAAATTTTTCTAAGTTTTGGAATAAAGTGGCAAGGGTACCAACTTTGGAGGATCATAACTCCTAAACCACAAGGCCATTTTTTTCCATCCAAAGCTAGATTTGTAGCTCTCATTACCCTCTACAAAAGCTTCAACTACCACTCATTCCAATTCCCAATGGATTTTGAGTTATGGAATGATCAAAATCACAAAAAGTAAAAATGTCACTTTTTTCCAACACTTAGTGAAATTTTCACTAAGTCAGAATCTGACTTCACTTTTTTCCAAATGTAGGGGCATTTTTCACTTGGATCCAAAAAGTATCAAAACCAATTATGATCAAACAGTTATTGTATCATATGAGGGCTTTCCAAAATGGCCAAAAACTCCATCAAATTCCATTTGAGCCATGAGATATGACAATGGCAACATGCCTTGCTGAAAACTGTCAAGGCAAGGCAGATTTTGGAGTTTTGCTCGATTTGCCAAATTTGTGTAATTCCAAGCTACTCTATCCATCTGAACACCTCAAGGGGGGGTCAAGTAGGAACCAACTCTGATCCCAAGCCTCCCAAGTCTTTGGAACCAAAAATAGCATGCCAAACCTAGAAATTCCTAAAAGAGGGACAAGACTCCAATTTTAGATTGGAGCATTCAATGCATACACCAAGGTGGCATAGACTGAGCCATTGCCAACTGAATTCAGTCAAGACTTATCCAAGACTAAGGGAACCAGCAGCCTGTGCCCTAACCTCTAGTCAATGGCTAGAGGAGACTTGGATTCTCATTGCTTAACATTGGCCAAACCTATGCAGCAGTTGTCATTCACTATTCCTTACAAAACAAACTTGCTCTACTATAAATAGAGCTCATTTGTGATCAGTTTGAGTACACCAAAGCCATCAAACAGATGCTTTCCTCAAAATCTCCTTCTTCACTCCAATTTTGCATTCTAAAGCAAGTCACTATTGGGTTTTGAGTTTGAGAGCAATTCCAATCAAACGAATCACACACACACCTCATAAACATCATATAGAAGTCATCCAAACACTCACATAACATCTGGAACACCAAAATCACAAAATCACCAGCCAGCTGCTCAAGCCTTTGACAAATTTGCAGTTGAGGTGCCAAATCAAGTTCCAGCTCAAATCAATCTACTCCAAGCATCCAGACACACTCCATAGCACCTAGGGAAGCTGTCCATAACCTTGGAACCAAACTGTAACACCTCTAACACAAAACACGATCACCAGCTGCAAGTGGTAAGCATGAGCTCTTCTAACTCTATGATCCATGCAATTTTTGCTGCACAATAATTTGGTCATATGTTCATAATCATGCATGGAGTGTTTTCCCTCAATCAATTGCATTGTTTGAATCGTGTATGGAATTTCTGAACCTTCATGAAAATTTTAGGGTTCTTGAGGTTTCTCTTTGATTTCTTATTCCATGTTTAAAATAAATTAAATTAAAGACCATAGACATGATCATGAGGTTGAAACGAGTAGATTGATATGTAGATTGCATGATATAATCAAGTATACAGTGAGATTGGATAGAAAACGCAAATTTGCAGAAACAGAGGAAGGACGCGTGTTCTTGCCATGTTCTTGGCGCCCTTTTTCAAATATTTGAATATTTGAATTTTGTGATTTTATTTATATGATTCAAAAATTAATTTCTCTCTGAGTTTTAATGATTTTGAGTTGATTCTTTTTTTAATAATTCAAAAAAAATGTTAAAATATTTTATTTTACCAAAAAATCCAAAAAATATTATTTATTTCATATAATTGATATTTTTGCAAAGAATTAATATTTTAATTATTTTTGACATTTAAAATATTGTTTCCTTCTTGATTTTGCACATTTTAATGACTTCTAATCATTTTGTAGGTCAAAACTTGATTTTGGAAACATTAATCTAAGATCACAATATGTTTTCCGCATGTTTAACAATTTTGATCATTTTAATTGAATTTTTATTCAATTAAAATACATTTTGGAAACAAATTAGGGTTTTTGATTAATTCAACCCTCATCAAACTTTTTCAAAACATTTTGGACCTCTAATAGAGTGTAAGACCTAATCCTTTGTAAATACAAACCTATTTTGGGCCTCAAATGTTGTATAAGTCCCGTTGTATTTCAAAAGTTCGGCGCGATCATCACCCATTTACAACAAACCATCAGGGCCTCTCCTCGAGCTATAAGACCCATTCAAAATTATTTTGGGCCTCTAGTAGAGTGTAAGACCTAACCCTTTTAGAAAACCAAAATAATTTGGGCCTCAAATGTTTTATAAGTCCCGTTGTATTTCAAAAGTTCGGCGGGATCATCACCCGTTTAAAACAAACCCTTAGGCCTACCCTCATGTTATAAGCCCCATTCTTTTTATTTAAACACCTTTGGGCCTCTAGTAGAGTGTAAGACCCAAACCCTTTTAACCAAAACTATTTTTTTGCCTCATATATTGTATAAGTCCCTCTGCGTTAAAAGAAAATCTCGGCGCGATCGCCATTTCAAAACAAATCCCTGGGCCTCTCCTTGAGCTGTAAGCCCCACCACTTGTACAAAAATAAACCTTTGGGCCTCTTGAGAGAGTGTAAGACCCATCCCTTTGTACAGAAAACCTTTTGGGCCTCAGTCACTTGTATAAGTCCCTGTACAATGTACAAAACAACAGTGCAATCACTAATAAAACTTTGGGCCTCTCCTTGAGCTGTAAGCCCCAACAATCTTTTCAAAGCACTTTCTCCTTTGATTTTGAATATAATATTGTTATCAAAGCTTTCTTTGTTGAACAACTAATAAAACAGCATGGAAGCTCTACAACCAAGTAAGTGTTTACCCGCTTTCTTTATCCGCTTTCATATATATATAACTGTATTGTGGGGCTGCTCACTGTAAGTCTTCTTTCACAAACTTTTATATACTTGTCAAATATCAACTGTGTAATACTAGTATAGTTATTTAGAGTGTTCCCCGGCAACTACGTCTAGCACTAGGTAAAGCCCTGTTGATCGCTCTTAGATACAGTCAAAACTAGATCCCCATAGGATTACCAGACACAGCCTTCCCTCCTCTTGGGGTTAAACAATAATGAGACGTGAAAGGCAGCATTCTCGATGAACCCTTTCTCAGACTGTCACCCTTAGAAGTTGTCAAAAAGACTCTACTCCCCAGAGATGATCTTTTCTCCGTGAATGGCATCTCTTGAGTTTCTTCCAAATTCTCGAACTTTCCTGGCTTGATCTATTCTCTGTGAATGGCATGTCTTGAACTTCTCGGGGTTTGGGGACCCACAGGCTTCTTAAAAGCACCCTTAAAAATTGTCAAAGAAACTCTAACTCCCCAGAGATGATCTTTTCTCCGTGAATGACATCTCTTGAGTTTCTTCCAAATTCTCAGACTTTCGTGGCTTGATCTATTCTCTGTGAATGGCATGTCTTGAACTTATCGGGGTTTGGGGACCCGCAGACTTCTTAAAAGCATCCCCGCCTCCTCTTGGGCGTTGTACAAGGACCCTTCGGCTTCTTAAAAGCTCTCATGCCTTCTCTTGGGCTTAATACAAGGACCCTGATGACCTCTTAAAGGTATAAGACAGAACTTAGTCATCCTTTGCTAGAGCAGTCTTTCCAGCGTCAAAACTCTAGCCATTTGAGGGTTAGTACTCATCCCTTAACTCCCGTGCCTCCTCTTGGGCATTGTACAAAAGATGAAACTCTAGACTTGGACAGTCTCAATACCCTTTGGATTTCCCATTTCCTTAAAGAACAGGAAATAACCCCGATCTTCTGATCAGTACCAAAGTACAACCTCACCTGAAATCAGTCTCTTTATAAGAACTAATTTTCTCTTTTAACCAACATACTGGACCTGCCGCTAAACTGAAATAGTCACCAGCATAGATAGCCTCCTCTTGGGCTTTGTACAATGATTCTCCCCAGCGGAGCTAACCTTTAGCCTCTATCTCGGGCTTCGTACGAGATACAAATCACTCTCTTGTTGAGTATAAAAGACTCGCTTGTTGAGTCAGACATCTTTAGCCTCTATCTCGGGATTCGTACGAGATACAAATCACTCTCTTGTTGAGTATAAAAGACTCTCTTGTTGAGTCAAACATTTTTAGCCTTCATCTCGGGCTTCGTACGAGATACCAAAACACTCTATTGTTGAGTATAAGAAGACTCTCTTGTTGAGTCGATCCTCCTTTAGCCTCTATCTCGGGCTTCGTACGAGATACAAAAAACTCTCTTGTTGAATCAAACCCTTTTAGCCTCCGTCTTGGGCTTCATACAAGACATATATAAAAACACTCTCTTGTTGAGTATAAGAAGATTCTCTTGTTGAGTCGATCCCCTTTTAGCCTCTATCTCGGACTTCGTACGAGACACAAAAGCATCCTCTTGTTGGGTTAATAGCCTCCTCTTAGGCTTTGTATAAAGAAATCCCTGTTTGATTCAATCAACCTTTTAGCATCAAATCATGCTTTGGTCACAGCATACAAACATCAAGAACTCCTTTTCCCTCGTCTAATTGTTGTAAGCGGCAAGCCTCTGGATTATTTACATCCACGCCACTGTCCCTCTTTTAGCATGAGAAATTCCTAAGGAAAGATGGCATTGCTCTAAATTGAGTTAAAGTCTTCTCCTTCAGGTTAAAAACCCCCTATAAAGGAAAACATGGCATTGCTGGATTCACATATCCCAGTTAAAGTAATTCTCCTTTATAATCAGTCACCCAACAGTTGTGCCAAACACACCAAATATTCCCCTTTAGAGATGACAAATTCTCTCTAAAGTCAACACCCTTTTAGCTTCACATCTTGGGCTTCAAACAAGATACAAATAGACCCTTCAGTTTCACATCTTGGGATTTGAACAAGATACAAACCACCTTCAGCTTCACATCTTGGGCTTTGAACAAGATACAAACCATCTTTAGCTTCACGTCTTGGGCTTTGAACAAGACACCAAAACAACCTTTTTCCTCCCATAGAATAGGAGGAACTATGATCGCTCTGATTTCCCTGTTTCGTTACCCAGGAATACATAGGCATAAGATTGAAAAATCTTAGCGAGCACAATAATTAAAAACCCAAAATCCCGTACCTTCACACACCAATCAAAATGCATCAGTCCTAACATCCTACCAATAGCATAGTCCCGTCATTGCATTCTTAGCAAAATAAGCAGAGAGAGGCCCCACATCCACATAGCATCTGTAACCTAAGAGACCGCTATTCAAACTCAGTACGCAAGCAGGGTTAATTGGAGACATCTATTTCCCTTCCTTCATCAACTTCAATAGGATAAAAAATAAATCGACCTGTAGTACCTCAGAGCGACAGTGCTTAAGAACCACGACCAAAATCGCTCGCTACAGAAAAATGGTGCCCACCGTGGGGCTGCATGGAAACATTTTATCCCTCTTATCTCTCTGGTTGAAACCCTAAATTCATGTCACAGAAATGACAGCTCGGCTGGGGTGTCATTGTCTGTATAGGATCATAAGACTAGAGGTCTAGGATGATTAAGACAAATATATATATATTGCTTTTCCTAATTAATATCTGTGTTTATTTTTTTGGTAATGGGAATACGTGTGATGCCGCATGTGGAAAGATTGAGTATACACCTAAGATAGGTGATGGCAATGCGGGTAATCTTACTGGGAATGAATTCCAGTTAAGATCCCTCGATCGACCATCAAACTCAGTGGAGACTCCCTTTGCAGATACATTTCCTATACGACTTCAGTTGTTGAAAGTAGTGTGGTCGACTGGGTTATCTGAGAAGCTGAGGTTTTTAGCAGACTTAAGCCATTTTGTAGTGCGGAAGCTATCGGAAATAGTTTTCACGCGATACTACCCTCATCTGAGATCACTCCAGGATACATCAGCTCGCTGGCGATCCGCTTGCTGTTGTTATCCCAGAGGGGTCAATGACTTTACGGACAGGTACAAAAAATCACCAGTATAAACCTTTGGGAAGGGGGGGGGGGGTAGAGCCTTGACTTCATGACACCGACCCTTTGACCCCGTGTTTTTTCTATGTTTTTGTGTCCTGTATTCATACATTCATCTAAAAAACATTAAAACAAAGAAAATCTTCTCTTCTAGTCTCTCTTTTTCAAATTAAACTAAGACAATGATCGCAAATATCAGAGAAAGGAGATTGCGCTAATGGATTTTGGTAGAAGGAAAACTCATAAGTACACCTTCAAGGTTCCAAAGTTAGAGGATTTGAGAGGTTTGGCGAGAATGATCACCAACCATGAGGCTTTCAGAGCCAAGTATGGAGGACTGTTGTCCTTGTTAAGGGTCCACGTAATTGAAGGAATCCTGTCCACGTTAATCCAGTTCTACGATCCGGTCTATCACTGTTTCACATTCCCGGATTATCAACTAGCACCAACACTGGAGGAGTACTCTCACTTGACTGATTTACATATCAATGATCAAGCTCCATTTTCTGGACTGGAAGAAATTGCAAAGGATCAGATTATTGCACGAGCAATTTATTTGGACGAGTCGGAGGTCAGGACTCATATGACCACTAAGGGTGGCATCCGAGCTTTGCCAGCCCAGTTCTTGACAAAGAAAGCCCTGTACATTGCCAGTATAGGGAACGTGGCCGCTTTCGAGAGCATCTTTGTTTTTCTCACCTATGGGTTATTTTTGTTTCCCAACATCGATAACTTTGTAGATATCAACGCCTTTAAGATTTTCCTGATTGGAAACCTTGTACCGACCTTACTCGCAGATGCATATCATTCGGTACACTTAAGGAATTTATACAGCGGAGGAATGATCATGTGTTATGTACCCTTGCTTTATAAATGGTTCACTTCCCACTTACCCAAGTCTGCTGCATTTTGGGATCAAAAGAATACTTTACGTTGGTCGCAGAGAATCATGTCTCTTACCAACTCTGACATCGATTGGTACAATCGAATCTATGACGAGATCAGAATCATTGACCGTTGTGGAAATTTCCCAAATGTACCCCTTATAGGAACTAAGGGAGGAATCAACTATCATCTAGTGTTAGTTCGTCGTCAATTTGGATACCCGATGAGGCATGTCTCGCGGAATGCTCATCTAGAAGGTCTTTTCTTCAAGGAAGGAGAAAATGACAAGGCACTAAAGACAGAAATAGTGCACGCTTGGAAACACGTTCATAGGAAAGGACGAGAGTCTCTAGGAAAAC
The DNA here is from genome assembly GCA_022829125.1 of Lathyrus tuberosus. Taxonomy (NCBI): domain Eukaryota; kingdom Viridiplantae; phylum Streptophyta; class Magnoliopsida; order Fabales; family Fabaceae; genus Lathyrus; species Lathyrus tuberosus. The sequence goes on from JALAZF010000003.1 coordinate 16,122,481, forward strand.
TAGACTGTGTCTTGGTGGAGCCTTATCTCCACTGGGTACAGACTAGAGCTCTCAAGCTGAGGATACCTAACCCTCGTCAGGAAGTTCTTCCATTAAGGGACTCTGCCCTTTATTTTATGTCTGAGACGGAAAAACTTCAAGTTACTCTCAACAAAGTTCAGCAGGAGAAGAGGTCTTGGAGGAACAAGTATCGTATTCTCAATGTGGAATGTAAGAAAATACAGCAGCTATTAAGAGAAAAGGATGCTCTAATTGAGATTTTAGAGCAGCATGCTGTAGAAAATCAGGATGACCAAAGGAATTTGCTCGCTCCTTTCACTTGGCAAAGGAATGATAACCCGACAATGGCCCAAGAGCCCCGGTCAAAGAAAAGGAAAGCACCCGAACCAGCACCTGAGCTCTCTTCAGAGAGGACTCGGGATCCATTAATTTATGTTTCCTTTTTCAGCACTTTGTAATCTACTGTATTTCCATTTCCGCAATCCTTTGAATTCAATAAAATGGGGTTTCCCCACTGTTTGATATTTGCAATCTAATTGTCAAATTTTACTTTGAATAAACAAAAATAATTAATAATCATTGCATTCATCATTCTCATAAACGTATTCTTCTTACCTACGAATCTCACGTTTGCGTCTCGATTCTAGAGTCAAACTGTCTCATTCGTACAATACTCGAGCCAATCGTCAGAAAAAGATGGATGATCTCGAGGAAGAGAATAGAGAGTTGAGAGAAGAGATTGACACTCTGAAAGAGGATCTAAGAAAGCTTCATAACGACATGCAAGCTCTAGTAGAAGCTCAGATGCAACAACAAAGGATTGTGATCTCGGAGATCACATCAATGCCCATAGTGGAGAAGTATGATCCTAGGTACAAGATGCCGAAAGATCGCCCCTGGGGCATGCCACTTAACTATATCCAGGAAGGATATGTTCCGCCGATCAATGAGGATCAAGGAACCGCAGCAGGAGCCGCTGGGCCTGAAGGTTAGAAACTTCGGGAAAGCGAAGATGCCAGGGGCATGGCAACAACTCCTGAAGGTTACAAACTTCGGGAGGCACCGAGAGTCTCGGCCATAATGACTATACCACCACCCATGGTACACACTGTCCCGGAAGGACCGATTCCATAGATACCTTCTGGTGGAAACGACAGCATGTTCGACAGAATGAATGAATTCCAGGAACAATTCCTGGAGATGCGAAAAGAACTGCAAGCCCTTCGCGGTCAGGATTTATTTGGAAAGGACGCCGCAGACCTTTGTTAGGTCCCCAAAGTGAAAGTCCCGCATAAGTTCCAAGTACCCGACTTTGAAAAATACAAGGGTAATTCTTGCCCTCAGAGTCATCTGGTGATGTACGCTCGGAAAATGTCCCCTCAAACAGAGAACCAGGAGCTACTGATTCACTACTTTCAGGATAGTTTAACCGGTGCCGCATTAAAATGGTACATGGGTTTAAACCGCGCTACGATTGGCACATTCAAAGATCTTGGCGCTGCCTTCATTCAGCAGTATAAATACAATTTGGACATGGCACCGAACAGAGATCAACTCAGATCGATTTCACAAAAGGACAAGGAAACCTTTAAAGAATACGCTCAGAGATGGCGTGAAATTGGCGCTCAGATTTCTCCACCTCTTGAGGAAAAGGAGATGACAAAGATTTTCTTAAAGACCTTGAGCTCATTTTACTACGACAGAATGGTCGCTAGTGCGCCCAGTGACTTCACCGAGATGGTGAGCATGGGAGTTCGTCTTGAGGAGGCCGTCCGAGAAGGACATTTAGTTAAAGACGCTGGATCATCGAGTAGTACAAAACGATACAGTAGTTCTCTTCCTAAGAAAAAAGAGCAGGATATTGGGAATATCTCACTTGGAAAGCAAAGGCGACGTTATCAACCAGTAGCAGCTGTGACTCCTGCTATCAACCCTGCGCCTGTTCCTACGTATCAACCTCAGGTTGCGCAGAGCCAACCTAATCAACAGCAATATCAGCAAAGGACACAACAGCCTCTTCAGGAGGCTCGTCCTCCGTACAACAACAACCGTACAACGCGACCACCAGGGTTTGGCCCTATACCTGTGTTGTACGCAGAGCTATTTCCGTTACTACTGGTCAAGGGGCATGTCCAGACTAAGTCTCCTCTTACAGTACCGAAAAATCTGCCTTTTTGGTTCAAAGCGGATCAGACATGTCCTTACCATCAAGGAGGACCAGGGCATAACATAGAGAATTGTCTCAGTTTCAAATCTGATGTGCAAAAGCTTGTTAGGAGCGGGGTCTTATCTTTCAAAGATACGAATCCGAACGTTCTCACGAACCCGCTGCCTCAACACGAGAAAGCTGCAGTCAATTTGATAGAGGGAGAGTTTAGCGACCGCTATCAAATTCACAATGTACTCTTGTTAAGGGCCAATTTGGTCAAGATGCATTATAGACAGAGTGGATATGGCCATGTGCCACCTCATAATTATCACCAGTGTGATATCTGCTCTAAAGACAATTAGGGATGTTCTGTGGTGCAATCAGCTCTACAGGAACAATTGGTTCTCGGGTGGATCCAAGAGCATCGAGTTTGTGGAGTCAACATAACCTATACAAATTCCAATATCATTCAGAACCACGAAATTCGTGCAATGAATGTCAACTTGGTGGCAATGCACTCAAGGCAACGCCAATATCATAATCTATCGCGGCACGATTACAGTTCCTATCTAACTTGCTCGGTAAATAAACAGGGATGCTCTTTTGTACAAGAGGCCCTCCAGCGTCAGATGGATCTAGGATGGATCCGGGACTACCATGATAGGAATCCCTATCAGATCAACATGATTCAAATATTTGATATTCTTCTGATGAATACCAGCTTGGTGGAATTACATGCCAGGCAGGTCCAACTCGGTTTTCTCATTTCGCATAATTATCAGAACTTTAAAGGATGTTGTGAGAGTAACCAAGGGTGCGCTCTCGTTTAAAGAACTTTACAACACTTGTTAAACCACTGATGGCTTCCAATTTATATGGATGAAGACACGCAACAAATCAGTGTGGTTGACGGGAACCCTACTCGGCATCAAAGTCAGGATGTCCGATCTACGGAAACAGATCTAGTGAGGTTACATTGTATTCAAAGCGGCCGTGGCCAGGTGCCACCACATAACTATGAACGTAGTAGAGTCTGCTCGGAGAATAACCAAGGATTCTACCTCGTGCGAGCAGCTCTCCAGGGTTAGTTGGATCGCAAAGAGATTCACCCAAACCTAGCTTCAGGGTCCGTTGACTGGACGCCGGACTACTTCGCTGCTTAGATCAGAGACGTGGTTGTAATCTCTGACCCTGATAGGAACAAGGATGTTTGTACAATCATCCCTCTACTGGACGAATAAAAAGTTCTTAGCAAGGAACTGATTGAGGTTAATTACGACAGTCAAAAAAATCAGAAGGCTCCTGTAGTTATCTATCTGCCAGGACCATTACCGCATGAATCAGCTAAGGCGATCCCTTACAAATACGGTGCAACGATAATTGAAAACGGAAAGGAAATTCCATTACCCTCCGTCGTGAACATTGCAGACATCAGTCGAGTAACACGGAGCGGTCGAATCTTCAACCGAGGAGTTGGAGAACCTAACAAAGAAAAGGAACTTCCAACAGAAGCTCCTGATCCACCATTCGGTCAATCCAGTGATCCCGACCTTTAGAAAAACAACGATGAGATGCTGAAGCTCATCCAAAGGAGTGAATACAACATTGTTGATCAGCTGTTACAAACTCCTTCAAAGATCTCGGTGCTATCACTTTTACTCAGTTCCGAAGCCCACAAGGAGGCTCTACAGAAAGTCTTAGAGTAGGCCTTTGTGGAACAGGATGTGTCAATACGACAGTTCGATAGCATCATCTCTAACATCACTTCCTGCAACAACTTAGGATTCAATGATGAGGACTTGCCAGAGGGAGGCAAAAGTCACAACTTGGCGCTCAATATCACAGTTAACTACCAGGATGATGCTTTAGCTAGCGTACTGGTAGATGCAGGATCGGCCATCAATGTTATGTCGAAGTCCACTTTATTGCGACTATCATTCAAAGGATCCCCGATAAGAGGCAGTGAGGTCATCGTCAAAGCGTTTGACGGATCTCGGAAAGCAGTTATCGGCGAAGTTGACCTTCCCATAACTATCGGTCCTTACACTTTCCTAATCACTTTCTAGGTCATGAACATCCGGGCAACATACAGTTGCTTATTAGGAAGACCTTGGATACACCAGGCTGGGGCAGTCACTTGGACACTGCACCAGAAACTGAAGTTCATCAAGAACGATCAACTCGTCACGGTTTGTGGAGAACAGGCCTTGATCGTGAGTAACCTGTCATTATCTACTTATATAGAACCCGAGGAGGTTGTTGGAACTCAGTTCCAAGCACTTTTGGTGAGCAATGAGAATCAATCAGAGAAGGGAACCTCGATTTCCTCATACAGAGATGCTCTCGAAGTGATAAAAAATAACAATACAAAAGGATGGGGACAACTTGTCATTCCTACTGATAACAAAGCAAAGAAGGGTCTTGGTTTTTCTGCAACCTGCACCCAGACAACTGCTAACGAAGAAAGTTTTCATCCCATTCAGGATTTCTTCCACAGTGGAGGTTTCCTTCACCCAGTGCCTCAAGCAGTCCATACTATCAACGAGGAGGACTCCTCCGACACAGATGAGGAATGGAAGTCCTATCTTAATGAGGACGGTTATATGTCTCAGGAAGAGATGCCTACGCCATTTTGCTATCCTGCACAGAGTCCGAGATTTATACCGAGGTCAGATGTCGAAATGATATACGGAGGTTGTGATCCAGAAGGATGCCGTGCTCTGCCAAATTCATTAGAGGAAGACACTCTGATGAGGGATAACTTTGACCACGACTATTATGGCCCAATGGATGGCCTGCCTATCTGGCAGCCGTACTCAGGAGACTAGGGGCAAGAAAATCAGCCGAACAATGAAGATCACTTGAGCATCATTGAACAGAATACCTGCGTCCCCACTATGTCATGGGATCATTACTCAGGGCATTCATAAAATATCCAGAATGACGATGAATTGGCAAAGCTTATCGGACGAGAATTCATCAACTATGCTTTTCCCGAGGTCAACGTCATCGAGAGGGATGACTCCTCCAGTTCCAAAGAAGTGTAGGACACCTTGGGACAACCAAGTGGAAAATTTGACTTCATGGTCAAGTACACCGCTCCCGAAAGCTCTTGTATCAGGCTCGAAGACATCCAGCCAACTGGATGGGGAGATATACCTGAGAGTACAAATACTATGCAAAATACAACAGAGGAATCCTCCTACGACAACTCTGTCTGGGAGACAGATTCCAATGATCCTGCTCCACCAGAAATCAGCGTTATTTCTGAAGACAAATCAAGGAAGGTACCAGACTTTGTGATTCACCGAGGAGTTCGCCGCCAATGGTTTGTTGTCGATGTTTCGAAGATTGTTCATAAGTCAAAGTAATTGTCGTCTTTAACCTTTCACCCTGCCCCGATGAAATGGATGTTTTGATAGGGCTCACTTTCTGTAAATTTCCCTCTTCGCTTCGCCCAAAGTGACATAGTTTTGTTTTATAGGGCTGTAGTTTCAAGAATCGACTTGTTCATTAATAAAATAACGTCGTTCTGTAATTTCCGAATTAATTGCTGTTTTCTATTTTCGTTTTTCAGAAAATGGTAATCCTAAATAACAACTCAATAATAAAAACAAGCAGTAAAAGAAATACACTGCACACACTTGCATTTTCTCTACCTCTTCTAAACATAAATCATCACATCATGCAGATTGCTTGTTTTAAACCCCATTGAAACATACGATCTGATGCCTTCTCCCGACTTTGAGTTCCCAGTATTTGGGGCTGAAGAAGAAGTTGACGACGAAATTCCAGAAGAGATCTCCCGATTACTCCAACAAGAGGAAAGGTCCATTGAACCTCACAAAGTGCTGTTGGAAACGGTCAACTTGGGTTCAGAAGACGAGAGAAATGAAGTCAAGATTGGGGCATTACTCAGTCCGACTATCAAAGAAAGTTTGACAAAGCTTCTCAGAGAATTTCCCGATGTGTTTGCTTGGTCCTATCAGGACATGCCAGGGTTGGATACCAGCATCGTGGAACATCATCTACCGTTAAGATCGGAATATCCGCCAGTAAAACAGAGGTTGAGACGGACTCACCCGGACATGGCCATCAAAATCAAAGAGGAGGTACAGAAACAGATTGACGCGGGTTTCCTCGCTACGTCAGAATATGCTCAATGGTTAGCCAACATCGTACCAGTTCCGAAAAAAGACGGAAAGGTTAGAATGTGTGTGGATTACAGAGATCTATACAAGGCTAGTCCAAAGGACGACTTTCCCTTACCACACATTGACATGCTGGTAGACAGTACAGCAAAGTTCAAAGTTTTCTCCTTCATTGATAGATTCTCGGGCTATAACCAGATCAAAATGGCACCGAAAAACATGGAGAAAACTTCGTTCATTACCCTTGGGGTACCTTTTGTCACAAGGTAATTCCGTTCGGTTTGAAGAACGCCGAGGCAACTTATCAGAGGGCCATGACTACTCTGTTTCATGACATGATACATAAAGAAATCGAAGTGTATGTCGATGATATGATTGCAAAATCTAAAACAGAGGAGGAGCATGTGGTGCACCTATCAAAACTATTCGAGCGGTTGAGAAAGTACAAACTCCGCTTGAATCTCAACAAGTGCACCTTCGGTGTCCATTCAGGGAAACTCTTAGGGTTCATCGTCAGCCAGAAAGGAATTGAGGTTGATCCTGACAAGGTCAAGGCCATTCAAGAAATGCCTTCTCCGAAAACTGAAAAACAAGTCAGAGGATTCCTGGGACGTTTGAACTACATCTCCAGATTCATATTCCTCATGACCGCGACATGTGCGCCGATTTTCAAATCACTCAAAAAGAACCAGGACTGCGTTTGGACAGAAGACTGTCAAACTGCTTTCAATAGTATTAAGGAATATCTGTTGAACCCACCGATTCTATCACCTCTAGTGGAAGAAAGACCACTGATCATCTACCTCACAGTCCTAAAGGACTCCATGGGTTGTGTACTTGGCCAACAAGACGAAACCAAAAGGAAAGAGTCTACCATCTACTATTTGAGCAAGAAATTCACCGACTGCGAGACTCGGTACACTATGCTTGAGAAAACTTGCTGCGCTTTGGCTTGGGCAGCCAAACGTCTTTGCCAGTACATGATTCGTCACACCATTTGGTTAGTCTCCGAAATGGATCCAATCAAGTATGTATTTAAAAAACCTGCTCTCACGGGAAGAATTGCCCGTTGGCAGATGTTGCTGTCAGAATACGACATCGAATACCACGCTCAAAAAGTCGTTAAAGGGAGTATTTTAGCCGATCATTTGGCTCATCAACCGATTGATGACCAGGAATCAATCGGGTTTGACTTCCCGGATGAAGATGTCATGTATTTGAAAATGAAATATTGCGATGAACCGCTACCCAGTGAAGGGCCAGAACCAGGTTCCCAAATGGGGACTAATTTTCGACGGAGCTGTCAATCATTACGGAAATGGAATTGGGGCAATCATCATAACACCTTAGGATACCCACATTCCTTTCACCGCCAGACTTACATTCAAGTGTACAAACAACGAGGCCGAATACGAAGCTTGTATTATGGGTCTCAAGGAAGTAATTGATTTGAGGATCAAGAACTTGGATGGATATGGAGACTCAGCTTTGATCGTCAATCAGATCAAAGGAGATTGGAACACATACCAACCAGGATTGATTCCTTACAAAGACTATGCAAGAAGGTTGTTACCTTTCTTCAACATAATTGAGTTTCATCATATCCCTCGTGATGAGAATCACATGGCTGATGCATTAGCCACCCTCTCTTCCATGATTAGTGTAGGTCAATGGAATGACCTACCTGAGATCGACATAATGCACCTTGAACAGCCCACTTACATCTTCACGATTGAAGCAGTCATAGACGACAAACCTTGGTATCACGATATCAAATGCTTCCTTCAGAAACAAGAGTATCTACTTGGGGCACTAAGGAAAGACAGAAAAACCCTCAGAAGGCTGGCTGGCAGCTTCTTTCTGAGCGGTGATACACTCTATAAGCAGAATTTCGACATGGACTTGCTCCGATGCGTAGACAGACCAGAAGCAAACATGCTGATAAAAGAAATTCACGAAGGATGCTTTCGCACTCATGCCAACGGACACACAATGGCTAGAAAAATTCTTAGGGCCAGGTACTATTGGTTGACCATGGAATCCGACTGCTACAAGTACATGAGGAGGTGTCACAAGTGTTAGATATACTCCGACAAAATCCATGTACCGCCAACACATCTCAAAGTTCTCTCCTCCCCATGGCCTTTTTCCATATGGGGAATAGACATGATTGGCGTGATTGAGCCCAAAGCTTCAAACGGACATCGGTTCATCCTGGTAGCCATTGATTACTTCACCAAGTGGGTCGAAGCAGCGTCGTACGCCAATGTAACCCGACAAGTGGTGGTCCGATTTATCAAAAACAATATCATTTTCCGTTATGGTATTCTAAGCCAAATCATTACCGATAATGGATCTAACTTGAACAATAAGATGATGAAAGAGTTGTGTGCTGAATTCAAAATCGAACACCATAACTCATCTCCCTACCGACCCAAGATGAACGGAGCGGTAGAAGTAGCTAACAAGAACATCAAAAGGATCGTTCAAAAGATGGTTGTAACCTACAAATATTGGCACGAGATGCTGCCCTTTGCTCTTCACGGTTATCGCACATCTGTCCGCACTTCAACAAGGGCAACCCCTTTCTCTCTAGTATATGGCATTGAAGCAGTGCTCCCTATAGAAGTAGAGATTGATGGAAGCTAAGCTAACAGAAGTTGAATGGTGTCAAAGTCGACACGATGAACTGAACCTAATCGAAGAAAAGCGAATCACGGCACTATGCCACGGTCAGTTGTATCAGCAAAGAATGAAGAAGGCGTTCGACAAAAAGGTCCGACCTCGCGTCTTCAGGAAAGGAGACCTTGTGCTCAAAAAGATACAATCATTTCTCACTGATTCTCGGGGCAAATGGACTCCAAACTATGACGACCCCTATGTGGTCAAGAAAGCTTTCTCAGGCGGCGCCTTGAGACTTGCAACCATGGACGGAGAGGAATTTACCTACACCACAAATGTTGATGTAGTCAAGAAATACTTCGCCTAAACTAAAAAAAAAAAGTCTCAGTGGATTGAAAACCCGAAAGGGCGGTCCAGGCAAAAATTAGAGACATAATCAAAAATCATCCCGGTGGATTAGAAACATCACAGTACAATCCAAGCAAAAATTAGGGATAATGGCAAGTAACTACGTTCAACAGGGGCAAATTCCATAGCGGCAGTCCTGCTATCCATCAAAAAAACTCCAGTCACGGTCATCTTCGACGGAAGCTCAGGATGTCCAGAATTCAAAGTTAGTAGAAGGATAACAATCGTTATGTTTTAGTGTAGCCCTTTTCCCTTAAATTACCATTTTTAAACTTTGTAAATACTCTATGGAATCACGCGTTTGGCTGATTTCCATCCTATCAATACAATTTGAGCCCTTGTGCTTTTGTTTGCAATTCTTATTTGTTTTAGCTTTATAGAACGACATTTTAACATGATCAACGATTCTTGAAACGAAACAAAATTAATTTACTTGTTAAAATTTTTCTGCTTTAAAATGAAGATGGCAATTTCTTTTGACTGTTGAACATCGAAAGAACACCGGTCACTTTGCCAGAAGTAAGCGAGCTTCAAAGTGTAGAATCAAAGTACTCCTTCTAAACCAGTGCGCCTGAAGGAAGGATCGACTATGTCAGATGCGAATACTCCATCTGACATCCTCGGCTGAGTTCTTATCTCCTAAGCCCGACCAATGTAGCTCCCCACGAGGACTACTTCTCCTAAGCAAGGCAGAATTGCTATCTTGAACCAGTGATACCTCTTCGTCCCCAGCAGTGGCTGAGTATCCAGACGCGTTCATCTATTAGTTTGTATGTCGTGTTAGTTTTGTTAGCATACACATACATACATCATGCATTATTGATTTACATTCGCCTTCATATTGCATCCCTATCACTCTAGTCGGTCTTGTCCCCTAGGGATAAAAGTCTTCACAATCGAGTTGTCAGTTCTTTCCTCGTCAGGAAATGATGCATCTGAACTACCTCTCTCCTCCAATTTATTTCTGGGATGAAGTCGGCCCTTGACCACTTTGATAACTTAAACCTCTGAAAAACCAGAGAACCCTCAGCCAGCATCATTCTTCGCCATTGAAGATGATGTCTTCGCTTTCCCGGATTAAGGAAAATCCCCGGAGAAAGCCTCACAACTAAAGACTTTCAACAATACATTGATTTTGCTCTCCGGAGAGTCGATGTTAATAAAGTAATCAGCACCTCAAAATTGGATCGCATCATATGGCATTTCTCCTGGAAGATCTCGAAGAAAAGTATGATGTACTATCCCCAAGCGACAGCAGTCTCTCAGGAGACCTGCTTTCCCCAGTAGAGTCGACAAATGACGTCTCCAACAGAGAAGTTTGTACACCTCTACAATTCAGACAGATGGGTTCCCCAGCAAGTCTGACATCAAAATTTTTTCCATCAAATAGCATCTCCCCAAGAAAATTCGGCGAGAAGTTTGAGGAAAACTGCTACGCATAGCGTCCCTTGTCGATAAAGTTTATTGACAAAAGAAACTGAGACCAGTTCCTTGGTAGGAAACCATGATCGAGGGGAAGTTTAAATCAGAAACTGAGACCAGTTCCTTGGTAGGAAACCAGGATCGAGGGGAAGTTTAAATCAGAAACTAAGACCAGTTCCTTGGTATGAAACCAGGATCGAGGGGAAGTTTAAATCAGAAATTAAGACCAGTTCCTTGGTAGGAAACAAGGATCGAGGGGAAGTCTACCTTTTCTAAGCATCATTGCTTAGCAAAAAAAGAAGGATGTGTGAACCGCCATTCTTAACCCCATCAAAATTTCGGGCATTCTGATATTTAATCCTCTTGCACCCCGAATGCCCGAATACCTTCGCCATTCACACCTTCGGGTCCAAGAAGATTAAATAGGGGCATCTGTCATACCCCAAATTTTGACCACTCAGATTCCCCATCATTGTGAAAATCATCACCATAATATGGGTAATCCATCATGCCTCATTAGTCTCCCCAAAGATGGGTGAGCATCCAGTACAATCAAGCTTAGGGTTTAAAGCCCTATCAGAGCTCTTAGACAAAGGATCAATCAAGGAATGAAATGATCTTCAACTTGTCTAATCTCTCAAAAAGGATCAAGAGGACTCCCACTTTAAGGATTAAGCACAAGGCTGTAACATTCTGAGTGGATCAAGCCTTAAGATCGCCAATGTCACCAAATTAGGGATTTGGTCTACCAGGGCCTCCAGATGGAAATTTTCCTCTGGGCATGAGCCAATACTTCAAAGCATAACCTATGATGCTCCAAGGGACATCATGAACCCAATCATCAATTCAATTTAACCTCAGGGGATGCATTCACAAAAAATCAGGAATTAGGGTTTCTTGACCTAATTCACCCCTAAGTTGACTTTTGGGGCAAAGCATGAGCCAAGACCTCAAGAGAGGATTTGAGGGTCTCTAATACACCACATTGATCCATTTTCAACAATGGATTGATCCAAGAAGCTTGAGCAACAAGGTTCAAGTTCCTCAGAACCACAATTAGGGTTTCGCGGGAAAAGTCAACTATGCCTTTGACTTTTGACCAGGACATGCTCTCAAACCCTAGGACATGATTCAATACACCCTATAACACCTATGAAATCAATCCATCAAGTTTTATTTAGGTCAAGGACTTGATTTCATAGAGGATCGTACAGTTTGGAATTCATCTGATAAAAAGTCAACTGTGCACAAAAGTCAAACTTTGACATTTTGAGATTTTTCACAATTATGGTTTTTTAACCCTAAAATGATGTTAATGTGTGATTGGAATTATCATTCATCAAGAAAAATCAAGAAAAGTGGGATAACTTGAAAAAGGGGTAACCATAAAAACTTAGAAATTTTTCTAAGTTATGGAATAAAGTGGCAAGGGTACCAACTTTGGAGGATCATAACTCCTAAACCACAAGGCCATTTTTTCCCATCCAAAGATGGATTTGTAGCTCTCATTACCCTCTACAAAAGCTTCAACTACCACTCATTCCAATTCCCCATGGATTTTGAGTTATGGAATGATCAAAATCACAAAAAGTGAAAATGTCACTTTTTTCCAACACTTAGTGAAATTTTCACTAAGTCATAATCTACCTTCACTTTTTCCAAATGTAGGGGCATTTTTCACTTGGATCCAAAAAGTATCAAAACCAATTATGATCAAACAGTTATTGTATCATATGAGGGCTTTCCAAAATGGCCAAGAACTCCATCAAATTCCATTTGAGACATGAGATATGACAATGGCAACATGCCTTGCTGAAAACTGTCAAGGCAAGACAGATTTTAGAGTTTTGCTCGATTTGCCAAATTTGTGCAATTCCAAGCTACTCTATCCATCTGAACACCTCAAAGGGGGACCAAGGAGGAACCAACTCTGATCCTAAGCCTCCCAAGTCTTTGGAACCAAAAATAGCATGTCAAACCTAAAATTGCCTAAAAGAGGGACAAGACTCCAATTTTGGATTGGAGCATTCAATGCATACACCAAGGTGGCATGGACTGAGCCATTGCCAACTGAATTCATTCAAGACTTATCCAAGACCAACGGAACCAGCAGCCTGTGCCCTAACCTCTAATCAATGGCTAGAGGAGACTTGGATTCTCATTGCTCAACATTGGCCAAACATATGCAGCAGTTTCCATTCACTATTCCTTACAAAACAAACTTGCTCTACTATATATAGAGCTCATTTGTGATCAGCTTGAGTACACCAAAGCCATCAAACAGATGCTTTCCTCAAAATCTCCTTCTTCACTCCAATTTTGCCTTCCAAAGCAAGTCACTATCGGGTTTTGAGTTCTAGAGCAATTCCAATCAAACCAATCTTAACATATGGAACACCAAAATCACAAAATCACCAGCCAACTGCTCAAGCCTTTGACAGATTTGCAATTGAGGTGCCAAATCAAGTTCCAGCTCAAATCAATCTACTCCAAGCATCCAGACACACTCCATAGCACCTAGGGAAGCTGTCCATAACCTTGGAACCAAGCTGTAACACCTCTAACACAAAACACGATCACTAGCTGCAAGTGGTAAGCATGAGCTCTTCTAACTCTATGATCCATGCAATTTTTGCTGCACAATAATTTGGCCATATGTTCATAATCATGCATGGAGTGTTTTCCCTCAATCAATTTCATTGTTTGAATCGTGTATGGAATTTCTGAACCTTCATGCAAATTTTAGGGTTCTTGAGGTTTCTCTTTGATTTCTTATTCCATGTTTAAAATAAATGAAATTAAAGACCATAGACTTGATCTTGAGGTTGAAACGAGTAGATTGATATGTAGATTGCATGATATAATCAAGTATTCAGTGAGATTGGATAGAAAACGCAAATCTGCAGAAACAGAGGAAGGGCGCGTGTTCTTGCCATGTTTTTGGCGCCCTTTTTCAAATATTTGAATATTTGAATTTTGTGATTTTATTTAATTGATTCAAAAATTAATTTCTCTCTGAGTTTTAATGATTTTGAGTTGATTCTTTTTTTAATAATTCACAAAAATGTTAAAATATTTTATTTTACCAAAAAATTCCAAAAATATTATTTATTTCATATAATTGATATTTTTGCAAAGAATTAATATTTTAATTGTTTTTGACATTTAAAATATTTTTTCCTTCTTGATTTTGCAAATTTTTATGACTTCTAACATTTACAACAAACCATCAGGGTCTCTCCTCGAGCTATAAGACCCATTCAAAATTATTTTGGGCCTCTAGTAGAGTGTAAGACCTAACCCTTTTAGAAAAGCAAAATAATTTGGGCCTCAAATGTTTTATAAGTCCCGTTGTATTTCAAAAGTTCGGCGCGATCATCGCCCGTTTAAAACAAACCATCTGGGCCTCTCCTCGAGCTATAAGACCCATTCAAAATCATTTTGGGCCTCTAGTAGAGTGTAAGATCCAACCCTTTTAGAAAACCAAAATAATTTAGGCCTCAAATGTTGTATAAGTCCCGTTGTATTTCAAAAGTTCGGCGGGATCATCGCCTGTTTAAAACAAACCCTTGGGCCTACCCTCGTGCTATAAGCCCCATTCTTTTTCTTTAAACACCTTTGGGCCTCTAGTAGAGTGTAAGACCCAAACCTTTTTAACCAAAACTATTTTTGTGCCTTAGATATTGTATAAGTCCCTCTGCGTTAAAAGAAAATCTCGGCGCGATCGCCATTTCAAAACAAATCCCTGGGCCTCTCCTTGAGCTGTAAGCCCCATCACTTGTACAAAAATAAACCTTTGGGCCTCTTGAGAGAGAGTAAGACCCATCCCTTTGTACAGAAAACCTTTTGGGCCTCAGTCACTTGTATAAGTCCCTGTATAATGTACAAAACAACAGTGCAATCACTGATAAAACTTTGGGCCTTTCCTTGAACTGTAAGCCTCAACAATCTTTTCAAAGCACTTTCTCCTTTGATTTTGAATATAATATTGTTATCAAAGCTTTCTTTGTTGAACAACTAACAAAACAGCATGGAAGCTCTATAACCGAGTAAGTGTTTACCCTCTTTCTTTATCCGCTTTCATATATATATAACTGTATTGTGGGGCTGCTCACTGTAAGTCTTCTTTCACAAACTTTTATATACTTGTCAAATATCAACTGTGTAATACTAGTATAGTTATTTAGAGTGTTCCCCGGCAACTACGTCTAGCACTAGGTAAAGCCTCGTTGGTCGCTCTTAGATACAGTCAAAACTAGATCCCCATAGGATTACCAGACACAGTCTTCCCTCCTCTTGGGGTTAAACAATATGGAGACGTGAAAGGCAGCATTCTCGGTGAACCCTTTCTCAGACTGTCACCCTTAGAAGTTGTCAAAGAGACTCTACTCCCCAGAGATGATCTTTTCTCCGTGAATGGCATCTCTTGAGTTTCTTCCAAATTCTTGAACTTTCGTGGCTTGATCTATTCTCTGTGAATGGCATGTCTTGAACTTCTCGGGGTTTGGGGACCCACAGGCTTCTTAAAAGCACCCTTAAAAATTGTCAAAGAAACTCTAACTCCCCATAGATGATCTTTTCTCCGTGAATGGCATCTCTTGAGTTTCTTCCAAATTTTCAGACTTTCCTGGTTTGATCTATTCTCTGTGAATGGCATGTCTTGAACTTCTCGGGGTTTGGGGACCTGCAGGCTTCTTAAAAGCATCCCCGCCTCCTCTTGGGCGTTGTACAAGGACCCTTCGGCTTCTTAAAAGCTCTCATACCCTCTCTTGGGCTTAATACAAGGACCCTGACGACCTCTAAAAAGGTATAAGACAGAACTTAGTCATCCTTTGCTAGAGCAGTCTTTCTAGCGTCAAAACTCCGGCCATTTGAGGGTTAGTACTCATCCCTTAACGCCCGTGCCTCCTTTTGGGCATTGTACAAAAGATGAAACTATAGACTTGGACAGTCTCAATACCCTTTGGATTTCCCACTTCCTTAAAGAACAGGAAATAACCCCGATCTTCTGATCAGTACCAAAGTACAACCTCACCTGGAATCAATCTCTTTATAAGAACTGATTTTCTCTTTTAACCAACATACTGGACCTGCCACTAAACTAAAACAGTCACCAGCATAGATAGCCTTCTCTTGGGCTTTGTACAATGATTCTCCCCAGCGGAGCTAACCTTTAGCCTCTATCTCGGGCTTCGTACGAGATACAAATCACTCTCTTGTTGAGTATAAAAGACTCTCTTGTTGAGTCAGACATCTTTAGCCTCTATCTCGGGCTTCGTACGAGATACAAATCACTCTTTTGTTGAGTATAAAAGACTCTCTTGTTGAGTCAAACATTTTTAGCCTTCATCTCGGGCTTCGTACGAGATGCCAAAACACTCTCTTGTCGAGTATAAGAAGACTCTCTTATTGAGTCGATCCTCCTTTATCCTCTATCTCGGGCTTCGTACGAGATACAAAAGACTCTCTTGTTGAATCAAACCCTTTTAGCCTCCGTCTTGGGCTTCATACAAGACACATATAAAAACACTCTCTTGTTGAGTATAAGAAGACTCTCTTGTTGAGTCGATCCCCTTTTAGCCTCTATCTCAGGCTTCGTACGAGGAACAAAAGCATCCTTTTGTTGGGTCAATAGCCTCCTCTTAGGCTTTGTATAAAGAAATATCTGTTTGATTCAATCAACCTTTTAGCATCAAATCATGCTTTGGTCATAGCATACAAACATCAACAACTCCTTTTCCCTCGTCTAATTGCTGTAAGCGGCAAGCCTCTAGATTATTTACATCCACGCCACTGTCCCTCTTTTAGCATGAGAAATTCCTAAGGAAAGATGGCATTGCTCTAAATTGAGTTAAAGTCTTCTCCTTCAGGTTAAAAACCCCATATAAAGGAAATTATGGCATTGTTGGATTCATATATCCCAGTTAAAGTAATTCTCCTTTATAATCAGTCACCCAACAGTTGTGCCAAACAGACCAAATATTCCCCTTTAGAGATGACAAATTCTCTCTAAAGTCAACACCCTTTTAGCTTCACATCTTGGGCTTCGAACAAGATACAAATAGACCCTTCAGCTTCACATCTTGGGCTTTGAACAAGATACAAACCACCTTCAGCTTCACATCTTGGGCTTTGAACAAGATACAAACCATCTTTAGCTTCACGTCTTGGGCTTTGAACAAGACACTAAAACAACCTTTTTCCTCCCATAGGAGGAACTACGATCGCTCTGATTTCCCTGTTTCGTTAACCGGGAATACGTTGGCATAAGATTAAAAAATATTAGCGAGCACACTAATAAAAAACCCAAAATCTCGTACCTTCACACACCAATCGAAAAGCATCAGTCCTAACATCATACCAATAGCATAGTCTCGTCATTGCATTCTTAGCAAAATAAGCAGAGAGAGGCCCCACATCCACATAGCATCTGTAACCTAACAGAACGCTGTTCAAACTCAGTATGCAAGCAGGTTTAATTGGAGATATCTATTTCCCTTCCTTCATCAGCTTCAATAGGATAAAAAATAAATCGACCTGTAGTATCCCAGAGCGACAGTGCTTAAGAACCACGTCCAAAATCGCTCGCTACACTCCTCAATCAGGTTGATCCTTGTAAAAGATTTAGTTTGAACCTTCAGCTACTTATATAGCATTTGCAGAAGACTAGCCATTGGAGAGATAACTTTATCAAGTGTCATTGCTTTCTCCATAGTACAAGAGACGTTAAAGATAGATACACCAAAAGATCTTGATCCATTGTGTATCGTGTTTAACCATTGAGTCTTCAAAGAGATCGTGTACTATAGAGCCGTTGAGAGTAAATATTCTTAAAGCATGCCAACTTTTCTTGAGCCTTGTGAACTAAGACTCTTGCTGACAAGCTGATGTGACAATGCACCATGCTTTCTGCAGTACATATATCTTCAGCTTTATTAATAACTCTGAATGATCACCAGAAGCCAATTTAGATTCACCAAGTGCAGATACAATTATGTTGCTTCTTCTAATGCTGAGACCTTCAGCTTTAGAGTCTACGCCAGACGTCACTTAGAGAGTGTTCTTTAGATTCTGCACCACCAGAAGCTAGCAATTCAGCTTCTCTCAAGTGTGCCCTTGTATATCAGATTCTGAATATATATCTACAAGTATTAGAATCTGCATACATGAAACACACATCAAATATAACCATTATTCTTTTAATACTTTGTTATCATCAAAACTTAAGAAATATATGTCATGAACAAATCTTGTCCTAACATAGGGTAGAACATTATGACAAAAGTTTATTCAAGTAACTGATCCCACTTAGTGGAGTAAAGCTTGGTTGTTGTATTTAAAATAAATCCTTAAGTATTATTACTAAGTGTCTTGAAATATGGAAAGTCAAGACAAACTATATACATATTTAAATGATATTTTAAGTATATCTATTTATAAAATAGATTTATTAACTCTATAATTAGTTCTTCATAAAAATATACAATATAATATGTACTTGTATTTAGAAATAGAGTATTTACTTAAAGTCACTTGGTAGAGAGTCATCATAAGCCATTAGTCCACCATATGAGTTACATGATCGCTCTATTTAGTGTACCTAAATAGGTCTAACTGCAAGTATACAGTCGTATCGCGTAGTTTTAAAAGATTATCGATCCCACAGAGACTAGAAATCGAACGCACCGTTATCTATCGTTACTATGTTTATCGAAGGCTAATCAGAATTTGGGTTTTTAGTTCGAACGGGAAATTAAAGGAAAATTAAAATTTGGGAATACTAGTTATGAATAAGTTATCGGTATATAATTCGGTAACCTACGTGGAGTTAATTAAACCTAAGCGTATAAAGATTTATCACCCTATTCATCTGTAGGAAAAACCGGTTTAAAAGCCCTCAACTCACACTCCCGTGGTTATTGCTTCGGACTATACTTCTAAGTCAATACGTCTGCTCCTGCTAGCCCGTATGAAGTTAAAAATACTTTTTGAAAACTAGTTAAACCTAATTAACTTTAAAGCGCTTCCGCTGTTTTTAAAACTAATGCCCGATTTCAGCTATCCGGGTAAAGCTTCACACTCCCGTGTCTCGACTTTACCCTATGTTACTTTTTTACTCTCGTAATAAAAGTTGGGTTTTAAATTAAGAAATCGAAGCCAGAAGAAGGATTGATTATTGATTTTAGCTTAGAGAAAATTAATTCATTTTAGTTACTTCATTACATACCGATAAGATCGGTTTAGCTCGACATAATTAGGAAATTAAACGCAAAGGCAAGGAAATAAGTAAACACAGACATAATTAAGAAAGAAATAAACAATGATTTGAATTAAATAAGGGAAACCTGGAGGTCAGTAATAACAGCAACAGCAATCCCTCCACAAGCCGGTAGGTTCTTGCTTGAATAAAATAAATTGCAAAGGTTGAAGGCAATGAAACAAAAACTAAAACTAAGTTGTAATAGTTCCTTAGTGTGAGAAACTATTACTTTGTTCGGTAATGGTTGACAAGGAAATGGAATTGCAAAGTAAAAAATGAAACTAAAGCTCTGGAAACAATTTGGCAGCAAGACGGTACACTTGAAAGGAAAATTTGGCTACCCCCCTTGTTCTTCGTAATGACTTGTATTTATAGGCTTAGTTGAGGTAGAGGTTAGAGAGAATTTAGCCACTCACATTGACGGTTACATCACTTGAACCTAGTAATCTTCGAGGAAATAATGTGATCATGTGAAAACTGTTCTCTGAAAATTCGTAGACACGTTTCTGCTTCAATGTGTAATATTGGGCGCATGACGATCGTGAGGAAGTGTGACGGTCGTGGTGCATTTTGAGGCTGCCACGGTCGTGGTGTATCCATGACGATCGTGATATCAACAATTTTTTGTTTCTTCAATTTTTCTTCTCTTTTCTGCTCTTTTCTTGCATGTTTTGGTTCTTTTCCACACTTAGCATACTTTGACTTGTAAAATGTGATTACCTGCTAAAACACTTAAATAATCTCGAGAAAATCGGATATTAGACGAAAAACGGAATAAGAAACTGACATAAATCGAAGTAAAAATATGATATAAATTCGTGTTATCAAACTCTCCCACACTTGAGTCTTTGCTTGTCCTTAAGCAATCAATCTATTAAAATAGACAAACTTCATCAAATGCACATGGCTGGCATACCAATGGATTTGAAAAGGAGTTTTTTGTTAGTTAGACAGGTACTAGTGTAAAACACTAAGGATACAATGATGACACAAAGCAACAAGCTTGTCATAGACCTCTCTTTTATACAATCCAGTCCAAATCATTATATTATAGTTCAACCATAAGTTTTTGTATCTATTTTACCCGGTTTCATTCTAACGCAATCACATTAAGCCCTTTTCCTTATTCACGCACGTAGTGGAGTAACCGGTTAGTGACTTTGATCCCATTTTCTCACGGGGCCTGATACACAAGTGTGGTAACCCTTTATACATCCCATTCGTAGATTGCGGGGGATCGAACAGTAGTTCGCCCTACCAAGTTCAGAATCAGGTACCTCTGAACCAATCAACAACGGATTTTCTTTATTTTCTTACACATTTTTACAACTGAGAGTTGCATATTCTATTTTTTTCTCGGCATATAGATAAGAAAGATTTTTTTCTTTTCTTGATTGGGCATCAAACACTTATATTCATCGGTTCCCCACGTGGTTTGTGATTTAGACGGTGCTGGCTGCTAATATAAACTACTAAGGGTTACTTTAGGACTGAACTCGAGGTATCGTATAATAAGTATCGAAACTGATATCGTATACGCAAGAGGTCTAAGGTGTCAAGACGGTATCGATGTTGTTAGCGCTTTCCCAGCTTCCTAACATAGTTTAAAGCTTGGTATGTCACGACGTGCATTAATCGTAAAAAAAATTTCGTTATGGCAAAATAAAATGGGGAAATCGGATTACTGAACGAAAATATTCATATATTACTTTGATAAGGAAAAAAAAGAAAGTACAAGAAAGGGAAATAAACGGAAATAAATCTAACTCTCCCACACTATATCGGACATTGTCCTCAATGTTGCGATATAAAGGGGATTAACAAGGAAAACTAAAAGGAAAAACAAAATAGAAAAACAAAATAAAATCAAGGTGGACCACGTCCTCTGCCTCTGGAGAGTCCTCTTCCATGCTGAGCTACGTGATCAGGAATGCCCACGTGATGGATGTACTCGTGTAGGATCTGTACTCGCAGTGTCAATGCACCCATCTTCTCGATGACACTGTCAAGTCTCTGACCTTGGTCAACTTGCCCTTGCTGGATTTGACGCATAAGGGTCATCATTTCATTCTGTTGCTGGGTTTGTTGCCATATAGCCCTCAAGATTTCTTCATTAGTAACTGGGTCTTGGTCAGGGCGGCGACGACGTCTGGAGGTCGAAGGAGCATCATTTGCAGGCGGTGGTTGGTTTTCTGGGGCGTTATCCATCTCGTGCTCCATCTCATCAACAGGTCCCTGTTCTTGATCATCTGGAGCAGGCGCATTTTGCTCAAGAGCATTAAGATCAAAAAGCCAATTGGCCATATTTTGAGGGTCAATGCGACTCCTGCAGGGCATGATAATACTTCTTACGGTTTTTGCGCGGACCATAGGATGGTATTTCCCATCTCGTCGTAACTTGATGAGCTGAGAGTTTCTGCAATAATCTATATCAAGGAACACTGGAGGCAAGGAGGGTAGTCTAGCAAGGTCGTTCTCCAAATTCAAACTGAGTGCAATAGAGGTGACAATCCCTCCAAAATAAAAGGGTTTGGAGCCTCTAGCACAGTTTGATTGTATGTGTGCTAGTAAAAATGGTGCGGCATTGATTAGCTCTGGATGAAACATACAGTGAAGGAAAAACAACTCTTTAGAATTCACCTTATGGTTACTATCTCGTGCAAAGACGGTGCTTCCAAGTGCGCGGTGGACGTATCTGACGGCTGGGTTGTGGATGTATGTTGCGTTAAGGCTATCCCAGCTGTCGTCTGTTGTTCCCGTTAACTGATTCCATAGTTGGAACGCTGCTTGAAAGAAAGTTTCTTGTGGTACTCGGCGGTGCACATCCTCACCATGGTGGAAACTGAGCATTCCGGCAAGTCGCTCTTGGCCGATTGAGTACTATTTTCTAAACATGCGGAACTTTGCGACTCCGATTAATTGGTTCGTTTCTCTCGGAGGGGTTATGTAGGTGAATGAGCTGAGAAACTCTAAAGTTAGGTCTTCGTAAGTGGGCCTGCTCTGAGTGCAAAGTTGCCAAAGACCGGCATTTTGTAACATCCATTGAACTCCCTCAAGCATTCCGAGTTCTTCTAAGCATGCAACGTCAATGTAGCGGGTCGGTTGAACGGAACGGCGATAGAAATCGATGTACCGAGCTCTTTGGCGTTCTCCTGCCTCTCCATCTCAGAAGTTCAATGTGGATAAATCTGGAATTTGTCGTGCCATTGTTAGGTTAAAGAGGAATTAGGAAAGAAAGTAGGTTATGGAATTTGAGGGTTTGTGAAAAGAGGTGGTGTATGGTTTGATTATATAGCGAGAATGGTAAGATGAATGGTTACGGAAAATGATTAATGTGGGTCAAATGTGTGTATGTGGAATGGATATGGAATGGCAAAAGTTAGTGGACGGCCGGGGTTTGAATGAGGGAAAGAAGAGGGAACGAATGAAGCAGTTCTGTTTTAACGCAGAATCTGTTTCAAACCCGCGTGACGGTCGTCACGGGGTCATCACGATCGTGACATTCACAAATTCTGGGTGGTTAATTTGTTTTATGTCAGACACAATTCCAAACACAATAATTTAATAACATGTTATGGGAAGCATATGGAAATAGCAGTATATTGCATGCACAGAGATAAGTAACATTACAACATAAATTAATATAGAATTAAAAGAACAGGAATGAAATTGAAATCACAAAGAGTTAATATCAGCAGCAAACGAAATTATTCTTTAAAACCAAAAAGGTGCTAGTTAAATTACTAGCAATGTATCAAAACTGTATGAAATCAAATTATTCCCGACATGAAAAATGAAAACTGAAATAATGTAAAATTGTTCTAAAGTAAAATGCATAAAAATCTTGAAAATAAGGTGCTTCATAAATCTAGCCAAGGCGTTTCTTCAAAGATGCGATGGCTTGATTTAAATGATCAAATTGTTCAACGGTCAAGTCCATAAGTCCAACAATGTTTTGACGCATAGTGTTTAGCTCATCCTTTACTAGAGTGATTTCTTTATGATACTCATCCATGGTCTTTAGAATAGAATTCAGATTAGAAGCATAGTTAGTGGCATCAACTTTAGGAATGTCAATGTTCTCTTGGAATTCCATATAGTCAAGATCATGGTAATGAGGGGGTGTTTTTGGGTCGATCTCAGGTTCAGGAAAGCTTTCTTCCGGTTCAGGCACGGGTTCATCAAGGTCATATAGCCAATGATGTTGATCGTGCACACTTGTGCGTTCATGATTTGGAAGTGTAAAGTGTGGTACGACAACATTGTTAATCAAAAGCTGGAAATGGTTCGGACCTTGGTCCCTAATCATAGCCCTATTGAAACAAAAGGTGATATTCATGGGTCTAAATTCTCCAAAGGGGTTAATCTTAGAAAGTCGGGTTCTGAATCCCATAGCATCAGCTATTTTTGTAACTAGGCTACCTATCAAAATTGGACTGTTATCATTTTTAATAATTTTGCAAAAGTTGTTCAGCATAAAAGTGAGTCCATTAACCTCTCTAGACTGAGAAGCACAAAACATAATGAAAAGCTCATCCCTCGAAACAGTGTTATCATTCTCAGGTTTACCAAATAAGGTATAGGCCAGG
This sequence comes from Lathyrus tuberosus, assembly GCA_022829125.1. Classification (NCBI taxonomy): domain Eukaryota; kingdom Viridiplantae; phylum Streptophyta; class Magnoliopsida; order Fabales; family Fabaceae; genus Lathyrus; species Lathyrus tuberosus. The sequence continues at coordinate 16,146,082 of JALAZF010000003.1, forward strand.
ATCATATGAAAGTAATGGAAAGCGGGGTTATGTATTTCTATTGAAAGCATAGGGTCCATGTCAAAATCAGGTTTCCCTGAAATTCTACCCCAAAAATCACTCAGTTCTCCAACCAACACTAAGTCCTCTTGAACCACAGAGAAAATAGTAGGTCCTTCAGGAAATCCTAAAAGATCCGACAGTTCCTTTATGGTGAACTGGCAGCTGTATCCAAATAGTCTAAAGGTAATTCTTCTCCTGGTTAAACCTTTTCCACAGTGAGGGTTATAGCTTAAAGAGCTCAGGAATTCTAAAGTCAACCTACGGTAGCACTTATGTTTCTTGTTGGCAAAACCCTCCCAACCTAATTGGCTAAACAGAAAGTCTACGCTCTCACCTACACCTAAGGCGGTCATGGTGGGTCTGTGGGCGAATTTTGTCAAGGCAAAAGGTCTAAGAGACAAAGCCTCATAGCGATGCCATTGTGCTTCATCTCTGAATTCTACTGACATGTTATCCTCGTTTGCCATTAGTTAGTACTTTTTGCAAAAATGTAAGCAGAAGAGGAGAACAGAAAGAGTAAAGAGACTTTATAATCCTGTAGTTTTTTTTCAATTTTAAGATCAGCACAATATTTTCAAACGATATAAATGAAACTAAAAATTTGCAAAATAAAAACATAGAAAACAAAAAGGAATAACAAATATAGAGCAAAAATCATGGGTTGCCTCCTATTAAGCGCTGTTTTTAACGTCGAAAGCCTGACGAATTCAATTTGATGCTTAGTTAGGGGGTTCGGTGGCCAACTCTAAAAGTCTTAGGCAGTTCAAATAATCTCTGTTTTCGATTATGTGATAGTATTTTAGACGTTGTCCATTGACTAAAAATGGATTACTATTCCTCCCCTTTATTTCTATCGCTCCACTTTGTAGAATTTTTGTAATCTCGAAAGGACCGGACCATCTAGATCTTAATTTCCCAGGGAAGAGTTTTAATCTTGAGTTAAATAGGAGTACAACATCTCCCACACTAAATTCTTTTCTAGATAAGCGCTTATCGTGCCATCTTTTTGTTCGTTCTTTATATATTTTAGCATTTTCGTAAGCGTCTAATCTTAACTCTTCTAGTTCATGCAGATCTAGGATACGTTTTTCACCTGCGGAATCATACCTTAAGTTCAATGTTTTAATAGCCCAAAAGTCTTTATGTTCTAATTCCACTGGTAGATGGCAAGATTTACCATAGACAAGCTTGAAAGGTGTGGTTCCGATTGGTGTTTTGTAGGCCGTCCTATATGCCCATAAAGCTTCGTTAAGTTTTGATGACCAATCTTTCCTAGAGGTGGCTACGGTCTTTTCTAGAATTTGTTTTATTTCTCGATTCGAGACCTCAACCTGTCCACTTGTTTGTGGATGATATGGTGTTGCTACGCGGTGTCTTACTCCATACTTCGATAGTAATTTTTCAAATAATTTTTATATGAAATGAGAGCCACCGTCACTTATGACAAGTCTCGGCACACCAAATCTGGGAAAGATTGTGTTTTTAAAGAGCTTTATGACTACTCGTGTGTCATTTGTAGGAGAAGCTATTGCCTCAATCCATTTTGAAACATAATCGACAGCTATGAGTATATATTTATTTCCAAAGGATGATGGTAAGGGTCCCATAAAATCAATCCCCCATACATCAAAGACTTCTACTTCTAATATACCCTTTTGAGGCATCTCATCGCGTTTTGATATGTTACCAGTGCGTTGGCACCGGTTGCAGTTTAGTATTGCAATGTGGACATCCTTCCAAAGGTTTGGCCAGAATAGGCCGGATTGCGAGATCTTAGTACATGTCTTTGAGGTACTAGCATGTCCTCCATAAGGAGCAGAATGACATTGAGAGATGATGTTTTCTATTTCTTCTTCTGGGACGCAACGACGGAAGATACCGTCGGATCCTCTCTTAAACAGCAAAGGTTCATCCCAATAATAATGTTTTAGATCATGAAAGAATTTTTTCTTTTGTTGATAAGATAAGTCTGGTGGAAGTACTCCTGCTGCTAAGTAGTTGACTATGTCAGCATACCATGGCAAGGTTGTGTGCATGTTAATTTCTTCCACGACTTCTTCCATCTTTGGGTCATTCAACTGTAGAGTAGACATATCACTTTCTAGTTGGGCTATGAGTCGTTCATATGGGAAATCTTCATTAATGGGTACTGGCTCTGGTTTAATGCCCTCTAATCGAGATAAGTGGTCTGCTACTACGTTTTTGGTTCCTTTCTTATCTTTGATCTCTAAATCAAATTCTTGTAAAAGTAGGATCCACCTTAGCAGTCTAGGTTTTGCATCCTTTTTGTTAAGTAAATATCTAATAGCTGCGTGGTCTGTATAAATGATGATCTTAGCTCCCACTAGGTAGGAACGGAATTTGTCAAGGGCAAAGATTACGGCTAAAAGTTCTTTTTCTGTGGTAGCGTAGTTCATTTGGGCGGAATATAAGGTTCTGCTTGCATAGTAGATGGCATGAAGTTTTCTATCCCTCCTTTGTCCTAAAACGGCACCTACAGCATAATCACTTGCATCACACATGATTTCGAAAGGTAATCTCCAATCTGGTGGTTGCATGATAGGTGCGGTAATAAGAGCTGTTTTCAGCTGTTCAAACGCTTTTAGGCATTTCTCATCAAAGATAAATTCAGCGTCTTTCATTAATAGACCGGTAAGAGGTTTAGTGATTTTCGAGAAATCCTTTATGAATCGTCGGTAGAAACCGGCGTGTCCTAAGAAACTTCGTATTTCTCGTACGGTTTTCGGAGGTTGAAGATCTTTTATAATTTCTATCTTGGCTTTATAAACTTCAATTCCTCTATCGGACACAACGTGTCCGAGTACAATTCCTTCATTTACCATAAAATGGCATTTCTCCCAGTTTAATACGAGATTAACTTTTACGCATCTTTCCAATACCATTTCTAGGTTCGATAGACATCCTTCAAAGCTCTGCCCACATACAGAAAAGTCATCCATAAACACTTCCATAATGTCATCTATAAAATCAACAAAGATTGACATCATGCATCTTTGGAATGTGGCAGGTGCGTTACATAGTCCAAACGACATTCGTCGATAAGCAAATGTACCATAGGGACATGTGAAGGTCGTCTTTTCTTGGTCATCAGGATGAATAGGAATTTGAAAGAATCCTGAGTAACCGTCTAAATAGCATAAGTATGAGTGTTTAGCCAATCTTTCCGAAATTTGGTCAATGAAAGGCAATGGTAAATGGTCTTTACGAGTGGCTTTATTTAACTTTCTATAGTCGATGCACATTCTACTTCCAGTTACAACCCTTTTTGTTATAGATTCACCTTTTTCGTTCTTAACAATTGTAACACCTCCCTTCTTTGGAACGACATGTACTGGGCTAACCCATTTACTGTCTGATATCGGGTATATAATTCCTGCTTCTAAAAGTTTTTTCACTTCGTCCTTGACTACAGTACTCAAGATCAGGTTAATCCTTCTTTGATGTTCCCTAGAGGATTTACAGTCTTCCTCCAGCATAATGCGGTGCATATAAATAGAATGACTTATTCCTTTAAGGTCAGCAATGTTATAGCCTAACGCAGTTGGGTATTTTCTTAAGACATCTAATAGTTTCTTTGTTTCGGTCTGTCCCAAGTCTGCATTGACTATTACAGGTCGTTCGAGAGCTTCGTCTAGGAATTCATACCTTAAATTTTTGGGTAATGTTTTCAGATCTAGGGTTGGGTTCTTCGGGCAAGGTAGATGATATGGTGTAAGTGCTAAGCATTCGCTTAGGCTATCATCTTGATAAGGTTCACGCCAGTTATCATCTTCGAAAATCGAAGGTATTGGAATTTTTAGAATATCTGAATATGTGGTCGGTTCCATCTCTATTTCTCTTACGCACTCATCGATGACATCTAGTAAATAACATGTGTCGTCTATAGCTGGAGCTTGTAAGAATTATGTCAAAATAAATTCAACCTTCTCTTCACCAACTTCAAAAGTTAGCCTGCCTCTCTTTACGTCTATAATTGCTCCAGCAGTAGCTAGGAATGGCCTTTCTAATATGATAGGAGTAGTAGAGTCTTCTGTGATATCCATGATTATGAAATCAGTAGGGATATAGAATTGTCCTATACGAATTGGAACATTTTCTAGTATACCAACTGGGTATTTAACAGAGCGGTCAGCTAATTGAACAGACATCTTAGTTGGTCTTAATTCTCCCATATCAAGCTTCTTGCATATGGATAAGGGCATAACACTAATATTGGCTCCTAAGTCGCACAGAGCTTTGTCTATGACGAACTTCCCAATTACACAAGGTATTAAGAAACTACCTGGGTCTTTTAGCTTAGGAGGCATTTTGTTTTGAATTATTGCGCTACACTCAGTAGTAAGTGTAACTGTTTCGTTTTCCTCAATCTTTTTCTTATTGGATAAGATTTATTTTAGGAATTTAGCATACGAGGGCATCTGGGTGATGGCTTCTGTAAAATGTATCGTGATGTTTAATTGTTTCAGAAGTTCAACAAATTTCTTAAATTGCCCTGCAGTTTTGGAATTTTTCAATCTTTGAGGATACGGAATAGGTGGCTTATAAGGTGGTGGAGGCACATAAGGTTTTTCTTTGTTTACGACCTCTTGGTCATTATCTTCCTTTTCCTTGGGTTCACTCTCCTTCTCAGTTGTTTGGTCGTTAGCAGATTTTTGATACATGGCTGGATTTTGGAGTCTTGGATCAATGGGTCCATCTAATTCTTTTCCACTTCTCAGTATAACAGCATTTGCATGTCCTTTAGGATTAGGTTGTGGCTGTCCAGGAAATGTTCCAGCAGGAGCAGCAGTAGGTGCTTGTTGTTGAGCCACTTGGGAAATTTGTGTTTCAAGCATTTTGTTGTGAGTGGCCAAAGTGTCTACTTTGTTTGCTAACTGCTTAATCTGTTCACTAGTGTGTACGTTTTGATTCAGGAACTCTTTGTTTGTCTGAGTCTGGGTAGCTATGAAGTTTTCTATCATCAGTTCAAGGTTAGACTTCCTAGGAACATTTGGAGCAGCTGTTGCAGCCTTTTGATAGCCTGGTGGTGCAGCAGGTGCTTGACCAGGTGCATACAGTGCATTGTTGTTTTTGTAAGAGAAATTGGGGTGATTCTTCCAACCAGGATTGTAGGTATTTGCATAAGGGTTTGCTTGAGCATAATTCACTTGATCTGTAGAGGCTCCTGCTAAAACTTGGCATTCAGGGGCAGCGTGTCCAGCTGTTCCACATAATTCGCAGTTTGGCGCTACAGCAGCCACGGTGGCTGTGGGTGTTATGGTCAAGTTGTCTATCTTTTGAACGATTGCATCTACCTTAGCACGGACGTGATCTAGGCTAGAAACTTCATACATTCCCCCTTTTGGTTGGGATTTCTCCACTTGAGTTATTTCACCTCCCCATTGGTAGTGATTCTGAGCCATACTCTCGATGAGTTGTTGGGCTTCATCATAGGGTTTATCCATGAGTGTGCCACCAGCGGCGGCATCTATTGTCAATCTTGTATTGTACAAGAGACCATTGTAAAACATGTGGATAATTAACCAATCCTCAAGACCATGATGCGGGCATATCCTTCTCATATCTTTATATCTTTCCCAAGCATCATATAAAGACTTGTTGTCTTTTTGTCTGAAGCTGTTGATTTGGGCTCTCAGCATAGCTGTTTTTCTTGGCGGAAAATATCATGCCAGAAAGACCTTCTTTAAATCTTCCCAAGAAGTAATAGAGTTGGATGGCAAGGATTACAACCAAGCCCAAGCTCTATCTCTTAATGAGAAAGGAAAAAGACGTAGTCTTATGGCATCTGCGGTTACACCATTCACTTTCACTGTGTCTGCGTACTGCACAAACTTGGTTAGATGTTCGTTCGGATCTTCTGTTGGGTTTCCAGAAAATTGATTTTGTTGCACAGCGGATAACAGCGAGGGTTTCAACTCAAAATCGTTTCGGTTGATAGCTGGAGCGACAATGCTGTTGTGAGGTTCTTGTTGAGATACGGCAACATAATACTTAAGAGGTAGGTTCTGTGGTGGATCGGCCATGTCTGTTTCTGATTCGGAATCTGATTCAGATTCAAGTTCAGGATCTGATTGAGATTCAGGTTCTGATAAAGGAAAAGGGATATCGTGAGCTAGGCAGTATTCTTGGATACGTCTTTTTACGGTAAGAAGACGTTCAGGTTCGTCTGTTGGTCATACGAGGTCTTCGCCAGAGGAGCGAGTACTTGGCATACAATCAACAGAAAGGGAATTTTGGTTTTTGCCTTAGTCTATACGACGTAACAAAGTAATTACGATGTCGACTTAATTAGTCCCCGGCAACGGCGCCAAAAACTTGATCGCTCTATTTAGTGTACCTAAATAGGTCTAACTGCAAGTATACAGTCGTATCGCGTAGTTTTAAAAGATTATCGATCCCACAGAGACTAGAAATCGAACGCACCGTTATCTATCGTTACTATGTTTATCTAAGGCTAATCAGAATTTGGGTTTTTAGTTCGAACGGGAAATTAAAGGAAAATTAAAATTTGGGAATACTAGTTATGAATAAGTTATCGGTATATAATTCGGTAACCTACGTGGAGTTAAATAAACCTAAGCGTATAAAGATTTATCACCCTATTCATCTGTAGGAAAAACCAGTTTAAAAGCCCTCAACTCACACTCCCGTGGTTATTGCTTCGGACTATACTTCTAAGTCAATACGTCTGCTCCCGCTAGCCCGTATGAAGTTAAAAATACTTTTTGAAAACTAGTTAAAGCTAATTAACTTTAAAGCGCTTCCGCTGTTTTTAAAACTAATGCCCGATTTCAGCTATCCGGGTAAAGCCTCACACTCCCGTGTCTCGACTTTAACCTATGTTACTTTTTTACTCTCGTAATAAAAGTTGGGTTTTAAATTAAGAAATTGAAGCCAGAAGAAGGATTGATTATTGATTTTAGCTTAGAGAAAATTAATTCATTTTAGTTACTTCATTACATACCGATAAGATCGATTTAGCTCGACATAATTAGGAAATTAAACGCAAAGGCAAGGAAATAAGTAAACACAGACATAATTAAGAAAGAAATAAACAATGCTTTGAATTAAATAACGGAAACCTGGAGGTTAGTAATAACAGCAACAGCAATCCCTCCACAAGCTGGTAGGTTCTTGCTTGAATAAAATAAATTGCAAAGGTTGAAGGCAATGAAACAAAAACTAAAACTAAGTTGTAATAGTTCCTCAGTGTGAGAAACTATTACTTTGTTCGTTAATGGTTGACAAGGAAATGGAAATGCAAAGTAAAAAACGAAACTAAAGCTCTGGAAACAATTTGGCAGCAAGACGGTACACTTGAAAGGAAAATTTGGCTACCCCCCTTGTTCTTCGTAATGACTTGTATTTATAGGCTCAGTTGAGGTAGAGGTTGGAGAGAATTTAGCCACTCACATTGACGGTTACATCACTTGAACCTAGTAATCCTCGGGGAAATAATGTGATCGTGTGAAAACTGTTCTCTGAAAATTCGTAGACACGTTTCTGCTTCAATGTGTAATATTGGGCGCATGATGATCGTGAGGAAGTGTGACGGTCGTGGTTCATTTTGAGGCTGCCACGGTCGTGGTGTATCCATGACGATCGTGATATCAGCAATTTTTGGTTTCTTCAATTTTTCTTCTCCTTTCTGCTCTTTTCTTGCATGTTTTGGTCTTTTCCACACTTAGCATACTTTGACTTGTAAAATGTGATTACCTGCAAAAACACTTAAATAATCTCGAGAAAATTGGATATTAGACGAAAAACGGAATAAGAAACTGACATAAATCGAAGTAAAAATATGATATAAATTCGTGTTATCATTACACTTCCCCTTTAAAGCTTATATTTTACAAAAATAGAAAATTTGATATCTTTCGAATTCTAAAAAAGAAATTGTATGAAATATGTAGAGGTTTTCCTATAAATCTTAAGTGATTTAGTAGAAATTTTCAATTTTCAGCATTATCAAGCACGTGGAGCGTGGACGATGGACGCATATGACATGTGAAGCGAGTGTTATGACAACAAGACAGGTGGTTCGAGTATGTTTTAGGTTTGAAAAATCGATTTCCATGGGTTCCAGATCTTTATAAATGTAGGTTCTGTGTCACTTTTTTGTATGTAGTGAAATCATAGTGAGAGAATCTTAGAGAGATAGAAGGACAAATTCTTAGGATTCATTATTCTAAAAATTGGAAGATCTTTGAGGATATCTAATAGGATTATGGAATATTTCTGGACATGTTGAGTTTGTTTGATTCATATATTGAGGGGAAGAGAGATTGAGAAACACTTAGGGGTAAAAAAATAAGAGATGTTCTTGTGAATTTGGAAGACTATTTACTAGTAAATCATGTAATCTCTTGCAACAACTCTTGAAGTATAATGGATTGAAGATTTTCTCTCTCTCGTATAGTATACCGATTTGATCGATTTGGATAAACAAATTATGTGTGTACTCGTATTTTATTATATTCTTACTTGTGTGGATTTTCTAACACGGTCTAACACATTAATTTTACTTGAGGCTATTTATTTTGATTTTTATTATTCTTTGTTCCAAACACATCATTCTTGGTGTGGCTCATTATATCAACTTCACAACAAGTGGTGTCCACTGAATGACAAGGGGGTTAAGTTTACAAGTAAGTACTATGGGTTCTAAATGGGACATCCAGAAGTTTTCCAAAGACAACGATTTTGGATTGTTGAAAGCGAACATTAATTCAATAAAAGTGCATAGAAGAATTGAAAGGTGAGGCATTGATGCATGTAAGACTAACACAAGTAAAGAAGACAGAGATGATGGATAAGGGTTAAATATTCGTTATCTTGTGCATTAAAGATAACGTTCTAAGGGAAGTATCTAGGGAGAAGACTGCAACTAAGATGTGGTTAAAACTTGAATCATTTACACAACCAAGTCCTTGACTCACAAATTATATCTAAAACAACATCTCTACTCTTTTTGAATGATGGAGAAAAAATCCATTATAGAGCAGTTGGAAAAATTTCACAAGATCATTGTTGACTTGAAAAATATTAAGGTGAAGATTGACGATGAGGACAATTCGGTATTATTGTTAAAATCATTACCTAGATTATGTGAGCATTTCAAGGATATCCTTTTTTATAGTAAGAAGGGTATTATCAACTTGGATGAAGTCCAAGCAAATGTAAGGTCTATGAAGCTATCATAGATGAAATATTTGAATGTTGGAGATATTGGTGAAGGCTTTAGTGTCTCAAGAAGGAAGAGTGAAAGTAGAGGAAACAAAAAAGGGAAGATATCTAAGTCAAATTTCAAGGGATTTGATAAGTCGAAGTAAAAAATTTTCACTTGTCATAAAACCAGCCAAGAAGAATTATCCCGAGAGGGGATCAAGGCTGATTATGTTCATATTACAATTTCCCCAAATGAGGATGGTTATGAGAGTGTTGGTGCACTAATGGTGATGATTTTGGGGGGGGGGGGGGGAGAGAGATAGAGAGAGAGAAGTTGTGTCATGGACTCATGATGCTCTTATCACATGTGCTCAAGGAAACAATACTTTGAGACTTTGGAGCTAAAAGAAGGTGGATTTGTCCAATTTGATGACAATAAGGCTAGTAAAGTTTATGGTATTGGTACGATCATACTTAAAATGTTCGTTGACTACAAAAATTATTGACCATAAAAATATTTAATGATATAGGATATTGCACTAGAATTAAATGTGGGGTGTTAAAAATTTTGTATGGTGCATTGATTATGGCTAAATAGTCTAAAATGTGACAGTTTCATATTTTAGACAATTTAACTGTTATTACCCACACATCATTAGTTAGTCAAGACTTTCATGACAAAACCAAGCTATGTTAAGGCATGTTCGAGAAAGAGATTTGGTTGATCTAGCAAAATAAAGTTTGTTGGGAAGTGAGAAATTGAATAAAATAGAATTTTGTGATAATTGCATACTTAGAAAACAACATAAGGTGGAGTTTGGGAGAGACATGAATAATTCTAGTCGATCGTTTGAGTATGTTCACTCAGATCTTTGAGGCACGGAAAGGGTGACAAATTATGGGGGTGTTTTATATTTCCTCACAACTATTGATGATTCCCTAGAAAAATATTGATCTATGTATTAAAAAAATAAAAGTGACAGCTTTGAAAATTTCAAGGAATGACATAATTTTATATGAAATGAGTTAGGGAAAAAATTGAATGTGTTGATAACTGATAATGCCAATAGTTTATTTCAGAGTCGTCTAATGATTTTACACAATAAAACGTACGAAGAGGTATAAAGTTGTTTCTAGCACACTTCAATAAAATGGTCTAATTGAACAGTTGAATAAGGTTAATTTTGATAAGGTAATGTGCATATTGTCGGGATATAGGTTACCAAAGAGTTTATGGGGTAAAGTTGTTGCTACAGAAGCTTACATAGGTAAAATATGTCCATTCACGAGAATAGACTTCAAGACACTTATGGAGGTTTGATTTAGGAAACTGGTAGCCTACTCAAATTTGAAGATTTTTGGAGCTTTGGAGTTTGATCATATCAAGCAATACAAGTTTGATGTCAAGGTTGTGTGATGTGTCTTGATTTGTTATTTTGAAAGTGTGAAAGGTTATAATTTATTGAAGATGGATCTTAAAGAATCAAAATTTATCATAAGCATGTATTTTACTTTGATGAGATTCATAAAGGGATGAAGTGAAAATACCTAAAAGTGAAAGAATCATAAACTATGGAGGAAAAAACTCAGTTTGAGAGTGAGGTTCCTACTAGTGATACTAGAGACAGGGAGGAAGTTAAGACTCCTGTTTCCAGTTCTATTAAGGTGAAACTTACAATGACTCCTAAGTATCAGTTGGCTCATGATAAAGTTAAGATGGAGACTGTACCATCTCAGAGTTACGGTTATGTTGATCTTATTGTTTATTATTTGAATATAGCTAAATGGTTGCAAAAATCAGAACCAAAAACCTTTAGGGGGCATTCATAAGAAAAGATAATCAAAGATGGTTGAAGATTATGAATGGTGAGATGCATTCACTGATGAATAACCATACTTAGGAGTTTGTGAGACTACCTAAGAAACAAATAGTTGTTGAATGAAAGTGAGTCTTCAAAAAGAAGAAGGGTTTTCTAGAATTTAATAACCAAGGTTTAAATCAAGGCTTATAGCAAAGGATTTTACTCAGGAGGGAGGGATTGATTACAATGAAATATTTTCACCTGTGGTAAAATATGGTTTTCTAAGGGTATTTATGGCTATTGTGAATTAGTATAATCTTGATTTGGAACAGATGGAAGTAAAAAAAATCTCTTACACACAAAGATCTTGAAGAGATAATCTACACCAAGCAACCTAACAGTTTGTATAAGACAAGTTTAAGGATGTTTGTTGAAGAGATCTTTGTGTAAGTTAAAATAAAGCCCAAGGCAGATGTATCTTCTGTTTGATGAATAAATTATTAATCATGTATTTGTTAGAACAAAATTGATTAATACCATATCCCTTGGGTTTTGATGATAACAAAGTATTTAAAGAACAATTGGGATTTCTAACATCTTTTCAAGTTTGCAGGAATATATTTATTAAGAACATATAAAAAGTTGTTGGAGGAACTGCATTTGAAGATCAGACTTTGGCTCTGAATACCACTTCTGAAGACTCTGCCTCTGATGGAGATGAAGACTATGAAGAAGTCAGCTCTGAAGAAAGTCAGCCTTTGGTGACCGAGACTCCGAAGCTTCAGAAGCCAAGAAGTGTACTCTGCTGTGATCAGCCTCTGAAGAGTGAAGTCTGAAAAAAGTCAACCTCTGAAGTAGAAGCTCTTCAACCAAGGCAACTTTGACAGACTCAGAGACCTTTTGATCATGTGAAGACTTAAGGAAAAATGTCTCTCTTGGTGCCCGAGCTTCAATGGATAATTCCTCTTGCAGAAAGGTGCTTTGTTGATGTGTCTAATCAAGTAAAAATCTAGCCCAACCTATTTGGTGAAAGTCTTCAACGTCTCTTTTTCTCCTCTTTATAAAAGGAGTTGCAGAATTGAAGAAGAAAACTACCAAGCTTTACTGAATACGCTATCACAAGACTCTAAAAATTGACAATCAAAGAGAAGTTACTCTGTCAAATTTTTTAGACTCAAAATATCTTACCACTTGTATATTTTAGAAGTTCTTAAGTCTTAGAGTCTTTCTAATTTGTATTCTGTCTACACCTCTGATTGCATATCAAGTGTAGTTTGTTTCCCAAATCTCTTAACAGTTTGTTTAGAGTTAGAAGTCTCTTGCTTTAGTGCTTAAGCATTTGAAGTCTCTTGCATGTGTGCTTGAGCATAAAAGTCTCTTACTTGTGTGTTTGAGAAAATGAAGTATTTAGCTTGTGTGCTAGAGCAAGAAAGTCTTGAGCTTGTGTTCTTGATCAGGGAAGTCTCAAACTTGTGTTTTGCGCAAGGAAGCCTTATACTTGTATGTATATGAAAAATAAGTCTCTTTCCTATTTGCTTGAGCATTTGTAATCAGTTTGGTAACAGTGGAAATCTCTTGGAAGTACAAAGGGACTGGACCACTCTTAGGTTGTGAGAGGAACCCAAATAATTGCTTGTGTCTTGTGCTTTTACTTTACTTGCTTTTGTACTTAACTATTCTGCTGCTGGAAACTCTGATCCTCTAAGTCAGATTGTGGTTTAAAATCTGATAAGGATCTTTAGAAGCTATTCAAGCTTTCTGAATCAGACTCTGAACTAAGTGTTCAGAATATTCCTGTGCTGAACGCTTAACAATGGCGCATAAAAGATCCTGATAAAAATACATATTCCTTATGGTTGATGAATCTAGAATTTGTTCAAGTGGGGGAGGGGGGTACTCCTCGTACATTTGATAAGAACAACTATGTCTCTAGACCTCCAACATTCAATGGAGATTCTACTGAATTTGAATGGTGGAAAAGCAAGATGTACACACATATCATAAGTCTTGATGATGAATTATGGGACATCCTTGAAGATGGCATTGATATTTTTGTGAATGGAGTAGGAATGGTATCTGATAGAAAAGCTCTCACACCAGCTAGAAAAAGATCTACAGAAAATACCATAGAGTAAGAGGTATTCTTGTTGATACCTTGCCTCATTCTTCGTACATAAAGATCATTGACAAATCTACTGCCAAAATTATTTTTGAATCTTTATGTGCCACCTATGAGGGAAATCAACAAGTGAACGAAGCCAAAGCTAATCTTTTGGTTCAACAATATGAGCTGTTCAAAATGAAAGAAAACAAAAGCATTGAAACTATGCTTTCCAGGTTTCAAGTTCTTGTGTCTGGACTTCAGATCTTGAATAAGAGTTATACCACCTCTGATCATGTCAAGAAGATTCTTAGGAGTCTTCCTGTCAGATACATACCTAAGGTGTCTGCTATTCAGGAAGCTAAATACCTAAACAATATCAGTCTTGAGAGTCCGATTAGTAATCTCTAAAGCCATGAGTTGGAACTTAATAGAGATTAAGAAACTATCAAGAAATCAAAGTCACTGGCTTTAAAATCTATTGGGAAGTCTTCTAAATCTTCACAAATTTGGGAACATAAAGAAGCCACTCAAGATGAAGCTCCTGAAGATGATTTTGATGATAAAATGGCTTTCATCATTAAGAGATTTCAATATCTTACCAGCAAGAAAGAAGGATCTCTGGTAGAAAATCTAGATACAAAGGATCAAGATCTAGGCTCAACAATGATGATAAAAAAAGGATACTTCAATTGTTAGAAGCCAAATCATTTTATAGCTGAGTGTCCAAAGCTTCAAAAGGAAAAATCTAAAAAGACAAGCTTCCATAAGAACAACTTCAGAAGCCAGTTTGAACAAAGTCTCATGGAAACATAGAATTAACACGATGATGAAGAAGAAGCCAAAAAGAATAAAGAGGAAGCTAATTTAGCTCTGTTAGCTTCAACAATCCCAGACACAAAATCTGAAGCAGGTTCTGAATCAGATTTAGAATATGAATATGAGGTATTTTCGAAACTCTCTAGATCTAATCTGATTACCTTTTGTCAAGTTCTTATGAATAGATGTCAGGAGAAATCCAAACATATCAAGATCATACAAAATCAATATGATCTTATGAAAAATGAATTAATTTTTAAAAAAATAAGATTGAAGAATTGGAAAATATCAAATTGCTTTGGTGAAAGATATGTCTGACAAACCTCTTGATGAGTATGAAATGACTCTTCAAGAGTTTGTCATAACTGGCTTTAACAGAACCAAACTTGCATCCATGATCTATGGTGTAAGTAGGATCAAAGGAGATGGTCTTGGTTTTAATCAAAAGCCTATTAATCCAAGGACTGGTACCTTGATTAAATTAGCAGGCCCTTCTTCTTCTTCAAGTTCTGCTAAAAAAGGGCTATAATCTTATTTTGTGCCTAGTGGTAAAGCAAAGGTTTTGAACCTATCAAAACCTATAAATGCAAATTCAGAGGTTTTGAAGAAATCAGAATCTGAGACCTTAAAGTCAAGGGTTCTAAGGAAATTAGAGCCAATGCTTACTGAGTCAGAGTTTCTAAAATATTAAGAACCTGAGACCTCAAAATCAAAAGTTCTGAAGAAAATAGGACCTAAGACATTCAATTACAAGGTTCTGAAGGGTCCAGAACTTAAGGCTAAGATCCATTCAATACAAAAAACTTTCAAAACAAAAGTCTTGAATGAGTCAAAGTCTTATTAAAAGCTAAGATTCAAAATAAGAGGAAGCCTGTTAGAACTAACCTTAAAGGACCCATAAGAGTATGGGTATCAAAAAGTGAGATTGTATTTGCTGTAGATATGCTGAAAAGGATGAAAAAAACAACAACCTCTATCTAAGGACAATGGATGATTACAACATACAACAAAATAAAAGCCTATATTCATAATCCTAACCCAGAAGGGGGAAGGAAACAAGAGTCTGGAAGAAACTAGTGATGAAAGATTATTGGTACTAGGAAGATTGAATCTGATCAATCAGAAGATGGCGTTTCAAATGCTTTACCAACCTCTAAAGCTCATCCAGTTGAAAGGGCCTCTAAAAATGACCCTTGATGGTTATAAAAAAAAGCATTGTTGGAACAAATTATTTCTTCAATAACAATCTCATTAGCATTTCAGAAGGTGCACAAAGAAAGGTATAAATATTTATGTGTTTTATTCAACAGGTTATAATCATGATATTTCAATAGTAGTAAGTAGAATTTCATATTTATGAAAGTAGTATTTCAATTCATTAATACTATTTTTATCTGAGTGTCAGGAATCTTATTCAGAACCAAGCACTAAGAAATCTTTTAAAATGGTGTGGTTGCTTCTGAATGAAGAATCAGAGTCTAGTGGTGATCAAAAGCTACTATGATCAGAAGCTATTAACTAGCTTCTGATGAATAAGAGCCTCTGAAGTATTTCAAACTCTGAAGCCTTGAATAAGATTATTTTCCTCTGATAAGCACACAAGTGGCAAAACCTTTTTTAGCGCCTCTGGCACTTTTCCACTTAAGTGTCATAAATCTGAAACGTCTTCTGACATGTGGGTTGTAACTGCTGGGGAAAAATCCTTCAGACTATGATGATTTATCTTAAATGCTGTGCGTTTCACCTCCTTTGTCATTAAGTTTTGCTTTAATCAAAAACGGGTTTTCACTCGAAACATGCTACTAAAACAAGCTCACACACTTCTCTCTGTCTCTCTCTCTCTGTCTGTCTGTCTCTCTCTCTGTCTCTCTCTTCTCTCTCTCTCTCTCTCTCTCTCTCTCTCTCTCTCTCACACACACACACACACACACACACACACACACACACACTTCCCACACTTTTCATTCTTAAACCTTCTCTAAAAACCCCTTTTTCAAAAGAAACCTTAAAAACCTTAAAACCTTTTTGCAATGGCGTCATGATCTTCTTAGCATGCACCCATGAATGTTGGTTCTGGTAAAAGTTTGCACATCAAACCCAAAACCATGGATTTCAATAAGGAAGATCTAAAGCTCATTGTGGAGCAGATTGTAGATTTTGACTCCTTCAATTTGAATGGCTTCTCCCTCTGGAATAATGTAGTCACTCGTGAGCCGTGACTTAAAACTACTCCAAGTCGTACCAGCATAAGAGATCCACTTTTTTTTAACTTCGAATCATCACTATACTCAAACATCAACTACACATTTACATCAATAAGTATGTATCAGTATTTATATAAAGTAATTAACAATCGATGAAAATTAAAATTAATACCTAAACGTCTGTCCATATGCTATTTTTCACCTCATTTGTTACATCTTTCCAATCATATAACAATATGCTGACTTTTCTACGTCCAAGGAACATAACATAACTCTTAAACAGTGAAGAATAAGGACTATCATGAATAGTATAAACGACACTAAACTCGATCGAAATACTGACACCCAACCTGCAGACTTTTTTTAATGTAGCCATCATTGTGGCACCTGTTTGCTTTTTTTTTTCTATTCTCCTACTATAGTTTGAGAATAATTTGTCATGGGTTCACTTGTATACATAGCTTCATCGCTACTAGATGAAGAAGAGGCCATCTATAAAGACATAAAATAACCAACGTCAAGACATAAACATCATTAACACAATGGCATCATCAACAACAGTGGCATCATCAACACAATGGCATTAACAAAAACAATGGAATCATCAACACAATGGCATCAACAACAACAATGGCATCATCAACACAATGGCATCAACAATAACAAATACATAAGAAAAAAATATGGCATCATTAACAACAATGATATCAACAACAACAATGGCATCATCAACAACAATGACATTAACAACAACAAATACATAAGCAGCAATGGCATCATCAACACAATGGCATCAACAACAACAAATACATAAGCAACAATATGACATCATCAACAACAATGGCATTAACAACCACAATGGAATCATCAACAACAGTGACATCAACAACAACAAATACATAAGCAACAGGGGCATCATCCACACAATGACATCAACAATAACAAATACATAAACAATAATGGAAAATGAAGGTAGTGTAGATGCATGGGGGAAATTTACATACCGGAAACATGATGAATAAGTAAAAATATGTTGTTAAAATCTTTGAGTTTCTCCTCGACAGCTAAATTGAAGGCTAGTCAAGAACGAAGAACACTGTGTCGCTCCTTCCTCGACGGTACAGAAACACAAAAGTTGGATGAAAATGTTGTTGTTTCTTCATGTTTGAAGATGGTGTTGTACGTTTCGTTAGGGTTGAAACTAGTTTTGCTTTGTTAGGGTTAAAAATGGTGTTGTTTGGTTAGGGTTAAAAATCACGTTGTTTCGTTCGGGGTTGTTTCTTGTGGAAGTGAAAATATGGAACTGAAGAGACAAGTTAGATATCCCTGTTTAAAGTGATTAATAATATTAACACAGTTGTTTATCAAAACTATTGTGATATATGATGAAATTTTATATAAAAGCGCCAGGTTTTAAGCAATTAAAATTTTTAAAAAAATAATGAAAAGTATATTATAACGACGTTTTTAAAAAATCGTGATGATATAATATTTACATTAATGATATTTTATAAAAAGAACGTCAGATTTTAAGTAATTAAAAATTTTAGAAAAATTAGAAAATATATCACAACGGTTAGTTTAAAGAACCATAGTGATATAACTTTTTTTAAAAATAAAATTGAAAGGCGGTGCTAAAATATTGAAGAAGTCACAAATTAGCAGACACTGATAATCGAACTCATGAAACGTCAACTAATATCACTATGCTTGTTTTAAAAACCCGTGGTAATAAATTAACAACGTTTAATTAAAAAATAAAAAAATATATATAGACACCTGAATTTAGAGATATCACCACGGTCCTTCGAATGACCGTGGTAATTGTGACATCATTGTATGTATTTTTTGTAGTAGTGAAAAGACTAGGGGTGTGCATGGTTCATAAACCAAACCAAATTGAACCAAATATATGGTTCAGTTTGCTTCTTAAAACCAATTTAATGAAACCGGTTTATTTTTTAAAAACTGGTTTATATTTTGATTGGTTTGGTTCAAAACTGGTTTATACCAAAAACCAGTTTTTGGTAGGACTATTTTTAAAATCAAATTTTCTCAAACTTGTTTTGATTAAAACTCAGTTTTCAATTCAAACAACTTTTTCCTAACGTCATCCAATCGTTTTAAATCCATTTTTGAAATCAATAACCTCTCGGGAGTGGTAGATCTTAAATCTCAATTATGATATTTACGAAATTCAATCAACAATACTTTAATTTAAAAAAAAAACATAGAGTCAATAGAAATAATAAGAAAAGGCAAAAAAAAAGCTTAATAACAAATCATAACAAAACAAAAATGCATTGTGATTTGAAAATTTAAATGTTTTTATTAGAGAATTTTTTTAAATGCATAAAATGAGGTAGTACTAAAATTACATAGAACAACATAATATTAAATTAAATTAATAACTAACATTTATGAAACAAATATATTAAGAAATTGTTAAAACATTGTGTTATATTTCAATTGAGGAAATCAAATATGAATTACAAATTTGTTTTACTTTACTCAAATGCTTATTATTTTGGTTATTTTTAAAAATTTTGCATGCTAGAAATTGAGAGCCATGATTAGAAAAAAAAAAATTTCAACTTGAGAGAGGATTAACGAAGACCATAAGCAAAATTGGTGGCAATACACTAATGTGTAGCTAAGTGTTGTCTTGATATCTACAAGTTAATTTATTACCATGATTTAAAGACAAGGGGAAGAGTATATTGGTTAACCATTTATGTATTGATTTTAAAAAGTGGATATTGATTTTTTGTGGTTTTAATGAAATAGATCTGGATCAATTTTAATCAAAATAATATGGATATTTAAAATAGGTGCACCATATTTTTAAAAATGATTCTTGTGAACCAGTTTTTTTTGCACATCCCTAAAAAAAGACCTTTTGAAATATCAAAGAGGATTGTGAAACACTTTTAAACACTTTGATTTTGTGTAATTTATAATATATATTAAAAAGAAGAGAGATTGAAAAACACTTAAATATAAAATATGAGATGTTTTAATGAACTTTAAAGATTATTTTCATATAACTCATCTTAGAATCTTTTATAATAACTCTTGAAGTATAATGGTTCAAAAAGTTCCTCTCCTAAAATAAATTGTGTGGATTTGCCACAATGTTTGGCACACTAATTTATCTCAGTATCATTTATTTTATTTGTAATTATCTCACTCATCATATTTTTGGCGTGACATATTATATAAATTTCACACAAAAGATATTTATACTACACCCTCCAATAATTTCTTAGGATTCTTATTATATTCAAGAGACTATCATATTTCATAAAGAATGCTTTTCATAAGGGTATTTGGTGTGTAGTTTGAGTCAATTTTGAGACAATAATTATTTATTTTAAATGAATAATAATGTGGTTCAGTTCACTATAGATGATTGATACACAAACTTCAATTTGACTCAATTTAATACGGTTTATTTTTAATTAAATTTTAAAAATTCAAATTGTAATCGTAAAAAAAATTATATTAGTATTTATATTATAAAAATATAGTAAAGTAATGTGTTTTATGCAAAATATAATAGATACTACTCTACTAAAATTAATATTATAAATAACAATGATAAATTATTTTTAAAATTAAAAAAAAAATTAAACCAATAAACATTATTAAAAATTATTTAAACTAATTTGCAATTTTATTTTAAATTGGTTTACACTCAAACTTTTTATTTATTTATTTATTTATTTATTTATATATAATTGCTTGTTAAGAGCTTCCACGTTAAATTTCAAGGTCTTAACCCTACTTAAAATTTACGTCACTTTTTTAATTATTAGAAGTTTGGTATAATTCAAATGTGGTTTAACAGCTTCTGGAAGCATTACGTAAAACAGCTTATTTGAAAAGCTGTTTTTTGGAAGTCTGGATTTTATGCAGGAAAGGCATGTTTCGTGGTAGGAATCGATTTCCTGAAGCAAATTTTGGGTTTTTCTGTTTCTTTTGGGCCAGCTATTTGGTTCCAAGTTGTATGCATTGTATAAATACTTTGTTGTATTTTTTTTTGTGAATTAATGCCATAACAGTTTTTACCACAATTATACTCTCTCCCTAATTCTCTCGAATTTTTCATCCTCTCCATCAATTAACCAAATCCTCCATTGTTAACCATATTTTTCACATTGATTCACCAACAAGCAAGAGTCTTGTTCCAACATTTGGCATCAGGAGCTTTGGTTCTGATCCTATTCCGCTGCAATCATGTCCGTTTCAAACGATAAAATACCCACTAATCTTCCAATTCTTGATTCGAAGAACTACGACAAATGGTGCAAGCAAATGAAAGTCTTGTTCGGTTATCAAGATGTGCTTGATGGGATTACCACCGGTGTTACTCCTCTTGTTGAAGAGGCTACTGCAGCCCAGCAAGCTACTCACAAAGAAGAGAAGAAGAAAAACTATAAAGCTCTCTTCTTGATACATTCTTGCGTCGATAGTGACAACTTTGAGAAAGTTGGCGATTGTGACTCGGCGAAGCAAGCATGGGGGATTCTTGAGAAGGCTTATGCAGGGGCAGACAAAGCGAAGGTGGTAAGGTTACAAACTTACAAACGTCAATTCGAGTTAACACAAATGGA
Organism: Lathyrus tuberosus; assembly: GCA_022829125.1. NCBI lineage: Eukaryota > Viridiplantae > Streptophyta > Magnoliopsida > Fabales > Fabaceae > Lathyrus > Lathyrus tuberosus. Next base: position 16,166,855 of record JALAZF010000003.1, read on the forward strand.
GGACAAAGAAACGATCAACGATTACATCACGCGCATTACCCGGTTAGTCAACCAAATCAAGTCATGTGGCGAAACGATCCTTAAGCAGAATGTTGTATCGAAAGTGTTGCGTTCGTTAACATCACGTTTCGATAACATTGTTGTGGCTATTGATGAGTCAAAGGATCTAACAGCTTTGAGCAAAGATGAGTTGCAAAGTTCGTTAGAGGCGCATGAACAAAGGATGGATGAGAGAAGTGCCGACAAAGCCAAAGCGGAGATCGCTTTGCAAGCGCGTTTACATGAGAAGAACAAGAGATCGAAAGGGAAGTGGACTTCTAAAAATAAGAAGAATTTTGGTGGAAAAGATCCACAAAATTCAAAGGGTGAAGGATGCTCCAAAGAGGGTAATCAAAGCGCCCACAAACCGTTTGACAAAAGTTCTGTGAAGTGTTATAATTGTCAAAAGCTTGGGCATTTTGCGAAAGAATGTCGCTCAAAACGCAAGGAAAAGGATGCGGATGAGGCTAAGGTTGCTAGGGAAGAGGTAGATGATGAAAATACGCTTCTTGTGGTGATTACGGAGGAGAATAATGGCATGGACAGCAGTATAAAGTTGCTGGACAGCAACTACTGCAGTACCGAAAAAGTGCAGAAAACGCATTCGGAGAAAAACACATTGGTAACGGTTCGAGATGGAGTTCAAGGTGGTGATGAGTGGTACTTGGATTCTGGTTGTTCGACTCATATGACGGGTAGAAAGGATTGGTTCGTGAAGATCAATCAAGCCACGCGAAGTAGAGTGAGATTCGCGGATAACACGACTTTAGCGGCCGATGGTGTCGGTGATGTTTTGATCATGAGAAGGGATGGTGGTCATTCCTTGATCAAAAATGTATTGTATATTCCTGGAATCAAATGTAATCTTTTAAGTATTGGCCAATTGCTTGAAAGGAATTACACGGTTCGCATGGAAAACAAGGTTTTGCGCGTTTTGGACCAAAACGGTGTTTTGATCCTTAAGGCTCCTATGGCTGCCAATAGAACTTTCAAAATTGAGTTGAAAGTTATGGAGCATAGGTGCTTAGCTACTGCTGTAAGTCGTGAAGAATGGTTATGGCACTACCGTCTCGGTCATCTCAACTTTCGAGACCTCGACGCGTTACATAGGCACGGTATGGTGTCCGGGCTGCCACGGATTAATATTCCAGCTGAAATATGTGATGAGTGTGTGCAAGGGAAGCAACACAAGAGTAATTTCAGCAAGGATGCAGGTCATAGGACCAAGCATCACCTTGAGGTGGTGTACTCCGATGTGTGCGGACCGATGCAAGTCAACTCGTATGGAGGTAATCGATATTTTGTCACTTTTATCGATGATTTCAGTAGGAAGCTGTGGTTTTATCTCATTAAGAGGAAGGATGAGGTGTTTGACGTGTTCAAACGATTTAAATCCATGGTTGAACGGCAAAGTGGTCACAAACTCAAAATTCTCAAAACCGACGGTGGAGGCGAATTTACTTCGGGTGAATTTGGGAGTTATTGTGATGATGAGGGTATAGTGCGTGAGGTTGTACCACCTTATACGCCTCAGTAAAATGGTATTGCCGAGAAGAAAAATCGGACAATTATGAACATGGTGCGTAGCATGTTAAAAGGGAAAAATTTACCGAAAGAACTTTGGGGAGAAGCCGTTTCTACAGCCGCTTATTTGTTGAATAGGTGTCCTACAAAGAAGCTGGAAAAGGTAACTCCAGAAGAGGTGTGGTCTGGATTCAAACCGAGTTTGAGTCATTTACGCGTTTTCGGTTCAGTAGCATTTCGACATATTCCGGGACAGCTTCGAAAGGAGTTGGATGACAAAGGTGAAAAGATGTTGTTTGTTGGATATCATCCTACCGGAGGCTACAAGTTGTTTGATATGAGCAGCAAGAAGATCGTGATTAGTCGGGACGTGATCGTGGATGAAATTCGACAGTTTGACAGCAGGAAAACTGCTACACCAGTTCAGGAAATTGATTCCCATCCTGGGGAAATCGATTTCCAGCACGATTTCTTGCCCCCTGAAACTGCTGGAATTCAAAATGCAGAGCCAAGAATCGATTTACCAAATTCAGGAATTGATTTCCTGGGAGGAAATTTGAATTTCCAGCCAGCTGAAGGATCTGGACAGCAACCGATCGAAACAGAAAATGGCAAAACAAGCAAGCGACCAACAAGGCATAGAGGTATGCCTCAAAGACCGAGATTGTGAACTGTTCCGAGATAGTGAGATCAACAATGATGGTGATCTTATTCATTTTTCTTTAATGGCCGAATTCGAACCGGTAAATACGGAGGAGGCATTAAGCGATCCAAAATGGATGTGTGCAATGAAGGAAGAGCTGGAATCGATTGAGAAGAACAATACTTGGGTGTTGGTTGATTTACCGAAAGGTAAAAAGGCGATTGGTGTGAAATGGGTTTACAAAGTAAAAGCAAATCCGAAAGGCGAGATAATCAAGCATAAGGCTCGATTGGTAGCAAAGGGATTTTTGCAAAAGGAAGGCATAGACTTTGATGAGGTATTCGCACCGGTTGCAAGGCATGAAACCATCCGGTTAGTTGTTGCGATTGCAAATAACAATAGCTGGCCGTTATATCAAATGGACGTCAAATCGGCGTTTTTGAATGGTCCATTGGATGAGGAAGTGTATGTTGGACAGCCACCTAGTTTTGTGATACAAAATCAAGAGGAAAGGGTCTACAAATTAAGGAAGGCACTCTATGGTTTGAAACAAGCTCCAAGAGCTTGGAACAAACGCATAGATGGTTTTCTTATCAACATTGGTTTCAAGAAGTGCGTATCTGAACACGGTGTGTATGTGAAGTCGGATAAAAGCGAAGGAGTAATCATACTTTGTCTTTATGTGGACGATTTGTTGATTACGGGCAGTTGTGAAAAGTACATTTCAAAGTTCAAAGAAGAGCTTATGAGGGAGTTTGAAATGAGTGATCTTGGCTCTATGAAATACTTCTTAGGCATAGAGTTCCAAAAGACAAAGTTGGGACTGCTCATGCATCAAAGAAGGTATGCAATGGAGATTTTGAAGAGGTGTGATATGGAGCATTGTAAGGCTGCCATAACACCAGCCGAGGCACGTTTACAGTTGTCCAAGAGTGAAGAAGAGCAAGATGTGGATCCTACTCAATACCGGAGATTGATAGGATCATTGCGTTATTTGTGCAATACGCGGCCAGATTTAGCATTTAGTGTCGGTATTGCAAGTAGGTTCATGGAGAGGCCAAAGGTATCACACTTGGCTGCAGTTAAGAGAATTCTTAGATATGTGAAAGGTACTCTTGGCTGTGGAATTTTATTTCCTGCATTAGACAAGGGCAGAAGTTGCGAGTTACTCGGATACACCGACTCCAATTGGTGCGGAGATAAGGACGATCGGAAGTCTACGGCTGGTTATGTCTTTATGTTCGGCGGAGCACCAATCTCTTGGTGTTCTAAAAAGGAGCCGGTGGTTGCACTCTCTTCTTGTGAGGCGGAGTATATCGCAGCGTCGTTGTGTGCATGCTAAGCTGTGTGGCTTGTGAACCTGCTGCGTGAGTTGGACAGCAGTACGAGAGGAGCTGTTCTGTTGTTGGTGGACAACGTTTCGGCCATCAACCTTGCTAAGAATCCCATAGCACATGGGAGGAGCAAGCATATTGAGATGAGGTTCCATTATTTGAGGGAACTGGTGAGTTCTGGACAGTTACGTTTGGGGTACTGCAGAAGCGAAGAACAAGTTGCGGACTTGTTGACGAAAGGTGTTACGAATGATGTTTTCAAGAAGTTAATGATGAAGTTGGGCATGAAGAATGTTGAGCATTTGAATTAAGGTGGTGTATTGGAAGTTTGGTATAATTCAAATGTGGTTTAACAACTTCTGGAAGCATTACGTAAAACAGCTTATTTGAAAAGCTGTTTTTTGGATGTCTGGATTTTATGCAAGAAAGGCATGTTTCGTGGCTGGAATCGATTTCCTGAAGCAAATTTTGGTTTTTTCTGTTTCTTTTGGGCCAGCTGTTTGGTTCCAAGTTGTATGCATTGTATAAATACTTTGTTGTATTTTTTTTTTGTGAATTAATGCCATAACAGTTTTTACCACAATTATACTCTCTCCCTAATTCTCTCGAATTTTTCATCCTCTCCATCAATTAACCAAATCCTCCATTGTTAACCATATTTTTCACATTGATTCACCAACAAGCAAGAGGCTTGTTCCAACATTTTTTAATTATAGACAAATGATATTTAGTAAGTAGTTGATATTTAAAATATTTTTTTTCTCTTTAGTAGGGATAAATAAAGGAATGTACAATCCTATCCCTTTTACTACATATTCAGATTTTAGTTCCTCAAACACACCAAATACGTTTTTCTCAAACGATACATAGTCTATTACATTCATGCATTAAAAACATACAAATTAAGAAATCACAAACATTACACAAATTAAGGTAACAACAACCTTATAACAAATAAAATCCTCTAATAATAATAATAATTCTAATCCCATTGAAAAGGATATAAAGGAGGAGGAGCATCATTATCATTTCCCTGAGAATGTGATTCATTAGATCCCATGTTATAAATGGACGAACAATGACCACTCTGATCATTTGGACCCAAAACATGGTCCACCGACCCCAAGCTATGATCATGCAAACTCAAACCTAAGGGTTGCATAAAAGATGAATGAGTAGCATTCACCATCTGATGATGATGATGATGATGATCATGTGTTTGTGATACTACCGGTAGCGGTGGTGATGACAGAAGAGAGAGAGCACAAGTAGTGTTATTGTTGCTGTTGCTGCTGTTGTCACCGAACATTTTGCATCTTTCTGAAAAAGGATTGGTCCGGTTAAACGATGGATTCATGGAAGAAGATGAAAGATGATGATGACTTTGGTGGTTAGTAGCATGGTGAATGAATGATGATGATGATACTTGTTTCCCTTCTTTGTAGGTGTTGTTGGTTGTTGGAGATGTTGTTCCTAGGAAAAGGTCTTGTTTTTGGACAAGATGGTGCATTTGTTGTTGGTGTTGGCTATGGAGTCTAACATCTGTTCCACCCCAAGTAGGGTTCATCACAGCAGTTGAAGGGTATATATGTGAACTTGAGAAGGGTAATAGCTGAGTTCCTGATCAAAAAATATAATACTTAATTTATATAACCACTTTTCACAAATGCTATGTTTTTTATTTTATTTTTTTTTATATTTTTTTTTTTATAAATTACACTTGCTTGTGTCACTTAACTGTTTTAGGTTCAATTTAATTTCTTAAGTGTTTATTAGATATTTTAGTCTTGTTTTATTTTGATTCTTTAAATTAGCATTGATAATTTATATTCTTTTTTTAATGACAAATATAATATATATACAAATAGAAAAGACTGAAATAGTTCACCAAACTACGAAAAGATGCTATCAGAAAAACACTGCTGTCAATAATAAAATGAAGAAATCAATAGATCAAAGTGTTTAACGTTTATAAATCAAGGAGCAAATCTAAATTAGAAAATCTTAAGAGAATAAAATTACCTAAAACTAATTTAAGAGGCAAAAAAAGTGATTAAGGGTTGATGAAGTTTGAGGAGTTAAAAGACTCATGAAGGAGTAAAAAAACAATATATATCAATTAACTACTAGCATTTTCTTATATAAATTTAAAAGGAAATTTCAAAAAATTTGACTATATTCATTATAATTAAGAATAACTCTATTTATGGATTAATAATTTATAAAAAAAAATTATATTTGAGACCAAAGTAATATATGTAAGCATGGCATCTTTTTTGGTATTTATTGATAATATAGAATTATTATTACTTGGCTTTGGTTTGTGTTTAGCAAACAAATTTTCTAAAAACAGGATGAAACTTTAGTAACAAACACTAGAAACCAAACACTACAAACAATTAATCATTGAATGATGCAAGAATTATTGAAGCAAATAGAAAAGACAGTCTAGTTTAGCTTGTTTGAAAAACTAAAAAACCTTTTGTGTGTGTACTGACACAGTGACATGTTTGTTGTTTTAGTGATGACCACTAGATTGTCACAAACATAGCAAAAATAAGTGGACCAAATAAAGGATAGTATAGAAGCATGGTGAGAAGTGTAGCTATAGGTGTAGCTATAGCTATAGCCAACAAATGAATAATGTAATTGTGTGTTATTTTTTTACCCTTTTAAGATGTTTGTACCTATGTGGGGATCCTCGGTAATTGTCTGCTCTATATCTAGACAAGTTTTGGGTCCACTTATTTTGATGTTGAGTTTGAAACTAACCTTGGTAATTGGACAAAAAGCTACTGGATCGACTTATAGCTTCTGCTTGTGGCTTTCTTCTTCTTCTGTTGTGCCCATCTAGACGTTTTCTGCAACTCCTTTTTCCTTCATCAAATTCCTCTAGTGAATGAAACCTACACATTTCAAGATTCATTATTCAAACAACTTCAATCATGTCTATCATGAGTGTCTTTAATGGCGTACAATACAGACCACCGCACAGATAAAAAACTGACAACATTTAACATTTAAACCGTGACTAAAAAAAATTTTATGAAATCTTTATCACAGTTAAAATATGATAAAATAGGTCTCTTTGATTTGTCACACTTAAATCTTGATCAACTAACACAGAAATTAAAAAAAAATTTAAAACGGCGCTAATATCTATGTCACAATAATTGAACCAATGATTAGTGGATATCACTTTCACCACATTATAATTAGAAATTTTTAATTTATTTTATCTTTTATTTTAAAAATAAATTATACAAACTTATTTATAAACGTTTATTTTGATAAAAAAATTGTAATATGCAAATATCAAATATGTCTATATTGTGTCTCTACCTCTTCTTGGCTAAATTAAGATGCTAGAAAAACAATATTTATGAAATTAACATGAATAATGGTATACATACACATAATTTAGATATCTACAAGGTACAATAAAAAATGTATTAATTTTAACAAATTCATTAACAATCTAGAGTGAAAATAAAACAATTTCATAACATTGCAAAATACACCAAGCTTAACCATCTTTAGTCAGACTTCCCTTATAGATTTTTGTGGTCACTCGTATTCAGGGTATCAATGACCGTCCGATTAATACGAAACAATTTACATTTAAATTTTATATTTTAAAGTATAATTCTAAAATTTTAAAACATTTTTTTTTGAACTATCAGATCTCAATCAAACGGTCACTAATACACCAATCTAATAAATCTGCATTATATTTGACCGAACTCGAATTATCAGAATCTTCTTAGTTCTTACCTTAAATTTAAGATAAACAAAATTAAGGAATTAAGAAAAATTCACCTGCTACATTGTTGACAAAACCTTTGCTTATGTCCACCAATAGTGACCTGAGCAGTCTTGGAATGAAGTTCACAAACCTTATGGCGTCTATGATAGTCTCTACAGTTACTAAGATCAGCTTGACAACCATCAACAAGACATGAAACAACATGAGTTCCATTGTTAATAGCTCGAGCTCTCTTAGAAGAACCCGAAATTGTCGAAGACGACGAAGATGACATTTTCGAAACTCCACTAACACCAACACCAACGCCAACAACAACATCTTTGGATTTTGATGATTCAGTGCTAGAATTTCCAACTTGACCAAGTTTCAAGTCAACAGAAAATTCCCCTTTTGTTGTATAATCTCCAAATCCAAAACTCCTTGAACCATCCATTGTTTCTATGTTGTTTAAGGTTCCTTGTTCCATTTCAGATAAATCCCATGAAGGTGCTTTCAAATTGTTCCACTCCATAACACAACACAAGATGCTTCTATAATTAGCATAAAAAAACAATATAAAATTAGTTTATATATGAAGAAAAAAAAACAACATTGGACTAGACAGTTACAAAAATAACTCTAATTAAGTATATGTCACAGAGAAACATCATTGGAGTTAAAATTCAGCAAGATATTTAAAATGGAAAAAAAATTATTTTTTGAATAAATTGAAAGACATATAAAAAATAGGCACTTCCTATGCAAACATAATAGACATTGGCTTGTCCTTATTAAGAAAAAGAGAGAGAGAGAGTAGAAGAAGAAACCTGCACCAAATAGATTTGAAGAAACAAAACATGAAACATAATTAATGGAAAACTATTATAGCAGCCAAGTTGAGAGAGTTCCAAGGAAAGTGGAAGTTACAATTAAGAATGTCACAAACATTATAGTATAATGAAGAAACTATATGTTATTATATATATATATATATATATATATATATATATATATATATATATATATATATATTAAAAAAAAAAAGAAAAATCATGTATAAAAAAGGTAAGAACAATTGTAAACAAAAATAAAGATAAGAAAAGGAACTAATTAAATATAATAAAATGATGAAGGAAGTAAACTTGAAGAAGGAGGATGGTTTACAAGATTAGGTTTTTCATTTTTCTCAAAATAAATAAATAAATAGAAGAAAAAAAAGAGAGAGAGGATTTGAAACCCTACCTTATTAGGGAGATGAAATTTGTGGATTTAGGATGAAATGAAGATGAAACTGAAACTGAAATGAAGATGAAATTTGTGGATTTATGAAGAGAGAGAGAAGAAGATGAAAGTGAAAAAGGGTGAGTTATGTTTAAGTTTAACTAGTTGACTGAGAATAGATATTTTTACTAGAAATAGGGGTTTGTTAAGCTTGAGAAAGGAAAGAAAGAAGAAAATTGTGATAATAAGGACAGGCTGTTGGTTGCTTTCAACTTTTAATAATAGTCAGGAAAAGACAAGTACAAAGAAAGAATGGATGCTCATGACAAAGCAAGCATATGGAATTGTGTTTCACATTTCATAGCATGTCTTCGCCTAAGGTTTTTTCTTTCTTTATTTTTATTAATCATATTTTTACTTGGAATTTGGTCATGAAAGCCTGCAATGTAGAGTGTAGCCCACCTTCCTTGAAGCCACAGTGGGGAACAAAATAAAACACTTCCGAAGCCCACCTTCCTTGAAGCCACAGTGGGGAACAAAATAAAACACTTCCGATTTCTAGATGACAAATTTGTAAAATGTTAACAGTTTTTTAATGTTTAATTACTAAAATTTATTTTATTTTGTTCTATTTTACTAATTATATTATAGATATGAAATATTCACATTTAAATTTAACTATTTTTAAAAAAAATTTGCTCATAACAAAATAGATACTCTTTTCTTATACAATATATATATATATATATATATATATATATATATATATATATATATATATATATATATATATATATATATATATATATTAATTGACGTAAGTATTATTGTGGCATATTCTTTAAACATATCTCTTTGTGTGTGATAGTTCATCCTTCTTACTAGTTATAATAGAAATGAAGATTTACAATTGAGTTACATTGTCATTGTCATTACCACCGAAAAGCGGTGATGACCCTTAAGTTTCACATTGTTTAGTAGAGATTTTGTTTTCCATGCTCCATTTTTATTGGTTTGTCTTTGTTTTTGCTTCCATTTCTTCTACTTTGATCTACCTTAGAGGTTTTCTTAAATTTGTTTCGCTAGAGAGATTTTCGTTGATGCAAAAGACACCTCATCCATACAATATATCGACCATTATGTCATCAAAATCCTTCGTTTACGCCCTGAAATAACTACAACGATCTCTCTATTTAAAATCTCAATCATTGTTTCAAGGGAGATTCATTCTCCATTAAAAATATCTGAACAATAATATTTTATGGATGTGGAGGATTGTAAAAGTACCTTACACAGAAGGTTCGTTTTGAAAAAAATTGAGAACCTGCTAACTCTATAATAGCTGCAACCAACTTTGAAGTCACTTTGAAAATTAATTTCAAAGTGGAAGTTGATTTCAATAGAATTTTTTTTTTTGAATTTGTGTTCTCCATTTTAGGATTACTTGGTTCTCAAGGTAATGAGCATTGAGAGAGATCAATTCAGATAGATTTCAAGTGAAATTGTAAAAGAGATAAACTTGTTCTTATTGATCTGACTGAGTTACAAAGAATGACATGATTATATATAGTTAGAACACCGTCTAACTAATTAATTTCTAAAACTTTCATTTGTGATCGTTAGCTTGTGTTGCAAGTCATTCATTTGCAACACGACTAAATTACCACTAAAAATGAATTACATTCTCAATACTCTTCCTAATTCACATTAATTATCTTCTTTATGCCTATTAACTCATTCAAGCAATAATTTTTTGTCATTCAATGGCTTAGTCAAAATATTTGCAAGTTGCAACTCTCTCTTGCAATATTCAATATGTAATATGTTCTTGCTCACTTGATCTCTTAGAAAATGACACTTTCTCTCAATATGCTTGCTCATTCAATAATTCATTGATTTTTTTAAATCAAACAACAGATTAATTTTCACAGATTCATTAGACTTTAAATCTTCTGAGAACATTTTCATCCATAATATTTGGCAAGCTGCATTTGAGGTTGCAACATATTCTGCCTCACAAGATGAAAAAGCCATTATCCCTTGCCTCTTTGAGCTCCATAAAAATTGGAACTTCCCCGATCACGAGAAAGCATGCTATTGTACTTTTATTGTCATCTTGATCTCATCCTCAATACAAATTAGAATAATATGCTTTAGTATCCCTTATACTATTCTTCTTATTTATGAGTACACAATGGTTTGTAGTGCCTTTCATTTATCCAAGAATTCTTTTAGTTTCTAGTAGATGAAATTATCTAAGTTTCTATATGAACCTGCTTACCAAGCAAACACTTTGAAATATATATATATATATATATATATATATATATATATATATATATATATATATATATATATATATATATATATAGTGTGTTGAAAAGGATTTTAGTAAGTGTTCGCAAATTTTTTTAGAGAACAATCACGAGTTTAAAAGTCTGTGAGGTTAACTTGTCTTGGGAGCAATTATGTGCAAACATGTTTACAAGAAAATATGTATATGAAGTAATTATGAATGTCTGTGTGCGGACACGATAAAGAAAAACTTTAGAGACAAAAAGGAATAAATTAAAGTAAAAGAACCTTGCAATAAACAACATTAAATAAATACAGTAAATGACAGAAAGTAAAGATGTTTCAATTAAAGAAATATAAAGATGATACAATAAAAGGGACGCAGACTCACATGTTACTCACAAACTGTTTCATACTTTGGCTTGAGTACTCCATTTCTATAGAGAAAGTATATGAGACGTTTGACCCTGATTACAATATATGAAACAGTTATATATACTAAACTAAAAATAACCGTCTTCAACAATTTAATCCTAGAGAATCGACATGTCTTCAAAGACAAGTAACTTAATCCTCTGATGCACTGTCACATTGTCATTACTTGAAAACTGCTGAAAACCCATTATCCCATGTTTATAAATGCTCTTTAGCGACTAGTAAATGCCTTCTCGTCGAAGGTGGTTGCTGATAGCGCCAAGTCCCTTCTTTAGACTTTGGTTTCCTCAATCTTCTAAGTTCTTGGAACTCATTGAACGCTTCAACCTTAACATGATGTCAAGTGATCACTTAAATCTGTTCATGAGACTCCTGCAAACCAAATCTCAAGATCTGCTCTTGAGATTCTTCGAAACCATAGTTCAAGATGCCAGTCAAAACGCTCCAATTGACATTGCCAGTTTTGACGACTTATGTCAATCAATGCTTACACTTAGCATCTTCCCATTGTAGCATTCACTTGACTTTTTCCAAAGTAGAAATTCCAGGCTAACAGATGTCTCCCAAAAATGTCGCTTTCAATCATATGGTCCGATGGAATAAAGGTCGAGTTTTTATAATCCTTCGACACTATTTTCCGAGTATACACACTATCGCTCCCGAGGATTTGCATCCATGGTACAAACGTGAAAATGGCGCGGAAAAATAGAGTCGTCAGCAATGTGTAGTTATCCCAAGAGAGGGAAAGGAAACACTGCGTAAACCTGAGGAAAGGAAAAGAGCATGGTCTCACGACCAAGAGAAACGGGTAAGGGAGTCGGTTACGCGAAGGGAAGGTGTTAGCACCCCACGCGTCCATCGTACTCTATGGGATCCACGCTTGCTGTCTCAATCAAAAAGTGTCGTCATCTAGAGCTCCACTGCTACTGGAAACGAGAAGGAACGGGAACGGAAAAGAGCGAAGAAACGAAGAAGAAAAGAAAAAAGAAGTGACTCGATAGGACATCGCTCGTCCTACGCCTACGTATTCCCTCATGCAATGAGAAAGTCAGAGTCAACGTAGTTCGGACACGAACTAAGGGGGGAGGTTGCTCGCCAAGACATCGTCGTCTTATGCCTACGTATCCTCAATCGGACAAGAAAGAGGAAATCAGAGCAGTCGTAGTTCGACCTAACGAGGTCGGTGAATGTTTTTTATGAGAGACGTTAGATTCGCGTCCGACAGTTAGGGTCGATGCCTATTTGCGACGAGACGGAAGTAACATGCTCTTTTCTGAAAATGATTTGAACTTAACGATCCCGAAGGATGAAAAAGATTTGAGTTTGTTTTTGTATTTTTTAGACAGAAATGGATTGAAGTTAGTTCGTAACTTACATTGCACTAAAGTCTACCATGCGGGAACGAGTGAATCGCATGGTCGCCCCCAAATGGGACGTATGCTAAACACTCTAGAAGAGGAAGGGAGACCCCTCGTTCTTCATTTCCTACACTTAAGGCTCGAGCGCAATATTCGTTGTATTTATTAAGTGTTTTAGAAGTGTTATGAGATGAGAAGAGAAGACTCAAAAGAAAACACTAAGGGGAAACTAAATGTTCCTAATGTTATCATGCAAAGGTGGCCCTATAGTTGAGGTTGAAAGGGGAACTTCTACCTAAGTTAGCATGCAAAGGGAAACCTAATGCTAATCCTACCCCAAGCTTAATCGAAAATTAAGTTGGACTAGGTAGCTCTAAGGGAGTGAATCCAAGACTTAAACAAGTCTTGAGACTCAAGGGAAGAGAAGGAGTGAAGGAGACGAAGGAGAAAGAGAGGTATAAGATGAGAAACAAGACGGGGCAGCAAGCACATCATACTCAAATCACAACATTAATCATGCTTCAAAAGATCACACAAGAAAGCTCAAGTAAGCAAGTAAAAGAAAACAAGAAAGAATGCAAGCAAACTTGCATAAGAAGCATGGTTAAACATCATTGAACCTCACACAAAGATGACATGAATAAGGTAAGATGAAAGTGGATCCAAGTCAGAATTCAAGTCATGCCAAAGGTCAATCAATTCGAACATTAGAAAGTGGCATCAAGAGCATCAAGTATGTATCTCAACAACACTCAAACAATTAGCAACAAATAACTCATGCACAACATAACTTCAAGTGATCAAACAAAGTGAAATCAAGGCATGAAACCAAATGGCAGCAAGGTGAACATGTATACCAATTCAAAGATCAACTCATGAATATCAAGAAGAAGCCACAAGAATCACATTCAAAACATGCTCCACAATTATGCAAACATCCAATCTAAACATCTATGCAAGCAACACATGATAAGGTGAAGCAAGATCATATTCATATTCAAACAATAATTCCAGCAACATCATCAACAAGTCACAATCAACATGCTCAAGAAGTGTGTGTTATGTGTTCATCGCATCGGGAACGCAACATCACAAACGTGATCATAAACGATAAAAATCCAAGAATCGTGTGTCGGAAAATTGTGTGCATACAATAGTGTGAGGTGCAACAGCTCAAGAATGATCCACAAATCATCAACGCATCAATCCATGAAGTTTAGACATGTAAGAGATCTCAAACAAGCAAGAAAATGAAAGAAAAACACAATCTGCTTCAGTGGTAATCGATTACTCACATAGGGTAATCGATTACTCTGTTGAAAATTGGCTAAAAACGTGAAAATAAGGAAGAGTAATCGATTACTCTGTTAGAGTAATCGATTACCACTGAAACAGAGGCAGAAATTAAACTTTGAAAAGCACTTTTCAGCAACCAATCACTTATCCAAGCATCCAAATGATCATGTAAACAATAATGCACGAAAATTAAGTTCAATCACAGCAATCAAACATCAATTGGATCCAAAAATCATCAACATCCACAATCAAGATCAACCAAATGAATCAAAACACATCAAAACTCGTGGATCTACATTGTACAAGTTGCAATTAAGCTAAAATGAGTATGGATCTGAAATTAACCAACCTACAAAGCTGAGATTTGCTTTGGTAAGTGTTGTAAACAGAAATGGATGAATTCAAGTAGAGAAATCCAAGATCCACAAGCTTCTTGCACTCAAAAGTGGAATATCCAGGCAATAAGCAACTAAAACTCCAAAAGCACTTCCAAAAATCACTTCTGAAAATTCAGCACCAGATCCAAACGAAAATCTAAATTGAAATACTGAAATGTAGTGAGGATGAAAGGTTTTAGCTCAAGAATTAACAAGTTCCAATGAAGAGCTTGTTATTCTCTATGAAGGAGCTTTGAGTGTGGTTGAAAATGGAGGTTGAGAGTGAAAAAAGTGAGAGAGAGAATTGAGAGAATTCTGAAAATTGAGAGTGGAAAAAATGATATAGGTTCTTGAGGTTTGGAATGAATTGGTTTAAATAAACCCTAGGTTAGGAGTTAAGTTTGGGTTGGGAGTGAGGTTAAGTGAGTGGAAATTGGGATGAAATGTGAATTAGGAAAGAAAATGTGGAATTGGAGTGGAAAGAATTTGAATTTTTGGATGGAAAATGATGAAAATAGATCAGTTCTAGATCCTTCCCACACATGCACAAGCCAAGCACATGATCACAAATGCTCAAAAATTCTGCAGTGCTGAAAAATGCCACGTTTTTGCAATTTCGTCTAGAGTAATCGGTTACTCACTTTGATTAATCGATTCCTCTATTTAAAAATTCAAAATTTTGGCGCCAAAAAGGGGGGAAACTTGGATATTCGTCCGGTTCCACCTGTTCTGAACCATGATAGACCTCTAAAACTTGCCATCTGATATTACCACTGGAATACACTTGAAATATGTTGCGGAATGTTTTTCGGACTCGAATTAAACTGCTGATAACAACCGTCTGGTGCTAAATAACTGATCAAAAATCGACTGCCGGAGTTTCTGATCATCCAGTCACTTAATGAGCAAAATAAATGCTCAAAAAGACTTGGAAAGCTATCTGCTTGGCTCTGAACACTATTAAAAATCATACTAGAACTGATGACGCCGTGAGCTGCTGAAAGAATACCTTGATCCTATGCTCAAAAGGGCAATGCAAAATGCAGGAATGATAATGCAAATGAAAGGAAGCATAAACTAGTTAGTGCTAAAAGAAAAAGGGCAAATTTTTTGGTGTTACAGCTGCCCCTATTCCATCATCTGTTAACCTAAAAAGGATGGAAGCAACAACTATTCATACAATCAAGGTGAACTGTGATTGAATACCAAAACAACCAGAAAATTTGCACGTTGAATGAAGAAGAAAAGGGATATAAACCTTTCTGGGCGTATCAGCAAATAACTGCATAGATTGATACGACGTGTATCGAAATAGGGATACGGAAGATTATCAATGACCATACGGACGAGTATGGAAAGAAAACACGGACGAGTGCTGAAAGGACACGGACGAGTGTCAAAGGTCAACGATGCGGATAAGCAACATACTATCATCATAGGAACACGACGAGTGACCAAGTCGACGATACGAACGAGTATCGGACGATGATTAAGAAATGGAACACACACAAGTGTTCAGGTCATTGATACAGACGAACATCAGACAATCATCAAAGGAACGCGACGAGTGACCAAGTTGACGATACGAACGAGTATCGGACGATGATTAAGAAGGGAACACACAATAGTGTTCGGGTCAACGATACGGACGAGCATCAGACAATCATCAAAGGAACACGAAGAGTGACCAAGTCGACGATACGAACGAGTATCGGACGATGATTACTAAGATACGGACGAGTATCTCAGAGGTCAATACGGACGAGTATTGGCTAAAAAGTTCAAACACGGACGGGTGCTGAAAGGAAAATCTAAAACAAATGATGACTCTACTGGGGATTGAAACGTTAAATCGAAGACAAATCACCAATATTGACTGCCTCAAATGCTTGACACAACATCTCATGGATCTCTCCATCCATTTCCACGTACTTAAAGGTAGACAGCTGACTGATGAAGATGTCTTCCTCTCCACATACAGTCACCACTTGACCATCAACCACATATTTCAACTTTTGGTGCAGCGTAGATATCACAGCCCCAGCGACATGAATCCACAGTCTGCCTAACAAGCAACTATATGCGGGTTGGATGTCCATCACGTAGAACACACACTTAAACACTTGAGGACCAATCTTTACTGGGAGCTCTACCTCTCCGAATACAGAACGTTTTGAACCATCGAAAGCCCTCACTACCAAATCACTAGGTCTTAGAATAATTCCGTCAGCGTCTAATTTCATTAAGGCCTTCTTTGGTAACACGTTCAGGGAAGACCCTGTGTCTACCAACATGTGAGATAATACTGTACCTTTACATTCCAGGGTGATGTGTAATGCCCTGTTGTGATTGCGACCTTAGCACCCCAAAATTTTCCCTCCTTACTTTATTACTAACTGGCTTATGTTTCACTTCATTTTTGCATTATCATGTGTGCATATCATTGGTTCTTAGCATGGGGTCAAGGTGCTTGAGGCAGCTCAAGAGGAGAAGATGTTCTTCAAAGGGTCAAGCAAGAGTCCTTATTTTGTCCAAGAGAGCTCAAGTGGATCACTCTCTCTAAACCAGTGCAGAAATTAGGGTTTTGAGATTCTTGGGTTTATTGCTCCAATGGGCAAGCTTCTTGGTTTTTTATCATCACCAAATGGCATATCTTATCTTTGTTGGAGAGGATACACATCATATTCAGAGGAATTTGGATTTGGAGACTGTGTTATTTCCTCCTAGACTGAGGGTACCAAAATTAGGGTTTGCTATAAAGTCAGTTTATTTCTGATTTTTTTGGGCAAGACTTGATTCCATGGTATTCCTTGGGTCCCTAAGTATCTAGGAATGGAAGATGGTCCATCAGTGTAGTTCATGAGAGATTCAATTGGCCAATGGATTGGGAATCAGGAGAATTAGGGGAAAAGTCAACAGTGAGAGGGGAAGTCAACTGTGAAATTTTGAAGTTCTCTTCAATGTTTTCAAGGTCTCACATCCTCATATGGTCTTCAAGGGTCAAGTTTCATACCATTTATCAAGAATCAAGGGTTGGTACAAAAGTTACTAAATATGGAAATGACCTATAATTTGAAAGTTTCCTTTTTGGGCAAGTTCTTACACTATATTCAACTTGACTCTTCATCATCAAAGAAGCTTCAAGTGAATTTTCCTCAAACATGGAAGTTGAAGATCTTTTTCTCCCCTTTCCAACAAGTACGAGATGGTCTCCATATCATTTGTGAAACTCAAGTTATGACCAAAAGAAGGCAAAGTGGTTTTTAGGGTTTCCTTATGGTTCCATTTTCACAACTTTTGCATTTTGGGACATAGTGACCTATAATTGATTCCTTTGTTTCAAGCCACATTTTAACATCAAAGAACAATCCATAAGGATCACTTTTAGCCTTTGAACCAAGGGATTCCATGACAAATCCATCACTTATTTCCTATTATGCAAAATGGCAAGATCATTGAAAACTCATGAGCCAAGACATCTCAAGGCCCAAATTCCATTCAGGTGTGATTAGAAATTGTTAAAAAAGTGATCCATCATAAAAGGTTTGGGTGTGCATGCATGGAGGGGGGGTGTATTTCACATTATGCAAATTTGTCAAATGGTCCAAAACTCATTAACCAAGGAGTGATTAAGACCTAAATGATCAGATGTGGAATAACCCTAGATATTTAAGCAAAAAAATCATAGACTCATGGAGGAACACACGTGATTTTGGAGAGTTTTCAAGAGTGAACCCTAAAACTTTTCTTCATCGAATCTCTCAATCCTTTAGAGTTTTTCCAAAACTTCTTTCACCATCTGAACCCTTGGGATCCCTAGAGCATGAAGCAACCATCATTTGCAGCTAACAACAAGGATATAGTTTGCATAATCTCAGGTTAGTGCAATTTTTCATGATCTTAAAACTCTCTTTTTAAACGTGCATGATGATCTGTGGTGTGTACTGATAATCCTGATGTAGTTTGTATTGAGTTTGGACGTTTGTATGGTTCGTACGATGAGTTTTAAGTTTTGGACCCAAACCTTTTTTCATTCGATTTGCTTTATGCGTTGCGTGTTTGTTGAAAATAGCATGATATTCGGAATCCTCATGTTTTTCTGATTGAAATGATGTACTCACATGCCGTTTCTGGGGATTTTAGGGGTGGTGGTTACCGGAGAAGACGACCGGAACCCTAGTTTCGGCGTCTGGTTCAGTCTCCGGCGAGGTTAGGGTTTGGAGGTAGGTGATGAAATCGTGACCATCCGTTTGTTTGATCCCACGGTCCACAGCTTGCCACGTCCTTTTATTTTTTTGTTTTATTTTAATGTTTGCATGTGTGTTGGACCATGGTTGTTATCGTGTTCATCATGCCTTGGCCTTTGATCTGAATTAATTTTTGAATTGTTGATCTAATCATGTGCGTTGGTATGATCTGGTGGCTAGAATTTGGGCAGCGCATTAAAAGGCATGTGAGGCTCACATGCTTATTTTTTAATTTTTGATTAATTCTGTGCGTGCGTGTGTATGATAATAGTGGTGGGCGTGTGAATCTGAGCCTTCATCATGATTACTTGTTATTTTCATTTGACTGATGATACGCGTTGGATCAATCGTGTGGTTTTGATTCAATCTGAGATTTGACTAATTCCATGGTTTCCCTTTGACTTCGCTAATGGACCTCTTGTCCTGGGCTTACTATCTGCACCCTCTCCCTTAAGCCCATTATATTTTCCCACGTGAACCATCTGCTGAACACACCCCCCATGCTTATTTCTTTATTTTTATTTTTATTTAATTATGGCATCTCATTTTAATCTTTAAAAATAGTTTTTTGCATTAAAAAATTACAAGAAAATTCATGAAGCATATTTATAGTTTTCTAAAATTTTCCCAAATTTTATTTTTTATTTTTATCTTATTTTTAGCATCTGAAATAATTATTTGTTTATTTTCTTTATAATTTATTCCATATATGCATACAATGAATTGTTTATTTTATTTCTCATCATCCATAAAACATTTTGAACTCATTCTTTTTGCATTGTTTCACCAACACATTGAACTACATTAAAATATTTTTTTATCATTTTTAAAATCATTTCATATTGCATTTTAGTCCTTCTCTTTTGCACACTGAGTCATGTTTCTTGTCTGATCTTTGCTTGGTAGTTTGAGTGACTTATATTTGGAATTTTTGCATGAGTTTTTAACATGGTGTATGCATCTGGTTGGGGTGTGTTGAGTTTTAATTTGGTGATTTTAGAAGATGTTTTTTCTAATTATGTGGTAGCTCTTTGTTTGAGGTCTTCTTGTATGCACATCCTTGATCATGTCTGATTACTTGTTTGGGGAGGCACTTGTGCCATCATTTGGGATTGCTTCTTTGACTTCATAATTCATGTTTGGATCATCATAGGTCACTTTATTATGATTATAGGTCATTGGTGTGAGGTTGTTGCATAATTTGTGCATATGTTCAATGTTTGATTTACATGCCTCTTTTGACTCATCTCTTCACCTCATCTCATCTCTGCTTACTCATGACTTATGTTTGGTTTATGTATGCCATGCCATATCATTCATTTGAACTTCATTGGATGCGTGTTTTTGACCTTGGAGCTTTTCATTCATATCATATGTCATTCATGCTTCACCTTACATACTTGAATATGTTTCCTTTATATGCTTCTTTCTTCTTCTATTGGTGTTTGATACTTGGATATCTGTTTGCATGTCTCATGTGACATTTGTATAGCATGTTTAGGCACATGTTTAGGTCATCCTTATTCTGACCTGGATTAGTTCATTTGGTTTATAACCTTTTCTCTTTGGTTTATGACTTGCTTGGGTTTCATTTGTCTTATTTTTACTTATGTCTGTTTTGCACTAACCTTTTATGCAGAGGTAGAGGTAAGTAATTTAAGAGTGTGGATGGTTATCCACGTTCACCCTCATTCTTTCTTTCTCTCGTCTTTTCTTTTATTTAGGCTTAGGTTGTTGTCAAACCTCTCCTTAGGGCCATCTTTGCATGATAACATTAGGATAGATTTTCCCCGTAGTGTTTTTCTTTTCTTTTGAGTCCCTCTTCTCATCTCATAACACCTCTAAGATACTTAATAGCGTCAACTTGCCTTGCAGACAAGCCTTAAACATAGGAAATGAAGATTGAGGGGTCCCCCTTCTCTCTTCTAGAGTGTTGAGCATACGTCCCATTGGGGACGACCATGCGACGCATTCGTTCCCGTGTCATAGACTTTGGTTCAAGTTGTGTTATAAACTAACTCAAGTCACTTCTGTCCTAAAAAATACAAACAAACTTCAAACCTTTTTATCCTTCGGGATCGTCAAACTAAAGGCTATTTTAAAAAAGGGCACGTTACTTTCCGTCTGAGTCGCAAACAGGCATTGACCCTAACTGCCGAACGCAAACTTAACGTCCCTCATAAAAAACACAAAAAGAACTTGGTCCGAACTACGTTTACTCTGAATTCCCCATTGCACAAAGGGGGTACGTAGGCCTAGGACGTCGACGTCCTACCGAGTCTGTCTTAGTTTTTTTCCATTTCCCTGTTTTAGTGCAGCCCTAGATGTTAGGATAACTCACCCTTAGAATAGACAACAAGCGTGGATCCCATCGAGTACGATGGACGCGTGGGGTGCTAGCACCTTCCCCTCGCGTAATCGACTCCCGAACCCAGGCTATGGTTGCGATGACCATTCCTTTCCCTCTTCCTCAATTTTATGCGGTGTTACCTTTCCCTCTCTTGGGATAAATTTACACGGCTGGCGACTCTGTTTTCCGCGCCACTTTCGCGTTTGTACCTGGATGAAAATCCTGGGCGCGACAGCTGGCAACTCTGCTGGGGAAACTGGTTGACCTATGCTGGTCCATCCCCTTCAGCGAGTCAGTCCTAGCGCTTGTTTGTTTTTGTTCTCTTTGGGTGTTTTTGTTTTTGTTTTGCTTTATTTGTTGTATTTTATTTTTACCGCATTTTCTGCACTGCATATTATTATCATCTGCTGCACTATTTTTCTGTTTGGCGGGTTGGGAGTTCTGAGAGGTAAGCCCAATACTCAGGCTTGAGCATACACGTAGGATTAGCGTGGCAAGTAGTGTGACTCGTGTGGCATTTGGCCAGACATAGTATACATGAAAACTCCACATCCAAACGAGGTTTTCTTTGGTAATGTTCTATCCTGCGCATTGGTGCAGATGATTGAATGTAACTTGGAAAAATGTCGACTCTGGCGACCATTCCCGAGGACTCAGTAACGACACTCCTCCCGAGACGTGATAATGGCAGACCAGAAATGGCAAACCCATTACACATGTCGATCCGAGGACCCAATGCTGGGAACTTGCTATAGGGTGTCCTTTTGGAAAAGAATCAGTGAAAGCACTCCTCGTTTGGCGATAGTACTGTACCCCGAGGGATGAATGTACTATTGCTTCTCAACCTCAGTGCCGAAGCTGAGGACTTGCCATGGGATGTTTCTTTTTGAGGGGGATCAGTTGAGGCCTCCTCGATTGGTGATGATGCCAAACCAGAAATGGTGAACGTATCATCATTTCTCGACCTGAGATCCTGTGATATTGAGGATCCTCGGCTTTTTAGTACCCACATGTGAGAGGGCAGGGTGTTTACAGGTTTGCAGGTAACCTTGACCTTCAACATACCCAGTTTTCTGATCAGCAGATTTATCAGTGTGGTATTATGGTTATTCCGGTATTCAGGGTATTTTGGGCAGACCTTTGAGACTATACAGTTGTTCAATGCAGCAGTTGTCCAGTCTGTGTGGCATCCTTGATCCCATGTGTGCATTTGCATCATCATTTTTGCATCCTGACATGTTTATTCATTTGCAGGGCTGCATCCTAACTTTGATTCTGGTTTTTTAAGACTATCAAGGATGAGTAATGAGAAGAGAAAGAACATCATAGTGTACAAGTTCCCATCACTTATTCTGGATCCTGTTCACAAGGTTGTTTCTATGGCAGAACCTGGGGAATTGGCACTTGTGGACTTTGATGACATGACGTAGTTCTTTTCCTCTTTGTTGTATTTGGATCACCACCAGGCTTGTTGGTTGGGATCCATGATTATTGTGTTCAGACTTACTATCTTAGGTTGTGATTGTTGACAATTGGTTTCCTCTGGTTTTCTTAATATATGAGCAGAAGTCCCGTTCTATCTTATTATTAAACTGGAATCAAGGGGTGGATCGCCCTGCGAATTTTTTTAAACATGTTCATTTGCATTTGCATATTCATGATCATTGTGCATAACAGGTGTTCGAGGCTGGTTATTCTTATTCTGATCTGGCCTTCTCAGAATTGCAGACCTAACTCCTCAGGCCATTCAAGAGTTGATCATGGAGCAAATTCAAGCTGAGTTGAGGGAAATGCGAGGCCAGATGGGGCAGTTTATGGGGAATATACAAACTCTCATGCAAGACCAGAAGATGCTGAGGGCGGAGGTCAATCAGATGAAGACTCAGATGGGTTTGTTCATGGAAATCTTGAAAACAGTGTTAAAGAAGGAAAACAGTCATGTGCTCGCTTCCGCGACAGAGATCCTTACTCCTCCCATCTCTTTGGGATTTGATCTAAATCGTAGACTGCCTCGTGAATCTCTTCCACAAGTCGAGGTTCCAAAACTTTCCCAACAGCAACCAGGTCCTATCTCCTAAGATAAGCCTAAGAATAAAAAGTGTGCACAGAGACCGAAGCAGCCTGAAAGAGTTTTTCATCCACTCCCTATGCCATATTCTCAGCTATTGCAGCATCTCCTCCAGTTGCAACTGGTACAAAAAAGGACTTTGGCTCCTCTGACTGGTAATCCCCCACCAGGCTACAATGCAAGAGCCCGTTGTGATTTCCATTCTAGGGCACCAGGACATACTGTGGAGAAGTGTAGGGCCCTTCAACACACTGTCCAGGATCTGATTGATTTGAGGAAAATTGAATTCACACCAAGCGGCGTAAGCATACAAGGTGGTCCCACTCTAGCTGTTGAAAAAGAAGTGGGTATCCCCGTTGCTTCTCCCAAAGCCACATCAGGTCAGGGGCATTTCTTGCAGTCCTTGGTCTTAGAATCCCCACATCCGCAAATGCTGCCTACGCCTCGACCAAGTCTGAAGAGAAAAGTGCCTGAAAAGATTATACGCTCGAATCGGGGTCAATAAGAGAACTACTCTGGAAGGAGACAACAAAGATCACGAAGGCCTGAGAGAAGGTTTGATCCACTCCCTGTTCCTCACAGCCTTGTTCTTGCCTGTCTACTTGAAAGTTCTTTGGTTCAACTAAGGGATGCCAAGCCCGTTCCCGACCCTATTCCTCCTGATTATGATCTGGATGCCAGATGTGAATACCACTCAGACACACTAGGTCATTCAATTGAAAACTGCAACGTGTTCAAGCACAAGGTGCAAGACCTGGTAGACTCAGAGATCATTGCATTCACTGAAGATGATATGTACATCAATTAAAGCCTCCTTTCTCAAATAAGCACTCAGTCTGCAAGTATGTCCAGACAGAATCAAGCTTCCTCAGCAATGACAATCTTCAGCTTCTTTACTGCATTTTCATTTTTAGTTTTTCATTTCTTGTTAAAGCATTGTATGCATGTAAGACTTGTTTGTTTTTTAATGATGATATTAATGCAATGAGTATGTTTTCCTTAAAGTAATCCATTCGTGTTCACTCTTAAATGTTTATATGCACTGCAATACCAATTTTCTTGTCTAGGACTCTCGAGGGAGGATGATGAGATGAAAACGCAAAATCTCTGGTTGTATGTTCAAGGATAGAACCCTGTTGAGGATGTACAGGCATTGTTTCAAACCCCTAAACACTGGAGATACAAGGGAGATAGACCCTCGTTAACCCCTTTGAGCCTTGAAGTAGGAGTTTCCTTCGTACGAAAAAGTCCTCATACTTAACCCAGGGGCAGGGTAGGCATCAGTTAGTTTGACTGAGTGTTCAAATTTCAAGGAGAGTGTGCATCTGAGGATCCATTACCTTCTATCCCACCGTCAAAAGGTCAAGAGATGCGAGATCACAATGGTTATCCATCGACAATCAAGGAGTGAGGCAGTCACAACCCTTTCAAGCAAGTAAGACGACCGGTGTCACACGCTTTGTTCAAAAGGGGAATAAAAAAGGAAAGCCCGCTAAGTCGAAACTTGAAAACAAGCGACTTAGGCAAAAGTTAGGGCATCCCGCTGGACTTCAAAATCGAAAAACTCAAAAGAGTCAGTCCAGGCAAAAATTAGGGATAAAAAAAAAAGCAAAAGAAAGAAAAAGCGAAAAGCGAAAAGCATTACAAAAGAAAATCCTCGATAAGAAAAAATTCGTGTGATTACAGACACAAAAGATAAAAAGGGGTGACTGTCACTCCAAAACTTCCTTAGGCGTCAAACCATTAGTGGCATGGGTCCCTTAAAGGTCGTAAACCTTTTGAGAGATGAGCGTTTGTGTCAGATTAACTGAGCATAGGACTGGAGAACATCACGGAGAGTGGGTGGGCACCGATAAATTTTGAGCCATAAATCCTTTTTTCTGAAACCGTGAACCAGACCACGTTACAACCCTTAAAAGTCCTAATTGAAACAGGGTTTATTCCAAAAGCGACTTCAACAGGATAGCGTTCCTGACTCCTACGAGTTGTGCTAATAAGATTTGTTGGTATTGCATGTGCACATTGTTTTGCCATTCAAAAATCAAGGTCGCATCCCAGCTAGTGATTCGTTCACAAGGCTTGGCGACACATTTTCAATAAAACTTCAAGGTTAACATGAGTGTTGCATTAGAATTGTCATTCTCATAATAAACATTTTCTGCTTGCATGTGTTTGATATCAAAAGAGGCTTACACGATGAACGACATTCGAGAAGCTCGATCACGCCAAGTTAAGGTGGTGAAAACTCCGAAGGACGATCATGTCAAGGGGTATATGGCCAAGAGACTGTGCGCAGCCTGGAGGTTCCTGATAAATGGTGATCAAATGCAGCTAATCTGGAGCAGTCACGCTAAAAACTCTCCCTAAAGCAGCCAAAGAAATCAGGTCGATTTGACAAATCTCTGTAAGATCAGTCAGGGGAAAAAGTTCCTTCAAGACTTGGGGCAGGCCACCTCCAAAGCGTGAGAAATTATCTACTCTTAAAAATGGTTAATTGAAAATACCTCTTCAAAGTTCAGAATACTGGGACAGAGTATTTTCGAGTCATTACAATTCCTTTCGAGGTAATGTACTTCATGGATTATGAAGTCTGGGGCAGTTATGTCAAGATCTGATAAATCTCTCCAAGAGTTTGGAGACCCTGGGGCAGTGCGAACGCCCGGTCTTCTGTAAAATCCTCTTGAGATGATTTCTTCCATTAGACTTGGTGGTCTGGGGCAAGTGGAAAGTTCAAAGGGCCGTTTATGAACATAGAGACAGGTCAGGTTGAGTGGCAACAGCATTGTACTCCCCCAGTAGGTTTGCTCTCCCCGGCATTGAGATTGAACCTTTCCTCAGCAGAGCAGACCTTCCCCAGCAGGAGACTTGGGAAGTATTTTCTCTGGATCAAGACGTTATTCCCCCACAGAATCAGGGTGTTCACTTTCCCCATCTAGTCAGGAAGCGTGCTTTCACCGATGATGTCATATTCTAATCCCCAGCAAGACGGGAGTAAAGTCATTCTCCCCATCAGCAGGCTGAGTTCAGCAGTATCCCAAGCAGGATGGTATCATGGACTGTTTTCCCCAGGCAGGATGGTATTATGGGCTGGCATCCCCCAGCAGGTTCTAAGCCCATTTGTTATTAGCAATCCTCAGCAACTGACTTCTGGTTCTGTCATTGGCATTCATTCTCAACTCCCCCGGCAGAGGAGAAATCTCAGGTTTTGGATGTTACCTCAGTAGAGGTCACGTGTAATCCTCGGTAGAGTGTACATGCTTCTGGATTTCATCCCCGGCAGAAGTTGTGGATCCAAAGAGTCGGTCAGTGTGATCCTTCTCAGTAGAGTTCCTAGATTCAGAGGATAATTTATTTTTGTCATCCCCAGCTGAATTGGTCTTTTCTCTCCAGCATTTATTTTGCTGGAGAGACTCATTTTGTATATCATAAGCATTTGCATTGCATCCTTGAATGCGTAGCATTTCCACTTCGTGTGGAGCATTACGGCAAAATTCAAACATAGGCATCCGAAGCATAAGCCAGGTTTGGGATTTCCTTCGTCGGGAAAAAAGCAGATTTCGGAGAATATCATTCGACTTTACTCCGCAGGTGTTGGGTTTAGTCATTCAAAGCAATATTTGACATTCCCTTGCAGAGTTGTTTGCCAGGAGCGCGAATCCATGATTTCCTTTTTTTACCCCTTCGTCCAGGTGGTCCTTTGGTTTATTCCCTCAAGGGTTTTTACCGTCAGACGCCCGTCCGTGTCCTTTCAGCACCCGTCCGTGTTTGAACCTTTGAAGGCAATGCCCGACCGTACTGACTTCTGACGCCCGTCCATGTTTTTTCAGCACCGATCCGTGTTTGAACCTTTCATTTCAATGCTCGTCCGTATTGACATTTGGCACCCGTCCGTGTTCCTTTCAGCACCCGTCCGTGTTTGAACCTTTTGTTTCAATGCCCATCCGTATTGATTTTTGATGCCCGTCTGTGTCCTTTCAGCACCCGTCCGTGTTTAAACCTTTTAAGCCAATGCCCGTCCGTATTGACTTTTGACGCCCGTCCGTGTCCTTTCAGCACCCGTCCGTGTTTGAACCTTTTGTTTCAATGCCCGTCCGTATTGATTTTTGATGCCCGTCCGTGTCCTTTCAGCACCCGTCCGTGTTTAAACCTTTTAAGCCAATGCCCGTCCGTATTGACCTTTGACGCCCGTCCGTGTCCTTTCAGCACCCGTCCGTGTTTGAACCTTTTGTTTGAATACCCGCCCGTATTGATTTTTGATGTCAGCCCGTGTCCTTTCAGTACCCGTCCGTGTTTAAGCCTTTTAAGCCAATGCCCGTCCGTATTGACCTTTGACGCCCGTCCGTGTCCTTTCAGCACCTGTCCGTGTTTGAACCTTTTGTTTCAATGCTCGTCCGTATTGATTTTTGATGCCTGTCCGTGTCCTTTCAGCACCCGTCCATGTTTGAACCTTTTGTTTCAATGCCTGTCCGTATTGATTTTTGATGCCCGTCTGTGTCCTTTCAGCACCCGTCCGTGTTTAAACCTTTTAAGCCAATGCCCGTCCGTATTGACCTTTGACGTCCGTCCGTGTCCTTTCAGCACCCGTCCGTGTTTGAACCTTTTGTTTCAATGCCCGTTCGTATTGATTTTTGATGCCCGTCAATGTCCTTTCAGCACCCGTCCATGTTTTAACCTTTTAAGCCAATGCCCGTCTGTATTGACCTTTGACGCCCGTCCGTGTCCTTTCAGCACCCGTCCGTGTTTGAACCTTTGTTTCAAAGACCGTCCGTATTGACATTTGGCACCCGTCCGTGTTCCTTTCAGCACCCGTCCGTGTTGCCTTCCATTCCCCCAGCGAGATCAATCCCCAGTAAATTTACCTTTTTACACCCGTCCGTGTACCTTTTCGATACCCGTCCGTATTGACCTTTTTACACCCGTCCGTGTATCTTTTCGATACCCGTCCGTATTGAACCTTTTCACACACGTCCGTGTACCTTTTCGATACCCGTCCGCATCTGATATCTTTGACTCCTTGACACCCGTCCGTGTTTATCCCCAGCATAGTTAACACTCGTTTGTGTTTATTTCATGACATTCCAATACATTGTTCGATTGGTTTCCAACACTCGTACGTGTTGTGACAGGTGCAACATTTTTTGCTTGTTCCCCAATGGAGTCGTCCCTCCTTTGAGGATTGCAAATTTCAGGTCTCTTTTGGTATTCAATCCCCGTGAATCCTTTGAACGCATGACAGCCGCTGCTATCATACCTTCAGGACCAAGTTGATTGAATAGGGGTAGCTGTAGCACCCCAAAATTTGCCCTCCTTACTTTATTACTAACTGGCTTATGTTTCACTTCATTTTTGCATTATCATGTGTGCATATCATTGGTTCTTAGCATGGGGTCAAGGTGCTTGAGGCAGCTCAAGAAGAGAAGATGTTCTTCAAAGGGTCAAGCAAGAGTCCTTATTTTGTCCAAGAGAGCTCAAGTGGATCACTCTTTCCTAACCAGTGCAGAAATTAGGGTTTTGAGATTCTTGGGTTTATTGCTCCAATGGGAAAGCTTCTTGGTTTTTTATCATCACCAAATGGCATATCTTATCTTTGTTAGAGAGGATGCACATCATATTCAAAGGAATTTGGATTTGGAGACTGTGCTATTTCCTCCTAGACTGAGGGTACCAAAATTAGGGTTTGCTATAAAGTCAATTTATTTCTGATTTTTTTGGGCAAGACTTGATTCCATGGTATTCCTTGGGTCCCTAAGTATCTAGGAATGGAAGATGGTCCATCAGTGTGGTTCATGAGAGATTCAATTGGCCAATGGATTGAGAATCAGGAGAATTAGGGGAAAAGTCAACAGTGAGAGGGGAAGTCAACTATGAAATTTTGAAGTTCTCTTCAAGGTTTTCAAGGTCTCACATCCTCATATGGTCTTCAAGGGTCAAGTTTCTTACCATTTATCAAGAATCAAGGGTTGGTACAAAAGTTACTAAATATGGAAATGACCTATAATTTGAAAGTTTCCTTTTTGGGCAAGTTCTTACACTACATTCAACTTGACTTTTCATCATCAAAGAAGCTTCAAGTGAATTTTCCTCAAACATGAAAGTTGAAGATCTTTTTCTCCCCTTTCCAACAAGTACTAGATGGTCTCCATATCATTTGTGAAACTCAAGTTATGACCAAAAGAAGGCAAATTGGTTTTTAGGGTTTCCTTATGGTTCCATTTTCACAACTTTTGCATTTTGGGACATAGTGACCTATAATTGATTCCTTTGTTTCAAGCCACATTCTAACATCAAAGAACAATTCATAAGGATCATTTTTAGCCTTTGAACCAAGGGATTCCATGACAAATCCATCACTTATTTCCTATTATGAAAAATTGCAAGATCATTGAAAACTCATGAACCAAGACATCTCAAGGCCCAAATTCCATTCAGGTGTGATTAGCAATTGTTAAAAAAGTGATCCATCATAAAAGGTTTGGGTGTGCATGCATGGAGGGGGGTGTATTTCACATTATGCAAATTTGTCAAATGGTCCAAAACTCATTAACCAAGGAGTGATTAAGACCTAAATGATCAGATGTGGAATAACCCTAGATATTTAAGCAAAAAAATCATAGACTCATGGAGGAACACACGTGATTTTGGAGAGTTTTCAAGAGTGAACCCTAAAAATTTTCTTCATCGAATCTCTCAATCCTTTAGAGTTTTTCCAAAACTTCTTTCACCATCTGAACCCTTGGGATCCCTAGAGCACGAAGCAACCATCATTTGCAGAACAACAAGGATATAGTTTGCATAATCTTAGGTTAGTGCAATTTTTCATGATCTTAAAACTCTCTTTTTAAACATGCATGATGATCTGTGGTATGTACTGATAATCCTGATGTAGTTTGTATTAAGTTTGGACGTTTGTATGGTTCGTACGATGAGTTTTAAGTTTTGGACCCAAACCTTTTTTCATTCGATTTGCTTTATGCGTTGCGTGCTTGTTGAAAATAGCATGATATTCGGAATCCTTATGTTTTTCTGATTGAAATGATGTACTCACATGCCGTTTCTGGGGATTTAAGGGGTGGTGGTTACCGGAGAAGACGACCGGAACCCTAGTTTCGACGTCTAGTTCAGTCTCCGGCGAGGTTAGGATTTGGAGGTAGGTGATGAAATTGTGACCATCTGTTTGTTTGATCCCACGGTCCACAGCTTGCCACGTCCTTTTATTTTTTTGTTTTATTTTAATGTTTGCATGTGTGTTGGACCATGGTTGTTATCGTGTTCATCATGCCTTGGCCTTTGATCTGAATTAATTTTTGAATTGTTGATCTAATCATGTGCGTTGGTATGATCTGGTGGCTAGAATTTGGACAGCGCATTAAAAAGGCATGTGAGGCTCACGTGCTTCTTTTTTTAATTTCTGATTAATTCTGTGCGTGCGTGTGTATGATAATAGTGGTGGGCATGTGAATCTGAGCCTTCATCATGATTACTTGTTATTTTCATTTGACTGATGATACGCGTTGGATCAATCGTGTGGTTTTGATTCAATCTGAGATTTGACTAATTCCATGGTTTTCCATTGACTTCGCTAATGGACCTCTTGTCCTGGGCTTACTATCTGCACCCTCTCCCTTAAGCCCATTATATTTTCCCACGTGAACCATCTGCTGAAAACACCCCCCATGCTTATTTCTTTATTTTTATTTTTATTTAATTATGGCATCTCATTTTAATCTTTAAAAATAGTTTTTTGCATTAAAAAATTACAAGAAAATTCATGAAGCATATTTATAGTTTTATAAAATTTTCTCAAATTTTATTTTTTATTTTTATTTTAATTTTAGCATCTGAAATAATTATTTGTTTATTTTCTTTAGAATTTATTCCATATATGCATACAATGACTTGTTTATTTTATTTCTCATCATCCATAAAAGATTTTGAACTCATTCTTTTTGCATTGTTTCACCAACACATTGAGCTGCATTAAAATATTTTTCTATCATTTTTAAAATCATTTCATATTGCATTTTACTCCTTCTCTTTTGAACATTGAGTCATGTTTCTTGTCTAATCTTTGCTTGGTAGTTTGAGTGACTTATATTTGGAATTTTTGCATGAGTTTTTAACATGGTGTATGTATCTGGTTAGGGTGTTTTGAGTTTTAATTTAGTGATTTTAGAAGATGTTTTTTCTAATTATGTGGTTGCTCTTTGTTTGAGGTCATCTTGTATGCACATCCTTGATCATGTCTGATTACTTGTTTGGGGAGGCACTTGTGCCATCATTTGGGATTGCTTATTTGACTTCATAATTCATGTTTGGATCATCATAGGTCACTTGATTATGATTATAGGTCATTGGTGTGAGGTTGTTGCATAATTTGTGCATATGTTCAATGTTTGATTTACATGCCTCTTTTGACTCATCTCTTCACCTCATCTCATCTATGTTTACTCATGACTTATGTTTGGTTTATGTGTGCCATGCCATATCTTTCATTTCCACTTCATTGGATGTATGTTTCTGACCTTGGAGCTTTGCATTCATATCATATGTCATTCATGCTTCACCTTACATACTTGAATATGTTTCCTTTATATGCTTCTTTCTTCTTCTATTGGTGTTTGATACTTGGATATCTGTTTGCATGTCTCATGTGACATTTGCATAGCATGTTTAGGAACATGTTTAGGTCATCCACATTCTGACCTGGATGAGTTCATTTGGTTTATAACCTTTTCTCTTTGGTTTATGACTTGCTTGGGTTTCATTTGTCTTATTTTTACTTATGTCTATTTTGCACTAACCTTTTATGTAGAGGTAGAGGTAAGTAATTTGAGAATGTGGATGGTTATCCACGTTCACCCTCATTCTTTCTTTCTCTCATCTTTTCTTTTCTTTAGGCTTAGGTTGTTGTCAAACCTCCCCTTAGGGCCATCTTTGTATGATAACATTAGGATAGATTTTCCCCGTAGTGTTTTTCTTTTCTTTTGAGTCCCTCTTCTCATCTCATAACACCTCTAAGATACTTAATAAGGTCAACTTGCCTTTCACACAAGCCTTAAACATAGGAAATGAAGATTGAGGGGTCCCCATTCCCTCTTCTAGAGTGTTGAGCATACGTCCCATTGGGGACGACCATGCGACGCATTCGTTCCCGTGTCATAGACTTTGGTTCAAGTTGAGTTATGAACTAACTCAAGTCACTTCTTTCCTAAAAAATACAAACAAACTTCAAACCTTTTTATCCTTCGGGATCGTCAAACTAAAGGCTATTTTCAAAAAGGGCACGTTACTTTCCGTCTGAGTCACAAACAGGCATCGACCCTAACTGCCGGACGCGAACTTAACGTCGCTCATAAAAAACACAAAAAGAACTTGGTCCGAACTACGTTGACTCTGAATTCCCCATTGCACAAAGGGGGTACGTAGGCCTAGGACGTCGACGTCCTATCAAGTCTGTCTTAGTTTTTTTCCCCTTTCCCCGTTTTAGTGCAGCCCTAGATGTTAGGATAACTCACCCTTAGAATTGACAACAAGCATGGATCCCATCGAGTACGATGGACGCGTGGGGTGCTAGCACCTTCCCCTCGCGTAACCGACTCCCGAACCCAGGCTATGGTTGCGATGACCATTCCTTTCCCTCTTCCTCAGGTTTATGCGGTGTTCCCTTTCCCTCTCTAGGGATAAATTTACACGGCTGGCGACTCTGTTTTCCGCGCCACTTTCGTGTTTATACCTGAATGAAAATCCTGGGAGCGACACGACCTTCAGTAGTCAAATCATAATCTATAAAACCTAGCCCATGGCTAGCATTGACATTAGAAACAACAGACTCCAATTGATTCATAGTAATCTCTTGAGGTACATAGGCCATATTCAAGACCTTCAAAAGTGCCTCTCGATGAGCTGCAGAAAACATAAGCAACGACAGGATAGAAATCTTTGATGGCGTTTGGTTCAACTGATCAACCACTTTATAATCACTCTTTTTGATAAGTCTCATGAACTCCTCGACCTCTTTCTCAAAAGTACCTTTCTGTACAGATTCAGGAATAACAACCTCCTCTGTAGCCACCTGTTTACCCTTGGCTTTGGCTGCTGCCTCAGCTTCAGAATTAGTTCTTAGAGTCTGTGGAGCAAACAAGTATCCACTTCTAGTGAAGCCGCCAAGACCTCCAACATTATCAATACTGGAACTACCCCCAGCTGGAGTTTCCACTTCTTGTTTTTCCCCTTGGTAGTAAACATCTACACCGTAGTGCCATGGGATAGCCCGCTCACTAGTATAAGGAACTGGCCCTGGTACCGTAATAGTAACAGGACTCACTACATCAGGCACAATGATAGCAGCAGGAGATGGCACTTGAATTTCAGCTGGCGTAAAATAAATGGTAACAACCGACACATCATCGTCCTTTTTGTCTCCCTGATCGAACTGTAGACAACCCTCATCAATCAAATTTTGAATATCGGCCTTCAATTTATCACAACCATTACTCTGATTCTTGCAATCAACACAACCTTCTTCACAGCCAGGGAACAATTGCCCCTTCAACAACCGAGCCTTCACAAAGCTCAAAGGAGTCTTCACCCTGTTCACATCAGTTACCAAATTCAAAACTTTCCCATCTTCAACGGCGTTGACCTTTGGCACATTATGATCTGGCATGGGATTCTGAAGCACATTCAGTGAAGTTGAGAAATTAATTGCCTTGGCATCAATCAAATCCTGTACCTTATGCTGAACTGCCCGAAACTTTTCAATAGTATGACCTGGAGCCCCAGAATGAAACTCACAGCGGGCATTAGCATCATAACCCTTTGGTAATACAGCAGGAGCCGGGGCCATCGTACGAAGCTCCACCTGATTAAGCTTCAATAATTGAGGTAACAAAGCTGCGTAAGTCAAAGGCAGAGGGTCCATATGCCTGTCAGTTTGTCTCTGCTGATATGATCTCCATGGCTGTTGATTATTCTGTGGCTGAACATTCTATTGCTGTGGCTGTGATTGAACTTACGGACTAGGAATGGTAACAACAACAATCTGATTATAGGAATCTTGGTAGCTTCTACCTCTTCCTCTATTCTTATAAACAGCACTGGTCTCCCCCTCCCTCTTTCTGGTAGCTCTAGCAAATGGCTTCCTCACTCCTGAAGAGCTAGCACCACTGACGTCTTGTATTTTTCCAAGCTTCAACAAACTTTCAATCCTTTCCCCAGCGATTACAATGTCCGCAAACCCAGTTGAAGGACAGACAACCAACCTATCAAGATAAGCTCCCTGAAGAGTACCCATAAATATGTCGGCCATCTCTTGGTCCTGCAGTGGAGGTTGAACCATGGCAGCCAACTAGCGCCATCTTTGAGCATATTCCTTAAAACTCTCCTTCGCATTCTGAGCCATACTCTGCAGCTAAGTACGGTTTGGAGCCATATCCATGTTGTATTGATACTGCTTGACGAAAGCATGAGCTAACTCCTTCCAGCTCCTTACAGAAGTCCTGCTCAACTTCATATACCATTCTTGAGATGCCCCAGTAAGGCTGTCTTGAAAATAGTACATCCACAATTTCTCATCATCAGTATGAGCGACTATCCTCCCCACATAGGATTGAAGATGAGTTTTGGGACAAGTAGTGCCATTGTACTTGTCAAATGTTGGTGTCTTGAGCTTATGGGGGATTCTTACCCCAAGTACCAATCCCAAGTCGGAAACATCAAAGCCAAGAGTGTTTTGGGACTCAATGGACTTAATTTTTTCAGTGAGCTCGTCGAATCTGCGAGTGTTCTCATCTTCAGCATCTAACAGAGTGAACTGCTCGTCTTTGTAGTCTTCCACAACATGACGAACCCCAGTATTTCTAGGAGGGTCACCTCCTGCATTAACGCCAGTCTGATTACCAGTATCTCTGTTATTACCGTTTCCATTCTGTACCTCTTCCTCTGTCCGCTCGGCCATTACCCTGAGTCTTTCCTGATTTTGAGCCATGCCAATCATTAATGTCATGAACTGGTCCATCCTATTTCTCAGCTCAGCCAATTCAGTCTGCATCTGCTCCATTATCTTAGCTTCGTTTCTGCGAGTTGTGTACCGGTGAATGTGGATATCAGCTATAGTGCCTGAAACCAAATAAAGGTTAGAGGACCCCTGCGATGAATACCTGCTATGCAAAATGATATGTTATGAGGGTGCAAATGCAAATGAACATGCTTGCATCTTTACAGGGCGATCCACCACTTGATTCTAGTTTAAAGACAAGATGAAATGAAACTTTCGCTCATATATCAGAGAAAAACACTGTCAGAGATTACAACCCCAAATAGTATGTTTGAAACAAGAGAAGACAAGGATCCCAGCCAACAATTCTGGTGGTGACCCAAAATACAATAAAGAAAAAAAAAGCAAACTACAGAGTATCACCCCCTGCCTAAGCTAGAGCCTTCGACCCTAGGCTTCTTCACTTCAGCTCGTATCTTCAGCTCTTCTATGGTTGTTATGGCCTCATTCAGTCGCTCCTCAATTATGTGTCTTTGGAACGTCCCTGATAAGATCTCCTCGTCTTTCTTCCTGAGCTTCGAATTCAGACTCTCAATCTGCTTCAAATACTTATCCTCTTTCTGCTTGTTGGCTGCAATTGCAGTGTTTCGATTAGCGTTGAACCTGTGAATTCTTAGCGAAGCTTTGGCTAAGTCTTTCTTCTTAGTCTTCAACACTCTGCTAACACTTTTTAAAGCTTGTCCTACCTTCTGTCTGGATGCAATTTCATCGGCCAAGTCCTTTTCTTTCTTGGCGAGCGACTCTGTTTTCAATTTAGCAACGTGAACAGCTTCACCTCGCTCATGCTTCAACTGGTAGATTTCTCTTTGCAGCTCACCGTTCTCCTCTCGAAGCTTCTCATTTTCAGCCCACAGTTTATTATATTTCTCTATCTCAATTGTGGTCAAAGATTCAATCAGCAGGGGGTAAGATGGAGGTTCTCTGCAGAATGGTAGAAGTACATTCTTTACTCTCTGAATCCAGTCCTCATATGCAGGGAAGGATTTGTTGTTACACTTTCCAAAAGAAGTCTTTCCTTTCTTGTGGCGGTCTCCCCAAGTGTCTGCAGCTTCTTTTAACATTTCCAGATTGGCTTCCCCATTCACATATAAAGACTCTCGAACATCTTGGTCCTTCGACGGCTCTTTCAAAGCATACCCAAATTGCCTAATAGCAAGAATAGGGTTGTAGTTAATTCCCCCTTTCCTTCCTATTAGAGGTACGTTTGGGTAACCTCCACAGCTAATCAGGATCTCTTGGCCTAACAAATCACGATTGATCCAAACCAAGTTGTCAGACCTTAATCCCATTAATCTCTTTGACCAATCCAATGTTTCTCTCGTGTCTACGAATGCCCCAGAGTCAGGAAGGCGATCAGCAAACCACTTGTACAGAATTGGAGCACAAAAGTAAAGAGGTCCTCCTCTCCTCTTCTCATTCTTATAGTGCATCGAATAGTACAGATCCCCAAGCAAGGTGGGTACCGGATTCTTCGTGGTGAAAATCTGGACAACGTGCACATCTACAAAATCCTTCACATTAGAAAACAATGCCATTCCATAAACACACATAGCCAGGATTGCCTTGAACACCGACCAACACTTAGCCTTAGCACAAATAGCAGCCTGCTCAATCAAAAACTTTGTGTGAAAGCCTTTATAACCTCCTTTACTAGCAACATTCTTATTCAACAAAGACTGATCCAAACGTAAAGCAGCAGAAACCTTTTCCAGATCGGGAAACTTCTTAGAAGGGTAGAAGGGAACTTCTTCTTTGACAAAAACATCTAAAATGAGGGCATACTCTTCCAACGTCGGAACTAAAAGATAATCCGCAAACAGAAAACACCGTATGTGAGGGTCATAGAACTGCACCAGAGTGTGCAGAGCCCTGAACTCTTAGTTGGTAAAATCTCGGGCGACACTCAGGATCTTTCTATATTCTCCTCTAAAGTCTGCCAATACCCCAGGTTTTGCCATAGCCGAGATCTTGTGTAATGGGTTTGCCATTTCTGGTCTGCCATTATCACATGCCGGGAGGAGAGGCGTTGCTGGGTCCTCGGGAGACGGTCGCCAGAGTCGACAGCTGTCCAGGTTATATTCCATCGTCTGCCCCAAATGCGCAGGATATAATATTACCAAGAAAACCTCGTCTGGATGTGGAGTTTTCATGTATACTAAGTCTGGCCAAATGCCAAACAAGTCACACTACTTTCCACGCTAATCATAGGTGTATGCTCAAGCCTGGGTATTGGAATTTTCTTTCATGAATCCAACCCACCCTACCAACAGAGAAATCCAGCAGCAGAACAATACAGCAATAAAGAAATGAAATGCTATAAATACAGTAAATACAGTAAAACAGTAATATACAGCAATATACAACAAAATAAAGCACAACAGATAAACACCCAATGAAATAAAACAAACAAGCGCTAGGATTGACTCGCAAAAGGGGATGGACCAACCAGGGATTGTGATCCCCAGCAGAGTTGCCAGCTGTCGCTCCCGAGGATTTGCATCCATGGTACAAACGCGAAAGTAGCACGAAAACAGAGTCGCCAACAATGTATATTTATCCCAAGAGAGGGAAAGGAAACACTGCGTAAACCTGAGGGAAGGGAAAGAGCATGGTCTCACGACCAAGAGAAATGGGTAAGGGAGTCGGTTACGCGAAGGGAAGGTGTTAGCACCCCACGCGTCCATCGTACTCGATGGGATCCACGCTTGATGTCTCGATCAAAAGGTGTCATCATCTGGAGCTCCACTGCTACTGGAAACGACAAGGAACGGGAACAGAAAAGAGTGAAGAAACGAAGAAGAAAAGAAAAAAGAAGTGACTCAATAGGACATCGCTCGTCCTACGCCTACGTACTCCCTCGTGCAATGGGAAAGTCAGAGTCAACGTAGTTCGGACATGAACAAAGGGGGGAGGTTGCTCGCAAAGACATCGCCGTCTTATGCCTACGTATCCTCAATCGGATGAGAAAGAGGAAATCAGAGCAGTCGTAGTTTGACCTAACGAGGTCGGTTAATGTTTTTTATGAGCGACGTTAGATTCGCGTCCGACAGTTTGGGTCGATGCCTGTTTGCGATGAGACGGAAGTAACGTGCTCTTTTCTGAAAATGATTTGAACTTACCGATCCCGAAGGATGAAAAAGAGTTGAGTTTGTTTTTGTATTTTTTAGACAGAAATGGATTGAAGTTAGTTCGTAACTTACATTGCACTAAAGTCTACCATGCGGGAACGAGTGAATCGCATGGTCGCCCCCAAATGGGACGTATGCTAAACACTCTAGAAGAGGAAGGGAGACCCCTCGTTCTTCATTTCCTACACTTAAGGCTCGAGCGCAATATTCATTGTATTTCTTAAGTGTTTTATAAGTGTTATGAGATGAGAAGAGAAGACTCAAAAGAAAACACTAAGGGGAAACTAAATGTTCCTAATGTTATCATGCAAAGGTGGCCCTATAGTTGAGGTTGAAAGGGGAACTTCTACCTAAGTTAGCATGCAAAGGGAAACCTAATGCTAATCCTACTCCAAGCTTAATCGAAAATTAAGTTGGACCAGGTAGCTCTAAGGGAGTGAATCCAAGAATTAAACAAGTCTTGAGACTCAAGGGAAGAGAAGGAGTGAAGGAGACGAAGGAGAAAGAGAGGTATAAGATGAGAAACAAGACGGGGAAGCAAGCACATCATACTCAAATCACAACATTAATCATGCTTCAAAAGATCACACAAGAAAGCTCAAGTAAGCAAGTAAAAGCAAACAAGAAAGAATGCAAGCAAACTTGCATAAGAAGCATGGTTAAACATCATTGAACCTCACACAAAGATGACATGAATAAGGTAAGATGAAAGTGGATCCAAGTCAGAATTCAACTCATGCCAAAGGTCAATCAATTCACACATTAGAAAGTGGCATTAAGAGCATCAAGTATGTATCTCAACAACACTCAAACAATTAACAACAAATAACTCATGCACAACATAACTTCAAGTGATCAAACAAAGTGAAATCAAGGCATGAAACCAAATGGCAGCAAGGTGAACATGTATACCAATTCAAAGATCAACTCATGAATATCAAGAAGAAGCCACAAGAATC
Organism: Lathyrus tuberosus; assembly: GCA_022829125.1. NCBI lineage: Eukaryota > Viridiplantae > Streptophyta > Magnoliopsida > Fabales > Fabaceae > Lathyrus > Lathyrus tuberosus. The sequence continues at coordinate 16,205,929 of JALAZF010000003.1, forward strand.
ACATTCAAAACATGCTCCACAATTATGCAAACATCCACTCTAAACATCTATGAAAACAACACATAATAAGGTGAAGCAAGATCATATTCATATTCAAACAAAAATTCCAGCAACATCATCAACAAGTCACAATCAACATGCTCAAGAAGTGTGTGATATGTGTTCATCGCATCGGGAACGCAACATCGCAAACGTGATCATAAACGATAAAAATCCAAGAATCGTGTGTTAGAAAATTGTGTGCATACAATAGTGTGAGGTGCAACAGCTCAAGAATGATCCACAAATCATCAACACATCAATCCATGAAGTTTATACATGCAAGAGATCTCAAACAAGCAAGAAAATACAAGAAAAACACAATCTGCTTCAGTGGTAATCGATTACTCACATAGGGTAATCGATTACTCAGTTGAAAATTGGCTAAAAACGTGAAAATAAGGCAGAGTAATCGATTACTCTGTTAAAGTAATCGATTACCATTGAAACAGAGGCAGAAATTCAACTTTGAAAAGCACTTTTCTGCAACCAATCACTTATCCAAGCATCCAAATGATCACGTAAACAATAATGCACAAAAATTAAGTTCAATCACAGCAATCAAACATTAATTAGATCCAAAAATCATCAACATCCACAATCAAGATCAACCAAATGAATCAAAACACATCAAAACTCATGGATCTACATTGTACAAATTGCAATTAAGCTAAAATGAGTATGGATCTGAACCAACCTACAAAGCTGAGATTTGCTTTGGTAAGTGTTATAAACAGAAATGGATGAATTCAAATAGAGAAATCCAAGATCCACAAGCTTCTTGCACTCAAAAATGGAAGATCCAAGCAATAAGCAACTAAAACTCCAAAAGCACTTCCAAAAATCACTTCTGAAAATTCAGCACCAGATCTAAACAAAAATCCAAATTGAAATACTGAAATGTAGTGAGGATGAAAGGTTTTAGCTCAAGAATTAACAAGTTCCAATGTGTAACGAGCGAAACTGGACGTGTTTCTTAAGCAATGTCGCTCCTTGGGGGTTACTACAAGTCGATTCATTTTTTATCCTATTGTAAGCTGACTAAGGAAGGGAAATAGATGTCTCCAATTAACCCTGCTTGCATACTGAGTTTAAACAGTCTGTTAGGTTACGAATGCTATCAATGTGGGGGGGCCTCTCTTAGGTTATTTTCAGGGAATTTAAACTTTTAGCGGGGAATACGGACTAGGATGTTTTGACTGATATACGGGATTTTGGGTTTTTCTTTAGTGTGCTCGCTAAGATTTTTCTTTCAATCGTATGCCTACGTATTCTCGTTTTTCCGAAACAGGGAAATCAGAGCGATCGTAGTTCCTCCTATTCTACGGGAGGAAATGGTGTTTTGGTGTCTTGTTCAAAGCCCAAGACGTGAAGCTTAAAGGTGATCTATATCTTGTTCAAAGCCCAAGATGTAAAGATAAAGGTAGTTTGTATCTTGTTCAAAGCCCAAGATGTGAAGCTGACGGGTCTATTTGTATCTTGTTCGAAGCCCAAGATGTGAAGCTAAAAGGTGTTGTCTTTAGAGAGAACTTGTCATCTCTAAAGAGGGGTTTGTTTGTCACAACTGTTTATAAAGGAGAATTACTTTAACCGGGATGTGTGAATCCGGCAATACCATAATTTCCTTTATAGGGGATTTCCAACCTGAAGGAGAAGACTTTAACTCAGTGTAGAGCAATGCCATCTTTCCTTAGGAATTTCTCATGCTAAAAGAGGGACAGTGGCATGGATGTAGATGATCCAGAGGCTTGCCGCTTACAGCGATTAGATGAAGGGTAAGGAGTTGCTGATGTTTGTATACTGTGAACGAGGCACAACTTTGATGCTAAAAGGTTGATTGGATCAACCAGTGGTTTTCTTATACAAAGCCTAAGAGGAGGCTAAAAGGTTTTCCTTATACAAAGCCTAAGATGAGGCTAAAGGGGAGTTGACTCAACAAGAGAGACTTTTATGGTATCACGTACGAAGCCCGAGATGGAGGTTAAAAGTTTTATACTCAACAAGGGAGTGATTTGTGTCTTGTACAAAGCCCAAGACGGAGGCAAAAGGAAGTTTTGACTCAACAAGAGAGCCTTTTTGTATCTCGTACGAAGCCCGAGATGGAGGCTAAAGTGTTGATTCAATAAGAACCTTTTTGTATCTTGTAAAAAGCCCGAGATGGAGGCGAAAGATGTTTGACTCAACAAGAGAGTCCTTTTTTTGTATCTCGTACGAAGCCCGAGATGGAGGCGAAAGAGGGTACTATTTCAGTTGAGTGACCAGTATATGGGTTCAAAGAGAAAATCAGTTCTTATATGAGTAACACTGTACTCAGGGATTTTGATTCGAGGATCAGGGATATTTCCTTGAAATCCAAAGGGTATTGAGACTGTCCAAGTCTACGGGGTTCCTTCCTATTCTTGAAGGGTGCTTGAGAATGTCTTTGAGACTCAAGGAAATTAGACTGTCCAAGTCTAGAGTTTCATCTTTCGTACTATGCTTTGAGAAACAGTAGTAGACTCTTGGAAAGACTGTTCTATTAAGATGACTGATTTCTGTTCCTATACCTCTAGGAGGTCGTCGGGACAATTTGTACGAAGCCCAAGAGGAGGCTGGAAACTTTTAAGAAACCGAGGGACAATTTGTACTAAGTCCAAGAGGAGGCTATCATTCCCGGAGGAAGAAATCATTTATACGAAGCCTAAGAGGAGGTTGTGAATACTTCTAAGAAGCCGACGGGTCCTTGTACAACGCCCAAGAGGAGGCGGGGATGCTTTTAGGAAGCCCGTGGGTCCCCAAACCCCGAGAAATTCAAGACAGGCTATTCACAATGAATAGATCAAGCCAGAAAAGTTTGAGAATTTGGAAGAAACTCAAGGGATGCAATTCACGGAGAAGAGATCATCTCTGGGGAGTAGAGTTTCTTGACAATTCCTAAGGGTGCTTTTAAGAAGCCTGTGGGTCCCCAAACCCCGAGAAATTCAAGACAGGCTATTCATAAAGAATAGATCAAGCCAGGAAAGTTCGAGAATTTGGAAGAAACTCAAGAGATGCAATTCACGGAGAAGAGATCATCTCTGGGGAGTAGAGTTTCTTTGACAACTTCTACGAGTGACAGTCTGAGAAAGGGTTAAAAAAGAATCTGCCTTTCCCATCTCTATATTGTTTAACCCCAAGAGGAGGGAAGACTGTGTATGGTAATCCTATGGGGATCTAGTTTTGACTATATTTAAGAGTGACCAACAGGATGAATGCTAGATGTAGTTGCCGGGGAAATTCTAAATATCTATACTAGTATTACACAGTCGATATGAGTTTATGAAAGAAAACTTACAGTGAAACAGCCCCACAATACAGTTATGTATATATGAAAGCGGTAAATGAAAGCGGATAAACACTTACTCGGTTGTAGGGCTTCCATGCTGTTTGGTTAGTTGTCCAACAAAGAAAGATTAAAAACAACAGAATATTTCAAAATCAAAGGAGAAAGTGCTTTGAAAAAGAAATATTTGGGGCTTACAGCTCAAGGAGAGGCCCAGGGTTTTTTCAGTGATTGCACTGTTGAATTTGTACAGAGGGACTTATACGAGTGACTGAGGCCCAAAAATTTTTTGTTGTACAAAGGGATGCGTCTTACACTCTCTCACGAGACCCAAAAAAGGTTTAAAGAAAAAGAGTGGGGCTTATAACACGAGGGTAGGCCCAGATGATTTTTCGTTTGAAATGGCGATCGCGCCGAGATTTTCTTTTAACGCAAAGGGGCTTATACAATATCTGAGGCCCATAGTTGTTTTGGTTAAAAGGGAATTGGGTCTTACACTCTATTAGAGGCCCAAAAATTTTGAATGGGTCTTATAGCTCAAGGAGAGGCCCAATTGATTTTTTAAAAGGCGACGATCGTGCCATTTAATTGTACAGAGGGACTTATACAATAAGTGAGGCCCAAAATGGTTTGTACAAGGAGTTTTGGGTCTTACACTCTCTTAAGAGGCCCAAAAGTTTTTGAAAAAGAAGAATGGGTCTCACTACTCGAGGGTAGGCCCAAGGTTATTTGTGTACAAAACGACGATTGAAAATACCCGGAGAGACTTATACAATAAGTGAGGCCCACAATAGGTTATTTTACAAAAAGGATTGGGTCTTACACTCTATTAGAGGCCCAAAAAGTTTTGAAAATGATTTATGAGGGTTGAATTAATCAAAAACCCTAATTTGTTTTCAAAATGTGTTTTAATTGAATAAAATATTCAATTAAAGTGATCAAAATTGCTTAACATGTGGAAAACAAATTGTGATCTTGGATTATTGCTTCATAAATCAAGTTTTTCCCTACAAAATGATTAGAAATCATTAAAATTTGCAAAATCAATAAGGAAAAAATATTTTAAATGTCAAAAACAATTAAAACATTAATTCTTTGCAAAAATATCAATTATATGAAATAAATAATATTTTTGGGATTTTTTGGGAAAATAAAATATTTTAACATTTTTGTGAATTATTAAAAAAAGAATCAACTCAAAATCATTAAAAATCAGAGAGAAATTAATTTTTGAATCAATTAAATAAAATCACAAAATTCAAATATTTGAATTTTCAAAAAGGGCGCCAAGAACACCCCAAGAACACACGCGTGTTCTGGGTTTTGCCCAGATTTGCATTTTCTCTCCAATCTCAATGAATACTTGATTATATCATGCAATCCACATACGAATCTGCTCGTCTCAACCTCACGATCATGTCTATGGTATTTAATTTCATTTATATTAAACATGGAATAAAAAATCAAGACAAAACCTCAAGAACCCTAATTTCTGCAGGAAGGCTGAGAATTTTGATACACGATTCAAACAAAGTAATTAATTGAGGGGAAACATTCCATGCATGATTATGAACATTTGGCAAAAGTATTGTGCGAGGAAATATGCATAGATTGAGAGATGACCAAGTTTAGGCTTACCTCTAGGTCGTGGCAGCAAGTTCAAAGTGATTTCTGAGTTGGAGGTGTTACAGATGAGTTGTGATGATCTGAACAGCTTCCCTACACCCTATGGAGTGTGTTTGAATGCTTGGACTTGATGGAAATTGGTTGGATCACTTCATGGCACCTCAACTGCAACTTGGTTAAAACCTTGAGCAATTGACTGGTGATTCTGAGAAATCAGTGTTCCAGATGTTGTTTAAGTGTTTGATCAGCTCCCATATGATGTATGTGAGGTGTGTGTGTGATTGGTTTTAGTGGAATTGCTCTCTACTGAAAAACCCGATAGTGACTTGCTAAGAAAGGCATTTTTGAGAGTGAGAAGTGGATTTTGAGAAAGGCAAGTGTTGTAGGCCTTTGGTGTACTTAAACTAATCATAATTGAGCTCTATTTATAGTAGAGCAAGTTTGTTTTGCAAGGAATAGTGAATGGCAACTGCTGAGTAGGGTTGGCCAATGTTGGCAAATGAAAATCCAAGTCTCCTCTAGCCATTGACTAGAGGTTAGGGCACATGCTGCTGGTCCCCTTGGTCTTGGATAAGTATTGACTGAATTCAGTTGCTAATAGATCAGTCCATGCCACCTTGGTGCTTCCATTGAATGCTCCAATCCAAAATTGGAGTCTTGTCCCTATTTTGGGCAATTCTAGGTTTGGCATGCTATTTCTTGTTCCAAGGACTTTGGAGGCTTGGCTCAGTGATTGTCCCCTTTAGATTCAATCCTCAGATGTGTCCAAAGTGATGGCAACGCTTGGAATTGGCTGATTTTGGCAAATCGACCAAAAGTGCCAAAATCTGCCTTGCCTTGACAGATTTCAGCAAGGCATCTTGTCACTACCATATCTCAAAGCTTAAATTGAATTTGGTGATGTTCTTAGCCATTTTGGAAAGCCCTTATATGATACAACAACTGTATGATCATATTTGGTTTTGATACCTTTTGGATCCAAGTGAAAAATCCCCCTACATTTGGAAAAAAGTAAGGCAGATTCTGACTTAGTGAAATCTTCACTAAGTGTTGGAACAAAGTGACTTTTCTTGATTTTGATCACTCCATAACTCAAAATCCATGAGAAATTTGGACATAGATCAGTATGAAGCTTTTGTAGAGGGCAATGAGATCTACAAATCAAGCTTTGGATGGGGAAAAATGGCTTTGTGGTTTAGGAGTTATGATCCTTCAAAGTTGGTACCTTTGTCACTTTATTTCATAACTTAGAAAATTTTCTAAGTTTTTATGGTTACCCCTTTTACAAGTTATCCCACTTTATTTGATTTTTCTTGATGAATGATGATTCAAATCATACATTAACATCATTTTAGGGTTAAAAATCTATTTTTGTGAAAAATCTCAAAAAGTTAAAGTTGACTTTTGTGCACAGTTGACTTTTTGTCAGATGAATTCCAAACTGTGCGATCCTTTGGGAAATCATGTCCTTGACCTAAATCAAACTTGATGGACATGTTCCATGGGTGTTATAGGGTGTATTGAATCAATGCTTAGGGTTTGGGAGCATGTCATGGTCAAAAGTCAAAGCTACAATTGACTTTTCTCGCAAAACCCTAACTGTGGTTCAGATGAAATTGAAACTTGTTGCTCAAGGTTCTTGGACCAATCCATTGTTCCAAATGGATAAATATGGTATATTAGAGACCCTCAAATAATTTCTTGAGGTCTTGGTTCATGATTTGTCCCAAAAGTCAACTTAGGGGTGAATTAGGTCAAGAAACCCTAATTCCTGATTTTTGATGTATGCATCCCTTGAGGCCAAATTGACTTGATGATTGGGTCCATGAGGTTCCATGGAGTATATTAGGATATGTTTTGAATCATTGGCTCATGCCTAGATGAAAATTTCCATCTGGAGGCCCTGGTCGACCAAAACCCTAATTTGGTGACACTGGCGATCTTGAAGCTTGATCCACCTGGAAGGGAGCAACCTTGTGCTTAATCCTTGAAGTGGGAGTCCTCTTGATCCATTGTGTATGTTTGAGAGGTTTAGACAAGTTGAAAATCATGTCAATTCTTGATTGATCCTTTTTCTAAGCACCCAGAGAGGGCTTGAAACCCTAATTTTGATTGTGGTGAATGCTCAACAATTCCTTGAGGAGATTGATGAGGCACAAAGGTACATCCATATTGTGATGATGATTTGCACAATGATGGGAAATCTTAGTGGTCAAAATTTAGGGTATGACAGATGCTCCTATTTAATCTTCTTGGACACGAAGGTGTGAATGGCGAAGGTATTCGGGCATTCGGGGTGCAAGAGGATTAAATATCGGAATATCCGAAATTTTGACGGCGTCTATGAATGGTAATTCACGCATTCATCTTCTTTCGCTAAGCAATGATGCTTAGAAAAGGTAAACTTCCCCTCGATCCTGGTCTTCAGCCAAGGAACTGGTCTCAGTTTCTGATTTAAACTTCCCCTTGATCCTGGTTTTCTACCAAGGAACTGGTCTTAGTTTCTTGATTTAAACTTCCCCTCGATCCTGGTTTCCTACCAAGGAACTGGTCTTAGTTTCTTGATTTAAACTTCCCCTCGATCCTGGTTTCCTACCAAGGAACTGGTCTTAGTTTCTTGATTTAAACTTCCCCTCGATCCTGGTTTCCTACCAAGGAACTAGTCTTAGTTTCTTTTGTCAATAAACTTTATTGATAAGGGACGCTATTCGTAGCAGTTTTCCTCAAACTTCTCGCCGAATTTTCCTGGGGAGATGCCATTTGACGGAAAAAGTTGACGTCAGACTTGCTGAGGAGCCCAATCGTCTGAGTTGTAGAGGTGCACAAACTTCTCTGTTGGAGACGTCATTTTCCGACTCTATTGGGGAAAATGAGTCTCTTGAGAGACTGCTTTCACGCTTGGGGATATTGCATCATACTTTTCTCGGGATCTTCCCGGAGAAACGCCATATGATGTGATCCAATTTTGAGGTGCTGATGACCTTTTCATCAGCGGTTTTTTTCGGAGAAAAACTGTTGTATTGCCGAATCTCTGCTTAAGAGGCTTCCTCTAGGGATTTTCCTTAATCCGGGAAAGCGAAAATATCATCTTCAATTGCGAAGAGTGACATCGGTTGAAGGTTCTATGGTCTTTCAGAGGTTCAAGTTATCAAAGTGGTCGAGGAGCCAACTTCATTCCAGAAATAAACTGGAGGAGAGAGATTGTTCAGACGTAGCACTTCCTGATGAGGAAAAAACTTGACAACTCGATTGAGAGGACTTTTTATCACCAGGGGACAAGACCGACTAGAGTGATAGTGATGCAATATGAATGTGAATACAAATCAATAATGCATGATGCATGTATGTATATGCTGACAAAACTGACGCGACATACAAACTAAAAGATGAACATGACTGGAACTCGGCCATCGCGGGGCGAAGAAGTACCGTTGGTCCAAAAATAGCAATTCAACCTTGCTTAGGAGAAGTAGTCCTCGCGGGGAACTATGTTGGTCGGGCTTAGGAGATAAGAACTCGGCCGAGGCGTGTCAGACGAAACAAGGTCTCTGACACAGTTGATCCCTTCATTCAGGCGTACTGGGTTAGAAGGAGTACTTTGATGTTCTTTTGATGTTTAACAGTCAATAGAAATTGCCATCTTTATTTTAAAGCAGAAAAAGTTTTACAAGTAAATTCATTTTTGTTTTATTTCAAGAATCGTTGATTATATTAAAATGTCATTCTGTAAAGCTAAAACAAATGAGAATTACAAACAAAGTACAAGGGCTCAAATTTTATTGATAAGATGGAGATCAGCCAAACGCGTGATTCCAAAGAGTATCTACAAAGTTATAAAATGGTAATTTACAGGGAAAAGGGCTATGTTGAAACATAACGACCACTATCCTTCTACCAACTTTGAATTCGGGACATCCTGAGCTTCTGTCGAAGATGACCTTGACTGGAGTTTTCCTCCGATGGATGGTGTAATTGCTGCTGAGGGACTTGCCTCTGTTTAACATAGTTACTTGCCATTATCCCTAACTTTTGCCTGGATTGTACTGTGATGTTTCCAATCCACCGGGATGATTTATTTTTTATTTTTTTTTGTCTCTAACTTTTGTCTGGACCGCCCTTTCGGGTTTTCAATCCACCGAGACGTTTTTTTTAGTTTAGGCGAAGTATTTCTTGACTACATCAACGTTCGTGGGGTAGGTAAATTCCTATCCATCCATGGTTGCGAGTGTCAAGGCGCCGCCTGAGAAAGCTTTCATGACCACATAGGGGCCGTCATAGTTCGGAGTCCATTTGCCCCGAGAATCAGTGAGAAATGATTGTATCTTCTTGAGCACAAGGTCTCCTTTCCTGAAGATGCGAGGTCGGACCTTTTTGTCGAATGCCTTCTTTATTCTTTATTGATACAACTGACCGTGGCATAGTGCCGTTATCCATTTCTCTTCGATCAGATTTAGTTCGTCGTGTCGACTTTGACACCATTCAGCCTCTGTAAGCTTAGCTTCCATCAATACCCGGATTGATGGGATCTCTACTTCTATGGGGAGCACTGCTTCCATGCCATATACTAGAGAGAAAGGGGTTGCCCCTGTTGAAGTACGGACATATGTGCGATAACCGTGAAGAGCAAAGGGTAGCATCACGTGCCAGTCTTTGTAAGTTACAACCATCTTTTGAACGATCTTCTTGATGTTCTTGTTAGCCGCTTCTACCGCTCCGTTCATCTTGGGTCGGTAGGGAGATGAGTTATGGTGTTCGATCTTGAACTCTGTGCACAACTCTTTCATCATCTTATTGTTCAAGTTAGATCCATTATCAGTAATGATCTGCCTCCGACATTATTTTCAGCAGTATTCAGGGTCAAGCAGATGGTTTTCTAGGTCTTTTGGAGCTTTTATTTTGCTCATTAGGCGTTTTAATAATCAGAAGCTTCAACAGTAATTTTCTGATCAAGCGATCCGATATCAGGCATTATTAATTCAGTAGGATATTCTAAGGTGTTAGCAGTAATTTGTGTTCTTTTCAGGTGTTACTCAGTAACAATATCAATTTTTGAGTTTCAGAGGTTTAACGGGTTCAAAACAGCTATCAGAAGTCACTTTTCCATGTTTCCCTCCAAAAAGCGCCAAAATTCAAAATTTGCACTAAGTAACCGGTTACAGCGTATCTGATAACCGGTTACCCTTTGGTTTTTCTGTGCATTTCTTCAGTTTTTGAACTGAGTAACCGGTTAGCAGATGTGCTGTAACCAGTTACTCTGGGCAAAATTTGGGAAATTCTGTTTGCATCATTTGTGATCAGGTGCTTGGCATGTGCACGTGGGGGAAGGATCTAGAATTGATATTTTCATCATTTTCCACCCAAAATTCAAATTCTCTCCATCATTTTTCCACTCTAATTCCTCATTTCATTTCCTAATCCACTTTTCACCCCAATTTCTACCCATTAAACCTCACTCTAAACCACATTTGAATTCCTAACCTAGCTTCTATTTAAATCAATTCATTCTAAACCTCTCCATCCTAGATAATTTTCACTCTCATTTTTTAGAATTTTGCTCTCAATTCTCTCTCACTTTTTCACTCTCAACCTCCATTTTCAACCACACTCAAAGCTCTTCCATAGAGATTAACAAGTTCTTCATTGGAACTTGTTAATTCTTGAGCTAAAGCCACTCATTACCACTTCATTGCTGCATTTCATTGGTGATTTTCGTTTGGATCTAGATCTGGAATTTCAGAAGTGATTATTGAAAGTGATTTTGGAGTTTTTGGTTGCTTATTACTTGGATCTTCAACTTTTGAGTGCAAGGAGCTTGTGGATCTTGGATTTCTCTACTTGGATTAATCAAATTCTGTTTACAACACTCACCAAAGCAAATCTCAGCTTTGTAGGTTGGTTAATTTCAGATCCATACTCATTTTAGCTTAATTGCAACTTTCACAATGTAGATCCATGATTTTTGGTGTGTTTTGATTCATTTGTGTGAATTTAATTGTGGATGTTGATGATTATTGGATTTAAATGATGTTTGAATGTTGTTTCTGAACTTGATTTTCGTGCATTATTGATTACATGATCATTGAACATGATTACATAAGTGATTTGCTGCTGAAAAGTGCTTTTGAAACTGATTTTTTTCACCACTGCCCCAGAGTAACCAGTTAGCAGTTATGCTGTAACCGGTTACACTGTGTATTTTCTGCGTAATTTGTGCAATTTTGAACTGTGTAACCGGTTAGCAGTTATGCTGTAACCAGTTACCACTGAAGCAGGATGTAATTTTCTTGCATTTTCTTGTTTGTTTGAGATCCTTTTTATGTCTAAACCTTATGGATTGATATGTTGATGATTTGTGGATTAATGATAAGCTGTTTCACCTCACACCATTGAATGAACACGATTCTTCGACACGCGACTCTTGGATTTTTACCATTTATGATCACGTTTGCGATGTTGCGTTCCTGATGCGATGAACACATAACACACACTTCTTAAGCATGTTGATTGTGACTTGTTGATGATGTTGCTGGAGTTGTTGTTTGAAAATTATTGCTTGCGCTTAACTTCATGAGATGCATGCTTGTTTTGACTTGAATCCTTTGGTGTGCTTAACCTAATCTTGTGAGATGTTTTCTCGTATGATCCAATCAATGATTGAGGACTTTTGTTTGATTTGAATGACATGTTTAAGGTTCTAATCCTTTTGATTTTGGATCCATTGTGTGATCATATCTTGTTTCTTGCTTCACCTCATCATGTGTTGTTTGCATAGATGTTCGAAGTGGATGTTTGCATAATTGTGGAGCATGTTTTGAATGAGATTCTTGTGGCTTTTTCTTGATATTCATGAGTTGATCTTTTAATTGATATACATGTTCACCTTGCTGCCATTTGCTTTCATGCCTTGATTTCACTTTGTTTGATCACTTGAAGTTATGTTGTGCATGAGTTATTTGTTGCTAATTGTTTGAGTGTTGTTGAGATACATACTTGATGCTCTTGATGCCATTTTCTAATGTGTGAATTGATTGACCTTTGGCATGACTTGAATGCTGACTTGGATCCACTTTCATCTTACCTTATTCATGTCTTCTTTGTGTGAGGTTCAATGATGTTTGATTGTGCTTCTTATGCAAGTTTGCTTGCATCCTTTCTTGTTTGCTTTTACTTGCTTACTTGAGCTTTCTTGTGTGATCTTTTGAAGCATTATTAATGGTATGAATTGGATATGATGTGTATGATGTGCTTGCTGCCCCATCTTATTTCTCTTCTTTTACCTCTCTTTCTTCTTCATCTCTTTCTCTTCCCATGAGTCTCAAGACTTGTTTAAGTCTTGGATTCACTCCCTTAGAGCTACCTAGTCCAACTTAATTTTCGATTAAGCTTGGAGTAGGATTAGCATTAGGATTCCTTTTGCATGCTAACTTAGGTAGATATTTCCCCTTTCAAACTCAACTATAGGGCCACCTTTGCATGACAACATTAGGATAGAATTCCCCTTAGTGTTTTCTTTTCCTTTGAGTCTTCTCTTCTCATCTCATAACACTTCTAAAACATTTAATAAAATTAACGTGTATTGCGCATGAGCCTTGCATGTGGGAAGTGAGGAATGAGGGGTTTTCTCTCATTTTTCTAGAGTGTTTGGTGGACGTTCCATATTGGAACGATTTGCTAAACATTCGTTCCTACCTCATAGACTTCGGTGCAATGCAAGTTATGAACTAACTTCAATCCACTTCTGTCTAAAAACGCAAAAACAAACTCAAACCTTTTTCATCCTTCGGGATCGTTAAGTTCAACTCATTTTCGGAAAAGGGCACATTACTTCCGTCTCGTCGCAAACAGGCATCGACCCTAACTGCCGGACGCGAATCTAACGTCGCTCATAAAATAACACTAACCGACCTCATTAGGTCGAACTACGACTGCTCTGATTTCCTCTCTCTAGTCCGATTGAGGATACGTAGGCATGAGACGACGATGTCTTGGCGAGCAACCTCCCTTTTAGTTCGTGTCCGAACTACGTTGACTCTGACTTTCCCATTGCACGAGGGAATACATAGGCGTAGGACGAGCGATGTCCTATCGAGTCAGTTCTTTTTCTTTTCTCCCCCCGTTTCTTCGTTCTTTTCCGTTCTCGTTTCTTCCCCTTTCCAGTAGCAGTGGAGCTCCAGATGACGACACCTTTTGATCGAGACAACAAGCGTGGATCCCATCGAGTACGATGGACGTGTGAGGTGCTAACACCTTCCCTTCGCGTAACCAACTCCCTTACCCGTTTCTCTTGGTCGTGAGACCATGCTCTTTCCCTTCCCTTCAGGTTTACGCAATGTTTCCTTTCCCTCTCTTGGGATAAATACACATTGCTGGCGACTCTGTTTTCCGCGCCACTTTCGCATTTGTACCTTGGATGCAAATCCTCGGGAGCGACAACAGTAAGACGCCTACGTGGAGTGCGGCAACTCCAAACCTAAGGCTAGGTTAAAAGGGTAAATGAGCTATCTATGACCTTGCGGTCAATAGAGAGACTTTCCTTTGGAATAGGGAGATGATAACTTATGAACAAGAGTTGAAAGGGATTGAAGGTAAATGAACAGTACGAGTATGGCAAAGATGATATTCAAAGTTTCGAAATCAGAGACATGTTAAGTGATGAAAATTAACAGAAGCCATAACATACAAACAACAGAAATGATATTGTCCAAGTCAGGAACAAATAAACACACCACAAAAAAATTCTCAAAAGTCCACGGGAAACAGCTGATGATTCTCCATGAAAAATCCAAAATATTAAGTTAATGCATATTTTTGTTATTTTGTTGTTTTAGAAAGAAAATAAAATAAATATGATAATAAAAATAAGAAAGGAACTATTGCATATTTTTTGTTTTTGGAGTTTTGTAGAAATGAAATAAAATATTATATGAAGTGAAATGAAATAAAAACTAAGTTAAGAATTAAATGGCCATGAAACAAATAAATAATACTAATATAGTAATATGGCACTCATGGAAGGTGCCACAAAAGGAAGTGGCAGGTGCCACTAGTGGGGTTGTATAGTGGCAGGCGCTACTTTAAGTAATGGTGGCAGACGCCACCTTACTTCTTTTCTTTTTGTTTATTTTTGTTTTGTCTTTTTATACCATTCATAATAAACCAAATAAAAACTATAGGACATTATTATTTACAATACATTTTCCAGAAAAACATTAACATGCTAATGAACTTGATAACAACAAACAATGTGTAGCGAGCGATTTTGGACGTGGTTGTTAAGCACTGTCGCTCTGGGGTACTACAAGTCGATTCATTTTTTATCCTATTGAAGCTGATGAAGGAAGGGAAATAGATGTCTCCAACTAACCCTGCTTGCATACTGAGGTTAAACAGTAAAAAATGTTGGTTTACAGATGCGGTTTTAGTTCGTGGGCCTCTCTTTGCTTATTTTGTTCAAAACGAATTACCGGGACTGTTCATGGGGAATTTGTTGGGATACTGCGCTAGATTGGCTGGAGGTAGGGGACTTTGGGTTTTATTTTATTAGTGTGCTCGCTAAGATTCTTTTTCAATCTTATGCCTACGTATTCCCGGGATAGGGAAATCAGAGCGGTCGTAGTTCCTCCTATTCTATGGGAGGAAATGGTGTTTTGGTGTCTTGTTCAAAGCCCAAGACATGAAGCTAAAGGTGGTTTGTATCTTGTTCAAAGCCCAAGATGTGAAGCTGAAGGGTCTATTTGTATCTTGTTCGAAGCCCAAGATGTGAGGCTAAAAGGGTGTTGACTTTAGAGAGAATTTGTCATCTCTAAAGGGGTCTGTTTGTCACAATTGTTGGGTGACTGATTATAAAGGAGAATTACTTTAACTGGGATATGCGAATCCAGCAAGGCCATAATTTCCTTTATAGGGGATTTTCAACCTGAAGGAGAAGACTTTAACTCAGTTTAGAGCAACACCATCTTTCCTTAGGAATTTCTCATGCTAAAAGAGGGACAGTGGCGTGGATGTAAATAATCTAGAGGCTTGTCGCTTACAGCAATTAGACAATGGAAAAGGAGTTGTTGATGTTTGTATGCTATGACCAAAGCATGATTTGATGCTAAAAGGTTGATTTAATCAAACGGGGATTTCTTTATACAAAGCATAAGAGGAGGCTATTGACCCAACAAGAGGATGCTTTTGTTTCTCGTACGAAGCCCGAGATAGAGACTAAAAGGGTTGACTCAACAAGAGAGTGTTTTTATATGTGTCTTGTACGAACCCCAAGACGGAGGTTAAAAGGGTTTGACTCAGCAAGAGAGTCTTTTATACTCACCAAGAGAGTGATTTGTATCTCGTACGAAGCCCGAGATGGAGGCTAAAGGAAGATCGACTCAACAAGAGAGTCTTTTTATACTCAACAAGAGAGTGTTTTTGTATCACGTACAAAGCCCGAGATGAAGGCTAAAAATGTTTGACTCAACAAGAGAGTCTTTTATACTTAACATGAGAGTGATTTGGTATCTCGTACGAAACCCGAGATGAAGGCTAAAGGTGTTTGACTCAACAAGAGAGTCTTTTATACTCAACAAGAGAGTGATTTGGTATCTCGTACGAAGCCCGAGATGGAGGCTAAAAGTGTTTAACTCAACAAGAGAGTGTTTTTATATGTGTCTTGTACGAAGCCCAAGACGGAGGCTAAAAGTGTTTGACTCAACAAGAGAGTCTTTTATACTCACCAAGAGAGTGATTTGTATCTCGTACGAAGCCTGAGATGGAGGCTAAAGGTGATCGACTCAATAAGAGAGTCTTTTTATACTCAACAAGAGAGTGTTTTGTATCTCGTACAAATCCCAAGATGAAGGCTAAAATGTTTGACTCAACAAGAGAGTCTTTTATACTAAAAAAGAAAGTGTTTTGTATCTCGTACAAAGCCCGAGATGAAGGCTGTAATGGTTAACTCTGCTGGGGAGAATCATTGTATAAAGCCCAAGAGGAGGCTAGGGTTACTGTTTTAGGAAGCCTGTGGGTCCTTGCACAAAGCCCAAGAGGAGGCTGATGAATATTTCCGGAAGGGGTTTCACTTGGAACATTGGCCTTCTGTATATGAACTGTTCAAGGGCGAGATTTCTTAGATCTAGTTATCTAAAATTGTTGTAAAAGAAAATTCTCATGGTTTAGGTTATGTTTGAAATATCCGGGAGAACGTCGGATGTAAGGAGACGAGGTTTTGTCTAGTTCTAGACGTAGTTGCCGGGGAAACTCTAAATATCTATACTAGTATTACACAGTCGATGTGAGTTTATGAAAGAAGACTTACAAAATCAAAGGAGAAAGTGCTTTTGAAAGGAAAATTGGGGCTTATAGCTCAAAGAGAGGCCCAGGGTTTTTTCAGTGATCGCACTGTCGTTTTGTACAGGGACTTATACAAGTGACTGAGGCCCGAAAAACGTTTTCTGTACAAGGGGATGGGTCTTACACTCTCTCAAGAGGCCCAAAAATGATTAAAAGAAAAAGAAATGGGGCTTATAACACTAGGGTAGGCCCATATGATTTGTTTTTTTGAACTGGCGATCGCGCCGAGCTTTTCTTTTAACGCAGAGAGACTTATACAATATCTGAGGCCCAAAGATTATTTTGGTTAAAAGGGGATTAGGGCTTACACTCTATTAGAGGCCCAAAAAATGATTTTTGTACAAGTGATGGGGCTTACAGCTCAAGGAGAGGCCCAAAAAATGATTTTTGTACAAGTGATGGGGCTTACAGCTCAAGGAGAGGCCCAGATGATTTTTGTTTTGAAATGGCGATGATCGCGCCGAACTTTTGAAATACAACGAGACTTATACAACATTTGAGGCCCAAAATAGGTTTGTATTTACAAAGGATTGGGTCTTACACTCTATTAGAGGCCCAAAGAGTTTGAAAAAGTTTGATGAGGGTTGAAAAAACCCTAATTTGTTTCCAAAATGTATTTTTAATGAATAAAAATTCAATTAAAATGATCAAAATTGTTAAACATGTGGAAAACAAATTGTGATCTTGGATTAATGTTTCAAAAATCAAGTTTTGACCTACAAAATGATTAGAAGTCATTAAAATT
This sequence comes from Lathyrus tuberosus, assembly GCA_022829125.1. Lineage (NCBI taxonomy): Eukaryota > Viridiplantae > Streptophyta > Magnoliopsida > Fabales > Fabaceae > Lathyrus > Lathyrus tuberosus. Next base: position 16,222,971 of record JALAZF010000003.1, read on the forward strand.
TGCAAAATCAAGAAGGAAAAAATATTTTAAATGTCAAAAACAATTAAAATATTAATTCTTTGCAAAAATATCAATTATATGAAATAAATAATATTTTTGGGATTTTTTGGTAAAATAAAATATTTTAACATTTTTGTGAATTATTAAAAAAAGAATCAACTCAAAATCATTAAAACTTAGAGAGAAATTAATTTTTGAATCAATTAAATAGAATCACAAAATTCAAATATTCAAATATTTGAAAAAGGGCTCCAAAAACATGGCAAGAACACGCGCCCTTCCTCTGTTTCTGTAAATTTGCGTTTTCTATCCAATCTCACTAAATACTTGATTATATCATGCAATCTACATATCAATCTACTCGTTTCAACCTCACGATCATGTCTATGGTCTTTAATTTCATTTATTTTAAACATGGAATAAGAAATCAAAGAGAAACCTCAAGAACCCTAAAATTTGCATGAAGGTTCAAAAATTCCATACACGATTCAAACAATGCAATTGATTGAGGGAAAACACTCCATGCATGATTATGAACATATGGCCAAATTATTGTGCAGCAAAAATTGCATGGATCATAGAGTTAGAATAGCTCATGCTTACCACTTGCAACTGGTGATCGTGTTTTGTGTTAAAGGTGTTACAACTTGGTTCCAAGGTTATGGACAGCTTCCCTAGGTGCTATAGAGTGTGTCTGGATGCTTGGAGTGGATTGATTTGAGCTGGAAGTTAATTTGGCACCTCAACTGCAAATCTGCCAAAGGTTTGAGCAGTTGGCTATTGAGGTGTGTGTCCAGATGTTATGTGAGTGTTTAGATCACTTCTATATGATGTTTATGAGGTGTGTGTGTAATTGGTTTGGTTGGAATAGCTCTAAAACTCAAAACCCGATAGTGACTTGCCTTAGAAGGCAAAATTGGAGTGAAGAAGGAGATTTTGAGGAAAGCATCTGTTTGATGGCTTTGGTGTACTCAAACTGATCACAACTGAGCTCTATTTATAGTAGAGCAAGTTTGTTTTGCAAGGAATAGTGAATGGCAACTGCTGCATAGGTTTGGCCAATGTTGAGCAATGAGAATCCAAGTATCCTCTAGCCATTGACTAGAGGTTAGGGCACAGGCTGCTGGTTCCCTTGGTCTTGGATAAGTCTTGTCTGAATTCAGTTGGCAATGGCTCAGTCTATGCCACCTTGGTGTATACATTGAATGCTCCAATCGAAAATTGGAGTCTTGTCCCTCTTTTAGGCATTTATAGGTTTGGCATGCTATTTTTGGTTCCAAAGACTTGGGAAGCTTGGGATCAGAGTTGGTTCCTACTTGGTCCCCCCTTGAGGTGTTCAGATGGATAGAGTTGCTTGCCCTTTGCAAAATTTGGGCAAATCGAGCAAAACTCCAAAATCTGCCTTGCTTTGGCAATTTTCAGCAAGGCATATTGGCATTGTCACATCTCATGTCTCAAGTGGAATTTGATGGAGTTCTTGGCCATTTTGGAAAGCCCTCATATGATACAACAACTGTTTGATCATAATTGGTTTCGATACTTTTTGGATCCAAGTGAAAAATGCCCCTACATTTGGAAACAAGTGAAGGCAGATTCAGACTTAGTGAAAATTTCACTAAGTGTTGGAAAAAAGTAACATTTTCACTCTTCTTGATTATGATCATTCCATAACTTGAAATCCATGGGGAATTGGAACGAGGTGTAGTTGAAGATTTTGTAGAGGGTAATGAGAGCTACAAATCCAGCTTGGATGGGGAAAAATGGCCTTGTGGTTTAGGAGTTATGATCCTCCAAAGTTGGTACCCTAGCCACTTTGTTGCATAACTTAGAAAATTTTCTAAGTTTTTTATGGTTACCCCTTTTACAAGTTATCCAACTTTTCTTGATGAATGATGATTCCAATCACACGTTAACATAATTTTAGGGTTAAGGAACCATAATTGTGGAAAATCTCAAAAAGTCAAAGTTTGACTTTTGTGCACATTTGACTTTTTATCAGATGAATTCCAAACTGTGCGATCCTCTATGAAATCAAGTCCTTGACCTAAATCAAACTTGATGGATTGATTTCATAGGTGTCATAGGGTGTATTGAATCATGTCTTAGGGTTTGGGAGCATGTCCTGGTCAAAAGTCAAAGCTATAGTTGACTTTTTCATCAAAACCCTAATTGTGGTTCAGATGAAACTGAAACTTGTGAATCAATCTTCTTGGATCAATCAATTGTTGCAAATGGATCAATGTGATGTATTTGAGACCCTCAAATCCCCTCTTGAGGTCTTGGCTCATGTTTTTGTCCCAAAAGTCAACTTAGGGGTGAATTAGGTCAAGAAACCCTAATTCTTGATTTTTTATGAATGCATCCCCTAAAACCAAATTGACTTGATGATTGGGTTCATGATGTCCCTTGGAGCATCATAGGTTATGATTTGAAGCATTGGCTCATGCCTAGAGGAAAATTTCCATCTGGAGGCCCTGGTCGACCAAAACCCAATTTGGTGACACTGTCGATCGTGAGGCTTGATCCACTCAGAATGCTGCAACCTTGTGCTTGATTCTTGAAGTAGGAGTCCTCTTGATTCATTGCGGATGTTTCAGAGTCTATACAAGTTGAATATCATGTCATTCCTTGATTGATCCTTTGTCTAAGAGCTCTGAGAGGGCTTGAAACCCTAAGTCTGATTGTAGTGGATGCTCACCCATCTTTGGGGAGACTAATGGTTCATCCATATTGTGATGATGATTTGCACAATGATGGGAAATATTGGTGGTCAAAATTTGGGGTATGACACAATGATCATGGTATTTTGAAAACAAAAAAAAGAAAGAGGTGAATGTTACCTAGTGGAGACGGTCCACTGCCTCTTCAATGATACGAATTCTGGAAAAATAAAGACGAGCCTTCTCTCCAGAAAACATGCAAGAATAATTGAGGGAGAAAATTGAGAGAGTATTCAGCCTATTTTTGGGTGAAAACTAGTGTCCTTGAAACTGAAGATGAAGGGTCCTATTTATAGGAAGAAGTGAGGAGTTTGCCTTGCCGGTTTTACCCTTTTTTTCAAATCTTCGCAAGTGGTTGGTTTGAAAAATCTTGATTAATCAGAATAGCATCAGAGAGTATGTTGTGCTGAAGAGACGTAATGCCATGCCTTTCTGAAAAGGTGTTCTTTTTATTCATGATGAACTGAAACCACTTGCATTATTTTAGTTAAAACAAAATATATAACAAAAGTTGAGGCAGGTGCCACCAAAACCCTATGGCAGGCGCCATGGGTGGGTAATGGAGGTGTTTGGCGCCACCTTCCATTTTCTTTTTTTTTTCTTTTCATTTCATTTCTTTTTTTCTTTATTTTCTTTTTCTTTCTTTTTTCTTTTCTTTCTTTTTCTTTCTTTTCTTTTAAACAAAATTCACAAAGGCCTTGAGACTTCTCAGTCAATGGTCGAGCATACTTGCATACTTCATTTCGGTCCAATAACATTAAAGTCGAAAGCTCAACTTTTTCGGTCAAAACCCTAATTTCCTCAGGAGTTCCAATGGATGAACTTTGAGTATTTTTCTCTTTCAATCTCTTCCACGGTCTATAGATGGCTTTCTAGGGATGTCCAACATCATATAGAATCAAGTTCCAAAGCTTGGGAATATGTCCTGATCAAAATCAAAGGTAATGGTTGACTGTCGCTGAGAAAACCCTAGTTTGTGGCATGGTGAGTCCTGTGGCTCTTGGCACTTGTTATAAGAACCGAACACACTTGATTTCTTGTTGAATAAAACTTCTTGAATGTAGGTGAGCTCAAATGGTTGCCTTTGGAGCCACATACCTTGAAACATGGGAGAGTCTGGCTTATTGACTTTTATTTTTTTTCTTGTGTAAACCTGGATTTCACAAAAGAAACAAACTGGCAAGATATTGTGGTTAGTTAACAATGCATGGATAAATGAAACCTATATGTAAGTGCAAAATGTTATGACATCTAAGGGGTAAAATTTGGGGTACAACAGTTGCCCCTATTTAAATAACTTTACCGGATGACACGAGGAATGGGAATATTCGGGACATCAAGGTGAAAGGTATTTAAATATAGCAAACCGAATTTTTTTCCCTTAGATGGAATGCAGATGCTAAGGATAAGCAGCAGACATGCAAATGCTGACATACCATAAACTTCTAGTATGATGATATGATGCCATGATAGTGCAAAGATGCAGAAAACAAGACAACAAAGATAAAGGGCAAACCACCACAGGTAAGCTTATTGGGGAAGGAAAAAGGTTAGTATCCACGAGGAAGACTCACTGGGGATACAGACCGACCAACAAAAAGGACTCACTAGGGAGACTCTGAGGAAACACCGGGGATAGAAAAATAAAATTAAGGGAAAACCTGACAGATCCTCACTGGAGATAGGAGCCAGAGAGGTGCTCTCCACTGGGGAAAAGTCTAGGGAGATGGACGACAGGTTTATAGGTGATCGGACGACACTGGGGAAATGAAAGTACACTCTTCACTGGGCATGAAACCAGATAGAAGACATGATCTCCACTGGGGATCAATTTGAAATAAAAGGATAGACATCAACAAAAGATTTTCTGGGATTTTCTTATACTGAAGAGTTCAAACGGGATCTTCAAGAAAAGCCAGAAAAGACAGAGAAAGGCACATCCGGAAGAGCATCAGATGGTAAAAGCAATGTCGTTCCAGAAAAGCATCAGAATAACAAAGCGAAATATCTGGAAAAACATCAGATAAGTTCTGTAAGAACATCAGAACAAAAGACTCAATCTGGAAAAACATCAGGAAGAGAGACACATCCGGAAAAGCGTCAGATGGTAAAAGCAATGTCGTTTCGGAAAAGCATCAGAATAATAAAGCAAAATATCTGGAAAAACATCAGATAAGTTCTGGAAGAACATCAGAACAAAAGACTCAATCTGGAAAAACATCAGATAGAGAGACATATCCGGAAAAGCGTCAGATGGTAAAATCAATGTCGTTCCGGAAAAGCATCAGAATAACAAAGCTAAATATCTAGAAAAACATCAAATAAGTTCTGGAAGAACATCAGAACAAAAGACTCAATCTGGAAAAAATCAGATAGAGAGACTTATCCGGAAAAGCATCAGATGGAAAAAGCAATGTTGTTTCGGAAAAGCATCAGAATAATAAAGCGAAATATCTGGAAAAACATCAGATAAGTTCTGGAAGAATATCAGAACAAAAGACTTAATATGGAAAAACATCAGATAGAGAGACACATTCGAAAAAGCATCAGATGGTAAAAGCAATGAAATTCTGAAAAAGCATCAGAATTACAAAGGACTATTTGGAAAAACATTAGATAGGTTCTGGAAAATCGTCAAAACAAAGACTCAATCTGGAAAAAATCAGAGAGAGACACATCCGGAAAAGCGTCAGATGGTAAAAACAATGTCGTTCCAGAAAAGCATCATAATAACGAAGCAAAATATTTGGAAAAACATCAGATAAGTTCTAGAAGAACATCAGAACAAAAGACTCAATCTGGAAAAACATCAGATAGAGAGACACATCTGGAAAAGCATCAGATGGTAAAAGCAATGTCGTTCCAGAAAAGCATCAGAATAACAAAGCGAAATATCTGGAAAAGCATCAGATAAGTTTTAGAAGAACATCAGAACAAAAGACTCAATCTGGAAAAACATCAAATAGAGAGACACATCCGGAAAAGCATCAGATGGTAAAAGCAATGAAAATCCTGAAAAGCATCAGAATAACGAAGCGAAATATTTGGAAAAACATCAGATAAGTTCTGGAAGAACATCAGAACAAAAGACTCAATCTGGAAAAACATCAGATACTTTCTGGAAGAACATCAGAACAAAAGACTCAATCTGGAAAAACATCAGATAGAGAGACAAATAAACGACATCTAAGAATGGCATTGGATACAAAAGAGAAACAAACATATCCGGAAAAACAATCAGATCAGAAAGGTCATATCTAGAAGAACGTCAGATAGACACTATAATATCTATTTGGTAGGTGCCAAGTGAGTTGGACTTTGACCACAAGGTAAAACGTGGATAACGACACGACCTCATAGAAATGCAAATGAGAATGAAACACTCATGACATGCATATGGTTATGAATTATGGAGATGATATATGATCAAATGCAAATGCAGATGCTGACGACACAACTCAACTCTTTCTGGGAGAAGACAAGACTGGAAGACTGATTCCTCAACACGGAGATCACTGCCATTTTGCTTGGGACTAGAGATGCTACTGCTGAACACATCATTGTCACACTAGTAAACTGTATCCAAATTGATGATCCTTGTAGGAAGGATAAAGAGTTGCTTAGGGATTCTTCAAGTAAATTGCCCCAGATTAGCTGACTGTTGTAGATGAAATTGATCATTGCTTCAGCTTGATCGATTCTAAAATGACTGTTCCAAGGTGCTTTTGGAAAGCTTACCCCAGTATGAGTCTTGAAAATGATTGTTTCACTGTACACTGGGAAAGCTTACCCCAGTATGAGTCTTGAAAAATATTCTAGATAAACCAATTTATGAGAAGGACTTGCCCCTGAACAATAAATCTTGAACTGATTCTTCAACATGATTTGGAAAGAACTTGCCCCTGATAGGATCACTGACCAAGTTTCTTAATTTTTTGAAAATTCCTTGAGAGGAAAGCTAGTTTGCAAGCAAAAATGTTCATACAAACGTGGTAAATGCAAAGTTCATGCAACTTTTGAAATCAAAATTAATTTGCAAAACAAATGAATCACTGGTCTGAACACGGCGGTTCAAGACATTTAAAAGTGAAAGGTATGATGCCAAAATAGATGATCTGCAAAGATCTTTGGGAGTCAGTTTACGCAACCTTGTTGTAGTATGCTTTAGAAATAACCTTGCTTCAATTAGGTCTTTTGAGGGTTATAATGTGGCCTGGTTCACGGTTTAAGAAACAAAGGATAAAGGCTCAAAGTTTATTTATGCCCCCCAATCTTCGTGATGAACTTCGGTTCTAAGCTCCGTTAAAACATGATATGCATTCAGATTCCCATAGGCTAGGAATTGCACTGATGGTAATGATGATGGTTTAGAAGTTAAGGGACTTGAGATGGCAATCACTGCATCTTACAACATTTGTTTGTTTTTGATGAGGACCTCAGTCAACTCGTTTTGTCTTTGAGGATTTTGGTAACCTCTTGATTGATTTTTGTCATCCCTAACTTTTGCCTGAACTGTGTCATGTGAGCTTACAGCCAGTAGGATGCCCCAATTTTTGCCTAAGTCTCCTTCATAGGTTTTGACTTAGCAGGCTTTTATTTTGATTTTTTTCACTCTTTTTTTTTTTTTAGTGACTGCATGGCTTAATGATTATAGTGAACCATCATTGGCGTTTGACTTGAAAGAGATCTTCGACACTTGCTTGCTGTGTGCGAAGGAAAACTGTGAATGCCACTTTTTTTTGAAAGGTGTCTTGTATTTGAATGCATACTCAAGTTAATTGAAAACTACCCTGCCCCAGGTTAAGAATGTGGGTTTTTGTAAAGAAAGAAACTCCTACTTCTAGGCTCAAAGGGTTTGACAAGGGATTAACTTCCTTATTTTTCTAGTGTTTAGGGATTGAAACAATGCCTTACATCGTCAGCAAAGTTTTGATTTGAAAGCATACCAACAGCAATTATGAGTATAAAGTTTTCATCATCCTCCCTCCAATCTTTGCATAATAAAAAAGAAAGTGGAAAAAGAGATAAAATATTTTGCAAAAGAAAGCATAGAGATGTAAATAACAGACAAAATGAATTGAATCAAAAGTTGCAATGCTCATTTCATTAATTTTGAAAGTACAAACATAATTGAAAGCAAACAACTATTACAAAATAAGGAAGATGCAAACAACCAGAAACAAGGCTTAGTGACTAGTTAAACACAAAGATGAGCTGTCATGTCTTTAAGAAGTAGCTGAGATGAAGTCGACTGAAGCTTCACTTGGTGTTCCCTGGCAGAGGATTGCTCTGAACATTAGGGTTGTCTTTAAAGGAGAGGATTTTGTTTCTCATCAGCTACTGTACTCTAGCATTCAACGCAAAGCAACCTTCCAAGTTATGGCCTGCACCACCTTGATAGTATTCACAATGAAGATCAGCCCTATAGCCGGTTGGAAGAGGATTTGGAGGAGGAGCCATAGGCCTTGTGGTAATTAAACCTTGTTCAACCAGACCAGGATACAGTTTAACATACTTCATGGGAATAGGATCAAAATGATTTCTATTACGGCACTGGTTTTGTCCTGTAACCGGACGTTGGGGAGCTTGAGCTGGTCGTGGAAAAGTATGAACCATATGTCTAAGCTCGGCAAAAACAGGAGCTCGAAATGTCGGTCTGATAGTCTGACCAACCATAGTAGCAGATACAATCGGTGGAGAATAGTTGTGTGGCAAACCAAACTCGGGCCAAGTTGAAGGTGGCAATTGAACCGGTGGAGGTTCAACACTTGAAACTTCCTAGATGATAGTTCTTTGGGGTTGCTCTCCTCTAGCAATCAAAACTTGAAGTATTTCATTGAGTTTGGTCACACTTGACTTAAGGTCATTGATCTCTATTCAGATCTTAGCATTGTGTACCTCTTGCTCTGACATCTTGCGTCTGTAGTCAGTTCTAGTCTGGTATTGGTGTCGAGGCATCAGCTTGACGACTCACAGGTGATACTAGAAGATGGAGACAACTGTAAATAAGCCACTAGACAAACAGACGCATGCAATGAAACATGCAAAGATGCAAATGATATGCAATGCAATGCAAACAGGATGCAAAACACATGCAACAGGAACAAGGGTTCGAGATCACAGCATAGAGTCTGGGTAAAGAACCAATCACAGGGTGTGTACTAGGGTTCTTGTATCTATAAAAACAGGGTTCTAAGAAGTTATCAGAGTCATCATAAATCTTTTGGATATTATCGGCCTACGTGACTACTCACGCGGGTTAATAATATTCTCAAGATAAACTCGTCTGAGTGTAGTATCGCGTAATAACTGAAATTCTGGCACAGATATCAGATGTCCTATATAGATGTTGAGACACTAATATCCAACACAATGAACAAGATAACAAATAAAGTAACGATGCAGAAAGTAAATAACACAGTGATAAGTTTACCCAGTTTGGTCTAACACACCTACTCTGGGGGCTACCAAGCCAGGGACGAAATCACTATACGATAGTATCAATTCACAGATCATACAATAACCAAATAATCTGATCACTTAATCACTACCCTTCCTATGACTTCTACCTAAGACTCACCTAGGTATGAGGCCCTCCTCAAATCCCTCTATAACCACAACCCATGATTGGTACCTTTCCACATAAGAAACAAACCGAAAGTCACACTTTCAAAACACACAATCCTCAATACTTCACAGCTTATGAGAATTGACACACAAGAAACTCAATGCTTAAAAGCTTATGAGTAACTTGACAGAACTTACAACACAAAAATCAGTCCTTATACTGTTATCAGAATGATACCAGTTAGGCTCACAAAATACACTCCAAAACCCTAACAAAACACAAGTAAGTTCCACACCTAAAACTAGGTTTACATCAGTCAATATATAGCAATTAATCTGGACTGAATTGGGCTTCAAAAACGCAGCAAATAGACTGCTCACAAATCTGCAAAATTAACTCCAACAAAATAGGTCTTCAATCCAAAGTTTCCTATTATGTCTCCATAATTAGAAACAACAGCAAATCCGAAAAACCAACAAATAACCACAATCCAAAAATGCTTTGGATGCCACCTAGGATAACCAAATATTCACAGAATATTCAGTAACAATTCATAGTAACAGAATCTGCATTAAAACTGACTCCACAACATGATGTCCTATGAGCTGGTATGGGACATCTTCATCCGACATGTTGAAAGCAGCCACTTAGAACATTAAGATTCAACATCTTGCTACTATAATAGTTTTAGCAAAATAAATGCCAACCACAAAAGCACAGAAATAACAATCTCCCCCTTTGGCTTATTTTGCGTAAAACTACGCACACACAAAAAACTTGTAAAGAAGCACAAAAGAATTATCCATATCAGACAGCAGCGAAAAAAACAACAGCACATAGCAAAAAAACATCCAGCATAGCAGCACTCCCCTTCAGCTGCATACAACACTCAGTACAGCAAATAACTCATCATAGCAGCATAGCAAAACTCCCCCTCAACCGCAACAACATTCCACATTCTCCCCCTCAACTGCTGCAGCAGCACAAGCACACAAACATACTACATACTACTCCCCCTTTTTAGCCATAAATATGACAAAGGCAAGTAGAACAAGTCAAAGAAAAAAATAAACCAGAGTAAACTGCATCAGAGAGTAGATGCACACCACATCGCATGCCCAAATAACATGCACAAACTTCAGCATTTTCCCTTCATTCAAACACTGCACTACCAGAACCTTTAGTCTTGTCAATCTGGCAGCCTGAAGGAACATTGATTGCTATAGTTCTTCATGAATGCACACCCCAAGTCTGCTCCTCAAGTTTTCAAACTGAACTGCATCCAGAGCCTTGGTAAATATGTCAGCAAGCTGATTTTCTATGCTCACATGCTCAAGAGTTATGACTTTGTCCTCCACAAGTTCTCTGATGAAGTGATGCCTGATATCAATGTGCTTAGTCCTGCTATGTTGAATGGGATTTTTGGAAATATTAATAGCATTCAGGTTGTCGCAAAATAGTGTCATGACATCTTGTGTGACATTATACTCAGATAACATCTGCTTCATCTATGCCAGTTGAGCACAACTACTACCAGCTGTTATGTACTCAGCTTCAGCAGTAGAAAGGGATACTGAATTCTGCTTCTTGCTAAACCATGAAATAAGATTATTTCCCAAAAAGAAACATCCTCCAGAGGTACTCTTCCTATCATCGGCACTTCCAGCCCAATCAACATCACAGTAACCTAATAAAATGGGACTTGAGTCATAGGAGTAAAGCAACCCATAATCACATGTACCACTCACATACTTTAGAATTCTCTTCACTTGATTGATGTGACTGACCTTGGGTTCTGCTTGATATCTTGCACACACACCAACAACAAAAGTTATGTCTGGCCTACTTGCTGTAAGATACAGCAGACTGCCAATCATACTTCTATACAAACTTTGTTCAATATTCACTCCCCTTTCATCTTTGGATAACTTCAAGTGAGTAGGAGCAGGAGTCCTCTTATGCTTGGCATTATCCAGCCCAAACTTCTTCACAATGTTCCTCGCATATTTGCTCTGACAAATAAAAATGGAGTCTTCCATCTGCTTGACTTGTAATCCAAGGAAGTAGGTCAATTCACCCACCAAGCTCATCTCAAATTCAGATTGCATTTGATTGACAAAATGTTGGACCATTTCATCCGACATCCCACCAAACACAATATCATCTACATAAATCTGAGCAATCATTAGTTTCCCATCCTTCTCCTTGACAAAAAGTGTTATATCAATACCACCCTTCTTGTATCCATTGTTGACTAAGAACTCAGTCAGTCTTTCATACCAAGCTCGTTGAGCTTGTTTCAGCCCATACAAAGCCTTCTTCAGCTTGTAAACATGATCAAGAAAATTTGGATCCACAAACCCTTTAGGCTGCTCAACATAGACTTCCTCATTAAGATAGCCATTCAGAAAAGCACTCTTGACATCCATTTGAAACAATCTGAATTTCAACAAACATGCCACTCCTAACAACAATCTGATGGATTCCAATCGAGCCACAGGCGCAAATGTTTCATCGAAGTCTACTCCTTCAATCTGTGTGTATCCTTGAGCAACTAATCTGGCTTTGTTCCTGGTAACAACTCCTTGCTCATCAGACTTATTCTTATAAACCCATTTTGTTCCAATCACATTTGTTCCTGCTGGTCGTGGTACCAGTTCCCAGACTTCATTCCTCTTGAACTGACAAAGTTCATCTTGCATAGCACTTATCCAGAACTCATCTGTCAATGCTTCTTTGACATTCTTTGGTTCAATCTTCGACACAAGGCAAGCATTTGACACAGTCTCCCTTGTTCTGGTTCTTACACCTTCATTCAGATCTCCAATAATTAATTCCTTAGGGTGATCCTTCTGAATCCTTATAGAGGGTCCCCTGTTAGCATTCTCTACCTCTTCATTCTCAGGTATAGTGTTGGTTTCTTGAGCACTATCTTCTATAGACTCAATGTCTTGGGAGATTTCATTGTTCATGGGCAGACATGCTCCAACATCATCTGGGACATCTTCGTCTTTGCCAGAGTCATCAACCACCACATTTATGGATTCCATCATCACCTTAGTTCTGGAATTAAATACCCTATATGCTTTACTATTTGTAGAGTATCCCAAAAATATTCCTTCCTCACTCTTAGGATCCATCTTTCGCCTCTGCTCACGATCCACTAAGATATAGCACTTACTACCAAACACATGGAAATACTTCACATTTGGCTTTCTACCTTTCCATAGCTCATAAAGAGTGACAGAAGTACCTGATCTGATGGTCACCCTATTGTGTATATAGCAAGCAGTATTCATTGCTTCAGCCCAAAAATGATATGGAAGCTTTTTGGCATGAATCATGACTCTTGCACACTCTTGTATAGTCCTGTTCTTGCGTTCCACCACACCATTCTGCTGAGGAGTGATCGGTGATGAGAATTCATAAGTGATTCCCTCAGATAAGCAGATCTCTTCAAACCTGCTATTTTCGAATTCTTTCCCATGGTTACTTATGATTCGAACTACACCATAATCCTTTTCCCGTTGAATCCTTTGACACAACTCTTTGAAGGCTGAAAATACTTCAGACTTTTCTCTGATAAAACTTATCCAAGTGAACCTGGAGTAGTCATCTACGACAACATAGGCATACTTCTTCCCACCAAGACTTTCAACCTGCATAGGTCCCATTAAGTCCATGTGAAGAAGTTCCAGAACTCTAGAAGTTGTGGTAAGATGTTGAAGCCTCTTGTGTGACACCCTTGTTTGCTTCCCAACTTGACATTCACCACATATTTTATCCTCATCAATCTTCAGCTTGGGAATACCTCTAACAGCTTCACTTGACATAACTTTCTTCATCCCTTTCAGGTGTAAGTGACCTAATTTCTGATGCCACAGTTTGGTTTCATCTTCCTTTGACATCAGACAAGTAGACAGACTTTCAGGTTCTTGAGGATTCCACATATAACAGTTATCCTTAGACCTGGTTCCCTTCATAACAACTTCATCTTTCTCATTGGTTACTAGACATTCAGATTTGGTGAAATTTACCTTGAGACCTACATCACACAATTGGCTTATACTGATTAAATCTGCGGTCAGCCCTTTGACAAATAGAACACGATCCAGATTTGGTTGTCCTGTGTAGTCCAGCTTTCCAACACCTTTTATTTCACCCTTTGATCCATCCCCAAAAGTGACATAATTGGTGGAGTGAGGCTTAATATCTGACAAGAATTTCTTCACACCAGTCATGTGTCTTGAACAACCACTGTCAAAGTACCAATCTTCTCTTGCAGATGCTCTAAGAGAGGTATGTGCTATGAGACCAGCCATCATTTGTCTAGGAATCCATCTTCTCTTCACTTTACCCCAACTCTGTCCTTTATTTTGTTGCTGAGCAGTTTTGGGATAGCCGTGCAGCTTGTAGCAAAAGGACTTTAAGTGACCAATCTTTCCACAGTAATGGCATCTCCATGGTTTATACCTTGATCTATAAACTCTTTTCTGATGCTTCATCTGATGTTGAAACATGTGATTTGACATCCCCACTTCTTGCTTTATTTTCTGAGGAACGAATGTCAATACAAGCTTCTTGGAAGTCTCTGCTTGATTGTTAAAACCAAGACCTTGCACATTTCCAGCTTCTTTCCCATTCTGAAGAATCTCATCCAGCTGCGTGGTACCATTGTTCAGCATTCTTATAGATTTGGTCATATTGTCAAGTTTTGACTTTTGCCATTCAACCTCCTCTTTCAGATTAGAAATGGTTGATAAATGTTCTTCCTTCTCAGCTTCTAGTTGAGCTATCAGAATCTTCTGTTCCAGTATTATCTGGAACCTTTCTTCATTCTTGATACACAATTCTGAAAACCCTGTGAAGACTTCTTCCTTAGTGAGTTCTCCAACATAGGATTCTTTGTCAGAGTCAGACTCACAAGTAATTTCTCCATCAGCCTTACAGATCCCAGTCAAGGCTGTCACCAATTTTGCTGATTCTTCTTCAAGATCACTCTCAGACTCTCCTTCTGACCAAGACACTGATAAGCCCTTCTTCTTCCTTTTGAGATACGTGGGACACTCAGTCTTTATGTGCCCATATCCCTCACATTCAAAGTACTGAACTCTCATCCCTTGATTGGAGTCTTCTTCAGTTCTGGATCTTCTGCCTCCATCCTGGTTCTTGCTGATGTCGAGTGACTTGTTCTGAGCATTTGCTCTCGACTTCCAGTCAATCCTTTTCAACACTTTGTTAAATTGTTTTCCCAGCAATACCAGATCTTTAGACACCCCTTCATCTTTGACCAGGTCACCTTCATCTTCTGAGTCACCAGCATTTGACACAAAAGCTATGCTCTTCTTCTTCTCAGACTTTTCACTGATCCCTAATTCAAATGTTTGAAGAGATCCCACCAGTTCATCCACCTTCATCTTGTCTATATCCTGAGATTCCTCTATAGCAGTCACTTTCATGTTAAATCTCTTAGGTAGAGATCTGAGGATTTTTCTGACCAGTTTGCTGTCAGACATCTTTTCACCTAGGGCACTAGAGGCATTAGCTATCTCAATAATGTTCATGTGAAAATCATGAATGCTCTCATCCTCTTTCATCTTCAAACTCTCAAATTTGCTAGTGAGAAGCTGAAGTTTTGACATTTTCACCTTTGAAGTCCCTTCATGAGCCACCTTCAAGACCTCCCACGCTTCTTTTGCAATGGTGCAATGTTCAATCAACCTGAATATATTCTTGTTGACTCCATTGAACAATGCATTCATGGCTTTGGAATTTCCCACAGACCCTTTGTAATCTGCATCATCCCAGTCTTCCTCTTCCTTCACCATATCAGTAGGGGTACCTTTTTCATCTTTAACCTTAGGGGGCTCCCATCCTTTTATAACAGCTTTCCATGCTTGATCATCCATGGATTTGATGAATGCTATCATCCTTGGTTTCCAATAGTCATAGTTGGAACCATCAAGCAGAGGTGGTTTGTTCAGAAATCCTCCATCCTTGTCCATTGTACCAGAAAGTACCTTCCCTGAATCTCACCCAGAACCAAATAAGGGTGCAAGCTCTTGATGCCAATTGAAATTCCGGCACAGATATCAGATGTCCTATATAGATGTTGAGACACTAATATCCAACACAATGAACAAGATGATAAATAAAGTAACGATGCAGAAAGTAAATAACACAGTGATATGTTTACCCAGTTCGGTCTAACACACCTACTCTGGGGGCTACCAAGCCAGGGGTGAAATCAATATACGATAGTATCAATTCACAGATCATATAATAACCGAATAATCTGATCACTTAATCACTACCCTTCCTATGACTTCTACCTAAGACTCACCTAGGTACGAGGCCCTCCTCAAATCCCTCTACAACCACAACCCGTGATTGGTACCTTTCCACACAAGAAACAAACCGAAAGTCACACTTTCAAAACACACAATCCTCAATACTTCACAGCTTATGAGAATTGACACACAAGAAACTCAATGCTTAAAAGCTTATGAGTAACTTGACAGAACTTACAACACAAAAATCAGTCCTTATACTGTTATCAGAATGATAGCAGTTAGGCTCACAAAATACACTCCAAAACCCTAACAAAACACAAGTAAGTTCCACACCTAAAACTAGGTTTACATAAGTAAATATATAGCAATTAATCTGGACTGAATTGGGCTTCAAAAACGCAGCAAATAAACTGCTCACAAATCTGCAAAATTAACTCCAACAAAATAGGTCTTCAATCCAAAGTTTCCTATTATGTCTCAATAATTAGAAACAGCAGCAAATCCGAAAAACCAACAAATAACCACAATCCAAAAATGCTTTGGATGCCACCTAGGATAACCAAATATTCACAGAATATTCAGTAACAATTCATAGTAATAGAATCTGCATTAAAACTGACTCCACAACGCGATGTCCTATGAGCTGGTATGGGACATCTTCATCCGACATGTTGAAAGCAGCCACTTAGAACATTAAGATTCAACATCTTGCTGCTATAATAGTTTTAGCAAAATAAATGCCAACCACAAAAGCACAGAAATAACAATAACTATTTGGGACTACTCCCTCATAGCCATCACACTTCCTAAAAAGGCCAAGTGGGGTGAAGGTAACTACGGTTCTCAGTCTCACGGGCACCCAAATCGAAAAGAGTGACATCAATGCGACTACTCACATCAGACATCAACAATTCCAAAGGGCCTCAACTGAGCATGGTGATCATATGCTATAAATTATTAGGACTACTCCCAACAACTGACTATTAATTACACCACAATCCTATCATATATGTGCTCAAGTCCGGGTTAGGACTTATCTCACCACTCTAAGTAACCACCCTGCATACAGAAAACCCAAGCGCAACAGGCATATATATACAGATATATAAAATATACAACTATACAAGCAAGCAAACATATAAATAACACAAATATAAACAAGATAGGCTTAACCCTCTTAGGGGGAGTGATCCCCAGTGAAGTCGACATTTTCTGTTGCGGTGAGAATCGGATAACAAGATATTAATTAACTTGCATCACAAAACTTTGAAATTCACCACCGAGCTTTGATTTATCCAAAGGAAAGGGTAAAGAACGAAAAACCCTAAGTGCGATATGTAGGAACATAGCTCAGAGATCTAAGGTTCGGGGGTTGGTTATACCTAGGGAAGGTGTTAGCATCCTAGATATCTGTAGTACTCTACAGGAACCTCTTGTTTGTATTTATATTATGTTAATGTTGCTTGCTAAAGGAAATGTGCTAAGGTAAAAAACCTAGGGATATATACACTAAGTATACTCGCCAAGACATCGCATCTCATGCCTACGTATTCTGACGGGGATGGAATCAGAGCATTCGTAGTTCACCTCAATGGGGTGAGGAACTCTTGACTGTGGTCAAGGTTCCAAGGGAAAGTAGGGTACAAAGCTTGTAAGCAAAGCTTGTGAGGATTAATTGTTTAGGAGAAGAGATTAATGGCTATCTCTTGTGAAAGGATTGTGAAGGGTTAGACCATTGTGAAGGAGAAGAGATTAATGGATATCTCTTGTTTATGCTAAAGAAAGGTTTAAGAGTTATAAGAGATTAATGGCTATCTCTTGGGAAGGCTAGGTTAAAAGGGAATGAAGTGTTCACAGGAAAGTAGGGTCTGACAGTAAGACGCCTACCTGGAGTGCGGCAACTCCAAACCAAAGGCTAGGTTAAAAGGGTAAATGAGCTATCTATGACCTTGCGGTCAATAGAGAGACTTTCCTTTAGAATAGGGAGATGATAACTTATGAACAAGAGTTGAAAGGGATTGAAGGTAAATGAACAGTACGAGTACGGCAAAGATGATATTCAAAGTTTCGAAATCAGAGACATGTTAAGTGATGAAAATTAACAGAAGCCATAACATACAAACAACATAAATGATATTGTCCAAGTCAGGAACAAATAAACACACCGCAGAAAAATTCTCAAAAGTCCTCAGGAAACAGCTGATGATTCTCCATGAAAATTCCAAAATATAAAGTTAATGCATATTTTTGTTATTTTGTTGTTTTAGAAAGAAAATAAAATAAATATGAGAATAAAAATAAGAAAGGAACTATTGCATATTTTTTGTTTTTGGAGTTTTGTAGAAATGTAATAAAATATTATATGAAGTGAAATGAAATAAAAACTAAGTTAAGAATTACATGGCCATGAAACAAATAGATAATACTAATATAGTAATATGGCACTCATGGCAGGTGCCACAAAAGGAAGTGACAGGCGCCACTAATGGGGCTGTATAGTGGCAAACGCCACTTTAAGTAATGGTGGCAGGCGCCACCTTACTTCTTTTCTATTTGTTTATTTTTGTTTTGTCTTTTTTATACCATTCATAATAAACCAAATAAAAACTATAGGACATTATTACTTACAATACATTTTCCAAAAAAAACATTAACATGCTAATGAACTTGATAACAGCGAACAATGATCATGGTATTTTGAATACAGAAAAAAGAAAGAGGTGAATGTTACCTAGTGGAGACGGTCCACTGCCTCTTCAATGATACGAATTCTGGAAACATAAAGACGAGCCTTCTCTCCAGAAAACTTGCAAGAATAATTGAGGGAGAAAATTGAGAGAGTATTCAGCCTATTTTTGGGTGAAAACTAGTGTCCTTGAAACTGAAGATGAAGGTCGTATTTATAGGAGAAAGTGAGGAGTTTGCCTTGCCGATTTTACCCTTTTTTTCAAATCTTCGCAAGTGGTTGGTTTGAAAAATCTTGATTAATCAGAATAGCATCAGAGAGTATGTTGTGCTGAAGAGACGTTATGCCATGCCTTTCTTAAAAGGTGTTCTTTTTATCCATGATGAACTGAAACCACTTGCATTATTTTAGTTAAAACAAAATATATAAAAAAAGTTGAGGCAGGTGCCACCAAAACCCTATGGCAAGCGCCATGGGTGGGTAATGGAGGTGTTTGGCGCCACCTTCCATTTTCTTTTTTTTTTCTTTTCATTTATTTTCTTTTTTTATTTCTTTTCTTTTTCTTTCTTTTTTCTTTTCTTTCTTTTGCTTTCTTTTCTTTTTCTTTCTTTTCTTTTAAACAAAATTCACAAAGGCCTTGTGACTTCTCAGTCAATGGTTGAGGATACTTGCATACTTCATTTCGGTCCAATAACATTAAAGTCGGAAGCTCGACTTTTTTGGTCAAAACCCTAATTTCCTCAGGAGTTCCAATGGATGAACTTTGAGTATTTTGCTCTTTCAATCTCTTCCACGGTCTATAGATGGCCTCTAGGGATGTCCAATATCATATAGAATCAAGTTCCAAAGCTTGGGAATATGTCCTGATCAAAATCAAAGGTAATGGTTGACTGTCGCTGAGAAAACCCTAGTTTGAGGCATGGTGAGTCCTGTGGCTCATGGCACCTTTAATAAGAATCGAACACACTTGATTTCTTGTTGAATAAAACCTCTTGAATGTAGGTTAGCTCAAATGGTTGCCTTTGGAGCCACAGACCTTGAAACATGGGAGAGTCTGGCTTATTGACTTTTGTTCTTTTTCCTGTGTAAACCTGGATTTAACAAAAGAAAAAAACTGGCAAGATATTGTGGTTAGTTAACAACGCTTGGATGAATGAAACCTATATGTAAGTGCAAAATGTTATGAAATCTAAGGGGTAAAATTTGGGGGTACATTAATGTGAAAATGATTTCTAACCTTTTCTTCCTTAGTCTTTTCGTGTCAACACCTTAATCCACTTTGTTCCTTCAGAGTCGAAAGACAACAAAGACTTCTAGTGCTGCATGAACATAAAGGACAAAATAATTGGATGATGATGTCGACAATTCCTCTAATGAGGGAATTCTGGTTTATAACTTCTACTCTACTTTTATTTCACATGTTAGGCTTTTAACTTCTCTAACATTGGCGCACCATGTTAGTCTCCTTAGAAAGTGAGTGAGTTCGACATCAGTGATGATAGTCTGCAATCTCCTCCTTCTATTCCTCCAAAACATCAGATGAGCACGACTATCAAAATTATTGAGGCCAACGCTGCTCAAGGGGCAAACCACGCCAATGCTAAAATTTGTAGTCTTGGAAGAAAAAGAGGATAAGGCGTGAAACTGTCACGATATTTAAGGATGAGTTTATTGAGTAGAGTGAAGTTCCCCCTTTGAACAAAAAGAAAAAGAATGGTGTAACCTTCTGTTGCAACTGTGAAAAACAGAGTCAACGTAGTTTGGAGGACTACAGGTGAGTGGGGAGAAAGTTGCTCTCTAAGAATCGCCGTCTTGTGCCTACGTATCCTAAATCAGACGAGAGAGAGGAAATCAAAGCAGTCGTAGTTCGACCTACGAAACCACATATTGGTTAAGTGTTTTTTATGAGCGACGTTAGGTTCGCGTCCGACAGTTAGGGTCGATGCCTATTTGCGACAGAACGGAAGTAACGTGCTCTTTTTCTGAAAATGATTGAAACCCATTCCGAAGGATAAAAATATTTGCATTTGATTTATGTTTTTTAGACAGAAGTGGATTAAGTTAGTTTGTAACTTGTATTGCACTAAAGTCTATAACATAGGAGTGAATGCGTCGCATGGTCGGCCCCAAACGGGACGTATGCTAAACACTCTAGAAAAGTGAAGGGAGACCCCTCATTCCTCATTTCCCATGTACTTAAGGCTCGTGGCGTACAATACTCGTTGTAGTTATTAAGTATTTTGAACTTGTTTTGAGATGAGAAGAGAAAGGACTCAAGGGGTGAAAAGAAAACAATTAGGGGAAACTAGATCCTAATGTTGTAATGCATCATGGCCCTAAAGTTGAGATAGAAGGGAACTCTACCTAATGTTAGCATGCAAAGAGATAGACCTAAGGTTAAGGTTTGAAAGGGACTATCCTAATTGTTATCATGCAAAGGATTGAAAGCATAATGTCTCTCCTACCTCTAACTTAATCAAAAATTAAATTAAGCTAGGAATCCTAAGGGATCATGTGAACAAACACAAGTAAACATTATACTAATAAATCACGAACAAAAGCAAACTCAAGACTTAAACAAGTCTTGATGCTCAAAAGAAATGAAAGAAGAAAGAGATTAGGAGAAGATGCAACATCAAGCAACTCAAGAAATGAGAGTAACATAAGAAATGAGAAATGCAAGCATCATATTTAATCATCCAAGACCAGCACCAACATCAAATGTACACACTTCAAACCAAACTTCAAGAATGGAAGTCAAAACAAATTAGGAAAAATAATGCACCAATGAACACACAAATGACTTAAAACCAAACAAGAAGTATTATCAACCAACAAACAAAGTGAAATGAGGTCAAATGACATGCGAAACAAGATGGGGCAGTAGCATGATCATGTATATCAATCCAAACATCAATTCATGAATGGAAAGTAGCAACACCAAGGATCAACGTCAAAACATGCATCAAAACTAGGCAAACATTCACTTAAGTTATCCATATGAGAAACAAAAGATCACGTGAGACAAGAAATGAGAAATGATCACACAATGGACATCAAAGCAAGAGGATCAGCATCTTAAACATGTTATTCAAAGCAAACAAGAGACCACATGCATCCATTAGATCATACAAGCAAGCATCACAAAGAAACTAGTTCAAGAACATCAAAGGAGCAAGGCCAAAACATAGTTAACTTAGAAAATCAACCACAAATAGGAAAATGATCAAATGAGAATGATTCCAAATCCATAATCAATCCAAAACAGTATATGATCACATCAATTAATCATTTCAAGCTTCACTTAAGCACTAATGGTCAGAAAGAATCCAAACTAGGTCAAACATCAAGCATGTTTCATTCAAATTCAAGCCACATGTATGCATCAACAAAAAATAGTAACATGCATTATGAAAATCCAAATAAATTCTCAAAATCATGTTATATCCATCAAGAATAAATGTACAAAAGATCTCAATAAGAATTCCAAAATTGCATCACAAATTGGATCAAACAATGTCACATAGCAAGCTAATCGAGCAACAATCGATGAGCAATGAAAACCACATGAAAAACGATCAAGAATTGGTTACCAATGCAACATAATGGCATTCAAACAATCCTCATTTAAGTGTCAAAATATAGCAAAAAGATTGGCTCAAAAAGTGATCCACAAAGCATCAAATATAAACCCTAATCACAAGGGTAAACATGAAAAACACCTTTAAAAAATAATTCCAAATAAAATATAAAAAATAAATAAAAATTAAAATAAAAATTATGAAAAATTAAATGAAACATCAAGGATCATGGAACATAATTTTTTGTAATTTTTATTAGTGAAAATATTTTTAATAAATCAAGATGAAAACAGAAAAATAGAAGTGAGAAATAAAAACACAAGAACAGGAGGGGTGCAGTAGCAGGAATTTCATGAACAAAAACAATTGGGCCCAGAATGGGAGGGGTGAACAGCATTTCGCTGGGCCCAGTAGAATTAAACCAGAATTTTCTTTTTTTATTTTCATTAAGCAAAGTGTGACAAAACAAATGGCCAAAAATCATGTGACACATTAAATCAATTAGACAAATTCATTTAAATCACATAAGACAAAAAAAGAAAAAGACAAAAACAACATCAAACCAACCAAAAGATAACACGTCGTCATCTTCTGCCTTCAGCAAGGGCCATCCGACCGGAAGTTGCAGCGGCACCGCGTCGGTCTGGCGGCCGCCGGTGGTGACCACCACGCCTGATTTTTTTTCGGGAGGGACCTATTTTGTTCAGTTTTTCGCGTAGACCTCAATTTTGGCATTAGTTTTCAGTTTTAAAGCCTCTATCACCAAGAAATAAAGCCATGAACGAAATACACACAAAATTTCACTTCAACAAATCAAAACAACCTCGGTACTATCTTCAAGGATTTTTCGTGTAGATTCCAAATATGCGATTAGTTTTCAAAAATAATCATTAGAAACACACGAAATCATGCATTGAAGTAAGCCCTAAAAGAAGAAACCACACATATTCATGCACAAACAAGATCTAAACCAATGCCTACATAGTGTAGGACTTCAGATGCAAATGAATGAACCTAAGCACGTTCTAAAATGATGGAAAGGAGCTCATGAATATACCTAACAGAGTGGCTCCGTTGGCCCTTGAAAAGTCGTGGAAGCTTCGAATAAACTCTTCTAATAGCCTCCTTATGCCTCAGTGTTGATGAATCAAGCAAAAAGTGGGAGAAAACTTGGAGTAAAACCCAAAAACGAAGTAAGAGATTCTAGAGAGAGAAAGTAGGGTTTTGGATGTGGATAAGGCAGAATAAAGCTTCTCCTTCCATTAGGGTTTGTGTTCTGATTATATATTATGGGTTAGAGGTTATTAGAAGCCCAAAACAAGACAAAATAAGTGTTTGAAAATTTGGCCAAAAAGTGGTGTGAATAGTAATACGGGTTTGGCATGTGCATGGAGTATTTTGTATGGTATGAGTGAGCAAAATGGAGTATGAAAGATATATGATGAGGTATGGTGGGATTAGCAAATGGAAAGTGGGAGCTTTTGGTGATTTTGGAAATTTTTTCAATATGGCAAATTATTTGAATTTCATTGCATACATGGTACATGGTGTGTTGGTTCAAATGAGGTAAAGAATGATGCATGAGGTGTATGGAATCATAATATACATGCCACAAAATTATATGACTCTTGTTCCATAAAATTCTCTTTTGAGTCACCATGAGAATGATTTCATAAGCATGACTTTCATGAAGAATATTTGCATGATGAATATTTGCATGAGATTCTTGAAGCATTGGAAAGTTGGCAAGATAAGGCATAATATTGGTGTTGATAATATCTTGAAACAATGCTTGGAAGTCACTTGAAATGGGACATGAAAATTGCACAAAATTTTAACCATCTTATAGCTTAGAAAAATTTAAGTGTTGGAAAATTTCCATTTGAAATGCCTCACTTTAATCAATCATATCTTGCTCCCTAATGATCCCATGATGATGAAATTGATATAGTTAAAAAGATCAAAGGAAAATGAACAAATTTAGTGTTGAAAAGATTTTGAATTGAAGCTTGATTCAATGTATAATTGTCCATGAAAAGTGATGATTCATGCATGCAAACTTACCAAAAATGGAAACTTTAGAAAACCCTAACTTGCCAAATTAGGTAAGTTTCCTCAATTCTTGATTTTTGATGATTCTTTTGACTTTTCTTGATCAAATCTCATCCATTGATCATGTTTGACTTATGGGACACAATTTTGAACATAAAATCATGAGTTGACTTTTTCTCTGCACAGTTGACTTTATCCCCAATTCTACTGATTCTCAATCATCTGATCAATTGAAGGCCCTCTGATGCAAATTGATGATCAATCTTCCACCCATAGACTCTTGAGAACATATAGGAGGCCATGGAATCAAGTCTTTCTCAAAGAATCAGAAGTAAACTGATTTTATCTCAAACCCTAATTTTGGTCCCAAAGAGATAAGAGGTAGATGCACATCTTCAAAACCCTAATTCCACTGAACATGATGGAGAATCCCTTAAACAAAGATGATTTGTGCAAAAAAAGGATGACGAGACCTCAAAATTCCTGCCCATGAGGGTGTCACATACCTAAATATCTAAAGCCCTACACAGATGACCTAAGATAGGAGGAGGTAATCCACTTTAAATCTCTTGCCAATTTCAATCATTAGATGAAGTGGTGGACATATTAAGGTGTCTTGAGTCAAAATAAGCCCTTGTGTTGATATTGAGACCATCTCTCCCTCTATTGCCTTGAATAAAATTCCCCTATGCTCATATGATTGAATAAGATCCCCTTGCTTGAGCCTCTGAGAAACATACTCTCCTCTTGAGCTAACCAAACTACCTTGATCCCATGCCTAGAACAAATGATATACACACATGATAATGCAAAAATGAAATGAATACATAAGCCAGTTAGAGTTAGAAACAAAATGGCAGATTATGGGGTGCTACAGCTTCCCCTATTCAATCGACTTGGACCTGAAGGAATGATAGCAGCGACTTTCAGACATTCAAGGTACATAGAGATTGAATACCAAAAGAACCTGGAAATTTGCAAACTGCGGGGAAATATGATAAAGTGATTGCCAGCCGAAGGTGGACTCAAAGTAAAGACGTCACTCGAAAGCGGACTTCAAAGGGATGCCGGCCGGAGGCGGTCTCACATCAAAAGAATGCAACCCGATCATGAATTCTCAACAAGGAATGTTAGCCGGAGGCGGACTCACATAAAACGAAAGCGAATTGTAAGAAGAATCCCGGTCGGAGGAGGCCTCACATCTAACAAGTAAAGGAATATCGGCTAAAAGGTGGACTCACATCCAAATAAAAGTTTACCGGATGAAGACAGGTTCACAACCAAAGGATAACATATGAATGCCGACCACAGGTAGGCTCACATCAACGCAAGAAACGGAATGTCGGCTAAAAGGCGGACTCACATCCAAACAAAAATTAATCGGCCGAAGGCGGGTTCACAACCAAAGGATAACATCACAAGATGAGATTTCAAAAGGAAGGCCGGCACACAGGCGCACTCATTTCCAAACACAAAGGTAGGTCGACAAACGGGTGGACTCACAACCAGAGGTTACCATCACAAGATGGATTTTCAAAAGGAAATTCGGCACAAAGGCGGACTCACATCCAAATTAGAAAGGTAGGCCGACACACAAGCGGACTCACAACCAAAGGTTACAATCACAAGATGGATTTTCAAAAGGAAGGCCGACACGAAGGCGGACTCACACCCAAATCACAAAGGTACGCTGACACATAGGCGGACTCACAACCAAAGGTTACCATCACAAGATGGATTTTCAAAAGGAAGGCCGACACGAAGGCGGACTCACATCCAAATCACAAAGGTAGGCCGACACACAGGCAGACTCGCAACAAAAGGCGAAGGTAGGCCGACACACAGGCGGTCTCACTACCAAAGGTAGTAGAATCAACAGACCTACAAAGATGACTCCGACGGGGAAAAGAGAAGCCTAAACAGACAACTCTGCAGGGGAGTACAAGCATGATGAACGAATTCATCGTCAACTTCACCAGGGATAAAGTAAGATCGAATCCCCTGAAACATGCCATTTTCTACTGAGAAAACGTCTAGCAAAGATGATACTAAACCTGGCTTATGCTTCGAATACATATGTTTGAATTTTTCTATGGCATAATGCTCCATACGAAATGGAAATGTTACACATTTGGAGGATGCAATTCAAAGATGCTTATGATATGCAAAAGACACTCCAACGAGAGAAGTGCTAAGAAACCCGGACACAAACTCTGCTGAGGAAGACAAACTGAACGGCCTTCCCGAATATAACCTCTGCTGAAGGTAAAACCCAAACTGAACTTCCCCTACATTGGGAAACACGAATAACACCTGCTGAAGATAGAACCGAAGGAGAACTTCTACCCTGTTAGGGATTATAAATAACACCTGCTGAAGATAAAACCCAATGATCTAATAAAGAAAAGTGCCAATAACAATTGGACTTAGAACCTGATGGGGATGTCAATCACTGTTGATCAAACCGTCAAGGGAATCAACACCAAACTCTGCTTGGGAATTGAAGTCAATAATACTTAACCTACTATTGGGGAAATGACTTTAACCTTAACCTGATGATAGGGAAATGACTTTAACCTTAACCTGCTGATGGGGAAATGACTCTAACTTTAACCTGCTGGGGATAAGAGCACACCGTTACTGGAAAAATTACACTTCATAACCCGATGAGGAAAGTAGACACCACGAAACTATGGGGGATACAAAATTTCTATTGGGGAGAGATGTCTAACAAGTCTCCTGCTGGAGATGCAACATTGTCTTGTCTAAGACAATCAGTTTTTGAATACTCGCTGGGGGAGTAATAAGCCAATATGATTGGGGAAAGCAATCCTCTGCACTCTTACTGGGGAGAGAGAAACTCCTAATGTTCTGTTGAGGATGCTGGATCTTCAATGCTAGAGAGAAAGTCTCTACTGGGGAGAAGAAATCATGATGCCCTGTAAACACATATCAAACAACAGAATGTTCCATATACAAAATGGCTACCTCGGTTACCAACCATAGTATCCATCCCTCAAGCAATTTTCATTGTTTTCAATATGCTATGTAAAGCTTAACGTTTTCACATACAATGTTTATAAAAAATATCGAAAGTTTTTGTAAACAAAAAAGTAAATGTAAAAAAAGAAATGAGTAGTTTTTTTGAGTGAAATGAAAATTTTATTGATTGAATTGGCCTGTAAATAGGCATTTACACATTGGAAACAATTCCTGAAAAGAGGTAATTGCACAAAAGTGAAAAGAAAATACATATGTTGGCAATGCGGGAACAAATATCCACCAAGCTTCGATTCAACTATGACCCATATGTATTCTATATCCGCAAATGCTTTGACTTCTGAAAAGACTAACTGGACTGATTCCTCTCCTTTGAAATTCCCATGTATCAAAAGTGTTCACAGATCAGATGCAGACCGCTGCCTTTCACTTTCAAATCCCTAACTTTTGCCTGGATCGCCCTTTCGAGTTTTCAATCCACCGGGATACCCATTTTTGCCAAAGTTTCCTTTTCTGGTTTTCAACTTTATGGGTTCATTATTTTTTTCTTTTATCCCTAGTTTTTGCCTGAACTTTTTCTTTTTGTAGTTCGTCGGGATGCCCTTTTTTGTCTGGACTTTTCTTTTTGTGGTCTAGCGGGTCTCTTTTTATGCGAAGTATTTTTTAACTACGTCTGCATTCAATGGGGATGTAAAGTATTTGCCATCCATAGTTGAGAGTAACAAGGCTTCACCAGAGAAAATCTTTCTCACAACATATGACCCTTCGTAATTTGGAGTCTATTTGCCCATGTGATCTGTCTGAGGAGGAAGGATTCTTTTCAAAACCAATTTGCCAGTCTGAAAACATCAAGGACGCACCTTCTGATCAAAGGCCTTTTTCATCCTGATCTGATATTACCGGCCATGTGCAATGGCTACCAATCTCTTCTCCTTAATAAGGTTCAATTGATCCAACCTAGATCGTACCCATTCGGCTTCATCTAGTTTCACATCAGCCAAAATTCTTAAAGAAGGAATCTCAACCTCTAATGGTAGGACTGCCTCCATACCATACACCAGTGAGAGAGGAGTTTCCCCTGTCGATGTATGCACCGAAGTATGATAACCGTGTAAAGCAAAAAGCAACATCTCATGCCAATCCTTGCACGTTACCACCATTTTTTGCACAATCTTCTTAATGTTCTTGTTTGCTGCGTCAACAACACCATTCATTTTCGGATGATATAGAGAAGAATTATGATGTTCGGTCTTAAAGCTCTGGCATAGCTACTTCATCATCTTGTTATTCAAATTTGAACCATTACCAGTAATGATTTTCTCCGGGTTACCATAACGACAGATGATGTCCTTCTTTATAAACCGGGCTACCACTTGTCTGGTGACGTTGGTAAACAAGGCTGCTTCTACCCACTTCGTGAAGTAATCAATAGCAACCAGAATAAAATGGTGTCCATTGGAAGCATTCGGCTTAATCTTTCCCATCATGTCAATGCCCCACATAGCAAAGGCCCAAGGAGATGTCAATACGTTCAGAGGAGTAGGTGGTACGTGCACCTTATCTGCATAAATCTGGCATTTATGGCATTTTCTAGCATACTTGAAACAATCAGACTCCATAGTCATCCAGTAATACCCTGCCCTCAACAGTTTTCTAGCCATAGCATGCTCATTAGCATGAGTACTGAAAGACCCCTCGTGAATCTCTTCCATCAACAGGCTTGCCTCGTGTTCATCAACACACCGTAGCAAGACCATGTCAAAATTCCTTTTATATAGCACATCGTCCTCATTCAAAAGGAAATTTCCTACTAACCTCCTCAGAGTTTTCTTATCCTTGGTAGATGCCCCAGCTGGGTACTCTTGACTCTTGAGAAAACACTTGATGTCATGATACTAAGGCTTGCCATCTGATACTTCTCCGGCTGCAAACATGAAGGCCGGTCTATCCAGACGCATAATCCTGAACGATGGAGTTTCATTCCACAAATTCACCTTCTACATTGAGGCCAACATTGCCAATCGGCCATCTGATTTTTCAGCCCGGGGTACATGATTAAAGTTAACCCTATCAAAGAACGGTAACAACCGTCTGGCGTAGTTAATGTAAGGAACCAAATTTGCCTGAAGAGTTTCCCATTCTCCTTTAATCTGATTAATCAACAACGCAGAATCACCATACACATCAAGGTTCTTGATTCTCAAGTCAATAGCTTCTTCCAACCCCATGATGCACGATTCATACTCTGCCTCGTTGGTGTATACGAACGTTAATCGGGCAGTGAAGGGTATATGAGAACCCCTTGGAGTTGTAATGATTGCTCCAATTTCGTTACCATATGAATTTATAGTCCCATCAAAGATTAAACTCCATTGAGATCCAACTTCAGGTCCCTCGCCAGGAAAAGGTTCATCACAGTCTTTCATTTTCAAAAATATGATATGCTCATCCGGAAATTCAAACTTCATCGGTTGGTAATCCTCAATCGGTTGTTGAGCAAGATAAACTGATAGAACACTTCCCTTAATGGCCTTCTGGGAAACATATTTAATATCGTATTCTGTCAAAACCATATGCCAATGAGTTATTCTCCCCAAAAGTGCTTGCTTCTCAAACACATACTTAATCGGATCCATCTTCGAAATCAACAGGGTTGTGTGGTTTAACATATATCGCCTCAAACGCTTAGCTGCCCAAGCAAGTGAACAACATGTCTTTTCTAGCATCGAGTACCTTGACTCACAATCAGTGAACTTTTTACTCAGGTAGTAGATGGCATGCTCTTTCCTACCTGTCACGTCGTGTTGACCGAGCACACACCCCATCGAATTCTCAAGAACCGTAAGATGCATAATCAACGGTCTTCCTGGCACTGGCGGTATGAGGATTGGAGGTTCCTGTAAATATTCTTTTATTTTATCGAAAGCCTTTTGACAATTTTCATTCCACTTGACCTCTTGATCTTTTCTCATCAATTTGAATATTGGTTCGCATGTGGCTGTAAGATAAGAGATGAACCGGGCTATGTAGTTCAATCTCCCTAAGAAACCACAAACCTCTTTTTTTGTTCTTGGTTCAGGCATATCTTGTATGGCTTTTACTTTTGCAAGATCTACCTCAATACCTCTTTCGCTAACAATGAAGCCTAGCAATTTACCAGATCTCACCCCAAAGGTGCACTTGTTTGGATTCAACCTCAATCTGAATTTCCTCAACCTTTCAAATAGCTTCTGAAGATTCACCAAATGTCCTTCCTCCATTCGGGACTTCGCAATCATGTCATCAACAAGACCTCAATCTCTTTGTGGATCATATCATGAAAGAGAGTCACCATAGCCCGCTGATAGGTTGCCCCTGCATTTTTCAATCCAAAGGGCATTACCTTGTAGCAAAAAGTTCCCCACGGTGTTATGAACGTCGTCTTCTCCATGTCCTTTGGGGCCATTTTGATTTGGTTATACCCAGAGAAGCCATCCATGAAGGAAAGTACGGAATACTGAGCAGTGTTGTCAACTAACACATCAATGTGGGGAAGCGGAAAATCATCTTTTGGGCTTGCTCTGTTCAAGTCTCGATAATCAACGCATATCCTGACCTTTCCATCCTTCTTAGGTACAGGAACTATATTAGCAACCCATGGAGGATAATTCGTTACAGCAAGAAAACCACCGTCTAACTATTTATGAACCTCTTCTTTGATTTTGACAGCCATGTTCGGTCTTGTTCTCCTCAATTTCTACTTAACCGGAGGACAACCCTCTTTAAGCGGTAACCGATGTACAACAATATTCGTGTCAAGCCCAGGCATGTCTTGGTAAGACCAAGCGAAGATGTCCACATACTCTCGCAGCATTTCAACCAATCTTCCCTTAACACTGTCTTCCAAGGCGGACCCAATTCTAACTTCCTTTTTTAACGTCCTCGGTGCCTAAATTAGCAGTCTCGATGTCCTTCTGATGAGGTAAAATGACATGTTCTTCCTGTTTTAGTAGTCTGGCTAATTCCTCAGGAAAGTCACAATCTTTGTCAGTCTCTTCTTCAGCCAGATAAATATTTTCGAAGTTATACCGAGCTATAGCTGAATCATTATCGGTAGAATCTGAATTGATAAACCTGCATGAGTGATGTTTTATGTTTATTATGAATGTAGCAAATGAATAAACAGAACACATTGCCATTTTTCTTTCATTAAATGCAAAAGAAAAAATAGAAAAACAAGGATCAAAACATTTGAATGCAAAACGTCCTTTATTAATGATGGCATTGAAAATGAAACATTGTGGCCCTACAGAAAGAAATCACTACGTCTTGGGCAGAACGTAGGATCTAACATATGCAGAAAACAATAACAATTACTCTTCGCTGGTGACTTGGATGACTTCCTTGAAAGACCAGTTACACAACTCCTGACCAGGAACACACAGACGAATCCACTCATCCATGTCACAATCACTATCACCTTCATCATCCCCAATTGCATTAATTCGGTTGAAAAATACTTCAACACTGGTAAACTGAACCGGACCACTGTACCTAGGAGGATCTTGAGACCGCTTGGGTGGCTTGTATCCCAAACCATATGTATCCTTCTTCATCTATACATCTATCACCTGACCCCACTTTTGAGAATTACCAGCTTCTACCACTGCGTGTGCATCCTTGAACGAAGACATTGAAACTTCAGGTTCATTAACCTCCACAGGAGGCTCCTTAAGAATCTGAACAGCCTCAAAAGCCTGACATAAAGTTTCATGAATTTCTTCATCCACTTCCACGTATTTGAAGGTTGACAAATGACTAACCATTATGTCATCCTCACCACACACCGTAACAACTTGACCTTCAACCATATACTTCAAATTCTAATGTATTATCGATGTCACTGCCCTAGCATGATGAATCCAGGGGCGACCCAACTGAAGATGGCTAGTTTACATCCTGAGTGAATCGCACACTCAAAGATACAACAGAGTCGCCACCGAACTTTATTTAGTCCCAAAGGACATGGAAAATATCGATAAAACCCAAGGGGAAGAGAAACAGGAATGGGGGGTCGATTATGCGAAAGGAAGGTACTAGCACCTAACGCATCCGCCGTACTCGACGAGAACCATTTCGCTTGCTTCTAGGCTTGGATGGGTTATCTATCTAAAGGCTTCTATCTAAGAGAAGGAGGAGAGAGAGAGAGAAAGGGAAAAATAAAGAAAAGAAAGAAAGTGCTCGCAGAGGATTGTGGCCCTCGTGCCTACGTACCCTCATAGTGCAATGAGGAAATCAGAGCATCATAGTTCATGGAACCAGGGGACAGAAAAGAAGGAAGAAAGAGAGAAGGAAAGAAGGGTGGAAGTGTGCTCGCCAAGACATCGCGTCTCGTGCCTACGTATCTGACATTCAGAAGAATGCAGAATTAGAGCTTCTGTAGTTCGGGGAACTGAACGGAAAACAAAACAAGAAAGAAACAGGAAAACAAAAGAAGTGGTGTCAAAACCAAGAGCAAGAGTGAAAGAAAAACTCTACTGGGGAAGACCACACAGTAAGAGCGATTGCACAAGAGACTAGAAGAAGAATGGTGTCAAAACCAAGAAGGAAAGAAACTCTGCTGGGGATAACAGAAAGAAATTGGTGTCGAAACCAAGAAAGTAAGGGCGAATGGTATAGAAAAGAATCTGTTGGGGAACCAAATAAAGGGATAGTGGTGAAAACCAAGAGAAAAGGGGGACTCGGTGTATTAACTGGCCGACAGTGGTTAACCGAAGAAAGAAAGTAAGACCCTGGCGGGGAAAAGAGACTGGTCTCAACAGACAGACTGTGATAAACCAAGAGAGAGAGAGTGCTGAACTAAGAGAAGGTGTTTGACTCGGAGGGGACGTCGGTATGTTAACTGATAAATAGTGGTTAACCGAGGAAACAAGGATTGCAACTCTGTGGGGATAGAGAAGCATTGGTTTTAATAGAGAAAACTGTGATTAACCAGAAGAACGGGTGTAGGACCGATCCAAGGTCGTAACCCAAAAGGGGTGTTGGTATTGACTAAACAAACAACACTTTACCAACGAAGAAAGGGTATTGAACCCAAAAGAGGTTACTAGCCCAAGGGTGCAAGTATTCGAACCAATAAAGGTTGCCAACTGCGGGGTTCGGTTTTAACAG
Organism: Lathyrus tuberosus; assembly: GCA_022829125.1. NCBI lineage: Eukaryota > Viridiplantae > Streptophyta > Magnoliopsida > Fabales > Fabaceae > Lathyrus > Lathyrus tuberosus. The sequence continues at coordinate 16,256,021 of JALAZF010000003.1, forward strand.
GAGAACTGTGATTAACCGAGAAAAATGAGTGATTAACCAAAGGGAGGTGATTAACTCAAAAAAAAGGATTCAATATTTTAACAGACAGACTTTGGTTAACTGAAGAAATGGGTGATTAACCGAGAGAAGGTGATTAACCCGAGGAAACTCAGTATTTTAACAGACAAACTGTGGTTAACCGAGAAGGAGACAAACATTGGTGTTTTAACTGACAGGCAGTGATTAACCAAACAAAGGGAGAAGAACCAAAAGAAGGCCGCGAACTCCGCAGGGGTTTCGGTATTTAACAGGAAAACTGTGTTTAACCGAAGAAAAAGGAAAGAGACTCTCCAGGGGAATCGAAAGAATAATGATTGCAAGAAAAGAGTAGGGTAAGAGTTGGGTGCTAACCCAAGAGATAATGATCTTTAACCAAGAGAAATGGTGATTGATCAAAAGAGAGATTGAAAAAGATAAAAGTGATCAGGGATCAACTCAACCGGGGATGGAGGAACACTAAAATTTGAGGATAGATGTGACTATTCTCAGCGAGAGGGCCAACACCCTTACCCAAGAAATAGTCAGAATGAGGGTAGGACAACTCCCTCCTCATTCATTCTCTAGCACTCAAAGTATAGTGCGAAAATTGAAACGGACAGCGTAACAGCTCCAATTTGTACAGTGCTCCTGCGTGGAGAATGACAGCGTAAAAGCTTCAATTTGTATAGTGCCCCTGCATGGAGAAACGGGCAGCGTAACAGTTTCAATTTATACAGTGCTTCGATGCAAGGCGTAGCGCGAAACTCCAACTCCAAGGGGAATCAAGAGAGAAAGCTCTAAAGGAGGCCTAAAGAGAGGAAAGGGGAGGATCAACTAATCGAAACATGGTTTCGATCAATTAATCAAGGGGAAAGGACATGCCAACAGTTTTCCAAAGAGAGTGGAAAATCGTTAAGGCAAAAGGTGTGAATTATTGATTATACAAAATTAAGCTTATCCATGAAGAATGAAACTTAATGCAAAACCAAGGAAGGGAGTACAAAACAGTACCGAATGATCAACAAATATGCAACACAAAGTCATGTTATGTGATCAAAGTGGAATGCAAGAATGATTATTTCACATGATGCCAAAACATGAACAATTTGAATAATTGAAAGTGTGCAACAAAATTTCATGAATAAGCTTCAAACATAAGTTAAATGACACTTAAAACACCCATAAAATCAAGCATGACAATCAATGGAAGTTAAAATGAAGAAAGCATGGCAAACAAGCTTAAAAATGCAAGAAAATGGCCATTATGTACAGTGGTAACCGGTTACTCACCAATCGTTAACCGGTTACTTATTTGTAACTGGCGTATTTTGGTGAAAATTGCACTGAGTAACCGGTTACTCACCATGTGTTAACCGGTTACCACTGTGACAGTGGAAAAAATAACAGAAAAACTGCTTTTCAAAAGTGATTTTTCAGCACTTAATCACTTCTACCAATTACCACATGCGAGATCAAGAATTTGTGCACGAAAATTATATCATGTAAGTGCAATTAACACACATCATAAGCAACAAACATGGAGATTAATGATCAAGCAAATGCGTAACAAATCGAACCGAAAACGATTGAAATTACATCGTAAATGCGCGAAAACGATCGAAATAGTTAGCAAAGTTAGATATACCAACCTACAAGGCGGAGATGTGCCTTGGTAATTGTTACAAAGTATTCTCGATGCAGAAAATTAAAGAAAACCAGAGGAATCTTCAATTCGGTGATGAAACGTGTCGAAATCGAGCAAAATACGATAAAGCTCCAAAATGCGAATTCGAACAATTGAATATTGAAGCAAATACTTGAGATAACTCCACAAGCTGAAATAAATCCAGAAATCCAAGTAGAATTGCAAAATTGATGAAGGTGGAGCTCAAGAAATAATCACTTTTGTTGTAAAACTGATTATCCTTCAAGAATTAAGAGCTTTTAGTGAGGTTTTGGAAGAGAAGTGAGATGAAGATGGAGATGTAGCAGAGAAAAATTAGAGAGAATGTGAAAGAATTGAGAGTGAAATGTGAGAAATTTGGTGAAAAATGGTGGATAATGGTTGAGGCCTTGAAAAGTGAGTGAAGGTGTGTTTATATAGATTTTAGGTTTGGAGTGTGAGAGGTTTGGACTTAGCTTTGGGTGGTTTGGAGTTAGGGTTGGAGTTAGTTGGGCTTGACTCACTGAGTCAAGGTGGTTAACTCGGTTAGTTAGAACCAACTTGGTAACAATCCCAATGTGAACTCCATCATCCAAAGGTTGGCATGCTTGTAAAACAAGGAACATGGTGCACTTAAATTAGAGTGAAGCATTGGAATAAATGCACTTGGACTATCTTGAAATGTATAGAGATGTCTAGAATATTCCACACACTGCTAGAATCAAGTAGAATCAATGACCAAAGAGAGTGCATGGCTGCTGTCCCAAAAATGCAGCAGAAACTGCAAATTTGCACTGATTAACCGGTTACTCACCAGGCGATAACCGATTTCTTCAGTCAATTTTTGCCCAAATTGCTTAGGAAGTGATACTGGAGTCTCGGTTCTGATTTTCTACCTCTTGATTGATGAATAGGCATGGAAACCTTCATTTTATGCTTGCCTTGATGATGGCATGATCTTGTTAGGATATGATTAATCGGGCTTGGAAAACCTGAATATCCTGCATCAGGAGACACTAAAGAAAAGTACGAATGCTTATGCTAACAATGCGAATGCTTATGCTCATGCAAAAGGCAAAAGAGGGAGGTCAAATTTCGGGTTACGACTGCTGCCCGTATTTAATCCGCTTGGACTTGAATGTACGAATTGCATAAGCTTTTTGATAATTCAAGGTTAAAGGGGATTAAATAAAAGAGTTGCTCGAGAATTTGGCCGACGGCGACAAAAGAAGAGTGTTAAGAAAGAATAGATAAGTGTAAAGTTGGCTAAAAAATTTGCTGGGAGATAACTCAGGCAAAAAGAGAGGGAGTATGATCGATGCATATGCTATGTATGTGTTTCTACACGATGCTTGATACCATGCAATGCAAAGGCGCAAGGTAAGGCATAATGTGAAGTGGTTAGGCAGAAATCGTAGAAAAACGACTTCGACACCCTCGGTTGGGGAGAGGACCCGCAGATGAAGATAAACTCTGCTGGAGAAGAGAGTTCACAAAGGATGATGATTCCGTCGGGGAAAGAAACCGAGAACACCTCAAGTTTCTAAGTCACCATGGATGTCCCTGTTGGGGATCAAATTTGATCCTTTCTACCAAGATTAGCTCTGTGTGGGGAAAAACATCTTTCCAAATCATGTTGACTTTGCTGAGGATAACCCACGGCTGCTGGAGACAGATAGTTTCAAATTACTGGAGAGGATGTACAACCCTTGCTGGGGAAAAGAAAGCAAAGTGTCTTTGCTGGGAGCACTTCGACAACCTGCCTAGAGGCATTACAAATCTGTCGAAGAAAAGATATGTAAACAAACAAGCTTTTTGACAAATCATAATGGCGCTTGCTGGGGAGAATGATGACCCTGCTGAGGAACTACTGAGGCAACAACAACTTCTTCATAGAACCATCACATTGCCGTCCAGGCATTAGGCTTACCAATGGATATTATCGATTATCCTGCAGGAATTACCAATAACACATGCAATGCATAATGCTTTCTTGATTGATTTAGCTTTTTATTGTTCTCATTGTTTTATAGTATTATGTGATCGCAAATAATTATTTATTTTGCAAACAAAATACTAGAATGAAAAAAAATGAGATAACAAAGAATGCAATTTATTGAATGTAAAACTTTGTACATAAAGTGTGTACAAGGATGCAAAATCCTTGATGAGGAATTTTACAATAAAATTGAAAAACAAGTGTAAATGGAAAAGGGAAATCATGCTTTGCATTGATTACAACATTGGCCACCATCCACTATAAGTCTAGGTTCCAACGCCTTGCACCTGTTGATGATGATTAGAATGTTATGTTACCGTCTGAGGTCTAGCTGTGATGAAGAGAGGCTCAAGTGTTCACAGTCAATGCCTTTATCCCTAATTTTTGCCTGGACATGTTTTAATATTATTTTTTTTTCGTCCGCCGGGATACCCATTTTTGCCTAAGTCGCCCTTTCGGGTTTTCAACTTAGCGGGCTATTATTGTTTTCTTTTTCTACTGTCCCTAACTTTTGCATGGACATCTCTTTTTTTTTGGTCCATTGGGACGTCCATTTTTGCCTAGATTGTCCTTGCGGATGTCAATCTTGAAGGTGTGAAAAACGCAAGAAAGGGGGGTTTGAATTGGTTTTTCAAAATAATCGTTTCTTTTGAATAACTTTCCTTGTTAAAACTTTTTCCCTTTTCTAAAGAACAACATCTTGGTTAAATAAAAAGATATAAACACGTTATGTTTATACTAGTTCACTTGAGAATCTCCCAAGTTAGTCTAGTCCACCCGCCAAGGTGATTTTGCCTCCCTCAACGAGGTCTTAATCCACTATTCAACAAAATAGTACATTGCACGAGCTACACAGCTGGTGACTAACAACAACCTCTAGAACTCACACGTTCTAGACTTCTCAAGTAATCCAACCACACAGGTCTTACTCAAGGCACAACCTCTAAGACACACGTCCTAGACTTATCAAGAGATCTAATCACTAAGACTCTCTTAAGGAATAAAACTTTTAAGTTCAGACACAATGAGTTTACAAATAATTGATTCTTATCAAGCTGATAACGTAAACACGATTTTAGACCAAGAATGACTTCAGAAAGAACAGGCTTAAAAATGTATTGTAGCAGTTCGCATGTGTATCTTTCTTCAAGTATTTGAGCTTCCTTTTATAGCCGAGTGAAAAGAGCTGTTGAAATGAAATTATGATAGCTAAGTAGGCTTACGGCTGGAAGCGTGAGGACATGTACAAAATCTTCTGCATGCAACGCGTCCTGTCTGTGTCAGATTGTCTTGTTTGTATTTCGCACAGTCTTCGAGAATTTTAACATTGTAATGTGGTACAACTATACAGTGTGGCAGGTTTTCTGGGCTTCTCAACTTCAGAGGCTTTTTGTGAGCGCGAGTAATAAGGGAAACCATTGCTCAGTTCTTGAGATTATCAAGTCTTCTAATCATCAGCTCTGCGCTTCCAGAATCTTCAGAACTTCTCTTTAGAACCTTGTTCTCTTAATCCACTTTCTTCAAATCTTCAGAGGCTTCTGATAATATTTGATTGAAGCATGAGAGTCGACTTTGGGTAGGTCTTCAGAACCTTGATCGAAAATCGTCAGGCTTCAGCATTTGGACTTCGTCCCATCAGAACCCTTGTCTCTTGATCTTCAGAATTCATTTTCTTTTTCTTTTCATATCAGAGTTATGTGAATCTTGTCTTATCTTCGAATTGAGTTCAGTTCTTCGAAGCATCTTTCATTAAGCATTGCGCCAATTCACGGAAGCAGAACCTGTTTGCTAGGTTCTCACAAATAACAACATTGGTTGCATAAAATTGTTCATACAAATATTCATCTGTTATCATCAAAACTTAGAGATAATATTGCAGAACCAAATCTTGTTCTCACAATCTCCCCCTTTTTGATGATGACAAAACTATATAATTTGATGACACAATTTTGATATATATGACACAGGGAAAATGAAAAGGTTTTTAGGATAACTTATCCTTTTTATGAAGTGCTCCCCCTGAGTATTAGATTAAGGTTCTTGCTTGGGGCTCCCCTTGACTTCATTAACCTTTTGAGTCTTTCTTCATCATCAGAATTCTGAGTTATCTGCACAGAAGAAAAAAATACAGAAAAACAATCTAATAGAGATGACAGATTTATCTGTTAGCATGTAAGCAACATTGTTTTTTTTCAGAGAATAACTATAATCAATATTATCACATTCATACTTTCTCCCCCTTTTTGTCATGAATAAAAAAGATAAACATAGGGTAGTCCAAGGGTGAAAAACACAGAATTAAAACTTAAAAGAGAAACAGAGGTTTATTTACTGTCAGAGGACATTTTGTCCCATATTTTCTTCATCATGATCTGAAGATTTTCATTGACAGTATCTTGCTTGTCAAACCTTTCTCTGAAGTTCTTCTGTTCAGTTCTGATATCATCAACGGTGTCTCCCAGACGCTTGATAACGGGATCAGAGGTGGAAGCAATCATAGCACTTTCTTTAGCTCTTTCAGCCTCTGTAGCTTCTTGTGCCTTTCTAGCAGCTTGCTCTTCTGCTTCTTTATCATCATTTTCTTCAGCTTCTTTCTGCTTAGTAGCTAAGAACTTGATTACTCTGACTCTTGCTTTAACTTCTGCTCTCTCTTTAGCTTTTGCTAGTTCAGTAGTTATGGTTGTGTTTGAGAAACTTACAATTCTTGTAAGTTCCATGTCCAGCCATTTTTGAAAACTTTGACAGGCACTTTCAAGCTCCGTGATCTTCGTGCTTGTACAAAGTTCTTCTCTTAACCTAGCAAACTTCTCAAGTGCTTTGTCATGAAATTGACTTGTACATTCTTCAAAGGAAATTGGAGGTGGAGTATTGTAGACAACCAGAGCAAGGTTGGATTTATCAGAGTTAGTTTCAGATGGTGGTTGCTGAGATAAGTTAATCTCAGTAGTGGCAGATTCAGGTGGTTGTTGTTGATTGTTAGGAGAGGCGACTTCTAGATTATCAGAGTTTATGAGTTTTTAGGTAAGACAATTTCTAGAGATTCATAGGAGGTTCCCTCAGAACTAGATTCAGTAATGGGAGCTAGAGATTCAGAGATTTGATTTGTTGGTTCTAGTTCATTTGGCTGAATTGTTGAGGTTGTTGTTGTTGAAATATGGGTAAAAACAATCTCAGACAGGATTGGGGTAGTTATTGATGGACTGTTGGTTGATTGATTAGTGGTTGGTAAAGGAATAGAGAAAGATGGAGGTTTAAAGCTTACTTGTGGAATGGAGGTAGAGGTGATTGATGAAGATGGGGCAGCACCAGATGGATTTACATCAACTTTATTGATTTTCTCAAGAAGAAGGGCAGTTTCATCCTTTTTCTTCTTTTTACCCTCCGCATCCTCTTTAGCAAGCTTCCTCTTACTCCTGGTAATATGCTTTGACTGAGGGACAGCTTCTTCAACTCTAGATTCTGCTTCTCTCATTATGGCAATGTAAGAGGCTATTGCTGTTGGATTATCTTCTTTGCGGTAGAATGGATAGTTTTCCACTGGATTCCTGATCTTTTTCACCGTGTCAGGAGAAATAGGTGTTGGTTTCACCTCTACACTTGCAATCATCTTCATATGTTTAAGATTTACAGCATTGAAAACTTCTCCAACTCTTTCATTCAGATATTCCGTGAAATTTGATTCCTTGGTCAGATAATCAACTAATCCGCATTCGACCAGAATGTCAGAGATCAGTCTTCCAAAAGGAATGTAGTTGACAATCTTCTTTTCTGGTGAGGCCGTTGTTCTGGTTTTGCGCACCATATCCCTTAAATAGTAGAACATAATGGAGGGAAGACACAGTTTCTCATGTTTGTGCAGGTAGTACAACATGTGTTTTTGATTTACGTTGGCAAAATCTGTAGCACTCTTTGCCGGTATTGGATTGATGCACCCAAGAATAATCTTGTGCCAGATCCTTAGGTTGTCACGCAAGTTTTTGCTTTTGTAGTCCGTTGTTCCTGATTGACAGCTCTTGAAGATAGCTTTGTTGATGACTGACTCAGATTTCTCAGTTTTTCCGTACACCCTCTTTCCTTCCAAGAACTTCATTCCTAGCAATTCGGAGATAGATATCTCAGTGATGATAATCTTCTGCTCCAATACAAAAGATACCACATGGAATTCGTCTGTATCTGCATGTCTCCAGAATTCTTTCACTAGATCATCAAAGCATGGACCTCTTAGTCTATCAAAGTAATTCTTCCATTCTTGAGCACCCAATTGATCAATTAGGTTAAACCCATTATCAGAGAGGTTGTCGAAATCAACATCTAGCTCTTTCAGAACAGTTAGGTCATTTGCATGTGTCACACATCTCACAGAGCGAGTTCTCTGGGTGACATGGTTTGCATCAATTGAGGGAAGATTTAATGGATCTGAGCTAACTGGTTCAGCCGTTGAGAGAGTAGTAGTGGGTGTGATGGACGAGGATGGTAGTTCTTGGGAGATTTGAATAGTGTCTTGTTGATGAGTGTTCATCCTTACGGTGGTAAGAAGGAATGAGGATTGATCTTTGAGTTGATTTTGAGGGAGTGATAGATAGAGAGAGAATTAGATGAGAGTTGATTAACTTTTTAGGGTTTGTGAGAGAGAAAAAAATTCTCGAGGGTTTAAAGGACAGATACACTCTTGAGGGGATAAGCTAATAAATGTGATAAAGTTGAGTCAATCTCGAGAGAAATGTTGTTCGTTTAATTTGAATAGTTAAAGTGACTTAATTTTATTTAAATCACGTGCAAAAATAATTTTTCGAAAATATGACATGTCACAAAATTATCAGAACTTGAGATGCGTTAAGAAAATGATTATGATGATTTGAAAAGTGCTTTTCTCTGACTAAACACATGAGGTTCTGAAAATGTTTTATTCTGAACAGTATCTCATATTCAGGTGTTTTAAAATGATTAGAAATCTATCTTTAGCTAAGGGTTTTGTGAAAATATCAGCCCACTGATGGTCTGTATTAATGAATATTAAGCATAGAGTTCCCTTCTGAACATAGTCCCTAATAAAGTGAGTTTTATTTCAATGTGTTTAGTCCTAGAATGCAAAATTGGATTTTTACTTAAGCAGATAGCAGCAGTATTATCACAGAAGATAGGAATGTTACTCCCATATATCTGATAGTCTTCCAGCTGATTTTTCATCCATACATTTGAGTACTGCATAGGGAAGCCGATATGTATTCTGCTTCAGCTGTTGAGAGAGAAATTGTAGATTGTCTCTTGCTTGATCATGAGATTAGATTGCTTCCTAAGAACTGACAGTTCCCTGATGTGCTATTTCTTTCTAATCTGTCTCCGGCATAGTCTGCATCGCAGTAACCAGAAAGAGTATACTCTGATGTTTTCTTATACATCAGGCCAAGGTTAGTTGTTCCTTTCAAATACCTTAGAATTCGCTTGACAGCGGTTAAATGTGATTCTCTTGGATCTGATTGGAATCTAGCACATAGATGTACACAGAATAATATATCAGGTCTAGAAGAAGTTTGATATAAGAGAGAACCTATCATGCCACGATAGAGTTTTTGACAAACCTTAACTCCTGTTTCTTCCTTACCCATGACACACGTTGGATGCATTGGTGTTTTAGCAATGTTGCAATCCGTTATATTGAACTTCTTCAGAAGTTCGGTTGTGTACTTAGTTTGATGGATGTAAGTGGCCTCTGATCTTTGATCAATCTGAATTCCAAGGAAGAACTTCAGTTCTCCCATGAGGCTCATTTCAAATTTGGCCTGCATTAACTTTGACAATTCTTGACATAGAGAGGAGTTAGCAGAACGAAAAATAATGTCATCAACATAGATTTGAACAATGAGAATGTCATTCTTATATGTCTTGCAGAAAAGAGTTGTGTCAACCTTTCCTCTGGTGAAATTGTTTTCTAGTAAAAACTTGCTCAATCTTTCATACCAAGCTCTGGGAGCTTGTTTTAAACCATAGAGTGATTTTTTAAGTTTAAAAACAAAGTATGATTTTTCTAAATTTTCAAACCCAGGAGGTTGTTTGACATAAACTTCTTCTGATATATAGCCATTTAAGAATGCACTCTTAACATCCATTTGATATAGCGTGATGTCATGATTTACCGAAAATGATATTAGTAAACGCGTTGCTTCAAGTCTAGCAACTAGAGCAAATGTTTCGTTGTAGTTAATTCCTTCTTGTTGACTGTATCCTTGAGCAACGAGTCGTGCTTTGTTTCTGACAACTTCCCCCTTTTCATTCAGCTTGTTCCTAAATACCCACTTAGTTCCTATTACATGGACATCCTTAGGTTTAGGAACTAGATCCCAAACATCATTTTTGGAGAACTGGTTAAGTTCTTCTTCCATAACCAGAACCCAATCTTTGTCCATGAGAGCTTCTTCAATTGTAGCTGGTTCTATCAACGATACTAGTCCTACAAGTGTTTCTTCTGATGGTCTAAAGGCTGATCTGGTTCTGATAGGAGCATCTTTGTTACCCAGAATTAGTTCCTCAGGATGGGATGTGGACAATCTTTTTCTTCGTTGAGATGGGGTATTTGGAGTTACTTCAGTGGTTTCTGGTGTAGGATCTTGCTATTCTTTGACTTCCTCTACCTCTTCCTTAGATTCGGAGAATCTGATTTCTAAATCTACAAGTTTCTCAACCAGCTCTGACTTTTCTGAGTCAGGCTTGTCATTGAATCTAACATGAATGAATTCCTCCACATTTCTTGATTCTGTGTTGCAAACTCTATAGCCTTTCGAGCGTTCAGAGTATCCCAACAACAGACACTTATGTGCTTTGGAATCAAACTTGCTAAGATTCTCTTTAGTGTTAAGCATAAAACAGACACATCCAAATGGATGAAAGTAAGAAATGTTGGGTAATTTATTCTTCCACAATTCATATGGAGTTTTATTCAATATAGGTCTTATAGAGATTCTATTTTGAATATAGCATGCTGTGTTGATTGTTTCTGCCCAGAAATGCTTAGGTATGTCAGTTTCTTGGATCATGGTGCGAGCCATTTCTTGCAAGGTTCGATTCTTTCTTTCTACAACTCCGTTTTTTCGTGGAGTTCTAGGGCAAGAAAAATCGTGAGATATTCCATTTGAATCAAAAAGTTCTTCAAAGTTTTTATTTTCAAATTCTCCACCATGATCACTTCTGACTCTGACTATTTTACAATTTTTCTCATTTTGTACTTGGGTGCAGAAGGAAGCAAACACAGAATGTGATTCATCCTTGTGTTTTAAGAATTTTACCCATGTCCATCTGCTGTAGTCATCAATGATGACTAGTCCATATTTCTTACCATTGAGAGAGGCTGTTTTTACAGGGCCAAACAGATCAATATGAAAAAGTTCCAACGGTCTAGAGGTAGAAACAACATTTTTAGTTTTGAAAGAGGTTTTTGAAAACTTTCCTTTCTGACATGCTTCACAAAGAGCATCTGACGAATATTTCAAATTTGGCAAGCCTCTAACAAGACCAAGCTTGTTAAGCTGAGAGATTCTTCTCAGACTGACATGGCCAAGACGTCTGTGCCAGACCCATTGCTCTTCATTTACAAAAAGAAGACATTTTACATTTTGATGTTTTAAATTAGATAACTTAATTTTGTAAGTGTTGTTTTTCCTCTTTCCGTTGAATATGACAGATCCATCCTTCTGACTTACAGCTTTACAAGATGTTTGATTAAAAATAAGATCATAACCACTGTCGCTAAGTTGACTTATTAACAACAGATTATGCATTAGACCTTCTACTAACAGAACATTTTTAATGGAAGGAAGCTTACCATTTCCAACAGTTCCGGAGCCAATGATTCTTCCTTTCTGATTTCCTCCGAAACCGACAACGCCTCCAGGTTTAAGTTTCAGATCTTGGAACATAAGCCTTTCTCCCGTCATGTGTTGCGAGCACCCACTGTCCAGGTACCATGACTGGTGTTTCAATGGAGTTATTAAGGATATCTGCAACATAGATTATCTTGTTTTTAGGTACCCATTTTGTGGGTCCTTTCACATTAGTTCTTCCAAAGGTTCTGATCCCTTTAGATTTCCGTACGTTAGTGAAACAGTGTGGAGTTTGTGCATAGTGTTCGTGTTTAGGATATTTCCTTAGTGTGTGTGTTTGTGTAATCCCAGTGTTTGAGCCTTTTCGTTCTGAATGCTTAAGGCCAGTACCAGAGGGAATAAATTATTTGAATAGAGGTATTATTTTTATGTTTCTAGTTTCATCATATGGTTGAGATGGTCCTGAATATCCTAGACCTCTACTGCCATTTCTACTAACTCCATAGATTAGTGAAGCCATTTTGCTTCTATCTACGCTTTTGGCAAGAAATTTTTTAAATGCGTTATCATATTTGTCTTCTTTACTAGTGTTAGTTGAGTTTGAAACAAATTCTTCTTCTAACTTAGATATTTTACATTTCAGGACAATGTTTGAATTTTCTAAGACAAATATTTTTTCATTTTGTTCAGAAATGGTTTTCTTGTTTTTAGTAAGATCATTTGAAGAAAATATAAAACTCTTTTTCAAGATTTTGAATTTGCTTTGAAGGTTTTGATATCTTTTTATAAGTTCAGTTAATCTTAATTCAAGTTCAGATCGTGATAAGGAAGAAAGTACCTCTCTTTCATCGTCGGAGTCTGATAGTTCTTCCTCTGACGAGTCACTTCTGGTTTTTGCCATGAAAGCCATGTTGACTCGACCTTCATCAGCATCATCTTCAGATTCTGAATCATCCCAGGTTGCCATGAGACCCTTTTTGGTTTTCCTAGGTCTTTCTTCTTTCTTGGCCTTTGGGCAGTCATATTTGAGATGTCCAGGTTCTTTGCATTCAAAGCACTTAACATCTTTTCCATAGTTTCCTCTTTGACCAGATGTAGATTCGAATCTTCTACTTGGTCCTTTGAACTTGTTCCTTCTGTATTTGCAAAGTTGACTTATCTTTCTTGATATGTGTGATATATCATCTTCTTCTGAATCTTCTTCAGATTCTTCCATTTCTTCTTCTGCCTGATACGCCTTCTTCTTTTCTGGCATTGCCTTTAGTGCAATGGATTTGTTTTTCTTCTGAGGTTCATCTCCTTGAAGCTCTATTTCATGACTTCTTAAAGAACTGATAAGTTCTTCAAGACTGATATTATTCAAATCCTTTGCAAGTTTCAAGGCAGTCACCATTGGTCTCCATTTTGCTGGAAGACTTCTGATGATTTTCTTGACATGATCAGCAGTATAGTAGCCTTTGTTCAGAACTCTGAGTCCGGCAACAAGTATTTGAAACCTTGAGAACATGGTTTCAACAGACTCATCTTCTTCCATTTTGAAGACTTCGTATTTCTGGATTAGCGCAAGAGCCTTTGTCTCCTTGACTTGAGCATTTCCTTTGTGAGTCATACGAAGAGAGTCAAAGATGGATTTTGGAGTTTCTTTGTTTGTGATTTTCTTATACTCGGTATAAGAAATTGCATTCAACAGAATGGTTCTTGCTTTGTGATGATTTTTGTAAGTTTTCTTCTGAGCATCTGTAAACTCACTTCTTTCAATCTTTTTACCTACATAATCTATAGGATGACTATAGCCATCAAGTACTAGATCCCATAGATCTAGATCAAATGATAAGAAATAACTTTCAATTCTATGTTTCCAATAATCGAACTTTTCTCCATCAAAGATAGGAGGTTTTGCAGTGTAAGATTCTCTTTCAATAACATTTGTTTCAGAAGTTGTTGGTGGTGGTGTAGTCATTATTTTTCACACTTGGATCGGTACTGAACACTGTTAAGTGCTTGATAAAAATTCAATCTTTTTATCACCTCAGAACTGGAGCTCTGATGCCAATTGAAGGTGTGAAAAACGCAAGAAAGGGGGGTTTGAATTGGTTTTTCAAAATAATCGTTTCTTTTGAATAACTTCCCTTGTTAAAACTTTTTCCCTTTTCTAAAGAACAACAACTTGGTTAAACAAAAAGATATAAACACGTTATCTTTATACTAGTTCACTTGAGAATCTCCCAAGTTAGTCTAGTCCACCCGCCAAGGTGATTTTGCCTCTCTCAACGAGGTCTTAATCCATTATTCAACAAAATAGTACACTGCATGAGCTACAGAGCTGGTGACTAATAACAACCTCTAGAACTCACATGTTCTAGACTTCTCAAGTAATCCAACCACACAGGTCTTACTCAAGGCACAACCTCTAAGACACACATCCTAGACTTATCAAGAGATCTAATCACTAAGACTCTCTTAAGGAATACAACTTTTAAGTTCAGACACAATGAGTTTACAAAGAATTGCTTCTTATTAAGCTGATAACGTAAACACGATTTTAGACCAAGAATGACTTCAGAAAGAACAAACTTAAAAATGTATTGTAGCATTCGCATGTGTATCTTTCTTCAAGTCTTTGAGCTTCCTTTTATAGCCGAGTGAAAAGAGCCATTGAAATGAAATCATGATAGCTAAGTAGGCTTACGACTGGAAGCGTGAGGATAGGTACAAAATCTTCTGCATGCAGCGCGTCCTGTCTGTGTCAGATTGTCTTGTTTGTATTTCACGCAGTCTTCGAGAATTTTAACGTTGTAATGTGGTACAGCTGTACAGTGTGGCAGGTTTTCTGGGCTTCTCAACTTCAGAGGCTTTTTGTGAGTGTGAGTAAGAAGGGAAACCATTGCTCGGTTCTTGAGATTATCAAGTCTTCGAATCATCAGCTCTGCGCTTCTAGAATCTTCAGAACTTGTCTTTAGAACCTTGTTCTCTTAATCCACTTTCTTTAAATCTTCAGAGGCTTCTGATAATATTTGATTGAAGCATGAGAGTTGAGTTTGGGTAGGTCTTCAGAACCTTGATCGAAAATCGTTAGGCTTCAGCATTTGGACTTCCTCCCATCAGAATCCTTGTCTCTTGATCTTCAGAATTCATTTTCTTTTTCTTTTCGTATCAGAGTTATGTGAATCTTGTCTTATCTTCGAATTAAGTTCATTTCTTCGAAGCATCTTTCATTAAGCATTGCGCCAATTCACGGAAGCAGAACCTGTTTGCTAGGTTCTCACAAATAACAACATTAGTTGCATAAAATTGTTCATACAAATATTCATCTGTTATCATCAAAACTTAGAGATAATATTGCAGAACCAAATCTTGTTCTCACAAATCTATCGGACTCTTATCCAGTTTTTTTCAGGCATAATATTTTTTGACTGTATCGGAGTTCACGGACAACGGCAACTCCTTCCCATCCATGGTGGTGAGGATCAGCGCTCCGCCTGAGAAGGCCTTCTTTACAATAAAGGGTCCTTTGTTGTTGGGAGTCCATTTGCCTCGTGGATCCGAGTGAACAGGTGAATATCTATTGAGCACGAGTTTGCCTTCACAGAATGTTCAAGGAAGAACTTTCTTGTCAAAAGCTCGTTTGAGGCGTCTCTGATACAATTGACCATGAAAAATGGCTGTAAGGCGCTTCTCTTCTATGAGATTCAGCTGGTCGTATCTAGATTGAACCCATTCGGCTTCGTCAAGACCTGGTTCCATGATGACTCTGAGCGAAGGAATTTCGACTTCAATGGGTAGAACCGCCTCCATACCATACACTAGCGAATACAGAGTTGCCCCAGTGGAGGTGCGAACTAAAGTTTGGTAGCCATGTAGTGCAAAGGGCAGAATTTCATGCCAATCCTTGTAAGTCTTGACCATTTTCTAGAAAATCCTCTTAATGTTTTTGTTTGCTGCTTCAACGGTGCCATTCATCTTGGGCTGATATGGTGAAGAGTTGTGGTGCTCGATCTTAAACTCTTGACACAAATCCTTCATCATGTTGTTGTTCAGGTTGCTTGCATTGTCTGTGATAATGCTGCTAGGAATGCCATAACGATAGATTATCTCTTTCTTGATGAATCTGGCAACCACTTGTCATGTAACGTTTGCATAAGAAGTAGCTTCAACCCACTTGGTGAAGCAGTCGATAGCAACCAGAATGAATCGATGACCGTTGGAAGCCTTCGGTTCGATCATTCCAATCATATCTATACCCCACATGGAGAATAAGGTGAAGTCAAAACATTCAATGGAGTTGGAGGCACATGGATCTTGTCTCCGTAGATTTGGCACTTGTGACATATTTTGGCAAAGTTGTAACAATCTGCCTCCATTGTTGTCCAGTAATACCCAGCCCGAAGGATCTTCTTGGCCATAGCAGGACCTTTAGCATGTACACCCTCGCAACCCTCATGTATGGACCTTATGATCGTGTTTTCTTCGGGTCTATCCATGCATCTGAGCAACACGGAATCATAATTCCTCTTATACAGTATACCACCACTTAAGAAGAATTTGGCGCAAAGCCGCCTAAGAGCTTTCTTATCAGTGATAGTGATACCCTCGGGATATTCCTGCTTTTCCAGATATTTTTTAATGTTGTAAAACCAAGGCTTGTCATCAGACTCTTCCTCGATTGCTAAACAGTGTGCTGGTTCATTCAAGTGATCAATGCGGATATGAGGAGCTTCATTCTTCCACTTGACCTTGAACATGGATGCTAGAGTGGCAAGAGCATCGGCTAGTTGATTTTCCTCTCTGGGGATATGATGAAAAGAAATCTCATCAAAGTAATGAATCAACTTCGCAATATGTTGTTGGTACGGAACCAACTTGGAATCCCGAGTCACGAAATTCCCTCTTACTTGACTGATGACCAAGGTAGAATCTCCATAGACCTCAAGAATCATGATTCTCATGTCAATAGCTGCTTCAATACCGTAGATACATGCTTCGTATTCAGCCATATTGTTGGTGCATGCAAAGCATAATCTGGAAGTGAAGGGAAGGTGAAAACCTGTTGGAGAGATGAGGATAACACCGATTCCACGACCTTTAGAATTGGAGGCACCATCGAACACAAGCGTCCATCGCGCCCCTAGTTCGGGTCCTATGTCAGGGTCTGGAGTCTCATAATCTCTGATGAATAGAACATCCTCATCGGGAAAGTCAACTTCATTTGTTAATAACCCTCTACAGGTTGATGCGAAAGGTAGTCAGACAAGACACTCCCTTTTATTGCTTTCTGGGTAACATGTAGGATATCATATTCGGTTAACAGCATCTGCCAACGAGCAATGCTTCCAGAGACAGCAGGCTTTTCAAATATATAGTTTATCAGATCCATTTTGGATATCAACAAAGTAGTATGGCAAATCATGTATTGTCGTAGGCGTCGAGCAGCCCAGACCAGAGCACAACAAGTTTTCTCTAAGAGTGAGTATCTGGTCTCACAATCAGTGAACTTCTTGCTCAGATAGTATATTGCATGTTCTTTTCTGCCAGTGTCATCATGTTGACCCAATACACATCCCATTGATTCATCGAGAATGGTGAGATACATGATTAAAGGCCTACCAGGAACCGGTGGTACTAAGATTGGTGCTTCTTGCAAGTATTATTTTATTTTGTCAAATGCTTCCTGACAATCATTATTCCATTCAACCGATTGATTTTTTCTTAGTAATTTGAACATTGGTTCACAGGTAGCCGTCAAATGGGAAATGAACCTTGAAATGTAATTGAGTCTGTCCAGAAAGCCACAGACTTCTTTTTCTATTTTGGGAGGCGGCATGTTCTGAATTTCCCGAACCTTATCAGGATCAACTTTAATGCCCTTCTGACTCACGATAAAGCCCAACAGTTTACCAGATCGGACTCCGAAGGTGCACTTCGCAGGATTCAACTGTAATCTAAACTTCTGGAGTCTGTCAAACAGTTTCTTCAGATGAACCAGGTGATCATCCTCAGTTTTGGACTTGGCAAACATATCGTCCACGTAAACCTCAATCTCTTTATGAATCATATCGTGAAAGAGGGTTGTCATGGCACGTTGGTATGTTGCCCCTGCATTCTTTAGACCGAATGGCATGACCTTGTAGCAATATGTACCCCACGGCGTGATGAAAGTAGTCTTCTCCATATCAGCTGGGGACATCTTAATCTGATTATATCCCGAGAAACCGTCCATAAAGGAAAAGACAGAGAACTACATTGTGTTGTCTACCAAGACATTAATATGAGGCAAAGGAAAATCATCCTTCGGGCTTGCCTTGTTGAGATCTCGATAATCCACACACATTCTGACTTTAGCATCTTTCTTAGGAACCGGGAGGATGTTGGAAATCCATTCAGGATATTCGGAAGTGGCTAGGAACCCAGCATCAAGCTGTTTCTTTACCTCTTCTCTGATTTTGAGTACCATGTCGGGTCTAGTCCTTCTGAGTTTCTGCTTGACAGGAGGACATCCGGGGTTAAGTGGTAACTGATGTTCAACGATGTTGGTATCCAACCCAGACATATCTTGATAGGACCAGGCGAAGATATCAACATACTCTTTCAACAACTTGACCAACTTGGAGTGTACATTCTTTACAAGGGATGCGCCAACCTTGACTTCTCTTCTGGCCTCATTAGTACCAAGATGACAACTTCCACTGGCTCTTTGTGTGGCTGAACCTCTCTACGCTCGTGCTCAAGGAGCCTTGCTAGTTCAGCCGGTAATTCACAATCTTCCTCACCATCCTCTTCGGCTTGGTTAATTGGAATTCCAGAATTACAATGGATGTTTGCCATGTTGTTATCAATGCTTTTATTATTTCTGCATGTTTATGAATAGAATGAGCTATTTTGAAAAGTGAAAAGAAAAAGAAACTTTTGCCATTTGTTTGTGAAAAAGTAAAGAAAGAAAATAGAGCATGATTTTGAATGCAAAAAAAAAACTTTTATTTCTTGATCACATAATATTGCAAAAACGTGAGGCCCTATACAAGCTATCCACTCGTCTTGGGCAAGGACGAGGGAATGAGAAAGAAAAATGCATTACATGTTATATGGGATAACCACAGGAATCACGGTAGATGTCTAATTGTTGAGCTTGAAACCCGACGGACACTTGCGCACAAAGCTTGAAGTATGATTACTGGGACCAGCATCATCAGTAGCTGCCACGATGTCACCTTGCTGGAAACCCGCACTATTAAACTTGATTAAGTTGCACTGCTTTTGACCAGAGGAACTAGATTGATGACCAGGACGATAACCTAATCCAAAAGGATTATGCCTCTCAACCACATCAATCACATGCCCCAGCCAGACAAAGCACCTTTATGGATAGTCTCCTTAGCACTTTTAGCGGATGCTAAAGTCAATTGTGGTGATCTACTTTGACTAGTTAAAGCAGAGCTGACATCTTCGAACTAGAGACACTGCAAGGGCACCTCAGCTATGCCTTCTTCGGTTTCAACGTATCAAAAAGATGATAACTCGCTTACAATCAAATCCTCTTCACCACAGACGATGACAATCTGATCATCAAATATGAACTTCAACTTCTGATGCAAAGTGGAGGTAACTGCCCCCGCGGCGTGGATCCATGGACGACCCAATAGGCAACTGTATGCCGGATTGCTATCCATCACCTGGAAGGTAATGGTGAACAAATGCGGCCCAATATTGATGGGTAAGTCCACTTCTCCAATAACTTGCCTTCGAGACCCGCCAAAGGCTCTGACAACTAAGGCACTTGGTCTCATCTCATTTCCCTCCACTAGTAATTGACTTAATGTGCCCTTGGGCATCACATTGAGGGAAGAACCGGTATCCACTAGAACACGAGATAACAGGGCATCTGTGCAGGTTACAGATATGTGCAGCACTTTATTGTGGGCAGTTCCTTCAGGAGGTAGTTCTGATTCATTAAATCCCAAACACTGACTTGCAGTTATATTGGCCACTACATCATCAAACTCGACGACAGATATATCTTGCATGACATGGGCACTGTTCAAGACTTTTAACAAAGCTTATCTTTGCGCAGGCGAACTCATAAGTAAGGATAAAATTGAGATCCTCGAGGGAGTCTGACCCAACTGATCCACAATCTTAAAGTCACTTTTCTTGATCAACTTAAGGAACTCTTGATCATCAAGGGTATCTTTGTCCTTTGAAACATCCTCGAACGAGATAGTCGGTACTGGAATGGCAGTAGATGATGCCCCTTATTAAACAATAGGGGTTGCAAATGCAGGTGTCTCCTTGGGAGGAACAACAGTTGGAATTTGCACAGGCTTGGTAGTGACCTTCAGAGCGAACACTCGTCCACTACGAGTCATACCTCCACCGGCTGTAACATTTACGATCTCAAATTCGGCGAACCATATCTCTTGACCTCCAGAAAACACAGTTGACCCATATCTCCAAGGTACCTCCTTAGAATTCTGATACTGAAACGGCTTCGACGGACAAACACTGATGGGCTGCACCTTCTTCTGCTTAGGGGATTACACGAAAATCTTCCTATAGACAATTGTGAATGACTCAATGGCAGTAACTTCCTCAATAGGTTTAGATCTGGAAAATTGCACTTCGCCACGGTTCATTAGAATCTGAACACAGCCCTTCAGCCTTCGACACTGGTTAGGATTATTGTCACAAATCTGACACTTACCATGCAATTCTTTCAACAGCCTGTGTTCATTCAACCTCTTGAAAACCACAGCCATCGGAGTCTTTACTTCGTCGACATCCGTGATCAATTCAGCCCTTGAACTATCCCCAATCATGTTAACTGCAGGTCCACCATGATTCGATAACGGATTATTCTGAATGTTAGGTCCTTCCTCGGCAAAAGTCAGAACCTTCTTATCAATGAGTTCCTGAACTATGGTTTTGAAAACAAAATAGTCCTCTGTTGCATGTGCTATGTATCCAGCATGAAAAGCACATGACACATTTGGATTATGCTTCGGGCCAAATGGAGCAATTGCAGGTGCAATCTGGTTGGGGACAATTGCCCCTTGGTGAACCAAGTAAGAAACAATTCCGTGTATGACACCGGAATTCTGTCGAAATTCGAACGCTTGAGGTTTCCTTGATTGTTGTTGTTCTGACGGTTCTGATTCTGCTGATTTTTGTTCTGTTGAGTCTGTTGCTAATTCTGAGCATTACGAACTGATTGTTGTGGATGATATTGATATGGAGGTTGTTGATACTGTGCAGTAGCAATGTATGGATATGGATAATATGGCATGGGAGCCATGGGAGCTTGATACTGAGGAGAAACTTGAGCTGTCACAGCGTTGGCTTCACCATCCTTTTCCTTGGACTGACTATTTTGAGATTTCCGAGTGGTCGACTGCTGGGAAGCAGCTCCAGGAATCTTTCTAGTTTTCAATCCGTTCACCAATCATTACAACATCAGCAAAGTTCGACGAAGAACTACCCACTATTTTCTCGTAGTAAGATCCTTGTAAGGTACCCATAAAGATGTCAACCAACTCATTATCAGAGAGAGCCGGTCGCACACGAGATGCCATATCACGCCATCTTTGTGCATACTCCTTGAATGTTTCAACTGAGCACTTAGACTGATTCTGCAATTGCAATCTAGTTGGCGCCAGATCAAGGTTATATTTGTACTGCGCTCCAGGTCCATGTATCAATCCAATGAAGCCCCAGACAAACTATCTTGAAAACAATGAACGAGAAATTCATCATTATTAATATGGGATGCCATCTTCATGCAGTACATAGTGATGTGACTACGCGGGAAGCTTAAACCTTTATACTTTGGCAAATCAGGTATCTTGAATTTCTGCGGCAGCACAACATTTGGAACCAGACACAAATCTTTGGCCTCCAAGCCAAAAGCAGAAAACCCTTCAATAGCTCTAATACGATTTTCCAACAACTTGTAATCAACAAATCTACTTTGATTAATAGGCCTGACAAGAACCTGAGGATTTGGCAGCTGAGAAGTGGTAGTAGTATACACTTGCGGAGTAGAAAACTGAGAAGGATATACCAAACCCGGATTAATCATTTGACCAACATTATGACTCATCGGAACACCAAACGGATAATTCGGAGGAGGTACCCCAGTAGCTGAGGAAGATGCCCAAGGGTAGAATATCCTAGGATGAACATTCTGAACAGCAGTTTGAGCAGCTTAAGATGAAACCGGAACATGAATAGGAGGACCTCTATACACATGCTCTTCTTCGTCAGTAATTTCAGTGGCAGCCAACCCAGAAGTTTGATGAGTTTGAACCTGAAGATTCTCAGTATCATCATTCAACACTAGAGGTGGGACGGGAGTAGGCATGACCCATGGATATGCGGCAGCATTCCCATTAGGCATGGGCGCAACAAAAGGCTGATATGGTATGAAGGCACTACCATTATTTGCAAGCTGAGGAGTGTAATTCAGAGGCATGCCCCAAGGAAAACCAGCAGGCATTTGATTCAAACCGAACTGAGAATTTTTCGGATGAATAACAAGATGATTCATAGGCTCAACTGGTATCTCAACAATAGCAGGAGAAGGAACCACAATAACCGGAGTAGCCGTAACAACAGGAGGAACATTCACAACAGGAGTGACAACAGTTGCATCGGTAGGGGTTGCAACAACAGTGGCAGCAGCAGCGGCGTCCCTCCGAGCACGAAGGAGTTCCATGATGACATCCATGTTTGTCTGGAACTGATCCATCCGGCCTTGAAATTGGGCCAGAGTTTCCTTATAAGCAGGGTTCTCAGCTTCAAAGTCAGCCATGATCCTTGATTTGCTTGAGCGAGTGAAATACCGATGTCGAGTCGTCATCTTGCTACAAGCCGAAAATGATCAAAGGAAGCAAAGGTTATCGGATGAAGGACAAGCATATGCGGGCATGAATGAATGTAATTTATGCAAAAATAAAGTTTTAAAATACTTATGCAAAAATTAATTTGACACGATGAGATGATATGCAACACCAGAATCAACAAGCCAGCATAGTCTGAATAGTCAAGTCTGAACATCTGCAAAGGTAGTGCTGTGTTGGTGCGAGATCTGACGCAATGAGAGAACAAAGGTTGGAAGAGTCTTGGTTTCCTGCAGAAAAACCTAATATCCCCCTCACAGGTATGATATAGAAAGCGGGATTCTCAGTTTCGGATTCTCGATTTGAGAAGCAATAGTACATTTATCCCTCGGGGTACAATACTATCGCCAATTAAAGAGGTCGTCCACTGATTCCCCCAAAAAAAAGGTCCTATGGCAAGTTCCCAGCTTTGGGTCCTCGGATCAAGAAGCATAATGGGTTTGCCATTTCTGGTCTGCCATTATCGCTCCTTGGGAGGAGTGCCTCAACTGAGTCCTCGGGACTGGTCACCAGAGTCGACCGCTTCTCAGGAGAATAACTACTGGCCTGTATCAACATACAGTAGCAGATATCTCCCGATAGAACCTCGTCTAGCCGTAGGTCTCGTGAACACCCGACGTGGCCAACACCACGGGAGCGTCACGCCTGCCCACGCTAATACCTATGTGTATGATCAAGCCTGGGTAGTGGGCTTATCTCTCAAGTAGCAACCCAACCGACAACAGTAAAGAAAATAGCAGACATCCAGAATATACAGCATATGAATATTTAAAGCAGTAAAGAAATGCAGTAAATAACCAGAAAGCTAAAGCAAGTAAAATAAAGCGAGTAAAACACAAAAGATAAACACCCAAACGAGCAAGAAAGCAAACAAAACTAGGCTAAACCCCTCAAGGGATGGACTAGCAAGAGGTCAATCTGTCCCCAGCAGAGTCGCCAGCTGAAGATGGTTGGTTTACATCCTAAGTGAATCTCACACTCAAAGATACAACAGAGTCACCACCGAACTTTATTTAGTCCCAAAGGACAGGGAAAATATCGATAAAACCCAAGGGGAAGAGAAACGGGAATGGGGGGTCGGTTATGCAAAAGGAAGGTACTAGCACCTAACGCATCCGTCGTACTCGACGGGAACCATTTCTCCTGCTTCTAGGCTTGGATGGGTTATCTATCTAAAGGCTTCTAGCTAAGAGAACGAGGAGAGAGAGAGAGAGAGAGAGAGAGAGAGGGGAAAAAGAAAGAAAAGAAAGAAAGTGCTCGCGGAGGATTGTGGTCCTCGTGCCTACGTACCCTCATAGTGCAATGAGGAAATCAGAGCGTCGTAGTTCATGGAACCAGGGGACAGAAAAGAAGGAAGAAAGGGAGAAGGAAAGAAGGGTGGAAGTGTGCTCGCCAAGACACCGCGTCTCGTGCCTACGTATCTGACATTCAGAAGAATGCAGAATTAGAGCTTCCATAGTTCGGGGAACTGAACGGAAAACAAAACAAGAAAGAAACAGGAAAACAAAAAAGTGGTGTCAAAACCAAGAGCAAGAGTGAAAGAAAAACTCTACTAGGGAAGACCACACAGTAAGAGCGATTGCACAAGAGACTAGGAGAAGAATGGTGTCAAAACCAAGAAGGAAAGAAACTCCGCTGGGGATAACAGAAAGAAATTGGTGTCGAAACCATGAAAGTAAGGGCAAAGCGTATAGAAAAGAATCTGCTAGGGATCCAAATAAAGGGATAGTGGTGAAAACCAAGAGAAAAGGGGGACTCGGTGTATTAACTGGCCGACAGTGGTTAACCGAAGAAAGAAAGTAAGACCCTGGCAGGGAAAAGAGGCTGGTGTTAATAGACGGACTGTGATTAACCAAGAGAGAGAGTGTTGGACCAAGAGAAGGTGTTTGACTAGGAGGGGACGTCGGTATATTAACTGATAAACAGTGGTTAACCGAGGAAACAAGGATTGCAACTCTGTGGGGATAGAGAAGCATTGGTTTTAACAGAGAAAACTGTGATCAACCAGAAGAGCGGGTGTAGGACCAATCGAAGGTCGTAACCCAAAAGGGGTGTTGGTATTGACTGAACAAACAGCACTTGACCAACGAAGAAAGGGTATTGAACCCAAAAGAGGTTACTAGCCCAAGGGTGCAAGTATTCAAACCAATAAAGGTTACCAACTGTGGGGTTCAGTTTTAACAGGAGAACTGTGATTAACCGAGAAAAATGAGTGATTAACCAAAGGGAGGTGATTAACTCAAAAAAAGGGATTCAGTATTTTAACAGACGGACTGTGGTTAACTGAAGAAAAGGGTGATTAACCGAGAGAAGGTGAGTAACCCGAGGAAACTCAGTATTTTAACAGACAAATTGTGGTTAACTGAGAAGGAGACAACCATTGGTGTTTTAACTGACAGGCAGTGATTAGCCAAACAAAGGGAGAAGAACCAAAAGAAGGTCGCGAACTCCGCAGGGGTTTCGGTATTTAACAGGAAAACTGTGCTTAACTGAAGAAAGAGGAAATAGACTCTCCAGGGGAATCAAAAGAACAACGAATACAAGAAAAGAGTAGGGTAAGAGTTGGGTGTTAACCCAAGAGACAATGATCTTTAACCAAGAGAAATGGTGATTGATCAAAAGAGAGATTGAAAAAGATAAAAGTGATCAGGGATCAACTCAACCGGGGATGGAGGAACACTACAGTTTAAGGATAGAGGTGATTATTCTCAGTGAGAGGGCCAACGCCCTTAGCCAAGAAATAGTCAGAATGAGGGTAGGACAACTCCCTCCTCATTCATTCTCTAGCACTCAAAGTATAGTGCGGAAATTGAAACGGACAGCGTAACAGCTCCAATTTGTACAGTGCTCCTGCGTAGAGACGGACATCGTAACAACTTCAATTTGTACAGTGCTCCTGCGTGGAGAAACTGACAGTGTAACAGCTTCAATTTGTACAGTGCTCCGATGCAAGGCGTAGCGCGAAACTCCAACTCCACGGGGAATCGAGAGAGAAAGCCCTAAAGGAGGCCTAAAGAGAGGAAAGGGGAGGATCAACTAATCGAAACATGGTTTCGATCAATTAATCAAGGGGAAAGAACATGCCAACAATTTTCCAAAGAGAGTGGAAAATCGTTAAGGCAAAAGGTGTGAATTATTGATTATACAAAATTAAGCTCATCCAAGAAGAATGAAACTTAATGCAAAACCAAGGAAGGGAGTACAAAACAGTACCAAATGATCAACAAATATGAAACACAAAGTCATGTTATGTGATCAAAGTGGAATGCGAGAATGATTATATTCACATGATGCCAAAACATGAACAATTTGAATAATTGAAAGTGTCCAACAAAAGTTCATGAATAAGCTTCAAATAAAAGTTAAATCACATTTAAAACATCCATAAAATCAAGCATGACAATAAATGGAAGTTAAAATGAAGAAAGCATGGCAACCAAGCTTAAAAATGCAAGAAAATGGCCATTCTGTACAATGGTAACCGGTTACTCACCACGCGTTAACCGGTTACTTATTTGGAACCTGCGTATTTTGGTGAAAATTGCACTGAGTAACCGGTTACTCACTGTAGCGAGCGATTTTGGACGCGGTTCTTAAGCGCTGGTCGCTCTCTGCGGTTTGAGCTTACTACAGGTCGATTCATTTTTTATCCTATTGTGAGCTGATGAAGGAAGGGAAATAGATGTCTCCAATTAAACCTGCTTTGCATACTGAGTTTAAACAGCGGTCTGTTAGGTTACAGATGCTATCAATGTGGGGGGGGGCCTTTGTACTGGTTATTTGTATTTTCGCCAATACTGGTTTCTTCCTTTTTAGGACTTTATAGCAGGGAACAAGGATTAGGATGTTAGGACTGATGCTTTTGAATTACTGCTTTTGATTGATGGAGATATGAGATTTTGGGTTTTTGGTGTCTTGTTCAAAGCCCAAGACGTGAAGCGAAAGGTGATTTGTATCTTGTTCAAAGCCCAAGATGTGAAGCTGAAGGTCCCAACTTTAGAGAGAATTTGTCATCTCTAAAGAGGGGGTTGTATGTCACAACTGTGTATAAAGGAGAATTACTTTAAGCGGGATGTGTGAATCCGACAATGCCATAATTTCCTTTATAGGGGATTTTAACCTGAAGGAGAAGACTTTAACTCAGTGTAGAGCAATGCTATCTTTCCTTAGGAATTTCTCATGCTAAAAGAGGGACAGTGGCATGGATGCAGATGATCCAAAGGCTTGCCGCTTACAGCGATTAGATGAAAGGGAAGGAGTTATTGATGTTTGTGTACTGTGAACGAGGCACATCTTTTATGCTAAAAGGTTAATTGGATTAACTAGTGGTTTTTTTATACAAAGCCTAAGAGGAGGCTATTATGTGTCTCGTACAAAGCCCGAGAGAGAGGCTAAAAGGTTTTGACTCAACGATGGAATCTTTTGGTATCTCGTATAGAGCCCGAGATGGAGGCTATTTGACTCAACAAGAGAGTTTTTTTGTATCTCGTATGAAGCCCGAGATGGAGGTTGTTGCTTGTTTGGCTCAATAAGAACCTTTTTGTATCTCGTATAAAGCCCGAGATGGAGGCGAAAGGGGTGATTGACTCAACGAGGGAGTCTCTTATGTGTCTCGTACAAAGCCCGAGAGAGAGGCTAAACGTTGTTTGACTCCGCTGGGGAGAATCATTGTACAAAGCCCAAGAGGAGGCTATGGCACTATTTCAGTTAAGTGACGGTCCAGTATACTGATTTTTTAAAGAGAAAATCAGTTCTTATATGAGCAACACTGTACTCAGGGATTTGATTTGAGGATCAGGGATATTTCCCTCTCTTTGAGGAAACGGGAAATCCAAAGGGTATTGAGATTGTCCGAGTCTGCGGGTTTCCTTCCTATTTAACGAAGGGGTCACTTGAGAATGTCTTTGAGACTCAAGGAAGTTAGACTGTATGTGTCTAGAGTTTTATCTTTTGTACTGTGCTTTGAGAAACAGTAGTAGACTCTATGAAAGGACGGTTCTATGCAAATGACTAAGTTCTGTTCCTATACCTCTAGGAGGTCGTCGGGACAATTTGTACGAAGCCCAAGAGGAGGCTGGAAACTTTTAAGAAGCCGATCGGTCCTTGTACTAAGCCCAAGAGAAGGCTATCATTCCCGGAGGAAGAGATCTTTATACGAAGCCTAATAGGAGGCTGTGAATACTTCTAAGAAGCCCTAGGGTCCTTGTACTAAGCCCAAGAGGAGGCGGGGTTGCTTTTAGGAAGCCTGTGGGTCCTTGTACGATGCCCAAGAGGAGGCCGATTGCTTTTAAGAAGCCGATGGGTCCCCAAACCCTGAGAAATTCAAGGCAATGCTATTCACCGAGAATAGATCAAAGTCAGGAAAGTTCGAGAATTTGGAAGAAACTCAAGAGATGCAATTCACGGAGAAGAGATCATCTCTGGGGAATAGAGTTTCTTTGACAACTTCTATGAGTGACAGTCTATGAAAGGGTTCACAGGGAATGCTGCCTTTCATATCTCCATATTGTTTAACCCCAAGAGGAGGGAAGACTGTGTCTGGTAATCCTATGGGGATCTAGTTTAGATTATTTCTAAGAGTGATCGAAACAGCTTTACCTAGTGCTAGACGTAGTTGCCGGGGAAACTTTAAACATCTATACTATTATTACACAGTTGATATGAGTTGATGAAAAAAGACTTACAGCGAAACAGCCCCACAATACAGTTATATGTATATGGAAGCGGTAAATGAAAGCAATAACCACTTACTCGGTTGTAGAGCTTCCATGCTGTTTGGTTAGTTGTTCAACAAAGAAAGATTGAAAACAACAGTATATTCAAAATCAAAGGAGAAAGTGCTTTGAAAAAGAAAGATTTGGGGCTTACAGCTCAAGGAGAGGCCCAGGGTTTTATCAGTGAGCGCACTGTTTGAATTTGTACAGAGGGACTTATACAAGTGACTGTGGCCCAAAAATTGTTTTATGTACAAAGGGATGGGTCTTACACTCTTTCAAGAGGCCCAAAAGGTTTAAAGAAAAAGAGTGGGGATTATAACACGAGGGTAGGCCCAGTTGATTTTTTCGTTTGAAATGGCGATCGCGCCGAGGTTTTCTTTTAACGCGGAGGGACTTATACAATAAGTGAGGCCCAAAATGTTTTGGTTAAAAGGGGATTGGGTCTTACACTCTATTAGAGGCCCAAAGTGTTTTTGAATGGGTCTTATAGCTCAAGGAGAGGCCCAAGGTTATTTTTCAAAAGGCGATGATCATGCCGTTTATTTGAAAATGTACAGAGGGACTTATACAACGAATGAGGCCCAAAAATATTTCTGTACAAGTGGGTTGGGTCTTACACTCTCTCAAGAGGCCCAAAGTATTTTGAAAATGATTTATGAAGGTTGAATTAATCCAAAAACCCTAATTTGTTTTCAAAAATGTATTTAATTGAATAAAAATTCAATTAAAATGATCAAAATTGTTTAACATATGAAAAACAAATTGTGATCTTGGATTAATGCTTCAAAAATTAAGTATTGACCTACAAAATAATTAGAAAGCATTAAAAGTTGAAAAATCAATGTGGAAAAAATATTTAAAATGTCAAAAACAATTAAAATATTAATTCTTTGCAAAAATATCAATTATATGAAATAAATAATATTTTTGGGATTTTTTGATAAAATAAAATATTTTAACATTTTTGTGAATTATTAAAAAAAGAATCAACTCAAAATCATTAAAACTCAGAGAGAAATTAATTTTTGAATCAATTAAATAAAATCACAAAATTCAAATATTTGAATTTGAAAGAAATGGCGCCAAGAACAGCTGAAGAACACGCGCGTGTTCTAGGTTTGGTTGATTTGCATTTTCTATCCAATCTCCTTGAATACTTGATTATAACATGCAATCCACATATCATTATGCTCGTCTCAACCTCACGATCATGTTTATGTCCATTAATTTCATTTAAATTAAACATATAACAAGAAATCATGAAAAATCCTCAAGAACCCTAATTTCTGCATGAGGGCTAGGATTCTTGATACACGATTCAAACAATGCAATTAATTGAGGGAAAACATTCCATGCATGATTATGAACATATGGCCAAATTATTGTGCAGCAAAAATTGCATGGATCATAGAGTTAGAAGAGCTCATGCTTACCACTTGCAGCTGGTGATCGTGATTTATGTTGGAGGTGTTACAGCTAGGTTCCAATGATGTGGATAGCTTCCCTAGGTGCCAAGTGATGTGTCTGAGTGCTTGGAATGGATTGAAATGGTTTGGAGTTGAAGATGGCACCTCAACTGCAAAACTGTCAAAAACTTGAGCAATTGGCTGGTGATTTTGTGAAATCTGTGTTCCAGATGTTATGTGAGTGTTTGGATCACTTCTAAATGATGTATGTGAGGCGTGTGATTGATTGGTTTGATTGGAAAAGCTCTCAAACTCAAAACCCGATATCTACCTTGCTAAGAAAGGCATTTTTGCCAAGAGAAAAAGATTTTGAGGAAAGCATCTGTTAGATGGCTTTGGTGTACTCAAACTGATCACAATTGAGCTCTATTTATAGTAGAGCAAGTTTGTTTTGTAAGGAATAGTGAATGGCAATTGGTAAGTAGGTTTGGCCAATGTTGTCCAATGGAAATCCAAGTCTCCTCTAGCCATTGACTAGAGGTTAGGGCACAGAGCTGTGGTTCCCTTGGTCTTGGATAAGTCTTGACTGATTTCAGATGAGAATGGCTCAGTCCATGCCACCTTGATGCTTCCATTGAATGCTTCAATCCAAATTTGGAGTCTTGTCCCTATTTTGGCCATTCTAGGTCCAACATGCTTTTTCTTATTCCATGGAATTTGGAGGCTTGGCTCAGTGATTGTCCCCGTTAGATTCAATCCTCAGATGTGTCCAAGTGGATAAGAGCATTTGAATTTGGCTGATTTTGGAAAATCGAGCAAAGTTGCAAATTCTGCCTTGCCTTTGACAGATTTCAGCAAGGCAACTTTCCAATGTCATATCGCATGACTCAAATGGAATTTGGCAATGTTCTTCGCCATTTTGGAAAGCCCTTACATGATATAACAACTGTTTGAACATATTTGGTTTTGATCTCTTTTGAATCCAAGTGAAAAATCCCTATACATTTGGCAAAAAGTGAAGGCAGGTTCTGACTTAGTGAAAATTTCACTAAGTGTTGGAAAAAGTGACATTTTCACTTTTCAGCCATTTTGATCACTCCATAACTCAAAATCCTTAATGAATTGGACTTAGGTATAGTTGAAGTTTTTGTAGAGGGTAATGAGGGCTACAAATCCATCTTTGGATGAGAAAAAATGGCTTTGTGGTTTAGGAGTTATGATCCTTCAAAGTTGGTACCCTTGTCACTTTATTTTTAACTTAGAAAATTTTCTAAGTTTTTATGGTTACCCCTTTTACAAGTTATCCCACTTTTCTTGATTTTTCTTGATGAATGATGATTCAAATCATACATTAACATCATTTTAGGGTTAAAAATCCATTTTGGTGAAAAATCTCAAAAAGTCAAAGTTGACTTTTGTGCACAGTTGACTTTTTATCAAATGAATTCCAAACTGCAATTCTTCAGGAAATCATGTCCTTGACCTAAATCAAACTTGATGGACATGTTCCATGGGTATCATAGGGTATATTGAATCATGTCTTAGGGTTTGGGAGCATGTCCTGGTCAAAAGTCAAAGTTACAGTTGACTTTCCTCGCGAAACCCTAATT
Source organism: Lathyrus tuberosus (assembly GCA_022829125.1). Taxonomy (NCBI): domain Eukaryota; kingdom Viridiplantae; phylum Streptophyta; class Magnoliopsida; order Fabales; family Fabaceae; genus Lathyrus; species Lathyrus tuberosus. The sequence continues at coordinate 16,287,137 of JALAZF010000003.1, forward strand.
GTGGTGCAGATGAAATTGAGACTTGTTGCTCAAGCTTCTTAGATCAATCCATTATCCCAAATGGATCAATATAGTTCATTAGAGACCCTCAAATCCTCTCTTGAGGTCTTGGTTCATGATTTGTCCCAAAAGTCAACTTAGGGGTGAATTAGGTCAAGAAACCCTAATTCCTGATTTTTTATGTATGCATCCCCTGAGGCAAAATTGACTTGATGAATGGGTCCATGAGGTTCCATGGAGTACATTAGGTTGTGTTTTGGATCTTTGGCTTGTGTCCAGATGAAATTTTTCATCTGGAGGCCTTGGTCGACCAAAACCCTAATTTGGTGATACTGGCGATCTTGAGACTTGATCCACCTAGAAGGGAGCAACCTTGTGCTTAATCCTTGAAGTGGGAGTCCTTTTGATCCATTGTGGATGTTTGAGAGGTTAGACAAATTAAAGATCATGTCATTCCTTGATTGATCCTTTGTCTAAGGCTCTGAGAGGGCTTGAAACCCTAATTTTGATTGTAGTGAATGCTCAATAACCCTTAAGGCATTTGATGAGGCATGATGGTTCATCCACATTGTGATGATGATTTGCACAATGATGGGAAATATTAGTGTTCAAAATTTGGGGTATGACACTCACCATGTGTTAACCGGTTACCATTGTGACAGTGGCAAAAATAATAGAAAAAACTGCTTTTCAAAAGTGATTTTCAGCACTTAATCACTTCTACCAATTACCGCATGCTAGATCAAGAATTTGTGCACGAAAATTATATCATGTAAGTGCAATTAACACACATCACAAGCAACAATCATGGAGATTAAAGATCAAGCAAATGCGTAACAAATCGAACCAAAATGATTGAAATTACATCGTAAATGCGCGAAAACGATCGAAACTTTTAGCAAAGGTAGATCTACCAACATACAAGGCAGAGATGTGCCTTGGTAATTGTTGCAATGTATTCTCGATGCAGAAAATTAAAGAAAACCAGAGGAATCTTCAATTCAGTGACGAAACGTGTCGAAATCGGGCAAAATACGATAAAGCTCCAAAATGCGAATTCGAACCGTTGAATATTGAAGCAAATACTTGAGATAACTCCACAAGCTGAAATAACTCCAGAAATCCAAGTAGAATGGCAAAATTGATGAAGGTGGAGCTCAAGAAATAATCACTTTTGATGTAAAAGTGATTATCCTTCAAGAATTAAGAGCTTTTAGTGAGGTTTTGGAAGAGAAGTGAGATGAAGATGAAGATGTAGCAGAGAAAAATCAGAGAGAATGTGAGAGAATTGAGAGTGAAATGTGAGAAATTTGGTGAAAATGGTGGATAATGGTTGAGGCCTTGAAAAGTGAGTGAAGGTGTGTTTATATAGATTTTAGGTTTGGAGTGTGAGAGGTTTAGACTTAGCTTTGGGTGGTTTGGAGTTAGGGTTGGAGTTAGTTGGGCTTGACTCACTGAGTCAAGGTGGTTAACTCGGTTAGTTAGAACCAACTCGGTAACAATCCCAATGTGAACTCCATCATCCAAAGGTTGGCATGCTTGTAAAACAAGGAGCATGGTGCACTTAAATTATAGTGAAGCATTGGAATAAATGCACTTGGATGTCTAGAATATTCGACACATACTAGAATCAAGTAGAATCAATGACCAAAGAGAGTGCAAGGCTGCTGTCCCAAAAATGCAGCAGGAACTACAAATTTACACTGAGTAACCAGTTACTCACTAGGCGTTAACCGGTTACTTCAGTAAATTTTTTCCCAAATTTCTTAGGAAGTGATACTGGAGTCTCGGTTCCGATTTTCTACCACTTGATTGATGAATATGCATGGAAACCTTCATTTTGTGCTTGTCTTGATGATGGGATGATCTTGTGATGATATGATTAATTGGGCTTGGAAAACCTGAAAATCCTGCAACATGAGAGACACAAAGAAAAGTGCGAATGCTTATGCTAACGATGCGAATGCTTATGCTCATGCAAAAGGCAAAAGAGGGTGGTCAAATTTCGGGTTACGACACCAACAAACAACTATATGCTGGTTGAATATCCATAATATAGAAGGTTGCGTCAAAAACCTCTTGCCCCACCTTGATGGGCATAACAATTTCTCCAAACACAGTCCTTTTGGAACCATCAAAAGCACGCACCACCAAATCATTAGTGTCATACCCCAAATTTTGACCACTAAGATTTCCCATCATTGTGTAAATCATCATCACAATATGGATGAACCATCATGCCTCATTAGTCTCCCCAAAGATGGGTGAACATTCACTACAATCAAAATTAGGGTTTCATGCCCTCTCTGAACTTTAGACAAAGGATCAATCAAGAATTGACATGATCTTCAACTTGTCTAACCTCTCAAACATCCACAATGGATCAAGAGGACTCCCACATCAAGGATTAAGCACAAGGCTGCAACAGTCCAAGTGGATTAAGCCTCAAGATCGCCAGTGTCACCATATTAGGGTTTTGGTCGACTCGGGCCTCCAGATGGAAGTTTTCCCCTGGGCATGAGTCAATGCTTCAAAGCACAACCTAAGATGCTCTAAGGGACATCATGAACCCAATCATCAAGTCAATTTTGCCTCAAGGGATACATCCATAAAAAATCAGGAATTAGGGTTTCTTGACCTAATTCACCCCTATGTTGACTTTTGGGACCAATCATGAGCCAAGACCTCAAGACATGATTTGAGGGTCTTTAATACACCACATTAATCGATTTGTAACAATGGATTGGTCCAAGAAGCTTGATCAACAAGTTTCATATTCATCAGAACCACAATTAGGGTTTCGCGGGAAAAGTCAACAGTGCCTTTGACTTTTGACCCATGCATGCTCCCAAACCCTAGTAAATGATTCAATACACCCTATAACACCTATGAAATCAATCCATCAAGTTTGATTTAGGTCAAGGGCTTGATTTCATAGAGGATCGCACAGTTTGGAGTTCATCTGACAAAAAGTCAACTGTACACAAAAGTTAACTTTGACTTTTTGAGATTTTTCACAAATATGGTTCTTTGACCCTAAAATGATGTTAATGTGTGATTGGAATCATCATTCATCAAGAAAAATCAAGAAAAGTGGGATAACTTGTAAAAGGGGTAGCCATAAAAAACTTATAAATTTTCTAAGTTATGGAACAAAGTGGCTAGGGTACTAACTTCCAAGGATCATAACTTGAGATCCAAGCAACCATTTGGGATGATCCAAAGATGGATTTGTAGCTCTCATGGCACACTACAAAAGCTTCAACTACACCTCATTCCAATTCCTCATGGATTTCAAGTTATGGAATGGCCAAAATCACAAAAAGTTAAAATGTCACTTTTTTCCAACACTTATTGAAATTTTCACTAAGTCAGAATCTGCCTTCATTTTTTTCCAAATGTAGGGGCATTTTTCTTTTGAATCCAAAAGGTATCAAAACAAACTATGATCACACATATGTTGTATCATATGATAGCTTTCCAAAATGGCCAAGAACCCCATGAAACTCCACCTAAGCAATGAGATATGACCCTGCCAATATGCCTTGCTGCAAACTGTCATGGCAAGGCAGATTTATGCATTTTGCTCGATTTGCCAAATTTTTGCAAATGACAAACATGTCTATCCATATGAATACCTCAGTGAGGGACCAAGGAGGGACAAACACTGATCCATAAGCCTCCCAAGTCCTTGGAACAAAAAATAGCATGCCAAACCTAGAAATCCCTAAAGAGGGGACTAGACTCCAATTTTGTTTTGGAGCATTCAATGGATGCACCTAGGTGGCATAGACTGAGCCATTTCTAACTGAATTCAGTCAAGACATATCCAAGACCAAGGAACCAGCAGCCTGTGCTCTAACCTCTAGTTAATGGCTAGAGGAGACTTGGATTCCTATTGATCAACATTGGCCAAACCTCTGCAGCAGTTGCCATTCACTATTGCTTGCAAAACAAACTTGCTCTACTATAAATAGAGCTCATTTGTGATCAGTTTGAGTACACCAAAGCCATCAAACCTATGCTTTCCTCAAAATTTCCTTCTCACTTCCAAATTTGCCTTCCAAAGCAAGTCACCATGTTGTAGTTGGGATACCATCTTCAGTTCCAGCTTGTTTCAAACCATTCCAAGCACTCAGGCACATCACTTGGCACCTAGGGAAGCTATCCACATCATTGGAACCTTGCTGTAACACCTCTCACACAAAACACGATCACCAGCTGCAAGAGGTAAGCATGAGCTCTTCTAACTCTATGATCCATGCATTTTTTTGCTGCACTATAATTTGGCAATATGTTCATAATCATGTATAGAGTGTTTTCCCTCAATCAGTTGCTTTGTTTGAATCGTGTATGGAATTTCTGAGCCTTCATGCAAATTTTAGGGTTCTTGAGGTTTCTCTTTGATTTCTTATTCCATGCTTAAAATAAATGAAATTAAAGACCATAAACATGATCGTTAGGTGAAAACGAGTAGATTGATATATGGATTGTGTGATTTCATCAAGTATTCAGTGAGATTGATGAGAAAACGCAAATATGGGCAAAACAAAGCACGTGGGCAAGGCCAAGATGTTCTTGGCACCCTTTTTCAAATATTTGAATATTTGAATTTTTGTGATTTTATTTAATTGATTCAAAAATTAATTTCTCTCTGATTTTTAATGATTTTGAGTTGATTCCTTTTTTAATAATTCAAAAAAATGTTAAAATATTTGATTTTACCAAAAAATCCCAAAAATATTATTTATTTCATATATTTGATATTTTTTCAAAGAATTAATGTTTTATTTGTTTTTTCACATTTAAAATATTTGTTCTTCCTTGATTTTCCAAATTTAATTGGTTTCCAATAATTTTATGGATATAAACAAGATTTTTCAAACATTAATCCAAGATCACAACTTGTTTTTCACACATGCTTGATAATTTTGATCATTTTAATTAAATTTTTATTTAATTAAAATACCTTTTGAAATTAATTTAGGGTTTCGATCTTAATCACCCTAAACAAATCATTTTCAAACACTTTGAGCCTCTAATATAGTGTAAGTCCCATCCCTTTTTGTACATAAACCTTTTTGGGCCTCAGATATTGTATAAGTCCCGACACAATAAAAAAATATCGGCGCGATCGCCAGTTTAAGCCCCATTACTTGTACAAAAAACACTTTGAGCCTCTAATAGAGTGTAAGACCCAATCCCCTTTTAACCAAAACCTTTTTTGGGCCTCACCTATTTTATAAGTCCCTTTATGTTAAAAGAAAAAAACCTCGGCACGATCGCCAGTTCAAAATAAAACCCTGGGCCTCTCCTTGAGCTGTAAGCCCCATCACTGATACAAAAACACTTTGGGCCTCTAATAGAGGGTAAGACCCAATCCCCTTGTACATAAAAACTTTGTGGGCCTCACATATTATATAAGTCCCTCTGTACAGTTTTCAAAACAGCGGTGCAATCATCATTAAAACTTAGGCCTCTCCTTGAGCTGTAAGCTCCAACAAACTTTCCAAAGCACTTTCTCCTTTGATTTGAATACACTATTATTATCAAAGCTTTCTTTGTTGAACAACTAACAAAACAACATGGAAGCTCTACAGCGGGTAAGTGTTTATCCGCTTTCATTTATCGCTTTCATACGTATATAACTGTATTGTGGGCTGCTTCACTATAAGTCTTCTTTCACATCCTTTTATATACTTGTAAAATATCAACTGTGTAATACTAGTATAGTTATTTAGAGTTTTCCCCGGCAACTACGTCTAACACTAGGTAAAGCCTGTTGGTCACTCTTAAATACAGCCAAAACTAGATCCCCCATAGGATTACCAGATACAGTCTTCCCTCCTCTTGGGGTTAACCAATATGGAAACGTGAAAGGCAACATTCTCGGTGAACCCTTATTCAGACTGTCACCCTTAGAAATTGTCAAAGAAACTCTAACTCCCCAGAGATGATATTTTCTCTGTGAATAGTATCTCTTGAGTTTCTTCCAAATCCTGGAACTTACCTGGCTTGATCTATTCTCGGTGAATAGCATGTCTTGAACTTCTCTTGGTTTGGGGACCCACATGCTTCCTAAAAGCATCCTCGCCTCCTCTTGGGCATTGTACAAGGACCCTTCGGCTTCTTAGAAGTTCTCATGCCTCCTCTTGGCTTAATACAAGGACCCTGACAACCTCTTAAAGGTATAAGACAGAACTTAGTCATCCTTTGCTAGAGCTATTTTTCCAGCGTCAAAGCTCCAGCCGTTGTAGGGTTGATACTCATCCCTTAATGCCCGTGCCTCCTCCTGGGCATTGTACAATAGATAAAACTCTAGACTTGGACATTCTAGACCCCCTTGAGTCTCAAAGACATTCTCAAGTTCCCTTCAAACATAGACAAAAACCTGGTCTCTCTCATGAGAGTTCCCCATACTTGGACCCGCTTCAGGATCTCCAGACTCCACAGCAGCATGTCAGCCTCCTCTTGGGCTCTGTACAATGACTCTCCCCAGCGGAGTTAACCTTTTCGGGCTCTCGTTGAGTCAGTCTCCCCTTTAGCCTCCGTCTTGGGCTTCATACAAGACACATATAAAAAAACACTCTCTTGTTGAGTATAAAAGACTCTCTTGTTGAGTCAATTCTCTTTTAGCTTCTATCTCGGGCTTCGTACGAGATACTAAAACACTCTTTTGTTGAGTATAAAAGACTCTCTTGTTGAGTCAATTCCCCTTTAGCCTCTATCTTGGGCTTTGTACGAGATACCAAAACACTCTCTTGTTGAGTATAAAAGACTCTCTTGTTGAGTCACTTCCCCTTTAGCCTCTATCTCGGGCTTCGTACGAGACACTAAATCATTCTCTTGTTGAGTATAAAAGACTCTCTTATTGAGTCAAACTTTTTTTAGCCTCCGTCTTAGGCTTCATATAAGACAGATAAAAGATTTTCTTGTTGAGTCAAATCTTTTAGCCTCCGTCTTCGGCTTCGTACAAGACATGAAAAAGCACTCTCTTGTTGAGTCAATCACTTGTTAGTACCCTCTTGTTGAGTCAACCCTTTTTTACTCTATCTCGGGCTTCGTACGAGACAACAAATAAAAAGTATCCTCTTGTTGGGTCAATCGCCTCCTCTTAGGCTTTATATAAGGAAAACCTCGGTTGAGTCAATCAACCTTTTAGCATCAAATCTGGGCCTTGCTTACAGCATACAAACATCAACAACTTCTCTTTAGAGATGACAAATTCTCTCTCATCCAAAACCCTTTAGCTTCACATCTTGGGCTTTGAAAAAGATACAAACCACCTTTAGCTTCATGTCTTGGGGCTTTAAACAAGACACCAAAGAAACCTTTTTTCTCCTATAGAATAGGAGGAACTACGATCGCTCTGATTTCCCTGTTTCGTTTAACGGGAATACGTAGGCATAAGATTGCAAAAATCTTTGCGAGCACACTAATCAAAAACCCAAAATCCAGTATCTCCATCAAATCAACCGAAAAGCATCAAATCTAAACACATTACCATAAACCTCACAACAGTCATCTGTTTAAACTCAGTATGCAAGCAGGGTTAATTGGAGACATCTATTTCCCTTCCTTAATCAGCTTCAATAGGATAAAAAATGAATCGAACTCTAGTACCCCAAAGCGATAGTGCTTCGCAACCATGCAAAAATTCGTGCTACAGCAAGATGGTGACTTCACTGGGGACGTCCGAGATCTTGTTCTCTTCCCATCTCTTAGGTAGAAAATCCTGAGTTCATAAAGTATCACAGAAATGGTGACTCTGCTGGGGAGTCATTGTCTGTATAGGATCATAGGACAAGAGGTCTAGGATGATTAAGACAAATATATATACTGCTTTTCCTAGTTGATATCTGTGTTTATTTTTCTGCTAATGGGAATGCGTGTGATGCCGCATAGGGAAAAATTGAGTATACACCTAAGATAGGTGATGGCAATACGGGTAATCTTACTGGGAGTGAATTCCAGCTAAGAGTCCCCGGTCGACCATCAAACTCAGTGGAGACTCCCTTTGCAGATACATTGCCTATACGACTTCGGTTGTTGAAAGTAGTGTGGTCGACTGGGTTATCTGAGAAGATGGGGTTTCTAGTAGACTGAAACCATTTTGTAGTGCGGAAGCTATCGGAAATAGTTGTCACGCGATACTACCCTCATTTGAGATTACTATAGGATACATCAGCTCGCTGGCGATTCGCTTGCTGTTGTTATCCCAAGAGGGATCAATGATTTTGCGGACAGGTACAAAAAATTACCAGTATAAACCTTTGGGGGGGGGGGGGGGGGGGTAAAGCCTTGACTTCATGACACTGACCCTTTGACCCCATGTTTTTTTCTATGTTTTTGTGTGCTGCATTCATACATTCATTTAAAAAAACATTAAAACAAAGAAAAATCTTCTCTTCTAGTCTCTCTTTTTCAAATTAAACTAAGACAATGGTTGCAAATGTCAGATAAAGAGATTGCTACTGGATTTCAGTAGAAGGAAAAATCACAAGTACACCTTCAAGGTTCCAAAACTAGAGGATTTGAGAGGTTTGGCGAGGATGATCACCAACCCTGAGGCTTTCAGAGCCAAGTATGGGGGACTACTGTCCCTATTAAGGGTCCATGTAATTAAAGGAATCCTATCAACCCTAATCCAGTTCTACGATCCGGTCTATCACTGTTTCACATTCCCAGATTATCAGCTAGCAGCGACACTGGAGGAGTATTCTCACCTGAATGATCTGCATATCACTGATCAAGCTTCTTTTTCTGGACTGGAAGAGATTCCAAAGGATCAAACCATTGCAAGAGAAATTTATTTGGACGAGTCAGAAGTCAGGACTCACATGACCACTAAGGGTGGCATCCAAGGTTTTCCAGCCCAATTCTTGATAAAGAAAGCCTTGTACTTTGCCAGTATAGGGAACGTGGCCGCTTTCGAGAGCATCTTTGTTTTGCTCACCTACGAGTTATTTTTGTTTCCCAACATCGATAACTTTGTAGATATCAATTCCATTAAGATATGTCTGATCGGCAATCCCATACCGACCTTACTTGCAGATGTATATCATTCTGTACACTAAAGGAATTTATACAGTGAAGGAATGATCACATGCTGTGTACCCCTGCTATACAAATGGTTCATTTCCCATTTTCCCAAGTCTGCTGCATTTTGGGATCAAAAGAATACTTTACGTTGGTCGCAGAGAATCATGTCTCTTACCAACTCTGACATCGATTGGTACAATCGAATCTATGACAGGATCAGAATCATTGACCGTTGTGGAAATTTCCCAAATGTACCCCTTATAGGAACTAAGGGAGGAATCAACTATCATCCGGTGTTAGTTCGTCGTCAATTCGGATACCCGATGAGGCATGTCCCGCGGAATGCTCATCTGGAAGGTCTTTTCTTCAAGGAAGGAGAAAATGACAGGGCACTAAAGATAGAAATATTGCATGCTTGGAAACACGTTCATAGGAAAGGAAAAGAGTCTCTAGGAAAACCAGACTGTGTCTCGGTGGAGCCTTATCTCCACGGGGTACAAACTATAGCTCTCAAGCTGAGGATGCCTTACCCTCGTCAGGAAGTTCTTCCGTCAAGGGACTCTATCCTTTATTTCATGTCCGACATGGAAAAACATCAACTTACTCTCAACAAAGTTCAACAAGAGAGGAGGTCTTGGACGAACAAGTACGGTATTCTCAATGTAGAGTGTAAGAAACTACAACAGCTGTTGAAAGATAAAGATGCCCTGATCGAGATTTTAGAGCAACATGCTGTATAGAATCAAGATGACCAAAGGAACTTGCTCACTCCTTTCACTTGGCAAAGGAATGACAACCTGACCACGGCTGAAGAGCCCCAGTCAAAGAACAGGAAAGCACCAGAACCAGCACCTGAGCTCTCTTCAGAGAGGACTCAGGATCCATTAGTTTTGACATTTCCTTTTTCAGCACTTTGTAATCTACTGTATTTCCATTTTCGCAATCTTTGAATTCAATAAAATAGGGTCTCCCCTACTGTTTGATATTTGCAATCTAATTGTCAAGTTTACTTTGAATAAACAAAAATAATTAATAAAACCATTGCATATCATTCATCATTCTCGCATAAACACATTCTTCTTCTCTACGAATCTCATGTTTGTGTCTCGATTCTAGAGTCAAACTATCTCATTCGTACAATACTCGGGCCAATCGACAAAAGAAAATGGATGATCTCGAGGAAGAGAACAGAGAGTTGAGATAAGAGATTGACACTCTGAAAGAAGATCTGAGAAAGCTTCATAACGACATGCTAGCTCTAGTAGAAGCTCAGATGCAACAACTACGGACTATGATCTCAGAGACCACATCAACTCCTATAGTGGAGAAATCTGATCCTAGGTACAAAATGCCGAAAGATCTTCCCAGGGGCATGCCACTCAACTATATCCTGGAAGGATATATCCCGCCGATCATGGAAGATTTGGAAAATGCAGCAGGAACTGTTGGGCCTGAAGGTTACAAACTTCGGGAAAGTGAAGATGCTAGGGGCATGACAGCAACTCCTGAAGTTTACAAACTTTGGGAGGCACCAAGAATCTCTTCCATGATGACTATACCATCACCCGTGGTACACACTGTCCCGGAAGAACAGATCCCACAAATAGTGTCTGGTGGAAACGAACGTATAGAATGAATGAGTTCCAGGAACAGTTCTTGGAAATGCAGAAAGAGCTCCAAGCCATTCGAGGTCAGGACCTATTTGGAAAAGATGCCGCAGACTTTTGTTTGGTCCCCAACGTGAAAGTTTCGCACAAGTTCAAAGTGCCCGAATTTGAAAAGTACAAGGGTAACTCTTGCCCTCAAAGCCATTTGGTGATGTACGCTCGACGAATGTCAACTCAGACAAAGAACCAGGAGTTACTGATTCACTACTTTCAGGATAGTTTAACCGGTGCCGCACTCACATGGTACATGGGTTTAAACCGCACTAAGATCGCTACTTTCAGAGATCTTGGCGCCGCCTTCGTTAAACAATATAAGTATAACCTGGACACGGCACCGGACAGAGATCAACTCAGATCCATGTCACAAAAGGACAAGGAAACCTTTAAAGAGTAAGCTCAGAGATGGCGTGAAATCTCCGCTCAGATTTGTCCACCTCTTGAGGAAAAAGAGATGACAAAGATCTTCTTGAAAACCTTGAGCTCATTTTATTACGACAGAATGGTTGCCAGTGCGCCCAGTGACTTCACCTAGATGGTGGGCATAAGAGTTCGTCTTGAGGAAGCAGTCCGAGAAGGAAGTTTAGTTAAAGACGCTGGATCATCAAGTAATACAAAATGATACGGTAGTGCTCTCCCTAAGAAAAAAAGCAGGATATTAGGAATATCTCTCTCGGAAAGCAAAGGCGACGGTACCAACCAGTAGCAGCTGTAACTCCTGCTATCAACCCTGCGCATGTTCCTACGTATCTACCTCAGGCTGCACAAAGCCAACCAAATCAACAGCCAATATCAGCAAAGAACACAACAACCTCTTCAGCAGGCTTGTCCTCAGTATAATAACAATCGTACAACGCGACCACTAGGGTTCTAACCTGTACCAATATTGTATGCAGAATTGTTTCCGTACTACTGGTCAAGGGGCACGTCCAAACCAAGTCTCCTCTAACAGTACCCGAGAATCCGCCTTTTTGGTTTAAAGCAAATCAGACTTGTCCTTACCATCAAGGAGTACCAGGGCATAACATAGAAAACTGCCTCAGTTTCAAATCTGACATACAAAAGCTTGTTAGGAGCGGGTCTTATCTTTTAAAGATACGAATCTAAATGTTCTCATGAACTTGTTGCCTCAACACGAGAAAGCTGCAGTCAATTTGATAGAAGGAGAGTCTAGCCACAGCTATCAAATTCATGATGTACTCTTATTAAGGGCTAATCTGGTCAAGATTCATCGCAGACAGAGCAGGTATGGCCATGTAACACCTCATAATTATCATCAGTGTGATATCTTCTCTAAGAACAATCAAGGATGTTCTGTGGTGCAATCAGCTCTACAGGAACAATTGGATCTCAGATGGATCCAAGAGCACCAAATTCGGGGGGTCAACATGACTTATACAAATTCCAACATCATTCAGAGTCACAACATCCGTACGATGAATGTCAACTTGGTGGCAATGCACTCAAGGCAAAGCCAGTATCATAATCTGCCGCGACACGATTACAATATCTGTCTGACTTGCTCGGTAAACAAACAAGGATGCTCTTTTGTATAAGAGGCCCTACAGTATCAGATGGATCTTGGGTGGATCCAAGACTACCGCGATGGAAATCAGTATCAAGTGAATATGACTCAAATCTTTGATATTCGCTTGATGAATACCAGCTTGGTGGAATTACACGCTAAGCAAGTCCAGCTTGGTTTTCTGACTTCGCATAATTATCAGAATTATAAAGGATGTTATGAGAGTAACCAGGGATGTGCTCTCGTTCAAAGAACTTTAAAACACTTGTTAAACCACTGGTGGCTTCTGATCTATATGGACGAAGACACACAACAAGTCAGTATGATCGATGGGAACCCTACTAGGCATCAAAGTCAGGATGCTCGATAAATTGAAACCGATCTAGTAAGGTTACACTGTATTCAAAGCGAACATGGCCAGGTGCCACCATATAACTATGAACGCTGTAGAGTTTGCTCGAATAATAATCAAGGAAGCTACCTCGTGCGATCAGCCCTTCAGAGTCAGTTGGACCGCAAAGAGATTCAACAATATTCAGTTTCGGGGTCTATCAACTGGACGCCAGACTATTTCGCTGATCAGATTAAATATGTGGTTGTAATCTCTGATCCTGAGAGCACCAAGGGTGTTTGTACCATCATCCCTCTACTGGACGAATCAAAGGTTCTTAGCCAGGAACTGATTGAAGTTATCTACGACAATCAGAAAAATTGGAAAGCTCCTATAGTTATCTATCTACCGGGACCGTTACCATATGAAACAACTAAGGCGATCCCTTACATATACGGTGCAACAATAATTGAGAATGGAAAAGAAATTCCATTACCCTCAATCGTGAATATTGCAGACATCAGTCGAGTAACACGGAGCGGTCGAATCTTCAACCGAGGAGTTGGAGAACATAACAAAGAAAAGGAACTTTAGACAGAAGCTCCCAATCCACCGGTCGGTCAGTCCAGTGATCCTGACCTTTCAAAAAACAATGTTGAGATGTTGAAGCTCATCCAAAGGAGTGAATACAACATTCTTGATCAGCTGTTACAAACTCCTTCAAATATCTCTATGCTATCACTTTTACTCAGTTCTGAAGCCCACAGAGAGGCTCTACAGAAAGTCTTAGAGTAGCCCTTTGTGGAACAGGATGTGTCAATAAGACAATTCAATAGCATTGTCTCTAACAACATTTCCTGCAACAACTTAGGATTCAGTGATGAGGATTTTCCAGAGGAGGGCACAAGTCACAACATGGCATTGAATATCACAGTCAACTGCCAGGATGATGCTTTTGCCAGTGTACTGGTAGACACAGGATCGGCCATCAACGTTATGCCAAAGTCCACTTTAATGCAACTATCATTCAAAGGATCCCCGATGAGGGGCAGTGAGGTCATCGTCAAAGCCTTTGACGGATCTCAGAAAGCAGTTATCGATGAAGTCGACCTTCCCATAACTATCGGTCCTCACACTTTCCTAATCACTTTCCAGGTCATGGACATCCGGGCAGCGTACAACTGTTTATTAGGAAGACCTTGGATACACCAGGCTGGGGCAGTCACTTCAACGCTGCACCAGAAACTGAAGTTCTTCAAGAACTATCAACTTGTCATGGTCTGTGGAGAACAAGCCTTGCTCATGAGTAACTTGTCATTATCTACTTGTGTAGAACCCGAGGAGGTTGTTGGAACTCAGTTCCAAGCACTTTCGGTGAGCAATGAGAATCAATCAGAGAAAGGGACCTCTATTTCCTCATACAGAGATGCTCTAGAAGTGATAAAAAGTAACAATACAAAAGGATGGGGACAGTTTGTCATTCCTACTGATAACAAAGTAAAGAAGGGTCTTGGTTTTTCCTCAAACTGTACCCAGACAGCTGCTAACGATGAAAGTCTTCATCCCATTTAGGACTTCTTCCACAGTGAAGGTTTCCTCCACCCTGTGCCTCAAGCAGTCCATACCATCAACGAGGGAGATTCATCCGATACAGATGAAGGATGGAATTCTTATCTTAACGAGGACGGTTATGTGTCTCAGGAAGAGGTGCCTATGCCCTTTTGCTATCCTGCACCGAGTCCGAGATTTATACCCAGGTCAGATGTCAGAATGATATACGGAGATTGTGATCCTGAGGGATGCCGTGCTCCACCAAATTCATTAGAGGAGGATACTCTAATGAAAGACAACTTTAACCACGGCTATTATGGCCCGATGGATGGTCTGCCTGTCTGGCAGCCGTACCCAGGAGACTTGGGGCAAGAAAATCAGCTAATCAATGAAAATCAGCTGAGCATCATTGAACAGAATACCTACGTCCCCACTATGTCATGGGATCAACACTCAGGGCATTCTGAACTTATCCAGTACGACGATGAATTGGAAAAGGTTGCAAGACTAGAATTCATCAATTATGCTTTTCTTGATGTCAACGTCATCGAGAGAGATGACGCCTCCAGTTCCAAAGAAGTATGGGACACCCTGGGACAACCAAGTGGAAAATACGACTATATGGTCAAGTACACTACTTCGGAGAGCTCTCGTATCATGCTCAAAGACATCCAGCCAACTGGATGGGGAGATTTAACTGAGAGCACAAATCCTATGCAAAATACAACAGAGGAATCCTCCTACGACAACTCTGCCTGGCAGACAGATTCCAATGATCCTGCTCCACCAGAAATCAGCGTTATTTCTGAAGACAAATCAAGGAAGGTACCAGACTTTGTGATTCACTGAGGAGTTCGGCGCCAATGGGTTGCTGTCGACGTTCCAAAAGTTGTTCATAAGTCTAAGTAATTGTCATCTTTATCTTAACCTTTCACCCTGCCCAGGTGAAACGGCTGTTTTGATAGGGCTCACTTTCTGTAAATATACCTCTTCGCTTTCCCCAAAGCGACAGAGTTTTGTTTTATAGGGCTGTAGTTTCAAGATTTTACTTGTTCATAAATAAAATAAACGCGTTCTGTAATTTCCGCATTAATTGCTGTTTTCTTTTTTCGTTTTTCAGAAAATGGTAATCCTAAAAAACAATTCAAATAATAAAAACAAGCAGTAAAAAAAATACACTGCACACACTCTTGCATTCTCTTTATCTCTTCTAAAAAACAATCATCACGTCATGCAGATTGCTTATTTTAAACCCCGTTGAAACATACGATCCGATGCCTTCTCCCAACTTTGAATTTCGGTATTTGGGGCTGAAGAAGAAGTTGACAACGAAATTTCATAAGAGATCTCCCGATTACTCAGACAAATGGAAAGGTCCATTGAACCTCACAAGGAGCCGTTGGAAACGGTAAACTTGGGCTCAGAGGAAGAGAGAAAAGATATCAGGATTAGGGCACTGCTCAGTCCAACTGCCAAAGAGAGCTTAAGAAAGCTTCTTAAAGAATTCCCCGATGTATTTGCCTGGTCCTATCAGGACATGCCAGGGTTGGATACCAGCATCGTGGAACATCATCTACCGTTGAGATCAGAATGTCCACCAGTAAAACAGAGGTTAAGACGAACTCATCCAGACATGGCCATCAAAATCAAAGTGGAAGTACAGAAACAGATTGAAGCAGGTTTCCTCACCATATCAGAATATTCTCAATGGTTAGCCAACATCGTACCAGTTCCAAAAAAGGACGAAAAGGTCAGAATGTGTGTGGATTACAGAGATCTAAACAACGCTAGTCCAAAGGATGACTTTCCTTTACCACACATTGACATGTTGGTTGACCGTACAACAAAGTTCAAAGTCTTCTCCTTCATGGATGGATTCTCGGGCTATAATCAGATAAAAATGGCGCCGAAATACATGGAGAAAACTTCGTTCATTACCCCATGGGGTACTTTTTGTTACAAGGTAATGCCCTTTGGTTTGAAGAACGCCGGGGCAACCTATCAAAGGGCCATGACTATTGTGTTTCATGACATGATACACAAGGAAATCGAGGTATATGTCGATGATATGATTGCCAAATCTAAGACAGAAGAAGAGCATGTGACCCACCTGTTAAAGCTATTCGAACGGTTGAGAAAGTACAAACACCACTTGAATCCCAATAAGTGCACATTTGGTGTCCGTTCAGGAAAACTCTTAGGGTTCATCGTCAGCCAGAATGGAATTGAGGTTGATCCTGACAAGGTCAAGGCCATTCAAGAAATGCCTTCTCCAAAAACTGAGAAACAAGTCAGAGGATTCCTAGGACGTTTGAACTACATTTCCCGATTCATATTCCTCATGACCGAGACATGCGCGCCGATTTTCAAATTACTTAAAAAGAACCAGGATTGTGTTTGGATAGAAGATTGCCAAACCGCCTTCGACAGTATTAAGGAGTATCTGTTGAATCCACTGATTATCTCACCTCCAGTGGAAGAAAGACCACTGATCATCTACTTAACAGTCTTGGAGGACTCAATGGGTTGTGTGCTTGGCCAACAAGACAAAACCAAAAGGAAAGAGTCTGTTATCTACTATCTGAGCAAGAAATTCACCGACTGTGAGACTCGGTACACTATGCTTGATAAAACCTGTTGTGCTCTGGCAAGGGCAGCCAAACGTCTTCGCTAGTACATGATTCGTCGCACTACTTGGTTAATCTAAAAAATGGATACGATCAAGTACGTCTTTGAAAAACCTGCTCTCACGGGAAGGATTGCCCATTGGCAGATGTTGTTATCCGAATACGACATCAAGTACTATGCTCAGAAAGCCGTCAAAGAAAGTATTATAGCCGGATTTGACTTCCCAGACGAAGATGTCATGTATCTAAAAATGAAAGATTGCGATGAACCACTACCCTGTGAAGGTCCAAAATCAGGTTCCCAATGGGGACTAATCTTTCACGGAGCTGTCAATCATTACGGAAACAGAATTGGGCCAATCATCATAACCCCTCAGGGTACCCATATTCCTTTCACCGCCAGACTTACGTTCAAGTGCAGAAATAACGAGGCCGGATACGAAGCTTGTATCATGGGTCTCGAGGAAGCGATCGACTTAAGGATCAGAAACTTGGATGTATATGGCGACTCAACCCTGGTTATCAATCAGCTCAAAGGAGATTGGAACACATACCAATCAGGATTGATTCCTTACAAATATTACGTGAGAAGGTTGTTACCCTTCTTCAACAGAATCGAGTTTCATCACATCCCTCGTAAAGAAAATCACATGGCTGATGCATTAGCCACTCTCTCTTCCATGATTAGTGTAGGTTAATGGAACGATTTACCTAAGATTGACATAATGCACCTAAAAAGGCACGCCTACATCTTCAGAATTGAAGCAGTCATAGATGACAAACCTTGGTATCACGATATCAAATGCTTCCTTCAGAAACAAGAGTACCCTCCTGGGGCATCCAGAAAGGACTGAAAGACCCTCAGAAGGCTAGCAGGCACCTTTTTTATGAGCGGTGATACACTCTATAAAAGGAACTTCGACATGGTCTTGCTCCGATGTGTAGATAGACCAGAAGTAAACACGCTGATAAAAGAAATTCATGAAGGATCCTTTGGCACTCATGCCAATGGACACACAATGGCGAGAAAAATTCTAAGAGCAAGGTACTATTGGTTGACAATGGAATCCGATTGCTACAAGCACATGAGGAGGTGTCACAAGTGTCAGATATACTCAGACAAAATCCATGTACTGCCAACGCATCTCAAAGTTCTTTCTTCCCCGTGGCCTTTTTCCATATGGGGAATCGACATGATTGGCATGATAGAGCCCAAGGCTTCGAACAGACATCGGTTTATTCTAGTAGCCATTGACTACTTCACAAAATGGGTCGAAGTAGCATCATACGCCAATGTAACCCGATAAGTGGTGGTCCGATTGATCAAAAACAATATCATTTGCCGTTATGGTGTTCCGAACTAGATCATTACTGATAATGGATCTAACTTGAACAAGAAGATGATGAAAGAGTTGTGCACTGAGTTCAAGATTGAACACCATAACTCATTTCCCTACCGACCTAAGATGAACGGAGTGGTAGAAGCAGCTAACAAGAACATCAAGAAGTTTGTTCAAAAGATGGTTGAATAACCTACAAAGATTGGCACGAGATGCTACCCTTTGCTCTGCACGGCTATCGCACATCTATCCGCACTTCAACATGGGAAACCCCTTTCTCTCTAGTATATGGCATGGAGGCAGTACTTCCCATAGAAGTAGATATCCCATCAATCCGAGTATTGATGGAAGATAAGCTTACAGAAGCTAAATGGTGTCAAAGTCGACACGATGAACTGAATCTGATCGAAGAAAAATGAATAACGGCACTATGTCATGGTCAGTTGTATCAACTGAGAATGAAGAAGGCTTCTGACAAAAAGGTCCGACCACGCGTCTTCAGGAAAGGAGACCTTGTGCTCAAAAAGATACAATCATTCCTCACTGATTCCCGGGGCAAATGGACTCCGAATTATGACGGCCCCTATGTGGTCAAGAAAGCTTTCTCAGTCGGTGTCTTGAGACTCACAACCATGGATGGAGAGGAGTTTACCTACCCAACGAATGTTGACGTAGTCAAGAAATACTTCGCCTAAACTAAAAAAAAATGTCTCGGTGGATTGAAAACCTGAAAGGGCGGTCCAGGCAAAAATTAGAGACATAATAAAAAATCATCCCGATGGATTGGAAATCATCACAGTACAATCCAGGAAAAAGTTAGGGATACTGGCAAGTAACTACGTCCAACAGGGGCAAATCACCCTGTAGCAATTATGTTGTCCATCAGAAAACTCCAGTCAAGGTCATCTTCGACAGAAGTTCAGGATGCCCGGAATTCAAAGTTGGTAGAAGGATATTGGTCGTTATGTTTCAATGTAGCCCTTTTCCCTTAAATTACCATTTTCTAAACTTTGTAAATACTCTATGGAATCACGCGTTTGGATGATTTCCATCCTATCAATAAAATTTGCGCCCTTGTGCTTTTGTTTGCAACTCTTATTTGTTTTAGCTTTACAGAACGACATTTTAGTATGATTAACGATTCTTGAAATGAAACAAAAATGAATTTACTTGTCCAAACTTTTTTTGCTTTTGAACAAAGATGGCAATTTCTTTTGACTCTTGAACATCGAAAGGACCTCTTTCGCTTCTCCGAAGGTGGTTGAGCTTCAAAGTGCAGGACCAAAGTACTCATTCTAAACCAGTACGCCTGAATGAAGGATCAGTTGTATCAAAGACCATGTTTCCTCTGACACTCCCGACAGAGTTCTTACCTCCTAAGCCCGACCAACAGTGTTCCCCGCAGGGACTATTTCTCCTAAGCAAGGAAGAATTGCTATCGTGAACCAATGATACTTTTCTTCCCCCACTGTCGCTAAGTATCCAGTCGTGTTCATCTACTAGTCTGTATGTCGCGTCAGTTTTGTCATCATGAACATATATACATCATGCATTATTGATTTACATTCATGATCATATTGCATCCCTATCTCTCTAGTCGGTCGTACACCCTAGTGATAACAGTTCTCTCAATCGAGTTGTCAGTCCTTTCCTCTTCAGGAAGTGTTGTGTCTGAACTATCTCTCTCCTCCAGTTTATTTATGGATTAGAGTTGGCCCTTGACCACTTTGACAACTTGAACCTTTGAAAAACCAGAGAAATTTCGACAAACATCACTCTTTGCCATTGAAGATGATATCCTCGCTTTCCCGGATTAAGG
The DNA here is from genome assembly GCA_022829125.1 of Lathyrus tuberosus. Classification (NCBI taxonomy): domain Eukaryota; kingdom Viridiplantae; phylum Streptophyta; class Magnoliopsida; order Fabales; family Fabaceae; genus Lathyrus; species Lathyrus tuberosus. The sequence goes on from JALAZF010000003.1 coordinate 16,307,036, forward strand.
AAAATCCCCGGAGAAAGCCTCTTAATCAAAGATGTGGCAATACAGCAGTTTTTCTCTGAAAAATTCCGCTGACGAAAAGGTCATCAGCACCTCAAAATTGGATCACATCATATGGCATTTCTCCTAGAAAATCCTGAGAAAAGCATGGTGTAATACCCCAAGCGAAAACAGTCTCTCAAGACACTCATTTTCCCCAGTAAAATCAACAAATGGAGTCTGTCATACCCCAAATTTTGACCACTAAGATTTCCTATCATTGTGAAAATCATCATCACAATATGGATGGGCCATCATACTTCATCAGTCTCCCCAAAGATGGGTGAGCATCCACTACAATCAAGAATTAGGGTTTCAAGCCCTCTCAGAGTTCTTAGACAAAGGATCAATCAAGGAATGACATGATCTTCAACTTGTATAACCTCTCAAACAGCTACAATAGATCAAAAGGACTCCCACTTCAAGGTTTAATCACAAGGTTGCTCCCTTCTAGGTGGATCAAGTCTCAAGATCGACAGTGTCACTAAATTAGGGTTTTGGTCGACCAGGGCCTCCAGATGAAATTTTTTATCTGGGCACAAGGCAATGATCCAAAACATAACCTAATATACTTCATGGGACCTCATGGACCCAATCATCAAGTCAATTTTGCCTCAAGGGATGCATTCATCAAAAATCAAGAATTAGGGTTTCTTGACCTAATTCACCCCTAAGTTGACTTTTAGGGAAAATCATGAGCCAAGACCTCAAGAGAGGGTTTGAGGGTCTCTAATGAACTATATTGATCCATTTGCAACAATGGATTAATCCAAGAGGCTTGAGCAACAAGTCTCAATTTCATCTGCACCACAGTTAGGGTTTTAAGGAAAAAGTCAACTGTAACTTTGACTTTTGACCAGGACATACTCCCAAGCCCTAAGACATGATTCAATATACCCTATGACACCCATGGAACATGTCCATCAAGTTTGATTTAGGTCAAGGACATGATTTCATGAAGAATTGCACAGTTTGGAATTCATCTGATAAAAAGTCAACTGTGCACAAAAGTCAACTTTGACTTTTTGAGATTTTTCACCAAAATGGATTTTTAACCCTAAAATGATGTTAATGTATGATTTGAATCATAATTCATCAAGAAAAATCAAGAAAAGTTGGGTAACTTGTAAAAGGGGTAACCATAAAAAACTTAGAAAATTTTCTAAGTTAAAAATAAAGTGGCTAGGGTACCAACTTTGGAGGACCATAACTCCTAAACCACAAAGCCATTTTATCCCATCCAAGGCTTGATTTGTAGATCTCATTTCCCTCTAGAAAAACTTCAACTAGACCTAATTCCAATTCATTGTGGATTTTGAGTTATGGAGTGATCAAAATCAAGAAAAGTCACTTTGTTCCAACACTTAGTGAAAATTTCACTAAGTTAGATTTTACCCTACTTTTTACCAAATGTAGGGGGATTTTTCACTTGGATTCAAAAGAGTTCAAAACCAAACATTTTCAAACAGTTGTTGTATCATGTAAGGGCTTTCCAAAATGGCCAAGAACATTACCAAATTCCATTTGAGTCATGAGATATAACATTGGAAAGTTGCCTTGCTGAAATCTGCCAAGGCAAGGCAGAATTTGCATTTTTGCTCGATTTACCAAAATCAGCCAAATCCAAATGCTCCTATCCACTTGGACACCTCAGAGGATTGAATCTAAAGGGGACAATCACTGAGCCAAGCCTCCAAAGTCTTTGGAACAAGAAATAGCATGTTGAACCTAGAATGGCTAAAATAGGGACAAGACTCCAATTTTGGATTGGAGAATTCAATGGGAGCATCAAGGTGGCATGGACTGAGCCATTCTCAACTGAATTTAGTCAAGACTTATCCAAGACCAAGGGAACCACAGCCCTGTGCCCTAACCTCTAGTCAATGGCTAGAGGAGACTTGGATTTCCATTGGCCAACATTGAACAAACACCTGCTGCAGTTGCCATTCATTGTGGATCCCAAAACAAACTTGCTCAACTATAAATAGAGCTCAATTGTGATCAGTTTAAGTACACCAAAGGCCTACAACACTTGCCTTTCTCAAAAACCACTTATCACTCTAAAAAATGCCTTTCTTAGCAAGTCACTATCGGGTTTTTCATTAGAGAGCAATTCCACTCAAACCAATCACACACACACCTCATATACATCATATGTGAGCTGATCAAACACTTAAACAACAACTGGAACACTGATTTCTCAGAATCACCAGTCAATTGCTCAAGGTTTTAACCAAAGTGCAGTTGAGAGGCCATGAAGTGATCCAGCCATTCTCAGTCAAGTCCAAGCATTCAAACACACTCCATAGGGTGTAGGGAAGCTGTTCAGATCATCACAATTCATCTGTAACACCTCCTACTCAGAAATCAATTTGCTCTTGCTGTCACGACCTAGAGGTAAGCTTAAACTTGGTCATCTCTCAATCTATGCATATTTCATCGCACAATACTTTTGCCAAATGTTCATAATCAGGCATGGAATGTTTCCCCTCAATTAATTCCATTGTTTGAATCGTGTATCAAAAATCCTAGCCTTCATGCAGAAATTAGGGTTCTTGAGGATTTTTCGTGATTTCTTGTTATATGTTTAATTTAAATGAAATTAAATACCATAGACATGATCGTGAGGTTGAAACGAGTTGATTGGTATATGGATTGCATGATATAATCAAGTATTCAGTGAGATTGGAGAGAAAATGCAAATCTGGGCAAGCCCAGAACACGCGCGTGTTCTTGGGTGTTCTTGGCGCCATTTTCATAAATTCAAATATTTGAATTTTGTGATTTTATTTAATTGATTCAAAAATTATTTTCTCTATGAGTTTTAATGATTTTGAGTTGATTCTTTTTTTAATAATTCACAAAAATGTTAAAATATTTTATTTTCCCAAAAAAACCCAAAAATATTACTTATTTTATATAATTGATATTTTTGCAAAGAATTAATGTTTTAATTGTTTTTGACATTTAAAATATTTTTTCCACCTTGATTTTGCAACTTTTAATGCTTTCGAATTATTTTGTAGGTCAATACTTAATTTTTGAAACATTAATCCAAGATCACAATTTGTTTTTCCTATGTTAAACAATTTTGATCATTTTAATTGAATTTTTATTCAATTAAAACACATTTTTGAAAACAAATTAGGGTTTTTGGATTAATTCAACCCTCATAAATCATTTTCAAAACTCTTTGGGCCTCTAATAGAGTGTAAGACCCAATCCTTTTTTTTGACCAAATCATTTTTTGGGCCTCAGTGTATTGTATAAGTCCCGATACCGTAAAAAATGAACGGCGCGATCGTCGCCTTTTGAAAAATAACCATGGGCCTCTCCTTGAGCTATAAGACCCATTCAAACTTTTTGGGCCTCTAATAGAGTGTAAGACCCAACCCCCTTTTAACCAAAACATTTTGGGCCTCACTTATTGTATAAGTCCCTTCGCGTTAAAAGAAAATCTCGGCGCGATCGCCATTTTAAACGGAAAACAAACTGGGCCTACCCTCGTGTAGTAAGACCCATTTCTTTTCTTTAAAACTTTTTGGGCCTCTTGAGAGAGTGTAAGACCCATCCCTTTGTACAGAAAACCTTTTTGGGCCTCAGTCACTTGTATAAGTCCCTCTGTACAAATTCAAACAGTGCGCTCACTGATAAAACCCCGGGCCTCTCCTTGAGCAGTAAGCCCCAAATCTTTCTTTTTCAAAGCACCTTCTCCTTTGATTTTGAATATACTGTTGTTTTCAATCTATCTTTGTTGAACAACTAACCAAACAGCATGGAAGCTCTACAACCGAGTAAGTGGTCATCGCTTTCATTTACCGCTTTCATATACATATAAACTGTATTGTGGGGCTGTTTCACTGTAAGTCTTTTTTCATAAACTCATATCAACTGTGTAATAATAGTATAGATATTTAGAGTTTCCCCGACCACTACGTCTAGAACTAGGTGACGCCGTTTCGTTTATTCATAGAAATAGACAACTAGATCCCCAATAGGATCACCAGATACAATCTTCTCTTTGGCTGTCCTCATTAGGAATTGTCAAGAGACTCTACCCCCAGAGATGAATGTATTCTCCGTGAATGGCATCTTTGAGTTTCTTCCAAATTCTCGAACTTTCCTGACTTGATCTATTCCTTGTGAATAGCTTGCCTTGAATTTCTCAGGGTTTGGGGACCCACGGGCTTCTTAAAAGCATCGGCTTCCTCTTGGGCATCGTACAAGGACCCACAGGCTTCCTAAAAGCAACCTAGCCTCCTCTTGGGCTTAGTACAAGGACCCTACGGCTTCTTAGAAGTATTCACAACCTCCTCTTAGGCTTCACATAATGATCTCTTCCTCCAGGAATGATAGTCTCCTCTTGGGCTTCATACAAGGACCGATCGGCTTCTTAAAAGTTTCCAGCCTCCTCTTGGGCTTCATACAAATTGTCTCGACGACCTCCTAGAGGTATAGGAACAGAAATTAGTCATCTGCATAGAACATTCCTTTCATAGAGTCTACTACTATTTCTCAAAGCACAGTACAAAAGATGAAACTCTAGACTCGGACAGTCTAATTTCCTTGAGTCTCAAAGAAATTCTCAAGTGACCCCTTCGTTAAATAGAAAGAAAACCCGTAGACTCGGACAGTCTCAATACCCTTCGGATTTCCCACTTCCTTAAAGAACAGGAATAACCCGGATCCTCGAATCAAAATCCTTGAGTATAGCATTGCTCATATAAGAACTGATTTTCCCTTTTAAAATCAATATATTGGACCTATCACTCAACTGAAACAGTCATACTAGCCTCCTCTTGGGCTTTGTACAATGATTCTCCCCGACGGAGTCAAACAACGTTTAGCCTCTCTCTCGGGCTTCGTACGAGACACATAAGAGACTCCCTCGTTGAGTCAATCACCCTTCCGCCTCCATCTCGGGCTTTATACGAGATACAAAAAGGTTCTCATTGAGCCAAACAAATTTTAGCCTCCATCTCGGGCTTTATACGAGATACCAAAAGACTCCATCGTCGAGTCAAAACCTTTTAGCCTCTCTCTCGGGCTTTGTACGAGACACATATTAGCCTCCTCTTAGGCTTTGTATAAGAAAACCACTGGTTGATCCAATCAACCTTTTAGCATCAAAGTTGTGCCTCGTTCACAGTACACAAACATCAACAACTCCTTCCCCTTCATCTAATCGCTGTAAGCGGCAAGCCTCTGGATCATCTACATCCATGCCACTGTCCCTCTTTTAGCATAGAAAATTCCTAAGGAAAGATAGCATTGCTCTACACTGAGTTAAAGTCTTCTCCTTCAGGTTAAAATCTCCTATAAAGGAAATTATGGCATTACCGGATTCACACATCCCGTATAAAGTAATTCTCCTTTATAAACAGTTGTGACATACAACCCCCTCCTTAGAGATGACAAATTCTCTCTAAAGTTGAGACCTTTTAGCTTCACATCTTGGGCTTTGAACAAGATACAAACACCTTTAGCTTCACGTCTTGGGCTTTGAACAAGACACCAAAATACCATTTCCTCCCATAGAATAGGAGGAACTACGAACGCTCTGATTTCCCTGTTTCGGTAAACGGGAATACGTAGGCATAAGATTGAAAGAAAAATCTTAGCGAGCACACTAAATAAAAACCCAAAATCCCATACTTTCATATATATATATATCCGTCCTAATATCTCAACCGATAGCCTAAAGCACCCCTCGTCAACAAAATAAACCTAGAAGAAACCCCGAATATTTGTAGCATCTGTGACCTAACAGACCGCTGTTTAATCTCAGTATGCAAGAAGGGTTAGTTGGAGACATCTATTTCCCTTCCTTCATCAGCTTTAATAGGATAAAAAATGAATCGAGCTGTAGTACTAGAGCGATCGTGCTTCGCAACCACATCCAAAAATCACTCGCTACAGAAGAATGGTGACTCTGCTGGGGACAACGCAGGTCTCTTTAGGGATCTTGTAGTAATCTTGACGTCACTAGGATCTTAGGTCAAAACGCCGTTAATTTGGAATGAAACCACAGATTGGTGACTCCGCCGGGAAACCATTTTCTGTCAGGAACTTAAGATTCTTAGCTTTAAAAGGTCTAGGATGATTAGGACAAATATATATACTACTTTTCCTAATTGCTATACGTGTTTATTTTTCTGCTAATGGGAATGCGTGTGATGCCGCATGTGGAAAGATCGAGTATACACTTAAGATAAGTGATGGCGACGAGGTCGACCATCAACCTCAGTGGAGGCTGACCAATGCAACCCATTCTCTCACCTAGACAATGGGCCGATTGTGATGTCTGAGAAGCTGAGGAGCCAAACCCTTTTGTAGTGCAGAAACTATCGGAAATAGTTGTCACGCGATACTACCCTCATTTGAGGCTGGTGATCTATTCTCGGTGAATGGCACTTACTCTAAGATTGCTCTACAACTCGCTGGCGGTCCGCTTGTTGTTTTGCTTTCCTGGGAGGAGCTGATGATAATGAGTACAGGTACAAAAATCACCCTAGTATAAACCTTTGGGGATGGGTAGAGCCTTGACTTCATGACAACGACCCTTTGACCCCATGTTTTTTCTATGTTTTTGTGTGCTGCATTCATGCATTCATTTAAAAAACATTAAAAACATTCAAAAAATTTCTCTTCTAGTCTCTCTGTTTTTCAAATTAAACTGAGATTGTGATTGCAAATACTGAAGAAAAGGATTGCACTAATGGATTTTGGTAGAAGGAGAACTCATAGTTATACCTTCAAGGTTCCAAAGCTATAGGATTTGAGAAGGTTAGCAAGGATGATCACAAACCCAGAGGCTTTCAGAGCCAAGCACGGAGGTTTGCTACCACTGTTAAGAGTCCATGTGATTGAGGGAATCATGGATGCGCTCATTCAGTTTTATGATCCAGTTTATCACTGTTTCACATTCCCGGATTACCAGCTCGCACCAACGCCGGAGGAGTATTCTCATCTGATTGATCTACATATTACTGATCGAGCTCCATTTTCTGGACTGGAAGAAATTCCAAAGAATCAGACCATTGCAAGAGCAATTCATTTGGACGAGTCTGAGGTCAGGACTCACTTAACTACCAAGGGTGGCATCCAAGGTTTGCCAGCCCAGTTCTTGACAAAGCAAGCCCTGTATTTTTCCAGTATAGGAAACGTGACTGCTTTTGAAAGCATCTTTGTCTTGCTCACCTACGGGTTATTTTTGTTTCCCAACATTAATAATTTCGTCGATATCAACTCCATTAAGGTTTTTCTCATTGGAAACCCTGTGCCAACTTTGCTCGCAGATGCGTATCATTCTGTACACTTGGGAAATTTGTACAACGGAGGGGAGATCATATGTTGTGTACCTTTGCTTTACAAATGGTTTATCTCTCACTTGCCCAAGTATGCTACTTTTTGGGATTGTAAGAGTGCCTTACGTTGGTCGCAGAAGATCACGTCCCTTACCAACTCTGATATAGATTGGTGTAATAGGATCTATGACAGAATCAGGATCATTGACCATTATGGAAACTTCCCCAACGTACCCCTTATAGGAATTAAAGGAGGAATCAACTACCATCCGGTATTGGTTCTTCGTCAATTTGGATACTCGATGAGACACGTCCCACGTGGTGTTCATCTGGAAGGTCTTTTCTTCAAGGAAGGAGAAAATGGCAGAGCACTAAAGATGGAAATAGTGCACGCTTGGAAGCATGTTCATAAGAAAGGACGAGAGTCTCTGGGAAAACCAGACTGTGTCTCGGTGGAGCCTTACCTCCATTGGGTACAAAATAGAGCTCTCAAGCTAAAGATGCCTTATCCTCATTATGGAATTCTTCCGCCGAGGGAATCTGTCATGTACTTCATGACGGAAACTAAAAAGCTTCAGGTTACTCTCAACAAAGTTCAAAAGGAGAGAAGGTCTTGGAAGAACAAGTACCGCACCCTCAATGTAGAGTGCATCAAAATACAACAATTACTGAAAGATAAGGATGCTCTGATTGAAATTTTGGAGCAGCATGCTATGGATAATCAGGATAACCAAAGGAATTTGCTCGCTCCTTTCACCTGGCAAAGGAATGACAACCCGACAACGGCCCAAGAGCCTCGGTCAAAGAAAAGGAAGATACCAGAATCAGCACCCGATTTCTCTTCAGAGAGGACTCCGGACCCATTAGTTTAGGTTTCTTTTTCTGCACCTTGTAATCTACTGTATTTCCATTTCTGTAATCCTTTGAATTTAATAAAAAAAGGGGTTTCCCCACCGTTTGATATTTGCAATCTAATTGTCGAAGTTTATTATGATTAAACCAAAAAAAATAATTAATATAATCATTGCATTCATCATTCTCACATCACGTATTCTTCTTACCTACGAATCTCACGTTTGTGTCTTGGTTCTAGAGTCAAACTGTCTCATTCGTATAATACTCGAGCCAATTGTCAGAAAAAGATGGATGGTCTTGAGGAAGAAAACAGAGAGTTGAAAGAAGAGATCGACGCTCTGAGAGAGGATATGAGAAAGCTTCGTAACGACATGCAAGCCATGGCAGAAGCTCAGCTACAAAGAACTGTGATCTCAGAGATCACCTCAACGCCCATAGTGGAGAAGTATGATCCTAGGCATCAAATGCTGAAAGATCGTCCTTGGGGCATGCCTGTTAACTATATCCCAGAAGGATATGTTCCGCCGATCACTAAAGATCATGGAATCACAACAGAAGTCGTTGGGCCTGAAGGTTACAAACTTCGGGAAAGCGAAGATGCCAGAGGCATACTGAAGACTCCTGAAGGTTACAAACTTCGGGAGACACCAAGACTCACTACCATAGTCACGGTACCACCCCCTATGGTGCACACTGTCCCGGAAGGACAGATTCCACAGACACCTTCTGGTAAGAAGGAAACTATGTTTGACAAAATGAAGGAATTCCAGGAGCAGTTCTTGGAAATGCAGAAGGAACTGCAAGCCATTCGCGGTCAGGATCTATTTGGAAAGGACGCTGTAGATCTCTGCTTGGTCCCAAATGCGAAAGTCCCGCACAAATTTCAAGTGCCCGACTTTGAAAAGTACAAGGGTAACTCTTGCCCTCAAAGCCATCTGGTGATGTATGCCCGGCAGATGTCAGCTTAGACAGAAAATCAGGACCTACTGATTCACTACTTCCAGGATAGTTTAACTGGTGCCGCATTAAAATGGTACATGGGTTTAAACCGTGCCACGATCAGCACTTTCAGAGATCTTGGCACTGCCTTCGTCCAACAATACAAATACAATTTGGACATGGCACCCGACAGAGATCAACTCATATCGATGTCGCAAAAGGACAAGGAAACCTTTAAGGAGTACGCTCAAAGGTGGCGTGAGATTGCCACTCAAATTTGTCCACCTCTGGAGGAAAAAGAGATAACAAAGATCTTCTTAAAGACCTTAAGCTCATTTTACTATGACCAAATGGTTGCCAGTGCGCCCAGTGATTTCACCGAAATGGTTGGCATAGGCGTACGTCTTGAGGAAGCCGTCCGAGAAGGACGTTTGGTAAAAGACACTGGATCTACGAGCGGTACTAAAAAATACGGTAGTGCTCTCCCTAATAAAAAAGAGCAAGATATTGGGAATATCTCTCTCAAAAAGCAAAGGCGACGTTATCAACCGGTAGCAGCTGTGACTCCTGCTATCAACCCTGCGTCTATTCCTACGTATCAACCTCAGGTTGCGTAGAGCCAACCTGATCAACAAAGGACACAACAGCCTCTTCAACAGGCTCGTCCTCCATACAACAACAACCGTACAACGCGGCCACCAGGATTTGATCCTATACCCGTGTCGTACGCATAGTTGTTTCCATTACTACTGGCTAAGGGGCCCATTCAGACTAAATCTCCTCTTACAGTATCGAAAAATCCTCCTTTTTGGTTTAAGGTGTATCAAACTTGCCCTTATCATCAAGGAGGTCCAGGGCATAACATCGAGACCTGTCTTAATTTCAAGTTCGACGTGCAAAAACTTGTTAGAAGCGGGGTCTTATCCTTCAAGGATACAAATCCTAATGTTCTCACGAACCCGCTGCCTTAACATGAGAAGGCTGCAGTCAATTTGATAAAAGGAGAGACTAACGATGTCTATCAAATTCACGATGTACTCTTGTTGAAAACCAATCTGGTCAAGATGCATTGTAGACAGAGTGGATACGGCCATGTGCCACCTCATAATTTTCACCAGTGTGATATCTGCTCTAAAGACAATCAGGGATGTTCTGTGGTGCAAGCAGCTCTACGGGAACAAATGGATCTCGGATGGATCCAAGAGCACCGATTTTGTGGAGTTAACATGGTCTACACGAATTCTAATGTCATTCAGAACCACGATATCCGTGCAATGAATGTCAACTTGGCGGCGATGCACTCAAGGCAAAGCCAGTATCAAAATCTTCCGCGGCACGATTACAGTTCCTGTCTGATTTGCTCGGTAAACAAACAGGGATGCTCTTTCATACAGGAGGCCCTCCAGCGTCAGATGGATCTTGGATGGATCCAAGACTACCATGATAGGAATTCCTATCAAATCAACATGGTTCAGATCTTCGATATTCGCGTGATGAATACCAACCTGGTAGAGTTACATGCTGAGCAGGTCCGACTCGGATTCTTAATATCACATGACTATCAAAGCTGTAAGGCAGGTTGCGAAAACGATCGAGGTTGTACCCTTGTCCAGGAGGCACTTCAGCACTTGTTAAATCACTGGTGGATGCCAATTTATATGGATGAAGATACTCAGCAGATTAGTATCAGTAACAGGAATCCTACTCGGCGTCAGAGTCAGGATGTCCGATCTGTGGAAGCTAACCTAGTGAGGTTACATTGTATTCAAACTGGGCGTGGCCAGGTACCACCACACAACTATGAACGTTGCGGCGTCTATTCGGAAAGTAACCAAGGGTGTTACTTTGTGAGAGCAGCTCTTCAGGGTCAGGTCGATCATGGAGAAATTCGTCCATATCCGGGTTCTGGACCCATCAACTGGACGCCGAACTACCTTGCCGATCAAGTTGAGGATGTTGTCACGATCTCTGGTCATCACAGGACCAGGGATGTTTTTGCCATTATCCCTCTACTTGACGAATCTAAAGTTCCCAACCGGGAACGGATCGAGATTAATTATGATGTTCAGAAAAATCAGAAGGTTCCCGTAGTCATCTATCTGCCGGGACCAACACCGTATGAATCAACTAAGGCTAGCCCTTACAAATACGGTGCAACGACAGTTGAAAATGGAAAGGAAATTCCATTACCCTCCATCGTGAATATTGCAGACATCAGTCGAGTAACACGGAGTGGTAGAATCTTCAACCGAGGGGTTGGAGAACCTAACAAGGAAAAGGAACTTCAGACGGAAACTCCTGATCCACCAGTCGGTCGATCCAGTAATCCCGACCTTTCGAAAAATGATGATGAGATGCTGAAGCTCATCCAAAGGAGTGAATACAACATTGTCGATCAACTGTTACAAACTCCTTTAAAGATCTCGGTATTGTCACTGTTACTCAGTTCAGAAGCCCACAGGGAGGCTCTACAGAAAGTCTTGGAGCAAGCCTTTGTGGAACAGGATGTAACAATCAGACATTTCGATAGCATTGTCTCTAACATCACTTCCTGCAATAATTTGGGATTTAGTGATGAGAAATTACCTGAAGAGGGTCGCCTTTATAACATGGCGCTCAATATCACAGTTAACTGCCAGGACGATGCTTTAGCCAGCGTACTGGTAGACACAGGGTCAACCCTGAATGTTATTCCAAAGTCCACTTTGATGCAATTATCATTCAAAGGCCCTCCGATGAGGATCAGCGAGGTCGTCGTCAAAGCGTTCAACGGATCCAGAAAAACAGTTATCGGCGAAGTTGATCTTCCCATAACTATCGGTCCTCACACTTTCCAAGTCACTTTCCAGGTCATGGACATCCGGGCAATGTACAGTTGTTTATTAGGAAGACCTTGGATACATCAGGCTGGAGCGGTCACTTCGACCCTCCACCAAAAGCTAAAGTTCGTTCAGAATAATCAACTTGTCACAGTCTGCGGGGAGCAGGCCTTGCTTGTAAGTAACTTGTCATTGTCTACTGGTATAGTACCCGAGGAGGTTATTGGAACTCAGTTCCAAGCACTGTCGGTAAGAAAGAACAATCAGTTCAAAGGAGGAACCTCGATTTCCTCATACAAAGATGTTATTAAAGCGGTCGAGAGTACCGATACAACAAGATAGGGACAGCTTGTCATTCCTACTGACAATAAAACAAAGAAGGGTCTTGGTTTTTCTGCAACCTGTACCCAGACAGCTGCCAACGATGAAAGTCTTCATCCCCTTCAAAACTTCTTCCACAGTGGAGGTTTTCTTCACCCGGTGCCTCAGGCAGTACATGCTATCAATGAGGAAGATCCGTCTGACACAGATGAAGAATGGAAGTCCTATCTTAATGAGGACGGTTATATGTCTCAGGAAGAGGTGCCTACGCCATATTCCTATCCCGCACAGAGTTCGAGATTTATACCAAGGTCAGACGTCGATATGATCTACGGAGATTGTGATCCGGAAGGATGCCGTGCTCCGCCAAATTCATTAGAGGAAGACACTCTGATGAAAGACAACTTTGACCACAATTACTATGGCCCAATGGATGGTCTGCCAATGTGGCAACCTTACCCAGGAAACTTAGGGCAAGAGAGTCAGCCGAACAATGAAAATCAGCTGAGCATCATTGAACAGAATACCTATGTCCCCACCATGTCATGGGATCAACACTCAGGTCATTCGGAAACTACTCAACATGATGATGAATTTGCAATGTTTGCAGGAGTTGAATTCATCAACTATGCTTTTCCCGAGGTCAACGTCATCGAGAGAGATGACTCCCCCAGTTCGAAAGAAATGTGGGACACCTTGGGACAACCGAGTGGGAAATACGACTATATGGTCAAGTACACCACTCCGAAAGCTCTCGTATCAGGCTCGAAGATATCCAACCTACTGGATAGGGAGATACAGCTGAGGGCACAAATACTATACAAAATACAACTGAGGAATTCTCCTACGACAATTCTTCCTGGGAGACAGATTCCAATGATCCTGCTCCACCAAAAATCAGCGTTATTTCTGAAGACAAATCAAGGAAGGTGCCAGACTTTGTGATTCACCGAGGAGTTCGCCGCCAATGGGTTGCCGTCGAGGTTCCGAAGATCGTTCATCAGTCAAAGTAATTGCCATCTTTAACCTTTCACCCTGCCCAGGTGAAACGGTGTTTTGATAGGGCTCGCTTTCTGTAAATTTTCCCTCTTCGCTTTGCCTAAAGCGACAGAGTTTTGTTTTATAGGGCTGTAGTTTCAAGAATCGACTTGTTCATTAATAAAATAACGTTGTTCTGTAATTTCTGCATTAATTGCTGTTTTCTCTTTTTGTTTTTTCAGAAAATGGTAATCCTAAAAAACAATTCAAATAAAAACAAGCAGTAAAATAAAACACTGCACACACTTGCATTTTCTCTATCTCTTCTAAACACGAATCATCATGTCATGCAGATTGCTTATTTTAAACCTCGTTGAAACATACGATCCGATGCCTTCTCCCAACTTTGAGTTCCCGGTATTCGAGGCTGAAGAAGAAAATGACGACAAAATTCCAGAAGAGATCTCCCGACTACTCAGACAGGAGGAAAGGTCCATTGAACCTCACAAAGAGCCGTTGGAAACGGTAAACTTGGGTTTAGAAAAAGAGAGAAAAGAAATCAGGATTGGGGCACTGCTTAGTCCAACTGCCAAAGAGAGTTTGATAAAGCTTCTCAAGGAATTCCCCGATGTATTCGCTTGGTCCTATCAGGATATGCCAGGGTTGGATACCAGCATCGTGGAAGATCACTTACCGTTGAGATCGGAATGTCCGCCAGTAAAGGAAAGGTTGAGACGCACTCACCCGGACATGGCCATCAAAATCAAAGAGGAGGTGCAGAAACAGATTGACGCGGGTTTCCTCGCCACGTCAGAATATCCTCAATGGTTAGCCAACATCGTACCCGTTCCTAAAAAGGACGAAAAGGTCAGAATGTGTGTTGATTACAGGGATCTAAACAAGGTTAGTCCAAAGGACGAATTTCCTTTACCTCACATTGACATGTTGGTAGACAGCACAACAAAGTTCAAAATTTTCTCCTTCATGGATGGATTCTCGGGCTATAACCAGATCAAAATGGCACCGAAAGACATGGAGAAAACTTTGTTCATTACCCCATGGGGCACCTTTTGTTACAAGGTAATGTCGTTCGGTTTGAAGAATGTCGGGGCAACCTATCAAAGGGCCATGACTACTCTTTTTCATGACATGATACACAAAGAAATCGAAGTGTATGTCGATGATATGATTGCAAAATCTAAAACAGAGAGTGAGCACGTTGAACATCTGTCAAAATTGTTCGAACGTCTAAGAAAATTAAAGCTCTGCTTGAATCCCAACAAGTGCACCTTCGGTGTCCGTTAGGGGAAATTACTAGGGTTCATCGTCAGCCAGAAAGGAATTGAGGTTGATCCTAACAAGGTCAAGGCCATTCAAGAAATGCCTTCTCCGAAAACTGAAAAACAAGTTAGAGGATTCCTGGGACGTTTAAACTACATCTCCAGAAATTACTCAAAAAGAACCAGGGTTGTGTTTGGACAGAAGATTGTCAAACCGCCTTCGACAGTATCAAGGAATATCTGTTGAATCCTCCGATTCTATCACCTCCAGTGGAAGGAAGGCCACTGATCATTTACCTCACAGTCCTAGAGGACTCAATGGGATGTGTACTTGGCCAACAAGACGAAACCAAACGGAAAGAGTCTGCCATTTACTATTTGAGCAAGAAATTCACCGACTGCGAAACTCGGTACACGATGCTTAAGAAAACTTGTTGCGCTTTGGCTTGGGCAGCCAAACGTCTTCGCCAATACATGATTCGTCATACTACTTGGTTGGTTTCCGAGATGGATCCAATCAAGTACGTCTTTGAAAAGCCTGCTCTCACGGGAAGAATTGCCCGTTGGCAGATGTTGTTATCAGAATATGACATAGAGTACCACGCTCAGAAAGCCGTTAAAGGAAGTATTTTAGCCGATCATTTAGCTCATCAACCAATTGACGATCAGGAATCAATCGGGTTTGACTTCCCAGACGAAGATGTCATGTATCTAAAAATGAAAGATTGCGATGAACCGCTATCCAGTGAAGGGCCAGAACCAGGTTCCCAATGGGGACTTATCTTTGACGGAGCAGTTAATCATTACGAAAATGGAATTGGGGCAATCATTGTTACCCCTCAGGGTACCCACATTCCTTTCACCGCTCGACTTACGTTCAAATGTACGAACAACGAGGCCGAATACGAAGCTTGTATTATGGGTCTCGAAGAAGCAATTGATTAAAGGATCAAAAACATGGATGTATATGGCGACTCAGCTCTGGTTATCAATCAGATAAAAGGAGATTGGAACACATACCAATCAGGATTGATTCCTTACAAAGACTATGCAAGAAGGTTGTTACCCTTCTTTAGCAGAGTCGAGTTTCATCACATCCCTCGTAAGGAGAATCACATGGCTGATGCATTAGCCACTCTCTCTTCCATGATTAGTGTAGGTCAATGGAACGACCTACCTAAGATCGACATAATGCGCCTTGAACGACCCACTTACATCTTCACGGTTGAAGCAGTCATAGAGGACAAACCTTGGTATCACGATATCAAATGCTTCCTTCAGAAACAAGAGTACCCACCTGGGGCATCCAGGAAAAATAGGAAAACCCTCAGAAGATTGGCTGGAAGCTTCTTCCTGAGCGGTGACACTCTCTATAAGAGAAATTTTGACATGGTCTTGCTTCGATGCGTGGACAGACCAAAAGCAGACATGCTTATGAAAGAAATTCATGAAGGATCCTTTGGCACTCATGCCAACGGACATACAAAGACGAGAATAATTCTGAGAGCAGGGTACTACTGGTTGACCATGGAATCCGACTGCTACAAGTACATGAGGAGGTGTCACAAGTATCAGATATACTCCGACAAAATTCATGTACCGTCATCACATCTCAAAGTTCTCTCTTCCCCATGGCCATTTTTCATATGGGGAATCGACATGATTGGCATGATTGAACCTAAGGCTTCAAACGGACATCGGTTCATCCTGGTAGCCATTGACTATTTCACCAAGTGGGTCGAAGCAGCGTCATTCGCCAATGTAACCCGACAAGTGGAGGTCCGGTTTATCAAAAACAATATCATTTGCCGTTATGGTGTTCCAAGCGAGATCATTACTGATAATGGATCTAACTTGAACAATAAGATGATGAAGGAGTTATGCGCAGAGTTCAAGATCGAACACCATAACTCATCTCCCAACCGACCCAAGATGAATGGAGCGGTAGAAGCAGCCAATAAGAACATCAAGAGGATTGTTCAGAAGATGGTTGTAACCTACAAAGATTGGCACGAAATGCTATCCTTTGCTCTTCAAGGTTATCGAACATCTGTCCGCACTTTAATAGGGGCAACCCCTTTCTCTCTAGTGTATGGCATGGAAGCAGTGCTCCCCATAGAAGTAGAGATCCCGTCAATCCGAGTATTGATGGAAGCTAAGCTCACCGAAGCTGAATGGTGTCAAAGCCGACACGACGAATTGAATCTGATCGAGGAGAAGCGAATCACGGCACTATGCCATGGTCAATTGTATCAACAGAAAATGAAGAGGGCGTTTGACAAAAAGGTCTGACCTCGTGTTTTTAGAAAAGGAGACCACGTGCTCAAGAAGATACATTCATTTCTCACGGATTCTCGGGGTAAATGGACTCCGAATTATGATGGCCCCTATGTGGTCACAAAAACTTTCTCAGGCGGCTCCTTGAGACTTGCAACCATGGACGGAGAGGAATTTGCCTACCCCACAAATGTTGGTGTAGTCAAGAAATACTTCGTCTAAACTAAATAAAGAAAAAAAAACGTCTCGATGGATTGAAAACCCGAAAGGGTGGTCCAGGCAAAAGTTAAAGACATGAGAAAAAAAATCATCCCGGTGGATTGGAAATATCACAGTACAATCCAGGAAAAAGTTAGGGATAATGGCAAGTAACTATGTTCAACAGAGGCAAGTCCCTCAGCAGCAGCAATTACATCATCCGCCAGAAAACTCCAGGCAAGGTCATCTTCGACAGAAGCTCAGGATGTCCCGAATTCAAAGTTAGTAGAAGGATAGTGGTCGTTATGTTTCAACGTAGCCCTTTTCCCTATAAATTACCATTTTTTAACTATGTAAATACTCTTTGGAATCACGCGTTTGGCTGATCTCCATCTTATCAATAAAATTTGAGCCCTTGTGCTTTTGTTTGTAATTCTTATTTGTTTTAACTTTACAGAACGACGTTTTAACATGATTAACGATTCTTGAAATAAAACAAAAATGAATTTACTTCTTAAAATTTTTTCTACTTTTTAATAAAGACAGCAATTTCTTTTGACTGTTGAATATCAGAAGAACATCGATCGCTTCTCCAGAAGTAATCGAACCCCAAAGTGCAGAATCAAAGTACTCCTTCTAACCCAATGCACCTGAATGAAGGGATCAACTATGTCAGAGACCTTGTTTCGCCTGACACGCCTCGGCCGAGTTCTCATCTCCTAAGCCCGATCAACATAGCTCCCAACAGGGACTTTCTCTCCTAAGCAAGGTGGAATTGCTATCTTGAACCAGCGGTACGTCTTCGCCCTGCAATGGCCGAGTATCCAGTCGTGTTCACCTGTCAGTTTGTATGTCGCGTCAGCTTTGTCAGCATAAATATACATGCATCATTGCATTATTGATTTCCATTCACATTTCATATTGCATCGCTATCACTCTAGTCGGTCTTGTCCCCTAGTGATAAAAGTCCTCTCAATCGAGTTGTCAGCCCTTTCCTCGTCAGGAAGTGTTACGTCTGAACAATCTCTCTCCTCCAGTTTTATTTTTGGATTGAAGTTGGGTCCTCGACCACTTTGATAACTTGAACCTTTGAAAGACCAGAGAGCCCTCAGTTAACATCACTCTTCGCCATTGAAGATGATATCCTTGTTTTCCCGAATTAAAGAAAATCCCGAGAGAAAGCCTCCTAAATCGGAGATTCGGCAGTACGCCAGTTTTTCTCCGAAAAACCCACTGATGAAAAGGTCATCGGCACCTTAAAATTGGATCACATCATATGGCATTTCTCCGAGAAGATCTCCGAGAAAAGTATGATGTAAAGACCCCAAACGAATGCAGTCTCTCAAGGGACTCGCATTCCCCGAGTAGAGTCAATAAATGGCATCTCTAACAGAGAAGTTTGTACACCTCTACAACTCAGACGACTGGGTTCCCCAGCAAGTCTGACATCGAAACTTTTTCCACTCAAATGGCATCTCCCCAGGAAAATTCGGCGAGAAGTTTAAAGGAAAGCCGCTATGATTAGCGTCCCTTGTCAGTAAAGTTTATTGATGAAAGAAACTAAGACCAATTCCTCGGCAGGAAACCAGGATCGAGGGGAAGTTTACATCAGAAACTAAGACCAGTTCCTGGGTAGGAAACCAGGATCGAGGGGAAGTTTATTTTAGAAACTGAGACCAGTTCCTTGGCTGAAGACCAAGATCGAGGGGAAGTTTACCTTTTCTAAGCATCATTTCTTAGCTAAAGAAGATGAATGCATAAGCTACCATTCATAACCACCATCAAAATTTCAGATATTCCGATATTTAATCCTCTTGCACCCCAAATGCCCGAATACCTTCGTCATTCACACCTTCGTGTTGAAGAAGATTAAATAGGGGCATCTGTCATACCCCAAATTTTGACCACTAATATTTCCCATCATTGTGAAAATCATCATCACAATATGGATGGGTCATCATACTTCATCAGTCTCCCCAAAGATGGGTGAGCATCCACTACAATCAAGAATTAGGGTTTCAAGCCCTCTCAGAGTTCTTAGACAAAGGATCAATCAAGGAATGACATGATCTTCAACTTGTCTAACCTCTCAAACACCTACAATGGATCAAAAGGACTGCCACTTCAAGGATCAAGCATAAGGCTGCTCCCTTCTAGGTGGATCAAGTCTCAAGATCGACAGTGTCACCAAATTAGGGTTTTGGTCGACCAGGGCCTCCAGATGAAATTTTTTATATGGGAACAAGCCAATGATCCAAAACATAACCTAATATACTTCATGGGACCTTATGGACCCAATCATCAAGTCAATTTTGCCTCAAGGGATGCATTCATCAAAAATCAGGAATTAGGGTTTCTTGACCTAATTCACCCCTAAGTTGACTTTTAGGGCAAATCATGAGCCAAGACCTCAAGAGAGGGTTTGAGGGTCTCTAATGAACTATATTTATCCATTTGCAACAATGGATTAATCCAAGAGGCTTGAGCAACAAGTCTCAATTTCATCTGCACCACAGTTAGGGTTTTAAGGAAAAAGTCAACTGTAACTTTGACTTTTGACCAGGACATACTCCCAAGCCCTAAGAAATGATTCAATATACCCTATGACACCCATGGAACATGTCCATCAAGTATGATTTAGGTCAAGGACATGATTTCATGAAGAATTGCACAGTTTGGAATTCATCTGATAAAAAGTCAACTGTGCACAAAAGTCAACTTTGACTTTTTGATATTTTTCACCAAAATGGATTTTTAACCCTAAAATGATGTTAATGTATGATTTGAATCATCATTAATCAAGAAAAATCAAGAAAAGTTGGGTAACTTGTAAAAGGGGTAACCATAAAAAACTTAGAAAATTTTCTAAGTTAAAAATAAAGTGGCTAGGGTACCAACTTTGGAGGACCATAACTCCTAAACCACAAAGCCATTTTCTCCCATCCAAGGCTTGATTTGTAGATCTCATTACCCTCTACAAAAACTTCAGCTAGACCTAATTCCAATTCATTGTGGATTTTGAGTTATGGAGTGATCAAAATCAAGAAAAGTCACTTTGTTCCAACACTTAGTGAAAATTTCACTTAGTGAAAAGTCACTTTGTTCCATTTGAGTCATGGGATATAACATTGGAAAGTCGCCTTGCTGAAATCTGCCAAGGCAAGGCAGAATTTGCATTTTTGCTCGATTTGCCAAAATCAGCCAAATCCAAATGCTCCTATCCACTTGGACACCTCAGAGGATTGAATCTAAAGGGGACAATCACTGAGCCAAGCCTCCAAAGTCTTTGGAACAAGAAATCGCATGTTGAACCTAGAATGGCCAAAATAGGGACAAGACTCCAATTTTGGATTGGAGCATTCAATGGAAGCATCAAGGTGGCATGCACTGAGCCATTCTCAACTGAATTCAGTCAAGACTTATCCAAGACCAAGGGAACCACAGCCCTGTGCCCTAACCTCTAGTCAATGGCTAGAGGAGACTTGGATTTCCATTGGCCAACATTGAACAAACACCTGCTGTAGTTGCCATTCACTGTGGATCCCAAAACAAGCTTGCTTTACTATAAATAGAGCTTAATTGTGATTAGTTTAAGTACACCAAAGGCCTACAACACTTGCCTTTCTCAAAAACCACTTCTCACTCTCAAAAATGCCTTTCTTAGCAAGTCACTATCGGGTTTTTCATTAGAGAGCAATTCCACTCAAACCAATCACACACACACCTCATATACATCATATGTGAGCTGATCAAACACTTAAACAACAACTGGAACACTGATTTCTCAGAATCACCAGTCAATTTCTCAAGGTTTTAACCAAAGTGCAGTTGATAGGCCATGAAGTGGTCCAACCATTCTTAGTCATGTCCAAGCATTCAAACACACTCCATAGGGTGTAGGGAAGCTGTTCAGATCATCAAAATTCATCTGTAACACCTCCTACTCAGAAATCAATTTGCTCTTGCTGTCACGACCTAGAGGTAAGCTTAAACTTGGTCATCTCTCAATCTATGCATATTTCCTCGCACAATACTTTTGCCAAATGTTCATAATCATGCATGGAATGTTTCCCCTCAATTAATTGCATTATTTGAATCGTGTATAAAAAATCCTAGCCTTCATGCAGAAATTAGGGTTCTTGAGGATTTTTCGTGATTTCTTGTATTATGTTTAATTTAAATGAAATTAAATACCATAGACATGATCGTGAGGTTGAAACGAGTTGATTGGTATGTGGATTGTATGATATAATCAAGTATTCAGTGAGATTGGAGAGAAAATGCAAATCTGGGCACGCCCAGAACACGCGCGTGTTCTTGGGTGTTCTTGGCGCCATTTTCATAAATTCAAATATTTGAATTTTGTGATTTTATTTAATTGATTCAAAAATTAATTTCTCTCTGAGTTTTAATGATTTGGAGTTGATTCTTTTTTTAATAATTCACAAAAATGTTAAAATATTTTATTTTCCCAAAAAATCCCAAAAATATTACTTATTTTATATAATTGATATTTTTGCAAAGAATTAATGTTTTAATTGTTTTTGACATTTAAAATATTTTTTCCACCTTGATTTTGCAACTTTTAATACTTTCTAATTATTTTGTAGGTGAATACTTAATTTATGAAACATTAATCCAAAATCACAATTTGTTTTTCCTATGTTAAACAATTTTGATCATTTTAATTGAATTTTTATTCAATTAAAACTCATTTTTGAAAACAAATTAGGGTTTTTGGATTAATTCAACCCTCATAAATCATTTTCAAAACTCTTTGGGCCTCTAATAGAGTGTAAGACCCAATATTTTTTTTGACCAAATCATTTTTTGGGCCTCAGTGTATTGTATAAGTCCCGATACCGTAAAAACCGAACGGCGCGATCGTCGCCTTTTGAAAAATAACCATGGGCCTCTCCTTGAGCTATAAGACCCATTCAAACTTTTTGGGCCTCTAATAGAGTGTAAGACCCAACCCCCCTTTTAACCAAAACATTTTGGGCCTCACTTATTGTATAAGTCCCTTCGCGTTAAAAGAAAATCTCAGCGCGATCGCCATTTCAAACGGAAAACAAACTGGGCCTACCCTCGTGTAGTAAGACCTATTTCTTTTTTTTTTTTTAACTTTTTGGGCCTCTTGAGAGAGTGTAAGACCCATCCCTTTGTACAGAAAACCTTTTTGGGCCTCAGTCACTTGTATAAGTCCCTCTGTATAAATTCAAACAGTGCGCTCACTGATAAAACCCTGGGCCTCTCCTTGAGCTGTAAGCCCTAAATCTTTCTTTTTCAAAGAAATTTCTCCTTTGATTTTGAATATACTATTGTTTTCAATCTGTCTTTGTTAAACAACTAACCAAACAGCATGGAAGCTCTACAACCGAGTAAGTGGTTATCGCTTTCATTTACCGCTTTCATATACATATAAACTGTATTGTGGGGCTGTTTCACTGTAAGTCTTCTTTCATAAACTCATATCAACTGTGTAATAATAGTATAGATATTTAGAGTTTCCCCAACCACTACGTCTAAAACTAGGTGACGCCGTTTCGTTTATTCATAGAAATAGACAACTAGATCCCCAATAGGATCACCAGATACAGTCTTCTCTTCGGCTGTCCTCATTAGGAATTGTCAAGAGACTCTACCCCCAGAGATGAATGTATTCTCCGTGAATGGCATCTTTGAGTTTCTTCCAAATTCTCGAACTTTCCTGACTTGATCTATTCCTTGTGAATAGCTTGCCTTGAATTTCTCGGGGTTTGGGGACCCACGGGCTTCTTAAAAGCATCAGCCTCATCTTGGGCATCGTACAAGGACCCACAGGCTTCCTAAAAGCAACCTAGCCTCCTCTTGGGCTTAGTACAAGGACCCTACGGCTTCTTAGAAGTATTCACAGCCTCCTCTTAGGCTTCATATAATGATCTCTTCCTCCGGGAATGATAGTCTCCTCTTGGGCTTCATGCAAGGACCGATCGGCTTCTTAAAAGTTTCCAGCCTCCTATTGGGCTTCATACAAATTGTCCCGACGACCTCCTAGAGGTATAGGAACAAAAATTAGTCATCTGCATAGAGCAATCCTTTCATAGAGTCTACTACTGTTTCTCAAAGCACAGTACAAAAGATGAAACTCTAGACTCGGACAGTCTAATTTCCTTGAGTCTCAAAGACATTCTCAAGTGACCCCTTCGTTAAATAGGAAGAAAACCCGTAGACTCGGACAGTCTTAATACCCTTCAGATTTCCCACTTCCTTAAAGAACAGGAATAACCCGGATCCTCGAATCAAAATCCTTGAGTATAACATTGCTCATATAAGAACTGATTTTCTCTTTTAAAATCAGTATATTGGACCTGTCACTCAACTGAAACAGTCATACTAGCCTCCTCTTGGGCTTTGTACAATGATTCTCCCCAGCGGAGTCAAACAACGTTTAGCCTCTCTCTCGGGCTTCGTACGAGACACATAGGAGACTCCCTCGTTGAGTCAATCACCCTTCCGCCTCCATCTCGGGCTTTATACGAGATACAAAAAGGTTTTCATTGAGCCAAACAAATTTTAGCCTCCATCTCGGGCTTTATACGAGATACCAAAAGACTCCATCGTCGAGTCAAAACCTTTTAGCCCATCTCTCGGGCTTTGTACGAGACACATATTAGCCTCCTCTTAGGCTTTGTATAAGAAAACCATTGGTTGATCCAATCAACCTTTTAGCATCAAAGTTGTGCCTCGTTCACAATACACAAACATCAATAACTCCTTCCCCTTTATCTAATCGCTGTAAGCGGCAAGCCTCTGGATCATCTACATCCATGCCACTGTCCCTCTTTTAGCATGAGAAATTCCTAAGGAAAGATAGCATTGCTCTACACTGAGTTAAAGTCTTCTCCTTCAGGTTAAAATCTCCTATAAAGGAAATTATGGCATTACCGGATTCACACATCCCGGTTAAAGTAATTCTCCTTTATAAACAGTTGTGACATACAACCCCCTCCTTAGAGATGACAAATTCTCTCTAAAGTTGAGACCTTTTAGCTTCACATCTTGGGCTTTGAACAAGATACAAACACCTTTAGCTTCACGTCTTGGGCTTTGAACAAGACACCAAAATACCATTTCCTCCCATAGAATAGGAGGAACTACGAACGCTTTGATTTCCCTGTTTCGGTAAACGGGAATACATATGCATAAGATTGAAAGAAAAATCTTAGCGAGCACACTAAACAAAAACCCAAAATCCCATACTTTAATATATATATCCGTCCTAACATCTCAACCGATAGCCTAAAGCACCCCTCGTCAACAAAATAAACCTAGAAGAAACCTCGAATCTTTGTAGCATCTGTAACCTAACAGACCGCTGTTTAATCTCAGTATGCAAGCAAGGTTAGTTGGAGACATCTATTTCCCTTCCTTCATCAGCTTTAATAGGATAAAAAATGAATCGAGCTGTAGTACTAGAGCGATCATGCTTCGCAACCACATCCAAAAATCACTCGCTACAGCGTCTCCAACAGAGAAGTTTGTGCACCTCTACCACTCAGACGACTGGGTTCCCCAGCAAATCTGACATCAAATTTTTTTTCTATCAAATGGCATCTCCCCAGGAAAATTCAGCGAGAAGTTTGAGGAAAATCGCTACACATAGAGTCCCTTGTCAAAAAAGTTTATTGACAAAAGAAACTTAGACCAGTTCCTTGGTAGGAAACCAGGATCGAGGGGAAGTTTATTTCAGAAACTTAGACCAGTTCCTTGGTAGGAAACCAGGATCGAGGGGAAGTTTACATTAGAAACTTTGACCAGTTCCTTGGTAGGAAACAAAGATCGAGGGGAGGTTTATTTCAGAAACTTAGACCAGTTCCTTGGTAGGAAACCAGGATCGAGGGGAAGTTTATTTCAGAAACTGAGACCAGTTCCTTGGTAGGAAACCAGGATCGAGGAGAAGTTTATTTCAGTAACTAAGACCAGTTCCTTGGTAGGAAACCAGGATCGAGGGGAAGTTTATTTTAGAAACTGAGACCAGTTCCCTTGTAGAAAACCAAGATCCGGGGGAAGTTTTACCTTTTCCCTTGTAGAAAACCAAGATCCGGGGGAAGTTTTACCTTTTCTACGCATCATTGCTTAGGAAAAGAAGATGCATGGGTAAGTTGCCATTCATAACCACCATCAAAATTTTGGGTATTCCGATATTTAATCCTATTGCACCCCGAATGCCCGAATACCTTCGCCATTCACACCTTCGGGCCCAAGAAGATTAAATAGGGGCATCTGTCATACCCCAAATTTTGACCACTAAGATTTCCCATCATTGTGTAAATCATCATCACAATATGGATGGACCATCATGCCTCATTAGTCTCCCCAAAGATGGGTGAACATTCACTATAATCAAAATTAGGGTTTCATGCCCTCTCTGAGCTTTAGACAAAGGATCAATCAAGAATTGACATGGTCTTCAACTTTTCTAACCTCTCAAACATCCACAATGGATCAAGAGGACTCCCAGATCAAGGATTAAGCACAAGGTTGCAACAGTCCAAGTGGATTAAGCCTCAAGATCGCCAGTGTCACCAAATTAGGGTTTTGGTCGATTGGGGCCTCCAGATGGAAGTTTTCCTCTGGGTGTCATACCCTAAATTTTGACCACTAAGATTTCCCATCATTGTGCAAATCATCATCATAATATGGATGAACCATCATACCTCATTAGTCTCCCCAAAGATGGGTGCGCATCCACTACAATCAGAATTAGGGTTTCAAGCCCTCTCAGAGTTTTTAGACAAAGGATCAATCAAGAAATGACATGATCTTCAACTTTTATAAACCTCTCAAACATCCCCAATGGATCCAAAGGACTCCCACATCAAGAATCAAGCACAGGGTTGCAGCATTCTGAGTTGATCAAGCCTCAGGATCGCCAGTGTCACCAAATTAGGGTTTTGGTCGACCAGGGCCTCCAGATGGAAATTTTCATCTGGGCATGAGCCAATGCTTCAAAGCATAACCTATGATGCTCCAAGGGATATCATGAACCCAATCATCAAGTCAATTTAGCCTCAGGGATTCACACATCCCGGTTAAAGTAATTCTCCTTTATAAACAGTTGTGACATACAACCCCCTCCTTAGAGATGACAAATTCTCTCCAAAGTTGAGACCTTTTAGCTTCACATCTTGGGCTTTGAACAAGATACAAACACCTTTAGCTTCACGTCTTGGGCTTTGAAAAAGACACCAAAATACCATTTCCTCCCATAGAATAGGAGGAACTACGAACGCTTTGATTTCCCTGTTTCGGTAAACGGGAATACATATGCATAAGATTGAAAGAAAAATCTTAGTGAGCACACTAAACAAAAACCCAAAATCCCATACTTTAATATATATATCCATCCTAACATCTCAACCGATAGCCTAAAGCACCCCTCGTCAACAAAATAAACCTAGAAGAAACCCCGAATCTTTGTAGCATCTGTAACCTAACAGACCGCTGTTTAATCTCAGTATGCAAGCAAGGTTAGTTGGAGACATCTATTTCCCTTCCTTCATCAGCTTTAATAGGATAAAAAATGAATCGAGCTGTAGTACTAGAGCGATCATGCTTCGCAACCACATCCAAAAATCACTCGCTACAGCGTCTCCAACAGAGAAGTTTGTGCACCTCTACCACTCAGACGACTGGGTTCCCCAGCAAATCTGACATCAAATTTTTTTTTCTATCAAATGGCATCTCCCCAGGAAAATTCAGCGAGAAGTTTGAGGAAAATCGCTACACATAGAGTCCCTTGTCAAAAAAGTTTATTGACAAAAGAAACTTAGACCAGTTCCTTGGTAGGAAACCAGGATCGAGGGGAAGTTTATTTCAGAAACTTAGACCAGTTCCTTGGTAGGAAACCAGGATCGAGGGGAAGTTTACATTAGAAACTTAGACCAGTTCCTTGGTAGGAAACAAAGATCGAGGGGAGGTTTATTTCAGAAACTTAGACCAGTTCCTTGGTAGGAAACCAGGATCGAGGGGAAGTTTATTTCAGAAACTGAGACCAGTTCCTTGGTAGGAAACCAGGATCGAGGAGAAGTTTATTTCAGTAACTAAGACCAGTTCCTTGGTAGGAAACCAGGATCGAGGGGAAGTTTATTTTAGAAACTGAGACCAGTTCCCTTGTAGGAAACCAAGATCCGGGGGAAGTTTTACCTTTTCTACGCATCATTGCTTAGGAAAAGAAGACGCATGGGTAAGTTGCCATTCATAACCACCATCAAAATTTTGGGTATTCCGATATTTAATCCTATTGCACCCCGAATGCCCGAATACCTTCGCCATTCACACCTTCGGGCCCAAGAAGATTAAATAGGGGCATCTGTCATACCCCAAATTTTGACCACTAAGATTTCCCATCATTGTGTAAATCATCATCACAATATGGATGGACCATCATGCCTCATTAGTCTCCCCAAAGATGGGTGAACATTCACTACAATCAAAATTAGGGTTTCATGCCCTCTCTGAGCTTTAGACAAAGGATCAGTCAAGAATTGACATGATCTTCAACTTTTCTAACCTCTCAAACATCCACAATGGATCAAGAGGACTCCCAGATCAAGGATTAAGCACAAGGTTGCAACAGTCCAAGTGGATTAAGCCTCAAGATCGCCAGTGTCACCAAATTAGGGTTTTGGTCGATTGGGGCCTCCAGATGGAAGTTTTCCTCTGAGTGTCATACCCTAAATTTTGACCACTAAGATTTCCCATCATTGTGAAAATCATCATCATAATATCGATGAACCATCATACCTCATTAGTCTCCCCAAAGATGGGTGCGCATCCACTACAATCAGAATTAGGGTTTCAAGCCCTCTCAGAGTTTTTAGACAAAGGATCAATCAAGAAATGACATGATCTTCAACTTTTATAAACCTCTCAAACATTCACAATGGATCCAAAGGACTCCCACATCAAGAATCAAGCACAGGGTTGCAGCATTCTGAGTGGATCAAGCCTCAGGATCGCCAGTGTCACCAAATTAGGGTTTTGGTCGACCAGGGCCTCCAGATGGAAATTTTCATCTGGGCATGAGCCAATGCTTCAAAGCATAACCTATGATGCTCCAAGGGATATCATGAACTCAATCATCAAGTCAATTTAGCCTCAGGGGATGCATTCATCAAAAATCAGGAATTAGGGTTTCGGGACCTAATTCACCCCTAAGTTGACTTTTGGGACAAATCATGAGCCAAGACCTCAAGAGAGGATTTGAGGGTCTCTAATAAATTACCTGGATCCATTTGCAACAATGGATTGAGCTAAGAAGCTTGAGCAACAAGTTTCAAATTCATCAGAACCTCAATTAGGGTTTCGAGAAAAGTCAACTGTGCCTTTAACTTTTGACCAAGACATGCTCCCAAACCCTAGGACATGATATAATACACCCTATAACGCCTATGAAATCAATCCATCAAGTTTGATTTAGGTCAAGGACTTGATTTCATAGAGGATCACACAGTTTGGAATTCATCTGATAAAAAGTCAACTGTGCACAAAAGTCAACTTTGACTTTTTGAGATTTTTCACAATTGTGGTTCCTTAACCCTAAGATGATGTTAATGTGTGGTTGGAATCATCATTCATCAAGAAAAATCAAGAAACGTGGGATAATGTAAAAGGGGTAACCATAAAAACTTAGAAATTTTTCTAAGTTATGGAACAAAGTGGCTAGGGTACCAACTTTGGAGGATCATAACTCCTAAACCACAAGGCCATTTTCCCCATTCAAAGCTGGATTTGTAGCTCTCATGGCCCTCTACAAAAACTTCAAACATAACTCATTCCAATTCCTCATGGATTTATGGAATGATCAAAATAAAAAAAAAGTGAAAATGTCACTTTTTTCCAACACTTAGTGAAATTTTCACTAAGTCAGAATCTGCCTTCACTTTTTTCCAAATGTAAGGGCATTTTTCACTTGGATCCAAAAAGTATCAAAACCAATTATGATCAAACAGTTGTTGTATCATATGAGGGCTTTCCCAAATGGCCAAGAACTCCATCAAATTCCACTTGAGCCATGAGATATGACAATGGCAACATGCCTTGCTGAAAACTGCCAAAGCAAGGCAGATTTATGCATTTTGCTCGATTTGCCAAATTTGTGCAAATGACAAGCACACTTATCCATCTGAACACCTCAAGGAGAGACCAAGGAGGAACCAATTCTGATCTTAAGCCTCCCAAGTCCTTGGAACTAAAAATAGCATGCCAAACCTAGAAATTCCTAAAGAGGGGTCAAGACTCCAATTTTGTTTTGGAGCATTTAATGGATGCACCAAGGTGGCATGGATTGAGCCATATCCAACTGAATTCAGTCAAAACTTATCCAAGACCAAGGGAACCAGCAGCCTGTGCCCTAACCTCTAGTCAATGGCAAGAGGAGACTTGGATTCTCATTGATCAACATTGGCCAAACCTATGCAACAGTTGCAATTCACTATTCCTTGCAAAACAAACTTGCTCTGCTATAAATAGAGCTCAATTGTGTTCAGTTTGAGTACACCAAAGCACTACAACACTTGCTTTCCTCAAAATCTCTTTCTCTAGGCAAAAATACCTTCTTTAGTAAGGTAACTCTGAGTTTTTGAGTTAGAGAGCAATTCCACCACAGCTCATGATCCAAACACATCCAATATGTCATATCTAAGCTGTCCAAACTCTCACAAGTGACCTGTAACACCAAAATCACAAAGTCACCTCTCAAAACCTCAAAAATAGGACTTTTATGCATTTTTCAAGCCATGTATTGATTCAGTCACTTTCCAAACCAGATAAAACCTCAAACACACTCCAAATATCATCCTTGAGCTGTCCCAAATGGTTCCCCCCATCTGGAACACCATTTGAGAGAGTTGCTATTTTGGCCACTTTTGCCCCTTTTGCAAGAAGAGCTCACCTAAGGTTTCCAACTGATTCCAAACATCCTAAAAGCTTCTAAGGGATCATTTAAGGTTGTTCAAAGCATCAAATCACTTCTAGAACAAAGCCCTTGGCAGATTGCACAAAAGCTCCAAAAAGAGGTAAGCATCACAACTTGGATTCTTTGAATCATGCTTCCTTTTGATGTCCAGTGATCATGCATCTCTTATACATGTTATATGTGTTGTGTTTGCACCAATTTATCATGTAATTCATGCTTGTATCAAGAGGCGACACAAAAAATGCAAATCAAGGCCTATTTCAAAACCACTATCGGGTTTTTGAATAGGAGCACGATCTGAAAAAAACACCACTGCCATTGGATTCCTTGTGAAATTCTAGGCAGGATAGACCTAAATTTTGTCCCAATCCATGGAGAAATAAGAAAGTTATGGCCTTCACGTTTTCAACCAAAATCTTGCCTTGCCTTGCCTTGGGCCAGGCCAAAAACAAGGCAAGCCTTGTATATTTGTGGTCGTGTTTTATTCAACAGATGTATCACCACCCCAGTGGTAAGGCGCACGTCCTATACACAAGAGGTCTGGGGTTCGAATCCCCCTCGCCCCAGATCCTCTTTTTGCTATTTTTTTCACTTTTTATTGTTTTTCTTATTATTTTTAATGATTTGAAAAATTAATAACTCCCTCAATTTTAATTATTTTTTATTGGTTCTTTTTGCAAAAAATCACAAAAATGTTGAAAGATTTTATTATACAAAAAAATCAAATTTATACTAGTTATTTAATATAATTAGTATTTTTGTGAATAAATTCCTTTTTAATTGTTTTTAAACATTTAAAAGTGAATATTTACTTTGAAAATCAAAACCAAATGAGTTTTATTTCATCTTGTGATTAAAAACTCATTTTTTCAAACCTTAAACAAAAACCAAATGAGTTTTCTTTAAATATTTACTTTTAAAGGAAAACAAAATTAGGGTTTCTTTGATTTTTACCCTCACAAATCATTTCCAAACACTTTGGGCCTCTAATAGAGTGTAAGTCCCAAGCCTTTTTGTACATAAACCATTTTGGGCCTCAATTATTGTATAAGTCCCTCTATACATTTTTAAAACAGCGGCGCAATCGTCGTTCTCAAACAAAAACCATTTTGGCCCTCTCCTTGAGCTGTAAGTCCCTGTACAAAACAATAGTACAATCACTGATAAAACCTTGGGCCTCTCCTTGAGCTGTAAGTCCCAACAACCTTTTCAAAGCACTTTCTCCTTTGATTTTGAATATAATATTGTTATCAAAGCTTTCTTTGTTGAACAAACTAACCAAACAGCATGGAAGCTCTACAACCTAGTAAGTGTTTACCCAATTTCTTTATCCGCTTTCATATATATATAACTGTATTGTGGGGCTGCTCACTGTAAGTCTTCTTTCACAAACTTTTATATACTTGTCAAATATCCATTGTGTAATACTACTTTAGTTATTTAGAGTTTTCCTCGGCAACTACGTCTAGCACTAGGTAAAGCCCTGTTGGTCACTCTTAAATACAAACAAAACTAGATCCCCATAGGATTACCAGACACAGTCTTCCTTCCTCTTGGGGTTAAACAATATGGAGACGTGAAAGGCAGCATTCTCAATGAACCCTTTCTCAGAATGTCACCCTTAGAAATCGTCAAAAAGACTCTACTCCCCAGGGATGATCTTTTCTCCGTGAATGGCATATCTTGAGTTTCTTCCACATTCTCGGACTTTCCTGGCTTAATCTATTCTTCGTGAATGGCATGTCTTGAATTTCCCGGGGTTTGGGGACCCACAGGCTTCTTAAAAGCATCCCTGCCTCCTCTTGGGCGTTGTATAAGGACCCTTGAGCTTCTTAAAAGCTCTCATGCCTTCTCTTGGGCTTAGTACAAGGACCCAGAGACCTCTACAGATATAGGAACAGAACCTAGTCATCAATTTGCTAGAGCTGTCTTTCTGAGTCAAGTGTTAGACCAGTTAATGGGTTGACCTTCATCTCTTAACATACCAGCCTTCTCTTGGGCATCATACAAAGATCATTCACTACCCGAGAATCGATTTCTCAAAACACCAGTAGATTGGACAGTCTCTATACCCTTTGGATTTTCCATTTCCTTAAAGAACAGGAAATAACCTTGATCCTCTGATCAATTCCAAAGCACAACAATACCTTTAATCATTCCCTTCATAAGAACTGATTTTCTCTTTTATCCAACATACTGGACCTGCCACTAAACTGAAATAGTCACCAGCACAATAGCCTCCTCTTAGGCTTTGTATAATGATCCTTCCTCAGTGAAGTTAGCCTCCTCTTGGGCTTTGTACAATGATTCTCCCCGGCGGAGCTAACCTTTTCTGACTCTCTTATTGAGTCACCCATTCTCAGCCTCCATCTCGGGCTTCGTACGAGATACAAAACCACTCTCTTGTTGAGTATAAAAGACTCTCTTGTTGAGTAAATCCCTTTTAGCCTCTATCTCGGGCTTCGTACGAGACACTAAAGCACTCTCTTGTTGAGTATAAAAGACTCTCTTGTTGAGTCACCTACTTTTAGCCTGCATCTCGGGCTTCGTACGAGATAAAAAACACTCTCTTGCTGAGTATAAAAGACTCTCTTGTTGAGTCACCTACTTTTAGCCTCCATCTCGGGCTTCGTACGAGATACAAAAACACTCTCTTGTTGAGTATAAAAGACTCTCTTATTGAGTCACCTACTTTTAGCTTCCATCTCGGGCTTCGTACGAGATACGAAAACACTCTCTTGTTGAGTATAAAAGACTCTCTTGTTGAGTCACCTACTTTTAGCCTCCATCTCGGGCTTCGTACGAGATACAAAATCACTCTCTTGTTGAGAATAAAAGACTCTCATGTTGAGTCAAAACCTTTTAGCCTCCGTCTTAGGCTTCGTATAAGATACATATAAAAGCACCCTCTTGTTGGGTCAATAGCCTCCTCTTAGACTTTGTATAAGAAAACCCCGGGTGAGTCAATCAACCTGTTAGCATTAAAATCTATGCCTCGTTCATAGTATACAAACATCAACAACTCCTTTTCCCTTCATCTAATTATTGTAAGCGGCAAGCCTCTGGATTATTTACATCCACGCCACTGTCCCTCTTTTAGCAGGAGAAATTCCTAAGGAAAGATGGCATTGCTCTAAACTAAGTTAAAAGTCTTCTCCTTCAGGTTAAAAATCCCCTATAAAGGAAATTATGGCATTGTTGGATTCACATATCCCAGTTAAAGTAATTCTCCTTTACAATCAATCACCCAACAGTTGTGACAAACAGACCAAATATCCCCCTTTAGAGATGACAAATTCTCTCTAAAGTCAAAACCCTTTAGCTTCACATCTTGGGCTTCGAACAAGATACAAATAGACCCTTCAGCTTCACATCTTAGGCTTTGAACAAGATACAAACCACATTTAGCTTCACGTCTTGGGCTTTGAACAAGACACCAAAACAACCTTTTTCCTCCCATAGAATAGGAGGAACTACGATCGCTCCGATTTCCTTGTTTCGTTAAACGGGAATACGTAGGCATAAGATTAAAAAATCTTAGCGAGCATACTAATCAAAAACCCAAAATCCCGTACCTTCATACATCAATCAAAAAGCATCAGTCCTAACATCCTACCAATAGCCTAGACACTATTTTTTTAACAAAATAACCTAAGAGAGACCCACAATCTTAATAGCATCTGTAAACCAACAATCATCTGTTTAAACTCAGTTTGCAAGCAGGTTTAATTGGAAACATCTATTTCCCTTCCTTTATCAGCTTCAATAAGATAAAAAATGAACCGAACTGTAGTACCCCAAAGCGATAGTGCTTCGCAACCACGCAAAAACTCACGCTACAGAAAAATGGCGACTCTGCTGGGGAGGATCATAGAGATCTTGTTCTCTTCCCATCTCTTAGGTAGAAACCTTAAAAAGTGCCACAGCAGAATGGCGACCACAGTGGGAGGCATTCTTGCTTGCTTTCCCAAGGGATGAAACCCTAAATTCGTGTCACAAAAATGAAAGCTCTGCTGGGAAGTCATTGTTTGTATAGGATCATAAGACTAGAGGTCTAGGATGATTATGACAAATATATATACTGTTTTTCCTAATTGATATCTGTGTTTATTTTTCTGCTAATGGGAATGCGTGTGATGCCGCATGTGGAAAGATTGAATATACACCTAAGATAGGTGATAGCAATGCGGGTAATCTTACTGGGAGTGAATTCCAGTTAAGAGCCCCCGATCGACCATCAAATTCAGTGGAGACTCCCTTTGTAGATACATTGCCTATATGACTTCGGTTGTTGAAAGTAGTGTGGTCGACTGGGTTATCTGAGAAGTCGAGGTTTTTAGTATACTTAAGCCATTTTGTAGTGTGGAAGCTATCGGAAATAGTTGTCACGCGATACTACCCTCATCTGAGATCACTCTAGGATACATCAGCTCACTGGAGATCCGCTTGTTGTTGTTATCCAAGAGGGGTGAATGATTTTGCGGACAGGTACAAAAAATCACCAGTATAAACATTTTGGGGGGGGGGGGGGTAGAGCCTTGACTTCATGACACCGACCCTTTGACCCCATGTTTTTTCTATGTTTTTGTGTGCTGCATTCATGCATTCATCTAAAAAACATTAAATCCAGGAAAATCTTCTCTTCTAGTCTCTCTTTTTCAAATTAAACTAAGACAATGATTGCAAATGTCAGAGAAAAGAGATTGCGCTAATGGATTTCAGTAGAAGGAAAACTCATAAGTACACCTTCAAGGTTCCAAAGTTAGAGGATTTAAGAGTTTTAGCGAGGATGATCACCAACCACGAGGCTTTCAGAGCCAAGTATGGTGGATTGTTGTCCTTGTTAAGGGTTCATGTAATTGAAGGAATCATGTCCACACTAATCCAGTTCTACGATCCGGTCTATCACTGTTTCACATTCCCAGATTATCAGCTTGCACCAACGCTGGAGGAGTACTCTCACCTGGCTGGTTTGCATATTACTGATCAAGATCCCTTTTCTGGACTGGAAGAAATTCCAAAGGATCAAACCAGAGATGGTAGGCATGGGGGTTCGTCTTGAGGAAGCCGTCCGAGAAGGACGTTTAGTAAAAGACGCTGGATCATCAAGTAGTACGAAACGATACGGTAGTACTCTCCCTAAGAAAAAAGAGTAAGATATCAGGAATATCTCTCTCGGAAAGCAAAGGCGACGATATCAACCAGTAGCAGCTGTAACTCCTGCAATTAACCTCGCGCCTGTTCCTAAGTATCACCCTTGGGTTGCTCAGAGCCAACCTAATTGTCATACCCCAAATTTTGACCTCTAAGATTCCCCATCATTGTGCAAACCATCATCACAATATGGATGAATCATCATGCCTCATCAGTCTCCCCGAAGATGGGTGAGCACTCACAACAAATCAAACTTAGGGTTTCAAGCCCTCTCATAGTTCTTAGACAAAAGATTAATCAAGGAATGACATGGTCTTTAACATGTCTAACCTCTCAAACATCCACAAGGGATAAAGAGGATTCCCACAGCAAGAATCAAGCACAATGTTGCAGCATTCCAGGTGGATTAAGCCTCAAGATCGTCAGTGTAACCAAATTAGGGTTTTGGTCGACCAGGACCTCCAGATGGAAATTTTCCTCTGGGCATGAGGCAATGCTTCAAAACATAACCTATGATGCTCCAAGGGACATCATGAACCCAATCATCTAGTCAATTTTGCCTCAGGGGATGCATTCATAAAAAATCATGAATTAGGGTTTCTTGCCCTGATTCACCCCTAAGTTGACTTTTGGGACAAAATGAGGATTTGAGGGTTTCTAGTAAACCACGTTGATCCATTTTCAACAATGGATTGGCCCAAGAAGCTTGATCTACAAGTTTCAATTTCATCTGGACCACAATTAGGGTTTTGCGGGAAAAGTCAACTGTGCTTTTGACTTTTGACCAGGACATGCTCCCAAACCCTAGGACATGATTCAATACACCCTATAACACCTATGAAATCAATCCATCAAGTTTGATTTAGGTCAAGGACTTGATTTCATAGAGAATCACACAGTTTGGAACTCATCTGACAAAAAGTCAACTGTGCAAAAAAGTCAACTTTGACTTTTTGAGATTTTTCCCAATTATTGTTCGTTAACCCTAAAATAATGTTAATGTGTGATTTGAATCAACATTCATCATGAAAAATCAAGAAAAATGGGATAACTTGTAAAAGGGGTAACCATAAAAACTTAGTAATTATTCTAAGTTATGGAATAAAGTGGCTAGGGTGCCAACTTTGGAGGATCATAACTCCTAAACCATAAGGTCATTTTTCCCCATCCAAAGCTGGATTTGTAGCTCTCATGGCACTCTACAAAAGCTTCAACTACAACTCATTCCAATTCCTCATAGATTTTAAGTTATGGAATGATCAAAATCACAAAAAGTGAAAATGTCACTTTTTTCCAACACGGTGAAATTTTCACTAAGTCAGAATCTGCCTTCACTTTTTTCCAAATGTAGAGGCATTTTTCACTTGGATCCAAAAAGTATCAAAACCAATTATGATCAAACAATTGTTGCAACATATGAGGGCTTTCCAAAATGGCCAAGAACTCCATCAAAGTCCACTTGAGCCATGAGATATGACAATGCCAATATGCCTTGCTGCAAACTGTCATGGCAAGGAAGATTTGGGAGTTTTGCTCGATTTGCTCAAATTTTGCAAAGGAAGAGCAACTCTATCCATCTGAACACCTCAAAGGGGGACCAAGGAGAAACCAACTCTGATCCCAAGCCTCCCAAGTCTTTGGAACCAAAAATAGCATGCCATACCTAGGAATGCCTAAAAGAGGGACAAGACTCCAATTTTGGATTGGAGAATTCAATGGATGCACCAAGGTGGCATGGACTGAGCCATTTCCAACTGAATTCAGTCAAGACTTATCCAAGACCAAGGGGACCAGCAGCCTGTGCCCTAACCTCTAGTCAATGGCTAGAGGAGAATTGGATTCTCATTGCTCAACATTGGCCAAACCTCTGCTGCAGTTTCCATTCACTATTGCAGCCAAAAAAAAATTGCTCTACTATAAATAGAGCTCAATTGTGTTCAGTTCGAGTACACCAAAGCACTACAACACTTGCTTTCCTCAAAATCTCTTTCTCTAGGCAAATATACCTTCTTTAGCAAGGTAACTCTGAGTTTTTGAGTTAGAGAGCAATTCCACCACAGCTCATGATCCAAACACATCCAATATGTCATATCTAAGCTGTCCAAACTCTCACAAGTGACCTGTAACACCAAAATCACAAAGTCACCTCTCAAAACCTCAAAAATAGGACTTTTATGCATTTTTCAAGCCATGTATTGATTCAGTCACTTTCCAAACCAGATAAAACCTCAAACACACTCCAAATATCATCCTTGAGCTGTCCCAAATGGTTCCCCCCATCTGGAACACCATTTGAGAGAGTTGCTATTTTGGCCACTTTTGCCCCTTAGAGCTCAAACTTATTCCTGAGGTTTCCAGCTGATTCCAACCATCCTAAAAGCTTCTAAGAGATCATTTGAGGTTGTTTAAAGCATCAAATCATTTCTGGAACAAGTGGCTTGGCAGATTGCATAAAAGCTCCAAAAAGAGGTAAGCATCACAACTTGGATTCATTGAACCATGATTTCTTTTGATGTCCACTGATCATGCACACCTTATACATGTTATATGTGTTGTGATTGCACCAATTTGTCATGTAATTCATGCTTGTACCAAGAGATG
The DNA here is from genome assembly GCA_022829125.1 of Lathyrus tuberosus. Lineage (NCBI taxonomy): Eukaryota > Viridiplantae > Streptophyta > Magnoliopsida > Fabales > Fabaceae > Lathyrus > Lathyrus tuberosus. Next base: position 16,344,762 of record JALAZF010000003.1, read on the forward strand.
GCATAGAAAATGCAAATCATGGCCTATTACAAAACCACTATCGGGTTTTTCAATAGGAGCGTGATCTGAAAAAAATACCACCACCATTGGATTCCTTGTGAAATTCTAGGCATGATAGACCTAAATTTTGTCCCAATCCATGGAGAAATGAGAAAGTTATGGCCTTCACGTTTTCAACCAAAATCTTGCCTTGCCTTGCCTTAGGCCAGGCCAAAAACAAGACAAGCGTTGTATATTTGTGGTTGTATTTTTATCAACGGATGTATCACCACCCCAGTGGTAAGGCGCGCGCCCTATACACAAGATGTCTGGGGTTCGAATCCCCCTCGCCCCAGATCCTCTTTTTGCTATTTTCTCCACTTTTTTTTTTATTGTTTTTCTTATTATTTTTAATGATTTGAAAAATTAATAACTCCCTCAATTTTAATTATTTTTTATTGATTCTTTATGAAAAAAATCACAAAAATGTTGAAATATTTTATTCCACAAAAAAATTAAATTTATATTAGTTATTTAATCTAATTAGTATTTTTGTGAGTAAATTCATTTTATTTGTTTTTAAACATTTAAAAGTGAATATTTACTTTGAAAATCAAAACCAAATGAGTTTTAATTTATCTTGTGATTAAAACCTCATTTTTCAAACCTTCAACAAAAATCACAAGTGGTTTATTCAAACTTATTTGGTATTTTTATCATTTTTATTTGATTTTCTTTAAATATTTCCTTTTAAAAGAAAACACATTTTGGGTTTCCTTGATTTTCACTCAAACAAAACTTTTAAACACTTTGGGCCTCTAATAGAGTGTAAGACTCAATCCCCTTTTAACCAAAACAATTTTGGGCCTCAGATATTGTATAAGTCCCTCTGCGTTAAAAGAAAATCTCGGCGCGATCGCCAGTTCAAAAATCAAACCCTTTGGGCCTACCCTCGTGTTATAAGCCCCATTCTTTAAAAATCATTGGGCCTCTAGTAGAGTGTAAGACCCAACCCATTTTGAAAACCAAAATAATGTGGGCCTCAGTGTATTGTATAAGTCCCGATACCATCAAAAAGTTCGGCGCGATCGTCGCCTTTTAAAACAAAACCTTGGGCCTCTCCTTGAGCTGTAAGCCCCACCACTTGTATAAAAATAAATCTTTGGGCCTCTTGAGAAAGTGTAAGACCCATCCCTTTGTACAAAAAACCTTTTTGGGCCTCAGTCACTTGTATAAGTCCCTGTACAATTTCAAACAACAGTACAATGACTGATAAAACCTTGGGCCTCTCCTTGAGCTGTAAGCCCTAACAATCTTTTCAAAGCACTTTCTCCTTTGATTTTGAATATAATATTGTTATCAAAGCTTTCTTTGTTGAACAAACTAACCAAACAGCATGGAAGCTCTACAACCGAGTAAGTGTTTACCCGCTTTCTTTATCCACTTTCATATATATAACTGTATTGTGGGGCTGCTCACTGTAAGTCTTCTTTCCCAAACTTTTATATACTTGTCAAATATCAACTGTGTAATACTAGTATAGTTATTTAGAGTTTTTCCCGGCAACTACGCCTAGCACTAGGTAAAGCCCTGTTGGTCACTCTTAAATACAAACAAAACTAGATCCCCATAGGATTACCAAACACAGTATTCCCTCCTCTTGGGGTTAAACAATATGGAGATGTGAAATGCAGCATTCTCGGTGAACCCTTTCTCAGACTGTCACCCTTAGAAATCGTCAAAGAAACTCTACTCCCCAGAGATGATCTTTTCTCCGTGAATGGCATCTCTTGAGTTTCTTCCAAATTCTCAGACTTTCCTGGCTTGATCCATTCTCGGTGAATGGCATGTCTTGAACTTCTCGGGGTTTGGGAACCCACAGGCTTCTTAAAATCACCCCCGCCTCCTCTTGGGCGTTGTACAAGGACCCTTCGGCTTCTTAAAAGCTCTCATGCCTTCTCTTGGGCTTAGTACAAGGACCCAGAGACCTCTACAGTTATAGGAACAGAACCTAGTCATCAATTCGCTAGAGCTGTCTTTCTGAGTCAAGTGTCAGACCAGTTAATGGGTTGACCTTCATCCCTTAAAATGCCAGCCTTCTCTTGGGCATTATACAAAGATCATTCACTATCCGAGAATCGATTTCTCCAAAACACGCGTAGACTTGGACAGTCTCCATACCTTTTGGGATTTCCTATTTCCTTAAAGATAAGGAAATAACCTTGATCCTCCGATCAATCCCTGAGCCCAACGTTACCCATATAAGAACTGATTTTCTCTTTTATCCAACGTACTAGACCTGCCACTAAACTAAAACAGTCACCAGCACACTAGCCTCCTTATGGGCTTTGTACAATGATTCTCCCCAGTGGAGCCAACCTTTTCAGACTCTCTTGTTGAGTCAATCCCTTTCAGCCTCCATCTCGGGCTTCGTACGAGGTACAAAGACTCTCTTGTTGAGTCAAACACCTTTAGCCTCCGTCTTGGGCTTCGTACAAGACACATACAAAAGCACTCTCTTGTTGAGTAAACCCTTTTAGCCTCTCTCTCGGGCTTCGTACGAGACACATAAAAACACCCTCTTGTTGGGCCAATAACCTCCTCTTAGGCTTTGAATAAGGAAACCCCGGTTGAGTCAATCAACCTTTTAGCATCAAAAGCTGTGTCTCGTTCACAGTATACAAACATCAACAACTCCTTTCCCCCCATCTAAATTGTTGTAAGCGGCAAGCCTCTGGATTATTTACATCCACGCCACTGTCCCTCTTTTAGCATGAGAAATTCCTAAGGAAAGATAACATTGCTTTACACTGAGTTAAAGTCTTCCCCTTCAGGTTAAAAATACCCTATAAAGGAAATTATGGCATTACTGTATTCACATATCCCAGTTAAAGTAATTCTCCTTTATAATTAGTCACCCAACGGTTGTGACAAACAGACTAAATATCCCCCTTTAGAGATGACAAATTCTCTCTAAAGTCAAAACCCTTTAGCTTCACATCTTGGACTTCGAACAAGATACAAATAGACCCTTCAGCTTCACATCTTGGGCTTTGAACAAGATACAAACCACCTTTAGCTTCACGTCTTGGGCTTTGAACAAGACACCAAAATGACCTTTTTCCTCCCATAGAATAGGAGGAACTACGATCGCTCTGATTTCCCTGTTTCGTTAAACGGGAATACGTAGGCATAAGATTGGAAAAATCTTAGCGAGCACACTAATTAAAAACATCAAATCCAGTACGTATCCAAATCCCCATGATAGTCCCATCGTTTCATTCTTTACAAAATAAGCAGAGAGAGGCCCACAATCTAAACCGCATCTGTAAACCAATAGTCACCTGTTTAAACTCAGTATGCAACCAAGGTTAATTGGAGACATCTATTTCCCTTCCTTAGTCAGCTTAATAGGATAAAAAATGAATCGACCTGTAGTACCCTAGAGCGACAGTGCTTAAGAACCACGTCCAAAATCTCTCGCTATAGAAAAATGGCGCCCACTGTGGGGCCCCACAGGGCATCTTGTCCCTCTTATCTCTCTGGTAGAAACCTTGAGTTCACATAATGTCACAGAAATTGCAACTCTTCTGGGGAGTCATTGTCTGTATAGGATCATAAGACTAGAGGTCTAGGATGATTAAGACAAATATATATACTGCTTGTGTTTATTTTTTGGCTAATGGGAATGCGTGTGATGCCGCATGTGGAAAGATTGAGTATATACCTAAGATAGGTGATGGAAATGCGGGTAATCTTACTGGGAGTGAATTCCAGTTAAGAGCCCCCGATCGACCATCAAACTCAGTGGAGAGTCCCTTTGCAGATATATTGCCTATACGACTTCGGTTGTTGAAAGTAGTGTGGCCGACTGGGTTATCTGAGAAGCTGAGGTTTTTAACAGACTTAAGCCATTTTGTAGTGCGGAAGCTATCGGAAATAGTTGTCACGCAATACTGCCCTCATCTGAGATCACTCTAGGATACATCAGCTCGCTGGCGATCTGCTTGCTGTTGTTATCCCAAAGAGGTTAATGATTTTGCGGACAGGTACAAAAAATCACCAGTATAAACCTTTGGGGGGGGGGGGGGTGGTAGAGCCTTGACTTCATGACACCGACCCTTTGACCCCATGTTTTTTCTATGTTTTTGTGTGCTGCATTCATACATTCATCTAAAAAACATTAAAACAAAAAAAAAGAATCTTCTATTCTAGTCTCTCTTTTTCAAATTAAATTTAGACAATGATTGCAAATGTCAGAGAGAAAGGAGATTGCGCTAATGGATTTCAGTAGAAGGAAAACTTATAAGTACACCTTTAAGGTTCCAAAACTAGAGGATTTAAGAGGTCTGGTGAGAATGATCACCAACCACGAGGCTTTCAGAGCCAAGAATGGAAGACTGTTGTCCTTGTTAAGGGTCCACGTAATTGAAGGAATGCTATCCACACTAATCCAGTTCTACGATCCGGTCTATCACTGTTTCACATTCCCGAATTATCAGCTTGCACCAACGCTGGAGGTGTATTCTCACCTGACTGATTTACATATTACTGATCAAGCTCCCTTTTCTAGAATGGAAGAAATTCCAAAGGATCAAACCATTGCAAGAGCAATTTATTTGGACGAGTCAAAAGTCAGGACTCACATGACCACTAAGGGCGGAATCCAGGGTTTGCCAGCCCAATTCTTCACAAAGAAAGCCCTGTACTTTGCTAGTATAGGGAACGTGGCCGCTTTCGAGAGCATCTCTGTTTTGCTCACCTACGGGTTATTTTTGTTTCCCAACATGGATAACTTTGTAGATATCAACGCCATTAAGATTTTCCTGATCGGAAACCCTATACCAACCTTACTCGCAGATGCGTATCATTTGGAACATTTCAGGAATTTATACAGCTGAGGAATGATCACGTGCTGTGTACCCCTGCTATATAAATGGTTCACTTCCCATTTGCCTAAGTCTGCTGTATTTTGGGATCAAAAGAATACTTTACATTGGTCGGAGAGAATCATGTCTCTTACCAACTCTGACATCGATTGGTACAATCGAATCTACGACGGGATCAGGATCATTGACCGTTGTGGAAATTTCCCAAATGTACCCCTTATAGGAAATAAGGGGGGAATTAACTATCATCCAATTCTCGTTCGTCGTCAATTCGGATACCCGCATGTCCCACGGAATGCTCGTCTGGAAGGTCTTTTCTTCAAGGAAGGAGAAAATGACAGGGCACTAAAGAAGGAAATAGTGCACACCTAGAAACACGTTCATAGGAAAGGACGAGAGTTTCTAGGAAAACCAGACTGTGTCTCGGTGGAGCCTTATCTCCACTGGGTACAAACTAGAGCTCTCAAGATGAGGATGCCTTACCCTCGTCAGGAAGTTCTTCCATTAAGGGACTCTGCCCTTTACTTTATGTCTGAGACAGAAAAACTTCAGGTTACTCTCAGCAAGGTTCAGCAGGAGAAGAGGTCTTGGAGGAACAAGTATCGTATTCTCAATGTGGAATGTAAGAAAATACAGCAACTGTTAAGAGAAAAGGATGCTCTGATTGATATTCTAGAGTAACATGCTGTAGAGAATCAGGATGACCAAAGGAATTTGCTCACTCCTTTCACTTGGCAAAGGAATGACAACCCGACAACGGCCCAATAGCCCCGATCAAAGAAAAGGAAAGCACCCAAACCAGCACTTGAGCTCTCTTCAGAGAGGACTCAGGAGCCATTAGTTTAGATTTCCTTTTCCAGCACTTTGTAATCTACTGTATTTTCATTTCCACAATCCTTTAAATTCAATAAAACAGGGTTTCCCCACTGTTTGATATTTGCAATCCAATTGTTGAAGTTTACTTTGAATAAACAAAAATAATTAATAATCATTGCATTCATCATTCTCATAAACGTATTCTTCATACCTACGAATCTCACGTTTGTGTCTCGATTCTAGAGTCAAACTGTCTCATTCGTACAATACTCGGGCCAATCGTCAGAAAAAGATGGATGATCTCGAGGAAGAGAATAGAGAGTTGAGGGAAGAGATCGACACTCTGAAAGAGGATCTGAGAAAGCTTCATAATGACATGCAAGCTCCAGCAGAAGCTCAAACGCAACAATAAAGGACTGTGATCTCAGAGATCACATCTACGCCCATAGTGGAAAAGTATGATCCTAGGTACAAAATGCCGAAAGATCGTCCCTAGGGCATGCCTATCAACTATATCCCGGAAGGATATGTTTCGCTGATCGCTGAAGATCAGGGAACCGCAGCAGGAACTGCTGGGCCTGAAGGTTACATACTTCAGGAAAGCGAAGATGCCAGATGCATGACAGCAACTCCTGAAGGTTACAAACTTCGGGAGGCACCGAGGGTCTCGGCCATAATGACTATACCACCACCCGTGGTACACACTGTCCCGGAAGGACAGATTCCCCAGATACCTTCTAGTGGAAACGAAAGCATGTTTGACAGAATGAATGAGTTCCAGGAACAGTTCCTGGAAATGCAGAGGGAGCTGCAAGCCCTTCGCGGTCAGGATCTATTTGGAAAGGACGCCGCGAACCTCTGCTTGGTCCCTAATGTGAAAGTTCCACACAAGTTCCAAGTGCTCGACTTTGAAAAGTACAAGGGTAACTCTTGCCCTCAAAGCCACTTGGTGATGTACGCTCGATGAATGTCAGCTCAGAAAAAGAACCAGGAGCTACTAATTCATTACTTTCAGGATAGTTTAACAGGTGCCGCATTAAAATGGTACATGGGTTTAAACCACGCTACGATCGGCACGTTCAGAGATCTTGGCGCTGCTTTTGTTCAACAATATAAATACAATTTGGACATGGCACCGGACAGAGATCAACTCAGATCGATGTCACAAAAGGACAAGGAAACCTTTAAGGAGTACGCTCAGAGATGGCGTGAAATTGCCGCCCAGATTTGTCCACCTCTTGAGGAAAAAGAGATGACAAAGATCTTCTTAAAGACTTTAAGCTCATTTTACAACGACAGAATGGTCGCCAGTGCGCCCAGTGACTTCATCGAGATGGTGGGCATGGGGGTGCGTCTTGAGGAAGCAGTCCGGGAAGGACGTTTAGTAAAAGACGTTGGATCATCAAGTAGTACAAAACGATACGGTAGTGCTCTCCCTAAGAAAAAAGAGCAAGATATCGGGAATATCTCTCTCGGAAAACAAAGGCGACAATATCAACCAGTAGCAGCTGTAACTCCTGCTATCAATCCCACGCCTGTTCCTATGTATCGACCTCAGGTTGCGCAGAGCCAACCGAATCAACAACAATTTCAGCAAAGGACACAACAATCTCTTCAGCAAACTCGTCCTCCATACAATAACAACCGTACAACGCGACCACCAGGGTTCGAACCTATACCCATGTTGTACGCAGAACTGCTTCCATTATTACTGGTCAAGGGGCATGTCCAAACTAAGTCTCCTCTTACAATACCAGAAAATCCTCCTTTTTGGTTCAAAACGGATCAGACTTGTCCTTACGATCAAGGAGGACCAGGGCATAACATAGAAAACTGTCTCAGTTTCAAATCCGATGTGCAAAAGCTTGTTAGGAGTGGGGTCTTATCTTTCAAGGATATGAATCCTAATGTTCTCACAATCCCGCGGCCTCAACATGGGAAAGCTGCAGTCAATTTGATAGAGGGAGAGTCTAATAACACCTATCAAATTCATGATGTCCTCTTATTAAGGGCCAACTTGGTCAAGATACATTGTAGACAGAGCGGATATGGCCATGTGCCACCTCATAATTATCACCAGTGTGATATCTGCTCTAAAAATAATCAGGGATGTTCTGTGGTGCAATCAGCTCTACATGAATAATTGGATCTCGGATGGATCCAAGAGCATCGAGTTCGCGGGGTCATCATAACCTATACGAATTCCAACGTCATTCAGAACCACGACATCCGTACAATGAATGTCAACTTTGTGGCGATGCACTCAAGCCAAAGCCAGTTTCATAATCTGCCGCGGCACGATTATAATTCCTGTCTGACTTGCTCGGTAAACAAACAAGGATGCTCTTTCATACAGGAGGCCCTCCAGCGTCAGATAGATATTGGATGGATCCGGGACTACCATGATAGGAATCCCTATCAGGTCAACATGATTCAAATCTTTGATAATCGTTTGATGAATACTAGCTTGGTGGAGTTACATGCCAGGCAGGTCCAACTTGGTTTTCTCACTTCGCATGATTACCAGAACTGCAAAGTATGTTGTGAGAGTAACCAAGGGTTCGCTCTCGTTTAGAGGACTTTACAACACTTGTTAAACCACGGGTGGCTTCTAATCTATCTGGATGAAGACACGCAACAAATCAGTGTGCATAATGGAAACCCTACTCGGCGTCAAAATCAGGATGTCTGATCTACGGAAACAGATCTAGTAAGGTTACACTGCATTCAAAGCGGGCGTGGCCAGGTGCCACCACACAACTATGAACGCTGTAGAGTCTGTTCAGAAAATAACCAAGGATGTTACCTCATGCGAGCAGCCCTTCAGAGTCAGTTGGATCGCAGGGAGATTTACCCATACCTAGCTTCAGGGTCTGTTGACTGGACGCCAGACTACTTCACAGATCAAATCAGAGACGTGGTTGTAATCTCTGGCCCTGAGAGGAACAAGGATGTTTGTACCATTATCCCTCTACTGGATGAATAAAAGGTTCTTAGCAAGGAACTGATTGAAGTTACGTACGACAGTCAGAAAAATCAGAAGGCTCTTGTAGTTATCCATCTACCAGGACCGTTACCATATGAATCAGTTAAGGCGATCCCTTACAAATACGGTGCAACAATAATTGAGAACGGAAAGGAAATTCCATTACCCTCCATCGTGAATATTGCAGACATCAGTCGAGTAACGCGGAGCAGTCGAATCTTCAACCGAGGATTTGGAGAACCTAACAAAGAAAAGGAACTTCCGACAGAAGCTCCTGATCCACCAGTCGTTCTATCCAGTAATCCCGACCTTTCAAAGAACAATGATGAGATACTGAAGCTCATCCAAAGGAGTGAATACAACATTGTTGATCAACTGTTACAAACTCCTTCAAAGATCTCAGTGCTATCACTTTTACTCAGTTCCGAAGCCCACAGAGAGGCTCTATAGAAAGTCTTAGAGCAGGCCTTTATGGAACAGGATGTGTCAATATGACAGTTCGATAGCATAATCTCTAACATCACTTCCTGCAACAACTTAGGATTCAGTGATGAGGATTTTCCAGAAGGGGGTAAAATCCATAACAAAGCACTCAATATCACAGTTAACTTCTAGGACGATGCTTTGGCCAGCGTACTGGTAGACACAGCATCGGCCATCAACATTATGCCGAAGTCCACTTTAATGCGACTATCATTCATAGGACCCCCGACGAGGGGAAGTGAGGTCATCGTCAAAGCATTTGACGTGTCTCAGAAAGCAGTTATCGGCGAAGTCGACCTTCCCATAACTATTGGTCCTCACACTTTCCTAATCACTTTCCAGGTCATGGACGTCCGGGCAGCGTACAACTGTTTATTAGGAAGACCTTGGATACACCAGGCTGGGGCAATCACTTCGACGCTGCACCAAAAACTGAAGTTTGTCAAGAACAATCAACTCGTCACGGCTGTGGAGAACAAGCCTTGCTCGTCAGTAACCTGTCATTATCTACTTGTGTAGAACCCGAGGAGGTTGTTGGAACTCAGTTCCAAGCACTGTCGGTGAGCAATGACAGCCAATCAAAAAAAGGAACCCCAATTTCCTCGTACAGAGATGCTCTCGAAGTGAGAAAAAATAACAATACAAAAGGATGGGGACAACTTGTCATTCCCACTGATAACAAAACAAAGAAGGGTCTTAGTTTTTCTGTAACCTGCACCCAGACAACTGCTAACGATGAAAGTCTTCATCCCATTCAGGACTTCTTCCACAGTGGAGGTTTCCCTCACACAGTGCCTCAAGCAGTCAATACTATCAACGGGGAGGATCCTTCTGACACAGAGGAGGAATGGAAGTCCTATCTTAACGAGGACGGTTATATGTCTCAAGAAGACGTGCCTACACCCTTTTGCTATCCTCCACAGAGTCTAAGATTTATACCGAGGTCAGACGTCAAAATGATATATGGAGATTGTGATCCAGAAGGATGTCGTTCTCCACTGAACTCATTAGAGGAGGACACTCTGATGAAGGACAACTTTGACCACGACTATTATGGTCTGCCTATCTGGCAGCCGTACCTAGGAGACTTGGGGCAAGAAAATCAGCCGAACAATGAAAACCAGCTGAGCGTCATTGAACAGAATACCTGCGTACCCACCATGTCATGGGATCAACACTCGGGTCATTCAGAACCTATTCAGTACGAAGATGAATTGGCAAAGTTCACCGAACTAGAATTCATCAATTATGCTTTTCCTGAGGTCAACGTCATCGAGAGAGATGACTCCTCCAGTTCCAAAGAAGTGTGGGACACCTTAGGACAACCAAGTGGAAAATTTGACTATATGGTCAAATACACCGCTCCTGAAAGCTCTCGTATCAGGTTTGAAGATATCCAGCCAACTGGATGGGGAGATATACCTGAGAGCACAAATACTAGGCAAAATACAACTGAGGGATACTCTTAGGATAACTCTGCCTGGGAGACAGGTTCCAATGATCCTGCTCCGCCAGAAATCAACGTCATTTCTGAAGACAAATCAAGGAAACTACCAGACTTTGTGATTCACCGAGGAGTTCGCCGCCAATGGGTTGCTGTCGATGTTCCGAAGATTGTTCATAAGTCAAAGTAATTGCCGTCTTTAACCTTTCACCCTGCCCAGGTGAAGCAAATGTTTTGATAGGGCTCTCTTTCTGTAAATTTCCCTCTTCGCTTTGCCCAAAGCGACAGAGTTTTGTTTTATAGGGCTATAGTTTCAAGAATCGACAAATCATAAATAAAATAACGTCGTTCTATAATTTCTGCATTAATTACTGTTTTCTTTTGCTTTTTCCGAAAATGGTAATCCTAAAAAACAAATCAATCATAAAAACAAGCAGTTTTCAAAGAAAAAACACTACACACACTTGCATTCTCTCTATCTCTTCTAAACACAAATCATCACGTCATGCAGATTGCTTATTTTAAACCCTATTGAAACATACGATCCGATGCCTTCTCCCAACTTTGAGTTCCCGGTGTTTGGGGCTGAAGAAGAAGTTGACGATGAAATTCCTGAAAAGATCTCCCGATTACTCAGACTGGAGGAAAAGTCCATTGAACCTCACAAAGAGCCATTGGAAATGATCAACATGGGTTCAGAAAAAGAGAGAAAAGAAATCAGGATTGGGGCACTGATCAGTCTAACTGCCAAAGAGAGTTTAACAAAGCTTCTCAGAGAATTTCCCGATGTGTTTGCTTGGTCCTATCAGGACATGCCAGGGTTGGATACCAGCATCGTGGAACATCACTTACCATTGAAATCGAAATGTTCGCCAGTAAAACAGAGGTTGAGACGGACTCACCCAGACATGGCCATCAAAATCTAAGAGGAGGTACAAAAATAGATTGACGCAGGTTTCCTTGCCACGCCAGAATATCCTCAATGGTTAGCCAATATCGTACCCATTCCAAAAAAGGATGGAAAAGTCAGAATGTGTGTGGACTACAGGGATCTGAACAAGGCTAGTCCAAAGGACAACTTTCCTTTACCACACATTGACATGCTGGTTGACAGTACAGCAGAGTTCAAAGTCTTCTCCCTTATGGATGGATTCTCGGGCTATAATCAGATAAAAATGGCACCGAAAGACTTGGAGAAAACTTCATTTATCACCCCATGGTGCACCATTTGTCACAAGGTAATGCTGTTCGGTTTGAATAACGTCGGGGCAACCTATCAAAGGGCCATGACTACTCTGTTTCATGACATGATGCACAAAGAAATTGAAGTATATGTCGATGACATGATTGCCAAATCTAAAACAGAAGAGGAGCATGTGACCCACCTGTCAAAACTATTCGAGCGGCTGAGAAAGTACAAACTCCGCTTGAATCCCAATAAGTGCACATTTGGTGTCCGTTCAGGGAAACTTCTAGGGTTCATCGTCAGCCAAAAAGGAATTGAGGTTGATCCTAACAAGGTCAAGGCCATTCAAGAAACGCCTTCTCCGAAAACTGAAAAACAAGTCAGAGGATTCCTGGGACGTTTGAACTACATCTCCAGATTCATATTCCTCATGACTGCGACATGTGCGCCAATTTTCAAATTACTCAAAAGAATCAGGACTGTGTTTGGACAGAAGACTGCCAAACCGTCTTCGACAGTGTAGTACCCTAAATTTTGACCATTGTTTTGTTTCATTTTTTTGTTTAGGGACCTTTTTATGCTATCAAGGGGGTGTCATCTAAATGTCTTTGAGTTTTGGGGTTTGTTAGTTCTTTTGGGCCTATTTTGGGGTTTGGGATTTATATAAGGGGCTTTTCTATGTTTAGTGAGGATTTAAATTGGTTTAAGTTTAATTTCTTATTTGCTCAATTTAGTTTTAATAGTAGGAAGTAGAGTCTTCTTTTAAATTTATTGGGGATTTCATTTTAATTTATCATTTTAGATTTTTATAGTAGAATTAATTAGGATTTTTATTTTCATTAGAAAAGATGTGGGCTTTTTAGATGTTAATAAGTTTTATTTTTAGGGTTAATTATTTTTTAAATTATTTCTGAAAATTGTTTGATTTGTTTAAATATATTAAATGTTTATTTTACTATTTTTAGGGTCATTAAAATTAATTGAATTTATTTAAATAGGTTTAAGTTTTAATTTTTATTTAGTTTTAGAAGTTATTTATATGTTATTATTTTTTAATTAGGGTTAATTTTTTATGTTAGTTAAGAATGAGATTTAAGTTAGGAGGGACCAGGGGTGATTATTATTTGATTTTTAGTATTATTTCTTTTACTATTTACTCATTAATATAATTACTAATTATTTATTTCGTTCTCATTATTCACTTGATTTTTGGTTATTTTATTTATCTTACTTTTATCTTTATAACTTTTTTTTACGGTAGAGGTTATTAAGTATTATTATTATTATTTATTGTTATTTTTATTTATTTTTATTTTGGGTTAAAATGTTGACCCAGGTGTCTTCTCCTTCCTCTAACCCTAAGTCACACTGAATCAGTAGAAAATTATAAGCGAATCAATTTCATTAATTTTTGAATCAAAATACACACGAATCAAATCAAATTTCATTACAAATCCCAATCAAATCTCAAGTACATACAAACTGAATCAAATAAAACTAGAATCAAATCAAAAACACAAAAATTAAATCAAAACTTTCCTAAAACAAATCTAAATCTAATTGAATCTAAACCTAATTTTTTCTATTTAAACCTAAGAATTAGAGAAGAAAAGGGGACCCCGAATCGAATTGCTGCGCAAATCCACAACCTTTACCTAAAGCTCCTACTAAAAGAGACTTAAGGTTCATCACTAGAACCCTAATTCCTCTGAGCTCAAACCCACCTGCGAACAAAGAAAAGGGAGAGAGATTAGAAGAGGAAATATAACCAAAATAGACAACCAGTGTCACTGCGGGGGAGGTAGGCATACATAATTTTTTTATTTGTTGTTGTTGATTACTGTGAATCTGCCTTTGCTTGGGGTTTAATTGTTGGTTCTGCATGGGGTTTGGGGTTTCTGGGAATTTAATAGGGATAGGGTTCGTGTTTGGGGTTAGGGTTCTATAGGTTTGGGGTTAGGGTTCATCTTTGAACCCTTAGGGTTCATAGGGTTCATGTGATATTCTGGGTTTGGGGTGCATGTTGGGGTTAGGGTTTGTAGAACCCAGCTAGGGTTCTTGGTGTTCTAAGGGTTTTCTAGGGTTTAGATTGAAGGTAGGATTAGGGTTCATGTTTTTAGGGTTAGGGTTCTTGCGGGGGAGGGTTTAGGGTTCTTAGTTTGATTTTTCCGGTTGAATCCTCAACCGGATCTGGGGTTTAGGGTGGTTTTGGGGATGGTTGGTGGTGGCCGGAGGCCATTTGGGGTGGTGGTAGGAGAAAAGGGTTAGAGAGAGGCGAGAGAGTTTGGGGAGTAGAGACAGGTAGAGAAGGTTAGAGAGAGAAAGGAGAGAACAAAACGAGGGATTTTTGAAGGGGGTGCTCCATTTGTACAACCTCCCACAGTTATTAAATTAAGGGCACGTGGCCCCTTCGCAGCCGTGCGATCAGAGTAGTTTGACTCATCCAATGAGCGCGTTCACATCGTGAGTCTTCATTGACTTTGCATCTGGACCGTTCACTTAGCATACCTGGGATAGTAATCAGAATCTAAGGCTGGGATTTCAAGCCTCGTGGCGCTCCTGAGAGAGTCCAAGATTGATTGCTCCCACGTTTTTCCGTTTTTTTCTTTCTTTGTTTTTTGTAGGCTATGGACTTTAGGTAACTGGGCCCTGCGCCTAGATTGCTTTCTGCACCCCACCCCTACGAGCCCAACGGCTGGCTCAACGCAACACACACCCCCTATTGTTTTTATTAATTCATTTAATTTCTTAAGTTAATTAATAAATTAGGGTTTAATATTAATTAGGATTTTTAAATTATAGGGTTTTTATTAGGTTTATATCCATTAAATTAATTACTTAATTTAATTGGTTAGTTAGGGCTTTATTAATTTTATTTTATTTTATCAATTAAATTAATCACTTAATTTAATTGTTTAGTTAGGGTTCTTAGGTTTTTTTTTATCAATTAAATTAATGACTTAATTTAATTGGTTAATTAGGTGGTTAGCAAGGGTGATGTATTGAAAACAATTTACTGTCTAAATGGGGATTTAACTTGGAGACTTTTATTAAGGAATTTTTGGGGTTGGGTTTAAATTCATATATTCAATATATTTGGGTTATTTTTAAGGAAATGGGAATGAATTTGGATTTATTTGAAAATTTGGGTTTTGGGGGCAAAAAAAAAAAAAATAGTTTAATTGAGGGTTCACATTGGCTTTAAAAAAAATCATTTTTTGAGATTAATTTGGGGAAATCGTTTTACTGTATTATTAGCATAGAAGGTGTTTTGGGGTCTTATTGAATTTTTATGGAGTTCAAGGATTTTTTTTATTAAAATAAGGGACATAAAGGGGTTTTCTAGGGATTTAAATTTGGGATAAAGCTCTTGGTCTGAGAGCCTAAATAAGGGATAGGATTAGGGATAAAACTCTTGATATCCGAGAGTATAAATAAATGAATTAGGGATAAAACTCTTGATATCCGAGAGTATAAATTAATGGATTAGGTATAAAACTCTTGATATCCGAGAGTATAAATAAATGGATTAGGGATAAAACTCTTGATATCCGAGAGTATAAATAAATGGATTAGGGATAGAACTCTTGATATCCGAGAGTATAAATAAATGGATTATGGATAAAACTCTTGATATCCGAGAGTATAAATAAATGGATTAGGGATAAAACTCTTGATATCTGAGAGTATAAATAAATGGATTAGGGATAAAACTCTTGATATCCGAGAGTATAAATAAATGGATTAGGGATAGAACTCTTGATATCCGAGAGTATAAATAAATGGATTTGGGATAGAACTCTTGATATCCGAGAGTATAAATAAATGGATTAGGGATAGAACTCTTCGTCCGAGAGTATAAATAAGGGACAAGGGATAGAACTCTCCATCCGAGAGTATAAATAATGGATAAGGGATAGAACTCTTTATCTAGGAGTATAAACAATAGGTTAAGGAATAAAACTCTTTATCCAAGAGTATAAATAGTGGATTGGGTTTAGGATTAGGTTTTGGGATAGGATTAGGGGGTAGGAATAGGGGAGGTGAACTACGGTTACTCTGATCCTTCAAATTGAAGGCACGTAGCATAGGGTTGTAAACCCTAGCGAGTATAATTAATATAAAACTTAGGACTCTTTTGTACATAAACAAAATTAGACGACAAACAAACATACCCTAAAATCTAAGGAGGATCCCATTGAGTACAATGGAGGTGAGGGGTGCCTAACACCTTCCCCTCACTTAACCGACTCCCGAACCGTAGGAATATCTGTCCTTGGGATTAAGGATTTTTAGGTTTATCATTATTTTCCTTAAAAAATATGATGGCGACTCAATAAATCTTGCCGGTTGCGACAGCTGGTGACTCTGCTGGGGACTCCTCCCTAAAGAGAGTCTCTCCTAACCTTAGGTTTTAGGGTCCTTGTTTGTTTTGGGTGTTTATTGTTTTTAATTTTATTTTTTTATTATGGTTTATTTTATGTTTTAATTTGTTTTTATTTATTATGTTTGTCTATAATATTTTTATTTTTGTCATCATGCATTGGATTTGGGCAAATAATGTGTGAAGCTAAAGCCCAAGCTTGGAGTATAACCCTAGATTAGGACGTGGAACATAAATGTTTTTTGGGGGGGGATGCGACATCCCCAACAATTCATTGATGCCACACTCAGAATAGATCCTTCCAAAGATGTCCTCATGAAAGGGCTAGCCCCTAACGTAGAGGATAATTTGGATGTGGTCTGAGACTCTGAGAACTTTTAGCCTACCCCTTACCAACTCTTGGAGACCCTACGTATTCAACCCTCAAAGGCTGTTACTAGGGTCATACCCAGATGAGACTTATCCCGAAGGATTACCGTAGGAAGGCATGCTCCTTCTCAGGGTAAAACAAGGGTATAGTCTGTACCTTCTAGGGTCATTATGTCGTTCGAACTTTATATCCTACATGTGAGGGGATTGGGTAGATAGAACATAGATCCAACCTATTCTAGGGAGCCTACCTTTACTAGGGCATGCTTGCATTTCACATTACCCTAATCAAAGTATATAAAATTTGCATTCATCATCCTCATAAAATATTTTTGCATTATTATGTCACAGGAATCTTAAATATTTTCAAAAAAAGGGGTTAAAGTCAAAGACAATGGAATTCGGGAAAAAGAAAACTATCACGATCAAAGTAAGAACGTCTGACATAAGGAGCTTAAAAGCTTATGTTAGGGGGTTGCCTCAGGAAAGGAGAAAGCCCCTAATTCGTAAGTATGGGGATATATTAGATTTGGTCACTATTCCTATTCAAGAAGAGGGGCTAACCGCCTTGGGTTAGTCCTATTCCCGAGTGCGAAGAACTTTGTAGACGTCGCTGCCATTAATTTATTCTTGGCTGTGACCATTGGAGAAGAAGATCCTACGCCATCCCTCCTCGCAGATATATACTTTACCCTTCACCAGAAATTTGAAAGAAGGGGAGGGGTTATGTTGTTTTGCTCTCAGTTATTGTACAAATAGTTGTGTTCTCATCTAGTAAGGGATCTAAAGGATATGAAAAAAAATGAAAGCCTATGATTGGTCTCAATATTTGGTATCTCTTGGTGATAAAGACATCTTGCGGTTCCCTCAAATACTCCTTCGAGACGACATGGTCCGAAGCTGTGGGGATTTCCCTAATGTTCCTTTGATAGGATCGAGAGGGTGCATAAGTTACAATCCGATCTTATCAATGAGGCAATTGGGGTATCCATTGGCCTACAAGCCAGAGGATAGGTTGTTAGAAGGCTTCGTCCTACAAAATGTAGCTGGAAATCATCCCGATGTTCTAAAGATTGCTCAAGCTTGGAAGTTAAGTATCAAAGGGAAGGGCAGTCTTAAAAGACCAAGGGAAGAATCTAGGGTACCATATCTGCAATGGATGAAAGAAATGGTGAATATAGTGAAGTTGCCTTTTACTCTGGATCGTCCTGTTAATCCAAGGGCTCCCCCACCTGGCGCAATCTCCATAGAGGAAAGTGAAAGACTCAAAGAGACTGTTGCACAATTACAAAAAGAAAAGGAAGAGTGGAAAGGTAAATATTACCAAGCCACTGGAGAAAGTAGTCAGTTAAGAAGGAGTCTCAATGAAGTTATGGAGCAATCAAAGATCAATAAGGGGATAGCTTAGATGAAGTAAGAGAAGAAGGAACAAGCTTATGTCGACCTTCAAGCTGTGAGTTCACGCCTCAAAGACCACAAGGAGCAACTAGATAGAGCCTGGCGTCAAAGGGACGAGTGGAGGGACATTTGGATGACATCAACGCAAAGAGAGTTCAAGGAGGGATATGATAGGCATATCCACAACTTTGAAGCTGAAGTCCAAAGCTTATCTAGGGCTCTTCTTGAGAGCAAAAGGCAAGCCCCTAGATGCAACTGTGCGCTTGAGATCAGCCAAAGAACTTCTTGCCCTACGGCTAGAAGGATGGTTAGAAACTCAAGAGTGTCGCTCCCGGGATTTTCATCCTTGTACAAACGCGAAAGTGGCACCGAAACAGAGTCGCCAGCAATGTGTATTTATCCCAAGAGAGGGAAAGGAAACACCGCGTAAACCTGAGGGAAAGGAAAGAGCATGGTCTTGCGACCAAGAGAACTGGGTTCAGGAGTCGGTTACGCATGAGGAAGGTATTAGCACCCCCACGCGTCCATCGTACTCGATGGGATCCACGCTTGCTGCTTCAATCAAAGGGTGTAAGGAAAGGATACTGGAAAAGGAACTGCTAACTGGAGAACTGGAAAAGGAACAAGAACGAAAAAGAAATGTAGGGAAAATCAAAGAAGTGCTCGAATGGGCCCTACCCCAATGCCTACGTATCTCATCGGGAACATGAGAATCAGAGCGGCGTAGTTCCCCTCAGCTAAGGGAAAGTTGTTTGTGTTTTTTAGTGGAAACGTCAGAGTGCGCGTCCCAGCAATTAGGTGTTGCAGCTCGCTGTATGGAGACTTAGGCGTTACCTGTTTGCGGTAGAACGGACATGACGAGTCCTTAAGGAATAGAATGAAGAAGATGATAAGAGAGTAGCTTGTTTGTTTTTGTCTTTTAAGAAGAAGTATTTTGATTATTTTTGTGTTTTGTAACACCTATTGTATTTAAGTCCTTCATGTAGGATCGAATGCCTCGCATATTGACCCAAGACGGGACATACGCTAAACATTCTAAGAAAGTGAGAAGACCCCTCACCTCCTTATTCTCACATGAAAGGCTCAAATACAATATTTTTTATGCCTTTATTAAGTGTTTTTTACTTTTGATTTGAGATGAGAAAAAGATACTCAAATGGAAGCAAAAGGTGAAAACTAATAAGGGAGACTAAGACTCAAACCCTAAAGTTGTCATACGTGGATGTTCCTATGGTTAATGTGGTTTAAGAAACATATTCCTAAAAGAAAGGAGAAGAAGATTGAATTAAACAACTCACTTCCAAAGTAGAAGATGAGTTATAACTCAAAGGGGGGAGAAAGAAGCTATTCAAGGAAAGCATATAAATGCTTATCATGATCACAAGTTGAATTATTAAAAGAGATAATAGAAGATGAAAGAAAGAAGTGTGTGTGGAAGCATATCCACACACTTACTTACCATTTGCACCTACATGAAAATGTTAGTTCAAAAACTATTTACAAGTAGTGGAATAAGGAAAGAATACCCAAATGATGATCAAACCAATTAAGAACCAGTGCATAAAGATCCTAAGAGATGAAACTCAATCAAAGTCAGAACCTAAACTATGAGAATGTTCTCTAATGTTAAGATATTAAACACACACCAACTATGCACAAACAAAGTCTTAAACAATCAAATATAAGCACCTATGAAAGGAAAATATGAAAGATGAGTGGACATGCAAAGTGATAATGCATTAATGCTTCATAAAAGATCAAAGTCAGAACTTAATACCATTTGTAAATGTCTTAAGATGCACATGGATCATCATACAAATTATGAATAAAAGGATACAAGTAGAAGAAATAAGATGAAGAAGAAGTAAGTATAAGAGAGACATGTTCAATTAGGTGCACAAAGTGACATATTAAAGATGCATAACATGTAACATGATTAAAGAATGCATATGGACAGTGGCATACCATTGATAAGATGCTAGTGGAATGAGAGAAATGTCATATAAAATGCACACATGAAACATGTGGAGCATAAGAGGAGATAAGAGGTGGAAACATGTCAAAGTTCAAATTATAACACATAAACTCACACCAAATGCAAATGCAAATAAAAGTGACTTATAATGAAACAAAGGTGACCTATAATATCATACAAATGACCTATAAAAGATGCATAAACAATTATGCAAAGCAAACACAAAAAGTGGCACAAGTGCCTCAACAAAATCATATGAGAATGAGATAGAAGAATGGACATGTGTAACCTCAAGTGCAAGGAATTAGACAAATATCAAAGCACATGATAAGGTTGTAAAATTAAGTCCTAAACAATCTAAGTCAGAAACACAAACATGTACCAAAAATTCATAGCAAAACTCAAAAGGGAAGTGCCTCAAAAGGTCTCATAAAAACACATGGAAACACATCACAAGAATGCTCAAACAAGAACCCCTAAACACACGATAAAATGACTTTAAAAATCAAAAGAAATTTGATTTATATGCTTTAATGTATTATCTAATCAATGCAAAAAGAATGAGTGAGAAATAGTGTGTGAAATGAGAGAAATAAAATGTACAAGTTTGAGTATCATGAAGAAGTTTGCTCAAAAAAGAAATTAAAAGAAAATAATGGAATTATGCTAAAAAATTCACAAAGTCCGAATTAAAAATAAAAGAAAATTATTTAAATGTATTAATAACACACATGAATTAATTTGGGATTTTTAGAGATGATTTAGTATTTTTAAAATAAGAAAATCAAAACAATATGTGAAATAAAAATAAAAAAACAAAAGAAAATGAAATGGGGGTGCAGAACAAGTAAAAGGTACGTTGAAACTGAAATGGGCTTGGGATAAGGGTGTGCAAATAGTAATTAGAAACCCAATCCAATTAAACGTGTGATTGTGTGTGATAAAGTGTATGTCAGTCAACGTGTGGATGTAATCATGGCCATATAATCAATCAACACCAATTAATCATCAAGGGAAAATGCATCCAACGGATCACAACTCACGCACACCATAATTACCACGCACACATGCACATGCAAGCAATCTGATTTAAACAAAATAGCATGTGAGGGACCACACGTTCATTAATGTGCTGGCAAGCTGTGAGCCCTAAGATCAATCAGTCAGTCAATCATCAAGAAAAGCAAGACAATCACATGGATGAGAACGCAAGCACATGTTAATTACCATACACTCACACACACGCAACAACTCTCATTAATGTGTTGGCGCAATATTAGACGTAGGATCAAATGAATCAAATGGCCATGATATAAAATGGAAAAACCCTAGCATTAAACCTCACTGGCCGGAGAAGGACCTCCGGTCATCTTCTCCGGCCACTCTCCGCCACCTGCAACTTTTACACCTCCCCAGAAATTAACAAAAGCATACCATTCGAAAGCTGAAGTTAGGGAGATTAAGAATATGGCTTCAAAATTCATAAATCACATACACACAAAGAGAATCGAACACAAAATTTTTTCCCTAATTTCTGAAACTATGCATCTAACATGCCTATCAACTAGCCGGATTCAACAATGCATCTATTAAGCCACAAACAACATGAA
Organism: Lathyrus tuberosus; assembly: GCA_022829125.1. Lineage (NCBI taxonomy): Eukaryota > Viridiplantae > Streptophyta > Magnoliopsida > Fabales > Fabaceae > Lathyrus > Lathyrus tuberosus. Next base: position 16,366,281 of record JALAZF010000003.1, read on the forward strand.
AACAAGCTATGCTCAGTGAAAAAAGGTGAGAAAGAGGAACCTGAAATGTGAAGAGACTTTGGATCTTCAGAAATCCAGAGATGAATACTTGAACTCTGGAACTTGTTGAGCAAAATAAATGCTACTTGACCTTGAGAATAAGAAGAAAAATTGAATCTGAGATTGAAGATAATGGAGCTTTTCAATGCTTCAGTGATGTGTTCTTGCTTGATGGTGAAGATTGAAGAAGATTGATGAAAAAACAATGGTGAATAATGGTGAGTTCGTGCACAGAGAAAGAAAACTGAGAGAGAAAACTTGAGAGTGATTTGTGAAGTGAGAGTGAGAATGAAGTTCTGAGAATGTGAAAAATGAGAGAGAGAGAGTGAAACTGTGTGTGAGTTTATTTATATAGGCGAGGTTAGGAAGTGAGTTTGGTGAGTGAGTTTGGTGAGTGAGTTGGGTGAGTCCACTCTAACTAACTGAGTCAGTTAGTTAGAGGCGAGTCGGGTGAAGTTGGGATATGGACAGGGTGAAGTTCATGGTGTTATGGTGAGGTTGAAAGTGAATGGTGGTGATGCTTCTGATTTTGCATCAAACTTGTAGTGCAAGTTTGTTCTTTCCTATTAGATGTATGGTAAAGCATGTATGTGTATGATGTAAGGGAATGTGTTGGTACAAATGAGGAAAAGAGTGATGTGGGAGAGTGTGCGTACAAGCTGACTTTCTAACAACAACAACAATATCAAACACTCCTAACTTTGGCAGCTTGGAATCAATGAAAACATGGAGGTTTGGTGATGAATTTCTCTATGTATGGTGGATGATTTGGTGAGTTTTTGACGTCAAATGAAAGATGATTCATCATAGAACAAGATTGGTGTGGAAATTGAATTGATATGGGACCTCAAACACACTTGAAAATGGCCATGAACTCAAGTACACCAAAACTGGTTTGTGGGCGTGTGACCTGGTAGGCTGGCATGGCAACATGGCTTGGAAAATTCAGCATGAACACATCAACTTGGGACCATCATAACTCCATCATAACTTGCTCAAATGGAAAAATGTCCAACATCAAAGTTGAAGAGGGCATTGAGATGAACAACTTTGATGCTCAACATTTTTTCATTTGAAGCATAATTCAATGAGAAAAGTGGCTTGACATTTTTCCCACCATGTGTTTGACAAAATTATGGCGCATGGGCCTGGTCTTGCTTGGTCATGACTTGGTTTTTGACCTAGTTTTGTCAAACTTTGATGTATCATAACTCCCTCAATTTTGATCCAATGGAAGAGTTCTTTATATGGATTTGAAGCTTAGAATGTGAAATTTAATTGGCTCAACTTGGGCCTGAGGTTTGAAGCTTTTATCATGAAGAAAGGAAACCTCAAAGTGTGGTGCAAAATGGTCCAAACTTGCCATTTTTGGAAACCCTAAGTTTCTAAAAATGGAAACTTTGTACATTTCTTAATTTTTCATGATTCCTCCATCATTTCTTGATCAAATATTGTCCAATGAACATATATAACTTGAATTTCATGAATTTGACCTTAAAAAGTCAGGAGTTGACTTTTTTCACTGCACAGTTGACTTTTTCCTCAATTTCTTGATTCTCAAGCAACTGATCAATTGAACCTCTTCTGAAATGAACTAATGGCCAATCTTCCATCCTTAGATACTTGACATCATGTAGAAAACATTGAGATCAAGTTTGGATCAAAATTTCATCAGGGGACTGCTTGAACCAAAAACCCTAATTTTGACTGTTTTGTTAGGAGATGATGCACTACCTAATCTTCTTGATGGATTCCCATTTTCTCATGACTTGTGGGATCACATGGGAGGATATATGATATAGGGGACCTTTGAGGCTTGTTCGAAGACCCTTGGCTCTTATTCTCTTGCTTTGAATGACCAACACCTTTGAAAACCACTGATTACATGCCCTTATGCAATATGTATGCTATGTGAGATGAAATAAGATCTAAACGCAATGCAATGAAACATAAGCCAGTAAAAGCTAAAAGCAAGAGGGAAAATTTTGGGGTGCTACAGCTGCCCCTATTCAATCTACTTGGTCTTGAAGGTATGATAGCAATGGCTTTCAGACATTCAAGGATACACGGAGATTGAATACCAAAAGAACCCTGAAATTTGCACTCTGTGGATAAAAAGAATGGATATATGACAAACACAGCAGTTGTGGGAGAAGATATATGTGACAAAGAGTCCAGAACAATTGAAATCCAAAGAAGGCCGGTCGGGAACGGTTGGAGTCTAGATTGTACCTGTCGGGAACGGTCAAGGTGAGCTTGTCGGGAATGGCTAAAGTTGACAACCTATGGTTACCTATCAGGAATGGTAAAGGGGCCAGTCGGGAACGGTCAAGGTGAGCCTGTCGGGAACGGCTAAAGTTGAAAACCTATGGGTTACCTATCAGGAATGGTAAACGGGCCAGTCGGGAACGGTCAAGGTGAGCCTGTCGGGAACGGCTAAAGTTGAAAACCTATGGGTTACCTATCGGGAATGGTAAACACGCCAGTCGGGAACGGTCAAGGTTTAAAACTTAAAGGGCGCCTGTCGGGAACGGCTAAAGTTTAAAACCTATGGCTTACCTATCAGGAATGGTAAATGGGCCAGTCGGGAACGGTCAGGTTTAAAACTTAAAGGGCGCTTGTCGGGAACGGCTAAAGTTTAAAACCTATGGTTACCTTTCGGGAATGGTAAATGGGCCTGTCGGGAACGGTCAGGTTTAAAACTTAAAGGGCACCTGTCGGGAACGGCTAAAGGAATCCTATCGGGAATGGTTCCAAGAATCTTGTAAGCTGAGAGATACGACTCTGTGGGGAGAAAAAATGATGAAACCCTTTGCGCTGCCTTGAAATGTCTGTTGGGGAATGAGCGAGGTGTTCTTTCTGGCTTTGTCAATATGATATTATGGGCAAAGTTTTGGACTCTCGCACGAGGTATCAAAACTGGCCTATGCTTCACATGCATATGTTTGAATTTCCATGGCGTAATGTTCCATCTCAGATGGAAATGCTACGCGTTTTGAGGATGCTATGCATACTATATGCAAAATGCAAAGAGGTCCTCAACAAAATAAATGCTGAGGAAAGGTAAGTAACTCCGCTGGGGATAATGAGTTTTCAACAAACTCTGCTGGGGAGAACCACTTCAGAGCATCTCGTGCTAGGGAGTGTTTCTTAAGAGAATTTTACAGAAGATCCAACATCTTCCAACTCTTAAAAAAAAACTGAAACTTGAGCCAAGATGCAGTAATTGAGAGGCCACTCTACTGGGGGTAATAGATTTGGAACACCTCCTGCTGGGGAATTTGCAACCGTTATCGACACAGAAAAGCTCATAGCTGTTGGAAGTACTGAATAAGAGAATCGACTTAATAAGATTCAACGCTACCCCATTACAATTGACTTGTCAACATCGAATCGTCGTGCGCGACCGTCGGCCAGACGATGGATTCAATTAGTAAACGTTGTGACAAAAGGGTGAAATGAGAATCCTTTTCTGAACATGATGACTTCAGTACTACCATTTGACAATGTTGCTGGGGATCATGAAGCTCTGTAGATACGCTGGGGATGACCACCTCCAAGATTCCCGCTAAGAAACCGTCTCTGCTTGGGGCGAAACTGTCATTTGCGCTTCGTAAAGGATTTTGGCTTGAAGACGTCACACATCTTTGAACAGTTACCCAGTGAACTCTCAACACCTGCAAACAAAAGAATGCGCACATTCACCCAAGTGCACCCGTCATTTAAAGCAATTTTAAACGTTTTCCTTTTATGCATGTTATTGTAGAAACCCAATGTTTTCACATGCAAATGTTTATCAAAAAATTTTGGATGTTTGTGTAAACAAAACAAATTATAAAAACAAAACAAACAGATAGAATTATTCTGAATAACGACCATTTTATTGATTGAAGAGCCTGAAAATAGGCATTTACATCAAGAAGCAATTTTTAAAAGCGGTAATTGCCAAAACAGAAAAGAAACTGTCCTAATGGCAATGTGAAAATGGAACTCCATTGAGTTTCAACCCTGCTATGGTTCATATATCTTCAAGCCTCTCCAATTTCTTTGCCTTCAAAGGGAGACGATTGAACTGATTCCTATCCTTCGGAGTACTTATTGATTGAGACGAGACAATACAGATTACTCAGATCGCAGTTTTCGCTAAATCTCTCTTTTGCCTGGATCGCCCTTTACGGGTTTTCAATCCACCGAGATACCCTTTTTTTCCTAAGTTGCCCTTGCGGGTTTTCAACTTACCGGGTGTACTTTCTTTTTTATTTTTTATCCTTAATTTTTACCCGAACCTTTTCTCTCTTTTTTTTTTTAATTTTATGGTTCGCCGGGATGTCCCTTTTTGCCTGGACTCTCTTTTTACTGTCCAGCGGGTCTATTCATGCGAAGTATTTTTTAACTGCGTCTGAGTTCACAGGTGATAGAAAATCTTCACCGTCCATTGTTGTAAGCATCAAGGCTCCGCCCGAGAAAACATTCTTAACAACATATGGACCTTCATAATTAGCATTCCATTTTCCCCTGTGATCTGTATTCGGAGGAAGAATCCTTTTCAATACCAAGTCGCCCATCTGGTAAGTCCGAGGAAGCACTTTCTGGTCAAATGCCCGTTTCATTCTCCTCTGATACAATTGTCCATGACATACTGTAGCCAACCGTCTTTCTTCGATGAGACTCAACTCATTGAACCTCGCTCGGACCCATTCAGCCTCGTCAAGTTTAACATCCATCATGACCCTTAAAGAAGGGATCTCAACTTCAACCGGTAGCACTGCTTCCATACCGTATACAAGAGAAAATGGGGTTGCCCCAGTAGATGTACGAACAGATGTACGGTACCCATGCAAAGCGAAAGGCAACATTTCATGCCAATCCTTATACGTCACTACCATCTTTTTCACAATCTTCTTGATATTTTTGTTAGCTGCCTCGACGACACCATTCATCTTCGGGCGATAAGGAGAAGAATTGTGATGTTCAATTTTGAAGCTCTGGCATAACTCCTGCATCATCTTATTGTTAAGATTAGAACCATTGTCCGTAATGATCCTTTCGGGCACCCCATATCGGCAAATAATCTCCTTCTTAATGAATCGGGCTACCACCTGCCTTGTGACATTTGCAAAAGAGGCAGCTTCCACCCACTTGGTAAAGTAATCAATAGCCACCAAAATGAATCGATGTCCGTTGGAAGCTGTAGGCTCAATCTTCCCAATCATATCAATGCCCCACATAGCAAAGGGCCATGGATAACTCATCACATTCAGGGGATTTGGTGGCACATGCACCTTGTCAGCATAGATTTGGCATTTGTGGCATTTTCGGGCGTACTTAAAGCAATCAGCCTCCATAGTTAGCCAATAATACTCGGCTCGCAATAACTTCTTCGCCATAGCATGCCCACCAGCATGGGTACCGAAAGATCCTTCGTGCACTTCCTACATTAACAGGTCCGCTTCGTGTCTATCCACACATCTGAGCAAGACCATGTCAAAGTTTCCCTTGTAAAGCACATCCTCGTTCAAGAAGAAACTTCCTGCTAACCTCCTCAGAGTCTTTTTGTCATTGTTTGATGCCCCAGCCGGATACTCTTGACTCTTCAAGAAATGCTTGATATCAAAATACCAAGGTTTATCATCAATCGTCGTATCGGCAGCAAACACATGAGCGGGTCTGTCTAGCCTCATCACATCGATCTTGGGTATATGGTTCCACCAATTCACCTGAATCGTGGAAGATAGTGTTGCTAAAGCATCAGCCATTTGATTCTCATCACGAGGTATATAGTACAACTTTACTGTTGTAAAGAAAGTCAACAGTCTTCTCGCGTAGTCTCTGTAAGGAATCAAGTTCTGCTAATTGGTATGCCAATCTCCCTTGATCTGGTTGATCACTAAAGCAGTGTCCCCAAATATCTCAAGAGTTTTGATCCTTAAATCAATGGCTTCTTCAATACCCATGATGCAAGCCTCATATTCCACTTCATTGTTGGTGACATCAAAAGTCAGCCTGGCAGTGAAAGGTATATGCGATCCTTTTGGAGTGATAAGGAATGCCCCAACACCACTTCCATTCATGTTAACGGCCCCATCGAACATCAGTTTCCATTTGTCATCAGGATCCGGCCCTTCGTCATCCGGAGGCTCTTCACAATCTTTAGCCTTGAGAAACATGATGTCTTCATCAGGAAAATCAAACTTCATTGGCTGATAATCATCAATAGGCGACTCGGCAAGATAATCAAACAACACACTCCCTTTGATAGCTTTCTGGGAAGTGTATTGTATATCATACTCAGTCAAAACTATCTGCCACCGAGCGACCCTTCCATTAAGAGCTGGCTTCTCAAAAATGTACTTGACTGGATCCATTTTTGAAATCAATAGGGTTGTATGAGTTAGCATATATTGTCTCAATCGCTTAGCAGCCCATGCTAGTGCGCAACATGTCTTCTCAAGCATCGAGTACCTGGACTCACAATCGGTGAATTTTTTGCTCAGGTAGTATATAGCATGTTCTTTCCTACCTGTGTCATCGTGTTGACCGAGAACACAACCCATTGATCCATCACACACAGAGAGATACATAATCAGTGGCCTCCCAGGAACTGGAGGCATGAGAATCGGAGGATTTTGCAAATATTCTTTTATTTTATCAAAGGCCTTTTGACAGTCATTGTTCCACCGGATTGATTGATCTTTTCTCAATAATTTGAATATTGGCTCGCAAGTCGTGGTAAGATGAGATATAAATCTTGCAATATAATTCAGTCTTCCCAAAAATCCACGAACTTGTTTTTCTGTTCTTGGCTCCGGCATTTCTTGAATGGCTTTTACCTTTGTTGGATCCACCTCGATTCCTTTTTCACTGACAATGAAGCCCAGAAGCTTACCAGATCTTACCCCGAAAGTACACTTATTCGGGTTCAGCCTCAGTCTGAAATGTCTTAACCGTTCAAACAAATTTTTCAAATTTATCAAATGCTCTTCTTCCGTTTGTGATTTGGCAATTATATCATCCACATAAACTTTAATTTCTTTATGAATCATATCGTGGAAGAGCGTCACCATGGCACGTTGATATGTTGCCCCAGCATTCTTCAAACCAAACGACATCACCTTGTAGCAGAATGTGCCCCACGGGGTAATAAAGGTAGTTTTCTCCTTATCCTCCGGCGCCATCTTGATCTGGTTATATCCAGAAAACCCATCAATGAAAGAAAACACAGAGAATTGAGTCGTATTATCTACCAACACATCAATGTGTCGTAATGGAAAATCATCTTTTGGACTCGCCTTGTTCAAATCTCGATAATCCACGCACATTCTGACTTTGCCATCCTTCTTCGGCACAGGCACAATATTAGCGACCCATGGTGGATAACGAGTAACAGCTAGAAACCTCGCATCCAACTGCTTCTGCACCCCCTCTTTGATTTTGATGGCCATTTCAGGTTTGGTTCTTCGAAGCTTCTGCTTGACAGGAAAACAACCCTCTTTCAGCGGCAATCTGTGCACAACGATGTCTGTATCCAACCCCGGCATATCTTGATAAGACCAGGCGAAGATGTCAACATACTCTCGCAACATCTCAATCAGTTCTTTCTTTACATCTCTTCCAGGATTTCCCCTACTTTGACCTTTTTCTTTACCTCCTCAGTACCGAGATTGACAACTTCTATAGATTCCTGATGAGGCTGAATGACTCTTTCTTCCTGTTTCAATAATCTAGCCAACTCTTCAGGAAGTTCACAGTCTTCCTCATCCCCCTCTTCAGCTTGGTATATTGGATTATCAAAGTCATAATAAACCATAGCAGGGTCGTCACCAACAAGATCCAGAGAATTATTTCTGCATGAATGATAATTCATGCTTTTAGAAGTTGCCTTTTGAAAGGAAAAGGAAAAATGCAAGAAAACTGTGAAGAAAACATTGCCATCTTTATTTATCTGATAAAAATAAAAAGAAAGACAGGGAACACAATTTTGAATACAAAACGTCCTTTTATTAATGATAAAAATTTGTATGAGAACAAATGGGGCCCTACAATGAAGCCACTATGCCTTGGGCAGAGCATAGGACCTTTACATGCTTAATGAAAGAAAACACGGAAAATTACTTATTCGGCAGAGTAACTTGGATGACATCCTCCGAAAACCAATTGTCCAGCTTCACTCCTGGGGCACATGGGCGCACCCAATTGTCCAGGTCATAGTCACTATCTTCACCGTCTTCAATTGCTGCACAATTCTGGCTTGGATGTATGGCTCCTCCACTTGAGAAAATAACTGCCCCTTGGCGCTTTTGACTCTTTGGCAGTGGAACTCGAGGAGGTTTATAACCAATTCCGCCCTTATCGTCCTTGAAAGGTAGCTCAATCACTTGACCCCAACCTTCGGTATGACCAGACAGCCTGCTTATACGAAGCCATAGAGGTTCCCACCCTTGCCTCACCAGACGGAGAATCTTTCACCATATTTATAGTTTCAAATGCCTGACAGAGAGTTTCGTGGATTTCTCCGTCCATCTCCACGTACTTGAAGGACGACAGATGACTAACGAAAATATCTTCCTCTCCACATACCGTAACAACCTGACCGTCAACTACAAATTTTATCTTCTGATGCAAGGTTGAAGATACGGCCCCAGCAGCGTGGATCCATGGACGGCCCAATAGACAACTATAAGCCGGTTGAATGTCTATCACATAAAACACTGTATTAAACACCTGGGGTCCGATCTGGACAGGCAGCTCTACCTCTCCAAACACTGATCTCTTTGAACCATCAAATGCTTTCACCACTAGATCACAAGGCCACAGTACAACCCCTTCCACATCCAGCTTTGCCAATGCTTTCTTAGGCAACACATTGAGGGACGAGCCCATGTCCACCAATACATGGGATAATATAGCACCTTTACATTCCATCGATATGTGGAGAACCTTATTGTGGTTCCTTTCTTCTGGCGTTAAGTCAAAATCTGTGAACCCCAGACCGTTATCGGCATTAACATTGGAAATCACACTTTCAAGCTGGTTCACTAATATTTCTTGCGGTACGTACGCCATATTCAAAATTTTTAGCAAAGCATTCTGATGTGCTTCGGAACATATCAACAATGACAATATATAGATCTTAGAAGGAGTTTGATGTAGGTGATCAACGATCTTATAATCGCTCTTTCTGATTATTCTCATGAATTCCTCAGCATCTTTCTCCAATGAATTATCAGGTTCCGCCCTTGGCACAGGTTCATCACTTATCACCTGCTTTCCTTTTGCTTTCACTAATGCTTCAGTATCGTCTTTCCTGAGTGTCTGAGGAGCAAAAAGCCTTCCGTTGCGGGTAAAACAACCCTTCCTCCAACATTTCCGATACTTGAACCACTTTCTTTAGGAGTCTGTACTTCCTGCCCTTGACTATTAGTTCCATAATACCACGGGATATCAACCTTGTTCTCATTTGGGACATGTCCGGGAACAATTATAGTTATAGGAGCTACTCATTCAGGCATAGATGTCTGTACGGGAGCAGGCACCGGAATTTCCACATGATCAAACTAGATTGTAATAGTAGAAACTTCATCATCATTCCTTTTCAACTGATCAAATTGTAAACGTCCTTCATCCATCATGCTCTGAAGGTTATTTCTCAACTTCACATAACCATTATCAGCAATCAAACAATCTTCACAACTTTCTGAACAACCAGGAAATACAACCCCTTTCAGTAGGCAATCCTTCACAACTTTCAACGGAGTCTTGACATCATTAATGTCCCTCACCAGGTTCAAACCTCTATCTTCTTCAATGGCATTCACCCCCGGTCCACCAAGCGGAGGCATGGGATTTTGAATTACATTAGGCCTCGGAGAGAAATTAATAGCCTTTGAATCAACAAGGTCTTGAACCACATGTTTGAAAGCCTTGCAATTTTCCACATTATGTCCTGGCGCATTTGAGTGAAATTCACACTTTTCATTTGCATCATACCCAAAGGGTAGCTTGCCAACTGGGGGAGCCAAAGTCCTCAATTTTACCAACTTCAAACGGAGTAAATTCTGTAGCATTTGTGAGCATGTCATAGGGAAAGCATCAAAATATCGATCATTCATTCTCTGTCTTGGGCGATACTGCCTCTGAGTTGCAGGTTGAGCCTCGGTATCCGGAGTTGGAATAGTTATAGATGCTGCTTGGTGATATGGATCCTGTCGTCCTCTACCTTTCCCCCCTTGTGCATATGCAGCATTAGCGTCACCTTCACGCTTTCTGTTATTGTAACCAAAAAACTTCTTTGCGGGAGCTGAACTTGTACCACTTCCATCCTGAATCTTCCTCAGCTTTAGCAAACTCTTGATTCTCTCTCCAGCAATTACTATGTCAGCAAAACCAGTGGATGGACAAGCAACCAACCGATCGAGATATGGGCCTTGCAAAGTATTCATGAACATATCAGCCATTTCTCTATCTGCCAACGGAGGTTGCACCTGAGCAGTAAGTTCACGCCAGCTCTGGGCGTACTGCTTAAAACCTTCCTTAGGGTCCTGTGTCATGCTTTGTAACTGAGTGCGATTCGGTGCCATGTCGATGTTATACTGGTATTGCTTCAAGAAAGCCAAGCACAACTTTTTCCAGCTTTGGATGTGAGCCCTGTCCAACTTTATGTACCATTCCAACGAGGCTCTAGACAAGCTGTCCTGGAAAAAATACATCCATAACTTTTGATCATCAGAATAAGTTGCTATCTTCCGGTTATATGCCTGGAGATGAGTTTTAGGACAAATTCTACCATTGTACTTGTCAAAAGTAGGTGGTTTAAACTTAGGGGGAATCTTGACACCCTGTACGAGTCCCATATCCTCAACATCAATTCCCAAAGGATTTTGACTTTCTATAGCTTTCACCCTTTCAGCCAGTCCCTTGTATTTCCTGTCATCATTGTAGAATCCCATGTCAGCATTAAGTAGGGAAAACTGGTCCTCTTGACGATCTTCCACATGCCCATTGTTGCCAGGAACAAAACCCAAGTTAACTCCAACCGGAGGAGGAGTACCAACAGGAGGATTGATAATAGGAGGGTTAACCCTAAGGGGATTAACATGATCACCAATAGGAATCTCTGTCTCCAACCTCTGGATGGTAGCTCGCATGTCTTATTTCCTTGCTCTTAGGTCCTGTTGCCCCTGGGCAACGCCCTGCATCAAATTCATAAATTGTTCCAAGCATGCCCTTAACTCAACCAACTCTGTCTGTACCTGATCCATGGCTCTAGCTTGGTTTCGTCTGGTTGCATATCGGTGAATGTGGGAATCAGCTATTATGCTTGCAACTAAATAAAGGTTAAAGATCTCCTGCAACAAGTACCTGTTATGCAAAATGAAATGTTATGCAAAGCAAATGACATGTTTATTCATTTTGAAGCATTCCTTCCTTCGATTCCAGTTTGACCGAAAGGGAACAACGCATATTCCTGCAATTGCTAATATTGACAGAACATCAGAGGTGCATATTAATAATTCAGAATACCCATCATATACGGCCCAGTGAGTGTGTGAATCATTGTATAATTTGATGAAGAATCCACCTCAATAATACCAAACGAAACACCATTAACATAAATGAAAGCCCACAACCAGGTGTGGAACAGTCAAATACAAATTGGTTCTGAACAGATACAACTGAATAGCATGAATACAAACAAAAGAAAACCCATCAACAAGCCTGATGGTGAGTTCCTCGAATAACAACGAAAACCCTTTAGACACTGAGTCCATACAAGTCTTCACGGACCTCCTTGAGAAGTGCTTCAGTAACTGGATCATTAGGGCGCTCTGTAAGACTCCTGATCAGCTGACTCCTTATCTTGACAGCTTCCTCCAGCTTTCTGATTTGATCTTTAACAGCTAACTCTTTGACTCTCTTAACTCCAGCACGGACTTTCAAATCTTCAATCTCTCTGTTGGCTGAACTAAGTTGCTTGAGAAATTCTCTTTCTTTACTCTTCAAATTCTTTCTCAACTCATCATTTTCAGCCCTGATTCTCGCTTCGATCTCCCTTCGGCACTCGGAGAACTCATCCCATCTCTGCTGCCCTTTAGAAAGTGCATTTTCAGACTTTGACAACTGCTCGTTGATACGATTGCACGCCTCTTTTAATGCCATCTCATTTTTCTTGACCTTGCGGATATAGATAGTGTCCTCTGCAATTCTTTTCTCATTTGCCTCATGACGCTCAGTCAACTTTTGAAGTTCATACTCAACATTACGCTTTTCACAAAGGGTATTTCGGAGTCCTTCACTTAGCTTCTCATTCATTTTGATTGTCTTATCCATCTCCGCCTTAAACTTGTTATATTTAGTAACACTTATCGTGGTCTCCGGTTCAACAGCAACGAGATCTGACGGGCTTTCCATAGAGAACGGCAAAAGAGTGATCTGGACTCTTCTTTTCAACCATGCATCATACTGAGGAGAAGACACGTTATTGCACTTGCCAAAGATAACTTTACCCTTTGTTTGCAAATTTCCCCAAGCCCCGGCCGCTTGCCTTACCAACAAAAGATTATCTTTCACAGCGAAAAAGAAAGATTTTTCCAATTCGCTATCCCTCGGAGGATCTATTAAAGCAAATCCCATCTGTCTCCTTAGAATAACAGGATTGTAATTGATGCAACCCCTTATTCCCAAGAGTGGCACATTTGGATGCCTTCCACAGCTACTGACAAAATCCTCACCCATCGTTCTCTGATTAAACTAATAAATATCTTTTGCCATCAACTGAATCATCCTTTTAGCCCAATTCTTTGCAGGATGAGGGTCCAGGAAAGCCTCAGAATTGGGTAAGTGTCTCATGAGCCATTTATGAAACAAAGGTGCACAATATCTAACCAAACCCCCTCTCTTCTTCTCATTCTTATAATGCACAGAATAATACAAGTCACCCAAGAGCGTAGGTATAGGATTCTTCAGCACAAAGATATGGATGACTCTCATGTCCACAAACTTGGGCTCATCAGCAAACAACATAATCCCATAAATTCCCAAAGCTAGAATAGCACAAACTGTTTCCCATTGAGCCTTAGCAGCACATTCTTCAGCTTTGGCAACCAAGAAATCCAGATGAAAGCCAGATAAACCTCCTTTGGCGACGAGGTTATCTGTCACCACATGTACGCTCAGATGGAGGGCCTTAGATATCTCCTCAGGCTTTGGAGGGCGCATATCAGAGTTAAAAGGAATCTGGTATTTGAGAGGCACATCTAGAAGAATGGCATACTCTTCTAGCATCGGAGCCAAATGAAAGTCCGAAAAAGTGAAGCACCTTAACTGTGGGTCATAAAACTGCAAGCAAGTATGAATGACACTCCTTTCTGAAGCATTCAAATCATCAACCATAGTAAGAATCTCCCCATAAGACTTCCAGAACATACCCATATGATCTGGAGTAATAAGGGAAACCATCTTCTGTAACTGACCCACCTTGGTGTCAAAGAACGTGTAATGCACATTGTTCTTCCTTGGAATCTCCATAGCCGTAAAGGGAACTGTCAACCGGAATCGAAAGGAAGTATACCCTGCAAATGAATAAACATGAAGGTTAAATGCAAAAATGAGAATGATGATATGTATGCAAGGGCATGTGATCAATGATGCACATATATTGTTGAACCACTGTACTATTTTCTGAATTTGGTGAGATAGACAAAACCAGAATCAAAGGTCCAATAACAAATCCAGAACAAACATGAACTAGCCAGGATCAAAGGTTCAGTAATAACTCCAGAACAATAAGAAGACCAGGTATGATGAAGGTCAAGGGTTCCTGCACACCTGTAAAAACCCCCCCAATCTCACATGTATGTACTAGAAAGTGAGGATCCTCAAATTCGGATCTCGGAATGAGAAGCAATAGCACATTCAGCCCGAAGGATACAATGTTATCGCTAAACAAAGAGATCGTCCTCTGATTCACCTCAACATGAAAAGGGGTCATCCTAAAGGTCATCCAGACTTAACAGCTCTTCCAGATAGCTCTACCATTGTGGAAGACCCACAACGCAGAATTCTCTAGAGAGAACCACATCCAGATTGTGTTTCATATTCCCTCCTCGCACCGAAATGGAACGCGAGAGGATATGAAACACACTAAACATAAGTGCACTCAGACCTGTGTATTGGGCCTATCTCTCAGAATACCCCATCCCGCCAAACAGAAAACAACACAGTCTAGTATAGCATAATATAACATATGGAATGAAAATGCTAAAATGCGGTAAATACAGTAGTATACAGTAAGGCAGTAATACAGTAAATAGCAATACAGTACAATAGTAAATACAACAAAATACAGCTCCAAAGTAATTTCCCAATGAAAGAAAAACAAACAAGCGCTAGGATTGACTCGCTAAGGAAACCAGAGATTCTGGGTTCGATCCCCAACAGAGTCGCCAGCTGTCGCTCCCGGGATTTTCATCCTAGTTCAAACGCGAAAGTGGCACCGAAACAGAGTCGCCAGCAATGTGTATTTATCCCAAGAGAGGGAAAGGAAACACCGCGTAAACCTGAGGGAAAGGAAAGAGCATGGTCTTGCGAACAAGAGAACTGGGTTCGGGGGTCGGTTACGCGTGAGGAAGGTATTAGCACCCCCACACGTCCATCGTACCCGATGGGATCCACACTTGCTGCTTCAATCAAAGGGTGTAAGGAAAGGATACTGGAAAAGGAACTTCTAACTAGAAAACTGGAAAAGGAACGAGAACGAAAAACAAATGTAGGGAAATAAAAGAAGTGTTCGAATGGGCCCTACCCCACTGCCTACGTATCTCATCGGGAACATGAGAATCAGAGCGACGTAGTTCCCCTCAGCTAAGGGAAAGTTGTTTGTGTTTTTTAGTGGAAACGTCAGAGTGCGCGTCCCAGCAATTAGGTGTTGCAGCTCACTGTATGGAGACTTAGGCGTTACCTATTCGCGGTAGAACGGACATGCAAGTCCTTAAGGAATAGAATGAAGAAGATGAGAAGAGAGAGTGAAACTGTGTGTGAGTTTGTTTATATAGGTGAGGTTAGGAAGTGAGTTTGGTGAGTGAGTTGGGTGAGTCCACTCTAACTAACTGAGTCAGTTAGTTAGAGGCGAGTCGGGTGAAGTTGGGATATGGTGAGGGTGAAGTTCATGGTGTTATGGTGAGGTTGAAAGTGAATGGTGGTGATGCTTCTGATTTTGCAGCAAACTTGTAGTGCAAGTTTGTTCTTCCCTATTAGATGTATGGTAAAGCATGTATGTGTATGATGTAAGGGAATGTGTTGGTACAAATGAGGAAAAGAGTGATGTGGGAGAGTGTGCGTGCAAGTTGACTTTCTAACAACAACAACAATATCAAACACTCCTAACTTTGGCAGCTTGTTATCAATGAAAACATGGAGGTTTGGTGATGAATTTCTCTATGTATGGTGGATGATTTGGTGAGTTTTTGACGTCAAATGAAAGATGATTCATCATAGAACAAGATTGGTGTGGAAATTGAATTGAAATGGGACCTCAAACACACTTGAAAATGGCCATGAACTCAAGTACACCAAAACTGGTTTGTGGGCGTGTGACCTGGTAGGCTGGCATGGCAACATGGCTTGGAAAATTCAGCATGAACACATCAACTTGGGACCATCATAACTCCATCATAACTTGCTCAAATGGAAAAATGTCCAACATCAAAGTTGAATAGGACAATGAGATGAACAACTTTGATGTTCAACATTTTTTCATTTGAAGCTTCATTCAATGAGAAAAGTGGCTTGACATTTTTCCCACCATGTGTTTGACAAAATTATGGCGCATGGGCCTGGTCTTGCTTGGTCATGACTTGGTTTTTGACCTAGTTTTGTCAAACTTTGATGTATCATAACTCCCTCAATTTTGATCCAATGGAAGAGTTCTTTATATGGATTTGAAGCTTAGAATGTGAACTTTAATTGGCTCAACTTGGGCCTGAGGTTTGGAGTTTTTATCATGAAGAAAGGAAGCCTCAAAGTGTGGTGCAAAATGGTCCAAACTTGCCATTTTTGGAAACCCTAAGTTTCTAAAAATGGAAACTTTGTACATTTCTTAATTTTTCATGATTCCTCCATCATTTCTTGATCAAATCTTGTCCAATGAACATATATAACTTGAATTTCATGAATTTGACCTTAAAAAGTCAGGAGTTGACTTTTTTCACTACACAATTGACTTTTTCCTCAATTTCTTGATTCTCAAGCGACTGATCAATTTAACCTCTTCTGAAATGAACCAATGGACAATCTTCCATCCTTAGATACTTGACATCATGTAGAAAACATTGAGATCAATTTTGGATCAAAATTTCCTCAGGGGACTGCTTGAACCAAAAACCCTAATTTTGACTGTTTTGTTAGCAGATGATGCACTACCCTATCTTCTTGATGGATTCCCATTTTCTCATGACTTGTGGAATCACATGGGAGGATATATGATATAGGGGACCTTTGAGGCTTGTTTGAAGACCCTTGGCTCTTATTCTCTTGCTTTGAATGACCAACACCTTTGAAAACCACTAATCACTTGGCCGTATGCAATATGTAAGCTATGTGAGATGAAATAAGATCTAAATGCAATGCAATGAAACATAAGCCAGTAAAAGCTAAAAGCTAGAGGGCAAATTTTGGGGTTCTACAAAGAGGAGATCCAGGAGCTTAGAAGGCTATGGGGAGCTTCAGGATTCCAACGAAGATCTAAGAGCATGGGGCATTTATGTTGAAGAACATAACCAACAGCTAGAGCAAACTACTAGGGAGGATTTAGAGATCATGGCAAAGTTACGAGATGACGAGGAATATTATCTAGAAAGGTATCAGAAGTTGGTCTTGCTATCCAACGATCTCATCCATGAGATCCCTCAAAGTTTAAAGGAGGTTGAGTACATGGCTGATATCTTCAAGCCGGTCAAAGAGATTGCCAATTTTCTTGCACTTTGTCGTGAGATGGTAGAGGAGTTTAGGGCTAGGATTAGGAGGAGGATTTAGCTTTTCTATGTGTAATACCCCAAATTTTGACCACTTAGATTTCCCATTATTGTGAAAATCATCATCACAATATGGATGAACCATCATGCTTCATCAGTCTCCCCAAAGATGGGTGAGCATCCAATACAATCAAAATTAGGGTTTCAAGCCCTCTCTGAGTGCTTAGACAAAGGATCAATCAAGAAATGACTTGATCTTCAACTTGTCTAATCTCTCAAACATCCACAATGGATCAAAAAGGACTCCCACTTCAAGGATTAAGCACAAGGCTGCTCCCTTCTAGGTGGATCAAGTCTCAAGATCGACAGTGTCACCAAATTAGGGTTTTGGTCGACCAGGGCCTCTAGATGGAGATTTTCATCTGGGCACAAGGCAATGATCCAAAACATGACCTAATATACTTCATGGAACCTCATGAACCCATGCATCAAGTCAATTTTGCCTCAGGGGATGCATTCATCAAAAATCAGGAATTAGGGTTTCTTGACCTAATTCACCCCTAAGTTGACTTTTGGGACAAACCATGAGCCAAGACCTCAAGAGATGATTTGAGGGTCTTTAATACACCATATTGATCCATTTGGAACAATGGATTGATCCAAGAAGCTTGAGCAACAAGTTTCATTTTCATCTGCACCACAATTAGGGTTTTAAGAGAAAAGTCAACTGTAACTTTGACTTTTGACCTGGACATGCTCCCAAACCCTAATACATGATTGAATATACCCTATGACACCCATGGAACATGTCCATCAAGTTTGATTTAGGTCAAGGACATGATTTCCTGAAGAATTGCACAGTTTGGAATTCATCTGATAAAAAGTCAACTGTGCACAAAAGTCAACTTTGACTTTTTGAGATTTTTCACCAAAATGGATTTTTAACCCTAAAATGATGTGAATGTATGATTTGAATCATCATTCATCAAGAAAAATCAAGAAAAGTGAGATAACTTGTAAAAGGGGTAACCATAAAACTTAGAAAATTTTCTAAGTTAAAAATAAAGTGGCAAAGGTACCAACTTTGGAGGACCATAACTCCTAAACCACAAGGCCATTTTTTCTCATCCAAAGATGGATTTGTAGCCCTCATTATCACCTACAAAAACTTCAACTACAAGTCATTCCAATTCATTAAGGATTTTGAGTTATGGAGTGATCAAAGTGGCTGAAAAGTGAAAATGTCACTTTTTCCAACACTTAGTGAAATTTTCACTAAGTCAGATTTTGCCTCACTTTTTGCCAAATGTAGGGGGATTTTTCACTTGGAATCAAAAGAGATCAAAACCAAACTTGTTCAAACAGTTGTTGTATCATGTAAGAGCTTTCCAAAATGGCCAAGAACATTGCCAAATTCAACCTACATCATGAGATACAACATTGGCAAGTTGCCTTGCTGAAATCTGTCAAAGTAAGGCAGAATTTGCATTTTGGCTTGATTTGCCAAAATCAGCCAATTGCAATTGCTCCAATCCACTTGGACACCTCAGAGGATTGAATCCAAAGGGGACAATCACTGAGCCAAGCCTCCAAGGTCCAAGGAACAAAGAATAGCATGTTGAACCTAGAACGGCCAAAATAGGGACAAGACTTCAAATTAAGAATGAGGCATTCAATGGAACCATCAAGGTGGCATGGACTGAGCCATTCTCATCTGAAATTAGTCAAGACTTATCCAAGACCAAGGGGCCAAAGCTCTGTGCCCTAACCTCTAGTCAATGGCTAGAGGAGACTTTCATTTCCATTGGCCAACATTGAGGAAACCTACTTACCAGCTGCCATGTACTATTCCTTGCAAAACAAACTTGCTCTGCTATAAATAGAGCTCAATTGTGGTCATTTTAGGTACACCAAAGCCATCTAACAGATGCTTTCCTCAAAATCTCTTTCTCTTGGCAAAAATGCCTTTCTTAGCAAGGTAGCTATCGGGTTTTGAGTTTGAGAGCAATTCTGCACAAACCAATCACTCACACACCTCACATACATCACATATGAGCTGATCAAACACTCACATAACATCTGGAACTTCAATTTCACAAAATCACTTGCCATCCACACAAGTTTGAAGTGAAGTTGCAGCTGAGATGCCATAAACTGATCCAGTCCATTTCAATTCAATCCAAGTGTTCAAACACACTCCATATGGTGTAGGGAAGCTGTCCAGATCATCACCACTCATCTGTAACACCTCCAACTCAAAATCACATCTGCACTTGCTGTCACGACTTGAAGGTAAGCCTAAACTTGGGCATCTCTCAATCTATGCATATTTCCTCGCACAATAATTTGGCCATATGTTCATAATCATGCATGGAATGTTTTCCCTCAATTAATTGCATTGTTTGAATCGTGTATCAAAAATCCTAGCCTTCATGCAGAAATTAGGGTTCTTGAGGTCTCTTCGTGATTTCTTGTTGTATGTTTAATTTAAATGAAATTAAAGTACATAGACATGATCGTGAGGTTGAAACGAGCATAATGATATGTGGATTGCATGATATGATTACGTATTCATGGAGATTGGATAGAAAACGCAAATCTGAGAAACCAAGAACACGCGCGTGTTCTTCAGCTGTTCTTGGCGCCATTTTTGAATAATTTGAATATTTGAATTTTGTGATTTTGTTTAATTGATTCAAAAATTAATTTCTCTCTGAGTTTTAATGATTTTGAGTTTATTCTTTTTTTAATAATTCACAAAAATGTTAAAATATTTTATTTTATCAAAAAATCCCAAAAATATTATTTATTTCATATAATTGATATTTTTGTAAAGAATTAATATTTTGATTGTTTTTGGCATTTTAAATATTTTTTCTACATTGATTTTGCAACTTTTAATGCTTTCTAATTATTTTGTAGGTCAATACTTAATTTTTGAAGCATTAATCCAAGATCACAATTTGTTTTCCATGTGTTAAACAATTTTGATCATTTTTAATTGAATTTTTATTCAATTAAATACATTTTGAAAACAAATTAGGGTTTTGGATTAATTCAACCCTCATAAATCATTTTCAAAACACTTTGGGCCTCTATTAGAGTGTAAGACCCAATCCTTTTTTGACCAAATCATCTTTGGGCCTCACTTATTGTATAAGTCCCGATACCGTCAAAAAATAAACGGCGCAATCGTCGCCTTTTCAAAAATCATCTGGGCCTACCCTCGAGTAGTAAGACCCATTTATTCATCTCAAAACTCTTTGGGCCTCTTGAGAGAGTGTAAGACCCACCCCCCCCTTGTACAAAAACTTTTTGGGCCTCATTCATTGTATAAGTCCCTCTGTACAAGTAAACGGCGCGATCGTCGCCCGTTTAAAAATAAAAACCATCTGGGCCTACCCTCGTGTTATAAGCCCCACACTCTTTTCTTTAAACCTTTTTGGGCCTCTTAAGAGAGTGTAAGGCCCATCCCTTTGTACAGAAAACCATTTTGGGCCCCAGTCACTTGTATAAGTCCCTCTGTACAAATTCAAACAGTGCGCTCGCTGATAAAACCCTGGGCCTCTCCTTGAGATGTAAGCCCCAGATCTTTCTTTTTCAAAGCATTTTCTCCTTTGATTTTGAATATACTGTTGTTTTTAATCTTTCTTTGTTGAACAACTAACCAAACAACATGGAAACACTACAATCGAGTAAGTGGTTATCACTTTCATTTACTGCTTTCATATTATAAACTGTATTGTGGGGCTGCTCACTGTAAGTCTCCTTTCATAAACTCATATCTACTGTGTAATAATAGTATAGATATTTTGAGTTTCCCCGGCAACTACGTCTAGAACTAGGTGACGCCGTTTCACTTATTCGTAGAAATAGACGCCTAGATCCCCAATAGGAGCACCAGATACAGTCTTCTCTTCGGCTGTCCTCCTTAGGAATCGTCAAGAAATTCTATCCCCCGGAGATGAATTATTCTCGGTGAAACTTCTCTTGAATTTCTTCAAACCGCCGAACGGTTCGGACTCTCTTTTAAAGTTAAAGTCACTGGATAGTAAACCTCGCACATTTACCAGTGGTTTTAACTTTAAAAGAGTTTTCCTAAACTTTTCTTTGGTTTGGGACCCACATGCTTCTTAAAAGAATCGGCCTTCTCTTGGGCATTGTACAAGGACCCTCCGGCTTCCTAAAAGCAACCCGGCCTCCTCTTGGGCATTATTCAAGGACCCTACGGCTTCTTAGAAGTATTCACAGCCTCCTCTTAGGCTTCGTATAATGATCTCTTCCTCCGGGAATGATAGCCTCCTCTTGGGCTTCGTACAAGGACCCGTCGGCTTCTTAGAAGTTTTCAGCCTCCTCTTGGGCTTCGTACAAATTGTCCCGACGACCTCCTAGAGGTATAGGAACAGAACCTAGTCATCCTCATAGAACAGTCCTTTCATAGAGTCTACTACTGTTTCTCGAAGCATAGTACAAAAGATAAAACTCTAGACTTGGACAGTCTAACTTCCTTGAGTCTCAAAGACATTCTCAAGCACCCTTCGTTAAATAGGAAGGAAACCCGCAGACTCGGACAGTCTCAATACCCTTTGGATTTCCCGTTTCCTCAAAGAGAAGGAAATACCCCTGATCCTCAAATTAAATCCCCGAGTACAGTGTTGCTCATATAAGAACTGATTTTCTCTTTTAAATCAGTATATTGGATCTGTCACTCAACTGAAACAGTTACAATAGCCTCCATCTCGGGCTTCGTACGAGATACTAAAATTCTCCCCAGTGGAGTCAAAACAACCTTTTAGCCTCTCTCTCAGGCTTTGTATGAGACACAAAAGATTCCCTCGTTGAGTCAATCACCCCTTTTTTTGCCTCCATCTCGGGCCTCGTACGAGATATAAATCCCTTAAGCAAGAGTCGAACTCTTTGCTAGCCTCCTCTTAGGCTTTGTATAACGATATGCCCCACTGGGTCAAAAACCTTTAGCCTCTCTCTCGGGCTTTGTACGAGACACAAAATAGCCTCCTCTTAGGCTTTGTATAATGATTTTCCTAGCGGAAATTAGGCTCCTCTTAGGCTTTGTATAAGAAAACCACTGGTTGATCCAATCAACCTTTTAGCATCAAAGTTGTGCCTCGTTCACAGTACACAAACATCAACAACTCCTTTCCCTTCATCTAATCGCTGTAAGCGGCAAGCCTCTGGATCATCTATATCCATGCCACTGTCCCTCTTTTAGCATGAGAAATTCCTAAGGAAAGATGGCATTGCTCTACACTGAGTTAAAGTCTTCTCCTTCAGGTTAAAACCCTTTCTTCAGAAATTATGGCATTGCTCGGATCCGCGTATCCCAGTTAAAGTAATTCTCCTTCTCCCCTCTTTAGAGATGACAAATTCTCTCTAAAGTCAAACCTTTCAGCTTCACATCTTGGGCTTTGAACAAGATACAAATCACCTTTCGCTTCACGTCTTGGGCTTTGAACAAGACACCAAAAACCAATTTCCTCCCATAGAATAGGAGGAACTACGAACGCTCTGATTTCCCTGTTTCGGTAAACGGGAATACGTGGGCACAAGATCGAAAGAAAAGATCTTAGCGAGCACAATCAACAAAAAACCCAATTCCCATATCTCCATCAATCAAAAGCAATAATTCAAAAGCATCAGTCCTAACATCCTAATCCTTATTCCCCGCCAGAAACCCTTTGCCTAGAAAAAAAAGAAAGAAAGAAACCTGTATTGGCGAAATACGAATAACCAGTACAAAGGCCCCCCCACATTGATAGCATCCGTAACCTAACAGACCGCTGTTGAAAACTCAGTATGCAAGCAGGGTTAATTGGAGACATCTATTTCCCTTCATTATTCAGCTCACAATAGGATAAAAAATGAATAGACCTGTAGTCAATGCTCAAACCGCAGAGAGCGACCAGCGCTTAAGAACCGCGTCCAAAATCGCTCGCTACAGAAAAGTGGCGCCCACCGTGGGGCCCTCTTCCTTTCTGTTTCTTTTTTTCCTTGAAAATGGCGACTCTGTTGGGGAGTCATTGCCAAGATCTTTCTGCCTTAGGGCATCATCCCTGTTTTCTACGGAAAATGGGAACTCTACCGAAGAGAAAGATTGACCTATGCTGGTCCATCTCTTAGGTAGGGAACCACAGATTGGGGCTTCCGCCGGGGAACCCATTTCTGTCAGGAACTTAAGATTCGTAGCTTTATAAGTCTAGGATGATTAGGACAAATATATATACTGCTTTTCCTAATTGCTATACATGTTTATTTTTCTGGTAATGGGAATGCGGGTGATGCCGTATGTGGAAAGAATGAGTATACACCAAGAAAAGCCAAACCCTTTCGTAGTGCGGAAGCTATCGAAAATAGCTGTTACGCGATACTACCCTCATTTGAGGCTGGTGATCTATTCTCGGTGAATAGCACTTACTCTAAGATTGCACACAACTCGCTGGCGATCCGCTTGTTGTCTGCCTTCCTGGGAGGAGCTGATGATAATGAGTACAGGTACAAAAATCACCCTAGTATAAACCTTTGGGGATGGGTAGAGCCTTGACTTCATGACAACGACCCTCTGACCCCATGTTTTTTCTATGTTTTTGTGTGCTGCATTCATGCATTCATTTAATAAAACATTAAAATATTCCAAAAATTTTCTCTTCTAGTCTCTCTGTTTTTCAAATTAAACTAAGACTGTGATTGCAAATATCAGAGAAAAAGATTACGTTAATGGATTTCGGTAGAAGGAGAAATCACCAGTATACCTTCAAGGTTCCAAAACTAGGGGATTTGAGAAAGTTAGCGAGGATGATCGTTAACCCAAAGGCTTTCAGAGCCAAGCACGGTGGTTTGCTACCACTGTTAAGAGTCCATGTGATTAAGGGAATCATGGATGCGCTCATTCAGTTCTACGATCCGGTTTATCACTGTTTCACATTCCCGGATTACCAGCTAGCACCAACGTTGGAGGAGTATTCTCATCTGACTGATTTACATATCACTGATCGAGCTCCATTTTCTGGACTGGAAGAAATTCCAAAGAATCAGATCATTGCAAGAGCAATTCATTTGGACGAGTCTGAGGTCAGGACTCACATGACCACTAAGGGTGGCATCCAAGGTTTGCCAGCCCAGTTCTTGACAAAGAAAGCTCTGTACTTTTCTAGTATAGGGAACGAGACTGCTTTTGAAAGCATCTTTGTCTTGCTCACCTACGGATTATTTTTGTTTCCCAACATCAATAACTTCGTCGATATCAACGCTATTAAGGTTTTTCTCATTGGAAACCCTGTGCCGACTTTGCTCGCAGATGCGTATCATTCTGTACACTTGGGAAATTTGTACAGCGGAGGGGAGATCACATGCTGTGTACCTTTGCTCTACAAATGGTTTATCTCTCACTTGCCTAAGTCCGCTGCTTTTTGGGATTGCAAGAGTGTCTTACGTTGGTCGCAGAAGATCATGTCCCTCACCAACTCTGATATAGATTGGTGTAATAGGATTTATGAGGGAATCAGAATCATTGACCGTTGTGAAAACTTCCCCAGCGTACCCCTCATAGGAACTAAAGGAGGAATCAACTATCATCCGATATTAGTTCTTCGTCAATTTGGATACCCGATGAGGCACATCCCACTGGATGTTCATCTGGAAGGTCTTTTCTTCAAAGAAGGAGAAAGTGATAGAGCACTAAAGATGGAAATAGTGCAAGCTTGGAAACAGGTTCATAAGAAAGGACGAGAGTCTCTGGGAAAACCGGACTGTGTCTCAGTGGAGCCTTATCTCCATTGGGTACAAACTAGAGCTCTCAAGCTAAAGATTGCCTTATCCTCGTTACGGAATTCTTCCGCCGAGGGAAATTGTCATGTACTTCATGACGGAAACTGAAAGGCTTCAGGTTACTCTCAACAAAGTTCAAAAGGAAAGAAGGTCTTGGAAGAACAAGTACCGCACCCTCAACGTAGAGTGTATCCAAATACAACAACTACTGAGAGAGAAAAATGCTCTATTTGAAATTTTAGAGCAGCATGCTGTAGAGAATCAAGATGACCAAAGGAATTTGCTCGCTCCTTTCACCTGGCAAAGGAATGACAACCCGACAACGGCCCAAGCGCCCCGGTCAAAGAAAAGGAAGATACCAGAATTAGCACCCGATTTCTCCTCAGAGAGGACTCGGGACCCATTAGTTTAGGTTTCTGTTTCTGCACTTTGTAATCTACTGTATTTCCATTTCTGTAATCTTTTAGAATTCAATAAAAAGGGGTTTCCCCACTGTTTGATATTTGCAATCTAATTGTCGAAGTTTATTTTAATTAAACCTAAAAACAATTAATATAATCATTGCATTCATCATTCTCACATCGCGTATTCTCCTTACCTACGAATCTCACGTTTGTGTCTCGATTCTAGAGTCAAACTGTCTCATTCGTATAATACCCGGGCCAATCGTCAGAAAAAGATGGATGATCTTGAGGAAGAAAATAGAGAGTTGAAAGAAGATATCGACGCTCTGAGAGAGGATATGAGAAAGCTTCATAACGACATGCAAGCCATGGCAGAAGCTCAGCTACAAAGAACTGTGATCTCAGAGATCACCTCAACGCCCATCATAGAAAAGTATGAACCTAGGTATCAGATACCGAAAGATCGTCCTTGGGGCATGCCTGTTAACTATATCCCGGAAGGATATGTTCCGCCGATCACTGAAGATCAGGGAATCGCAACAGAAGCCGCTGGGCCTGAAGGTTACAAACTTCGGGAAAGCGAAGATGCCAGGGGCATACTGAAGACTCCTGAAGGTTACAAACTTCGGGAGGAAACAAGACTTATTGCCGTAGTCACGGTACCACCCCCTGTGGTGCACACTGTCCTGGAAGGACAAATTTTACCAACACCTTCTGGTAAGAAGGAAACTATGTTTGACAGAATGGAGGAATTCCAGGAACAGTTCCTGGAAATGCAGAAAGAGCTGCAAGCCATTCGCGGTCAGGATCTATTTGGGAAGGACGCCGCAGATCTCTGCTTGGTCCCCAATGTAAAAGTCCCGCACAAGTTCTAAGTGCCCGACTTTGAAAAATACAAGGGTAACTCTTGCCCTCAGAGCCATCTGGTGATGTACGCTCGGCGGATGTCAACTCAGACGGAGAATCAGGACTTGCTGATTCACTACTTCCAGGATAGTTTAACCGGTGCCGCACTAAAATGGTACATGGGTTTAAACCGTGCCTCGATCAGCACTTTCAGAGATCTTGGCACTGCCTTCGTCCAACAATACAAATACAATTTGGACATGGCACCCGACAGAGATCAACTCAGATCAATGTCGCAAAAGGAAAAGGAAACCTTTAAGGAGTATGCTCAAAGGTGGCGTGAAATTGCCGCTCAAATTTGTCCACCTCTTGAGGAAAAAGAGATGACAAAGATCTTCTTAAAGACCTTAAGCTCATTTTACTATGACCGAATGATTGCCAGTGCGCCCAGTGATTTCACCGAAATGGTCGGCATGGGTGTACGTCTTGAGGAAGCCGTCTGAGAAGGACGTTTGGTAAAAGACACTGGATCAACGAGCGGTACTAAAAAATACGGCAGTGCTCTCCCTAAGAAAAAAGAGCAAGATATTGGGAATATCTCTCCCGGAAGGCAAAGGCGACGTTATCAGCCAGTAGCAGCTGTTACTCATGCTATCGGCCCCGCGCCTATTCCTATGTATCAACCTCAGGTTACGCAGAGCCAACCTGACCAGCAAAGGACACAACAGCCTCTTCAGCAGGCTCGTCCTCCATATAACAGCAACCGTACAACACGGCCATCAGGATTTGATCCTATACCTGTAACGTACGCAGAACTGTTTCCGTTACTGCTAGCCAAGGGGCACATTCAGACTAAGTCTCCCCTTTCAGTATCGGAAAATCCGCCTTTTTGGTTTAAAGCGGATCAAACATGCCCTTATCATCAAGGAGGTTCAGGGCATAACATTGAGACTTGTCTCAATTTCAAATCCGACGTGCAAAAGCTTGTTAGGAGCGGGCTCTTATCTTTCAAAGATACGAATCCCAATGTTCTTACAAACCCGCTGCCTCAACATGAGAAAGCTGCAGTCAATCTGATTGAGAAAGAGACTAACAATGTCTATCAAATTCACGATGTACTCTTATTGGGGACCAATCTGGTCAAGATGCATTGTAGACAGAGTGCATATGGCCATGTGCCACCTCATAACTATCACCAGTGTGATATCTGCTCTAAAGACAACCAAGGATGTTCGGTAGTGCAAGCAGCTCTACAGGAACAAATGGATCTCGGATGGATCCAAGAGCACCAAGTTCGTGGAGTTAACATGGTTTACACGAATTCTAACGTCATTCAAAACCACGACATCCGTGCGATGAATTCCAACTTGGTGGCGATGCACTCAAGGCAAAGCCAGTATCATAATCTGCCGTGGCACGATTACAGTTCCTGTCTGATTTGCTTGGTAAACAAACAGGGATGCTCTTTCATACAAGAGGCCCTCCAGCGTCAGATGGATCTTGGATGGATCCAAGACTACCATGATAGGAATCCCTATCAAATCAATATGGTTCAGATCTTTGACATCCACGTGATGAATACCAATCTGGTAGAGTTACATGCTGAGCAGGTCCGACTCGGATTCTTAATATCACACGATTATCAAAATTGTAAAGTGGGTTGCGAAAACGATCGAGGTTGTACCCTTGTCCAGGAGGCACTTCAACACTTGTTAAATCACTGGTGGATGCCAATCTATATAGACGAAGATACTCAGCAGATTAGTAGCAATCACAGGAATCCTACTCGTCATCAAAGTCAGGATGTCCGATCAATGGAAGGTAACCTAGTGAGGTTACATTGTATTCAAAGTGGGCGTGGCCAGGTGCCACCACACAACTATGACAGTTGTAGCGTCTGTTCGGAAAGTAACCAGGGGTGTTACCTTGTGAGAGCAGCTCTTCAGGGTCAGGTCGATCATGGAGAAATTCATCCATATCCAGGTTCAGGACCCATCATTTGGTCGCCGAACTACCTTGCCGATCAGGTTGAGGATATTGTCACGATCTCTGGTCATCACAGGACCAGGGATGTTTTTGCAATCATCCCTCTACTTGACAAATCTAGAGTTCCCAACCGGGAATGGATCGAGATTACTTATGATGGTCAGAAAAATCAGAAGGTTCCCATAGTCATCTATCTACCGGGGCCATTACCGTATGAAACGGCTAAGGCGATCCCTTACAAATACGGTGCAACAACAATTGAGAATGGAAAGGAAATTCCATTACCCTCCGTTGTGAATATTGCAGACATCAGTCGTGTAACACGGAGCGGTCGAATCTTCAACCGAGGGGTTGGAGAATCCAACAAAGAAAAGGAACTTCAGGCGGAAATTCCTGATCCACCAGTCAGTCAATCTGGTAATCCCGACTTTTCAAAAGACAAAGATGAGATGCTAAAGCTCATCCAAAGGAGTGAATACAACATTGTTGATCAACTGTTACAGACTCCTTCAAAGATCTCAGTATTATCGCTGTTACTCAGTTCAGAAGCACACAGAGAGGCTCTACAGAAAGTCTTGGAGCAAGCCTTTGTGGAACAGGATGTAACAATCAGACAATTCAATAGCATTGTCTCTAACATCACTTCCTGCAACAATTTGGGATTTAATGATGAAGAATTACCTGAAGAGGGTCGCCGTCATAACATGGCGCTCAACATTACAGTTAACTGCCAGGGCGATGCTTTGGCCAACGTACTGGTAGACACAGGGTCAGCCCTGAATGTTATGCCGAAGTCCACTTTGACGCAATTATCATTCAAGGGCCCTCTGATGAGAACCAGCGAGGTCGTCGTCAAAGCATTCAACGGATCCAGAAAAACAGTTATCGGCGAAGTTGATCTTCCCATAACTATTGGTCCTCACACTTTCCAAATCACTTTCCAGGTCATGGACATCTGGGCAACATAAGTTGTTTATTAGGAAGACCTTGGATACATCAGGCTGGAGCGGTTACTTCAACCCTCCACCAAAAGCTAAAGTTCGTCAAGAACGACCAACTTGTCACAATTTGTGGGGAACAAGCCTTGCTCGTGAGTAACTTATCATCATCTACTTGTGTGGAACCCGAGGAGGTTGTTGGAACTTAATTCCAAGCTCTATCGGTGAGCAAGAACGATCAATCCGAAGAAGGAACTTCAATTTCTTCATACAAAGATGCTATCAAAGCGGTCGAGAGTACCGATACGACAGGATGGGGACGGCTTGTCATTCCCATTGACAATAAAACAAAGAAGGGTCTTGGTTTTTCTGCAACCTGTACCCAGACAGTTGCCAACGATGAAAATATTCATCCCCTTCAAAAATTCTTCCACAGTGGAGGTTTTCTTCACCCGGTGTCTCAGACAGTTCATGTTATCAATGAGGAAGATCCCTCTGACACAGATGAAGAATGGAAGTCCTATCTTAACAAGGACGGTTATATGTCTCAGGAAGAGGTGCCTATGCCTTTTTGCTTTCCTACAGAAAGTCTGAGATTTATACCAAGATCAGATGTCGAAATGATCTACGGAGATTGTGGTCCGGAAGGATGCCGTGCTCCGCCAAATTCATTAGAGGAAGACACTCTGATGAAAGAAAACTTTGATCGCAATTACTATGGCCCGATGGATGGTCTGCCTATGTGGCAGCCTTATCCAGGAAACTTGGGGCAAGAAAGTCAGCCGAGTAATGAAACTCAGCTGACCATCATTGAACAGAATACTTGTGTCCCCGCCATGTCATGGGATCAACACTCAGGTCATTCGAAAACTACTCAACATGAAGATGAATTCGCAACGTTCGCAGGACTTGAATTCATCAACTATGCTTTTCCTGAGGTCAACGTCATCGAGAGGGATGACTTCTCCAGTTCCAAAGAAGTTTGGGACACTTTGGGACAACCAAGTGGAAAATACGACTTTATGGTCAAGTACACCGCTCCCGAAAGCTCTCGTATCAGGCTCGAAGATATCCAGTCAACTGGATGGGGAGATACAGCTGAGAGCATAAATGCTATGCAAAATGCAACAGAGGAATCCTCCCACGACAATTCTGCCTGGGAAACAGATTCTAATGATCCTACTCCACCAGAAATCAGCGTCATTTCTGAAGACAAATCAAGGAAGGTTCCAGACTTTGTGATTCACCGAGGAGTTCGCCGCCAATGGGTTGTTGTCGAGGTTCCGAAGGTCGTTCATCAGTCAAAGTAATTGCCATCTTTAAACCTTTCACCCTGCCCAGGTGAAACGGATATTTTGATAGGGCTCGCTTTCTGTAAATTTCCCTCTTCGCTTTGCCCAAAGCGAGTGAGTTTTGTTTTATAGGGTTGTAGTTTCAAGATTCGACTTGTTCATTAATAAAATAACGTCGTTCTGTAATTTCTGCATTAATTGCTGTTTTCTCTTTTTGCTTTTTCAGAAAATGGTAATCCTAAAAAACATTCAATAATAAAAACAAGCAGTAAAATAAATACACTGCACACACTTGCATTTTCTCTATCTCTTCTAAACACGAATCATCACGTCATGCAGATTGCTTGTTTTATACCCCGTTGAAACATACAATCCGATGCCTTCTTCCAACTTTGAGTTCCCGGTATGCGAGGCTGAAGAAGAAAATGACGACGAAATTCCAGAAGAGATCTCCCGACTACTCAGACAAGAGGAAACGTCCATTGAACCTCACAAAGAGCCGTTGGAAACGGTAAACTTGGGTTCAGAAAAAGAGAGAAAAGAAATCAGGATCGGAGCATTGCTCAGTCAAACTGCCAGAGAGGGTTTGATAAAGCTTCTCAAAGAATTTCCCGATGTATTCGCTTGGTCCTATCAGGATATGCCAGGGTTGGATACCAGCATCGTGGAACATCACTTACTGTTGAGATCGGAATGTCCGCCAGTAAAGCAAAGGTTGAGACGTACTCACCCGGACATGGCCATCAAAATCAAGGAGGAGGTACAGAAACAGATCGACGCGGGTTTCCTCGCTACATCTGAATATCCTCAATGGTTAGCCAACATCGTACCCGTTCCCAAAAAGGACGGAAGGGTCAGAATGTGTGTTGATTACAGAGATCTAAACAAGGCAAGTCCAAAGGACGACTTTCCTTTACCACACATTGACATGCTGGTTGACAGCACAGCAAAGTTCAAAGTATTCTCCTTCATGGATGGATTCTCGGGCTATAACCAGATCAAAATGGCGCCGAAAGACATGGAGAAAACTTCGTTCATTACCCCATGGGGCACCTTTTATTACAAGGTAATGTCGTTCGGTTTGAAGAACGTCGGGGCAACCTATCAAAGGGCCATGACTACTCTGTTTCATAACATGATACACAAAGAAATCGAGGTATATGTCGATGATTTGATTGCAAAATCAAGAACAGAGGATGAGCACATTGAACATCTGTCAAAATTGTTCGAACGTCTAAGAAAATTCAAGCTCCGCTTGAATCCCAACAAGTGCACCTTCGGTGTCCGTTCGGGGAAACTACTAGGGTTCATCATCAGCCAGAAAGGGATTGAGGTTGATCCTGACAAGGTCAAGGCCATTCAAGAAATGCCTTCTCCGAAAACTGAAAAACAAGTCAGAGGATTCCTGGGACGTTTGAAATACATCTCCAGATTCATATTCCTTATGACCGCGACGTGTGCACCGATTTTCAAATTACTCAAAAAGAACCAGGATTGCGTTTGGTCAGAAGACTGCCAAACTGCCTTCGACAGTATCAAGGAATATCTGTTGAATCCTCCGATTCTATCACCTCCAGTGGAAGGAAGACCACTGATCATTTACCTAACAGTCCTAGAGGACTCAATGGGATGTGTACTTGGCCAACAAGATGAAAACAAAAGGAAAGAGTCTGCCATTTACTATTTAAGCAAGAAATTCACCGACTATGAAACTCGGTACACGATGCTCGAGAAAACTTGCTGTGCTTTGGCTTGGGCAGCCAAACGTCTTCGCCAGTACATGATTCGTCATACTACTTGGTTGGTCTCCGAAATGGATCCAATCAAGTACGTTTTCAAAAAACCTGCTCTCACGGGAAGGATTGCCCGTTGGCAGATGTTACTATCAGAATATGACATAGAGTACCATGCTCAGAAAGCCGTTAAAGGAAGTATTTTAGCTGATCATTTGGCTCATCAACCGATTGACAATCAAGAATCAATCGGGTTTGACTTCCCAGACGAAGATGTCATGTATCTAAAAATGAAAGATTGCGATGAACCGGTACCCAGTGAAGGGCCAGAACCAGGCTCCCAGTGGGGACTCATCTTTGATGGAGCAGTTAATCATTATGGAAACGGAATTGGGGAAATCATTGTTACCCCTCAGGGTTCCCACATTCCTTTCACTGCCAGACTTACGTTCAAATGTACGAACAACGAGGCCGAATACGAAGCATGTATCATGGGTCTCGAAGAAGCGATTGATTTAAGGATAAAAAACTTGGACGTATACGGCGACTCAGCCCTGGTTATCAATCAGATCACAGGAGATTGGAACATATACCAATCAGGGTTGATTCCTTACAAAGACTATGCAAGAAGGTTGTTACCCTTCTTCGACAGAGTTGAGTTTCATCACATCCCTCGTGATGAGAATCACATGGCTGATGCATTAGCCACTCTCTCTTCCATGATTAGTGTAGGTCGATGGAATGACTTACCTAAGATCGACATAATGCGCCCTTAACGGCCCGCTTACATCTTCACGATTGAAGCAGTCATAGACGACAGACCTTGGTATCACGATATCAAATGCTTCCTTCAGAAACAAGAGTACCCATCAGGGGCACTCAGAAAAGACAGGAAAACCCTCAGAAGATTGGCTGGAAACTTCTTCCTGAGCGGTGACACTCTTTATAAGAGAAATTTTGACATGGTTTTGCTCCGATGTGTCGACAGACCAGAAGCAGACATGCTCATGAAAGAAATTCATGAAGGATCCTTTGGCACTCATGCCAATGGACACACAATGGCGAGAAAAATTCTCAGGGCCAGGTATTATTGGTTGACTATGGAATCCGACTGCTACAAGTACATGAGGAGGTGTCACAAGTGTCAGATATACTCCGATAAAATTCATGTACCGCCATCACATCTCAAAGTTCTTTCTTCCCCATGGCCTTTTTCCATATGGGGAATCGACATGATTGGTTTGATTGAGCCCAAGGCTTTAAACGGACATCGGTTCATCCTGGTAGCCATTGACTATTTCACCAAGTGGGTCGAAGCAGCGTCATTCGCCAATGTAACCCGACAAGTGGTGGTCCGATTTATCAAAAACAATATCATCTGCCGTTATGGTGTTCCAAGTGAGATCATTACTGATAATGGATCCAACTTGAACAACAAGATGATGAAAGAGTTGTGTGCAGAGTTCAAGATTGAACACCATAACTCATCTCCCTACCGACCCAAGATGAACGGAGCGGTAGAAGCGGCTAACAAGAACATCAAGAAGATCGTTCAGAAGATGGTTGTAACCTATAAGGATTGGCACGAGATGCTACCCTTTGCTCTTCACGGTTATCGTACATCTGTCCGCACTTCAACAGGGGCAACCCCTTTCTCTCTAGTATATGGCATGGAAGCAGTGCTTCCCATAGAAGTAGAGATCCCGTCAATCAGGGTATTGATGGAAGCTCAGCTCACCGAAGCTGAATGGTGTCAAAGTCGACATGACGAACTGAACCTGATCGAAGAGAATAGAATCACGGCACTATGCCACGGTCAGTTGTATCAACAGAGAATGAAGAGGGCGTTCGACAAAAAGGTCCGACCTCGTGTCTTCAGAAAAGGAGACCTCGTGCTCAAGAAGATACAATCATTTCTCACTGACTCTCGGGGCAAATGGACCCCGAATTATGATGGCCCATATGTGGTCACGAAAGCTTTCTCAGGCGGCGCCTTGAGACTTGCAACCATGGACGGAGAGGAATTTGCCTACCCCACGAATGTTGATGTAGTCAAGAAATACTTCGCCTAAACTAAAACAAAAAACGTCTCGGTGGATTGAAAACCCGAAAGGGCGGTCCAGGCAAAAGTTATAGACATGAAAAAAAAGAATCATCCCGATGGATTGGAAATCTCATAGTACAATCCAGGCAAAAATTAGGGATAATGGCAAGTAACTATGTTCAACAGAGGCAAGTCCCTCAGCAGCAGTTACAACATCATCTATCGGAGGAAATCTCCAGTCAAAGGTCATCTTCGACGGAAGCTCAGGATGCCCCGAATTCAAAGTTAGTAGAAGGATAGTGGTCGTTATGTTTCAACGTAGCCTTTTTCCCTGTTAATTACCATTTTCTAACTTTGTATATACTCTTTGGAATCACGCGTTTGGCTGATCTCCATCTTATCAATAAAATTTGAGCCCTTGTGCTTTTGTTTGTAATTCTTTACTTGTTTTAGCTTTACAGAACGACGTTGTTTAAACTTAATCAGCGATTCTTGAAATAAAACAAAAATGAATTTACTTGTTAAAACTTTTTCTGCTTTTAAATTAAAGATGGCATTTCTTTTGACTGTTGAACATCAGAAGAATCTCGATCGCTTCTCCAAAGGTGTTTGAACCTCAAAGTGCAGAATCAAAGTACTCCTTCTAAACCAGTTCGCCTGAATGAAGGGATTAACTGTGTCAGAGACCTTGTTTCGTCTGACACCCTCGGCCGAGTTCTCATCTCCTAAGCCCGATCAACATAGCTCCCCGCGTGGACTATCTCTCCTAAGCAAGGTGGAATTGCTATTTTGAATCAACGGTACTTCTTCGCCCCGCGATGGCCGAGTATCCAATTGTGTTCATCCATTAGTCTGTATGTCGCTTCTGTTTTGTCAGCATATACATACGTACTTCATGCATTTTTTATTTGCATTTACATTTCATATTGCATCACTATCACTCTAGTCGGTCTTGTCCCCTAGTGATAAACAGTTTTCTCAATCGAGTTTGTCAATTCTTTCCTCGTCAGGAAGTGTCGCGTCTGCACAATCTCGCCACCAGTGTATCTTTAGATCAGAGTCGGCACTTGGCCACTTTGATAACTTGAACCTCTGAAAGCCAGAGAAAACTTCAATAAGTATCACTCTTCGCCATTGAAGATGATATCCTCGCTTTCCTGGATTAAGGAAAATCCCCAGAGAAAGCCTCTTAAACAGAGATTCGGCAGTACATCAGTATTTCTCCGAAAAGTCGTTGATGAAAAGGTCATCGGCACCTCAAAACTGGATCCCATCATATGGCATTTCTCCGGGAAGATCCCGAGAAAAGTATGATGTAACCCCAAACGAAAACAGTCTCTCAAGAGACTCGCTTTCCCCAGTAGAATCGACAAATGGCGTCTCCAAAACAGAGAAGTTTGTGTACCTCTACAACTCAGACGAATGGGTTCCCCAGCAAGTCTGACATCAAAACTTTTTCCACTCAAATGGCATCTCCCCAGGAAAATTCGGCGAGAAGTTTGAAGGAAAGCCGCTACACATAGCGTCCCTTGTCAATAAAGTTTATTGACAAAAGAAACTAAGACCAGTTCTTGGTAAGAAACCAGGATCGAGGGGAAGTTTAAATCAGAAACTAAGACCAGTTTTTAGTAGGAAACCAGGATCGAGGGGAAGTTTAAATCAGAAACTGAGACCAGTTCCTTGGTAGGAAACCAGGAACGAGGGGAAGTTCATTTCAAAAGAAAACTGAGACCAGTTCCTTGGCTGAAGACTAGGATCGAGGGGAAGTTTACCTTTTCTAAGCATCATTGCTTAGCTAAAGAAGATGAATGCGTAAGCTACCATTCATAACCACCATCAAAATTTCGGATATTCCGATATTTAATCCTCTTGCACCCCGAATGCTCGAATCCCTTCGTCATTCACACCTTCGGGTCCAAGAAGATTAAATAGGGGCATCTGTAATACCCCAAATTTTGACCAATTAGATTTCCCATTATTGTGAAAATCATCATCACAATATGGATGAACCATCATGCTTCATCAGTCTCCCCAAAGATGGGTGAGCATCCAATACAATCAAAATTAGGGTTTCAAGCCCTCTCTGAGTGCTTAGACAAAGGATCAATCAAGAAATGACTTGATCTTCAACTTGTCTAATCTCTCAAACATCCACAATGGATCAAAAAGGACTCCCACTTCAAGGATTAAGCACAAGGCTGCTCCCTTCTAGGTGGATCAAGTCTCAAGATCGACAGTGTCACCAAATTAGGGTTTTGGTCGACCAGGGCCTCCAGATGGAGATTTTCATCTGGGCACAAGGCAATGATCCAAAACATGACCTAATATACTTCATGGAACCTCATGAACCCATGCATCAAGTCAATTTTGCCTCAGGGGATGCATTCATCAAAAATCAGGAATTAGGGTTTCTTGACCTAATTCACCCCTAAGTTGACTTTTGGGACAAACCATGAGCCAAGACCTCAAGATATGATTTGAGGGTCTTTAATACACCATATTGATCCATTTGGAACAATGGATTGATCCAAGAAGCTTGAGCAACAAGTTTCATTTTCATCTGCACCACAATTAGGGTTTTAAGAGAAAAGTCAACTGTAACTTTGACTTTTGACCTGGACATGCTCCCAAACCCTAATACATGATTGAATATACCCTATGACACCCATGGAACATGTCCATCAAGTTTGATTTAGGTCAAGGACATGATTTCTTGAAGAATTGCACAGTTTGGAATTCATTTGATAAAAAGTCAACTGTGCACAAAAGTCAACTTTGACTTTTTGAGATTTTTCACCAAAATGGATTTTTAACCCTAAAATGATGTTAATGTATGATTTGAATCATTATTCATCAAGAAAAATCAAGAAAAGTGAGATAACTTGTAAAAGGGGTAACCATAAAACTTAGAAAATTTTCTAAGTTAAAAATAAAGTGGCAAAGGTACCAACTTTGGAGGACCATAACTCCTAAACCACAAGGCCATTTTTTCTCATCCAAAGATGGATTTGTAGCCCTCATTATCACCTACAAAAACTTCAACTACAAGTCATTCCAATTCATTAAGAATTTTGAGTTATGGAGTGATCAAAGTGGCTGAAAAGTGAAAATGTCACTTTTTCCAACACTTAGTGAAATTTTTACTAAGTCAGATTTTGCCTCACTTTTTGCCAAATGTAGGGGGATTTTTCACTTGGAATCAAAACAGATCAAAACCAAACTTGTTTAAACAGTTGTTGTATCATGTAAGAGCTTTCCAAAATGGCCAAGAACATTGCCAAATTCAACCTACATCACGAGATACAACATTGGCAAGTTGCCTTGCTGAAATTTGTCAAAGCAAGGCAGAATTTGCATTTTGGCTCGATTTGCCAAAATCAGCCAATTGCAATTGCTCCAATCCACTTGGACACCTCAGAGGATTGAATCCAAAGGGGACAATCACTGAGCCAAGCCTCCAAGGTCCAAGGAACAAAGAATAGCATGTTGAACCTAGAATGGCCAAAATAGGGACAAGACTTCAAATTTGGAATGAGGCATTCAATGGAACCATCAAGGTGGTATGGACTGAGCCATTCTCATCTGAAATCAGTCAAGACTTATCCAAGACCAAGGGGACCAAAGCTCTGTGCCCTAACCTCTAGTCAATGGCTAGAGGAGACTTTCATTTCCATTGGCCAACATTGAGGAAACCTACTTACCAGCTGCCATGTACTATTCCTTGCAAAAAAAACTTGCTCTACTATAAATAGAGCTCAATTGTGGTCAGTTTAAGTACACCAAAGCCATCTAACAGATGCTTTCCTCAAAATCTCTTTCTCTTGGCAAAAATGCCTTTCTTAGCAAGGTAGCTATCGGGTTTTGAGTTTGAGAGCAATTCTGCACAAACCAATCACTCACACACCTCACATACATCACATATGAGCTGATCAAACACTCACATAACATCTGGAACATCAATTTCACAAAATCACTTGCCATCCACACAAGTTTGAAGTGAAGTTGCAGCTGAGATGCCATAAACTGATCCAGTCCATTTCAATTCAATCCAAGTGTTCAAACACACTCCATATGGTGTAGGGAAGCTGTCCAGATCATCACCACTCATCTGTAACACCTCCAACTCAAAATCACATCTGCACTTGCTGTCACGACTTGAAGGTAAGCCTAAACTTGGGCATCTCTCAATCTATGCATATTTCCTCGCACAATAATTTGGCCATATGTTCATAATCATGCATGGAATGTTTTCCCTCAATTAATTGCATTGTTTGAATCGTGTATCAAAAATCCTAGCCTTCATGCAGAAATTAGGGTTCTTGAGGTCTCTTCGTGATTTCTTGTTGTATGTTTAATTTAAATGAAATTAAAGTACATAGACATGATCGTGAGGTTGAGACGAGCATAATGATGTGTGGATTGCATGATATGATTACGTATTCATGGAGATTGGATAGAAAACGCAAATCTGAGAAACCAAGAACACGCGCGTGTTCTTCAGCTGTTCTTGGCGCCATTTTTGAATAATTTGAATATTTGAATTTTGTGATTTTGTTTAATTGATTCAAAAATTAATTTCTCTCTGAGTTTTAATGATTTTGAGTTGATTCTTTTTTTAATAATTCAAAAAAATGTTAAAATGTTTTATTTTATCAAAAAATCCCAAAAATATTATTTATTTCATATAATTGATATTTTTGTAAAGAATTAATATTTTGATTGTTTTTGGCATTTTAAATATTTTTTCTACATTGATTTTGCAACTTTTAATGCTTTCTAATTATTTTGTAGGTCAATACTTAATTTTTGAAGCATTAATCCAAGATCACAATTTGTTTTCCATGTGTTAAACAATTTTGATCATTTTTAATTGAATTTTTATTCAATTAAATACATTTTGAAAACAAATTAGGGTTTTGGATTAATTCAACCCTCATAAATCATTTTCAAAACACTTTGGGCCTCTATTAGAGTGTAAGACCCAATCCTTTTTTGACCAAATCATCTTTGGGCCTCACTTATTGTATAAGTCCCGATACCGTCAAAAAACAGACGGCGCAATCGTCGCCTTTTCAAAAATCATCTGGGCCTACCCTCGAGTAGTAAGACCCATTTATTCATCTCAAAACTCTTTGGGCCTCTTGAGAGAGTGTAAGACCCATCCCCCCTTGTACAAAAACTTTTTGGGCCTCACTCATTGTATAAGTCCCTCTGTACAAGTAAACGGCGCGATCGTCGCCCGTTTAAAAATAAAAACCATCTGGGCCTACCCTCGTGTTATAAGCCCCACACTCTTTTCTTTAAACCTTTTTGGGCCTCTTGAGAGAGTGTAAGACCCATCCCTTTGTACAGAAAACCATTTTGGGCCCCAGTCACTTGTATAAGTCCCTCTGTACAAATTCAAGCAGTGCGCTCGCTGATAAAACCCTGGGCCTCTCCTTGAGCTGTAAGCCCCAGATCTTTCTTTTTCAATGCACTTTCTCCTTT
The DNA here is from genome assembly GCA_022829125.1 of Lathyrus tuberosus. Lineage (NCBI taxonomy): Eukaryota > Viridiplantae > Streptophyta > Magnoliopsida > Fabales > Fabaceae > Lathyrus > Lathyrus tuberosus. The sequence goes on from JALAZF010000003.1 coordinate 16,405,799, forward strand.
GATTTTGAATATACTGTTGTTTTTAATCTTTCTTTGTTGAACAACTAACCAAACAGCATGGAAGCACTACAACCGAGTAAGTGGTTATCGCTTTCATTTACTGCTTTCATATTATAAACTGTATTGTGGGGCTGCTCACTGTAAGTCTCCTTTCATAAACTCATATCTACTGTGTAATAATAGTATAGATATTTCGAGTTTCCCCGGCAACTACGTCTAGAACTAGGTGACGCCGTTTCACTTATTCGTAGAAATAGACGCCTAAATCCCCAATAGGAGCACCAGATACAGTCTTCTCTTCGGCTGTCCTCCTTAGGAATCGTCAAGAAATTCTATCCCCCGGAGATGAATTATTCTCGGTGAAACTTCTCTTGAATTTCTTCAAACCGCCGAACGGTTCGGACTCTCTTTTAAAGTTAAAGTCACTGGATAGTAAACCTCGTACGTTTACCAGTGGTTTTAACTCTAAAAGAGTTTTCCTGAACTTTTCTTTGGTTTGGGACCCACAGGCTTCTTAAAAGCATCGGCCTTCTCTTGGGCATTGTACAAGGACCCTCCGGCTTCCTAAAAGCAACCCGACCTCCTCTTGGGCATTATTCAAGGACCCTACGGCTTCTTATAAGTATTCACAGCCTCCTCTTAGGCTTCGTATAATGATCTCTTCCTCCGGGAATGATAGCCTCCTCTTGGGCTTCGTACAAGGACCCGTCGGCTTCTTATAAGTTTCCAACCTCCTCTTGGGCTTCGTACAAATTGTCCCGACGACCTCCTAGAGGTATAGGAACAGAACCTAGTCATCCTCATAGAACAGTCCTATCATAGAGTCTACTACTATTTCTCGAAGCATAGTACAAAAGATAAAACTCTAGACTTGGACAGTCTAACTTCCTTGAGTCTCAAAGACATTCTCAAGCACCCTTCGTTAAATAGGAAGGAAACCCACAGACTCGGACAGTCTCAATACCCTTTGGATTTCCCGTTTCCTCAAAGAGAAGGAAATACCCCTGATCCTCAAATTAAATCCCCGAGTACAGTGTTGCTCATATAAGAACTGATTTTCTCTTTTAAATCAGTATATTGGATCTGTCACTCAACTGAAACAGTTACAATAGCCTCCATCTCGGGCTTCGTACGAGATACTAAAATTCTCCCCAGTGGAGTCAAAACAACCTTTTAGCCTCTCTCTCAGGCTTTGTATGAGACACAAAAGATTCCCTCGTTGAGTCAATCACCCCTTTTTTTGCCTCCATCTCGGGCCTCGTACGAGATATAAATCCCTTAAGCAAGAGTCGAACTCTTTGCTAGCCTCCTCTTAGGCTTTGTATAACGATATGCCCCACTGGGTCAAAAACCTTTAGCCTCTCTCTCGGGCTTTGTACGAGACACAAAATAGCCTCCTCTTAGGCTTTGTATAATGATTTTCCTAGCGGAAATTAGGCTCCTCTTAGGCTTTGTATAAGAAAACCACTGGTTGATCCAATCAACCTTTTAGCATCAAAGTTGTGCCTCGTTCACAGTACACAAACATCAACAACTCCTTTCCCTTCATCTAATCGCTGTAAGCGGCAAGCCTCTGGATCATCTATATCCATGCCACTGTCCCTCTTTTAGCATGAGAAATTCCTAAGGAAAGATGGCATTGCTCTACACTGAGTTAAAGTCTTCTCCTTCAGGTTAAAACCCTTTCTTCATAAATTATGGCATTGCTCGGATCCGCGTATCCCAGTTAAAGTAATTCTCCTTCTCCCCTCTTTAGAGATGACAAATTCTCTCTAAAGTCAAACCTTTCAGCTTTACATCTTGGGCTTTGAACAAGATACAAATCACCTTTCGCTTCACGTCTTGGGCTTTGAACAAGACACCAAAAACTAATTTCCTCCCATAGAATAGGAGGAACTACGAACACTATGATTTCCCTGTTTCGGTAAACGGGGATACGTAGGCACAAGATCGAAAGAAAAGATCTTAGCGAGCGCAATCAACAAATAACCCAAATCCCATATCTCCATCAATCAAAAGCAGTAATTCAAAAGCATCAGTCCTAACATCCTAATGCTTATTCCCCGCCAGAAACCCTTTGCCTAGAAAAAAAAGAAAGAAAGAAACCTGTATTGGCGAAATACGAATAACCAGTACAAAGCCCCCCCCCACATTGATAGCATCCTTAACCTAACAGACCGCTGTTTAAACTCAGTATGCAAGCAGGGTTAATTGGAGACATCTATTTCCCTTCCTTATTCAGCTCACAATAGGATAAAAAATGAATCGACCTGTAGTCAAAGCTCAAACTGCAGAGAGCGACCAGCGCTTAAGAACCGCGTCCAAAATCGCTCGCTACACTATGTAATGATTTCTTACGTTTGGCTTTTTGTTATGAATAATTTAAGGGTTTATCCCTAGTTTGGTTTTCCTTATGTAATAAATGGGGCTTTGACCCTAGTACTTTCTTTTCCTTAATAAAAGTATTTGTTTTCCATTATCCTTGGCTTTAATCTTAATAAATGAAATTTTAAGATTCCTGAAATAAAAATAATTTCTGCATACTCATACATTCATGCATGCATAACATAATTAAAAAAAAACATCAAACGGAAATCATTTTTCCATATCTTTTCTCAGAATCATCGCAACAATCTGACGTCTCGACCCAACACTCGTGCTCACCAAAAAAAGGATATGGAACAAATGGAACTGAACCATGCTGCTCTAAAGGGAGATGTGGATGTTGTCAAAGGAAATGTGGAGGAAATGAAGGACAAAATCGACCAGCTGACTCGAGCTATTCAGAATATGATAGCAAGAGATACCGAGGCTAGTAACCGTAGGAGTGTCCCTACCCCTCCTCCCCAGTATGAAGATAGTAATCCTCTTTTGGGATTTGCGGCTGACTTGGAACGTGAAGCATTAGAGGCTAGTAAAGGGAAGACTAACACTCAACCTCCTGTAGGGTCTGTTCCTCCACCCGAGCATAATGGAGAATCACGACCTATACAGATACCTGTGACTCGTGAGGTCTCTGATGACTGGCACCTCCAATAGGGAGAGGAAGACTCAAGACAAGTAGTTCGTGAAGCCAAACTGGCTACCATGGAAGGAAGAAAGGAGGATGAAAAATATAAGATAATTGAGGAACGGTTAAGGGCTGTGGAAGGATCCAAGATCTTTGGGATTGATGCCTTGGAAATGTGTTTGGTACCCGACGTGGTCGTGCCTCCTAAGTTTAAGGCACCTAACTTCGAGATGTATAAAGGGGTTAGTTGTCCCAAAAATCACATTCGGATGTTTTCCCGAAAGATGGGGGAGCACGCTAAGAATTAAAATCTGATGATGCATGTTTTCCAAGACAACCTTAGTGGGGCATCCTTGGACTGGTACATGCAACTGGAAAGGACTTACATCAAGAACTGGGAGGATTTGGCAAGTTCCTTTATAAGGCAATACCAATATAATGTAGACATGGCCCCTAATCGCATGAAATTACAAAACATGTCTCAGAAAGGGAATGAATCTTTTAAGGAATATGCCCAGAGATGGAGGGAGCTAGCCTCTCATGTGCAACCTCCATTGTGGGAAAGCGAGCTAGTAGATAAATTCATGGGAACTCTGCAAGGACTACACTATGAAAAGATGATTGGATCTATCTCAACAGGATTTGCGGATTTGGTTATCATTGGGGAAAGGATCGAGAATGGATTGAAAAGCGGAAAGATTGGAACGTCGTCTTCCAATCAACATAACAACAAAAGGTACTCCAGAAACAGTTCGAAGAAGGAGGCCAATGTCGTTTCTGCTGATAGGTATACTCAAGTACCTTATAACCCTTACGTGGCAGCCACGACTCTGGTCAAGCGTCTCCTACGCTCCAGATCCAACAGCCAAGGGCGCCACCCCCCTCAAAATTAGCAACAACAGAAGTATCCCTGAAAGGAACAAAGGAGGCAATGGGAGGACTTTGACCCTATACCTGTCATACCCCAAATTTTGACCACTAAGATTTCCCATCATTGTACAAATCATCATCACAATGTGGATGAACCATCATGCCTCATCAAATGCCTCAAGGAGTATTGAGCATTCACTACAATCAAAATTAGGGTTTCAAGCCCTCTCCGAGTGCTTAGACAAAGGATCAATCAAGGAATGACATGATCTTCAACTTGTCTAACCTCTCAAGTAACTACAAAGGATCAAAAGGACTCCCACTCCAAGGATTAAGCACAAGGCTGCTCCCTTCTAGGTGGATCAAGTCTCAAGATCGCCAGTGTCACCAAATTAGGGTTTTGATCGACCAGGGCCTCCAGATGAAATTTTGCATCTGGGCACAAGCCAAAGATCCAAAACACAACCTAATGTACTCCATGGAACCTCATGGACCCAAGCATCAAGTCAATTTTGCCTCAGGGGATGCATTCATCAAAAATCAGGAATTAGGGTTTCTTGACCTAATTCACCCCTAAGTTGACTTTTGGGACAAATCATGAACCAAGACCTCAAGAGAGGGGTTGAGGGTCTTTAATGAGCTATATTGATCCATTTGGAACAATGGATTAATCCAAAAAGCTTGAGCAACAAGTCTCAATTTCATCTGCACCACAATTAGGGTTTTAAGGAAAAAGTCAACTGCAACTTTGACTTTTGATCAGGACATGCTCCCAAGCCCTAGGACATGCCCCAACATACCCTATGACACCCTTGGAAGATGTCCATCAAGTTTGATTTAGGTTAAGGACATCATTTCATGAAGAATTGCACAGTTTGGAATTCATCTGATAAAAAGTCAACTGTGCACAAAAGTCAACTTTGACTTTTTGAGATTTTTCACCAAAATGGATTTTTAACCCTAAAATGATGTTAATGTATGATTTGAATCATCATTCATCAAGAAAAATCAAAGAAAGTGGGATAACTTGTAAAAGGGGTAACCATAAAACTTAGAAAATTTTCTAAGTTATGGAAAAAGTACCACTAATGCACCAACTTTGGAGGACCATAACTCCTAAACCACAAGGCCAATTTTTTTCATCCAAAGATGGATTTGTAGCCCTCATTACCCTCTACAAAAACTTCAACTAGACCTAAGTCCAATTCATTAAGGATTTTGAGTTATGGAGTGATCAAAATCAAGAAATCACACTTTGTTCCAACACTTAGTGAAAATTTCACTAAGTCAGCCAAATTCAGCCAAATTCAAATGCTCATATCCACTTGGACACATCTGAGGATTGAATCTAAAGGGTACAATCACTGAGCCAAGCCTCCAAAGTCCATGGAACAAGAAATAGCATGTTGAACCTAGAATGGCCAAAATAGAGACAAGACTCCAAATTTGGATTGAAGCATTCAATGGAAGTATCAAGGTGGCATGGACTGAGCCATTCTCATCTGAAATTAGTCAAGACTTATCCAAGACTAAGGAAACCAAAGCTCTGTGCCCTAACCTCTAGTCAATGGCTAGAGGAGACTTGGATTTTCATTTGCCAACATTGGCCAAACCTACTTACCAGCTGCCATTCACTATTCCTTGCAAAACAAACTTGCTCTACTATAAATAGAGCTCAATTGTGATCAGTTTGAGTACACCAAAGCCATCAAATAGATGCTTTCCTCAAAATCTCTTCTTTCACTCCAATTTTGCCTTCTAAGGCAAGTCACTATCGGGTTTTGAGTTTGAGAGCAATTCCAATCAAACCAATCACTCACACACCTCACATACATCACATATGAGCTGATCAAACACTTAGATCACTTCTGAAACACCAATTTCACAAAATCACCAGCTGGTTGCTCAAGGTTTTAACCAAAGTGCAGCTGAGGTACCACAAAGTGATCCAGCCAATTTCAATCAAGTCCAACCATTCAAACACACTCCATAGGGTGTAGGGAAGCTGTTCAGATCATCACCACTCATCTGTAACACCTCTAAATCAAAAATCACATTGCACTTGCTGTCACGGCTTAGAGGTAAGCATATACTTGGTCATCTCTCAATCTATGCATATTTCCTCGCACAATAATTTGGCCATATGTTCATAATCATGCATGGAATGTTTTCCCTAAATTAATTGCATTGTTTGAATCGTGTATCAAAAATCCTAGCCTTCATGCAGAAATTAGGGTTCTTGAGGATTTTTCATGATATCTTGTTATATGTTTAATTTAAATGAAATTAATGGACATAGACATGATCGTGAGGTTGAGACGAGCATAATGATATGTGAATTGCATATATAATCAAGTATTCAGTGAGATTGAGGAGAAAATGCAAATTAGCCAAACCCAGAACACGCGCGCGTTCTTCAGCTGTTCTTGGCGCCATTTCTTTCAAATTCAAATATTTGAATTTTGTGATTCTGTTTAATTGATTCAAAAATTAATTTCTCTCTGAGTTTTAATGATTTTGAGTTGATTCTTTTTTTAATAATTCACAAAAATGTTAAAATATTTTATTTTATCAAAAAAATCCCAAAAATATTATTTATTTCATATAATTGATATTTTTGCAAAGAATTAATATTTTAATTGTTTTTGACATTTTAAATATTTTTTCTACATTGATTTTGCAACTTTTAATGCTTTCTAATTATTTTGTAGGTCAATACTTAATTTTTGAAGCATTAATCCAAGATCACAATTTTTTTTTCGCATGTTAAACAATTTTGATCATTTTAATTGAATTTTTATTCAATTAAATACATTTTTGAAAACAAATTAGGGTTTTTGGATTCATTTAACCCTCATAAATCATTTTCAAAACACTTTGGGCCTCTAATAGAGTGTAAGACCCAATCCTTTTTTGACTAAATCATTTTTGGGCCTCAGTGTATTGTATAAGTCCCGACACCGTCAAAAACAAACGACGCGATCGTCGCCTTTTCAAAATAACCTTGGGCCTCTCCTTGAGCTATAAGACCCATTCAAAACTTTTGGGCCTTTAATAGAGTGTAAGACCCAACCCCATTTTAACCAAAATCATTTTGGGCCTCACTTATTGTATAAATCCCTATGCGTTAAAAGAAAATCTCGGCGCGATCGCCATTTTTAAACGAAAAAACAAACTGGGCCTACCCTCGTGTTATAAGCCCCACTCTTTTTCTTAAAACTTTTTGGGCCTCTTGAGAGAGTGTAAGACCCATCCCTTTGTACAAAAAACATTTTGGGCCTCAGTCACTTGTATACGTCCCTCTGTACAAAATTCAAACAGTGCGCTCACTGATAAAACCCTGGGCCTCTCCTTGAGCTGTAAGCCCCAAATCCTTCTTTTTCAAAGCACTTTCTCCTTTGATTTTGAATATACTGTTGTTTTCAATCTTTCTTTGTTGAACAACTAACCAAACAACATGGAAGCTCTACAACCGAGTAAGTGGTTATTGCTTTCATTTACCGCTTTCATATACATATAACTGTATTGTGGGGCTGTTTCACTGTAAGTCTTCTTTCGTAAACTCATATCAACTGTGTAATAATAGTATAGATATTTCGAGTTTCCCCGGCAACTACGTCTAGAACTAGGTGACGCCGTTTCGTTTATTCGTAGAAATAGACAACTAGATCCCCAATAGGATCACCAGATACAGTCTTCACTTCGGCTGTCCTCATTAGGAATCGTCAAGAAACTCTACTCCCCAAGATGAATGTATTCTCCGTTAATGGCATCTTTGAGTTTCTTCCAAATTCTCGAACTTTCCCGGCTTTGATCTATTCTCGGTGAATAGCATTGCCTTGAATTTCTCGGGGTTTCGGGACCCACGAGCTTCTTAAAAGCATCGGCCTCCTCTTGGGCATCGTACAAGGACCCACGGGCTTCCTAAAAGCAACCCCGCCTCCTCTTGGGCTTAGTACAAGGACCTATCGGCTTCTTAGAAGTATTCACAGCCTCCTCTTAGGCTTCGTATAATGATCTCTTCCTCCGGGAATGATAGCCTTCTCTTGGGCTTAGAACAAGGACCCGTCGGCTTCTTAAAAGTTTCCAGCCTCCTCTTGGGCTTCGTACAAATTGTCCCGACGACCTCCTAGAGGTATAGGAACAGAACCTAGTCATCCTCATAGAACAGTCCTTTCATAGAGTCTACTACTGTTTCTCAAAGCATAGTACAAAAGATGAAACTCTAGACACAGACAGTCTAACATCCTTGAGTCTCAAAGACATTCTCAAATGACCCCTTCGTTAAATAGGAAGGAAACCCGTAGACTCGGACAGTCTCAATACCCTTCGAATTTCCTGCTTCCTTAAAGAACAGGAATAACCCGGATCCCTGAGTCAAATCCTTGAGTACAGTGTTGCTCATATAAGAACTGATTTTCTCTTTAAAATCAGTATATTGGATCTGTCACTCAACTGAAACAGTTATCATAGCCTCCTCTTGGGCTTTGTACAATGATTCTCCCCAGTGGAGTCAAACAACGTTTAGCCTCTCTCTCGGGCTTTGTACGAGACACATAAGAGACTCCCTCATTGAGTCAATCACCCCTTTCGCCTCCATCTCGGGCTTTATACGAGATACAAAAAGGTTCTTATTGAGCCAAACAAGCAACAACCTCCATCTCGGGCTTCATACGAGATACGAAAAACTCTCTTGTTGAGTCAATTCGCCTCCATCTCGGGCTTTATACGAGATACCAAAAGATTCTCCTCAGCGGAGTCAAAACCTTTTAGCCTCTCTCTCGGGCTTTGTACGAGACACATACTAGCCTCCTCTTAGGCTTTGTATAAGAAACTCACAGGTTGGTCCAATCAACCTTTTAGCATCAAAGCTGTGCCTCGTTCACAATACACAAACATCAACAACTCCTTCCCTTTCATCTAATCGCTGTAAGCGGCAAGCCTCTGGATCATCTACATCCATGCCACTGTCCCTCTTTTAGTGTGAGAAATTCCTAAGGAAAGATGGCATTGCTCTACACTGAGTTAAAGTCTTCTCCTTCAGGTTAAAATCCACTATAAAGGAAATTATGGCATTGCCGGATTCACACATCCCGGTTAAAGTAATTCTCCTTTATAAACAGTTGTGACATACAACCCCCTCTTTAGAGATGACAAATTCTCTCTAAAAGTCAAACCCTTTTAGCTTCACATCTTGGGCTTTGAACAAGATATAAACTACCTTTTTTAGCTTCATGTCTTGGGCTTTGAACAAGACACCAAAAAAACAATCATTTCCTCCCATAGAATAGGAGGAACTACGAACGCTCTGATTTCCCTGTTTCGGTAAACGGGAATACGTAGGCATAAGATCGAAAAAAAAGATCTTAGCGAGCACACTAAACAAAAACCCAAAATCCCATACTCTCATGTATCCATAAAAAAGCATAAGTCCTAATATCCTAATCCTTTGTTCCCCGCCAGAAAACTTCTGTCTAGATAAAAACCTGTATTGGCGAAAATACAAATAACCAGTACAAAGGCCCCCCCACATTGATAGCATTCGTAACCTAACAGACCGCTGTTTAAACTCAGTATGCAAAGCAGGGTTAATTGGAGACATCTATTTCCCTTCCTTCATCAGCTCAAAATAGGATAAAAAATGAATCGACCTGTAGTTTTAAGCTCAACCGCAGAGAGCGACCAGCGCTTAAGAACCGCGTCCAAAATCGCTCGCTACAGAAAAATGGCCCCCACCGTGGGGCCTGTCAAAGTTAGGTCTAGGCACGGTCTTCCTTTTCTTCTCTTGTGTGATACCACAGATTGGGGCTTCCGCCGGGGAACCCATTTTCTGTCAGGAACTTAGGATTCTTAGCCTCATAGGTCTAGGATGATTAGGACAAATATATATACTGCTTTTCCTAATTGCTATACATGTTTATTTTTCTGCTAATGGGAATGCGGGTGATGCCGTATGTGGAAAGAATGAGTATACACTTAAGATAAGTGATGGCGACGGGGTCGACCATCAACCTCAGTGGAGGCTGACCAACGCAACCCATTCTCTCACCCAGACAATGGGCCGGTTGTTAAGTCTGAGAAGCTGAGGAGCCAAACCCTTCGTAGTGCGGAAACTATCGGAAATAGTTGTTACGTGATACTACCCTCATTTGAGGCTGGTGAACTATTCTCAGTGAATGGCGCTTACTCTAAGATTGCGCTATAACTCGCTGGCGATCCGCTTGTTGTTTTGCTTTCCTGGGAGGAGCTAATGATAATGAGTACAGGTACAAAAATCACCCTAGTATAAACCTTTGGGGATGGGTAGAGCCTTGACTTCATGACAACGACCCTTTGACCCCATGTTTTTTCTATGTTTTTGTGTGCTGCATTCATGCATTCATTTAATAAAAACATTAAAACATTCAAAAAAATCTTCTCTTCTAGTCTCTCTGTTTTCAAATTAAACTAAGACTGTGATTGCAAATATCAGAGAAAAGGATTGCACTAATGGATTTCGGTAGAAGGAGAACTCACCAGTATACCTTCAAGGTTCCAAAACTAGAGGATTTGAGAAGGTTAGCAAGGATGATCACTAACCCAGAGGCTTTCAGAGCCAAGCACGGAGGTTTGCTACCACTATTAAGAGTCCATGTGATTGAGGGACTCATGGATGCGCTCATTCAGTTTTATGATCCAGTTTATCACTGTTTCACATTCCTAGATTACCAGCTTGCACCAACGCTGGAGGAGTATTCTCACCTGATCGATCTACACATTACGGATCGAGCTCCATTTTCTGGACTGGAAGAAATTCCAAAGAATCAGACTATTACAAGAGCAATTCATTTGGACGAGTCTGAGGTCAGGACTCACATAATCACTAAGGGTGGCATCCAAGGTTTGCCAGCCCAGTTCTTGACAAAGAAAGCCCTGTACTTCGCCAGTATAGGAAACGTGACTGCTTTTGAAAGCATCTTTGTCTTGCTCACCTACGGGTTATTTTTGTTTCCTAACATCAATAACTTCGTCGATATTAACTCCATTAAGGTTTTTCTCATTGGAAATCCTGTGCCAACTTTGCTCGCAGGTGCGTATTATTCTGTGCACTTGGGAAATTTGTACAGTGGAGGGGAGATCACATGTTGTGTACCTCAGCTTTACAAATGGTTTATCTCTCACTTGCCCAAGTCTGCTGCTTTTTGGGATTACAAGAGTGCCTTACGTTGGTCGCAGAAGATCATGTCTATTACCAACTCTGATATAGATTGGTGTAATAGGATTTATGAGGGAATCAGAATCATTGACTGTTGTGGAAACTTCCCTAACGTACCCCTCATAGGAACTAAGGGAGGAATCAACTACCATCCGGTATTGGTTCTTCGTCAATTTGGATACCCGATGAGACACATCCCACGGGGTGTTCATCTGGAAGGTCTTTTCTTCAAGGAAGGGGAAAATGACAGAGCACTAAAGATGGAAATAGTGCACGCTTGGAAGCATGTTCATAAGAAAGGACGAGAGTCTCTAGGAAAACCGGACTATGTCTCGGTGGAGCCTTATCTCCATTGGGTACAAACTAGAGCTCTCAAGATAAAGATGCCTTATCCTCGTTACGGAATTCTTCCGCCGAGGGAATCTGTCATGTACTTCATGACGGAAACTGAAAAGCTTCAGGTTACTCTCAACAAAATTCAAAAGGAGAGAAGGTCTTGGAAGAACAAGTACCGCACCCTCAACGTAGAGTGCATCAAAATACAGCAATTACTGAAAGAGAAAGATGCTCTGATTGAGATTTTAGAGCAACATGCTGTAGATAATTAGGATGACCAAAGGAATCTGCTCGCTCCTTTCACCTGGCAAAGGAGTGACAACCCGACAACGGCCCAAGAGCCCCGGTCAAAGAAAAGGAAGATACCAGAATCAGCACCTGATTTCTCTTCAGAGAGGACTCAGGACCCATTAGTTTAGGTTTCTGTTTCTGCACCTTGTAATCTACTGTATTTCCGTTTCTGTAATCTTTTGAATTTCAATAAAAAGGGGTTTCCCCACCGTTTGATATTTGCAATCTAATTGTTGAAGTTTATTTTGATTAAACAAAAAAAAAACAATTAATATAATCATTACATTCATCATTCTCACATCGCGAATCTCATGTTTATGTCTCGGTTCTAGAGTCAAACTGTCTCATTCGTATAATACTCGGGCCAATTGTCAGAAAAAGATGGATGATCTTGAAGAAGAAAACAGAGAGTTCAAAGAAGAGATCGACGCTCTGAGAGAGGATATGAGAAAGCTTCGTAAGGACATGCAAGCCATGGCAGAAGCTCAGCTACAACGAACTGTGATCTCAGAGATCACCTCAACGCCCGTAGTGGAGAGGTATGATCCTAGGTATCAGATACCGAAAGATCGTCCTTGGGGCATGCCTGTTAACTATATCCCAGAAGGATATGTTTCGCCGATCACTGAGGATCAGGGAATCACAACAGAAGCCGCTGGGCTTGAAGGTTACAAACTTCGGGAAAGCGAAGATGCCAGGGCCATACTGAGGACTCCTGAAGGTTACAAACTTCGGGAGGCGCCAAGACTCACTGCCGTAGTCACGGCACCACCCCCTTCGGTGCACACTGTCTCGGAAGGACAGATTCTACCAACACCTTCTGGTAAGAAGGAAACTATGTTCGATAGAATGGATGAATTCCCGGAACAGTTCTTGGAAATGCAAAAGGAGCTGCAAGCCATTCGCGGTCAGGATCTATTTGGAAAGGACGCCGCAGATCTCTGCTTGGTCCCAAATGTGAAAGTCCCGCACAAATTTCAAGTTCCCGACTTTGAAAAATACAAGGGTAACTCTTGCCCTCAAAGCCATCTGGTGATGTACGCTCGGCGGATGTCAGCTCAGACGGAGAATCAGGACCTACTGATTCACTACTTTCAGGATAGTTTAACCGGTGCCGCACTCAAATGGTACATGGGTTTAAAATGTACTACGATCAGTACATTCAGAGATCTTGGTACTGCTTTCGTCCAACAATACAAATACAATTTGGACATGGCACCCGACAGAGATCAACTCAGATCGATGTCGCAAAAGGACAAGGAAACCTTTAAGGAGTATGCTCAAAGGTGGCGTGAAATTGCCGCTCAAATTTGTCCACCTCTTGAGGAAAAAGAGATGACAAAGATCTTCTTAAAGAACTTAAGCTCATTTTACTATGACCGAATGGTTGCCAGTGCGCCCAGTGATTTCACCGAAATGGTCAGCATGGGCGTACGTCTTGAGGAAGCCGTCCGAGAAGGACGTTTGGTAAAAGACACTGGATCGACGAGCGGTACTAAAAAATACGGTAGTGCTCTCCCTAAGAAAAAAGAGCAAGATATTAGGAATATCTCTCTCGGAAAGCAAAGACAACGTTATCAACCGGTAGCAGCTGTGACTCCTGCTATCAACCCTACGTCTATTCCTACGTATCAACCTCTGGTTGCGCAGAGCCAACCTGACCAGCAAGGACACAACAGCCTCTTCAGCAGGCTCGTCCTATACCCGTAACGTACGCAGAACTGTTTCCATTACTACTGGCTAAGGGGCACATTCAGGCTAAATCCCCTCTTACAGTACCGGAAAATCTGCCTTTTTGGTTTAAGGTGGATCAAACATGCCCTTATCATCAAGGAGGTTCAGGGCATAACATAGAGACTTGTCTCAATTTCAAGTCCGACGTGAAAAAGCTTGTTAGGAGCGGGGTCTTATCTTTCAAAGATACAAATCCTAATGTTCTCACGAATCCGCTACCTCGACATGAGAAGGCTGTAGTCAATCTGATTGAAAAAGAGACTAACAATGTCTATCAAATTTACGATGTACTCTTGTTGAAAACCAATCTGGTAAAGATGCATTGTAGACAGAGTGGATATGGCCATGTGCCACCTCATAACTATCATCAGTGTGATATTTGCTCTAAAGACAGTCAAGGATGTTATGTGGTGCAAGCAGCTCTACAGGAACAAATGGATCTCGGATGGATCCAAGAGCACCGAGTTCATGGAGTTAACATGGTCTACACGAATTCTAACGTCATTCAGAACCACGACATCCGTGCAATGAATGTCAACTTGGTGGCGATGCACTCAAGGCAAAGCCAGTATCATAATCTGCCGCGGTACGATTACAGTTCCTGTCTGATTTGCTCGGTAAACAAACAGGGATGCTCTTTCATACAAGAGGCCCTCCAGCATCAGATGGATCTTGGATGGATCCAAGACTACCATGATAGGAGCTCCTATCAAATCAACATGGTTCAGATCTTCGATATTCGCGTGATGAATACCAACCTGGTAGAGTTACATGCTGAGCAGGTCCGACTCAGATTCTTAATATCACATGACTATCAAAGCTGTAAAGCAGGTTGCAAAAACGATCGAGGTTGTACCCTTGTCCAGGAGGCACTTCAGCACTTGTTAAATCATTGGTGGAGGCCAATCTACATGGATGAAGATACTCAGCAGATTAGTATCAGTAATAGAAACCCCACTCGGCGTCAGAGTCAGGATGTCCGATCAGTGGAAGCTAACCTAGTGAGGTTACATTGTATTCAAAGTGGGCGTGGCCAGATGCCACCACACAACTATAACAGTTGTAACGTCTGTTCGGAAAGTAACCAAGGGTGTTACCTTGTGAGAGCAGCTCTTCAGGGTCAGGTGGATCGTGGAGAGATTCGTCCATATTTGGGTTCTGGACCCATCAACTGGTCGCCGAACTACCTTGTTGAGCAAGTTGAGGATGTTGTCACGATCTCTGGTCATCACAGGACCAGGGATGTTTTTGCCATCATCCCTCTACTTGATGAATCTAAAGTTCCCAACCGGGAACGGATCGAGATTACGTATGATGGTCAGAAAAATCAAAAGGCTCCTGTAGTCATCTATCTACCAGGACCGCTACCGTATGAATCAGCTAAGGCGATCCCTTATAAATACGATGCAACGATAATTGAAAATGGAAAGGAAATTCCATTACCCTCCATTGTGAACATTGCAGACATCAGTCGAGTAACACGGAGTGGTAGAATCTTCAACCGAGGGGTTGGGGAACTTAACAAGGAAAAGGAACTTCAGACAGAAGCTCCCGATCCCCCAGTCGGTCAATCCAGTAATCCCGACCTTTTGAAAAATAATGATGAGATGCTGAAGCTCATCCAAAGGATTGAATATAACATTGTTGATCAGCTATTACAAACTCCTTCAAATATCTCAGTGTTATCACTGTTACTCAGTTCGGAAGCCCACAGGGAGGCTCTACAGAAAGTCTTGGAGCAAGCCTTTGTGGAACAGGATGTAACAATCAGACAGTTCGATAGCATTGTCTCTAACATCACTTCCTGCAACAATTTGGGATTTAGTGATGAGGAATTACCCGAAGAGGGTCGCCGTCATAACATGGCGCTCAATATCACAGTTAACTGCCAGGACGATACTTTAGCCAGCGTACTGGTAGACACAGGGTCAGCCCTGAATGTTATGCCGAAGTCCACTTTGATGCAATTATCATTCAAAGGACCTCCGATGAGAGTTAGCGACGTTGTCGTCAAAGCATTCGACGGATCCAGAAAAACGGTTATCGGCGAAGTTGATCTTCCCATAACTATTGGTCCTCACACTTTCCAAGTCACTTTCCAGGTCATGGATATCTGGGCAACATACAATTGTTTATTAGGAAGACCTTGGATACACCAGGCTGAAGCGGTTACTTCGACCCTCCACCAAAAGCTAAAATTCATCAAGAACGTTCAACTTGTCACGGTTTGTGGGGAACAAGCCTTGCTTGTGAGTAACTAGTCATCATCTACTGGTATAGAACCCGAGGAGGTTATTGGAACTCAGTTCCAAGCACTGTCGGTAAGCGAGGACAATCGGTTCAGAGGAGGAACCTCGATTTCCTCACACAAATATGCTATTAAAGCGGTCGAGAGTACCGATACGAAAGGATGGGGACAGCTTGTCATTCCTATTGACAATAAAACAAAGAAGGGTCTTGGTTTTTCTGCAACCTGTACCCGGACAGCTGCCAACGATGAAAGTCTTTATCCCATTCAAAATTTGTTCCACAGTGGAGGTTTTCTTCACCCAGTGTCTCAGATAGTTCATACTATCAATGAGGAAGATCCCTCTGACACGGATGAAGAATGGAAGTCCTACCTTAACAAGGACGGTTATATGTCTCAGGAAGAGGTGCCTACGCCTTTTTGCTTTCCTACAAAAAGTCCGAGATTTATACCAAGATCAGATGTCGAAATGATCTACGGGGATTGTGATCCGGAAGGATGTCGCGCTCCGCCAAATTCATTAGAGGAAGACACTCCGATGAAAGATAATTTTGACTACACCTACTATGGCCCAATGGATGGTCTGCCAATGTGGCAACCTTATCCAGGAAACTTGGGGCAAGAAAGTCAGCCGAGTAATGAAACTCAACTGACCATCATTGAATAGAATACCTGTGTCCCCACCATGTCATGGGATCAACACTCAGGTCATTCGGAAACTACTCAACATGAAGATGAATTTGCAACGTTTGCAGGACTTGAATTCATCAACTATGCTTTCCCTGAGGTCAACGTCATCGAGAGAAATGACTCCCCCAGTTCCAAAGAAGTATGGGACACCTCGGGATAACCGAGTGGAAAATTCGACTTCATGGTCAAGTACACCGCTCTCGAAAGCTCTCGTATCAGACTCGAGGACATCCAGCCTACTGGATGGGGAGATATAGCTGAGAGCACAAATGCTATGAAAAATACAACAGAGGAATCCTCCAACGACAACTCTGCCTGAGAGACAGATTCCAATGATCCCGCTCCACCAAAAATCAGCGTCATTTCTGAAGACAAATCAAGGAAGGTGCCATACTTTGTGATTCACCGAGGAGTTCGCCGCCAATGGGTTGCCGTCGATGTTCCGAAGGTCGTTCATCAGTCAAAGTAATTGCCATCTTTAAACCTTTCACCCTGCCCAGGTGAAACGGATATTTTGATAGGGCTCGCTTTCTGTAAATATCCCTCTTCGCTTCGCCCAAAGGGACAGAGTTTTGTTTTATAGGGCTGTAGTTTCAAGGATCGACTTGTTCATTAATAAAATAACGTCGTTCTGTAATTTCCGCATTAATTGCTGTTTTCTCTTTTTGCTTTTTCAAAGAAAATGGTAATCCTAAAAAAAAACATGTAAAAATAAAAATAAGCAGTAAAATAAAACACTGCACACACTTGCATTTTCCTCTATCTCTTCTAAACACGAATCATCACGTCATGCAGATTGCTTGTTTTAAACCCAGTTGAAACATACGATCCGATGCCTTCTCCCAACTTTGAGTTCCCAGTATTCGAGGCTAAAGAAGAAAATGACGACAAAATTCCGGAAGAGATCTCCTGACTACTCAGACAAGAGGAAAGGTCCATTGAACCTCACAAAGAACTGTTGGAAACGGTAAACTTGGGTTCAGAGCAAGAGAGAAAAAATCAGGATTGGGGCACTGCTCAGTCCAACTGCTAGAGAGGGTTTGATAAAGCTTCTCAGAGAATTTCCAGATGTATTCGCTTGGTCTTATCAGGATATGCCAGGGTTGGATACCAGCATCGTGGAACATCACTTACCGTTAAGATCAGAATGTTCGCCAGTAAAGCAAAGGTTGAGACGCACTCACCCGGACATGGCCATCAAAATCAAAGAGGAGGTACATAAACAGATTGACGCGGGTTTCCTCGCTACAGCTGAATATCCTCAATGGTTAGCCAACATCATACCCGTTCCCAAAAAGGACGGAAAGGTCAGAATGTGTGTTGATTACAGAGATCTGAACAAGGCAAGTCCAAAGGACGACTTTCCTTTACCACACATTGACATGTTGGTTGACAGCACAGCAAAGTTCAAAGTATTCTCCTTCATGGATGGATTCTCGGGCTATAACCAGATCAAAATGGCGCCGAAAGACATGGAGAAAACTTCGTTCATTACCCCATGGGGCACCTTTTGTTACAAGGTAATGTCGTTCGGTTTGATGAACGTCGGGGCAACCTATCAAAGGGCCATGACTACTCTGTTTCATGACATGATACATAAGGAAATCGAGGTATATGTCGATGATATGATTGCAAAATCAAAAACAAAGAGTGAGCACGTTGAACATCTGTCTAAATTGTTCGAACGTCTAAGAAAATTCAAGCTCCACTTGAATCCCAACAAGTGCACCTTCGGTGTCCGTTCAGGGAAACTACTAGGGTTCATCGTCAGCCAGAAAGGAATTGAGGTTGATCCTGACAAGGTCAAGGCCATTCAAGAAATGCCTTCTCCGAAAACTGAAAAACAAGTCAGAGGATTCCAGGGACGTTTGAACTACATCTCCAGATTCATATTCCTTATGACCGCCACATGCGCGCCGATTTTCAAATTACTGAAAAAGAACCAGGATTGCGTTTGGTCGGAAGATTGCCAAACTGCCTTCGACAGTATTAAGGAATACCTGTTGAATCCGCCGATTCTATCACCTCCAGTGGCAGGAAGACCACTGATCATTTACCTCACAGTCCTAGAGGACTCAATGGGATGTGTACTTGGCCAACAAGACGAAACCAAACGGAAAGAGTCTGCCATCTACTATTTGAGCAAGAAATTCACCAACTGCGAAACTCGGTACATGATGCTCGAGAAAACTTGCCGCGCTTTGGCTTGGGCAGCCAAACGTCTTCGCCAATACATGATTCGTCATACTACTTGGTTGGTCTCCAAAATGGATCCAATCAAGTACGTATTTGAAAAACCTGCTCTTACGGGAAGAATTGCCCGTTGGCAGATGCTGTTATCAGAATATGACATAGAGTACCATGCTCACAAAGCCGTTAAAGGAAGTATTTTAGCCGATCATTTGGCTCATCAACCGAATGACGATCAAGAATCAATCGGGTTTGACTTCCCAGACGAAGATGTCATGTATCTAAAAATGAAAGATTGCGATGAACCGTTACCCAGTGAAGGGCCAGAACTAGGTTCCCAATGGGGACTTATCTTTGACGGAGCAGTTAATCATTATGGAAACGGAATTGGGGCAATCATTGTTACCCCTCAGGGTACCCACATTCCTTTCACTGCTAGACTTACGTTCAAATGTACGAACAATGAGGCCGAATACGAAGCTTGTATTATGGGTCTCGAGGAAGCGATTGATTTAAGGATCAAAAACTTGAACGTATACGGCGACTCAGCCTTGGTTATCAATCAAATAAAAGGAGATTGGAACACATATCAATCGGGACTGATTCCTTACAAAGACTATGCAAGAAGGTTGTTACCCTTCTTCAACAGAATTGAGTTTCATCACATCCCTCGTGATGAGAATCACATCCCTCGTGATGAGAATCACATGGCTGACGCTTTAGCCACTATCTCTTCCATGATTAGTATAGGTCAATGGAATAACATACCTAAGATTGACATAATGCGCCTTGAACGGCCCACTTACGTCTTCACGATTGAAGCAGTCATAGATGACAGACCTTGGTATCACGATATCAAATGATTTCTTCAGAAACAAAAGTACCCATCTGGGGCACTCAGAAAAGACAGGAAAACCCTCAGAAGATTGGCTGGAAACTTCTTCCTGAGCGGTGACACTCTCTATAAGAGAAATTTTGACATGGTCTTGCTCCGATGCGTAAACAGACCAGAAGCAGACATGCTTATGAAAGAAATTCATGAAGGATCCTCTGGTACTCATGCCAACGGACACACAATGGCCAGAAAAATTCTCAGAGCAGGGTATTACTGGTTGACCCTGGAATCCGACTGCTACAAGTACATGAGGAGGTGTCACAAGTGTCAGATATACTCTGACAAAATTCATGTACCGCCATCACATCTCACAGTTCTCTCTTCCCCGTGGCCTTTCTCCATATGGGGAATCGACATGATTGGCTTGATTGAACCCAAGGCTTCGAACGGACATCGGTTCATTCTGGCAGCCATTGACTATTTCACCAAGTGGGTCGAAGCAGTGTCATTCGCTAATGTAACCCGACAAGTGGTGGTCCGATTTATCAAAAACAATATCATCTGCCGTTATGGTGTCCCAAGCGAGATCATTACTAACAATAGATCTAACTTGAACAACAAGATGATGAAGGAGTTGTGTGCAGAGTTCAAGATCGAACACCATAACTCATCTCCCTACCGACCCAAGATGAACGGGGTGGTAGAAGCGGCTAACAAGAACATCAAGAAGATCGTTCAAAAGATGGTTGTGACCTACAAAGACTGGCACGAGATGCTACCCTTTACTCTTCACGGTTATCGCACATCTGCCCGTACTTCAACAGGGGCAACCCCTTTCTCTCTAGTATATGGCATGGAGGCAGTTCTCCCCATAGAAGTAGAGATCCCATCAATCCGAGTACTGATGGAAGCTAAGCTCACCGAAGCTGAATGGTGTCAAAGCCGACACGAGGAATTAAACCTGATCGAAGAGAAATGAATCATGGCTCTATGCCATGGTCAATTATATCAATAGAGAATGAAGAAGGCATTCGACAAAAAGGTCCGACCTCGTGTCTTCAGGAAAGGAGACCTCGTGCTCAAGAAGATACAATCTTTTCTCACTGATTCTCGGGGCAAATGGAATCCAAATTATGATGTCCCATATGTGGTCACGAAAGCTTTCTCAGGCGGTGCCTTGAGACTTGCAACCATGGACGGAGAGGAATTTGCCTATCCCACGAATGTTGATGTAGTCAAGAAATACTTTGCCTAAACTAAAAAAAAAACGTCTCGGTGGATTGAAAACCCGAAAGGGCGGTCCAGGCAAAAGTTAGAGACATGAAAAAAAATCATCCCGATGGATTGGAAATGAAACAAAAAAATCATCCCGATGGATTTGTTTTAGCTTTACAGAACGACATTTTAACATGATCAACGATTCTTGAAATGAAACAAAAATGAATTTACTTGTTAAAACTTTTTCTGCTTTAAAAATTAAAGATGGCAATTTCTTTTGACTGTTGAACATCAAAAGAGCATCAACCGCTTCTTCAGAAGTAAGCGAACTTCAAAGTGCAGAATCAAAGTACTCCTTCTAACCCAGTACGCCTGAATGAAGGGATCAACTGTGTCAGAGACCTTGTTTCGTCTGACACACCTCGGCCGAGTTCTCATCTCCTAAGCCCGATCAACGGTATTCCCCGCAGGGATTATCTCTCTTAAGCAACGTGGAATTGCTATCTTGAACCAGCAATATCTCTATACGCCCCCGATGGCCGAGTATCCAGTCGTGTTCATCCATTAGTTTGTATGTCGCATCAATTTTGTCAGCATAAACATACACACATCATGCATTATTGATTTGCATTCACATTTCATATTGCATCGCTATCACTCTAGTCGGTCTTATCCCCTAGTGATAAAAGTCCTCTCAATCGAGTTGTCGGACCTTTCCTCGTTGGGAAGTGAATCATCTAAGCAATCTCTCTCCCGTTTATCTCTAGATCAGAGTCGGCACTAGACCACTTTGATAACTTGAACCTTTGAAAGGCCAGAGAACCTTCAGCAGATGTCACTCTTCGCCATTGAAGATGATATCCTTGCTTTCCCGGATTAAAGAAAATCCCCAGAGAAAGCCTCTTAAGCAAAGGTTCGTCAGTGCATCAGTATTTCTCCGAAAATCCGCTGATGAAAAGGTCATCGGCACCTCAAAATTGGACCCCATCATATGGCATTTCTCCGGGAAGATCCCGAGAAAAGTACGATGTAAGATCCCAAGTGGAAACAGTCTCTCAAGAGACTCGCTTTCCCCCAGTAGAATCGACAAATGGCGTCTCCAACAGAGAAGTTTGTACACCTCTACAACTCAGACGACTGGGTTCCCCAGCAGGTCTGACATCAAAACTTTTTCCACTCAAATGGCATCTCCCCAGGAAAATTTGGCGAGAAGTTTGAAGGAAAGCCGCTACGAATAGCGTCCTTTGTCAGTAAATTTTATTGACAAAAGAAACTAAGACCAGTTCCTTGGTAGGAAACCAGGATCGATGGGAAGTTTGTTTCCGAAACTAAGACCAGTTCCTTGGATGGAAGCCAGGATCGAGGGGATGTTTACCTTTTCAAAGTATCATTGCTTAGCAAAAGAAGATGAGTGCGATCCGCCATTCATAACCACCATCAAAATTTCGGGTATTCCGATATTTAATCCTCTTGCACCCCGAATGCCCGAATACCTTCGTCATTCACACCTTCGGGTCCAAGAAGATTAAATAGGGGCATCTGTCATACCCCAAATTTTGACCACTAAGATTTCCCATCATTGTGCAAATCATCATCACAATGTGGATGAACCATCATGCCTCATCAAATGCCTCAAGGAGTATTGAGCATTCACTACAATCAAAATTAGGGTTTCAAGCCCTCTCTGAGTGCTTAGACAAAGGATCAATCAAGGAATGACATGATCTTCAACTTGTCTAACCTCTCAAGTAACTACAAAGGATCAAAAGGACTCCCACTCCAAGGATTAAGCACAAGGCTGCTCCCTTCTAGGTGGATCAAGTCTCAAGATCGCCAGTGTCACCAAATTAGGGTTTTGATCGACCAGGGCCTCCAGATGAAATTTTTCATCTGGGCACAAGCCAAAGATCCAAAACACAACCTAATGTACTCCATGGAACCTCATGGACCCAAGCATCAAGTAAATTTTGCCTCAGGGGATGCATTCACCAAAAATCAGGAATTAGGGTTTCTTGACCTAATTCACCCCTAAGTTGACTTTTGGGACAAATCATGAACCAAGACCTCAAGAGAGGGTTTGAGGGTCTTTAATGAGCTATATTGATCCATTTGGAACAATGGATTAATCCAAGAAGCTTGAGTAACAAGTCTCAATTTCATCTGCACCACAATTAGGGTTTTAAGGAAAAAGTCAACTGCAACTTTGAGTTTTAATCAGGACATGCTCCCAAGCCCTAGGACATGCCCCAACATACCCTATGACACCCTTGGAACATGACCATCAAGTTTGATTTAGGTCAAGGACATGATTTCATGAAGAATTGCACAGTTTGGAATTCATTTGATAAAAAGTCAACTGTGCACAAAAGTCAATTTTGACTTTTTGAGATTTTTCACCAAAATGGATTTTTAACCCTAAAATGATGTTAATGTATGATTTGAATCATCATTCATCAAGAAAAATCAAAGAAAGTGGGATAACTTGTAAAAGGGGTAACCATAAAACTTAGAAATTTGTCTAAGTTATGGAAAAAGTACAACTAATGCACCAACTTTGGAGGACCATAACTCCTAAACCACAAGGCCAATTTTTTTCATCCAAAGATGGATTTGTAGCCCTCATTACCCTCTACAAAAACTTCAACTAGACCTAAGTCCAATTCATTAAGGATTTTGAGTTATGGAGTGATCAAAATCAAGAAATCACACTTTGTTCCAACACTTAGTGAAAATTTCACTAAGTCAGATTTTGCTTTCACTTTTTGCCAAACAGTTGTTGTATCATGTAAGGGCTTTCCAAAATGGCCAAGAACATTGCCAAATTCAACTTACACCATGAGATATGACATTGTCAAGTTGCCTTGCTGAAATCTGTCAAAGGCAAGACAGATTTTGCATTTTGGCTCGATTTGCCAAAATCAGCCAAATTCAAATGCTCCTATCCACTTGGATACATATGAGGATTAAATCTAAAGGGGAAAATCACTGAGCCAAGCCTCCAAAGTCCATGGAACAAGAAATAGCATATTGAACCTAGAATGGCCAAAATAGGGACCAGACTCCAAATTTGGATTGAAGCATTCAATGGAAGCATCAAGGTGGCATGGACTGAGCCATTCTCATCTGAAATCAGTCAAGACTTATCCAAGAGCCCTAACTGTAATACCCCAAAATTTGCTCTCCCTTTTGGCATCATAGCATGGCATTATCATTTATCATATCATATCCACCTCATTAGCATTGCATTGCATCTTTAACATAGAAAAATGAAGCATAGCATCCCTCTTACCATCAAGGCATGTGATCAGGGGGGAGATGGACAATCAAGGAGTCATTCAAGGCACAAAAGGTCAATCAAGTTGTCTCAAGGCAAGCCAAGAGGTCTTCCATGTCTCATATTATATCAATTGACCATCCAATACCTCAAGAAAGTGAGATTCAATAGGAGATTGAAACAATACATACTTCATCATGCAAGAGGTTCAAAAACTGAAGGAAAACCCTCAAAAGAGATAGCTCATTGATCCAAAGTCACCCTCAAATGGCATATCTCATCATCCTTTAAGAGGGTAGACAACATACTCTGAGGAATTTGAAATTGAAGACTGCACTTTTCCCTCCTAACCAGAGGGGGTCAAAATTAGGGTTTCTAATAAAATCAGGGAATCTCTGATTTTTTGGACAAAACTTGTTGTCATGGTATTCTACATGTATTTAAGTGTATGTATGTGGAAAATTAACTCTCAATTGGTTTTAGAAGTGGTTAAATTGGAAGAAAGATAAAAAATCAAAGAAATTGGGGTCAAGTCAAATAATCAGAGAAAAAAGTCAACTCTTGACTTTTTGAGGCCAAAATCATGAAATTCATGTTATATGGGACCAATGTGCAAAATTTGATTAAGAAACTCCAAAGGAATCATGAAAAAATCAAGATGTAGAAAGTTGCCATTTTTGGATGAAGAAGGGTTACTAAAAATAGTAATTTTGGACCATTTTGCACTATACTTTGAACCAAGGCCATTTAAAATTGAAGCACTAAATGAAAATTCCACTCGGCCACAACAAAAGGTCTTGTTTTAAGCTTCAAATCCATGTGTAGAACATCTCCATTGGATTAATATTGAGTGAGATATGAGTGATCAAAGTTGGAAGAAAGTAGGCCAAAAACCAGGTCATGACCAAGTCTTGCCAGGCCTGCACGCCATCGTTTTCACAAACACCTAGTGTACCAAAAGTCAAGCCTAATTTCTCCAAGAAGAAAGCTCCAAATGAGAAAATTTTCAACATCAAAGATGTTCCTTGTAGTGTCATCTTCAATGTTCATGTTGGACAAAATTTCATTTGACCAAGTTATGAGGTAGAAATAGTGGTCCCAAGGTGGTGTGATCATGCTGAAAATCAACAGGCCAGCTTGCCATGCCATGCCACAAGTTTGCACGCCCATGCATCAGTTTCTTTTCCATCTTTTTATGGTTATTTTTAGACATGTTTGAGGCAGCATTTCAATCCATTTTTCACACCAACATTGTTCTCCAATGTGCCCTTTTTCCAATGATTCCAAGAACTCACCAAATCATTCACATTACATGGAGTAATTCATCCTCAAACAACCCTATCTCCATTGTTCTCAACTGTCACATCAAACCAGAAAAAATAAGTGAAGGTTATTGTTGATTGTATCAGCTTGCCCATGTATCGTTCACTCTCCCAACAATTGCTTCATTTAGCCAAACATGTACCTCAGTCACCATATCACGTGCTATACATGATCATAAAAAGGGAAAGAATAAAACTTGTGAAGCAAGTTTCTCAAGCTGCCACTCCATAACACACCATAAACCTCCTCCACCATATCACAGCCATGGATAACTCGCCCTAACTAACTTGGCTCAGTTAGTTAGGGATGACTCATCTAAACCATGCTAACTTAGTTAACCTCACTCACTAAACCATGGTTAACTCACATTATAAATAGAAAACTCACACTCTAATTTCACTCTCAGCTTCATTTCTCATTTTTCACTCCAAAGTTCTCTCTACTTTCTCTCTGATTCTCTCACTCTGTCACCAACTCTTTCAAAAATTCTTCTCCAAGCACACGATACTTCATCCTCATCATCATCAATGGCACTTGATTGAAGGAGATTTCAGCATAGTTCTCAAGGTTGCTTCAAGCATTGTGCAACATTGAATCTCTCTGCTCTCAAGACAACCAGTTATATAGCATTTATTTTGCTTAGTTTGTGAAGCTCCAAGGTTGAAGAAGAAGCTAAGATCTCTGGTTTTCTGAAGAATACCTCAAAGTCTCCAATCTTCAGGTACGAATTTCATCCATTATAGACTTAATGTGAGTTTGTTTTCAGGTTCTTGCAGCTTCTTATAAGCTCAAGAACTGGCCTGGCTAGTTGATAGGCCTTTAGAGGCATAGTTCAAATGTTAGGGCAAATCTTTTTCTGTTGAATTCTCTCGTATCATGAACTGTTTGTGCATTTTGTTCTTGAATTCGTGTTCTCCATTAGTTCCTCTTTTGATTGATATACATGTTGTGGATTTCTGGAGAAATCAAAGTTGCAGACGGTGGTGAGTGACCGGAGAAGGTGACCGGAGGTCCCTCTCCGGCCAGTGGACTTTATTTTAGGGTTTTATGCTCAGTTTTAATTTGGTCCGTTGGATGTTCATGATCATGTGGTTCAAAACGTGCCAACACATTAAAAAAGGGCGTGCATGTCATGTGCCATTTTTCTGATTCACTTAAACGTGATGTGATGCATTGCATGGTAGTTAAGATGCACATTCATGTATGCGCGTTGGATGTAATTACCTTGATTTGTTTCTTGACTTGACTTAATCTGATGGTTGTTATTACTTTGACTATTGTTGACTGAAGTGCATGGTTGTTAGTGTGTTATGCGCGTAATTGGACCTAATCAGATTATTATTCGCACCCCATGTTTTCAAGCCCAAAACGTTTTGAACTGCTCAATTACTATGTTTACACCCCCAGTCCTCATTTCACTTCCTTTTATTTTTATTTTTTGTGCACGTTTACTTTTCAATTTTTAAAAATACAAAATAGCACTATAAAATTCCAAAAAAAATCATGAACATCATTAAGGCATTTAGAAAATTTTTGATGATTTTAATTCTTGATTTTATGACATTTTTGCCCCTGTTGCATATTTTCTTTGAATTTTCTTTTGTGTGCATCCCATTGATGATACATGATTTTGTTCATTTTTGTTCTTGATAATTAAAAATGGTTTTGCTTTTCTTCTTTTTGCATTAAGTCATTAACATCTTGAAGTATGTCATATGATTTTTATTTTATTTTGTAGGTCATTTTATGATATGTTTGGATGTCCATCTTTGCATTACTTTGCATGTGCATCCAATTTGACCTAAGTGCATTGCATAAAGCCTTTTTGCCTTGAATTTTTGCATGCTACTTTGGTATGTGATTCATTTCTGATTTGTGCATCTCAAAATCATGCTTGAATAATTTTCATGAACCCATTTTATTTTTGCTTAAAGCATTACACTTGAAGCATAATAACATGTCATATCCTTGTAATCTTTGTGCATGTTTACATGATTGCTTTTGTGCATACTTGCATGATCATTTACCTATTTTGCTAACTATTCATTTGACATTATAGGTCATTGGTACATATTATGTGTCATCATTGCATGTTCACTTCCATTTGAACTTTGTGTATCCTTAATATGAAGTACTTGTGTTTTCTTTTGAACTTCCATTTCAATTCTATTTCTCCTTTTACCTCTTGATTGTCTTGATAGTTGCTTCATGAATACTTGTGAGATGTTTGTGAATCATTTTTTCATTTCATTTCAATTCTGATCCTTGGATTACATGTTCCATTTATGCATGTTTCTTCTCTTTCTTTTCATCTTCCATCTATCTTTTCTTATGATAGCATGTTCTAATGCCATGGATGATGATTGTTGCTTGTTCACTTGAACTTGCTTGATGATAATCATTTGTTTTCCATATGATGCACATTCTGGCTGTGACTAATAGGATTTGATCTTTCATCTTATTCTTTTGATCTTTATGGTGCATTAAATGTTCTTTTACTTCTTATATTTCTTACACATGTTTACTAACCATGTAGGGGCTTTGGTAAGTTGAAATTGAGTGTGGATAAGGAATCCACATTCAAACCTCTTTCCTTTCATCTCTTTTACAATTCAATCTTGTGTTTTGTTAAGCACTTATGTGCTTTCTTTTAATAACTCATCACTTTCCCCTTTTGAGCTACAATTCATCTTCTACTTTAGAAGTGAATTGTCTAACTCATTCCTTCTTTAGATTTAGGTTTTGAAACCTCACAAACCATTAGGATCACTCCCTTAACTAATCAATTAGGATCGAGTCTTATCTCACATAGATTTTACCTTTTCTCCTCTCTTGAGTCTCTTTTCTCATCTTAAAGAAAATACAAAATATCTAATAAAGGTAGGCATTTATTGCATTTAGGCCTTTCATATAAAGAAAAGATTATAAGGGGTCTTCTCTTATAATCTTAGAATGTGTAGCATATAACCCATCTTGGGTCAATGTGTTAAACATTTGATCTTGTATGAGGGACTTAAATGCAATACTTGCTGAAGGTACAAATAAAAAACACTTCTTCATTTCTCAATCAACAAAAACACTTAATAAACACAAGTATGCTAGTGTGTTTGAACCTTGACAATTGGAACTAAGTGTGGGGGTCTTCTTCACCCTTAGAGTAGTTTCTTACTCATTCCATCTTGGAATGCAAGGATGAATACATTCCAATGATTAAGATTTAGATACACTATCATATGCAAACAAATGAAAGAAACTTCTAAAAGACAAAAAAACAAACAATAACGTCTTTCCTTCGTGAATTCTTTTCTCACCTCACTCATTCTCAACGTACGAACGTGCTTCTTCTCGTTCTCTCACAAGATGGTAACGCACTCGGACCAGCGAGCCTGCAACACCTGAGCTAGAACGTTAGCCGTTCCTTAAAAAATACAAACAACTTTCCCTAGTGAGGGGAACTACGTCGCTCTGATTCTCATGTTCTCGATGAGATACGTAGGCAGTGGGATAGGGCCCATGCGGGAACTTCTTTTATTTTCCCTACATTTGTTTCTCGTTCCTTTTCCATTCTTTCTCCTTTCTTTCTTTCAGTTCCTTTTCCAGTTCTTTTTTCAGTATCCTTTCTATCACCCTTTGATTGAAGCAGCAAGCGTGGATCCCATCGGGTACGATGGACGCGTGGGGGTGCTAATACCTTCCCTTTGCGTAACCGACTCCTTTACCCTATCTCTTGGTCACAAGACCATGCTCTTTTCCTTTCCTTCAGGTTTATGCAGTGTTTCCTTTCCCTCTCTTGGGATAAATACACATTGCTGGCGACTCTGTTCAGTGCCACTTTCGCGTTTGTACTAGGATGAAAATCCCGGGAGCGATAGCTGACGACTCTGCTGGGGAGAGATTGACCTCTTGCTGGTCCATCCCTAAGCGAGTCAATCCTAGCGCTTGTTTGCTTTTCTTTCATTGGGTGTTTATTGTTATGTTGTATTTGCTGTTTACTGTATTTTATTACTTGTACCATATTTACAGCATGTTAGCATTTACATTTTGTATATTATACTGTGTTGCACTGTTCTGTATGTTTGGCGGGATGGGATTTCTGAGAGATGAGCTCAGTACACAGGCTCGAGTATACACTTAGATTTAGAGTGGAGAGTAGTGGGACCTACGTGCCATCTGTGTACGTGGGTAATCACGAAATTCACAGCTAGACGAGGCTATCTTGGGACCCATCATGGCGTGCGCATCTTGCGTATTCCAAGATGTCGATCTAGAGAGCTGTCGACTCTAGTGACCGATCATGAGGACCTTAGTGGAAACATCTCTCTTTAGTGGTGACAGTGGCAGACCACATTCAGTGGCAAACCCACTCGCACCCGAGAGCCCACTTTGGTACTTGCATAGGATGACCTTTATTTTCTAAGGTGAGTCAGTGGACGACCTCTTTGACTGGCATAGCATTGTATCCTACGGGCTGAATGTGCTATCGCTTCTCAAACCTCCGAAGCTGACAAGCCTTATTTTCTAGGAACCACATATGAGTATAGGTGGGATGTTTACAGGTTTTCAGGTAACCCAGCCTCCTACATACCTTACTTGTGATTCTAGGATTGTTACCGACAGTGTATCCTATGACAGTGGTTTGAGTATTCATCTCAGATATATTGCCAGATTCAGTACAGAGACACAGTGCACACAGTTCAACACAGACACAGACACCTGGATACCTGATCACATGCCTTTTGCATTTGCATAATCATATCATAACAGGTTATGTTTGTCATTTTCAGGTACCTACCATATTGTCTGATTCCAAGCATGAGTTCCCAAGAAGTTGAGGTTAAAAGGAAGAATAATGTGTCATACAAATTCCCTGACCCTAAGCTGGATTTATTGAACAAGATGATAAGTATGGTTGGTTCTGATGTTCTCAGCACTTTTCAGAAGGAATATGGAGAGCTGGTTAAGATGGTCTGTGCATTCACAAAGTATGAGAAGGATGGGTTGCATACTTTCTTACAGTTCTATGAACCATCAATGAGATGTTTCCTGTTCCCTGACTACATTTTGATGCCCACTTTGGAGGAATTCTCATTTATTTTGGGAATTCCAGTCACGTCTTCTATACCGTATTTTTCTGAAGGTGTTCTTGCCCCTGATGTAATTGCCGATGTTCTACATCTGGACCTGTTTGTTGTGAAAAGTGGCCTGAGTAAACTCAAAGAAGATGAAGGATTTCATTTGGAGTTTCTTTTTCAACAAGCTCAAGAAGCTGCCAAGGCTAAAAATTGGACTACTTATAACGCTGTGTTAGCTCTTTGCATCTATGGTTTGGTGCTTTTCCCCGGTCAATCTGACTTTGTTGATATGCAAGCGATGAAAGTGTTCGTTTCGAAGAATCCGATTCCTACCTTGCTGGGGGATTTTTATTACTCAGTACACTACAAAAATGAGAAGGGAAGAGGAAGTTTGGTTAGTTGCTGTACCCAGTTGTTATGTCATTGGCTCTTCAAACATTTACCTCGGACTGGTGCGTTTGTAGAAACTGCTCAGACAATGAAGTGGTCCAAGAGATTGATAGGTTTGACTGCCAATAACATTATTTGGTTTGATCCTAAATTACTGACGACAGAGCTTACTGTCAAATGTGGAAGTTTTCCGAATGTGCCTCTACTTGGAAGAAGAGGTGGGATTAATTATAACCCGGTGTTGGCAGTTAGATAATTTGGTTATGCTTCGAAAAATCCTCCTGCTGATGAAGAGATTAGTGCCTCTCTGTTCTTCGTGGGAACCAAGAATGAAAGAGTGCCAGAAATAATAAATGCTTGGAAATTTAGGCAAAGAGAGGAAAAGTTGACTTTCGGAAAAGGAGACTGTAGATCATACCCTAACTACGATGCTTGGGTTGAGATGAAGGTCAGAAAGCTGTTGCTACCCTTTTCCAGATAAGTTCTCTTATGTCCAGATCAACATTCCATGGTACCGGTTGAAGAGTGCGAGAAATTGAAGAAAATGGTCAGGGAGTTGCAGATAGAGAACTCTGGAATGAGCAGATGTCTTCAGAAAGCTTTAGCTGACAACAAATATTTGGAGAAGAGAGCGTTGAAAGCGGAAAAAACCCTGGCGGACAAAGAAGAAGACTTTGATGATAGAGCTCGATACTTCCGGAAGCTTACCTTGGGAGCTGATGATACTAGTCAGGCTCATAAGGCTACAAAGCAGGCGTTAGCCCGAAGTAAGGATTCGTTAGCTAAACTCCGTCAAGCTTGGGATGAAGTCAGAATTGAGAACTCTGAATTGCTGACCCAGTTAAAAGATAAAGATGAAGAGCTGAAGAAAGCACGTGTAGAAAGAAGAAGGTATCGAGAAAATCTGGGAAAAATTCAAGAACAGGTAAGGAATGCCGAAGATAAGCTGAAAATCGCTAACAAGGAGCTTGAAGATGTCACAGCAGAGCTGAAATTGGTTAAAATTCAAGCTGGAGTCAATAGGCGCAAAGGAGCCAATGAAGATGAAGCTTTGTTGATGCACATGGGCTCATTATCTGATGCGCTGGAGAAAAGGGACGTCATGATCAAAGAGCTGATTGAGAAGCCACATCATCAGCGTACCCACATCCTGTTTGAAGAGATTAAGTATTCCAGCCAGAAGCTGAAGGATGTAGAGCTGTCGGATTATTGATTTTTGTCATTTCTTTGTAATTTGCGATGGTTACCATCAGAATTGTTGATGGATCAAGTTGACTGCTTGTTTCTTATTGCTGAAACTATGACAAACGTGCTTGAAAGTTTTTGGGAATTTGTATGAAATGAGCTATTTTTGTTCATAATTTCTGGTCTTCAGATATATGTGATGTGATATCTGCACACTGGCACACTACAAAATCACTATTTCTGGTCATCAGATATTTGTGATTGGTGTATGTGAATATCTCTTCATGGTAAAACTCAGTAATCATGACTCCTGGTCTTCAGGAATTCGTGGTTACGATTGGAATCAGGATATGAAAAATATCTTGAAATGACAAACATAACTTGGCATTTGCATTTGCATATCATTTTTGCATTGCAGGTTTTCTTTCTTTTGCAGGCGCCTGCTAACCTTTATTTGGTTTTCAGGCACGATAGCTGATACCCCAGTTCATCGATATTCTACCCGACGCAATCAAGCAAGAGTCATGGAACAAGTTCAGACTGAATTAGCTGATTTGAGGGGAAGAATGGAACAGTTCATGAATCTTATACAGGGGATTGCTCAAGGTCAGCAGGAGCTGAGAACTGGTCAAGAAAACATGAGGATTGGACAAGAAGCTATGAGAACCACTATCCAGAGGCTGGAAACTGAAATCCCAAATCGCAATGTGCGCACTCCCCCTGGTGGCACAATCCCTGCTGGTGGGATACATCTGGGATTTGACAATAATGAGGATGGTCAAGAGGACCAGTTCACTGCATTCAACAATGACATGGGTTTCTACAATGACGACCGGAAGTATGAAGGGCTGGATGAAAGACTCAAGGCTATTGAGAGCAAAAATCCTCTGGGAATTGATGTAGAAGACATGGGTCTCGTGCAGGGTGTGCGAATCCCTCCCAAGTTCAAGCTTCCTGCTTTGGATAAGTACAACGGCAGTACCTGTCCCAAAACACTTTTGCAAGCTTACAATCGCAAGATTGCCGCTTACACCGAGGACCAAAAGCTCTGGATGTATTTTTTCTAGGATAGCCTGTTAGGCGCCTCCCTGGAATGGTACATTAAGCTGGACAGGGTTCATATAAGGAGTTGGAAAGATTTGTGCGCTGCGTTTCTAAAGAAGTATCAATATAATCTGGACATGGCACCTAATCGTACTCAATTGCAGAGTATGACTCAGGATAACAAGGAGGGCTTTAAGTAGTACGCACAGAGATGGAGAGAATTGGCTGCTCGAGTTCAACCACCTTTGGGTGATCGTGAGATGGTTGATATGTTCATGAGCACACTTCAAGGGACGTATTTGGATAGACTTGCTGCATGTCCTTCCACGGGGTTTGCCGATATCGTCGTTGCTGGGGAACGAATAGAAAGTCTGCTGAAATTGGGTAAGATTCAAGATGTCAGTGGGACTGTTGCTTCAAGTTCGAAGAAACCCTTTGCCAATGGACCAAGGAAAAGAGAAGGGGAGTCCAGCGCTGTGTATAGAGGAAAGGGCAGAGGCAGGACTCAATCGTACCATCAGGTGGATGCTGTAACCATTCCGATTCCAGCAGTACAGCAAGCTCCAGATCAGCAAGCTAGACCCCGATTCCAGGCTAATAGACAAAGGGACCGTAAGTTTGATCCCTTGCCTATGACATATGCTGCTTTGTTACCACAACTGCTCAAAGAGAAGTTGGTTGAACTTCGGACTATGAAGCCTCTAGATACCGGAAAATTGCCTCAAGGTTACGATGCTAATGTTCGATGTGAATTTCATTCTGGTGTGCCAGGTCACTCAATAGAGAAGTGCTGGGCCTTTCAACATAAGGTTCAAGATCTGATTGACGCAAAAGCTATTAATTTCTCTAAGCCGCCGAATGTTCGTGATAATCCGATGCCCCATCATGGAGGTGCAGGCACAAATGCTATTTTTGATGGTGAGCAATTGAATCTGATTACTGATGTGAATTTGGTAAAGACTCCGCTTTTGATTGTAAAAGAGCGTTTGTTAAAAGGAAAGGTATTTCCTGGATGTGGCTCTGATTGTGAAGAATGTTCAAAACAGGTTAATGGCTGCAGTAAGTTGAAAGTTGGACTGCAGGATCTTATGGACGAAGGAAGACTTCAGTTTGATAAGATAGAGAAGGAGAAAGATGTTTCTGCCGTTACCATTTACTATAATCCAGTTGAGATACAGGTGCCTGTTGAGGAGCCTGTTGCTATCATCGTGCCCGAGAGGCCGAGACCAGTTACGATTATAGTTCCTGAATCGACTGCTTATGTGTCCAATAGGGCAGTTCCATGGCAATATGGAACTGAAACTCATCAAGGAGAAAGTCGACAGAAAGCAGAGGTTGTCGGTACCAGTGTTGAGAATGTCAGTGGACCAAGTGGTTTCACTAGGAGTGGTCGACTGTTTGCTCCCCATACTCTGAGGAATGATAAAGAGGCTGAAGCCGCTGCAAGAGCCAAAGGAAAACAGGTTATTGATGACAAGGTGCCTGCTCAGGAAGAGGACCCTAAAGTCAATTTTGATAATGATGTTGAAGAATTTATGAGAGTTATCAAAAAGAGCGATTACAAGATCATTGACCAGCTTAATCAGACACCCTCTAAAATTTTGATACTATCCCTGCTCATGAGTTCAGATGCACACCGGGCTGCTTTGTTGAAGGTTCTGAATATGGCATACGTTCCCCAAGAGATTACGGTGAATCAGTTGTAGGGAGTAATTTCTAATGTGAATGTGAGCCATGGGTTGGGGTTTACGAACAGGGATTTGACTCCAGACGGACGTAATCACAAGAAGGCGTTGTACATCACACTTGAATGCAAAGGAGCTGTTTTGTCGCATGTGCTGGTTGATACAGGTTCTTCCTTGAATGTGTTACCCAAAAAGGCCCTGATGAAAATCGAAGTAGATGGATTGGTTCTGAGGCCCAGCGATCTGATTGTGAGAGCTTTCGATGAATCCCAAAAATCGGTGTTTTGGGAGGTTGAACTACCAATACAGGTCGGTCCACAGATATTCAAGACGATCTTTCATGTTATGGACATTCAGCCTGCTTATAGCTGTTTGTTGGGCCGACCATGGATTCACGCAGCGGACGTAGTTACCTCCACGCTTCACCAGAAGCTCAAGTATGTGTTCGAGGGTCAAGTGGTCACTGTTTGCGGTGAGGAAGATATATTTGTGAGTCATCTATCCACTTTCAAATATGTGGAAATGGATGGAGAAATTCATGAAACCTTGTGCCAATCTTTCGAAGCCCTGAATATCAACAACCTGCCAGAGTTAACTTCAGCAGCAGTGGTGTCGAATGTGCCAGGTGGGCCTAGTGTATCAATTGCGTCATACAAGCAGGCCAGAGAAGTGGTCGAAAGCGGAAATGCCCAGGGTTAAGGTAAAGCCATTGATGTATTTGTGAAGGAAGACAAGTTTGGCATTGGATACCAACCGGGCCGGACGCCAGTTCCCCGATTCCGTGGGCCAATCAATTTCAACAGTGGAGGAGTTATCAATCCCAATCAGTCCTGCTCAGCAATAGAAGAGGATGCTGAAAGCCCAGATTACCTGGACAGATGGGTGTATGCACTGGCTCCGGGCGAGGCATTGCAAAACTGGTCTAGCGAAGAAATCATTCATGTTGTACACCATTCAGAGTAATAATTCTTGTCTTTCATAATGCATGAAATCCCACACTCTGCCCAAGGTGTGAGGATCCATTTGTAGGGCCACCATATTTTCTCATATAATGTTCAAATATCAATAAAAGGACGTTTTTGTTTACAAATTTGTGTTCCTTTATTCTTTCTTTATTTCTATTTTTGCACAAAGAAAAAAAATGATAATGCACTTTCTTTTCTTTTGTTTTCAAGCAAAAATAATCTAAAATAAAGCATAAATCCAATCAAGCAGACTTGATTATGTGAATTCCTCTGAAAATGATTCTGTTATGCCCACGTATGATTTCGACAATCCGATCTATCAAGCCGAGGAAGAAAGTGATGAAGACTATGAACTCCCGGAAGAGTTGGCTAGGTTGTTGAAACAGAAAGAGAAGACCATTCAGCCTCATCAGGAAGCTCTCGAGGTTATCATTGGGTCAGAAGAAAGCAAGAAAGAGATCAAGATTGGTGCAAGTCTGCGGGCTGATGTAAAGCAAGAGCTGATAGTCATGCTACGTGAATACGTTGACATCTTTGCTTGGTCATATCAAGATATGCCAGGTTTAGATACGGACATAGTTGTGCATAGACTACCATTAAAAGAGGACTGTCCACCGGTCAAGCAGAAGCTGCGCAGAACGAAACCAGAAATGGCTTTGAAGATCAAGGAAGAAGTACAGAAATAGTTGGATGCAGGTTTTCTGGCGGTGACCAACTATCCTCCTTGGGTGGCCAATATAGTACCGGTGCCGAAGAAATATGGCAAAGTTAGAATGTGTGTGGATTACAGAGATCTCAACAGGGCGAGCCCTAAAGATGACTTCCCACTCCCTCATATTGATGTGCTGGTTGATAATACCGCTCAGTTTTCAGTGTTCTCATTTATGGATGGATTCTCCAGGTACAATCAGATAAAGATGGCGCCTGAAGACATGGAGAAGACGACATTCATTACCCCGTGGGGTACCTTCTGTTACAAAGTAATGCCTTTTGGGTTGAAGAACACAGGGGCAACTTATCAAAGAGCAATGGTGACGTTATTCCACGATCTAATTCATAAAGAGATCGAATGCTATGTGGATGACATGATTGCTAAATCAAAGACAGAAGAGGAACATCTGATCAACTTGAAGAAGTTATTTGGGAGGTTAAGGAAATTCAGGTTGAGACTGAATCCTAACAAATGTACTTTCGGCGTGCGGTCTAGAAAATTGCTTGGTTTCATCGTCAGTGAAAAAGGGATAGAGGTTGATCCTGCTAAAGTGAAAGCTATACAAGATATGCCTGTACCGAGAACTGAGAAAGAAGTTTGCGGCTTTCTAGGGAGATTAAACTACATTTCAAGGTTCATATCTCACCTAACTGCCACCTGCGAACCGATATTCAAAATGCTAAGAAAAGATCAAACGGTGAGGTGGAATGATGATTACCAAAATGCATTCGACAAAATAAAAATATATTTGCAGGAACCTCCGATTCTGATACCTCCAGTTCAAGGGAGACCACTAATTATGTACTTGACAGTGCTCGAAAGATCCATGGGTTGTGTTCTCGGTCAACATGACGAGACAGGTAGGAAAGAGCATGCTATCTACTACCTGAGTAAGAAATTTACAGATTGTGAATCGCGTTATTCAATGCTTGAGAAGACATGCTGTGCACTCGCATGGGCCGCCAAGCGATTGAGATAATACATGCTCACACATACAACCCTGTTGATTTCAAAATTGGATCCGGTCAAGTATATCTTTGAGAAACCAGCGCTTACCGATAGAGTTGCAAGGTGGCAGATGGTATTGACAGAGTACGATATTCAATTTACTTCGCAAAAGGCAATCAAAGGAAGTATACTGTCAGATTATCTGGTGCAACAGCCTCTTGATGATTACCAGCCCATGAGATTTGATTTCCCTGATGAGGACATCATGTTTCTCAAAGCGAAAGACTGCGAGGAACCACTTCTGGAGGAGGGGCCTGACCCTGAATCCAAATGGAGTTTGATGTTTGATGGGGCATTTAATATGAATGGGTGCGGAGTTGGTGCAGTCCTCATTATGCCAGAAGGTGTTCACATGCCCTTCACTGCCCGAGTAACTTTCGGGTGTACCAACAATGAAGCAGAATACGAAGCTTGCATACTAGGTATTGAGGAAGTTATTGATTTACGAATCAAGACCCTCAATATCTTTGGTGATTCAGCACTGGTAATCAATCAAGTAAAGGGAACTTGACACACACATCAATAGAAATTGATTCCGTATAGAGATTATACGAGGAGATTGCTGACATTCTTTACAACTGTCAAGTTGTACCATGTTCCTAGAGATGAAAATAAGTTTGTAGACGCCTTGGCCACTATATCTTCGATGATCAAAGTGCATGGTTGGAACTTTGTGCCCAGGATTGATGTATCTCGTCTTGATAGGTCTGCTTTTGTGTTTGAGGTTGATGCAATGTCTGACGATAAGCCTTGGTACCATGACATCAAATGCTTCTTGAAAAATCAAGAATACCCGTCCGGGGCATCTTCCAATGACAAGAAGACATTAAGAAGGCTAGCCGGTAGTTTCTTCTTGAATAAAGATGGCGTGCTGTATAAGAGAAATTTTGACACGGTTCTGCTCAGATGTATGGATAGACACGAGGCAGACCTGTTGATGATCGAGGTGCACGAAGGCTCCTTCGGTACCCATGCCGGAGGACATGCGATGGCTAAGAAATTGTTGAGATTAGGGTATTATTAGCTAACCATGGAGTCAGATTGCTGCAAGTATGCTCGCAAGTGTCACAAATGCCACATCTATGCAGACAAAGTGCACGTTCCTCCCAATCCATTGAGTATCATGTCTTCTCCGTGGCCCTTTGCAATGTGGGGCATTGATATGATAGGGAAAATTGAGCCTACTGCTTCAAACAGCCATCGTTTCGTCTTGGTCGCCATTCATTACTTCACTAAATGGGTTGAAGCATCATCTTATGCCAATGTCACTAAGCAAGTAGTGGCTCGTTTCTTGAAACGAGATATCATTTATCGATATGGAGTTCCCAAGAGAATCATTACTGATAATGGTTCTAATTTGAATAATAAGATGATGGCTGAGCTATGCCGGTACTTCAAAATCGCGCATCACAATTCTTCTCCGTACCGCCCGAAGATGAATGGTGCGGTCGAAGCGGCCAACAAAAATATCAAGAAGATTATGCAGAAGATGGTTGTCACGTACAAAGATTGGCATGAGATGTTACCACTGGCTTTGCATGGGTATCAAACATCAGTCCGCACGTCCACTGGAGCAACACCGTACTCACTTGTATACGGAATTGAGGCAGTTCTACCGGTAGAAGTTGAGATTCCCTCTCTCCGAATATTGATGGACGTTAAACTAGATGAAGCTGAATGGGTACGAGCCAGACTTGACCAGCTGAGCCTTATTGAGGAGAAGCGATTAACAGCAGTATGTCATGGCCAGCTATATCAGCGCAGAATGAAGAGGGCATTCGATCAAAAGGTTAGACCCCAAGTCTATAAGGTAGGAGATGTGGTAATCAAGAGAATACTTCCTCCGAGTACGGATCACAGGGGCAAATGGACTCCTAACTATGAAGGTCCATTCGTGGTTAAAAAGGTTTTCTCAGGTGGAGCCTTGTTGCTGACAACCATGGATGGTGAAGACTTGTCATCCCCTGTTAATTCAGATGCAGTTAAAAAATACTTTGTATAAAGAGACCCGCTGGATAAAAAAAAAGAAAGAAGAAAAAATCCAGGCAAAAAAGGGCATCCCGGCGAACCAAAAACAGAATAATGGTTCGGGCAAAAATTAGGGATATAATTGAAAAGAATTGTACACCCGGTAAGTTGAAAACCCGAAAGAGCAACTTAGGAAAAAATGGGTATCCCGGTGGATTGAAAACCTGAAAAGGCGATCCACGCAAAAGAGGGATTAAAGCGAATGACTGCAGTCTGAATTAATCTGTATGTTTTCTACTCTTCAACGAACTGGCAAAATTCCAAAGGAGGAATTGGTCCGACCAAGAGCTTCCGAAGGCAAAGATGATCAAGAGAGTTGGAATACATACTGGCTATAACAGAATCAGAAATCAGTTGGAATCCAATGTCCGCATTATCATTAGGATAAATTTCTTTTCTCAATTTTATGGCAATCGCCTCTTTCAGGGGTTTGCTTCTGATTGTAAATTCGCCAACTTTTGGCATTTCATCAATAAAATTGAATATTCAGTCATAAGCTTTTATTTTCATTTTACTGTTTTGTTTGCAAAAACGTCCGATTTTTTATAATAAAACATTAATTTCAAAATATCTTGGCCTTGCAGTGACGGCAACGGCGGTCGAAGATGGAATTCTTCTGTGTTGATAACGGTTATCAATGCAGTGAACGCTCCAGGTCAATAACAAGTGCCAACCCTCCGGTACCTTGCAGACGATGTGAAGGGTAGTTCAAGGCAGAGTGTTCGTATAAGAGTTTGAAAACGCTTGGTTTTCTATAAAATCCTCTTAAGAGACGAAACTTCTAGCGCTAACATCCCTTGTGGAGTTTACTCTCGGCAGGATGTACCAGCAAGTGGTAGTATCATATCTCCCGCAGGTTTCAGCATGTGAAATTTGTCAAAGATTAATCCCCAGCGGAGCTGTTGACCTTCCCAAGCATGGGGCATGTTATCTCCCCAGCAAAGGATACTCCCGATCTGTTATCCCCAGTAGAGTTTGAAGACGCTTGGTCTTCTGTAAAATCCTCTCAAAGGACATTCCCCAGCATGAGACGCTTTAAAGCAGTTTTCTCTAGCAGAATGTGTTGTGAACACATTATCCCCAGCGGAGTCGTCAAAGGGAAAGTTCTCCCAACATGGGGCATTGTGACATTTATCCTAAGCTCGACAGTTTTCTTCCTCAGCAGATTACCGTGGAATTGCTTTGGGTTTCCCTAACAGATCTATAGGGACTCTTTCTCAGCATGTTGCAGCGGATTGTCTTTCAACCAAGAATTGCATGTCCCCGGCAGAGCAGCCCTGATCCCTAGCAAGATTGTATCTCTGGTAATGGTACCCCCACAGAGTTCAGTATTGAATCTTGTCTGCTATACTCCCCAGCCGAGTAGCAGTAATTTCCCCAGTAAGGTTTAAAGAGATCGACAGAATCCTTCCTTCAGCAAGATGTCAACATATGATATTACCCAGCCGGTGGTGTAATTCTCAGCATTGCTCATTTACAGCTCAAAGTCCAATTTATTTTTAGCATACAGACAGTTGTTTATATTATTCCAGCAGGTGGGATAATATTGCAGATGGTTATTCCAGCAGGTGGAGTGATCATTATATATAGTTGTTCATATTATTCCAGCAGGTGGGATAGTATGGCAAATGGTTATTCCAGCAGTTAGAGTGATCATTATATACAGTTGTTCATATTATTCCAGCCGGTGGGATAGTATGGCAGATGGTTATTCCAGCAGGTGGAGTGATCATTATATACAGTTGTTCATATTATTCCAGCAGGTGGGATAGTATGGCAGATGGTTATTCCAGTAGGTGGAGTGATCATTATATACAGTTTGTTCATATTATTCCAACCGGTGGGATAGTATGGCAGATCATTATTCTAGCAGGTGGAGTGATCATTATATACAGTTGTCATATTATTCCGGCCGGTGGGATAGTATGGCAGATGGTTGTTCCAGCCAGTGGGATGATCGTTATATACAGTTTGTTCATATTATTCCAGCATGTGGGATAATATTGCAGGTGGTTGTTCCAGCAGGTGGGATGATCATTGGGCAAAGCTTCCAAAGCCGGTTTGGTAAGCATCAAAGTCCAAGTTTAATTTGGCAAAGCTGCAAAAAGTCCATCTGAGGATGGCAATTTTGAGATTCCAAAGCCTGTTTGGTAATCGTAGAAGTCCAACGACAGATTGGCAAAAATCCAGCACGAACTGGTAAAAGTCCATTGTTTAGAATGGCAGAGCAGCTAAAGTCCACCAGCAGTGTGGCAAGCCAGTAGTCGTCTGGCGTCGTACAAAATACATTTTTTGAAAGTCCACCAACAGTATGGCAAGCCAGTAGTCGTCTGGCGTCGTTCAAAAAGACATTTTTTTTGAAAGTCCATCAACAGTATGGCAAGCCAGTAGTCGTCTGGCGTCGTTCAAAAGACAGATCTCTCCAACGACGTTCATTTGAAGATTCAATCCAGCAGTCTCGTTGGGTTTATATCCCTTTTCTTCTTCATCACCCAGAGCAAATTTTTGGTTATATTTGGTATTCAATCACTATATACCTTGAAAGTCTGAAAGCAATCGCTTTCAGGCATTCAGGTCTACAGCGTTTGAATAGGGGCAGCTGTAATACCCCAAAATTTGCTCTCCCTTTTGGCATCATAGCATGGCATTATCATTTATCATATCATATCCACCTCATTAGCATTGCATTGCATCTTTAACATAGAAAAATGAAGCATAACATCCCTCTTACCATCAAGGCATGTGATTAGGGGGGAGATGGACAATCAAGGAGTCATTCAAGGCACAAAAGGTCAATCAAGTTGTCTCAAGGCAAGCCAAGAGGTCTTCCATGTCTCATATTATCTCAATTGACCATCCAATACCTCAAGAAAGTGAGATTCAATAGGAGATTGAAACAATACATACTTCATCATGCAAGAGGTTCAAAAACTGAAAGGAAAACCCTCAAAAGAGATAGCTCATTGATCCAAAGTCACCCTCAAATGGAATATCTCATCATCCTTTAAGAGGGTAGACAACATACTCTGAGGAATTTGAAATTGAAGACTGCACTTTTCCCTCCTAACCAGAGGGGGTCAAAATTAGGGTTTCTAATAAAATCAGGGAATCTCTGATTTTTTGGACAAAACTTGTTGTCATGGTATTCTACATGTCTTTAAGTGTATGTATGTGGAAAATTACCTCTCAATTGGTTTTAGAAGTGGTTCAATTGGAAGAAAGATAAAAAATCAGAGAAATTGGGGTCAAGTCAAATAATCAGAGGAAAAAGTCAACTCTTGACTTTTTGAGGCCAAAATCATGAAATTCATGTTATATGGGACCAATGTACAAAATTTTATTAAGAAACTCCAAAGGAATCATGAAAAAATCAAGATGTAGAAAGTTGCCATTTTTGGATGAAGAAGGGTTACTAAAAATAGTAATTTTGGACCATTTTGCACTATACTTTGAACCAAGGCCATTTAAAATTGAAGCACCAAATGAAAATTCCACTCGGCCACAACAAAACGTCTTGTTTTAAGATTCAAATCCATGTGTAGAACATCTCCATTGGATTAATATTGAGTGAGATATGAGTGATCAAAGTTGGAAGAAAGTAGGCCAAAAACCAGGTCATGACCAAGTCTTGCCAGGCCTGCGCGCCATTGTTTTCACAAACACCTAGTGTGCCAAAAGTCAAGCCTAATTTCTCCAAGAAGAAAGCTCCAAATGAGAAAATTTTCAACATCAAAGATGTTCCTTGTAGTGTCATCTTCAATGTTCATGTTGGACAAAATTTCATTTGACCAAGTTATGAGGTAGAAATAGTGGTCCCAAGGTAGTGTGATCATGCTGAAAATCAACAGGCCAGCTTGCCATGCCATGCCACAAGTTTGCACGCCCATGCATCAGTTTCTTTTCCATCTGTTTATGGTTATTTTTAGACATGTTTGAGGCAGCATTTCAATCCATTTTTCACACCAACATTGTTCTCCAATGTGCCCTCTTTCCAATGATTCCAAGAACTCACCAAATCATTCAAATTACATGGAGTAATTCATCCTCAAACAACCCTTTCTCCATTGTTCTCAACTGTCACATAAAACCAGAAAAAATAAGTGAAGGTTATTGTTGATTGTATCAGCTTGCCCATGTATCGTTCACTCTCCCAACAATTGCTTCATTTAGCCAAACATGTACCTCAGTCACCATATCACGTGCTATACATGATCATAAAAAGGGAAAGAATAAAACTTGTGAAGCAAGTTTCTCAAGCTACCACACCATAACACACCATAAACCTCCTCCACTATATCACAGCCATGGATAACTCGCCCTAACTAACTTGGCTCAGTTAGTTAGGGATGACTCATCTAAACCATGCTAACTCAGTTAACCTCACTCACTAAACCATGGTTAACTCACATTATAAATAGAAAACTCACACTCTAATTTCACTCTCAGCTTTATTTCTCATTTTTCACTCCAAAGTTCTCTCTACTTTCTCTCTGATTCTCTCACTCTGTCACCAACTCTTTCAAAAATTCTTCTCCAAGCACACGATACTTCATCCTCATCATCATCAATGGCACTTGATTGAAGGAGATTTCAGCATAGTTCTCAAGGTTGCTTCAAGCATTGTGCAACATTGAATCTCTCTGCTCTCAAGACAACCAGTTATATAGCATTTATTTTGCTTAGTTTGTGAAGCTCCAAGGTTGAAGAAGAAGCTAAGATCTCTGGTTTTCTGAAGAATACCTCAAAGTCTCCAATCTTCAGGTACGAATTTCATCCATTATAGACTTAATGTGAGTTTGTTTTTAGGTTCTTGCAGCTTCTTATAAGCTCAAGAACTGGCCTGGCTAGTTGATAGGCCTTTAGAGGCATAGTTCAAATGTTAGGGCAAATCTTTTTCTGTTGAATTCTCTCGTATCATGAACTGTTTGTGCATTTTGTTCTTGAATTCGTGTTC
The DNA here is from genome assembly GCA_022829125.1 of Lathyrus tuberosus. Lineage (NCBI taxonomy): Eukaryota > Viridiplantae > Streptophyta > Magnoliopsida > Fabales > Fabaceae > Lathyrus > Lathyrus tuberosus. The sequence continues at coordinate 16,450,056 of JALAZF010000003.1, forward strand.
TCCATTAGTTCCTCTTTCGATTGATATACATGTTGTGGATTTCTGGAGAAATCAAAGTTACAGACGGTGGTGAGTGACCGGAGAAGGTGATCGGAGGTCCCTCTCCGGCCGGTGGACTTTATTTTAGGGTTTTATGCTCAGTTTTAATTTAGTCCGTTGGATGTTCATGATCATGTGGTTCAAAACGTGCCAACACATTAAAAAAGGGCGTGCATGTCATGTGCCATTTTTCTGATTCACTTAAACGTGATGTGATGCATTGCATGGTAGTTAAGATGCACATTCATGTATGCGCGTTGGATGTAATTACCTTGATTTGTTTCTTGACTTGACTTAATCTGATGGTTGTTATTACTTTGACTATTGTTGACTGAAGTGCATGGTTGTTAGTGTGTTATGCGCGTAATTGGACCTAATCAGATTGTTATTCGCACCCTATGTTTTCAAGCCCAAAACGTTTTGAACTGCTCAATTACTATGTTTACACCCCCAGTCCCCATTTCACTTCCTTTTATTTTTATTTTTTGTGCACGTTTACTTTTCAATTTTTAAAAATACAAAATAGCACTATAAAATTCCACAAAAATTCATGAACATCATTAAGGCATTTAGAAAATTTTTGATGATTTTAATTCTTGATTTTATGACATTTTTGCCCCTGTTGCATATTTTCTTTGAATTTTCTTTTGTGTGCATCCCATTGATGATACATGATTTTGTTCATTTTTGTTCTTGATCATTAAAAATGGTTTTGCTTTGCTTCTTTTTGCATTAAGTCATTAACATCTTGAAGTATGTCATATGATTTTTATTTTATTTTGTAGGTCATTTTATGATATGTTTGGATGTCCATCTTTGCATTACTTTGCATGTGCATCCAATTTGACCTAAGTGCATTGCATAAAGCCTTTTTGCCTTGAATTTTTGCATGCTACTTTGGTATGTGATTCATTTCTGATTTGTGCATCTCAAAATCTTGCTTGAATAATTTTCATGAACCCATTTGATTTTTGCTTAAAGCACTACACTTGAAGCATAATAACATGTCATATCCTTGTAATCTTTGTGCATGTTTACATGATTGCTTTTGTGCATACTTGCATGATCATTTGCCTATTTTGTGAACTATTCATTTGACATTATAGGTCATTGGTACATATTATGTGTCATCATTGCATGTTCACTTCCATTTGAACTTTGTGTGTCCTTAATATGAAGTACTTGTGTTTTCTTTTGAACTTCCATTTCAATTCTATTTCTCCTTTTACCTCTTGATTGTCTTGATAGTTGCTTCATGAATACTTGTGAGATGTTTGTGAATCATTTTTTCATTTCATTTCAATTCTGATCCTTGGATTACATGTTCCATTTATGCATGTTTCTTCTCTTTCTTTTCATCTTCCATCTATCTTTTCTTATGATAGCATGTTCTAATGCCATGGATGATGATTGTTGCTTGTTCACTTGAACTTGCTTGATGATAATCATTTGTTTTCCATATGATGCACATTCTGGCTGTGACTAATAGGATTTGATCTTTCATCTTATTCTTTTGATCTTTATGGTGCATTAAATGTTCTTTTACTTCTTATATTTCTTACACATGTTTACTAACCATGTAGGGGCTTTGGTAAGTTGAAATTGAGTTTGGATAAGGAATCCACATTCAAACCTCTTTCCTTTCATCTCTTTCGCAATTCAATCTTGTGTTTTGTTAAGCACTTATGTGCTTTCTTTTAATAACTCATCACTTTCCCCTTTTGAGCTACAATTCATCTTCTACTTTAGAAGTGAATTGTCTAACTCATTCCTTCTTTAGATTTAGGTTTTGAAACCTCACAAACCATTAGGATCACTCCCTTAACTAATCAATTAGGATCGAGTCTTAGCTCACATAGATTTTACCTTTTCTCCGCTCTTGAGTCTCTTTTCTCATCTCAAAGAAAATATAAAATATCTAATAAAGGTAGGCATTTATTGCATTTAGGCCTTTCATATAAAGAAAAGATTATAAGGGGTCTTCTCTTATAATCTTAGAATGTGTAGCATATAACCCATCTTGGGTCAATGTGTTAAACATTTGATCTTGTATGAGGGACTTAAATGCAATACTTGCTGAAGGTACAAATAAAAAACACTTCTTCATTTCTCAATCAACAAAAACACTTAATAAACACAAGTATGCTAGTGTGTTTGAACCTTGACAATTGGAACTAAGTGTGGGGGTCTTCTTCACCCTTAGAGTACTTTCTTACTCATTCCATCTTGGAATGCAAGGATGAATACATTCCAATGATTAAGATTTAGATACACTATCATATGCAAACAAATGAAAGAAACTTCTAAAAGACAAAAAAACAAACAATAACGTCTTTTCTTCGGGAATTCTTTTCTCACCTCACTCATTCTCAACGTACGAACGTGCTTCTTCTCGTTCTCTCGCAAGATGGTAACACACTCAGACCAGCGAGCCTGCAACACCTGAGCTAGAACGTTAGTCGTTCCATAAAAAACACAAAAAACTTTCCCTAGTGAGGGGAACTACGTCTCTCTGATTCTCATGTTCCCGATGAGATACGTAGGCAGTGGGGTAGGGCCCATGCGAGCACTTCATTTATTTTCCCTACATTTGTTTCTCGTTCCTTTTCCATTCTTTCTCCTTTCTTTCTTTCAGTTCCTTTTCCAGTTCTTTTTTCAGTATCCTTACTATAAATAGAGCTCAATTGTGATCAGTTTGAGTACACCAAAGCCATCAAACAGATGCTTTCCTTAAAATCTCTTCTTTCACTCCAATTTTGCCTTCTAAGGCAAGTCACTATCAGGTTTTGAGTTTGAGAGCAATTCCAATCAAACCAATCACTCACACACCTCACATACATCACATATGAGCTGATCAAACACTTAGATCACTTCTGAAACACCAATTTCACAAAATCACCAGCTGGTTGCTCAAGGTTTTAACCAAAGTGCAGCTGAGGTACCACAAAGTGATCCAGCCAATTTCAATTAAGTCCAACCATTCAAACACACTCCATAGGGTGTAGGGAAGCTGTTCAGATCATCACCACTCATCTGTAACACCTCCAAATCAAAAATCACATTGCACTTGCTGTCACGGCTTAGAGGTAAGCATATACTTGGTCATCTCTCAATCTATGCATATTTCCTTGCACAATAATTTGGCCATATGTTCATAATCATGCATAGAATGTTTTCCCTCAATTAATTGCATTGTTTGAATCGTGTATCAAAAATCCTAGCCTTCATGCAGAAATTAGGGTTCTTGAGGATTTTTCATGATTTCTTGTTGTATGTTTAATTTAAATGAAATTAATGGACATGGACATGATCGTGAGGTTGAGACGAGCATAATGATATGTGGATTGCATGATATAATCAAGTATTCAGTGAGATTGAGGAGAAAATGCAAATCAGCCAAACCCAGAACACGCGCGTGTTCTTCAGCTGTTCTTGGCGCCATTTCTTTCAAATTCAAATATTTGAATTTTGTGATTTTGTTTAATTGATTCAAAAATTAATTTCTCTCTGAGTTTTAATGATTTTGAGTTGATTCTTTTTTTAATAATTCACAAAAATGTTAAAATATTTTATTTTATCAAAAAAATCCCAAAAATATTATTTATTTCATATAATTGATATTTTTGCAAAGAATTAATATTTTAATTGTTTTTGACATTTTAAATATTTTTTCTACATTGATTTTGCAACTTTTAATGCTTTCTAATTATTTTGTAGGTCAATACTTAATTTTTGAAGCATTAATCCAAGATCACAATTTGTTTTTCACATGTTAAACAATTTTGATCATTTTAGTTGAATTTTTATTCAATTAAATACATTTTTGAAAACAAATTAGGGTTTTTGGATTAATTCAACCCTCATAAATCATTTTCAAAACACTTTGGGCCTCTAATAGAGTGTAAGACCCAATCCTTTTTTGACCAAATCATTTTTGGGCCTCAGTGTATTGTATAAGTACCGACACCGTCAAAAACAAACAGCGCGATCGTCGCCTTTTCAAAATAACCTTGGGCCTCTCCTTGAGCTATAAGACCCATTCAAAACTTTTGGGCCTCTAATAGAGTGTAAGACCCAACCCCCTTTTAACCAAAATCATTTTGGGCCTCACTTATTGTATAAATCCCTATGCGTTAAAAGAAAATCTCAGCGCGATCGCCATTTTTAAACGAAAAAACAAACTGGGCCTACCCTCGTGTTATAAGCCCCACTCTTTTTCTTAAAACTTTTTGGGCCTCTTGAGAGAGTGTAAGACACATCCCTTTGTACAGAAAACATTTTGGGCCTCAGTCACTTGTATAAGTCCCTCTATACAAAATTCAAATAGTGCGCTCACTGATAAAACCCTAGGCCTTTCCTTGAGCTGTAAGCCCCAAATCCTTCTTTTTCAAAGCACTTTCTCCTTTGATTTTGAATATACTGTTGTTTTCAATCTTTCTTTGTTGAACAACTAACTAAATAGCATGGAAGCTCTACAACCGAGTAAGTGGTTATTGCTTTCATTTACCGCTTTCATATACATATAACTGTATTGTGGGGCTGTTTCACTGTGAGTCTTCTTTCATAAACTCATATCAACTGTGTAATAATAGTATAGATATTTCGAGTTTCCCCGGCAACTGCGTCTAGAACTAGGTGACGCCGTTTCGTTTATTCGTAGAAATAGACAACTAGATCCCCAATAGGATCACCAGATACAGTCTTCTCTTCGGCTGTCCTCATTAGGAATCGTCAAGAAACTCTACTCCCCAAGCTGAATGTATTCTCCGTGAATGGCATCTTTGAGTTTCTTCCAAATTCTCAAACTTTCCTGACTTTGATCTATTCTCGGTGAATAGCATTGCCTTGAATTTCTCGGGGTTTGGGGACCCACGGGCTTCTTAAAAGCATCAGCCTCCACTTGGGCATCGTACACGGACCCACGGGCTTCCTAAAAGCAACCCCGCCTCCTCTTGGGCTTAGTACAAGGACCTATCGGCTTCTTAGAAGTATTCACAGCCTCCTCTTAGGGTTCGTATAATGATCTCTTCCTCCGGGAATAATAGCCTTCTCTTGGGTTTAGAACAAGGACCCGTCGACTTCTTAAAAGTTTCCAGCCTCCTCTTGGGCTTCGTACAAATTATCCCGGTGACCTCCTAGAGGTATAGGAACAGAACCTAGTCATCCTCATAGAACAGTCCTTTCATAGAGTCTACTACTGTTTCTCAAAGTATAGTACAAAAGATGAAACTCTAGACACGGACAGTCTAACATCCTTGAGTCTCAAAGACATTCTCAAGTGAGCCCTTCGTTAAATAGGAAGGAAACCCATAGACTCGGACAGTCTCAATGCCCTTCAGATTTCCTGCTTCCTTAAAGAACAGGAATAACCCGGATCCCTGAGTCAAATCCTTGAGTACAGTGTTGCTCATATAAGAACTGATTTTCTCTTTAAAATCAGTATATTGGATCTATCACTCAACTGAAATAGTTATCATAGCCTCCTCTTGGGCTTTGTACAATGATTCTCCCCAATGGAGTCAAACAACGTTTAGCCTCTCTCTCGGGCTTTGTACGAGACACATAAGAGACTCCCTCGTTGAGTCAATCACCCCTTTCGCCTCCATCTCGGGCTTTATACGAGATACAAAAAGGTTCTTATTGAGCCAAACAAGCAACAACCTCCATCTCGGGCTTCATACGAGATACGAAAAACTCTCTTGTTGAGTCAATTCGCCTCCATCTCGGGCTTTATACGAGATACCAAAAGATTCTCCTCAGTGGAGTCAAAACCTTTTAGCCTCTCTCCCGGGCTTTGTACGAGACACATACTAGCCTCCTCTTAGGCTTTGTATAAGAAAACCACTGGTTGGTCCAACCAACCTTTTAGCATCAAAGCTGTGCCTCGTTCACAGTACACAAACATCAACAACTCCTTCCCTTTCATCTAATCGCTGTAAGCGGCAAGCCTCTGGATCATCTACATCCATGCCACTGTCCCTCTTTTAGTGTGAGAAATTCCTAAGGAAAGATGGCATTGCTCTACACTGAGTTAAAGTCTTCTCCTTCAGGTTAAAATCCCCTATAAAGGAAATTATGGCATTGCCGGATTCACACATCCCGGTTAAAGTAATTCTCCTTTATAAACAGTTGTGACATACAACCCCCTCTTTAGAGATGACAAATTCTCTCTAAAAGTCAAACCCTTTTAGCTTCACATATTGGGCTTTGAACAAGATATAAACTACCTTTTTTAGCTTCACGTCTTGGGCTTTGAACAAGACAAAAAAAAAACAATCATTTCCTCCCATAGAATAGGAGGAACTACGAACGCTCTGATTTCCCTGTTTCGGTAAACGGGAATACGTAGGCATAAGATCGAAAGAAAAGATCTTAGCGAGCACACTAAACAAAAACCCAAAATCCCATACTCTCATGTATCTATCAAAAAGCATCAGTCCTAATATCCTAATTCTTTGTTCCCCGCCAGAAAACTTCTGTCTAGATAAAAACCTGTATTGGCGAAAATACAAATAACCAGTACAAAGGCCCCCCCACATTGATAGCATTCGTAACCTAACAGACCGCTATTTAAACTCAGTATGGAAAGCAGGGTTAATTGGAGACATCTATTTCCCTTCCTTCATCAGCTCACAATAGGATAAAAAATGAATCGACTTGTAGTTTTAAGCTCAACCGCAGAGAGCGACCAGCGCTTAAGAACCGCGTCCAAAATCGCTCGCTACAATACCCACTACATATACTCAGATCCTGCCAATGTTAATCCAAAAGGGATTGGTAGAAATCAAGCCGTTAGGGGCCCCTCCTACGCCTCCTCCTCGAGGGTATGATGCTAATGCTAGATGTGATTACTGTAGCAAGCGATTTTGGACGCGGTTCTTAAGCGCTGGTCGCTCTCTGCGGTTTGAGCTTAAACTACAGGTCAATTCATTTTTTATCCTATTAAAGCTGATGAAGGAAGGGAAATAGATGTCTCCAATTAACCCTGCTTTGCATACTGAGTTTAAACAGCGGTCTGTTAGGTTACGGATGCTATCAATGTGGGGGGCCTTTGAACTGGTTATTTGTATTTTCGTCAATACTGGTTTCTTTCTTTTTATTCTAGGCAGAAGGTTTCTGGTGGGGAACAAGGATTAGGATATTAGGACTGATGCTTTTGAATTGATGGAGATATGGGATTTAGGTTTTTTGTTGTGTGTGCTCGCTAAGATCTTTTCTTTCTATCTTATGCCTACGTATTTCCGTTTACCGAAACAGGGAAATCAGAGCGTTCGTCGTTCCTCCTATTCTATGGGAGGAAATGGGTGTTTTGGTGTCTTGTTTAAAGCCTAAGACGTGAAGCGAAAGGTGGTTTGTATCTTGTTCAAAGCCCAAGATGTGAAGCTAAAAAGTTTATTTGTATCTTGTTCAAAGCCCAAGATATGAAGCTAGAAGGGTGTTGACTTTAGAGAGAATTTGTCATCTCTAAAGAGGGGATTGTATGTCACAACTGTTGGGTGACTGGTTATAAAGGAGAATTACTTTAACCGAGATATGCGAATCCGGCAATGCCATAATTTCCTTTATAGGGGGGTTTTAACCTGAAGGAGAATACTTTAACTCAGTGTAGAGCAATGCCATCTTTCCTTAGGAATTTCTCATGCTAAAAGAGGGACAGTGGCATGGATGTAGATGATCCAGAGGCTTGCCGCTTACAGCGATTAGATGAAAGGGGAAGGAGTTGTTGATGTTTGTGTACTGTGAACGAGGCACAGCTTTGATGCTAAAAAGTTAATTGGATTAACCGGTGGTTTTCTTGTACAAAACCTAAGAGGAGGCTATTATGTGTCTCGTACAAAGCCCGAGAGAGAGGCTAAAAGGTTTTGGCCCGACGATGGAGTCTTTTGGTATCTCGTATAAAGCCCGAGATAGAGGCTATTTGACTCAGCAAGAGAGTCTTTTGTATCTCGTACAAAGCCCGAGATGGAGGCTAAAATTTGTTTGGCTCAATAAGAACCTTTTTTGTATCTCGTATAAAGCCCGAGATGGAGGCGAAAGGGGATTGACTCAAAGAGGGAGTCTCTTATGTATCTCATACAAAGCCTGAGAGAGAGGCTAAACATTGTTTGACTTTGCTGGGGAGAATCATTGTACAAAGCCCAAGAGAGAGGCTAAGGTGACTGTTCAGTTAAGTGACAGGTCCCGTATACTGATTTTGAAGAGAAAATCAGTTCTTATATGAGCAATACTGTACTCAAGGACTTGATTCAAGGGTCCGGGTTATGCCTGTCCCTTAAGGAAGCGGGAAATCCGAAGGGTATTGAGACTGTCCAAGTCTACGGGTTTCCTTCCTATTTAACGAAGGGGTCACTTGAGAATGTCTTTGAGACTCAAGGAAATTAGACTGTCCAAGTCTAGGGTTTTATCTTTTGTACTGTGCTTTGAGGAACAGTAGTAGACTCTATGAAAGGACTGTTCTATAAAGATGATTAAATTCTGTTCCTATATCTCTAGGAGGTCGTTGGGACAATTTGTACGAAGCCCAAGAGGAGGCTAGAAACTTTTAAGAAGCCGATCGGTCCTTGTACTAAGCCCAAGAGAAGGATATCATTCCCGGAGGAAGAGATCATTATACGAAGCCTAAGAGGAGGCTGTGAATACTTCTAAGAAGTAGTAGGGTCCTTGTACTAATCCCAAGAGAAGGCGAGGGTACTTTTAGGAAGCCTGTGGGTCCTTGTACGATGCCCAGGAGGAGGCCGATGCTTTTAAGAAGCCCGTGGGTCCCCAAACCCCGAGAATTTCAAGGCAAACTATTCACAGGGAATAGATCAAGTCAGGAAAGTTCGAGAATTTGGAAGAAACTCAGAGATGCCATTCACGGAGAATACATTCATCTCTGGGAATAGAGTTTCTTGATAATTCCTAATGAGGACAGCCGCAGAGAAGACTGTATCTGGTGATCCTATTTGGGGATCTAGTTGTCTATTTCTATGACTAAATGAAACGGCGTCACTTAGTTCTAGACGTAGTTGCCGGGGAAACTCGAAATATCTATACTATTATTACACAGTTGATATGAGTTTATGAAAGAAGACTTACAGTGAAACAGCCCCACAATACAGTTATATGTATATGAAAGCGGTAAATGAAAGCGATAACCACTTACTCGGTTGTAGAGCTTCCATGCTGTTTGGTTAGTTGTTCAACAAAGAAAGATTGAAAACAACAATATATTCTAAATCAAAGGAGAAAGTGCTTTGAAAAAGAAAGATTTGGGGCTTACAGCTCAAGGAGAGGCCTAGGGTTTTATCAGTGAGCGCACTGTTTGAATTTGTATAGAGGGACTTATACAAGTGACTGAGGCCCAAAAAGGTTTTCTGTACAAAGGGATGGGTCTTACACTCTCTCAAGAGGCCCAAAAGAGGTTTAAAGAAAAATAGTGGGGCTTATAACACAAGGGTAGGCCCAGTTGACTTTTCGTTTAAAAATGGCGATCGCGCCGAGATTTTCTTTTAACGCGAAGGGGCTTATACAATATCTGAGGCCCAAATGATTTTGGTTAAAAGGGGGTTGGGTCTTACACTCTATTAGAGGCCCAATTGTTTTGAATGGGTCTTATAGCTTAAGGAGAGGCCCAGAAGGTTATTTTTCAAAAGGGCGACGATCGCGCCGTTTGTTTTTGACGGTATCGGGACTTATACAATACACTGAGGCCCAAAGTGATTTTGTCAAAAAAAGGATTGGGTCTTACGCTCTATTAGATGCCCATGAGTGTTTGACAATGATTTGTTTTGAGTGAAAATCAAAGAAACCCTAATTTTATTCTTTAAAAATAAATATTTAAAGAAAATCAATGAAAAATACCAAATAGGTTTGAATAAACCACTTGTGATTTTTGTTTAAGGTTTTAAAAAAAATGAGGTATAAATCACAAGAGATATTAAAACTCATTTGGTCTTGATTTTTCAAGATGAATATTCATTTTAAAATGTTTAAAAACAAATAAAAATGAATTTATTCACAAAAATACTAATTATATTAAATAAATAATACAAACTCAATTTTTTTGTGGAATAAAATATTTCAACATTTTTGTGATTTTTTGCAAAAAGAACCAATAAAAAATAATTAAAATTGAAAGAGTTATTAATTTTCCAAATAATTAACAAAACATGAAAATAGTTGGAAAAATAGCAAAATGTGAAAAAATCATAAAATGGCATGGGTGGGGTTTGAACCCATGACCTCAAGCATACAAGGCGCGCGCCTTACCACTGGGGTGGTGATACATCCATTGTTTGAAACAAACCAACAAATACACAAGTCATGCCTTGGTTTTGGCTAGCCCAAGGCAAGTTTTGGCTCAAAAACGTGAAGGTCATAACTTTCTCAATTCTTAATGGTTTGAGACAAAATTTATATGCATCTGGGCCAGAATTTCATAAGGAATCCAATGGTGGTGGTAGTTTTTTCAGATCACACTCCCTCCTCAAAACCCGATAGTGGTTTTGAAAATGACCTATAAATGCATTTTCTATGCTACAACTTGGTACAAGCATGGATTACATGGTGAATTAGCTCAAACACAACATATATGACATGTATGAGATGTTTATGATCAATGGACTTCAAATGCACACATGTTTTGGTGAGTGCAAGTTGAGAGGCTTACCCTTCTTTGAGATTTTGGAGGTTTCTCTGCAATCTGCCAACCCTCTTGCTCCAGATATGATTTTATGCTTTGAACCACCTCAAATGATCCCTTGGATGCTTTTAGGATGATTGGAATCAGCTGGTACCTGCAAAAACACAAACTGTCCCTTTCTTGCAAAAGGGGTTAAAAGTGACCAAAATAGCAACTCCCTCAAATGGTGTTCCAGATGGTGGGAACCATTTGGGACAGTTCAAGGATGATATTTGGAGTGTGTTTGAGGTTTTATCTGGTTTGGAAAGTGACTGAATCAAGACATGGCTTGAAAAATGCAAAAAGTGCTATTTTGAGGTTTTGAGAGGTGACTTTGTGATGTTGTGATTACATGTCAGTTTTGATGGTTTGCACAGCTTACATATGATATATATGAGGCGTGTGTGTGATTAGTTTGGGTGGAATTGCTCTCTAGCTCAAAAACTCAGAATTACTTGCTTTGGAAGGCAAGTTTGAGGTGAAAGAAGAGATTTTGAGGAAAGCATCTGTTTGATGGCTTTGGTGTACTCAAACTGAACACAATTGAGCTCTATTTATAGTAGAGCAAGTTTGTTTTGGGATCCACAGTGAATGGCAATTGCAGCAGGTGTTTGTTCAATGTTGGCCAATGGAAATGCAAGTCTCCCCTAGCCATTGACTAGAGGTTAGGGCACAGGGTTGTGGTTCCCTTGGTCTTGGATAAGTCTTGACTGATTTTAGATGAGAATGGCTCAGTCCATGCCACCTTGATGCTTCCATTGAATGCTTCAATCCAAATTTGGAGTCTTGTCCCTATTTTGGCCATTCTAGGTTCAACATGTTATTTCTTGTTCCATGGACTTTGGAGGCTTGGCTCAGTGATTGTCCCCTTTAGATTCAATCCTCAGATGTGTCCAAGTGGATAGGAGCATTTGAATTTGGCTGATTTTGGCAAATCGAGCAAAATTGCAAATTCTGCCTTGCCTTGACAGATTTCAGCAAGGCAACTTGCCAATGTCATATCTCATGGTGTAAGTTGAATTTGGTAATGCTCTTGACCATTTTGGAAAGCCCTTACATGATACAACAACTGTTTGAACATGCTTGGTTTTGATCTCTTTTGAATCCAAGTGAAAAATCCCCCTACATTTGGAAAAAAATGAAGACAGGTTTGGACTTAGTGAAAATTTCACTAAGTGTTGGAAAAAGTGACATTTTCACTTTTCAGCCACTTTGATCACTCCATAACTCAAAATCGTTAATGAATTGGACTTAGGTCTAGTTGAAGTTTTTGTAGAGGGTAATGAGGGCTACAAATCCATCTTTGGATGAGAAAAAATGGCCTTGTGGTTTAGGAGTTATGATCCTCCAAAGTTGGTACCCTTGTCACTTTATTTTTTAACTTAGAAAATTTTCTAAGTTTTTATGGTTACCCCTTTTACAAGTTATCCCACTTTTCTTGATTTTTCTTGATGAATGATGATTTAAATCATACATTAACATCATTTTAGGGTTAAAAATCCATTTTGGTGAAAAATCTCAAAAAGTCAAAGTTGACTTTTGTGCACAGTTGACTTTTTATCAAATGAATTCTAAACTGTGCAATTCTTCAGGAAATCATGTCCTTGACCTAAATCAAACTTGATGGACATGTTCCATGGGTTTCATAGGGTATATTGAGGCATGTCCTAGGGTTTGGGAGCATGTCCTGGTCAAAAGTCAAAGTTACAGTTGACTTTCCTCGCGAAACCCTAATTGTGGTGCAGATGAAATTGAGACTCGTTGCTCAAACTTCTTGGATTAATCCATTGTCCCAAATGGATCAATATGGTATATTAGAGACCCTCAAACCCTCTCTTGAGGTCTTGGTTCATGATTTGTCCCAAAAGTCAACTTAGGGGTGAATTAGGTCAAGAAACCCTAATTCCTGATTTTTGATGTATGCATCCCCTGAGGCAAAATTGACTTGATGAATGGGTCCATGAGGTTCCATGGAGTATATTAGGTGATGTTTTGGATCATTGGCTTATGCTCAGATGAAATTTTCCATCTAGAGGCCCTGGTCGACCAAAACCCTAATTTGGTGACACTGGCGATCTTGAAGCTTGACGACTGGATACTCGGCCATCGCGGGGCGAAGAATTACCGTTGGTTCAGAATAGCAATTCCACCTTGATTAGGAGAGATAGTCCTTATTGGGAGCTATGTTGATCGGGCTTAGGAGATGAGAACTCGGCCGAAGCGGGTCAGACGAAACAAGGTCTCTGACACAATTGATCCCTTCATTCAGGCGTACTGGGTTAGAAGGAGTACTTTGATTCTACACTTTGAGGTTTGATTACTTCTGGAGAAGCGGCAGATGTTCTTCTGATGTTCAATAGTCAAAAGAAATTGTCGTCTTTATTAAAAGCAGAAAAAAGTTTTAACAAGTAAATTCATTTTTGTTTCATTTCAAGAATCGTTGATCATGTTAAAATGTCGTTCTGTAAAGCTAAAACAAATAAGAATTATAAACAAAAGCACAAGGGCTCAAATTTTATTGATAAGATGGAGATCAGCCAAACGCGTGATTCCAAAGAGTATATACAAAGTTAGAAAAATGGTAATTTACAGGGAAAAGGGCTACGTTGAAACATAACGATCACTATCCTTCTACCAACTTTGGATTCGGGACATCCTGAGCTTCTATCGAAGATGACCTTGACTGGAATATTCTGACAGGTGATGTAACCGCTGCTGCTGCTGAGGGATTTGCCTCTGTAGAACATAGTTACTTGCCATTATCCCTAATTTTTGCCTGGATTGTACTATGAGATTTCCAATCCATCGGGATGATTTTTTTCATGTCTCTAACTTTTGCCTGGACTGCCCTTTCGGGTTTTCAATCCACCGAGACGTTTTTTTTTTTTTTAGTTTAGGCGAAGTATTTCTTGACTACATCAACATTCGTGGGGTAGGCAAATTCCTCTCCGTCCATGGTTGCAAGTCTCAAGGCGCCGCCTGAGAAAGCTTTCGTGACCACATAGGGGCCACAATAATTTGGGGTCCATTTTCCCCGAGAGTCAGTGAGAAATGATTGTATCTTCTTGAGCACAAGGTCTCCTTTTCTGAAGACACGAGGTCGGACCTTTTTGTCGAACGCCTTCTTCATTCTCTGCTGATACAACTGACCGTAGCATAGTGTCGTGATTCGCTTCTCTTCGATCAGGTTCAATTCGCCGTGTCGACTTTGACACCATTCAGCTTCTGAAAGCTTAGCTTCCATCAATACCCGGATTGATGGGATCTCTACTTCTATGGGGAGCACTGCCTCCATGCCATATACTAGAGAGAAAGGGGTTGCCCCTGTTGAAGTGCGGACAGATGTGTGATAACCATGAAGAGCAAAGGGTAGCATGTCGTGCCAGTCTTTGTAGGTTACAACCATTTTTTGAACGATCTTCTTGATGTTCTTATTAGCCGCTTCTACCGCTCCGTTCATCTTAGGTCGGTAGGGAGATGAGTTATGGTGTTCAATCTTGAACTCTGCGCACAACTCTTTCATCATCTTGTTGTTCAAGTTAGATCCATTATCAGTAATGATCTCACTTGGAACACCATAACGGCAGACGATATTGTTTTTGATAAATCGGACCACCACTTGTCGGGTTACATTGGCGAATGACGCTGCTTCGATCCACTTGGTGAAATAGTCAATGGCTACCAGAATGAACCGATGTCCGTTTGAAGCCTTGGGCTCAATCATGCCAATCATGTCGATTCCCCATATCGAGAAAGGCCATGGGGAAGAAAGAACTTTGAGATGTGATGGTGGTACATGAATTTTGTCGGAGTATATCTGACACTTGTGACACCTCTTCATGTACTTGTAGCAATCGGATTCCATGGTCAACCAATAGTACCATGCTCTTAGAATTTTTCTCTCCATTGTGTGTCCATTGGCATGAGTGCCAAAAGACCCTTCGTGAATTTCTTTTATCAGCATGTCTGCTTCTGGTCTGTCTACGCATCGGAGCAAGGCCATATCAAAATTTCTCTTATAGAGAGTGTCACCGCTCAGGAAGAAGTTTCTGGCCAATCTTCTGAGGGTCTTTCTGTCCTTTCTGAGTGCCCCAGGTGGCTACTCTTATTTCTGAAAGAAGCATTTGATATCGTGATACCAAGGTTTGTCGTCTATGACTGCTTCAATCGTAAAGATGTAAGCGGGCCGTTCAAGGCGCATTATGTCGGTCTTAGGTAGGTCATTCCATTGACCTACACTAATCATGGAAGAGATAGTGGCTAATGCATCAGCCATGTGATTCTCATCACGAGGGATGTGATGAAACTCAACTCTGTTAAAGAAGGGTAACAACCTTCTTGCATAGTCTTTGTAAGGAATCAATCCTGATTGGTATTTGTTCTAATCTCCTTTTATTTGATTGATAACCAAGGCTGAATCGCCGTATACGTCCAAGTTTTTGATCCTTAAATCAATTGCTTCTTCGAGACCCATAATACAAGCTTTGTATTCAGCCTCGTTGTTCGTACATTTGAACGTAAGTCTGGCAATGAAAGGAATGTGGGTACCCTGAGAGGTAACAATGATTGCCCCAATTCCATTTCCGTAATGATTAACTGCTCCGTCAAAGATAAGTCCCCATTGGGAACCTGGTTCTGGCCCTTCTCTGGGTAACGGTTCATCGCAATCTTTCATTTTTAGATACATGACATCTTCGTCTGGGAAGTCAAACCCGGTTGATTCTTGATCATCAATCGGCTGATGAGCCAAATAATCAGCTAAAATACTTCCCTTAACGGCTTTCTGAGCGTGGTGCTCTATGTCATATTCTGATAATAGCATCTGCCAACGGGAAATCCTTCCCGTAAGAGCAGGTTTTTCGAAAACATACTTGATTGGATCCATTTCGGAGATTAACCAAGTAGTGTGACGAATCATGTATTGGCGAAGACGTTTGGCTTCCCAAGCCAAAGCACAACAAGTTTTCTCGAGCATCATGTACCGAGTTTCACAGTCGGTGAATTTCTTGCTTAGATAGTAGATGGCAGACTCTTTCCGTTTGGTTTCGTCTTGTTGGCCAAGTACACACCCCATTGAGTCCTCTAGGACTGTGAGGTAAATGATCAGTGGTCTTCCTTCCACTGGAGGTGATAGAATCGGAGGATTCAACAGGTATTCCTTAATACTGTCGAAGGCGGTTTGGCAGTCCTCTGACCAAACGCAGTCCTGGTTCTTTTTCAGTAATTTGAAAATCGGCGCACACGTGGCGGTCATAAGGAATATGAATCTGGAGATGTAGTTCAAACGTCCCAAGAATCCTCTGACTTGCTTTTCAGTTTTCGGAGAAGGCATTTCTTGAATGGACTTGACCTTGTCAGGATCAACTTCAATTCCTTTCTGGCTGACGATGAACCCTAGTAGGTTCCCTGAACGGACACCGAAGGTGCACTTGTTGGGATTCAAGCGGAGTTTGAATTTTCTTAAACGTTCGAACAATTTTGACAGATGTTCAACGTGCTCACTCTCTGTTTTTGATTTTGCAATCATATCATCGACATACACTTTGATTTCTTTGTGTATCATGTCATGAAACAGAGTAGTCATGGCCCTTTGATAGGTTGCCCCAGCGTTCTTCAAACAGAACGGCATTACCTTGTAACAAAAGGTGCCCCATGGGGTAATGAACGAAGTTTTCTCCATGTCTTTTGGCGCCATTTTAATCTGGTTATAGCCCGAGAATCCATCCATAAAGGAGAAGACTTTGAACTTTGCTGTACTGTCTACCAGTATGTCAATGTGTGGTAAAGAAAAGTCGTCCTTTGGACTTGCCTTGTTCAGATCCATGTAATCTACACACATTCTAACCTTTCCGTCCTTTTTGGGAACGGGTACGATGTTGGCTAACCATTGAGGATATTCAGATGTAGCGAGGAAACCCGCGTCAATCTGTTTCTGCACCTCCTCTTTGATTTTGATGGCCATGTCCGGGTGAGTCCGTCTCAACCTTTGCTTTACTGGCGGACATTCCGATCTTAACGGTAAGTGATGTTCCACGATGCTGGTATCCAAACCTGGAATATCCTGATAGGACCAAGCGAATACATCGGGAAATTCTCTGAGAAGCTTTATCAAACCCTCTCTGGAAGTTGGACTGAGCAGTGCCCCAATCCTCATTTCTTTTCTCTCTTTTTCCGAACCCAAGTTTACCGTTTCCAATGGCTCTTTGTGAGGTTCAATGGACCTTTCCTCTTGTCTGAGTAGTCGAGAGATCTCTTCTGGAATTTTGTCGTCATTTTCTTCTTCAGCCTCGAATACCGGGAACTCAAAGTTGGGAGAAGGCATCGGATCGTATGTTTCAACGGGGTTTAAAACAAGCAATCTGCATGACGTGATGATTCGTGTTTAGAAGAGATAGAGAAAATGCAAGTGTGTGCAGTGTTTTATTTTACTGCTTGTTTTTATTCTTAAATTGTTTTTTAGGATTACCATTTTCTAAAAAAGCAAAAAGAGAAAACAACAATTAATGCGGAAATTACAGAATGACGTTATTTTATTAATGAACAAGTCGACTCTTGAAACTACAGCCCTATAAAACAAAACTCTGTCGCTTTGGGCGAAGCGAAGAGGGAAAATTTACAAGAAGCGAGCCCTATCAAAACATCCGTTTCACCTGGGCAGGGTGAAAGGTTAAAGATGGCAATTACTTTGACTGATGAACGATCTTCAGAACCTCAACGGCAACCCATTGGCGGCAAACTCCTCGGTGAATCACAAAGTCTGGCACCTTCCTTGATTTGTCTTCAGAAATAATGCTGATTTCTGGTGGAGCGGGATCATTGGAATCTGTCTCCCAAGCAGAATTGTCGTATGAGAATTCCTCAGTTGTATTTTCCATAGTATTTGTGCTCTCAGCTGTATCTCCCCATCCAGTAGGCTGGATGTCTTCGAGCCTGATACGAGAGCTTTCGGGAGCGGTGTACTTGACCATGAAGTCGTATTTTCCACTTGGTTTTCCCAAGGTATCCCACACTTCTTTGGAACTGGAGGAGTCATCTCTCTCGATGACGTTGACCTCGGGAAAAGCATAGTTGATGAATTCAAGTTCGGTAAACGTTGCAAATTCATCTTCATGTTGAGTAGTTTCTGAATGACCTGAGTGTTGATCCCATGACATGGTGGGGACACAGGTATTCTGTTCAATGATGGTCAGCTGATTTTCATTGCTCGGCTGACTTTCTTGCCCCAAGTTTCCAGGGTAAGGCTGCCACATTGGCAGACCATCCATTAGGCCATAGTAATCGTTGTCAAAGTTGTCTTTCATCAGAGTGTCCTCATCTAATGAATTTGGCGGAGCACGGCATCCTCCCGGATAACAATCTCCATATATCATTTCAACGTCTGACCTTGGTATAAATCTCGGACTCTGTGCGGGATAGCAAAATGGTGTAGGCACCTCTTCCTGAGACATATAACCGTCCTTGTTAAGGTAGGACTTCCATTCTTCATCCGTGTCAGAGGGATCTTCCTCATTGATAGCATGTACTGCTTGAGACACTGGGTGAAGGAAACCTCCACTATGGAAGAAATTTTGAAGGGGATGAAGACTTTCATCGCTGGCAGCTGTCTGGGTACAGGTTGCAGAAAAACCAAGACCCTTCTTTGTTCTATTGTCAGTAGGAATGACAAGCTGTCCCCATCCTGTTGTATCAGTACTCTCGACCGCTTTGATAGCATCTTTGTATGAGGAAATCGAGGTTCCTCCTCTGAACTGATTATTCTCACTCATCGACAGTGCTTGGAACTGCATCCCAATAACCTCCTCGGGTTCTATACCAGTAGATGATGACAAGTTGCTTACAAGCAAGGCTTGTTCCCCACAAACCGTAACAAGTTGATCGTTCTGAACGAACTTTAGCTTTTGGTGAAGGGTTGAAGTAATCGCTCCAGCCTGATGTATCCAAGGTCTTCCTAATAAACAACTGTATGTTGCCCGGATGTCCATGACCTGGAAAGTGACTTGGAAAGTGTGAGGACCGATAGTTATGGGAAGATCAACTTCCCCAATAACTGTTTTTCTGGATCCGTCGAATGCTTTGACGACGACCTCGCTGATTCTCATCGAAGGGCCCCTGAATGATAATTGCATCAAATTGGACTTCGGCATAACATTCAGGGCTGACCCTGTGTCTACCAGTATGCTGGCTAAAGCATCGTCCTGGCAGTTAACTGTGATATTGAGTGCCATGTTATGACGGCGACCCTCTTCGGGTAATTCCTCATCACTAAATCCCAAATTATTGCAGGAAGTGATGTTAGAGACAATGCTATCGAACTGTCTGATTGTTACATCTTGTTCCACAAAGGCTTGCTCCAAGACTTTCTGTAGAGCCTCCCTATGCGCTTCTGAACTGAGTAACAGTGATAACACCGGGATCTTTGAAGGAGTCTGTAACAGTTGATCGACAATGTTGTACTCACTCCTTTGGATGAGCTTCAGCATCTCATCATTGTTTTTTGAAAGGTCGGGATCACTGGATTGACCGACTGGTGGATCGGGAGCTTCTGTCTGAAGTTCCTTTTCTTTGTTAAGTTCTCCAACTCCTCAGTTGAAGATTCGACCGCTCTGTGTTACACGACTGATGTCTGCAATATTCACGACGGAGGGTAATGGAATTTCCTTTCCATTTTCAATTGTCGTTGCACCGTATTTGTAAGGGATAGCCTTAGCTGATTCATACGGTAGTGGTCCCGGTAAATAGATGACTATGGGAACCTTCTGATTTTTCTGACCATCATAAGTGATCTCGATTCGTTCCCGGTTGGGAACTTTAGATTCGTCAAGTAGAGGAATAATGGCAAAAACATCCCTGGTCCTGTGATGACCAGAGATCGTGACAACATCCTCAACTTGCTCGGCAAGGTAGTTCGGCGTCCAGTTGATGGGTCCAGAACCCGGATATGGATGAATTTATCCACGATCGACCTGACCCTGAAGAGCTGCTCTCACAAGGTAACACCCTTGGTTACTTTCCGAACAGACGCTACAACTGTTATAGTTGTGTGGTGGCACCTGGCCACGCCCACTTTGAATACAATGTAACCTTACTAGGTTAGCTTCCACTTATCGGACATCCTGACTTTGACGTCGAGTGGGGTTTCTATTACTGATACTAATCTGCTGAGTATCTTCATCCATATAGATTGGCATCCACCAGTGATTTAACAAGTGCTGAAGTGCCTCCTGGACAAGGGTACAACCTCGATTGTTTTCGCAACCCGCTTTACAACTTTGATATTTATGTGATATTAAGAATTCGAGTCGGACCTGCTCAGCATGTAACTCTACCAGGTTGGTATTCATCACGTGAATATCGAAGATCTGAACCATGTTGATCTGATAAGGGTTCCTATCATGGTAGTCTTGGATCCATCCAAGATCCATCTGACGCTGGAGGGCCTCCTGTATGAAATAGCATCCCTGTTTGTTTACCAAGCAAATCAGACAGGAACTATAATCGTGCCGCGGCAGATTATGATACTGACTTTGCCTTGAATGCATTGCCACTAAGTTGACATTCATTGCATGGATATCGTGGTTCTGAATGACGTTAGAATTCGTGTAGACCATGTTAACTCCACGAACTCGGTGCTCTTGGATCCATCCGAGATCCATCTATTCCTGCAGAGCTGCTTGCACTACAAAACATCCTTGATTGTCTTTAGAGTAGATATCACACTGATGATAGTTATGAGGTGGCACATGGCCATATCCACCCTGTCTATAATGCATCTTGACCAAATTGATTTTCAACAAGAGTACATCGTGAATTTAATAGACATCGTTAGTCTCTCCTTCTATCAAATTGACGACAGCCTTCTCGTGTTGAGGCAGCGGATTCGTGAGAACATTAGGATTTGTATCCTTGAAGGATAAGACCCCGCTCCTAACAAGTTTTTGCACGTCGGACTTGAAGTTGAGACAAGTCTCTATGTTATGCCCTGAACCTCCTTGATGATAAGGGCATGTTTGATCCACCTTAAACCAAAAAGGCAGATTTTCCGGTACTGTAAGGGGAGATTTAGTCTGAATGTGCCCCTTAGCCAGTAGTAATGGAAACAGCTCTGTGTACGTTACGGGTATAGGATCAAATCCTGGTGGCCGTGTTGTAGGGTTGTTGTTATATGGAGGACGAGCCTGCTGAAGAGGCTGTTGTGTCCTTTGCTGGTCAGGTTGGCTCTGCGCAACCTGAGGTTGATACGTAGGAATAGGCGCAGGGCTGATAACAGGAGTCACAGCTGCTACCGGTTGATAATGTCGCCTTTGCTTTCTGAGAGAGATATTCCCAATATCTTGCTCCGTTTTCTTAGGGAGAGCACTACCATATTTTTTAGTACCGCTCATCGATCCAGGGTCTTTTACCAAACGTCCTTCTCGGACGGCTTCCTCAAGACGTACGCCCATGCCGACCATTTCGGTGAAATCACAGGGCGCACTGGCAACCATTCGGTCATAGTAAAATGAGCTTAAGGTCTTTAAGAAGATCTTTGTCATCTCTTTTTCCTCAAGAGGTGGACAAATTTGAGCGGAAATTTCACGCCACCTTTGAGCATACTCCTTAAAGGTTTCCCTGTCCTTTTGCGACATCGATCTGAGTTGATCTCTGTCGGGAGCCATGTCCAAATTGTATTTGTATTGTTGGACGAAGGCAGTACCAAGATCTCTGAAAGTGCTGATTTTGGCATGGTTTAAACCCATGTACCATTTGAGTGCGGCACCGGTTAAACTATCCTGGAAGTAGTGAATCAGTAGGTCCTGATTCTCCGTCTGGGCTGACATCCGCCGAGCGTACATCACCAGATGGCTTTGAGGGAAAGAGTTACCCTTGTACTTTTCAAAGTCGGGCACTTGAAATTTGTGTGGGACTTTCACATTTGGGACCAAGCAGAGATCTGAAGCGTCCTTTCCAAATAGATCCTGACCGCGAATGGCTTGCAGTTCCTTCTGCATTTCCAGGAACTGTTCCTGGAATTCATCCATTCTGTCAAACATAGTTTCCTTCTTACCAGAAGGTGTCTGTGGAATCTGTCCTTCCGGGACAGTGTGCACCACAGGGGGTGGTACTGTGACTACGGTAGTGAGTCTTGGCGTTTCCTGAAGTTTGTAACCTTCAGGAGTCTTCAGTATGCCCCTGGTACCTTCGCTTTCCTGAAGTTTGTAACCTTCAGGCCTAGCGGCTTGTGTTGTGATTCCCTGATCCTCAGTGATCGGCGGAACATATCCTTCTGGGATATAGTTAACAGGCACGCCCCAAGGACGATCTTTCGGTATCTGATACCTAGGATCATACTTCTCCACTATGGGCGTTGAGGTGATCTCTGAGATCACAGTTCTTTGTAGTTGAGCTTCTGCCATGGCTTGCATGTCGTTACGAAGCTTTCTTATATCCTCTCTCAGAGCGTTGATCTCTTCTTTCAACTCTCTGTGTTCTTCCTCAAGATCATCCATCTTTTTCTGACGATTGGCCCGAGTATTATACGAATGAGACAGTTTGACTCTAGAACCGAGACACAAACGTGAGATTCGTAGGTAAGAAGAATACGCGATGTGAGAATGATGAATGCAATGATTATATTAATTGTTTATGGTTTAATCAAAATAAACTTTGACAATTAGATTGCAAATATCAAACGGTGGGGAAACCCCTTTTTATTGAAATTCAAAGGATTACAGAAATGGAAATACAGTAGATTACAAAGTGCAGAAACAGAAACCTAAGCTAATGGGCCCCGAGTCCTCTCTGAAGAGAAATCGGGTGCTGATTCTGGTATCTTCCTTTTCTTTGACCGGGGCTCTTGGGCCGTTGTCGGGTTGTCATTCCTTTGCCAGGTGAAAGGAGCGACCAAATTCCTTTGGTCCTCTTAATTATCCACAACATGTTGCTCTAAAATCTCAATCAGAGCATCCTTTTCTTTTAGTAATTATTGTATTTTGATGCACTCTACGTCGAGAGTGCGGTACTTGTTCTTCCAAGACCTTCTCTCCTTTTGAACTTTGTTGAGCGTAACCTGAAGCTTTTCAGTTTCCGTCATGAAGTACATGACAGATTCCTTTAGCGAAAGAATTTCGTAACGAGGTTAAGGCATCTTTAGCTTGAGAGCTCTAGTTTGTACCCTGTGGAGATAAGGCTCCACCGAGACACAGTTCGATTTTCCTAGAGACTCTCGTCCTTTCTTATGAACGTGTTTCCAAGCGTGCACTATTTCCATCTTTAGTGCTCTGTCGTTTTCTCCTTCCTTGAAGAAAAGACCTTCCAGATGACCACCCCGTGGGATGTGTCTCATCAGGTATCCAAATTGACGGCGAACCAATACCGGATGGTAGTTGATTCCTCCTTTAGTTCCTATGAGGGGTACGTTGGGGAAGTTTCCATAACGGTCAATGATCCTAATTCCCTCATAAATCCTATTACACCAATCAATGTCAGAGTTGGTAAGATACATGATCTTCTGCGACCAACGTAAGGCACTCTTACAATCCCAAAAAGCAGCAGACTTGGGCAGGTAAGAGATAAACCATTTGTAAAGCAGAGGTATACAGCATGTGATCTCCCATCCGCTGTACAAATTTCCCAAGTGTATAGAATGATACGCATCTGCGAGCAAAGTCGGTACAGGGTTTCCAATGAGAAAAACCTTAATAGCGTTGATATCGACGAAGTTATTGATGTTGGGAAACAAAAATAACCCGTAGGTGAGCAGGACAAAGATGTTTTCAAAAGCAGTCACGTTTCCTATACTGGCGAAATACAGGGCTTTCTTTGTCAAGAACTGGGCTGGCAAACCTTGGATGCCACCCTTAGTGGTTAAGTGAGTCCTAACCTCAGACTCGTCCAAATGAATTGCTCTTGTAATGGTCTGATTCTTTGGAATTTCTTCCAGTCCAAAAAATGGAGCTCGATCTGTAATGTGTAGATCGATCAGGTCAGAATACTCCTTTAACGTTGGTGCGAGATGGTAATCCGGGAATGTGAAACAGTGATAAACTGGATCATAAAACTGAATGAGCGCATCCATGATTCCGTCAATCACATGGACTTTTAACAGTGTTAGTGATCATCCTCGCTAACCTTCTCAAATCCTCTAGCTTTGGAGCCTTGAGGGTATACTGGTGAGTTCTCCTTCTACCGAAATCCATTAGTGCAATCCTTTTCTCAGATATTTGCAATCACAGTCTTAGTTTATTTTGAAAAAAACAGAGAGACTAGAAGAGAAATATTTTGAATGTTTTAATGTTTTTTAGATGAATGCATGAATGCAGCACACAAAAGCATAGAAAAAACATGGGGTTAAAGGGTCGTTGTCATGAAGTCAAGGCTCTACCCATCCCCAAAGGTTTATACTAGGGTGATTTTTGTACCTGTACTCATTATCATCAGCTCCTCCCAGGAAAGCAAAACAACAAGCGGATCGCCATCGAGTTGTAGTGCAATCTTAGAGTAAGTGCCATTCACCGAGAATAGATCACCAGCCTCAAATGAGGGTAGTATCGCATAACAACTATTTCTGATAGTTTCCGCACTACGAAAGGGTTTGGCTCCTCAGCTTCTTAGACTTAACAATCGGCCCATTGTCTAGGTGAGAGAATGGGTTGCATTGGTCAGCCTCCACTGAGGTTGATGGTCGACCTCGTCGCCATCACTTATCTTAAGTGTATACTCGATCTTTCCACATACGGCATCACCCGCATTCCCATTAGCAGAAAAATAAACACGTATAGCAATTAGGAAAAGCAGTATATATATTTTTCCTAATCATCCTAGACCTCTAAGCTATGAATCTTAAGTTCCTGACAGAAAATGGGTTCCCCGGCGGAAGCCCCAATCTGTGGTATTCAAACAAGAGGTGAAAAGGAAGACCGTGCCTAAATCTAACTTTGAACGGCCCCACGGTGGGCGCCATTTTTCTGTAGCGAGCGATTTTGGACGCGGTTCTTAAGTGATGGTCGCTCTCTGCGGTTTGAGCTTAAACTACAGGTCGATTCATTTTTTATCCTATTAAAGCTGATGAAGGAAAGGAAATAGATGTCTCTAATTAACCCTGCTTTGCATACTGAGTTTAAGCAGCGGTCTGTTAGGTTACGGATGTTATCAATGTGGGGGGCCTTTGTACTGGTTATTTGTATTTTCGCCAATACCGGTTTCTTTCTTTTTATTCTAGGCAGAAGGTTTCTGGCGGGGAACAAGGATTAGGATATTAGGACTAATGCTTTTGAATTGATGGAGATATGGGATTTGGGTTTTTTGTTGTGTGTGCTCGCTAAGATCTTTTCTTTCGATCTTATGCCTACGTATTCCCGTTTACCGAAACAGGGAAATCAGAGCGTTCGTAGTTCCTCCTATTCTATGGGAGGAAATGGGTGTTTTAGTGTCTTGTTCAAAGCCCAAGACGTGAAGTGAAAGGTGGTTTGTATCTTGTTCAAAGCCCAAGATGTGAAGCTAAAAAGTTTATTTGTATCTTGTTTAAAGCCCAAGATATGAAGCTAGAAGGGTGTTGACTTTAAAGAGAATTTGTCATCTCTAAAGAGGGGATTGTATGTCACAACTGTTGGGTGACTGGTTATAAAGGAGAATTACTTTAACCGAGATATGCGAATCCGGCAATGCCATAATTTCCTTTATAGGGGGTTTTTAACCTGAAGGAGAAGACTTTAACTCAGTGTAGAGCAATGCCATCTTTCCTTAGGAATTTCTCATGCTAAAAGAGGGACAGTGGCATGGATGTAGATGATCCAGAGGCTTGCCGCTTACAGCGATTAGATGAAAGGGGAAGGAGTTATTGATGTTTGTGTACTGTGAACGAGGCACAGCTTTGATGCTAAAAAGTTAATTGGATTAACCGGTGGTTTTCTTGTACAAAGCCTAAGAGGAGGCTATTATGTATCTCGTACAAAGCCCGAGAGAGAGGCTAAAAGGTTTTGGCCCGACGATGGAGTCTTTTGGTATCTCGTATAAAGCCCGAGATGGAGGCTATTTGACTCAGCAAGAGAGTCTTTTGTATCTCGTACAAAGCCCGAGATGGAGGCTAAAATTTGTTTGGCTCAATAAGAACCTTTTTTGTATCTCGTATAAAGCCCGAGATGGAGGCGAAAGGGGATTGACTCGAAGAGGGAGTCTCTTATGTATCTCGTACAAAGCCCGAGAGAGAGGCTAAACGCTGTTTGACTCCGCTGGGGAGAATCATTGTACAAAGCCCAAGAGAGAGGCTAAGGTGACTGTTCAGTTAAGTGACAGGTCCAGTATACTGGTTTTGAAGAGAAAATAAGTTCTTATATGAGCAATAATGTACTCAAGGACTTGATTCAAGGGTCCGGGTTATGCCTGTCCTTTAAGGAAGCGGGAAATCCGAAGGGTATTGAGACTCTCCAAGTCTACGGGTTTCCTTCCTATTTAACAAAGGGGTCACTTGAGAATGTCTTTGAGACTCAAGGAAATTAGACTGTCCAAGTCTAGGGTTTTATCTTTTGTACTGTGCTTTGAGGAACAGTAGTAGACTCTATGAAAGGACTGTTCTATAAAGATGATTAAATTCTGTTCCTATACCTCTTGGAGGTCGTCGGGACAATTTGTACGAAGCCTAAGAGGAGGCTAGAAACTTTTAAGAAGCCGATCGGTCCTTGTACTAAGCCCAAGAGAAAATCAGTTTTTATATGAGCAACACTGTACTCAAGGATTTGATTCGAGGATCTGGGTTATTCCTGTTCTTTAAGGAAGCGGGAAATCCGAAGGGTATTGAGGCTATCCGAGTCTGCAGGTTTCCTTCCTATTTAACGAAGGGGTCACTTGAGAATGTTTTTGAGACTCAAGGAAGTTAGACTGTCCAAGTCTAGAGTGTTATCTTTTGTACTATGCTTTGAGAAGCAGTAGTAGACTCTATGAGAGGACTGTTCTATGAGGATGACTGGGTTCTATTCCTATACCTCTAGGAGGTCGTCGGGACAATTTGTACGAAGCCCAAGAGAAGGCTGGAAACTTTTAAGAAGCCGACGGGTCCTTGTACTAAGCCCAAGAGGAGGCTATCATTCCCGGAGGAAGAGATCATTATACGAAGCCTAAGAGGAGGCTGTGAATACTTATAAGAAGCCGTAGGGTCCTTGTACTAAGCCCAAGAGGAGGCGAGGGTACTTTTAGGAAGCCTATGGGTCCTTGTACGATGCCCAAGAGGAGGGCGATGCTTTTAAGAAGCCCGTGGGTCCCCAAACCCCGAGAAATTCAAGGCAAGCTATTCACAAGGAATAGATCAAGTCAGGAAAGTTCGAGAATTTGGAAGAAACTCAGAGATGCCATTCATTGAGAATACATTCATCTCTGGGAATAGAGTTTCTTGATAATTCCTAATGAGGACAGCCGAAAAGAAGACTGTATCTGGTGATCCTATTGGGGGATCTAGTTGTCTATTTCTATGACTAAACGAAACAGCGTCACTTAGTTCTAGACGTAGTTACCGGGGAAACTCGAAATATCTATACTATTATTACACAGTTGATATGAGTTTATGAAAGAAGACTTACAGTGAAACAGCCCCACAATTCAGTTATATGTATATGAAAGCGGTAAATGAAAGCGATAACCACTTACTCGGTTGTAGAGCTTCCATGCTGTTTGGTTAGTTGTTCAAAAAAGAAAGATTGAAAACAACAATATATTCTAAATCAAAGGAGAAAGTGCTTTGAAAAAGAAAGATTTGGGGCTTACAGCTCAAGGAGAGGCCCAGAGTTTTATCAGTGAGCGCACTGTTTGAATTTGTACAGAGGGACTTATACAAGTGACTGAGGCCCAAAAAGGTTTTCTGTACAAAGGGATGGGTCTTACACTCTCTCAAGAGGCCCAAAAGAGGTTTAAAGAAAAAGAGTGGGGCTTATAACACGAGGGTAGGCCCAGTTGACTTTTCGTTTAAAAATGGCGATCGCGCCGAGATTTTCTTTTAACACGAAGGGGTTTATACAATATCTGAGGCCCAAATGATTTTGGTTAAAAGGGGGTTGGGTCTTACACTCTATTAGAGGCCCAATTGTTTTGAATGGGTCTTATAGCTCAAGGAGAGGCCCAGAAGGTTATTTTTCAAAACGGCGACGATCGCGCCGTTTGTTTTTTACGGTATCGGGACTTATACAATACACTGTGGCCCAAAGTGATTTTGTCAAAAAAAGGATTGGGTCTTACACTCTATTAGAGGCCCATGAGTGTTTGACAATGATTTGTTTTGAGTGAAAATCAAAGAAACCCTAATTGTATTCTTTAAAAATAAATATTTAAAGAAAATCAATGAAAAATACCAAATAGGTTTGAATAAACCACTTGTGATTTTTGTTTAAGGTTTTAAAAAAATGAGGTATAAATCACAAGAGATATTAAAACTCATTTGGTCTTGATTTTTCAAGATGAATATTCATTTTAAAATGTTTAAAAACATATAAAAATGAATTTATTCACAAAAATACTAATTATATTAAATAAATAATACAAACTCAATTTTTTTGTGGAATAAAATATTTCAACATTTTTGTGATTTTTTGCAAAAAGAACCAATCAAAAATAATTAAAATTGAAAGAGTTATTAATTTTCCAAATAATTAACAAAACATGAAAATAGTTGGAAAAATAGCAAAATGTGAAAAAATCACAAAATGGCATGGATGGAGTTTGAACCCATGACCTCAACCATACAAGGCGCGCGCCTTACCACTGGGGTGGTGATACATCCATTGTTTGAAATAAACCAACAAATACACAAGTCATGCCTTGGTTTTGGCTTGCCCAAGGCAAGTTTTGGCTCAAAAACGTGAAGGTCATAACTTTCTCAATTCTTAATGGTTTGAGACAAAATTTATATGCATTTGGGCCAGAATTTCATAAGGAATCCAATGGTGGTGGTAGTTTTTTCAGATCACACTCCCTCCTCAAAACCCGATAGTGGTTTTGAAAATGACCCTTTAAATGCATTTTCTATGCTACAACTTGGTACAAGCATGGATTACATGGTGAATTAGCTCAAACACAACATATATGACATGTATGAGATGTTTATGATCAATGGACTTCAAATGCACACATGTTTTGGTGAGTGCAAGTTGAGAGGCTTACCCTTCTTTGAGATTTTGGAGGTTTCTCTACAATCTGCCAACCCTCTTGCTCCAGATATGATTTTATGCTTTGAACCACCTCAAATGATCCCTTGGATGCTTTTAGGATGATTGGAATCAGCTGGTACCTGCAAAAACACAAATTGTCCCTTTCTTGCAAAAGGGGTTAAAAGTGACCAAAATAGCAACTCCCTCAAATGGTGTTCCGGATGGTGGGAACCATTTGGGACAGTTCAAGGATGATATTTGGAGTGTGTTTGAGGTTTTATCTGGTTTGGAAAGTGACTGAATCACGACATGGCTTAAAAAATGCAAAAAAGTGCTATTTTGAGGTTTTGAGAGGTGACTTTGTGATGTTGTGATTACAGGTCACTTTTGATGATTTTCATAGCTTACATATGATATATATGAGGTGTGTGTGTGATTAGTTTGGGTGGAATTGCTCTCTAGCTCAAAAACTCGGAATTACTTGCTTTGGAAGGCAAGTTTGAGGTGAAAGAAGAGATTTTGAGGAAAGCATCTATTTGATGGCTTTGGTGTACTCAAACTGAACACAATTGAGCTCTATTTATAGTAGAGCAAGTTTGTTTTGGGATCCACAGTGAATGGCAATTGCAGCAGGTGTTTGTTCAATGTTGGCCAATGGAAATGCAAGTCTCCTCTAGCCATTGACTAGAGGTTAGGGCACAGGGTTGTGGTTCCCTTGGTCTTGGACAAGTCTTGACTGATTTCAGATGAGAATGGCTCAGTCCATGCCACCTTGATGCTTCCATTGAATGCTTCAATCCAAATTTGGAATCTTGTCCCTATTTTGGCCATTCTAGGTTCAACATGCTATTTCTTGTTCCATGGACTTTGGAGGCTTGGCTCAGTGATTGTCCCCTTTAGATTCAATCCTCAGATGTGTCCAAGTGGATAGGAGCATTTGAATTTGGCTGATTTTGGCAAATCGAGCAAAATTGCAAATTCTGCCTTGCCTTGACAGATTTCAGCAAGGCAACTTGCCAATGTCATATCTCATGGTGTAAGTTGAATTTGGTAATGCTCTTGACCATTTTGGAAAGCCCTTACATGATACAACAACTGTTTGAACATGCTTGGTTTTGATCTCTTTTGAATCCAAGTGAAAAATCCCCCTACATTTGGAAAAAAATGAAGACAGATTTGGACTTAGTGAAAATTTCACTAAGTGTTGGAAAAAGTGACATTTTCACTTTTCAGCCACTTTGATCACTCCATAACTCAAAATCCTTAATGAATTGGACTTAGGTCTAGTTGAAGTTTTTATAGAGGGTAATGAGGGCTACAAATCCATCTTTGGATGAGAAAAAATGGCCTTGTGGTTTAGGAGTTATGATCCTCCAAAGTTGGTACCCTTGTCACTTTATTTTTTAACTTAGAAAATTTTCTAAGTTTTTATGGTTACCCCTTTTACAACTTATCCCACTTTTCTTGATTTTTCTTGATGAATGATGATTCAAATCATACATTAACATCATTTTAGGGTTAAAAATCCATTTTGGTGAAAAATCTCAAAAAGTCAAAGTTGACTTTTGTGCACAGTTGACTTTTTATCAGATGAATTCCAAACTATGCAATTCTTCAGGAAATCATGTCCTTGAACTAAATCAAACTTGATGGACATATTCCATGGGTGTCATAGGGTATATTGAGGCATGCCCTTGGGTTTGGGAGCATGTCCTGGTCAAAAGTCAAAGTTACAGTTGACTTTCCTCGCGAAACGCTAATTGTGGTGCAGATGAAATTGAGACTCGTTGCTCAAACTTCTTGGATTAATCCATTGTCCCAAATGGATCAATATGGTATATTAGAGACCCTCAAACCCTCTCTTGAGGTCTTGGTTCATGATTTGTCCCAAAAGTCAACTTAGGGGTGAATTAGGTCAAGAAACCCTAATTCCTGATTTTTGATGTATGCATCCCCTGAGGCAAAATTGACTTGATGAATGGGTCCATGAGGTTCCATGGAGTATATTAGGTGATGTTTTGGATCATTGGCTTGTGCTCAGATGAAATTTTCCATCTGGAGGCCCTGGTCGACCAAAACCCTAATTTGGTGACACTGGCGATCTTGAAGCTTGATCCACCTAGAAGGGAGCAGCCTTGTGCTTAATCCTTGAAGTGGGAGTCCTTTTTGATCCTTTGTGGATGTTTGAGAGGTTTAGACAAGTTGAAGATTATGTCATTCCTTGATTGATCCTTTGTCTAAGGCTCTGAGAGGGCTTGAAACCCTAATTTTGATTGTAGTTCCATCTTTGGGGAGACTGATGAAGTACGATGGTTCCTCCATATTGTGATGATGATTTGCACAATGATAGGAAATCTTAGTGGTCAAAATTTGGGGTTTGACAATTACCATGCTGGATCACTAGGGAATACGACTGAAAAGTGTTTAGCCTTCAAGTTTAGGGTGCAAGATTTGTTGGATCAGAAGGTCATTAACTTCAGTTATGACACTCCAAATGTAGGAGATAACCCTTTCCCAGGGCACGCTGGACCAACTGTTAACTCCATTGAGGGACTGGGAGAGA
Source organism: Lathyrus tuberosus (assembly GCA_022829125.1). Lineage (NCBI taxonomy): Eukaryota > Viridiplantae > Streptophyta > Magnoliopsida > Fabales > Fabaceae > Lathyrus > Lathyrus tuberosus. Next base: position 16,481,428 of record JALAZF010000003.1, read on the forward strand.
ATGTCCTAATTAGAGGGGTAGAACAAGTAAATACCCCTATGACGAAGGTAAGGGAAGTATTAATTGGGTACGAGGAGTTTGAAAGGCTGCACGGTGACTGTGAGGATTGCGCGACTGATTCCAATAGCTGTAAGAAGATGAAGGAGGTCCTCCAACAACTAATGGACCAAGGGATAGTACAGATTGGGTATTTAAGGAATATGAATGAGGTGGCTGCCTTAGACTCCCAGGGGCAAGTACCTTCTAAGATTCCATACCAGAAAAGAGGAGTCACGACTCCTATTCAAATACCAGTTCCAAGGTCTACACAAGTGCCTATTCAAATACCAGTTCCCAGGCAGGCACAGGCACCCATCCAAATACCAGTTTCAAGGTCTGCGCAGGTTCCTATTCAGATATCAATTCCGGTGCCTGCACGAACACCAATTCAAATACATGTTCCTGCGCCTGTCAAAGCTCTGGTGCCTGCAACGTCAGAAGGTCCTATCACGTTCCATGTACCAACGCCATTTCCCTATGAAAGCACCAAAACTGTGCCTTGGAAATATGACATCACTGCGTCAGTGGGAGGAAAGACTATAATACCATCACCAGCAGTTACTAACATAGCTGGCATTGGAGGAATGACACGTAGTGGAAGAGTATACTCGTCAGAACAACCCAAGAAGGATATCCCCGAAAGCTCAAAGGGAAAGGAGACCACAAGTACAGGTGAGGGACCATCCAAGAAGGGCATATCTCATGAAGACGCCGAGGAATTTTTAAGAATCATAAAGAAAAGTGATTATAGGGTGGTGGACCAACTAAATCAAACACCGTCCAAGATCTCTATTCTATCCTTGTTGTTATGCTCAGAGGCACATAGGGAATCCCTGCTAAAGGTCCTAAATGAAGCCCATGTCACCAAAGACATATCAGTAATTCAGTTCGACGAGGTAGTCGCTAATATCACCGCCAGCACCTGCCTGGGTTTCAGTAGTGAGGAATTACCTCCCGAGGGGTAAGCACATAATAAGGCCTTGCATATATCATTCAAATGTCAGGACACTATTCTCTCAAGGGTACTAGTAGATACAGGGTCTGCTCTAAATGTCATGCCTAAGGATACCCTTATGAAATTAACATCTGTAAGGATCTTTATGAAGACCAGTTCCTTGATTGTTAGGGCTTTCGATGGTTCGAAAAGAATGGTAATTGGGGAAGTAGACATACCCACAGTGGTGGGATCACATACCTTCATGATCACTTTCCAAGTCATGGATATCAATCCCTCCTACACTTGTCTTCTAGGACGACCATGGATTCATGCTGCGGGCGCAGTTACTTCCACACTTCATCAGAAGTTGAAGTTCATATCTGGGGACAATTTAATAATTGTTGATGGGGAGGAAGACATGTTCGTCATCCATCTCTCGTCATTAAGATACATAGAAGTGGATGGGGAGACATTTGAAATACCGTTCCAAGCTTTGGAGGTTGCGACGGTCAGCCGTAAGCAAGTCGTTCGACAAGAGGAAAGGCCGAAAAGGATCACAGACTTGATCCAGAATGGGGATACTAGGGGTTGGGACAAAGTGATAGAGATACATGAAAAGAAGGATCAATTCGGGCTGGGTTACAAACCGGCTAATGAAGGGGTTCAGAAGTCTCGTCGGATGACATTTCCTCCTCTTGAAGAAACTTTCCATAGGGCTGGATTTAGAGATGAAGATCAAGTGACTGCAATTGAAGAGGAAAATAGAGGGATACCAGATTGGGTGTGCCATTGCTCACCAGATACAGTTCTCAACAATTGGAGGGCCATCAAGATTCCTGAGATGATTTCTATTTCAAAGTAATTTACTTTTCTTAAAAAAAATAATAAGTCCTTTGTTATGCCCAAGGCAAATGGACAAGCTTTGTAGGGCCACCTTTTGTTTCTTTGAATTATTTAATAATAAAATCGCATTTTGTTTTCAATCAAGATTTTTTTCTTTCTTAGTTGTTCTTTTTTCAAATGGCAATACACTTTCTTTTCAGTACTTTCATTTGCACCAATTCAAAAAAATATAAGCATAAAAAATCTCCCTCATGCAGATTTAAAAATGAACCTATTGAAAATGACACCGCTATAATTCCTTACAACTTTGAGTTCACGATTAACCAAGCGGAAGAGGGTGATGAGGACGATTGTGAGCTCCCTGAAGAGCTAGCCAGAATGTTAAAGCAAGAGGATAAGGTGATACAACCTCATCAGGAACCAGTGGAGGTGATCAATCTGGGAACTGAGGAGGACAAAAAGGAGGTTAAAATTGGTGCTTCTTTGAACAAGGACGTCAAGGGGAAGTTGATCAAGTTACTACAAGAATATGTGGATGTGTTCGCTTGGTCTTACCAAGATATGCCCGGTTTGGACACGGACATTTTTGAACATAAGCTACCGCTTAAACCCGAATGTCCACCGGTCAAACAAAAGTTAAGACGGACTAGACCAGATATGACTCTCAAAATCAAGGAAGAGGTTAAAAAGCAGTTTGACGCAGGGTTCTTAGCCGCAGTGAAGTATCCAAAATGGGTAGCCAACATTGTGCCTGTGCCAAAAAAGGATGGAAAAGTCAGAATGTGCGTAGACTATCGAGCTCTCAGCAGAGCGAGTACTAAAGATGATTTTCCAATACCCCACATTGATGTGTTGGTGGATAACACTACTCAATTCTCAGTCTTCTCATTCATGGATGGATTCTCCAGGTACAATCAGATCAAGATGGCTCCCTCCGTCATGGAAAAGAATACTTTTATTACGCCGTGGGGAACCTTCTGTTATAAGGTAATTCCCTTCGGGTTAAAGAACGCTGGGGAAACCTATCAAAGGACAATGGTAACTCTCTTTCACGACATGATGCATAAGGAAATAGAGGTTTACGTCAATGATATGATTGCTAAATCACAAACTGAGGAAGAGCACATAGTCAATTTACAGAAGTTGTTTGAACGACTAAGAAAGTTCAAGCTACGACTAAATCCTGCAAAGTGTACTTTTGGGGTCAGATCTGGGAAGTTGTTGGGGTTCATAGTCAGTCAAAGAGGTATAGAAGTTGATCCTGACAAAGTGAAGGCCATTCAAGAAATGCCAGCACCGAGGACTGAAAAAGAAGTGCGTGGGTTCCTGGGGAGATTAAATCATATTGCTAGGTTTATCTCTTATCTCACTGCTACTTGTGAACCAATCTTCAAGCTGTTGAGGAAAGGTCAAAGCCTTGAGTGGGGTGAAAACTGTCAAAAGGCCTTCGATCGAATCAAGGAATATTTACAAGAGCCACCCATATTGATACCACCCATACCTGGAAGACCACTCATAATGTACCTAATGGCGCTTGACAATTCGATGGGTTGTGTACTCGGACAACAAGACGATACAGGAAGAAAAGAGCATGCAATCTATTACTTGAGTAAGAAATTCACGGATTGTGAATACAGATACTCACTCTTGGAGAAGACATGTTGTGCTCTTGTATGGGCCTCCCGACGATTAAGACAATACATGGTGTGCCATACTACTTTCTTAATATCCAGAATGGACCCCATCAAGTATATATTTGAGAAGCCTGCAGTGACTGGGAGAGTGGCTCGGTGGCAGATGTTATTGACTGAATATGACATCCAGTATGTTACCCAAAAGGCCATAAAAGGGAGCGTGTTGACCGATCATCTCGCTCATCAGCTAGTAGATGACTATCAACCTATACAATTTGTTTTCCCTAACGAGGATGTGATGGCTATAAGAGATGATGATATCCCAGATTTTTACGAAGGACCTGAACCCAGATCTCGGTGGAAGCTTATATTCGATGGTGCCTCAAACGCAGAAGGACATGGGGTAGGAGTTGTTATAACTTCTCCAACAGGATTCCACATACCTTTTACTGCGAGAATATGCTTCACGTGTACCAACAATATGGAGGAGTACTAGGCGTGTATCTTGGGAATTAACGAAGCCATTAACCTCGAAATCAAGATCTTAGAAGTATATGGAGATTCGGCTCTCGTCATCAATCAAGTCAAAGGAGAATGTAGAACACTTAATGCCAAGCTAACTCGATACCGAGATTGTGTCTGGAAAAGGATAACATACTTTGATGAGAACACCTTCCATCATATCCCCAGAGATGAGAATCAACTGGAAAACGCTTTGGCAACTTTGGCGTCTATGTTCAAAGTCAAATGGTATAACGAAGCACCGGCTATAAGAATTAATCGCCTAGATGAACCGTCGTATTGTGCAGCAGTGGAGGCCGAAGTAGATAATAAACTATGGTTTTACGATATCAAACAGTTCCTCCAGAAACAAGAATATCCTACAAATGCCTCAAGTGGGGATAGGAAAACACTTAGAAGACTGGCTGCCCAGTTTTTCCTGGATGGAGAGGTACTGTATAAAAGGAATCATGACATGGTGTTACTCCGGTGTTTAGATGGACATGAACAGGACATGCTCATCAGAGAAATACACGAAGGATCCTTCGGAACCCATGTGTAACACCTCAAAATTTGCCCTTTTTGTTTATATACTAATTGGCTTTTGTTTCTTTTCATTTCTTGCATTTTCATTGTGCATAGCATTGGTTCTTAGCATGGGATCAAGGTACTTGGTCCATATTCTCAAGTCTCAAGCCTCAAGATGTCTCATGGGGTCCATCATATCTTTACAAGATCAAGATTGGCAGAAGATTACAAGTGAATCTTTCTCTCCTAACCAGAGGGACCAATTAGGGTTTGTGAATCAAAAGGACCTTTTGGAGGGCTTTGTGTGTTCAAGCATGGTGTCATGAGGTCTTTATGATTGCATGTGTCCATAGATGAGGGTTTGGTTGATGGTTTATGGTGAAGAATGTTCAGTGGATCAGTTGTTTGTGAACCAAGAAAAGTCAACAACCCAAGAGGAAAGTCAACCATGGGTTTTCAAGGGTTCAAATCATGTTTCCCAAGTCCATGTACCTTTATTTGGTCAAGGAATAGCATGGAATACATCATTCTTCAAGAATCAAGAGTTTGTGCAAAAGTTACTAAATTTGGAAAGTGACCTATAATGAGAACTTTCCATTTTTGGCAGTTTTTCCACCACATTCAACTTGACTTTTCATCGTCAAGGAAGCTTCACATGAATTTTCCTCCAACATGAAAGTTGAAGATCTTTCTCTCCCATTTCCAAAAAGTACTAGAACATCTCCATATCATTTGTGGAACTCTAGTTATGGTCAAAACAATGCAAGGTGCATTTTGATGGTTTTCCATGTACCATTTTTTCCACCTTTTGCATTTTGGTGCAAATTGACTTGTAATTGGTTTCATTGGTTCATGTCACATTACAACATCAAAGTAAACCTCATTAGGATTATTTTTGGCCTTTGAATCAATTCATTTCATGCCATATTTCTCACTTATTCAACAAAATGCATTTTTGCAAGTTGTATTAAATCTCATGAACCAATCAACCCCAAGGCCCAAATTCAATTCAAATGTGATCAGTAAGTAAAATGGATGTGAATCATGCATGTTTCATGGATAAGGCATGTGTGGATTAGTGGTTATTTCACAAAATGCAAAATTGCAAAACCACTCCCATCTCATTAACCAAGGGATTAATCAAGTTTTAATCATAATCAGGGGAATAACCAAGTGTATATAAGCTAACTCATGCCTTCACAACTAGGTCATGCACTCATTTTGGTTCAGAATTCCATTTTTCATCTCTCACCTTTCTCTCTTCGAATCTCTCATTCCTTGAGGGATTTTGAAACTCTCTTGGCATATTCTTGATCAGGGGGTTGAAATGAGTGTGAATCCACCATTGTTTCATGCTTTAAGCAAGGATTTCATCAATTGCATCTCAAGAGGGATCAAGTTCAAAGTCTTAGATCTAGCCAGATTCAAGCCTCTATTTGCATTTGTTTTGCAAATAGAGCTCAAAAGAGGAAGATCTGCAGCTTTTAGAAGGCGTTCTTGTGGTATTTCAAGCTCTATAGATCTCAGGTAAGCTCACTTTTCATGGTCGTGTAATTGGAATTTTAAGTGTGCATGATGATCTATGAAGTTCACTGAGCATGATGATCTATTTTCTTTTGAATTTGGACATGTATCATGGATGAATTTTGAGATTTAAGTTTTGAATCTCAAACTTGTTTTGTTCGATTTGCACTGTGTGTTCATTGTTTGATGATTTGGTTTGCATAGCCACGATCCTTGTGAAAATATGGTTGGAATGGTCTATTTGTTTTCTTTTTCTGGAGAATTTCAGGTTGCTGTTCATGTGAGATGGTGACCGGAGCCCTAGCTCCGTCACAGGAGTTGTTTGCAGGTCACCAGAGGAAATTTGGAGAAGATGGAATCACAACCGTTGGTTGTGTTAATCTGATGGTTCATAGTGTGCCATGCCATTTAATTTTGTTTTTATTTTAGGGATCGTATGTTTTTATTCCATGTTTGTTATCGTGAACCTCAAATCTGGACCACTCATGTTGTTTGATATTTGATTTGATGGTGTGATTATGACCGTGTGATTAATCTGATGGTCATTAACCTGCCAACGCATTAAAAAGATCTTGTGCCTATCATGTGCTTGTTTTATATTCTGAGTAATTATGTGTGCACGTGTGTACATTGGTTATGGTGTGCGTGTGGATCTGAGCCACAAATCATGATTACTTTTTGTTTTGGTTGACTGATTATCATGCGTGAGATTGATCCAATGGCTTAGATGGTTGACTGCTTTGTTTTTATTTTTGTTTGGCTGCGCTGTTTTTGTTGTGGACTGGGCCTGGTTTTGGTTTTCTTTTTCCACCCCCCTTGAGCCCAGTTTGAGTTTTGAACGTGAGTACCTTCCTATCTGCACCCCTGGCTTATTTCTTTTTTTCATTTTATTTCATTTAATTGTTGTTTTTGCATTTCTAATTTTTAAAATTAGTAGAATGCATCTAAAAATTATAAAAAAAATCATGAAGCATGTTTAGGTTTTTTTATAAAATTTTTCCAAATTTTATTTTCTTATTTTATTTTATTTTTGGTATCTAAATTAATTGTGTAATTGATTTCTTTTTGAATTGTTCCTATTTTGCACACTTTGCATTGTAGATTTTATTTCTCATAGCATACAAAACATTTTGAGCCCATTCTTTTTGCATTGTTTCACCAACATATTGAGTTACATAAAAACATTTTTCTCATATTTTTAAATTTTGTTCATATTGCATTTTGGTCCCTCTCTTTTGCATATTAGTTCATAATTCCTATGTGACTTTGCATGTTTGATTGAAGGACTTATCTTGTGAATTTTTGCATGAATTTTTAATATGATGTTTGCTTCTGGTTAAGGTGTTTTGAGAATTAATTTGGTAATTTCTGAAGATGTTTTGCTAATTGTTTGATTGCTCTTTGTTTGAGCTCTCTTTTATGCACATCTTTGGATCATGTTTGGTTACTTGTTTGAGAAGGCACTTGTGCCATTGTTTGGGATTGTTTCTTTGACTTCATGAACCATGTTTTAATCATTATAAGTCATGTGATTATCATTATAGGTCATTGGTATGAGGTTGTTGCATATTTTGTGCACATGTTCAATGTTTGATTTACATGCCTCTTTTGACTTATCTTTTCACTTCTTCTCATCTATGCCTCTTCTTGGTTTGTGTTTGGTTTGTGTATGCCATGCCATATCACTTCTTTGAAAATCATTTGATGTATGTTTCTGACATTGGAGTTTTGTATTCATGTCATATGTTACTCATGTTTCATCTTGCATCCTTTAACATGTTTCATTTACATGCTTCCTTCTCCTTCTTCTGTTGGTTCTTAATGCTTGGATACTTTCTTGTATGCCTTATGTTACACTTGTATAGCATGTTTAGGTCATCCACATTCTGACTTGGATTTTATTTGAAGCATTCTTGCACGATCACCTTGCATATCCACTCATTCTTCTTCTACTCCTTCTTTGATGACTTTCTTGGATGTTTTGCCACTTGTTTGCATTCTCTTTGCTTGAGTTTGTTTGGTAACATTATGGGTCACCTCTAAGGTGTACATTCTGACTTGGATGAGTTTCATTTGGTTTGTAACCATTTCTCTTTGGGTTGTGTCTTGTTTGGGTTTCATTTATCTTATTGTTGCTTATGTTTGTTTTTGCTAACCATGTAGAGGCCAATGGTAAGTGAATGGGATGTGGATAGTTATCCACATTCTAACTTCTCCTTTCTCTTTTAAGCTTTCATACTTGTGTTTGCTTTAGCATTTAAGATGCTTCTCCCCTCTCTCCCTCTTTCTCATCCCATGAATCTCAAGACTTGATTAAGTCTTGGATTCTTTTTCCCTTAGAGCTACCTAGTCCAACTTAATTTTTGATAAAGCCTGGAGTAGGATTAGCATTAGGTTTTAGGTAGTTGTCTCTCCTAAACCTCACTAACCATAGGTCATCCATGCATGATAACATTAGGACTCTTAGTTTCCCTTTAGAGTTTCCTTTGTGTCTTCTCTCTTCTTATCTCTTTTCATCCTATCTTATCTTTAAACTGGAATCAAGGGGTGGATCGCCCTGCGAATATACAAACATGTTTGCATTTGCATTTGCATAATCATAATCATCTTTGCATTGCAGGTTATCTTAGATTCTCTGGTTTTCTTATGCTCTCTCTTTTTGTTAGTCAGGATTGATCAACCAACTCATCGGTATTCTACCAGGCTTAATTAAAGCAGAGTGATGGACAAAGTTCAGGCAGATATGGCAGCTATGCAAGCTCGCATCGATCAATTCATAGAGATGATGCAGGGTGTGTTGTGCAGAGTCAGAATGAATTCAGAACTCTAGTTCAGCCTTTGGTGTCACAGGTTGATGAAAATGGTATCTTACACGGTGGTTTTCTTAATCGTGTTATTCCTCCGGGCGGAGGTGGTGCTGGTATCAACATTCCTATTCCTGGTGCTGGTGGACAGGGTGGTATTCCTTCAATGGTTGGAGAGAGAAGTACTGTTCGAGCTATCAATGGCCCTCGTATTGATGATCAACAGGATGATGTTTTTTCAGTCAGAAGCTTGGACGCTGGCCTACCTGCGGTCAGTGATCAGAGGATTCGTTTAATTGAGGCGCAATTGAAAGGGGTTGTGAAACAAGATGATTTGGGAATAAATTTGGACGACCTAGGGTTGGTCCCTGATATTGTCATTCCACACAAGATTCAGATTCCTACACTGGAGAAGTATAATGGTTCTACCTGCCCGAGAACTCATATAAAAGCTTATACCTGGAAGATGGCTGCTCACGCCAAAGATGAAAAGTTAATGATGCACTTTTTCCAAGATAGCCTGTCTGGCGCGTCTTTGGAATGGTACATGGGGCTGGAAAGTAGAGATGTTCGTACTTGGAGAGAGCTAGCTGCAGCCTTTATTAAGCATTACCAGTACAACACAAACATGGCTCCCAACAGAACTCAGCTGTTGAGCATGTCCCAGAAAAGTGATGAAAGTTTCAAAGAATACGCGCGAAGGTGGCGTGAATTGGGGGCTAGGGTGCAGCCACCAATGCTGGAAAAAGAGATGTTGGATATGTTTATGGACACACTGCCTAAGCACTATTATGAGAAGTTGTTGCCTTGTTCTCTAGGCAAGTTTGCAGATGTGATTGCTATTGGACAGAAGGTAGAGGTTGGGATTAAGGCTGGAAAAGTTTCTAGTGGTTATGGGTCGTCTTCGGGACATGGCAAGAAGCCATTTGATGGTTATAAGAAGAAAGGAGAGATCAACGCTGTATCATCTCACAGGGGAAAAGGGAAACAACGTCAGGGTAATAATCAATAAGTAGCATCGGTAACTATCCCAGCAACGTTACCTCTACCACAGCAACAAAACAACAATGATAATCAATATCAGAACGGGAAGCAAGGCCAATATCAGAATAGACAGAGAAGAGTAGATAGGCACTTTGATCAGCCATTAATGTCATATGCACAGTTGTTGCAACATTTGCTGCAGTTGCGTCTAGTTGAGCTCCGTACCCTGGCTCCACCAAAAGGGGAATTGCCACGAAGTTATGACGCTAGCGCCCATTGCGAATTTCACTCTGGTCCTCCGGGTCATACTATAGAGAAGTGTAAAGCCTTCATACATAAGGTGCAGGATCTTATAGACTCCAAAGCTATAAATTTCTCGAATGCTGGGCCCAATGTTATTCAAAACCCCATGCCTGATCACAATAGGACAAGGGTGAATGCGATAATTGAGGAAGGTGAAGCTCTGAATTTGATCATGGATGTTGAGGAGCTGAAGACTCCGTTGGCTGTGGTTAAGAACAGGTTATTGAAGGGGGACGTCTATCCGGGTTGCGATGAGAATTGCTTAGTTTGTTTGACGAAGGTTAATGGTTGTGATTCGCTGAAGATGGGTATTCAGAATCTGATTGATGAGGGTTGTTTACAGTTTGACAGAGGTTATCAGCAAGAAGAGGTTGTTAGTGAAAAGGTTGCTACTATCACCATTCCGTTCAAAACAATTACTATTTCTGGTCTGGCAAGGCCACCTCCAGTCATTATCACAAGGGCTGGACCCATTCCGTATGAAAGTTCTAAGGCAATTCTGTGGAATTGCGGTGCAGAGGTGTTTGTTAATGGACAAAAACAGGAATTAATGAATACTTCGCTAGTGAGTTCTAGTTCAGAGGTTAAAGTTGAGACTGATGCTATAACCAGATGTGGTAGAGTGCTTACTCCTGTTAATGATCAACCCAGTACCTCTAGGCAAGATAGGGGAAAACAGGCAATGGATGGTTCTGTTCAGACTCCAGTGGTTACTGATTCTATAGTAAAACCGGTTGATGATGCTTTTTCCGAAAATGTAGAGGAGTTTATGAGACTCATCCGGAGAAGTGATTACAAAATTGTGGACCAGTTACATCAGACCCCATCCAAGATCTCTATTCTGTCATTGTTGTTATGCTCTGAAGCCCATAGGAATGCTCTTCTGAAAGTTTTGAATGCAGCCTACATTCCTCAAGAGATTTCTGTTAACCAGCTGGAAGGGGTTGTAGCGCACGTGAATGCAGGTAATGGCTTAGGCTTCACAGATCTTGACTTGACTCCTGCTGACAGGAATCATAACAATGCCCTGCATATTTCGATTGAGTGTCGTGGTTCACTGATGTCGCATGTACTGGTTGATACTGGATCATCGTTGAATGTATTGCCCAAGAAAGCGTTAATGAAGTTAGATACCAGGGGACTTATTTGTACACCAAGCGACTTGGTAATGCGAGCTTCTAATGGCTCGAAGAGATCTGTCTTTGGTGAGATTGTGCTTCCGATCAAGGTTGGACCGGAAATCTTTGATGCAACGTTTTATATAATGAATATTTAGCCAGCGTACAGCTGTTTATTGGGTCGCCCTTGGATCCATGGTGCAGGCGCTATAACCTCCACTTTGCATCAAAAGTTGAAATACATGGTTGATGGTCATGTAGTAACAGTGTGCGGAGAAGAAGACATAATGATTAGTCAGCTGTCAACCTTCAAATACGTTGAAGTGGATGGTGAAATCCATGAGACGTTGTGTCAGGGGTTTGAAAAGGTGAAGGTTTCTGAAGAGGTTGTCCAGCCTGAGACTATAGAGCAGCCTGCAGTGGCAGATCAACCTGAGGTTTCTATGTCTTCGTTTAAAGACGCCAAAGTTGTGGTTGAGGCTGGTAGCTCACAAAGGTGGGGCCAGGTGGTTGAGGTCCAGGAGAAGAGGGATACTTATGGATTGGGATACAAGTCATCCAAGAGAGATGGGGATCCTCCCAAATTCTATGGCCCAGTCCGTTTCACTAGTGTCGGTGTTTTCTTCGACAGGGTTAATGCCATTGAGGAAGAAAGGGACAGTGATTGTGACATGGATAGCTGGATCCGTCCTTGCGTCCCAGGAGAAAGTCTGTGCAACTGGTCTTCCGAGAGAGTCATTCAAGTGACTGGCTTCGAGTAATTGCTTTGTTTTCCTATTATGTTAATCCTACGTTCTGCCCAAGACGTGGTGATTTTATTTGTAGGGTTTTTAACTGTTGCATGTTTTGCTTTATCATCAATAAAGTACTTTTCACACTCAAATATTTTGATCTCTGTCTTTCTGTTTTTTATTTTCATGCATTAAAAACCCACATCAAAATGGCAATGTGTTTCTTTGTTGCATACATAATAAGACATACCTCATCAATCATGCATGTCTTTTTGTTCATATGACACCGATCATGACTCAGCTATAGCTCGGTATGACTTTGACAATCCAATCTATCAGGTTGAAGAAGAGATTGACGAAGGTTGTGAACTGCCCGAAGAGTTGGCCAGATTGTTGAAGCAAGAGGAGAGAGTCATCCTACCTCATCAGGAGGAAATTGAGATTGTGAATCTGGGAACCGAGGATGCCAGAAAGGAAGTAAGGATAGGGTCTGCATTGGAAGATAGTTTCAAGGGAAGATTGATTGAAATGCTCCGAGAGTATGTGGACATCTTCGTCTGGTCTTACCAAGACATGCCTGGGCTCGATACTGATATTGTTGTACACCGGCTACCACTTAAAGAAGGTTGTGCTCCGGTCAAGCAAAAGTTGAGAAGAACTAAACCGGAGATATCTGTCAAAATCAAGGAAGAGGTTCAGAAACAGCTAGATGCCGGTTTTCTTGCTGTGACAAATTATCCTCCATGGGTTGCTAACATCGTGCCTGTACCTAAAAAGGATGGGAAGGTCAGGATGTGTGTTGATTACAGGGATTTGAACAGAGCAAGCCCAAAGGATGATTTCCCGCTCCCTCACATTGACTTGTTAGTTGACAATACTGCTCAGTATTCTGTGTTTTCCTTCATGGATGGCTTCTCTGGGTATAACCAAATCAAGATGGCCCCAAAGGACATGGAGAAAACAACATTTATAACACCGTGGGGAACTTTCTGCTACAAAGTGATGCCCTTTGGATTGAAAAATGCAGGGGCAACCTACCAGCGGGCGATGGTGACTCTCTTTCATGATATGATTCACAAAGAGATTGAAGTCTATGTTGATGACATGATTGCGAAGTCACAGACGGAAGAAGAACATTTGGTGAATCTTCAGAAGTTGTTTGAAAGATTGAGAAAATTCAGACTGAGGTTGAATCCAAACAAATGCACCTTCGGGGTGAGATCAGGAAAATTGCTGGGGTTTATTGTTAGTTGTCATACCTTAATTTTTGACCATAAGATTTCACCTCTTTGTGCAACATTTCTGCATGCTTTATCACTAACGAGTTCGTGCAGGAACACTGGTTTCAAGTGGAGATGATTTTCGTTTTCACAGTTAAATATTTCAAGACGTGATCAATGGATATTGATTAAAAGGGTCCAAAAGTTTCTACTGGCTATTTTCCTCAAGATTTCTTCAGTGTATGCTCTAGAGATTTAGGGATTTTTTTACTATTGGTATTGAGCATGGTCGTTCAAGGACCGACTTTTATTTTCGTGGCAAGTTGCAAGTGGTGTCATTATTTTCAAAAGGTTTCTCAAGACATAACTCTTGTACCAAATTCATCTTCGATTGTGAGGGTAACACAGTTCATTATTTATGCTCTTTTAAACCTAAGAGAATGAAGTTTGGATTTTCCTATTGTTGGTTTGAAGTTGTGAGTTTGAATAAAGGAATAAAGTTTTAGAAGTTCTAAAAGTGAATGTTCAAGGTTCATAATTCTTTAGAAAAGTTCTTCTTTTTAAGTATAAATCCAAGATATTGTTCAAATGTCACCATGAAAGAAAAAATCATCACCGTTCAAAAGGAGACTTCCATATTGATTTGTGTCAATTGTCATTGCTAAGATTCAAGAAGTTCAGGATTTTAAGGTGATAATTAATTCAAAATTCACTTAAAGTTCAAGGTACATTAGTTTATGTTCTCCACCAATTCAAGAACCATAGTTTTAAGTACAAAATTCAAGTGGTGATCACAAATTCCAGCATATGGCAATTCCAAATCTAGTCATGTTTGAGTTCATAAAATTCAAAAGTTTCATTCCAAGCTACAAATGGTGGATTGAAATATTACAAATCATGGCAAATGTTGTGTTGGATGGTTTTCAATTCCTCCAAATTTGGTTTTGCCGTTTTTGAACGATGTCGCCAACTTGAGAACCTTTTGGACAAGAGGATTATTGTATTAGTTGATTCTTGGGATCGCCAATCTCGATATCCACCTACCGTTATATGCAGACCATAGGAGACATAGGTGATAGAGATACTAAAACTGAGGTGGTTTTGATGGAAAATTATATGAACTCAAGGCCATTCTCTACACAAGTGCTGGCGTGTTGCCACCACTGCCATAGTAAATCTTTTCTGAAGATTTGTCCATTCCATTTAGGCATGATTTGCGTCATTTGAGTGTCTTCAGTGTGGACCCTCCAAGCTGCAAGGATATTGATGACGCACCTCACTGCTATGCTTTTCCAAATGAGAAACTATTAAGACATGTCAAAAAGGAAATTTGTGGATCACCAAACATGGTTACGACATAGAAATAACATGTTTTAAACAGGTCGCTGTCATCAATAATATTCCCGACAAAACCAAGCAGAGGATCAAATTGAAAGGGAAAGAATTAAGAGTCAAGAAGTCATAAAATCAGCTCATAATCTAGCTTCTAAAACTGTGCTGACATGTTGAACATGAAAAAGGAAAAATTGAAACATGTTTCAAACGAAATCATCATCAAATCAGCGAATTACCTGCAAGAACACATCAATAAAAGTTTCCAAAACTTCACAAGAATCATCATTAATTCAGAGAGTTTTACAGCAATGAAACATGATTATTTCCTTCCAAAACAGCTTGTAAGCATGTCGGCACAAAAACGGAAAGGAATCGGCAACAATTGTCTCACATTCATTTTCGAATTCATTGCACAAGGATTATAAATATGACACGATTCAGAGGGGGGATTCACAGAAAATAGACAGAAAACATCATACACAAAATCCTCAAGAAAAAGTTCACAACAGCAGCTTCCACACGCATAAAACTCACGCAGAGCAGAGTATCAACACAACAATACCACAAAACGATTTCACCATAGAGTCACATACACACCACACCACACGAAACAGAGGAGAATAACGACGAATACCTGTTCAAATCCGTTGTTGCTACGTACGGGATTCACAACCGTCAAACTTGCGACCTCTCTCCGAAGATTTTGACGGAAACTACTCCAAGCCACAAGCTACCATTCATTGCAATACAACCACCATCATCGCGAAGACAAAGCCGTCACCACGCCACTAACCATTCTGCGCCTAATCGCTGTCGCACTGTAAGTCTTTTTCCCTTTTCTTGTTAATGATGATGGGTTGTTGTTCGTTTATGAGGATCCGAGAGAAATAGATGAGAAAGCGAGAGAGAAAATGAAGGTAAGGAAAGTGAGAATGGAACGAGAGAGAATGTGTGAGCTGATGCGAGAGAGGGTGTGTTGACCGAAAGAGAGAATCAAAAACGGTGAAGAGGAATTTTGGGATAGAATGCAAATGTGTTGGTAGCTTGATACAGTGAAATGTCTGCATTGTTTTCTTTATTTGTTCGTGTTTTGAGCCGTGTTTGTATCAGGGTTTCCACAACCTTTTTTTTATTTCAAACCAAACCAGGTTGAGAAAGACCCGACCCGGCCTAACTTAAAACCAACGCCCACAATTGGGCCTTCATTTGCCTATATTCCTTTTCTCAATTTTCTTTTGTTTATTCTATTTTTCTAAAAATAATTGTTAGTGGCATTTATATGTTTTTTAATTAGTTTGTTTACATACTTAAAATTTTAGTTTTTTAGTTAAGATTAATGGTGTTTCTATAGTATTTTTTTTTTCATTTAATTTAAACAAAATCAAAAACATTTTTCTTTTAGACTTTCTTTTATTAATCTTCTCATTCTTGATTTAAAATTTAAGTATTTAGTTTTTCAACTGCACACTTTTGTGAACTTGTGATTTCAATCTGACTATTCTCTTGCTCTGTACTTCGTGATCATTGCCATTTACGTCATAATATTGTCCGTCTGTTTGATTCTGTTTTGGATCTGTTACATCCATCTTTAAAGCTTTATCCCTTACTTCCTTGCTAATTTCCTATACCAATTCCAAAGGAAGGAGTCCTCTCCTATTGACTGCCGCGTCATACTTAGGAAACCTTATGTCCTTGCACTTTTATTCTAACTTTAACTTTAGAGTCACCGCACTCTACGTAGCGTCTTGCCATAGACGGTACCTCCCCCGGGAACCTTGACCACAGTCAAGAGTTCCTCACCCTCATTGAGGGGAACTACGAATACTCTAATTCCAATCCCGTCAGGATACGTAGGCACAAGATGCGATGTCTTGGCGAGTATACTTAAATACTAACCCCTAGGTCTTTCCCTTAGCAGATAACTTTAGCAAACAAGCAATAGATAACATAAATACTAACAAGAGGTTCCTGTAGAGTACTACAGGCGTTTAGGATGCTAATACCTTCCCTAGGCGTAACCAACCCCCAAACCATAGATCTCTTAGGTTTTTTCGTTGTTGAACCTTTCCTTTGGATAAATCAAAGACGGTGGTGAACTTTAAAATTTGTGATTCAAGTTAACCCAATAGCTTGATATCCGATTCTCACCGCGACAGAAATGGCGACTTCACTGGGGAATTTTTCGAGGGTTTCCCCTAACTTGTTCATATCTATGTTATTTATTTGCTTGTTTGCCTATATATCTTTATATATGTATATACCTGTTCTGCTTCGGTTTTCTGTGTGCAGGGTTACTATTTGTGTGGTGAGACAAAGTCCTACACCCGGACTAGAGTGAAATTAAGATAGGAAAACGGTGAGAATTCAAGGATACTTTGAGGGAGTCGATTCCTGAAAAAGTGAATTGACACTTCACCACTCAGTCTAGGCCCTCTCGAATAAAATATTTGTCCAACGAGTTCATTCGTGAAGACGATATGGTTTCGATCTAAAAGCCGTCGGGACTGGGGACCGTAGTTACCTTTAAGCCAACTTGGCCTATTAGGGCGTAGTGCGGGGATTATGCGGGAGTCTATTTCTGCAATAGTCGCTACGCGATACTACACTCAGATGAGATTCTCTTGAGAATATTATTGACTACCAAGTGATTTGGAAAATCGATAATATTCGAAAGATGGATTGTAGACTCTGGGAACTTTGTAGAACCCGTTTGGCAGGTACATTTGAAACCATAGTACACACCTAATGGGAAGGGTAGACCATGGCTCCATGCTCGTGATCTTCAAACCTAAGCCTTGGCTTGTTTACATGTATATGTGTATATATGTATATCTGTGTTTATGCATTCATTCATGCATTCATGAATAACCATTCGGTTTCAAGAAACTCAATTGTTCTTTCCCTTGCAAAATCAATAAAAATCAGGGATTATAAAATGAATTTTTTATTCCGAAATGTTTGCAACCTACTTTTGAGTTCCTTGAAACCATTGCATCGCATTGCATATCATTTGCATCTTTGCATGATTCATTGCATGTGTCCGTGTAGCGAGCGATTTTGGACGCAGTTCTTAAGCGCTGGTCGCTCTCTGCGGTTGAGCTTACTACAGGTCGATTCATTTTTTATCCTATTAAAGCTGATGAAGAAAGGGAAATAGATGTCTCCAATTAACCCTGCTTTGCATACTGAGTTTAAACAGCGGTCTGTTAGTTTACGGATGCTATCAATGTGGGGGGCCCTTACTGGTTATTTGTATTTTCGCCAATACGGTTTCTTTCTTTTTAGGATTTTATAGCAGGGAACAAGGATTAGGATGTTAGGACTGATGTTTTTGAATTACTACTTTTGATTGATGGAGATATGGGATTTGGTTTTTTCGTTGATTGTGCTCGCTAAGATCTTTTCTTTCGATCTTATGCCTACGTATTCCCGTTTACTGAAACAGGAAAATCAGAGCGTTCGTAGTTCCTCCTATTCTATGGGAGGAAATGGTTGTTTTGGTGTCTTGTTCAAAGCCCAAGACATGAAGCGAAAGGTGGTTTGTATCTTGTTCAAAGCCCAAGATGTGAAGCTGAAAGGGTGTGACTTTAGAGAGAATTTGTCATCTCTAAAGAGGGGGTTGTATGTCACAACTGTTTTATAAAGGAGAATTACTTTAACCGGGATACGCGGATCCTAGCAATGCCATAATTTCCTTTAAAGGGGATTTTAACTTGAAGGAGAAGACTTTAACTCAGTGTAGAGTAATGCCATCTTTCCTTAGGAATTTCTCATGCTAAAAGAGGGACAGTGGCATGGATGTAGATGATCCAGAGGCTTGCCGCTTACAGCGATTAGATGAAAGGGAAAGGAGTTGTTGATGTTTATGTACTGTGAACGAGGCACATCTTTGATGCTAAAAGGTTAATTGGATTAACCAGTGGTTTTCTTATATAAAGCCTAAGAGGAGGCTATTATGTGTCTCGTACAAAGCCCGAGAGAGAGGCTAAAAGGTTTTGACTCAACGAGGGAATCTTTTGGTATCTCGTATAAAGCCCGAGATGGAGACTATTTGTCTCAACAAGAGAGTTTTTGTATCTCGTACAAAGCTCGAGATGGAGGCTGTTGTTTATTTGGCTCAATAAGAACCTTTTTGTATCTCGTATAAAGCCCGAGATGGAGGCAAAAGGGGTAATTGACTCAACAAGGGAGTCTCTTATGTGTCTCGTACAAAGCCCGAGAGAGAGGCTGAAATTTGTTTGACTCCGCTGGGGAGGATCATTGTACAAAGCCCAAGAGAGAGGCTATGGTGACTGTTTCAGTTGAGTGACAGGTCCAATATACTGATTTTGAAAGAGAAAATCAGTTTTTATATGAGCAACACTGTACTCAAGGATTTGATTCGAGGATCTGGGTTATTCCTGTTCTTTAAGGAAGCGGGAAATCCGAAGGGTATTGAGACTGTCCGAGTCTGCAGGTTTCCTTCCTATTTAACGAAGGGGTCACTTGAGAATGTTTTTGAGACTCAAGGAAGTTAGACTGTCCAAGTCTAGAGTGTCATCTTTTGTACTATGCTTTGAGAAACAGTAGTAGACTCTATGAGAGGACTGTTCTATGAGGATGACTAGGTTCTGTTCCTATACCTCTAGGTGGTCGTCGGGACAATTTGTACGAAGCCCAAGAGAAGGCTGGAAACTTTTAAGAAGCCGACGGGTCCTTGTACTAAGCCCAAGAGGAGGCTATTATTCCCGGAGGAAGAGATCATTATACGAAGCCTAAGAGGAGGAGGTGAATACTTCTAAGAAGCCGTAGTGTCCTTGTACTAAGCCCAAGAGGAGGCGGGGATGCTTTTAGGAAGCCTGCGGGTCCTTGTACGATGCCCAAGAGGAGGCCGATTGCTTTTAGGAAGCCGATGGGTCCCCAAACCCTGAGAAATTCAAGGCTATGCTATTCACCGAGAATAGATCAAAGTCAGGAAAGTCTGAGAATTTGGAAGAAACTCAAGAGATGCCATTCACGGAGAAAAGATCATCTCTAGGGAGTAGAGTTTCTTGACAATTGCTTTTAAGAAGCCTGTGGGTCCCCAAACCCCGAGAAATTCAAGGCAATGCTATTCACCCAGAGTAGATCAAAGTCAGGAAAGTTCGAGAATTTGGAAGAAACTCAAGAGATGCAATTCACGGAGAAGAGATCATCTCTGGGGAATAGAGTTTCTTGACAACTTCTATGAGTGACAGTCTATGAAAGGGTTCACAGAGAATGTTGCCTTTCATATCTCCATATTGTTTAACCCCAAGAGGAGGGAAGACTGTGTCTGGTAATCCTATGGGGATCTAGTTTAGACTATTTCTAAGAGTGATCAACGGGCTTAATGCTAGACGTAGTTGCCGGGGAAACTCTAAATATCTATACTACTATTACACAGTTGACATGAGTTTATGAAAGAAGACTTACAGTGAAACAGCCCCACAATACAGTTATATGTATATGAAAGCGGTAAATGAAAGCAATAACCACTTACTCGGTTGTAGAGCTTCCATGCTGTTTGGTTAGTTGTTCAACAAAGAAAGATTGAAAACAACTGTATATTCAAAATCAAAGGAGAAAGTGCTTTGAAAAAGAAAGATTTGGGGCTTACAGCTCAAGGAGAGGCCCAGGGTTTTATCAGTGAGCGCATTGTTATTTTTGTACAGGGGGACTTATACAAGTGACTGAGGCCCAAAATGGTTTTTGTACAAAGGGATGGGTCTTACACTCTCTCAAGAGGCCCAAAAAAGTTTTAAGAAAAAGAGTGGGGCTTATAACACGAGGGTAGGCCCAGTTTGTTTTTCCGTTTGAAATGGCGATCGCACCGAGGTTTTCTTTTAACGCGAAGGGACTTATACAATAAGTGAGGCCCAAAATGGTTTTGGTTAAAAGGGGGTTGGGTCTTACACTCTATTAGAGGCCCAAAAGTTTTGAATGGGTCTTATAGCTCGAGGAGAGGCCCAAAAGGTTATTTTTAAAAGGCGACGATCGCGGCATTTGTTTTTGACGGTATCGGGACTTATACAATGCACTGAGGCCTAAAAATGATTTGGTCAAAAAAAAGGATTGGGTCTTACACTCTATTAGAGGCCCAAGGGTTTTGAAAATGATTTATGAGGGTTGAATTAATCCAAAAACCCTAATTTGTTTTTAAAAATGTATTTAATTGAATAAAAATTCAATTAAAATGATCAAAATTGTTTAACATATGAAAAACAAATTGTGATCTTGGATTAATGCTTCAAAAATTAAGTATTGACCTTCAAAATAATTAGAAAGCATTAAAAGTTGCAAAATCAATGTAGAAAAAATATTTTAAATGTTAAAACCAATTAAAACATTAATTCTTTGCAAAAATATCAATTATATAAAATAAATAATATTTTTGGGATTTTCTGGGAAAATAAAATATTTTAACATTTTTGTGAATTATCAAAAAAAGAATCAACTTAAAATCATTAAAACTCAGAGAGAAATTAATTTTTGAATCAATTAAACAAAATCACAAAATTCAAATATTCAAATTTCTAAAAATGGCGCCAAGAACACACCAAGAACACGCGCGTGTTCTGGGCTTGGCCAGATTTGCATTTTCTCTCCAATCTTACTGAATACTTGATTATAACATGCAATCCACATTTCATTATGCTCGTCTCAACCTCACGATCATGTCTATGTCCATTAATTTCATTTAAATTAAACATACAATAAGAAATCATGAAAAATCCTCAAGAACCCTAATTTCTGCATGAAGGCTAGGATTTTTGATATACGATTCAAACAATGCAATTAATTGAGGGAAAACATTCCATGCATGATTATGAACCTATGGCCAAATTATTGTGCAGCAAAAATTGCATGGATCATAGAGTTAGAAGAGCTCATGCTTACCACTTGCAGCTGGTGATCGTGATTTGTGTTGGAGGTGTTACAGCTAGGTTCCAATGATGTGGATAGCTTCCCTAGGTGCCAAGTGATGTGTCTGAGTGCTTGGAATGGATTGAAATGGTTTGGAGTTGAAGATGGCACCTCAACTGCAAAACTGTCAAGAACTTGAGCAATTGGCTAGTGATTTTGTGAAATCTGTGTTCGAGATGTTATGTGAGTTTTTGGATCACTTCTATATGATGTATGTGAGGTGTGTGAGTGATTGGTTTGATTGGAAAAGCTCTCAAACTCAAAACCCGATAGCTACCTTGCTAAGAAAGGCATTTTTGCCAAGAGAAAGAGATTTTGAGGAAAGCATCTGTTAGATGGCTTTGGTGTACTCAAACTGATCACAATTGAGCTCTATTTATAGTAGAGCAAGTTTATTTTGCAAGGAATAGTGAATAGCAACTGCTAAGTAGGTTTGATCAATGTTGGCAAATGAAATTCCAAGTCTCCTCTAGCCATTGACTAGAGGTTAGGGCACAGAGCTTTGGTCCCCTTGGTCTTGGATAAGTCTTGACTGATTTCAGATGAGAATGGCTCAGTCCATGCCACCTTGATGCTTCCATTGAATGCTTCAATCCAAATTTGGAGTCTTGTCCCTATTTTGGCCATTCTAGGTTCAACATGCTATTTCTTGTTCCATGGACTTTGGAGGCTTGGCTCAGGGATTGTCCCCTTTAGATTCAATCCTCAGATGTGTCCAAGTGGATAGGAGCATTTGAATTTGGCTGATTTTGGCAAATCGAGCAAAGTTGCAAATTCTGCCTTGCCTTTGACAGATTTCAGCAAGGCAACTTGCCAATGTCATATCTCATAGCCCAAATGGAATTTGGTAATGTTCTTGGCCATTTTGGAAAGCCCTTACATGATACAACAACTGTTTGAACATGTTTGGTTTTGATCTCTTTTGAATCCAAGTGAAAAATCCCCCTACATTTGGCAAGAAGTGAAGGCAGATTCTGACTTAGTGAAAATTTCACTAAGTGTTGGAAAAAGTGACATTTTCATTTTTCAGCCATTTTGATCACTCCATAACTCAAAATCCTTAATGAATTGGACTTAGGTCTAGTTGAAGTTTTTGTAGAGGGTAATGAGGGCTACAAATCCATCTTTGGATGAGGAAAAATGGCCTTGTGGTTTAGGAGTTATGATCCTCCAAAGTTGGTACCTTTGTCACTTTATTTTTAACTTAGAAAATTTTTTAAGTTTATATGGTTACCCCTTTTACAAGTTATCCAACTTTTCTTGATTTTTCTTGATGAATGATGATTCAAATCATACATTAACATCATTTTAGTATAAAAATCCATTTTGGTGAAAAATCTCAAAAAGTCAAAGTTGACTTTTGTGCACAGTTGACTTTTTATCAAATGAATTCCAAACTGTGCAATTCCTCAGGAAATCATGTCCTTGACCTAAATCAAACTTGATGGACATGTTCCATGGGTGTCATAAGGTATATTGAAGCATGTCCTAGGGTTTGGGAGCATGTCCTGGTCAAAAGTCAAAGTTACAGTTGACTTTTTCCTTAAAACCCTAATTGTGGTGCAGATGAAATTGAGACTTGTTACTCAAGCTTCTTGGATTAATCCATTGTTGCAAATGGATCAACATGGTATATTAGAGACTCTCAAACCCTATCTTGATGTCTTGGCTCATGATTTGCCCTAAAAGTCAACTTAGGGGTGAATTAGGTCAAGAAACTCTATTCCTGATTTTTTATGAATGCAACCCCTGAGGCAACATTGACTTGATGATTGGGTCCATGAGGTTCCATGGAGTATATTAGGATATGTTTTGAATCATTGGCTCATGCCCAGATAAAAATTTCATCTGGAGGCCCTGGTCGACCAAAACCCTAATTTGGTGACACTGTCGATCTTGAGACTTGATCCGCCTAGAAGGGAGCAGCCTTGTGCTTGATCCTTGAAGTGGGAGTCCTTTTGATCCATTGTAGGTGTTTGAGAGGCTAGACAAGTTGCAGATCATGTCATTTCTTGACTGATCCTTTGTCTAAGGCGCTTAAAACCCTAATTTTGATTGTAGTGAATGCTCAACAACCCTTGAGGCACTTGATGAGGCATGATGGTTCATCCATATTGTGATGATAATTGACACTATGATGAGAATCTTAGTGGTCAAAATTTGGGGTATGACTGATGCCCCTATTTAATCTTCTTGGACCCGAAGGCATGAATGACGAAGGTATTCGGGCATTCGGGGTGCAAGAGGATTAAATATCAGAATACCCGAAATTTTGATGGCTATGAATGGAAGCTTGCGCATTCATCTTCTTTTGCTAAGCAATGATGCTTAGAAAAGGTAGACTTCCCCTCGATCCTGGTTTCCTACCAAGGAAGTGGTCTTAGTTTCTGATTTAAACTTCCCCTCGATCCTGGTTTCCCACCAAGGAACTGGTCTTAGTTTCTTTTGTCAATAAACTTAATTGACAAGGGACGCTATGTGTAGCGGTTTTCCTCAAACTTCTCGCCGAATTTTCCTGGGGAGATGCCATTTGACGGAAAAAGTTTTGACGCCAGACTTGCTGGGGAACCCAGTCGTCTGAGTTGTAGAGGTGTACAAACTTCTCTGTTGGAGATGCCATTTGCCGACTCTATCTAGGGAAAGTGAGTCTCTTGAGAGACTGCCTTCGTTTGGGATTACATCATACTTTTCTCGGGATCTTCCCAGAGAAACGCCATATGATGGGGTCCAATTTTGAGGTGCCGATGACCTTTGCATCAGCGGTCTTTTCGGAGCGAAACTGGCATGCTGCCGAATCTCTGATTACGAGGCTTTCTCTGTGGGTTTTCCTTAATCTGAGAAAGCAAGGATATCATCTTCAATGGCGAAGAGTGATGTTGACTGAGAGTTCCTCTGGTCTTTCAGAGGTTCAAGTTATCAAAGTGGTCGAGGATCCAACTTCAATCCAGAAATAAAACTGGAGGAGAGAGATTGTTCAGACGTAACACTTCCTGACAAGGAAAGGGCTGACAACTCGATTGAGAGGACTTTTATCACTAGGGGACAAGACCGACTAGAGTGATAGCGATGCAATATGAAATGTGAATGCAAATCAATAATGCAATGATACATATATGTTTATGCTGACAAAACTGACGCGACATACAAACTGACAGGTGAACACGACTGGATACTCGGCCATTGCAGGGCGAAGAAGTACCGCTGGTTCAAGATAGAAATTCCACCTTGCTTAGGAGAGAGAGTCCCTGTTGGGAGCTATGTTGATCGGGCTTAGGAGATGAGAACTCGGCCGAGGCGTGTCAGATGAAACAAGGTCTCTGACACAGTTGATCCCTTCATTCAGGCGTACTGGGTTAGAAGGAGTACTTTGACTCTGCACTTTGAAGTTTGCTTACTTCTGGAGAGGCGACCGATGTTCTTCCGATGTTCAACAGTCAAAAGAAATTGTCGTCTTTACTTTAAAAGCATAAAAAGTTTTAACAAGTAAATCCATTTTTGTTTTATTTCAAGAATCGCTAATCATGTTAACAACGTCGTTCTGTAAAGCTAAAACAAATAAGAATTACAAACAAAAGCACAAGGGCTCAAATTTTATTGATAAGATGGAGATCAGCCAAATGCGTGATTCCAAAGAGTATTTACAAAGTTAGAAAATGGTAATTTACAGGGAAAAGGGCTACGTTGAAACATAACGACCACTATCCTTCTACCAACTTTGAATTCGGGGTATCCTGAGCTTCTGTCGAAGATGACCTTGACTGGAGTTTTCCTGACGGATGATGTAACTGCTACTGAGGGACTTGCCTCTATTGAACATAGTTACTTGCCATTATCCCTAATTTTTGCCTGGATTGTACTGTGATGTTTCCAATCCATCAGGATGATTTTTTTTATTTTGTCTCTAACTTTTGCCTGGACCGCCCTTTCGGGTTTTCAATCCACCGAGACGTTTTTTTTTTTTAGTTTAGGCGAAGTATTTCTTGACTACATCAACATTCGTGGGGTAGGCAAATTCCTTTCCGTCCATGGTTGTGAGTCTCAAGGCACCGCCTGAGAAAGCTTTCGTGACCACATAGGGGCCATCATAATTTGGGGTCCACTTGCCCCGAGAGTCAGTGAGAAATGATTGTATCTTCTTGAGCACGAGGTCTCCTTTTCTGAAAACACGAGGTCAGACCTTTTTGTCGAACGCCCTCTTCATTCTCTGCTGATACAACTGACCATGGCATAGTGCTGTGATTCTCTTCTCTTCGATTAGGTTTAATTCGTCGTGTCGACTTTGACACCATTCAGCTTCTGTGAGCTTAGCTTCCATCAGTACTCAGATTGATGGGATCTCTACTTCTATGGGGAGCACTGCCTCCATGCCATATACTAGAGAAAAAGGGGTAGCCCCTATTGAAGTGCGGACAGATGTGCGGTAACCGTGAAGAGCAAAGGGTAGCATCTCGTGCCAATTCTTGTAGGTTACAACCATCTTCTGAACAATCTTCTTGATGTTCTTATTAGCCGCTTCTACCGCTCCGTTCATCTTTGGTCGGTAGGGAGATGAGTTATGGTGTTCAATCTTGAACTCTGTGCACAACTCTTTCATCATCTTATTGTTCAAGTTAGATCCATTATCAGTAATGATCTCGCTTAGAACACCATAACGGCAGATGATGTTGTTTTTGATAAATCAGACCACCACTTGCCGGGTTACATTAGCATACGACGCTGCTTCGACCCACTTGGTGAAATAGTCAATGGCTACTAGGATGAACTGATGTCCGTTTGAAGCCTTGGGCTCAATCATGCTAATCATGTCGATTCCCCATATGGAAAATGGCCATGGGGAAGAGAGAATTTTGAGATGTGATGGCGGTACATGAATTTTGTCGGAGTATATCTGACACTTGTGACACCTCCTCATGTACTTGTAGCAGTCGAATTCCATTGTCAACCAATAGTACCCTGCTCTGAGAATTTTTCTCGCCATTGCGTGTCCATTGGCATGAGTGCCAAAGGATCCTTCATGAATTTCTTTCATAAGCATGTCTGCTTCTGGTCTGTCTACGCATCGGAGCAAGACCATGTCAAAATTTCTCTTATAGAGAGTGTCACTGCTCAGGAAGAAGTTTCCATCCAGTCTTCCGAGGGTTTTCCTGTCTTTTCTGAGTGCCCCAGATGGGTACTCTTGTTTCAGAAGGAAGCATTTAATATCGTGATACCAAGGTTTGTCGTCTATGACTGCTTCGATCGTGAAGATATAAGCGGGCCGTTCAAGGCGCATTATGTCGATCTTAGGTATGTCATTCCATTGACCTACACTAATCATGGAAGAGATAGTGGTTAATGCATCAGCCATGTGATTCTCATCACAAGGGATGTGATGAAACTCAAATCTGTTGAAGAAAGGTAACAACCTTCTTGCATAATCCTTGTAAGGAATTAATCCTGATTGGTATGTGTTCCAATCTCCTTTTATCTGATTGATAACCAGGGTTGAGTCGCCGTATACGTCCAAGTTTTTGATCCTTAAATCAATCGCTTCCTCGAGACCCATGATACAAGCTTCGTATTCGGCCTCGTTGTTTGTACATTTGAACGTAAGTCTGGCAGTGAAAGGAATGTGGGTACCCTGAGGGGTAACAATGATTGCCCCAATTCCGTTTCCATAATGATTAACTACTCCGTCAAAGATAAGTCCTCACTGGGGACCTGGTTCTGGCCCTTCACTAGGTAACGGTTCATCGCAATCTTTCATTTTTAGATACATGACATCTTCGTCTGGGAAGTCAAACCCGGTTGATTCTTGATCATCAATCGGTTGATGAGCCAAATGATCGGCTAAAATACTTCCCTTAACGGCTTTTTGAGTGTGGTACTCTATGTCATATTCTGATAACAACATCTGCCAACGGGCAATTCTTCCCTTGAGAGCAGGCTTTTCGAAGACATACTTGATTGGATCCATCTCGGAAACCAACCAAGTAGTGTGACGAATCATGTACTGGCGAAAACGTTTGGCTGCCCAAGCCAACGCGCAGCAATTTTTCTCGAGCATCGTGTACCGATTTTCACAGTCGGTGAATTTCTTGCTCAAATAGTAGATGGCAGACTCTTTCGTTTTGGTTTCGTCTTGTTGGCCAAGTACACATCCCATTGAGTCCTCTAGGACTGTGAGGTAAATGATCAGTGGTCTCCCTTCCACTGGAGGTGATAGAATCGGAGGATTCAACAGATATTCCTTGATACTGTCGAAGGCGGTTTTACAATCTTCTGTCCAAACACAATCCTGCTTCTTTTTTAGTAATTTGAAAATCGGCGCACACGTCGCGGTCATGAGGAATATGAATCTGGAGATGTAGTTCAAACGTCCCAGGAATCCCCTGACTTGTTTTTCAGTTTTTGGAGAAGGCATTTCTTGAATGGCCTTGACCTTGTCAGGATCAACCTCAATTCCTTTCTGGCTGACGATGAACCCTAGTAGTTTCCCTGAACGGACACTGAAGGTGCACTTGTTGGGATTCAAGCGGAGCTTGAATTTTCTTAAACGTTCGAACAATTTTGACAGATGTTCAACGTGCTCATTCTCTGTTTTTGATTTTGCAATCATATCATCGACATATACCTCGATTTCTTTATGTATCATGTCATGAAACAGAGTAGTCATGGCCCTTTGATAGGTTGCCCTGACGTTCTTCAAGCCGAACGGCATTACCTTGTAACAAAAGGTGCCCCATGGGGTAATGAACGAAGTTTTCTCCATGTCTTTCGGCACCATTTTGATCTGGTTATAGCCCGAGAATCCATCCATGAAGGAGAATACTTTGAACTTTTCTGTGTTGTCTACCAGCATGTATATATGCGGTAAAGGAAAGTCGTCCTTTGGACTTGCCTTGTTCAGGTCCCTGTAATCAACACACATTCTGACCTTTCCATCCCTTTTTGGAACGGGTACGATGTTGGCTAACCATTGAGGATATTCAGACGTAGCGAGGAAACCCGCGTCAATCTGTTTCTGTACCTCCTCTTTGATTTTGATGGCCATGTCCGGGTGAGTGCGTCTCAACCTTTGCTTTACTGGCGGACATTCTGATCTCAATGGTAAGTGATGTTCCACGATGTTGGTATCCAACCCTGGCTTATCCTGATAGGACCAAGCGAATACATCGGGAAATTCTTTGAGAAGCTTTATCAAACCCTCTCTGGCAGTTGGACTGAGTAGTGCCCCAATCCTGACTTCTTTTATCTCTTGCTCTGAACCCAAGTTTACCGTTTCCAACGGTTCTTTATGAGGTTCAATGGACCTTTCCTCTTGTCTGAGTAGTCGGGAGATCTCTTCTGGAATTTCGTTGTCATTTTCTTCTTCAGCCTCGAATACCGGGAACTCAAAGTTGGGAGACGGCATCGGATCGTATGTTTCAACGGGGTTTAAAACAAGCAATCTGCATGACGTGATGATTCTTGTTTAGAAGAGATAGAGAAAATGCAAGTGTGTGCAATGTTTTTATTTTATTACTGCTTGTTTTTATTTGAATTGGTTTTTAGGATTACCATTTTCTGAAAAAGCAAAAAGAGAAAACAGCAATTAATGCGGAAATTACAGAATGACGTTATTTTATTAATGAACAAGTCGATTCTTGAAACTACAGCCCTATAAAACAAAACTCTGTCGCTTTGGGCGAAGCGAAGAGGGATATTTACAGACAGCGAGCCCTATTAAAACATCTGTTTCACCTGGGCAGGGTGAAAGGTTAAAGATGGCAATTACTTTGACTGATGAACGATCTTTGGAACCTCGACGGCAACCCATTAGCGGCGAACTCCTCGGTGAATCACAAAGTCTGGCACCTTCCTTGATTTGTCTTCAGAAATGACGCTGATTTCTGGTGGAGCGGGATCATTGGAATCTGTCTCCCAGGCAGAATTGTCGTAGGAGAATTCCTCTGTTGCATTTTGTATAGCATTTGTACTCTCAACTGTATCTCCCCATCCAGTTGGCTGGATATCTTCGAGCCTGATACGAGAGCTTTCGGGAGCGGTGTACTTGACCATATAGTCAAATTTTCCACTCGGTTGTCCCAAGGTGTCCCACACTTCTTTTGAACTGGAGGAGTCATTTTTCTCGATGACGTTGACCTCGTGAAAAGCATAGTTGATGAATTCAAGTCCTGCAAACGTTGCGAATTCATCTTCATTTTGAGTAATTTCTGAATTACCTGAGTGCTGATCCCATGACATGGTGGGGACACAGGTATTCTGTTCAATGACGGTTAGCTGATTTTCATTGTTCGGCTGACTCTCTTGCCCCAAGTCTCCTGGATAAGGTTGCCACATTGGCAGACCATCCATTGGGCCATAGTAATTGTGGTCAAAGTTGTCTTTCATCAGAGTGTCTTCCTTTAATGAATTTGGCAGAGCACGACATCCTTCCGGATCACAATCTCCGTAGATCATGTCGACATCTGACCATGGTATAAATCTCGGACTCTATGTAGGAAAGCAAAAAGGCGTAGGCACCTCTTCTTGAGACATATAACCGTCCTTGTTAAGATAGGACTTCCATTCTTCATCTGTGTCAGAGGGATCTTCCTCATTGATAGCATGTACTATTTAAGACACTGGGTGAAGAAAACCTCCACTGTGGAAGAAGTTTTGAAGGGGATGAAGACTTTCATCATTGGCAGCTGTCTGGGTACAGGTTGCAGAAAAACCAAGACCCTTCTTTGTTTTATTGTCAATAGGAATGACAAGCTTTCCCCATCCTATCGTATCGGTACTCTCGACCGCTTTGATAGCATCGTTGTATGAGGAAATCGAGGTTCCTCCTTTGAAATGATTGTCCTTGCACACCGACAGTGCTTGGAATGGAATTCCAATAACCTCCTCAGGTTCTATTCCAGTAGATGATGACAAGTTGCTTACAAGCAAGGCTTGTTCCCCATAAACCGTAACAAGTTGATCGTTCTGAACGAACTTTAGCTTTTGGTGGAGGGTCGAAGTGACCGCTCCAGCCTGATGTATCCAAGGTCTTCCTAATAAATAACTGTATGTTGCCTGGATGTCCATGACCTGGAAAGTGACTTGGAAAGTATGAGGACCGATAGTTATGGGAAGATCCACTTCGCCGATAACTGTTTTTCTAGATCCGTCAAATGCTTTGACGACGACTTCGCTGACTCTCATCGGAGGGCCTTTGAATGATAATTGCGTCAAAGTAGACTTTGGCATAACATTCAGGGCTGACCCTATGTCTACCAGTACGCTGGCTAAAGCATCGTCCTGGCAGTTAACTGTAATGTTGAGCGCCATATTATGACGGCGACCCTCTTCGGGTAATTCCTTATCACTAAATCCCAAATTGTTGCAGGAAGTAATGTTAGAGACAATACTATCGAACTGTCTGATTGTTACATCCTGTTCCACAAAGGCTTGCTCCAAGACTTTCTGTAGAGCCTCTCTATGTGCTTCTGAACTGAGTAACAGCGATAATACCGAGATCTTTGAAGGAGTTTGTAACAGTTGATCGACAATGTTGTATTCACTCCTTTGGATGAGCTTCAGCATCTCATCATTATTTTTCGAAAGGTCGGGATTACTGGATTGACCGACTGGTGGATCAGGAGTTTCCATCTGAAGTTCCTTTTCCTTGTTAGGTTCTCCAACCCCTCGGTTGAAGATTCTACCACTCCGTGTCACACGACTGATGTCTGCAATGTTCACGACGGAGGGTAATGGAATTTCCTTTCCATTTTCAACTGTTGTTGCACCGTATTTGTAAGGGATAACCTTAGTTGATTCATACGGTAATGGTCCCGGTAGATTGATGACTATGGGAACTTTCTGATTTTTTTAACCATCATAAGTAATCTCGATCCGTTCCCGGTTGGGAACTTTAGATTCATCAAGTAGAGGGATAATGGCAAAAACATCCCTGGTCCTGTGATGACCAGAGATTGTGACAATATCCTTAACTTGATCGGCAAGATAATTCAACGACCAATTGATGGGTCCAGAACCCGGATATGGACGACTCTCTCCCCGGTCCACCTGACCCTGAAGAGCTGCTCTCACAAGGTAACACCCTTGGTTACTTTCCGAACAGATGCCGCAACTTTCATAATTGTGTGGTGGATCCTGGCCACACCCACTTTGAATACAATGTAACCTCACTAGGTTAGCTTCCACAGATCGGACATCCTGACTTTGACGCCGAGTAGGATTCCTGTTATTGATACTAATCTGCTGAGTATCTTCATCCATATAAATTGGCATCCACCAATGATTTAACAAGTACTGAAGTGCCTCCTGGACAACGGTACAACCTCGATCGTTTTCGCAACCTGCCTTACAGCTTTGATAGTCATGTGATATTAAGAATCCGAGTCGGACCTGCTCAGCATGTAACTCTACCAGGTTGGTATTCATCACACGAATATCAAAGATCTGAACCATGTTGATTTGATAGGAGTTCCTATCATGGTAGTCTTGGATCCATCCAAGATCCATCTGACGCTGGAGGGATTCTTGTACAAAAGAGCATCCCTGTTTGTTTACCGAGCAAGTCAGACAAGAACTGTAATCCTGCCGCGGCAGATTATGATACTGGCTTTGCCTTGAGTGCATCGCCACTAGGTTGACATTCATTGCACGGATATCGTGGTTCTGAATGACGTTAGAATTCGTATAGACCATGTTAATTCCACGAACTCGGTGCTCTTGGATCCATCCGAGATCCATCTGTTCCTGTAGAGCTGATTGCACTACCGAACATCCTTGGTTATCTTTAGAGCAGATTTTACACTGGTGATAATTATGAGGTGGCACATGGCCATATCCACTCTGTCTACAATGCATCTTGACCAGATTGGTCTTTAACAAGAGTACATCGTGAACTTGATAGACATCGTTAGTCTCTCCTTCTATCAAATTGACTGCAGCCTTCTCATGTTGAGGCAGCGGGTTCGTGAGAACATTAGGATTTGTATCCTTGAAGGATAAGACCCCGCTCCTAACAAGTTTTTGCACGTCGAACTTGAAATTGAGACAAGTCTCTATCTTATGCCCTGATCCTCCTTGATGGTAAGGTCAAGTTTGATCCACCTTAAACCAAAAAGGCGGATTTTCCGGTACTGTAAGAGGAGACTTAGTCTGAATGTGCCCCTTGGCCAGTAGTAATGGAAACAATTCTGCGTACGATACGAGTATAGGATCAAATCCTGGTGGCCGTGTTGTACGGTTGCTGTTATATGGAGGATGAGCCTGCTGAAGAGGCTATTGTATCCTTTGCTGGTCAGGTTGGCTCTGTGCAACCTGAGGTTGATACGTAGGAATAGACACAGGGTTGATAGCAGGAGTCACAGCTGCTACCAGCTGATAACGTCGCCTTTGCTTTCCGAGAGAGATATTCCCAATATCTTGCTCTTTTTTCTTAGGGAGAGCACTATCGTATTTTTTAGTACCGCTCGTCGATCTAGTGTCTTTTACCAAACGTCCTTCTTGGACGGCTTCCTCAATACGTATGCCCATGCCAACCATCTCGGTGAAATCACTGGGCGCACTGGCAACCATTCGGTCATAGTAAAATGAGCTTAAGGTCTTTAAGAAGATCTTTGTCATCTCTTTTTCCTCCAGAGGTGGGCAAATTTGAGCAGAAATTTCACGCCACCTTTGAGCATACTCCTTAAAGGTTTCCTTGTCCTTTTGCAACATTGATCTGAGTTAATCTCTGTCCGGTGCCATGTCCAAATTGTATTTGTATTGTTGGACGAAGGCGGTGCCAAGATCTCTGAATGTGCTGATCGTGGCACGGTTTAAACCCATGTACCATTTTAATGCGGCACCAGTTAAACTATCCTGAAAGTAATGAATCAGTAGGTCCTGATTCTCCGTCTGATCTGACATTCGCCGAGTGTACATCACCAGATGGCTTTGAGGGCAAGAGTTACCCTTGTACTTTTCAAAGTCGGGCACTTGAAATTTATGCGGGTATGTCGTTACGAAGCTTTCTCATATCCTCTCTTAGAGCGTCAATCTCTTCTTTCAACTCTTTATTTTCTTCCTCAAGATTATCCATCCTTTTCTGACGATTGGCCTGAGTATTGTACGAATGAGACAACTTTGACTCTAGAACCGAGACACAAACGTGAGATTCGTAGGTAAGAAGAATTCGCGATGTGAGAATGATGAATGCAATGATTATATTAATTGATTTTTTTGTTTAATCAAAATAAACTTCGACCATTAGATTGCAAATATCAAACAGTGAGGAAACCCCTTTTTATTGAAATTCAAAGGATTACATAAATGGAAATACAGTAGATTACAAGGTGCAGCAACAGAAACCTAAGCTAATGGGTCCTGAGTCCTCTCTGAAGAGAAATTGGGTACTGATTCTGGTATCTTCCTTTTCTTTGACCGGGGCTCTTAGGCCGTTGTCGGGTTGTCATTCCTTTGCCAAGTGAAAGGAGTGAGCAGATTCCTTTGGTCATCTTGATTCTCTACAGCATGTTGCTCCAAAATTTCAATCAGAGCATCTTTCTCTTTCAGTAAGTGCTGTATTTTGATGAACTCTACGTCGAGGGTGCGGTACTTGTTCTTCCAAGACCTTCTCTCCTTTTGAACTTTGTTGAGAGTAACCTGAAGCTTTTCAGTCTCAGTCATGAGGTACATGACAGACTCCTTTGGCGGAAGAATTTCGTAACGAGGATAAGGCATCTTTAGCTTGAGAGCTCTAGTTTGTACCCAATGGAGGTAAGGCTCCACCGAGACACAGTCCGGTTTTCCTAGAGACTCTCGTCCTTTCTTATAAACGTGCTTCCAAGCTTGCACTATTTCCATCTTTAGTGCTCTGTTGTTTTCTCCTTCTTTAAAGAAAAGACCTTCCAGATGAACACCCCGTGGGACGTGTCTCATCGGGTATCCAAATTGACGACGAACCAATACCGGATGGTAGTTGATTCCTCCCTTAGTTCCTATAAGGGGTACGTTGGGGAAGTTTCCACAACGGTCGATGATTCTGATTCCATCATAGATCCTATTACACCAATCTATATCAGAGTTGGTAAAAGACATGATCTTCTGCGACCAACGTAAGGCACTCTTGCAATCCCAAAAAGCAGCAGACTTGGGCAAGTGGGATATAAACCATTTGTAAAGCAAAGGTACACAGCATGTGATCTCCCCTCCGCTGTACAAATTCCCTAAGTGTACAGAATGATACGCATTTGCGAGCAAAGTCGATACAGGGTTTCCAATGAGAAAAACCTTAATGGAGTTAATATCGATGAAGTTATTGATGTTGGGAAACAAAAATAACCCGTAGGTGAGCAAGACAAAGATGATTTCAAAAGCAGTTATGTTTCCTATACTAGCAAAATACAGGGCTTTCTTCGTCAAGAACTGGGCTGGCAAACCTTGGATGCCACCCTTAGTGGTCAGGTGAGTCTTGACCTCAGACTCGTCCAAATGAATTGCTCTTGCAATGGTCTGATTCTTTGGAATTTCTTCTAGTCCAGAAAATGGAGCTCGATCTGTAATGTGTAGATCGATCAGATGAGAATACTCCTCCAGTGTTGGTGCAATCTGGTAATTCGGGAATGTGAAACAGTGATAAACTGGATCATAAAACTGAATGAGTGCATCCATGATTCCCTCAATCATATGGACTCTTAATAGTGGTAGCAAACCTCCATGCTTGGCTCTAAAAGTCTCAGGGTTAGTGATCATCCTTGCTAACCTTCTCAAATCCTCTAGTTTTGGAACCTTGAAGGTATACTGGTGAGTTCTCCTTCTACCAAAATCCATTAGTGCAATCCTTTTCTCTGATATTGGCAATCACAGTCTTAGTTTATTTTGAAAAACAGAAAGACTAGAACATAAATTTTTTAAATGTTTTAATGTTTTTTTTAGATGAATGCATGAATGCAGCACAAAAACATAGAAAAAACATGGGGTTAAAGGGTCGTTGTCATGAAGTCAAGGCTCTACCCATGCCCAAAGGTTTATACTAAGGTGATTTTTGTACCTGTACTCATTATCATGGGGTTAAAGTGCCATTCACTGAGAATAGATCACCAGCCTCAAATGAGGGTAGTATCAC
The DNA here is from genome assembly GCA_022829125.1 of Lathyrus tuberosus. Lineage (NCBI taxonomy): Eukaryota > Viridiplantae > Streptophyta > Magnoliopsida > Fabales > Fabaceae > Lathyrus > Lathyrus tuberosus. Next base: position 16,516,939 of record JALAZF010000003.1, read on the forward strand.
GTAACAACTATTTCCGATAGTTTCCGCACTACAAAAGGGTTTGGCTCCTCAGCTTCTCAGACTTAACAATCGGCCCATTGTCTAGGTGAGAGAAAGGGTTGCATTGGTCAGCCTCCACTGAGGTTGATGGTCGACCTCGTCGCCATCACTTATCTTAAGTGTATACTCGATCTTTCCACATACGACATCACCCGCATTCCCATTAGCAGAAAAATAAACATGTATAGCAATTAGGAAAAGCAGTATATATATTTGTCCTAAACATCCTAGACCTTTAAAGTTATGAATCCTAAGTTCCTGACAGAAAATGGGTTCCCCGGCGGAAGCCCCAATCTGTGGTTTTCACACAAGAGGTGAAAAAGGAAATCAGAATTTTGCCCCACGGTGGGCGCCATTTTTTCTGTAGCGAGCGATTTCGGACGCGGTTCTTAAGCGCTGGTCGCTCTCTGCGGTTGAGCTTACTACAGGTCAATTCATTTTTTATCCTATTAAAGCTGATGAAGGAAGGGAAATAGATGTCTCCAATTAACCCTGCTTTGCATACTGAGTTTAAACAGCGGTCTGTTAGTTTACGGATGCTATCAATGTGGAGGGCCCTTGTACTGGTTATTTGTATTTTCGCCAATACGATTTCTTTCTTTTTAGGATTTTATAGCGGGGAACAAGGATTAGGATGTTAGGACTGATGTTTTTGAATTACTGGTTTTGATTGATGGAGATATGGGATTTGGTTTTTTCGTTGATTGTGCTCGCTAAGGTCTTTTCTTTCGATCTTATGCCTACGTATTCCCGTTTACCGAAACAGGGAAATCAGAGCGTTCATAGTTCCTCCTATTCTATGGGAGGAAATGGTTGTTTTGGTGTCTTGTTCAAAGCCCAAGACGTGAAGCGAAAGGTGGTTTGTATCTTGTTCAAAGCCCAAGATGTGAAGCTGAAAGGGTGTGACTTTAGAGAGAATTTATCATCTCTAAAGAGGGGGTTGTATGTCACAACTATTTTATAAAGGAGAATTACTTTAACCGGGATACGCGGATCCTAGCAATGCCATAATTTCCTTTAAAGGGGATTTTAACCTGAAGGAGAAAACTTTAACTCAGTGTAGAGTAATGTCATCTTTCCTTAGGAATTTCTCATGCTAAAAGAGGGACAGTGGCATGGATGTAGATGATCCAGAGGCTTGCCGCTTACAACGATTAGATGAAAGGGGAAGGAGTTGTTGATGTTTGTGTACTGTGAACGAGGCATAGCTTTGATGCTAAAAGGTTAATTGGATTAAACAGTGGTTTTCTTATACAAAGCCTAAGAGGAGGCTATTATGTGTCTCGTACAAAGCCCTAGAGAGAGGCTAAAAGGTTTTGACTCAACGAGGGAATCTTTTGGTATCTCGTATAAAGCCTGAGATGGAGGCTATTTGACTCAACAAGAGAGTTTTTGTATCTCGTACAAAGCCCGAGATGGAGGCTGTTGTTTATTTGGCTCAATAAGAACCTTTTTGTATCTCGTATAAAGCCCGAGATGGAGGCAAAAGGGGTAATTGACTCAATGAGAGAGTCTCTTATGTGTCTCGTACAAAGCCCGAGAGAGAGGCTGAAATTTGTTTGACTCCGCTGGGGAGGATTATTGTACAAAGCCCAAGAGAGATGCTATGGTGACTGTTTCAGTTGAGTGACAGGTCCAGTATACTGATTTTGAAAGAGAAAATCAGTTCTTATATGAGCAACACTGTACTCAAGGATTTGATTCGAGGATCCGGGATATTCCTGTTCTTTAAGGAAGCGGGAAATCCGAAGGGTATTGAGACTGTCCGAGTCTGCAGGTTTCCTTCCTATTTAACGAAGGGGTCACTTGAGAATGTTTTTGAGACTCAAGGAAGTTAGACTGTCCAAGTCTAGAGTGTCGTCTTTTGTACTATGCTTTGAGAAACAGTAGTAGACTCTATGAGAGGACTGTTCTATGAGGATGACTAGGTTCTGTTCCTATACCTCTAGGAGGTCGTCGGGACAATTTGTACGAAGCCCAAGAGGAGGCTGGAAACTTTTAAGAAGCCGATGGGTCCTTGTACTAAGCCCAAGAGGAGGCTATCATTCCCGGAGGAAGAGATCATTATACGAAGCCTAAGAGGAGGCGATGAATACTTCTAAGAAGCCGTAGGGTCCTTGTACTAAGCCCAAGAGGAGGCGGGGTTGCTTTTAGGAAGCCTGCGGGTCCTTGTACGATGCCCAAGAGGAGGCCGATTGCTTTTAGGAAGCCGATGGGTCCCCAAACCCCGAGAAATTCAAGGCTATGCTATTCACCGAGAATAGATCAAAGTCTGGAAAGTCCGAGAATTTGGAAGAAACTCAAGAGATGCCATTCACGGAGAAAATATCATCTCTGGGGAGTAGAGTTTCTTGACAATTGCTTTTAAGAAGCCTGTGGGTCCCCCAACCCCGAGAAATTCAAGGCAATGCTATTCACCGAGAATAGATCAAAGTCAGGAAAGTTCAAAAATTTGGAAGAAACTCAAGAGATGCAATTCACGGAGAAGAGATCATCTCTGGGGAATAGAGTTTCTTGACAACTTCTATGAGTGACAGTCTATGAAAGGGTTCACAGAGAATGCTGCCTTTCATATCTCCATATTGTTTAACCCCAAGAGGAGGGAAGACTGTGTCTGGTAATCCTATGGGGATCTAGTTTAGACTATTTCTAAGAGTGATCAATGGGCTTAATGCTAGACGTAGTTGCCGGGGAAACTCTAAATATCTATACTACTATTACACAACTGATATGAGTTTATGAAAGAAGACTTACAGTGAAACAGCCCCACAATACAGTTATATGTATATGAAAGCGGTAAATGAAAGCAATAACCACTTACTCGGTTGTAGAGCTTCCATGCCGTTTGGTTAGTTGTTCAACAAAGAAAGATTGAAAACAACAGTATATTCAAAATCAAAGGAGAAAGTGCTTTGAAAAAGAAATATTTGGGGCTTACAACTCAAGGAGAGGCCCAGGGTTTTATCAGTGAGCGCACTGTTATTTTTGTACAGGGGGACTTATACAAGTGACTGAGGCCCAAAATGGTTTTTGTACAAAGGGATAGGTCTTACACTCTCTCAAGAGGCCCAAAAAAGTTTTAAGAAAAAGAGTGGGGTTTATAACACGAGGGTAGACCCAGTTTGTTTTTCCGTTTGAAATGGCGATCGCGCCGAGGTTTTCTTTTAACGCGAATGGACTGATACAATAAGTGAGGCCCAAAATGGTTTTGGTTAAAAGGGGGTTGGGTCTTACACTCTATTAGAGGCCCAAAAGTTTTGAATGGGTCTTATAGCTCGAGGAGAGGCCCAGAAGGTTATTTTTAAAAGGCGACGATCGCGCCGTTTGTTTTTGACGGTATCGGGACTTATACAATGTACTGAGGCCCAAAAATGATTTGGTTAAAAAAAAGGATTGGGTTTTACACTCTATTTGAGGCCCAAGAGTTTTGAAAATGATTTATGAGGGTTGAATTAATTCAAAAACCCTAATTTGTTTTTAAAAATGTATTTAATTGAATAAAAATTCAATTAAAATGATCAAAATTGTTTAACATATGAAAAACAAATTGTGATCTTGGATTAATGCTTCAAAAATTAAGTATTGACCTACAAAATAATTAGAAAGCATTAAAAGTTGCAAAATCAATGTAGAAAAAATATTTTAAATATTAAAACCAATTAAAACATTAATTCTTTGCAAAAATATCAATTATATAAAATAAATAATATTTTTTGGATTTTCTGGGAAAATAAAATATTTTAACATTTTTGTGAATTATCAAAAAAAGAATCAACTTAAAATCATTAAAACTCAGAGAGAAATTAATTTTTGAATCAATTAAACAAAATCACAAAATTCAAATATTCAAATTTCTAAAAATGGCGCCAAGAACACACCAAGAACACGCGCGTGTTCTAGGCTTGGCCAGATTTGCATTTTCTCTCCAATCTCACTGAATACTTGATTATAACATGCAATCCACATATCATTATACTCGTCTCAACCTCACGATCATGTCTATGTCCACTAATTTCATTTAAATTAAACATACAACAAGAAATCATGAAAAATCCTCAAGAACCCTAATTTCTGCATGAAGGCTAGGATTTTTGATATACGATTCAAACAATGCAATTAATTGAGGGAAAACATTCCATGCATGATTATGAACATATGGCCAAATTATTGTGCAGCAAAAATTGCATGGATCATAGAGTTAGAAGAGCTCATGCTTACCACTTGCAGCTGGTGATCGTGATTTGTGTTGGAGGTGTTACATCTAGGTTCCAATGATGTGGATAGCTTCCCTAGGTGCCAAGTGATGTGTCTGAGTGCTTGGAATGGATTGAAATGGTTTGGAGTTGAAGATGGTACCTCAACTGCAAAACTGTCAAGAACTTGAGCAATTGGCTGGTGATTTTGTGAAATCTGTGTTCCAGATGTTATGTGAGTGTTTGGATCACTTCTATATGATGTATGTGATGTGTGTGAGTGATTGGTTTGATTGGAAAAGCTCTCAAACTCAAAACCTAATAGCTACCTTGCTAAGAAAGGCATTTTTGCCAAGAGAAAGATATTTTGAGGAAATCATCTGTTAGGTGGCTTTGGTGTACTCAAACTGATCACAATTGAGCTCTATTTATAGTAGAGGAAGTTTATTTTGCAAGGAATAGTGAATGGCAACTGCTAAGTAGGTTTGATCAATGTTGGCAAATGAAAATCCAAGTCTCCTCTAGCCATTGACTAGAGGTTAGGGCACAGAGCTTTGGTCCCCTTGGTCTTGGATAAGTCTTGACTGATTTTAGATGAGAATGGCTCAGTCCATGCCACCTTGATGCTTCCATTGAATGCTTTAATCCAAATTTGGAGTCTTGTCCCTATTTTGGCCATTCTAGGTTCAACATGCTATTTCTTGTTCCATGGACTTTGGAGGCTTGGCTCAGTGATTGTCCCCTTTAGATTCAATCCTCAGATGTGTCCAAGTGGATAGGAGCATTTGACTTTGGCTGATTTTGGCAAATCGAGCAAAGTTGCAAATTCTGCCTTGCCTTTGACAGATTTCAGCAAGGCAACTTGCCAATGTCATATCTCATAGCCCAAATGGAATTTGGTAATGTTCTTGGCCATTTTGGAAAGCCCTTACATGATACAACAACTGTTTGAACATGTTTGGTTTTGATCTCTTTTGAATCCAAGTGAAAAATCCCCCTACATTTGGCAAAAAGTGAAGGCAGATTCTGACTTAGTGAAAATTTCACTAAGTGTTGGAAAAAGTGACATTTTCATTTTTCAGCCATTTTTATCACTCCATAACTCAAAATCCTTAATGAATTGGACTTAGGTCTAGTTGAAGTTTTTGTAGAGGGTAATGAGGGCTACAAATCCATCTTTGAATGAGGAAAAATGGCCTTGTGGTTTAGGAGTTATGATCCTCCAAAGTTGGTACCCTTGTCACTTTATTTTTAACTTAGAAAATTTTCTAAGTTTTTATGGTTACCCCTTTTACAAGTTATCCAACTTTTCTTGATTTTTCTTGATGAATGATGATTCAAATCATACATTAACATCATTTTAGGGTTAAAAATCCATTTTGGTGAAAAATCTCAAAAAGTCAAAGTTGACTTTTGTGCACAGTTGACTTTTTATCAGATGAATTCCAAACTGTAAAATTCCTTAGGAAATCATGTCCTTGACCTAAATCAAACTTGATGGACATGTTCCATGGGTGTCATTGGGTATATTGAAGCATGTCCTAGGGTTTGGGAGCATGTCCTAGTCAAAAGTCAAAGTTACAGTTGACTTTTTCCTTAAAACCCTAACTGTGGTGCAGATGAAATTGAGACTTGTTACTCAAGCTTCTTGGATTAATCCATTGTTGCAAATGGATCAACATGGTATATTAGAGACTCTCAAACCCTCTCTTGAGGTCTTGGCTCATGATTTGCCCTAAAAGTCATCTTAGGGGTGAATTAGGTCAAGAAACCCTAATTCCCGATTTTTTATGAATGCAACCCATGAGGCAACATTGACTTGATGATTGGGTCTATGAGGTTCCATGGAGTATATTAGGATATGTTTTGAATCATTGGCTCATGCCCAGATAAAAATTTTCATCTGGAGGCCCTGGTCGACCAAAACCCTAATTTGGTGACACTGTCGATCTTGAGACTTGATCCACCTAGAAGGGAGCAGCCTTGTGCTTGATCCTTGAAGTGGAAGTCCTTTTGATCCATTGTAGGTGTTTGAGAGGCTAGACAAGTTGCAGATCGTGTCATTTCTTGACTGATCCTTTGTCTAAGGCTGTAAGAGGGCTTAAAACCCTAATTTTGATTGTAGGGAATGCTCAACAACCCTTGAGGCATTTGATGAGGCATGATGGTTCATCTATATTATGATGATGATTGACACAATGATGAGAATCTTAGTGGTCAAATTTGGGGTATGACAGTCCGTTTGTCTAGCAACTCATTTCTAGCTGACTCTATCTTCCAGTGTCACCTGTGAGTCGTCAAGCTGATTCATCGACACAGTTATCAGACTGGAGCTAACTACAGACACATAATGTCAGAGCAAGAGGTACACAACACTGAGATCCGAATGGAGATCGACGACCTTAAGTCAAGCATGGCAAATCTCACTGAGATGCTCCAAGTTTTGATTGCTAGAGGAGAACCACCTCAAATGACTGTCATTCAGGAAGTTTCAAATGCGGATCCTCAGCCTGTTTAGATGCCACCTTCAACTTGGCCAGAGTTTGGTTTACCTCCCAACTATTCTCCACCTCTTGCATCTACTACTATGATTGGTCAGACTGCTAGTCTAGTGTTTCAAGCTCTAGTTTTCGCTAAGCCTAAACTTGCGGTTCATACTGTTGCCCAGACTACTCGACCTCCATTTGAGAATCCTCTCTATGATCACAATGCTGCCAGATCACAACAAGTGAAGCTTCAGTCAACTTCAGCAGACTATCTTCCGAAAAGCCGGTGTTCCAGACAGGACAGTTCATCTTGTTTCTGATTAGTCATTGGACAATGTTTCTTATTGTTTGCATTTTCCTTATTTGTATTAGCTGTTTGCTTTCGATTTATGTTTGTACTTTCATAATTAATAAAATGAGCATTGCAACTTTTGGATTCAATTTCATTTGCTTTTGTTATTTACATCTTTACGCTTTATCTAAAAAAAAACAAACAAAAAAAATTTTTACTTTCTTTTTTTGATTATGCAAAGATTGGAGGGAGGATGATGAAAACGTTATACTCATAATTGTTGTTGGTATGCTTTCAAATCAAAACTTTGCTGACGATGTAAGGCATTGTTTCAATTCCTAAACACTAGAGAAATAAGGAAGATAAACCCTCGTCAACCCCTTTGAGCCATGAAGTAGGAGTTTCTTTTCTTTACAAATAAAAACCCGCAATCTTAACCTGGGGCAGGGTAGTTCTCAGTTAACTGGATTGTGCAATCAAAAACAAAAGTTTCATGCAAGACATCTTTCAACAAAAAGGTTGCATTCTCAATTCTTCCTTCGCATGCCACAAGCAAGTGTCGAAGATGTCTTTCAAGTCAAAAGTCGATGATGGTTTGCCGTAATCATTAAGCCAAGCAGTCACTTTCTTTCAAAAAAAAAATATAAAAAATCAAAAAAAGGAAAAAGCCCGCTAAGTCGAAACCTGTGAAGGAGACTTAGGCAGACAAAAAACTGGGGCATCCCGCTGACTGTAAGATTCACGAGAAACAGTTCAGGAAAAAGTTAGGGATAATAAAAAGGAGAAATCTTTAAATCCTTACCATGAAATCCTCAATGAAAAAAAAACAACCAAAAGTTGTAAGGAAGCAGTGACTGCCATCTCAAGAATCCCTTGACTTTTGAACCATCAACATCACTATCATCAGTATAATTCCTAACCTATGGGAATTTGAGCGCATAGTCTGAGTTAACTGAGTGTAGGACTGAAGTTCAGCACGAAGATTGGGTGGGTACAAATAAACTTTGAGCCTTTATCCTTTGTTTCTTAAACCGTGAACCAGGCCACGTTATAACCCTCAAAAGACCTAATTGAAGCAAGGTTATTTTGAAAGCATACTACAACGAGGTTGCGTAAACTAACTCCTAAAGATTTTTGTGGATCATTTGTTTTGGCATTACACCTTTTGCTTATACTTTTCAATTTAGTGTCTCGAACCGCCGTGTTCTGACCGATGACCCATTGTGCTTTTGCATCTTTCCAAAAATGATTTTGATTTCAAAAGTTGCATGAACTTTGCATTTACTATGTTTATCTGAACACTTTTGTTTGCAAACTGGCTTCCTCTTAAGGAATTTTCAAACATTTGAGAAACTTGCGGTCGGTGATCCAATCAGGGGCAAGTTCCTTCCAGATCCTATTGAGAATCAGTTCAAGATTTGTTACAGTGCAAGTCCATCTCAGAATTGGTTTATTCATAATATCTTTCAAGACTCAGACTGGGGCAACCTTTCCAAGAGTACAATCATTCAGTCATTTTCATCATCAATCCAAGCTGAAGCAATTATCAGTTCATATACAACAGTCAACTAATCTGGGGCAGTTTACTTGAAGAATCCCCATGCAGCTTTCCATTCTTCCTACAAGGATCGTCAACTTAATACAGTTTACCAGTGTGGCATATTTGTGCTCAGTAGCATCTTTAGTTCCAAAGCAGAATGGCAGTGATCTCTGTGTTGAGGAATCAGTATTACAGTTTTGTCTTCTCCACAAAAGAGTCGAGTCGTGTCTTCGACGTCTACATTGCATTTACATTTGCATTTGTTCATATATCATCTGCATAATTCATATACATATGCATAGCAAGAGTGTCATCCTCGTTAGCACTCATCCGCATTCTCTATGGGTCATGATGTTATCCACGTCTTACCTTGTTGTCAAAGTCCAACTTACTTGGCACCTACCAAACAGATATTGTCACATCTATCCAATGCTTTCTTAGATCCCTACTTTGTTCACTTTGTCTAAAGCCATTATTATATATTGTGATTATACCTTTCATTCAAAGCCATTATTGGATGACTGGTTTCTTTGCATTCAATGTCATTCTTGAATGTAGTCTTTGTTCACAGTCATCTAAAGCCATTATTAGATATTGTGATTATACCTTTCATTCAAAGCCATTATTGGATGTCTGGTTTCTCTACCTTGCTCACATTCATCTAAAGCCATTATTATTTATTGTGATTATACCTTTCATTCAAATCCATTATTGGATGATAGGTTTCTTTACCTTGTTCACTTTCATCTGAAGCCATTATCAGATATTGTGAGTTTACCTTTCATTCAAATCTATTATTGGATGACTGGTTTCTTTGCATTCAATGCCATTCTTGAATGTAGTCTTTGTTCACATTCATCTAAAGCCATTATTAGATATGGTGATTATACCTCTCATTCAAAGCCATTATTGGATGACCGGTCTCTTTGCATTCAATGCCATTCTTGAATGTAGTCTTTGTTCACATTCATCTAAAGCCATTATTAGATACTGTGATTATACCTTCATTCAAAGCCATTATTGGATGACTGGTTTCTTTACATCACATTCATCTAAAGCCATTATTAGATATTATGATTATACCTCACATTCAAAGCCATTATTGGATGACTAGTTTCTTTGTGTCACATTCATCTAAAGCCATTATTAGATATTGTGATTGTACCTTCATTCAAAGCCATTATTGGATGTCTGGTTTCTTTACCTTGTTCACTTTGTCTAAAGCCATTATTAGATATTGTGATTGTACCTTCATTCAAAGCCATTATTGGATGACTGGTTTCTTTGTGTCACATTCATCTAAAGCCATTATTAGATATTGTGATTGTACCTTCATTCAAAGCCATTATTGGATGACTGGTTTCTTTGTGTCACATTCATCTAAAGCCATTATTAGATATTGTGATTGTACCTTCATTCAAAGCCATTATTGGATGACTGGTTTCTTTGTGTCACATTCATCTAAAGCCATTATTAGATATTGTGATTGTACCTTCATTCAAATCCATTATTGGATGTCTGGTTTCTTTACCTTGTTCACTTTGTCTAAAGCCACTATTAGATACTGTGATTATACCTTTCATTCAAAGCCATTATTGGATGTCTGGTTTCTTTACCTTGTTCACTCTGTCTAAAGCCATTATTAGATACTGTGATTATACATTTCATTCAAAGCCATTATTGGATGTCTGGTTTCTTTACCTTGTTCACCTTTCATTCAAAGCCATTATTAGATATTGTGATTATCCCTTCATTCAAAGCCATTATTGGATGTCTGGTTTCTTTACCTTGTTCACCTTTCATTCAAAGGCATTATTAGATATTGTGATTATCCCTTCATTCAAAGCCATTATTGGATGTTTGGTGTCTTTTTCATCCAATGCCATTCTTGGATGATGTTTTTCCAGATATTTCACTTTGTTTATTCTGATGCTTTTTCGGAATGACATTGCCCTTTTACCATCTAACATTTTTCCTGATATGTCTTCTAATTCTTCACCCGTACAGTTATTGCTTTGGGTATGTCTCCAGGATCCTTGTCTTTGCATTCATCTCATATCATATCATTTCATGTCATATCATATGCATTTGTGGCATCTTATGGCCAAAAACTGTGCATGTTTGTATTTAAGTCCCTCCTATCTCGTCGAGACAAAGATTTCAATCTCCATATCTCCAGATAGGAGAAACTTAAATAGGGGCATCTGTCATACCCTAATTTTTTACCATAAGATTTCACCTCTTTGTGCAACATTTCTGCATGCTTTATCACTAACGAGTTCGTGCAGGAACACTGGTTTCAAGTGGAGATGATTTTCATTTTCACAGTTAAATATTTCAAGACATGATAAATGGATATTGATTAAAAGGGCCCAAAAGTTTCTACTGGCTATTTTCCTCAAGATTTCTTCAGTGTATGCTCTAGAGATTTAGGGATTTTTTTGCTATTGGTATTGAGCATGGTCGTTCAAGGACCGACTTTTATTTTCGTGGCAAGTTGCAAGTGGTGTCATTATTTTCAAAAGGTTTCTCAAGACATAACTCTTGTACCAAATTCATCTTCGATTGTGAGGGTAACACAGTTCATTATTTATGCTCTTTTAAACCTAAGAGAATGAAGTTTGGATTTTCCTATTGTTGGTTTGAAGTTGTGAGTTTGAATAAAGGAATCAAGTTTTAGAAGTTCTAAAAGTGAATGTTCAAGGTTCATAATTCTTTAGAAAAGTTCTTCTTTTTAAGTATAAATTCAAGATATGGTTCAAATGTCACCATGAAAGGAAAAAATCATCATCGTTCAAAAGGAGACTTCCATATTGATTTGTGTCAATTGTCATTGCTAAGATTCAAGAAGTTCAAGATTTTAAGGTGATAATTAATTCAAAATTCACTTAAAGTTCAAGGTACATTAGTTCATGTTCTCCACCAATTCAAGAACCATAGTTTTAAGTACAAAATTCAAGTGGTGATCACAAATTTCAGCATATGGCAATTCTAAATCTAGTCATGTTTGAGTTCATAAAATTAAAAAGTTTCATTCCAAGCTACAAATGGTGGATTAAAATATTACAAAGCATGGCAAATGTTGTGTTGGATGGTTTTCAATTCCTCCAAATTTGGTTTTGCCGTTTTTGAACGATGTCGCCAACTTGAGAACCTTTTGGACAAGAGGATTATTGTATTAGTTGATTCTTGGGATCGCCAATCTCGATATCCACCTACTGTTATGTGTAGACCATAGGAGACATAGGTGATAGAGATACTAAAAGTGAGGAGGTTTTGATGGAAAATTATATGAACTCAAGGCCATTCTCTACACAAGTGCTGGCGTGTTGCCACCACTTCCATAGTAAATCTTTTCTGAAGATTTGTCCATTCCATTTAGGCATGATTTGCGTCATTTGAGTGTCTTCAGTGTGGACCCTCCAAGCTGCAAGGATATTGATGACGCACCTCACTGCTATGCTTTTCCAAATGAGAAACTATTAAAACATGTCATAAAGGAAATTTGCGGATCACCAAACATGGTTACGACATAGAAATAACATGTTTTAAACAGGTCGCTATCATCAATAATATTCCCGACAAAACCAAGCAGAGGATCAAATTGAAAGGGAAAGAATCAAGAGTCAAGAAGTCATAAAATCAGCTCATAATCTAGCTTCTAAAACTGTGCTGACATGTTGAACATGAAAAAGGAAAAATTGAAACATGTTTCAAATGAAATCATCATCAAATCAGCGAATTACCTGCAAGAACACATCAATAAAACTTTCCAAAACTTCACAAGAATCATCATTAATTCAGAGAGTTTTACAGCAATGAAACATGATTATTTCCTTCCAAAACAGCTTGTAAGCATGTTGGCACAAAAACGGAAAGGAATCGGCAGCAATTGTCTCACATTCATTTTTGAATTCATTGCACAAGGATTATAAATAGGACACGATTCAGAGGGGGGATTCACAATAAATAGACAGAAAACATCATACACAAAATCCTCAAGAAAAAGTTCACAACAACAGCTTCCACACGCACAAAACTCACGCAGAGCAGAGTATCAACACAACAATACCACAAAACGATTTCACCATAGAGTCACATGCACACCACACCACACGAAATAGAGGAGAATAACGACGAATACCTGTTCAAATCCGTTCGTGCTACGTACGGGATTGATAGCCATCAAACTTGCAACCTCGCTCCGACGATTTCGACGGAAACTACTCCAAGCCACAAGCTACCATTCATTGCAATACAACCACTGTCGTCGCGAAGACAAAGCTGTCACCACGCCACTAACCATTCTGCGCCTAATCGACGTCGCACTGTAAGTCTTTTTCCCTTTTCTTGTTAATGATGATGGGTTGTTGTTCGTTTATGAGGATTCGAGTGAAATAGATGAGAAAGCGAGAGAGAAAATGAAGGTAAAGAAAGTGAGAATGGAACGAGAGAGAATGTGTGAGCTGATGCGAGAGAGGGTGTGTTGACCAAAAGAGAGAATCCAAAATGGTGAAGAGGAATTTTGGGATAGAATGCAAATGTGTTGGTAGCTTGATATAGTGAAATGTCTGCATTGTTTTCTTTATTTGTTCGTGTTTTGAGCCGTGTTTGTATCAGGGTTTCCACAACCTTTTTTTTTTTTATTTCATACCAAACCGGGTTGAGAAAGACCCGACCCAGCCTAACTTAAAACCAACGCCCACAATTGGGCCTTCATTTGCCCATATTCCTTTTCTCAATTTTCTTTTGTTTATTCTATTTTTCTAAAAATAATTGTTAGTGGCATTTATATGTTTTTTAATTAGTTTGTTTACATACTTAAAATTTTAGTTTTTTAGTTAAGATTAATGGTGTTTCTATAGTATTTATTAGTTTTCATTTAATTAAAACAAAATCAAAAACATTTTTCTTTTAGACTTTCTTTTATTAATCTTCTCATTCTTGATTTAAAATTTAAGTATTTAGTTTTTTAACTGCACACTTTTGTGAACTTGTGATTTCAATCTGACTATTCTCTTGCTCTGTACTTCGTGATTATTGCCATTTACGTCATAATATTGTCCGTCTGTTTGATTCTATTTTGGATCTGTTACATCCATCTTTAAATCTTTATCCCTTACTTCCTTGCAAATTTCCTATACCAATTCCAAAGGAAGGAGTCCTCTCCTATTGACTGCCGCGTCATACTTAGGATACCTTACGTCCTTGCACTTTTATTATAACTTTAACTTTAGAGTCACCGCACTCTACGTAGCATCTTGCCATAGACGATACTTCCCCCGGGAACCTTGACGACAATCAAGAGTTCCTCACCCTCATTGAGGGGAACTACAAATACTCTGATTCCACTCCAGTCAGGATACGTAGGCACAAGATGCGATGTCTTGGCGAGTATACTTAGATACTAACCCCTAGGTCTTTCCCTTAGCAGATACCTTTAGCAAACAAGCAATAGATAACATAAATACTAATAAGAGGTTCCTGTAGAGTACTACAGACATTTAGGATGCTAATACCTTCCCTAGGTGTAACCAACCCCCGAAACTTAGATCTCTTAGGTTTTTTCATTCTTGAAACTTTCCTTTGGATAAATCAAAGACGGTGGTGAACTTTAAAATTTGTGATTCAGGTTAACCTAATAGCTTGATATCCGATTCTCACCGCGACATTAGTGAAAAGGGTATTGAGGTTGATCCTGCAAAGGTAAAATCCATACAAGAAATGCCTGTGCCGAAGACAGAAAAAGAGGTTCGTGGTTTCTTGGGGAGATTAAACTACATTGCAGGAACCTCCGGTCCTTATGTCGCCAGTGCCAGGAAGACCTTTGATTATGTATCTCACGGTTCTTGAGAATTTAATGGGTTGTGTGCTCGGTCAACAAGACGAGTCAGGTAGAAAAGAGCACGCCATCTACTACCTGAGTAAAAATCTTACTGATTGTGAGTCGAGGTACTCGATGTTGGAGAAAACATGTTGTGCACTCGCTTGGGCCGCTAAGCGTTTGAGGAAATATATGTTAAACCACACAACCCTCTTGATTTCGAAGATGGATCCGATCAAGTATGTGTTTGAGAAGCAAGCACTTTCTGGTAGAATAGCCCGTTGGCAGATGGTTCTGACAGAATACGATATTCAGTATGTTTCCCAAAAGGCCATTAAGGGAAGTGTTTTGTCAGAATATCTTGCCAAATAACCAATTGAGGATTATCAACCGATGAAGTTTGAATTTCCTGACGAGCATATTATGTATCTGAAGATGAAGGATTGTGAAGAACCTTTGCCTGATGAAGGACCTGAGATTGGGTCTCCGTGGAAGATGGATTTTGATGGAGTTGTTAATTCATATGGTAACGGAATCAGGGCAATCATTACGACTCCACAGGGTTCTCATATACCCTTTACTGCCCGATTAGCGTTCATATACACCAACAATGAGGCGGAGTATGAAGCATGCATCATGGGGTTAAAAGAAGCAATTGATTTGAGAATCAAGAACCTCGATGTTTATGGTGATTCTGCGTTGGTGGTTAATCAGATTATAAGTGAATGGGAGACTCGTCAAGTAAATCTTGTTCCGTATAACAACTATGCCAGAAGGTTGTTACCTTTCTTCGACAGAGTAGACTTCCATCACATTCCCCGGATAGAGAATCAGATGGCTAATGCGTTGGCGACGTTGTCATTAATGTATCGAGTGAATCTTTGGAATGAAGCTCCTTCAATCAGAATCATGCGCTTGGACAGGCCTACTTTTGTATTTGCAGTTGAAGGGGTATCAGATGGCAAGCCTTGGTATCATGACATTAAAGTCTTCTTGAAGAGTTAGGAATACCCAGCTGAGGCATCTTCTAAGGATAAAAAGACATTGAGGAGATTATCAGGAAACTTCTTTTTGAACAAGGACGATGTGTTGTACAAGAGAAACTTTGACATGGTCTTGCTACGTTGTGTTGATGAACACGAGGCAGGCCTGTTAATGGAAGAAGTTCACGAAGGTTCCTTCGGTACTCATGCCAATGGACATGCTATGGCAAGAAAATTGTTGAGAGCAGGGTATTACTGGATGACTATGGAGTCTGATTATTTTAAATACGCCCGGAAATGTCATAAATGCCAGATTTATGCCGATAAGGTGCACGTACCGCCTACTCCTCTGAATGCCTTGTCGTCACCCTGGCCATTTGCTATGTGGGGCATTGACATGATTGGAAAAATTGAGCCGACTGCTTCGAATGGACATCGTTTTATCTTGGTGGCTATTGATTATTTCACGAAGTGGGTAGAAGCTGCATCGTATGCCAACATCACCAGACAAGTGGTAGCCCCGTTTATTAAGAAGGACATCATCTGTCGGTATGGAGTCCCAGAGAGAATCATTACTGATAATGGTTCGAATATGAATAATAAGATGATGAAGGAGCTATGCCAGAGCTTTAAGATCGAGCATCACAATTCTTTTCCTTATCGTCCGAAGATGAATGGGGCTGTTGAAGCGGCTAATAAGAACATAAAGAAGATTGTGCAGAAGATGGTAGTGACATACAAAGACTGGCATGAGATGTTGCCTTACGCTTTGCATGGATATCGTACTTCGGTACGCACATCAACTAGGGCAACCCCTTTCTCACTGGTGTATGGTATGGAAGCAGTCCTGCCATTAGAAGTTGAGATTCCTTCTTTGAGAATTCTGACAAACGTGAAGCTTGATGAAGCTGAGTGGGTGCGTTTTCGGCTGAATGAACTGAACCTCATTGAAGAGAAGAGATTGAAAGCCATTGCGCATGGCCGGTTGTATCAGAGCAGGATGAAGAAAGCCTGTGATCAGAAAGTGCGTCCTCGGTGTTTTCAAGCAGGTGAATTAGTTCTGAAAAGGATCATTCCTCCTCAAACAGATCACAAGGGCAAGTGGACTCCAAATTACGAAGGGCCATATGTAGTAAGACAGGTTTTCTCCGGTGGAGCCTTATTAATTTCAACTATGGATGGCGAAGATTTTACGTCCCCTGTGAACGCGAATGTAGTCAAAAATACTTTGCATAAAAGAGACCCGCTGAACATAAAAAGAAGGTTCAGGCAAAATGGGGCATCCTGGCGAACCATAAAAAGAAAAGGTTCAGGCAAAAATTAGGGATAAAAGAAAAAATAAATAAACCCGCAAGGTTGAAAACCTGAAAAGGCAACTTTGGCAAAAATGGGTATCCCGGTGGATTGAAAACCTGAAAAGGGCGATCCAGGCAAAAGTTAGGGATTTAAAAGCAAAGACTACAATCCGCGTTTGATCTGTGATCACTATTCACACTTGGAGAATTCGAAGGAAAGGAATCAGTCTAGTCATTCATCCTCAAAGGCCAAGATATCTGAGGATAAACAAGTCATATAGGTTATAGCTGAATCGAGTCATGGTGGATATCTGTTCCCCACATTGCCGAAATTTGTATTTTCTTTTGCTTTTTGCACAATTACCTCTTTTCAGGAATTTCTTCCAGATGTAAATGCCTATTTACTGGCCGACTCATTCAATAAAGTTTGCATTTCAGTCAAAGAGCTTTCGTTTTTGTTTTACCTGTTTTGTTTGTGAAAATGTCCGATATTTTTGATAAAAACATTACATGCTAAAATGTTGAGCTCTGTGAAACAAGTTGGAAAACAGTGGCAATTGCTTAGGCGGCAGTCACTATGATGATAATCAAAGTAATCATTTTTGCATGTAGACCTTTCTGTTGGTTTTGCAGGATGACAGGTGTATCTCCCCAGTAGAGTTGCTCTCTCCAACTTTGAAGTCTGATCTTCCTCAGCAGTTTATTACTCTTCCCCATCAGAGTATCAAGGATCGCCTTCCTCAACAAGAGTATAAAGGAGTAAATCCCAAGCGGAGTCGTTGAGGATCGTCTCCCTCAGCAGGATATAAAAGGCTCACCCCCAGCCAGAGTTGTGATTTGGCTCACTTTTCTTCAGCAGATGGTGTTTCCCCACAGGGTATGGGGCAGTCGTTTTCCTCAGCTAGTCAGGAAACAAGGTGTTTATCCCCTACCAGAGTGGATGTTGACAACTACGTTTTCTTCCAAGCGGAGTCGTTGAGGATTGTCCCCCTCAGCAGAGTATAGAGGATTGTATGCCCAGCCGAAGTTGTGTTTGGATTACTATTCCCCAGCAAGCGTTCAGAAGTTGATTGCTTTAAGGTGGATTTTGTCGTATCTCCAGCAGGAGATTCGTGGACAAAAGATGTTATTATCCCCACAGAGTCCTGGTATCTACTTTCCTCAGTTGGTCAGAAAGTATATTCTCAACGACAATGGCTTGGTCTAATCCCCAGCAGGGTGAGGGTAAAGTTATTTCCCTAGCTGCAGATTAAGCTCATATCCCCAAGCAGAGTCTGGTGGTGAGTGGTATCCCCAGCAGGTCTTAAGTCCAATCGTTTTTGGCAGGCGTCAAATCCAAGTTCTGAAATAGTTGGTCATCCCCAGTGGAGGAGTTTCCATCTTCAGTATTCATCTCCCTCCCCAGCTGAATGGGTATCCTCTCGGAGTTTCGTCCATCTCCAGCAGAGTTTTTGATCCTGACATTCCCCAACAGAGTGGGTATTCGCTCGGAGTTTCGTCCATCGCCGACAGAATTGGTGGTCTTGTTTCTTCCCAGCAGGGTGAAGTATACCTCATCAGGGTCTCTTGGTTAAGAATGACATGTCAATTTACTATACCCAGGAGCTGCCTTTGTCCTTAGCATTTATTTCGCTAGGACGCCCTTTTTGCATTGCATAAGCATCTTTTGCATGCCATCCTCCCAAATGCGTAGTATTCCATTTCGTATGGAGCATTACGGAAAAATTAAAACATATGCATTTGAAGCATAAGCCAGGTTTGGTATTTTGTTATAGGATTTCTTTTGCCAGCAGAAAAGGATACGATTCAAGGGATGTTGTTTAACATCGCAACCGCATCTGGATATTTCTTATTGTGCTTCCCCCGCAGAGGTTGGCGTTCAGGTCTCTCTCATGTGAAGTCATGTTAAAGATTTCTTATTGTACTTCCCCCGCAGAGGTTGACGTTCAGGTCTTTCTCATGTGAAGTCATGTTGAAGATTTCTTATTGTACTTCCCCCGCAGAGGTTGACGTTCAGGTCTCTCTCATGTGAAGTCATGTTGAAGATTTCTTATTGTACTTCCCCCGCAGAGGTTGACGTTCAGGTCTCTCTCATGCGAAGTCATGTTGAAGATTTCTTATTACACTTCCCCCGCAGAGGTTGACGTTCAGGTCTCTCTCATGTGAAGTCATGTTGAAGATTTCTTATTGTACTTCCCCCGCAGAGGTTGATGTTCAGGTCTCTCTCATGTGAAGTCATGTTGAAGATTTCTTATTGCACTTCCCCCGCAGAGGTTGACGTTCAGGTCTCTCTCATGCGAAGTCATGTTGAAGATTTCTTATTGCACTTCCCCCGCAGAGGTTGACATTCAGGTCTCTCTCATGCGAAGTTATGTTGAAGATTTCTTATTGCACTTCCTCCGCAGAGGTTGATGTTCAGGTCTCTCTCATGTGAAGTCATGTTTAAGATTTTCTTCGCCAATTCCCTCTATCAGCAGGGATGGTGTTCTTTATGCAAATTTCAGGTTTCTTTTGGTATTCGATCTCCATGAATCCTTTGAATGCATGACAGTCGTTGCCATCATACCTTCAGGACCAAGTTGATTGAATAGGGGCAGCTGTAACACCTCAAAATTTGCCCTTTTTGTTTATATACTAATTGGCTTTTGTTTCTTTTCATTTCTTGCATTTTCATTGTGCATAGCATTGGTTCTTAGCATGGGATCAAGGTACTTGGTCCATATTCTCAAGTCTCAAGCCTCAAGATGTCTCATGGGGTCCATCATATCTTTACAAGATCAAGATTGACAGAAGATTACAAGTGAATCTTTCTCTCCTAACCAGAGGGACCAATTAGGGTTTGTGAATCAAAAGGACTTTTTGGAGGGCTTTGTGTGTTCAAGCATGGTGTCATGAGGTCTTTATGATTGAATGTGTCCATAGATGAGGGTTTGGTTGATGGTTTATGGTGAAGAATGTTCAATGGATCAGTTGTTTGTGAACCAAGAAAAGTCAACAGTCCAAGAGGAAAGTCAACCATTGGTTTTCAAGGGTTCAAATCATGTTTCCTAAGTCCATGTACCTTTATTTGGTCAAGGAATAGCATGGAATACATCATTCTTCAAGAATCAAGAGTTTGTGCAAAAGTTACTAAATTTGGAAAGTGACCTATAATGAGAACTTTCCATTTTTGGCAGTTTTTCCACCACATTCAACTTGACTTTTCATCATCAAGGAAGCTTCACATAAATTTTCCTCCAACATGAAAGTTGAAGATATTTCTCTCCCATTTCCAAAAAGTACTAGAACATCTCCATATCATTTGTGGAACTCTAGTTATGGTCAAAACAATGCAAGGTGCATTTTGATGGTTTTCCATGTACCATTTTTTCCACCTTTTGCATTTTGGTGCAAATTGACTTGTAATTGGTTTCATTGGTTCATGTCACATTACAACATCAAAGTACACCTCATGAGGATTATTTTTGGCCTTTGAATCAATTCATTTCATGCCATATTTCTCACTTATTCAACAAAATGCATTTTTGCAAGTTGGATTAAATCTCATGAACCAATCAACCACAAGGCCCAAATTCAATTCAAATGTGATCAGTAAGTAAAATGGAGGTGAATCATGCTTGTTTCATGGACAAGGCACATGTGGATTAGTGGTTATTTCACAAAATGAAAAATTGTAAAACCACTCCCATCTCATTAACCAAGGGATTAATCAAGTTTTAATCATAATCAGGGGAATAACCAAGTGTATATAAGCTAACTCATGCCTTCACAGCTAGGTCATGCACTCATTTTGGTTCTGAATTCCATTTTTCATCTCTCACCTTTCTCTCTTCGAATCTCTCATTCCTTGAGGGATTTTGAAAATCTCTTGGCATATTCTTGATCAGTGAGTTGAAAGGAGTGTAAATCCACCATTGTTTCAAGCTTTAAGCAAGGATTTCATCAAGTGCATCTCAAGAGGGATCAAGTTCAAAGTCTTAGATCTAGCCAGATTCAAGCCTCTATTTGCATTTTGCAAATAGAGCTCAAAAGAGGAAGATCTGCAGCTTTTGGAAGGCGTTCTTGTGGTATTTCAAGCTCTACAGATCTTAGGTAAGCTCACTTTTCATGGTCGTGTAATTGGAATTTTAAGTGTACATGATGATCTATGAAGTTCACTGAGCATGATGATCTATTTTCTTTTGAATTTGGACGTGTATCATGGATGAATTTTGAGATTTAAGTTTTGAATCTCAAACTTGTTTTGTTCCATTTGCACTGTGTGTTCATTGTTTGATGATTTGGTTTGCATAGCCATGATCCTTGTGAAAATATGGTTGGAATGGTCTATTTGTTTGCTTTTTCTGGAGAATTTTAGGTTGTTGTTCATCTAAGATGGTGACCGGAGCCCTAGCTCCGTCACCGGAGTTGTTTGCAGGTCACCGGAGGAAATTTGGAGAAGATGGAATCACAACCGTTGGTTGTGTTAATCTGATGGTTCATAGTGTGCCACGCCATTTAATTTTGTTTTTATTTTAGGGATCGTATGTTTTTATTCCATGTTTGTTATCGTGAACCTCAAATCTGGACTACTCATGTTGTTTGATATTTGATTTGATGGTGTGATTGTGAACGTGTGATTAATCTGATGGTCATTAACCTGCCAACGCATTAAAAAGATCTTGTGCCTATCACGTGCTTGTTTTATATTCTGAGTAATTATGTGTGCGCGTGTGTACATTAGTTATGGTGTGCGTGTGGATCTGAGCCACAAATCATGATTACTTTTTGTTTTGGTTGACTTATTATCATGCGTGAGATTGATCCAATGGTCCAGATGGTTGACTGCTTTGTTTTTATTTTTTTTTGGCTGCGCTGTTTTTGTTGTGGACTGGGCCTGGTTTTTGTTTGCTTTTTCCACCCCCCCTTGAGCCCAGTTTGAGTTTTGAACGTGAGTACCTTGCTATCTGCACCCCTGGCTTATTTCTTTTTTTCATTTTATTTCATTTAATTGTTGTTTTTGCATTTTTAATTTTTAAAATTAGTAGAATGCATCTAAAAATTATAAAAAAAATCATGAAGCATGTTTAGGTTTTTTATAAAATTTTTCCAAATTTTATTTTCTTATTTTATTTTATTTTTGGTATCAGAATTAATTGTGTAATTGATTTCTTTTTGAATTGTTCCTATTTTGCACACTTTGCATTGTAGATTTTATTTCTCATACTATACAAAACATTTTGAGCCCATTTTTTTTGAATTGTTTCACCAACATATTGAGTTGAATAAAAACATTTTTCTCATATTTTTAAATTCTGTTCATATTGCATTTTGGTCCCTCTCTTTTGTATATTAGTTCATAATTCCTATGTGACTTTGCATGTTTGATTGAAGGACTTATCTTGTGAATTTTTGCATCAATTTTTAATATGATGTTTGCTTCTGGTTGAGGTATTTTGAAAATTAATTTGGTAATTTCTGAAGATGTTTTACTAATTGTTTGATTGCTCTTTGTTTGAGGTCTCTTTTATGCACATCTTTGGATCATGTTTGGTTACTTGTTTGAGAAGGCACTTGTGCCATTGTTTGGGATTGTTTCTTTGACTTCATGAACCATGTTTGAATCATTATAAGTCATGTGATTATCATTATAGGTCATTGGTATGAGGTTGTTGCATATTTTGTGCACATGTTCAATGTTTGATTTACATGCCTCTTTTGACTTATCTTTTCACTTCTTCTCATCTATGCCTCTTCTTGGTTTGTGTTTGGTTTGTGTATGCCATGCCATATCACTTCTTTTCATATCATTTGATGTATGTTTATGACCTTGGAGTTTTGTATTCATGTCATATGTTATTCATGTTTCATCTTGCATCCTTTAACATGTTTCATTTACATGCTTCCTTCTCCATCTTCTGTTGGCTCTTAATGCTTGGATACTTTCTTGTATGCCTTATGTTACACTTGTATAGCATGTTTAGGCACATTTTTAGGTCATCCACATTCTGAATTGGATTTTATTTGAAGTATTCTTGCACGATCACCTTGCATATCCACTCATTCTTCTTCTACTCCTTCTTTGATGACTTTCTTGGATGTTTTGCCACTTGTTTGCATTCTCTTTGCTTGAGTTTGTTTGGTAACATTATGGGTCACCTCTAAGGTGTACATTCTGACTTGGATGAGTTTCATTTGGTTTGTAACCATTTCTCTTTGGGTTGTGTCTTGTTTGGGTTTCATTTATCTTATTGTTGCTTATGTTTGTTTTTGCTAACCATGTAGGGGTCAATGGTAAGTGAATGGGATGTGGATAGTTATCCATATTCTAACTTCTCCTTTCTCTTTTAAGCTTTCATACTTGTGTTTGCTTTAGCATTTAAGATGCTTCTCCCCTCTCTCACTCTTTCTCATCCCATGAATCTCAAGACTTGATTAAGTCTTGGATTCTTTTTCCCTTAGAGCTACCTAGTCCAACTTAATTTTTGATTAAGCTTGGAGTAGGATTAGCAATAGGTTTTAGGTAGTCGTCTCTCCTAAACCTCACTAACCATAGATCATCCATGCATGATAACATTAGGACTCTTAGTTTCCCTTTAGAGTTTCCTTTGTGTCTTCTCTCTTCTCATCTCAAAACTTCTTGAAAACACTTAATAAAATATAACGTATATTGCGCTCGAGCCTTAAGTGTAGGAAATGAAGAACGAGGGGTCCCCCCTCCTCTTCTAGAGTGTTTAGCATACGTCCCATTTGGGGGCGACCATGCGATTCACTCGTTCCCGCATGGTAGACTTTGGTGCAATGTAAGTTACGAACTAACTTAAAAAAAACACTTCTGTCTAAAAAACACAAAAACAAATTCAAATCTTTTTATCCTTCGGGATTGTTTGGTTCCGGACCATTTTCAGAAAAGAGCATGTTACCTTCCGTTTGAGTCGCAAACAGGCATCGACCCTAACTGCCGGATGCGAATCTAATTTCGCTCATAAAAAAAACTTACCCATCAGTGGTCGTACCCACGAACTACATTAGCTCTGATTCCTCTCTCTCGTCCGATTAAGGATATGTAGGCACAAGACATCGATTGTCTTGGCGAGCAACCTTCCCCCATAGTTCCCGTCCGAACTACGTTGACTCTGACTTTCCCATTGCACTGAGGGAGTACGTAGGCCTGGGAAAACGATATCGTCCTATCGAGTCACTTCTTTTTTTCTTTTCTTTTCTTCTTCGTTTCTCCGTTCTTTCCGTTCTCGTTCCTTCTCCGGTCCCGTAGCAGTGGAGCTCCAGACGACGACACCCTTGATGCAGACAACAAGCGTGGATCCCATCGAGTACGATGGACGTGTTGGGTGCTAACACCTTCCCTTCGGATAACCGACTCCCGTACCCATTTCTCTTGGTCGTGAGACTATGTTCTTTCCTTTCCTTCAGGTTTATGCAGTGTTTCCTTTCCCTCTCTCGGGACAAATACACATTGCTGGCGACTCTGTGTTTTTCTGCGCCACTCTCGCGTTTGTACCGTTGGATGTGAATCTTTCGGGAGCGACACCATGCAAATGGGCATACTATGGCTAAGAAGATTTTCTGAGCAGGGTACTATTAGTTGACTATGGAGTCCGACTGCTTTAAATATGTCAAGAAGGGCCACAAGTGTCAAATCTATGTGGATAAAATTCATGTGCCGCCAACTCCCCTGAATGTGTTAACTGCTCCGTGGCCTTTCTCTATGTGGGGAATAGACATAATAGGGATGATCGAGCCAAAGGCATCAAATGGACACCGGTTTATTCTAGTTGCTATCGACTACTTCACCAAATGGGTAGAAGCTGCTTCCTACACTAATGTGACAAGACAAGTAATTGGATGATTCATCAAGAAAGAGATAATTTGTTGCTATGGGGTTCCTAACAAGATCATCACGGATAATGGGCTCAATTTAAACAACAAAGTGATGGACGAGCTATGCGAGAGTTTCAAAATCGATCACTATAACTCATCGCCGTATCGCCCGAAGATGAATGGCGCGGTAGAAGCAGCCAATAAGAACATCAAGAAGATTATTCAGAAAATGGTGAAGACCTACAAGGATTGGCACGAAATGCTCCCTTTCGTACTACATGGCTACAGAACCTCAGTACGTACTTCAACAGGAGCTACTCCTTTTTCTTTGGTATATGGCACAGAGGCGGTACTCCCTATTGAAGTAGAAATTCCTTCACTTAGGGTCATAATGGAGACCAAGCTGGATGAAGCGGAGTGGGTACAAAATAGACTTGATCAACTGAATCTCATAGAGGAGAAGCGCATGGTCGCTGTATGTCATGGTCAGTTATATCAGCGGAGACTCAAGAAGGCATTTGACAAGAAAGTTCGTCCTCGCCTATTCGAAGAAGGAGACCTGGTATTAAGGAAAGTGCTACCTATCTATAAAGATCCTCATGGCAAATGGACCCCAAACTATGAAGGACCGTATGTTGTAAAGAGCGCCTTCTCTGGTGGAGCTTTAATGTTGAATACTATGGATGGAGCGGATTTACCGCGACCGGTAAATTCCGATTCAGTCAAAAAATATTATGCCTAGAAAAAGAGGATAAAAGCCCGCTAAGTGGAAAACCCGAAAGGGCGACTTAGGCAAAAATTAGGGACTTAAATAAAAAATGATACCCGACAAGTCGAAAACCCTAAAGGGCGGCTAGTTGAAAAAAATGGTATACTATCCTGATGGACTAAGACTCAAAAAGAACGGTCCAGGAAAAATTTAGGATATCCAAAAGGCATATGACTGATAGCACTTACAGTCACGCAACAGGGATTCGGAAAGGGATGAGCAATCTAGTCGTCATCTTCAGAAGCGAAGTGTCATGGCCTCGGAGACTTAAGGATATTAGCTGGTGTTGAATTCAATAGGGACATAGATAGATTTGTTTTTCGTATTGCCATTTTTCATCTTATAAATTTGTGGTAATTCCTCCTTATGAGGATTACTTTCCTTATGTACTGTTGCCTGTTTATGGGCCATTTTTCAATTAATAAAATTTTCTTTTCTTTCCAATTACTCCCCTTGATTACAAAATGTCAATTAATTATAGAGTAATGCATTGAAACATTAGGCAAAATTAAAAGCTTTCAAAAAAAAAAGAAAAAGGAAAGGTATTTTACTTCGATTTAGAGACAGTACAGGGATCATATTTCTCCCAAGTTAAACACAGGGTCTACATGTTAACAGTCACGATTCAATCATTATGGAAGTTTTTTCAAAGGAATAATACACATCTCCAGATAGCAAGAGCATATGACTTGTTACGCTCATCAAAGGAGTCAGAGGTTCAGGGGTTGGGAAGATGGAATGTTACAAGAGATACTGGTTTCCGTAAAAGAATACATGCATCGCATATCATAAAAAGAGGCGTTAGCCCAAATAATGCATCATGCATAAAAGCATGCATACTTTTAAACATACATACATGGCATAGGGCTGATAGCTTACGCTCAGGGATAAAGGGGTTCAATCGGGTATTTTGCCAAGGGTTTATTACCAGGGATATTGAGATACTAACGAAGCATCTGGAATCCGTCCACACGGACGTTGGACCTATCAACCCCGCAGTCAAAATTAGGGTTCCTTTATATTTAATCATCTCCTCCTCGCGAAGATGAAGACTCGCCGTCATCATCATCCCAGTTTGAAGCTGATTAAATAGGGGCAGCTGTAGTACCCTAAATTTTGACCAGTGTTTTGTTTCATCTTTTTGTTTAGGGACCTTTTTATGCTATCAAGGGGTGTCATCTGAATGTCTTTGAGTTTTGGGGTTTGTTAGTACTTTTGGGCCTATTTTGGGGTTTGGGGTTTATATAAGGGGCTTTTCTATGTTTAGTGAGGATTTAAATTGGTTTAAGTTTAATTTCTTATTTGCTCAATTTATTTTTAATAGTAGGAAGTAGAGTCTTCTTTTAAATTTATTGGGGATTTCATTTTAATTTATCATTTTAGATTTTGAGGGTAGAATTAATTAGGATTTTTATTTTCATTAGAAAAGATGTGGGCTTTTTAGATGATAATAAGTTTTATTTTTAGGGTTAATTATTTTTTAAATTATTTCTGAAAATTGTTTGATTTGTTTAAATATATTAAATGTTTATTTTACTATTTTTAGGGTCATTAAAATTAATTGAATTTATTTAAATTGGTTTAAGTTTTAATTTTTATTAAGTTTTAGAAGTTATTTATATGTTATTATTTTTTAATTAGGGTTAATTTTTTATGTTAGTTAAGAATGAGAATTTAAGTTAGGAGGCACCAGGGGTGATTATTATTTGATTTTTAGTATTATTTCTTTTACTATTTACTCATTAATATAATTACTAATTATTTATTTCGTTCTCATTATTCACTTGATTTTTGGTTATTTCATTTATCTTACTTTTATCTTTATAACTTATATATTTTTTTTTACGGTTGAGGTTATTAAGTATTATTATTATTTATTGTTATTTTAATTTATTTTTATTTTGGGTTAAAATGTTGACCCAGGTGTCTTCTCATTCCTCTAACCCTAAGTCACGCTGAATCAGTAGAAAATTATAAACGAATCAATTTCATTAATTTTTGAATCAAAATACACACGAATCAAATCAAATTTCATTACAAATCCTAATCAAATCTCAAGTACATACAAACTGAATCAAATAAAACCAGAATCAAATAAAAAACACAAAAATTACATCAAAACTTTCCTAAAACAAATCTAAATCTAATTGAATCTAAACCTAATTTTTTCTATATAAACCTAAGAATTAGAGAAGAAAAGGGGACCCCGAATCGAATTGCTGCGCAAATCCACAACCTTCACCTAAAGCTCCTACTAATAGAGACTTAGGGTTCATCACTAGAACCCTAATTCCTCTGAGCTCAAACCCACCTGCAAACAAAGAAAAGGGAGAGAGATTAGAAGAGGAAAAATAACCAAAATATACGACCAGTGTCACTGCAGGGGAGGTAGGCATACGTAGCTTTTTTTTATTTGTTATTGTTGATTGTTGTGAATCCGCCTTCGCTTGGGGTTTAATTGTTGGTTCTACGTGAGGTTTGGGGTTTCTGGGAATTTAATAGGGATAGGGTTCGTGTTTGGGGTTAGGGTTCTATAGGGTTGGGGTTAGGGTTCATCTCTGAACCCTTAGGGTTCATTGGGTTCATGTGAAATTCTTGGTTTGGGTGTATGTTGGGGTTAGGGTTCGTAGAACCCAGCTAGGGTTCTTGGTGTTCTAAGGGTTTTCTGGGGTTTGGATTGAAGGTAGGATTAGGGTTCATGTTTTTAGGGTTAGGGTTCTTGCGGGGGAGGGTTTAGGGTTCTTAGTTTGATTTTTCTGGTTGAATCCTCAACCGGAATCTGGGTTTTAGGGACGGTTGGTGGTGGCCGGAGGCCATTTGGGGTGGTGGTCGGAGAAAAGGGTTAGAGAGAGGCGAGAGAGTTTGGGGAGTAGAGAGAGGTAGTGAAGGTTAGAGAGAGAAAGGAGAGAACGAAATGAGGGATTTCTGAAGGGGTTGCTCCATTTGTACACCCTCTCACAGTTATCAAATTAAGGGCACGTGGCCCCTTCGCAGCCGTGCGATCAGAGTAGTTTGACTCATCCAATGAGCGCGTTTGCATCGTGAGTCTTCATTGACTTTGCATCTGGACCGTTCACTTAGCATACCTGGGATAGTAATCAGAATCTAAGGCTGGGATTTCAAGCCTCTGGGAACCGTCTGATCACCATCAGACGCTCCTGAGAGACTCCAAGATTGATTGCTCCCACGTTTTTCCATTTTTTTTCGTTGTTTTTTGTAGGCTATGGACTTTGGGTAACTGGGCCCTGCGCCCAGATTACTTTCTGCACCCCACCCCTACGAGCCCAACGGCTGGCTCAACGCAACACACACCCCCTGTTGTTTTTATTAGTTAATTTAATTACTTAAGTTAATTAATAAATTAGGGTTTAATATTAATTAGGATTTTTAAATTATAGGGTTTTTATTAGGTTTTTATCCATTAAATTAATTACATAATTTAATTGGTTAGTTAGGGCTTTATTAGATTTGTTTTTATTTTATCAATTAAATTAATCACTTAATTTAATTGTTTAGTTAGGGTTCCTAGGTTTTTTTTTATCAATTAAATTAATAACTTAATTTAATTGGTTAATTGGGTGGTTAGCAAGGGGGATGTATTGAAAACAATTTACTGCCTAAATGGGGATTTAACTTGGAGACTTTTATTAAGGAATTTTTGGGGTTGGGTTTAAATTCATATATTCAATATATTTGGGTTTTTTTTTAAGGAAATGGGAATGGATTTGGGTTTATTTGAAAATTTAGGTTCTGGGGGCGAAAAATAATTTTAGTTTAATTGAGGGTTCACATTGGTTTTAAAAAAATCATTTTTTGAGATTAATTTAGGGAAATCGTTTTACTATATTATTAGCATAGAAGGTGTTTTGGGGTCTTATTGAATTTTTATGGAGTTCAAGGATTTTTTTTATTAAAATAAGGGACATAAAAGAGTTTTCTAGGGATTTAAATTTGGGATAAAGCTCTTGGTCCGAGAACCTAAATAAGGGATAGGATTAGGGATAAAACTCTTGATATCCGAGAGTATAAATAAATGGATTAGGGATAAAACTCTTGATATCCGAGAGTATAAATAAATGGATTAGGGATAAAACTCTTGATATCCGAGAGTATAAATAAATGGATTAGGGTGTAGCGAGCGATTTTGGACGCGGTTCTTAAGCGTTGGTCGCTCTCTGCGGTTTGAGCTTACTACATGTCGATTCATTTTTTATCCTATTGTGAGCTGAATAAGGAAAGGAAATAGATGTCTCCAATTAACCCTGCTTTGCATACTGAGTTTAAACAGCGGTCTGTTAGGTTACAAATGCTATCAATGTGGGGGGGCCTTTGTACTGGTTATTTATATTTTTGCCAATACTGTTTTCTTTCTTTTTATCTGGGCAGAAGGTTTCTGGCGGGGAACAAGGATTAGGATGTTAGGACTGATGCTTTTTGAATTACTGCTTTTGATTGATGGAGATATGGGATTTGGGTTTTTGTTGATTGTGCTCGCTAAGATTTTTCTTTCAATCTTATGCCTACGTATTCCCGTTTACCGAAACAGGGAAATCAGAGCGTTCGTAGTTCCTCCTATTCTATGGGAGGAAATGGGTGTTTTTGGTGTCTTGTTCAAAGCCCAACATGTGAAGCGAAAGGTGTTTGTATCTTGTTCAAAGCCCAAGATGTGAAGCTAAAAGGGTGTTGACTTTAGAGAGAATTTGTCATCTCTAAAGAGGGGGGTTGTATGTCACAACTGTTGGGTGACTGGTTATAAAGGAGAATTACTTTAACCGGGGTACGCGGATCCTACCAATGGCATAATTTCCTTTAAAGGGGATTTTAACCTGAAGGAGAAAACTTTAACTCAGTGTAGAGCAATGCTATCTTTCCTTAGGAATTTCTCATGCTAAAAGAGGGACAGTGGCATGGATGTAGATGATCCAGAGGCTTGCCGCTTACAGCGATTAGATGAAGGGGAAGGAGTGGTTGATGTTTGTGTACTGTTAACGAGGCACAGCTTTGATGCTAAAAGGTTGATTGGATCACCCAGTGGTTTTCTTATACAAAGCCTAAGAGGAGGCTAGTATATGTCTCGTACAAAGCCTGAGAGAGAGGATAAAAGGTTTGACCCGACGATGGAGACTTTTGGTATCTTGTATAAAGCCCGAGGTGGAGGCTATTTGACTCAACAAGAGAGTTTTTTGTATCTCGTATGAAGCCCGAGATGGAGGCTGTTGTTTGTTTGGCTTAATAAGAACCTTTTTGTATCTCGTATAAAGCCCGAGATGGAGGCGAAAGGGTGATTGACTCAACGAGGGAGAGGTTAAACGTTGTTTGACTCTGCTGGGGAGAATCATTATATAAAGCCCAAGAGAGAGGCTAACTTCGCTGGAGAAGGATCATTATACAAAGCCTAAGAGGAGGCTATGGTAACTGTTTCAGTTAAGTGACAGGTCCAGGATGCTGATTTTGAAAGAGAAAATCAGTTCTTATATGAGCAACACTGTACTCATGGATTTGATTCAAGGATCCGGGTTATTCCTGTTCTTTAAGGAAGCGGGAAATCCAAAGGGTATTGAGACTGTCCGAGTCTACGGGTTTCCTTCCTATTTAACGAAGGGGTCACTTGAGAATGTCTTTGAGACTCAAGGAGATTAGACTGTCCAGGTCTAGAGTGTCATCTTTGTACTATGTTTTGAGGAGCAGTAGTAGACTCTTCGAAAGGACTGTTCTATGACGATGACTAAGTTCTGTTCCTATACCTCTAGGAGGTCGTCGGGACAATTTGTACGAAGCCCAAGAGGAGGCTAGAAACTTTTAAGAAGCCGACGGGTCCTTGTATGAAGCCCAAGAGGAGGCTATCATTCCCGGAGGAAGAGATCATTATACGAAGCCTAAGAGGAGGCTGTGAATACTTCTAAGAAGCCGAGAGGTCCTTGTAATAAGCCCAAAAGGAGGCGGGGTTGCTTTTAGGAAGCTTGTGGGTCCTTGTACGATGCCCAAGAGGAGGCCGATTACTTTTAAGAAGCCGATGGGTCCCCAAACCCCGAGAAATTCAAGGCAATCTATTCACAAGGAATAGATCAAGTCAGAAAAGTTTGAGAATTTGGAAGAAACTCAAGAGATGCCATTCACGAAGAAAAGATCATCTCTGGGGAGTAGAGTCTCTTGACAAGTGCTTTTAAGAAGCCCGTGGGTCCCCAAACCCCGAGAAATTCAAGGCAATGCTATTCACCGAGAATAGATCAAAGTCAGGAAAGTTCGAGAATTTGGAAGAAACTCAAGAGATGCAATTCACGGAGAAGAGATCATCTCTGGGGAGTAGAGTTTCTTTGACAACTATTACGAGTGACAGTCTATGAAAGGGTTCATAGAGAATGCTTCCTTTCATATCTCCATATTGTTTAACCCCAAGAGGAGGGAAGACTGTGTCTGGTAATCCTATGGGGATCTAGTTTATACTATTTCTAAGAGTGATCGAAACGGCTTTACCTAGTGCTAAACGTAGTTTTCGGGGAAACTTTAAATATCTATACTATTATTACACAGTTGATATGAGTTTATGAAAGAAGACTTACAGCGAAACAGCCCGACAATATAGTTATATATATATATATATATATATATATATATATATGTGAGTTTATGAAAGGAGACTTACTGTGAAACAGCCCCACAATACAGTTATATACATATGAAAGCGGTAAATGAAAGCGGGTAAACACTTACTCGGTTGTAGAGCTTCCATGCTGTTTGGTTAGTTGTTCAACAAAGAAAGATTGAAAATAACAGTATATTCAAAATCAAAGGAGAAAGTGCTTTGAAATAAAAAGATTTGGGGCTTACAGCTCAAGGAGAGGCCCAGGGTTTTATCAGTGAGCGCACTGTTGAATTTGTACAGAGGGACTTATACAAGTGACTGAGGCCCAAAAAGGTTTTCTCTACAAAGGGATGGGTCTTACACTCTCTCAAGAGGGCCAAAAAGTTTTAAAGAAAAAGAGTGGGGCTTATAACACGAGGGTAGACCCAGATGATTTTTCATTTAAAATGGCGATCGCGCCGAGGTTTTCTTTTAACGCAGAGGGACTTATACAATGAGTGAGGCCCAAAATTGTTTTGGTTAAAAGGGGGTTGGGTCTTACACTCTATTAGAGGCCCAAAAGTTTTGAATGGGTCTTATAGCTCAAGGAGAGGCCCAATTGTTATTTTTCAAAAAGGCGACGATCGCGCCATTTGTTTTTGACGGTATCGGGACTTATACAATATACTGAGGCCCAAAAATGATTTGGTCAAAAAAAGGATTGGGTCTTACACTCTATTAGAGGCCCAAAAGTTTTGAATGGGTCTTATAGCTCAAGGAGAAGCCCAAGGTGTTTTTTTTTAATGGATGATGATCGCGTCGAACTTTTTGAAATACAACGGGACTTATACAATAAGTGAGGCCCAAAATGGGTTGTATTTACAAAGGATTGGGTCTTACACTCTATTAGAGGCCCATGAGTGTTTGAAAAAGTTTGATGAGGGTTGAATTAATCAAAAACCCTAATTTCATTTTTTAAAGAGCATTTTTCAAAGAAAAATCAAGTAAAAAATGATAAAAAATATCAAATAAAATCATTAATCATGTTATAAATAGTGATTAAGGTTTATGAAAAAGTATTTTATCCACATGAATATTTAAAATCATTTTGGTTTTAAAAATCAAGAAAAAGAAATCATTTTAAAAGCATTTAAAACAATTTAAAACAATATTTTTGAATATATTAAAAATATATCAAATAATAATATTTTTTGTGATTTTTTGGTGGATTAAAATATTATGGAGTATGAATAAAAAGTGTGTAAAACAGATTTGGAAAATGATAATTTTTGCTATGTGAAAGAATTGGTTGAGTTTTGAAGATAAACTAAGAAAAAGAGGAAAGATGTCACAACATCTCATTCGACATCTTTCATGAGTTTTCAACATCTTTTTTATCAAACTTCCAACACCCATAACTTTCTCAAATCTCAATGGTTTGAGACAAAACTTATATGCATCTGGCCCAGAATTTCATAAGGAATCCAATGGTGGTTGTAGTTTTTTCAGATCACACTCCCTCCTCAAAACCCGATAGTGGCTTTGAAAAGGACCTATAATTGCATTTTCTGTGCTACACTTTGATACAGGCATGGATTACATGGTGAATTATCCCAAACGCAACATATACAACATGTATGAGATGTGTATGATCAGTGGACTTCAAAGCAATGCATGATTTCAAGGATTCCAAGTTGTGATGCTTACCTCTTTTTGAGCTTTTTGGAGTTTTTGTGCAATCCGTCAAGCCTCTTGTTCCAGAAATGATTTGATGCTGTAGACACACTCAAATGATCCCTTAGAAGCTTTTAGGATGATTGGAATCAACTGGTACCTGCAAAAACACAAACTGTCCCTTTCTTGCAAAAGGGGTTAAAAGTGACCAAAATAGCAACTCTCTCAAATGGTGTTCCAGATGTTGGGAACCATTTGGGACAGTTCAAGGATAATATTTGGAGTGTGTTTAAGGTTTTATCTGGTTTGGAAAGTGACTGAATCAAGACATGGCTTGAAAAATGCAAAAAAGTGCCATTTTGAGGTTTTGAGAAGTGACTTTGTGATTTTGTGATTACAGGTCACTTGTGATAGTTTGCACAGCTTACATATGATATATATGAGGTGTGTGTGTGATTAGTTTGAGTGGAATTGCTCTCTAACTCAAAAACTCAGAATTACTTGCTTTGGAAGGCAAATTTGAGGTGAAAGAAGAGATTTTGAGGAAAGCATCTGTTTGATGGCTTTGGTGTACTCAAACTGAGCACAAATGAACTCTATTTATAGTAGAGCAAGTTTGTTTTCACAGCAATAGTGAATGGTGGCTGCAGCAGAGGTTTGGTCAATGTTGGCCAATGAAAATCCAAGTCTCCTCTAGCCATTGACTAGAGGTTAGAGCACAGGCTTTGGTTCCCTACTTGTTGGAGGAATCTTGACTGAATTCAGTTGCAAATGTGTCAGTCCATGCCACCTCTAAGCATCTATTAAATGCTCCAATCCAAAATTGGAGTCTTGTCCCTCTTTTAGGGATTTTTAGGAATAGCATGCTACTTCTTGTTCCAAGGACTTTGGAGGCTTGACTCAGTGATTGTCCCCTTTAGATTTGATCCTCAATGGTGTCCAAAGTGATGACAAGGCTTGGAAATTCGTGTGGCACAAGAAGTGTGCAAATCTGTCCTGAAACATGTCTTAAAAATCAGCTGCAGCAAGCCCTGTTGTAAAATTCATAACTCCCTGCTCGAGTATGCTACATGGACGTTCTAGGACTTTCTGGGAAGCTTAGATGACATACTTCAACTTTGATGTTTGACTTTGGTCTTGGTTCAGCTTGAAAAGTCATCAAAAATGGTCTTGAACTTGTGTAGTCAAATCTGTCCTAAAAGCTGTTATGAAAATTCTGCTTTATCAATGCTTCTTTCGAAAATTATATCTCCCTGCTCGAGTATGCTACAAGGACGTTCTATAACTTTATGGAAAGCTGAGACAACGTACTTCAACTTTGATGTTCAAGGTTTGGCTTGAATCAACTTGGATCATGGAGAAAAACATCCTTGAAGTTGGGACATTCTTGCTAGAAAAATATTAATGATGTCCTATGAAATGTTGAAACATTTGACAACTTTTATCATTAATAATTCCAAACTTTAATCACTTGTATATTTTAATCCACTATGATATTTTGAATTGAAATGAATTGCATCTTTGATGCTTGTCTTGCATGGTGACAAAGCTTGAAAATTGGGTGGCACAAGAAAAGTGCACTAAATCGGTCCTAAAAAATCAGCTCGAGCAAGGCCTATTGTGAGGTTCATAACTCCTTGATCAAGTTGAATTAATGGGAGTTATAATACATTTTGGAAAGCCCTAATGACATACTTTAACTTTCATGTTTGACTTTGGTCTTGGTTCAGCTTGCAAAGTCATCAAAAATGGTCTTGAACTTGTGTAGTCAAATCTGTCCTAAAAGCTGTCATGAAAATTCTGCTTTATCAATGCTTCTTGCGAAAATCATATCTCCCTGCTCGAGTATGCTACAAGGACGTTCTAGGACTTTCTGGAAACCTGAGATGACGTACTTCAACTTTCATGTTTGACTCCAGACCTGGTTCAACTTGGATCATGGAGAAAAACGTCCTTGAAGTTGGGGCATTCTTGCTGAAAAAATATTAATGATGTCCTATGCAATGTCAGAACATTGGACATTAAGAATTCCCAACTTTGATGACTTATATCTTTCAATCCTTATGATATTTTGAGTTGATTCCCTCTACAATGTTGAAGTATCAAATACCCTATTTAAAAGTAGCTCTTACTCAAAATCAATGGATGTTTGGATCAATAGTTACAACCTTGAAAAGTTGTGCACTTGAACATGATTTTAACTTAGAAAAATTTTTAAAGTTTCTTTCAATTTGATCAATTTTGCGATTTTGCGTGATTTCTTGATTTAAATTTGATCAAATTAAATCATCCATCATATTTTATTGAGTAATGGCTTGTGAAGCTCATAGTTGACCAAAAAGTCAAACTTTGACTTTCTGCGTCAGTTGACTTTGTATTAGATGAACTTGAGGCTTGATCCACTTGAAATGTTGCACTCTTGTGCTTAATTATTGATGTGGGAGTCCTCTTGATCCTTTGTGAATGTTTGAGAGGTTTAGACAAGTTGAAGATCATGTCATTCCTTGATTGATCATTTGTCTAAAGGCTCTGAGAGGGCTTGAAAACCTAAACTTGATTATAATGAATGCTCACCCATATTTGGGGAGACTAATGAAGTATGATGGTTCCTCCATATTGTGATGATGATTTTCACAATGATGGGAAATCTTAGTGGTCAAAATTTGGGGTATGACAGATGCCCCTATTTAATCTTCTTGGACCCGAAGGTGTGAATGATGAAGGTATTCGTGCATTCGGGGTGCAAGAGGATTAAATATCGGAATACCCGAAATTTTGATGGTGGTTATGAATGGCAGATCACATCCATCTTCTTTTGCTAAGCAATGATGCTTAGAAAAGGTAGACTTCCCCTCGATCCTGGTTTCCTACCAAGGAACTGGTCTCAGTTTTCTTTTGAGATGAACTTCCTCTCGATCCTGGTTTCCTACCGAGGAACTGGTCTTAGTTTCTGATTTCAACTTCCCCTTGATCCTGGTTTCCTACCAAGGAACTGGTCTCAGTTTCTGAATTAAACTTCCCCTCGATCCTGGTTTCCTACCAAGGAACTGGTCTCAGTTTCTGAATTAAACTTCCCCTCGATCCTGGTTTCCTACCAAGGAACTGGTCTCAGTTTCTTTTGAAATAAACTTCCCCTCGATCCTGGTTTCCTACCAAGGAACTGGTCTTAGTTTCTTCCGTCAATAAACTTTATTGACAAGGGACGCTATGCGTAGCGATTTTCCTCAAACTTCTCGCCGAATTTTCCTGGGGAGATGCCATTTGAGTGGAAAAAGTTTCGATGTCAGACTTGTTGGGGAACCCAGTCATCTGAGTTGTAGAGGTGTACAAACTTCTCTGTTTGGAGACGCCATTTGTCGACTCTATCTGGGGAAAACGAGTCTTTTGAGAGACTTCTTTCGCTTGGGACTACATCATACTTTTCTCGGGATCCTCCCGGAGAAATGCCATATGATGGGCTCCAATTTTGAAGTGCCGATGACCTTTTCATCAGCAGTTCTTTCGGAGAAAAACTGTCGTATTGCCGAAACTCCGATTAAGGGGTTCTCTCTAGGGATTTTCCTTAATCCGGGAAAGCAAAAATATCATCTTCAATGGCGAAGGGTGATGCTGACTGAAGGTTATCTGGTTTTTCAGAGGTCCAAGTTATCAAAGTGGTCCAGGACCTACTTCATTCCAGAAGTAGCTGGAGGCGAGATTGTTCAGATGATTCACTTCCTGACGAGGAAAGAATTGACAACTCGATTGAGAGGACTGTTATCACTAGGGGATAAGACTGACTAGAGTGATAGTGATGCAATATAAATGTGAATGCAAATCAATAATGCATGATGTATGTATGTATATGCGGACAAAACTGATGCAACATACAGACTAAAGGATGAACACGACTGGATACTCGGCCCCAGTGGGGTATGTAGAAATATCGCTGGTTCAAGATAGCAATTCTGCCTTGCTTATGAGAAATGGTCCCTGTTGGGGGTGACGCTGGTCGGGCTTAGGAGATGAGAACTCGGCCGAGGATGTCAGACGAAACATGGTCTCTAACATTGTTGATCCTTCATTCAGGCATACTGGTCTAGAAGGAGTACTTTGATTCTGCACTTTGAGGTTCGAACACCTTTGGAGACGCAATTGATGTTCTTTCGATGTTTAACAGTCAAAAGAAATTGCCATCTCTTATTTTTAAAAAAAGAAGAAAAAGTTTTAACAAGTAAATTCATTTTTGTTTTATTTCAAGAATCGTTAATCATGTTAACACGTCGTTCTGTAAAGTTAAAACAAATAAGAATTACAAACAAAAGCACAAGGGCTTAAATTTTATTGATAAGATGGAGATCAGCCAAACGTGTGATTCCAAAGAGTATATACAAAGTTTGAAAATTGTAATTTACAGGGAAAAGGGCTACGTTGAAACATAACGACCACTGTCCTTATGCCAACTTTGAATTCGGGACATTCTGAGCTTCTGTCGAAGATGACCTTGACTGGAGTTTTCCTCCGATGGATGGTGTAACTGCTGCTGCTGAGGGACTTGCCCCTATTGAACATAGTTACTTGCCATTATCCCTAATTTTTGCCTGGATTGTACTATGATGTTTCCAATCCGCCGGGATGATTTTTTTTATTTATTTTGTCTCTAACTTTTGCCTGGACCGCCCTTTCGGGTTTTCAATCCACCGAGACATTTTTTTTTAGTTTAGGCGAAGTATTTCTTGACTTCATCAACATTTGTGGGGTAGGAAAATTCCTCTCCGTCCATGGTTGTAAGTCTCAAGGCACCGCCTGAGAAAGCTTTCGTGACCACATAGGGGCCATCATAATTTGGGGTTCACTTGCCCCGAGAATCAGTGAGAAATGATTGTATCTTCTTGAGCATGAGGTCTACTTTTCTGAAGACACGAGGTCGAACCTTTTTATCGAACGCCCTCTTCATTCTCTGTTGATACAACTGTCCGTGGCATAATGCCGTGATTAGCTTCTCCTCGATCAGATTCAATTCGTCGTGTCAGTTTTGACACCATTCAGCTTCGGTGAGCTTAGCTTCCATCAGTACTCGGATTGATGGGATCTCTACTCCTATGGGGAGCACTGCTTCCATGCCATACACTAGAGAAAAAGGGGTAGCCCCTATTGAAGTGTGGACAGATGTGCGATAACCGTGAAGAGCAAAGGGTAGCATCTCGTGCCAGTCTTTGTAGGTTACAACCATCTTTTGAATGATCTTCTTGATGTTCTTATTGTTGCACCCCAAAATTTGCTCTCCTTACTTTATTATTAACTGGCTTATGTTGCATTGCATTTTGCATTATCATGTGTGCATAGCATTGGTTCTTAACATGGGGTCAAGGTGCCTGAGGCAAGATCAAGAGGAGAATTTTGTTACTCAGAGGGTCAAGCAAGGGAGCTCAAATGGATCACTCTCTCCTAACCAGTGCATAGATTAGGGTTTTGAGATTCTTGGGTTTATTGCTTCAATGGGCAAGCTCCTTGGGTTTTTATCATCATCAAATGGCATATATTATCTTTGTTGGAGAGGATACACATCATATTCAGAGGAATTTGGATTTGGAGACTGTGCTATCCCCTCCTAGACTGAGGGTACCACAACTAGGGTTTGCTATAAAGTCAGTTTATTTCTGATTTTTTTTTGGGCAAGACTTGATTCCATGGTACTCCTTGGGTCGCTAAGTGTCTAGGAATGGATGATTGTCCATCGGTTTGGTTCAGGAGAGATTCAATTGGCCAATGGATTAAAAATCAGGAGAATTGGGGAAAAGTCAATTGTGCAGAGGAAAAAGTCAACTCCTGACTTTTTGAGATCAAATTCATGTTCCTCGTCTCAAATATGTCCATGGATGAGATTTTATCAAGAAATGCTCAAGGATTCATGAAAAAAATCAAGAATGTGGAAAAGTTACTAAAAAGGGAAGTTTAGGGTTTTACAAACTTACTATTTTGGGTAAGTTCTTAACTACTTTCAAAGACAGTTTTCACCATAATCAAGGCTTCAGTTACAAATCTTTTTCACATGAAAGTTGTAGTATGAAGCATTCCCTTCAGAATGAGCACAAGAATCATGTTGTTTGAATCATTTTTGGATAAGTTATAGTGCTCCAAAGCGGATCATTTTCACCCTGCGAATTTGGAAAAGATTAGAATTATTTCTAAGTGTTTTTGCAGATTTTGTGGACACTACTTCAAGTCAATCTTTCACATACTTCCAAGCATCATTTCCACTCCTCTCCAACATAAGTTTTGTTCTCCATATTTCATACTCTTCATTGGATCTTTGGTTGTCTTAAAAGGAGTTGTATGCACTAAGTTATGGTCATGACAAGTAATGGGTCCAAGTTATGTATAAAAGCTCATTGCATGGTGATATGTGCAGTTTGCATGGCGCGAGATTATTTTGTTTTCGTGCCAAATCTTTTGCCAACGTGGGTAAAGTGGACCATGCACGTGTAACGGGAAATTGGCCATATCCACACCTCCCATTTTCGGTTGAATTCAAGGGGAATTATTTTCTTTATCATGGGCCTCAAATATATCTCCTAATCCATCATATATAAAGGGAGGTAAACCCTAAAGCAGGGGGAGATCATTTTTTTTAGTACACGGCCGCAAGCTTCAGACCAAGGAGAGGTTCCATTAAGCTTCCACAAGGTATTCTTCCATACGTTTTGTTTTGATAGCATGCTTATATCCAAATGTGTAGGGTGGTTTAATCTTGCTCACATATTGTGTTTGAACCTACCTGAGATGTGAATATCGTTCGAGTCCGAGTATGTCGTGTTGCTTGAAATCTTGTTTATGGTTTGGTACCCGCTTCTTTAGTGTTATTTTTCTCTGTGCTTGAATGATCTTTGTGGAAAACAAATTATACCATGTTCATCTATGTTATTCGTGCTATAATTCTGGGCTTTATTTCATGCGATTTGGTTGAGATTGGAGGGAGAAATTTGGGATAAAAGTGGAGGGGATGGGGCTGCGTTTCCATAATGCATGGCTGCGGGTTGTAGGGTTTTGCAATGAAGAAGACGAGTGCGTGGCGAAGCGTGATTGACTGTTGGTCTTTTTTGTCTTTTTGTGACTTAAGTAAGTGCATCGATTGATGCCATGTTTACATGATTTTTGTACACTTTTTTTCTTTTCTCTTTTTTTTGGCTGAATTATGATTATTGATTTGGAATGGGCCCGGTGCATTTTGCTCTTCACACCCCTTCGTTACTGGGCCCAATGCGTGTGAACAGGAAGCATGTTGTGGCTGAATTGCTGACTACACCCCACGCCCATTCCCTTACATTTTATTTTTATTTAATTCATCATATCTCCTTTTCAATTTTTAAAAAATAGTTTATTGCATAAAAAAATCCTAATAAAATTCATGCATCATTTTTGTTATTTTTATAAAATTTTTACAAATTTTATTTTTATTTTTATTTTATTTTTATCATCCAAATTAATTATTTTATTAATTTCCTTTTTGCATTACACATCTCATGCATACATAAATTTCTTTATTTTAATTCTCCTCAACCATAAAATATTTTTGATCTGTTCTTTTTGAGTTTGTTCACTAACATTCTAAAGTGCATTAAAATATTTTCCTATCATTTTTTAAATTATTTCATATTGCATTTTAATCTTCCTCTTTGGCACATTGAACCCCACTCCTCACCTGAGCTTTGCCTGATTATTTGAATGACTAGCATCTTGAATTTTTGCAGGAATTTTTGATGTGTTGTTTGTCTCTGGCTGAGAAACTTTTATATTTAATTTGGTGATTTTAGAAGTTGTCTTACTATTTGTTTAATGGCTCTTTGCATGAGACTTTCTTGTATGCGTATCTTTGACCTCATCTGATTATTTGTTTGAAGAGGCACTTGTGCCATTTGCTTTGGGGTTGTTTCTTTGATTTCTGAATTCATGTTTGGATTGTTATCACTATTGTTTGACATTGTTTGATTTTCACTTGCCTTGATATCATTTATGTCCGTTTCTCACTAACCTTTTATGCAGGGACTAAGGTAAGTTCTTTAAGGGTATGGATAAGTATCCATGGACACCCTTACTCTTCCTCTTTCTCTCATCTCTTTCCTTTAGGATGTAGGTCGTCGTCAAACCTCACTAACCGTAGGTCACCCATGCATGATGACTTTAGGATCTATAGTCCCCCTTTAGAGTTACCCTTGTGTCTTCTCTCTTCTCACCTCAAATTTCTTTAAAACACTTAATAAGAATAAGGTGTATTGCGCACGAGCCTTAAGTATGGGGAATGAGAAATGAGGGGCTTCCTCTCATCTTTCTAGAGTGCTTAGCGAGCGTCCTGTCTTGGGACGATGCGTTAAGTATTCGCCCCTGTGCCCTAGACTTTGGTGCAATGCAACTTAGGAACTAACTTAAGCCACTTCTGTCCTAAAAAACACAAACCAACTTCAAACCTTTTTGTCCTTCGGGATCTTCAAACTAAAGGCTATTTTCAAAAAGGACACGTTACTTTCCGTCTGAGTCGCAAACAGGCATCGACCCTAACTGCCGGACGCGAACTTAGCGTTGCTCATAAAAAACACAAAAAGAACTTGGTCCGAACTACGTTGACTCTGAATTCCCCATTGCACAAAGGGGGTACGTAGGCCTAGGACGTCGACATCCTACCGAGTCGGTCTTTGTTTTCCCCTCTCCGTCTTAGTACAGCCCTAGATGATAGTATAACTTACCCTTAGAATAGACAACAAGCGTGGATCCCATCGAGTACGATGGACGTGTGGGGTGCCAGCACCTTCCCCTCGCGTAACCGACTCCCGAACCCAGGTTATGGTTGCGATGACCATTCCTTTCCCCCCTTCCTAAGGTTTATGCGGTGTTCCCTTTCCCTCTCTTGGGATAAATTTACACGGCTGGCGACTCTGTTTTTCCGCGCCACTCTCGCGTTTGTACCTGGATGAAAATCCTGGAAGCAACAGTTGGCGACTCTGCTGGGGACTCTGGTTGACTTATGCTGGTCCATCCCTAAGCGAGTCAGTCCTAACGCTTGCTTGTCTTTGTTTTCTTTGGGTGTTTTGTTTTTGTTTTGCTTTAGGTGTTGTATTTTATTTTTATTTTTACCGCATTTTCTGCATTTCATTTTTATTACTGTCATGCTGCTGTGCTGTGCTGGCTGTCTTTGTTTTGCAGGTTGGGTGGGTCTGAGAGAGAAGCCCAATACCCAGGCTTGAGTATACCCTAGGACTAGAGTGGAAAGTAGTGGGACCTATGTGCCCGCTTGATACGTTTGTGTGTTCACGAAATTCACAACCAGACGAGTCTATCTTGGGACGCATTCTAACGTGTGTGTCTTGCGCATGTTGGGGTGTTGATCTAGAGAGTTGTCGACTCTGGTGACCGATCATTGAGGACCTTAGTGGAAACATCCCTCTTTAGTGGTGACAGTGGCAGACCACATCCTGTGGCAAACCCATTCGCACCCGAGGGCCCGCTTTGGAACTCGCATAGGATGGCCCCTACGTTTTGAAGAGAATCAGTGGAGGCACTCCTCGATTGACTTTAGTACTGTACCCCGAGGGATGAATGTACTATTGTTTCTCGACCTCAGTGCCAAAACTGAGGACCTTCCGCTTTGGAGAATCAGTTGATGCCTCCTCGATTGATGATGATGCCAAACCAGAAATGGTGAACGTATCATCATTTCTCGACCTGAGAGCCCGGGATACTGAACATCCTAGTACCCACATGTGAGAGGGAATGGGCGTTTGTAGGTTTGCAGGTAACCGAAACCTTCAACCTACCCTGTCTT
Organism: Lathyrus tuberosus; assembly: GCA_022829125.1. Lineage (NCBI taxonomy): Eukaryota > Viridiplantae > Streptophyta > Magnoliopsida > Fabales > Fabaceae > Lathyrus > Lathyrus tuberosus. The sequence continues at coordinate 16,560,210 of JALAZF010000003.1, forward strand.
CCAGGTTTCTTGTCAATGTCTGATTATTTGGGTTCCTTAGTGGTTCAGAATTCTGGTTTTCTGGGTTGTGGTTCTCGTTCAGCTAACAGCACAACACATCCAACAGTGTGCCTTGACCCCATGTTTGCATAAGCATATCATTTTTCTTGCATTCTGACATGTTTGACATTTTTTAGGGCTTGCATCTTACTCTTGATTTCGGTTTTCTGAGGTTACTTCAGCATGGATGTTCAGAGAAAGAAGACTGTTGCCTATTCGTTCCCAGAACCGACTTTGACACTGATTCACAAACTGATTAATATGGCTGGTTCGGAGTTCGTACAGAGTTCAGTGGAAGGTATGAGAGGCTTCTGAAATTTGTCTACAACATCTCTAATTATGAGAAGGATGCCATTCATACACTTCTTCAGTTTTACGATCCGCCTCTGCGTTGCTTCACTTTCCCGGACTACATCTTGGCTCCAATGTTGAAGGAGTTCTCATTTATTTTGGGAATCCCCATCAGGCATGATATAGTTTTCTTTTCTGAAGAACACCCCGGGGTAAAAGAAATGGCTGTTGCTCTTCATATTAATGAATCCGTTCTTAACAGTAATATTGAAGAAAAACAAGGAGTTAAGGGTTTCTTGTTGAAGTTCTTGTTTGATCAAGCTTGCATACATGTCAAAGAGAAGGATTGGACTGCTTTCCAAGCTATTCTGGCTATGTGTATCTATGGGATTGTGCTGTTTCCAAATATTCCTGATCTGGTGGATATGCACGCCGTCAGAATCTTCATTTCGAAGAATCCTATACCTACCTTGCTAGGCGATGTGTATCACTCAGTCCACTACAACAATGAGAATAGGCGTGGGAAAACTGTAAGTTGCTGTGCACCGCTCTTATCTACTTGGTTTCTGAGTCATCTCCCTGAATCTGGCGCTTTCGTTGATACGAAAGATTCTCTGAAGTGGTCTAAGAGGGTAATGGGCTTGACTGCTGACAACATTGTTTGGTTTAATCGTAACTTGCTAGGAATGGAGATTAATTGCAAATGCGGAGAATTCCCTAATGTACCCTTGTTAGGGAGGAAAGGTGGAATTAACTATAATCCCTCCCTAACTATCAGACAGTTTGGTTATCCTTTGAAAGGTCCACCCGAAGAGCGAGATGTCCGAGAGTCCTTATTCTTCAATGGTATTGAGGATCAAGGGTTGATAAGGAAAGTTGTGAATGCTTGGAAACAGGTGACCAAGAAGGGTAAAATTCCATTCGGAAAAAGTAACAATCGGGCTTTCCATTCCTATAAAGAGTGGATTAAGAAGAGAGCAGAAGGGGAGCTTCTTCCATTCCCGGTGGAACCACCTTTGTATCCTTTGGTGATCGAGCCTCCTACCACCGTTGAGTTGGAGAAGTATAACAAATTATGGGCTGAAAAGGAAAGGTTGCGGGAAGAAAATAGTGAGCTAAAGAGAGAGATTTATCAGTGGAAGCATGAGCGGGGTGAAGTTGTTCATACCGCCAAGTGGAAGACAGAGCTCCTTGCTAAAGCAGAAAGAGAGCTTGCTGACATGATCGCATCCAGAGAAAGGATGAAACAAGCTTTGGATGGTGTCAGCAACGTTCTCAGGTCCAAGGAGGAGGAATTAGGCAAGGCTTTGTTGAAGATTCATGGGTTCAATGATCACCAAGAAACTGCCATGGCTGAGAATAAGAGAAAGGAAGACGACTACATAGCTAAGATTGATCAGTTGAAGTCGACGCTCAAGAAGAAAGACGCCGAGATCTTATCAGGGATATTCAAGAGACAAGTAGTCGAGGGTCGACTCAATGAAGCCATAGCCTCCATGGAAGAACTGAAAGTCCAAGCTGGAGTAAAGAGATCTAGACATGAGGGGCCTAGCATGGAGGGTGTTTCTGGAGAAGACGCTTGGAAATTACATTGCAGATACTTGGATGGGATCATACACAGGAGAGACCTTCTCATTCAAGGACTAATTCAAAAACCCAAGCATCCCGATACCAGAAAGTTGTTCAAGGAGATTCAAGACTGGTGCAGAAAGCATAATGGATGGGGGGATTGACACTTGTAGACTTTGACGATATGCCATAGTTTTCTGTTCTCTTTTATTGTATTGAGATCATCACCAGGCTTGTTGGTTGGTACCTCTATGATTTATGTGTTCAGATTTGTTATCTTGGATTCGTAATTGTCGACATTTGGTTTTCCTCTGGTTTTCTTAATATATGAGTAGAAGTTCCGTTCTATCTTGTTATTAAACTGGAATCAAGGGGTGGATCGCCCTGCTAATGTTCAAACATGTTCATTTGCATTTGCATATTCATAATCATCTTGCATAATTATTTTGCATGACAGGTGTTTATCTCCGGTATTCTTATCTTGTTTTAATCTCAGAATTGCAGAGTTGATCATGGAACGAGTTCAAGCTGAGTTGAGTGAACTGAAGGTTCAGATGAGGCAATTTGGGGAAGACATGCTCCAGGAGCAGAGGATACTGTGGGAGGAAATCAGTCAGATGAAGGCTCAAATGGGTTTGGTCATAGAGATTTGGAAAACAGTGTTGAAGAAGGAAGACAGCCCTGTGCCCGCTTCCACAATAGAGATCCTTACTCCTCCCATCTCTTTGGAATTTGATTTAAATCATGGACTACCTCGGGAGTCTCTTCCGCAAGCGAAAGTTCCAGAACTCTCCCAACAGCAGCTAGGTCTTGGCTCTCAAGAGAAGCCCAAGGGCAAAAGGTATACACAGGGGCAGAAGAAGTCTGAAAGAGTTTTTCGTCCGCTCCCTATGCCATATTCTCAACTATTTCCGCATCTCCTTCAGTTTCAACTGGTACAGAAAAGGACTTTGGCTTCTCTCACAGGCAATCCTCCACCAGGCTATGATGCAAGAGCCCATTGTGATTTCCATTCTGGGGCACCAGGGCATACCGTGGAGGAATGTAGGGACTTTCAGCACCGAGTCCAGGATTTGATTGACGCAGGGGCAATTGAGTTCACATCGGGTGGCGTGAATGTACAAGGTGATGTTACCCCAATTGGTGCAGAAGAAGTGAAGGCTCCTCCCCTCTTTACAGGATCCACCTCATACCATGGACTTTCTCCACAGCCTTTTGCTACAGAAGTTTTACGTCAGTAACCCTTGTTTGTGCCTCAGCCGAATGCGGAAAGGAGAGTGCAAGCGCAGATGAGGCGCCCAAATCAGCATCGACAACAGAATTATCAGCAACAGGGGCAACCAAGGCCAAGAGGGCCCAAGAGGACATTTGATCCTATTCCAATCCCTTATAATCAGCTGTTTACGCGTCTGCTCAAGAAGTCTCTGATTCAAACAAGGGGTACCGTGCCAGTACCGTACCCTATTCCTCTGGATTATGACATGACTGCTAGGTGCGAGTTCCACTCGGGAACGTTTGGGCACACAATTGATGAGTGTAATGTATTCAGGCACAAGGTGCAAGACCTGGTAGACTCAGAGATCATTGTATTCACTGAAGATGATATGTACATCAATGGAAGCCTCCTTTCTCAAATGAACACACAGTCTGCAAGTACGTCCAGACAGAATTAAGCTTCCTCAGCAATGGCAATCTTCAGCTTCTTTACTCGCATTTTCATTTGTAGTTTTTCATTTATTGTTAAAGCATCGTATGTATGCAAGACTTGTTTGTTTTTTTATGATGATATTAATGCAATGAGTATGTTTTCCTTGAAGTAATCCATTCGTGTTCACTCTTAAATGTTTACATGCACTGTAATACCAATTTTCTTGTTTAGAACTCTTGAGGGAGGATGATGAGACGAAAACGCAAATCTCTGGTTGTAGGTTCGAGGATAGAACCCTGTTGAGGATGTACAGACATTGTTTCAAACCCCTAAACACTGAAGATATAAGGGAGATAGACCCTCGTTAACCCCTTCGAGCCTTGGAGTAGGAGTTTCCTTCGTACGAAAGAGTCCTCATACTTAACCCAGGGGTAGGGTAGGCGTCAGTTAGTTTGACCAAGCGTCCAAATTTCAAGGAGAGTGTGCATCCGAGGAACCATTACCTTTTATCCCACCGGCAAAAGGTCAAGAGATGCGAAACCACGATGGTCATCCATCAACAACTAAGGAGTGAAACAGTCACAATCCTTTCAAGCAAGCAAGACAACCAGTGTTACACGCTTTGTTCAAAAGAGGAATATAAAAAGAAAGAAAAGAGAAAAGCCCGCTAAGTCGAAGCAACTTAGGCAAAAGTTAGGGCATCCCGCTGGACTTCAAAAATCGAAAAAACTCAAAAAAGTCAGTCCAGGCTAAATTAGGGATCAAAAAAAAGGGAAAAAGCAAAGGCGTTACAAGAGAAAATCCTCGATAAGAACAAATTCGTGTGATTACGGACACAAAAAAGGGGTGACTGTCATTCCAAACCCTCCTTAGGTGCCAAACCATTAGTGGCATAGGTTCCTTGAAAATCATAAACCTTTTGAGAGATGAGCGTTTTGGTCAGATTAACTGAACATAGGACTGGAGAACATCACGAAGAGTAGGTGGGCACCGATAAATTTTGAGCCATAAATCTTTTTTTTCCTGAAACCACGAACCATACCACGTTACAACCCTTAAAAGTCCTAATTGAAACAGGGTTCATTCCGAAAGCGTATTTCAACAAGATAGCGTTCCTGACTCCTATGAGTTGTGCTAATAAGATTTGTTGGTATTGCATGTGCGCATTGTTTTTGCCATTCAAAAATCAAGGTTGCATCCCAGCAAGTGATTCATTCACGAGGCTCGGCGACGCATTTTCAATAAAAACTTCAAGGTTAACATGAGTGTTGCATTAGGATTATCATTCTCATAAACAACTCGTTCTGTTGGCATACATGTGCCTAAACATCAATGGCAGCTTACACAGTGAACGTCAGTCAAGAAGCTTGATCCTACCAAGTTGAGATGCTTGAAAATTCTGAAAGATAATCATGTCAAAGGGCATGCTTCCAAGAGACTCAGTGTAGAGTGGGCTCTCCCCAGTAAGTCGTGTTAAGATGTAGCCAATCTGGGGCAATCACGTCGAGAAAACTCTCCAAAATTCAGCTATTCTGGGGCATTCATTCTAGGATCAGGGGAAAAGTCACTTCAAAGCCCATAGTGGGGCAGGCCACCTCTAGAGCATGGGAGATCGTCCACTCCTGAAAATGGTTAATTGAAAACATCTCCTCAAGGTTCAAGATACTAAAGCAGAGTATTTTCGAGTCATTATAATCCCTTGCGAGGTAATGTACTTCATGGATTACGAAGACTGGGGCAGTTATGTCGAGACATGATAAATCTCTCCAAGAGTTTGAAGACCCTGGGGCAGTGCGAACGACCGATCTTCTGTAAAATCCTCTTGAGATGAAAAGTTCAAAGAGCCGCTTATGACCATAAAGGCAAGTCAGGTTGCAGGGCAACAGATTGTACATCCCCAGCAGTTGGCTCTCCCCAGCATTGAGATTGCTCCTTCCCCAGCAGGACAAGCTTTCCTCAGCAGAGTAGACTTCCCCCAGCAGAAGACTTGGAAAGTATTTTCTCTGGATCAAGACGTTATTTCCCCACAGAATCAGGGTGTTCACTTCCCCCATCCAGTCAGGAAGCGTGCTTCTGCCGACAATGTCATGTTCTAATCCCCAACAAGGTGGGAGTAAAGTCATTCTCCCCATCAGCAGGCTAAGTTTAGCAGTATCCCCAAGCAGGATGGTATTATGGGCTGGCGTCCCCCAGCAGGTCCTAAGCCCATCTGTTATTGGCAATCCTCAGTAACAGACTTCCGGTTCCGTTATCGGCATTCATTCTCAACTCCCCCAGCAGAGGAGAAATCTCAGGTTTTGGATGTTACCTTCAGTATAGGTCATGTGTAATCCCTGGTGGTGTGATTGTTCTTTTGGAATTTCATCCCCAGCAGAAGTTGTTGATCCAAAGAGTCGATCAATATGATCCTTCTCGACAGAGTTCCTGGATTCAGAGGACAATTTATTTTTGTCATCCCCAGCTGAATTGGTCTTTTCTCTCCAGCATTTATTTTGCTGGAGAAACCCTTTTTACATATCATAAGCATTGTATCCTCAAAACGCGTAGCATTTCCACTTCGTGTGGAGCATTACGGCAAAATTCAAACATTTGCATTCCAAAGCATAAGTCAGGTTTGATACTTTCTTTGCCAGTTCTCTTTCTCAGCAGAGATGGCATAACTCAGGAGATTTTGGAGGGATGCGTTCCTCATACTTGTGCTCCCCGGCAGAGTCTTTTATTTAGACTTCACCTTCCCCAACGGAGTCATCTTATCTGTGGATCAGGAGTCCGTTAGAAGTTTGTCTTTGTTTGCCTCATTTTGGCCTTTTTCTTTTGTGAGTCTTGTTTCACGTTATCCCCAGTGAAGTCCACTTTATGTTGGTTATCCTTTGAGGGTACAATTGAGGTTGTATTCGTTTTGTGGGTGCGATTGAGGTCGTATTCTTATTTTCGTTGTGGGTAGAGTGATCGAGGTCAGTCTTCCTTTACGGATGCAATTGAGGTTGAATTCGTTTTGTGGGTGCGATTGAGGTCGTATTCTTATTTTCTTTGTGGGTAGAGTGATTGAGGTCAGTCTTCCTTTGCGGAAGCAATGGAGGTTGTATTCGTTTTGTGGGTGCGATTGAGGTCGTATTCGTGTTTTCTTTGTGGGTAGAGTGATCGAGGTCAGTCTTCCTTTGTGGATGTAATTGAGGGTGTATTCGTTTCATGGGTGCGATTGAGGTCGTATTCGTGTTTTCTTTGTGGGTAGAGTGATTGAGGTCAGTCTTCCTTTGCGGATGTAATTGAGGTTGTATTCGTTTTGTGGGTGCGATTGAGGTCGTATTCGTGTTTTCTTTGTGGGTAGAGTGATTGAGGTCAGTCTTCCTTTGGGATGCAATTGAGGTTGTATTCATTTTGTGGGTGCGATTGAGGTCGTATTCGTGTTTTCTTTGTGGGTAGAGTGATTGAGGTCAGTCTTCCTTTGCGGATGCAATTGAGGTTGTATTCGTTTTGTGGGTGCGATTGAGGTCGTATTCTTATTTTCTTTGTGGGTAGAGTGATTGAGGTATGTCTTCCTTTGCGGATGCAATTGAGGTTGTATTCGTTTTGTGGGTGCGATGGAGGTCGTATTCGTGTTTTCTTTGTGGGTAGAGTGATCGAGGCCAGTCTTCCTTTGTGGATGTAATTGAGGGTGTATTCGTCTTGTGGGTGCGATCGAGGTCGTATTCGTATTTTCTTTGTGGGTAGAGTGATTGAGGTCAGTCTTCCTTTGCGGATGCAATGGAGGTTGTATTCGTTTTTTTGGGTACAATTTAGGTCGTATTTGTTTTTTTCTTGTGGATATGGTTGAGCTCATATTCCTTATTTTTCAGCACACTCTTTCTCATTATTCTTACCATAATCAAATTTCCGGGGCTCTTTCGGTATTCAACCCCTGTGTACCCTGGAATGTCTGAGAGTCATTGCTATCACACCTTCAGGACCAAGTTGATTGAATAGGGGCAGCTGTTGCACCCCAAAATTTGCTCTCCTTGCTTTATTATTAACTGGCTTATGTTGCATTGCATTTTGCATTATCATGTGTGCATAGCATTGGTTCTTAACATGGGGTCAAGGTGCCTGAGGCAAGATCAAGAGGAGAATTTTGTTCCTCAGAGGGTAAAGCAAGGGAGCTCAAATGGATCACTCTCTCCTAACCAGTGCATAGATTAGGGTTTTGAGATTCTTGGGTTTATTGCTTCAATGGGCAAGCTCCTTGGGTTTTTATCATCATCAAATGGCATATATTATCTTTGTTGGAGAGGATACACATCATATTCAGAGGAATTTGGATTTGGAGACTGTGTTATCCCCTCCTAGACTGAGGGTACCACAACTAGGGTTTGCTATAAAGTCAGTTTATTTCTGATTTTTTTTGGGCAAGACTTGATTCCATGGTACTCCTTGGGTCGCTAAGTGTCTAGGAATGGATGATTGTCGTTCGGTTTGGTTCAGGAGAGATTCAATTGGCCAATGGATTAAAAATCAGGAGAATTGGGGAAAAGTCAATTGTGCAGAGGAAAAAGTCAACTCCTGACTTTTTGAGATCAAATTCATGTTCCTCGTCTCAAATATGTCCATGGATGAGATTTTATCAAGAAATGCTCAAGGATTCATGAAAAAAATCAAGAATGTGGAAAAGTTACTAAAAAGGGAAGTTTAGGGTTTTAGAAACTTACTATTTTGGGTAAGTTCTTAACTACTTTCAAAGACAGTTTTCACCATAATCAAGGCTTCAGTTACAAATCTTTTTCACATGAAAGTTGTAGTATGAAGCATTCCCTTCAGAATGAGCACAAGAATCATGTTGTTTGAATCATTTTTGGATAAGTTATAGTGCTCCAAAGTGGATCATTTTCACCCTGTGAATTTGGAAAAGATTGGAATTATTTCTAAGTGTTTTGGCAGATTTTGTGGACACTACTTCAAGTCAATCTTTCACATACTTCCAAGCATCATTTCCACTCCTCTCCAACATAAGTTTTGTTCTCCTTATTTCATACTCTTCATTGGATCTTTGGTTGTCTTAAAAGGAGTTGTATGCACTAAGTTATGGTCATGACAAGTAATGGGTCCAAGTTATGTATAAAAGCTCATTGCATGGTGATATGTGCAGTTTGCATGGCGCAAGATTATTTTGTTTTCGTGCCAAATCTTTTGCCAACGTGGGTAAAGTGGACCATGCACGTGTAAGGGAAAATTGGCCATATCCACACCTCCCATTTTCGGTTGAATTCAAGGGGAATTATTTTCTTTATCATGGGCCTCAAATATATCTCCTAATCCATCATATATAAAAGGAGGTAAACCCTAAAGCAGGGGGAGATCATTTTTTTGAGTACACGGCCGCAAGCTTCAGACCAAGGAGAGGTTCCATTAAGCTTCCACGAGGTATTCTTCCATACGTTTTGTTTTGATAGCATGCTTATATCCAAATGTGTAGGGTGGTTTAATCTTGCTCACATATTGCGTTTGAACCTACCTGAGATGTGAATATCGTTCGAGTCCGAGTATGTCGTGTTGCTTGAAATCTTGTTTATGGTTTGGTACCCACTCCTTTAGTGTTATTTTTTTCCGTGCTTGAATGATCTTTGTGGAAAACAAATTATACCATGTTAATCTATGTTATTCGTACTCTAATTCTGGGCTTTATTTCATGCGATTTGGTTGAGATTGGAGGGAGAAATTTTGGATCAAAGTGGAGGGGATGGGGCTGCGTTTCCATGATGCATGGTTGCGGGTTGTAGGGTTTTGCAATGAAGAAGACGAGTGTGTGGCGAAGCGTGATTGGCTGTTGGTCTTTTTTGTCTTTTTGTGACTTAAGTAAGTGCACCGATTGATGCCATGTTTACATGATTTTTGTACACTTTTTTTCTTTTCTCTTTTTTTTGGTTGAATTATGATTATTGATTTGGAATGGGCCCGGTGCATTTTACTCTTCACACCCCTTAGTTACTGGGCCCAATGCGTGTGAACTGGAAGCATGTTGTGACTGAATTGCTGACTACACCCCACGCCCATTCCCTTCCATTTTATTTTTATTTAATTCATCATATCTCCTTTTCAATTTTTAAAAAATAGTTTATTGCATAAAAAAATCCTAATAAAATTCATGCATCATTTTTGTTATTTTTATAAAATTTTCACAAATTTTATTTTTATTTAAATTTTATTTTTATCATCCAAATTAATTATTTTATTAATTTCCTTTTTGCATTACACATCTCATGCATACATAAATTTCTTTATTTTAATTCTCCTCAACCATAAAATATTTTTGATCCGTTCTTTTTGCGTTTGTTCACTAACATTCTAAAGTGCATTAAAATATTTTCCTATCATTTTTTAAATTAATTCATATTGCATTTTAATCTTCCTCTTTGGCACATTGAACCCCACTCCTCACCTGAGCTTTGCCTGATTATTTGAATGACTAACATCTTGAATTTTTGCAGGAATTTTTGATGTGTTGTTTGTCTCTGGCTGAGCAACTTTTATATTTAATTTGGTGATTTTAGAAGTTGTCTTACTATTTGTTTAATGGCTCTTTGCATGAGACTTTCTTGTATGCGTATCTTTGACCTCATCTGATTATCTGTTTGAAGAGGCACTTGTGCCATTTGCTTTGGGGTTGTTTCTTTGATTTCTGAATTCATGTTTGGATTGTTATCACTATTGTTTGACATTGTTTGATTTTCACTTGCCTTGATATCATTTATGTCCGTTTCTCACTAACCTTTTATGTAGGGACTAAGGTAAGTTCTTTAAGGGTATGGATAAGTATCCATGGACACCCTTACTCTTCCTCTTTCTCTCATCTCTTTTCTTTAGGATGTAGGTCGTCGACAAACCTCACTAACCGTAGGTCACCCATGCATGATGACTTTAGGATCTATAGTCCCCCTTTAGAGTTACCCTTGTGTCTTCTCTCTTCTCACCTCAAATTTCTTTAAAACACTTAATAAGAATAAGGTGTATTGCGCACGAGCCTTAAGTATGGGGAATGAGAAATGAGGGGCTTCCTCTCATCTTTCTAGAGTGCTTAGCGAGCGTCCTGTCTTGGGACGATGCGTTAAGTATTCGCCCCTGTGCCCTAGACTTTGGTGCAATGCAACTTAGGAACTAACTTAAGCCACTTCTGTCCTAAAAAACACAAACCAACTTCAAACCTTTTTGTCCTTCAGGATCTTCAAACTAAAGGCTATTTTCAAAAAGGGGACGTTACTTTCCGTCTGAGTCGCTGTAATACCCCAAAATTTGCTCTCCCTCTTTGTCATCATAGCATGGCATTATCATTTATCATATCATATCCATCTCATTAGCATTGCATTGCATTTAACATAGAAAAATGAAGCATGGCATCCTTCTTACCATCAGGGCATGTGATCAGGTGGAAGGTGGACAATCAAGGGATCATTCAAAGCACAAAAGGTCAATCAAGTGCCCTCAAGGCAAGCCAAGAGTCTCTCATGTCTCATACCATCTCAATTGATCATCCACAATCTCAAGGAAGTGAGATCCAATGGGAGATTGAAGCAATACATACTTCAACATGCAAGAGGTTCAAAAACTGAAGGAAAACCCTCAAAAGAGATAGCTCATTGATTCAAAGTCATTCTCAAGTGGCATTTCTCATCATCCTTTAAGAGGATACACAACATGCTCTGAGGAATTTGAAATTGAAGACTGCACTTTTTCCTCCTAACCAGAAGGGGCTGAAATTAGGGTTTCCAATTAAATCAGGGTATCTCTGATTTTTTGGACAAAACTTGTTGTCATGGTATTCCATATGTCCCTAAGTGTATGTATGTGGAAAATTGCATCTCAATTGGTTTTAGAAGTGGTTCAATTGGAAGAAAGATCAAGAATCAGAGAAATTGGGGCAAAGTTAAATAATCAGAGGAAAAAGTCAACTCTTGACTTTTTGAGGCCAAGTTCATGAAATTCATGTTACATATGTCCAATGTACAAAATTTGATCAAGAAACTCCAAAGGAATCATGAAAAAATCAAGATGTAAAAAGTTGCCATTTTTGGATGAAGTAGGGTTGCTAAAAATAGCAAGTTTTGGCCATTTTGCATCAGAGTTTGAACCAAGGCCATTTAAATTTGGAGCACCAAATGAAAAATCCACTCTGCCTCAATGAAAGATCTTGTTTTAAGCTTCAAATCCATGTGTAGAACATCTCCATTGGATAAAAATTGAGAGAGATATGATTGATCAAAGTTGGAGGAAAGTAGGCCAAAAACCATGCCATGACCAGGTTTGGCCAAGCTCGCGCGCAGTCATTTTCACAAACAGATGGTGGGCCAAATGTACACTCATTTTTCTATTGGTCAGAGACGTCAAATGAAAAATCTTTCAACATGAAAGTTGCTCCCCTATGTGAGAGCTTCAAGAGTGATGTTTATGTTTTTTTCATTTGATCAATGTATGGAGAGTTATGATGGTCCAAACATGAGGGTGTTACACTGAATTTCCATAGGCACCAAGGCCTTGCCTGTAGACCAATTCACACGTCCATGCACCAGTTGGTTTTCCTTCTGTTTCGAGCCATTTTTGATCATGTTCCAAGCCTCAATTCTATCTAATTTCAACATCAACAATGTCCTATAGTGTGTCCTCTCTCCAATGGCATCAAAATTTCGTCATTTCATGCAATGCACCTAGAGAAATTCATCCTCAAACAGCCATGGTTTCATTGGTGTGAGGCTGCCAAGGATGAATGTTGACATTGTGGTTTTTGATCCAGTTTGCACGCAGGCTATTACATCATCCACATTGCTTCATTTGGACAAACAACAATATCTTACACTCATGCCATGCCATGCTCTCATACACCAAAGAGGAAAAAACAAAAACTTGTGGTGCAAGCTTGCTGTTACACAACATACGTCACTACCATCCCTTCTAATCACCACCATACCACATCATGAGCTCACTCTCACCTGAACAAAACCTTAACCCGTGCCAATAACTAACAGGACTCAGTTAGTTAACTCAAACTCAGTTAACTAACTCAGTTAACTTGAGTTCTAACCATCAACCACACCAGTTAACTCCTAACCACAACTATATAAGCTAAACTCTGCACAATTAGAAGGGGATTCTCATTTTTCACTCTCACTCCAAATTGCTCTCACTTTTCTCTCAGAGTTCTCTCCATTCTCTCTCTGATTTCACACGAGTTCTTCACACGTTCTCACCTTGATCTTCATCAATTGTTCATCATCAAGCATTTCTGATCAAGAACAAGCTGAAGTAAGAGCAAGCTATCGAGAGCAGCAACTTCTCCAATTGGAATCTCAGTTCATTGTCTTCAAAATCCAAAGGTTCAGAGCATTTATTTTGCTCTTAGGAAGCTCAAGATCAATCTCTCATCTCTGGTTTTCTGTTGATTCAAGAGTTCGCCAATTTCAGGTTTCAAAATTTCTCAAACTTTAATTGCACGATTTTATCCTGTTTTGACTTGTTGATGTGTTGTTTGAGCTTATTAGAAGCTATGTGAAGCTGGCTAGTTGATAGAGCTCCTTAGGAGTTTAGAACTGAAACTTAGGGCAAAGTTTCTCTTCTTCGATTCTCTTTATTCATGCTTGATCTGTGAATTTTGTTGCTGAATTTGTGTTCCTCATGAGATTAGCTTTCGTTTGATACCTAGTTTGTTGATTTCTGGAAGCATGTGATATTTACAGTGCCGGAGAGTGGCCGGAGAAGGTGACCGGAGGTCCCTCTCCGGCCGGTGAGGTTACATTAGGGTTTTGCATGCCAGATTAAGTCACAGCCGTTGATTTCGTTTGATCTAATGCTCACAATGGTGACAACACATAAAAACGCACATGCCTCTCACATGCTCATTCTGATTTTATTTTTAAACTTTGTGTAACGCAGTACACCGTAGGTAACGTGTTCCCTCACGCGTGTGTGTTGATTTCAATTACTTTGACTTTGGTTTGACTTGGACTTGATCTGATGGTTGGGAGTGAGTCAAGATTGTTGACTGAGGGTTCATGTTTGTTAGTGTGTTATGCGCGTAGCTGGACCTAAGCCAGATTGATATCCACACCCCCTTGGTTAAGGCCCAATGTAATTTGAACTGAATAGTTACTAGGCATGCACCCCCATTCACATTTACATTCCATTTTATTTTTTCCATTTTGCTACACGTTTCATAATTAATTTTTTAAAATACCAAAACATATTGGAAAATTCTACAAAAATTCATGTGAATTCTCAAGACATTTAGGAAATTTTTCATGATTTTATTTTCTGATTTTAAGACCTTTTTGCCCCTGTTCCATAATTTTCTTTGAATTTCCATTTAGATGCATTCTAAGCATGATACATGAATTTGTTTAATTTTGTTCTTGCTCATTACCAACTATTTTGACATGATTCTTTTTGCATTGATTCACTAATACATTGAAGCATGTTAGATGATTTTTGTTTGTTTTTTAGGTCACTTTATTACATGTTTTGATGCCTATATTTGCACCACTTTGCATGATGTTTCAATTTGACCTAATTGCATGGTTTGAAGTCATTTTTGCTTTGAATTTTTACATGCTATCTTGATGTATGATGCATTTCTGACCTAGGCACTCCAATACCATGTTTTCATAATTTTCATGAGGCCATTTGATTTTTGTTTGATGCATTACCTTTGAAGTATAATACATGTCATGTCATTTTAACTTTAGTGCATGTTTGCATGATTTCTTTTGTACATACTTGCATGATCATTTGCCTACTTTGTGAACTACTCACTTGACATTATAGGTCATTGGTACATATTACATGTCATCCTTGCATGTTGATTTTTATTTGAACTTTGTGCATCATTAACATGTATTGTTTGCACTTTCTTTTTGAACTTTCATTTCAATTCTCCTTATATTATTTCTTGAATGTCTTGAAGTTGATTCATAAATACTTTTGAGATGTTCATAAACCATTTTCCATTTAGTTTCAATTCTGGTTGTTGATTTACATGTTCCATTTATGCATGTCCTCTTCATTTCTTTCCATCTTTCATCTACCCTTTCTTCTTGTAACATGTTTAAATGCTAATGGATGATGCTTGTTGCCTATTCACTTGTACTTGTATGATGATATTCATTTGTTGACCATATGATGCCCATTCTGGTTGTGGTTCTAGGATTTGTTTTCTCATTTAATGCTTTTGAGTTTTATGATGCATTACATGTTCTTTTACTTCTTATACTTCTTATACATGTTTACTAACCATGTAGGGGCTTTGGTAAGTTTCAATTGAGTGTGGATAAGGAATCCACATTCAACTTCTATCCTTTCTCTTTTACAATTCCATTTTGTGTTTTGTTAAGCACTTATGTGCTTTCTTTTAATAACTCATCACTTTCCCTTTGTGAATTACAATTCATCTTCTACTTTGGAAGTGAATTGTTTAATTCTTTCTTTCTTTAGACTTTAGGTTGAAACCTCACAAACCTTTAGGATCACTCTCTTTAATCTTCAATTAGGATTGAGTCTTAGTCCATATAGGTTTTACCTTTTCTCCTCCCTTGAGTCTCTTTTCTCATCTCAAAGAAAATTCAAAATATCTAATAAAGGTAGGCATTTATTGCATTTAGGCCTTTCATATAAAGAAAAGATTATAAGGGGTCTTCTCTTGTAATCTTAGAATGTGTAGCATATAGCCCATCTTGGGTCAATGTGTTAAACATTTGATCTTGTATGAGGGACTTAAATGCAATACTTGTTGAAGGTGCCAATAATAAAAAACACTTCTTCATTTCTTAATTTACAAAAACACTTAATAAACACAAGTATGCTAGTGTGTTTGAACCTTGATAATTGGAACTAAGTGTGAGGGTCTTCTTCACCCTTAGTGTGCTTTCTTACCCATTCCATCTTGGAATGTGAGAAGGTACACATTCCAATGACTAAGATCCAGGTACACTGTCGTATGCAAACAAATCCAAGACACCTCCTTCTAAAGGACAAAAACAAACAATAACGTCTTTCCTTCGGGAATTCTTTTCTCATCTCATTCATTCTCAACGCACTAACGCGCTTCTACTTGTTCTCTTGCAAGATGGTAACGCACTCGGACCAGCGAGCCTGCAACACCTGAGCTAGAACGTGAGCCGTTCTCTAAAAAACACAATCCATCCCCGGTGAGGGGAACTACGTCGCTCTGATTCTCATGTTCCCGATGAGATACGTAGGCAGTGGGGTAGGGCCCATGCGAGCACTTCTTTTATTTTCCCTACATTTGTTTCTCTTTCTCCTTTCCTTTTTCAGTTCTTTCTCAGTATTCCTTTCTTTACACCCTTTGATCGAGACAAGCAAGCGTGGATCCCATCGGGTACGATGGACGCGAGGGGGTGCTAATACCTTCCTCTCGCGTAACCGACTCCCGAACCCATTTCTCTTGGTCGTAAGACCATGCTTTTCCTTTCTCTCAGGTTTATGCGGTGTTTCCTTTCCCTCTCTTGAGATAAATACACATTGCTGGCGACTCTGTTCGGTGCCACTTTCGCGTTTGTACCTGGATGAAAATCCCGGGAGCGACAGCTGGCGACTCTGCTGGGGATCGAACCCAGAATCTCTGGTTTCCTTAGCGAGTCAATCCTAGCGCTTGTTTGTTTTTCTTTCGTTGGGTGTTTACTGTTGTGCTGTATTTACTGTTTTATTGTATGGTTATTTACTGCTTTACTGAACATTACTGTATTTACCGCATTTTAGCATTTTCATTTCACATGATATATTATGCTATACTGGACTGTGTTGTTTTCTGTTTGGCGGGATGGGTGTTCTGAGAGATAAGCCCACTACCAAGGCTTGAGTACATACATAGGTATTAGAGTGGATAGTCATGACGCTTGTGTGGTGGTGACCACGTATTGTTGTTCATGAGACCCACAACCAGACGAGGTTCTATCAGGAGCTTTCTGCTACTGCATGTTATGCAGGCCAGTGGTTATTCTCTTGAGGAACTGTCGACTCTGGTGACCATTCCCGAGGACTCAGTTGCGGCACTCCTCCCGAGTTGTGACAGTGGCAGACCACATTCCGTGGCAAACCCATTGCACATTCTCGATCCGAGGACCCAATGCTGGGAACTTGCTATAGGACATCCCTTTTTGAAAGAGAATCAGCGGAGGCACTCCTCGATTGGCGATAGTACTGTACCCTGAGGGATGAATGTACTATTGCTTCTCGACCTCAGTGCCAGAAGCTGAGGACCTTTTTGTTTTGGAGAATCAGTTGAGGCCTCCTCGATTGATGATGATGCCAAACCAGAAATGGTGAACGTATCATCATTTCTCGACCTGAGAGCCCGGGATACTGAACATCCTAGTACCCACATGTGAGAAGGGCGGGTTGTTTACAGGTTTGCAGGTAACCATGACCTCCTACATACCCGGTTTTCTATCATCATTGCACAAAAAGGAAGTTTCATCCTATTGTATTCAGATGGTTCTTATCTATGGTTCTATATTAGTCTCAGAGCTACACTGACACCGTTCACAGTTCAGCACAGACACCTGATTACCTGATCACATTGCCCTTTGCATTGCATTATCATATCCTAACATACATGTTTGTTCATTTCCAGGTGCATATATTACCCTTGATTCCAGTCATCAGGTCCCTGCAAAGATGAACACTAAAGAGAGGAAGAATATCATCAGCTATAAGTTCCTTACGCCTACTTTGGGCCCTATTGTTGTGCTGAAGGGAATGGCGAGCCCGGCAGCACGAGAAGCTTTTGAAGAGAAATATGGGTGGATTTTATCTATGGTTCGTAATGTCAGTGATTATGAAGCCAGAGGTCTCCATACGTTGATGCAGTTCTATGATCCGCCTCTGAGATGTTTTGTATTTCCAGACTATGTGTTGGTTCCTACCCTGGAGGAGTATTCCAACATGTTGGGGATTGCTATCAAGGAGGAGCCCCCTTTCTTTGGATCTGTGGGGGATCTTGACTTTGGAAAGGTGGCTGGTGCTCTTTATTTGAGCAAATCAGAGTTAAGTGACAATGTCTCCAACAAAGGAAAGATTCGTGGTTACAAGCTGGAATATCTGATTAAGAAGGCCCAGGAAGCAGCTAAAGGCGAGAATTGGCTTGTTTTTAATGCTTTGCTAGCCCTTTGTATATACGGCATAGTGTTGTTTCCCAACGAGCCGGATTTCATTGATACGGACGCTATACGAATATTCATGATGAAGAACCCGGTGCCAACGCTACTGGGAGATCTTCACTACTCATTGTACAACCGAAATGAAAAGAAAAGAGGAGGGATAATTCGTTGTTGTGCACCCTTGTTCTATAAGTGGTTTGCGGGCCGTTTACCACAATCAGGGGCTTTTGTGGATTCCAAAGATTCTCTAGAGTGGAAACAGCGTTTAATGGGATTGGTGGCCAAGGACATCGTATGGGTAGATCATGGGCTGATTGGCAAGAATATTATCCACAGCTGTGGTAAGTTCCCTAACGTTCCACTGATAGGAAGACTGGGTGGGATTAACTACAATCCTTCTTTGGCCATTCGACAATTTGGGTATGCCCTGACAGGTCCGCCTATTAAGAGAGATGTGGAGGAGTCCCTCTATTTTCATACATCAGATGGTTGGGAAGCAGCACAGAAAGCTTCTGAAAGCTGGAGTAGCGTACTGAAAAAGGGGAAAGTTACTCTAGGAAAGCCTAACAACCGGGTTTATCCAGCATATGAAGAGTGGGTGAAGAAAAGAGTTGAAGATTTTCTCTTGCCTTTTGGTAAGGCACCCCTTTTGTATCCAGAGAATGAGAAAGCAAGAAGCACTGCTACTGTGGAAGAAGTTGACAAGTTGCAAGCCTTGGTGAAAAAGCTCCAAGGAGAGAATTCCGAGTTGAGTAGCCGTCTTCAGAATGCTCTACATGCCAACAAAGAGCTGGAGCGGAAAGCCCAAGATGCTGAACAAATCCTAACTGCAAAAGAAAAAGACTTTGCTGGAAGAGCCCAACATTTCCGGAAGATTAGTAAAGGTGCTGATGATGCTACTCAAGCCCACAAGCAAACCAAACAGGCGTTAGCACAGACCAAAGAAAAGTTAACAAAATTTCAGCACGCTTGGGACGAAGTTAGGATAGAGAATGCTGAATTACAGGAACAGTTGCAGATTAAGGACGAAGAGCTTGAAAAGGCGCATGAGCAGAGGAGAAAGTATCGGGAAAGCCTCGGTAAGAGTCAAGAACAGCTAGAAGAAGCTAGAGGTGAGCTGAGGAATACCAAGAAAGAGCTTGAAGAAGTCATGATAGAAAGGGAGATACTCAAGACGCAAGCTGGCATAAAGAGACACAAAGGAGTGTGTGATGACGAGGCTCTGATGCTGCACATGGGTTCTTTAACTGAAGCTCTTGAAAAAAGGGATGTCTTGATCAAAGAAATGATTGAAAAGCCGAATCACCAGCGTACCCGTATACTTTTTGAGGAGATCAAGTATTCAAGTGATAAGCTGAAGGATGTGGAATTGTCAGATTGATGTTCTTTTCCCTGTATTTTGTTGTTAATGGCTACCATCAGGCTTGTTGATGGATCCATTTTTTCCTTGTATTGCATTTGCGGTTGAACCTTTCTTAAATGTACTTGAATATTTTGTTGAATGAGTATGAGCAGTTTTATTCAGAATTATTCTTTATCAGATAGCTGCGCACAAGCACATGACCACGACACGTCTCTTTATATCACAATTTCTGGTCTTCAGATTTCTGTGGTCGGATTGGAATCAGGGTATAAAGCACCTAGGAAATGACAAACATAGCATTGCATGGCATTGCATATCATTTTGCATTTTGTTACTTGCTTTTCAGGTACTCGTTGCGGGGTCTCTAACCTTTATTTGGTTTCAGGCAGTATAGCGGAGAGTCATATTCACCGATATTCGACGCGAAGGAATCAAGTAAGAATCATGGATCAAGTGCAAAGTGATTTGGCGGAAATGAGGGCGCGTATGGACCAGTTCATGACCCTCATGACTGGCATGGCGCAAAATCAGGAGAGACTGAGGCTTCTGGTAGAGCGTCCCGACAATGGGCCCGAAGGTGATCATCATGACAATTCACAGGGACACGGCATCCCTCCTCCCGGTGGCAACCCTCCTCCTGGTGGTAACAATCGGGGTAATGGAAATGGTAGGCATGCTGGTGTTACTCTTGAAGATACTCTGGAAGACCAATTTACTCTACTAGACGCTGATGTGGGTAATCAAGGTGATCGAAGGTATGAGGAGTTAGCAGAAAAGATCAGGGCCATAGAATGCAAGAACTCTATGGGTATTGATGTTACTAGCTTGGGGCTGGTCTCAGGAGTCAGAATTCCCCCTAAATTCAAACCTCCTACTTTTGATAAGTATCACGGCAATGCGTGTCCCCAAACGCATCTTCAAGCTTACTTTGGGAAGATTTCAGCCCATACGGATGACGAGAAGCTATGGATGCACTATTTTCAGGACAGTCTGGCTGGGGCGTCCTTGACCTGGTATATGAAGTTGAATAGAGCTGCTGTGAAGAATTGGAAAGATCTGGCAGAAGCGTTCCTGAAGCAATACCAGTATAATATCGACATGGCGCCCAACCGCACCCAATTGCAGGGATTGTCACAAAATGCCAAGGAGAGTTTCAAAGAATATGCACAGAGGTGGAGGGAAATGGCTGCCCAGGTTCAACCTCCCTTGTCAGACAGAGAAATGGCAGATATGTTCATGGGCACATTGCAAGGGGCCTATCTGGATAGATTAGCTGCTTGTCCGTCAACTGGATTTGCTGATATTGTGATTGCGGGAGAAAGAATTGAAAGTCTGTTAAAGCTTGGAAAGATCCAGGATGTGAGTGGGGCTGGCTCTTCGGGGACGAAGAAACCGTTTGCTAGTAACCAGAAAAGAAGAGAAGGTGATACGAATGCTGTGTTTAGAGGACGAGGCAGAGGGCGTTCTCGAGCTTATTATCAGGTAGATGCTGTGACAATCCCCACACCGTCTGTTCAGAAACAATAACCCCAACAACAAGTTCAACAGCAACAACCCTTTTTCCAGCAAAGGTCTAGACAGAGGGATCGTAAGATGGATCCTCTCCCTATGACTTATGCCGCGCTGTTGCCCCGGCTACTCGAGTTAAAGTTGGTAGAACTCCGTACTATGAAAGCTCCGGTTGCCGGAAACCTGCCACCTAACTTCGATGCTAATGCTCGTTGTGAGTTCCACTCAGGTGCTCAGGGGCACTCCATTGAAAAATGCTGGGCTTTCCATCATAAAGTACAAGATTTGATTGATGCTAAAGCCATCAATTTCTCTCCCGCTCCTAATATTACTCAGCATCCCATGCCTGATCATAGCGCAGCAAATGTGTACGCTATTGAAGATGGGAGGAGATTGAATCTGGTGACAGATATCCGTCAAGTGAAAATTTCTTTGTTGGTTGTAAAAGATCGTTTATTGAAGGGACAGGTGTTCCCGGGCTGTAATCAAGATTGCTTTGAGTGTATGAATCAGGAGAACGGCTGTGATAAGTTGAAGATGGGTTTACAGAATCTGATCGATGAAGGATGTCTACAGTTCGATAGAGTCGTGAAAGACACTGATGAGATATCAACCGTGACCATCTATTACACTCCCGCTGAGATTCAAATGCCGGTCAATGCAGTTCCCGTGGCAAGTGTTGCGCCAGAAGGGCCCAGTCCTGTCACTATCACGGTGCCAGGACCAATTCCGTTCACATCCACGAAAGCTATCCCATGGCACTATGGGGCAGATGTATATTACGAAGGTAAAAAGCAGGAAGTTGAGTCATCAGTCAGCCCAAATGTTGATAACGTAGGGGGTGTAGGGAGCTTTACAAGGAGTGGAAGGTTGTTCGCTCCCCAAACCTTGAGAAGTGATAAAGAGGCGGAAGCTGCAGCAAAGGCTAAAGGTAAACAGGTGGTTGAAAGTGCACCTACACCTGAAGCAGAGACAAAGATTATTTTTGATAAGGAAATGGAAGAATTTATGAAGATAATCAAGAAAAGCGATTATAAGATTGTGGACCAACTGAATCAGACCCCTTCAAAGATTTCAATCCTGTCACTATTGATGTGCTCTGATGCGCACCGACAGGCGTTGTTGAAAGTGTTGAAGAGTGCGTACGTGCCACAAGAAATTACTGTTAATCAGCTCGAGGGCGTAATCTCCAATGTTAATGTTAGCCATGGCTTGGGCTTTACAAGTAGAGATTTGACTGTTGAAGGAAGAAACCATAATAAGGCTTTGCATATCACGATGGAGTGTAAGGGCGCAGTGTTATCTCATGTACTGGTAGACACTGGTTCATCACTCAATGTCTTGCCCAAGAAGGCATTGATGAAGCTGGAAGTTGATGGTTTGATCTTAAGGCCTAGTGAATTGGTGGTCAGAGCATTCGATGGAACTAGACGATCTGTGTTTGGTGAGGTGGAATTGCCCGTACAAATTGGACCACAGGTATTCAAATCCACGTTCCATGTAATGGACATACAACCTGCATATAGCTGCCTATTGGGACGCCCTTGGATTCACGGAGCTGGAGCTGTTACTTCCACTCTACATCAAAAGCTGAAGTATGAGTTTGAAGGGCAGGTTGTGACAGTGTGTGGGGAAGAAGACATCTTTGTGAGTCACTTGTCCACGTTCAAGTACATTGAAATGGATGGGGAAATTCATGAGATGCTGTGCCAATCATTTGAAGCAGTCAATATTGACGATGCACCTGAGTCTTCTTCTGTACCAGTTGGGGCTGGTACCTCCATTTCATCTTACAAACAAGCTGTCGAAGTCGTTAGGGCAGGCAACGCCCAAGGTTGGGGCAGGTTGATAGAGACCCCAATGAAGGAAGACAAATTTGGTATTGGTTATCATCCTTCTACAACTTCAGATGCGGGGAGCAGGGGACCCATTACTTTCAATAGTGGGGGAATTATCTACATGGACCAGTCTTGTGCGGCCACGGAGGATAGTGTTGACAGTAATTGTGACCTGGACAACTGGGTACGCCCTCATGCTTCGGGACAACAAGTGCAGAACTGGTTCGTTGAGGAAGTCATCCGGGTTACTCTTCAGACAGAGTAATTTTTCTTTGTTTTTTCTAACCATAATGCATGACAAAATCTTGCGCTCTGCCCAAGGCGTATAGATTCATTTGTAGGGCCACCATGGTTGCATTTGCAATGTTTAATCATTAATAAAGGACGTTTTGCAATCAAATTTTGTTCTCTGTCTTTCAGTTTTTATTTTTGCACAAAAAAATAAAATGGCAATGTTTCATTTTCTTTTGTTTTGCTTAAAAATAAATTCTAAAATAAGGCATGAACCCGTTCATGCAGACTTGATCCTCCGGATACCACTGATAACGATTTTGATATGGCCATGTATGACTTTGACAATCCGATTTATCAAGCCGAAGAAGGGGATGGGAAAGATTGTGAACTTTCTGAAGAACTGGCCAGATTGTTGAAACAAGAGGAAAGGGTCATCCAGCCTCATCAGGAGACTGTAGAAATCATCAATATTGGTACCAAGGACGCCAAGAAAGAGATCAGGATTGGTGCCAGCTTGCAAGCAGATGTGAAGCAAACTTTGACGGAAATGTTGCGCGAGTATGTTGACGTCTTCGCCTGGTCGTATCAAGACATGCCGGGGTTGGATACGGATATTGTCGTGCACAGGCTGCCATTGAGAGAAGAATGTCCGCCAGTCAAGCAGAAACTTCGTCGGACTCACCCCGACATGGCCTTAAAGATTAAGGAGGAAGTCCAGAAGCAGTGGGATGCTGGTTTTCTTGCTGTGACAAAGTATCCTCCATGGGTAGCCAACATCGTGCCAGTACCGAAGAAAGATGGAAAAGTGAGAATGTGTGTGGATTATCGAGATCTTAATAAAGCTAGCCCGAAAGATGATTTTCCACTACCTCATATTGATGTGCTGGTCGATAATACAGCTCAGTTTTCAGTGTTCTCATTTATGGACGGTTTCTCCGGGTACAACCAGATCAAGATGGCACCTGAAGACATGGAGAAGACCACGTTCATTACTCCGTGGGGTACATATTGTTATAAAGTAATGCCTTTTGGGTTGAAAAACGCAGGGGCAACGTACCAGCGGGCGATGGTGACATTGTTTCATGACTTGATTCATAAGGAGATCGAATGTTATGTAGATGATATGATTGCCAAGTCGAGAACAGAAGAGGAACATCTGGTTAACCTGAAAAAGCTGTTTGAAAGGTTGAGAAAGTTCCGTCTGAGATTAAATCCAAACAAGTGCACGTTTGGGGTACGTTCTGGAAAGTTGCTAGGTTTCATTGTGAGCGAAAGAGGAATCGAGGTTGATCCTGCCAAGGTGAAAGCAATACAAGAAATGCCTGAACCGAGAACAGAAAAAGAGGTTCGTGGTTTCTTGGGTAGATTGAACTACATTGCAAGGTTCATATCTCACCTAACAGCCACGTGTGAGCCAATATTTAAATTGTTAAGGAAAGATCAAACGGTCAGGTGGAATGACGATTGCCAATTGGCATTCGATAAGATAAAAGAATACTTGCAGGAACCTCCGATTCTAATGCCTCCAGTTGAAGGGAGACCGCTGATAATGTATCTGACAGTGCTTGAAGGTTCCATGGGTTGTGTTCTCGGTCAACATGACGAGACAGGTAGGAAGGAGCATGCTATTTACTACCTGAGCAAAAAGTTCAATGATTGTGAGTCCCGATACTCAATGCTTGAAAAGACATGCTGTGCGCTTGCATGGGCCGCTAAGCGATTGAGGCAATATATGGTTAGGCACACAACCTTGTTGATTTCAAAAATGGATCCTATCAAGTACATTTTCGAGAAACCAGCATTGACAGGCAGAGTTGCACGGTGGCAAATGGTCTTGACAGAGTATGACATTCAGTACACTTCACAAAAGGCCATCAAAGGAAGTATCTTGTCTGACTATCTTGCGCAACAGCCGATTGATGATTACCAACCCATGAAATTTGACTTCCCTGATGAGGACATCATGTTTCTCAAAGCTAAAGACTGTGAGGAACCACTCCCGGAGGAGGGGCCAGACCCTGAATCCAAATGGAGTCTGATGTTTGATGGGGCTGTCAATATGAATGGGTGCGGAGTTGGAGCAGTTCTTATCACGCCGGAAGGTGTTCATATGCCTTTCACTGCCCGAATAACTTTCGGATGCACCAACAATGAAGCAGAGTACGAAGCTTGTATAATGGGGATCGAGGAGGCGATTAATCTACGGATTAAAACCCTTGATATATTTGGTGATTCAGCCTTGGTAATCAACCAAGTGAAAGGGAGTTGGTACACGCACCAAGCAAATCTAGTGCCGTATAGAGATTATACGAGGAGATTGCTGACATTTTTCACAACAGTGAAACTGTACCATATTCCTCGAGATGAGAATAGGTTCGCTGATGCCTTGGCCACTTTGTCTTCCATGATCAAAGTGCAAGGATGGAACCATGTACCTAAGATTGAGGTATCCCGCCTTGACAGACCAGCATTTGTGTTTGCGGTAGATGCAACGTCTGATGACAAGCCATGGTTTCATGACATTAAGTGTTTCTTGAAAAGTCAAGAGTACCCGTCCGGAGCATCGTCCAAAGACAGGAAGACGTTGAGAAGGTTAGCTGGTAGTTTCTTCTTGAACAAAGATGGCGTGCTGTATAAAAGAAATTTTGACACGGTCCTGCTTAGATGTGTGGATAGACATGAAGCAGACTTGTTGATGATTGAAGTGCACGAAGGCTCCTTCGGTACTCACGCCGGAGGGCATGCAATGGCTAAAAAGTTGTTAAGGTCGGGATATTATTGGTTGACTATGGAGTCAGATTGTTGCAAATATGCCCGCAAATGCCATAAATGCCAGATCTATGCAGACAAGGTGCATGTGCCTCCAAATCCGTTGAGTATCATGTCGTCGCCTTGGCCGTTTGCCATGTGGGGCATTGATATGATCGGAAAGATTGAGCCTACAGCTTCCAATGGTCATCGTTTCATCTTGGTGGCAATTGATTACTTCACCAAGTGGGTTGAAGCCGCATCCTATGCCAATGTTACAAAACAAGTGGTCGCCCGTTTCTTAAAACGGGATATCATTTGCCGATATGGAGTTCCCGAAAGAATCATTACTGATAATGGTTCTAATTTGAACAATAAGATGATGGCTGAGTTATGCCGGGACTTCAAGATCGAACACCACAATTCTTCTCCGTACCGCCCAAAGATGAATGGCGCGGTCGAAGCGGCCAACAAAAATATCAAGAAGATTGTGCAGAAGATGGTGGTCACGTACAAAGATTGGCATGAGATGTTACCATTTGCTTTGCATGGGTATCGAACGTCGGTACGCACGTCCACTGGGGCAACCCCATTCTCACTTGTATATGGTATGGAGGCAGTGCTACCGGTTGAAGTAGAGATTCCGTCCCTCAGAGTCATGATGGATGTTAAGCTAGATGAAGCTGAATGGGTACGAGCCAGATTTGATCAGTTGAGCCTTATTGAGGAAAAGCGATTGGCGGCTGTATGTCATGGGCAACTATACCAGCGCAGAATGAAGCAGGCATTTGACCAAAAGGTGCGTCCTCGGGTTTATAAAGTCGGAGATGTGGTACTCAAAAGGATCCTTCCTCCCAATACAGATCACAGGGGCAAATGGACTCCTAATTATGAAGGTCCATTCGTGGTTAAAAAGGTCTTTTCGGGCGGAGCTTTATTGCTTACAACCATGGATGGCGAAGACTTTTCATCCCCTGTCAACTCGGACGTAGTCAAAAAATACTTCGCATGAATAGACCCGCTGGATAATAAAAATAAAAAAATCCAGGCAAAAAAGGGCATCCCGGCGAACCAAAAACAGAATAAGGTTCGGGCAAAAATTAGGGATATAATTAAAAAAAAATTTTGTACACCCGGTAAGTTGAAAACCCGAAAGGGCAATTTAGGCAAAAAAGGGTATCCTGGTGGATCGAAAACCTGAAAGGGCGGTCCACACAAAAGAGGGATTTAAGCGAATGACTACGGTTTGAGTTATCTGTACCCTATCACCGTTTGAACAACTGACGTTCCGAAGGATAGGAATCGGTCTGATCATTCCTCAGAAGGCAAGGTCGGGGAGTTTTGAAGACATACTGGTCATAACAGAATGGAAACTCAGTGGAATTCCGTTTTCACATTGCCATTAGGATAGTTTCTTTTCTCAATTTTCAGCGATCACCTCTTTCCAGGGATTGCTTCCAGATGTAATTGCCTATTCTGGGCTTTCAGTCAATAAATTGAATTTCAATAAAAAGCTTTCTATTTTTGTTTTATTGCTTTGTTTGCAAAAACGTCCTAATTGTTGATAAAACATTGCATTTGAAAACATGGCAGCCTTGCAATAACATGCGCAGAAAAAATATTTGAAATTACTTCGAATGTTGAATACTCCCGGATGGTGGATTCTAGCCACGCAATATTCGGGGCATGTGGGCATATTCTTTTGTTGCAGGTAGCAGGTGCAGATGATTTTAAGCACAAGACTAGCAATAAATCACTCCACGCAAAAGACTGGGGCAATTATGGGTAAGGAGATCGGCGTTCATCGGGTCGATCTCAGTGAATTAAGTTCAACTGGGTACCGTTGTATCTTATTAAGTCGATTCTCTCATTCAGTACTTCCAACAACTGCAAGCTTTCCTATGTCGATAACGGTCACAGGTTCCCCAAAAGGGTGGTCTCGTCGACACCGAAACTGATGGTCATTATCCCCAGCGAAGTCGCAGGAGTTTGAAGAGGCTAAATCTTCTGTAAAATCCTCTTACGACATCCGCTTTGGGGACAAATTGTTGGTTTTCTTAAGCATGGGGCACGTTGTTTCCCCAGCAGGAAGTGTTGATCACCCCCCAGTAGAGTTTGATGGTCATTATCCTCAGCGAAGTCGCAGGAGTTTGAAGAAGCTAAATCTTCCGTAAGATCCTCTTATGACATCCTCTTCGGGGACAAATTGTTTGGTTCCCCAGCATGAAGTGTTGATCATCCCCAGTAGAGTTTGAGGACAGTTGGTCTTCTGTAAAATCCTCTCAAAAGGCATTCCCCAGCACGAGACGTTTTAAAGCAGTTTCCTCCAGCAGAGTTTGTTATAAACTCGTCATCCCCAACGGAATTGTCTAAAGGAAAGCTCGCCTAACATGGGGCATTGTGGTACTTATCCTAAGCTTGACAGTCATATTCTGCGGCAGACTACTGTGGATTTGCTTTGAGTTTCCCCAAAGGACTCTTTCCTAGCAAGTTGCAGGGGAATTTTCTAACCAGGATTTGCATATCCCTGGCAGAGTAGCCCTGATATCCAGCAAGATCGTATCTCTGGTCATGGTATCCCCACAAAGGTCAGCATCGAATCTTGTCAGCAATACTCCCCAGCTGAGTTGTCGTTCTCCCCGCAGAGGTTTATCAGATCGACAGAATCTATTCCTCAACAAGGATGGTACAGCCTTTCCCCAGCCGGGTCAGAAGGTTGATAATCCCTATAAAGGATCTTGGGTTGAATAAATCCCCAAGCAGAGTTTTAATGGCTCATTTCCCCAGCAGGACGTCATTAAGAATTCTCATCCCCAGCGGAGTTGCTGTGACCAGAATCCAGCCCCAAACAGATGGAATAATTCCTGGCAGAGTCGTCATTCCCTCATATCTTAAAGTCCAATTTATTTTTGGCAAGCTTGACAATTCAAAGCAGACGGATTGTTCATCCATTCGCCAGCAGAGATATTATCCTTTTAAGAGTCTCCGAGATTAAATCATTGATTGTGGTTCCTCAGCAGAGTCGGCAGAGATGTCTGGCGCGGAGGCAGAGAGTAATTCGATTTTAAAATTCCAAAAGTCCAACAGTGGATTGGCAAAAGTCCGTCTTCGGGTGGCAAAAGTCCAACAGTGGATTGGCGAAAGGTCCATCTAAGGGTGGCATATTCTCAAAGTCCAACAGTGGATTGGCAAAAGTCCATCTTCGGGTGGCAAAGCAGCTAAAAGTCCAACAGTGGATTGGCAAAAGTCCAACAGTGGATTGGCAAAAGTCCATCTTCGGGTGGCAAAAGTCCAACAGTGGATTGGCAAAAGTCCGTCTTCGGGTGGCAAAAGTCCAACAGTGGATTGGCAAAAGTCCGTCTTCGGGTGGCACGAAGCTGCAAAGTCCACCAGTAGCGTGGCAGGCCAGTAGTCGTCTGGAGTTGCATAAAAGACATTATTAAAGTCCACCAGTAGTGTGGCAAGCCAGTAGTCGTCTGGCGTCGTTCAAAAAGACAGTATTAAAGTCCACCAGTAGCGTGGCAAGCCAGTAGTCGTCTGGCGTCATTCAAAAGACAGATTTCTCCGACAATGTTTCATTGAAGATTCAATCCAGCAATGTCGGGGGGTTTCTTTCTCACCATCCAGAGCAAATTTTTGGTTATATTTGGTATTCAATCACTATATACCTTGAAAGTCCGAAAGCAATTGCTTTCAGGCATTCAGGTCTACAGCGCTTGAATAGGGGCAGCTGTAATACCCCAAAATTTGCTCTCCCTCTTTGTCATCATAGCATGGCATTATCATTTATCATATCATATCCATCTCATTAGCATTGCATTGCATTTAACATAGAAAAATGAAGCATGGCATCCTTCTTACCATCAGGGCATGTGATCAGGTGGAAGGTGGACAATCAAGGGATCATTCAAAGCACAAAAGGTCAATCAAGTGCCCTCAAGGCAAGCCAAGAGTCTCTCATGTCTCATACCATCTCAATTGATCATCCACAATCTCAAGGAAGTGAGATCCAATGGGAGATTGAAGCAATACATACTTCAACATGCAAGAGGTTCAAAAACTGAAGGAAAACCCTCAAAAGAGATAGCTCATTGATTCAAAGTCATTCTCAAGTGGCATTTCTCATCATCCTTTAAGAGGATACACAACATGCTCTGAGGAATTTGAAATTGAAGACTGCACTTTTTCCTCCTAACCAGAAGGGGCTGAAATTAGGGTTTCCAATTAAATCAGGGTATCTCTGATTTTTTGGACAAAACTTGTTGTCATGGTATTCCATATGTCCCTAAGTGTATGTATGTGGAAAATTGCATCTCAATTGGTTTTAGAAGTGGTTCAATTGGAAGAAAGATCAAGAATCAGAGAAATTGGGGCAAAGTCAAATAATCAGAGGAAAAAGTCAACTCTTGACTTTTTGAGGCCAAGTTCATGAAATTCATGTTACATATGTCCAATGTACAAAATTTGATCAAGAAACTCCAAAGGAATCATGAAAAAATCAAGATGTAAAAAGTTGCCATTTTTGGATGAAGTAGGGTTGCTAAAAATAGCAAGTTTTGGCCATTTTGCATCAGAGTTTGAACCAAGGCCATTTAAATTTGGAGCACCAAATGAAAAATCCACTCTGCCTCAATGAAAGATCTTGTTTTAAGCTTCAAATCCATGTGTAGAACATCTCCATTGGATAAAAATTGAGAGAGATATGATTGATCAAAGTTGGAGGAAAGTAGGCCAAAAACCATGCCATGACCAGGTTTGGCCAAGCTCGCGCGCAGTCATTTTCACAAACAGATGGTGGGCCAAATGTACACTCATTTTTCTATTGGTCAGAGACGTCAAATGAAAAATCTTTCAACATGAAAGTTGCTCCCCTATGTGAGAGCTTCAAGAGTGATGTTTATGTTTTTTTCATTTGATCAATGTATGGAGAGTTATGATGGTCCAAACATGAGGGTGTTACACTGAATTTCCATAGGCACCAAGGCCTTGCCTGTAGACCAATTCACACGTCCATGCACCAGTTGGTTTTCCTTCTGTTTCGAGCCATTTTTGATCATGTTCCAAGCCTCAATTCTATCTAATTTCAACATCAACAATGTCCTATAGTGTGTCCTCTCTCCAATGGCATCAAAATTTCGTCATTTCATGCAATGCACCTAGAGAAATTCATCCTCAAACAGCCATGGTTTCATTGGTGTGAGGCTGCCAAGGATGAATGTTGACATTGTGGTTTTTGATCCAGTTTGCACGCAGGCTATTACATCATCCACATTGCTTCATTTGGACAAACAACAATATCTTACACTCATGCCATGCCATGCTCTCATACACCAAAGAGGAAAAAACAAAAACTTGTGGTGCAAGCTTGCTGTTACACAACATACGTCACTACCATCCCTTCTAATCACCACCATACCACATCATGAGCTCACTCTCACCTGAACAAAACCTTAACCCGTGCCAATAACTAACAGGACTCAGTTAGTTAACTCAAACTCAGTTAACTAACTCAGTTAACTTGAGTTCTAACCATCAACCACACCAGTTAACTCCTAACCACAACTATATAAGCTAAACTCTGCACAATTAGAAGGGGATTCTCATTTTTCACTCTCACTCCAAATTGCTCTCACTTTTCTCTCAGAGTTCTCTCCATTCTCTCTCTGATTTCACACGAGTTCTTCACACGTTCTCACCTTGATCTTCATCAATTGTTCATCATCAAGCATTTCTGATCAAGAACAAGCTGAAGTAAGAGCAAGCTATCGAGAGCAGCAACTTCTCCAATTGGAATCTCAGTTCATTGTCTTCAAAATCCAAAGGTTCAGAGCATTTATTTTGCTCTTAGGAAGCTCAAGATCAATCTCTCATCTCTGGTTTTCTGTTGATTCAAGAGTTCGCCAATTTCAGGTTTCAAAATTTCTCAAACTTTAATTGCACGATTTTATCCTGTTTTGACTTGTTGATGTGTTGTTTGAGCTTATTAGAAGCTATGTGAAGCTGGCTAGTTGATAGAGCTCCTTAGGAGTTTAGAACTGAAACTTAGGGCAAAGTTTCTCTTCTTCGATTCTCTTTATTCATGCTTGATCTGTGAATTTTGTTGCTGAATTTGTGTTCCTCATGAGATTAGCTTTCGTTTGGTACCTAGTTTGTTGATTTCTGGAAGCATGTGATATTTACAGTGCCGGAGAGTGGCCGGAGAAGGTGACCGGAGGTCCCTCTCCGGCCGGTGAGGTTACATTAGGGTTTTGCATGCCAGATTAAGTCACAGCCGTTGATTTCGTTTGATCTAATGCTCACAATGGTGACAACACATAAAAACGCACATGCCTCTCACATGCTCATTCTGATTTTATTTTTAAACTTTGTGTAACGCAGTACACCGTAGGTAACGTGTTCCCTCACGCGTGTGTGTTGATTTCAATTACTTTGACTTTGGTTTGACTTGGACTTGATCTGATGGTTGGGAGTGAGTCAAGATTGTTGACTGAGGGTTCATGTTTGTTAGTGTGTTATGCGCGTAGCTGGACCTAAGCCAGATTGATATCCACACCCCCTTGGTTAAGGCCCAATGTAATTTGAACTGAATAGTTACTAGGCATGCACCCCCATTCACATTTACATTCCATTTTATTTTTTCCATTTTGCTACACGTTTCATAATTAATTTTTTAAAATACCAAAACATATTGGAAAATTCTACAAAAATTCATGTGAATTCTCAAGACATTTAGGAAATTTTTCATGATTTTATTTTCTGATTTTAAGACCTTTTTGCCCCTGTTCCATAATTTTCTTTGAATTTCCATTTAGATGCATTCTAAGCATGATACATGAATTTGTTTAATTTTGTTCTTGCTCATTACCAACTATTTTGACATGATTCTTTTTGCATTGATTCACTAATACATTGAAGCATGTTAGATGATTTTTGTTTGTTTTTTAGGTCACTTTATTACATGTTTTGATGCCTATATTTGCACCACTTTGCATGATGTTTCAATTTGACCTAATTGCATGGTTTGAAGTCATTTTTGCTTTGAATTTTTACATGCTATCTTGATGTATGATGCATTTCTGACCTAGGCACTCCAATACCATGTTTTCATAATTTTCATGAGGCCATTTGATTTTTGTTTGATGCATTACCTTTGAAGTATAATACATGTCATGTCATTTTAACTTTAGTGCATGTTTGCATGATTTCTTTTGTACATACTTGCATGATCATTTGCCTACTTTGTGAACTACTCACTTGACATTATAGGTCATTGGTACATATTACATGTCATCCTTGCATGTTGATTTTTATTTGAACTTTGTGCATCATTAACATGTATTGTTTGCACTTTCTTTTTGAACTTTCATTTCAATTCTCCTTATATTATTTCTTGAATGTCTTGAAGTTGATTCATAAATACTTTTGAGATGTTCATAAACCATTTTCCATTTAGTTTCAATTCTGGTTGTTGATTTACATGTTCCATTTATGCATGTCCTCTTCATTTCTTTCCATCTTTCATCTACCCTTTCTTCTTGTAACATGTTTAAATGCTAATGGATGATGCTTGTTGCCTATTCACTTGTACTTGTATGATGATATTCATTTGTTGACCATATGATGCCCATTCTGGTTGTGGTTCTAGGATTTGTTTTCTCATTTAATTCTTTTGAGTTTTATGATGCATTACATGTTCTTTTACTTCTTATACTTCTTATACATGTTTACTAACCATGTAGGGGCTTTGGTAAGTTTCAATTGAGTGTGGATAAGGAATCCACATTCAACTTCTATCCTTTCTCTTTTACAATTCCATTTTGTGTTTTGTTAAGCACTTATGTGCTTTCTTTTAATAACTCATCACTTTCCCTTTGTGAATTACAATTCATCTTCTACTTTGGAAGTGAATTGTTTAATTCTTTCTTTCTTTAGACTTTAGGTTGAAACCTCACAAACCTTTAGGATCACTCTCTTTAATCTTCAATTAGGATTGAGTCTTAGTCCATATAGGTTTTACCTTTTCTCCTCCCTTGAGTCTCTTTTCTCATCTCAAAGAAAATTCAAAATATCTAATAAAGGTAGGCATTTATTGCATTTAGGCCTTTCATATAAAGAAAAGATTATAAGGGGTCTTCTCTTGTAATCTTAGAATGTGTAGCATATAGCCCATCTTGGGTCAATGTGTTAAACATTTGATCTTGTATGAGGGACTTAAATGCAATACTTGTTGAAGGTGCCAATAATAAAAAACACTTCTTCATTTCTTAATTTACAAAAACACTTAATAAACACAAGTATGCTAGTGTGTTTGAACCTTGATAATTGGAACTAAGTGTGAGGGTCTTCTTCACCCTTAGTGTGCTTTCTTACCCATTCCATCTTGGAATGTGAGAAGGTACACATTCCAATGACTAAGATCCAGGTACACTGTCGTATGCAAACAAATCCAAGACACCTCCTTCTAAAGGACAAAAACAAACAATAACGTCTTTCCTTCGGGAATTCTTTTCTCATCTCATTCATTCTCAACGCACTAACGCGCTTCTACTTGTTCTCTTGCAAGATGGTAACGCACTCGGACCAGCGAGCCTGCAACACCTGAGCTAGAACGTGAGCCGTTCTCTAAAAAACACAATCCATCCCCGGTGAGGGGAACTACGTCGCTCTGATTCTCATGTTCCCGATGAGATACGTAGGCAGTGGGGTAGGGCCCATGCGAGCACTTCTTTTATTTTCCCTACATTTGTTTCTCTTTCTCCTTTCCTTTTTCAGTTCTTTCTCAGTATTCCTTTCTTTACACCCTTTGATCGAGACAAGCAAGCGTGGATCCCATCGGGTACGATGGACGCGAGGGGGTGCTAATACCTTCCTCTCGCGTAACCGACTCCCGAACCCATTTCTCTTGGTCGTAAGACCATGCTTTTCCTTTCTCTCAGGTTTATGCGGTGTTTCCTTTCCCTCTCTTGAGATAAATACACATTGCTGGCGACTCTGTTCGGTGCCACTTTCGCGTTTGTACCTGGATGAAAATCCCGGGAGCGACAGTCGCAAACAGGCATCGACCCTAACTATCGGACGCGAACATAGCGTTGCTCATAAAAAACACAAAAAGAACTTGGTCCGAACTACGTTGACTCTGAATTCCCGATTGCAGAAAGGGGGTACGTAGGCCTAGGACGTCGACGTCCTACCAGGTCGGTCTTTGTTTTCCCCTCTCCGTCTTAGTACAACCCTAGATGATAGTATAACTTATCCTTAGAATAGACAACAAGCGTGGATCCCATCGAGTACGATGGACGTGTAGGGTTCCAACACCTTCCCCTCGTGTAACCGACTCCCGAACCCAGGTTATGGTTGCGATGACCATTCCTTTCCCCCCTTCCTAAGGTTTATGTGGTGTTCCCTTTCCCTCTCTTGGGATAAATTTACACGGCTGGCGACTCTATTTTTCCGCGCCACTCTCGCGTTTGTACCTAGATGAAAATCCTGGGAGCGACACTTATTAGCCGCTTCTACCGCTCCGTTCATCTTTGGTCGGTAGGGAGATGAGTTATGGTGTTCGATCTTGAACTCTGCACACAACTCTTTCATCATCTTATTGTTCAAGTTAGATCCATTATCAGTAATGATCTGGCTCGGAACACCATAACGGAAGATGATATTGTTTTTGATAAATTGGACCACCACTTGTTGGGTTACATTAGCATACGACGCTGCTTCGACCCACTTGGTGAAGTAGTCAATGGCTACTAGGATGAACCGATGTCCGTTTGAAGCCTTAGGCTCAATCATGCCAATCATGTCGATTCCCCATATCGAGAAAGGCCATGGGGAAGAGAGAACTTTGAGATGTGATGGCGGTACATGAATTTTCTCGGAGTATATCTGACACTTGTGACACCTCCTCATGTACTTGTAGCAGTCGGATTCCATTGTCAACCAATAGTACCCTGCTCTTAGAATTTTTCTTGCCATCGTGTGTCCGTTGGCATGAGTGCCAAAGGACCCTTCGTGAATTTCTTTTATCAACATGTCTGCCTCTGGTCTGTCGACGCATCGGAGCAAGACCATGTCAAAGTTCCTCTTATAGAGTGTATCGCCGCTCAGGAAGAAGCTTCCAGCCAATCTTCTGAGGGTCTTTCTATCTTTCCTGGATGCCCCAGGTGAGTACTCTTGTTTCTGAAGGAAACATTTGATATCGTGATACCAAGGTTTATCGTCTATGACTGCTTCAATCGTGAAGATGTAAGCGGGCCATTCAAGGCGCATGATGTCGATCTTAGGTATGTCATTCCATTGACCTACACTAATCATGGAAGAGAGAGTGGCTAATGCATCAGCCATGTGATTCTCTTCACGAGGGATACGATGAAACTCGGTTCTGTTGAAGAAGGGTAACAACCTTCTTGCATAGTCTTTGTAAGGAATCGGTCATGATTGGTATGTGTTCCAATATCCTTTGATCTGATTGATAACCAGAGTTGAGTTGCCATATACATCCAAGTTCTTGATCCTTAAGTCGATCGCTTCTTCGAGACCCATAACACAAGCTTCGTATTCGGCCTCGTTGTTCGTACACTTGAACGTAAGTCGAGCGGTGAAAGGAATGTGGGTACCCTGAGGGGTAACAATGATTGCCCCAATTCCATTTCCATAATGATTAACTACTCCGTCAAAGATAAGTCCCCATTGGGAACCTGGTTCTGGCCCTTCACTGGGTAGCGGTTCATCGCAGTCTTTCATCTTTAGATACATGACATCTTCGTCTGGGAAGTCAAACCCGATTGATTCTTGATTGTCAATCGGTTGATGAGCCAAATGATCGGCTAAAATACTTCCTTTAACGGCTTTCTGAGCGTGGTACTCGATGTCGTACTCTGATAACAACATTTTCCAACGGGAAATCCTTCCCGTGAGAGCAGGTTTTTCGAAGACATACTTGATCGGATCCATCTCGGAGACCAACCAAGTAGTATGAAGAATCATGTATTGGCGAAGACGTTTGGCTGCCCAAGCCAAAGCGCAACAAGTTTTCTCAAGCATCGTGTACCGAGTCTCGCAGTCGGTGAATTTCTTGCTTAGATAGTAAATGGCAGACTCTTTCCTTTTGGTTTCGTCTTGTTGGCCAAGTACAAATCCCATTGAGTCCTCCAGGACTGTGAGGTAAATGATCAGTGGTCTTCCTTCCACTGGAGGTGATAGAATCGGCGGATTCAACAGGTATTCCTTGATACTGCCGAAGGCAGTTTGGCAGTCATCTGTCCAAACGCAATCCTGGTTCTTTTTGAGTAATTTGAAGATCGGCGCAAAAGTGGCGGTCATAAGGAATATGAATCTAGAGATGTAGTTCAAACGTCCCAAGAATCCTCTGACTTGTTTTTCAGTTTTCGGAGAAGGCATTTCTTGAATGGCCTTGACCTTGTCAGGATCAACCTCAATTCCTTTCTGGCTGACAATGAACCCTAGTAGTTTCCCTGAACGGACACCGAACGTGCACTTGTTGGGATTCAAGCGGAGCTTGAATTTTCTTAAACGTTCGAACAATTTTGACAGATGTTCAATGTGCTCATTCTCTGTTTTTGATTTGGAAATCATATCATCGACATATACCTCAATTTCTTTGTGTATCATGTCATGAAACAGAGTAGTCATAGCCCTTTGATAGGTTGCCCCGGCGTTCTTCAAATCGAACGGCATTACCTTGTAACAAAAGGTACCCCATGGGGTAATGAACGAAGTTTTCTCCATGTTTTTCGGCGCCATTTTGATCTGGTTATAGCCCGAGAATCCATCCATGAAGGAGAAAACTTTCAACTTTGCTGTACTGTCTACCAGCATGTCAATGTGTGGTAAAGGAAAGTCGTCCTTTGGACTTGCCTTGTTTAGATCTCTGTAGTCGACACACATTCTGACCTTTCCGTCCTTTTTGGGAACGGATACGATGTTGGCTAACCATTGAGGATATTTAGATGTAGCGAGGAAACCCGCGTCAATCTGTTTTTGTACTTCCTCTTTGATTTTGATGGCCATGTCCGGGTGAGTCCGTCTCAACCTCTGCTTTACTGGCGGACATTCCGATCTCAACGGTAAGTGATGTTCCACGATGATGGTATCCAACCCTGGCATATCCTGATAGGACCAAGCGAATACATAGGGAAATTCTCTGAGAAGCTTTATCAAATCCTCTCTAGCAATTGGACTGAGCAGTGCTCCAATCCTGATTTCTTTTCTCTCTTTTTCTGAACCCAAGTTTACCGTTTCCAACGGCTCTTTGTGAGGTTCAATGGACCTTTCCTCTTGTCTGAGTAATCGGGAGATCTCTTCTAGAATTTCGTCGTCAACTTCTTCTTCAGCCTCGAATACCGGGAACTCAAAGTTGGGAGAAGGCATCGGATCGTATGTTTCAACGGGGTTTAAAACAAGCAATCTGCATGACGTGATGATTTGTGTCTAAAAGAGATAGAGAAAATGCAAGTGTGTGCAGTGTTTTATTTTATTACTGCTTGTTTTTATTATTTGTTTTGTTTTTTAGGATTACCATTTTCTGAAAAAGCAAAAAGAGAAAACAGCAATTAATGCGGAAATTACAGAACGACGTTATTTTATTAATGAACAAGTCGAATCTTGAAACTACAGCCCTATAAAACAAAAATCTGTCGCTTTGGGCGAAGCGAAGAGGGATATTTACAGAAAGCGAGCCCTATCAAAACATCTGTTTCACCTGGGCAGGGTGAAAGGTTAAAGATGGCAATTACTTTGACTGATGAATGATCTTCGGAACCTCGACGGCAACCCATTGGCGGCGAACTCCTCGGTGAATCACAAAGTCTGGCACCTTCCTTGATTTGTCTTCAGAAATGATGCTGATTTCTGGTGGAGTAGGATCATTGGAATCTGTCTCCCAAGCAGAGTTGTCATAGGAGGATTCCTCTGTTGTATTTTGCATAGCATTTGTGCTCTCAGCTGTATCTCCCCATCCAGTTGGCTGGATGTCTTCGAGCCTGATACGAGAGCTTTCGGGAGCAGTGTACTTGACCATATAGTC
Organism: Lathyrus tuberosus; assembly: GCA_022829125.1. Taxonomy (NCBI): domain Eukaryota; kingdom Viridiplantae; phylum Streptophyta; class Magnoliopsida; order Fabales; family Fabaceae; genus Lathyrus; species Lathyrus tuberosus. The sequence continues at coordinate 16,598,623 of JALAZF010000003.1, forward strand.
AAATTTTCCACTCGGTTGTCCCAAGGTATCCCACACTTCTTTCGAACTGGAGGAGTCATCCCTCTCGATGACGTTGACCTCGGGAAAAGCATAGGTGGTGAATTCTAGTCCTGCAAACGTTGCGAATTCATCGTCATGTTGAGTAGTTTCTGAATGACCTGAGTGTTGATCCCATGACATGGTGGAGACACAGGTATTCTGTTCAATGACACTCAGCTGAGTTTCATTACTCGCCTGACTTTCTTCCCCCAAGTTTCCTGGGTAAGGTTGCCACACTGGCAGACCATCCATTGGGCCATAGTAGGTGTAGTCAAAATTGTCTTTCATCGGAGTGTCTTCCTCTAATGAATTTGGAGGAGCACGGCATCCTTCCGGATCACAACCTCCGTATATCATTTCAACATCTGATCTTGGTATAAATCTCGGACTTTCTGTAGGAAAGCAAAATGGTATAGGCACCTCTTCCTGAGACATGTAACCGTCCTCGTTAAGGTAGGACTTCCATTCTTCATCTGTGTCAGAGGGATCTTCCTCATTGATAGCATGTACTGCTTGAGACACCGGGTGGAGAAAACCTCCACTATGGAAGAAGTTTTGAAGGGGATGAAGACTTTCATCGTTGGCAGCTGTCTGGGTACAGGTTGCAGAAAAACCAAGACCCTTCTTTGTTTTATTGTCAATAAGGATGACAAGCTGTCCCCATCCGGTCGTATCGGTACTCTCGACCACTTTGATAGCATCGTTATATGAGGAAATCGAGGTTCCTTCTTTGAACTGATTATCTTTGCTTACTGACAGTGCTTGGAACTGCGTTCCAATAACCTCCTCGGGTTCTATACCAGTAGATGATGATAAGTTACTCACAAGCAAGGCTTGTTCCCCGCAAACCGTGACAAGTTGATCGTTCTTGACAAACTTCAGCTTTTGGTGGAGGGTCGAAGTGACCGCTCCAGCCTGGTGTATCCAAGGTCTTCCTAATAAACAACTGTATGTTGCCCGGATGTCCATGACCTGGAAAGTAACTTGGAAAGTGTGAGGACCAATAGTTATGGGAAGATCAACTTCGCCGATAACTGTTCTTCTGGATCCGTCGAATGCTTTGACGACGACCTCGTTAACTCTCATCGGAGGGCCCTTGAATGATAATTGCATCAAAGTGGACTTCGGCATAACATTCAGGGCTGACCCTGTGTCTACCAGTACGCTGGCTAAAGCATCGTCCTGGCAGTTAACTGTAATGTTGAGCGCCATGTTATGACGACGACCCTCTTCGAGTAATTCCTCATCACTAAATCCCAAATTATTGCAAGAAGTGATGTTAGAGACAATACTATCGAACTATCTGATTGTTACATCCTGTTCCATAAAGGCTTGCTCCAAGACTTTCTGTAGAGCCTCCCTGTGGGCTTCTGAACTGAGTAACAGTGATAATACCGAGATCTTTGGAGGAGTCTGTAACAGTTGATCCACAATGTTATATTCACTCCTTTGGACGAGCTTTAGCATCTCATCATCATTTTTCGAAAGGTCGGGATTACTGGATTGACCGACTGATAGATCAGGAGCTTCTGTTTGAAGTTCCTTTTCTTTGTTAAGTTCCCCAACTCCTCGGTTGAAGATTCTACCACTCCGTGTTACTCGACTGATGTCTGTAATATTCACGATGGAGGGTAATGGAATTTCCTTTCCATTTTCAATTGTTGTTGCACCGTATTTGTAAGGGATAGCCTTAGTTGATTCATACGGTAATGGTCCCGGCAGATAGTTAACTACGGGAACTTTCTGATTTTTCTGACCATCATAAGTAATCTCGATCCGTTCCCGGTTGGGAACTTTAGATTCGTCAAGTAGAGGGATAATGGAAAAAACATCCTTGGTCCTGTGATGACCAGAGATTGTGACAACATCCTCAACTTGACCGGCAAGGTAGTTCGGCATCCAGTTGATGGGTCCAGAACCCGGATAGGGACAAATTTCTCCACGATCCACCTGACCCTGAAGAGCTGCTCTCACAAGGTAACACCCTTGGTTACTTTCCGAATAGACGCTACAACGATCGTAATTGTGTGGTGGCACCTGGCCACGCCCACTTTGAATACAATGTAACCTCACTAGGTTAGCTTCCACAGATCGGACATCCTGACTTTGACGACGAGTAGGATTCCTGTTACTGATACTAATTTGCTGAGTATCTTCATCCATATAGATTGGCATCCACCAGTGATTTTACAAGTGTTGGAGTGCCTCCTGGACAAGGGTACAACCTCGATCGTTTTCGCAACCTGCTTTACAACTGTGATAATTATGTGATATCAGGAATCCGAGTCGGACCTGCTTAGCATGCAACTCTACCAAGTTGGTATTCATCACGCGAATATCGAAGATCTGAACCATGTTGATCTGATAAGGATTCCTATCATGGTAGTCTTGGATCCATCCAAGATCCATCGGACGCTGGAGGGCCTCTTGTATGAAAGAGCATCCCTGTTTGTTTACCGAGCAAGTCAGATAGGAACTGTAATCGTGCCGCAGCAGATTATGATACTGGCTTTGCCTTGAGTGCATTGCCACCAAGTTGACATTCATCGCACGGATATCGTGGTTCTGAATGACGTTAGAATTCGTGTAGACCATGTTAACTCCACGAACTCGGTGCTCTTGGATCCATCCGAGATCCATTTGTTCCTGTAGAGCTGATTGTACTACAGAACATCCTTGTTTGTCGTTAGAGTAGATATCACACTGGTGATAGTTATGAGGTGGCACATGGCCATATCCGCTCTGTCTACAATGAATCTTGACCAGATTGGTCTTTAACAAGAGTACATCGTGAATTTGATAGACATTGTTAGATTCTTTCTCAATCAGGTTGACTGCAGCCTTCTCGTGTTGAGGCAGCGGGTTCGTGAGAACATTGGGATTCGTACCTTTGAAAGATAAGAGCCCGCTCCTAACAAGCTTTTGCACGTCGGATTTAAAATTGAGACAATTCTCAATGTTATACTCTGATCCTCCTTGATGATAAGGGCATGTCTGATCCACCTTAAACTAAAAAGGCGGATTTTCCGGTACTGTAAGAGGAGACTTTGTCTGGATGTGCCCCTTAGCCAGTAGTAATAGAAATAATTCTGCGTACAACATGGGTATAGGATCAAACCCTGATGGTTGTGTTGTATGGTTGTTTTTATATGGAGGACGAGCCTGCTGAAGAGGCTGTTGTGTCCTTTGTTGATCAGGTTGGCTCTATGCAACCTGAGGTTGATACGTAGGAATAGGCGCGGGGCTGATAGCAGGAATTACAACTGCCACCGGCTGATATCGTCACCTTTGCTTTCCGAGAGAGATATTCCCAATATCTTGCTCTTTTTTCTTAGGGAGATCACTACCATATTTTTTAGTACCGCTCGTCGGTCCAGTGTCTTTTGCCAAACGTCCTTCTCGGACGGCTTCCTCAAGACGTACGCCCATGCCGACCATCTCGGTGAAATCACTGGGCGCACTGGCAACCATTCGGTCATAGTAAAATGAGCTTAAGGTTTTTAAGAAGATCTTTGTCATCTCTTTTTCCTCAAGAGGTGGACAAATTTGAGCGGCAATTTCACGCCACCTTTGAGCGTACTCCTTAAAGGTTTCCTTGTCCTTTTGTGACATTGACCTGAGTTGATCTCTGTCGGGTGCCATGTCCAAATTGTATTTGTATTGTTGGACAAAGGCAGTGCCAAGATCTATAAAAGTGCTGATCGTGGCACGGTTTAAACCCATGTACCATTTGAGTGCGGCACCGGTTAAACTATCCTGAAAGTAATGAATCAGTAGGTCCTAATTCTCCATCTGAGCTGACATTCGCCGAGCGTACATCACCAGATGGCTTTGAGGGCAAAAGTTACCCTTGTGCGGGACATTCACATTGGGGACCAAGCAGAAGTCCGCGTCGTACTTTCCGAATAGATCTTGACTGCGAATGGCTTGCAGCTCCTTCTGCATTTCCAGAAACTGCTCCTGGAATTCCTCCATTCTGTCAAACATAGTTTCCTTCCTACCAGAAGGTGTCTGTGGAATCTGTCCTTCCGGGATAGTGTGCACCACAGGGGGTGGGACCGTGACTACGGCAGTGAGTCTTGGCGTTTCCCGAAGTTTGTAACCTTCAGGAGTCTTCAGTATGCCCCTGGCATCTTCGCTTTCCCGAAGTTTGTAACCTTCAGGCCCAGCGGCTTCTGTTGTGATTCCCTGATCCTCAGTGATCGGCGGAACATATCCTCCTGGGATATAGTTGACAGGCATGCCCCAAGGACGATCTTTCGACATTTGATACCTAGGATCATACCTATCCACTACGGGCGTTGAGGTGATCTCCGAGATCACAGTTCGTTGTAGCTGAGCTTCTGCCATGGCTTGCATGTCGTTACAAAGCTTCCTCATATCCTCTCTCAGAGCTTCGATCTCTTCTTTCAACTCTCTGTTTTCTTCCTCAAGATCATCCATCTTTTTCTGACGATTGGCCCGAGTATTATACGAATGAGATAGTTTGACTCTAGAATCGAGACACAAACGTGAGATTCATAGAGAAGAAGAATACGTTACGTGAGAATGATGAATGCAATGATTGTATTAATTATTTTTTGGTTTAATCAAAATAAACTTCAACAATTAGATTGCAAATATCAAACAGTGGGGAAACCCCTTTTTATTGAAATTCAAAGGATTACAGAAATGGAAATACAGTAGATTACAAAGTGCAGAAACAGAAACCTAAACTAATGGGTCCCGAGTCCTCTCTAAAGAGAAATTGGGTGCTGATTCTGGTATCTTCCTTTTCTTTGACCGGGGCTCTTGGGCCGTTGTCGGGTTGTCATTCCTTTGCCAGGTGAAAGGAGTGAGCAAATTCCTTTGGTTATCCTGATTATCTACAGCATGTTGCTCCAAAATTTCAATCAGAGCATCTTTTTCCTTCAGTAATTGCTGTATTTTGATGCACTCTACGTCGAGGGTGCGGTACTTGTTCTTCCAAGACCTCCTCTCCCGTTGAACTTTGTTGAGAGTAACCTGAAGCTTTTCAGTCTCAGTCATGAAGTACATGACAGACTCCCTCGGCGGAAGAATTCCGTAACAAGGATAAGGCATCTTTAGCTTGAGAGCTCTAGTTTGTACCCAGTGGAGATAAGGCTTCACCGAGACATAGTCCAGTTTTCCTAGAGACTCTCGTCCTTTCTTATGAACGTGTTTCCAAGCGTGCACTATTTCCGTCTTTAGTGCTCTGTCGTTTTCTCCTTCCTTGAAGAAAAGACCTTCCAGATGAACACCCAGCGGGATGTGTCTCATCGGGTATCCAAATTGACGAAGAACCAACACTGGATGGTAGTTGATTCCTCCTTTAGTTCCTATAAGGGGTACGTTGGGGAAGTTTCCACATCGGTCAATGATCCTGATTCCATCATAGATCCTATTACACCAGTCTATATCAGAGTTGGTAAGAGACATGATCTTCTGCGACCAACGTAAGGCACTCTTGCAATCCCAAAAAGCAGCAGACTTGGGCAAGTGAGAGATAAACCATTTGTAAAGTAGAGGTACACAGCATGTGATCTCCCCTCTGCTGTACAAATTTCCCAAGTATACAGAATGATACGCATCTGCGAGCAAAGTCGGCACAGGGTTTCCAATGACAAAAACCTTAATGGAGTTGATATCGACGAAGTTATTGATGTTGGGAAACAAAAATAACCCGTAGGTGAGCAAGACAAAGATGCTTTCAAAAGCAGTTATGTTTCCTATACTAGCAAAATACAGGGCTTTCTTTGTCAAGAACTGGGCTGGCAAACCTTGTATGCCACCCTTCGTAGTTAGGTGAGTCGTGACCTCAGACTCGTCCAAATGAATTGCTCTTGCAATGGTCTGATTCTTTGGAATTTCTTCCAGTCCAGAAAATGGAGCCCGATCTGTGATATGTAGATAAATCATATGAGAATACTCCTCCAGCGTTGGTGATAGCTGGTAATCCGGGAATGTGAAACAGTGATAAACTGGATCGTGGAATTGAATGAGCGCATCCATGATTCCCTCAATCACATGGACTCTTAACAGTGGTAGCAAACCTCCGTACTTGGCTCTGAAAGCCTCAGGGCTAGTGATCATCCTTGCTAACCTTCTCAAATCCCCTAGTTTTGGAACCTTGAAGGTGTACGTATGAGTTCTCCTTCTACCGAAATCCATTAGTGCAATCTTTTTCTCTGATATTTGCAATCACAGTCTTAGTTTAATTTGAAAAACAGAGAGACTATAAGAGAAATTTTTTGAATGTTTTAATGTTTTTTAGATGAATGCATGAATGCAGCACACAAAAACATAGAAAAAACATGGGGTCAAAGGGTCGTTGTCATGAAGTCAAGGCTCTACCCATCCCCAAAGGTTTATACTAGGGTGATTTTTGTACCTGTACTCATTATCATCAGCTCCTCCCAGGAAAGCAAAACAACAAGCGGATCACCAGCGAGTTGTAGAGCAATCTTAGAGTAAGTGCCATTCACCGAGAATAGATCACCAGCCTCAAATGAGGGTAGTAACACGTAACAACTATTCCCGATAGTTTCCGCACTACGAAAGGGTTTGGCTTCTCAGCTTCTTAGACTTAACAATCGGCCCATTGTCTAGGTGAGAAAATGGGTTGCATTGGTCAGCCTCCACTGAGGTTGATGGTCGACCTCGTCGCCATCACTTATCTTAAGTGTATACTCGATCTTTCCACATACGGCATCACCCGCATTCCCATTAGCAGAAAAATAAACATGTATAGCAATTAGGAAAAGCAGTATATATATTTATCCTAAACATCCTAGACCTTTAAAGCTATAAATCCTACGTTCCTGACAGAAAATGGGTTCCCCGGCGGAAGCCCCAATCTGTGGTATTCTCACAAGTGGTGAAAAGGAAGACCGTGCCTAGATCTAACTTTGAACAGCCCCATGGTGGGCGCCATTTTTCTGTAGCGAGCGATTTTGGACGCGGTTCTTAAGCGCTGGTCGCTCTCTGCAGTTTGAGCTTACTACAGGTAGGTTCATTTTTTATCCTATTGTGAGCTGAATAAGGAAGGGAAATAGATGTCTCCAATTAACCCTGCTTACTGAGTTTAAACAGCGGTCTGTTAGGTTACAAATGCTATCAATGTGAGGGGGGCCTTTGTACTGGTTATTTGTATTTTCGCCAATACTGTTTTCTTTCTTTTTATCTGGGCAGAAGGTTTCTGGCGGGGAACAAGGATTAGGATGTTAGGACTGATGCTTTTTGAATTACTGCTTTTGATTGATGGAGATATGAGATTTGGGTTTTTGTTGATTGTGCTCGCTAAGATTTTTGAATTACTGCTAAAAGGGGGTTGACTTTAGAGATAATTTGTCATCTCTAAAGAGGGGGGTTGTATGTCACAACTGTTGGGTGACTGGTTATAAAGGAGAATTACTTTAACCGGGATACGCGGATCCTAGCAATGCCATAATTTCCTTTAAAGGGGATTTTAACCTGAAGGAGAAGACTTTAACTCAGTGTAGAGCAATGCTATCTTTCCTTAGGAATTTCTCATGCTAAAAGAGGGACAGTGGCATGGATGTAGATGATCCAGAGGCTTGCCGCTTACATCGATTAGATGAAGGGGAAGGAGTGGTTGATGTTTGTGTACTGTGAACGAGGCACAGCTTTGATGCTAAAAGGTTGATTGGTTCAACCAGTGATTTTCTTATACAAAGCCTAAGAGGAGGCTAGTATGTGTCTCGTACAAAGCCCGAGAGAGAGGCTAAAAGGTTTGACCCGACGATGGAGTCTTTTGGTATCTCGTATAAAGCCCGAGATGGAGGCTATTTGACTCAACAAGAGAGTTTTTTGTATCTCGTATGAAGCCCGAGATGGAGGTTGTTGTTTGTTTGGCTCAATAAGAACCTTTTTATATCTCGTATAAAGCCCGAGATGGAGGCGAAAGGGTGATTGACTCAACGAGGGAGTCTCTTTATGTGTCTCGTACAAAGCCCGAGAGAGAGGCTAAACGTTGTTTGACTCTGCTGGGGAGAATCATTGTATAAAGCCCAAGAGAGAGGCTAACTTCGCTGGAGAAGGATTATTATACAAAGCCTAAGAGGAGGCTATGGTAACTGTTTCAGTTAAGTGACAGGTCCAGGATGCTTATTTTGAAAGAGAAAATCAGTTCTTATATGAGCAGCACTGTACTCATGGATTTGATTCAAGGATCCGGGTTATTCTTGTTCTTTAAGGAAGCGGGAAATCCGAAGGGTATTGAGACTGTCCGAGTCTATGGGCTTCCTTCCTATTTAACGAAGGGGTCACTTGAGAATGTCTTTGAGACTCAAGGAGATTAGATTGTCTAGGTCTAGAGTGTCATCTTTGTACTATGGTTTGAGGAACAGTAGTTGACTCTTCGAAAGGACTGTTCTATGACGATGACTAAGTTCTGTTTCTATACCTCTAGGAGGTCGCCGGGACAATTTGTACGAAGCCCAAGAGGAGGATAGAAACTTTTAAGAAGCCGACGGGTCCTTGTACGAAACCCAAGAGGAGGCTATCATTCCCGGAGGATGAGATCATTATACGAAGCCTAAGAGGAGGTTGTGAATACTTCTAAGAAGCCGAGAGGTCCTTGTACTAAGCCCCAGAGGAGGCGGGGTTGCTTTTAGGAAGCCTGTGGGTCCTTGTACGATGCCCAAGAGGAGGCCGATTGCTTTTAAGAAGCCGATGGGTCCCCAAACACCGAGAAATTCAAGGCAAGCTATTCACAAGGAATAGATCAAGTCAGGAAAGTTCGAGAATTTGGAAGAAACTCAAGAGATGCCATTCACAGAGAAAAGATCATCTCTGGGGAGTAGAGTCTCTTGACAAGTGCTTTTAAGAAGCCCGAGGGTCCCCGAACCCCGAGAAATTCAAGGCAATGTTATTCACCGAGAATAGATCAAAGTCAGGAAAGTTAGAGAATTTGGAAGAAACTCAAGAGATGCAATTCACGGAGAAGAGATCATCTCTGGGGAGTAGAGTTTCTTTGACAACTTCTACGAGTGACAGTCTATGAAAGGGTTCACAGAGAATGCTGCCTTTCATATCTCCATATTATTTAACCCCAAGAGGAGGGAAGACTGTGTCTGGTAATCCTATAGGGATCTAGTTTAGACTATTTCTAAGAGTGATCGAAACGGCTTTACCTAGTGCTAGACGTAGTTGCCGGGAAAACTCTAAATATCTATACTATTATTACACAGTTGATATGAGTTTATGAAAGAAGACTTACAGTGAAACAGCCCCACAATACAGTTATATATATATATATATATATGAGTTTATGAAAGGAGACTTACAGTGAAACAGCCCCACAATACAGTTATATACATATGAAAGCGGTAAATGAAAGCGGGTAAACACTTACTCGGTTGTAGAGCTTCCATGTTGTTTGGTTAGTTGTTCAACAAAGAAAGATTGAAAACAACAGTATATTCAAAATCAAAGGAGAAAGTGCTTTGAAATAAAAATATTTGGGGCTTACAGCTCAAGGAGAGGCCCAGGGTTTTATCAGTGAGCGCACTATTGAATTTGTACAGAGGGACTTATACAAGTGACTAAGGCCCAAAAAGATTTTTTGTACAAAGGGATGGGTCTTACACTCTCTCAAGAGGCCCAAAAAGTTTTAAAGAAAAAGAGTGGGGCTTATAACACGAGGGTAGGCCCAGATGATTTTTCGTTTAAAATGGCGATCGCGCCGAGGTTTTCTTTTAACGCAGAGGAACTTATACAATGAGTGAGGCCCAAAATTGTTTTGGTTAAAAGGGGGTTGGGTCTTACACTCTATTAGAGGCCCAAAAGTTTTGAATGGGTCTTATAGCTCAAGGAGAGGCCCAATTGTTATTTTTCAAAAAGGTGACGATCGCGCTGTTTGTTTTTGACGGTATCGGGACTTATACAATATACTGAGGCCCAAAAATGATTTGGTCAAAAAAAGGATTGGGTCTTACACTCTATTAGAGGCCCAAAAGTTTTGAATGGGTCTTATAGCTCAAGGAGAGGCCCAAGGTGTTTTTTTTAACGGATGATGATCGCGTCGAACTTTTTGAAATACAACGGGACTTATACAATAAGTGAGGCCCAAAATGGGTTGTATTTACAAATTACACTCTATTAGAGGCCCATGAGTGTTTGAAAAAGTTTGATGAGGGTTGAATTAATCAAAAACCCTAATTTCATTTTTTAAAGAGCATTTTTCAAAGAAAAATCAAGTAAAAAATGATAAAAAATATCAAATAAAATCATTAATCATGTTATAAATAGTGATTAAGGTTTATGAAAAAGTATTTTATCCACATGAATATTTAAAATCATTTTGGTTTTAAAAATCAAGAAAAAGAAATCATTTTAAAAGCATTTAAAACAATTTAAAACAATATTTTTGAATATATTAAAAATATATCAAATAATAATATTTTTTGTGATTTTTTGGTGGATTAAAATATTATGGAGTATGAATAAAAAGTATGTAAAACAGATTTGGAAAATGATAATTTTTACTATGTGAAAGAATTGGTTGAGTTTCGAAGATAAACTAAGAAAAAGAGGAAAGATGTCACAACATCTCATTCAACATCTTTCATGAGTTTTCAACATCTTTTTTATCAAACTTCCAACACCCATAACTTTCTCAAATCTCAATGGTTTGAGACAAAACTTATATGCATCTGGCCCAGAATTTCACAAGGAATCCAATGGTGGTGGTAGTTTTTCCAGATCACACTCCCTCCTCAAAACCCGATAGTGGTTTTGAAAAGGACCTATAATTGCATTTTCTGTGCTACACTTTGATACAGACATGGATTACATGGTGAATTAGCCCAAACGCAACATATACAACACGTATGAGATGTGTATGATCAATGGACTTCAAAGCAATGCATGATTTCAAGGATTCCAAGTTGTGATGCTTACCTCTTTTTGAGCTTTTTGGAGTTTTTGTCCAATCTGTCAAGCCTCTTGTTCCAGAAATGATTTGATGCTTTAGACACACTCAAATGATCCCTTAGAAGCTTTTAGGATGATTGGAATCAACTGGTACCTGCAAAAACACAAACTGTCCCTTTCTTACAAAAGGGGTTAAAAGTGACCAAAATAGCAACTCTCTCAAATGGTGTTCCAGATGTTGGGAACCATTTGGGATAGTTCAAGGATGATATTTGGAGTGTGTTTGACGTTTTATCTGGTTTGGAAAGTGACTGAATCAAGACATGGCTTGAAAAATACAAAAAAGTGCCATTTTGAGGTTTTGAGAAGTGACTTTGTGATTTTGTGATTACAGGTCACTTGTGATAGTTTGCACAACTTACATATGATATATATGAGGTGTGTGTGTGTGATTAGTTTGAGTGGAATTGTTCTCTAACTCAAAAACTCAGAATTACTTGCTTTGGAAGGCAAATTTGAGGTGAAAGAAGAGATTTTGAGGAAAGCATCTGTTTGATGGCTTTGGTGTACTCAAACTGAGCACAAATGAGCTCTATTTATAGTAGAGCAAGTTTGTTTTCGCAATAATAGTGAATGGTGGCTGCAGCAGAGGTTTGGCCAATGTTGGCCAATGAAAATCCAAGTCTCCTCTAGCCATTGACTAGAGGTTAGAGAACAGGCTTTGGTTCCCTACTTGTTGGAGGAATCTTGACTGAATTCAGTTGCAAATGTGTCAGTCCATGCCACCTCTAAGCATCTATTAAATGCTCCAATCCAAAATTGGAGTTTTGTCCCTCTTTTAGGGATTTTTAGGAATAGCATGCTACTTCTTGTTCCAAGGACTTTGGAGGCTTGGCTCAGTGATTGTCCCCTTTAGATTTGATCCTCAGAGGTGTCCAAAGTGATGACAAGGCTTGGAAATTAGTGTGGCATAAGAAGTGTGCAAATCTGTCCTGAAACATGTCTTAAAAATCAGCTGCAGCAAGCCCTGTTGTAAAATTCACAAATCCCTGCTCGAGTATGCTACATGGACGTTCTAGGACTTTCTGGAAAGCTTAGATGACGTACTTCAACTTTGATGTTTGACTTTGGTCTTGGTTCATCTTGAAAAGTCATCAAAAATGGTTTTGAACTTGTGTAGTCAAATCTATCCTAAAAGCTGTCATGAAAATTCTGCTTTATCAATGCTTCTTGCGAAAATCATATCTCCCTGCTCGAGTATGCTACAAGGACGTTCTATAACTTTCTAGAAAGTTGAGATAACGTACTTCAACTTTGATGTTCAAGTTTTGGCTTGAATCAACTTGGAACATGGAGAAAAACATCCTTGAAGTTGGGACATTCTTGCTGGAAAAATATTAATGATGTCCTATGAAATGTTGAAACATTTGACAACTTTGATCATTAATAATTCCAAACTTTAATCACTTGTATATTTTAATCCACTATGATATTTTGAATTGAAGTGAATTGCATCTTTGATGCTTGTCTTGCAAGGTGACAAAGCTTGAAAATTGGGTGGCACAAGAAAAGTGCACAAAATCTGTCCTAAAAAATCAGCTCGAGCAAGGCCTGTTGTGAGGTTCATAACTCCTTGCTCAAGTTGAATTAATGGGAGTTCTAATACATTTTTGAAAGCCCTAATGACATACTTTAACTTTGATGTTTGACTTTGTTCTTGGTTCAGCTTGCAAAGTCATCAAAAATGGTCTTGAACTTGTGTAGTCAAATCTGTCCTAAAAGTTGTCATGAAAATTCTGCTTTATCAATGCTTTTTACGAAAATCATATCTCCCTGCTCGAGTATGCTACAAGGACGTTCTAGGACTTTCTGGAAACCTGAGATGACGTACTTCAACTTTCATGTTTGACTCCAGACCTGGTTCAACTTAGATCATGGAGAAAAACGTCCTTGAAGTTGGGGCATTCTTGCTGAAAAAATATTAATGATGTCCTATGCAATGTCAGAACATTGGACATCAAAAATTCCCAACTTTGATCACTTATATCTTTCAATCCTTATGATATTTTGAGTTGATTCCCTCTACAATGTTGAAGTATCAAATACCCTCTATAAAAGTAGCTCTTACTCAAAATCAATGGATGTTTGGATCAATAGTTACAACCTTGAGAAGTTGTGCACTTGAATATGATTTTAACTTAGAAAAAATTTCTAAGTTTCTTTCGATTTGATCAATTTTGCGATTTTGTGTGATTTCTTGATTTAAATTTGATCAAATTAAATCATCCATCATATTTTCTTGAGTAATGGCTTGTGAAGCTCATAGTTGACCAAAAAGTCAAACTTTGACTTTCTGCGTCAGTTGACTTTGTATTAGATGAACTTGAGGCTTGATCCACTTGAAATGTTGCACTCTTGTGCTTAATTATTAATGTGGGAGTCCTCTTGATCCTTTGTGAATGTTTGAGAGGTTTAGACTAGTTGAAGATCATGTCATTCCTTGATTGATCATTTGTCTAAAGGCTCTGAGAGGGCTTGAAACCCTAAGCTTGATTATAGTGAATGCTCACCCATCTTTGGGGAGACTAATGAAGTATGATAGTTCCTCCATATTGTGATGATGATTTTCACAATGATGGGAAATTTTAGTGGTCAAAATTTGGGGTATGACATAGGGATAAAACTCTTGATATCCGAGAGTATAAATAAATGGATTAGGGATAAAACTCTTGATATCCGAGAGTATAAATAAATGGATTAGGGATAGAACTATTGATATCTGAGAGTATAAATAAATGGATTAGGGATAGAACTCTTGATATCCGAGAGTATAAATAAATGGATTAGGGATAAAACTTTTGATATCCGAGAGTATAAATAAATAAATTAGGGATAAAACTCTTGATATCCGAGAGTATAAATAAATGGATTAGGGATAGAACTCTTGATATCCGAGAGTATAAATAAATGGACTAGTGATAGAACTCTTGATATCCGAGAGTATAAATAAATGGATTAGGGATAGAACTCTCCGTCCGAGAGTATAAATAAGGGACAAGGGATAGAACTCTCCATCTGATAGTATAAATAATGGATAAGGGATAGAACTCCTTATCTAGGAGTATAAACAATAGGTTAAGGGATAAAACTCTTTATCCAAGAGTATAAATAGTGGATTGGGTTTAGGATTAGGTTTTGGGATAGGATTAGGGGGTAGGAATAGGGGAGGTGAACTACAATTACTCTGATCCTTCAAATTGAAGGTACGTAGGCATAGGGTTGTAAACCCTAGCGAGTATAATTAATAAAAAACTTAGGACTCTTTTGTACATAAATAAAACTAGACAACAAACAAACATACCCTAAAATCTAAGGAGGATCCCATTCAGTACAATGGAGGTGAGGGGTGCCTAACACCTTCCCCTCACTTAACCGACTCCCGAACCGTAAGAATCTCTGTCCTTGGGATTAAGGATTTTTAGGTTTATCATTATTTTCCTTAAAAAATATGATGGCGACTCGATAAATCTTGCCGGCCGCGACAGACAGTATCAAGGAATATTTGTTGAACCCACCGATTCTATCACCTCTAGTGGAAGGAAGACCACGAATCATCTACTTAACAGTCTTGGAAGACTCAATGAGCTGTGTGCTTGGCCAACAAGACTCAATGAGCTGAGCAAGAAATTCACCGACTGTGAGACTCGGTACACTATGCTTGAGAAAACTTGCTGCGCTTTGGCTTGGGCAGCCAAAATTCTTCGCCATAACATGATTCGTCACACTACTTGGTTAATCTCAGAGATGGATCCAATCAAGTATGTATTTGAAAAACCTACTCTCACGGGAAGGATTGCCCGTTGGCAGATGTTGTTATCAGAATATGACATCGAATACCACGCTCAAAAAGCCGTTAAGGGAAGTATTTTAGCCAATCATTTGGCTCATCAACCGATTGACGATCAGGAATCTGTCAGATTTGACTTCCCAGACGAAGATGTCATGTATCTAAAAATGAAAGATTGCGATGAACCGCTACCCAGTGAAGGGCCAGAACCAGGTTCCCAATGGGGACTAATCTTTGACAGAGCTGTTAATCATTACGGAAACAGAATTGGGGCAATCAGCATAACACCTCAGGGTACCCACATTCCTTTCATTGCCAGACTTACATTCAAGTGTACAAATAACGAGGCCGAATACGAAGCTTGTATCATGGGTCTCGAAGAAGCGATCGACTTAAGGATCAAAAACTTGGATGTATATGGCGACTCATCCCTGGTTATCAATCAGATCAAAGGGGATTGGAACACATACCAATCCGGATTGATTCCTTACAAAGATTATGCAAGAAGGTTGTTACCTTTCTTCAACAGAATCGATTTTCATCACATCCCTCGTGATGAGAACCACATGGCTGATGCATTAGCCACTCTCTCTTCCATGATTAGTGTAGGTCAATGGACCTACTTACCTAATATCGACATAATGTGCCTTAAACGGTCCACTTACATCTTCACATTTGAAGCAGTCATAGACGACAAACCTTGGGGCACTAAGAAAAGACAGAAAAACCCTCAGAAGACTGGCAGGCAGTTTCTTCCTGAGCGGTGATACACTCTATAAGAGGAACTTTGACATGGTCTTGCTCCGATGTGTAGACAGACCAGAAGCAAACATGCTAATAAAAGAAATTCATGAAGGATCCTTTGGCACTCATGCCAACGGACACACAATGGCGAGAAAAATTCTGAGAGCAGGGTACTATTGGTTGACAATGGAATCTGACTGCTACAAGTACATGAGGAGGTGTCACAAGTGTCAGATATACTCCGACAAAATCCATGTACCGCCAACGCATCTCAAAGTTCTTTCTTCTCCATGGCATTTTTCCATATGGGGAATCGACATGATCGGCATGATCGAAGCTAAGGCTTCGAACAGACATCGGTTCATCCTTGTAGCCATTGATTACTTCACCAAGTGGGTCGAAGTAGCGTCATACGTCAATGTAACCCAACAAGTGGTGGTCCGATTTATCAAAAACAATATCATCTACCGTTATGGTGTTCCGAGCCAAATCATTACTGATAATGGATCTAACTTGAACAATAAGATGATGAAGGAGTTGTCCGCAGAGTTCAAGATCGAACACGATAACTCATCTCCCTACCGACCCAAGATGAACGGAGCGGTAGAAGCGGCTAGCAAAAACATCAAGAAGATCGTTCAAAATATGGTTGTAACCTACAAACACTGGCACGAGATGATGCCTTATGCTCTTCACGGTTATCGCAAATCTGTCTGCACTTCAACAGGGGCAACCCCTTTCTCTCTAGTATATGGCATGGAGGCAGTGCTCCCCATCGAAGTAGAGATCACATCGATCCAGGTATTGCTGGAAGCTAAGCTAACAGAGGCTGAATGGTGTCAAAGTCGACACGAAAAACTAAATCTGATAGAGGAAAAATGGATAACGACACTATGCCATGGTCAATTGTATCAGCAGAGAATGAAGAAGGCGTTTGACAAAAAGGTCCAACCTCGCGTCTTCAGGAAATGAGACCTTGTGCTCAAAATGATACAATCCTTTCTCACTAACTCTCGGGGCAAATGGACTCCGAATTATGATGGCCCCTACGTGGTCAAGAAAGCTTTCTCAGGCGGTGCCTTGAGACTTACAACCATGGACGGAGAGGAGTTTGCCTACCCCATAAATGTTGATGTAGTCAAGAAATACTTCGCCTAAAAAAAAGAAAAAAAAATGTCTCGGTGGATTGAAAACCTGAAAGGGCGGTCCAGGGAAAAATTAGAGACATAATAAAAAAAATCATCCCTGTGGATTGGAAATCTCAAGGTACCATCCAGGTAAAAGTTAGGAATAATGGCAAGTAACTACGTTCAACTGGGGCAAATCCCCTAGTAGCAGTTCTGTCATCCATCAGAAAACTCCAGTCAAGGTCATCTTCGACAAAAGCTCAGGATGTCCCAAATTCAAAGTTGGTAGAAGGATAGTGGTCGTTATGTTTCAATGTAGCCCTTTTCCCTTAAATTACCATTTTCAAACTTTGTAAATACTCTATGGAATCAAGAATTTGGCTGATTTCCATCCTATCAATAAAATTTAAGCCCTTGTGCTTTTGTTTACAATTCTTATTTGTTTTAGCTTTACAGAACGACATTTTAACATGATCAACGATTCTTGAAACAAAACAAAAATGAATTTACTTGTCAAACTTTTCTGCTTTTAAAATAAAGATGGCAATTTCTTTTGACTGTTGAACATCGAAAAAACATCGATCGTTTTGCCAGAAGTCATCGAACTTCAAAGTACAGAATTAAAGTACTCCTTCTAAACCAGTGCGTCTGAACGAAGGATCAGTTATGTCAGATGCGAATACTCCATCTGACATCTTCGGCAGAGTTCTTACCTCCTAAGTCCGATCAACAATTGTTCCCCCACAGGGACTACTTCTCCTAAGCAAGGCATAATTGCTATCTTGAACCAGTGATACTTCTTCGTCCCCTGTGGTGGCCGAGTATCTAGTCGCGTTCATCTGTCAGTTTGTATGTCGTGTCAGTTTTGTCAGCATAAACATACATACATCATGCATGATTGATTTACATTCGCATTTGTATTGCATCACTATCACTTTAGTCAGTCTTATCCCCTAGTGATAAAAGTCCTCTCAATCGAGTTGTCATTTCTTTCCTCATCAAGAAATGTTGCGCCTGCACTATCTCTCTCCTCCAGTTTATTTATGGATTAGAGTTGGCCCTTGACCACTTTGATGACTTGAACCTCTGGAAAACAAGAAAACGTTTGATAAATGTCACTCTTCACCATTGAAGATGATACCTTCGCTTTCCCGGATTAAGGAAAATCCCTAGAGAAAGCCTCACAGCTACAGACTCACAGCAACATATTGATTTTTCTCTCCAAAAAGTCAATGTTAATGAAGTCATCAGCACCTCAAAATTGGATCACATCATATGGAATTTCTTCGAGAAGACCTCGAGAAAAGTATGATGTAATATCCCCAAGCAGAAGCAGTCTCTCAAGAGACTCGTTTTCCCCGATAGAGTTGACAAATGGCGTCTCCAAACAGAGAAGTTTGTGTACCTCTACAGCTCAGACGGATGGGGTCCCAGCAAGTCTAACATCGAAATTTTTTCCATCAAATGATATCTCACCAGTAAAATTTGGCAAAAAGTTTGAGGAAAACCACTACGAACAGCATCCCTTGTCAAGAAGTTTATTGACAAAAGAAACTGAAGCCACTTCCTTGGTAGGAAACCAGGATCGAGGGGAAGTTTAGTTCAGAAACTAAGACCAGTTCCTTGGTAGGAAACCAGGATCGAGGGGAAGTTTAGTTCAGAAATTGAGACCAGTTCCTTGGTAGGAAACCAGGATTGAGGGGAGGTTTATTTCAGAAACTGAGACCAGTTCCTTGGTAGGAAACCAGGATTGAGGGGAGGTTTATTTCCGAAACTGAGACCAGTTTCTTGGTAGGAAACCAGGATCGAGGGGAGGTTTTTTCAGAAACTGAGACCAATTCCTTGGTAGGAAACCAGGATCGAGGGGAAGTTTATTACAGAAACTGAGACCAGTTCCTTGGTAGGAAACCAGGATCGAGGGGAAGTTTACCTTTTCTAAGCATCATTGCTTAGCAAAAGAAGATGAATGCTAAGCCACCATTTATAACCACCGTCAAAATTTCGCGCATTCTGATATTTAATCATCTTGCACCCCGAATGCCCGAATACCTTCGCCATTCACACCTTCGGGTCCAAGAAGATTAAATAGGGGCATCTATCATACCCCAAATTTTGACCACTAAGATTCCCCATCATTGTGCAAACCATCATCACAATATGGATGAACCATCATGCCTCATCAGTCTCCCCAAAGATGGGTGAGCACTCACTACAAATCAAACTTAGGGTTTCAAGCCCTCTTAGAGTTCTTAGACAAATGATCAATCAAGGAATGACATGATCTCCAACTTGTATAAACTCTGAAACATCCACAACGGATCAAGAGGATTCCCACAGCAAGAATCAAGCACAATGTTGCAGCATTCCAGGTGGATTAAGCCTTAAGATCGCCAGTGTCACCAAATTAGGATTTTGGTCGACCAGGGCCTCCAGATGGAAATTTTCCTCTGGGCATGAGCCAATTCTTCAAAGCATAACCTATGATTCTTCGAGGGACATCATGAACCCAATCATCAAGTCAATTTTGCCTCAGGGGATGCATTCATAACAAATCAGGAATTAGGGTTTCTTGACCTAATTCACCCCTAAGTTGACTTTTGGGACAAAACATGAGCCAAGACCTCAAAGGAGGATTTGAGGGTATCTAATAAACCACATTGATCCATTTCCAACAATGGATTGGCCCAAGAAGCTTGATCTACAAGTTTCAATTTCATCTGGACCACAATTAGGGTTTCGCGGGAAAAGTCAACTGTGCTTTTGACTTTTGACCAGGACATGCTCCCAAACCCTAGGACATGATTCAATACACCCTATAACACCTATGAAATCAATCCATCAAGTTTGATTTAGGTCAAGGACTTGATCCCATAGAGAATCGCACAGTTTGGAATTCATCTGACAAAAAGTCAACTGTGCACAAAAGTCAACTTTGGCTTTTTGAGATTTTTCACAATTATGGTTCCTTAACCCTAAAATGATGTTAATGTGTGATTTGAATCAAAATTCATCAAGAAAAATTAAGAAAAGTGGGATAACTTGTAAAAGGGATAACTATAAAAACTTAGAAATTTTTCCAAGTTATGGAACAAAGTGGCTAGGGTACCAACTTTGGAGGATCATAACTCCTAAACCATAAGGTCATTTTTCCCCATCCAAAGCTGGATTTTTAGCTCTCATGGCACTCTAGAAAAGCTTCAACTACAACTCATTCCAATTCCTCAAGGATTTTAAGTTGTGGAATGATCAAAATCACAAAAAGTGAAAATGTCACATTTTTCCAACACTTAGTGAAATTTTCACTAAGTCAGAATCTGCCTTCACTTTTTTCTAAATGTAGGGGCATTTTTCACTTGGATCCAAAAAGTATCAAAACCAATTATGATAAAACAGTTGTTGCATCATATGAGGGCTTTCCAAAATGGCCAAGAACTCCATCAAAGTCCACTTGAGCCATGAGATATGACAATGCCAATATGCCTTGCTGCAAACTATCATGGCAAGGCAGATTCGAGAGTTTTGCTCGATTTGCTCAAATTTTGCAAAGGGAGAGCAACTCTATCCATCTGAACACCTCAAGGGGGACCAAGGAGGAACCAACTCTAATCTCAAGCCTCCCAAGTCTTTGGAACCAAAAATAGCATCCCAAACCTAGGAATGCCTAAAAGAGAGACAAGACTCCAATTTTGGATTGGAGCATTCAATTGATGCACCAAGGTGGCATGGACTGAGCCATTTCCAACTGAATTCAGTCAAGACTTATCCAAGACCAGGGGAACCAGCAACCTGTGGCCTAACCTCTAGTCAATGGCTAGAGGAGACTTGGATTCTCATTGATCAACATTGGCCAAACCTATGCAGCAGTTGCCATTCACTATTCCTTGCAAAACAAACTTGCTCTACTATAAATAGAGCTCAAATGTGTTCAGTTTGAGTACACCAAAGCACTACAACACTTGCTTTCCTCAATATCTCTTTCTCTAGGCAAAAATACCTTCTTTAGTAAGTTAACTCTGAGTTTTTGAGTTAGAGAGCAATTCCACCACAGCTCATGATCCAAACACATCCAATATTTCATATATAAGTTGTCCAAACTCTTACAATTGACTTGTAACACCAAAATCACAAAGTCACCTCTCAAAACCTCAAAAATAGAACTTTTGTGCATTTTTCAAGCCATGTCTTGATTCAGTCACTTTCCAAACCAGATAAAACCTCAAACACACTCCAAATATCATCCTTGAACTGTCCCAAATGGTTCCCCCCATCTGGAACACCATTTGAGAGAGTTGCTATTTTGGCCACTTTTGCCCCTTTTGCAAGAAAGAGCTCAAACTTGTTCCTGAGGTTTCCAGCTGATTCCTACCATCCTAGAATCTTCTAAGGGATCATTTGAGGTTGTTCAAAGCATTAAATCACTTCTGGAACAAAGCCCTTGGCAGATTGCACAAAAACTCCAAAAAGAGGTAAGCATCACAACTTGGATTCTTTGAATCATGCTTCCTTTTGATGTCCACTGATCATGCATATCTTATACATGTTATATGTGTTGTGTTTGCACCAATTTATCATGTAATTCATGCTTGTATCAAGAAGTGGCACAAAAAAATGTAAATCATGGCCTATTTCAAAACCACTATCGGTTTTTCAATAGGAGCATGATCTAACAAAAACACCACCACCATTGGATTCCTTGTGAAATTCTAGGTAGGATAGACCTAAATTTTGTCCCAATCCATGGAGAAATGAGAAAGTTATGGCCTTCACGTTTTCAACCAAAATCTTGTCTTGCCTTGCCTTGGGCCAGGCCAAAAACAAGGCAAGCCTTGTATATTTGTGGTTGTGTTTCTATCAACGGATGTATCACCACCCCAGTGGTAAGGCGCGCGCCCTATACACAAGAGGTCTGGGGTTCGAATCCCCCTCGCCCCAGATCCTCTCTTTGCTATTTTTTTTCACTTTTTATTGTTTTTCTTATTATTTTTAATGATTTGAAAATTTAATAACTCCCTCAATTTTAATTATTTTTTATTGGTTCTTTTTGGAAAAAATCACAAAAGTGTTGAAATATTTTATTCCCAAAAAAAATAAAATTTATATTAGTTATTTAATATAATTAGTATTTTTGTGAATAAATACCTTTTTAATTATTTTTAAACATTTAAAAGTGAATATTTACTTTGAAAATCAAAACCAAATGAGTTTTAATTCATCTTGTGATTAAAACCTCATTTTTTCAAACCTTAAACAAAAATCACAAGTGGTTTATTCAAACTTATTTGGTATTTTTATCATTTTATTTGACTTTCTTTAAATATTTACTTTTAAAGGAAAGCAAAATTAGTGTTTCTTTGATTTCCACCCTCTCAAATCATTTTCAAACACTTTGGGCCTCTAATAGAGTGTAAGTCCCAATCCTTTTTATACATAAACCATTTTGGGCCTCACTTATTGTATAAGTCCCTCTGTACATTTTAAAACAACGACGCGATCGTCGTTCTCAAACAAAAACCATTTTGGGCCATTCCTTGAGCTGTAAGCCCCACCACTTGTACAAAAATAGATCATTGGGCCTCTAATAGAGTGTAAGACCCAACCCTTTTTTAACCAAAACTTTTTGGGCCTCAGATATTGTATAAGTCCCTATGTGTTAAAAGAAAAACCCTCGGCGCGATCGCCAATTCAAAATCAAATCATTTGGGCCTACCCTCGTGTTATAAGCCCCATTTATTTTCCTTAAATTCTTTGGGCCTCTTGAGAGAGGGTAAGACCCATCCCTTTAT
The DNA here is from genome assembly GCA_022829125.1 of Lathyrus tuberosus. Taxonomy (NCBI): domain Eukaryota; kingdom Viridiplantae; phylum Streptophyta; class Magnoliopsida; order Fabales; family Fabaceae; genus Lathyrus; species Lathyrus tuberosus. Next base: position 16,621,059 of record JALAZF010000003.1, read on the forward strand.
ACAGAAAACCTTTTTGGGCCTCAGTCACTTGTATAAGTTCCTGTACAAAACAACAATGCAATCACTGATAAAACCTTGGGCCTCTCCTTGAGGTGTAAGCCCCAACAACCTTTTCAAAGCACTTTCTCCTTTGATTTTGAATATATTATTGTTATCAAAGCTTTCTTTGTTGAACAAACTAACCAAACAGCATGGAAGCTCTACAACCAATTAAGTGTTTACCCGCTTTCATATATATATATATATATATATATTGTAGGGTTGCTCACTGTAAGTCTTCTTTCACAAGCTTTTATATACCTGTTAAATATCCATTGTGTAATACTAGTATAGTTATTTAGAGTTTTCCCCGGAAACTACGTCTAGCACTAGGTAAAGCCCTGTTGGTCACTCTAAAATACAAACAAAACTAGATCCCCATAGGATTACCAGACACAGTCTTCCCTCCTCTTGGGGTTAAACAATATGGAGACGTGAAAGGCAACATTCTCAGTGAACCCTTTCTCAGACTGCCACCCTTAGAAATCGTCAAAGAGACTCTACTCCCCAGGGATGATCTTTTCTCCGTGAATGACATCTCTTGAGTTTCTTCCAAATTCTCGGACTTTCCTGGCTTGATCTATTCTCGGTGAATGGCATGTCTTGAACTTCCCGGGGTTTGGGGACCCACAGGCTTCTTAAAAGCATCCCCAACTCCTCTTGGACGTTGTACATGGACCCTTCGGCTTCTTAAAAGCTCTCATGCCTTCTCTTGGACTTAGTACAAGGACCCAGAGACCTCTACAGGTATAGGAACAGAACATAGTCATCAATTTGCTAGAGCTGTCTTTCTGAGTCAAGTGTCAGAACAGTTGATGGGTTGACCTTCATCCCTTAACATACCAGCATTCTCTTGGGCATCATACAAAGATCATTCACTACCCGAGAATCGATTTCTCAAAACACCAGTAGACTTGGACAGTCTCAATACCCTTTGAATTTTCCATTTCCTTAAAGAACAGGAAATAACCCTGATCCTCTGATTAATTCCAAAGCATGATAATACCTTTAATCATTCCATTCATAAGAACTGATTTTCTCTTTTATCCAACATACTGGAACTGTCACTAAACTGAAACAGTCACTAGCACAATAGCCTCTTCTTAGGCTTTGTATAATGATCTTTCCTTAGTGAAGTTATCCTCCTCTTGGGCTTTATACAATGATTTTCCCAGGTGGAGCTAACCTTTTCAGACTCTCTTGTTGAATCACCCATTCTCAGCCTCCATCTCGGGCTTCGTACGAGATACAAAACCACTCTCTTGTTAATTATAAAAGACTCTATTTTTGAGTCAATCCCTTTTAGCCTCTATCTCGGGCTACGTACGAGATACCAAAACACTCTCTTATTGAGTATAAAAGACTCTCTTGTTGAGTCACCTACTTTTAGCCTCCATCTCGGGCTTCGTACGAGATACAAAAACACTCTCTTGTTGAGTATAAAATACTCTCTTGTTGAGTCACCTACTTTTAGCCTCCATCTCGGGCTTCGTACGAGATACAAAAACACTCTCTTATTGAGTATAAAAGACTCTCATATTGAGTCACCTACTTTTAGCCTCCATCTCATGCTTCATACGAGATACAAAAACACTCTCTTGTTGAGTATAAAAGACTCTCTTGTTGAGTCACCTACTTTTAGCCTCCATCTCGGGCTTCATACGAGATACAAAAACACGCTCTTGTTGAGTATAAAAGACTCTCTTGTTGAGTCACCTACTTTCAGCCTCCATCTCAGGCTTCGTACGAGATACACAATCTCTCTCTTGTTGAGTATAAAGGACTGTCATGTTGAGTCAATACCTTTTAGCCTTCATCTTAGGCTTCGTATAAGACACATATAAAAGCACCCTCTTGTTGGGTCAATAGCCTCCTCTTAGGCTTTGTATAAGAAAACCCCGGGTGAGTCAATCAACCTGTTAGCATCAAAATTTGTGCCTCGTTCACAGTATACAAACATCAACAACTCCTTTTCCGTTCATCTAATTGTTGTAAGCAGCAAGCCTCTTGATTATTTACATCCACACCACTCTCCCTCTTTTAGCATGAGAAATTCCTAAGGAAAGATGGCATTGCTCTAAACTGAGTTAAAAGTCTTCTCCTTCAGGTTAAAAATCCCCTATAAAGGATGCGCAAACTGCCATTCTTAACCACCATCAAAATTCCGGGTATTCCGATATTTTATCCTCTTGCACCCCGAATGCCCGAATATCTTCGCCATTCACACCTTCGGGTCCAAGAAGATTAAATATGGGCATCTGTCATACCCCAAATTTTGACCACTAATATTTCCCATCATTGTGCAAATCATCATCACAATATGGATGAACCATCATACCTCATTAGTCTCCCCAAAGATGGGTGAGCATCCAATACAATCAGAATTAGGGTTTCAAGCCCTCTCAGAGTTCTTAGACAAAGGATCAATCAAGAAATGACATGATCTTCAACTTGTCTAAACCTCTCAAACATCCACAATGGATCCAGAGGACTCCCACATAAAGAATCAAGCACAGGGTTGCAGCATTCTGAGAGGATCAAGCCTCAGGATCGCCAGTGTCACCAAATTAGGGTTTTGGTCAACTAGGGCCTCCAGATGGAAATTTTCATCTGGCCATGAGCCAATGATTCAAAGCATAACGTATGATGCTCCAAGGGATATCATGAACCCAATCATCAAGTAAATTTAGCCTCAGGGGATGCATTCATAAAAAATCAGGAATTAGGGTTTCTGGACCTAATTCACCCCTAAGTTGACTTTTGGGATAAATCATGAACCAAGACCTCAAGAGAGGATTTGAGGGTCTCTAATAAACTACCTGGATCCATTTGCAACAATGGATTGAGCCAAGAAGCTTGAGCAACAAGTTTCAAATTCATCAGAACCACAATTAGGGTTTCCCGAGAAAAGTCAACTGTGCCTTTGACTTTTGACCAAGACATGCTCCCAAACCCTAAGACATGATTTAATACACCTTATAACACCTATGAAATCAATCCATCAAGTTTGATTTAGGTCAAGGACTTGATTTCATAGAGGATCGCACACTTTGGAATTCATCTGATAAAATGTCAACTGTGCACAAAAGTCAACTTTGACTTTTTGAGATTTTTCAAAATTATGGTTCCTTAACCCTAAAATGATGTTAATGTGTGGTTGGAATCATCATTCATCAAGAAAAATCAAGAAAAGTGGGACAACTTGTAAAAGGGGTAACCATAAAAACTTAGAAAATTTTCTAAGTTATGGAACAAAGTACCAACTTTGGAGGATCATAACTCCTAAACCACAAGGTCATTTTTCCCCATTCTAAGCTGGATTTGTAGCTCTCATGAACCTCTACAAAAGCTTCAAACATAACTCATTCCAATTCCTCATGGATTTTAAGTTATGGAATGATCAAAATCACAAAAAGTGAAAATGTCACTTTTTTCCAACACTTGGTGAAATTTTCACTTAGTCAAAATTTGCCTTCACTTTTTTCCAAATGTAAGGGCATTTTTCACTTGGATCCAAAAAGTATCAAAACCAATTATGATCAAATAGTTGTTGTATCATATGAGGGCTTTCCAAAATGGCCAAGAACTCCATCAAATTCCACTTGAGCCATGAGATATGACAATGGCAACATGCCTTGCTGAAAACTGCCAAAGCAAGGCAGATTTGTGCATTTTGCTCGATTTGCCAAATTTGTGCAAATGACAAGCACACTTATCCATCTGAATACCTCAAGGGGAGACCAAGGAGGAACCAACTCTGATCTCAAGCCTCCCAAGTCCTTGGAACTAAAAATGGCATGCCAAACCTAGAAATCCCTATAGAGGGGACCAGACTCCATTTTTGTTTTGGAGCATTCAATGGATGCTCCAAGGTGGCATGGACTGAGCCATTTCCAACTAAATTCAGTCAAAACTTTTCCAAGACCAAGGGAACCAGCAGCCTGTGCCCTAACTGTCATACCCCAAATTTTGACCACTAAGTTTTCCCATCATTGTGAGAATCATCATCACAGTATGGAGGAACCATCATGCTTCATCAGTCTTCCCAAAGATGGGTGACTATCCACTACAATCAAAATTAGGGTTTCGAGCCCTTTCAGAGCCTTAGACAAAGGATCAATCAAGGAATGACATGATCTTCAACTTGTCTACACTCTCAAATATCCAAAATGGATCAAGAGGACTCCCACTTCAAGGATTAAGCACAAGGCTGCACCCTTTTAGGTGGATCAAGTCTCAAGATCGCCAGTATCACCAAATTAGGGTTTTGGTCGACCAGGGCCTCCAGATAGAAAATTTTCATCTGGGCACAAGCCAATGATCCAAAACATAACCTAATATACTCCATGGAACCTCATGGACCCAATTATCAAGTCAATTTTGCCTTAGGGGATGCATACATCAAAAATCAAGAATTAGGGTTTCTTGACCTAATTCACCCCTAAGTTGACTTTTGGGACAAATCATGAACCAAGACCTCAAGATAGGGTTTGAGAGTCTCTAATATACCATATTGATCCATTTGGGACAATGGATTAATCCAAGAGGTTTGAGCGACAAGTCTCAATTTCATCTGCACCACAATTAGGGTTTTAAGGAAAAAGTCAACTATAACTTTGACTTTTGACCAGGATATGCTCCCAAACCCTAGGCCATGCCTCAATACACCCTATGACATCCATGAAACATGTCCATCAAGTTTGATTTAGGTCAAGGACATGATTTCCTGAGGAATTGCACAGTTTGGAATTCATCTGATAAAAAGTCAACTGTGCACAAAAGTCTACTTTGACTTTTTGAGACTTTTCACGAAAATGGATTTTTAACCCTAAAATGATGTTAATGTATGATTTGAATCATCATTCATCAAGAAAAATCAAGAAAAGTTGGATAACTTGTAAAAGGGATAACCATAAAAACTTAGAAATTTTTCTAAGTTAAAAATAAAGTGACAAGGGTACCAACTTTGGAGGATCATAACTCCTAAACCACAAGGCCATTTTTCCTCATCCAAAGATGGATTTGTAGCCCTCATTACCCTCTACAAAAACTTCAACTAGACCTAAGCCCAATTCATTAAGGATTTTGAGTTATGGAGTGATCAAAATGGCTGGAAAATGAAAATGTCACTTTTTCCAACACTTAGTGAAATTTTCACTAAGTCAGAATCTGCCTTCACTTTTTTGCCAAATGTAGGGGGATTTTTCACTTGGATTCAAAAGAGGTCAAAACCAAACATATTCAAACAGTTGTTGTATCATGTAAGGGCTTTCCAAAATGGCCAAGAACATTACCAAATTCCATTTGGGCTATGAGATATGACATTGGCAAGTTGCCTTGCTGAAATCTGTCAAAGGCAAGGCAGAATTTGCAACTTTGCTCGATTTGCCAAAATCAGCCAAATTCAAATTCTCCTATCCACTTGGACACGTCTGAGGATTGAATCTAAAGGGGACAATCACTGAGCCAAGCCTCCAAAGTCCATGGAACAAGAAATAGCATGTTGAACCTAGAATGGCCAAAATAGGGACAAGACTCCAAATTTGGATTGAAGCATTCAATGGAAGCATCAAGGTGGCATGGACTGAGCCATTCTCATTTGAAATCAGTCAATACTTATCCAAGACCAAGGGGACCAAAGCTCTGTGCCCTAACCTCTAGTTAATGGCTAGAGGAGACTTGGATTTTCATTTGCCAACATTGGCCAAACCTACTTAGCAGTTGCCATTCACTATTCCTTGCAAAACAAACTTGCTCTACTATAAATAGAGCTCAATTGTGATTAGTTTGAGTACACCAAAGCCATCTAACAGATGCTTTCCTCAAAATCTCTTTCTCTTGGCAAAAATGCCTTTCTTAGCAAGGTAGCTATCGGGTTTTGAGTTTGAGAGCTTTTCCAATCAAACCAATCACTCACACACCTCACATACATCATATAGAAGTGATCCAAACACTCACATAACATCTGGAACACATATTTCACAAAATCACCAGCCAATTGCTCAAGTTCTTAACAGTTTTGCAGTTGAGGTGCCATCTTCAACTCCAAACCATTTCAATCCATTCCAAGCACTCAGACTGGCACCTAGGGAAGCTATCCACATCATTCGAACCTAGCTGTAACACCTCCAACACAAATCACGATCCATGCAATTTTTGCTGCACAATAATTTGGCCATATGTTCATAATCATGCATGGAATGTTTTCCCTCAATTAATTGCATTGTTTGAATCGTATATAAAAAATCCTAGCCTTCATGCAGAAATTAGGGTTCTTGAGGATTTTTCATGATTTCTTGTTGTATGTTTAATTTAAACGAAATTAATGGACATAGACATGATCGTGAGGTTGAGACGAGCATAATGATATGTGGATTGCATGTTATAATCAAGAATTCAGTGAGATTGGAGAGAAAATGCAAATCTGGCCAAGCCCAGAACACGCGCGTGTTCTTGGTGTGTTCTTGGCGCCATTTTTAGAAATTTGAATATTTGATTTTTGTGATTTTGTTTAATTGATTCAAAAATTAATTTTTCTCTGAGTTATAATGATTTTGAGTTGATTCTTTTTTTGATAATTCACAAAAATGTTAAAATATTTTATTTTCCCAGAAAATCCCAAAAATATTATTTATTTTATATAATTGATATTTTTGCAAAGAATTAATGTTTTAATTGGTTTTAACATTTAAAATATTTTTTCTACATTGATTTTGCAACTTTTAATGCTTTCTAATTATTTTGTATACTTAATTTTTGAAGCATTAATCCAAGATCACAATTAGTTTTTCATATGTTAAACAATTTTGATCATTTTAATTGAATTTTTAAAAACAAATTAGGGTTTTTGGATTAATTCAACCCTCATAAATCATTTTCAAAACACCTTGGGCCTCTAATAGAGTGTAAGACCCAATCCTTTTTTTTTACCAAATCATTTTTGGGCCTCAGTGCATTGTATAAGTCCCGATACCGTAAAAAACAAACGGCGTGATCGTCGCCTTTTAAAAATAACCTTTGGGGCCTCTCCTCGAGCTATAAGACCCATTCAAAACTTTTGGGCCTCTAATAGAGTGTAAGACCCAACCCCCTTTTAACCAAAACCATTTTGGGCCTCACTTATTGTATAAGTCCCTTCGCGTTAAAAGAAAACCTCGGCGCGATCGCCATTTCAAACGGAAAAACAAACTGGGCCTACCCTCGTGTCATAAGCCCCACTCTTTTTCTTAAAACTTTTTTGGGCCTCTTGAGAGAGTGTAAGACCCATCCCTTTGTACAAAAACCATTTTGGGCCTCAGTCACTTGTATAAGTCCCCTGTACAAAAATAACAGTGCGCTCACTGATAAACCCCTGGGCCTCTCCTTGAGCTGTAAGCCCCAAATCTTTCTTTTTCAAAGCACTTTCTCCTTTGATTTTGAATATACTGTTGTTTTCAATCTTTCTTTGTTGAACAACTCACCAAACAGCATGGAAGCTCTACAACCGAGTAAGTGGTTATTGCTTTCATTTACCGCTTTCATATACATATAACTGTATTGTGGGGCTGTTTCATTGTAAGTCTTTTTTCATAAACTCATATCAACTGTGTAATAATAGTATAGATATTTAGAGTTTCCCCGGCAACTACGTCTAGCATTAAGCCCGTTGATCACTCTTAGAAATAGTCTAAACTAGATCCCCATAGGATTACCAGACACAGTCTTCCCTCCTCTTGGGGTTAAACAATATGGAGATATGAAAGGAAGCATTCTCTGTGAACCCTTTCATAGACTGTCACTCATAGAAGTTGTCAAGAAACTCTATTCCCCAGAGATGATCTCTTCTCCGTGAATTGGATTTCTTGAGTTTCTTCCAAATTCTCGAACTTTCCTGACTTTGATCTATTCTCGGTGAATAGCATTGCCTTGAATTTCTCGGGGTTTGGGGACCCACAGGCTTCTTAAAAGCAATTGTCAAGAAACTCTACTCCCCAGAGATGATCTTTTCTCCGTGAATGGCATCTCTTGAGTTTCTTCCAAATTCTCGGACTTTCCTGACTTTGATCTATTCTCGGTGAATAGCATAGCCTTGAATTTCTCGGGGTTTGGGGACCCATCGGCTTCCTAAAAGCATTCGGCCTCCTCTTGGGCATCGTACAAGGACCCGCAGGCTTCCTAAAAGCAACCCCGCCTCCCGTTGGGCTTAGTACAAGGACCCTACGGCTTCTTAGAAGTATTCACCGCCTCCTCTTAGGCTTCGTATATTGATCTCTTCCTCCGAGAATGATAGCCTCCTCTTGGGCTTAGTACAAGGACCCGTCGGCTTCTTAAAAGTTTCCAGCCTCCTCTTGGGCTTCGTACAAATTATCCCGACGACCTCCTAGAGGTATAGGAACAGAACCTAGTCATCCTCATAGAACAGTCCTCTCATAGAGTCTACTACTGTTTCTCAAAGCATAGTACAAAAGATGGCACTCTAGACTTGGACAGTCTAACTTCCTTGAGTCTCAAAAACATTCTCAAGCGACCCCTTCGTTAAATAGGAAGGAAACCTGCAGACTCGGACAGTCTCAATACCCTTCGGATTTCCCGCTTCCTTAAAGAACAGGAATAACCCGGATCCTCGAATCAAATCCTTGAGTACAGTGTTGCTCATATAAGAACTGATTTTCTCTTTCAAAATCAGTATACTGGACCTGTCACTCAACTGAAACTGTCACCATAGCCTCTCTCTTGGGCTTTGTACAATGATCCTCCCCAGCGGAGTCAAAGAAATTTCAGCCTCTCTCTCAGGCTTTGTACGAGACACATAAGAGACTCCCTCGTTGAGTCAATTACCCCTTTTGGTTCCATCTCGGGCTTTATACGAGATACAAAAAGGTTCTTATTGAGCCAAATAAACAACAGCCTCCATCTCAGGCTTTGTACGAGATACAAAAACTCTCTTGTTGAGTCAAATAGCCTCTATCTCGGGCTTTATACGAGATACCAAAAGATTCCCTCGTTGAGTCAAAACCTTTTAGCCTCTCTCTCGGGCTTTGTATGAGACACATAATAGCCTCCTCTTAGGCTTTATATAAGAAAACCACTGGTTAATCCAATTAACCTTTTAGCATCAAAGTTGTGCCTCGTTCACAGTACACAAACATCAACAACTCCTTCCTCTTTCATCTAATCGCTGTAAGCGGCAAGCCTCTGGATCATCTACATCCATGCCACTGTCCCTCTTTTAGCATGAGAAATTCCTAAGGAAAGATGGCATTACTCTACACTGAGTTAAAATCTTCTCCTTCAGGTTAAAATCTCCTTTAAAGGAAATTATGGCATTACTAGGATCCGCGTATCCCGGTTAAAGTAATTATCCTTTATAAAACAGTTGTGACATACAACCCCCTCTTTAGAGATGACAAATTCTCTCTAAAGTCACACCCTTTCAGCTTAACATCTTGGGCTTTGAACAAGACACCAAAACAACCATTTCCTCCCATAGAATAGGAGGAACTACGAACGCTCTAATTTCCCTGTTTCAGTAAACAGGAATACGTAGGCATAAGATCGAAAGAAAAGATCTTAGCGAGCACAATCAACGAAAAAACCAAATCCCATATCTTCATCAATCAAAAGCAGTAATTCAAAAACATCAGTCCTAACATCCTAATCCTTATTCCCCGCTATAAAATCCTAAAAAGAAAGAAACCGTATTGGCAAAAATACAAATAACCAGTACAAGGGCCCCCCACATTGATAGCATCCGTAAACTAACAGACCGCTGTTTAAACTCAGTATGCAAAGCAGGGTTAATTGGAGACATCTATTTCCCTTCCTTCATCTGCTTTAATAGGATAAAAAATGAATCGACCTGTAGTAAGCTCAACCGCAAAGAGCGACCAACGCTTAAGAACCGCGTCCAAAATCGCTCGCTACAGAAAAATGGCGCCCACCGTGGGGCCAAATTCTGATTTCCTTTTTCACCTCTTGTGTGAAAACCACAGATTGGGGCTTCCGCCGGGGAACCCATTTTCTGTCAGGAACTTAGGATTCATAGCTTTAAAGGTCTAGGATGTTTAGGACAAATATATATACTGCTTTTCCTAATTGCTATACGTGTTTATTTTTCTGCTAATGGGAATGTGGGTGATGTCGTATGTGGAAAGATCGAGTATACACTAAAGATAAGTGATGGCGACGAGGTCAACCATCAACCTCAGTGGAGGCTGACCAATGCAACCCATTCTCTCACCTAGACAATGGGCCGATTGTTAAGTCTGAGAAGCTGAGGAGCCAAACCCTTTTGTAGTGCGGAAACTATCGAAAATAGTTGTTACGCGATACTACCCTCATTTGAGACTGGTGATCTATTCTCGGTGAATGGCACTTACTCTAAGATTGCTCTACAACTCGCTGACGATCTGCTTGTTATTTTGCTTTCCTGGGAGGAGCTGATGATAATGAGTACATGTACAAAAATCACCCTAGTATAAACCTTTGGGGATGGGTAGAGCCTTGACTTCATGACAACGACCCTTTGACCCCATGTTTTTTCTATGTTTTTGTGTGCTGCATTCATGCATTCATCTAAAAAAACATTAAAACATTTAAAAAAATTCTCTTCTAGTCTTTCTGTTTTTCAAAATAATCTAAGACTGTGATTGCTAATATCAGAGAAAAGGTTTGCACTAATGGATTTCGGTAGAAGGAGAACTCACCAGTATACCTTCAAGGTTCCAAAACTAGAGGATTTGAGAAGGTTAGCAAGGATGATCACTAACCCTGAGGCTTTTAGAGCCAAGCACAGAGGTTTTCTACCACTGTTAAGAGTCCATGTGATTGAGGGAATCATGGATGCACTCATTCAGTTTTATGATCCAGTTTATCACTGTTTCACATTCCCGGATTACCAGTTAGCACCAACACTGGAGGAGTATTCTCATCTGATCGATCTATACATTACAGATCGAGCTCCATTTTTGGGACTGGAAGAAATTCCAAAGAATCAGACCATTGCAAGAGCAATTCATTTGGACGAGTCTGAGGTCAAGACTCACCTGACCACTAAGGGTGGCATCCAAGGTTTGCCAGCCCAGTTCTTGACGAAGAAAGCCCTGTATTTTGCCAGTATAGGAAACATAAATGCTTTTGAAAGCATCTTTGTCTTGCTCACCTACGGGTTATTTTTGTTTCCCAACATCAATAACTTCGTCGATATTAACTCCATTAAGGTTTTTCTCATTGGAAACCCTGTACCGACTTTGCTCGCAGATGCGTATCATTCTGTACACTTGGGGAATTTGTACAGTGGAGGGGAGACCACATGTTGTGTGCCTTTGCTTTACAAATGGTTTATATCCCACTTGCCCAAGTCTGCTGCTTTTTGGGATTGCAAGAGTGTCTTACGTTGGTTGCAGAAGATCATGTCTCTTACCAACTCTGATATAGATTGGTGTAATAGGATCTATGATGGAATCAGAATCATCGACCATTGTGGAAACTTCCCCAACGTACCCCTTATAGGAACTAAGGGAGGAATCAACTACCATCCGATATTGGTTCGTCGTCAATTTGGATACCTGATGAGACACATCCCATGGGGTGTTCATCTGGAAGGTCTTTTCTTCAAAGAAGGAGAAAACGACAGAGCACTAAAGATGGAAATAGTGCAAGCTTGGAAGCACGTTTATAAGAAAGGACGAGAGTCTCTAGGAAAACCGGACTGTGTCTCGGTGGAGCCTTACCTCCATTGGGTACAAACTAGAGCTCTCAAGCTAAAGATGCCTTATCCTCGTTACGGAATTCTTCCGCCAAAGGAGTCTGTCATGTACTTCATGACTGAGACTGAAAAGGTTCAGGTTACTCTCAACAAAGTTCAAAAGGAGAGAAGGTCTTGGAAGAACAAGTACCGCACCCTCGACGTAGAGTGCATCAAAATACAACAATTACTGAAAGAGAAAGATGCTCTGATTGAAATTTTGGAGCAACATGCTGTAGAGAATCAAGATGACCAAAGGAATCTGCTCACTCCTTTCACTTGGCAAAGGAATGACAACCCGACAACGGCCCAAGAGCCCCGGTCAAAGAAAAGGAAGATACCAGAATCAGCACCCAATTTCTCTTCAGAGAGGACTCGGGACCCATTAGCTTAGGTTTCTGTTTCTGCACCTTGTAATCTACTGTATTTCCATTTCTGTAATCCGTTGAATTTAAATAAAAAGGGGTTTCCCCACTGTTTGATATTTGAAATCTAATGGTCGAAGTTTATTTTGATTAAACAAAAAAAAACAATTAATATAATCATTGCATTCATCATTCTCACATCGCGAATTCTTCTTACCTACGAATCTCACGTTTGTGTCTCGGTTCTAGAGTCAAGCTGTCTCATTCGTACAATACTCGGGCCAATCGTCAGAAAAGGATGGATGATCTTGAGGAAGAAAACAGAGAGTTGAAAGAAGAGATCGACGGTCTACGAGAGGATATGAGAAAGCTTCGTAACGACATGCAAGCCATGGCAGAAGCTCAGCTACAAAAAACTGTGATCTCAGAGATCACCTCAACGCCCGTAGTGGAGAGGTATGATCCTATGTATCAGATGCCGAAAGATCGTCCTTGGGGCATGCCTGTTAACTATATCCCGGAAGGATATGTTCCACCGATCACTGAAGATCAGGGAATCACAACAGAAGCTGCTGGGCCTGAAGGTTACAAACTTCGGGAAAGCGAAGATGTCAGGGGCATACTAAAGACTCCTGAAGGTTACAAACTTTGGAAAATTCCAAGACTCACTGCCGTAGTCACGGTACCACCCCCTGTGGTGCACACTGTCCCGGAAGGACAGATTCCACAGACACCTTCTGGTAAGAAGGAAACTATGTTTGACAGAATGGAGGAATTCCAGGAGCAGTTCTTGGAAATGCAGAAGGAACTGCAAGCCATTCGTGGTCAGGATTTATTTGGAAAGGACGCCGCAGATCTCTGCTTGGTCCCAAATGTGAAAGTCCCGCATAAATTTCAAGTGCCCGACTTTGAAAAGTACAAGGGTAACTCTTGCCCTCAAAGCCATCTGGTGATGTACGTTCGGCGAATGTCAGCTCAGACGGAGAATCAGGACCTACTGATTCATTACTTTTAGGATAGTTTAACTGGTGCCACATTAAAATGGTACATGGGTTTAAACCGTGCCATGATCAGCACATTCAGAGATCTTGGCACTGCCTTCGTCCAACAATACAAATACAATTTGGACATGGCACCGGATAGAGATCAACTCAGATCAATGTCGCAAAAGGACAAGGAAACCTTTAAGGAGTATGCTCAAAGGTGGCATGAAATTTCCGCTCAAATTTTCTTACCTCTGGAGGAAAAAGAGATGACAAAGATCTTCTTAAAGACCTTAAGCTCATTTTACTATGACCGAATGGTTGCCAGTACGCCCAGTGATTTCACCGAGATGGTCGGCATGGGCGTACGTATTGAGGAAGCCGTCCGAGAAGGACGTTTGGTAAAAGACACTGGATCGACGAGCGGTACTAAAAAATATGGTAGTGCTCTCCCTAAGAAAAAAGAGCAAGATATTAGGAATATCTCTCTCGGAAAGCAAAGGCGACGTTATCAGCCGGTAGCAGCTGTGACTCCTGCTATCAACCTTGCGTCTATTCCTACATATCAACCTCAGGTTGCGTAGTGCCAACCTGACCAGCAAAGGACACAACAGCCTCTTCAGCAGGCTCGTCCTCCATATAACAGCAACCGTACAACACGGCCACCAGGATTTGATCCTATACCCGTATCGTACGCATAATTGTTTCCATTACTACTGGCCAAGGGGCACATTCAGACTAAGTCTCCTCTTACAGTACCGGAAAATCCGCCTTTTTGGTTTAAGGTGGATCAAACTTGCCCTTACCATCAAGGAGGATCAGGGCATAACATAGAGACTTGTCTCAATTTCAAGTTCGACGTGCAAAAACTTGTTAGGAGCGGGGTCTTATCCTTCAAGGATACAAATCCTAATGTTCTCACGAACCCGCTGCCTCAACATGAGAAGGCTACAGTCAATTTGATAGAAGGAGAGACTAATGATATCTATCAAGTTCAGGATGTACTCTTGTTAAAGACCAATCTGGTCAAGATGCATTGTAGACAGAGTGGATATGGCCATGTGCCACCTCATAATTATCACCAGTGTAAGATCTACTCTAAAGATAACCAAGGATGTTCGGTAGTGCAATCAGCTCTACAAGAACAGATGGATCTCGGATGGATCCAAGAGCACCGAGTTCGTGGAATTAACATGGTCTATACGAATTCTAACGTCATTCAGAACCACGATATCCATGCAATGAATGTCAACCTAGTGGCGATGCACTCAAGGCAAAGCCAGTATCATAATCTGCCGCGGCACGATTACAGTTCTTGTCTGACTTGCTCGGTAAAGAAACAGGGATGCTCTTTTGTACAAGAATCCCTCCAGCGTCAGATGGATCTTGGATGGATCCAAGACTACCATGATAGGAACTCTTATCAAATCAACATGGTTCAGATCTTTGATATTCGCGTGATGAATACCAACCTGGTAGAGTTACATGCTGAGCAGGTCCGACTCGAATTCTTAATATCACATGACTATCAAAGCTGTAAGGCAGGTTGCGAAAACGATCGAGGTTGTACCCTTGTCTAGGAGGCACTTCAGCACTTGTTAAATCACTGGTGGATGCCAATTTATATGGATGAAGATACTCAGCAGATTAGTATCAGTAACAGGAATCCTACTCGGCGTCAAAGTCAGGATGTCCGATCTGTGGAAGCTAACCTAGTGAGGTTACATTGTATTCAAAGTGGGCGTGGACAGGTGCCACCACACAATTATGAACGTTACGGCATATGTTCGGAAAGTAACCAAGGGTGTTACCTTGTGAGAGCAGCTCTTCAGGGTCAGGTGGACCGGGGAGAGAGTCGTCCATATCCGGGTTCTGGACCCATCAATTGGTCGCCGAATTATCTTGTCGATCAAGTTGAGGATATTGTCACAATCTCTGGTCATCACAGGACCAAGGATGTTTTTGCCATTATCCCTCTACTTGACGAATCTAAAGTTCCCAACCGGGAACGGATCGAGATTACTTATGATGGTCAAAAAAATCAGAAAGTTCCCATAGTCATCTATCTACCGGGACCACTACTGTATGAATCAACTAAGGCTATCCCTTATAAATACGGTGCAACAACAATTGAAAATGGAAAGGAAATTCCATTACCCTCCGTCGTGAACATTGCAGACATCAGTCGTGTGACACGGAGTGGTAGAATCTTCAACCGAGGGGTTGGAGAACCTAACAAGGAAAAGGAACTTCAGACAGAAACTCCTGATCCACCAGTCGGTAAATCCAGTAATCCCGACCTTTCGAAAAATAATGATGAGATGCTGAAGCTCATCCAAAGGAGTGAATATACCATTGTCGATCAACTGTTACAAACTCCTTCAAAGATCTCGGTATTATCGCTGTTACTCTGTTCAGAAGCGCATAGGGAGGCTCTACAGAAAGTCTTGGAGCAAGCCTTTGTGGAACAGGATGTAACAATCAGACAGTTCGATAGTATTGTCTCTAACATCACTTCCTGCAACAATTTGGGATTTAGTGATAAGGAATTACCCGAAGAGGGTCGCCGTCATAACATGGCGCTCAACATTACAGTTAACTGCCAGGACGATGCTTTAGCCAGCGTACTGGTAGACACAGGGTCAGCCCTGAATGTTATGCCGAAGTCTACTTTGACATAATTATCATTCAAAGGCCCTCCGATGAGAGGCAGCGAGGTCGTCGTCAAAGCATTCGACGGATCCAGAAAAATAGTTATCGACGAAGTGGATCTTCCCATAACTATTGGTCCTCATACTTTCCAAGTCACTTTCCAGGTCATGGACATCCGGGCAACATACAGTTGTTTATTAGGAAGACCTTGGATACATCAGGCTGGAGCGGTCACTTCGACCCTCCACCAAAAGCTAAAGTTCGTTCAGAACGATCAACTAGTTACGGTTTGTGCGGAACAAGCCTTACTTGTAAGCAACTTGTCATCATCTACTGGAATAGAACCCGAGGAGGTTATTGGAACTCAGTTCCAAGCACTGTCGGTGTGCAAGGACAATCATTTCAAAGGAGAAACCTCAATTTCCTCATACAACGATGCTATCAAAGCGGTCGAGAGTATCGATACGACAGGATGGGGACAGCTTGTCATTCCTATTGATAATAAAACAAAGAAGGGTCTTGGTTTTTCTGCAACCTGTACCCAGACAGCTGCCAACGATGAAAGTCTTCATCCCCTTCAAAACTTCTTCCATAGTGGAGGTTTTCTTCACCCAGTGTCTCAAACAGTACATGCTATCAATGAGGAAGATCCCTCTGACACAGATGAAGAATGGAAGTCCTATCTTAACAAGGACGGTTATATGTCTCAAGAAGAGGTGCCTACGCCTTTTTGCTTTCCTACAGAGAGTCTGAGATTTATACCACGGTCAGATGTCGAAATGATCTACGGAGATTGTGATCCGGAAGGATGTCGTGCTCCGCTAAATTCATTAGAGGAAGACACTCTGATGAAAGACAACTTTGACCACAATTACTATGGCCCAATGGATGGTCTGCCAATGTGGCAACCTTATCCAGGAGACTTGGGGCAAGAGAGTCAGCCGAACAATGAAAATCAGCTGACGGTCATTGAACAGAATACCTGTGTCCCCACCATGTTATGGAATCAACACTCAGGTCATTCAGAAATTACTCAAAATGAAGATGAATTCGTAACGTTTGCAGGACTTGAATTCATCAACTATGCTTTTCCCGAGGTCAACGTCATCGAGAAAAATGAGTCCTCCAGTTCAAAAGAAGTGTGGGACACCTTGGGACAACCGAGTGGAAAATTTGACTATATGGTCAAGTACACCGCTCCCGAAAGCTCTCGTATCAGGCTCGAAGATATCCAGCCAACTGGATAGGGAAATACAGCTGAGAGTACAAATGCTATGCAAAATGCAACAGAGGAATTCTCCTACGACAATTCTTCCTGGGAGACAGATTCCAATGATCCCGCTCCACCAGAAATCAGCGTCATTTCTGAAGACAAATCAAGGAAGGTGCCAGACTTTGTGATTCACCGAGGAGTTCACCACCAATGGGTTGCCGTCGAGGTTCCGAAGATCGTTCATCAGCAAAGTAATTTCCATCTTTAACCTTTCACCCTGCCCAGGTGAAACGGATGTTTTAATAGGGCTCGCTGTCTGTAAATATCCCTCTTCGCTTTGCCCAAAGCGACAGAGTTTTGTTTTATAGGGCTATAGTTTCAAGAATCGACTTGTTCATTAATAAAATAACGTCGTTCTATAATTTTCGCATTAATTGCTGTTTTCTCTTTTTTCTTTTTCAGAAAATGGTAATCCTAAAAAACAATTCAAATAAAAACAAGCAGTAATAAAATAAAAACACTGCACACACTTGCATTTTCTCTATCTCTTCTAAACACGAATCATCACGTCATGCAAATTGCTTGTTTTAAACCCCGTTGAAACATACGATCCGATGACGTCTCCCAACTTTGAGTTCCCGGTATTCGAGGTTGAAGAAGAAAATGACAACGAAATTCCAGAAGAGATCTCCCGACTACTCAGACAAGAGGAAAGGTCCATTGAACCTCATAAAGAACCGTTGGAAACGGTAAACTTGGGTTCAGAGCAAGAGAGAAAAGAAGTCAGGATTGGGGCACTGCTCAGTCCAACTGCCAGAGAGGGTTTGATAAAGCTTCTCAGAGAATTTGCCGATGTATTCGCTTGGTCCTATCCGGATATGCCAGGGTTGGATACCAGCATCGTGGAACATCACTTACCATTGAGATCGGAATGTCCTCTAGTAAAGCAAAGGTTGAGACGCACTCACCTGGACATGGCCATCAAAATCAAAGAGGAGGTACAGAAACAGATTGACGCGGGTTTCCTCGCTACGTCTGAATATCCACAATGGTTAGCCAACATCGTACCCGTTCCGAAAAAGGATGGAAAGGTCAGAATGTGTGTTGATTATAGGGACCTGAACAAGGCAAGTCCAAAGGACGACTTTCCTTTACCACACATTGACACGCTGGTAGATAGCACAACAAAGTTTAAAGTATTCTCCTTCATGGATGGATTCTCGGGCTATAACCAGATCAAAATGGTGCCGAAAGACATGGAGAAAACTTCGTTCATTACCCCATGGGGCACCTTTAGTTACAAGGTAATTTCGTTCGGTTTGAAGAACGCCGGGGCAACCTATCAAAGGGCCATTACTACTCTGCTTCATGACATGATACATAAGGAAATCGAGGTATATGTCGATGATATGATTGCAAAATCAAAAACAGAGAATGAGCACGTTGAACATCTGTCAAAATTGTTCGAACGTTTAAGAAAATTCAAACTCCGCTTGAATCCCAACAAGTGCACCCTCGGTGTCCGTTCAGGGAAATTACTAGGGTTCATCGTCAGCCAGAAAGGAATTGAGGTTGATCCTGACAAGGTCAAGGCCATTCAAGAAATGCCTTTTCCGAAAACTGAAAAACAAGTCAGAGGATTCCTGGGATGTTTGAACTATATCTCCAGATTCATATTCCTCATGACCGCGACGTGTGCGCCGATTTTGAAATTACTAAAAAAGAACCAGGATTGCGTTTTGACAGAAGATTGTCAAACCGCCTTCGACAGTATTAAGGAATACCTGTTGAATCCACCGATTGTATCACCTCCAGTGGAAGGGAGACCACTGATCATTTACCTCACAGTCCTAGAGGACTCAATGGGATGTGTACTTGGCCAACAAGACGAAACTAAAAGGAAAGAGTCTGCCATCTACTATTTGAGCAAGAAATTCACCGACTGTGAAACTCGGTACACGATGCTCGAGAAAACTTGCTGCACGTTGGCTTGGGCAGCCAAACGTCTTCGCCAGTACATGATTTGTCACACTACTTGGTTGGTTTCCGAGATGGATCCAATCAAGTATGTCTTCGAAAAGCCTGCTCTCACGGGAAGAATTACCCGTTGGCAGATGTTGTTATCAGAATATGACATAGAGTACTACGCTCAAAAAGCCGTTAAGGGAAGTATTTTAGCCGATCATTTGGCTCATCAACCGATTGACGATCAAGAATCAACCGGGTTTGACTTCCCAGACGAAGATGTCATGTATCTAAAAATGAAAGATTGCAATGAACCGTTACCCAGTGAAGGGCCAGAACCAGGTTCCCAGTGGGGACTTATCTTTGACAGAGCAGTTAATCATTATGGAAACGGAATTGGGGCAATCATTGTTACCCCTCAGGGTACCCACATTCCTTTCACTGCCAGACTTACGTTCAAATGTATGAACAACGAGGCCGAATACGAAGCTTGTATCATGGGTCTCGAGGAAGCGATTGATTTAAGGATCAAAAACTTGGATGTATACGGAGACTCAGCCCTGGTTATCAATCAGATAAAAGGAGATTGGAACACATACCAATCAGTATTGATTCCTTACAAGGATTATGCAAGAAGGTTGTTACCTTTCTTCAACAGAGTTGAGTTTCATCACATCCCTCGTGATGAGAATCACATGGCTGATGCATTAGCCACTATCTCTTCCATGATTAGTGTAGGTCAATGGAATGACATACCTAAGATCGACATAATGCGCCTTGAACGGCCTGCTTACATCTTCACGATCGAAGCAGTCATAGACGACAAACCTTGGTATCACGATATTAAATGCTTCCTTCTGAAATAAGAGTACCCATCTGGGGCACTCAAAAAAGACAGGAAAACCCTCAGAAGACTGGCTGGAAACTTCTTCCTGAGCGGTGACACTCTCTATAAGAGAAATTTTGACATGGTCTTGCTCCGAGGCGTAGACAGACCAGAAGCAGACATGCTTATGAAAGAAATTCATGAAGGATCCTTTGGCACTCATGCCAATGGACACGCAATGGCGAGAAAAATTCTCAGAGCAGGGTACTATTGGTTGACAATGGAAATCGACTGCTACAAGTACATGAGGAGGTGTCACAAGTGTCAGATATACTCTGACAAAATTCATGTACCGCCATCACATCTCAAAATTCTCTCTTCCCCATGGCCATTTTCCATATGGGGAATTGACATGATTGGCATGATTGAGCCCAAGGCTTCAAACGGACAACGGTTCATCCTAGTAGCCGTTGACTATTTCACCAAGTGGGTCGAAGCAGCGTCGTATGCTAATGTAACCCGACAAGTGGTGGTCCGATTTATCAAAAACAATAACATCTGCCGTTATGGTGTTCCAAGCGAGATCATTACTGATAATGGATCTAACTTGAACAATAAGATGATGAAAGAGTTGTGCGCAGAGTTCAAGATTGAACACCATAACTCATCTCCCTACCGACCAAAGATGAACGGAGCGGTAGAAGCGGCTAATAAGAACATCAAGAAGATTGTTCAGAAGATGGTTGTAACCTACAAAGATTGGCACGAGATGCTACCCTTTGCTCTTCACGGTTATCGCACATCTGTCCGCACTTCAACAGGGGCTACCCCTTTTTCTCTAGTATATGGCATGGAGGCAGCGCTCCCCATAGAAGTAGAGCTCACAGAAGCTGAATGGTGTCAAAGTCGACACGATGAATTAAACCTAATCGAAGAGAAGAGAATCACGGCACTATGCCATGGTCAGTTGTATCAATAGAGAATAAAGAGGGAGTTCACAAAAAGGTCTGACCTCGTGTTTTCAGAAAAGGAGACCTCGTGCTCAAGAAGATACAATCATTTCTCACTGACTCTCGGGGCAAGTGGACCCCAAATTATGATGGCCCCTATGTGGTCACGAAAGCTTTCTCAGGCGGTGCCTTAAGACTCACAACCATGGACGGAGAGGAATTTTCCTACCCCACGAATGTTGATGTAGTCAAGAAATACTTCGCCTAAACTAAAAAAAAAAAAAACGTCTCGGTGGATTGAAAACCCGAAAGGGCGGTCCAGGCAAAAGTTAGAGACAAAATAAAAATAATCATCACGATGGATTGGAAACATCACAGTACAATCTAGGCAAAAATTAGGGATAATGGCAACTAACTATGTTCAACAGAGGCAAGTCCCTCAACAGTAGTTACATCATCCGTCAGGAAAACTCCAGTCAAGGTCATCTTCGACAGAAGCTCAGGATGCCCCGAATTCAAAGTTGGTAGAAGGATAGTGGTCGTTATGTTTCAACGTAGCCCTTTTCCCTGTAAATTACCATTTTCAAACTTTGTATATACTCAATGGAATCACGCTTTTGGCTGATCTCTATCTTATCAATAAAATTTGAGCCCTTGTGCTTTTGTTTGTAATTCTTATTTGTTTTACCTTTACAGAACGACGTTGTTAACATGATTAACGATTCTTGAAATAAAACAAAAATGAATTTACTTGTTAAAACTTTTTCAGCTTTTAAAATAAAGTCGGCAATTTCTTTTGACTGTTGAACATCGAAAGAACATCGGTTGCTTCTCCAGAAGTAATCGAACCTCAAAGTGCAAAATCAAAGTACTCCTTCTAACCCAGTACGCCTGAATGAAGGGATCAACTGTGTCAGAGACCTTGTTTCGTCTGACACACCTCGGCCAAGTCCTTATCTCCTAAGCCCGATCAACGGTGCTCCCAACAGGGACTATCTCTCCTAAGCTAGGTAGAATTGCTATTCTGAACCAACGGTACTTCTTCGCCCTGCGATGGCCGAGTATCCAGTCGTGTTCACCTGTCAGTTTGTATGTCGCGTCAGTTTTGTCAGCATAAACATACATACATCATACATTATTGATTTGCATTCACATTTCGTATCGCATCACTATCACTCTAGTCGGTTTTGTCCCCTAGTGATAGAAGTTCTCTCAATCGAGTTGTCAGTTCTTGCCTCGTCAGGAAACGTTGCGTCTGAACATTCTCTCTCCTCCAGTTTTTTTTCTGGATTGAAGTTGGCCTTTGACCACTTTGATAACTTGAACCTCTGAAAGACCAGAGAGCCCTCAGTTAACATCACTCTTCGCCATTGAAAATGATATCCTTGTTTTCCCAGATTAAAGAAAATCCCGAGAGAAAGCCTCCTAAGCAGAGATTTGGCAGTAACGCTGCCATT
Source organism: Lathyrus tuberosus (assembly GCA_022829125.1). NCBI lineage: Eukaryota > Viridiplantae > Streptophyta > Magnoliopsida > Fabales > Fabaceae > Lathyrus > Lathyrus tuberosus. The sequence goes on from JALAZF010000003.1 coordinate 16,643,234, forward strand.
CTCCGAAAAACCCACCGATGAAAAGGTCATCGGCACCTCAAAATTGGATCCCATCACATGGCATTTCTCCGGGAAGATCCCGAGAAAAGTATGATGAAAGACCCCTAAGCGAAGGCAGTCTCTCAAGAGGCTCGCTTTCCCCAGTAGAAACAAATGGCGTCTCCAACAGAGAAGTTTGTACACCTCTACAACTCAGACGACTGGGTTCCCCAGCAAGTCTAACATCAGGTCTTTTTCCGTCAAATGGCATCTCCCCAAGAAAATTCGGCGAGAAGTTTGAGGAAAACCGCTACGCATAGCGTCCCTTGTCAGTAAAGTTTATTGACGAAAGAAACTAAGACCAGTTCCTTGGTAGGAAACCGGGATCGAGGGGAAGTTTAAATCAGAAACTAAGACCAGTTCCTTGGTAGGAAACCAGGATCGAGGGGAAGTTTAAATCAGAAACTAAGACCAGTTCTTGGGTAGGAAACCAGGATCGAGGGAAAGTTTGTTTCCGCAACTGAGACCAGTTCCTTGGCTGAAGACCAGGATCGAGGGGAAGTTTTACCTTTTCTAAGCATCATTGCTTAGCAAAAGAAAATGAATGCGTGCGCTACCATTCATAACCATCATCAAAATTTCGGGTATTCCGATATTTAATCCTCTTGCACCCCGAATGCCCGAACACCTTCGTCATTCACACCTTCGGGTCCAAGAAGATTAAATAGGGGCATCTGTCATACCCCAAATTTTGACCAGTAAGATTTCCCATCATTGTGAGAATCATCATCACAGTATGGAGGAACCATCATGCTTCATCAGTCTCCCTAAAGATGGGTGAGCATCCACTATAATCAAAATTAGGGTTTTGAGCCCTTTCAGAGCCTTAGACAAAGGATCAATCAAGGAATGACATGATCTTCAACTTTTCTACACTCTCAAATATCCACAATGGATCAATAGGACTCCCACTTCAAGGATTAAGCACAAGGTTGCTCCCTTTTAGGTGGATCAAGTCTCAAGATCGCCAGTATCACCAAATTAGGGTTTTGGTCGACCAGGGCCTCTAGATGGAAATTTTTCATCTGGGCACAAGCCAATGATCCAAAACATAACCTAATATACTCCATGGAACCTCATGGACCCAATTATCAAGTCAATTTTGCCTTAGGGGATGCATACATAAAAAATCAGGAATTAGGGTTTCTTGACCTAATTCACCCCTAAGTTGACTTTTGGGACAAATCATGAACCAAGACCTCAAGAGAGGGTTTGAGAGTCTCTAATATACCATATTGATCCATTTGGGACAATGGATTAATCCAAGAGGTTTGAGCAACAAGTCTCAATTTCATCTGCACCACAATTAGGGTTTTAAGGAAAAAGTCAACTGTAACTTTGACTTTTGACCAGGACATGCTCCCAAACCCTAGGCCATGCCTCAATACACCCTATGACATCCATGAAACATGTCCATCAAGTTTGATTTAGGTCAAGGACATGATTTCCTGAGGAATTGCATAGTTTGGAATTCATCTGATAAAAAGTCAACTGTGCACAAAAGTCAACTTTGACTTTTTGAGATTTTTCACCAAAATGGATTTTTACCCCTAAAATGATGTTAATGTATGATTTGAATCATCATTCATCAAGAAAAATCAAGAAAAGTTGGATAACTTGTAAAAGGGGTAACCATAAAAACTTAGAAAATTTTCTAAGTTAAAAATAAAGTGACAAGGGTACCAACTTTGGAGGATCATAACTCCTAAACCACAAGGCCATTTTTCCTCATCCAAATATGGATTTGTAGCCCTCATTACCCTCTACAAAAACTTCAACTAGACCTAAGTCCAATTCATTAAGGATTTTGAGTTATGGAGTGATCAAAATGGCTGGAAAATGAAAATGTCACTTTTTCCAACACTTAGTAAAATTTTCACTAAGTCAGAATCTGCCTTCACTTTTTTGCCAAATGTAGGGGGATTTTTCACTTGGATTCAAAAGAGATCAAAACCAAACATGTTCAAACAGTTGTTGTAGCATGTAAGGGCTTTCCAAAATGGCCAAGAACATTACCAAATTCCATTTGGGCTATGAGATATGACATTGGCAAGTTGCCTTGCTGAAATCTGTCAAAGGCAAGGCAGAATTTGCAACTTTGCTCGATTTTCCAAAATCAGCCAAATTCAAATGCTCCTATCCACTTGGACACATCTGAGGATTGAATCTAAAGGGGACAATCACTGAGCCAAACCTCCAAAGTCCATGGAACAAGAAATAGCATGTTGAACCTAGAATGGCCAAAATAGGGACAAGACTCCAAATTTGGATTGAAGCATTCAATGGAAGCATCAAGGTGGCATGGACTGAGCCATTCTCATCTGAAATCAGTCAAGACTTATCCAAGACCAAGAGGACCAAAGCTCTGTGCCCTAACCTCTACTCAATGGCAAGAGGAGACTTAGATTTTCATTTGCCAACATTGGCCAAACCTACTTAGCAGTTGCCATTCACTATTCCTTGCAAAACAAACTTGCTCTACTATAAATAGAGCTCAATTATGATCAGTTTAAGTACACCAAAGCCATCTAACAGATGTTTTCCTCAAAATCTCTTTCTCTTGGCAAAAATGCCTTTCTTAGCAAGGTAGCTATCGGGTTTTGAGTTTGAGAGCTTTTCCAATCAAACCAATCACTCACACACCTCACATACATCATATAGAAGTGATCCAAACACTCACATAACATCTGGAACACAGATTTCACAAAATCACCAGCCAATTCCTCAAGTTCTTGACAGTTTTGCAGTTGAGGTGCCATCTTCAACTCCAAACCATTTCAATCTATTCCAAGCACTCAGACACATCACTTGGCACCTAGGGAAGCTATCCACATCATTCGAACCTAGCTGTAACACCTCCAACACAAATCACGATCACCAGCTGCAAGTGGTAAGCATGAGCTCTTCTAACTCTATGATCCATGCAATTTTTGCTGCACAATAATTTGGCCATATGTTCATAATCATGCATGGAATGTTTTCCCTCAATTAATTGCATTGTTTGAATCGTATATCAAAAATCCTAGCCTTCATGCAGAAATTAGGGTTCTTGAGGATTTTTCATGATTTCTTGTTGTATGTTTAATTTAAATGAAATTAATGGACATAGACATGATCGTGAGGTTGAGACGAGCATAATGATATGTGGATTGCATGTTATAATCAAGTATTCAGTGAGATTGGAGAGAAAATGCAAATCTGGCCAAGCCCAGAACACGCGCGTGTTCTTGGTGTGTTCTTGGCGCCATTTTTAGAAATTTGAATATTTAAATTTTGTGATTTTGTTTAATTGATTCAAAAATTAATTTCTCTCTGAGTTTTAATGATTTTGAGTTGATTCTTTTTTTGATAATTCACAAAAATGTTAAAATATTTTATTTTCACAAAAAATCCCAAAAATATTATTTTTTTTATATAATTGATATTTTTGCAAAGAATTAATGTTTTAATTGGTTTTAACATTTAAAATATTTTTTCTACATTGATTTTGCAACTTTTAATGCTTTCTAATTATTTTGTAGGTCAATACTTAATTTTTCAAGCATTAATCCAAGATCACAATTTGTTTTTCATTTGTTAAACAATTTTGATCATTTTAATTGAATTTTTATTCAATTAAATACATTTTTAAAAACAAATTAGGATTTTTGGATTAATTCAACCCTCATAAATCATTTTGAAAACACCTTGGGCCTCTAATAGAGTGTAAGACCAAATCCTTTTTTTTGAGCAAATCATTTTTGGGCCTCAATGCATTGTATAAGTCCCGATACCGTCAAAAACAAACGGCGCGATCGTCGCCTTTTAAAAATAACCTTTTGGGCCTCTCCTCGAGCTATAAGACCCATTCAAAACTTTTGGGCCTCTAATAGAGTGTAAGACCCAACCCCCTTTTAACCAAAACCATTTTGGGCCTTACTTATTGTATAAGTCCCTTCGTGTTAAAAGAAAACCTCGGCGCGATCGCCATTTCAAACGGAAAAACAAACTGGGCCTACCCTCGTGTTATAAGCCCCACTTTTTTTCTTAAAACTTTTTTGGGCCTCTTGAGAGAGTGTAAGACCCATCCCTTTGTACAAAAACCATTTTGGGCCTCAGTCACTTGTATAAGTCCCCCTGTACAAAAATAACAGTGCGCTCACTAATAAAACCCTAGGCCTCTCCTTGAGCTGTAAGCCCCAAATCTTTCTTTTTCAAAGCACTTTCTCCTTTGATTTTGAATATACTATTCTTTTCAATATTTCTTTGTTGAACAACTAACCAAACAGCATGGAAGCACTACAAATGAGTAAGTGGTTATTGCTTTCATTTACCGCTTTCATATACATATGACTGTATTGTGGGGCTGTTTCACTGTAAGTCTTCTTTCATAAACTCATATCAACTGTGTAATAATAGTATAGATATTTAGAGTTTCCCCGACAACTACGTCTAGCATTAAGCCCGTTGATCACTCTTAGAAATAGTCTAAACTAGATCCCCATAGGATTACCAGACACAGTCTTCCCTCCTCTTGGGGTTAAACAATATGGAGATATGAAAGGCAGCATTCTCTGTGAACCCTTTCATAGACTGTCACTCATAGAAGTTGTCAAGAAACTCTATTCCCCCGAGATGATCTCTTCTCCGTGAATTGCATCTCTTGAGTTTCTTCCAAATTCTCGAACTTTCCTGACTTTGATCTATTCTCGGTGAATAGCATTGCCTTGAATTTCTAGGGGTTTGGGGACCCACAGGCTTCTTAAAAGCAATTGTCAAGAAACTCTACTCCCCAGAGATGATCCTTTCTCCGTGAATGGCATCTCTTGAGTTTCTTCCAAATTCTCGGAATTTCCTGACTTTGATCTATTCTCGGTGAATAGCATAGCCTTGAATTTCTCGGGCTTTTGGGACCCATCGGCTTCCTAAAAGCAATCGGCCTCCTCTTGGGCATCGAACAAGGACCCGCAGGCTTCCTAAAAGTAACCCCGCCTCCTCTTGGGCTTAGTACAAGGACCATACGGCTTCTTAGAAGTATTCACCGCCTCCTCTTAGGCTTCGTATAATGATCTCTTCCTCCGGGAATGATAGCCTCCTCTTGGGCTTAGTACAAGGACCCGTCGGCTTCTTAAAAGTTTCCAGCCTCCTCTTGGGCTTCGTACAAATTGTCCCGACGACCTCCTAGAGGTATAGGAACAGAACCTAGTCATCCTCATAGAACAGTCCTCTCATAGAGTCTACTACTGTTTCTCAAAGCATAGTACAAAAGATGACACTCTAGACTTGGACAGTCTAACTTCCTTGAGTCTCAAAAACATTCTCAAGCTACCCCTTCGTTAAATAGGAAGGAAACCTGCAGACTCGGACAGTCTCAATACCCTTCGGATTTCCTGCTTCCTTAAAGAACAAGAATAACCCGGATCCTCGAATCAAATCCTTGAGTACAGTGTTGCTCATATAAGAACTGATTTTCTCTTTCAAAATCAGTATACTGGACCTGTCACTCAACTGAAACAGTCACCATAGCCTCTCTATTGGGCTTTGTATAATGATCCTCCCCAGCGGAGTCAAACAAATTTCAGCCTCTCTCTCGGGCTTTGTACGAGACACATAAGAGACTCCCTCGTTGAGTCAATTACCCCTTTTGGCTCCATCTCGGGCTTTATACGAGATACAAAAAGGTTCTTATTGAGCCAAATAAACAACAGCCTCCATCTCGGGCTTTGTACGAGATACAAAAACTCTCTTGTTGAGTCAAATAACCTCCATCTCGGGCTTTATACGAGATACCAAAAGATTCCCTCGTTAAGTCAAAACCTTTTAGCCTCTCTCTCGGGCTTTGTACGAGACACATAATAGCCTCATCTTAGGCTTTATATAAGAAAACCACTGGTTAATCCAATTAACCTTTTAGCATCAAAGTTGTGCCTCGCTCACAGTAGACAAACATCAACAACTCCTTCCCCTTTCATCTAATCGCTGTAAGCGGCAAGCCTCTGGATCATCTACATCCATGCCACTGTCCCTCTTTTAGCATGAGAAATTCCTAAGGAAAGATGGCATTACTCTACACTGAGTTAAAGTCTTCTCCTTCAGGTTAAAATCTCCTTTAAAGGAAATTATGGAATTTCTAGGATCCGCGTATCCCAGTTAAAGTAATCCTCCTTTATAAAACAGTTGTGACATACAACCCCCTCTTTAGAGATGACAAATTCTCTCTAAAGTCACACCCTTTCAGCTTCACATCTTGGGCTTTGAACAAGACACCAAAACAACCATTTCCTCCCATAGAATAGGAGGAACTATTGATGCTCTGATTTCCCTATTTCAGTAAACGGGAATACGTAGGCATAAGATCGAAAGAAAAGATCTTAGCGAGCACAATCAACGAAAAAACCAAATCCCATATCTCCATCAATCAAAAGCAGTAATTCAAAAACATCAGTCCTAACATCCTAATCCTTGTTCCCCGCTATAAAATCCTAAAAAGAAAGAAACCATATTGGCGAAAATACAAATAACCAGTACAAGGGCCCCCCACATTGATAGCATCCGTAAACTAACAGACCGCTGTTTAAACTCAGTATGCAAAGCAGGAGTAATTGGAGACATTTATTTCCCTTCCTTCATCAGCTTTAATAGGATAAAAAATGAATCGACATGTAGTAAGCTCAACCGCAGAGAGCGACCAGCGCTTAAGAACCGTGTCCAAAATCGCTCGCTACACTAACCTCTAGTCAATGGCTAGAGGAGACTTGGATTCTCATTGATTAACATTGGCTAAACCTATGCAGCAGTTACCATTCACTATTCCTTACAAAAAAAACTTGCTCTACTATAAATAGAGCTCAATTGTGTTCAGTTTGAGTACACCAAAGCACTACAACACTTGCTTTCCTCAAAATCTCTTTCTCTTGGCAAAAATACCTTCTTTAGTAAGTTAACTCTGAGTTTTTGAGTTAGAGAGTAATTCCACCATAGCTCATGATCCAAACACATCCAATATGTCATATATAAGTTGTCCAAACTCTTACAAGTGACCTGTAACACCAAAATCACAAAGTCACCTCTCAAAACCTCAAAAATAGGACTTTTGTGCATTTTTCAAGCCATGTCTTGATTCAGTCACTTTCCAAACCAGATAAAACCTCAAAAACACTCCAAATATCATCGTTGAACTGTCCCAAATGGTTCCCCCAATCTGGAACACCATTTGAGAGAGTTGCTATTTTGGCCACTTTTGCCCCTTTTGCAAGAAAGAGCTCAAACTTTTTCCTAAGGTTTCCAGCTGATTCCAACCATCTATAATACCCCAAAATTTGCTCTCCCTTTTTGGCATCATAGCATAGCATTATCATATATCATATCATATCCCTCTCATTAGCATTGCATTGCATCTTTGACATAGAAAAAGGAAGCATAGCATCCCTCTTACCATCAAGGCATGTGATCAGGGGAAAGGTGTACAATCAAGGAATCATTCAAGACACAAAAAGGTTAAACAAGTTCTCTCAAGGCAAGCCAAGAGGTCTTTCATGGCTCATACTACCTCATTTGGTCATCCAAAACCTCAAGAGAGTGAGACTCAATAGGAGGGTGAAGCACTACATCTTTCACTATGCAAGAGATCAAAAAAAATGAAGGAAAACCCTCAAAAGAGATGGTTCATTGGTTCAAAATCACCCTCAAGTGGCATATCTCATCATCCTTTAAGAGGATACACAACATACTCTGAGGAATTTGAAATTGAAGACTGCACATTTATTTCCTAGGAGGTGGGTTCCAAAACTAGGGTTTCCAATTAAATCAGGGTATCTTTGATTTTTTGGGCAAAACTTGATGTCATGGTATTCTACATGTTCTTAAGTGTATGTGTGTGGAAAATTGCCTCTCAATTGGTTTTAGAAGTGGTTCAATTGGAAGAAAGATAAAAAATCAGGGAAATTGGGGTCAAGTCAAATAATCAGAGGAAAAAGTCAACTCTTGACTTTTTGAGCCCAAAATCATGAAATTCATGTTATATGTGACCAATGTACAAAATTTGATCAAGAAATTCCAAAGGAATCATGAAAAATCAAGAATTTGAAGAGTTGCCATTTTTGGAAGAATTAGGGTTTCCAAAAATAGTAATTTTGAGCCATCTTGCATCAGAGTTTGAACCAAGGCCATTCAAAATTGGAGCATCAAATGAAAATTCCACTCGGCCACAACAATAGATCTTGTTTCAAGCTTCAAATCCATGTGTAGAACATCTCCATTGGATAAAAATTGAGTGAGATATGATTGATCAAAGTTAGAGCAAAGTAGGTTCAAAACCAGGTCATGACCAAGAACTTTCAGGTCACGCGCGTGTCATTTTCACAAACACATGGTGGGCCAAATGTATTGATCAATTACTCATGGTTAGAGGCCTCAAATGAAATATCTTTCAACATGAAAGTTGTTCCTCTATGTGAGATCTTCAAAATTGGTGTTCATGATTTTTTCATTTGATCAAAGGTCAAGAAGTTATGTTGAGTCCAATGTGCTATGATCATGCTGAGATTCCATGCCATGTTTGCCTTACCAACCAACCTTATGGCCACGCCCTTATACAGTTCCCAAACCTTTGTGTTATGAGTCATTTTCCAACCTTTTCCAAGCATCATTTCCATCCAATTTTCATACCAAACACGTCCTATTACATCTCCTCTTTCCAATGTTTCCAAAAGCTCATAAAACCATTCCCAATGCATGGAGAATTCCATCTTCAAACACCAACTGATTTCATCATGTTTCACATCAGAATTTGCAGTTTGGTTCACACACACAACAAACACTTCATCACCTCAGTTTTCATCTTTTTACCAAGCACATATCATCTACACTATGCACAATAGCACGTGCTTTGCATGGAAATAGAAAGAGTAAACTTGCTGAGTAAGTTTCTGATACAACAGCCTTGCCATTTGTTTCTCTTTACCTCCACCATAGCTTACCATGAGCTGCCATCACCATACCATGGCTCTCCCTAACTAACTTAACTCAGTTAGTTAGGGATGACTCACTTAACCACCATGACTCAGCTGACTCACTCAGTTTAACCATGGTTAGCTCACACTATAAATAAAAACTTCACTCTCTAATTTCATTCTAACTTCATTTTTCACACATTCACTTCAGAAACTCTCTCTTCTTCTCTCTCAATCCCACCATTGCCACTGATTCTCGAGCTTCACTTTGTTCCATTTCACTTCACAACTCTCTCTGATTCTCTCTTAATTCCACAACATTGTAACTTGTTTTGAAGCTTGGTTCTAATTTCTCTCCACTGAATCATCATCAACCACTGCATCTAAGCCTTTATTTGGCCAAGTTAAGCTCAAGGAAGAAGCATTTGCCTCTGGTATTCTTGTGTATTCAAAGCCTCATCAATTTCAGGTTTGATTTCTTGAACTTTGATTGCACGTTTTATGTTCATCTTCACATGTTTCTTGTTGATATGAGCTCACTAGGAGCATTTCTTACTCCGGCTAGTTGATAGGCCTTGTAGAGGCTTAGATCCAAAACTTAGGGCATGATTTGATCCTCTCTGTTCTCTTTGTATGTTTTGATTCTATGGAAAATATTGGTGTATTCATGATCTCCATTGCCTGAGCTTCATTTTGGTATGCGATTTGTGTGTTTTGGTGAACATGTGAATTTGCAGGTGGTGGCTGTTGGTCGGAGAAGATGACCGGAGGTCATCTCCGGCCGGTGATCTTGAATATTAGGGTTTATGCAGGTTTTAATCGTGTCCGTTGATTTTTCATCATCGTGTGGTTAAAAAGCTGCCAGCGCATTAAAATGCACATGCCTTGCACGTGTTTTGTATTTTAATCAGAGTGACATGCGTGTGGTGTAGTGCATGGAATGGTGTGTGGTCCTTCATGTGCGTGCATTGATTCTAGTTACTTTGACTTTGGTGTTGACTTGACCTGATCTAATGGTGTGGATTGATTAACTTTTTTGTTGACTGAGTGAGCATGATAGTTAGTGTGTATTGCGCAGACTTGGACCTTGGACTGATTGATATTTGCACCCTATGTTTTTAAGCCCAAACCATTTGAACTGAGTAATTGCTATGCATGCACCCCCTCCTTTATTTGCATTTCTTTTTATTTTCTTCATTTTGTACACGTTTGCTTTTTAATTTTTAAAATTACAAAATATCATCATAAAATTATAGAAAAATTCATGAACATCCTCAAGACATTTAGGAAATTTTTTTCATTTTTATTTCATGATTTTATGACATTTTTCCCCCTGTTTCATAATTTTCTTTGAATTTCCATTTGTGTGCATTCCACATGTGGTACATGAATTTGTATAATTTTGTTCTTGCTCATTATGAATTGTTTGGACTTGGTTCTTTTTGAATTGATTCACTATTACATTGAAGCATGTTAGATGATTTTTGTTTGATTTTATAGGTCATTTTATGACATGTTTTGATGCTCATCTTTGCACTATTTTGCATGATGTTTCAACTTGAACTAATTGCATTGTTTGAGGTCATTTTGCTTTGAATTTTCACATGCTATTTTGATGTATGATTCATTTCTGGTTTAGGCATTCCAATACCATGCTTGAATAATTTTCATAGGTCCATTTGATTTTTGTGTGATGCATTACATTTGAAGCATAATAACTTGTCATATCATTCTAATTTGTGCATGTTTACATGAGTTCTTTTGTGCATATTTATGTGATCATTTGCATATTGTATGAGCTATTCATGTGACATTATAGGTCATTGATACACATTATAGGTCACCTTTACATGTTCATTTCAAGTTGAACTTTGTGCATCCTCAACATGTATGGTTTGCATTTCCTTTTTGAATTTCCATTTCATTTCTTCTTCTATTACTTCTTGAATGTCTTGATGATTGATTCATGAATACTTTTGAGATGTTTATAAGTCATTTTCCATTTAGTTTCAATTCTGATCCTTGGATTACATGTTCCATTTATGCATGTTTCTTCCATTTCTTTCCATCTTTCATTTTCCTTTCTTATGGAAACATGTTGAATTCTATGGATGATTTTTGTTGCTTATTTCATTTGAGCTTGTGTGTTGAAATTCTCTTGTTTTCAATATGAGGTATATTCTGGTTGAAATATTAGGATTTGATTTTTTATCTCATTCTTTTGAGCTTTATGGTGTATCAAATGTTCTTTTACTTCTTTTACTTCTTACACATGTTTACTAACCATGTAGGGGCTTTGGTAAGTTGAAATTGAGTGTGGATAAGGAATCCACATTCAAACTTCTTTCCTTTCATCTTTTACAATTCAATCTTTGTATTTTGTTAAGCACTTATGTGCTTTCTTTGATTAACTCATTACTTTCCCTTTTGAGTTACAATTCATCTTCTACTTTAGAAGTGAATTGTTCAATTCATTCCTTCTTTAGATTTTAGGTTTTGAAACCTCACAAACCATTAGGATCATTCCCTTAACTAATCAACTAGGATTGAGTCTTAGTTCACATAGATTTTTACCTTTCTCCTCTCTTGAGTCTCTCTTCTCATCTCAAAGAAAATTCAAAATATGTAATAAAGGTAGGCATTTATTGCATTTAGTCCTTTCACATAAAGAAAAGATTATAAGGGGTCTTCTCTTATAATCTTAGAATGTGTAGCATATAGCCCATCTTGGGTCAATGTGTTAAACATTTGACCTTGTATGAGGGACTTAAATGCAATACTTGTTGAAGATACAAATAAAAAACACTTCTTCATTTCATAACCAACAAAAACACTTAATAAACACAAGTATACTAGTGTGTTTGAACCTTAATAATTGGAACTAAGTGTGAGGGTCTTCTTCACCCTTAGTGTGCTTTCTTACTCATTCCATCTTGGAATGTGAGAATGTACACATTCCAATGGCTAAGATTTGGATACACTATCATATGCAAACAAATGAAAAAACTCTTAAAAGACAAAAACAAACAATAACGTCTTTCCTCCGGGATTTCTCTCCTCATCTCATTCACTCATTCCTTAAGGATGCGTCATTTCCGTTCTACCACAAACAGGTAACGCCTAAGTCTCCCTACAGCGAGCTACAACACCTAAACTGCTAGGACGCGAACGTTGATGTATTCCACTAAAAAACACAAACAACTTTCCCTAGTGAGGGTAACTACGTCGCTCTGATTCTCATGCTCCCGATGAGATACGTAGGCAGTGGGGTAGGGCCCATTCGAGCACTTCTTTTATTTTCCCTACATTTGTTTCTCGTTCCTTTTCCAGTTCTTTCTCCTTTCTTTCTTTTTCAGTTCCTTTTCCAGTATCCTTTTCTATCACCCTTTGATCGAGACAAGCAAACGTGGATCCCATCGGGTACGATAGACGCGTGGGGGTGCTAATTCCTTCCTCTCGCGTAACCGACTCCCGAACCCTTTCTCTTGGTCATAAGACTATGCTCTTTCCGTTCCTTCAGGTTTATGCGGTGTTTCCTTTCCCTCTCTCGGGATAAATACACATTGCTGGCGACTCTGTTTCGGTGCCACTTTCGCGTTTGTACTAGGATGAAAATCCCGGGAGCGACAGCTGGCGACTCTGCTGGGGATAGGTTGACCTATTGCTGGTCCATCCTAAGTGAGTCAATCCTAGCGCTTGTTTGCTTTTCTTTCATTGGGTGTTTACAGTTATCTTGTATTTGCTGTTTACTGTACTTTATTACTTGTACCATATTTACAGCATGTTAGCATTTACATTTCGTATATTATACTGTGTTGCACTGTTCTGTCTGTTTGGCAGGATGGGATTTCTGAGAGATGAGCTCAGTACACAGGCTCGAGTATACACTTAGATTTAGAGTGGATAGTAGTGGGACCTACGTGCCATCTGTGTACGTTGGGTAATCACGAAATTCACAGCTAGACGAGGCTATCTTGGGACCCATCATGGCGTACGCATCTTGCGTATTCCAGGATGTCGATCTAGAGAGCTGTCGACTCTAGTGACCGATCATGAGGACCTTAGTGGAAACATCTCTCTTTAGTGGTGACAGTGGCAGACCACATTCTGTGGCAAACCCACTCGCACCCGAGGGCCCACTTTGGAACTTGCATAGGATGAACTTTATTTTCTAAGGTGAGTCAGTGGACGACCTCTTTGATTGGCATAGCATTGTAGCCTACGGGCTGAATGTACTATCGCTTCTCAAACCTCTGAAGCTGACAAGCCTTGTTTTCTAGGAACCACAAGTGAGTATGGGTGAGATGTTTACAGGTTTGCAGGTAACCCAGCCTCCTACATACCTTAATTGTGATTCTATGATTGTTACAGACAGTGTATCCTATGACAGTGGTTTGAGTATTCATCTCAGATATATTGCCAGATTCAATACAGAGACACAGCACACACAGTTCAACACAGACACAGACACCTGAATGCTTGATCACATGCCTTTTGCATTTGTATACTCATATCATAACAGGTTATGTTTGTCATTTTTAGGTACCTACCATATTGTCTGATTCCAATCATGAGTTCCCAAGAGGTTGAGGTTAAAAGGAAGAATAATGTGTCATATAAATTCCCTGATCCTAAGCTGGATTCATTGAACAAGATGATAGGCATGGCTGGTTCTGGTGTTCTCAACACTTTTCAGAAGGAGTATGGAGAGCTGATTAAAATGGTATGTGCATTCACAAAGTATGAGAAGGATGGGTTGCACACTTTCTTACAGTTCTATGAACCATCAATGAGATGTTTCCTGTTCCCTGACTACATTTTGATGCCCACTTTGGAGGAATTCTCATTTATTTTGGGAATTCCAATCACGTCTTCTATACCGTATTTTTCTGGAGGTGCTCTTAACCCAGAAGTAATTGCTGTTGTTCTACATCTGGACCTGTCTGTTGTGAAAAGTGGCCTGAGTAAACTTAAAGAAGATGAAGGATTTCATTTGGAGATTCTTTTCCAACGAGCTCAGGAAGCTGCTAAGGCTAAAAACTGGACTACTTACAATGTTGTGTTAGCTCTTTGTATCTACGGTTTGGTGCTTTTCCCCGGTCAACCTGATTTTGTTGATATGCAGGCGATAAAAGTGTTCGTTTTGAAGAATCCGATTCCTACCCTGCTAGGGGATTTTTATCACTCAGTACACTACAAAAATGAGAAGGGAAGAGGAAGTCTGGTTAGTTACTGTACCCAATTGTTATGTCATTGGCTCTTCAAACATTTACCTCAAACCGGTGCTTTCGTAGAAACTGCTGAGACAATGAAATGGTCCAAGAGATTGATAGGTTTGACTGCCAATAACATCATTTGGTTTGATCCCAAATTACTGACAATAGAGCTTACCGTTAAATGTGGAAATTTTCCGAATGTGCCTCTACTCGGAAGAAGAGGTGGGATTAACTACAACCCGGTGTTGGCTGTTAGACAATTTGGTTATGCTTCGAGAAATCCTCCTGCTGATGAAGAGATTAGTGCTTCTCTGATTTTCGTGGGAACCAAGAATGAAAGAGTGCCAGAAGTAATAAATGCCTGAAAATTTAGACAAAGATAGGGAAAGTTGATTTTTGGCAAAGGAGACTGTAGATCATACCCTGACTACGATGCTTGGATTGAAATGAAGGTCAAAGAGCTATTGCTACCCTTTTCAAGAGAGGTTCTCTTATGTCCAGATCAACACTCCATGGTACTGGCTGAAGAGTGTGAGAAATGGAAGAAAATGGTTAGAGAGTTGCAGATAGAGAACTCTGGAATGAGCAGATGTCTTCAGAAAGCTTTGGCTGACAACAAAGATTTGGAGAAGAGAGCCCTGAAAGCGGAGAAAATCTTAGCAGACAAAGAATAAGATTTTGATGATAAAGCTCGGTACTTTCGGAAACTTACTTTGGGAGCAGATGATACTAGTCAGGCTCACAAGGCTACAAAGCAGGCTTTAGCCCGAAGCAAGGATTCATTAGCTAAACTTCATCAAGCTTGGGATGAGGTCAGAATTGAAAACTCTGAATTGCAGGCCCAGTTAAAAGATAAAGATGAAGAGCTGAAGAAAGCCCATGTAGAAAGAAGAAGGTATCGAGAAGATCTTGGCAAAAGTCAAGAACAGGCGAGGAATGCTGAAGATAAGCTGAAAATGGTCAACAAAGAGCTTGAAGATGTCACAGCAGAGCTGAAGCTGGTTAAAATTCAAGCTGGGATCAAGAGGCGCAAAGGAGCCCATGAAGATGAAGCCTTGCTGATGCATATGGGCTCACTATCTGATGCGCTGGAAAAAAGGGACGTCGTAATCAAAGAGCTGATTGAGAAGCCACATCATCAGCGTACCCGCATCCTGTTCGAAGAGATTAAGTATTCCAGCCAGAAGCTGAAGGACGTAGAGCTATCGGATTAATGATTTTTGTCACTTCTTTGTAATTTGCAATGGTTATCATCAGGATTGTTGATGGATCCATTTGACTACTTGTTTCTTTTTCTGTTGCTGAAACCATGACAAATGTGCTTGAAAACTTTTGGGAATTTGTATGAAATGAGCTATTTCTGTTCACTATTTTTGGTCTTCAGATATGTGTGATGTGATAAGATATCCGCACACTGACACACTACAAAATCACTACTTCTGGTCATCAGATATTTGTGATTTGCGTATATGAATATCTCTTCATGGCAAAACTCAATAATCATAATTTTTGGTCTTCAGGAATTCGTGGTTACGATTGGAATCAGGATATGAAAAGTATCTTGAAATGACAAACATAACTGCGCATTTGCATTTGCATAGCATATCATTTTTGCATTGCAGGTTTTCTTTTTTTGCAGGCGCCTGCTAACCTTTATTTGGTTTTCAGGCACGATAGCTGATACCCCAGTTCACCGATATTCTACCCGACGCAATCAAGCAAGAGTCATGGAGCAAGTTCAGACTGAATTAGCTGATTTGAGGGGAAGGATGGAACAGTTCATGAACCTTATGCAGGGGATTGCTCAAGGACAGCAGGAGCTGAGGACCGGTCAGGAAAACATGAGGGTTGGTCAAGAAGCTATGAGAACCACTATCCAGAGGCTGGAAACTGAAATCCCAAATTGCAATGTGCGCACTCCTCCTGGTGGCACAATCCCTGCTGGTGGGATACATCTTGGATTTGACAATAATGAGGATGGTCAAGATGACCAATTCACTGCATTCAACAATGACATGGGTTTCTACAATGACGACCGGAAGTACGAAGGGTTAGATGAAAGACTCAAGGCTATTGAGAGTCAAAACCCTCTGGGAATTGACGTAGAGGACAAGGGTCTCGTGCAGGGTGTGAGGATCCCTCCCAAGTTCAAGCTCCCTACATTGGATAAGTACAATGGTAGTACCTGTCCCAAAACACATTTGCAAGCTTACAATCGCAAGGTTGCCGCTTATACTGATGACCAGAAGCTCTGGATGTATTTTTTCCAGGATAGCCTGTCAGGCGCCTCCTTGGAATGGTACGTTAAGCTGGACAGGGTTCATATCAAGAGCTAGAAAGATTTGTGCGCTACGTTTCTGAAGCAGTATCAATACAACTTGGATATGGCACCTAATCGTACTCAGCTGCAGAGTATGACTCAGGATCCTAAGGAGGGCTTTAAGCAGTATGCACAGAGATGGAGAGAATTGGCTGCACGAGTTCAACCACCTCTGGGTGATCGTGAGATGGCCGATATGTTCATGAACACACTCCAAGGGTCGTATTTGGATAGATTGGCTGCGTGTCCTTCCACAGGGTTTGCTGACATTGTTGTTGCTGGGGAATGAATAGAGAGTCTGCTGAAGTTAGGTAAGATTCAAGACGTCAGTGGGACTGGTGCTTCGAGTTTGAGGAAACCCTTTGCTAATGGATCGAGGAAAAGAGAAGGGGAGTCCAGTGCTGTGCATAGAGGAGGGGGCAGAGGTAGGACTCAGTCCTATCATCAGGTGGATGCTGTAACCATTCCGGTTTCAGCAGGACAACAAGCTCCAGATCAGTAAGGTAGACCCCGGTTCCAGAATAATAGACCAAGGGACCATAAGTTTGATCCCTTGCCTATGTCATATGCTGCTTTGTTACCACAACTGCTCAAAGAGAAGTTGGTTGAACTTTGGACTATGAGGCCGCTAGACACTGGAAAATTGCCTCAAGGTTATGATGCCAATGCTCGATGTGAATTTCATTCTGGCGCGCAAGGTCACTCGATAGAGAAGTGCTGGGCTTTTCACCATAAGGTTCAGGACTTGGTTGACGCAAAAGCTATTAATTTCTCTAAGCTGCCGAATGTTCGTGATAATCCAATGCCCCATCATGGAGGTGCAAACATGAATGCTATTTCTGATGGTGAGAAACTGAATCTGATTACCGATGTGAATTTGGTAAAGATTCCGCTGTTGATTGTAAAAGAGCGTTTGTTAAAAGGAAAGGTATTTCCTGGATGTGGCTCTGATTGTGAAGATTGTTCAAGACAAATTAATGGCTGCAGTAAGTTGAAAGTTGGACTGCAGGATCTTATGGATGAAGGAAGACTTCAGTTTGATAAGGTAGAGAAGGAGAAAGATGTTTCTGCCATTACCATTTATTATAATCCAGTCGAGATACAAGTTCCTGTTGAAGAGCCTGTTGCTATTATCGTGCCCGAGAGGCCGGGACCAGTTACGATTATGGTTCCTGAATCTGCTGCTTATGTGTCTAATAGGGCAGTTCCATGGCAGTATGGAACTGATACTCATCAAGGAGGAAGTCAACAGAATGCAGAGGCTGCTGTTGGTACCAGTATTGAGAATGTCAGTGGACTAAGTGGTTTCACCAAGAGTGGTCGGCTGTTTGCTCCTCATACTTTAAGGAATGATAAAGAGGCTGAAGCCACTGCAAGAGCAAAAGGAAAACAGGTTGTTGATGACAAGGTGCCTGCTCAGGAAGAGGACCCTAAAGTCAATTTTGATAATGATGTTGAGGAATTTATGAGGATCATCAAAAAGAGAGATTACAAGATCATTGACCAGCTTAATTAGACACCCTCTAAAATCTCGATATTATCCCTGTTAATGAGTTTAGATGCACACCGGGCTGCTTTGTTGAAGGTTCTGAATATGGCATACGTTCCCCAAGAGATTACGGTGAATCAGTTGGAGGGAGTAATTTCTAATGTGAATGTGAGCCACGGGTTGGGGTTTCCGAATAGGGATTTGACTCTAGATGGACGTAATCACAACAAGGCATTGGACATCACACTTGAATGCAAAGGAGCTGTTTTGTCGCATGTGTTGGTTGACACAGGTTCTTCCTTGAATGTGTTACCCAAAAAGACCCTGATGAAAATTGAAGTAGATGGATTGATTATTAGACCCAGCGATCTGATTGTGAGAGCTTTCGATGGATCCCAAATATCGGTGTTTGGAGAGGTGGAATTACCAATACAGGTTGGTCCACAGATATTCAAGACGATCTTTCATGTTATGGACATTCAGCCTGCTTATAGCTGTTTGTTGGGCCGACCGTGGATTCACGCAGCAAGTGCAATTACCTCCACACTTCATCAGAAGCTCAAGTACGTATTCGAGGGTCAAGTGGTCACTGTTTGCGGTGAGTAAGATATATTTGTGAGTCATCTGTCCACTTTCAAATATGTGGAAATGGATGGAGAAATTCATGAAACCCTGTGCCAGTCTTTTGAAGCCCTGAATATCAATAACTTACCAGAATCTACTTCAGCAGCAGTGGTGTCAAATGTGCCAGTTGGGCCGAGTGCATCAATTGCGTCATATAAGCAGGCCAGAGAAGTGGTTGAAAGCGGAAATGCCCAAGGTTGGGGTAAAGCTATCGACGTGTTCGTGAAGGAAGATAAGTTCGGCATTGGATACCAACCGGGCCGAACGCCAGTTCCCCGATTCCGTGGGCCAATCAATTTCAACAGTGGAGGAATTATCAACCCTAATCAGTCCTGCTCAGCCATAAAAGAGGACGCTGAAAGCTCAGATTACTTGGACGGATGGGTGTATGCATTGGCTCCAGGCGAGGCATTACAAAACTGGTCTAGTGAAGAAATCGTTCATGTTGTACACCATTCAGAGTAATAATTCTTGTCTTTCATAATGCATAAAATCCCACACTCTGCCCAAGGTGTGAGGATCCATTTGTAGGGACACCATATTTTCTCATATAATGTTCAAACATCAATAAAAAGGACGTTTTTGTTTACAAATTTGTGTTCCTTTATTCTTTCTTTATTTTTATTTTTGCACAAAGAAATTAAAAATGATAATGCACTTTCTTTTCTTTTTCAAGCAAGAATAATCTAAAATAAAGCATCAATCCAATCATGCAGACTTGATTTTGTGAATTCCTCTGAAAATGATTTTGTTATGCCCACGTATGATTTCGACAATCCAATTTATCAAGCTGAAGAGGAAAGTGATGAAGACTATGAACTCCCAAAAGAATTGGCAAGATTGTTGAAACAGGAAGAGAAGACCATTCAGCCTCATCAGGAAGCTCTTGAGGTTATCAATATTGGTTCAGAGGAAAGCAAGAAAGAGATCAAGATCGGCGCAAGTCTGCGGGCTGATGTAAAGCAAGAGCTGATAGTCATGCTACGTGAATACGTTGACATCTTTGCTTGGTCATATCAAGATATGCCAGGTTTAGATACCGACATAGTTGTGCATAGACTACCATTGAAAGAGGGTTGTCCACCGGTCAAGCAGAAGCTGCGCCGAACAAAACCAGAAATGACTTTGAAGATCAAGGAAGAGGTACAGAAACAGTTGGATGCAGGTTTTCTGGCAGTAACCAACTATCCTCCTTGGGTGGCCAACATAGTACCGATGCCGAAGAAAGATGGCAAAGTTAGAATGTGTGTGGATTACAGAGATCTCAACCGGGCGAGCCCTAAAGATGATTTTCCACTCCCTCATATTGATGTGCTGGTTGATAATACCGCTCAGTTTTCAGTGTTCTCATTTATGGATGGATTCTCCAGGTACAATCAGATAAAGATGGAACCTGAAGACATGGAGAAGACGACATTCATTACCTCTTGGGGTACCTTCTGTTACAAAGTAATGCCTTTTGGGTTGAAAAACGCAGGGGCAACTTATCAAAGAGCAATGGTGACGTTATTCCACGATCTAATTCATAAAGAGATCGAGTGCTATGTGGATGACATGATTGCTAAATCAATGACAAAAGAGGAACATCTGATCAACTTGAAGAAGCTGTTTGAGAGGTTGAGGAAATTCAGATTGAGACTGAATCCTAACAAGTGTACTTTCGACGTGCGGTCTGGAAAATTGCTTGGTTTCATTGTCAGTGAAAAAGGAATAGAGGTTGATCCTGCCAAAGTGAAAGCTATACAAGATATGCCTGTACCGAGAACGGAGAAAGAAGTTCGCGGCTTTCTGGGGAGACTGAACTACATTTCAAGGTTCATATCTCACCTAACTGCCACCTGCGAACCGATTTTCAAAATGCTAAGAAAAGATCAAACGGTCAGGTGGAATGATGAATGTCAAAATGCATTCGATAAAATAAAAAGATATTTGCAGGAACCTCCGATTCTGATACCTCCAGTGCAAGGAAGACCACTGATTATGTACTTAACAGTGCTAGAAGGATCCATGGGTTGTGTTCTAGGCCAACACGACGAGACAGGTAGGAAAGAACATGTTATATACTACCTGAGCAAGAAATTTACAGATTGTGAATCGCGTTATTCAATGCTTGAGAAGACATGTTGCGCACTCGCATGGGCCGCCAAGCGATTGAGACAATATATGCTCACACATACAACCCTGTTGATCTCTAAATTGGATCCGGTTAAGTATATTTTTGAAAAACCAGCACTTACAGGCATAGTTGCAAGGTGGCAGATGGTACTGACAGAGTATGATATTCAATTTACTTCGCAAAAAGCAATCAAAGGAAGTATACTATCATATTATCTTGCGCAACAGCCTCTTGATGATTACCAGCCCATGAGGTTTGATTTCCCTGATGAGAACATCATGTTTCTCAAAGCAAAGACTGCGAGGAACCACTTTTGGAGGAGGGGCCTGACCCTGAATCCAAATGGAGTTTGATGTTTGACGGGGCAGTTAATATGAATGGGTGCGGAGTTGGTGCAGTTCTCATTACGCCAGAAGGTGTTCACATGCCCTTCACTGCCCGAGTAACTTTTGGGTGAACCAACAATGAAGCAGAATACGAAGCTTGCATACTAGGGATCGAGGAAGCTATTGATTTACAAATCAAGACCCTCGATATCTTTGGTGATTTAGCACTGGTAATCAATCAAGTAAAGGGAACTTGGCACACACATCAACAGAATTTGATTCCGTATAGAGATTATACGAGGAGATAGCTAACATTCTTTACAACTGTCAAGTTATACCATGTTCCTAGAGATGAAAATAAGTTAGCAGACGCCTTGGCCACTATATCTTCGATGATCAAAGTGCATGGTTGGAACTTTGTGCCCAGGATTGATGTATCTCGCCTTGATAGACCTGCTTTTGTGTTTGATGTTGACGCAGTGTCTTACGACAAGCCTTGGTACCATGACATTAAATGCTTCTTGAAAAATCAAGAATACCCGCCTGGGGCATCTTCCAATGACAAGAAGACATTAAGAAGGCTAGCCGGTAGTTTCTTCTTGAACAAAGATGGCGTGCTGTATAAGAGGAATTTTGACACGGTTCTGCTCAGGTGCGTGGATAGACACGAGGCAGACCTGTTGATGATTGAAGTGCACGAAGGATCTTTCGGTACCCATGCTGGAGGACATGCGATGGCTAAGAAATTATTGAGATTGGGGTATTACTGGTTGACAATGGAGTCAGATTGCTGCAAGTATGCTCGCAAGTGTCACAAATGCCAAATCTATGCCGACAAAGTGCACGTTCCTCCCAATCCGTTGAGTATCATGTCCTCTCCATGGCCATTTGCAATGTGGGGCATTGATATGATCGGAAAAATTGAGCCTACTGCTTCAAACGACCATCATTTCATCTTGGTCACCATTGATTACTTCACTAAATGGGTTGAAACAGCATCTTATGCCAATGTCACTAAGCAAGTAGTAGCTCATTTCTTGAAACGAGATATCATTTGTCGATATAGAGTGCCCGAAAGAATCATTACTGACAATGGTTCTAATTTGAATAATAAGATGATGGCTGAGCTATGCCGGGACTTCAAAATCGAACATCACAATTCTTCTCCGTACCGCCCAAAGATGAATGGCGCGGTCGAAGCGGTCAACAAAAATATCAAGAAGATTGTGCAGAAGATGGTTGTCACGTACAAAGATTGGCATGAGATGTTACCATTGGCTTTGCATGGGTACCGAACATCAGTCCGTACGTCCACTGGGGCAACACCATACTCACTTGTATACGGTATGGAGGCAGTTCTACCGATCGAAGTTGAGATTCCCTCTCTCTGAGTATTGATGGACGTTAAGCTAGATGAAGCTGAATGGGTACGAGCCAGATTTGATCAGCTGAGCCTTATTGAGGAGAAGCGACTAGCAGCAGTATGCCATGGCCAGCTATACCAGCGCAGAATGAAGAGGGCATTCGATCAAAAGGTTCGACCTCAAGTTTACAAGGTTGGAGATGTGGTAATCAAGAGAATACTTCCTCCGAGTATAGATCACAGGGGCAAATGGAGTCCTAATTATGAAGGTCCATTCGTGGTTAAAAAGGTTTTCTCATGTGGAGCCTTATTGCTGACAACCATGGATGGTGAAGACTTTTCATCCCCTGTTAATTCAGATGCAGTTAAAAAATACTTCGTATAAAGAGACCTGCTGGATAAAAGAAAAAAACAATCCAGGCAAAAAAGGGCATCCCGACGAACCAAAAACAGAATAAAGGTTCGGGCAAAAATTAGGGATATAATTGAAAAGAATTGTACACCCGGTAAGTTGAAAACCCGAAAGGGCAACTTAGGCAAAAAAGGGTATCCTGGTGGATTGAAAACCTGAAAAGGCGATCCACGCAAAAGAGGGATTTAAGCGAATAACTGCAGCCTGAATTAATCTATACGTTCTCTACTCTTCAGCAAACTAGGAAAGTTTCCGAAGGAGGAATTGGTCTGACCACGAGCTTCCGAAGGCGAAGATATTCAAGAGAGTTGGAATACATACTGGTTATAACAGAATCAGAAATCAGTTGGAATCCAATTTTTGTATTATCATTAGGATAGATTTCTTTTCTCAATTTCATGGTAATCACCTCTTTCAGGGGTTTGCTTCCGATTGTAAATTCGTCGATTTTGGCATTTCATCAATAAAATTGAATATTCAGTCACAAGCTTTTAATTTCATTTTAATGTTTTGTTTGCAAAAACGTCTGATTTTTTATAATAAAACATTACTTTGAAAATAACATGGCCTTGCAAAAACATGCACAAAAGACAATTAAAATTACTTTGCTTGTTGGACAACCTTGGATGGTGGGCTCAAAAGACCACGCAATATCCTGGGGCATATGCATATACTTTTTCTTTTGCAGGTAACGAGTACGATCGATCCAAGCAGCACGGTCGTAACCACGAACAAATATTTGCTATGACTTGATACTGTTGTATCTTATTAAGTCGATTCTTCCATTCAAGAGTTCTCACCGAGTTTCGTGACGGTAACGGTGGTCGAAGATGGAATTCTTCTGTGTTGATAACGGTTATTAATGCAGTGAGCACTCCATGTCAACAATGAGTGTAAGTCCTCCGGTACCTCGCAGACGATGTAAAGGATAGTTCAATACAGGGTGTTCGTCTAAGAGTTTGAAAACGCTTGGTTTTCTATAAAATCCACTTAAGAGACGAAGCTTCTCGCAGTAACTTTCCTTGTGGCGTTTACCAGCAAGTGGCAGTGTCATATTTCTTACAGGTTCAGCATGTGAAATTTGTCGAAGAATAATCCCCAGCGGAGTTATTGAACATCCCATGCAGGGGAGGCATGTTATTTCTCCGGCAAAGGATATTCCTGATTTATTATCCCCAGTAGAGTTTGAAGATGTTTGGTCTTCTGTAAAATCCTCTTAAAAGGGCATTCCCCAGCAGGAGACGATTTAAAGCAGTTTTCTCCAGCAGAGTTTGTTATAAACTCATCATCCCCAGTGGAGTCGTCAAACGGAAAGTTCACCTAACATGGGGCATTGTGGTACTTATCCTAAGCTCGACAGTCTTATTCCTCAGCAGATTACCGTGGAATTGCCTTGGGTTTCCCCTGCAGATCTCTAAGGACTCTCTTCTGGCATGTTGCAACGGGATGTCTTCTAACCAAGATTTGCATATCCCCGACAGAGTAGCCCTGATCCCTAGCAAGATATTATCTCTGGAAACGGCATCCCCGCAGAGTTCAGCATTGAATCTTGTCAGCTATACTCCCCAGCTGAGTCGCA
This sequence comes from Lathyrus tuberosus, assembly GCA_022829125.1. NCBI lineage: Eukaryota > Viridiplantae > Streptophyta > Magnoliopsida > Fabales > Fabaceae > Lathyrus > Lathyrus tuberosus. The sequence goes on from JALAZF010000003.1 coordinate 16,667,648, forward strand.
GTAATTTGCCCAGCAAGGTTTAAAAAGATCGACAGAATCTTTTCTTCAGCAAGGTGTCAATATATGATATTACCCAATAAGTGGTTTAATTTTCAGCAATGCTCATGCGCAATTTTAAGCTTCCAACGACAGTTTGGTAAGCACCAAAGTCCAACGACAGTTTGGCAAAGCTTCCAACGACTGTTTGGTAAGCACTAAAGTCCAACGACAGTTTGGCAAAGCTTCCAACGACGGTTTGGTAAGCACGGAAATCCATCGACAGTTTGGTAAAAGCTGCAAAAGTCCATCTGAAGATGGCAAGTTTGAGATCCCAAACGCCGGTTTGGTAATCCTAAAAGTCCAACGACAGATTGGCAGAAATCCAACACGAATTGGTAAAAGTCCAACGACAGATTGGCAGAAATCCAACACGAATTGGTAAAAGTCCAACGACAGATTGGCAGAGCAGCTCAAGTCTATCGACAGTATGGCAAGCCATTAGTCGTCTGGCGTCATTTAAAAAGACATTGTTGAAAGTCCATCGACAGTATGGCAAGCCAGTATTCGTCTGGTGTCGTTCAAAAAGACATTGTTGAAAGTTCATCGACAGTATGGTAAGTCAGTAGTCGTCTGGCGTCGTTCAAATAGACATTGTTGAAAGTCCATCGACAGTATGGCAAGCCAGTAGTTGTCTGGCGTCGTTCAAAAAGACATTGTTGAAAGTCCATCGACGGTATGGAAAGCCAGTAGTCGTCTGGCGTTGTGCAAAACACAGATCTCTCTGACAACGTTTCATTGAAGATTCAATCCAGCAGTCTTGTTGGGTTTATATCCCTTTTGTTCTTTATCATCCAGAGAAAATTTTTGGTTATACTTGGTATTCAATCACTATATACCTTGAAAGTCTGAAAGCAATCGCTTTCAGGCATTCAGGTCTACAGCGTTTGAATAGGGGCAGCTGTAATACCCCAAAATTTGCTCTCCCTTTTTGGCATCATAGCATAGCATTATCATATATCATATCATATCCCTCTCATTAGCATTGCATTGCATCTTTGACATAGAAAAATGAAGCATAGCATCCCTCTTACCATCAAGGCATGTGATCAGAGGAAAGGTGTACAATCAAGGATTCATTCAAGACACAAAAAGGTCAAACAAGTTCACTCAAGGCAAGCCAAGAGGTCTTTCATGGCTCATACTACCTCATTTGGTCATCCAAAACCTCAAGAGAGTGAGACTCAATAAGAGGGTGAAGCACTACATCTTTCACTATGCAAGAGATAAAAAAATGAAGGAAAACCCTCAAAAGAGATGGTTCATTGGTTCAAAATCACCCTCAAGTGGCATATCTCATCATCCTTTAAGAGGATACACAACATACTCTGAGGAATTTGAAATTGAAGACTGCCCATTTATCTCCTAAGAGGTGGGTACCAAAACTAGGGTTTCCAATTAAATCAGGGTATCTTTGATTTTTTGGGCAAAACTTGATGTCATGGTATTCTACATGTTCTTAAGTGTATGTGTGTGGAAAATTGCCCCTCAATTGGTTTTGGAAGTGGTTCAATTGGAAGAAAGATAAAAAATCAGGGAAATTGGGGTTAAGTCAAATAATCAGAGGAAAAAGTCAACTCTTGACTTTTTGAGCACAAAATCATGAAATTCATGTTATATGTGACCAATGTACAAAATTTGATCAAGAAATTCCAAAGGAATCATGAAAAATCAAGAATTTGAAGAGTTGCCATTTTTGGAAGAATTAGGGTTTCCAAAAATAGTAATTTTGAGCCATCTTTCATCAGAGTTTGAACTAAGGCCATTCAAAATTGGAGCATCAAATGAAAATTCCACTCGGCCACAACAATAGATCTTGTTTCAAGCTTCAAATCCATGTGTAGAACATCTCCATTGGATAAAAATTGAGTGAGATATGATTGATCAAAGTTAGAGCAAAGTAGGTTCAAAACCAGGTCATGACCAAGAACTTTCAGGTCACGCGCGTGTCATTTTCACAAACACATGGTGTGCCAAATGTATTGATCAATTACTCATGGTTAGAGGCCTCAAATGAAATATCTTTCAACATGAAAGTTGTTCCTCTATGTGAGATCTTCAAAATTGGTGTTCATGATTTTTTCATTTGATCAAAGGTCAAGAAGTTATGTTGAGTCCAATGTGCTATGATCATGCTGAGATTCCATGCCATGTTTGCCTTACCAACCAACCTTATGGCCACGCCCTTATACAGTTCCCAAACCTTTGTGTTATGAGTCATTTTCCACCCTTTTCCAAGCATCATTTCCATCCAATTTTCATACCAAACATGTCCTATTACATCTCCTCTTTCCAATGTTTCCAAAAGCTCATCAAACCATTCACAATGCATGGAGAATTCCATCTTCAAACACCAACTGATTTCATCATGTTTAACATCAGAATTTGCAGTTTGGTTCACACACACAACAAACACTTCATCACCTCAGTTTTCCTCTTTTAACCAAGCACATATCATCTACACTATGCACAATAGCACGTGCTTTGCATGGAAATAGAAAGAGTAAACTTGCTGAGCAAGTTTCTGATACAACAGCCTTGCCATTTGTTTCTCTTTACCTCCACCATAGCTTACCATGAGCTGCCATCACCATACCATGGCTCTCCCTAACTAACTTGACTCAGTTAGTTAGGGATGACTCACTTAACCACCATGACTCAGCTGACTCACTCAGTTTAACCATGGTTAGCTCACACTATAAATAAAAACTTCACTCTCTAATTTCATTCTAACTTCATTTTTCACACATCCACTTCAGAAACTCTCTCTTCTTCTCTCTCAATCCCACCATTGCCACTGATTCTCGAACTTCACTTTGTTCCTTTTCACTTCACAACTCTCTCTGATTCTCTCTCAATTCCACAACATTGTAACTTGTTTTGAAGCTTAGTTCTAATTTCTCTCCACTGAATCATCATCAACCACTGCATCTAAGCCTTTATTTGGCCAACTTAAGCTCAAGGAAGAAGCATTTGCCTCTGGTATTCTTGTGTATTCAAAGCCTCATCAATTTTAGGTTTGAGTTCTTGAACTTTGATTGCACGTTTTCTGTTCATCTTCACATGTTTCTTGTTGATATGAGCTCACTAGGAGCATTTCTTACTCCGGCTAGTTGATAGGCCTTGTAGAGGCTTAGATCCAAAACTTAGGGCATGATTTGGTCCTCTCTGTTCTCTTTGTATGTTTTGATTCTATGGAAAATATTGGTGTATTCATGATCTCCATTGCCTGAGCTTCATTTTGGTATGCGATTTGTGTGTTTTGGTGAACATGTGAATTTGCAGGTGGTGCCTGTTGGCCAGAGAAGATGATCGGAGGTCATCTCCGGCCAGTGATCTTGAATGTTAGGGTTTATGCAGGTTTTAATCGTGTCCGTTGATTTTTCATCATCGTGCGGTTAAAAAGCTGCCAGCGCATTAAAATGCACATGCCTTGCACGTGTTTTGTATTTTAATCAGAGTGACATGCGTGTGGTGTAGTGCATGGTATGGTGTGTGGTCCTTCATGTGCATGCATTGATTCTAGTTACTTTGACTTTGGTGTTGACTTGACCTGATCTAATGGTGTGGATTGATTGACTTTTTTGTTGACTGAGTGAGCATGATAGTTAGTGTGTATTGCGCAGACTTGGACCTTGGACTGATTGATATTTGCACCCTATGTTTTTAAGCCCAAACCATTTGAACTGAGTAATTGCTATGCATGCACCCCCTCCATTATTTGCATTTCTTTTTATTTTCTTCATTTTGTACACGTTTGCTTTTTAATTTTTAAAATTACAAAATATCATCATAAAATTCTAGAAAAATTCATGAACATCCTCAAGACATTTAGGAAATTTTTTTCATTTTTATTTCATGATTTTATGACATTTTTTCCCCTGTTTCATAATTTTCTTTGAATTTCCATTTGTGTGCATTCCACATGTGGTACATGAATTTGTATAATTTTTTTCTTGCTCATTATGAATTGTTTGGACTTGGTTCTTTTTGCATTGATTCAGTATTACATTGAAGCATGTTAGATGATTTTTTTTTTATTTTATAGGTCATTTTATGACATGTTTTGATGCTCATCTTTGTACTATTTTGCATGATGTTTCAACTTGACCTAATTGCATTGTTTGAGGTCATTTTCCTTTGAATTTTCACATACTATTTTAATGTATGATTCATTTCTGACTTAGGCATTCCAATACCATGCTTGCATAATTTTCATAGGTCCATTTGATTTTTGTGTGATGCATTACATTTGAAGCATAATAACTTGTCATATCATTCTAATTTGTGCATGTTTACATGAGTTCTTTTGTGCATATTTGTGTGATCATTTGCATATTGTATGAGCTATTCATGTGACATTATAGGTCATTGATACACATTATAGGTCACCTTTACATGTTCATTTCAAGTTGAACTTTGTGCATCCTCAACATGTATGGTTTGCATTTCCTTTTTGAATTTCCATTTCATTTCTTCTTCTATTACTTCTTGAATGTCTTGATGATTGATTCATGAATACTTTTGAGATGTTTATAAGTCATTTTCCATTTAGTTTCAATTCTGATCCTTGGATTACATGTTCCATTTATGCATGTTTCTTCCATTTCTTTCCATCTTTCATTTTCCTTTCTTATGGAAACATGTTGAATTCTATGGATGATTTTTGTTGCTTATTTCATTTGAGCTTGTGTGTTGAAATTCTATTGTTTTCAATATGAGGTATATTCTAGTTGAAATATTAGGATTTGATTTTTTATCTCATTCTTTTGAGCTTTATGGTGTATCAAATGTTCTTTTACTTCTTATACTTCTTACACATGTTTACTAACCATGTAGGGGCTTTGGTAAGTTGAAATTGAGTGTGGATAAGGAATCCACATTCAAACTTCTTTCCTTTCATCTTTTACAATTCAATCTTTGTATTTTGTTAAGCGCTTATGTGCTTTCTTTGATTAACTCATTACTTTCCCTTTTGAGTTACAATTCATCTTCTACTTTAGAAGTGAATTGTTCAATTCATTCCTTCTTTAGATTTTAGGTTTTGAAACCTCACAAACCATTAGGATCATTCCCTTAACTAATCAACTAGGATTGAGTCTTAGTTCACATATATTTTTACCTTTCTCCTCTCTTGAGTCTCTCTTCTCATTTCAAAGAAAATTCAAAATATGTAATAAAGGTAGGCATTTATTGCATTTAGGCCTTTCACATAAAGAAAAGATTATAAGGGGTCTTCTCTTATAATCTTAGAATGTGTAGTATATAGCCCATCTTGGGTCAATGTGTTAAACATTTGACCTTGTATGAGGGACTTAAATGCAATACTTGTTGAAGATACAAATAAAAAACACTTCTTCATTTCATAACCAACAAAAACACTTAATAAACACAAGTATGCTAGTGTGTTTGAACCTTAATAATTGGAACTAAGTGTGAGGGTCTTCTTCACCCTTAGTGTGCTTTCTTACTCATTCCATCTTGGAATGTGAGAATGTACACATTCCAATGGCTAAGATTTGGATACACTATCATATGAAAACAAATGAAAAATCTCTTAAAAGACAAAAACAAACAATAACGTCTTTCCTCCGGGATTTCTCTCCTCATCTCATTCACTCATTCCTTAAGGATGCGTCATTTTCATTCTACCGCAAACAGGTAACGCCTAAGTCTCCCCACAGCGAGCTGCAACACCTAAACTGCTAGGACGCGAACGTTGACGTATTCCACTAAAAAACACAAACAACTTTCCCTAGTGAGGGGAACTATGTCGCTCTGATTCTCATGCTCCCGATGAGATACGTAGGCAGTGGGGTAGGGCCCATTCGAGCACTTCTTTTATTTTCCCTACATTTGTTTCTCGTTCCTATTCCAGTTCTTTCTCCTTTCTTTCTTTTTCCAGTATCCTTTTCTATCACCCTTTGATCGAGACAAGCAAGCGTGGATCCCATCGGGTACGATGGACGCGTGGGGGTGCTAATACCTTCCTCTCGCGTAACCGACTCCCGAACCCTTTCTCTTGGTCCTAAGACCATGCTCTTTCCGTTCCTTCAGGTTTATACGGTGTTTCCTTTCCCTCTCTCGGGATAAATACACATTGCTGGCGACTCTGTTTCGGTGCCACTTTCGCGTTTGTACTAGGATGAAAATCCCGGGAGCAACACCATCCTAAAAGTTTCTAAGGGATTATTTAAGGTTGTTCAAAGCATTAAATCACTTCTGGAACAAAGCCCTTGGCAGATTGCACAAAAACTCCAAAAAGAGGTAAGCATCACAACATGGATTCTTTGAATCATGCTTCCTTTTGATGTCCACTAATTGTAGCGAGTGATTTTTGGATGTGGTTGCGAAGCACGATCACTCTAGTACTACAGTTCGATTCATTTTTTATCCTATTGAAGCCGATGAAGGAAGGGAAATAGATGTCTCCAACTAACCCTGCTTGCATACTGAGGTTAAACAGTCAAAACTGTTGGTTTACAGATGCTACAAAGATTCGGGGTTTCTCCTAGGTTATTTTGTTGACGAGGGGTGCTTTAGGCTATCGGTTAGGACAGATATATGAAAGTATGGGATTTTGGGTTTTTGTTTAGTGTGCTCGCTAAGATTTTTCTTTCAATCTTATGCCTACGTATTCCCGTTTACCGAAACAGGGAAATCAAAGCGTTCGTAGTTCCTACTATTCTATGGGAGGAAATGGTTGTTTTTGGTGTCTTGTTCAAAGCCCAAGACGTGAAGATAAAGGTAGTTTGTATCTTGTTCAAAGCCCAAGATGTGAAGCTGAAGGGTCTATTTGTATCTTGTTCAAAGCCCAAGATGTGAAGCTAAAAGGGGTTGTCTTTAGAGGGAATTTGTCATCTCTAAAGAGGGGGTTGTATGTCAACACTGTTTATAAAGGAGAATTACTTTAACTGGGATGTGTGAATCCGGCAATGCCATAATTTCCTTTATAGGAGATTTTTAACCTAAAGGAGAAGACTTTAACTCAGTGTAGAGCAATGCTATCTTTCCTTAGGAATTTCTCATGCTAAAAGAGGGACAGTGGCATGGATATAGATGATCCAGAGGCTTGTCGCTTACAGCGATTAGATAAAGGGGAAGGAGTTGTTGATGATTGTGTACTGTGAACGAGGCACAGTTTTGATGCTAAAAGGTTGATTGGATCAACCAGTGGTTTTCTTATACAAAGCCTAAGAGGAGGCTAATATGTGTCTCGTACAAAGCCCGAGAGAGAGGCTAAAAGGTTTTGACTCGACGATGGAATCTTTTGGTATCTCGTATAAAGCCCGAGATGGAGGCTATTTGACTCAACAAGAGAGTTTTTTGTATCTCGTACAAAGCCCGAGATGGAGGCTAAAATTTGTTTGGCTCAATAAGAACCTTTTTGTATCTCATATAAAGCCCGAGATGGAGGCGAAAGGGGTGATTGACTCGACGAGGGAGTCTCTTATGTGTCTCGTACAAAGCCCGAGAGAGAGGCTAAACATTGTTAGACTCCGCTGGGGAGAATCTTTGTACAAAGCCCAAGAGGAGGCTAACTTCACTGAAGAAGGATCATTATAAAAAGCCTAAGAGGAGGCTATGGCGACTGTTCAGTTAAGTGATAGGTCCAGTATACTGATTTTTAAAGAGAAAATCAGTTCTTATATGAGCAACACTGTACTCTAGGATTTGGTTCGAGGATCCGGGCTATTTCGGTTCTTTAAGGAAGTGGGAAATCCGAAGGGTATCAAGACTGTCAGAGTCTACGAGTTTTCTTCCTATTTAACGAAGGGGTCACTTAAGAATGTCTGGAAAACTCAAGGATATTAGACTGTCCGAGTCTAGAGTTTCATTTTTTATACTATGCTTTGAGAAACAGTAGTAGACTCTTTGAAAGGACTGTTCTATGCAGATGACTAAGTTCTGTTCCTATACCTCTAGGAGGTCGTCGGGACAATTTGTACGAAGCCCAAGAGGAGGCTGGAAACTTTTAAGAAGCCGAGAGGTCCTTGTACGAAGCCCAAGAGGAGGCTATCATTCCTAGAGGAAGAGATCATTATACAAAGCCTAAGAGGAGGCGGTGAATACTTCTAAGAAGTCGACGGGTCCTTGTACTAAGCCCAAGAGGAGGCGGGGTTGCTTTTAGGAAGCCTGTGGGTCCTTGTACGATGCCAAAGAGGAGGCCGATGCTTTTAAGAAGCCCGTGGGTCCCCAAACCCCGAGAAATTCAAGACAGGCTATTCACAAGGAATAGATCAAACCAAGAAAGTTCGAGAATTTGGAAGAAACTCAAAAATGGCATTCACGGAGTATACATTCATCTTTGGGAGTAGAATTTCTTGACAATTTCTAATGAGGACAGCCAAAGAGAAGACTGTATCTGGTGATCCTATTGGGGATCTAGTTGTCTATTTCTATGAATAAACGAAACGGCGTCACCTAGTTCTAGACGTAGTTGCCGGGGAAACTCGAAATATCTATACTATTATTACACAGTTGATATGAGTTTATGAAAGAAGACTTACAGCGAAACAGCCCCACAATACAGTTATATGTATATGAAAGCGGTAAATGAAAGCAATAACTACTTACTCGGTTGTAGAGCTTCCATGCTGTTTGGTTAGTTATTCAACAATGAAAGATTAAAAACAACAGTATATTCAAAATCAAAGGAGAAAGTGCTTTGAAAAAGAAAGATTTAGGGCTTACAGCTCAAGGAGAGGCCCAGGGTTTTATTAGTGATTGCACTGTTGAATTTGTACAGAGGGACTTATACAAGTGACTGAGGCCCAAAAATTGTTTTCTGTACAAAGGGGTGGGTCTTACACTCTATTAGAGGCCCAAAAGGTTTAAAGAAAAAGAGTGGAGCTTATAACACGAGGGTAGGCCCAGTTGATTTTTCGTTTAAAAATGGCGATCGCGCCGAGGTTTTCTTTTAACGCAGAGGGACTTATACAATAAGTGAGGCCCAAAATTGTTGGATTAAAAGGGGGTTGGGTCTTACACTCTAATAGAGGACCAAAAGTTTTGAATGAGTCTTATAGCTCAAGGAGAGGCCCAGTTAATTTTTTAAAAGGCGACGATCGCGCCGTTTGTTTTTGACGGTATCGAGACTTATACAATACACTAAGGCCCAAAAATGATTTGGTCAAAAAAAGGATTGGGTCTTACACTCTATTAGAGGCCCAAAAGTGTTTTGAAAATGATTTATGAGGGTTGAATTAATCCAAAAACCCTAATTTGTTTTCAAAATGTGTTTTAATTGAATAAAAATTCAATTAAAATGATCAAAATCGTTTAACATAGGAAAAACAAATTGTGATCTTGGATAAATGTTCAAAAATTTAGTATTGACCTACAAAATAATTAGAAAGCATTAAAAGTTGCAAAATCAAGGTGGAAAAAATATTTTAAATGTCAAAAACAATTAAAACATTAATTCTTTGCAAAAATATCAATTATATAAAATATATAATATTTTTGGGATATTTTTGGGAAAATAAAATATTTTAACATTTTTGTGAATTATTAAAAAAAGAATCAACTCAAAATCATTAAAACTCAGAGAGAAATTAATTTTTGAATCAATTAAATAAAATAAAAAAATTCAAATATTCAAATATTGGAAAATGGCGCCAAGAACAAAGGCAAGAACACGCGCGTTTTTCAGTTTTGCCCAGATTTGCATTTTCTCTCCAATCTCACTGAATACTTAATCATATCATGCAATCCACATACCAATCAACTCGTTTCAACCTCACGATCATGTCTATGGTATTTAATTTCATTTAAATTAAACATATAACAAGAAATCATGAAAAATCCTCAAGAACCCTAATTTCTGCATGAAGGATAGGATTTTTGATACACGATTCAAACAATGCAATTAATTGAGGGGAAACATTCCATGCATGATTATGAACATATGGCCAAATTATTGTGCAGCAAAAATTACATGGATCATAGAGTTAGAAGAGCTCATGCTTACCACTTGCAGCTGGTGATCGTGATTTGTGTTGGAGGTGTTACAGCTAGGTTCCAATGACCTGGATAGCTTCCCTAGGTGCCATGGAGTGTGTATGGATGCTTGGAATGGATTGAAATGGTTTGGAGTTGAAGATGGCACCTCAACTGCAAAACTGTCAAGAACTTGAGCAATTGGCTGGTGATTTTGTGAAATCTGTGTTCCAGATGTTATGTGAGTGTTTGGATCACTTCTATATGATGTATGTGAGGTGTGTGTGTGTGATTGGTTTGGTTGGAAAAGCTTTCAAACTCAAAACCCGATAGTGACTTGCCTTAGAAGGCAAAATTAGAGTGAAAGAAGAGATTTTGAGGAAAGCATCTGTTTGATGGGTTTGGTGTCCTCAAACTGATCACAATTGAGCTCTATATATAGTAGAGCAAGTTTTTTTTGCAAGGAATAGTGAATGGCAACTGCTGAGTAGGTTTGGCCAATGTTGGCAAATGAAAATCCAAGTCTCCTCTAGCCATTGACTAGAGGTTAGGGCACAGACTGCTGGTTCCCTTGGTTTTGGATAAGTCTTGACTGAATTTAGTTGAGAATGGCTCAGTCTATGCCACCTTGATGCTTCCATTGAATACTTCACTCCAAAATTGGAGTCTTGTCCCTATTTTGGCCATTCTAGGTTCAACATGCTATTTCTTGTTCCAAAGACTTTGGAGGCTTGGCTTAGTGATTGTCCCCTTTAGATTCAATCCTCAGAGGTGTCCAAGTGGATAGGAGCATTTGGATTTGGCTAATTTTGGCAAATCGACCAAAAGTGTAAAAATCTGCCTTCCCTTGGCAGATTTCAGCAAGGCAACTTGCCAATGTCATATCTCATGACTCAAATTGAATCTGGTAATGTTCTTAGCCATTTTGGAAAGCCCTTACATGATACAACAACTGTTTGAACATGTTTGGTTTTGACTCTTTTGAATCCAAGTGAAAAATCCCCCTACATTTGGCAAAAAGTAAGGTAAAATCTGACTTAGTGAAATTTTCACTAAGTGTTGGAACAAAGTGACTTTTCTTGATTTTGATCACTCCATAACTCAAAATCCATAAGGAATTTGGACATAGGTCAGTGTGAAGCTTTTGTAGAGGGAAATGAGATCTACAAATCAAGCTTTGAATGGGGAACAATGGCCTTGTGGTTTAGGAGTTATGGTCCTCCAAAGTTGGCACATTAGTGTCACTTTTTCCATAACTTAGAAATTTTTCTAAGTTTTTATGGTTACCCCTTTTACAAGTTATCCCACTTTCTTTGATTTTTCTTGATGAATGACAATTCAAATCATACATTAACATCATTTTAGGGTTAAAAATCCCTTTTGGTGAAAAATCTCAAAAAGTCAAAGTTGACTTTTGTGCACAGTTGACATTTTATCAGATGAATTCCAAACTGTGCAATTCTTCAGGAAATCATGTCCTTGACCTAAATCAAACTTTATGGACATGTTCCATGGGTGTCATAGGGTATATTGAATCATGTCTTAGGGCTTGGGAGCATGTCCTGGTCAAAAGTCAAAGTTACAGTTGACTTTCCTCGCGAAACCCTAATTGTGGTGCAGATGAAATTGAGACTTGTTGATCAAGCTTCTTGGATTAATCCATTGTTCCAAATGGATCAATATAGTTCATTAGAGACCCTCAAACCATCTCTTGAGGTCTTGGCTCATGATTTGCCCTAAAAGTCAACTTAGGGGTGAATTAGGTCAAGAAACCCTAATTCCTGATTTTTTTTATGAATGCATCCCCTGAGGCAAAATTGACTTGATGGTTGGGTCCATGAGGTCCCATGGAGTATATTAGGTTATGTTTTGGATCTTTGGCTTATGCCCAGATGAAAAATTTCCATCTGGAGGCCCTGGTCGACCAAAACCCTAATTTGGTGACATTGTCGATCTTGAGACTTGATCCACCTAGAAGGGAGCAGTCTTGTGCTTAATCCTTGGAGTGGGAGTCCTTTTGATCCTTTGTAGCTACTTGAGAGGTTAGACAAGTTGAATATCATGCCATTTCTTGATTGATTCTTTGTCTAAGAGCTCAGAGAGGGCTTGAAACCCTAATCTTTGATAGTAGTGAATGCTCACCCATCTTTGGGGAGACTGATGAGGTATGAAGGTACATCCATATTGTGATGATGATTTGCACAATGATGGGAAATCTTAGTGGTCAAAATTTGGGGTATGACAGATGCCCCTATTTAATCTTCTTGGACACGATGGTGTGAATGGCGAAGGTATTCGGACATTCGGGGTGCAAGAGGATTAAATATCGGAATATTCGAAATTTTGACGGCGTCTATGAATGGTAATTCACGCATTCATCTTCTTTCGCTAAGCAATGACGCTTAGAAAAGGTAAACTTCCCCTCGATCCTTGTCTTCAGGCAAGGAACTGGTCTCAGTTTCTTTTGTAAACTTCCCCTTGATCCTGGTTTCCTACCAAGGAACTGGTCTCAGTTTCTGATATAAACTTCCCCTCGATCCTGGTTTCCTACCAAGGAACTGGTCTTAGTTTCTTTTGTCAATAAACTTTATTGACAAGGGACGCTATTCGTAGCGGCTTTCCTTCAAACTTCTCGCCGAATTTTCCTGGGGAGATGGCATTTGAGTGGAAAAAGTTTTGGTGTCAGACTTGCTGGGGAACCCAGTCGTCTGAGTTGTAGAGGTGCACAAACTTCTCTGTTTAGAGACGCCATTTGTCGAATCTACTGGGGAAAACGAGTCTCTTGAGAGGCTGCTTCTGCTTGGGATCTTACATCATACTTTTCTCAGGATCTTCTCGGAGAAATGCCATATGATGGGGTCCAATTTTGAGGTGCCGATGACCTTTTCATCAATGGTTTTTCGGAGAAAGGCAACTGTACTGCCAAATCTCTGCTTAGGAGGCTTTCTCTGGGGATTTTCCTTAATCCGGGAAAGCGAAGATATCATCTTCAATGGCGAAGAGTGACATTTGTAGAAAGCTTCTCTGGCTTTTCAGAGGTTCAAGTTATCAAAGTGGTTGAGTGCCGACTCTAATCCAGAGATACACTGGAGGCGAGATTGTTCAAACGCAGCGTTTCCTAACGAGGCAAGAACTAACAACTCGATTGAGAGGACTGTTATCACTAGGGGACAAGACTGACTAGAGTGATAGTGATTCAATATGAATATGAATGCAAATCAAATGCATGATGTATGTATGTTTATGCTGACAACACTGACGCGACATACAAACTAAAAGATGAACACGACTGGATACTCGGCCATTGCGGGGCGAAGAAGTACCGCTGGTTCAAGATAGCAATTCTGCCTTTCTTAGGAGAGATAGTCCTTGTTGGGAGCTATGTTGATCGGGCTTAGGAGATGAGAACTCGGCCGAGGGTACCAGATGGAATAGTCGCATCCGACACTGTTGATCCTTCATTCAGGCGCACTGGCGTAGAAGGAGCACTTTGATTCTGCACTCTGAAGTTCGCTTACTTCTGGAGAAGCGGTTGATGCTCTTTTGATGTTCGACAGTTAAAAGAAATTGCCATCTTTAATTTAAAAGCGGAAAAAATTTTAACAAGTAAATTCATTTTTGTTTTATTTCAAGAATCGTTAATCATGTTAACAACGTCGTTCTGTAAAGCTAAAACAAATAAGAATTACAAACAAAAGCACAAAGGCTCAAATTTTATTGATAAAATGGAGATCAGCCAAACGCGTGATTTCAAAGAGTATATACAAAGTTTGAAAATGGTAATTTACAGGGAAAAAGGGCTACGTTGAAACATAACGACCACTATCCTCCTACCAACTTTGAATTCGGGACATCTTGAGCTTCTGTTGAAGATGACCTTGAATGGAGTTTTCCTCCGATGGATGATGTAACTGCTGCTGAGGGACTTGCCTCTGTTGAACATAGTTACTTGCCATTATCCCTAATTTTTGCCTGGATTGTACTATGAGATTTCCAATCCATCGGGATGATTTTTTTCATGTCTCTAACTTTTGCCTGGACCGCCCTTTCGGGTTTTCAATCCACCGAGACGGTTTTTTTCTTTTTTTAGTTTAGTTTAGGCGAAGTATTTCTTGACTACATCAACATTCGTGGGGTAGGCCAATTCCTCTCCGTCCATGGTTGCAAGTCTCAAGGCACCGCCTGAGAAAGCTTTCGTGACCACATAGGGGCCATCATGATTTGGGGTCCATTTTCCCCGAGAGTCAGTGAGAAACGATTGAATCTTCTTGAGCACGAGGTTTCCTTTTCGAAAGACACGAGGTCGGACCTTTTTGTCGAACGCCTTCTTCATTCTCCGCTGATACAACTGACTGTGTCATAGTGTCGTGATTTGCTTCTCTTCGATCATGTTTAATTCGTCGTGTCGACTTTGACACCATTCAGCTTCGGTGAGCTTAGCTTCCATCAATACTCGGATTGATGGGATCTCTACTTCGATGGGGAGCACTGCTTCCATGCCATATACTAGAGAGAAAGGGGTAGCCCCTGTTGAAGTGCGGACATATGTGCGATAACCATGAAGAGCAAAGGGTAACATCTCGTGCCAGTCTTTGTAGGTTACAACCATTTTCTGAACGATCTTCTTGATGTTCTTATTGGCCGCTTCTACCGTCCCGTTCATCTTGGGTCGGTAGGGAGATGAGTTATGGTGTTCAATCTTGAACTCTACACACAACTCTTTCATCACCTTATTGTTCAAGTTAGATCCATTATTAGTAATGATCTGGCTTGGAACACCATAACGGCAAATGATATTGTTTTTGATAAATTGAACCACCACTTGTCGGGTTACATTGGCGTATGATGCTGCTTCAACCCACTTGGTGAAATACTCAATGGCTACTAGAATGAACCGATGTCCATTTGAAGCCTTGGGCTCAATCATGCTAATCATGTCGATTCCCCATGTGGAAAAAGGCCACGGGGAAGAAAAAACTTTGAGATGTGATGGCGGTACATGAATTTTGTCGGAGTATATCTGACATTTGTGACACCTCCTCATGTACTTGTAGCAGTCGGATTCCATGGTCAACCAATAGTACCCTGCTCTGAGAATTTTTCTCGCCATTGTGTGTTCGTTGGCATGTGTGCCAAAGGATCCTTCATGAATTTCTTTCATAAGCATGTCTGCTTTTGGTCTATCTATGCATCGGAGCAAGACCATGTCAAAATTTCTCTTATAGAGAGTGTCACCGCTCAGGAAGAAGTTTCCAACCAACCTTCTGAGGGTTTTTCTGTCTTTCCTGGATGCCCCAGGTGGGTACTCTTGTTTCTAAAGGAAGAATTTGATATCGTGATACCAAGTTTTATCGTCTATGACTGCTTCAATCGTGAAGATGTAAGTGGGCCGTTCAAGGCGCATTATGTCGATCTTAGGTAAGTCATTCCGTTGACCTACACTAATCATGGAAGAGATAGTGGCTAATGCATCAGCCATGTGATTCTCATCACGGGGGATGTGATGAAACTCAACTTTGTTGAAGAAAGGTAACAACCTTCTTGCATAATCTTTTTAAGGAATCAATCCTGATTGGTATGTGTTCCAATCTCCTTTTATCTGATTGATAACTAAGGATGAGTCGCCGTATACGTCCAATCTCCTTCACTGGGTAGCGGTTCATCGCAATCTTTCATTTTCAAATACATGACATCTTCGTCTGGGAAGTCAAACTCGATTGATTCTTGATTGTCAATCGGTTGATTAGCCAAATGATCAGCTAAAATACTTCCCTTAACGACTTTCTGAGCGTGGTACTCTATGTCATATTCTGATAATAACATCTGCCAACGGGCAATTCTTCCTGTGAGAGCAGGTTTTTCAAAGACGTACTTGATTGGATCCATTTCGGAGATTAACCAAGTAGTATGGCGAATCATGTATTGAAGTAGACATTTGGCTGCCCAAGCCAAAGCGCAACAAGTTTTCTCAAGCATCGTGTACCGAGTCTCGCAGTCGGTGAATTTCTTGCTCAGATAGTAGATAGCAGACTCTATCCGTTTGGTTTCATCTTGTTGGCCAAGTACACATCCCATTGAGTCCTCTAGAATTGTGAGGTAAATGATCAGTGGTCTTCCTTCCACTGGAGGTGATTGAATCGGCGGATTCAATAGGTATTCCTTGATACTGTCGAAGGATGTTTGGCAATCTTTTGACCAAACGCAATCCTGGTTCTTCTTAAGTAATTTGAAAATCGGCGCACATGTGGCAGTCATAAGAAATATGAATATGGAGATGTAGTTCAAACGTCCCAAGAATCCTCTGACTTGTTTTTCAGTTTTCGGAGAAGGCATTTCTTGAATGGCCTTGACCTTGTCAGGATCAACCTCAATTCCTTTCTGGCTGACGATGAACCCTAAAAGTTTCCCTGAACAGACACCGAAGGTGCACTTGTTGGGATTCAAGCGGAGTTTGTATTTTCTCAAACGCTCGAATAGTTTCGACAGGTGGGTCACATGCTCCTCTTCTGTCTTAGATTTTTCAATCATATCATCGACATATACCTCGATTTCCTTATGTATCATGTCATGAAACAGAGTAGTCATGGCCCTTTGATAGGTTGCCCCGGCATTCTTCAAACCGAACGACATTACCTTGTAACAAAAGGTGCCCCATGGGGTAATGAAAGAAGTTTTCTCCATGTCTTTCGGCGCCATTTTGATTTGGTTAGAGCCCGAGAATCCATCCATGAAGGAGAAAACTTTGAACTTTGTTGTACTGTCTACCAGCATGTCAATGTGTGGTAAAGGAAAGTCGTCCTTTGGACTTGCCTTGTTTAGATATCTGTAGTCAACACACATTATGACCTTTTCGTCCTTTTTGGGAACGGGTACAATGTTGGCTAACCATTGAGGATATTCTGATGTGGCGAGGAAACCCGCGTCAATCTGTTTTTGTACCTCCTCTTTGATTTTGATGGCCATGTCCGGGTGAGTGCGTCTCAACCTTTGCTTTACCGGCGGACATTCCGATCTTAACGGTAGATGGTGTTCCACGATGCTGGTATCCAACCCTGGCATATCCTGATAGGACCAAGCGAATACATCGGGAAATTCTCTGAGAAGCTTTATCAAACCCTCTCTAGCAGTTGGACTGAGCAGTTCCCCAATCCTGATTTCTTTTCTCTCTTTTTCTGAACCCAAGTTTACCGTTTCCAACGGTTCTTTGTGAGGTCCAATGGACTTTTCCTCTTGTCTGAGTAATCGGGAGATCTCTTCTGGAATTTTGTCGTCATTTTCTTCTTCAGCCTCAATTACCGGGAACTCAAAGTTGGGAGAAGGCATCGGATCGTATGTTTCAACGGGGTTTAAAACAAGCAATCTGCATGACGTGATGATTCGTGTTTAGAAGAGATAGAGAGAATGCAAGTGTGTGCAGTGTATTATTTTTTTATTACTGCTTGTTTTTATTATTGAATTGTTTTTTAGGATTACCATTTTTTGAAAAGCGAAAAGAGAAAACAGCAATTAATGCAGAAATTACAGAACGACGTTATTTTATTAATGAACAAGTCGATCCTTGAAACTACAGCCCTATAAAACAAAACTCTGTCGCTTCGGGCAAAGCGAAGAGGGAAATTTACAGAAAGCGAGCCCTATCGAAACATCCATTTCACCTGGGTAGGGTGAAAGGTTAAAACAAAGATGGCAATTACTTTGACTTATGAACAATCTTCGGAACATCGACAGCAACCCATTGGCGGCGAACTCCTCGGTGAATCACAAAGTTTGGCACCTTCCTTGACTTGTCTTCAGAAATGACGCTGATTTCTGGTGGAGCGGGATCATTGGAATCTGTCTCCCAGGCAGAATTGTCGTAGGATAATTCCTCTGTTGCATTTTGCAAAGTATTTGCGCTCTCAGCTGTATCTCCCCATCTAGTTGGCTGGATATCTTCGAGCCTGATACGAGAGCTTTCGGGAGCGGTGTACTTGACCATATAGTCAAATTTTCCACTCGGTTGTCCCAGGGTGTCCCACACTTTTTTCGAACTGGAGGAGTCATCTCTCTCGATGACGTCGACCTCGAGAAAAGCATAGTTGATGAATTCAAGTCCTGCAAACATTGCAAATTCATCGTCATGTTGAGTAGTTTCTGAATGACCTGAGTGTGGATCCCATGACATGGTGGGGACACAGGTATTCTGTTCAATGACGTTCAACTGATTTTCATTGTTCGGCTGACTCTCTTGCCCCAAGTCTCCTGGATAAGGTTGCCACATTGGCAGACCATCCATTAGGCCATAGTAGGTGTAGTCAAAATTGTCTTTCATCGGAGTGTCTTCCTCTAATGAATTTGGCGGAGCACGGCATCCTTCCGGATCACAATCCCCGTAGATCATTTTGATGTCTGACCTGGGTATAAATCTCGGACTTTGTGTAGGAAAGCAAAAAGGAGTTTGCATTTCGTCCTGAGACATATAACCGTCCTTGTTAAGATAGGATTTCCACTCTTCCTCTGCGTCAGAGGGATCTTCCTCATTGATAGCATGGACTGCTTGAGGGACTAGGTGAAGAAAATCTCCACTGTGGAAGAAGTTTTGAAGGGGATGAAGACTTTCATCGTTGGCAGCTGTCCGGGTACAGGTTGCAGAAAAACCAAGACCCTTCTTTGTTTTATTGTCAATAGGAATGACAAGCTGTCCCCATCCAATTGTATCAGTACTCTCGACTGCATTGATAGCATAGTTGTATGAAGAAATGGAAGCTCCTTCTTTGAACTGATTGTTCTTGCTCACCGACAGTGCTTGGAACTGAGTTCCAATAAGCTTCTCGGGTTCTACGCAAGTAGATGATGATAAGTTACTCACGAGCAAGGCCTGTTCTCCATAGACTGTGACAAGTTGATCATTATTGACGAACTTTAGCTTTTGGTAGAGGGTTGAAGTAACTGCCCCAGCCTGATGTATCCAAGGTCTTCCTAATAAACAATTGTACGTTGCCCGGATGTACATGACCTGGAAAGTGACCGAGAAAGTGTGAGGACCGATAGTTATGGGAAGATCAACTTCGCCGATAACCTTTTTTTGGATCCGTCGAATGCTTTGACGACGACCTCGCTGATTCTCATCGGAGGGCCTTTGAATGATAATTGCATCAAAGTGGACTTCGGCATGACATTCAGGGCTGACCCTGTGTCTACCAGTACGCTAGCTAAAGCATCGTCCTGGCAGTTAACTGTAATGTTGAGCGCCATGTTATGACAGCGACCCTCTTCGGGTAATTCCTCATCACTAAATCCCAAATTATTGTAGGAAGTGATGTTAGAGACAATACTATCAAACTGTCTGATTATTACATCCTGTTCCACAAAGGCTTGCTCCAAGACTTTCTGTAGAGCCTCCCTGTGCACTTCTGAACTGAGTAACAGTGATAATAATGAGATCTTTGAAGGAGTTTGTAACAGCTGATCAACAATGTTATATTCGCTCCTTTGGATGAGCTTCAGCATCTCATCATTATTTTTCGAAAGGTCGGGATTACCGGATTAACCGACTAATGGATCGGGAGCTTCTGTCTGAAGTTCCTTTTCCTTGTTAGGTTCTCCAACTCCTCGGTTGAAGATTCGACCGCTCCGTGTTACACGACTGATGTCTGCAATATTCACGATGGAGGGTAATGGAATTTCCTTTCCTTTCTCGACTATCGTTGCACCGTATTTGTAAGGGATAGCCTTAGTTGATTCATACGGTAGTGGTCCTGATAGATAGATGACTATGGGAACCCTCTAATTTTTTTGACCACCGTAAGTAATCTCGTTCTGTTCCTGGTTGGGAATTCTAGATTCCTCAAGTAGAGGGATGATGGCAAAAACATGCCTGGTCCTGTGATGACCAGAGATTACAACAGCATCCTCGACTTGATTGGCAAGGTAGTTCGGCGTCCAGTTGATGGGTCCGGAACCTGGATATGGACGAATCTCTCCATGATCCACCTGACCCTGAAGAGCTGCTCTCACAAGGTAACACCCTTGGTTACTTTCCAAACAGACGCTACAACGGTCATAATTATGCGGTGGCACCTGGCCACGCCCACTTTGAATACAATGTAACCTCACTAGGTTAGCTTCCACTGATCGGACATCCTGACTTTGACGCCGGGTGGGATTCCTATTACTGATACTAATTTGCTGAGTATCTTCATCCATATAGATTGGCATCCACCAGTGATTTAACAAGTACTGAAGTGCCTCCTAGACAAGGGTACAACCTCGATCGTTTTCGCAACCCGCTTTACAGACTTGATAGTCGTGTGATATTAAGAATCCGAGTCGGACCTGCTCAGCATGTAACTCTACTAAGATGGTATTCATCACACGAATATCAAAGATTTGAACCATGTTGATCTGATAAGGGTTACTATCATGGTAGTCTTGGATCCATCCAAGATCCATCTGACGCTGGAGGGCCTCTTATATGAAAGAGCATCCCTGTTTGTTTACCGAGCAAGTCAGACAAGAACTGTAATTGTGCCGCGGCAGATTATGATACTGGCTTTTCCTTGAGTGCATTGCCACCAATTTGACATTCATTGCATGAATATCGTGGTTCTGAATGATGTTAGAATTTATGTAGACAATGTTAACTCCACGAACTTGGTGCTCTTGGATCCATCCGAGATCCATCTGTTCCTGTAGAGCTGCTTGCACCACAGAACATCCTTGATTGTTTTTAGAGCAGACATCACACTAGTGATAATTATGAGGTGGCACATGGCCATATCCACTCTGTCTACAATGCATCTTGACCAAATTGGTCCTCAATAAGAGTACATCGTGAATTTGATAGACATTGTTAGTCTCTTTCTCAATTAGGTTGACTCCAGCTTTCTCAGGTTGAGGCAGCGGGTTCGTAAGAACATTAGGATTTGTATCCTTGAAGGATAAGACCCCGCTCCTAACAGGTTTTTGCACGTCGGATTTGAAATTGAGACAATTCTCAATGTTATGCCCTGGACCTCCTTGGTGGTAAGGGCAAGTTTGATCCACCTTAAACCAGAAAGGCGGATTTTCCGATACTGTAAGAGGAGACTTAGTCTGAATGTGCCCCTTAGCCAGTAGTAAAGGAAATAGTTCTCCGTACAACATGGGTATAGGATCAAACCCTGATGGTCGTGTTGTACGGTTGTTATTGTATGGAGGACGAGCCTGCTGAAGAGGCTGTTGTGTCCTTTGCTGATTAGGTTGGCTTTGCGCAACCTGAGGTTGATACGTAGGAATAGGTGCAGGGCTGATAGCAGGAGTTACAGCTGCTACCGGCTGATAACGTCGCCTTTGCTTTCCGAGAGAGATATTCCCAATATCTTGCTCTTTTTTCTTAGGGAGAGCACTACCTTATTTTTTAGTACTGCTCGTCGATCCAGTCTTTTACCAAACGTCATTCTCGGACGGCTTCCTCAAGACGTACGCCCATGCCCACCATCTCGGTGAAATCATTGGGTGCACTGGCAACCATTCGGTCATAGTAAAATGAGCTTAAGGTTTTTAAGAAGATCTTTGTCATCTCTTTTTCCTCAAGAGGTGGACAAATTTGAGCGGCAATCTCACGCCACCTTTGAGCATACTCCTTAAAGATTTCCTTGTCTTTTTGCGACATTGATCTGAGTTGATCTCTGTCGGGTGCCATGTCCAAATTGTATTTGTATTGTTGGACGAAGGCAGTGCCAAGATCTCTGAATGTGCTGATTGTAGTACGGTTTAAACCCATGTACCATTTTAATGCGGCACCGGTTAAACTATCCTGAAAGTAGTGAATTAGTAGGTCCTGATTCTCAGTCTGAGCTAACATTTTCCGAGCGTACATCACCAAGTGACTTTGAGGGCAAGAGTTACCCTTGTACTTTTCAAAGTCGGGCACTTAGAATTTGTGCGGAACTTTCACATTGGGGACCAAGCAGAGATCTGCAGCGTCCTTTCCAAATAAATCCTGACTGCGAATGGCTTGCAGGTCCTTCTGCATTTCCAGGAACTGTTCCTGGAATTCATCCATTCTATCGAACATACTTTCCTTTTTACCAGAAGGTATCGGTGGAATCTGTCCTTCTGGGACAGTGTGCACCACAGGGGGTGGTACCGTGACTACGGTAGCGAATCTTGGCGTTTCCCGAAGTTTGTAACCTTCAGGAGTCTTCAGTATGCCCCTGGCATCTTCGCTTTCCCGAAGTTTGTAACCTTCAGGCCCAGCGGCTTCTGTTATGATTCCCTGATCCTCAGTGATCAGCGGAACATATCCTTCCGGGATATAGTTAACAGGCATGCCCCAAGGACGATCTTTCGGCATTTGATACCTAGGATCATACTTCTCCACTATGGGCGTTGAGGTGATCTCTGAGATCACAGTTCTTTGTAGCTGAGCTTCTGCCATGGCTTGCATGTCGTTACGAAGCTTTCTCATATCCTCTCTCAGAGTGTCGATCTCTTCCTTCAACTCTCTGTTTTCTTCCTCAAGAGCATCCATCTTTTTCTGACGATTGGCCCGAGTATTGTACGAATAAGATAGTTTGACTCTAGAACCGAGACACAAACGTGAGATTCGTAGGTAAGAAGAATACGCGATGTAAGAATGATGAATGCAATGATTATATTAATTGTTTTTTGGTTTAATCAAAATAAACTTCGACAATTAGATTGCAAATATCAAACAGTGGGGAAACCCCTTTTTATTGAAATTCAAAGGATTGCGGAAATGAAAATACAGTAGATTACAAAGTGCAGAAACAGAAACCTAAGCTAATGGGTCCCGAGAGAACTCGGGTGTTGATTCTGGTATCTTCCTTTTCTTTGACCGGGGCTCTTGGGCCGTTGTCGGGTTGTTATTCCTTTGCCAAGTGAAAGGAGTGAGCAAATTCCTTTAGTCATCCTGATTATCCACAACATGTTGCTCCAAAATTTCAATCAGAGCATCCTTTTCTTTTAGTAATTGTTGTATTTTGATGCACTCTACGTCGAGGGTGCGGTACTTGTTTTTCCAAGACCTTCTCTCCTTTTGAACTTTGTTGAGAGTAACCTAAAGCTTTTTAGTTTCCGTCATGAAGTACATGACAGATTCCCTCGGAGGAAGAATTTTGTAACGAGGATAAGGCATTTTTAGCTTGAGAGCTCTAGTTTGTACCCAATGGAGATAAGGCTCCACCGAGACACAATCCGGTTTTGCTAGAGACTCTCGTCCTTTCTTATGAACGTGTTTTCAGGCCTGCACTATTTCTATCTTTAGTGCTCTGTCATTTTCTCCTTCCTTGAAGAAAAGACCTTCCAAATGAACACCCCGTGGGACGTGTCTCATCGGGTATCCAAAATGACGGCGAACCAATACCGGATGATAGTTGATTCCTCCTTTAGTTCCTATGAGGGGTACGTTGGGGAAGTTTACACAATGATCAATGATTCTGATTCCATCATAGATCCTATTAAACCAATCTATATCAGAGTTGGTAAGAGACACGATCTTCTGCGACCAACGTAAGGCACTCTTGCAATCCCAAAAAGCAGCAGACTTGGGCAAGTGGGAGATAAACCATTTGTAAAGCAAAGGTACACAGCATGTGATCTCCCCTCCGCTGTACAAATTTCCCAAATGTACAGAATGATACGCATCTGCGAGCAAAGTTGGCACATGGTTTCCAATGAGAAAAACCTTAATGGAGTTGATATCGACGAAGTTATTAACATTGGGAAACAAAAATAACCCGTAGGTGAGCAAGACAAAGACGCTTTCAAAAGCAGTCACGTTTCCTATACTGGCAAAATACAGGGCTTTCTTCGTCAAGAACTGGGCTGGCAAACCTTGGATGCCACCCTTAGTGGTTAGGTGAGTCCTGACCTCAGACTCGTCCAAATAAATTGCTTTTGCAATGGTCTGATTCTTTGGAATTTCTTCCAGTCCAGAAAACGGAGCTTGATCTGTAATGTGTAGATCAATCAGATGAGAATACTCCTCCAGCGTTGGTGCAAGCTGGTAATCCGGGAATGTTAAACAGTGATAGACCGGATCGTAGAACTGGATGAGTGTATCCATGATTCCCTCAATCACATGGACTCTTAACAATGGTAGCAAACCTCTGTGCTTGGCTCTGAAAGCCTCAGGGTTAGTGATCATCCTTGCTAACCTTCTCAAATCCTCTAGCTTTGGAACCTTGAAGGTATACCGATGGGTTCTTCTTCTACCGAAATCCATCAGCGTAATCCTTTTCTCTGATATTTGCAATCACAGTCTTAGTTTAATTTGAAAAACAGAGAGACTAGAAGAGAAAATTTTTTTGTATGTTTTAATGTTTTTTAGATGAATGCATGGATGCAGCACACAAAAACATAGAAAAAACATGGGGTCAAAGGGTCGTTTTCATGAAGTCAAGTCTCTACCCATCCCCAAAGGTTTATACTAAGGTGATTTTTGTACCTGTACTCATTATCATCAGCTCCTCCCAGGAAAGCAAAACAACAAGCGGATCACCAGCGAGTTGTAGATCAATCTTAGAGTAAGTGCCATTCATCGAGAATAGATCACCAGCCTCAAATGAGGGTAGTATCGCGTGACAACTATTTCTGATAGTTTCCGCACTACAAAAGGGTTTGGTTCCTCAGCTTCTCAGACATCACAATCGGCCCATTGCCTATGAGAGGGAATGGGTTGCATTGGTCAGCCTCCACTGAGGTTGATGGTCGACCTTATCGTCATCACTTATCTTAAGTGTATACTCAATCTTTCCACATGCAGCATCACACGCATTCCCATTAGCAGAAAAATAAACAGGTATAGTAATTAGGAAAAGCAGTATATATATTTGTCCTAATCATCTTAGACCTTTAAAGCTATGAATCCTATGTTCCTGACAGAAAATGGGTTCCCCGGCGGAATTACCATCCTGCGGTTTCATTCCAAATTAACGGCGTTTTGACCAAAGATCCTAGTGACGTCAAGGTTTCTACCTAGGGGACAAAAAGAGAACAAGATCCCAAAAGAGACCTGCGGTAATCCCCAGCAGAGTCGCCATTTTTCTGTAGCGAGTGATTTTTGGATGTGGTTGCGAAGCACGATCGCTCTAGTACTACAGTTCGATTCATTTTTTATCCTATTGAAGCTGATGAAGGAAGGAAAATAGATGTCTCCAACTAACCCTACTTGCATACTGAGGTTAAATAGTCAAAACTGTTAGTTTACAGATGCTACAAAGATTCGGGATTTCTCCTAGGTTATTTTGTTGACGAGGGGTGCTTTAGGCTATCGGTTAGGACAGATATATGAAAGTTTGGGATTTTGGGTTTTTGTTTAGTGTGCTCGCTAAGATTTTTCTTTCAATCTTATGCCTACGTATTCCCGTTTACCGAAACAGGGAAATCAGAGCGTTCGTAGTTCCTCCTATTCTATGGGAGGAAATGGTTATTTTTGGTGTCTTGTTCAAAGCCCAAGACGTGAAGTTAAAGGTAGTTTGTATCTTGTTCAAAGCCCAAGATGTGAAGCCGAATGGTCTATTTGTATCTTGTTCAAAGCCCAAGATGTGAAGCTAAAAGGGGTTGTCTTTAGAGGGAATTTGTCATCTCTAAAGAGAGGGTTGTATGTCACAACTGTTTATAGGAGATTTTTAGGAGATTTTTTAAAGAGGCAATGCCATAATTTCCTTTATAGGAGATTTTTAACCTAAAGGAGAAGACATTAACTCAGTGTAGGGCAATGCTATCTTTCCTTAGGAATTTCTCATGCTAAAAGAGGGACAGTGGCATGGATATAGATGATCCAGAGGCTTGCCGCTTACAGCGATTAGATGAAGGGGAAGGAGTTGTTGATGTTTGTGTACTGTGAACGAGGCACAGTTTTGATGCTAAAAGGTTGATTGGATCAACCAGTGGTTTTCTTATACAAAGCCTAAGAGGAGGCTAATATGTGTCTCGTACAAAGCCTGAGAGAGAGGCTAAAAGGTTTTGACTCGACGATGGAATCTTTTGGTATCTCGTATAAAGCCCGAGATGGAGGCTATTTGACTCAACAAGAGAGTTTTTTGTATCTCGTACAAAGCCCGAGATGAAGGCTAAAATTTGTTTGGCTCAATAAGAACCTTTTTGTATCTCATATAAAGCCCGAGATGGAGGCGAAACTCGACGAGGGAGTCTCTTCTATGTCTTGTACAAAGCCCGAGAGAGAGGCTAAACATTGTTTGACTCCGCTAGGGAGAATCTATGTACAAAGCCCAAGAGGAGGCTAACTTCACTAAAGAAGGATCATTATACAAAGCCTAAGAGGAGGCTATGGCGACTGTTCAGCCTAAGAGGAGGCTATGGCGAGTGTTCAGTTCTTATATGAGCAAGACTGTACTCAAGGATTTGGTTCGAGGATCCGGGCTATTCCAGTTCTTTAAGGAAGTGGGAAATCCGAATGGGATCGAGACTGTCCGAGTCTACGGGTTTTCTTCCTATTTAACGAAGGGGTCACTTGAGAATGTCTGGAAAATTCAAGGATATTAGACTGTCCGAGTCTAGAGTTTCATCTTTTGTACTATGCTTTGAGAAACAGTAGTAGACTCTTTGAAAGGACTGTTCTATGCAGATGACTAAGTTCTGTTCCTATACCTTTAGGAGGTCGTCGGGATAATTTGTATAAAGCCCAAGAGGAGGCTAGAAACTTTTAAGAAGCCGAGAGTTCCTTGTACGAAGCCCAAGAGGAGGTTATCATTCCCGGAGGAAGAGATCATTATAGGAAGCCTAAGAGGAGGCGGTGAATACTTCTAAGAAGCCGACGGGTCCTTGTACTAAGCCCAAGAGGAGACGGGGTTGCTTTTAAGAAGCCTGTGGGTCCTTGTACGATGCCCAAGAGGAGGTCGATGCTTTTAAGAAGCCCGTGGGTCCCCAAACCCTGAGAAATTCAAGACAGGCTATTCACAAGGAATAGATCAAGCCAGGAAAGTTCGAGAATTTGGAAGAAACTCAAAGATGCCATTCACAGAGAATACATTCATGTCTGGGAGTAGAATTTCTTGACAATTCCTAATGAGGACAGCCGAAGAGAAGACTGTATCTGGTGATCCTATTGGGGATCTAGTTGTCTATTTCTATGAATAAACGAAACGGCGTCACCTAGTTCTAGACGTAGTTGCCGGCGAACTCGAAATATCTATACTATTATTACACAGTTGATATGAGTTTATGAAAGAAGACTTACAGCGAAATAGCCCCACAATACAGTTATATGTATATGAAAGCGGTAAATGAAAGCAATAACTACTTACTCAGTTGTAGAGCTTCCATGCTGTTTGGTTAGTTGTTCAACAAAGAAAGATTGAAAACAACAGTATATTCAAAATCAAAGGAGAAAGTGCTTTGAAAAAGAAAGATTTGGGGCTTACATCTCAAGGAGAGGCCCAGGGTTTTATCAGTGATTGCACTGTTGAATTTGTACAGAGGGACTTATACAAGTGACTGAGGCCCAAAAATTGTTTTCTGTACAAAGGGGTGGGTCTTACACTCTATTAGAGGCCCAAAAGGTTTGAAGAAAAAGAGTGGAGCTTATAACACGAGGGTAGGCCCAGTTGATTTTTCGTTTAAAAATGGCGATCGCGCAGAGGTTTTCTTTTAACGCAGAGGGACTTATACAATAAGTGAGACCCAAAATTGTTTGGTTAAAAGGGGGTTGGATCTTACACTCTAATAGAGGCCCAAAAGTTTTGAATGGGTCTTATAGCTCAAGGAGAGGCCCAATTTATTTTTTAAAAGGCGACGATCGCGCCGTTTGTTTTTGACGGTATCGGGACTTATACAATACACTGAGGCCCAAAAATGATTTGGTCAAAAAAAGGATTGGGTCTTACGCTCTATTAGAGGCCCAAAAGTGTTTTATAAATGATTTATGAGGATTGAATTAATCCAAAAACCCTAATTTGTTTTCAAAATGTGTTTTAATTGAATAAAAATTCAATTAAAATGATCAAAATTGTTTAACATAGGAAAAACAAATTGTGATCTTGGATTAATGCTTCAAAAATTTACTATTGACCTACAAAATAATTAGAAAGCATTAAAAGTTACAAAATCAAGGTGGAAAAAATATTTTAAATGTCAAAAATAATTAAAACATTAATTCTTTGCAAAAATATCAATTATATAAAATAAATAATATTTTTGGGATTTTTTTTGGGAAAATAAAATATTTTAACATTTTTGTGAATTATTAAAAAAAGAATCAACTCAAAATCATTAAAACTCATTGAGAAATTAATTTTTGAATCAATTAAATAAAATCACAAAATTCAAAAATTCAAATATTGGAAAATGGCGCCTAGAACAAAGGCAAGAACACGCGCGTTTTTCAGTTTTGCCCAGATTTGCATTTTCTCTCCAATCTCACTGAATACTTAATCATATAATGCAATCCACATACCAATCAACTCGTTTCAACCTCACGATCATGTCTATGGTATTTAATTTCATTTAAATTAAACATATAACAAGAAATCATGAAAAATCCTCAAGAACCCTAATTTCTGCATGAAGGCTAGGATTTTTGATACACGATTCAAACAATGCAATTAATTGAGGGGAAACATTCCATGCATGATTATGAACATATGGCCAAATTATTGTGCAGCAAAAATTGCATGGATCATAGAGTTAGAAGAGCTCATGCTTACCACTTGCAGCTGGTGATCGTGATTTGTGTTGGAGGTGTTACAGCTAGGTTCCAATGATCTGGATAGCTTCCCTAGGTGCCATGGAGTGTGTATGGATGCTTGGAATGGATTGAAAAGGTTTGGAGTTGAAGATGGTACCTCAACTGCAAAACTGTCAAGAACTTGAGCAATTGGCTGGTGATTTTGTGAAATCTGTGTTCCAGATGTTATGTGAGTGTTTGGATCACTTCTATATGATGTATGTGAGGTGTGTGTGTGATTGGTTTGGTTGGAAAAGCTTTCAAACTCAAAACCCGATAGTGACTTGCCTTCGAAGGAAAAATTGGAGTGAAAGAAGAGATTTTGAGGAAAGCATATGTTTGATGGCTTTGGTGTCCTCAAACTGATCACAATTGAGCTCTATTTATAGTAGAGCAAGTTTGTTTTGCAAGGAATAGTGAATGGCAACTGCTAGGTAGGTTTGGCCAATGTTTGCAAATGAAAATCCAAGTCTCCTCTAGCCATTGACTAGAGGTTAGGGCACAGGCTGCTAGTTCCCTTGGTCTTGGATAAGTCTTGACTGAATTCAGTTGAGAATGGCTCAGTCCATGCCACCTTGATGCTTCCATTGAATGCTCCAATCCAAAATTGGAGTCTTGTCCCTATTTTGGCCATTCTAGGTTCAACATGCTATTTCTTGTTCCAAAGACTTTGGAGGCTTGGCTCAGTGATTGTCCCCTTTAGATTCAATCCACAGAGGTGTCCAGGTGGATAGGAGCATTTGGATTTGGTTGATTTTGGCAAATCAACCAAAAGTGTAAAAATCTGCCTTGCCTTGGAAGATTTCAGCAAGGCAACTTGCCAATGTCATATCTCGACTCAAATTGAATTTGGTAATGTTCTTGGCCATTTTGGAAAGCCCTTACATGATACAACAACTGTTTGAACATGTTTGGTTTTGATATCTTTTGAATCCAAGTGAAAAATCCCCCTACATTTGGCAAAAAGTAAGGTAAAATCTGACTTAGTGAAATTTTCACTAAGTGTTGGAACAAAGTGACTTTTCTTGATTTTGATCACTCCATAACTCAAAATCCATAAGGAATTTGGACATAGGTCAGTATGAAGCTTTTATAGAGGGAAATGAGATCTACAAATTAAGCTTTGAATGGGGAACAATGGCCTTGTGGTTTAGGAGTTATGGTCCTCCAAAGTTGGCACATTAGTGTCACTTTTTCCGTAACTTAGAAATTTTTCTAAGTTTTTATGGTTACCCCTTTTACAAGTTATCCCACTTTCTTTGATTTTTCTTGATGAATGATGATTCAAATCATACATTAACATCATTTTAGGGTTAAAAATCCATTTTGGTGAAAAATCTCAAAAAGTCAAAGTTGACTTTTGTGCACAGTTGACGTTTTATCAGATGAATTCCAAACTGTGCAATTCTTTAGGAAATCATGTCCTTGACCTAAATCAAACTTGATGGACATGTTCCATGGGTGTCATAGGGTATATTGAATCATGTCTTAGGGCTTGGGAGCATGTCCTGGTCAAAAGTCAAAGTTACAGTTGACTTTCCTCGCGAAACCCTAATTGTGGTGCAGATGAAATTGAGACTTGTTGCTCAAGCTTCTTGGATTAATCCATTGTTCCAAATGGATCAATATCGTTCATTAGAGACCCTTAAACCCTCTCTTGAGGTCTTGGCTCATGATTTGCCCTAAAAGTCAACTTAGGGGTGAATTAGGTCAAGAAACCCTAATTCCTGATTTTTTTGATGAATGCATCCCCTGAGGCAAAATTGACTTGATGGTTGGGTCCATGAGGTCCCATGGAGTATATTAGGTTATGTTTTGGATCTTTGGCTTATGCCCAGATGAAAAATTTCCATCTGGAGGCCCTGGTCGACCAAAACCCTAATTTGGTGACATTGTCGATCTTGAGACTTGATCCACCTAGAAGGGAGCAGTCTTGTGCTTAATCCTTGGAGTGAGAGTCCTTTTGATCCTTTGTAGCTACTTGAGAGGTTAGACAAGTTGAATATCATGTCATTTCTTGATTGATCCTTTGTCTAAGAGCTCAGAGAGGGCTTGAAACCCTAATCTTTTATAGTAGTGAATGCTCACCCATCTTTGGGGAGACTGATGAGGTATGAAGGTACATCCATATTGTGATGATGATTTGTACAATGATGGGAAATCTTAGTGGCCAAAATTTGGGGTATGACAATGATCACGCATCTCTTATACATGTTATATGTGTTGTGTTTGCACCAATTTATCATGTAATTCATGCTTGTATCAAGAGGTGGCACAGAAAATGCAAATCATGGCCTATTTCAAAACCACTATCGGTTTTTCAATAGGACATGATCTGGAAAAAAAACACCACCACCATTGGATTCCTTGTGAAATTCTAGGCAGGATAGACCTAAATTTTGTCCCAATCCATGGAGAAATGAGAAAGTTATGGCATTCACATTTTCAACCAAAATCTTGCCTTGCCTTGCCTTGGGCCAAGCCAAAAACAAGGCAAGCCTTGTATATTTGTGGTTGTGTTTCAATCAACGGATGTATCACCACCCCAATGGTAAGGCTCGTGCCCTATACACAAGAGGTCCGGGGTTCGAATCCCCCTCGCCCCAGATCCTCTTTTTGCTAATTTTTTCACTTTTTATTGTTTTTCTTATTATTTTTAATGATTTGAAAAATTAATAACTCCCTCAATTTTAATTATTTTTTATTGGTTCTTTTTGCAAAAAATCACAAAAATGTTGAAATATTTTATTCCACAAAAAAAAAATCAATTTTATATTAGTCATTTAATATAATTAGTATTTTTGTGAATAAATTCCTTTTTAATTGTTTTTAAACATTTAAAAGTGAATATTTACTTTGAAAATCAAAACCAAATAAGTTTTAATTCATCTTGTGATTAAAACCTCATTTTTTCAAACCTTAAACAAAAATCACAAGTGGCTTATTCAAACTTATTTGGTATTTTTATCATTTTATTTGATTTTCTTTAAATATTTACTTTTAAAGGAAAACAAACTTAGGGTTTCTCTGATTTCCACCCTCACAAATCATTTTCAAACACTTTGGGCCTCTAATAGAGTGTAAGTCGCAACCCTTTTTGTACATAAACCATTTTGGGCCTCACTTATTGTATAAGTCCCTCTGTACATTTTAAAACAACGGCGCAATCGTCGTTCTCAAACAAAAACCATTTTGGGCCTTTCCTTGAGCTGTAAGCCCCACCACTTGTACAAAAATAGATCATTGGGCCTCTAATAGAGTGTAAGACCCAACCCATTTTTAACCAAAATTTTTGGGCCTCAAATATTGTATAAGTCCCTCTGTGTTAAAAGAAAAAACCTCGGCGCGATCGCCAATTCAAAATCAAATCATTTGGGCATACCCTCGTGTCATAAGCCCCATTTATTTTCCTTAAACTCTTTGGGCCTCTTGAGAGAGTGTAAGACCCATCCCTTTGTGCAGAAAACCTTTATGGGCCTCAGTCACTTGTATAAGTCCCTGTACAAAACAACAATGCAATCACTGATAAAACCTTGGGCCTTTCCTTGAGGTGTAAGCCCCAACAACCTTTTCAAAGCACTTTCTCCTTTGATTTTGAATATATTATTGTTATCAAACCTTTCTTTGTTGAACAAACTAACTAAACAGTATGGAAGCTCTACAACCAAGTAAGTGTTTACCCGCTTTCATATATATGTATATATATATATATATATATATCAAACCTTTCTTTGTTGAACAAACTAACCAAACAGTATGGAAGCTCTACAACAAAGTAAGTGTTTACCCGCTTTCATATATATATATATATATAACTATATTGTAGGGCTGCTCACTGTAAGTCTTCTTTCACAACTTTTATATACCTGTTAAATATCCATTGTGTAATACTAGTATAGTTATTTAGAGTTTTCCCCGGAAACTACATCTAGCACTAGGTAAAGCCCTGTTGGTCACTCTTAAATACAAACAAAACTAGATCCCCATAGGATTACCAGACACAGTCTTCCCTCCTCTTGGGGTTAAACAATATAGAGACGTGAAAGGTAGCATTCTCAGTGAACCCTTTCTCAGACTGCCACCCTTAGAAATCGTCAAAGAGACTCTACTCCCCAGGGATGATCTTTTCTCCGTGAATGGCATCTCTTGAGTTTCTTCCAAATTCTCAGACTTTCCTGGCTTGATCTATTCTCGGTGAATGGCATGTCTTGAACTTCCCGGGGTTTGGGGACCCACAGGCTTCTTAAAATCATCCCCGACTCCTCTTGGACGTTGTACAAGGACCCTTCGGCTTCTTAAAAGCTCTCATGCCTTCTCTTAGACTTAGTACAAGGACCCAGAGACCTCTACAGGTATAGGAACATAACCTAGTCATCAATTTGCTAGAGCTGTCTTTCTGAGTCAAGTTTCAGAACAGTTGATGGGTTAACCTTCATCCCTTAACATACCAGCATTCTCTTGGGCATCATACAAAGATCATTCACTACCCGAGAATCGATTTCTCAAAACACCAGTAGACTTGGACAATCTCAATACCCTTTGAATTTTCCATTTCCTTAAAGAACAGGAAGTAACCCTGATCCTCTGATCAATTCCAAAGCACGATAATACCTTTAATCATTCCATTCATAAGAACTAATTTTCTCTTTTATCCAACATACTGGACCTGTCACT
Source organism: Lathyrus tuberosus (assembly GCA_022829125.1). Taxonomy (NCBI): domain Eukaryota; kingdom Viridiplantae; phylum Streptophyta; class Magnoliopsida; order Fabales; family Fabaceae; genus Lathyrus; species Lathyrus tuberosus. The sequence goes on from JALAZF010000003.1 coordinate 16,700,970, forward strand.
AAACTGAAACAGTCACCATCACAATAGCCTCTTCTTAGGCTTTGTATAATGATCATTCCTCAGTGAAGTTATCCTCCTCTTGGGCTTTATACAATGATTTTCCCCGGTGGAGCTAACCTTTTCAGACTCTCTTGTTGAGTCACCCATTCTCAGCCTCCATCTCGGGCTTCGTACGAGATACAAAACCACTCTCTTGTTGATTATAAAAGACTCTCTTGTTGAGTCAATCCCTTTTAGCCTCTATCTCGGGCTACGTACGAGATACCAAAACACTCTCTTGTTGAGTATAAAAGACTCTCTTGTTGAGTCACCTACTTTTAGCCTCCATCTCGGGCTTCGTACGAGATACAAAAACACTATCTTGTTGAGTATAAAAGACTCTCTTATTGAGTCACCTACTTTTAGCCTCCATCTCGGGCTTCGTACGAGATACAAAAACACTCTCTTGTTGAGTATAAAAGACTCTCTTGTTGAGTCACCTACTTTTAGCCTCCATCTCGGGCTTCGTACGAGATACAAAAACACGCTCTTGTTGAGTATAAAAGACTCTCTTGTTGAGTAACCTACTTTCAGCCTCCATCTCAGGCTTCGTACGAGATACAAAATCACTCTCTTGTTGAGTATAAAGGACTGTCATGTTGAGTCAAAACCTTTTAGCCTCCGTCTTAGGCTTCGTATAAGACACATATAAAAGCACCCTCTTGTTGGGTCAATAGCCTCCTCTTAGGCATTGTATAAGAAAACCTTGGGTGAGTCAATTAACCTGTTAGCATCAAAATTTGTGCCTCGTTCACAGTATACAAACATCAACAACTCCTTTTCCGTTCATCTAATTGTTGTAAGCGACAAGCCTCTTGATTATTTACATCCACGCCACTGTCCCTCTTTTAGCATGAGAAATTCCTAAGGAAAGATGGCATTGCTCTAAACTGAGTTAAAAGTCTTCTCCTTCAGGTTAAAAATCCCCTATAAAGGATGCACAAACTTCCATTCTTAACCACCATCAAAATTTCGGGTATTCCGATATTTTATCCTCTTGCACCCCGAATGCCCGAATATCTTCGCCATTCACACCTTCAGGTCCTAGAAGATTAAATAGGGGCATCTGTCATACCCCAAATTTTGACCACTAATATTTCCCATCATTGTGCAAATCATCATCACAATATGGATGAGCCATCATACCTCATTAGTCTCTCCAAAGATGGGTGAGCATCCAATAGAATCTGAATTAGGGTTTCAAGCCCTCTCAGAGTTCTTAGACAAAGGATCAATCAAGAAATCACATGATCTTCAACTTGTCTAAACCTCTCAAACATCCACAATGGATCCAGAGGACTCCCACATAAAGAATCAAGCACAGGGTTGCAGCATTCTGAAAGGATCAAGCCTCAGGATCGCCAGTGTCACCAAATTAGGGTTTTGGTCGACTAGGGCCTCCAGATGGAAATTTTCATCTGGCCATGAGCCAGTGATTCAAAGAATAACCTATGATGCTCCAAGGGATATCATGAACCCAATCATCAAGTAAATTTAGCCTCAGGGGATGCATTCATCAAAAATCAGGAATTAGGGTTTATGGACCTAATTCACCCCTAAGTTGACTTTTGGGATAAATCATGAGCCAAGACCTCAAGATAGGATTTGAGGGTCTCTAATAAACTACCTGGATCCATTTGCAACAATGGATTGAGCCAAGAAGCTTGAGCAACAAGTTTCAAATTCATCAGAACCACAATTAGGGTTTCGCGAGAAAAGTCAACTGTGCCTTTGACTTTTGACCAAGACATGCTCCCTAACCCTAAGACATGATTTAATACACCCTATAACACCTATGAAATCAATCCATCAAGTTTGATTTAGGTCAAGGACTTGATTTCATAGAGGATCGCACACTTTGGAATTCATCTGATAAAAAGTCAACTGTGCACAAAAGTCAACTTTGACTTTTTGATATTTTTCAAAATTATGGTTCCTTAACCCTAAAATGATGTTAATGTGTGGTTGGAATCATCATTCATCAAGAAAAATCAAGAAAAGTGGGATAACTTGTAAAAGGGGTAACAAGAAAAACTTAGAAATTTTTCTAAGTTATGGAACAAAGTACCAACTTTGGAGGATCATAACTCCTAAACCTCAAGGTCATTTTTCCCCATTCAAAGCTGGATTTGTAGCTCTCATGACCCTCTACAAAAGCTTCAAACATAACTCATTCCAATTCCTCACGGATTTTAAGTTATGGAATGATCAAAATCACAAAAAGTGAAAATGTCACTTTTTTCCAACACTTGGTGAAATTTTCACTAAGTCAGAATTTGGCTTCACTTTTTTCTAAATGTAAGGGCATTTTTCACTTGGATCCAAAAAGTATCAAAACCAATTATGATCAAATAGTTGTTGTATCATATGAGGGCTTTCCAAAATCGCCAAGAACTCCATCAAATTCCACTTGAGCCATGAGATATGACAATGGCAACATGCCTTGCTGAAAACTGCCAAAGCAAGGCAGATTTGTGCATTTTGCTCGATTTGCCAAATTTGTGAATGACAAGCACACTTATCCATCTGAACACCTCAAGGGGAGACCAAGGAGTAACCAACTCTTATCTCAAGCCTCCTAAGTCCTTGGAACTAAAAATAGCATGCCAAACCTAGAAATCTCTAAAGAGGGGACCAGACTCCATTTTTGTTTTGGAGCATTCAATGGATGCACCAAGGTGGCATGGCCTGAGTCATTTCCAACTAAATTAAGTCAAAACTTTTCCATGACCAAGGGAACCAGCAGCCTGTGCCCTAACCTCTAGTCAATGGCTAGAGGAGACTTGGATTCTCATTGATCAACATTGGCCAAACCTATACAGCAGTTGCCATTCACTATTCCTTGCAAAACAAACTTGCTCAACTATAAATAGAGCTCAATTGTGTTCAGCTTGAGTACACCAAAGCACTACAACACTTGCTTTCCTTAAAATCTCTTTCTCTTGGCAAAAATACCTTCTTTAGTAAGTTAACTCTGAATTTTTGAGTTAGAGAGCAATTCCACCACAGCTCATGATCCAAACACATCCAATATGTCATATATAAGTTGTCCAAACTCTTACAAGTGACCTGTAACACCAAAATCACAAAGTCACCTCTCAAAACCTCAAAAATAGGACTTTTGTGGATTTTTCAAGCCATGTCTTTATTCAGTCACTTTCCAAACCAGATAAAACCTCAAACACACTCCAAATATCATCCTTGAACTGTACCAAATGGTTCCCCCAATCTGGAACACCATTTGAGAGAGTTACTATTTTGGCCACTTTTGCCCCTTTTGCAAGAAAGAGCTCAAACTTGTTCCTAAGGTTTCCAGCTGATTCCAACCATCCTAAAAGTTTCTAAGGGATCATTTGAGGTTGTTCAAAGCATTAAATCACTTCTGGAACAAAGCCCTTGGCAGATTGCACAAAAACTCCAAAAAGAGGTACGCATCACAACATGGATTCTTTGAATCATGCTTCCTTTTGATGTCCACTGATCACGCATCTCTTGTACATGTTATATGTGTTGTGTTTGCACCAATTATTATGTAATTCATGCTTGTATCAAGAGGTGGCACAGAAAATGCAAATCATGGCCTATTTCAAAACCACTATCGGTTTTTCAATAGGATCATGATCTGAAAAGAAAAAAAACACCACCACCATTGGATTCCTTGTGAAATTCTAGGCAGGATAGACCTAAATTTTGTCCCAATCCATGGAGAAATGACAAAGTTATGGCCTTCACGTTTTCAACCAAAATCTTGCCTTGCCTTGCCTTGGGCCAGGCCAAAAATAAGGCAAGCCTTGTATATTTGTGGTTGTGTTTCAATCAACGGATGTATCACCACCCCAGTGGTAAGGTGCGCGCCCTATACACGAGAGGTCTGGGGTTCGAATCCCCCCCGCCCCATATCCTCTTTTTGCTATTTTTTTCACTTTTTATTGTTTTTCTTATTATTTTTAATGATTTGAAAAATTAATAACTCCCTCAATTTTAATTATTTTTTATTGGTTCTTTTTGCAAAAAATCACAAAAATGTTGAAATATTTTATTCCACAAAAAAATCAAATTTATATTAGTTATTTAATATAGTTAGTATTTTTGTGAATAAACTCCTTTTTAATTGTTTTTAAACATTTAAAAGTGAATATTTACTTTGAAAATCAAAACCAAATAAGTTCTAATTCATCTTGTGATTAAAACCTCATTTTTTCAAACCTTAAACAAAAATCACAAGTGGTTTATTCAAACTTATTTGGTATTTTTATCATTTTATTTGATTTTCTTTAAATATTTACTTTTAAAGGAAAACAAAATTAGGGTTTCTCTGATTTCCACCCTCGCAAATCATTTTCAAACACTTTGGGCCTCTAATAGAGTGTAAGTACCAACCCTTTTTGTACATAAACCATTTTGGGCCTCACTTATTGTATAAGTCCCTCTGTACATTTTAAAACAACGGTGTGATCGTCGTTCTCAAACAAAAACCATTTTGGGCCTTTCCTTGAGCTGTAAGCCCCACCACTTGTACAAAAATAGATCATTGTGCCTCTAATAGAGTGTAAGACCCAACCCTTTTTTAACCTAAATTTTTGGGCCTCAAATATTGTATAAGTCCCTCTGTGTTAAAAGAAAAACCCTCGGTGCGATCGCCAATTCAAAATCAAATCATTTAGGCCTACCCTCATGTTATAAGCCCTATTTCTTTTCCTTAAACTCTTTGGGCCTCTTGAGAGAGTGTAAGACCCATCCCTTTGTACAGAAAACCTTTTTGGGCCTCAGTCACTTGTATAAGTCCCTGTACAAAACAACAGTGCAATCACTGATAAAACCTTGGGCCTCTCCTTGAGGTGTAAGCCCCAACAACCTTTTCAAAGCACTTTCTCCTTTGATTTTGAATATAATATTGTTATCAAAGCTTTCTTTGTTGAACAAACGAACCAAACATCATGGAAGCTCTACAACCAAGTAAGTGTTTACCCGCTTTCTTTATCCGCTTTCATATATATATATATATATATATATATATATATATATATATATATATATATATATATATATATATATATGAAATGGGAAATTCAATATTATAAATGAATAAAAATACCCCAATGTTGTCATATTCCTCATTGAGACGTTAGTGTGTAATTTTTGTCCACATTATTCTCGAATTTTTTCTAAAATGCCATTATAGTTTTTTTGCTTGTTTCTATATCTTATCTTAATTCAGAGATTTGTATGATCCATGCTTTTTGTCTTCGATCCGTATCCATCCATTCAAACAACGACATTCAAAGAAGATGTGTGTGGTAGTCTCCGCCTTTCCATTATAAAGGTCACACAGATAAAACATTACATCTCATTTTTCTTAGGCTTTGTATAATGATCCTTCCTCAGTGAAGTTAGTCTCCTCTTGGGCTTTATACAATGATTTTCCCCGGCGCAGCTAACCTTTTCAAACTCTCTTGTTGAGTCACCCATTCTCAGCCTCCATCTCGGGCTTCGTACGAGATATAAAACCAATCTCTTGTTGAGTATAAAAGACTCTCTTATTGAGTCAATCCCTTTTAGCCTCTATCTCGGGCTTCGTATGAGATACCAAAACACTCTCTTGTTGAGTATAAAAGACTCTCTTGTTGAGTCACCTACTTTTAGCCTCAATCTCGGGCTTCGTACGAGATACAAAAACACTCTCTTGTTGAGTATAAAAGACTCTCTTGTTGAGTCATATACTTTTAGCCTCCATCTCGGGCTTCGTACGAGATACAAAAACACTCTCTTGTTGAATATAAAAGACTCTCTTGTTGAGTCACCTACTTTTAGCCTCCATCTCGGGCTTCGTACGAGATACAAAAACACTCTCTTGTTGAGTATAAAAGACTCTCTTGTTGAGTCACCTACTTTCAGCCTCCATCTCAGGCTTCGTACGAGATACAAAATTACTCTCTTGTTGAGTATAAAAGACTCTCATGTTGAGTCAAAACCTTTTAGCCTCCGTCTTAGGCTTCGTATAAGACACATATAAAAGCACCCTCTTGTTGGGTCAATAGCCTCCTCTTAGGCTTTGTATAAGAAAACCCCGGGTGAGTCAACCAACCTGTTAGCATCAAAATTTGCGCCTCGTTCACAGTATACAAACATCAACAACTCCTTTTCCCTTCATCTAATTGCTGTAAGCGGCAAGCCTCTTAATTATTTACATCCACGCCACTGTCCCTCTTTTAGCATGAGAAATTCCTAAGGAAAGATGGAATTGCTCTAAACTGAGTTAAAAGTCTTCTCCTTCAGGTTAAAAATCCCCTATAAAGGAAATTATGGCATTGCTGGATTCACATATCCCAGTTAAAGTAATTCTCCTTTACAATCAGTCACCCAACAGTTGTGACAAACAGACCAAATATCCCCCTTTAGAGATGACAAATTCTCTCTAAAGTCAAAACCCTTTAGCTTCACATCTTGGGCTTCGAACAAGATACAAATAGACTATTTAGCTTCACATCTTGGGCTTTGAACAAGATACATACCACATTTAGCTTCACGTCTTGGGCTTTGAACAAGACACCAAAACAACCTTTTTCCTCCCATAGAATAGGAGGAACTACGATCGCTCTGATTTCCCTGTTTCGTTAAACGGGAATACGTAGGCATAAGATTAAAAAATCTGAGCGAGCATACTAATTAAAAACCCAAAATCCCGTACCTTCATACATCAATCGAAAAGCATCAGTCCTAACATCCTACCAATAGCCTAGACACTATTTTTTTAACAAAATAACCTAAGAGAGACCCAGAATCTTAACAGCATCTGTAAACCAACAGTCATCTGTTTAAACTCAGCTTGCAAGCAGGGTTAATTGGAGACATCTATTTCCCTTCCTTCATCGGCTTCAATAGGATAAAAAATGAATCGAACTGTAGTACCCCAAAGCGATAGTGCTTCGCAACCACGCAAAAACTCGCGCTACACTAGGCATGAGCCAATGCTTCAATGCACAACCTAAGATGCTCCAAGGGACATCATGAACCCAATCATCAAGTCAATTTTGCCTCAGGCCATCCATCCATAAAAAAAACCAGGAATTACGGTTTCTTGACCTAATTCACCCCTAAGTTGACTTTTGGGACCAATCATGAGCCAAGACCTCAAGACATGATTTGAGGGTCTCTAATACACCAAATTAATCCATTTGCAACAATGGATTGGTCAAAGAAGCTTGATCAATAAGTTTCAAATTCATCAGAACCACAATTAGGGTTTCGCGGGAAAAGTCAACTGTGCCTTTGACTTTTAAACCAGGCATGCTCCCAAACCCTAGGACATGATTCAATACACCCTATAACACCTATGAAATCAATCCATCAAGTTTGATTTAGGTCAAGGGCTTGATTTCATAGAGGATCGCATAGTTTGGAGTTCATCTGACAAAAAGTCAACTGTGCACAAAAGTTAACTTTGACTTTTTGAGATTTTTCACAAATATGGTTCTTTGACCGTAAAATGATGTTAATGTGTGATTGGAATCATCATTCATCAAGAAAAATCAAGAAAAGTGTGATAACTTGTAAAAGGGGTAACCATAAAAAAATTAGAAATTTTCTAAGTTATGGAACAAAGTGGCTAGGGTACCAACTTCCAAGGATCATAACTTAAGATCCAAGCAACCATTTGGGCTGATCCAAGATGGATTTGTAGCTCTCATGGTACACTACAAAAGTTTCAACTACACCTCATTCCAATACCTCATGGATTTCAAGTTATGGAATGGCCAAAATCACAAAAAGTGAAAATGTCACTTTTTTCCAACAGTTAGTGAATTTTTCACTAAGTTAGAATCTTCCTTCACTTTTTTCCAAATGTAGGGGCATTTTTCACTTGGATCCAAAAGGTATCAAAACAAACTATGATCACACATATGTTGTATCATATGAGAGCTTTCCAAAATGGCCAAGAACCCCATGAAACTCCATCTAAGCCATGAGATATGACCATGCCAATATGCCTTGCTGCAAACTATCATGGCAAGGCTGATTTGTGCATTTTGCTTGATTTGCAAAATTTTTGCAAATGACAACCATGTCTATACATCTGAACACCTCAGTGAGGGACCAAGGAGGGACAAACACTGATACATAAGCCTCCCAAGTCCTTGGAACAAAAAATAGCATGCCAAACCTAGAAATCCCTAAAGAGGGGACAAGACTCCAATTTTGTTTTGGAGCATTCAATGGATGCACCAAGGTGGCATAGACTGAGCCATTTCCAACTGAATTCAGTCAAGACATATCCAAGACCAAGGGAACCAGCAGCCCGTGCTCTAACCTTTAGTCAATGGCTAGAGGAGACTTGGATTCCTATTGATCAACATTGGCCAAACCTCTGCAGCAGTTGCCATTCACTATTGCTTGCAAAACAAACTTGCTCTACAATAAATAGAGCTCATTTGTGATCAGTTTGAGTACACCAATGCCATCAAACAGATTCTTTCCTCAAAATCTCCTTCTCACTTCCAAATTTGCCTTCCAAAGCAAGTCACTATCGGGTTTTGAGTTTGAGAGCAATTCCAACCAAACCAATCACACACACACCTCATAAACATCACAGAGAAGTGATCCAAACACTTAAACAACATCTGGAACACTTATTTCTCAGAATCACCAGCCAGCTGCTCAAGGTTTTAACCAAGTTGCATTTGGGATACCATCTTCAGTTCCAGCTTGTTTCAAACCATTCCAAGCACTCAGGCACATCACTTGGCACCTAGGGAAGCTATCCACATCATTGGAACCTAGCTGTAACATCTCTAACACAAAACACGATCACCAGCTGCAAGAGGTAAGCATGAGCTCTTCTAACTCTATGATCCATGCATTTTTTGCTGCACAATAATTTCGCCATATGTTGATAATCATGCATAGAGTGTTTTCCCTCAATCAATTGCTTTGTTTGAATCGTGTATGGAATTTCTAAGCCTTCATGCAAATTTTAGGGTTCTTGAGGTTTCTCTTTGATTTCTTATTCCATGCTTAAAATAAATGAAATTAAAGACCATAGACATGATCGTGAGGTGAAAACGAGTAGATTGATATATGGATTGTGTGATTTCATCAAGTATTCAGTGAGATTGATGAGAAAATGCAAATCTGGGCAAAACAGAGCACGCGGCCAAGGCCAAGATGTTCTTGGCGCCCTTTTTCAAATATTTGAATTTTTGAATTTTTGTGATTTAATTTAATTGATTAAAAAATTAATTTCTCTATGAGTTTTAATGATTTTGAGTTGATTCCTTTTTTAATAATTCACAAAAATGTTAAAATATTTGATTTTACCAAGAAATCCCAAATATATTATTTATTTCATATATTTGATATTTTTTCAAAGAATTAATGTTTTATTTGTTTTTTAAAATTTAAAATATTTTTTCCACCTTGATTTTCCAAATTTAATTGGTTTCTAATCATTTTGTGGATATAAACAAGATATTTCAAACATTAATCCAAGATCACAACTTGTTTTTCACACATGCTTGATAATTTTAATCATTTTAATTAAATTTTTATTTAATTAAAATACCTTTTGAAATTAATTTAGGGTTTCGATCTTAATCACCCTAAACAAATCATTTTCAAACACTTTGGGCCTCTAATAGAGTGTAAGTCTCATCCCTTTTTGGACATAAACCTTTTTGGGCCTCAGATATTGTATAAGTCCCAACACAATAAAAAAATCTCGGCGCGATCGCCAGTTTAAAACCTTTTTTGGGCCTCTCCCTGAGTTGTAAGCCCCATTACTTATACAAAAAACACTTTGGGCCTCCCCCTGAGTTGTAAGCCCCATTACTTATACAAAAAACACTTTGGGCCTCGAATAGAGTGTAAGACCCAGTCCCTCTGTGTTAAAAGAAAAAAACCTCGGCACGATCGCCAGTTCAAAATAAAACCCTGGGCCTCTCCTTGAGTTGTAAGCCCCATCACTGATACAAAAACACTTTGGGCCTCTAATATAGGGTAAGACCCAATCCCCTTGTACATAAAAACTTTGTGGGCCTCACATATTATATAATTCCCTCTGTACATTTTTCAAAACAGTGGTGCAATCATCATTAAAACTTAGGCCTCTCCTTGAGCTGTAAGCTCCAACAAACTTTCCAAAGCACTTTCTCCTTTGATTTGAATACAATATTATTTCAAAGCTTTCTTTGTTGAACAACTAACAAAACAGCATGGAAGCTCTACAACGGGTAAGTGTTTATCCGCTTTCATTTATCGCTTTCATACGTATATAACTGTATTGTGGGCTGCTTCACTATAAGTCTTCTTTCACATCCTTTTATATACTTGTAAAATATCAAATGTGTAATACTAGTATAGTTATTTAGAGTTTTCCCCTGCAACTACGTCTAGCACTAGGTAAAGCCTGTTGGTCACTCTTAAATACAGTCAAAACTAGATCCCCCATAGGATTACCAGATACAGTCTTCCCTCCTCTTGGGGTTAACCAATATGGAAACGTGAAAGGCAACATTCTCGGTGAACCCTTATTCAGACTGTCACCCTTAGAAATTGTCAAAGAAACTCTAACTCCCCAAAGATGATATTTTCTCCGTGAATAGCATCTCTTGAGTTTCTTCCAAATCCTTGAACTTACCTGGCTTGATCTATTCTCGGTGAATAGCATGTCTTGAACTTCTCTTGGTTTGGGGACCCACATGCTTCCTAAAAGCATCCCCGGCTCCTCTTGGGCATTGTACAAGGACCCTTCGGCTTCTTAGAAGTTCTCATGCCTTCTCTTGGCTTAATACAAGGACCCTGACGACCTCTTAAAGGTATAAGACAGAACTTAGTCATCCTTTGCTAGAGCATTTTTTCCAGCGTCAAAGCTCAGGCCATTGTAGGGTTGATACTCATCCCTTAATGCCCGTGCCTCCTCTTGGGAATTGTACAATAGATAAAACTCTAGACTTAGACAGTCTAAACCCCCTTGAGTCTCAAAGACATTCTCAAGTTACCTTCAAACATATTCAGAAACCCGGTCTCTCTCATGAGAGTTCCCCATACTTGGACCCACTTCAGGATCTCCAGACTCCACAGCGGTAAGTCAGCCTCCTCTTGAGCTCTGTACAATGACTCTCCCCAGCGGAGTTAACCTTTTCGGACTCTCGTTGAGTCAGTCTCCCCTTTAGCCTCTGTCTTGGGCTTCATACAAGACACATATAAAACAAACACTATCTTGTTTAGTCAATTCTCTTTTAGCTTCTATCTCGGGCTTCGTACGAGATACTAAAACACTCTCTTGTTGAGTATAAAAGACTCTCTTGTTGAGTCAATTCCCCTTTAGCCTATATCCCGGGCTTCGTACGAGATACTAAAACACTCTCTTGTTGACTATAAAAGACTCTCTTGTTGAGTCACTTCCCCTTTAGCTTCTATCTCAGGCTTCGTACGAGACACTAAATCACTCTCTTATTGAGTATAAAAGACTCTCTTGTTGAGTCAAACTTTTTTTAGCCTCCGTCTTAGGCTTCATATAAGACAGATAAAAGATTCTTTTGTTGAGTCAAACCTTTTAGCCTCCGTCTTAGGCTTCGTACAAGACATAAAAAAGCACTCTCTTGTTGAGTCAGTCACCTGTTAGTACTCTCTTGTTGAGTCAACCCTTTTTGCCTCTATCTCGGGCTTCGTACGAGATAACAAATAAAAAGTATCCTCTTGTTGGGTCAATTGCCTCCTCTTAGGCTTTGTATAAGGAAAACCTTGATTGAGTCAATCAACCTTTTAGCATCAAATCTGTGCCTTGCTCACAGTATACAAACATCAACAACTTCTCTTTAGAGATGACAAATTCTCTCTCATCCAAAACCCTTTAGCTTCACATCTTGGGCTTTGAACAAGATACAAACCGCCTTTAGCTTCATGTCTTGGGGCTTTAAACAAGACACCAAAGCAACCTTTTTCCTCCCATAGAATAGGAGGAACTACGATCGCTCTGATTTCCCTGTTTCCTTAAACGGGAATACGTAGGCATAAGATTGCAAAAATCTTAGTGAGCATACTAATCAAAAACCCAAAATCCAATATCTCCATCAAATCAACCCAAAAGCATCAAATCTAAACACATTACCATAAACCTCACAAATAGTCTAAACACTGTGTTCTTAACAAATTAACCTAAGAGAGACCCACAATCTTAATAGCATCTGTAAACCAACAGTCATCTGTTTAAACTGAGTATGCAAGCAGGGTTAATTGGAGACATCTATTTTCCTTCCTTAATCAGCTTCAATAGGATACAAAATGAATCGAACTGTAGTACCCCAAAGCAATAGTGCTTCGCAACCACGCAAAAATTAGCGCTACAATTAGGCGTGCAAATCAACCCTTGAGTATCGAGCTTCATGAGTGCTTTCTTCGGAAGAACATTTAACGAAGAACCAGTATCCGCTAACACATGTGACAACAATGAACCCCTGCAGTCTATGGAGATGTGCAAAGCATTATTGTGGTTCCTCCCTGCGGGAGTCAAATCCAATTCCGTAAAACCTAAACTGTTCCCAGCGTTTACGTGTACCACCACACCCTCGAGCTGATTCACTGATATCTCTTGTGTCACGTATGCTGCATTCAATACTTTCAATAGCGCATTTCTATGAGCTTTTGAGCATAAAAGCAATGACAGAATAGAAATCTTAGAAGGCGTTTGATACAACTGATCCACAATTTTGTAATCGCTCTTCCTTATTAACCTCATGAACTCTTCCACATCTTTCGAAAAAGAGTCATCAACCTGTTTTTGTGTAGAATCATTTACAACTTGCTTCTATCAGGAGTTGTCAACCACTTGCTTACCCTTATCCTGACTTGAACTGCCCACATTTTCATTAGACGGCAAAAATACCCTACCACTACTTGTAATAGCTCCAGCCCCCACAATATTCTCAACAGTAGACCCTGTACCTGATGAACCCACTAGCTCCTGCTTTTGTCCATTACAAAATACTTCAGCCCTGTAGTTCCACGGAATGGCTTTAGTACTTTTGTAAGGTACTGGTCCTGGAACAATAATAATAATCGGCGTTTGTCTCATCGGTGCTGAAATGTTAATTGTCTTATTAGGAATGGATATTGTAGCAACATCCTCACCATTATCAACAACTTTCTTCTCACTGTTAACCCTGTCAAACTGTAATTGCCCATCATTAATTAACTTTTGAATACCTGACTTCAACGAATCACAACCCTCTGGCTGCAACAAACACTCTCGGCAATCATCGGTACACCTTGGAAAGACTCCACCTTTCAACAATCTCTCCTTTACAACTGACAAAATAGTTTTTAGCTCATTCACATCCATTATCAAATCTAACTGCTGCCCATCCTCAATGGCATTAGCCCTTGCCCCACCATGATTAGGCATTGGGTTTTGAATCACATTTGGAGTATCGTTGTTGAAATTGATAGCTTTTGAATCATGCAAGTCTTGAACCTTGTGCTTGAATGCTTTACAATTATCAATATTATGCCCCGAAGCTCCGGAATGAAACTCACAGTGGGCATTGGCATCGTACCCGGGTGGCAGAGTGCCCGTGGGTGGAGCCAAAGTCCTCTTTTGCACTAATTGTAGTTGTAGAAAATGTTGGAATAGTTGGGCATACGACATTGGAGGTGTCTCAAAATGCCTGTTCACTTTAGGTCTGTACTGATATCGACGCGGAGCAGTATTTTGCTGTCGTGGTGCAGCTGGAATAGCAACAGTAGCATCTTGCTGAGTGAAATTCTGACGGGCTCTGTCTCTCCGCCGATATGAAGAGACAAAGTTTGCATCAGCTTGTCTCTTCTTAATAATTCCCCTATACGGCTTCTTATTTCCTCCAGATGAGGATCCATCATTGCTTGGTATCTTGTTGTTTTTAATACCACTTTCAACTCTCTCTCCAGCTAAAACCAGGTCTGAAAACCCTGCAGATAAACATCCCACCAACCTTTCATAGTATGGCCCTGGTAGCGTAGCCATGAACATGTCCATAAGTTTTCTCTCCATCATAGGAGGTTGAACTCTAGTAGTAACTCACACCACCTCTGGGTGTACTCTTTAAAGCTCTCATTGTTCTTCTACAAAAGATTCTGTAGATGCATTCTGTTCGGTGCCATATCCGTATTATACTGGTAATGCTTAACAAATGCCTTAGCAAGCTCACGCCAACTACGGATATGAGTCCTCTCCAGCTGCATGTACCACTCTAAGGATGCCCCAGTGTCGCATCTGCGAAAATCAACCGGCGAAAAAGATAAAAGAGTTGCCACCGAATGTTATTTATCCCGAAGAAGGTAAAGGAAACGATAAAAGAAAACCTCAAAAGGGAAAGACATGGTCATTGCAACTATGGTCTGTGTTCGGGAGTCGGTTACGTGAGAGGAAGGTATTAGCACCCCTTGCGTCCATCGTACTAGATGGGATCCACGCTTGTTATCTAATCAAAGGGTGAGTATCTAAGGCTCTAATGCTAACTAGAAAGGAAAAATAAAAGGTGACTCGGTAGAAAATCGTCGTCCTAGGCCTACGTATTCCCTCGGGAACGGGAAAGTCAGAGTCAACGTAGTTCGGAGGACTACGGGTTTGATGGGAAGGTTGCTCGCCAAGACATCGTCGTCTCGTGTCTACGTATCCTCAATCTAACAAGAAAGAGGAAATTAGAGCAGTCATAGTTCGGCCTACAAGGTCATTAAGTGTTTTTTTAGAGCAACGTTAAATTCGCGTCCAGCAGTTAGGGTCGTTGCCTATTTGCGACAAAACGGAAGTAACGTGCTCTTTTCTGAAGATGATTTAAAACCCAGTTAATCCCGAAGGATAAAATGATTTAAACATTGTTTGTGTTTTTTTAAACAGAAGTGGCTTAAGTTAGTTCGAAACTCGTATTACACTAAAGTCTATGACATAGGATCGATTACTTCGCAAATCGACCCAAGATGGGACTGTCGCAACCGCGAAAAAACAACCGGCAAGAAAACTAGAGCAGAAGAGTCACCACCGAACGTTATTTATCCCGACGCAGGGATAGGAAACGATCAAAGAAAACCTAAAAGAGGGAAAAGACATGGTCATCGCAACCATAGTCTGGGTTCGGGAGTCGGTTACACGAGGGGAAGGTATTAGCACCCCCACGCGTCCATCGTATTCGATGGAATCCACGCTTGTCGTCTAATCAAAGAGTGAGTAATCCTAAAGTCTACGGCTAAATAGAAATGGGGGAGGGGGAAGCAAAGACGAACTCATAAGGATTATCTCAATCCAATGCCTACGTATCTTCGTGGACGAATGAAGAATCAGAGTCAACGTAGTTTGACGGACTACGCACTAAAGGGGGGAGGTTGCTCACCAAGACATCATCGTCTTGTGCCTACATATCCTCAATCTAACCAGAGAGAGGAAATTAGAGCAGTCGTAGTTCGACCTACGGGTCAAAAGGGTCTCGATTGCACTAGGGTAAGAGAAAAGGTTGGTTAACTGATTGGTCTCGATCGCATGGGTGCGAGATAAGAGGGGAGTTAGTTGTTAGTGTGCTCGCCGAGATATCGCATCTCGTGCCTACTTATCTCATTTGGAATGAGAATCAGAGCATCCGTAGTTCACGGACTACGGGAATGGGAAAAGGGTGCTCGCCAAGACATCGTCGTCTTGTGCCTACGTATCCTCAATCTATCTAGAGAGAGGAGATCAGAGCGTTCGTAGTTCGTGGACTACGGGAAATGAAAAAGTCTCAATCACACTGGGGCGAGAGAAAAAGGTTTGAATTTAGTTTGTGTTTTTTTAGACAGAAGTGGATTAAAGTTAGTTCGTAACTTGCATTGCACCGAAGTCTATGACGTAGGAACGAATGCATAGCAAATCGTCCCAAGATGGGACGTCCATTAAACACTCTAGAAAAATGAGAGGAAACCCCTCATTTCTCATTTCCCACATACAAGGCTAATGCGCAATACACGTAACCTTTATTAAGTGTTTTAGAGTTGTTATAAGATGTGAAGAGAAGACTCAAGTCGAAAAGAAAATGCTACAGAAATTCTATCCTAACGTTAGCATGCAAAAACAAAGCGAAAACCAAGGAAAAAAGCTAAAAATAGCAGCTACAACAGTGCTCCAGCACCTGCACAGCAGTAAAATCTAGCATACAAACAAGACAGCTTTTAACAACACATATTCTCAGCACGAAACATATGTTAAAGGCAGCAGGCCAGCATGTATGCATTCAATAGCAAATAACAGCTACCATTCAGCAAGACAGACATAGATTCACCAAGGCAGCATACAACACCACAAAGCAAATGCTCATAAAATAAACACCAAACAAGTATGATCATGTGGTAACATAACAACAAATTGAACATGCATCCAATTAAGCATCAAGCGAGTAATCACGAGTGAAACAAAGACATTGCATACATTAAGATGCGAATGACATGATCAATTAATCACAACATCAATTAGGCATAAGCACGCATGAATAATGCATCGTGAAGGCACATCAACAATTATGTCATACTTCGGCAAACACAAGTCACGTGTCGAGAAAACTCAAATTCCCTGCAAAGTGATGATGAACAGCTCCAAAATAATCCCCATAATCATACCATATCGATACATGAAGTTTAAGTATGCAAAGGAATGCAAACATACATGAAAATGCAAGAAAAAGTCATTCTGCAACAGTGGTAACCGGTTATCAGATATGCTGTAACCGGTTACTCAGTTCAAAACACCAAAAATACATAAAAACAACAGGGTACCCAGTTAGCAGATATACTGTAACCGGTTACTCAGTTCTAAATAGCAAAAATACGTAAAAAAATAATAGGGTAACCGGTTAGCAGATATGTTGTATCCGGTTACTCTGGGACAGTAGCAAAAAAATAGTTTCTAAAGCACTTTTCGGCAGCAAATGACTTATCCAAACATCCAAACGAACATGCAATCAATTAAGCACGAAATTACATTGAATTACAGCCATCAAACATCAATTATATCCAATAAGCACCAACATTAAGAATCAAAATCAAGAAAATGGATCAAGACACATCAAAAGTCGTAGATCTGCATTGTATAAGCTGAAATTAAGCTAAATCAAGTATGGATCTGAAATTAACCAACCTACAAAGTTGATAATTGCTTTGGAAAGTGTTGTAAACGAAAATTGATGAATCCAAGCAAGAAATCCAGAGCTCTATGAAGCTTTATCAAGAACACTTAAAGATCCAAGCAACAAAACTTCAAATAAGTAAGAACTCTTCCAAAAGTGATTCTAACTGCTTAATCCAAGATCCAAACAAGTTGCTACTATAGAATTGAATAAGAATAATGATGTGATGGAAGTTTAGCTCAAGAATTCACCAATTCCAATGAAGAATTTGTGAATCTATGAATATGGAGCTTTGGTGAGAGGTTGAGGATGAATATGGAGAATGAAAAAGTGAGAGAGAATTGAGAGAAAATTCTGAAAATGAGGGTGAAAAAATGAGCCAAGTTCTGTGTGGTTTGGAATGAATTGATTTAAATAGAAGCTAGGTTAGGAAATCAAATGTGGTTTGGAGTGTGGGTTAATGAGTGGAATGGAGATTAGGAATGGAATTAAAAAAAAAAAGAATCTGGAATTAGAGTGGAAATGTTGGAAGGAATTTCAATTTTGGGTGGAAAATGATGAAAATAAATCAATTCTAGATCCTTCCCACACATGCACAAGCCAAGCACCTGATCACAAATGCCTTCAAATCCTGCAGTACTAAAAATTGCCACATTTTGGCAAATTGCGCTCAGAGTAACCGGTTATCACATATGCTGTAACCGGTTACTTAGTTCAAAAAACCTGAAGATGCACAGAAAAACTAAGGAGTAACCGGTTATCACATATGCAGTAACCGGTTACTCAGTTCAAAAATTCAAATTTAGCGCCTTTTGGAGGGAAACTTGTAGAAACGCCTGTTTCTACCTGTTCTGGACCCTGTTAAACCTCTGAAACCTGCCAACTGATATTGCCATTAAGTGATACTCAGAATATGCTGTGAACTCCGTCCCGCACTCAAAATGACCTGCTGAAAATTATTGTCTGGTGCTGAATCACTGATAAAATAATGACTGCCGGAGCTTCTGATTATCAAATTGTCTAATGAGCAAAATAAAAGCTCAAAAAGACCTTGAAAGCTATCTGCTTGGCTCTGGACACTATTGAAAATAATACTGGAACTGATGACGCCCTGAGCTGCTGGAAAATACCTTAATCCCATGCCAAAAAGAGACATGCAAAATGCAAAATGATAATGCAGAATGAGATGAAGCATAAGCCCGCTAGGGTTAGAAATTAGAAGGAAAATTTTGGGGTGCTACAACTGCCCCTATTCAATCAACCTAGACCTAAAAGGATGATAGCAGCAGCCTTTCGACATTTAAGGTATAAGGTGATTGAATACAAAAAAGAACCACAAAATTTGCAACCTGTGGGGGAGAGAAATGACATGGTGATTACCAGCCGAAGGTGGACTCACAACCGGAGGTTAGTAGAATCAACAGACCTACAAAGATGACTCCGCTGGGGATAAGAAGGTAGACCATCAACTCTGAGATTGAGGACAAAGGAATCAACATCGACACTGAGGTTGAGGAAAAAATGCAGACATTAACTCTGAGGTCGAGAAAAAAACCATAACTTCAACTCTAGGATTAGAAGAAGGGTATGAGACATGCCACAATACGTCTACTCTGAGGTTGGGGACAAAAGGCGTCAACTAGGAGGTTTGGGAAGAAAGGGATATTCATCAACTCTGAGGTCGAGAAAAGGTACACAACAACTTTGAAGTTGGGGAAAAGAAGGTATTCATCAACTCGGAGTTTAAGTAAAGGTGTCCGACAACTTTGAAGTTGGTAAAAGGGGGCCGTCAACCCTGAGGTTGGGGGCAAAAGGAGGTATTCATCAACTCGGAGGTCGAGAAAAGGTGTCCGACAACTTTGAAGTTGGTAAAGGGGGGCGTCAACCCTGAGGTTGGGGGTAAAAGGAAGTATTCATAAACTCGGAGGTCGAGAAAAGGTGTCCGACAAATTTGAAGATGGTAAAGGGGGGCGTCAACCCTGAGGTTGGGGGAAAAGGAGGTATTCATCAACTCGGAGGTCGAGAAAAGGTGTCCGACAACTTTGAAGTTGGTAAAGGGGGGCGTCAACCCTGAGGTTGAGGGCAAAAGGAGGTATTCATCAACTCGGAGGTTGAGAAAAGGTATACGACAACTTTGAAGTTGGAGAAGAGGGACGTCAACCCTGAGGTTGGGGGAAAAAGGAAGTATTCATCAACTCTGAGGTTGAGAAAAGGTATACGACAACTTTGAAGTTGGAGAAGGGGGCGTCAACCCTGAGGTTGGGGAAGAAAGAGATATTCATCAACTCTAAGGTCGAGAAAAGGTTTACAACAACTTTGAAGTTGATAAAAAACGGCATCAACCCAGAGGTTGGGGAGGAAAGGCATCAGCTCTGAGGTTGGGGATCACTCTTTTGATTAAGGGTTGATCTGGGCTTTCACACCGGGTACAAAATCTGGCTTATGCTTCGATGCATGTTTGAATTTTTTTTCTTAAGGCGTAATGCTCCATACGAAATGGAAATGCTACGCGTTTTGAGGATGCAATGCAATAATGATTACTATATGCAAGAAAGAGAGGACCCTCCACAGGGGAATGTGCTGAATAAACCAAGCAAACCTCGCTGAGGAGGGGATCACCAATATCTGATCTCCACCAATAACCACTGGTGATGCAAACTCTGCCGGGGAATCGCGAGCTGAATTGTGAACTCTGTCGGGGAGATGCCAATGAAGATTGGACTTTAAACTTACTGAGAATGCCAATAACCATTGGACTTTGACTTGCGGGAAAATACCAAACCTGAGTGTTGAGGAAGAGAATACTCTGACTTCTCACCGTCGTCAAACTGCTTGAAAATATTCCATCGTCTTACCCTACTGAGAATGAGGAATCCACCTACACTATTGGGGATAAGGAATCCTTATAAAGAACCCTTTTCCTACTTGAGGAAGACTCTCTGGTTGGGGAAGAATAAAAATTCCAACACCTCATTGGAAAAAGATACCTTCTGGCTCCTTGCTGGGGGAGAGACTTCGAAAGCTTAGCGCTTCAAGTTTCTGCTGATCAACTACATACTGATTATCAAGAGTGAACAATGGTTCCTTTAACTCTCCACTTGTCCCAGACCACAGGGTTTAATGGAGGAAACCATCTCAAGAGGATATTATAGAAGACCGGGCGTTCACACTGCCCTAAGGTCTTCAAACTCTAGGAGGGATTTATCGAATCCCGACGTAACTTCCCCAGACTGTATGACCTATGAAGGAATTCGCCTCGAGAGGATTCGTAGTGACTTAAAATACTCTACCTCAGTATTTTGAACCTTGAAGAGGTGTTCCTGATTAACCGTCTTCCGGAGAGGATAACTTCTCATGCTCCGAAGGTGGTCTGCCATGATATGAGCTTTGAAGTGACTTTGCCCCTGATCTTCAAATGAATGCCCCAGAATAACTGAACTTCAAAGAGATTTCTTGAGGTGACTGCCCCAGATTGGTTACATCTTAACACGACTTACTAGGGAGAGCCCACTCTACAATGAGTTTCTTGGCAAAATGCCCCTTTGATATGACTGTCCTTTAGAATTTTCAAGCATCCCAACTCGGCAGGATCAAGCTTCTCGACTGACGCTCGTTGTGTACGCTTCCTTAATGCTTAGGCACATGTATGCAAGAAGAACAAGTTTATTATGAGAATGATAATTCTAATGCAACAAACATGTTAACCTCGAAGTTTTTATTGAAGATATGTCGTAAAACCCTGTGAACGAATCACTAGTTACGACATTTACTTTTGAATGGAAAACAATACGCACATGCAATACCAACAAAAATCTTATTAGCACAACTCATGGGAGTCAGGTGTCATACCCCAAATTTTAACCACTAAGATTCCCCGTCATTGTACAAACCTCCCCAAAGATGGGTGAGCATCCACTACAATTAAACTTAGGGTTTCAAGCCCTCTCAGAGCTCTTAGACAAAGGATCAATCAAGGAATGACATGATCTTCAACTTGTTTGAACCTCTCAAACATCCACAATGGATCAAGAGGGATCCCACATCAAGGATCAAGCACACGGCTGCAACATTCCAAGTGAATTAAGCCTCAAGATCGCCAGTGTCACCAAATTAGGGTTTTGGTCGACCACGGCCTCCAGGTGGAATTTTTCCTCTAGACATAAGCCAATGCTGCAAAGCACAACCCAAAATACTCTAAGGGGCCTCATAGACACCATCATTAAGTCAATTTAGCCTCAGGGGATGCATTCACCAAAAACTTAGGAATTAGGGTTTCCTGACCTAATTCACCCCTAAGTTGACTTTTGGGACAAAGCATGAGGAAAAACCTCAAGACATGACTTGAGGGTACCTAATACACTACATTGATCCATTTGCAACAATGGATTGATCCAAGAAGCTTGATTCACAAGTTTCAAGTTCATCAGAACCACAGTTAGGGTTTCGCGGAAAAAAGTCAATTGTGCCTTTGACTTTTGACCAGGACATGCTCCCAAATCTTGGGACATGATTCAATACACCATGTAACAACTATGAAATCAATCCATCAAGTTTTATTTAGGTCAAGGACTTGATTTCATAGAGGATCGCACCGTTTGGAATTCATCTGATAAAAAGTCAACTGTGCCCAAAAGTCAAAGTTTGACTTTTTTATTTTTGATCAATTATGGTTCCCTAACCCTAAAATGATGTTAATGTGTGATTGGGATCATCATTCATCAAGAAAAATAAAGAAAAGTGGGATAACTTGTAAAACGGGTAACCATAAAAAACTTAGAAATTTTCTAAGTTATGGAGCAAAGTGGCTAGGGTACCAACTTCCAAGGATCATAACTTGTGATCCAAGCAACAATTTTGGCTTATCCAAAGATGGATTTGTAGATCTCATGGCATACTTTAAAAGTGTCAACTACACCTCATACTAATTCTTCATGGATTTTTAGTTATGGAGTGACCAAAATGACAAAAACATGAAAATGCCACTTTTTCCGACACTTAGTGAATTTTTCACTAAGTCAGAATCTGTTTCACTTTTTTCAAAATGTAAGGGCATTTTTCACTTAGATCCAAAAAGTGTCAAGACAAACTATGATCACACATATGTTTTATCATATGAGAGCTTTCCAAAATGGCCAAGAACTCCATCAAATCCCATTTGAGCTAAGAGTTATGACAATCGCAATATGCCTTGCTGCAACTGTAATGGCAAGGCAGATTTGTGCATTTTGCTCGATTTGATCAAATTGTGCAAATGACAAACAAGTTTATCCATATGAACACCTCAGGGGGAGACCAAGGAGGAACAAACACTGATCCATCAGCCTCCCAAGTCTTTGGAACTAAAAGTAGCATGCCAAACCTAGAAATGCCTAAAAGGGGGACAAGACTCCAATTTTGTTTTGGAGCATTCAATGGATGCACCAAGGTGGCATGAACTGAGCCTTTTCCAACTAAATAAGTCAAGGATGATCTCTGTACTAGGGAACCAAAGGCCTGTGCTCTAACCTCTAGTTAATGACTAGAGGTGACTTAAGATTCCAAAGTGATGCAATTGGACAATGAGCTGCTGCAGGTTCCATTCACTATTGCTTGGAAAACAAACTTGCTCTACTATAAATAGAGCTCATTTGTGCTCAGTTTAAGTACACCAAAGGCCTGCAACACTTGCCTTTGTCAAAATCATCTTCTCACTCTCAAAAATGCCTTTCTTTGCAAGTCACTATCGAATTTTTCAGTAGAGAGAAATTTCACTCAAACCAATTGCTCTAACACCTCATAAACATCATATGTGAGCCGATCAAACACTAAACACACAACTGTAACACTGATTTCTCAGAATCACCATCCAGTTGCTCATGTTTTCAACCAAGTTGCAGTTGAGATGCCATAAAGTGATCCAGCCATTTCCAATCAAGTCCAAGCATTCAAACACACTCCATATGGTGTAGGGAAGCTGTTCAGATCATCACAATTCATCTGTAACACCTCCAACTCAAAAATCACATTGCTCTTGTTGTCACGACCTTCAAGTAAGCCTAAACTTGGTCATCTCTTAACCTATGCATATTTCCTCGCACAATACTTTTGCCAAATATTCATAATCATGCATAGAATGTTTCCCCTCAATTAATTGCTTTGTTTGAATCGTGTATCAAAATTCTCAGCCTTCATGCAAATTTTAGGGTTCTTGAGGTTTTGTCTTGATTTCTTATTCCATGCTTAAAATAAATGAAATTAAAGACCATAGACATGATCGTGAGGTGAAAACGAGCATATTGATATGTGGATTATGTGATTTCATCAAGTATTCAGTGAGATTGGATAGAAAATGAAAATCTGAGCAAAACTCCCTTCGCGCGTGTTTTTGGCCCATGTTCTTGGCGCCATTTTCACAAATTTGAATATTTGAATTTTGTGATTTTATTTAATTGATTCAAAAATTAATTTCTCTCCGAGTTTTAATGATTTTGAGTTGATTCTTTTTTTTAATAATTCACAAAAATGTTAAAATATTTTATTTTACCAAAAATTCCCAAAAATATTATTTATTTCATATACTTGATATTTTTGTAAAGAATTAATCTTTTATTTGTTTTTTTTACATTTAAAATATTTTTTCGTCCTTGATTTTCCAAATTTAATTGGTTGCCAATCATTTTGTGGATATAAACATGATTTTTGAAACATTTATTCAAGATCACCACTCATTTTTCACATGTTTTCAATACTTTTTATTAATTTTTTAACAAAATTAATTCCATTTTTAAACAAAATTAGGGTTTTGATTAATTCAAGCCTCATCAATCATTTTCAAACACTCATAGGCCTCTAATAGAATGTAAGACCCAATCCCTTTTTTAACCAAAACCTTTTTGGGCTTCAGACATTGTATAAGTCCCTTTGCGTTAAAAAAAATCTCGGCGCGATCACCATTTCAAAACAAAAGTCATTTGGGCCTCCCCTTTCCTTGTAAGTCCCACTCCTTTTCTTAAAAACATTTTGGGCCTCTAATAGAGTGTAATACCTAACCCTTTTGTAAATAATACCTTTGGGCCTCACACATTGTATAAGTCCCTCTGTATATTTTCGAATGTTCGGCGGGATCGTCGCCTTTTTAACAAAATCAACTGGGCTTCTCTTTGAACTATAAGACCCATCTTTATTTATTTTCAAACTTTTTGGGCCTCTAATAGAGTGTAAGACCCAACCCCTTTTTTTTGAAACCAAAATAATTTGGGCCTCAGATGTTGTATAAGACCCACTGTGTTTTCAAAAACCTCAGCGCGATCGCCGTTTTCAAACAAATAACCCTGGGCTTCTCCTTGAGTTGTAAGTCCCATCTCTTGTACAAAAATAAATCTTTGGCACTCTAATAGAGTGTAAGACCCATCCTCTTGTACATAAAATCTTTTTGGGCCTCAGTCGTTGTATAAGTCCTGATACAATCTTTAAGACAACGGTGCGATCATCGTTAAAACTTGGGTCTCTTCTTGAGCTGTAAGCCCCAACAATCTTTTCAAAGCACTTTCTCCTTTGATTTTGAATTCAAACATATGTTGTTATCAAAACTTTCTTTAATTTCTTTGTTGAACAACTAACAAAACAACATGGAAGCTCTACAACGGGTAAGTGTTTATCCGCTTTCATATGTATATAACTATATTGTGGGGGCTGTTTCACTGTAAGTCTCCTTTCACATCCTTTTATATACTTGTCACATATCCAATGTGTAATACTAGTATAGCTATTTAGAGTTTTCCCCGGCAACTACGTCTAGAACTAGGTAAAGCCTGTTGGTCACTCTCGAATACAAACAAAACTAGATCTCCATAGGATTCCAGGTACAGTCTTCCATTCTCTGGGGTTAAACAATATGGAACAAAGAGAAAGGCAGTATTCTCGGTGAACTTTTTCTCAGACAATCACGCTTAGAAATTATCAAAGAAACTCTAACTCCGCAGAGATGATCTTTTCTCCGTAAATGGCATCTCTTAAGTTTCTTCCAAATTCTCGAACTTTCCTGGAATGATATCTTCTTTTTGAATTGCATTTCTTGAACTTCTCTTGGTTTGGGGACCCATAGGCTTCCTAAAAGCATCCCCGCCTCCTCTTGGGCGTTGTACAAGGACCCATCGGCTTCTTAGAAGTTCTCATACCTTCTCTTGGGATTAATACAAGGACCTTGATGACCTCTTAAAGGTATAAGACAGAACTTAGTCATCCTTTGCTAGAGCAGTGTTTCCAGCGTCAACACTCCGGCCATTTTAGGGTTGATACTCATCCCTTAATGCACGCGCCTCCTCTTGGGCATTGTACAAAAGATAAAACTCTAGACTTGGACAGTCTAAACCTCTTGAGTCTCAAAGACATTCTCAAGTTCCTTTCAAACATAGGAAAAAACACTGATCACTCTAGATCAATCTCCAGCAGAAACCTGGTCTCTCTCATGAGAGTTCCTCACACTTGGACCCGCTTCAGGATCTCAATAATCCTCAGCAGTAAGTCAGCCTCCTCTTGGCCTTTGTATAAATGATTCTCCCCAGCGGAGCTAACCCTTTGAGACTCTCTTGTTGAGTCAACCACTTTTAGCCTCTGTCTTGGGCTTTGTACATGACATGTAAAAAACACTCTCTTGTTGAGTATAAAAGACTCTCTTGTTGAGTCAATCTCTTTTTAGCCTCAATCTAGGGCTTCGTACGAGACAACAAATTACTCTCTTGTTGAGTATAAAAGACTCTCTTGTTGAGTCAATCAACCTTCAGACTCTCTTGTTGAGTCAATCACTTGTTCAAGACTCTCTTGTTGAGTCAACCTTTTTAGCCTCTGTCTTGGGCTTTATACAGGACAGATAAAAGTACTCTCTTGGTTAGTCAAACCCTTTCAGCCTCCATCTTGGGCTTTATACAAGATACATTCTCCCCAACGTAGTCAAAATCCCTTTTAGCCTCAATCTTGGGCTTTGTATAAGACAGAAAGAACATTTTCCACGGAAAAGTCAAACTTCCAGCCTCCTCTTAGGCTTTGTATAAAGAAACCCCCCGGTTGAGTCAATCAACCTCTTAGCATCAAACTTGTGCTTTGATCAGGGCACACAAAAATCAACAATTCCCTTAGAAGAAGTCCAATCCCTCTTTAGAGATGACAAGTTCTCTCTCAGTCAAACCCTTTAGCTTCACATCTTGGGCTTTGAACAAGATACAAATCACCTTTAGCTTCAATCTTGGGCTTTAAACAAGACACCAAAACATCTCTTTCCTCCCATAGAATAGGAGGAACTACGATCGCTCTGATTTCCCTGTTTTGTTAAACGGGAATACGTAGGAATACGATTGCGAAATCTTAGCGAGCATACTAATAAAAAACTCAAAGTCCAGTACCTTCACACATCCATCAAAAAATCAAACCTAGTACCTTACAAAAGCCTCCTGTACAGTCACGACACTCCATTGTTAAACGAAATAAACCTAAAGACAGACCCCCCTATTTTGATAGCATCTGTAAACCAATAGTTTTGACTGTTTAACCTCAGTATGCAAGCAGGGTTAATTGGAGACATCCATTTCCCTTCCTTAATCAGCTTCACAGGATAAAAAATGAATCGAACTATAGTACCAAAGCGATAGTGATTCGAAACCACAAAAATCGCGCTACAGAAAAAATGGCGACCACAGTGGGAGTCTGTTCTTTCTTACAGTCTTAGGTGGAAAACTTTAGGCTCACGAAATACCACAGAAATGACGACTCTGCTGGGGAGTTATTGTTTGTATAGGATCATAGGATTATAGAGGTCTAGGATGTTAGGACGAATATATATACTACGTTTCCTAATTGATATTTGTGTTTACTTTTCTGCTAATAGGAATGCGTGTGATACCGCATGTGGAGATGCCCAGATAAGAGGTAATCTTACAGGGAGTGAATCCCAGATAAGAGGTCCCGGTCGACCATCGAATCAGTGGAGATGCCCTTTGCGGATTCAATGCCTATACGACTTCGGTTGTTGAATGTAGATTGTTCGATTGGGTTATCTAAGAAGCTGAGGATTTTAGTAGACTGAAACAATTTTGTAGTGCGGAAGCTATCGGAAATAGTTGTCACGCGATACTACCCTCATTTGAGATTACTCTAAGATACTACAGCTCGCTGGCGATCCGCTTACTATTGTTATCCCAAGAAGGGTCAGTGATTTTGAGGACAGGTACAAAAATCACCAGTATAACCTTTGGGGATGGGTAGAGCCTTGACTTCATGACACCGACCCTTTGACCCCATGTTTTTTCTATGTTTTTGTGTGCTGCATTCATGCCTTTATTTCATTAAAAAACTTTAAACAAAGAAAAATCTTCTCTTCTAGTCTCTCTTTTTCAAATTAAACTAAGACAATGATTGCAAATGTCAGAGAAAGAGATTGCATTATGGATATCGGTAGAAGGAAGACTCACAAGTACACCTTCAAAGTTCCAAAACTAGAGGATTTAAGAGGGTTGGCAAGGATGATAACCAACCCTGAGGCTTTCAGAGCTAAGTACGGGGGACTACTGTCTCTGTTAAGGGTCCATGTAATTGAAGGAATCATGTCCACGCTAATCCAGTTCTACGACCCAGTTTATCACTGTTTCACATTCCCGGATTATCAACTAGCACCAACACTGGAGGAGTACTCTCACCTGACTGATTTAATCATTACTGACCAATCTCCCTTTTCTGGACTGGAAGAAATTCCAAAGGACCACACCATTGCAATAACAATCTATTTGGACGAGTCAGAAGTCAGGACTCACATGATCGTTAAGGGTGGTATCCAGGGTTTGCCAGCCCAGTTCTTGATAAAGAAAGCTCTGTACTTTGCTAGTATAAGGAACATGGCCGCTCTAGGAAAACCAGACTATGTCTCGGTGGAACCTTATCTCCATTGGGTACAAACTAGAGCTCTCAAGCTGAGGATGCCTTACCCTCGTCAGGAAGTTCTTCCATTAAGGGACCCTGTCCTTTATTTTATGTCTGAGACGGAAAGACTTCAGGTGACTCTCAACAAAGTTCAACAGGAGAAAAGGTCTTGGAAGAACAAGTACCGTATTCTCAATGTAGAGTGCAAGAAAATACATCAACTATTAAAAGAAAAAGATACTCTGATTGAGATTTTAGAGCAATATGCTGTAGAAAATCAAGATGACCAAAGGAATTTTCTCGCTCCTTTCACTTGGCAAAGGAATGGCAACCCGACAACGGCTCAAGAGCCCCGTGTTAGAGCTAGAATTGTCTCTACAAGTCAATCTATGTTTTGATGATAACAATAACTATTTGTGAAAGAACCATTTTATGGTCTAACGTGTGTTGTGTGCAGATTATAAGAACTAAAGACATCAGAACCAACATGCACCAGCTAGATGTACTATGATTGAATATATATATATATATATATATATATATATATATATATATATATATATATATATATATATATATATATATATATGCAAAGTTACTATGTGTGACTAAAGTCGTGAGAAGCAAGAATGCTTCTTTATCTAGTCATGATCAGCCAGATCCAAGGATGCCAAGATTGCTGTTGCAATGCTCTTGTGGATGCTCTCTGAAAGTGATTGAGATTCTGAAGATAGCGAAGCTTCTGAAGAAGTACACTCTGAAAGAACCAAAGTGCGGAAGACTCCTATGACTTGAAGTTCTGATGGCTGAAGGCGCTGAAGACCAAGTGTAAAAAGAATTTGAAGACTTATGGGTTCTGAAGATCAAGGTTTCAAATATCAAGTTATAAAGTTCTGAAGACTGATTCCTAATGGACTTCTTCAATCGACTAAAGACTTGAAGCATCAGATATTCTTCTAAGAAGACTCTACTCATGCTTCATCAGATTAACAACAGAGGCCACTGAAGTTTTGAAGTCTAGATATTACCGTTGTAAGTTAAATGTACACACTGCCAAAGAAGAGATGTCCGGTCACTTCTCCCTCTGCAAAAAGGAGATGTGTCAGTACAACTCATTATATCACAACGTCTCTTTTCCAAACAGCCAAAAGTATTCTCAAACGACTATATTTCTACTGGCTATTTAATGGAAAGAGTTTTTGCTTCTGATGTGTCGATCACTTGTAGAATCATGAACTGAATGTTCATCTACAAAATTGACTAAGTCATTGTGAAGATAGCAACAACGATGAGTTCTCGTTGTAACATTTAACATATTCAGAGCTATCATTATTTCACTAATGACAATTGTTGTTGAAACTCAAGAAGACAAATCAACACAACAACAACAATTTAGAACAGAAGCTGTTGATGAAGAAGACAACATTGAAGATCTGTCAAGTCATCAACCTACCTTCTCGTCAGGACTACATTGAAGATCTGAAGCAAGGAGTTACTGCTCAAAGCTTGCTCAACCAAGAAGACGAAGAAGAAGAAGATCTATAAGATGTCAACAATTGTAATATTCAAATACATCTTTGTAGTGTCTTAGGAAAGCAAGGAGTTGTTGCTCAAATCTTGCTTGAACACATGTATGTGTTCTTTGTACTTAAACTTAGGAGAAACTTGCTTATTAAGAAGCACAATTTGTAATCTTCAGTTTTCCAATTCAAATAAAGGAATTGAGACTGCTCCAGTGAACGTTATATCCTGAATGGATCCCTGAACGGTTCAGCTGTGAGTTGAGGCCCTTGAGTAGATCACGTGGTGATCAGATACTTGAGATGACAATGGCTGAGGGTCATTGTGGAAAATCCTGAAATATGGTCAGTAGCGTTATAATCATTGTGATGAATCCTTGAACGGCTAGCTGTGAAATCCCAGCCGTGGTTCTGCTCGGCCAATGAACGTTATATCCTGTTGGATCCCTGAATGGTTCATTGGGTTATTAGTCACGGTGCGGCTGTGCAAGTAGTTAGTCACAGTGTGGCTGTGCGAATGGTTAGTCACCGGCATTTCCCGAACAAGTGTAATCATGATTTGGTTATAGTGGATTAAGTCCTTGTGTTCAAGGCGAAATCACTTGAGGAGGGTGGACTGGATTAGTCCGCGTGGTAAACCAGAATATATCGTGTGTCCTTTACACTCTTGCTTAGTATCTCTATTTATGTTTCTGCATTGAATATCAGAACCTCATATTGAGCAAAGTTAGAACCTTGTAGCCTATCTCTGATAAGCTTCTGCACTGCAAGTTCTGAGAATCGTATCTTATGATCAGAACCAGTATGGTTCTCATGCTCCATAGTTAAGAGATCAGAATCTCTCAATGAACATTGAAAGTTCTTGAGCGTCTCTTTACAAAATACGAAAAGTCTTTAGAAGAGTAAATTCATAATTCAAACCCCCATTTCTTGTGTCTTTCTCGCACCTTCAATTGGTATCATAGCTCCGGTTCTGTTATAGATTCACATCAAACACTTAACAGTTTCAGAAAAAGATCCAGATGTGGTGCGTAGAAGTACTCTGGGTGAGATTGAAATCCACTTGCAATTTCTGTAACAGTTCAGCAGTTGACTGTGTACAAAATTGTAATCAATCTGATTACTTCTTGAGCAATTCACTGATTCTAGATGAAGTCTCATTGAAAGTGAAGAATCAGCTGATAAGATAAATTCATCAGATAAGAAACTGTATCTGTTGAATGCTCATTTTGGAAAATACGTGTGGATAAAACCCCGTATATGCTTAAAAGATGAATCATCGAAAAGCAAGAAATCTTGTATGCTGAAGATTAATTCTTTATGAGTTTTTGAGATGTTTTCAAGAAACGGATTAGGTCCACCCTTGACTTTCTCGTTTAAAACTCATTCTGAATCTCTTCATGTAAAGAAGAAAGATTGATGCTCTAAGACTTTGAATTTCATAATGAAATTTGTCAAAGCCAGAATCTGAAAAATTCAAATTACTAGAAAAGATTCTGAATGTACTCTTAAGCCTTAATTGATTCAGAAATCAATCTCTAACAACTTGAGATTATTCTAGTGGAATCAAATATTGATCATCTGATTTTCGTCAGATCAAGTGTTCTCAGAACCAGTTGAGCTATGAAATTAGAAGCTATTAATCCAGACATCTAGGCTCTTCAACTGATATGTGTGACCAACCCCAAATATGTTGATCAACATTGTGATAACAAGAAGTTTTCATGCAAACCATGTCTAGTGATGAACACATGTGACGTGATGAGATTTTGGTTCTGAATTGAGGAACAAAGTCAGAAGCTTATATGTTAAAAAATTCTTTGTATAACCTCTCAAAGGCTCTCACTAATCTTGTGTATTCAACCATCTTTCGAAAATAAGAAATTCTCACAAACGCAAACTGAATTCAGACTATGAAAGGAGAACTCAACCAATTCTCATAGTTTGTCGTCTAAGATTCAGATCCATAACTTAAGAATTGTATCGGAACCAAACAGGTTCTATAAATCAAGGAAGTGATAAGTGATAAGCAATTAAAAACAGATGTAATCTGTTGCTTATGAATAGGGTCATCAAATAGAATTTATTATTCACTCTGTATTGCTCCCAAGCATATGAGTGTCAATTTCTCTTCAGAATATTCATTACATCGCCTTACCAAAAGGACTGCATGTAATTGGCTAAGTTCTGATGAAGTGGTCACTCTGATTATGTTAAGTCTTAATCTTGGTTATTATAACCTAGAGAGTTGATGGACAAGGTTGAACGAGAAAAGAGAGAAAGCTGTAATTCAACCAGGATCACATTCCAAGAAAATATTCATTTTCCTTAGAAGTCAGAACACATGCGTATCCTGAAGAACATGGGAACCTACAACAACTCACTCAGAAGCAAGCAGAATCTGAAAATTAATAATATCTCAGAAAGGAAAGCACTCAAAATAGTCATAAAAGGATTTCAGAACCTCCAAGGTATGCCTATCTTCATTCATTCTCATTATTTGAAATAATAGCAATAATTTGAACATCAGTCATATTAGGATTATTGAAACTATAATAATACTCTCACGCATTTATGATTAGACAATTTTCAAGAGTTAAAAAACAGTCATAATAACGTCGTGTCAGCAACCTACTGCTATAGATATACGGCGATTAAAATCCATCAAATGACGTTTCACTGACTATCACAGCTATTTATAGCTAGTCTTGGAAATGATGAACCCCACGTGCTCCAGATTGACAAACAGCTATTAAATCTCAAAGTCCTTTTCACTTCAACATCTAACTAGGTAGAACCTCATCTCTCAAACAATTCAACTTCGCTTAGAATGTCGTCCCACAACATCAGAGGAGAAACATCCGATCTAGAACTCCTGAAGGAATTCACTGTGAATTTAAACCTTCTGCCACAGCTCAACAAAACAAGTGTTCTCTCTAGAATTATATTTCAGAACTGGGAAAATTATTTCTCCATGCTTGTTGGACCTATATTCCCTGAACTGGTGACTGAGTTTTGGGAAAATGCATGAACTCTAGAATATGATCTTGGCAAGAATGTTATTCTATCGGTTGTGGCTCGTTGTCCAATCTTGATCAACCCCACCATCATTGTTAAAGCCATTGGGTGTGTCGAAGATGGTGTGACTATGGAAAGAAACATCAACAACCATAGTTTCGACAGGAATTTGCACATCATTTTTGAAACAGAAGGGCATCCTACTCAACCTTGCACCCTCACTCCATTTGCTAAAGATTGGTACAAGCTTATGGTGACTAATCTAAGACTAAGAGAAAGAGGAGGAGGCTGGCTATCTAACCAAGAAAGATTGTTCATTTTCTTTTTAGTATCTAGAATCAAAATAAACCTACCTCAGTCCAAGTACAACCTGTCATACCCCAAATTTTGACCACTAAGATTTCCCATCATTGTGCAAATCATCATCACAATATGGATGAACCATCATACTTCATCAGTCTCCCCAAAGATGGGTGAGCATTCACTACTATCAAAATTAGGGTTTCAAGCCCACTCTGAGCTCTTAGACAAATGATCAATCAAGAAATGACATGATCTTTAACTTGTCTAACCACTCAAACATCCACAATGGATCAAGAGGACTCCCACTTCAAGGATTAAGCACAAGGTTGCTCCCTTCTAGATGGATCAAGCTTCAAGATCGACAGTGTCACCAAATTAGGGTTTTGGTCGACCAGGGCCTCCAGATGGAAATTTTCATCTGGGCATAAGCCAAAGATCGAAAACATAACCTAATATGCTCCATGGAACCTCATAAACCCAATCATTAAGTCAATCTTGCCTCAGGGGATGCATTCATCAAAAATCAGAAATTAGGGTTTCTTGACCTAATTCACCCCTAAGTTGACTTTTGGGACAAATTATGAACCAAGACCTCAAGACATGATTTGAGGGTCTCTAATATACCATATTGATCCATGTGGTACAATGGATTGATCCAAGAAGCTTGAGCAACAAGTTTCAATTTCATCTGAACCACAGTTAGGGTTTCGCAGGAAAAGTCAATTGTAACTTTGACTTTTAACCAGGACATGCTCTCAAGCCCTAAGACATGATTCAACATACCCTATAACACCCATGGAACATGTCCATCAAGTTTGATTTAGGTCAAGGACATGATTTCCTGAAGAATTGCACAGTTTGGAATTCATCTGACAAAAAGTCAACTGTGCACAAAAGTCAACTTTGACTTTTTGAGATTTTTCACAAAAATGGAATTTTAACCCTAAATTGATGTTAATGTATGATTTGAATCATCATTCATCAAGAAAAATCAAATAAAATGGGATAACTTGCAAAAGGGGTATCCATAAAAACTTAGAAAATTTTCTAAGTTATGGAAAAAGTGACAAAGGTACCAACTTTGGAGGATCGTAACTCCTAAACCACAAATCCATTATTTTCCATCCAAAGCTTGATTTGTAGATTTCATTGCCCTCTACAAAAGCTTCACACTGACCTATGTCCAAATTCCTCATGGATTTTGAGTTATGGAGTGATCAAAATCAAGAAAAGTCACTTTGTTCCAACACTTAGTGAAAATTTCACTAAGTTAGATTTTGCTTTACTTTTTTCCAAATGTTGGGACATTTTTCACTTGGATCCAAAAAGTATCAAAACCAAATATGATCAAACAGTTGTTGTATCATATAAGAGCTTTCCAAAATGGCCAAGAACATCGCCAAATTCAACTTGAGCCATGAGATATGACATTGGCAAGTTGCCTTGCTGAAATCTGCCAAGGCAAGGTAGATTTTTGCACTTTTGGTCGATTTGCCAAAATCAGCCAATTCCAAGCCTTGTCATCACCTTGGATACATCTGAGGATTGAATCTAAAGGGGACAATCACTGAGCCAAGCCTCTAAAGTCCTTGGAACAAGAAATAGCATGTTAAACCTAGAATTGCCCAAAATAGGGACAAGACTCCTATTTTGGATTGGAGCATTCAATGGAAGCACCAAGGTGGCATGGACTGAGCCATTAGCAACTGAATTCAGTCAAGACTTATCCAAGACCAAGGGGACCAGCAGCCTGTGTCCTAACCTCTAGTCAATGGCTAGAGGAGACTTGGATTTTCATTTGCCAACATTGGTCAAACCTACTCAGCAGTTGCCATTCACTATTCCTTGCAAAACAAACTTGCTCTACTATAAATAGAGCTCAATTGTGATCAGTTTAAGTACACCAAAGGCCTACAACACTTGCCTTTCTCAAAATCCACTTCTCACTCTCAAAAATGCCTTTCTTAGCAAGTCACTATCGGGTTTTTCATTAGTGAGCAATTCCACTCAAACCAATCACACACACACCTCATATACATCATATGCGAGCTGATCAAACACTTAAACAACATCTGGAACACTGATTTCTCAGAATCACCAGTCAATTGCTCAAGGTTTTAACCAAGTTGCAGTTGAGATGCCATGAAGTGATCCAGCCAATTTCCATCAAGTCCAAGCATTCAAACACACTCCATAGGGTGTAGGGAAGCTGTTCAGATCATCATAATTCATCTGTAACACCTCCTACTCAGAAATCAATTTGCTCTTGCTGTCACGACCTAGAGGTAAGCCTAAACTTGGTCATCTCTCAATCTATGCATATTTCCTCGCACAATACTTTTGCCAAATGTTCATAATCATGCATGGAATGTTTCCCCTCAAGTAATTGCTTTGTTTGAATCGTGTATAAAAAATCCCATCCTTCATGCAGAATTTAGGGTTCTTGAGGATTTTTCGTGATTTCTTGTTTTATGCTTAATTTAAATGAAATTAATTGCCATAGACATGATCGTGAGGTTGAAACGAGTTGATTGGTATGTGGATTGCATGATATGATTCAGTATTCAGTGAGATTTGATAGAAAATGCAAATCTGGGCAAAACTCAAAAACGTGCGTGTTCTTCAGCTGTTCTTGGCGCCATTTCTCTCAAATTCAAATATTTGAATTTCGTGATTTTATTTAATTGATTCAAAAATTAATTTCTCTCTGAGTTTTAATGATTTTGAGTTGATTCTTTTTTTAATAATTCACAAAAATGTTAAAATATTTTATTTTCCCAAAAAATCCCAAAAATATTATTTATTTCATCTAATTGATATTTTTGCAAAGAATTAATATTTTAATTGTTTTTTGACATTTTGAATATTTTTTCCACCTTGATTTTGCAACTTTTAATGCCTTCTAATTATTTTGTAGGTCAATACTTAATTTTTGAAGCATTAATCCAAGATCACAATTTGTTTTCCATATGTTAAACAATTTTGATCATTTTAATTGAATATTTTATTCAATTAAAACACATTTTGAAAACAAATTAGGGTTTTTGATTCATTCAACCCTCATAAATCATTTTCAAAACTCTTTGGGCCTCTTGAGAGAGTGTAAGACCCAAACCCACTTGTACAGACCTATTTTGGGCCTCACTTATTGTATAAGTCCCCCCTGTATAAGTAAACGGCGCGATCGTCGCCTTTTAAAAATAACTTTGGGCCTACCCTCTAGTAGTAAGCCCCACTCTTCTTTTTTAAAACTCTTTGGGCCTCTATTAGAGTGTAAGACCCAACCCTTTGTAAATACAACCTTTTTGGGCCTCACTTTTTGTATAAGTCCCGTTGTATTTCAAAAAGTTCAGCGCGATCATCGTCCGTTGAAAAACAAACTCTGGGCCTACCCTCGAGTAGTAAGACCCATTTCAAAACTTTTGGGCCTCTAATAGAGTGTAAGACCCAACCCCCTTGTACATAAAACTTTTTGGGCCTCACTTATTGTATAAGTCCCTCTGTACAAGTGAACGGCGCGATCGTCGCCTTTTAAAAATCAACTGGGCCTACCCTCGTGTTATAAGCCCCACTCTTTTTGTTAAAACCTTTTGGGCCTCTTAATAGAGTGTAAGACCCAAATCCCTTTGTACAGAAAATAAATTTTGGGCCTCAGTCACTCGTATAAGTCCCTCTGTACAAATTCAACAGTGCGCTCACTATTAAAACCATGGGCCTCTCCTTGAGTTGTAAGCCCCAAATCTTTCTTTTTCAAAGCACTTTCTCCTTTGATTTTGAAATATACTGTTGTTTTCAATCTTTCTTTGTTGAACAACTAACCAAACAGCCTGGAAGCTCTACAACCGAGTAAGTGTTTATACGCTTTCATTTACCGCTTTCATATACATATAACTGTATTGTGGGGCTGTTTCCCTGTAAGTCTTCTTTCATA
The DNA here is from genome assembly GCA_022829125.1 of Lathyrus tuberosus. NCBI lineage: Eukaryota > Viridiplantae > Streptophyta > Magnoliopsida > Fabales > Fabaceae > Lathyrus > Lathyrus tuberosus. The sequence goes on from JALAZF010000003.1 coordinate 16,737,785, forward strand.
AACTCATATCAACTTTGCAATAATAGTATAGATATTTAGAGTTTCCGCGGCAATTACGTCTAGCATTAAGCCCTTTGATCACTCTTAAATAGTGAAAACTAGATCCCCTTAGGATTACCAGACACATTCTTCCCTCCTCTTAGGGTTAAACAATAAGGAGACATGAAAGGCAGCATTCTCGGTGAACCCTTTCATAGACTGTCACTCGTAGAAGTTGTCAAAGAAACTCTACTCCCCAGAGATGATCTCTTCTCCGTGAATTGCATCTCTTGAGTTTCTTCCAAATTCTCGAACTTTCCTGGCTTGATCTATTCTTTGTGAATAGTCTGTCTTGAATTTCTCGGGGTTTGGGGACCCGCAGGCTTCTTAAAAGCACTTGTCAAGAAACTCTATTCCCCATAGATGATCTCTTCTCCGTGAATGGCATCTCTTGAGTTTCTTCCAAATTCTCGAACTTTCCTGGCTTGATCTATTCTTTGTGAATAGCCTATCTTGAATTTCTCGGGGTTTGGGGACCCACAGGCTTCCTAAAAGCATCCTCGCCTCCTCTTGGGCGTTGTACAAGGACCCATCGGCTTCTTAGAAGTATTCACAGCCTCCTCCTATACTTCGTATAAATGATTTCTTCCTCCGGGAATGATATCCTCCTCTTGGGCTTCATACAAGGACCACTCGGCTTCTTAAAAGTTTCCTGCCTCCTCTTGGGCTTCGTACAAATTGTCCCGACGACCTCCTAAAGGTATAGGAACAGAAATCAGTCTTTCCAAGAGTCTACTACTGTTTCTCAACACATAGTACAAAAAGATGAAACTCTAGACTTGGACAGTCTAATTACCTTGAGTCTCAAAAGACATTCTCAAGCTCCTTCCAAAACTAGGAGATGAAACCCGTAGACTCGGAGAGTCTCAATACCCTTGGATTTTCCATTTCCTTAAAGAACAGGAAACAATCCCGACCCTCGAATCAAATCCCTGAGTGCAAACCTTACTCATATAAGAACTGATTTTCTCTTTAAATCAGTATACTGGACCTATCACTCAACTAAAACAGCACCATAGCCTCTCTCTTGGGCTTTATACAATGATTCTCCCCAGCGGAGTTAACAAATAGCCTCCATCTCGGGCTTCGTACGAGATACAAAATCACTCTCTGGTTGAGTATAAAAGATTCTCTTGGTGAGTCACCATCTTTAGCCTCCATCTCGGGCTTCGTACGAGATACAAAAAACTCTCTTGTTAAGTCAAATAGCCTCCATCTCGGGTTTATACGAGATACCAAAAGACTCCCTCATTGAGTCAAAACCTTTCAGCCTCTCTCTCGGGCTTTGTACGAGACACATATTAGCCTCCTCTTAGGCTTTGTATAAGAAAACCACTGGTTGATCCAATCAACCTTTTAGCATCAAAGCTATGCCTCGTTCACAGTACACAACCATCAACAACTCCTTCCCCTTCATCTAATCGCTGTAAGCGGCAAGCCTCTGGATTATTTACATCCACGCCACTGTCCCTCTTTTAGCATGAGAAATTCCTAAGGAAAGATGGCATTGCTCTAAACTGAGTTAAAGTCTTCTCCTTCAGGTTGGAAATCCCCTTTAAAGAAAATTATGGCATTGCCAGATTCGCACATCCCGGTTAAAGTAATTCTCCTTTATAAACAGTTGTGACAGACAAACCCCTCTTTAGAGATGACAAATTCTCTCTAAAGTCAAACCCTTTTAGCTTCATATCTTAGGCTTTGAACACGATACAAATAGACCTTTTAGCTTCACATCTTGGGCTTTGAACAAGATACAAACTACCTTTAGCTTCACGTCTTAGGCTTTGAACAAGACACCAAAACACCATTTCCTCCCGTAGAATAGGAGGAACTACGATCGCTCTGATTTTCCTGTTTCAGTAAACGGGAATACGTAGGCATAAGATTGAAATAAAAATCATAGCGAGCACCCTAAACAAGAACACAAAATCCCATACTTTCATACATTCGTCCTAACATTTCAACTGATAGCCTAAAAAAATTTTTTTTAACAAAATAACCTAGGAGAGACCCCGAATCTTTGTAGCATCTGTAAACCAATAGTTTTGACTGTTTAACCTCAGTATGCAAGCAGGGTTAGTTGGAGACATCTATTTCCCTTTCTTCATCAGCTTCAATAGGATAAAAAATGAATCGAGCTGTAGTACCAGAGCGATTGTGCTTCGCAACAACATCCAAAAATCACTCGCTACAGAAGAATGGCGACTCTGCTGGGAACTGCGAGATCTTGTTCTCTTCACATCTCTTAGGTAGAAACCTTAAAAAATTCTCTTTATTTCTTTCTTCCTTTTCTGGGGTGGGACTTCTTGTTGACTTCACTAGGATCTTAGGTCAAAACCCTTTAAGGGGGGAGGAACCACAGAATGGCGCCTCCGTCGAGGAGCCATTTTCTATCAGGAACATAAGATTCGTAGCTTTTAAAAAAGTCTAGGACATTAAGACAAATATATATACTACTTTTCCTAATTGATATCTGTGTTTATTTTTCTGCTAATGGGAATGCGTGTGATGCCGCATGTGGAAAGATTGAGTATACACTTAAGATAAGTGATGGCGACGAGGTCGACCATCAACCTCAGTGGAGGCTTCCCAATGCAACCCATTCCCTCTCATAGGCAATGGGCCGATTGTAACGTCTGAGAAGCTGAGGAGCCAACCCTTTTGTAGTACGAAAACTATCGGAAATAGTTGTCACGCGATACTACCCTCATTTGAGGCTAATGATCTATTCTCGGTGAATAACATTTACTCTAAGATTTCATACAGCTCACTGGCGATTCGCTTGCTGTTTGTTATCCTGGGAGGAGCTGATGATTTTGAGTACAGGTACAAAAAATCACCCTAGTATAAAACTTTGGGGATGGGTAGAGCCTTGACTCCATGGCAACGACCCTTTGACCCCATGTTTTTTCTATGTTTTTGTGTGCTGCATTCATGCATTCATTTAAAAAACATTAAAACATTAAAAAAAATTCTCTTCTAGTCTCTCTGTTTTTTTAAAAATAAACTAAGACTGTGATTGCAAATATCAGAGAAAAGGATTGCGCTAATGGATTTTGGTAGAAGGAGAACTTATAAGTACGCCTTCAGGATTCCAAAACTAGAGGATTTAAGAGGTTTGGCGAGGATGGTCACAAACCAAGAGGCTTTTAGAGCCAAGTACAGAGGTTTGTTATCTCTGCTAAGAGTCCATGTGATTGAGGGAATCATGGATGCACTTGTTCAGTTCTACGATCCGGTTTATCATTGTTTTACATTCCCAAATTACCAGCTAGCACCAACACTGGAGGAATATTCTCATCTGATTGATCTGCACATTACTGATCGAGCTCCATTTTTTGGACTGGAAGAAATTCCAAAGAATCAGACCATTGCAGGAGCAAATCATTTGGACGAGTCTGAGGTCCGGACTCACATGACCACTAAGGGTGGCATACAAGGTTTGCCAGCCCAGTTCTTGACAAAGAAAGCCCTATACTTTTCTAGTATAGGGAGTGTGACTACTTTTGAAAGCATCTTTGTTTTACTCACCTACGGTCCCAACATTAATAACTTCGTCGATATCATCTCCATTAAGGTTTTTCTCATTGGAAACCCTATGCCAACTTTGCTCGCAAATGCGTATCATTCTGTACACTTGGGAAATTTGTACAGCGGAGGGGAGATCACATGTTGTGTACCTCTTCTTTATAAATGGTTTATCTCCCATTTGCCTAAGTCTGCTGCTTTTTGGGATCACAAGAGTGCCTTACGTTGGTCACAGAAAATCATGTCCCTCACCAACTCTGACATAGATTGGTGTAATAGGATTTATGATGGGATCAGGGTCATTGACCATTGTGGAAACTTCCCCAACGTACCCCTTATAGGAACTAAGGGAGGAATCAATTACCATCCAGTTCTCGTTCGTCGTCAATTTGGATACCCGATGAGGCATGTCCCACGGAGTGCTCATCTGGAGGGTCTTTTCTTCAAGGAAGGAGAAAGTGGCAGAGCACTAAAGACAGAAATAGTGCACGCTTGGAAACATGTTCATAAGAAAGGATGGGAGTCTCTAGGAAAACTAGATTGTGTCTCGGTGGAGCCTTATCTCCACTGGGTACAAACTAGAGCTCTCAAGCTAAAGATGCCTTATCCTCGTCATGAAGTTCTTCCACCGAGGGAGTCTGTCATGTACTTCATGACTGAGACTGAAAAGCTCCAGGTTACTCTTAACAAAGTTCAACGGGAGAGGAGGTCTTGGAAGAATAAGTACCGCACCCTCAACGTGGAGTGCATCAAAATACAGCAACTACTAAAAGATAAGGACGCTCTGATTGAAATTTTGGAGCAACAAGCTGTAGAGAATCAAGATGACCAAAGGAATATGCTCGCTCCTTTCACCTGGCAAAGGAATGACAACCCGACAGCGGCCCAAGAGCCCCTGTCAAAGAAAAGGAAAGTACTAGAATCAGCACCCGATTTCTCTTCAGAGAGGACCCGGGACCCATTAGCTTAGGTTTATGTTTCTGCACCTTGTAATCTACAGTATTTCCATTTTTGTAATCCTTTGAATTCAATAAAAAGGGGTTTACCCACTGTGTGATATTTGCAATCTAATTGTCGAAGTTTATTTTGATTAAACCAAAAAACAATTAATATAATCATTGCATTCATCATTCTCACATCGCGTATTCTTGTTACCTACGAATCTCACGTTTGTGTCTCGGTTCTAGAGTCAAACTGTCTCATTCGTACAATACTCGAGCCAATCGTCAGAAAGAGATGGATGATATTGAGGAAGAAAATAGAGTTGAAAGAAGAGATCAACGCTCTGAGAGAGGATATGAGAAAGCTTCGTAACGACATGCAAGCTATGGCAGAAGCTCAGCTACAAAGGATTGTGATCTCAGAGGTCACCTCAACGTCCATAGTGGAGAAGTATGATCCTAGGTATCAAATGACGAAAGATCGTCCTTAGGGCATGCCTGTTAACTATATCCCGGAAGGATATGTTTCGCCGATCACTGAAGATCAGGGAATCACAACAGATGCCACTGGTCCTGAAGGATACAAACTTGGGGAAAGCGAAGATTCCAGGGGCATACTGAAGACTCCTGAAGGTTACAAACTTCGGGAAACGCCAAGATTCACTGCCGTAGTCACGGTACCACCCCCTGTGGTGCACACTGTCCCGGAAGGACAGATTCCACCAATACCTTCTGGTAAGAAGGAAACTATGTTCGATAGAATGGATGAATTCCAGGAACAATTCCTGGAAATGCAGAAGAAACTGCAAGCCATCCGCGGTCAGGATCTATTTGGAAAGGATGCCACATACCTCTGTCTGGTCCCCAATGTGAAAGTTCCGCACAAATTTCAAGTGCCCGACGTTGAAAAATACAAGGGTAACTCTTGCCCTCAGAGCCATCTGGTGATGTACGCTCGGCGAATGTCAGCTCAGACGGAGAATCAGGACCTACTGATTCACTACTTTCAGGATAGTTTAACCGGTGCCGCACTCAAATGGTACATGGGTTTAAACCGTGCTACGATTAGCACTTTCAGAGATCTTGGTACTGCCTTCGTCCAACAATACAAATACAATTTGGACATGGCACCGGATAGAGATCAACTCAGATCAATGTCACAAAAGGACAAGGAAACCTTTAAGGAGTACGCTCAGAGATGGCGCGAAATTGTCGCTCAAATTTGTCCACCTCTTGAGGAAAAAGAGATGACAAAGATCTTCTTAAAGACCTTAAGCTCATTTTACTATGACAAAATGGTTTCCAGTGCGCCCAGTGATTTCACCGAGATGGTGGGCATGGGAGTTTGTCTTGAGGAAGCCATCCGAGAAGGACGTCTAATAAAATACGCTGGATCATCGAGTAGTACAAAACGATACGGTAGTGCTCTCCCTAAGAAAAAAGAGCAAGATATTAGGAATATCTCTCTCGGAAAGCAAAGGCAAAGTTATCAACCGGTAGCAGCTGTAATTCCTACTATCAGCCCTGCGCCTAATCCTACGTATCAACCTCAGGTTGCGCAAAGCCAACCTAATCAGCAAAGGACACAACGGCCTCTGCATCAGGCTCGTCCTCCATACAACAACAACCGTACAACGCGGCCACCAGGGTTTGATCCTATACCCATGTTGTATGCAGAACTATTTCTGTTACTATTGGCCAAGGGGCACATCCAGACTAAGTCTCCTCTTACAGTACCGAAAAATTCACCTTTTTGGTTCAAAGCGGATCAGACATGCCCTTATCATCAAGGAGGATCAGGGCATAACATAGAGAATTGTCTTAATTTCAAATCCGACGTGCAAAATCTTGTTAGGAGCGGGCTCTTATCTTTCAAAGATACGAATCCCAATGTTCTCACGAACCCGCTGCCTCAACGTGAGAAAGCTCCAGTCAACCTGATTGAGAAAGAATTTAACAATGTCTATCAAATTCATGATATACTCTTGTTAAGGACCAATCTGGTCAAGATGCATTGTAGACAGAGTGGGTACGGCCATGTGCCATCTCATAATTATCATCAATGTGATATATGCTCTAAAAGTAATCAAGGATGTTCTGTGGTGCAAGCAGCCCTACAGGAACAGATGGATCTCGGATGGATCCAGGAGCACCGAGTTCGTGGAGTTAACATGGTCTATACCAATTCTAACCTCATTCAAAACCACGACATCCGTACGATGAATGTCAACCTGGTGGCAATGCACTCAAGGCAAAGCCAGTATCATAATCTGCCGCGGCACGATTATAGTTCTTGTCTGACTTGCTCGGTAAACAAACAGGGATGCTCTTTCATACCGGAGGCCCTCCAGCGTCAGATGGATCTTGGATGGATCCAGGACTACCATGATAGGAATCCCTATCAGATCAACATGGTTTAAATCTTCGACATTCGCTTGATGAATACCAACTTGGTAGAGTTGCATGCTGAGCAGGTCCGACTCAGATTCCTGATCTCACATAATTATCACAGCTGTAAAGCGGGTTGCGAAAACGATCAGGGATGTACCCTTGTCCAGGAGGCACTTCAGCACTTGTTAAATCATTGGTGGATGCCAATCTACATGGATGAAGATACTCAATAAATTAGTATCAATAATAGAAACCCCACTAGGCATCAAAGTCAGGATGTCCGACTCGTGGAAGCTAACCTAGTGAGGTTACATTGTATTCAAAGTGGGCGTGGCCAGGTGCCACCACACAATTATGAAGGTTGTGGAGTCTGTTCGGAAAGTAACCAAGGGTGCTACCTTGTGCGAGCAGCTCTCCAGGGGCAGTTGGATCGTGGAGAGATCCGCCCATATCCAGGTTCCGGACCCATCAATTGGTCGCGGAACTACCTTGCCAATCAAATTGAAGACGTTGTCGTCATCTCTGATCATCAGAGGACCAGGAATGCTTTTGCCATTATCCCTCTGCTTGACGAATCAAGAATTCCCAATCGGGAACGGATCGAGATTACGTACGATGGTCAGAAAAACCAGAAGGTTCCCATAGTCATCTATCTGCCGAGACCACTACCGTATGAATCAACTAAGGCAATCCCTTACAAATACGGTGCAAAGATAATTGAAAGTGGAAAGGAAATTCCATTACCCTCCATCGTGAATATTGCAGACATCAGTCGTGTAACACGGAGTGGTAGAATCTTCAACATAGGAGTTGGAGAGTCCAACAAAGAAAAGGAACTTCAGACGGAAGCTCCCGATCCACTAGTCAGTCAATCCAGTAATCCCGACCTTTCAAAAAATGATGATGAGATGCTGAAGCTCATCCAAAGGAGTGAGTACAACATTGTTGATCAGCTATTACAAACTCCTTCAAAGATCTCGGTATTATCACTGTTACTCAATTCAGAAGCGCACAGGGATACTCTACAGAAAGTTTTGGAGCAAGCCTTTGTGGAACAGGATGTAACCATCAGACAGTTCAATAGTATTGTCTCTAACATCACTTCTTGCAATAACTTGGGATTTAGTGATGAGGAATTACCAGAAGAGGGTCGCTGTCATAACATGGCGCTCAATATTACAGTCAATTGCCAGGACAATGCTTTAGCCAGCGTATTGGTAGATACAGGGTCAACCCTGAATATTATGCCGAAGTCCACTTTGATGCAATTATCATTCAAAGGCCCTCCGATGAGAACCAGCGAGGTCATCATCAAAGCGTTCGACGGATCCAGAAAAACTGTTATCGGCGAAGTTGACCTTCCCATAACTATCGGTCCTCACACTTTCCAAGACATGGACATTCGGGCAACGTATAGTTGTTTATTAGGAAGACCTTGGATACATCAGGCTAGAGCGGTCACTTCAACCCTCCACCAAAAGCTAAAGTTCGTCCAGAACGGCCAACTCATCACAGTCTGTGGGGAACAGGCCTTGCTCGTCAGCAATTTATCATCATCCACTTATGTGGAACCAGAAGGGATAATTGGAACCCAGTTCCAAGCGCTTTCGCTACACAAGGACGATCAATCCGGAGGAGGAACTTTGATTTCCTCATACAAAGATGCTATTAAAGTGGTCGAGAGTACCGATACAACAGGATGGGGACAGCTCGTCATTCCTACTAGCAATACAACAAAGAAGGGTCTTGGTTTTTCTGCAACCTGTACCCGGACAGCTGCTAACGATGAAAGTCTTCATCCCATTCAGAACTTCTTTCACAGTGGAGGGTTCCTTCACCCAGTTCCTCAGGCAATCCATGTTATCAATGACGAGGATTCCTCCGACATGGATGAAGGATGGAAGTCCTATCTTAACGAGGACGGTTATATGTCTCAGGAAGAGGTGCCTACGCCATTTTGCTATCCCGCACAGAGTCCGAGATTTATACCATGGTCAGATGTCAAAATGATATACGGAGATTGTGATCCAGAAGGATGTCGTGCTCCACCAAATTCACTAGAGGAGGACACTCTGATGAAAGACAACTTTGACCATAATTACTATGGCCCGATGGATGGCCTGCCAATGTGGCAGCCTTACCCAGGAGACTTGAGGCCAGAAAGTCAGCCGAGTAATGAAACTCAGCTGAGCATCATTGAACAGAATACTTGTGTCCCCACCATGTCATGGGATCAACACTCAGGTCATTCTGAAAATACCCAGCACGACGATGAATTCGCAACATTTTCCGGACTAGAATTCATCAACTATGCTTTCCCTGAGTTCAACGTCATCGAGAGAGATGACCCCTCCAGTTCCAGAAAAGTGTGGGACACCTTGGGACAACCGAGTGGAAAATACGACTTCATGGTCAAGTACACCGCTCCCGAAAGCTCTCGTATCAGGCTCGAAGACATCCAGCCGACTGGATGGGGAGATACAGCTGAGAGCACAAATGCTATGCAAAATGCAACAGAGGAATTCTCCTATGACAATTCTGCCTGGGAGACAGATTCCAATGATCCTGCTCCACCAGAAATCATAGTTATTTCTGAAGACAAATCAAGGAAGGTGCCAGACTTTGTGATTCAGCGAGGAGTTCGCCGCCGATGGGTTGCTGTGGATGCTCCGAAGGTCGTTCTCCAGTCAAAGTAATTGCCATCTTTAACCTTTCACCCTGCCCAGGTGAAACGGATGTTTTGATAGGGTCCGCTTTCTGTAAATTTTCCCTATCCGCTTTTCCCAAAGCGACAGAGTTTTTTTTATAGGGCCGTAGTTTCAAGGATCGACTTGTTCATTAATAAAATAATGTCGTTATGTAATTTCCGCATTAATTGCTGTTTTCTCTTTTTGCTTTTCTCAGAAAATGGTAATCCTAAAAAACAATTCAAATAAAAACAAGCAGTAATAAAAAAAATACACTGCACACACTTGCATTTTCTCTATCTCTTCTAAACACGAATCATCACGTCATGCAGATTGCTTGTTTTAAACCCCATTGAAACATATGATCCGATGCCTTCTCCCAACTTTGAGTTCCCGGTATTTGGGGCTGAAGAAGAAGATGACAATGAAATTCCAGAAGAGATTTCCTGACTACTCAGACAAGAGGAAAGGTCCATTGAACCTCACAAAGAGCCGTTGGAAACGGTAAACTTGGGTTCAGAAAAAGAGAGAAAAGAAATCAAGATTGGGGCACCGCTCAGTCCAACTGCCAAAGAGAGTTTGATAAAGCTTCTCAAAGAATTTCAGGGTTGGATACCAGCATCGTGGAACATCACTTACTGTTAAGATCGGAATGTCCACCAGTAAAGCGGAGGTTGAGACTGACTCACCCGGACATGGCCATCAAAATCAAGGAGGAAGTACAGAAATAGATTGACGCGGGTTTCCTCGTTACATACGAATATCCTCAATGGTTAGCCAATATCGTACCAGTTCCGAAAAAGGACGGAAAGGTCAGAATGTGTGTCGACTACAGGGATCTAAACAAGGCTAGTCCAAAGGACGACTTTCCTTTACCACACATTGACATGCTGGTAGACAGTACAGCAAAGTTCAAAGTTTTCTCCTTCATGGATGGATCCTCGGGCTATAACCAGATCAAAATGGCGCTGAAAGACATGGAGAAAACTTCGTTCATTACCCCATGGGGTACCTTTTGTTACAAGGTAATGTCGTTCGGTTTGAAGAACGCCGGGGCAACCTATCAAAGGGCCATGACTACTCTGTTTCATGACATGATACACAAAGAAATTGAAGTGTATGTCGATGATATGATTGCAAAATCTAAGACAGAGGAGGAGCATGTGACCCACCTGTCAAAACTATTCGAGCGTTTGAGAAAGTACAAACTCCGCTAAATCCCAACAAGTGCACCTTCGGTGTCTGTTCAGGGAAACTCTTAGGGTTCATCGTCAGCCAGAAAGGAATTGAGGTTGATCCTGACAAGGTCAAGGCCATTCGAGAAATGCCTTCTCCGAAAACTAAAAAACAAGTCAGAGGATTCCTGGGACTTTTGAACTACATCTCCAGATTTATATTCCTTATGACTGCCACATGTGCGCCGATTTTTAAATTACTCAAAAAGAACCAGGATTGTGTTTGGATAGAAGATTGCCAAACCGCCTTCGACAGTATTAAGAAATACCTGTTGAATCCTCCGATTCTATCACCTCCAGTGGAAGAAAGACCACTGATCATCTACCTCACAGTCTTGGAAGACTCAATGGGGTGTGTACTTGGCCAACAGGACGAAACCAAACAGAAAGAGTCTGCCATTTACTATCTAAGAAAGAAGTTCACTGACTGTGAAACTCTGTACACGATGCTCAAGAAAACTTGCTGTGCTTTGGCTTGGGCAGCCAAACGTCTGCGCCAGTACATGATTCCTCACACTACTTGGTTGGTCTCCGAAATGGATCCAATCAAGTATGTATTTGAAAAACCTGCTCTCACGGGAAGGATTGCCCGTTGGCAGATGTTGTTATCAGAATATGACATAGAGTACCATGCTCAGAAAGCCGTTAAGGGGAGTATTTTAGCCGATCATTTGGCTCATCAACCGATTGACGATCGAGAATCAATTGGGTTCGACTTCCCAGACGAAGATGTCATGTATCTAAAGATGAAAGACTGCGATGAACCGCTACCCAGTGAAGGGCCAGAACCAGGTTCCCAGTGGGGACTAATCTTTGACGGAGCAGTTAACCATTATGGAAACGGAATTGGGGCAATAATTGTTACCCCTCAGGGTACCCACATTCCTTTCACCGCTCGACTTACGTTCAAATGTACAAACAACGAGGCCGAATACGAAGCTTGTATTATGGGTCTCGAAGAAGCGATTTATTTAAGGATCAAAAACTTGGACGTATACGGCGACTCAGCCTTGGTTATCAATCAGATAAAAGGAGATTGGAACACATACCAATCAGGATTGATTCCTTACAAAGACTATGCAAGAAGGTTGTTACCTTTCTTCAACAGAATCGAGTTTCATCACATCCCTCGTGATGAGAATCACATGGCTGATGCATTAGCCACATTCTCTTCCATGATTGGTGTAGGTCAATGGAATGACATACCTAAGATCGACGTAATGCGCATAGAATGGCCCGCTTACATCTTCATGATTGAAGCAGTCATAGACGACAAACCTTGGTATCACGATATCAAATGCTTCCTTCAAAAACAAGAGTACCCACCTGGGGCACTAAGGAAGGACAGAAAAACCCTCAGAAGACTGGCTGGCAGTTTCTTCCTGAGTGGTGATACCCTCTATAAGAGGAATTTTGACTTGGTTTTGCTTCGATGCGTCGACAGACCAGAGGCAGACATGCTGATAAAAGAAATTCATGAAGGATCCTTTGGCACTCACGCCAACAGACACACAATGGCAAGAAAAATTCTAAGAGCAGGGTACTATTGGTTGACAATGGAATCTGACTGCTACAAGTACATGAGGAGGTGTCACAAGTGTCAGATATACTCCGACAAAATTCATGTACCGCCAACGTATCTCAAAGTTCTTTCTTCCCCATGGCCTTTTTCCATATGGGAAATCGACATGATTGGCTTGATTGAGCCCAAAGCTACAAACGGACATCGATTCATCCTGGTAGCCATCGACTATTTCACCAAGTGAGTCGAAGCAGTGTCATTCGCTAATGAAACCTGCCAAGTGGTAGTCTGATTTATCAAAAACAATATCATCTGCCGTTATGGTATTCTGAGCCAGATCATTACTGATAATGGATCTAACTTGAACAATAAGATGATGAAAGAGTTATGCGGAGAGTTCAAGATCGAACACCATAACTCATCTCCCTACCGACCCAAGATGAACGGAGCAGTAGAAGCGGCTAACAAGAACATCAAGAAGATTGTTCAAAAGATGGTTGTGACCTACAAAGATTGGCACGAGATGCTACCTTTTGCTCTTCACAGTTATCGCACGTATGTCCGCACTTCAACAGGGGCAACCCATTTTTCTTTGGTATATGGCATGGAAGCAGTGCTCCCCATAGAAGTAGAGATCCCATCAATCAGGATATTGATGGAAGCTAAGCTCACCGAAGCTGAGTGGTGTCAAAGTCGACACGATGAACTAAATCTGATTGAAGAAAAGAGAATCACGGCACTATGCCACAGTCAGTTATATCAACAGAGAATGAAGAGGGCGTTCGACAAAAAGGTCCGACCTCGCATCTTCAGGAAAGGAGACCTTGTGCTAAAAAAGATACAATCTTTTCTCACTGATTCTCGGGGCAAATGGACTCCGAATTATGACGGAACCTATGTGGTCAAGAAAGCTTTCTCAGGCGGTGCCTTGAGACTTGCAACCATGGACGGAGAGGAATTTGCCTACCCCACACACGTTGATGTCGTCAAGAAATACTTCGCCTAAAAAAAACGTCTCGGTGGATTGAAAACCCGAAAGGGCGGTCCAGGCAAAAATTAGAGACATGAAAAAAAATCATCCCGGTGGATTGGAAACATCACAGTACAATCCAGGCAAAAGTTAGGGATAATGACAAGTAATTATGTTCAATAGAGGCAAGTCCCTCAGCAGCAGTTACGCCATCCATCGGAGGAAAACTCCAGTCACGGTCATCTTCGACAGAAGCTCATAATGTCCTGAATTCAAAATTGGTAGAAGGATAGTGGTCGTTATGTTTCAACGTAGCCCTTTTCCCTATAAATTACCATTTTCTAACTTTGTAAATACTCTTTGGAATCACGCGTTTGGCTGATCTCCATCTTATCAATAAAGTTTGAGCCCTTGTGCTTTTGTTTGTAATTCTCATTTATTTTAGCTTTACAGAACGACATTTTAACATGCTCAATGATTCTTGAAATAAAACAAAAATGAATTTACTTGTAAAACTTTTTCTGCTTTAAAATAAAGATGACAATTTCTTTTGACTATTGAACATCAAAAGAGCATCAACCGCTTCTCCAGAAGTAAGCGAACTTCAAAGTGCAGAATCAAAGTACTCCTTCTACGCCAGTGCGCCTGAATGAAGGATCAACAGTGTTGGATGCGAGTAATCCATCTGACATCTTTGGCAGAGTCTTTATCTCCTAAGCCTAATTAACGGTATTCCCCGCAGGGATTATCTCTCCTAAGCAAGGCAGAATTGCTACTTTTGGATCAACGGTACGACTTCGCCCCGCGATGGCCGAGTATCCCGTCATGTTCATCCATTAGTCTGTATGTCGCGTCAGTTCTGTCAGCATAAACATACATACATCATGCATTGTTGATTTGCATTCGCATTCGCATTGCATCATTGTCACTCTAGTCGGTCTTATCCCCTAGTGATAAAAGTCCTCTCAATCGAGTTGTCGTTTCTTTCCTCGTCGAGAAATGCTGCGTCTGAACAATCTCTCTCTTCCAGTTTATTTCTGGATGGAAGTTGGCTCCTCGACCACTTTGATAACTTGAACCTCTGAAAAACCAGAGAACCTTCAGTCAACATCACTCTTCGCCATTGAAGATGATATCCTTGCTTTTCCAGATTAAGGAAAATCCCTAGAGAAAGCCTCTTAATCAGAGATTCGGTGGTACAGCAGTTTTTCTCCGAAAAAACCACTGATGAAAAGGTCATCGGCACCTCAAAATTGGATCCCATCATATGGCATTTCTCCAGGAAGATCCCGAGAAAAGTATGATGTAATATCCCCAAGCGTGAAAGCAGTCTCTCAAGGGACTCGCATTCCCCAAATAGAGTCAACAAATGGCATCTCCAACAGAGAAGTTTGTACACATCTACAACTCAGACGACTAGGTTCCCCAGCAAGTCTGACATCAAAACTTGTTTCGACAAATGGCATCTCCCCAGGAAAATTTGGTGAGAAGTTTAAGGAAAACCGCTACGCCTAGTGTCCCTTGTCAATTAAGTTTATTGACAAAAGAAACTAAGACCAGTTCCTTGGTAGGAAACCAGGATCGAGGGAAAGTTTAAATCAGAAACTAAGACCAGTTCCTTGGTAGGAAACCAGGATCGAGGGGAAGTTTACATCAGAAACTAAGACCAATTCCTTGGTAGGAAACCAGGATCGAGGGGAAGTTTAAATCAGAAACTAAGACCAGTTCCTTGGTAGGAAACCAGGATCGAGGGGAGGTTTATTTCAAAAGAAAACTGAGACCAGTTCCTTGGCTGAAGACCAGGATCGAGGGGAAGTTTACCTTTTCTAAGCATCATTGCTTAGCAAAAGAAGATGAATACGATATGCCATTCATAACCACCACCAAAATTTCGAGTATTCTGATATTTAATCCTCTTGCACCCCGAATGCCCGAATACCTTCGTCATTCACACCTTCGTGTCCAAGAAGATTAAATAGGGGCATCTGTCATACCCCAAATTTTGACCACTAAGATTTCCCATCATTGTGCAAATCATCATCACAATATGGATGAACCATCATACTTCATCAGTCTCCCCAAAGATGGGTGAGCATTCACTACTATCAAAATTAGGGTTTCAAGCCCACTCTGAGCTCTTAGACAAATGATCAATTAAGAAATGACATGATCTTCAACTTGTCTAACCTCTAAAACATCCACAGTGGATCAAGAGGACTCCCACTTCAAGGATTAAGCACAAGGTTGTTCCCTTCTAGATGGATCAAGCTTCAAGATCGACAGTGTCACCAAATTAGGGTTTTGGTCGACCAGGGCCTCCAGATGGAAATTTTCATCTGGGCATAAGCCAAAAATCCAAAACATAACCTAATATGCTCCATGGAACCTCATAAACCCAATCATTAAGTCAATCTTGCCTCAGGGGATGCATTCATCAAAAATCAGGAATTAGGGTTTCTTGACCTAATTCACCCCGAAGTTGACTTTTGGGACAAATTATGAACCAAGACCTCAAGTCATGATTTGAGGGTCTCTAATATACCATATTGATCCATTTTGGACAATGGATTGATCCAAGAATCTTGAGCAACAAGTTTCAATTTCATCTGAACCACAGTTAGGGTTTCGCGGGAAAAGTCAACTGTAACTTTGACTTTTAACCAGGACATGCTCCCAAGCCCTAAGACATGATTCAACATACCCTATAACACCCATAGAACATGCCCATCAAGTTTGATTTAGGTCAAGGACATGATTTCCTGAAGAATTGCACAGTTTGGAATTCATCTGACAAAAAGTCAAATGTGCACAAAAGTCAACTTTGACTTTTTGAGATTTTTCACAAAAATGGATTTTTAACGCTAAATTGATGTTAATGTATGATTTGAATCATCATTCATCAAGAAAAATCAAAGAAAATGGGATAACTTGTAAAAGGGGTAACCATAAAAACTTAGAAAAGTTTCTAAGTTATGGAAAAAAGTGACAAGGGTACCAACTTTGGAGGATCATAACTCCTAAAACACAAAGCCATTTTTTCCATCCAAAGCTTGATTTGTAGATATCATTGCCCTCTACAAAAGCTTCATACTGACCTATTTCGAAATTTCTCATGGATTTTGAGTTATGGAGTGATCAAAATCAAGAAAAGTCACTTTGTTCTAACACTTAGTGAAAATTTCACTAAGTCAGATTTTGCTTTACTTTTTTCCAAATGTGAGGACATTTTTCACTTGGATTCAAAAAGTATCAAAACAAAATTTGATCAAACAGTTGTTGTATCATATAAGAGCTTTCTAAAATGGCCAAGAACATCACCAAATTCAACTTGAGCCATGAGATATGACATTGGCAAGTTGCCTTGCTGAAATCTGCCAGGGCAAGGCAGATTTTCACACTTTTGGTCGATTTGCCAAAATCAGCCAATTCCAAGCCTTGTCATCACCTTGGACACATCTGAGGATTGAATCTAAAGGGGGCAATCACTGAGCCAAGCCTCCAAAGTCCTTGGAACAAGAAATAACATGCTAAACCTAGAATTGCCCAAAATAGGGACAAGACTCCAATTTTAGATTGGAGCATTCAATGGAATCACCAAGGTGGCATGGACTGAGCCATTAGCAACTGAATACAGTCAAGACTTATCCAAGACCAAGGGGACCAGTAGCCTGTGTCCTAACCTCTAGTCAATGGCTAGAGGAGACTTGGATTTTCATTTGCCAACATTGGCCAAACCTACTCAGCAGTTGCCATTCACTATTCCTTGCAAAACAAACTTGCTCTACTTACTATAAATAGAGCTCAATTGTGATCAGTTTAAGTACACCAAAGGCCTACAACACTTGCCTTTCTCAAAATCCACTTCTCACTCTCAAAAATGCCTTTCTTAGCAAGTCACTATCGGGTTTTTCATTAGAGAGCAATTCCACTCAAACCAATCACACACACACACCTCATATACATCATATGTGAGCTGATCAAACACTTAAACAACATCTGGAACACTGATTTCTCAGAATCACCCGTCAATTGCTCAAGGTTTTAACCAAGTTGTAGTTGAGATGCCATGAAGTGATCCAGCCAATTTCTATCAAGTCCAAGCATTCAAACACACTCCATAGGGTGTAGGGAAGCTATTCAGATCATCACAATTCATCTGTAACACCTCCTACTCAGAAATCAATTTGCTCTTGCTGTCACGACCTAGAGGTAAGCCTAAACTTGGTCATCTCTCAATCTATGCATATTTCCTCGCACAATACTTTTGCCAAATGTTCATAATCATGCATGGAATGTTTCCCCTCAAGTAATTGCTTTGTTTGAATCGTGTATCAAAAATCCCAGCCTTCATGCAGAATTTAGGGTTCTTGAGGATTTTTCATGATTTCTTGTTTTATGCTTAATTTAAATGAAATTAATTGCCATAGACATGATCGTGAGGTTTAAACAAGTTGATTGGTATGTGGATTGCATGATATGATTAAGTATTCAGTGAGATTGGATAGAAAATGCAAATCTGGGCAAAACTGAAAAACATGTTCTTCAGCTGTTCTTGGCGCCATTTCTCTCAAATTCAAATATTTGAATTTTGTGATTTTATTTAATTGATTCAAAAATTAATTTCTCTCTGAGTTTTAATGATTTTGAGTTGATTCTTTTTTTAATAATTCACAAAAATGTTAAAATATTTTATTTTCCCAAAAAATCCCAAAAATATTATTTATTTCATATAATTGATATTTTTGCAAAGAATTAATATTTTAATTGTTTTTTGACATTTTGAATAATTTTCCACCTTGATTTTGCAACTTTTAATGCCTTCTAATTATTTTGTAGGTCAATACTTAATTTTTGAAGCATTAATCCAAGATCACAATTTGTTTTCCACATGTTAAACAATTTTGATCATTTTAATTGAATATTTTATTCAATTAAAACACATTTTGAAAACAAATTAGGGTTTTTGATTCATTCAACCCTCATAAATCATTTTCAAAACTCTCAGGGCCTCTTGAGAGGGTGTAAGACCCAAACCCCCTTGTACAGACCTATTTTGGGCCTCACTTATTGTATAAGTCCCCCCTGTACAAGTAAACGGCGCGATCTTCGCCTTTTAAAATAACTTTGGGCCTACCCTCGAGTAGTAAGCCCCATTCTTCTTTTTTAAAACTCTTTGGGCCTCTATTAGAGTGTAAGACCCAACCCTTTGTAAATACAACCTTTTTGGGCCTCACTTATTGTATAAGTCCCGTTGTATTTCAAAAAGTTCAGCGCGATCATCGTCCGTTGAAAAACAAACTCTGGGCCTACCCTCGAGTAGTAAGACCCATTTCAAAACTTTTGGGCCTCTAATAGAGTGTAAGACCCAACCCCCTTGTACATAAAACTTTTTGGGCCTCACTTATTATATAAGTCCCTCTGTACAAGTGAACGGCGCGATCGTCGCCTTTTAAAAATCAACTGAGCCTACCCTCGTGTTATAAGCCCCACTTTTTTTCTTTAAACCTTTTGGGCCTCTTAATAGAGTGTAAGACCCAAATCCCTTTGTATAGAAAACAATTTTTGGGCCTCAGTCACTCGTATAAGTCCCTATGTACAAATTCAATAGTGCGCTCACTGATAAAACCCTGGGCCTCTCCTTGAGCTGTAAGCCCCAAATCTTTCTTTTTCAAAGCACTTTCTCCTTTGATTTTGAAATATACTGTTGTTTTCAATCTTTCTTTGTTGAACAACTAACCAAACAGCATGGAAGCTCTACAACCGAGTAAGTGTTTATACGCTTTCATTTACCGCTTTCATATACGTATAACTGTATTGTGGGGCTGTTTCGCTGTAAGTCTTCTTTCATAAACTCATATCAACTGTGTAATAATAGTATAGATATTAAGAGTTTCCCCGGCAACTACGTCTAGCATTAAGCCCGTTGATCACTCTTAAATAGTCAAAACTAGATCCCCATAGGATTACCAGACACAGTCTTCCCTCCTCTTGGGGTTAAACAATAAGGAGACATGAAAGGCAGCATTCTCGGTGAACCCTTTCATAGACTGTCACTCGTAGAAGTTGTCAAAGAAACTCTACTCCCCAGAGATGATCTCTTCTTCGTGAATTGCATCTCTTGAGTTTCTTCCAAATTCTCGAACTTTCCTGGCTTGATTTATTCTTTGTGAATAGCCTGTCTTGAATTTCTCGGGGTTTGGGGACCCGCAGGCTTCTTAAAAGCACTTGTCAAGAAACTCTATTCCCCAGAGATGATCTTTTCTCCATGAATTGCATCTCTTGAGTTTCTTCCAAATTCTCGAACTTTCCTGGCTTGATCTATTCTTTATGAATAGCCTGTCTTGAATTTCTCGGGGTTTGGGGACCCACAGGCTTCCTAAAAGCATCCCCGCATCCTCTTGGGCATTGTACAAGGACCCGTCGGCTTCTTAGAAGTATTCACAGCCTCCTCTTAGGCTTCGTATAAATGATTTCTTCCTCCGGGAATGATAGCCTCCTCTTAGGCTTCATACAAGGACCACTCGGCTTCTTAAAAGTTTCCAGCCTCCTCTTGGGCTTCGTACAAATTGTCCCGACGACCTCCTAAAGGTATAGGAACAGAAATCAGTCATCTTAATAGAACAGCCTTTCCAAGAGTCTACTACTGTTTCTCAACACATAGTACAAAAAGATGAAACTCTAGACTTGGACAGTCTAATTACCTTGAGTCTCAAAAGACATTCTCAAGCTCCTTCCAAAACTAGGAGATGAAACCCGTAGACCTGAACAGGCTCAATACCCTTGTATTTCCCATTTCCTTAAAGAACAGGAAACGATCCCGATCCTCGAATCAAATCCCTGAGTGCAAACATTACTCATATAAGAACTTATTTTCTCTTTAAATCAGTATACTGGACCTGCCACTCAACTGAAACAGCACCATAGCCTCTCTCTTGGGCTTTATACAATGATTCTCCCCAGTGGAGCTAACAAATAGCCTTCATCTCGGGCTTCGTACGAGATACAAAATCACTCTCTTGTTGTGTATAAAAGATTCTCTTAGTGAGTCACCATCTTTAGCCTCCATCTCGGGCTTCGTATGAGATACAAAAAACCCTCTTGTTGAGTCAAATAGCCTCCATCTTGGGCTTTATACGAGATACCAAAAGACTCCCTCGTTGAGTCAAAACCTTTCAACCTCTCTCTCGGGCTTTGTACGAGACACATATTAGCCTCCTCTTAGGCTTTGTATAAGAAAACCACTGGTTGATCCAATCAACCTTTTAGCATCAAAGTTGTGCCTCGTTCACAGTACACAAACATCAACAACTCCTTCCCCTTCATCTAATCGCTGTAAGCGGCAAGCCTCTGGATTATTTACATCCACGCCACTGTCCCTCTTTTAGCATGAGAAATTCCTAAGGAAAGATGGCATTGCTCTAAACTGAGTTAAATTCTTCTCCTTCAGGTTGGAAATCCCCTATAAAGGAAATTATGGCATTGTCGGATTCGCACATCCCGGTTAAAGTAATTCTCCTTTATAAACAGTTGTGACAGACAAACCCCTCTTTAGAGATGACAAATTCTCTCTAAAGTCAAACCCTTTTAGCTTCATATCTTAGGCTTTCAACAAGATACAAATAGACCTTTTAGCTTCACATCTTGGGCTTTGAACAAGATACAAACTACCTTTAGCTTCACGTCTTGGGCTTTGAACAAGACACCAAAACACCATTTCCTCTCGTAGAATAGGAGGAACTACGATCGCTCTGATTTTCCTGTTTCGGTAAACGGGAATACGTAGGCATAAGATTGAAAGAAAAATCTTAGCGAGCACCCTAAACAAGAACACAAAATCCCATACTTTCATACATTCGTCCTAACATTTCAACTAATAGCCTAAAAAACTTTTTTTTAACAAAATAACCTAGGCGAGACCCCAAATCTTTGTAGCATCTGTAAACCAACAGTTTTGACTGTTTAACCTCAGTATGCAAGCAGGGTTAGTTGGAGACATCTATTTCCCTTCCTTCATCAGCTTCAATAGGATAAAAAATGAATCGAGCTGTAGTACCAGAGCGATTGTGCTTCGCAACCACATCCAAAAATCACTCGCTACACAACCATTTAAAGGAAGAAATTAATCTTTCTAGGGAAGACACAATCTACCAAGTTCCCTACTGCAGAGTTATCTCTCACATTCTTGACCTCCAAGGAGTAGCTGGTCATTGTAGAAGAAATGGAATGACTGAAAAAGTCCTTCCTGAATTTTGTTCACTAATGACGTTCTTACTCTAAGATAGGATGTTAGTTATTTCTAAGCTTATATTACATCTTAATCGTTTTTGTGATTTGTATGAATATTTCAAATGATCAAAATGCACTAATTATCTAATAATGAGCGCTACTTGAAATTCACATAAAAAGGCTTTGGAGTGTCTAGATACCATAAGTTCCCACAGGTTATGATTAAGTAACGCTTCCATTACCACTCATTAAGACTGTGTCATGGCTTTTGATTAAAGGAATTAATTATTTATCCACTTTTACACGTTATTTAGTGTTCCTAGGAAAATCAACCGTTGCGGTTCCATCTTCCTCAAAAATAGTCTGCTTCTTCTATAAAAGCATCAAACCCGAAGAAAACAAAACAACCTTCATTCAATCAGAATTCCTAGTTTCTCACCCTGTATTTTCTCTCTCTCTCTCTCTCTCTCTCTCTCTCTCTCTCTCTCTCAAAAATGGCATACGTCTAAATTCCCACAACCACACAAATCCCAGTTAATAATCTCAAGGTTCTTTCAGAAACTATAGTTAACTTCAACAATCTGAAATCAAATCGATGCGACATTACTCCCTCATTGAAAACCCAAGGTTGAAAAAACTACTTCAAAAGATTAGAAGGACCAACTTATGGTCATCTAATCAAAGATTTCTGGATTCATGCAAATATATCCTAAAATCTCATTGTCTCTTTCGTTTTCGGAAGAAAAATCTTCATCACTGAAAAGACTATCACATATCTCTTGCTGCATGAAAATGACGGATTCAGAATCTCCAGAAACTTACTCAATGAAGAGAATGAAGCCAAGGTGATGTCCTCTATCTTCAAAGATGAAGCCTTATCTGAAAACCAAACCTTCTCAAACCTGAAAAACTCACTTCAAGTATAGTTCAAAATTCTGCAAGAGAATGTTTTCCATCATCTCTCTTCAGAACAGCTGAACGATACACAAAAATGTGTTCTATTCCTTCTACTAAAAGGAATTAAAATGAACATTCCCTTAATCCTCTTCAAGCTTCTCAAGGATGCCATCAGAAGCTCCAGAACTTGTTCTGATCATGAATGTGGTCTCATTCCCTATGGAAGACTTATCTCAGACATTTTAGTTGAATCAGGATTAGTTGATGACATTCTAATTAATGAAGGAGAATCTTGGAAGCTGCTTAAAAGCGCTGGGAAGATTCTTAGGTTTAAGAACCTTTTGAAGGAAGACACCAGTTTAGATAATTCACGTTTTAGAGAACTGACTCTAACCCCCAGAGTTCCGGTTATAGGTTTTCCAAGATTCGCTACCTACAATGAGGCAGAATTCGGAAACTATCTGAGAAAAATCAAGGACGAAGATATCAGTGTCTGGATTAACATGAAAAATATCACTGATGTTCTTCAAGAACTCTCAGATTGGAAGGTAGGAAGAAAACGGTTATTAAGGAAGAACATTCATCCAAGAGATTAAGAACCACGAATAGCGTTCTTGCATCTTTCAAAGACAATGCAATCTCAAGGATTCAAACCCTCGTCAATGCTTCTAGTTCTTGTGTAAACCCTATGGAAGTAAGAAATGTCTGGAACGAGTTCCATTAATGGATCTCAGAAGAAATAGTAAAACACAAGAAGCTTGCAATGGCTCAAACAGAAGAAACATCACTTCCCTCAAGCTCAGGTAACTCTGAAAGTCTTTCCTCATCTTCTTCATCATCCCTAAGCTCCTTTCAGTTTAACCTATAGGAATCAATTTCGTCTAGTCTAGATCTGTATGTTTTGATGAAATCCGTCCGTAATACAATCTATATCTTTATGTAATCTATAGGGTTTTGTTTAAATCTCTATCTAATACAATCTATTTTACACTTTAATTTAATCTATGAACTTCTATGTTTAAATGCAGTTAATCTTTTTAATAAGCTCCTTGTTGGTTAGTTATAATTGTCCTTCAGATTAATTATGCCATAACAAAAAAAAATTAGTAAAATGAACCTAATTAGTTAAATTGCTTTTAAAATGTCAGAACACCAATTTCACGACCTTCACAATTGGCTTCCATTACCTTCAATTGGTATCATTCATATACTTGATTTTAATTGATTATGCTTCATTGCTCATATGCCCTGACACTTTTTGATGATGTCAAAAAGGGGGAGAAATATAATGATTTTGATTGAGATCAGGAAATCTGAAAGAATGCAGAACTCAAACAAAGTATAAAAATGCGTTACTACTAACGTTTGTTGATTGATGTTATCCGAGGAACTCTAAACAAGTTCACTAGGCATTCTAAAGACAGGAACAGGATAAGAAGAAGAACTCCGATCATATAATAGAAGCTGTCTAAGAATTAGAATCAGTAAGAAAACTCTGAAAGCATTCAAGACAAAGTACACATTCTCAAGATGCTTACTCAGAGGAACTGTGTAAATAAGAAGCCAAGATCTATCTGAAGATCTGAATTGAAGATCCAAGAAAGAAGTCGTTCTGATGTTTACCTGGAACCATTTGAAGCGAAAATGATTTGGTATCAGACTAAATCAATAATTGGTAATCAGACTCAGTACACAAAGACTAGTATCAGACTCGTCAATCAGAACAAAGTTGTGAATTATTATCAAATACCTTCACTGGTATCCATTCCCTGCACATCAAGGAACTATTCTTCAAGTCAAAAGAACTTCTTTAGTCAGCACTTCACTTTATATCAGCACAAAACAAGGTGTACCATATTCAAAATCAAGCTCTGATAAACCACTGAGCTGTGACATTAACAAGATAAGAACCTATGGTCAAATGTCAAACTCTGAAAAGTCATGTTCCATATTGGTGATTAAAATCTTACTACTCTGAATCTCGATTCTGAAGATCCCAATATATAACTTATGGTAATTAGGGGGAGACTACCCAGAAGATGAAAATATAAAATCAAAAATCTTCATATAGTCTGAAACTCAGGGGGACTTTCCTTTAAAGCAGTGTCTGTCTCTAATAAATAGCAAGGCTATGACTATTAGTCAAGAACTGTTTTAATCTTATGCTTAATGGAATCTGCTGAAAAGTAGAAATGCTTCAGATGTCTCTGAAGATAATATGCTCTGATACGACAACAAAGAAAACTGAGTTATGAAGATCTGAAGATGGAAGTTCTAATGAACTAGTCCAGATGTTAAAGACTCTTCGTTTTCCTAAAGACAAGATAGAGAAGTAACTCTTTTCTATTCCTGTTCTGACAACTCAAGTTGTTACTCTGTATATCTTTGGATTATATAAAATCTTAGATGATCTCAGATAAAGCTTTGAGGATAACTTATTCAGGGGGAGCTGTTGTTTCAAACTCTGAATTTATTTGCTTTGGTGATTACCTTGTATAAAATGTTCAATCAAAATACTTGGTTTTGTGATCATCAAAAAGGGGGAGATTGTGAGAGCAAGAATTGTCTCTACAAGTCAATCTATGTTTTGATGATAACAATAAGTATTTGTGAAAGAACCATTTTATGGTCTAACGTGTGTTGTGTGCAGATCATAAGAACTAAAGACATCAGAACCAACATGCACCAACTAGATGTACTATGATTGAATATATATATATATATGTGAAGTTACTATGTGTGACTAGAACACGTCATGTGACACCGGCTGTCTTGATTTCTTTGGAAGGGTTGTGACTGTTTCACTTCTCAGTTGATGAGGGATAACCATTGTGGTTTTCGCTCTTTGGACCTCTTGATGCAGTAGAGTGAAAAGTAATGGATCCTCAGATGTACACTCCTTTTGAGGTTTGAACGCCTGGTCAAACTAACTGACGCCTACCCTGCCCCGGGGTTAAATGTTAGGGTTATTTTACTAAAAGAAACTCCTTCTTTAGGGCTCCTATTTGGGCGAGGGTCTATCTCCCTTATATCTCCAGTGTTCGGGATTTGAAACAATGCCTTTACACATCGTCAACAGGGTTTTATCCAAAAGCACACAATTATAGATTTTTGCGTTTTCAACTCATCATCCTCCTTCAAGAGTTTAAGCACGACAGTTGGTATTGCAATGCACATATACAAACTTATGAGTGAATACGAATGGATTACTTCAGGAAAAACATGTGCACTTTATTAGGATTAACATAAAAAGTAAAACAGATTTCATGCATGCATACAAATGTTTTGACAAACATAAAAAGCTACACATGAGAATGCAGTAAAGAAGCTAAATGATTGTCCTTGTTGAGGAGACCTGACTCCGTCTGGACTTATTGATTCTGAAGATGTTTTCGCAAACTGAGTGCTTAATCTGATGAAAAAATTCAATTTATGGGCCACCCGTCTGGTGTGATAATCTTTGAGTCAATCAAGTCTTGAACCTTATGTTTGAACACTCTACAATTGTCAATTGTATGTCCAAATGTTCTCGAGTGAAACTCGCACCTGGCATTCATGTCATAATCCGGAGGAAAAGGAAACGGCACTGGCACTACCTTGCTTAGCTGAATCAAAGAGCCTTGGAGAAGGCGAGCAAGAAGCCAGCTTTGCGAAATAGGAACTAGAGCAGACACTCTCTCAGACCTCCTAAGTCCTCGTTGCCTCTGTTGCTGACGGTTTTGCTGCCAATGTTGATTATGGTGCCTAGTCTGCCCCTGTATTTTTCTTTCCACATTTGGCCGAGGAACAAACAAAGGTTGCTGACGTGATGACTTTGAAACCTGAAGCTGAGGAATACACCCGTGACCTGAGGTAGACCCTAGAGAAGGGGAAGGAATACTCACTTCCTTTGTAGCTACTGGCGTAAGATCACCTGATACCTTCAAGCCAGCTGGTCCAAACTCAATTGCTTTGGAGTCAATTAAGTCTTGTACTTGATGCTGGAATGCTCTACACCCCTCAATATCATGGCCTGGTACCCCTGAGTGAAAATTACAATAAGCCTTGGCATCCCATCCTCTTGGAAGCTTTGCAGGAGGAGTCAACTTCCAAAGCTCAGTCAATCTTAACTGAAGCAGTTGCTGAAGTAATTCGGTATGACACATCGGTAGAGGATCAAAAACCCTTTCTTGCTTCTGTTGATGATGAAAGGATGCAACCGGGAGGGTCCCAGCTGTGATTTGCTGATGCGGTAATTTCGGAACCCAAGGTTTATGGATTGAGGAAGGTCCTTGAGAGGAGGGAGGAATGTCCACCTCTTTAGCAGCAGTTGGAGGAACATCTATTCGCTTGACAGTGCTGATGGGCGCAAACTTGATTGCCCCTGAATCAATAAGCTCTTGGACCTTATACTTGAGCATCTTACAATTTTCAACATTATGACCAGGTACCCCTGAATGGAATTCACACCTATCATGGACATTGGAACCCATACGAAACTTGGTGTGTGGAGATCCCGCAGTAATCAATTCAATTAGCTGAAACTTGAGCAAGTGCTGAAGCAACTGAGTGCATGGCATCGGAATCGGATCAAACTTCTTTTCAAGCTTTTCTGGATTAGGATCCTGAAGAAACAATTGGTGATGAAAAAGCTCTGACGGTGGAGAGGATTCACAAGGCAATCCATGGTCTAGAGGAGACCCCAAAGAGATAGGAGGAGTGAGAATCTCTGCTGCGGAAGCGGCCACCTGATTGTTTTCCTTTCTTAACACTTCATTCAGAATTTCCATAACCCGACCCATCTGAGTCTTTATTCGGTTGACTTTTTCTCTCAGCAGTTCCTGACCTCGGGACAACGCCTGAATGTCCACCATAAAATGCCCCATTTGGGCCTTCATCTCAGTCACTTCTGCTCGGAGTTGTTCCATATCTGAACCTTGATTATGGTAAATTGAGTAGTTGGAAGAAGTCATGTTGGCCGTTCTGCAGAGAATACCCAGTCAGAATTATAATCCACACCCTCAAATTCGGGTACCTGTTATGAATGCATGAATGCATGTATGCAAATGCCATGTTCGGTTATTTCCAGGGAATCTATCTGCTATGATTCAAGTTTTGTATAGAATAATCCACAAGAAAGGGGGAAACTGCTCAATAGCAAAATTCAGATATAAGATCCTTGGAAATAACAGAACATGTGTGCTGAAATACTATGATGTTACATATGTACAAACATGTGATCAGGGTTTCCATTAAGATCTGTACTGCCGTGCTGCTGAATGGATAAGTTCAAAGGTCTGCTCTGAAGAGAATACCGGAATACCATAATATCCGAATAACCAGAATACCTGAATACCAGGTTGATAATTCCGCACTAATAAGAGAACTAGAATACCAGGTATGATGAAGGTTACGGTTACCTGCAAACCTGTAAACAACCCACCCCTCTCACATGTGGGTACTAGGATCCTCAGTATCCCGGGCTCTCAGGTTGAGAAATGATGATACGTTCACCATTTCTGGTTTGGCATCATCATCAATCGAGGAGGCCTCAACTGATTCTCCACAGTGAAAGGTCCTCAGCTTCTGGCACTGAGGTCGAGAAGCAATAGTACATTCATCCCTCGGGGTACAATACTATCGTCAATCGAGGAGTGCCTCCACTAATTCACTTTCAAAAAGGACATCCTATAGCGAGTTCCCAGCATTGGGTCCTCGGATCGAGAATGTGTTATGGGTTTGCCATTTCTGGTATGCCATTATCACAACTCGGGAGGAGTGCCGTTACTGAGTTCTTGAGAATGGTCGCCAGAGTCGACAGCTTTCTAGGTTAACACTCCGAAATGCACAAGACGCGCAAATCAGAACATCTCCTAAGAAAACCTCGTCTGGTTGTGGATGTCGTGTAAACCATACGTACCAAGATGCTACGTAGGCTACTTTCCACTCTAATCCTACATGTACTCTCAAGCCTGTGTAATGGGCTTATCTCTCAGATCACCCATCCTGCCAAACAGAAAAACCAGCACAGCACAATCAAGTATAATAATGAAATATGATGCAGTAAATGCGGTAAATACAGTAATGTACAGTAAAGCCGTAAAACAGTAAAACAGCAAAAACAACATCAAAGTAAACACCCAATAAAAGAAAAACAAACAAGCGCTAGGATTGACTCGCAAAAGGGGATGGACCAGCAAGAGGTCAACCGGTCCCCAGCAGAGTCGCCAGTTGTCGCTCCCGGGATTTTAATCCAAGTACAAACGCGAAAGTGGCACCGAAACAAAGTCGCCAGCAATGTGTATTTATCCCAAGAGAGGGAAAGGAAACATTGTATAAACCTGAGGGAAGGAAAAAGCATGGTCTTGCGACCAAGAGTCGGTTACGCGAGAGGAAGGTATTAGAACCCCCACGCATCCATCGTACCCGATGGGATCCACGCTTGCTGTTTCGATCAAAGGGTGTCATCGACTGGAGCTTCGCTGCTACTGGAAAGGAGAAGGAACGGGAATGGAAAAGAAAAAGAAGTGACTCGATAGGACATCCTCGGAGTCCTAGGCCTACGTATTCCCTCGGTGCAATGGGAAAGTCAGAGTCAACGTAGTTCGACGGACTACGGGGAAAGGTTGCTCGTCGAGATATCGCATATCGTTCCTACGTATCTTCAATCAGACGAGAAGGAAGAATCAAAGCAAACGTAGTTCGGCTCAACAAGGGTTGCTTTGTTTGTGTTCTTTAGTGGAAACGTCAGAGTGCGCGTCCTATCAGTTAGGTGTTGCAGCTCGCTGTATGGAGACTTAGGCGTTACCTGTTTGCGGTAGAACAGACGTGACGAGTCCTTAAGGAATAGAATGAAGTAGATGAGAAAAGAGTTTGTTTGTTTTTGTCTTTTAGAAAGAAGTATTTTGATTATTGGTGTGTATAACGCATATTGTATTTAATTCTTTCACGTAGGATCGATTGCCTCGCATATCGACCCAAGACGGGATGTACGCTAAACATTCTAAGAAAGTGAGAGAAGACCCCTCACCATCTCATTCTCACATGAAAGGCTTAAATGCAATATATGTTATGACTTTATTAAATGTTTTTTTTTCTTTTTGTCTTGAGATGAGAAGAAGAGAGACTCAAAAGTTAAGAAAGGTAAAATATAATGAGGGGGACTAAGAATCAAACCCTAAAGTTATCATACATGGATGTTCCTAATGGTTAAGTGTGGTTTAGAAACCTAACTCTAAGAGAAAAGAGAAGAAGAGTGAGTTCTAACTCACTTCCAAGATGGAAGTTAAGTTAAGAACTCAAAGGGAATGAAAGAGATTGAAAAAAGAAAGCATTAGATGCTTATCACAAACACAAATTGAAAGCTTAAAAGAGGTGAAAGAAGAGTTTGTGTATGGGTGCACACCCACACACTTGACTTACCATTAGCCCCTGAAAATGTTAGCAAAACAATTTGCAAGTAAAGAAATAAAGAAAGAATGACAAGTAAAGCTCAAACAAGTTAAGAACTAAGAGAGAAAGGTCTTAAAGGTTGATAAAGTTTCTAAGTCAGAACTTATACCCTAAGAATGTCCTCTAAGGTTAAGGTACCAAACACAAGCAAACTTTGCACAAACAATGCCTTAACCATCAAAGACATGCATCATGAAAGTAGTGGATGAAAAATGGATAAAAATGCAAGATGAACATGTATTTATGCTTAATGAAATGGCAAGGTCAGAAGTATACATCATTTATGAATGCCTTATAATGCATATGAGCAATCATACAAGTCATGGATGAAATGATTCAAGTAATAGAAAATAGATGAAGAAGAAATGAAAAGGAGAGAAACAAGTTTTAATTAGATGCACAAATTATCATGTTAAAGATGCATGACATATGAAATGAGTATGGATGCATATAGACCAGTAGCATACAATTGATGATATGCAAATGACATGAGTTAAATGGCATACACAATGCAAACATAAATCATGTAGAGCACAAGAAGAGATGAGATGTGGAATTAGGTAAAAAAATGCAAGTTAAAATGCATAAACACACATCAATGGTAAACACAAATTATAATGACCTATAAGTGAACCAAGAAGGACCTATAATTCTTTAGACAAACCGTATGATCTCACACAAAAGTAAGCATAACAAGGTGGCACAAGTGCGTCATCACAATCATGTTAGATGGAAGTAGAATAATATGTAAAAATGTTGCTTCAAATACAAGGTATCAAACAATTACCAAATCACATGAGAAAAATAATGAACATAGGTCTCAACTAACCTAAGTCAGGAGCTATACATGTATCAAAAATCAAGGCAAAACTCAAAAAGAAACAAGATCAAAAGGTCTCACAAAGTCTCATTGAAACACATCAAAAGAAAGCTCACATATTCACATCAAAACCTAAGATAAAATTACTTTAAAAATAAAATGAAAATGTTTTTAGATGCTTTCAGATGTTATTTAACAAGTGCAAAAAGAATGAATGCAAAAGAGTATATGAGTTGAGAGAAATAAAATGGGAAAGTTCAAGTACCAATGAAGAAAATCATTTAAAAGAAATTAAAGAGAAATTCTGAAAATACAAACAAAAATTACTAAATTCATAATTAAAAATAATAGAAAATTATTTTTATGTGTCAAGATGACATATAAATTTATTTAGAATTTTCAGAGTTGAATGAGTATTTTTAATAAAAGGAAATCAAAATAGTATGAAAAGAAATTAAAAATAGAATGAAAATAGGAGAGGGGTGCAAGCAGAGTAAAAGCTACGTTGAAAAAATGATTGGGCTCAAGATGAGAGGGTTCAGATAGCAATTAAGAGTCCAGTCCAAAGGTGTGTGTGTGTGTGGTTAAGGTGTATGCTCAGTCACACGTGGATGCAATCAAAGCCACAAGATCAATCAATCACCAACACTTAAGAAAAGTAATCAGATCACACGAATCAGAATACATGCACATGGTATCAAACATGCACGCACACACATGCAATCATTCAAAGAGAAAAAAATAGCACGTGAGTGGCAACACCTTCATTTATGCGCTGGCAGCTTATTAAGCGTTGGATGGGATAAATCAGACGACTGGGATATAATATGGTCCTAAAACCCTAGCGAACCCTCACCGGCCGGAGAAGGACCTCCGGTCATCTTCTTCGGCCATCTCCGGCCACTGCAAATCTTCAAGCTCACCAGAAATTCACACAATGTATATCAAATGAAAGGGGAAGTTATGTAGATCAAGAATCTAACATTGAAATCACCAAACAATGCACACACAACAAGAAACGATCACAAACATTTTGCCCTAACATTGGATCTACACCTCTAAGAGGTCTATCAACTAGCCAGATTACTCATAATGCTCCTATTAAGCCATTATCAACAAAAAACAAGCTATAATCGGTGATTTAGTACCAAAAAAAGTTGAGAAATAGGAACCTGAAACTTGAAGAACTCTTGAATCTACAAGAAGACCAGAGGTGAGAACTTGATCTTGAACTTGTTTGAGCAAAATAAATGCTCGTAGATGCTTGAGAATGAAGAGGAGATGGATCTTAAATTGAAGATGATTCAACTATTCAATGCCTCACCACTTCAATGTTACTTGATGATGAAGATTCAAGAATAAAAATGGAGAACTCATGCAATGAGAGAGAGAGAGAGAGAGAGAGAGAGAGAGAGAGAGAGAGAGAGAGAGAGTTCAGAGAGAATTTGAGATGAAGGGTTTGTGGAACGTGTGAAATGATGAAACCCACCCCCCCCCCAAATCTGTTAGAGTGATCCTTATATATGTGTAGTTGGTTCTTAACTAGGATGGTTAATAGTTAGAAAGAGAGTTAAGAGAGTTTTCAGTTAACAGAATGAGTGAGGTTAGTTAGTGACACGAGTTGGTGAGTTTAGTTATGGTGATGGTAGCTCATGGCACTTATGGTGAGGATGTGAAATGAGAAGAGGTGATGTTGATGTGTGTTGTTGTAGCAAGGCTTAGTGGACAAGCTTCCTTTTATTTCCTCTTGTATGTATGATAGCAACATGGCATGTATGTGTGTAAGGGATATACTGGTTCAAATGAGGCAAATGGTTGTACATGTGAAGTATGCGTGTGAACTGAGTTTTAACAACAACAACAATGTTACAACAGTGAAAAATTGGAAGTTTGAGGGTGAATATTTCTCACATTAATGGATGAAAATGTATAATTTTGGTGGCAAATGAAAGATGGTACATAACCAGATAGGTGTTAGACTTAGGATGAATAGAGACTTGGAAAGTGCTGAAAAATGACTTAGAACACAAGCAACCAAGACTGCATCATGGGCGAGGCAACTGGTTGGTAGACTTGGTCACGAACTTGAGAATTTTTCAGTGTGAACCACCCTTCTTTGAACCCTAATATCTCACACATAACTTGCTCAAATAAAAAAGTGGTAAACATCAATCTTGAAGAGGACATGGAGATGAACAACTTTGATGTTAAACATTTTTCCATTTGGAGCGTCCATCATTGGGAAAAATATCCTGACATTTGGCACACCACTTGTTTGATGAAATTATGGCCTATAGGCCTGAGCTTGCCTTGCCATGACTTAGAAATTGCCTAGATTTTGTCAAACTTTGATTGATCATATCTCCCTCAATTTTGATCCAAATAGAAGAGTTCTTTATATGGATTTAAAGCTTGGAATGTGAACTTTAATTGGCTTAACTTGGGCCTGAAGTATGGAGCTTTTATCATAGAGAAAGAATGCCTTAAAGTGTAGTGCCAAATGGTCCAAAATTGCCATTTTTGGAAACCCTAAGTTTCTAAAAATGGAAACTTTGTACATTTCTTGATTTATGATGATTCCTCCATCATTTCTTGATCAAATCTTGTCCAATGAACACATGTAACTTGAATTTCATGATTTTGACCTTAAAAAACCAGGAGTTGACTTTTTCCTTTGCACAGTTGACTTTTTCCCCAATTTCTTGATTCTCAAGCAACTGACCAATTGAACCTCTTCTGAAATGAACCAATGAGCAATCTCCCATCCTTAGACACTTGAAATCATGTAGAAAACATTGAGATCAAGTTTGAACCAAAATTTCATCAGGAGACTGCTTGAATCCAAAACCCTAATTTGGACTACTTTTAATAGAAGATGATAATTGTCCAATCTTCCCTGGTGAATTCTCTTCTTCCAGTGACTTGTGAGATCAATTGAGATCATATGAGATGTAAGAGACTCTTGAGGCTTGCTTGAATACCCTTGGCTCTAGCTCTCTTGCCTTGGATGATCAACACTCTGAAAACGACTGATCACATGCCCTATGCTGAATGCAAAGATGAATGCTTTATTTTTCTATGACTTGAATGCAGTGTAATGCAATGAAAGCACATGCTAAATGATATGAAAAATGAGAGGGAAAATTTTGGGGTATTACAGATGTGAAGCTAAAGGGTTTTGACTGAGAGAGAATTTGTCATCTCTAAAGGGGAATTGTTGATGTTTGTATGCTGTGAGCAAAGCACAAATTTGATGCTAAAAGGTTGATTGACTCAACCGAGGATTTCTTTATACAAAGCCTAAGAGGAGGCTAGAAGTTTGACTTTTCTGGGGAAAATGTTCTTTCTGTCTTGTACAAAGCCCAAGATTGAGGCTAAAAGGGATTTTGATTCCGTTGGGGAGAATGTATCTGGTATAAAGCCCAAGATGGAGGCTGAAATGGATTGACTCAACAAGAGAGTACTTTTATCTGTCCAGTATAAAGCCCAAGACAGAGGCTAAAAAAAGGTTGACTCAACAAGAGAGTCTTGAACGGGTGATTGACTCAACAAGAGAGTCTGAAGGTTGACTGACTCAACAAGAGAGTCTTTTATACTCAACAAGAGAGTGTTTTTATATGTCTTGTAAAAAGCCCAAGACGGAGGCTAAAAGTTGACTCAACAAGAGAATCTTTTATACTCAACAAGAGAGTGGGTTTTTTATATGTCTTGTACAAAGCCCAAGACGGAGGCTAAAAGAGTTTGTCTCAACAAGAGAGTCTAAAAAGGTTAGCTCCGCTAGGGAGAATCATTTGTACAAAGCCCAAGAGGGGTTATCTTACTGCTGAGGATTAGATCCATATACAGGCCCAAGGGTGGGGGAACTCTCATGAGAGAAACCGGGTTTCAGAGTGATCGGTGTTTCTTCCTATTTTTGAAAGGAACTTGAGAATGTCTTTGAGACTCAATAGTTTTAGACTGTCCAAGTCTAGAGTTTTATCTTTTGTACAATGCCCAAGAGGAAGCACGGGCATTAAGGGATGAGTATCAACCCTAAAATGGTCGTAGTTTTGACGCTGGAAAGACTGCTCTAGCAAAGGATGACTAAGTTCTGTCTTATACCTTTAAGAGGTCATCAGAGTCCTTGTATTAAGCCCAAGAGAAGGAATGAGAACTTCTAAGAAGCCGAAGGGTCCTTGTACAACGCCCAAGAGGAGGCGGGGATGCTTTTAGGAAGCCTGTGGGTCCCCAAACCAAGAGAAGTTTAAGAAATGCAATTCACAGAGAAGAGATCATTCCAGGAAAGTTCTAGAATTTGGAAAAAACTCAAGAGATGCCATTCACGGAGAAAAGATCATCTCTGGGGATTTAGAGTTTCTTTGACAATTTCTAAGGGTGACAGTCTGAGAAAAGGTTCACCGAGAATACTGCCTTTCTCTTTGTTCCATATTGTTTAACCCCAGGAGGAGGGAAGACTGTATCTGGAATCCTAAGGGGGGTCTAGTTTTGTTTGTATTTAAAAGAGACCAACAGGTCTTTACCTAGTTCTAGACGTAGTTGCCGGGAAAAACTCTAAATAACTATACTAGTATTACACAGTGGATATGTGACAAGTATATAAAAGGATGTGAAAGAAGACTTACAGTGAAGCAGCCCCACAATATAATTTTTTATATGAAAGCGGTAAATGAAAACGGATAAACACTTACCCGTTGTAGAGCTTTCATGCTGTTTTGTTAGTTGTTCAACAAAGAAAGTTTTGATAACAACATATATTTGAATTCAAAATCAAAGGAGAAAGTGCTTTGAAAAGATTGTTGGGGCTTACAGCCCAAGGAGAGGCCCAAGTTTTAACGATGATCGCACCGTTGTCTTAAAGATCGTATCGGGACTTATACAATGACTGAGGCCCAAAAAGATTTTATGTACAAGGGGATGAGTCTTACACTCTATTAGAGGCCCAAAGAAACTTAAAGAAAATAAATGGGGCTTATAACACGATGGTAGGCCCAGGGTTATTTGATTTTTGAACTGGCGATCGCGCCAAGATTTTTCTTTTAACGCAGAGGGACTTATACAATATCTAAGGCCCAAAATTATTTTGGTCAAAAGGGGGGTTGGGTCTTACACTCTATTAGAGGCCCATGAGTGTTTGAAAATGATTTGTTTAGGGTGATTAAGATCAAAACCCTAAATTAGTTTCAAAATGTATTTTAATTAAATAAAAATTCAATTAAAATGAAAAATTATCAAACATATAAAAAAACAAGCTGTGATATTGGATTAATGTTTAAAAAATCATGTTTTTTATCCAAAATGATTGGAAACCAATTAAATTTGGGAAATCAAGGAGGAAGAAATATTTTAAATGTTAGAAAACAAATAAAAGATTAATTCTTTGCAAAATTACCAAGTATATGAAATAAATAATATCTTTGGGAATTTTTGGCAAAATAAAATATTTTAACATTTTTGTGAATTATTAAAAAAAGAATCAACTCAAACTCATTAAAACTCAGAGAGAAATTAATTTTTGAATCAATTAAATAAAATCACAAAATTCAAATATTCAAATATTCAAAAAATGGCGCCAAGAACACACCAAGAACACGTGCCACCCCTCTGTTTCTGCAGATTTTCATTTTCTCACCAATCTCACTGAATACTTGATGAAATCACACAATCCACATATCAATCTACTCGTTTTCACCTCATGATCATGTCTATGGTCTTAAATTTCATTATTTTAAGCATGGAATTAGAAATCAAGACAAAACCTCAAGAACCCTAAAATTTGCATGAAGGCTGAGAATTTTGATACACGATTCAAACAAAGCAATTAGTTGAGGGAAAACATTCTATACATGATTATGAACATTTGGCAAGAGTATTGTGCAAGGAAATATGCATAGATTAAGAGATGACCAAGTTTAGGCTTACTAGAAGGTCGTGACAGCAAGGGCAAAGTGATTTTTGAGTTGGAGGTGTTACAGATGAGTTGTGATGATCTGAACAGCTTCCCTACACCATATGGAGTGTGTTTGAATGCCTGGACTTGATTGGAATGGCTGAATCACTTTATGGCATCTCAACTGCAACTTGGTTGAAAACATGAGCAACTGGCTGGTGATTCTGAGAAATCAGTGTTCCAGATGTGGTTTAAGTGTTTGGATCACTTCTATATGATGTTTATGAGGTGTGTGTGTGATTGGTTTGGTTGGAATGGCTCTCAAACTCAAAACCCGATAGTGACTTGCTTTGGAAGGCAGTTTTGGAGTGAAAGAAGATATTTTGAGGAAAGCATCAGTTTGATGGCTTTGGTGTACTTAAACTGAGCACTAATGAGCTCTATTTATAGTAGAGCAATTTTGTTTTGCAAGCAATAGTGAATGGCAACTGTCGCAGATCATTGTCCAATTGCATCACTTTGGAATCTTAAGTCTCCTCTAGCCATTGACTAGAGGTTAGAGCACAGGCCTTTGGTTCCCTAGTTCAGAGATCATCCTTGACTCATTCAGTTGGAAAAGACTCAGTTCATGCCACCTTGGTACATCCATTGAATGCTCCAAAACAAAATTGGAGTCTTGTCCCCCTTTTAGGCATTTTAGGTTTGGCATGCTACTTTTAGCTCCAAAGACTTGGGAGGCTTATCAATTAGTGTTTGTCACTCCTTGGTCTCCCCCTGAGGTGTTCAGATGGATAAACTTGTTTGTCATTAGCATAATTTGATCAAATCGAGCAAAATGCACAAATCTGCCTTGCCATGACAGTTGAAGAAAGGCATATTGCCATTGTCATAACTCTTAGCTCAAATGGGATTTGATGGAGTTCTTGGCCACTTTGGAAAGCTCTCATATGATACAACATATTTGTGATCATAGTTTGTCTTGACATTTTTTGGATCTAAGTGAAAAATGCCCTTAAATTTTGAAAAAAATGAAACAGATTCTGACTTAGTGAAAATTTCACTAAGTGTTGGAAAAAGTGGCATTTTCATGTTTTTGTCATTTTGGTCACTCCATAACTAAAACACCATGAAGAATTGGAGTGAGGTGTAGTTGACACTTTTAAAGTATGCCATGAGAGATACAAATCCATCTTTGGATCAACCAAAATGGTTGCTTGGATCACAAGTTATGATCCTTGGAAGTTGGTACCCTAGCCACTGTAGCGCGAATTTTTGCGTGGTTGCGAAGCACTATCGCTTTGGGGTACTACAGTTTGATTCATTTTTTATCCTGTTAAGCTGTTTAAGGAAGGGAAATAGATGTCTCCAATTAACCCTGCTTGCATACTGAGTTTAAACAGGTGACAATTGGTTTACAGATGCTATTAAGATTGTGGGTCTCTCTTAGGTTATTTTGTTAAAAAAATAGAGTGCCTGGACTATTTGTGAGGTAAGATGTTAATGTGTTTAGATTTGATGTTTTTAGGTTGATTTGGTGGAGATTCTGGGTTTTGGGTTTTGGATTAGTATGCTCGCTGGGATTTTTCCAATCTTATGCCTACATATTCCCGTTTAACGAAACCGGGAAATTAGAGCGATCGTAGTTCCTCCTATTCTATGGGAGGAAAAAAGGTTGTTTTGGTGTCTTGTTCAAAGCCCAAGACGTGAAGCTAAATGTGGTTTGTATCTTGTTCAAAGCCCAAGATGTGAAGCTGAAGGGTCTATTTATATCTTGTTTGAAGCCCAATATGTGAAGCTAAAGGGTTTATTGATGAGAGAGAATTTGTCATCTCTAAAAGGGGATATTTGGTCTGTTTGTCACAACTGTTGGGTGACTGATTATAAAGGAGAATTACTTTAACTGGGATATGTGAATCTAGCAATGCCATAATTTCCTTTATAGGGGATTTTTAACCTGAAGGAGAAGATTTTAACTCAGTTTAGAGCAATGTCATATTTCCTTAGGAATTTCTCATGCTAAAAGAGGCACAGTGGCGTGGATGTAAATAATCCAGAGGCTTGCCGATTACAGCAATTTAGATGAAGGAAAAGGAGTTATTGATGTTTGTATACTGTGAGCAAGGCACAGCTTTTGATGCTAAAAGGTTGATTGACTCAACCGGGGTTTTCTTATACAAAGCCTAAGAGGAGGCTATTGACCCAACAAGAGGGTGTTTTTATGTGTCTCGTACGAAGCCCGAGAGAGAGGTTAAAAGGGCTTGACTCAACAAGACAGTGCTAACAAGTGACTGACTCAACAAGAGAGTGCTTTTATATGTGTTTTGTACGAAGCCCAAGACGGAGGCTAAAAGTTTTTGACTCCACATGAGGGTCTTTTATACTTAATAAGAGAGTGATTTTGTATCTCGTACGAAGCCCGAGATGGAGGCTGCGAGGGAAGTGACTCAACAAGAGAGTCTTATATACTCAACAAGAGAGTGATTTTTATCTCGTACGAAGCCCAAGATGGAGGCTAAACAGGTATAACCCAACAAGAGAGTCTTTTATACTCAACAAGAGAGTGATTTTTATCTCGTACGAAGCCCAAGATGGAGGCTAAACAGGTTTGACCCAACAAGAGAGTCTTTTATACTCAACAAGAGAGTGTGAAAAGGTTAGCTCCGTTGGGGAGAATCATTATACAAAGCCCAAGAGGAGGCTATTGTCCTGGTGACTGTTTCAGTTTAGTGACAGGTCCAGTATGTTGGATAAAAGAGAAAATCAGTTCTTATGAAGGGAACGACTAAAGGTATTGTTGTGCTTTGGGATTAATCAGAGGATCTGGGTTACTTCCTTTTCTTTAAGGAAATGGAAAATCCAAAGGGTACTGAGACTTGTCATACCCCAAATTTTGACCACTAAGATGTCCCATCATTGTGTCAATCATCATCACAATATGGATGAACCATCATGCCTCATCAAATGCCTCAAGGGTTGTTGAGCATTCACTACAATCAAAATTAGGGTTTTAAGCCCTCTTAGAGCCTTAGACAAAGGATCAGTCAAGGAAGGACTTGATCTTCAACTTGTCTAACCTCTCAAACATACACAAAGGATAAAAAAGGACTCCCACTTCAAGGATTAAGCACAAGGCTCCTCCCTTCTAGGTGGATCAAGCCTCAAGATCGCCAGTGTCACCAAATCAGGGTTTTGGTCGACCAGGGCCTCCAGATGGAAAATTTCATCTGGGCACAAGCCAATGATCCAAAACATAACCTAATATACTCCATGGAACCTCATGGACCCAATCATCAAGTCAATTTTGCCTTAGGGGAGGCATTTATCAAAAATCAGGAATTAGGGTTTCTTGACCTAATTCACCCCTAAGTTGACTTTTGGGACAAACCATGAGCCAAGACCTCAAGAGAGGGTTTGAGGGTCTCTAATGAACTATATTGATCCATTTGGAACAATGGATTAATCCAAGAAGCTTGAGCAACAAGTCTCAATTTCATCTGCACCACAATTAGGGTTTTAAGGGAAAAGTCAACTGTAACTTTGACTTTTGACCAGGACATGCTCCCAAGCCCTAAGACATGATTCAATATACCCTATGACACCCATGGAACATGTCCATCAAGTTTGATTTAGGTCAAGGATATGATTTCATGAAGAATGGCACAGTTTCGAATTCATCTGATAAAACGTCAACTGTGCACAAAAGTCAACTTTGACTTTTTGAGATTTTTCACCAAAATGGATTTTTAACCCTAAAATGATGTTAATGTATGATTTGAATCATCATTCATCAAGAAAAATCAAGAAAAGTAGGATAACTTGTAAAAGGGGTAACCATAAAAACTTAGAAAATTTTCTAAGTTAAAAATAAAGTGGCTAGGGTACCAACT
Source organism: Lathyrus tuberosus (assembly GCA_022829125.1). Taxonomy (NCBI): domain Eukaryota; kingdom Viridiplantae; phylum Streptophyta; class Magnoliopsida; order Fabales; family Fabaceae; genus Lathyrus; species Lathyrus tuberosus. The sequence continues at coordinate 16,778,246 of JALAZF010000003.1, forward strand.
TTGGAGGATCATAACTCCTAAACCACAAATCCATTTTTCCTCATCCAAAGATGGATTTGTAGCCCTCATTACCCTCTACAAAAACTTCAACTAGACCTAAGTCCAATTCATTAAGGATTTTGAGTTATGGAGTGATCAAAATGGCTGAAAAATGAAAATGTCACTTTTTCCAACACTTAGTGAAATTTTCATTAAGTCCAAATCTGTCTTCATTTTTTTCCAAATGTAGGGGGATTTTTCACTTGGATTCAAAAGAGATCAAAACCAAACATGTTCAAACAGTTGTTGTATAATGTAAGGGCTTTACAAAATGGCCAAGAACATTGCCAAATTCCATTTGGGCTATGAGATATGACATTGGCAAGTTGCCTTGCTGAAATCTGTCAAAGGCAAGGAAGAATTTGCAACTTTGCTCGATTTGCCAAAATCAGCCAAATTCAAATGCTCCTATCCACTTGGACACATCTGAGGATTGAATCTAAAGGGGACAATCACTGAGCCAAGCCTCCAAAGTCCATGGAACAAGAAATAACATGTTGAACCTAGAATGGCCAAAATAGGGACAAGACCCCAAATTTGGATTGAAGCATTCAATGGAAGCATCAAGGTGGCATGGACTGAGCCATTCTCATCTGAAATCAGTCAAGACTTATCCAAGACCAAGGGAACCACAGCTCTGTGCCCTAACCTCTAGTCAATGGCAAGAGGAGACTTGGATTTCCATTGGACAACATTGGCCAAACCTACTTACCAGTTGCCATTCACTATTACTTGCAAAACAAACTTGCTCTACTATAAATAAAGCTCAATTGTGATCAGTTTGAGTACACCAAAGCCATCTAACAGATGCTTTCCTCAAAATCTCTTTCTCTTGGCAAAAATGTCTTTCTTAGCAAGGTAGCTATCGGGTTTTGAGTTTGAGAGCTTTTCCAATCAAACCAATCACTCACACACCTTATATACATCATATAGAAGTGATCCAAACACTCACATAACATCTGGAACACAGATTTCACAAAATCACCAGCCAATTGCTCAAGTTCTTGACAGTTTTGCAGTTAAGGTGCCATCTTCAACTCCAAACCATTTCAATCCATTCCAAGCACTCAGACACATCACTTGGCACCTAGGGAAGCTATCCACATCATTGGAACCTAGCTGTAACACCTCCAACACAAATCACGATCACCAGCTGCAAGTGGTAAGCATGAGCTCTTCTAACTCTATGATCCATGCAATTTTTGCTGCACAATAATTTGGCCATATGTTCATAATCATACATGGAATGTTTCCCCTCAATTAATTGCATTGTTTGAATCGTGTATCAAAAATCATAGCCTTCATGCAGAAATTAGGGTTCTTGATGATTTTTCATGATTTCTTGTTATATGTTTAATTTAAATGAAATTAATGGACATAAACATGATCGTGAGGTTGAAACGAGCATAATGATATGTGGATTACATGATATGATTAAGTATTCAGTGAGATTAGAGAGAAAATGCAAATCTGGGAATCTCAGAACACGCGCGTGTTCTTCATCTTGTTCTTGGTGCCATTTTCATAAATTCAAATATTTGAATTTTGTGATTTTATTTAATTGATTCAAAAATTAATTTCTCTCTGAGTTTTTATGATTTTGAGTTAATTCTTTTTTTAATAATTCACAAAAATGTTAAATTATTTTATTTTAACAAAAAATCCCAAAAATATTATTTATTGCATATAATTGATAATTTTGCAAAGAATTAATATTTAATTGTTTTTGACATTTAAAATATTTTTTCTACATTGATTTTGCAACTTTTAATGATTTCTAATTATTTTGTAGGTCAATACTTAATTTTTGAAGCATTAATCCAAGATCACAATTTGTTTTTCATATGTTAAACAATTTTGATCATTTTAATTGAATTTTTATTAATTAAATACATTTTTAAAACAAATTAGGGTTTTTGGATTAACACAACCCTCATAAATCATTTTCAAAACACTTTGGGCCTCTAATAGAGTGTAAGACCCAATCTTTTTTGACCAAATCATTTTGGGCCTCAGTGTATTGTATAAGTCCCGATACCGTAAAAAACAAATGGCGCGATCGTCGCCTTTTCAATATAACCCTGGGCCTCTCCTTGAGCCAAAAGACCCATTCAAAACTTTTGGGCCTCTAATATAGTGTAAGACCCAATCCCCTTTTAACCAAAACCATTTTGGGCCTCAGATATTGTATAAGCCCCTTGTGTTAAAAGAAAACCTCAACGCGATCGCCAGTTTTAAACTAAAAGCAAATTGGGCCTACCCTCATGTTATAAGCCCCACTCTTTTTTCTTTAAACCTCTTGGGCCTCTTGAGAGAGTGTAAGACCCACCCCTTTGTACAGAAAACCTTTTTTGGGCCTCAGTCACTTGTATAAGTTCCTCTGTACAAATTCAAACAGTGCGCTCACTGATAAAACCCTGGGCCTCTCCTTGAGCTGTAAGCCCCAAACCTTTCTTTTTCAAAGCACTTTCTCCTTTGATTTTGCATATATTGTTGTTTTCAATCTTTCTTTGTTGAAAAACTAACCAAACAGCATGGAAGCTCTACAACCGAGTAAGTGGTTATAGCTTTCATTTACCGCTTTCATATACATATAACTGTATTGTGGGGCTCTTTCGTTGTAAGTCTTCTTTCATAAACTCATATCAACTGTGTAATAATAGTATAGATATTTCGAGTTTCCCCGGCAACTACGTCTAGAACTAGGTGACGCCGTTTCATTTATTCGTAGAAATAGACAACTAGATCCCCAATAGGATCACCAGATACAGTCTTCTCTCAGGTTGTCCTCATTAGGAATTGTCAAGAAACTCTACTCCCAAAGATGAATGTATTCTCCGTGAATGGCATCTTTGAGTTTCTTCCAAATTCTCGAACTTTCCTGACTTTGATCTATTCTCGGTGAATAGCATTGCCTTGAATTTCTCGGGGTTTGGGGACCCACGGGCTTCTTAAAAGCATCGGCCTCCTCTTGGGCATCGTACAAGGACCCACAGGCTTCCTAAAAGCAACCCCGCCTCCTCTTGGGCTTAGTACAAGGACCCTACGGCTTCTTAGAAGTATTCACAGCCTCCTCTTAGGCTTCGTATAATGATCTCTTCCTCCGGGAATGATAGCCTTCTCTTGGACTTTGTACAAGGACTCGTCGGCTTCTTAAAAGTTTCCAGCCTCCTCTTGGGCTTCGTACAAATTGTCCCGATGACCTCCTAGAGGTATAGGAACAGAACTTAATCATCTGCATAGAACAGTCCTTTCATAGAGTCTACTCCTGTTTCTCAAAGCATAGTACAAAAGATAAAACTCTAGACTTGGACAGTCTAACTTCCTTGAGTCTCAAAGACATTCTCAAGTGACCCCTTCGTTAAATAGGAAGGAAACCCGCAGACTCGGACAGTCTCAATACCCTTTGGATTTCCCGTTTCCTCAAAGAACAGGAATAACCCGGATCCTTGAATCAAATCCCTGAGTACAGTGTTGCTCATATAAGAACTGATTTTCTCTTTAAAATCAGTATACTGGACCTGTCACTTAACTGAACAGTTACGATAGCCTCCTCTTAGGCTTTGTATAATGATCCTTCTCCAGTTAAGTTAGCCTCTCTCTTGGGCTTTGTTCAATGATTCTTCCCAGCGAAGTAAACATTTAGCCTCCATCTCGGGCTTCGTACGAGATACGAAAATTCTCCCCAGTGGAGTCAAACAACGTTTAGCCTCCATCTCGGGCTTTATACGAGATACCAAAAGATTCCCTCGTTGAGTCAAAACCTTTTCGCCTCCATCTCGGGCTTTGTACGAGACACACAAAAAAAACTCTCTTGTTGAGCCAAATAACCCCCATCTCGGGCTTTATACGAGATACCAAAAGACTCCATCGTCGGGCCAAAACCTTTTAGCCTCTCTCTCGGGCTTTGTACGAGACACATAATAGCCTCCTCTTAGGCTTTGTATAAGAAAACCACTGGTTAATCCAATTAACCTTTTAGCATCAAAGTTGTGCCTCGTTCACTGTACACAAACATCAACAACTCCTTCCCCTTTCATCTAATTGCTGTAAGCGGCAAGCCTCTGGATCATCTACATCCATGCCACTGTCCCTCTTTTAGCATGAGAAATTCCTAAGGAAAGATAGCATTGCTCTACACTGAGTTAAAGTCTTCTCCTTCAGGTTGAAATCCCCTATAAAGGAAATTATGGCATTGCCGGATTCACAAATCCCGGTTAAAGTAATTCTCCTTTATAAACAGTTGTGACAGACAAACCCCTCTTTAGAGATGACAAATTCTCTCTAAAGTTGAGACTTTCAGCTTCACGTCTTGGGCTTTGAACAAGACACAAATAGACTTTTCAGCTTCACATCTTGGGCTTTGAACAAGATACAAATCACCTTTCGCTTCACGTTTTGGGCTTTGAACAAGACACCAAAACAACCATTTCCTCCCATAGAATAGGAGGAACTACGAACGCTCTGATTTCCCTGTTTTGGATAAACGGGAATACATAGGCATAAGATTGAAAGAAAAATCTTAGCGAGCGCAATCAACAAAAAACCAAAATCCCATACTCTCACATCAAAAAACATCAGTCCTAACATCCTAATCCTTGTTCCCCGCCAGAAACCTTCTGTCTAGATAAAAAGAAAGAAAACCGTATTGGCGAAAATACAAATAACCAGTACAAAGGCCCCCCCCCCACATTGATAGCATTCGTAACCTAACAGACCGCTGTTTAAACTCAGTATGCAAAGCAGGGTTAATTGGAGACATCTATTTTCCTTCCTTATTCAGCTCACAATAGGATAAAAAATGAATCGACCTGTAGTTTAAGCTCAAACCGCAGAGAGCGACCAGCACTTAAGAACCGCGTCCAAAATTGCTCGCTACAGAAAAATGGCGCCCACCGTGGGGCTGGTTCTTTCTTTCTTACAATTTAAACCTTGGGTAAGTCATTTTCATGGCGGTGGCCGCCAACAGAAAAATGGCGCCCACCGTGGGGCGTTTCAAAGTTAGATCTAGGCACGGTCTTCCTTTTCTTCACTTGTGTGAAAACAACAGATTAGGGCTTCCGCCGGGGAACCCATTTTCTGTCAGGAATATAGGATTCATAGCTTTAAAGGTCTAGGATGTTTAGGGCAAATATATATACCGTTTTTCCTAATTACTATACGTGTTTATTTTTCTGCTAATGGGAATGCGGGTGATGCTGTATGTGGAAAGATTGAGTATACACTTAAGATAAGTGATGGCGACGAGGTCGACCATCAACCTCAGTGGAGACTGACCAACGCAACCCATTCTCTCACCTAGACAATGGGCCGGTTGTTAAGTCTGAGAAGCTGAGGAGCCAAACCCTTTCGTAGTGCGGAAACTATCGGAAATAGTTGTTACGCGATACTACCCTCATTTGAGGCTGGTGATCTATTCTCGGTGAATGGCACTTACTCTAAGATTGCACTACAACTCGCTGGCAATCCGCTTGTTGTTTTTCTTTCCTAGGAGGAGCTGATGATAATGAGTACAGGTACAAAAATCACCCTAGTATAAACCTTTGGGGATGGGTAGAGCCTTGACTTCATGACAACGACCCTTTGAGCCCATGTTTTTTCTATGTTTTTGTGTGCTGCATTCATGCATTCATCTAAAAAACATTAAAACATTCAAAATATTTCTCTTCTAGTCTCTCTGTTTTTTCAAAATAAACTAAGACTGTGATTGCAAATATCAGAGAAAAGGATTGCACTAATGGATTTCGGTAAAAGGAGAACTCACCAGTATACCTTCAAGGTTCCAAAGCTAGAGGATTTGAGAAGGTTAGCGAGGATGATCACTAACCCAGAGGCTTTCAGAGCCAAGCACGGAGGTTTGCTACCACTGTTAAGAGTCCATGTGATTGAGGGAATCATGGATGCGCTCATTCAGTTTTATGATCTCGTTTATCACTGTTTCACATTCCCGGATTACCAGCTCGCACCAACGCTGGAGGAGTATTCTCACCTGATCGATCTACACATTATAGATCGAGCTCCATTTTCTAGACTGGAAGAAATTCCAAAGAATCAGACTATTGCAAGAGCAATTCATTTGGACGAGTCTGAGGTTAAGACTCACTTAACCACTAAGGGTGGCATCCAAGGTTTGCCAGCCCAGTTCTTGACAAAGAAAGCCCTGTATTTTGCCAGTATAGGAAACGTGACTGCTTTTGAAAGCATCTTTGTTTTGCTCACCTACGGGTTATTTTTGTTTCCAAACATCAATAACTTCGTCGACCTTAACTCCATTAAGGTTTTTCTCATTGGAAACCCTGTTCCGACTTTGCTCGCAGATGCGTATCATTCTGTACACTTGGGGAATTTGTACAGCAGAGTTGAGATCACATGTTGTGTACCTCTGCTTTACAAGTGGTTTATCTCTCACTTGCCCAAGTTTGCTGCTTTTTGGGATTGTAAGAATGCCTTACGTTGGTCGCAGAAGATCGTGTCTCTTACCAACTCTGATATAGATTGGTGTAATAGGATCTATGATGGAATCAGAATCATCGACCATTGTGGAAACTTCCCCAATGTACCCCTTATAGGAACTAAGGGAGGAATCAACTACCATCCAGTATTGGTTCTTCATCAATTTGGATACCCGATGAGGCACATCCCACGGGGTGTTCATCTGGAAGGTCTTTTCTTCAAGGAAGGAGAAAATGATAGAGCACTAAAGATGGAAATAGTGCATGCTTAGAAGCATGTTCATAAGAATGGACGGGAGTCTCTAGGAAAACCAAACTGTGTCTCGGTGGAGCCTTATCTCCATTGGGTACAAACTAGAGCTCTCAAGCTAAAGATGCCTTATCCACGTTACGGAATTCTTCTGCCGAGGGAATCTGTCATGTACTTCATGACTGAGACTGAAAAACTTCAGGTTACTCTCAACAAAGTTAAAAAGGAGAGAAGGTCTTGGAAGAACAAGTACCGCACCCTCGACATAGAGTGCATCAAAATACAACAATTACAGAAAGAGAAAGATGCTCTGACTGAAATTTTGGAGCAGCATGCTGTAGAGAATCAAGATGGCCAAAGGAATTTGCTCGCTCCTTTCACCTGGCAAAGGAATGACAACCCGACAACGACCCAAGATCCCTGGTCAAAGAAAAGGAAGATACCAGAATCAGCACCTGATTTCTCCTCAGAGAGGACTCGAGACCCATTAGCCTAGGTTTCTGTTTCTGCACCTTGTAATCTACTGTATTTCCATCTCTGTAATCCTTTGAATTCCAATAAAAAGGGGTTTCCCCACTGTTTGATATTTGCAATCTAATTGTCAAAGTTTATTTTGATTAAACCATAAACAATTAATATAACAATTGCATTCATCATTCTCACATCGCGTATTCTTCTTACCAACGAATCTCACGTTTGTGTCTCGGTTCTAGAGTCAAACTGTCTCATTCGTATAATACTCGGGCCAATCGTTAGAAAAAGATGGATGATCTTGAGGAAGAAAACAGAGAGTTAAAAGAAGAGATCGACGCTCTGAGAGAGGATATGAGAAAGCTTCGTATCGACATGCAAGCCATGGCAGAAGCTCGGCTACAAAGAACTGTGATCTCAGAGATCACCTCAACGCCCATAGTGGAAAAGTCCGATCCTAGGTATCAAATACCGAAAGATCGTCCTTGGGGCATGCCTGTTAACTATATCCCGGAAGGATATGTTCTGCCGATCACTGAAGATCGGGGAATCACAACAGAAGCCGTTGGGCCTGAAGGTTACAAACTTTGGGAAAGCGAAGATGCCAGGGGCATACTGAAGACTCCTGAAGGTTACAAACTTCGGGAAATGCCAAGACTCACTACCGTAGTCACGGTACCACCCCCTGTGGTGCACACTGTCCCGGAAGGACAGATTCCATAGACACCTTCTGGTAAGAAGGAAACTATGTTTGACAGAATGGAGGAATTCCAGGAACAGTTCCTGGAAATGCAGAAGGAACTACAAGCCATTCACGGTCAGGGTCTATTTGGAAAGGACGCCGCAAACCTTTGTCTGGTCCCAAATGTGAAAGTCCCGCACAAGTTCCAAGTGCCCGACTTTGAAAAATACAAGGGTAACTCTTGCCCTCAAACCCATCTGGTGATGTACGCTCGGCGGATGTCAGCTCAGACGGAGAATCAGGACCTGCTGATTCACTACTTCCAGGATAGTTTAACCGGTACCGCACTCAAATGGTACATGGGTTTAAACCCTGCCACGATCAGCACTTTCAGAGATCTTGGCACTGCCTTCGTCCAACAATACAAATACAATTTGGACATGGCACCCGACAGAGATCAACTCAGATCGATGTCGCAAAAGGACAAGGAAACCTTTAAGGAGTATGCTCAAAAGTGGCGTGAAATTGCCGCTCAAATTTGTCCACCTCTTGAGGAAAAAGAGATGACAAAGATCTTCTTAAAGACCTTAAGCTCATTTTACTATGACCGAATGGTTGCCAGTGCGCCCAGTGATTTCACTGAAATGGTCGGCATGGGCGTACGTCTTGAGGAAGCAGTCCGAGAAGGACGTTTGGTAAAAGACACTGGATCGACGAGCGGTACTAAAAAATACGGTAGTGCTCTCCCTAAGAAAAAAGAGCAAGATATTGGGAATATCTTTCTTGGAAAGCAAAGGCGACGTTATCAACCGGTAGCAACTGTGACTCCTGCTATCAACCCTGTGTCTATTCCTACGTATCAACCTCAGGTTGCGCAGAGCCAACCTGATCAACAAAGGACACAACAGCCTCTTCAGCAGGCTCGTCCTCCATACAACAACAACCTTACAACACGGCCACCAGGATTTGATCCTATACCCGTGACGTATGCAGAACTGTTTCCATTACTACTGGCTAAGGGGCACATCCAGACTAAGTCTCCTCTTACAGTACCAGAAAGTCTGCCTTTTTGGTTTAAGGTGGATCAAACATGCCCTTATCATCAAGGAGGTTCAGGGCATAACATAGAGACTTGTCTCAATTTCAAGTCCGACGTGCAAAAGCTTGTTAGGAGCGGGGTCTTATCCTTCAAGGATACGAATCCTAATGTTCTCACAAACCCGCTGCCTCAACATGAGAAAGCTGCAGTCAATTTGATAGAAGGAGAGACTAACGATGTATATCAAATTCACGATGTACTCTTGTTAAAGACCAATCTGGTTAGGATGCATTGTAGACAGAGTGGATATGGCCATGTGCCACCTCATAACTATCATCAGTGTGATATCTGCTCTAAAGACAACCAGGGATGTTCTGTGGTGCAAGCAGCTCTACAGGAACAAATGGATCTCAGATGGATCCAAGAGCACCGAGTTCGTGAAGTTAACATGGTTTACATGAATTCCAACGTCATTCAAAACCATGACATCCGTGCAATGAATGTCAACTTGGTGGCCATGCACTCAAGGCAAAGTCAGTATCATAATCTACCGCGGCACGATTACAGTTCCTGTCTGACTTGCTCGGTAAACAAACAGGGATGCTCTTTCATACAAGAGGCCCTCCAGCGTCAGATGGATCTTGGATGGATCCGAGACTACCATGATAGGAACCCTTATTAGGTCAACATGGTTCAGATCTTCGATATTCGCGTGATGAATATCAACCTGGTAGAGTTACATGCTGAGCATGTCCGACTCGGATTCTTAATATCACATGACTATCAAAGCTGTGAAGCGGGTTGCGAAAACGATCGAGGTTGTACCCTTGTCCAGGAAGCACTCCAGCACTTGTTAAATCACTGGTGGATGCCAATCTATATGGATGAAGATACTCAGCAGATTAGTATCAGTAACAGGAATCCTACTCGGCGTCAGAGTCAGGATGTCCGATCAGTGGAAGCTAACCTAGTAAGGTTACATTGTATTCAAAGTGGGCGTGGCCAGGTGCCACCACACAATTATGACCGTTGTAGCGTCTGTTCGGAAAGTAACCAACGATGTTACCTTGTGAGAGCAGCTCTTCAGGGTCAGGTCGATCGTGGAGAAATTCATCCATATCCGGGTTCTGGACCCATCGACTGGACGCCGAACAACCTTGCCGAGCAAGTTGAGGATGTTGTCACGATCTTTGGTCATCACAGGACCAGGGATGTCTTTACCATTATCCCTCTACTTGATGAATCTAAAGTTCCCAACCGGGAACGAATCGAGATCCCTTATGATGGTCAGAAAAATCAGAAGGTTCCCATAGTCATCAATCTACCGGGACCACTACCATATGAATCAGCTAAGCCTATCCCTTACAAATACGGTGCAACGACAGTTGAAAATGGAAAGGAAATTCCATTACCCTCCGTCGTGAATATTGCAGTCATCAGTCGTGTAACACGGAGCGGTCGAATCTTCAACCGAGGAGTTGGAGAACCTAACAAAGAAAAGGAACTTCAGACAGAAGCTCCTGATCCACCAGTCGGTCAATCCAGTAATCCCGACCTTTCGAAAAACGATGAGATGCTGAAGCTCATCCAAAGGAGTGAATATAACATTGTTGATCAACTGTTACAGACTCCTTCAAAGATCTCGGTGTTATCACTGTTACTCAGTTCAGAAGCCCACAGGGAGGCTCTACAGAAAGTCTTGGAGCAAGCCTTTGTGGAACAAGATGTAACAATCAGACAGTTCGATAGCATTGTCTCTAACATCACTTCCTGCAACAATTTGGGATTTAGTGATGAGGAATTACCTGAAGAGGGTCGCCGTCATAACATGGCACTCAATATCACAGTCAACTGCCAGGACGATGCTTTAGCCAGCGTACTGGTAGACACAGGGTCAGCCCTGAATGTTATGCCGAAGTCCACTTTGATGCAATTATCATTCAAGGTCCCTCCGATGAGAATCAGCGAGGTCGTCGTCAAAGCGTTCGACGGATCCAGAAAAATAGTTATCGGTGAAGTTGATCTTCCCATAACTATTGGTCCTCATACTTTCCAAGTCACTTTCCAGGTCATGGATATCCGGGCAACGTACAGTTGTTTATTAGAAAGACCTTGGATACATCAGGCTGGAGCGGTTACTTCGACCCTCCACCAAAAGCTAAAGTTCGTCATGAACGGCCAACTTGTCACAGTCTGTGGGGAACAGGCCTTGCTTGTAAGCAACTTGTCATCATCTACTGGTATAGAACCCGAGGAGGTTATTGGGACACAGTTCCAAGCACTGTCGGTGAGCGAGAATAATCAGATCAAAGGAGGAACCTCAATTTCCTCATACAACGATGCTATCAAAGCGGTCAAGAGTACCGATACGACAGGATGGGGACAGCTTGTCATTCCCACTGACAATAAAACAAAGAAGGGTCTTGGTTTTTCTGCAACCTGTACCCAGACAGCTGCCAGCGATGAAAGTCTTCATCCCCTTAAAAATTTCTTCCACGGTGGAGGTTTCCTTCACCCAGTGTCTCAAGCAGTACATGCTATCAATGAGGAAGATCCCTCTGACCCAGATGAAGAATGGAAATCCTATCTTAATGAGGACGGTTATATGTCTCAGGAAGAGGTGCCTACACCATTTTTCTATCCCGCACAGAGTCCGAGATTTATACCAAGGTCGGACGTCGAAATGATATATGGAGATTGTGATCCGGAAGGATGCCGTGCTCCGCCAAATTCATTAGAGGAGGACACTCTGATGAAAGACAACTTTGACCACAATTACTATGGCCCAATGAATGGTCTGCCAATGTGGCAGCCTTACCCAGGAAACTTGGGGCAAGAAAGTCAGCCGAGTAATGAAAATCAGCCGACCGTCATTGAACAGAATACCTGTGTCCCCTCCATGTCATGGGATCAACACTCAGGTCATTCAGAAACTACTCAACATGAAGATGAATTTGCAACGTTTGCCGGACTTGAATTCATCAACTATGTTTTTCCCGAGGTCAACGTCATCGAGAGAGATGACTCCTCCCGTTCCAAAGAAGTTTGGGACACCTTGGGAGAACCAAGTGGAAAATACGACTTCATGGTCAAGTACACCGCTCCCGAAAGCTCTCGTATCAGGCTCGAAGATATCCAGCCAACTGGATGGGGAGGTACAGCTGAGAGCACAAATGCTATGCAAAATACAACTGAGGAATTCTCCTACGACAATTCTGCCTGGGAAACAGATTCCAATGATCCTGCTCCACCAGAAATCAGCGTCATTTCTGAAGATAAATCAAGGAAGGTTCCAGACTTTGTGATTCACTGAGGAGTTCGCCGCCAATGGGTTGCCGTCGAGGTTCCGAAGATCGTCCATCAGTCAAAGTAATTGCCATCTTTAACCTTTCACCCTGCCCAGGTGAAACTGATGTTTTGATAGGGCTCGCTTTCTGTAAATTTTCCCTCTTCGCTTTGCCCGAAGCGACAGAGTTTTGTTTTATAGGGCGGTAGTTTCAAGGATCGACTTGTTCATTAATAAAATAACGTCGTTCTGTAATTTCCGCATTTATTGCTGTTTTCTCTTTTTGCTTTTTCAGAAAATGGTAATCCTAAAAAACAATCAATAATAAAAACAAGCAGTAATAAAAATAAAACACTGCACACACTTGCATTTTCCTCTATCTCTTCTAAACACGAATCATCACGTCATACAGATTGCTTGTTTTAAACCCAGTTGAAACATACGATCCGATGTCTTCTCCCGACTTTGAATTCCCGGTATTTGGGGCTGAAGAAGAAGATGACGACAAAATTCCAGAAGAGATCTCCCGATTACTCAGACAAGAGGAAAGGTCCATTGAACCTCACAAAGAGTCGCTGGAAACGGTAAACTTAGGTTCAGAACAAGAGAGAAAATAAATCAGGATTGGGGCACTGCTCAGTCCAACTGCCAGAGAGAGTTTGATAAAGCTTCTCAGATAATTTCCCGATGTATTCGCTTGGTCCTATCAGGATATGCCAGGGTTGGATACCAGCATCGTGGAACATCACTAACCATTGAGATCGGAATGTCCACCAGTAAAGCAAAGGTTGAGACGTACTCATCCAGACATGGCCATCAAAATCAAAGAGGAGGTGCAGAAACAGATTGACGCGGGTTTCCTCGCCATCTCAAAATATCCTCAATGGTTAGCCAACATCATACCCGTTCCCAAAAAGGACGGAAAGGTTAGAATGTGTGTCAACTACAGAGATCTGAACAAGGCAAGTCCAAAGGACGACTTTCCTTTACCACACATTGACATGCTGGTAGACAGTACAGCAAAGTTCAAAGTATTCTCCTTCATGGATGGATTCTCGGGCTATAACTAGATCAAAATGGCGCCGAAGGACATGGAGAAAACTTCGTTCATTACTCCATGGGGTACCTTTTGTTACAAGGTAATGCCATTCAGTTTGAAGAACGCCGGGGCAACCTATCAAAGGGCCATGACTACTCTGTTTCATGACATGATACACAAGGATATCGAGGTATATGTCGATGATATGATTGCAAAATCAAAAACTGAGAGTGAGCATGTTGAACATCTGTCAAAATTGTTCGAACGTCTAAGAAAATTCAAGCTCTGCTTGAATCCTAACAAGTGCACCTTCGGTGTCCGTTCAGGGAAACTATTAGGGTTCATAGTCAGCCAGAAAGGAATTGAGGTTGATCCTGACAAGGTCAAGGCCATTCAAGAAATGCCTTCTCCGAAAACTGAAAAACAAGTCAGAGGATTCCTGGGACGTTTGAACTACATTTCCAGATTCATATTCCTCATGACCGCCACTTGTGCCCCGATCTTCAAACTACTGAAAAAGAACCAGGACTGCGTTTGGACAGGAGATTGCCAAACCACATTCGACAGTATCAAGGAATATCTGTTGAATCCTCCGATTCTATCACCTCCAGTGGAAGGAAGACCACTGATCATTTACCTCACAGTTCTAGAGGACTCAATGGGATGTGTACTTGGCCAACAAGACGAAACTAAACGGAAAAAGTCTGTCATTTACTAACTGAGCAAGAAATTCACCGACTGTGAAACTCGGTACACGATGCTCGAGAAAACTTGTTGCGCTTTGGCTTGGGCAGCCAAACGTCTTCGCCAGTACATGATTCGTCACACTACTTGGTTGGTTTCCGAGATGGATCCAATCAAGTATGTCTTCGAAAAGCCTGCTTTCACGGGAAGAATTGCCCGTTGGCAGATGTTATTATCAGAATATGACATAGAGTACCACGCTCAAAAAGCCGTTAAGGGAAGTGTTTTAGCCGATCATTTGGCTCATCAACCGATTGACGATCAAGAATCAATCGGGTTTGACTTCCCAGACGAAGATGTCATGTATCTAAAAATGAAAGATTGCAATGAACCGCTACCCAGTGAAGGGCCAGAACCAGGTTCCCAATGGGGACTTATCTTTGACGGAGCAGTTAATCATTATGGAAACAGAATTGGGGCAATCATTGTTACCCCTCAGGGTACCCACATTCCTTTCACCGCTAGACTTAGGTTCAAATGTACGAACAACGAGACCGAATACAAAGCTTGTATTATAGGTCTCGAAGAAGCGATTGATTTAAGGATCAAAAACTTGGACGTATATGGCGACTCAGCTCTGGTTATCAATCAGATAAAAGGAGATTGGAACACATACCTATCAGGATTGATTCCTTACAAAGACTACGCAAGAAGGTTGCTACCTTTCTTCAACAGATTCAAGTTTCATCACATCCCTCGTGATGAGAATCACATGGCTGATGCATTAGCCACTATCTCTTCCATGATTAGTGTAGGTCAATGGAATTACATACCTAAGATCGACATCATGCGCCTTGAAAGGCCCGCTTACATCTTTACGATTGAAGCAGTCATAGACAAAAAACCTTGGTATCACGATATCAAATGTTTCCTTCAGAGACAAGAGTACCCATCTGGGGCACTCAGGAAAGATAGAAAAACCCTCAGAAGATTGGCTGGAAACTTCTTCCTGAGTAGTGACACTCTCTATAAGAGAAATTTTGACACGGTCTTGCTTTGATGCGTAGACAGACCAGAAGCAGACATGCTTATGAAAGAAATTCATGAAGGATCCTTTGGCACTCATGCCAACGGACATACAATGGCGAGAAAAATTATGAGAGCAGGGTACTATTGGTTGACAATGGAATCCGACTGCTACAAGTACATGAGGAAATGTCACAAGTGTCAGATATACTCCGACAAAATTCGTGTACCGCCATCACATCTCAAAGTTCTCTCTTCCCCATGGCCTTTTTCCATATGGGGAATCGACATGATTGGCATGATTGAGCCCAAGGCTTCAAACGGACATCGGTTCATCCTGGTAGCCATTAAATACTTCACCAAGTGGGTCGAAGCAGCGTCATTCGCCAATGTAACCCGACAAGTGGTGGTCCGATTTATCAAAAATAATATCATCTACCGTTATGGTGTTCCAAGCGAGGTCATTACTGATAATGGATCTAACTTGAACAATAAGATGATGGAAGAGTTGTGTGCAGAGTTCAAGATCGAACACCATAACTCCTCTCCCTACCGACCAAAGATGAACGGAGCGGTAGAAGCGGCTAACAAGAACATCAAGAAGATCGTTCAAAAGATGGTTGTAACCTACAAAGACTGGCACGAGATGCTACCCTTTGCTCTTCACGGTTATCGCACATCTGTCCGCACTTCAACAGGGGCCACCTCTTTCTCTCTAGTATATGGCATGGAGGCAGTGCTCCCCATGGAAATAGAGATCCCGTCAATTCGAGTATTGATGGAAGCTAAGCTCACCGAAGCTGAATGGTGTCAAAGCCGACACGACAAACTGAATCTGATCGAAGAAAAGAGAATCACGACACTATGCCATGGTTAGTTGTATCAACAGAGAATGAAGAAGGCACTCGACAAAAAGGTCCGACCTCGTGTCTTCAGAAAAGGAGACCTCGTGCTCAAGAAGATACAATCGTTTCTCACTGACTCTCGGGGCAAATGGACCCCAAATTATGATGGCCCCTATGTGGTCACAAAAGCTTTCTCAGGCGGCGCCTTGAGACTTGCAACCATGGACGGAGAGGAATTTTCCTACCCCACGAATGTTGATGTAGTCAAGAAATACTTCTCCTAAAAAAAAAAAAAAAAAACGTCTCGGTGGATTGAAAACCCGAAATAGCGGTCCAGGCAAAAGTTAGAGACAAAATGAAAAAAATCATCCCGGTGGATTGGAAACATCAAAGTATAATCCAGGCAAAAATTAGGGATAATGGCAAGTAACTATGTTCAACAAAGGCAAGTCCCTCAGCAGCAGTTACATCATCCGTCACGAAAACTCCAGTCAAGGTCATCTTCGAAAAAAGTTCAGGATGCCCCGAATTCAAAGTTGGTAGAAGGATAGTGTTCGTTATGTTTCAACGTAGCCCTTTTCCCTGTAAATTACCATTTTCAAACTTTGTAAATACTCAATGGAATCACGCTTTTGGTTGATCTCCGTCTTATCAATAAAATTTGAGCCCTTGTGCTTTTGTTTGTAATTCTTATTTGTTTTAGCTTTACAGAACGACGTTGTTAACATAATTAACGATTCTTGAAATAAAACAAAAATGAATTTACTTGTTAAAACTTTTTCTGTTTTTAAAATAAAGTCGGCAATTTCTTTTGACTGTTGAACATCAAAGGAACATCAACCGCTTCTACAGAAGTAGGTGAACTTCAAAGTGCAGAATCAGAGTACTCCTTCTAACCCAGTATGCCTAAATGAAGGGATCAACTGTGTCAGAGACCTTGTTTCGTCTGACACGCCTCAGCCGAGTTCTTATCTCCTAAGCCCGATCAACATAGCTCCCAACAGGGACTATCTCTCCTAAGCAAGGTGGAATTGTTATTCTGAACCAACGGTACTTCTTCGCCCTGCGATGGCCGAGTATCCAGTCATGTTCACCTGTCAGTTTGTATGTCGCGTCCATCTTATCAAAAATCAGGAATTAGGGTTTCTTGACCTAATTCACCCCTAATTTGACTTTTGGGACAAACCATGAGCCAAGACCTCAAGAGAGGGTTTGAGGGTCTCTAATGAACTATATTGATCCATTTGGAACAATGGATTAATCCAAGAAGCTTGAGCAACAAGTCTCAATTTCATCTGCACCACAATTAGGGTTTTAAGGGAAAAGTCAACTGTAACTTTGACTTTTGACAAGGACATGCTCCGAAGCCCTAAGACATGATTCAATATGCCCTATGACACCCATGGAACATGTCCATCAAGTTTGATTTAGGTCAAGGATATGATTTCATGAAGAATGGCACAGTTTAGAATTCATCTGATAAAAAGTCAACTGTGCACCAAAGTCAACTTTGACTTTTTGAGAATTTTCACCAAAATGGATTTTTAACCCTAAAATGATGTTAATGTATGATTTGAATCATAAAAACTTGTAAAAGTTGGATAACTTGTAAAAGGGGTAACCATAAAAACTTAGAAAATTTTCTAAGTTAAAAATAAAGTGGCTAGGGTACCAACTTTGGAGGATCATAACTCCTAAACCACAAAGCCATTTTTCCTCATCCAAAGATGGATTTGTAGCCCTCATTTCCCTCTACAAAAACTTCAACTAGACCTAAGTCCAATTCATTAAGGATTTTGAGTTATGGTGTGATCAAAATGGCTGAAAAATGAAAATGTCACTTTTTCCAACACTTAGTGAAATTTTCATTAAGTCCAAATCTGTCTTCATTTTTTTCCAAATGTAGGGGGATTTTTCACTTGGATTCAAAAGAGATCAAAACCAAACATGTTCAAACAGTTATTGTATCATGTAAGGGCTTTCCAAAATGGCCAAGAACATTGCCAAATTCCATTTGGGCTATGAGATATGACATTGGCAAGTTGCCTTGCTGAAATCTGTCAAAGGCAAGGCAGAATTTGCAACTTTGCTCGATTTGCCAAAATCAGCCAAATTCAAATGCTCCTATCCATTTGGACACATCTGAGGATTGAATCTAAAGGGGACAATCACTGAGCCAAGCCTCCAAAGTCCATGGAACAAGAAATAGCATGTTGAACCTAGAATGGCCAAAATAGGGACAAGACCCCAAATTTGGATTGAAGCATTCAATGGAAGCATCAAGGTGGCATGGACTGAGCCATTCTCATCTGAAATCAGTCAAGACTTATCCAAGACCAAGGGAACCACAATTCTGTGCCCTAACCTCTAGTCAATGGCTAGAGGAGACTTGGATTTCCATTGGACAACATTGGCCAATCCTACTTTCCAGTTGCCATTCACTATTCCTTGCAAAACAAACTTGCTCTACTATAAATAGAGCTCAATTGTGATCAATTTGAGTACACCAAAGCCATCTAACAGATGCTTTCCTCAAAATCTCTTTCTCTTGGCAAAAATGCCTTTCTTAGCAAGGTAGCTATCGGGTTTTGAGTTTGAGAGCTTTTCCAGTCAAACCAATCACTCACACACCTCACATACATCATATAGAAGTGATCCAAACACTCACATAACATCTGGAACACAGATTTCAAAAAATCACCAGCCAATTGCTCAAGTTCTTGAAAGTTTTACAGTTGAGGTGCCATCTTCAACTCCAAACCATTTCAATCCATTCCAAGCACTCAGACACATCACTTTGCACCTAGGGAAGCTATCCACATCATCGGAACCTAACTGTAACACCTCCAACACAAATCACGATCACCAGCTGCAAGTGGTAAGCATGAGCTCTTCTAACTCTATGATCCATGCAATTTTTGATGCACAATAATTTGGTCATATGTTCATAATCAAACATAGAATGTTTCCCCTTAATTAATTGCATTGTTTGAATCGTGTATCAAAAATCATAGCCTTCATGCAAAAATTAGGGTTCTTGAGGATTTTTCATGATTTCTTGTTATATGTTTAATTTAAATGAAATTAATGGACATAGACATGATCGTGAGGTTGAAACGAGCATAATGATATGTGGATTACATGATATGATTAAGT
Source organism: Lathyrus tuberosus (assembly GCA_022829125.1). Classification (NCBI taxonomy): domain Eukaryota; kingdom Viridiplantae; phylum Streptophyta; class Magnoliopsida; order Fabales; family Fabaceae; genus Lathyrus; species Lathyrus tuberosus. Next base: position 16,797,215 of record JALAZF010000003.1, read on the forward strand.
ATTCAGTGAGATTAGAGAGAAAATGCAAATCTGGGAATCTCAGAACACGCGCGTGTTCTTCAGCTTGTTCTTGGCGCCATTTTCATAAATTCAAATATTTGAATTTTGTGATTTTATTTAATTGATTCAAAAATTAATTTCTCTCTGAGTTTTTATGATTTTCAGTTAATTCTTTTTTTAATAATTCACAAAAATGTTAAATTATTTTATTTTAACAAAAAATCCCAAAAATATTATTTATTGCATATAATTGATATTTTTGCAAAGAATTAATATTTTAATTGTTTTTGACATTTAAAATATTTTTTCTACATTGATTTTGCAACTTTTAATGCTTTCTAATTATTTTGTAGGTCAATACTTAATTTTTGAAGCATTAATCCAAGATCACAATTTGTTTTTCATATGTTAAACAATTTTGATCATTTTAATTGAATTTTTATTCAATTAAATACATTTTTGAAAACAAATTAGGGTTTTTGGATTAACACAACCCTCATAAATCATTTTCAAAACACTTTGGGCCTCTAATAGAGTGTAAGACCCAGTATTTTTTTGACCAAATCATTTTGGGCCTCAGTGTATTGTATAAGTCCTGATACCGTCAAAAACAAACGGCGCGATCGTCGCCTTTTCAAAATAACCCTGGGCCTCTCCTTGAGCTAAAAGACCCATTCAAAACTTTTGGGCCTCTAATAGAGTGTAAGGCCCAATCCCCTTTTAACCAAAACCATTTTGGGCCTCAGATATTGTATAAGCCCCTTGCGTTAAAAGAAAACCTCGGCGCGATCGCCATTTTTAAACGAAAAGCAAATTGGGCCTACCCTCATGTTATAAGCCCCACTCTTTTTTATTTAAACCTCTTGGGCCTCTTGAGAGAGTGTAAGACCCATCCCTTTGTACAGAAAACCTTTTTTGGGCCTCAGTCACTTGTATAAGTCTCTCTGTACAAATTCAAACAGTGCGTTCACTGATAAAACCCTGGGCCTCTCCTTGAGCTGTAAGCCCCAAACCTTTCTTTTTCAAAGCACTTTCTCCTTTGATTTTGCATATATTGTTGTTTTCAATCTTTCTTTGTTGAACAACTAATCAAACGGCATGGAAGCTCTACAACCGAGTAAGCGGTCATAGCTTTCATTTACCGCTTTCATATACATATAACTGTATTGTGGGGCTGTTTCGCTGTAAGTCTTCTTTCATAAACTCATATCAACTGTGTAATAATAGTATAGATATTTCGAGTTTCCCCGACAACTACGTCTAGAACTAGGTGACGCCGTTTCGTTTATTCGTAGAAATAGACAACTAGATCCCCAATAGGATCACCAGATACAGTCTTCTCTCAGGCTGTCCTCATTAGGAATTGTCAAGAAACTCTACTCCCAAAGATGAATGTATTCTCCGTGAATGGCATCTTTGAGTTTCTTCCAAATTCTCGAACTTTCCTGACTTTGATATATTCTCGGTGAATAGCATTGCCTTGAATTTCTCGGGGTTTGGGGACCCACGGGCTTCTTAAAAGCATCGGTCTCCTCTTGGGCATCGTACAAGGACCGACAGGCTTCCGAAAAGCAACCCCGCCTCCTCTTGGGCTTAGTACAAGGACCCTACGGCTTCTTAGATGTATTCACAGCCTCCTCTTAGGCTTCGTATAATTATCTCTTCCTCCGGGAATGATAGCCTTCTCTTGGGCTTCGTAAAAGGACCCGTCGGCTTCTTAAAAGTTTCCAGCCTCCTCTTGGGCTTCGTACAAATTGTCCCGACGACCTCCTAGAGGTATAGGAACAGAACTTAATCATCTGCATAGAACAGTCCTTTCATAGAGTCTACTACTATTTCTTAAAGCATAGTACAAAAGATAAAACTCTAGACTTGGACAGTCTAACTTCCTTGAGTCTCAAAGACATTATCAAGTGACCCCTTCGTTAAATAGGAAGGAAACCCGCAGACTCGGACAATCTCAATACCCTTTGGATTTCCCGTTTCCTCAAAGAATATGAATAACCCGGATCCCTGATTCAAATCCCTGAGTACAGTGTTGCTCATATAAGAACTGATTTTCTCTTTAAAATCAGTATAATGGACCTGTCACTTAATTGAACTGTTACCATAGCCTCCTCTTAGGCTTTGTATAATGATCCTTCTCTAGTGAAGTTAGCCTCTCTCTTGGGCTTTGTTCAATGATTCTTCCCAGCGAAGCAAACGTTTAGCCTCCATCTCGGGCTTCGTACGAGATACCAAAATTCTCCCCAGTGGAGTCAAACAACGTTTAGCCTCCATCTCGGGCTTTATACGAGATACCAAAAGATTCCCTCGTTGAGTCAAAACCTTTTCGCCTCCATCTCGGGCTTTGTACGAGACACACAAAAAAAACTCTCTTGTTAAGCCAAATAGCCCCCATCTCGGGCTTTATACGAGATACCAAAAGACTCCATCGTCGGGCCAAAACCTTTTAGCCTCTCTCTCGGGCTTTGTACGAGACACATAATAGCCTCCTCTTAGGCTTTGTATAAGAAAACCACTGGTTAATCCAATTAACCTTTTAGCATCAAAGTTGTGCCTCGTTCACAGTACACAAACATCAACAACTCCTTCCCCTTTCATCTAATCGCTGTAAGCGGCAAGCCTCTGGATCATCTACATCCATGCCACTGTCCCTCTTATAGCATGAGAAATTCCTAAGGAAAGATAGCATTGCTCTACACTGAGTTAAAGTCTTCTCCTTCAGGTTAAAATCCCCTATAAAGGAAATTATGGCATTGTCGGATTCACAAATCCCGGTTAAAGTAATTCTCCTTTATAAACAGTTGTGACAGACAAACCCCTCTTTAGAGATGACAAATTCTCTCTAAAGTTGAGACTTTCAGCTTCACATCTTGGGCTTTGAACAAGACACAAATAGACTTTTCAGCTTCACATCTTGGGCTTTGAACAAGATACAAATCACCTTTCGCTTCACGTCTTGGGCTTTGAACAAGACACCAAAACAACCATTTCCTCCCATAGAATAGGAGGAACTACGAACGCTCTGATTTCCCTGTTTTGGATAAACGGGAATACGTAGGCATAAGATTGAAAGAAAAATCTTAGCGAGCGCAATCAACAAAAAACCAAAACCCCATACTCTCACATCAAAAAACATCAGTCCTAACATCCTAATCCTTGTTCCCCGCCAGAAACCTTCTGTCTAGATAAAAAGAAAGAAAACCGTATTGGCGAAAATACAAATAACCAGTACAAAGCCCCCCCCCCCCCACATTGATAGCATTCGTAACCTAATAGACCGCTGTTTAAACTCAGTATGCAAAGCAGGGTTAATTGGAGACATCTATTTCCCTTCCTTATTCAGCTCACAATAGGATAAAAAATGAATCGACCTGTAGTTTAAGCTCAAACCGCAGAGAGCGACCAGCGCTTAAGAACCGCGTCCAAAATCGCTCGCTACAAGACTGTCCAAGTCTACTGGTGTTTTGAGAAATCGATTCTCAGGTAGTGAAATGATCTTTGTATAATGCCCAAGAGAAGGCTGGTATGTTAAGGGATGAAGGTCAACCCATTAACAGGTCTGACACTTGACTCAGAAAGACAGCTCTAGCAAATTGATGACTAGGTTCTGTTCCTATACCTGTAGAGGTCTCTGGGTGCTTGTACTAAGCCCAAGAGAAGGCATGAGAGTTTTTAAGAAGCCGAAGGGTCCTTGTACAACGCCCAAGAGGAGGCGAGGATGCTTTTAAGAAGCTTGTGTGTCCCAAACTGAGAGAAGTTCAAAAAATGCAATTCACCGAGAAGAGATCATTTCATGAAAGTCCGTGGTTTGAAGAAACTCAAGAGATGCCATTCACCGAGAATAGATCACCTCTGGGTAGTAGAATTTCTTTGACAATTTCTAAGAGTGACAGTATGAGAAAGGGTTCACTGAGAATGCTGCCTTTCACATCTCCATATTGTTTAACCCCAAGAGGAGGGAAGACTGTATCTGGTAATCCTATGGGGATCTAGTTTTGACTGTATTTAAGAGTAACCAACAGGGCTTTACCTAGTGCTAGACGTAGTTGTTGGGGAAAACTCTAAATAACTATACTAGTATTACACAGTGGATATATAGCAAGTATATAAAAGTTTATGAAAGAAGACTTACAGTGAGCAGCCCCACAATACAGTTATATATATATATATATATATATATGAAAGCGGATAAAGAAAGCGGGAAAACACTTACTCGATTGTAGAGCTTCCATGCTGTTTGGTTAGTTGTTCAACAAAGAAAGCTTTGATAACAATATTATATTCTAAATTAAAGGAGAAATTGCTTTGAAAAGATTGTTGAGACTTACATCTCAAGGAGGGGCCCAAGGTTTTATCACTGATTACACTGTTGTTTTGTACAGGGACTTATACAAGTGACTGAGGCCCAAAAAGGTTTTCTGTACAAAGGGATGGGTTTTACACTATCTCAAGAGGCCCAAAGGGTTAAGGAAAAGAAATGGGGCTTATAACACGAGGGTAGGCCCGGATGATTTTTTTTTGAATTGGCGATCGCGCCGAGATTTCTTTAACATACTAGGTCTTATACAATGCACTGAGGCCCAAAAATTTTTGGTACAAGCATGAATTACATGATAAATTGGTTCAAACACAACACATATAACATGTATAAGAGATGCATGATCAGTGGACATCAAAAGAAAGAATGATTCAAAGAATCCAAGTTGTGATGCTTACCTCTTTTTGGAGCTTTTGTGTAATCTGCCAAGGGCTTTGTTCCAGAAATGATTTGATGCTTTGAACAACCTCAAATGATCCCTTAGAAGCTTTTAGGATGGCTGGAATCAGCTGGAAACCTCAGGAACAAGTTTGAGCTCTTTCTTGCAAAAGGGGCAAAAGTGGCCAAAATAGCAACTCTCTCAAATGGTGTTCCAGATGGGGGAACCATTTGGGACAGTTCAAGGATGATATTTGGAGTGTGTTTAAGGTTTTATGTGGTTTGGAAAGTGACTGAATCAAGACATGGCTTGAAAAATGCACAAAAGTCCAATTTTGAGGTTTTGAGAGGTGACTTTGTGATTTTGGTGTTACAGGTCACTTGTGAGAGTTTGGACAGCTTAGATATGACATATTGGATGTGTTTGGATCATGAGCTATGGTAGAATTGCTCTCTAACTCAAAAAGTCAGAGTTACCTTGCTAAAGGAGGTATTTTTGCCTAGAGAAAGAGATTTTGAGGAAAGTAAGTGTTGTAATACTTTGGTGTACTCAAACTGAACACAATTGAGCTCTATTTGTAGTAGAGCAAGTATGTTTTGGCTGTAATAGTGAATGGCAACTGCAGCAGAGGTTTGGCCAATATTGATCAATGACAATCCAAGTCTCCTCTAGCCATTGACTAGAGGTTAGGGCACAGGCTGCTGGTTCCCTTGGTCTTGGATAAGTCTTGACTAAATTCAGTTGGAAATGGCTCAGTCCATGCCACCTTGGTGCATCCATTAAATGCTCCAAACCAACATCACTCATTATAGGGTTTATCCTTCTCTGATGTTCTCTGGAGGGTTTCGAATCTTCCTCAAGTAAAATCCGGTGCATACACACGGATGGACTTATACCTTTCAGATCAGAGATATTATATCCTAAGGCTCAGTGATATTTCCGCAAAACATATAAGAGTTGGTATGTTTCTTCTTGGTTTAAAGTAGCACTGACTATAACTGGACGGTTCATTTCCTCGTCCAAAAACTCATATCTTAGATTCTTGGGTAGTTCTTTAAGTTCTAAAGTTGGTTTCTTGGGGCATGGTATTGGATTGGGGGTAAGGGATAAACATTCGTGAAGGTTATCATCAATGTAGGGTTCCATAAATCTATCATCTTCCCTTATGAGGTTTAAAGGTAGTTTAATTGTTTCTATGGGTTCTTCTTGATCTAGTTCCCTAATGCATTCATTAATGATGTCTATGGCATAACATGCGTCTCCTAATACTGGTGCCATAAGAAATTTTGATAAAATAAATTCTATCTTTTCATCACCTACCTCAAAAGTTAACTTTCCTCTCTTGACATCTATTATGGCTCCTGCGGTTGATAAGAATGGCCTACCTAGGAGGATTGGGATGTCATCATCTTCTTTAATGTCCATGACAACGAAATCAGTAGGGATAAAAAACTGGTCGATCCTAACTGGGACGTCTTCTAATATGCCTACTGGATATTTGACAAATCTATCGGTTAATTGAAGAGACATCTTAGTAGGTTGCAGTTCTCCTAGTTTTAACCTTTCACAAACTGCTAGAGGCATTAAGCTCACACTAGCTCCTAAGTGCAGGAAAGCTTTATCGATGACATGACTCCCCAAAATACAAGGTATGGAGAAATTTCCAGGATCTTTCTCCTTTTTGGCGAGTTTATTCTCGAAAATGGAATTGCATTCCAAAGGTTTTGGATCGTCAAGTCTACTTTTATTGGTAAGGATGTCTTTGAGGAACTTTGCATAAGATGGTATCTAGGTGATGGCTTCTATGAAAGGGATCTCCACATGAAGTTTCTCTATGACTTTAATGAATTTCTGGTATTAGTTATTGATCTTGGTTTGTTTGAGTCTTTGTGGATAGGGTATTTGAGGTTTGTATGGTGGGGGTGGTTCATTAGTTTTATCTATAGTTTCTCCCTTATCTTGGTTTTTCTGTTCTTCAGATTCCACTGATTCCTCTACTTCATCCGTAGGTACAACGCTTTTCTTAGAAGTTTTGGGTTTGCCCAATGCCGGGTTAAACGGTTCATCGTAAGCGGTCCCACTTCGTAAGGTAATTGCATTGGCTTGTCCTCGGGGGTTTTGTTGAGGTTGTCCAGGAAATTGTCCTCCAGGTGTGGTTTCGGGAGCTTGTTTGAGAGCTACCTGAGAGATCTGGGTTTTAAGCATCTTATTGTGGGTGACTATTTGGTCTACCTTGGCTCCTAACTGGGTAATCATTTCGTTTACATGAATGTTTTGGTTTAGGAATTCTTTGTTTTGCTGGGTTTGAGCCGAAATGAAATTTTCCATGATTTTCTCAAGGTTCGGCTTGGGCGGCATAGCTTGCATAGGTTGGTTTTGTTTCTGGGATTGAAAACCGGGTGGTCTCGGAGGTGCAGGGTTTTGGATAGGATTATTTTTTTTGTAGGAAAAGTTTGGGTGATTCCTCCATCCAGGGTTATAAGTGTTTGAAAATGGGTTCCCTTGGGCATAATTGACCTGGTCTGATTTAGTTTCATTCAACAGATTGAATTCCGCTGATTGGTGTCCTTTGGTTCCACATAATTCGCATTCCGAGGAGACTGCTGTTGCAGTAGCTGGGTTTGCATACATATGTTCTACCTTAAGGGCCAAAGCGTCCATTTTGGCTTGCATCATGTCTATAGAACTTATCTCATGTATTCCTCCTTGGGTTTCTTTCTTCTCCAATGTTGCTCATTTTGTTCCCCATTGACAATGGTTTTGAGCCATATCTTCAATGAGAGCGCAAGCTTCAGGGTAAGGTTTATTCATCAGAGCGCCACCAGCGGCAGCGTCGATGGTCATCTTAGTGTTATAATGAAGTCCATTATAGAAGGTATGAATGATTAGCCATGATTCCAGGCCATGATGTGGACATATTCTCAATAGGTCTTTATATCTCTCCCAAGCTTCAAAGAGTGATTCACCTTGGTTTTGAGTGAATCTGGTTATTTGGTTTCGAAAAACATCAGTTTTACTTGGGGGAAAATATCTAGCAAGGAATACTCTCCTAAGGTCTTCCCAAGTTGTTATAGAATTGGCTGGAAGGGAATCTAACCATGTAAGGGCTTTGTCTCTGAGGGAGAAAGGAAATAGTCTTAGACGAATCGCCTCAGGAGTAGCACCATTGGTTTTAAAAGTATCAGCTAATTGGATGAAGACTTTTAGATGTTGATTTGGGTTCTCAGAAGAGAGACCGCGAATTGGTTTTGCTGTACTAATTGTAATAGGGAGGGTTTCAGTTCGAAATTGTTAGCAGGAATATTAGGGTTTACTATACTAGAACTGGGTTCGTCATCAGATGGTTGAGCGAAATCCTTAAGGGGTCTTTGGTTATGGTCTTTAGCCATAGTTTCCTTAATTCTACGAAGTGAGAGACGTGCGTGAGCGTAACGTTCAGGTTCCATTAAAGGATCTATAAGACTACCGGTGCTGCGAGTTTTTCGCATTAACCAGTAGGTAAAGCCTTAGTCTAGACGGTGTAACAACAGGGTACGAAATTTGACGTAATTGGTCCCCGGCAACGGCGCCAAAAACTTGATGCAGTGTTTTCGTAAGTATACGAATTACGTCAGAGTAATATAAAAGATTATCGATCCCACAGAGACCAAACGTCAATCTATCGGTTTCTATTGTTACGGTGTTTATCTAAGGCAAATCAATCGGGAGTTCGTGAGTGCACAGTAAAAGTGAAGTAAAGTACGAAGATATAAAATTCAATTTAAAACAACAAGCCTGAATGTAATTCACACAGTCGGATAGTATTCCAAATGCTTGTAAATAGAACCACTTATGGGGTAATGTTTTCTACTTATGAAAAGAACTAATTTAACGGGAACTGTCACTTTCGCGTATTCAGAACCGAGTTTATCCCTTAATCGAACCCTCTTATTGTCACTTATAAAAAGGTGCGCATTGCGTTAAAGTAATAAACCTATTTTTAAGAAATATAGTTTTTTGACTCAGTTGAAAAGTATTTTGACTTGGAACTTTTAACAAAAAGAGGTTCGTGCGAACCGGACTTTAAACCCATAAACGCATCCGAAAATAGTTTTAAAATCGTTTTTCTAAAGTATTAAAAACTCCTACTTAACTAGACAAAGCGTTTTCGCTTCCTTTGAACAGTTAAGACTAACCAAGTTTAAACAAAGGTTGGACGGCTTTCGATCTTACCCAACAGAAATAAAGTGCAGAAAACTTGTGTTAAAAATCAGAATAACCCCTAAGCATTTCTATTGACACCTTGTATGGAATACTACTTTAACTATGATCCTTATATTCTAACCGTTAAAATTTAGCCGGACATGGAAATGTAAATAGACATGTTGAAATAGATCATGTTAAAGTAGATTCTTTTTTTAAGTAAAGAGTGCGGGAAAGTAAATAGTGCGAGAAAGTAAATGGTGCGGGAAGGTAAATAGTGCGAGGAAATAAATGGTGCAAGAAAGTAAATAGTGCGAGAAAATAAATAGTGCGAGAAAGTAAATAGTGCGGGAAAGTAAATAGTACGAGGAAGTAAATCGAAACCTGCTCCAAATCGGAGGCTTTAAATCTAGTACAACTGGAAATAAATGACTGGAAATGAAAATGGCGGCAGGATTAACTTCTACCAGAGTGCTCCAAACTCGATTACAGACTCGATCAAACAATGTGATAACTCCCCGATGTGAGAAGTTTATCACTTTACAACACTGAAAATATATGGCTTGAGTTCTGAAACTAAGCTTGGATGAAGAAAAAGGATCAAGGACTCATCTATTTATAGCCTAGGAAAAACTATGGAAAGACCAAAGTGCCCCCCAACTTCTTTTGGGAGGGAAACCATACGACAAAGTTGGCGCCCGCCACCCCCTTATGGCGCCCGCCATGTGAACCAAGGGAAAAAGAAGTGGAGATCATGGCAGTTGACAGCAGTTGACTCCTATCCAAGTCATGGCCTACCCTATGGCGCCCGCCATGGTGGATGCCATGTGTACAATTTCCTCATAAACTGGTTTTCTTGCTCGTTTTTCTTCATTTCTTCACGAGGAGCTCTGGGAATACAAAGAACCTGAAAACAAAACAAAACACAAGCATAACACAAGAAAATTGCAATAAAATCCTAAGAAACATGTGCAATCCGAGTCAAATACGTAGTGTGATTCAGTGTTATCATTCACTGTAATCATTAAGCCAGACAGTCACTATCTTTCAAAAAAAATGATGAAAAAAATCAAAAGAAAAACCCGCTAAGTCAAAACCTATGAAGGAGACTTAGGCAAAAATTGGGGTATCCCGCTGACTGTAAGCTCAGATGACACAGTTCAGGCAAAAGTTAGGGATAACAAAAGAAAAATCAAGAGGTTACCAAAATCCTCAAAGACAAAATGATTTGATTGAGGTCCTCATCAAAGACAACAAAATATTGTAAGAAATAGTGACTTCCATCTCAAAAATCCCTTGAGTCATCATAACAGTGTTGCAATTCCAAAATCTCCTGGAACCTGAATGCATAGTTTGAATTAACTGAGCATAGGACTGAAGATCATCACGAAGAATGGGTCGGGTACAAATAAATTTTGAGCCTATATCCTTTGATTCAAAAATCGTGAACCATACCACGTTACAACCTTCAAAAGACCTAATTGAAGTCAGGTTTCTTTTGAAAGCATACTACAGCAAGGTTGCGTAAATTGACTCCTAAGTTTGTTGCCAATCATTTACTTTAATGTCATACCTTTGCTTTATCTTTCATTTTTTAGTGTCTAAACCGCTGTGTTTTGACAAGTGTTTCATTTGCTTTGCATCAATAATATCATTCCAAAAATGATTTTTTATTTCAAAACTGCATGAGCTTTGCATTAAAATTACCATGTTTGTTTGAATAATCCTATTTGCATGCAGACTTTCCTAATCAAGAAATTTCAAACAGTTGAGAAACTTGGTCAATGATCCTATCAGGAGCACATTACTTCCAGATCTTGTTCGAGATTTATTGCTCAATACAAGTTATTCTCAGAATTGGTTAACCAGAATATCTCTTTCAAGACCCGTAGTGAGATTATCCTTCTCAACAGTCATTTCAAGAACTGAAGCCGTGATCAGTTCATCCCCTTCGATAGTCAAGCTGAAGCCATGCTCAGTTTATCCTCAGCAATCATTTCAAGAATTGAAGCCATGATCAGTTTATCCTCAGCAATCATTTCAAGAATTGAAGCCATGATCAGTTCATTTTTTCCCTGCAGCAATCAAACTGAAGCTATGATCAGTTTTACTTCATCATCCAATCAATCTAGGGCAGTCTTCTTCAAGAATCCTCAAGATGTCTTTCTTCAAAAGACTATCAGCCTGATACAATTCATAAGTGTGACAGAGATGTGTTCAACATCTTCTCTCCGAGCAGATTGGGCAGTGTTCCCTGTGTTGAGGAATCAGATTTCCATTTTTCTTCCCTCACAAAAAAGTTTATCTCGATTGTCTCTATCATCTGCATTGCATACATAAATCATTCATCTATCATACATAGAAATATTTTCATAGCTCAAAGTATGCTTCGCGCTCATATGCATTTCCCGAGGTCTTGTTGCTTTCAACATCTTACCTTGTGGTCAAAGTCCAACTTACTTGGCGCCTACCAACTTTTACCTGCCTTGTCATCTAGTGCCTTTCCAGAATGTTGTCGTTTACCTATCTTGTTTCTCTTCCAATGCCATTCCTGGATGTTGTCGTTTTTCTTGTGTATCTATTGCTGTTGTTAGATGTTTGTCTCCTTTCATTCCAGTGTTATTCTTGGATCTTTGTTTTTCTCTCGCTCCAGTGTCATTTCTGGATGTCTGTCTCTTTTGATTTCCAGTGCCATTCCTGGATGTCTTGTTCCTCTTGTTTCTCTCAGTGCTATTCCTGGAAGTTTTGCCTCTCTTTTGTAATCCCCAACAAATTTGCTTGGATATCTTTCAGTGCCATTCCTGAAAGTTTTATCTGTTCATTCAGTGCCATTCCTGAATGAGATTTTACCTTTACTATCAATGCCATTCCTGAAAGTTTTTATCTGTTCATTCAGTGCCATTCCTGAATGATATTTTACCTTTATCTTTCAGTGCCATTCCTGAAAGTATTATTTGTTCATTCAGTGCCATTCCTGAATGAGTTTTCTCCCTTTGTGTTCAGTGCCATTCCTGAAAGCTCTTTCTCACTATCATTCAATGCCATTCTTGAATGTAGTGATTTGCCTTTACCTTTCAGTGCCATTCCTGAAAGTCACTGCTCACTTTATTCAATACCAGTCTTGGGTATCATGAAAACTCTTTTTATCCAATGTCATTCTTGGATACTTGTGATGTATTTTCCAGAACTTTTCTCACTTCATCCAATGCCATTCTTGGATGTTGAGATTTCTTTTGTCCAATGCCATTCTTGGACACCTTTTCCCCAGCCACGTCCAATGCTATTCTTGGATATCTCTGATTGTTTAACCTTGCCATCTAATACCATTCTTGGATGTCCCCATTGAAGTTGTTCAAATGGAATTTTGTTTATATCCAATGCCATTCTTGGATGACTCTGCTGTTTACTGTTGCCTCATTCAATGCCATTCTTGAATGTTGTAGTTCCTTTTATCCAATGCTATTCTTGGATATCTTATCCCCAATGGAATGTTTTTCACCTTCATCCAATGCTATTCTTGGATGACGCTGCCATTTTTACCAGAAACTTTCTTGCTGTTGACCAATGCCATTCTTGGACATCTTTTGACATACCTTTTGTCTCGTTCGTAGTTTCTATTCAATGTTATTCTTGGATGTCACTACATGTCTTCCCAGGGTCTTGTCCCTCTCTTTCCAACTATTGATGGATACTTCTTGTCACCTTGACAGATCTCCAGAAATAGCTTGTGTTCCCCGGCGTGTCTTTTCACATCTTCTCACTCAATTTACCGTAACTCCCTTGTTTCGAGTTTCCCTGCAGTCTGTTTCATCCTTTGCATTCATTTCATCTTATGGCATCTTAGGGCTAAAAAATATAGCTTTTTGTATTTAAGTATCTTCATATCTCCCGACAGAAGAGACTTAAATAGGGGCAGCTGTAAGACCCTAATTTTTGACCCCTAAGATTCCACATATCATTCACATTTCATTTGCATTTTTACCACAAGCAAGATCACCCATTGATTCCCTTATCCCTCTCATCTTTGGGTTTATGCCTTGCAGGGTTTACTGATCATCTGTGTGTTTTCTTATTCACTTTATTGCTTTATTTGTTTATATATTACTAACCTTAACCAAAACCCAAAAATATTTTGTTTTTCTTTATTGACATTTTCAGGGGAAGAACAGGTTAAAAATGCCAAAATAACAGTCCCACAGCTCGAATAAACTTTATCTGAGAAAAGTCAAAGTTGATCCGCAATCATGTCAAATTTATTTGGTCAAGGATTCCCCCAAGTTTTAATTGATTACTATTCAAGAGGCTCCAAGGTTCATGTGTTTATGTCCATGCCTTCTTTGACAAGCAAAAGAATCGAGTCGGAACCACAACAGTGCAATAAAATGCTCATTTTTCACAAATTTTGCACTGATTAATCGGTTAGCAGATATGTTGTAACCAGTTACCTTCGTGAAATTTTGAAAAAAACCAGCAAATTCAAATTCAGCAATTTTGCACCAATCTCAGCCCTTGATCACATTTGGAATATTCTAGACCATCTCATTTTAATTCCCCTACATCACTTTGATCATTTCCTACCATACACCTTCACTAATCACCACTCTTTTATGAATTTCCCTCCAAATTCAAATTCCAAGCCCAATTTTCAAATTCCAAGCCAAAATCCAAACCACCAAATTTTCCAAGCCTAAACTCTATAAATAGAGGCTTCATTTTATTCATTCTTCAATCTTTTGAGAGCCAACAAACCTCTTGCAAATTCTCTCTTCAACCACCAAAATTCACCAAAGCTCACTTTTCTTCTTTTGAAAGTTAACAAGAATTCACATTAAATCTTGTTCAACTTTGAGCTAAACCTTCATCCAAGCTTGTTTTCTTCATCAATTCTCATAGATCAAGGCTTTGGAGTTTGGATCTTGGAGCAATTTGAAGGAATGTTCAGATTTGAAGTGGTAATTCATCTTGCACCATTATTGAAGCTTCAATTTCATCTTTCATAATGTAGATCTTTGGAGATATTTGTTACTTGATCCTTTGGATCTTGTTATTGTGTTTAATTGCTGGTTTTTACTGTTATTTTACTTTAAATTTCGTGTAATTTCAGTTCCATGATCATAAGGTGTTTGTACAAAGTTTTGAAAATGGATCATGCTGAATTTTGCACATTTTTCTGCATTCTGGTGCAGAGTAACCGGTTAGCAGATACGCTGTAACCGGTTACTCTGTTAATTTTGAAAAACTGCACTATTTTGAACTAAGTAACCGGTTAGCAGATATGTCGTAACCGGTTACTTCGAAATAGAATGCACATTTTGGCTTGTTTTTGGGAATGTTTTGGTTCCTTTTCCATTTTCTTCCCTCTCCTTTTATTCTTAGCCTTAGATCACATAATTGTGTGGTTTAATTTGGCTTTCTCTTCATCTATTTCCCTTTTCTTTTGATCGATGAAAGTCTTAAGGATCATAGAATTCCATTGTTGAATTTTGATCAAGACTAGATCGCTACCTTCTTTTCTTTTCGTGTGGTATTGCTTTCGAATGACGATCTACATATCGTTCATCTAGCATGCATTAACACAAAGAGCTATTGACTGGCCACATTGTAGGGTAATTACTCCGTAAATTACTCGGCGATTGCTTAACATAGCGCAACATTATGTTCCTTATCGGAAAACAACTCAATGTTGATTGATCTTTTGTATTAGGTTCAAAATCTATGAAGCTTATTGTTGTAGAGGCTTTGATTCTATCCATCTTCTAACAAGTCTTCAATAACCTAGACCTAAGTACACTATTCAATCATTATTGATCACCTACTCTAACAACTAACAACTAATTACTAACTTCTAACTTCTTTACAATTCCTTCTTGCTCCCTATCTTTGTTATACTTTTATGCAATTTTTCCTTTGTCTGTTGGACACATGTTTATGCTTCCGCATATTTTTCCTTCATCCGTTGGACACATGTTTATGCTTCCGCAATTTTTCCTTTGTCCGTTGGACACATGTTTATGCTTATGTCTTTTTCTTTTTGTCTACTTGGACAAAAAATATTAATAAATTCTAAAACCTCTAAAAAAACTTGTGCTTCTAATCTTGGACTATGGTTACTATCATTTGCAATGGACATGGAATTTTGTACCTAGACCTTGGACTTCAATGCTATTCTTGGATCCTTGGACTTAGAACTAGGACATTTTTCCCTTTGCTTTGGAATTATGGTTTGAAGACTTTGGAGCCTTGTGCTTATGCTTGGTTTATGGTGAAGATAGCTACATTTATGGTTAGATCATTATTATCCTTAGCTTTTATTTTATGCACTAGGATAGTCACTTCTTCTCCATCCCTTCTTTAATTTTCAAAATCTCCTTTTTTTTCAAAACCTTCTTGTCTTCAAACTTAAAACCGCTTTCATAATAAAACCTTGACTTTGGTCAAGTGATTTTTAAACTTTGTTTTCTTTAATAAATGTCAATCAATTTTAACCATATTTTGACCATTTCATAAAAACATAAAAAATACAAAAACTCATCAAACTCTTTTTTGTGCTTTGTGCATCTTTTCCTTTTTAAACTTTTTCATAAGTTTAGACATGATTCATTTCTTTAAGCGGAATTATTCGCTTGGAAATGACGACTTGTATTTACATTTAAAATCAACCAAAACAAACAAATTTCATTCTTTGTACCACGAACTACGAGGTTTTGTTCCTACATTGCATGTCGTGTGTACGTTGGCATGAGGCGACAAGTCTCTCCAAACACAAAAATCCTTATAAACAATTTCTCTTCTCATCTCCTCAATCACTTTTCAAGCAAACATTTTTAGACCAAAAGCGGTAGATATTTCAAAGGGCTCCTATAGAGTACTATAGACGTTTTGGGTGCTAACACCTTCCCATTGCGTAACTAACCCCCCTTATACAGTCTCTCTTCACTTGCTCTTGTTTAGAGCTTGTGTAGGTTTTATTCGCTCTTTTTCCTTTCCTTTTTAGATAAAATAAAAGTGTGGTGGCGACTCTTGCTTTTCGAGTTAAGTTAATCAATAGCTTACACTCACGATTTTGCCGCTACATACGAAGATAATAATAAGGGTGCAATACTTGGTAAAGGTAGTGTAGGTAATCCATATTCTACTACTATCTCTGACATAATACTTGTTGAACGTTTTAAACATAATTTGCTTAGTATTAATCAACTATGCGACAAAGGCTATAAAATAACTTTTACAAATAGTTGTTGCATACTTTAACATAATGAAAAGGAAGATTATTCGTTTAAGGACATGAGGATTAGCAACATCTATATGCTTAACTTGAATGATGTATCATTAGGAAGTACTAAGTGTTTAGTAACCATGAGTGAAGACTCTTGTTTATGGCATACTTAGCACATGTTAACTTTGATATACTCAATTAAGTAGTTTCAAAGGATCTAGTTATCGATCTACCAAAATTTAAAATTTCAAAAGATCACTCATGTGATGCATGCCAAATGGGAAAGCAAACAATGGTCTCTTTTAAATCCAAAAATATTGTTTCAACTTCTAAACCTCTTGAGGTTCTCCATATGGATCTTTTTTGTCCTTATAGGACAAAAAGATTAGGTGGTAATTACTATGGTTTAGTTATAGTAGACGATTATTCTAGATTTTGTTGGACTGTCTTTTTGTGTAGCAAAGATGAGACTTTTTTAGCTTTCACATCTTTTGCAAAGTTGTCCCAAAACAAATTAAGTTCAAACATAGTTGTTATTCAAAGTGATCATGGAGGTGAATTTGAAAACCAACTCTTTGAAGATTATTGTGATAAACATGACATTAAACATTTTTTTTCTCCAAGAACTCCACAACAAAATGGTGTTGTGGAGCGCAAAAATAGAATTTTAGAGGAGTTGGTAAGAACTATGATCAATGAGAGTAGTCTACCAAAATATTTACTATTAGTACGGCGTGTTATGTTTTAAATAGGATACTTATTCGTCCTATTTTGAACCAAACACCTTATGATCTTTTAAAAGGTTGAAAACTAAATTTATCACATCTTCATGTCTTCGGATGCAAATGTTTTATCTTAAATAATGGTAAGGATAACCTTGGAAAGTTTGATTTAAAAGATGACAAAGGTATCTTTCTTGGGTACTCTTAGTCAAGCAAAGCTTATAGAGGATGTGTGTAGGCACCAACTATCATATCCCATAGATCCACACCATGGCCAAGAAAGAAACTTTTAATTCTATTTTTCCAATAGTCAAACCTTTCTTCATCAAAGACTGGGGGTTTGACACTATAGTGATCTATGTCATTATTAACAACGGGTGCAGCTGGTGGAGGGACTCCTGCCATTGTGTTTCACTAACTGTATCTTTATCTAACATGGTGAAGTGTTTGATAAGCAACCAATACTAGAACCAGAGCTCTGAAACCAATTGAAGGTGAAGGTGAAGGGAAACACAATAAAGGGGGGGTTGAATTGGGTTTCTAAATCTGAAATCTTTTTCTACCCAACACAACGGTGAGAAAACAATGAATAAAAATAATGAATCAACTATTTTTTATCATGGTTCACTGTTAATGAAGCTACCTCCAGTCCACCCACCAAGGTGATTTTGCCTTATCAACTAGGACTTAATCCAATATAACCAAACTAATTACAACCACAAAGACTAACTGTCAATGCCTTCTTGAGTAATTTTGACTAAACCCTAGTCACTCAAGGCAATACAATCACAACATTGAAATACAAAGTGTGTTTACAAGTTGCTTCAAAAACCAGATTACAGAAGTTAAGTACAAATAATTTCACACTAATATGCTATGAAAAAATTGAAAAATAGTTATATGTGTGAGCTTCTCATTCTCTCAATAATATTCACTGTATGAAATGTTCACGTAAATGATATTCTCCAAAAGTTGGCATATTTTCCATTCTTCCAAGTCTCCTTTATATAGGCATGAAAAGATCTGTTGGAACATATAATATGAAATCACAAATGCAGTCGTATCCTTGTATAACAGTCTATGAAAATGGGAGACACAAGGGTACAATAGTACATTCCTTTTCCCATAAAATCAGTATAGTGGAAAGAATATTTGATCTTGTATTATGTACTATTTTCTTACATAAAACCTTTTTGATCTTATCTTTAAATGATCAGAGGCTTTTGATGGGTAGATGATGCGACATGCATAGAAGAAGAGTCAAAATTTGTATGAGAGAGTCTTCAAAAATTTGGTCTTCAGAGTCTTGATCCAGTTGATCAGAACCTGGTCTTCAGAGTCTAGTGATATAGTTCATCATAGGTTTTGAGCGCAAGATTTTAGAGCTTGACAACATCAGAGGCTTCTATTGTCAGAGTCACAAAGCTTTTGATGAGTAATGTTCAGAAGCATTTAGTAGAATAGTCCAGAGCTTGATTATCTTGTAAAACACACATCTCAAAGTCAGAGTGCACTAGGTTCAGAGTCTGACGACATTGCACGTCACTTCTTCAGAGTCAGAACTTGAGACTAGTATTTCCATACTTGAGAAAACCATTAGGGTACAAAATTGTTCTATATGAATCAATTTATTGTTATCATCAAAACATAATGCCAGATGCAGAACCAAATCTTGTTCTTACAGAAAATATTGAAGTTATAACGTATAACATTATATTTCCATCATTTATGTCAAATTTTCAAAATGTGTTTCTTGTGTCGCAATTGAAAAAGTACTTATATGATCATGTTCAAATAGAGATAAAACCCAATTAAAGGATAACTTGATTTTAAAAACTCTACCAATTATAATAGAAAACATAAGGAATAATGAGATGATATGAAAGGAAATTCTCTTGGTGAAATTGATTTTTTTAATAATAGAGATAATGAAGTATGGAAAAGAGGAACAAGTTAGAGTTTCAATAATGTGAATATCATAACTTATAAAAATAAGAATTACAAAGAGAATGTATAATAAAACATAAATAGATTAAACTACCCTTATCCCAATTATAACAAAGGTCCAATATATATTATCTAACATCTTTCCTCAAACTCAAAATGCATTAACATGAAGCGTTGAGAGTTTGAAAAATAATAACATACTCAATAATAAATCATATGAGTTTAAAACTTTAACACTCCTCGTCAATATAAAGTTTTCTAAAATCTAAAAATAAGAGAATTACTCTAATAAAATATATCATAACCGTTTGAAGAGAGAAATAGTAACCAAAGACATGAACCATCATATAAAGAAGAAGTAATCAAAGAGAGGAACTAACAAAGAGAATATGAGTGTCCAAAGAGAGAGAGAGGAGAGAGAGAGAGAGAGAGAGAAAGAGAGAGAGAGAGAGAGAGAGAGAGAGAGAGAGAGAGAGAGAGAGAGAGAGGCCAAACTAAACCATGCAAAATGAGAATCAACCAAATAGAAAAGCCAATAGGGAGAGGTGTATTGATCAACCAAACAAAAGAATAAAACCAAACTAATAGGAAAAAAATCAAACCACAATCCAAATAAATCAAACTAAATCAAACTGAATCAAATGGAATAAATCAAAGCAATATAGTCCAATACCCACCAAACCAAACATAATCAAAACTAAATCAATTTGAACCAAATCAAATCATAACAAATCATATCAAACAAAATCAATTTGAAACAAATAATACCAATTCAAAATCACCAAACATATCTGGACAAAATCAAATCAAATGAAACCAAATCAAACATAACCAAAGAAATCCAAACCAACATAGAAATAAGGCAAATGAAGTCAAACAAACAAACAAAAGAATCCAAAACACAACAGAGAGAAGCGGGAAAATGATATACATGAACAATACCATAAAGTTGCAGTGCAAAAAAACTCAAGCGAACGAACGCTCGAAAGTCAATGAAGTTGCCGCCGAAGTTTATTTTTACAAGGGAAAACATTGATAAAACCCTAAAAGAATGAAAATATGGTCATTTCAACCAAATTCAGGTTCAGTAGTCGATTATGCACAGAAAAGGTATTAGCACCCCGCAGCATCCGTTGTAACCAACGAGAAATACATAATTAGTTTTGTGAATAGGAGTGTTACCTTGAAATTTTTTATTTTCTTATTATTATTAAAAGTATTTACAAGAAATTAAAAATAAATACTAAAAAGGATTTTTTTTATTATGGTGTTTGACAAGACGTTGTATCTGGCTCCTCCATATCCTCAGGTGCAATGGGGAACTCAAAGGTAAGTAGTTATGGGTAGCAAATGTTTGTAGGTTAGTTCTTTTTATTGAAAGATGTTTAGGTAGCATTCAATAGATTAAATATTGATTACTACTTGCGAATGGAAGAAGTGAACGTTATTTGGGATTCGCATCAGAAGTGATCATGTTTGTATCGCATCGAGCAAAAAACATTGCTTGCTACCCGCACATGGGAGAAATGAAGTGTTGTTTGTACTTCACGTCGAAATGGATATAATACCTTCGTTTATGAAAAGTTTATAATCGCACTAAGGCGGAAAAAATAGGTTTGATTGGTTGAAGTTATTTTTGGAAGACGAATAATCGGCTTCAATAAGGTGTGCACCTTGCTTTTAATTATTCATGGATAAAAAGGGTGTGCATCCGATTTTCCTTTTTTAATCCATTTATTTAAGAAAAATTATTTGGTGGAAGATGTGTAATTGATTTAGACAAGGTGTACACCCTGTGTTCGATTACTCGAGGATAAAAAGGGTGTGCACCTAACTTTCCTTTTTAATCCAAGTTTTTATTAAGAAAAGATTTAGCGAAACACAAGTAATCGGTTTGAACAAGGTGTACACCCTGCTTTCGATTATTCGGAGATAAACAAGGTGTGACCCCAATTTTTCTTTTATAATCCAAATTTTAATTAAAATGAAATTAGATTAGTCGAACTATTATCAATTTTGTTTTCAAAAATTCGGAGATAGACTGACCTATCTAAATAACCAGTCCTCTCTTCCCCAAATTTTTTTATGTATCTCAAAGTATTTTATAAATGTTCCTAAATATGTAGGCTAGGGCTAATACTAATAATAAAAAATAAAAAATAAACTAAGAAAAGGAATGATGTGGGTACCGAAAATGAAGGCAACACAAGAAACCTATAAAAATGCAATTTTTAAAATAATAAGTAAAATGTAAAATAAATAGAAAAAATATAAAATTGGTTCCCACGATTTTCAATTAAAAAAATAAGAAAAAAAAGGGGGGCCTTTGTTTTCTATCAAATAAATGGCTATCTTTAAAAAAAATACTCACTCTTTCACGATGCAGAACATAGGAGAAGGAGGAACTTTTTTCTCCATGGAAACGTTCATCTTGTCTAAATGATGATCTGGTTCTTATAGGTTTTGTCTTGTTCCCCATACTCAAAATGCTCAAAACATTACATAGTATATAACACTGAAACCAATAACTTTTGGTGCTGATTGTCAGCAACTTTCCAAATATATAAACTTTTCAACTTGCTTTGACTTTTTCAGAGTCAAGCTTAACATCAAACTTAACATGAATTGATTCCTAAATAATTCTTATTTTAGTATTATATACTCTATAGCCTTTTGAGCGTTCAGTGTATCCTAACATGATTCACTATTGAGCTTTAGAATCAAACTTATTTAAGTTATCTTTAGTATTGAGTATAAAACAAATACAACCAAATGAACGAAAGTAAGAAATGTTAGGCTTTCTGCTCTTCCACGATTCATAAGAAGTCTTATCTAGAACAGGTTTTATAGAGATCCTGTTCTAAATGTAACACACGGGATTTACTGCTTCTTCCCATAAGTGATTTACAATATTTGTCTCATTGATCATGGTTTTGGCCATTTCTTGCAAAGTACGATTTTCCTCTCTACAACTCCATTATATTCAGAAGTTCTAGGACAGGAGAAATCATGAAAGATGCCATTATCTTGAAAAAATCAAAATCTTTAGTTTTAAATTCACCACCATGATCACTTCTGACTTTCACTATTGTTAAAAAATATCATTTTGCACTTGTGAACAAAAGGTAGTAAACACAAAATGTGACTCACCATTTTGTCTTAAGAACTTTACACATGTCCATCAGTTGCAGTCATCTACAATGACTAAACCATACTTCTTGCCATTTACTGAAGTTGTTTTAACTGGCCCAAACAAATCAATATGCAAGAGTTCCAGAGGCCTAGAGGTGGAAATAACAATCTTAGGTTTAAAAGAAGTTTTAGAAAACTTGCCTTTCTGGCATGCCTCACAAAGAGCATCTAAAGAAAACATAAGATTTGGAAGGTCTCTGACTAAATTAAGCTTATTGAGATTAGAAATTATTTTCATACTAACATGGCCTAACCATATATGCCAAGTTCATTGTTCTTCATACAATTACATAAGGAATTTTACATTTTGTTTTTCTAAATCAGAAAGTTTGATTTATAGATGTTGTTTTTCCTCTTACCATTGAAAATTACAGAGCCATCCTTTTAACTCACAGCTTTACAGAACTTTTTATTAAATATAATGTCATAACCATTGTCACTTAATTTACTTATGGAAAGGAGGTTATGCATTAGACCTTCAACTAATAAAACATTTGTAATATAGGGAAGAGAATTGTTGCCAATTGTTTCTGTATCAATGATCTTACCCTTCTGAATTCCTCTAAAACATATAGAACCTCCAGGCTTAAGTTCCAGCTCTTAGAACATATTTCTTCTTCTCTTCGTGTGTCGAGAGAACCCAGAGTCCATGTACCATGATTGGTGTTTAAACTTTGTTGTTAAGGATATCTACAATATAGATTATTTTGTTCTTAGGTACCCATATCTTTTTGGGTCTTTTATGGTTAGTTTTCCCGGAGGTTTTTTCAACCCAGGATTTCTATGAAAAATAGATATCATGTGTGTGACCATAAGTAAAATGATAATACAAAGCTTTTGCTTTTATCACCATTTCTTTGGGTTTAGATTTAAACATAGAGTTATTAGGTGGAACATAACCAGAGTCTCTTTTCCCATTTCTATTTACTCCATAGATCATGGAAGCCATCTTGCTTCTATCTATGTTTCTTGATAGAATTTTTTTAAAAGATGTTTCATATTTCTTTGAGACATACTTAGAATCCATATGAGCTTCTAAAATAATTTTCATCTCTATTTTTTAACTCTTGCTTTTAAGAGCAGAGTTTTCTCTTTCCAAACTATCAATTTTTTCTTATAAAATAGTATTTACTTTTATCAGCTCACTATGGGATCCAAAATCAATTAGATGAATTTGTTTTAGATTCTTGTATCTTTTCTGGAGTCTTTGACACTTTTCAAGAATATCAGCTAAAGATAATTCAAGTTCAGAATGATTTAGATGAGAAAATGCCTCTTTAGTGTCTGAATTTGATTCTGATTCTGATTCAGAGGCTTCAGTGTTAGCCATAAATGCCATGTTATCTTTCTCTTCTTCAGAGTCATCCTCAAAAGAGTCAGAGTCACCCATGTTGCCATTAACACTTTATTCTTCTCTCTGAAGAATTTTTTCTTAGGACTTTCTTTGTTGAGTTTGGGACACTCATTTTTGTAGTGGCCGGGAAATATGCACTCATAGCAGGTAACCTCTTTGTGAGCTCTAGACTTCTTCTGCCTAGAGGTTAACTCAGAGCGTCCACCTATTCTTCTATAACCTCTGAACTTCTTTTGTCTTTGCTTTTAGAGTTGGTTGACCCTTCTGGATAGTAGAGGCAACTTGTCCTCTTCATCAGAGCCTTATTTAGACTCTTCTTCTTCAGCTTGAAGAGCTTTAGTCTTTTCAAGCTTGCCTTTAGACTTCGGAGCCATTGAGTTTCCTTTCCTTTAGGGCTCATCCTCTTCTAGCTCGATCATATGAATCCTTAGAGATCTTACAAGCTCTTCCAAAGTTGTGTTATTCAAATATTTTGACACCTTGAGTGTTGTCACCACTGGCCTCCATTTTTTTGCAGGCTTCTGATGATTTTCTCAACATGATCTGCAATGGTGTAGCCCTTATTCAAAACTTTCAATCCAACAACTAAAACTTGAAACCTTGAGAACATATCCTTAATAATTTCATTTTCTTCCATTTTGAAAGCTTCATATTTCTGGATCAAATCCAGAGCCTTAGTTTCCTTCACTTGCTCATTTCCTTCATGAGTAATCCTCAAAGAAACAAATATAGACTTAGCTGAGTCTCTATTTGCAATCTTCTCATACTCAGTATAAGAAATAGCATTCAGCAAGTTTGATCTAGATCTGTGATGGTTCTTCTTATCATTATTTTTTCGTTTATCCATCTTGTTTCCTTCAAGCTTTACACCATTTGAATCCACGGGATGTGTGTAACAATCCATTACCATATCCCGTAGATCTGCATCATATCCAAGGAAAAAAAATTTGATTTTATCTTTCCAGTAGTCAAACTTTTCTCCATCAAAGAATGACGATTTAGTAGAATAATGATCTTTTTCATTGTTGCTAGTAGATGCCATATCGTGTTTCTAGAAACATATATTTATCTGACACAATTAATTGTTTACCACATAAAGTCAGTACTAGAACCGGAGCTCTAATGCCAATTGAAGGTTCAAGAAACACAAGAAAAGGGGTTTGAGTTGGGTTTCAGATATGACAACTTTTCCGTAAATCAACGATAAGAACAATAATGATAGAAATACATAGGATTTTTATATTGGTTCACTGTTAACTAAGTTAATCCAGTTCACTCGTCAGAGAGATGTTTGAAATTCTGGTATCAGACGTGTGATGTTAAGGTGTGATGTCACAACAACACACTCTGCACAATGGACAGCAATAACAGTAAAATAACACCAAGAATTGTTGACCCAGTTCGGTTACAACCAACCTACTCTGGGGACTACCAAGCCAGGGATGGAATTCACTACTTGTAGATATAATTTACAGACTCAACAACCCGTTGACAATCTCCTAAACTTATACTCTACTAATGACTTCCTACCTAAGAAACCACTTAGGTATGAAAACACCACTCAATCCCTTACAAACACTCAAAGAAACCACTTTGAGTACCCTTGATCTTACTTCACAGCTTCGATCAATCAACCACTCTCTATTGCTTCACAGCTTTTAGAGAGGACAGAAACTCAACACCTATTCAAACCCTAGAATAGTGTAAATACAAGCACTTTAAACAAACTCTAGACACTAAGCCTCCTGCTCTTGATCTTCTGAATGTTTTCTGTCACTTTTTCCCTTTGGTCTTGTGCGCTTTATATAGCTCCTGAATTGGGCTTGGACTTGTCACAATATTTGATCAGATTTGTTAATTAAAACTGAATCTTCAAAACAGATTTTATCCCCAAAATCTTTTTAAATCTTCAACCTTTTAATTCTCCAACAGACCTGCAATCAAATCTCCCATGTAACAGAAAATATCTATCCCAAGATATTCTCATCCAATGAGTCAACCACTCTCCACAATTCCAGCTAATACGCGTGCCCTAATAACATATCCTGCTGTTGTTAATTCTGCAGGTCTGATGTTACAACATCACCTGTGTGACATCAGACATCCAACTTCAGCACTTAAATACTTAACACAGCCCAGTGTTAAGACTTCAATGTTGCAACATCAGCACCTTGACATCAACATTGAATATACTTTGTTTTACCAAAATTCCAGCCAATCCAGGAACTAACAATCTCCCCCTTTGGCTAATTTTGGCTAAAACAACCTCTGCACTCTGCAATCAACTTCTGCACTCTGCACCTTCAGAGATTTCAGCAGCGGAATAATCTTCAGAAATTTGAAACTCACAATCAGCAGCAGTTTGACACTTTGCATAGTCTTTATCACTTGATCTGCTGCAGCACCATCTTCATTATTGACAACAGCCAATTGGTGCTTCTCCTTGAAAACATGAACCAGCATCACAGCTGTTCAGTAGCTCATAATGTGCAGCAATTTACTCCCCCTAGATATCTGCTTGGCTGCACTCTTCAAATGTCAAAACTCCCCCTTAATGTCTGCATCACATTAGCAGCATATGGCAATAACACTCTTGACTATCTTGGCTATTTTCTCCCCCTTTTTAGCCACAATTTGGCAAACTTCAGTTAGAAGCCCTATTAACTATAGTCAGTACACCCTAGCTCTCATTGTTAGCCTCTCAGTTAGTAAACAGGCAAAACAAATCATAGAAGGAAACTAAAAGCATAAACAGTGCATAACACAGCACAATATTCAAATTACAAAACCCAACAAAAAAAACTAAACTAATAACAAAACTATAGAAGGCAAGAGAAGATAAGCTAGTCTTCTTCTGAACTAGATTGTTCTCCAGGATTTTCTTCCTCCTCCTCAGAGCTATCCCCTCTGGCATCAACTTCAGAGCCATCAACATCATCATCACCACTGTTTAGTTCTAACTGCTGGATCAGCTTTTCAAGTCTCTCTTTTCTAACCAAACTAGTACTGATTACTTCATCAAGGTCTTTGCACATGGTCTTCAATTCTTCGATCAGTTCAGCCTTTGTAGTCTTCTTCTTGACTTCAGCAGTTGATGTTAGAACAATGTCTGGAACATGATGTCCTGAAAATAGTTTAGGGTGTAGGGACAAGGTTGTCTTCCTCTGGCACGCTATGTCTGAGCTTGTTAAAGTTTCATGATGTTGCTCCAAGATGATACCACACACAAGAGATGGGAATGCTATGGATAACTTGATAGCGTTTGTTCCAGCATGTTTCACCACTTGCTCAAAGATGTAGCTGCCATAGTCAAACTTAATCTTCTTCCCAATAGTACAGATAAACCTGCCCAATCCAACAGCGATTGTTGTCTTGTGGTTTGTTGGCACCCAGTTGGCAGCACCAATTCTGTGAAGAATTACATACTTGATGCTAAGTTTACTGGCTGGTAACTTCTTTTTCAATGGCCAAACCCTTATCTGACCAGCTGTAATCTCTTTACATATATCATTATCAGTCATCTCAAGTTCACTATACTCTTCATCATCTCTTCCTAGATACTTATTGATAGTACTAGGAGAGAAATTAATGCACTTTCCTCTCACATAAACTTTAATGAAATCAGTGCTCTTTTTATCAGTAATATTTCCAGAAATGTTGACAAAAAATTCTTTAACAAGACTTTCATAGCACTTAGGAAACTTGGTCACAATCTTCACCAATCCAGCCTCCTTAATCAGCTCCATGATATCCTTCATTTCCAAAGCTTCTTTCCCAAGCTCCCTCTCTAGGGCCAGTCTTCTCTGACAAACATATTTCCATAATGATGCACTGCTGGCATAATGAAAGGAAATGTTGTCGACTGGAACTTCAGGAACTTTGTTAGAGATTCTCTTCAAAATTGTCCTTCTGACAGGTGTGATGTTATGAACATCATCCTCATCATCACGGTCAGAATTAGAGTCTTCCCTTATTTTCCTCTTTTTGGATTTCACAGCCACTTTGCTCCATGGCTTGGTTGGACCAACAACAATGTTCTTCTTGCCTTCAGACTTCTTTAGAGAGGATTCAACGGTCTTTCCTTTCCTTGTCTTCATTCTCTTAGCAATACTTGGGACAGCTTTTCCAATGATTTCATCATCGGATAAGTCAACTACATTGATCACATCCTCATCCTTTTCTTCCCCAGTAGGTGAAGTTCCAACATCTTCCTTAACATTAGCTTCTTATTGTACATCATCTTCTTCTATTCTTACTTCAGAATCTTCAACAACAGACATAGCAAGTCTATGAAGATTTGTAGCTGCACTTTGCATGTCGCTCTTTTCCCTTTCAGAATGTTCCGCAGGCATTTGTCTCAGTGGTCTAGATATACCTAAGCTTTTATCCACGTCTACCCTTTCCCCAACAGTTTGAGAAGTGGATGACCTAGGTGTTGTTTTATTACTAAATAGCACACTCGTAACAAGCTTTTTCGTTTCATTATCTCTAAAAATAGTCCCAGCCCTTTTTGGAACAAGTTTGGAAGGTCTAGATTTACCTGATTCAGGAAGAATGGTTGAGAGGGGCTCAATGTCCATGGGATTGAATGCTGAACCTTCTTCAGGGGAAACCCTAGCTCTTTCTTTTGTGGAACTCTGACACTCAGATTTCTTGGATGGAGACGCCATGACTCTTTTCAGTGAGAGTTGATTCTTGAAGTCGAAGGAGTTGATTCGTTGCGAGAGCAGAGCTTTGAAGACGTGTGATGTTGTAGTACCGGGAAAGGGGGTTCTGAGGCTAGGAGCTTGATTTGGAGTGTCAATGACTTTTTCCCTCCACAAAAACTTTCCTTTTAAAACGCTCACATCAGAACTTGTTAACTTTGAGTGACCTTTCAGCATCCTGATGTCATAGTCTGATGTTATAACATCAACTTGTACATCACTAGTTGAATCTCCTTCAAGAGAGGTCCACTGATAACAGTTGTCTTTGGTTTTGGCACCCTTCATAACAATCTGATTATGCTCATCAGAAACCACACACTCATGCTTAGTGTAGTTTACCTCGTAACCTTCATCACACAACTGGCTTATGCTGATCAAATTTGCACTTAAGCCATTGACAAACATAACATTGTCAAGTTCAGGTCTACCATCACCTTGCACTTTCCCAACTCCTGCAACAACACCTTTTTCTCCATTGCCAAATATGACCTCATGAGAAGGGCAAGGTCTAAGATTATCAAACATGGATCTACATCCAGACATGTGCTTGGAACACCCACTGTCAAAATACCATGTTCCTTCTTTATCACCCATGTGAGCCAATAAGCACTTCACCTTCTCCTTAGGTACCCATTGTTTAACAACTTTGGGCATGTGCTCTCTCCATCTGTTTTGAGGCTGAGGGTATCCATGCAGCTTGTAGCAAGAGTACTGCATATGTCCAAATCTTCCACAATAATAGCATCTCACCCTTTCATCTCTGAATCTTCTGCCATGATAAGATTGCCTATGCTGCCATCCATAATGTGATCTCCTCCTACCATAACTGCCCTGCCATCTATTATGTTGATAACTTCTCCCATAAGACTGCTGAGAATGTTGTTTCCTTGATTGTCTCCCATGATGGTGTGGCTTTCTTCTTCCATATATATAAGGAACAACATTGGTGTATCCATAACCATACCCATACCAGTTGTCCTGATGTTGAGACATCTGATGAGACATGTGTTGTTTGAACTGAGCAGCTTGCATGCTCTCATGGTATTGTGGAGGCATGTATTGGCTAGATCCCTGTGGCTGTTTTCTCTTCTGATAGGGACCAGTCTTCTTAGGTTGTGAAACATCAGCTTTCTTAGTGGTAGGATCCTGCTTCTTTGGCTGATGTTGAGATGAAAGTTGTGACACTTCCTTCTTTGAACCTGAAGTGCTTCCTTCTGAAGTTCCCTTATCCTCAACCACATAACCTATCCCAGCTTTGTCTCCAGCAGCTTTTTTTGACTGAAGGATCTTGTCAAGTGTGTCTGTACCACAGCTCAGCATCCTAACAGACTTGGTCATTTGATCAAGGTGAGCTCGAACTAGTACCACTTCATTTTCCAGATCTGTCTTTTCATTCTCTAGCTGAGCAATCTGTTTCTTATGGCACTTGTTTTCTTGACAAATCTCAGCACGCTTTAAACACAGCTCTTGATAGGTAGATGCTAACTCCTCATAAGTTACTTCTCCATCACTAGAATCATCATCAGAAAACACAGCTCCTGTTAACGCTCTCACATGCTTTGCTGACTCACTTTCACTTTCACTATCTGAGTCAGACCAGGAAACTGTCATGCCCTTCTTCTGCTTTTTCAAGAAGGTGGGACATTCTTTCTTGACATGTCCATACCCTTCACACTCAAAGCACTGCACTCCTTTATCTTGGGCAGTTTTCTCTTCATCCTTCTTGCTGGTGTCAGAAGTCATGTTCTTGACATTAGGCCTGGAGTTATTATTCATTCTCTTGAAAAATTTGGTGAACTGTCTCCCCAACATTACTATGGCCTGAGATAGATCCTCCTGCAATTCAGAACTCTTTCCTTTTTCTTCTGCATCATTTGACACCAGGGCTATACTTTTTGGCTTCTTTTCTGGTTCTTCCTCATTCAACCCAAGCTCAAAAGTTTGAAGAGATCCAATGAGCTCATCTACTCTCATCTTGCTGATGTCTTGTGATTCTTCAATGGCAGTAACCTTCATCTTATACTTCTTAGGTAGGGACCTAAGGATCTTCCTCACAAGCTTTTCATCTGACATCTTCTCTCCAAGAGCACTAGATGCATTGGCCAGCTCAAGAACACTCATGTGGAAATCATGAATAGTCTCATCTTCCTTCATCTTCAGGCTTTCAAATTTTGATGTTAAAATCTGAAGTCTTGACATCTTGACTCTAGATGTTCCTTCATGAGTAGCCTGCAAGATATCTCATGCTTGCTTAGCAACTTCATAGGTATTAATTAACCTGAAGATATTCTTATCCACTCCATTGAAGATTTCATTCAGAGCTTTGGAGTTTCCAAGGGCAAGCTCATCTTCCTCCTTGGTCCACTCTTCTTTAGGCTTTGGCTTAGAGGTGCCTTCTTTATCTTTGCCAGCATCATCCTTCTCACACATGACAGGTGCTTTCCACTCTTTAATAACAGCCTTCCAAGCCCTACTGTCCAAGGATTTTAAAAAGGTGGTCATCCTTGGCTTCCAATAGTCATAATTGGATCCATCCAAAATAGGGGGTCTGTTGACGAATCCTCCAACTTCTTTGTCCATCTTTTCACCAGAAAGTAACTTCCCTAGATCTCACCCAGAGACAGACAGGATGCCTGCTCTGATACCAATTGAAATTCTGGTATCAGACGTGTGATGTTAAGGTGTGATGTCACAACAACACACTCTGCACAATGGATAGCAATAACAGTAAAATAACACCAAGAATTGTTGACCCAGTTCGGTTACAACCAACCTACTCTGGGGGCTACCAAGCCAGGGATGGAATTCACTACTTGTAGATATAATTTACAGACTCAACAACCCGTTGACAATCTCCTAAACTTATACTCTACTAATGACTTCCTACCTAAGAAACCACTTAGGTATGAGAACACCACTCAATCCCTTACAAACACTCAAAGAAACCACTTTGAGTACCCTTGATCTTACTTCACAGCTTCGATCAATCAACCACTCTCTATTGCTTCACAGCTTCTAGAGAGGACAGAAACTCAACACCTATTCAAACCCTAGAATAGTGTAAATACAAGCACTTTAAACAAACTCTAGACACTAAGCCTCCTGCTCTTGATCTTCTGAATGTTTTCTGTCACTTTTTCCCTTTGGTCTTGTGCGCTTTATATAGCTCCTGAATTGGGCTTGGACTTGTCACAATATTTGATCAGATTTGTTAATTAAAACTGAATCTTCAAAACAGATTTTATCCCCAAAATCTTTTTAAATCTTCAACCTTTTAATTCTCCAACAGACCTGCAATCAAATCTCCCATGTAACAGAAAATATCTATCCCAAGATATTCTCATCCAATGAGTCAACCACTCTCCACAATTCCAGCTAATACGCGTGCCCTAATAACATATCCTGCTGTTGTTAATTCTGCAGGTCTGATGTTACAACATCACCTGTGTGACATCAGACATCCAACTTCAGCACTTAAATACTTAACACAGCCCAGTGTTAAGACTTCAATGTTGCAACATCAGCACCTTGACATCAACATTGAATATACTTTGTTTTACCAAAATTCCAGCCAATCCAGGAACTAACAATGTTGCCTTCTCACAAGGACTTAATCCACTAATCAAACAAAATACAAAATCAAAGACCAATTTTCAATGACTTCTCGGGGCTACACACTAAAATTAGTCCCTCGAGGAATTTAACCAAAGTTAAAATAAAAAGAATGTGTGTCTACAAGAATGCTTCTAAGCAAACAGATACACAAGATGAATTCCAGAGTTTACACTTAATAAAATATATAAGTAAAAGCTATAAGTGTAATGAGTGTATTAATTGTTGTTTCTCTCATTTGTTGTTCTTCTTTTTACTCACTTCATTGTTATTCTTATTGTGCACATCATCTTCAAAATTCCTTGTCCTCTTTAAATAGATGATGAATAATACTGTTGGAGGATAGAATTGAAAACTTCTTCAATTTCGTAACTGTAATAATGGTATGAGGTTTAGCCGTGAATTCTGGAGATCTGTTGGTAGTACATTCCTTAATAATTCCAGCATATTTATCCTTTTACAGAAATATTTGATTTTACCGCTTGAATGTACTATTTCCAAGAATATTCTTTCAACATTATTCTCTAAATCATTGGCTTCGTATTTGATATGATCTAAAGCTTGATTAGAGTCAGAGCCTTGAAGATTAGACTTTAGAGTCTAGTGAAAACGAGGATTAGGTTATTAGAGTAAATCTGGATTATTTGTTCCAGATGCATTAACTTGGTTATCCAGATGGTTGACTATCAGTTAAACACTTCTTCATATTTCATATTTGTTTTAGAATCTATCAAAGTCTAGAGTCCAGAGTCTTTTACCCAGATTCCAGAGCCTGCTTTGTGTAGAGTCTATTTTGTTCATAGTCTGATCTATCCAGAGTCTGCTTTGTCCAAAGTCTACTTTGTCTAGAGTCTTCTTTATCTAGAATTTTCTTTGTCCAGAGTATGCTTTATCCAGAGTCTGTTTTGTCTAGAGTCCACTTAATCCAGAGTCCAGAATTTGTTTTCCTTATCTTTAAGATTCGACACACTTAATGAAACTATTAGTGTATAAAATTATTCTGTATACATTGTTATCATCAAAATATAAGGATTGTAGATGTATAACCAAACTTGTTCCAACAAGATTGATATTTAGTCTCTTAAAACATGTACGCCAAGTTAGCAGCTCGAGGTAGGATGTGTCACATAACATTAGAACATCTTGTTTAACATGTCATCTCGAACAAAGTTAAAACATCTTGCTTAAGATGTTGCCTACAAAAAATTTTCAATCACATGTAATAACACTTATTTATTATTTCTTAGTTGTTTCTAAATTCAAATGTTTTAGAGGGAAAAACTAAGTTGTTCTATCAAATAATATACTTTACTGGTGGTTGATAAATGAATGAAATCATAGAGGAAAGTAACTTGATCTCCTACCAAAGGACCATGTACGTCAACTTTAAATATTAGAGTTGAACAGTGGAACCGGAGAGTGATGGAGTACTTATGACTAGACGATAATGCTGATAGTTTGTACCTGTGCAAGTCACCATGACATGTGCCCAGAGGATGATTCATCTATTTCATTAGAGGATCATTTATAGAATTTTCTTACTCTTTCTAGAAAAAATATTATGATGTATCTCATTTTAAAGAAATCTTCTCACTAGCCAACTAAGTGAATTTGGGAACAATAGCCTCTCGGGGTAATTCAGTTTGGAATACATTATTAGAAAATGAATATTTGAATTACGATCTATTTGCATACCCTACGTTAAAGTCATGCTTATTAAACACGTTCTCTTTGACATTTTCAACGTGGTTCGCCCAATATTATATTTTATTCGATGAATTATATTGTTTCTTTTCTCCATCACTACATTTTAATTGTTAACGTGCGACACCCGAACAACCCAGAGGCTAGGAACTCCATATGGAATACCATGTTTCATATTTGTGTTATTGTTAGGATTTTTAATTGGTACCCCTAAACGTCAATAGTTCCACCTAATTGGGTGGCTAATGTTTCGTATGATGCAATAGTATTTTATATGATTGAATTAAACATATTGGTCTTCTGATGGATTATCATGTTCATTATTTCAAGATTACTATCAGCCATTTGGTCTTAGAGACAAAAAAGTGGTGTTAGTAATTGAAGGTATGGATTTTCTACGGACTTATTAAGGAATCCACTATTACTCATTTATATATTGTTTACTTGAATCCCGTCTAGACTCATATGGAAGGCAAGGAGATTAATGGAGTTAATGACGTACTATATATGACTTGTGGTAGAGGAACAAAACCTAGGTTTAGTTGATGGCTACTGTGTAAGTGCAAGTATACACAATCAAATTAGTAGCGAATTACGTAAAAGCGAGGAAAGCCAACACATGGGCGAGAGGTGAATTATCCAATTAGCCCGCCGCCCGCTAAAATTGGGCTATGTGGCCGCCCGAAAGAGGCCTGCGAAGCCGCCCAGATCCTACTAACATCTCGCCTAGTTAGGATTGGTCCAACCAGACTCTTTCCAATCGTTTAGTATACGTAGGAGATGACGTATCCTATTATAACGGACCAGAAGAATGGGTCAAAGGAGGAATAACTCCTTCCTCCCCATGATCTAGTAGTGGGGGAGGGGGAAGTAACCACTACAAGAAAATTGGCAGATTGCGACGGTTTTTTTCACAGATTACGACGGTTAAAACCGCCGCAATTTTCAATGCACGACGGTTGTAGACCTGTCGCACAAACGTGTGTCGCGAGGCCGTTTCGCATCGGTTATCAAAACCGTTGTGCAAACCGTGGTTATCTTTCGCGACGGGTAGGGAACTGACGTAATCTGCATATTACGACGGTTAACAACCGTCGTAAATTTTCATTTGATTATTATTTTTTTTTGTTGATTACGACGGTTCAAACCGTCGCAACTTTCTATTCCACTGGTACATCTGCAAGTAAATTCGTAGGAAATATCCTTTCCACAGGTAAATCCGCAGGTAATTTATTTTTAATATTAAAAAAAATTAATTGTAGAAATATGAACATAATGGGGCAAAAAATCACATATTCTTCATTCAACTAAACATATATATACGTGGTTTGTTTTTTAAGTTGATAAGTAGTAGAGCTACATAAACATAAAAGTGAAAACCTAAAATAAAAATCTATCATATTAACTAAGGTCAAATATTATTTGTCAAAACACAAGAGTGTAGCAGATCCAGGCCAATGTCAGAGAAGAGATTATGTGTTTAACAAAGCATATCAAATCCCAAATATAACTGCAACAGCTACCATAAAATTTTAGGGGAAATCTCAAATCCAGTGAGAGACTCGATTTGCTTCTGTTTCTGGTTTGTATTGCACTCTGTCTGATTGCTAGGAATCTCAACTACCACATGAGCTGCTCTTTGTCTCTTGTTAATTTTTTTTTGCACCAAGTGAATGTAAGTATAATGGCCACGTAGTCGTGCATAATCCACAAGTGTGGAGCCTGTGCTGTCACGGGCATTCTTCCATGCTTCAATTCCCACCTGTACTGAAAAACACGTTACCAATGCAGTGCTATGGAATGCATGATGTACTATATTTTTAAAAGGACACAATTAGGGGGGAATGGATATGAGGAGTTCATCATTCTGCTCATTCACACAAAACACGGTACTGTATCAAACATGAGAAGTCTGACAATTTTAGTCATGAAAATAATTTGGTGGTCATCCAACAATATGATTGTTAGTCTCCATTAACTAAACCCAATAAAATTTAAAAATGATTCAAATGTCCCTAGCAGTAGATAAATGTGACAATAATTCAAGTGATTGATGTTGTATAAGTTATAAGCAAGATTCAGATATGATAACTCACAGAATAAACCAAAGTTAAATGCAGCTTTGTAAATATTATAAAAAAAAAGAGTCAGATGCAGCGAAGGTCCAAATAAAACCCACAAGAAAATCTCCAACATATTCTTATAGTGATATAAGTTACGGTGGCAGCAATTTTACCATGCTAGATTCATTAGTAAGAGCATCCAGTACGTCCTCAGAACCATCTTTTCCCGCCGTTATATGGAGTGGTGTCAAACCAGCAGGACCAACAACATTAGGTCTAAACAAGAAGCTACGAGTATCTCCATCACCTAGTGCCTTGACTTCGGGTCTTAGTTCTTCAGATGTATTTTTAGGAACATATCTCAAAAGCAACTCCACTAACTGCTTGCTATTTCTCCTTACGGCTCTGTGAAGGAGGCCCATTTCTGT
This sequence comes from Lathyrus tuberosus, assembly GCA_022829125.1. Lineage (NCBI taxonomy): Eukaryota > Viridiplantae > Streptophyta > Magnoliopsida > Fabales > Fabaceae > Lathyrus > Lathyrus tuberosus. Next base: position 16,833,044 of record JALAZF010000003.1, read on the forward strand.
AAGTGCTTGATACAGGGTAGGGTGATTTCCTTTGTTCATAGTTTCATCAAGCAGTATGTTCAACAGTTTTTTCACCACTGTACACCAATCATGGTCCATGGAAAACTCCATAAGCCACGTGAATCGTTCTAATGGAAAGAGATCTACATCAGAGTTCAAGTGAACCATCCTATATTTCAATTGACTTCTGTGAAGAAGCCAACCCATTTCATGAATGAATTCCATAGCTTGACTTTTGGCTTTAATTTTCCAGTCCCTTCAATATCTGGATCAATTTTACTTAGTTCTAGTAAAGGCTCAAGCACACGAATCTCTGAGCAAACATCATCCTCTGCCACTATGAAAGGAAAGAAGCTGCTACTCAAGCCCTGGTCCTCAATCTATCAAATAAAAAACGAAGTAGAAAGCTTAGGCTCGGCCAAATAGAATGGATGTATTCAAATTTAAAGACAACTTATTAGTTAGGATATCACTGACACTCAACGGTAATCAACGTGTGTGAAAGTGTACCATAAAAGTTTAAAATGGGTAATAGAGGAAATTATCCCCTCACTTAATAACAACTAGCCTGTATTCCCTGCCTACTTTTTCTCTTTAGATAATTTGTGAGAGAAGAAAAAGCACCTCAATAAATCCTCTTCCATTCGTCACAGGGACCGAACATGAAAATTGAATGCACTGAAGTTCATTAAGCTCCTTGGAGTATTGCTCTGTTGACTCATGAGCATCTTCACATACCAGATAGTTTCCTTCAAAGGCACACATTAACCTAAGGACAAATTTAAGGGTCATATAAACACCAGTCCAACAAAAAATACATATATTAAAACAAAATCCTGGAACTCAAAGAGTAGGTTCAAGTCACTTTAAAAGATAGCATTTAATTTAACTACCGACATCCAAAGGATTGACAAGTCACCAAGCAACAGAGACTACCTTGTGGTAGGGCGCATTAGGTTGACACCTTTAACAGAAAATTGAGCTCTCTTTGATGCTGGTACAGCAATTGGACTAACAGTCCAAATCTTACTATAATTGTTGCTTCTAAAAGGTAGTGATGTATCTATTACAACTTGACTTGCACCATAAAAATAGAATAAACCTAGTCATATAAATAAATTTTGACTCATGTTAATTTGACCCCTAAAAACTACATCAGAGACATGACAAGAGACCATTGAAAATGAATTCCATTTGATTCTGCACCCTGAAATGAACCCATCTAGTTCTCTAAAATGTATTATCTGAGACATCCAGCAGCTTACTTAAACTGGAAGTTAGATCACAGCACAGCTGCAAAAAAGTAACAAGTCATCTAAGGTGAGGATTGTTACATATTAGCATAAATAACTGCCAACGTATAGAGGCTAAGAGTCTTAGAAGGAAAAAAACTTACAACGTATGTAGCTCTCAATATCGGTAGGACTGTGGGATAACCAATCAAGAATCTGCCAATTGAAACACTCATTATGATTAAATTTCAAAATAAATAAATGAGAAGTTACTCTTAGCTGCTGTAGAAAGTTTAAAGTACCTGTGCTCTAAGTACAAGAGGAAATTCATTTGGCTCAGCCTCAGGTTCAGTTTCGTACCTGGCTTGAAGAATATGGAGAGCCTAAAATCAATAGCTTTGAGAGGTGAATTCTTCTTCTTGTTAGCGAACAAGAAATTATCCAGCTTAAGGTCACGATGAATCACCCCATGCTTATGACAAAGCTGCACTGCCTCCACAATAGTCCTCACAACCGCTGCAGCAGCACGCTCTATATAATAACCTCGCCCAACAATCCGGTCAAAAAGCTCACCACCTTCATAAAGCTCCATAACAAGATGAACAACATTGTAATCCTCACAAGCCTCCCGGAGAGTCACAATACTCGAACTCTTCGGCAAATGGCGCATAATATCAACCTCCCGTCGCACGTCATCAACATCAACAATAGTCCTAAGCTTCCTCTTAATTGGACTGCATCTTTAGACGATATGGAACTAAGGGTTATCTCAAGTAAAATGACATACTATTTATGCATAATATGAAACAAAGATACCAAACTGTTAGTGTACTACTACACATTTATTTACATTACAAATTGGGTTAAGTACTATTTCTGCTAGCATGAAGAAATTACAACAAAAATATGATTACCTTGAGTGTTATTATTCACAGCAGAAGAAATTAATGTTGTTCTAAAACAGTTTTGAAAACCAGTTTTATCATGTATTGAATCATGTATTGAGTGTTATCCTTGAGTGTTATCATGTATTGAATCATCCCCATAATAATTTGAATTTGAAAACCAGTTTTGCAAACAAACAATAAGCAATCTAGATGTCCATAATAATTTAGCAGTTTTGCAAACAAACAATACAGAATAAGGCACTGACCCTAGCCTTCGCATCAGAAACCTCATGGAGTTCATAGGGCACTAGTGAATTGGACCTCTGCTGGATGGTTTTAATAGCATGATTTGCTGCATCCTGAACTCCAGGGTCTTCTGTTGGCACAGACTGCCATCCCGGCTTGTGGCCCTCTGATAACAACATCATTTTACACTATTATTTTACAATATGTTATACAACATCATTTAATGAGTCTTGTGACTTAAAAGTTCAAAAGTACATTGTAGTAAAAATACATTGTCTGTCACAATCACAAAACTAGAAATAGCATCCATCATACAAACACAAAACATATCACTAGTAAAAAGAAACATTATAACACTTAGCTAATTAGTTAGAGTACTGAGTTTAATGCCTAATCGAGACAATCATTGGTGAGATTACACTAAACTCTTGATTAAACTCAAGATTAACCAGCCCCTTTGGCCTAGAAATTGAGGCCTAAGACCAAAAGGAATAAGAAAGATATAAGCCAAAACTAATAACTTAATATATAAAGGAATCTTTGTTTCTCTTATTTTCACTTATTTCCTAATTTCCTCAACATGCCTTACTTAATTTTCTGAGCTTCTGGTATGATACCCAGCCTTTTCCGGTCACTAAGGTCATGCGCTACTTTCTTCTTCTCCTTTGCAAACTCACATACTAAACAACGCATTGCTCGATAAGAAACGTCACAATTTAGGAATTACTAAACATTTCATAGCTTCAAAAGGTCTCTGTATTCACCAAATAAGACTTATAGATTACCAAATAAACCTTGTTTTTTTTCTTGATTGTAAATATATGCACCAACTTCCAATTGAAGAAGTTTTTAAGTTAGAAAAAAAGTTTTAAAACAACATCAATAATACCATGGAGGTTTCTGTGGTAACCGTTGATTCAACTGTTTAATAATCGAAATCTATATTTTAGAAGTATACTAAGATCTACTTATAACGCACATTCCTGTCCTGCTACAACATAGAGAATAACAATGATGCAGGGAAGACAACAATAGAGAGCAATGCCAATCAAGCATACAAAAACAACACAGAAGATGGAAAAGAAGACATCGAGTTCCAGAAAGATAACAACGAACCAGTATATGCTTGAAGCATTTTCCAGAAGGATATCACCATTCACCACCAAAGACAACCTAATAAAATTCCACCATCCACAAAATGAATGAAACCCTAATATTTGTTGGTTCACATCGCATGGTGGACTTGGACAGAGACGAGTTCCCGTCGCTGTCATCACTGTCGATTCCGTCGGAACTGGCTCCACTGCCGTTCTCCCTCTACCACCGTCTCGAATCACTCCATCTACGGCTATTTCAACATACTTTCTCCGACGTTAATTCTAGTCTCGTTATGTGTCGTCAAGATTGAAATAGTTTTACGATTTGCGTAGGAGGATGAAGATGATTTAGGGTTTGTGTACACTAGAATGGGACAGGAAGAAAGAAAGTAAATGAAAGAGGGAAAAAAAAAAAGAAGGAAAAAAAAGTAAATGAAAGCCACAAAAATAATGTGAAATGTAAAAGAGGGAACAAAAAAAGTAAATGAAAGCCACAAAAATAAAATTTCACAATTTTTTGTTTTGTTTGTTATGTGATGTGGTTATTGTTTTACGACAGTTAGTCAAAACTGTCGTCTGAACTGTCGCAATTCGTAAGTTGTGACAGTTGTGTGTCAAGTGTCGTAACCCAAGTGTCGTAAATCAACAATTTTCTTGTAGTGAACTTTCCTTAACCCTAGGCCTAATATCCTCTATAAATATCTCATCCCAAAAATGAGTGGGGGTACATCACAATACCCACCGTATAATGCATAAAAAAAGAGTCTCTCACCTCACGTGTGTTGACCCTCTCTTACCATTATAAAAACCACCAAGTAGGTTCTCTCACTACTACTAGTACGGAAAACCCATATGACAACGGTTGGAAAAGGGACATCATCACGCAGATCCAATCGTTGTGACGTAAGATGTGATTGTATGTATGATGATTTCAACCACGGGCGGGCGACCGTGATTGATTCCAAGTTGCGCGCTACCTACCACCACGTTTACTTTAAAAAACCGTTGTGGTATATTAAAATGTAAAATATTTAACAACGGCGTTCTAGACAACCGTTGTTGTATGTAGCCCTGAGTTTATTATAAATTATGTGAAATGCTTATTTTTCCAATGCTCACTATATAAGCTTCCAATCTGCACTAGAACATTATAATATGACAAATTAAGTTATATTAGAAGTATAAGTACATCTTCAATGCTTTACAAGACCCTGCCTTCAACTCTAATTCGTTTTGCAAAATATTATTTACTTTGCAAACAAAATTAGAGGTGAAGAGAAGGGTGGTTGAAGATCTAGGATCACTAAATTAAGTTCTAACGGTCAAGGAACAAAATGCAGTTAACAGTGTGAAGAATTCTTGTCAAGAATTGAACGTGTACTTATTTTCTATTACAATTTTATCTATCATATCATAATTTTCTAATGCAGTTTGGGAAGTTATATATTTGGTGAGAGATTAAAAAAACACTCAAACCACATAATATATAATAAACTCATATTTTAAACAGACATTAACAACAACATTCATCAAAATCATTCATCAACAACAAACAATAACCAACAAACACGATACAACAAACATATCAAGGCATAAAATGCTTCAGAAACATATCATACATGTCAAGTCCCATAATGGCGTGTAAACAATGAAAAAAGGATGAAGAAAAATTTAGACCAGCAAACTTGTGTATATTTTGAATGGATGTCATTCTGGATCTTTGACACAAGTTTGACAGACTAAATTTATCTCCGTCCTCTTTATTGCAATAAGCATCAATACCTACAAGAGGAAAAAAGAAGAAAGTTCAAACATCATGAAACAAGATATTGAAATAAATTTTGAAAAAAAAAACTACAGAGAAAACGAACCTGTAAATACCCATTGGCTAAGACTTGTTGTTATACTTTCATTTTGTGATATCCATATGAGAGAGACGAGTGACAGAGTTGTTAGGGTTTCGCTTTAAGAGACGAGTGAAAGAGTTGTTAGGGTTTTATTTTTGAGAGAGACGGTTGTTATGTACTGAAGCGTTAGATAATTTCGCTTATATATAAATAAATATCACATTTCATCACGGTTGAAAATAAAAACCGTGGTGATATACATGGTCAATAACATTTTTTATCACGAGAAATGGCTAATTGTTGGTGATGAGATTCGAACTATTTCACTCCGTGTACTTTTCACTACGGTTGCTACTTCTGACCGTTGTGACATGTCATCTAGTAAATAAAAAAAATATGTGCCCAGGATAAATATATTACCACGATTAACACTATGTCTGTCGTAATATTGGTGTTACGAAATACTTGTTTTGCAGTAGTGTACCGTGAAGAAATCCTAACCACCGTTAACTACAAAGACATCTGAGTACCCCCTATCTGCCTAGGAATACCATGCACTCCTGCACTTTTTTATAAGTACAATGGCGTCCACCATAGAACTTAGTATAACTAAATTAAGCCTCAAGTTCTATTGTAAATTATTAAGAATTAATAATCTTAAGTGTGTTCTAAAATGACAAGAAAATGTTCAAGTGAATATTAATTTTTTAATTCAAAAAGAAACAACATTTCGTGAAGTGTTGCTTCAGAATGAACATAGGCAATGCTTGGAAATAATACAACTTTTAGTTAAAAAGTGTTGTCTCATCAAATGTCGCAACTTTGTGAAATAGCACATACATGGCCTACAAATATCTCATTCTAGAATTCAAAAAATACATCACAAACCAAATATCCTCTTGTACAAAATTTCAGACACTCTACGCTACATAATCGAGTTTTCGTCGGTCTTGCGCAAATTAGATATAAGACTGAATTATTTTGGGTATTCCTGCGTTTCGGCTCTAAGACATATAAGAGAGTGCTTGAAATATTTTTAAGGGACGTGATTTCGTTCACGATTCGAGGTTCGATTTATTCGATTTATATTAATTTTCCTAACAAACTTAAAAGTATTTTTAAATAATGGTAATTGAGGTTTCTGTATCAAAAATCAAGAATAATAATCGACAAAATGGATCTGGTTGATCATTTGGCAATCACAAGAAAAATTATATTTTCTATGATTTATGTTAGTTTCAATATCGGTAACAGTAATGATTTCATTACTGTATTGTATAATGTATATACTGTGGCCCTTTTTAGTACAATGCGGCCATAGACGATGCGTTATTTGCAAGATTGGATGATAATCTTATATATATTTTGTAGTACAGTGATAAACAACAAAAAAGTATTACTGTAATACATATAATTTTGATAAAGTTAAACATAGAAACATATTATGCCATTTGTAGTAAGAAGCAGAACTAATGTACCGGTTGCAATTTACTACCTTCGTTTTTATAAGAGACAATTCACTTTTTAGGTTCATTAAATAATTAATATATTTGGTCAGTTTTTAGACTAAATACATTGATTATTCAATGAACCTAAAAAATAAGTTGTTTCTTATAAAAAAAAGAACGGAGATAGTATTATCATAGAGAATTAATTATTGAATTTGTTATAATTAATTAATTCATTATATCTATGTATGCATATGTGATTGATTACTGTTTTGGCAAAGTACATTATAACAGCCCTATAAATAATAGTGAAAATTAAAATGTAATTAATTTTCAAATATACAGTACCACTGATGGTTTAATTGAAAATTTTGTTATTTTTTTTATTTTCAAATAAGTTGTGTAAAGATAATAATTATGTCGTGTTAAATAAATCAGTGGAAAGATAAATTAAAATTTAAAACTTAAAACTTTAAAGTATGGATTGGTTGATTACTAAAGTAGTTAAATTTATCAAAGTTCCTAATTTCATATTATGTAATTGAGTTTTGATTTGTATTTTATGTGAATAACATGTTTGTGTTCAATGAGACTTATTATACATATAAGAATCGTCTAAGAATGGAGCTTGACTTATATAGAGCTCTAAATTTAGAGTCAATATAACTATTGAATCGCGAAATGTTAAATTTTAAGAACTTTATCACGGAAGATAAGGAATTTGAGATTCTCACAAATGAAGAATCTCGTGAGAAAGGGTTACCAAAAGTGTTAAAATACAAACCGAAAGTTTTTCACTAATGAAGAATCTCGTGAGAAAGATTCTTCATGGATTGTTGATATTCAAACCACAAATCGTATTTTTAGAGATGATGCTCTAATCAAGAAATTCAAAAATATGTTAAAAAAGAATGTCCTACACTTCAAAAGAAGACCAAGAAGAACAAAAGGCATACAAAGCTTATTTTTAAAAAGTTGTCAGCACTTTTTAAGTCAAATCTGGTTAATCGACTTACAAAACCTGTTGATGTTTGAAATTTGAAAATATTATTTGAAATTCAAAATTCGTACTGCACATGTTAAGTCAGGTGTCCGTTAAACCGACTTAACAAGTCCTGGACATAATTCAAAATTATGTCTTTTCATTAACCATTGTCATTTTAAACTATTGCAAACCTTCATGAAAATGTCTCAAACTTTTGAATCAATTCATAGAGATTTTTTAGAATTTATTTAAGGTAAAATACATTAGTTTTTAAATTACCTCTTTCATTATTAATTTTTCACATCAATTCAAATCATTTTCAAAGTGTTCATTCTTTTTCAAAAATGTTGAAACTTTGTGCGTAACTTTAAAATCATTCATAAAAGTTTCATATTATTTTTTAGCACTTAAGGTTCATATATTATTGAATTGTAAATTGAAAGTGAAGATCAATTGTCTATTAAAATTGATTCAAGAACAACTTCATATATTCAAATTTGTTCAAGTATTGTAATTGATCACCAAGTCTGTGGTGACATAATTTTTAAAGAAAATATGTGTACTTTCTAAAGGTATTTGCAAATAGAAAGTGGTATATTTTCTATTTGTTGGAGAAAGGTCCTTTGAATTGGTTTGATTCAAAATCCACTATAGTTGTTGGTGTATTCAACGAAGTAATGGCTTCAAGGAACTCCTCATTTTAAGGATGTTATCCAAGACAAAATGGATTCAATTATGTCAAACCACACTTGGGAACTTGTTAATCTACCTAAAGAATCAAAACTCGTTGGATGCAAGTAGGTATCTAATAAGTATTATAGTGATGGTACACTAAACACCTATAAGGATAGTTTAGTAACCAATGGTTTTAGAAGAAAAAAAAGATGTTGCTAATTTTAACACATATGCACTAGAAGCAAACACAACGAAAAATTAGAATTTATTTTGCATTAACTTTCCTTGCATGACCTTATAGTTCATCAAATGGATGTCAAAACTGAAATTCTTGTAGGCAGATATCAGATGTCCTAAGAGATGTCGAGACACTGATATTTGTTAAACACACAAGGACCAAGGTATACAAAGTTAAAACTACAGAAAATAAACAAGAAATAGAAAGTTGTTAATCCAGTTCAGTGCATAAAAACACCTACGTCTGGGGGCTACCAAACCAGGAAGGAAATCCACTATTAGCAGTATTAATTCAAAGCTAAACAACCCACTTTACAACTTCTCACTTAATACCTACCCGGTGCAACTTCTACCTAAGACACTCCTAGGTATGAAAACCCCATTTCACTTCCTACCAGTCACCACAGTGACAGAATTATACATATTTTAATGTTTTCAATAAATACAATCCAAAAGACACACAATCACTCAATGCTTAAAAGCTTAGGAGTGATTGACAACACTTACAACTCAATAGAGACAGTCCAGTTCAAGCATCTAGGTGATGAATGAATGGCTCACAGAACTGTCTACCTCAATGTATCAAAAGACACATGAGTGGCACAATACAACAGCAGTATCCTAAAAGAAAACTCAAAACCCTAAATCCTTATTTGCACACACGGTTTCTGCGATAAAAAAATTCCATCCGAATTAGGTTTAGCAAGTCTCCTTTTATAGCCTTGTGCAGAATGGGCTTGGACGTTTCCCATTTTGTCAGTTTTAACCTACTGTAGAATCTTCTCCAAAATAGCAGGAAAAAATATTCAAAGTTTCCTAAAACGTCTCATCATTTAATTTAGCATTTTTTGTACAACTGGAGATACCAAACTTTGTTCCTGATAGCATCATCTTGACCTGCGTAAATTACTGAGATATTTCCAAAGGTAATATCACAGAATTAAAACAAAACAAATCTGTCAAGATTTTAAAACATTCAGAATGGATGTTCTGATAGAACATGTTCCAACATCTTTTAGAACATCTGCTCTTAAGATGATCTGAGTAGCATGTTACAACATCACACATGACATCCTGTAGTGAACCATGTTTTAGCAAAATTGTTGCCAATCCATAAACCATGGAACCTTCAATCTCCCCTTTTGGAAAATTTTGGCTAAAACACCTTTTGCACAATAAACCTTAGAGACAGTGTGTGTACATGAGGAAGGAGATAACCTGTATCTTCAGGAATATCCACAACACTCCCCCTAGACCCCAGAACCGGTTCTTGTCATGGAGGTATAAATCTTCCTCTCAACTCATGAAAAGAAACTTTCCTGAAGAAAAAGAAAACCAACCTGGAACACAAGAAAACCAACCTGAACACAAGGTTGAACTAAACTAGTTCAGGTCATTAGAAACACATATGGCAGAAGCCATAGTCATTAGAAACACATATGGCAGAAGCCAACACAACAGATTCCAAAACATGTCCAAAAAGACACAACATCTGATAGGACATCACAAACCCAACTCAAAAAAAATGCACTAACACTACCACCTTTATGGGACTTTATTTTTATTTCTTTTCTCCCCCTGTTTGAGCTAAAATTTGACCAATAACAAGTAAATAAAACTAACACTGCAAGAACACACACCCAGCAAGGAAAATAATACTACCATACACACCAAAGAAATCACCTTAAGACCCCCAAAGAAAAACAAAGCAAAAACTAGAACCTTAAAAAAATTTAACAAACTGACAAAAACTGGCTAATCCCTCCAGCCTCCTGAGTTCACAAATTGAACCCAGTCATCAACATCATTCCCACCAAATTCCTTGCTTAGACACTTCATTAGAGAATGGCCCAAAATAAATGGGCACAATGTCATGACATTATACTAGACATATCACAACCAAGTCTCATAATCAACCTGACTGAACAATGTCAAGACATCGTATCTAACATTATCCTCTCACTAGAGCCAAACAAACACCAGGTAGCATGAGATCATGCATGCTTTGTACAAGACGTAACAAAACACCTCCACAACAGATAGGTACACATTTCCCCTATCACACATAATTAGTTCTCCCCCTGAACTAAAACACCTTACACAATTCCATATCTTATACACAGCACCATCATCCATCTCATCCATATTCCCATTGTAGAGAAAGAGTTTCTCAACGAGGAGTTATCAGAAGCAACCACAGCGGAATAAAAGAGACATCAATCAACACATACACCAAACAAAACTTGTTAAGACATCACCACAGGACCATTAGCAGAACTCCCCCTGAATTTTATAGCATAAAGGGAGACAATATCCAGACACAGTGTATTCAAGAATACACAAAAAAATGGAAACACATATCACTTGGTGGAAACACATATCAGTTGGTCAACTTCAGGTGTTATGCCACCTCTTGCCTCTACCAAAGATCCACCTACACTTCTTGTTGTTGTCACAAGCCTTAGGAGAGTATACACTAAATCCCCTTGCTATAGCCTTACACCCTGTCTTCTTCAATCTCTCAATAATACCAGTGTTCTTAGGCATATTATACCTCTGAGAATAGAGGAAAGATACAGTAGTTGTTGCCCTCCTCCATACCTGTAACTGCTATAATTTCTTTATAGGGCCAGTACTTAGCCCACAACTTATGTCCTCAAACTGACATGCACATAACACTTTATTACCCATACCAGACAGCTGATCCTTAGGCTCCACACACTTCAGAACAACCATATTTCCTTTATCAAGATTCCAGTCAAAGCTCATGCTCCAGCCATGTTGAACCACATTACTGACAACTTTAAGATCTTCACAGTCTAATGTCATAACATTCAGCTTGACATTATATCTCTCCATCATCTGCTTCATCCACACTAGTTGAAAGCAACCCCTTATTATGGTCCCAGAAACACTTCCATCCGTATTATTGGATTCTTCCATCAAGGATTCAGTGTTGTGAGGGTAGAATACACCATAGACGCCTGTTTCAATGATGTAATTCAAGAACTTCCTTTCTTGAATGGTAGAACTCATCCTTGGTTCCAACTTAAAGACAAGACAAGAGTCTGACATTTTCTTTGTATGTTCAGAGGGGTGTCTTGCAATGAGTTCCTTGGATAGCTCTTCCTAAACTCTAACAGAAAGACCTGAAGTGAGTTGGGGATCATCTGTCATAATGCTAGAAAGATTGCATCTTTCTTCTTTTCTAGTCTTCTCAGAGATTATCTCAACATCGTTCTCAACATCCAGCTTTTGCTTAGTAATAGAATCATCAATTATTACACTGATAGATTCCTCAATCATTTTAATTCTGGAGTTAAAAACTCTATAGGCTCTACTGCTTGAAGAGTACCCCAAAAATATTCCTTTATCCCTTATAGGAGTTATCTTACCATTCTGATCTTTGTCAGTCAATACAAAGCATTTACTTCCAAACGTATGTAGGTGTTTGACTGTAGGTTTCCTCCATTTCCATAGCTCATAGATGGTGGACGAAGTACCTCCTCTTAATGTGACTCTGTTATGAATGTAGCACGCAGTATTCATCACTTCAACCCAAAATACCAATGACAATTGCTTGGCATGAAGCATCACTCTAGCAGATTCTTGTATCCCTCTGGTCTTCTGTTCAACAATTCCACCCAGCTGAGAAGAGAATTCATGACTGATATTTTCAGAATTACAAAACTATGAGAATTCTATACTCTCAAATTCCTTGTCATGGACACTTATAATCTTTACAATCACACTGTTCTTTTCCCTCTGAATACTTTCACACAACTCTTTGAAGACTTTGAACAATTCTAATTTCTCTCTAATAAACTTCATCCATGTGAATCCAAAATAGTCATCTATAATCACATACACATACCTCTTTCCATCCAAGCTTTCTATCTTCATTGGTCCAAACAAACCCATATGAAGCAGTTCCAGCACTCTGGATGTAACCTGATGTCGCAACATTGTGTGAGACATCATACCTTGCTTTCTAATCTCACCTTCTCCATAGATTTTATCTTCTTTAATCTTAAGGTCTGGCATTCCTCTAATGGCTCCTACAGACATTATTTTTTTCACTCTTTTGGGGTGAAGATATCCAAGAATCGGATGCCATAACTCCACTTCATCCTCATTGGTTATAGACCATATGGAGGAATAAGCAGTTATTTAAGGATCCCACAGATAGCAGTTATCTTTAGACCCTATACCTCTCATTATAACAACACCTTTCTCATCTTTGACTATGCATTTAGATTTTGAAAAATTGACCAACAACCCTTAATCATAAAGCTGACTGATGCTAATAAGGTTAGCAGTTAGTCCTTTCACTAACAGAACATCTTATAAATTTGGAGATCCTGTACACATCAACCTTTCCACTCCTTTAATTTCACCTTTAAATCCATCACCAAATCTGATAGACCCTAAAGGTCGTAACCTAATATCCACTAACAGCCTCTGAACCCCTGTCATGTGTCTGGAGCATCCACTGTCAAACTACCAGTCTTCTCTAGTTTAAGCCCTTAAAGAGGTGTGGGCCATAAAATTCACATCCCTGTTGATAGACCTTATTTTCTTACTCAACTGATTGACTTTGGCCCAAGATGAAGCTTGTTGCATTCCATACAGCTTATAATAGAAGGGATTAACGTGACCATGCTCCCCACAACAATGACACCTCCAAGTTGAGGCTTTAGAGTTTTTTGAAGACACACCATGTCTGCCAGGACGTTGTAACATGTGGTTGGACATCGTGACCATCTTCTTCTTTTCAGAAGGATGGAATTCTTCTACAGACTTGTTGCTTTGTTGATCACCTCCTGCACTTTTATACTCTTCCACCACATCATATTCATTACTCATTCTTCTTAATGAGTGTGTCATGTTATTAAGCTTAGATTTTAGGAAGTTTACCTCATCCTGAAGATGCTGAACATTACATAGAAGTTATTTCTTCTCATTCTCCAGTACAGCTATGATCTTCACATTTGCCACAGGTTTCCTTGCAAGACATACCCAGATCTTCATAAATAAAATTTTCTGCACACGACTCTACCTCATTAGCCCATCTACCCGAGAAGGCAGTCACAATGTTTCCAGACTCAGAATTAGATTCATCTTCTGAATCATCATCATTTGACCATCATACAGACAACCCTTTCTTCTGCTTCTTGAGAAAAGTGGGGCATTCTGACTTGATGTGACCAAAACCCTCACACTCATAGCATTGTACTCCTTTGCCTTAATTAGACTTTTCTTCAGACCTGGCATTCTTTTGGGAGTCATTGTTGTTTCTGGTGTCGGATGATATGTTCTTGACACCTAATCTTCCTCTTCTATCCACCCTTTTCAACACCTTGCTAAATTACCTCCCAATAAGCACAATAGCATTAGATATATCTGCATTTGTATCTAGTTCACTTTTATCCTCTGAGTTTTTAGTATTTGACACAAAAGTTATGATCTTCTTCTTTTCAGCCTTGTCACTGATCCCTAATTCAAAAGTTTGAAGAAATCCCATAAGCTCATCAACCTTCATGTTGTTTATGTCTTAGGCTTCTTCAATGGCATTCACCTTCATGTCAAATCTCTTTGGAAAAGATCTGAGAATCTTCCTAACCAACTTATCTTCTGAAATCTTCTCCCACTGAGCACTTGAGGCGTTGGCTATCTCAATAATATTCATGTGAAAATCATGAATGCCCTCATCCTCCTTCATCTTCAAGTTCTCAAACTTGGTGGTAAAAAGTTGAAGTCTTGACGTCTTTACCTTAGAAGTTCCTTCATGGGCAGTCTTCAAAATCTCTCAGGCATCTTTAGCAACATTACAATTATTTATCAGCCTGAAGATGTTCTTGTCCACTCCATTAAACAAGGCATTCAATGCTTTGGAGTTTCCCTGAGGTAGCTTGTCATCTTCTTCATCTCAGTCTTCTTCAGCTTTCAGCATATCAGTAAGATTACAATCCCTATCTCTAACCATTGGAGGATCCCATCCCTCGACCACAGACTTTCAAGCCTTGCTATCTATAGACTTTAGAAAGACCACCATACGTGCCTTCCAATAATCATAATTGGTTCTATCAAGGATGGGTGGTCTGTTCACAAAACCTTTTTCCTTGTCCATTGCACCAGAAAGTATCTTCCCTAGATCTCACCCAGATACAGAGCAGGATGCCTGCTATGATACCAATTGAAATTTTGGTAGGCAGATATCAGATGTCCTAAGAGATGTCGAGACTCTGATATCTATTAAACACACAAGAAAGAAGGTATACATAGTTAAAATTACAGAAAATAAACAAGAAACAGAAAGTTGTTAATCCAGTTCAGTGCATAACAACACCTACGCCTGGGGGTTACCAAGCCAGGAAGGAAATCCACTATTAGCAGTATTAATTTTAAGCAAAATAACCCAATTTACAACTTCTCACTTAATACCTACCCAGTGCAACTTCTACCTAAGCCACTCCTAGGTATGAAAAACTCCTTTCACTTCCTACCAGTCACTACAGTGATATAATTATACCTATTTTAATGTTTTCAGAAAATACAATCCAAAAGACACACAATCACTCAATGCTTAAAAGCTTAGGAGTGATTGGCATCACTTATAACTCAATAGAGACAGTCCAGTTTAAGCATCTAGGTGATGAATGAATGGCTCACAGAACTGTCTACCTCAATGTATCAAAAGACACATGAGTGACGCAATACAACAGTAGTATCCTAAAAGAAAACTCAAAACCCTAAACCCTTATTTGCACACACGATTTCTGCGATAAAAAAATTCCACCTGAATTAGGTTTAGCAAGTCTCCTTTTATAGCCTTGTGCAGAATGGGCTTGGACGTTTCCCATTTTGTCAGTTTTAACCTACTATAGAATCTTCTCCAAAATAGCAGGAAAAAATATTCAAAGTTTCCTAAAACGTCTCATCATTTAATTTAACATTTTTTGTACAGCTGAAGATACAAAACTTTGTTCCTGATAGCATCATCTTGACCTGCGTAAATTGCTGAGATATTTCCAAAGGAAATATCACATAATTAAAACAAAACAAATCTGTCAAGATTTTAAAACATTCAAAAAGGATGTTCTGATAGAACATGTTCCAACATCTGTTTGGACAACTGCTCTCAAGATGATCTGAGCATCATATTACACCATCACACATGACATTCTATAGTGAACCATGTTTTAGCATAATTATTGTCAATCCATAAACCATGGAACCTTCAAAAACAAAATTTCAATATGGAGATCTCAGTGAGGATATTTATATGGAGCAACTAGAGGGTCATGTATTTCCTAGTAATGAACAGAAGGTGTGCAAGCTTGTTAAATCCCTTTATGGATTAAAACAAGCACCGACACAATGACATTAAAAGCTTGACTTTTTCATTGCAAGATTCACCAATTAATGGGGAGACACACAACTTAAGGGGAGATTTTTCAATCATTATAACAACATAAATTTAAATGTTTTTTCATCATCAAAAGGGGGAGATTGTGAGGAATACATCTTATATCTATTTCAATATTGATGAAGACAAATATTATCAAAGAAGAAAAGGTTCAAAAGTGGCATGCATATCAATGATGAAGTTAATCTAGAAGGTTTAACATATAAGTTTAATTGACAGTTTGAAACAATTAAACATAAATAAGGTTCTCATAATTTCATCTCTCAATTCATCTAAAACCTTTTTGCATCATCATGCATGATTAACTAAAAACCTTCTTCATCTTATTATTTTTACAAGTGTTTGTACACAAAGTTGTGTGAAAATATTGTGATATTCATTTGTCTCCATGTTGATTATATTATTGATCATCAGCAACTAAGATGAATGGAATTTTAGAAGCAAAGAGGTTTCTAACTTCCAAATTCAAGATGAATGATCTTAGACTAGTTGACACACTTGTGGATCAAAGAAAAGCGAAATAGTGGGGGTTATGAACTTAGTCAAACACATTATGTTGAGAAAGTGCTTGATAAGTTCAAACACTTACGCTTTAAAGAAGTGACCACTCCATTTGATCCTAGTGTCAAACTTCAAGAGAATGATGGAAGAGTTGTGGCTCAAATAGAATATGCAACTACATACAATGTACTAAACCTAACATAGCATTTCCAATTAGTAAAATGAGTAGATTTTACTAGCAATCCAAATGGCGGGCACTAGAAGGCTATCATTATGATTTTTCAGATATCTTATGAAAACCAAAAATATTGGTCTCCATTATGGTAGATTTTTTTGTCACATTAGAAGAATATACCAATGCGAGTTGGATGTCGAGTGTTGAATATCATAAATCTGAATTTGGGTGGATATGTACACTAGCTAGGGGTTCAATTTCTTGGAAGAGCAAGAAACAAATGTGGAGCATTCTCTCAACCATAGAATTAGAGTTTGATGCTCTTGCTTCAGTTGTTGAAGAAGTTAAATGGTTGAGGGACCCTTCTATTGGAAGTTCCATTGGCTAAAGACAATGTTAAAGGTTTTGATACATTTCAGTAGTCAAACCACTTTAACTAAAGCATACCAAAAGTGTATAGCAGAAAGTCTAGACAAATAGGACTTAGACATTCTTTTGTGAGAAAATTGATTAAGGTTGTAACCATTCACATATATACGATCGAGCTATAATTTTCTTGATCCATTTACTAAGTCACTGGTCAGAGACTTAGTAAAAACAACCTCGAGAGGCATGGGGTTGAAACTCCTCTAGTAAGAGTTCCGACAGCGGCGGCAACCCAATCTTACGTTAACAAAACATTAACCTCAAGATTCAATGGGTAACAACAAGTCGTTGATTTGGATGTTTGTCAAACATTTCATGATAATGTTGACCTTTAAAATGAGGGTTGAGTTTTTTGTTTAAACTCTTAATGAAGTTCAATACCTGTGGTATGTGTCTCATGGGAAAGGATACAATATGAATTTCACCTATGTGAATTTCGAGATGGTGTCGTCTCAAAGTGAGAGTTGGAGTTTCTCTCACGAAAAATTCATGAAACAGGAACGCATATGGCCATAAATAAGTGCTAGGCGAGAAATGTAGGCGAAGAACCCTTAAAGATTGTGTTTAAGGTAACGCCGATCTATTCACATGGATTAATGGTTTAAAATTATTGCTACCTAACATTCCGATTATACTTTGCGTTGTTTTTACTAAGGTTAAGTTTTAAATTGAAAGATACTTAACTGTATTAACATTCTTTGTTTCTCTTTTTCTGCAATTGATCTTGTCATTATTAGAACAAGTGGGGGATTGTGTAAATTATTAAGAATTAATAATCTTGAGTGTGTTCCAAAATGGCAAGAAAATATTCAAGTGAGTATTAATTTTTGAATTCAAAGAGAAGCAACATTTCGTGAAGTGTTGCTACAAAATGAACATAGGCGATGCTTGGAAACAATACAACTTTTGGTTAAAAGGTGTTGTTTCATCAAGGGTCCCAACCTTGTGAAACAACACATACATGGCCTATAAATATCTCATTCCAGAATTCAGAAAATACATCACAAACCAAATATCCTCTTGTACAAAATTCCAGACATTCTTCGCTACATAATCGAGTTTTTGTCGATCTTGCGCAAATTCGATATAAGGCTGAATTATCCTGAATATTCCTGCGTTCCGACTCTACGACGTACAAGAGAGTGTTTGAAATACTTTTGAAAAAAGTAATTTCATTTACAATTCGAGACTCAATCCATTCGGTTTATATTAATTTTTCTAACAAATTCAATTCTCACCATTACAAGAAATATTGCCATTTCCCACATGATATTCACGTCACTAAGTCCAAAATCACGTCACTAAACAAAACTTGCGACGTGGGCAGAGCGCGTCGGAAGAGCATCCGTGGGAACTTTTTCCCACGTGAAATTCACATCACTAATTAGTGACATGAATTTCACGTTACTAATTAGTGACATGAATTTCACGTCACAAACCACAATATTATTTGGAGATGTTCCCACCTGAAATTCACGTCACTAATTAGTCACATGGTTTTCACGTCGTAAAATACCTTTTTGAACCAAGACTGGACATGAGTGCAAGGTGTCAGTATGAGATATAGTTATGTGATTTCCACGTCACTAATTAGTGACATGGTTTTCACGTCACAAAACTCAAACCTGTTTTAATTTTAGTGACGTGAATTTCATTTCACTGATGTATTTTAAAATAAAATGTAAAAATTAATAAATATTAACGAATAAAACAAATTAATAAATAATACAATGTAAAAATTAAAATAGTTTTTGATTTAAAAAATCAATTTTTTTAATAATTATAATTATTAAAAGATATAAAATATTTAGTCACATGATGTTCACGTCACAAACATAAATAATAATAATAAAAAAAGTGTCACGTGATATTCACGTCACAAACATAAATAATAATTAAAAAAAAGTTATTCATCATCACTGCTAAATATTATATCTTCATCTTCTTCATCTTCTTGGACAAAACAATTCGATTGTGAGGCAAAAAATTGTCACATTTGTGCCTCCATCTCAGATTGCCTCTTCTTCATTTCCTCAATTTCAGCATTTTGCATATTCCTCATTTCCTCCATTTTGGATTTTAGCGCCGCCTCACGTGCCTCCTCTCATCTCGCCTCAGATAGAGCTAGTTGTCTCACTGTTGCCAACATTTCGGGTGTCAATTCTGGCGGACGAGATCCTCATTCCCCATCTTCAAGTCTTTGAAATAATGTTCTATCCTCTTTTCTGTAGTCGGCAGCCAAAGACCCAAGACCAAAAAAACATTCATTTTCTCCCTTCCCGCCTAGTGTTAAACTCAAAATATAAAGATTCACACGTGGATCAAGCGGTGCATTCTCAATCGGAGTAACTAAGGATTTTCAACTAGAAATTGGGCAAGCAAGGTCTGATACAACTCCTACACACACATAAAAAAAAAATTAAATATAGTTTAAACAATTTAGTTATATACAATAAAGAAATAAAATAATGAAATATAAACAAGTTACCAAGGTTGATTTGGAACGGCTGTTAACAAACTCCCCCGATTTTTTGGTTTGGGTCTTCACAAATAGCTCATTAATCTGTGGTTCCCTCCCCAAATCCTTTTTCTAATTAAAATAATTAAGTTTAATTAAATATGTATATAATAATACATAATATAATTTAAAAAATAGTTATAATTACCATTCGTCGACGATGTTCGCCGATACTGATACTTCCAACTGTACTAAGGCAGCCACCTGCTTCAGATGCCCTCATCTTTTTTGCATGTTCAGATCTTCTCTGAAAATCTTCTGTCTTCCACCACTCAATAAGTTGCACAAATATTTCCTCGCCTATCCAGTTAGGATGAGTTTGATCCCTTTCCCAACGTTGTCTAGCATTCCTAAGCGTGTCAGATAGTCGGCTATATAACTTACTTCTAAAATATTTTTTAATCTTAACCTCGTCAAATTTTTGCCAAGTACACTTTTCCTGCAAGTTGTATGACATTCAAATAAAATGTTAGATATGTATAACAAAAAATAATTATAAAATAACACAAATTTAATAAAAATACAATTTACCTTAAATTTATCAAACCATATATCTTTCTCAGTATCTGGGAGCTCTCCGAAAGACTTAATGA
Source organism: Lathyrus tuberosus (assembly GCA_022829125.1). Lineage (NCBI taxonomy): Eukaryota > Viridiplantae > Streptophyta > Magnoliopsida > Fabales > Fabaceae > Lathyrus > Lathyrus tuberosus. Next base: position 16,853,340 of record JALAZF010000003.1, read on the forward strand.
GTTTTGTATACATCAGTTGAATGACCCGGTTTACAACTTTTGCAGCAGACCGATACGGATCAAAACTAAACAACAACAATAATTTGAATAAGTATTAAATATAAAAATGGCAATATATAGTTAAATAAATATTATAAATTAAAAACTTACCCCGATACATCGGGCCTAATAACATGTCGTTCTTCAACCACCAAAATATCCTATGCAACAGGATTTGCCTGCTCCTCATGAACTTCATCATCCTCCTGAATAGGGTCATCCTGCTCCTGACGCGCAGGTATATGTGTGGGGTGTGGAATGCGGGAACCAGATCCCCCAGGATGCTGCGCAAAGGAAGTCTGCTGAGGAAAACTAGATCTCCCAGGCTGCTGCGTGAAGGAATACTGCTGAGGAAAACTAGATCCCCCAGGCTGCTGCGCGAAGGAAGTCTGCTGAGAAAAACTAGATCCCCCATGCTGCTGCATGAAGGAATACTGCTGAGGAAAACTAGATCCCCCGGGAAAACTAGATCCATCAGGTTGCTGTGTGAAGGAAGACGGTACCTGAGGAAAACTAGATCCCCCAAGTTGCTGCATGAAGAATCCCCCAAACGGACTAATAAAATATGGATTCCCGGATGGAACCATATGGGAGGAGGAGAGTAATGTCGTAAATGGCTGTGAAGTGTCTGTAGACATTAGATCTGCCTGAGTCTGTGGGCGAGAAGCATACATGGGCGAGGGAGGTACCTCACGTACCCTAGCTCTCGGACGGGGATGGGTCGCCTTAGCCTTATCCTTGTCAATTCAGGGTGGCATTTGATCTATTTTGAGAGAGTTGCTAATAGATAAATCAACACAATATATACACACACTATGTAAAAATCATTTCCATTCATATAAAAATAATAATACATTAATAAAAACTGTTCGAACACATTAATACATTAAGTAAAATTAATAAAAACTATCTATTCAAACTCTTTATCCATATTATTTTCATCATCTGATCCAATAATGTCCTCAAGTCCAAACTCTTCATGCTGTTCATCCATATTATTATCTACCAACAACACAGATGCATCAATTTGATGACCCTCGGCCAATGTATCACACAAATTTGTAATTTGTTCAACTTCAACCACATCAATAATTTGAGAAATTTCATCGTCTTGGTAAGTAGCATCTTCCACTAGATCGTCAGTTTCAATATGACCCAATGATTTTGTTTTGATTACAACACACTATCCATGTTTACGTGGCTGGATTGAAGGGTAAGGAACATAATAAACTTGCTTAACGATATGTGACATTATGAAAGGGTCATACTTTTTGTACCTTTTGTCCATTCGAATCTCAACAATGTTATATTTCTTATCTATTTTTGTGCCCCTAGTAGATGGATTTTACCAATCACAATAAAACAAGACAACTCTATTTTCCGAGTCCAAGTAATTGTATGCCAACTCGTAAATATCAGTAACAACGTTATAGAAGTCGTCTTCACCATCATATGTAACTCCTTTAACAAATCCACTATTATTTATGGTTTTTTCCGTTCTGTCCAGGTCTGGGTGTGAAATTTATAACCGTTCACAAAGTATGTGTGCCATTCAATTGCTCTTTGAACAGGGCCTCTAGACAAGTTTCTCAAATGGAGTATTTCTTGAGTCGGTGCAACAATGTATGATAATTGCTCCTTGAACCATGCTGGAAAAGATGCATGTATGTGACCGGTAGTTGCTTGTTCACCGGTGCTTTGAAAATAGGAGGTATTAAATGCCCTATAAAGAAACATACGATTAGTTAGAATGTAATAATTCAATCTGTAAAGCCAAATAGATAGTTAGGGGTATACTTACTCAAGATATGGCCTAATTTCGACACAGTTAATCAAGACATGAACATGTGCAGATTGCAATTCTTTTTGGGTTATCCAATGCACATTCTCCTTTCAGAGGGATGACCGGGAAGACCGAAGACTGACAAGGTAAATTGACTTCTTTTGTTAACATCAAATTCATTCCTTATTATTCTTGGAGTTAACATCAAATGATTGAAATAATGACTTCAAAAATGTGATGTTTCCCGATGCAAGTAATGTGCACATATTAATCCTTCAACTTTATCTTTATTTTTCACTGATCGCTTTGAATCACCCATGAATCTTTCAAAGGGATACATCCACCTGTATTAAACTGGGCCACCAAGATAGGCTTCATATGCAATATGCACAGGTAGATGTTCCATAGAGTCGAAAAAACCAGGTGGAAAAACTCGTTCCAACTTGCATAGAATTACTGGAATATTTTGGTCCAACTTAGTGATGCTATCGACTCTTAAAGTTGACGCACAAATGTCTCTGAAAAATTTACTTATTTCAGTTAGCGGATTGGGTAGTGAACTGAAAGCAATTGGAAGCAATCGTTCCATGAAAACATGGCAATCATGACTTTTTATTCCATGCAACTTCCCAGTTTTGGCGTCGGCACACCTTACTAAATTTGAAGCATAACCATTGGGCATTCTCAATTAATTTATCCATCGACAAACCGCTTTAGCGTCATGGGAAGTTAGACTGTAACAAGCCTTGGGTTTTAATAATTTTCCATTAGATCGAGGCTTCAACTCCAACTCTTTTCTATCACACAAAATTTCCATGTCCCTTCTAGCCTTCTCATTATCTTTTGTTTTGCCTTGAATATCCATAACTGTGTTAAATACATTATCGAAAAAATTCTTCTCAATATGCATAACATTAAGATTATGTCGCAACAAATTATTTTTCCAATATGGGAGGTCCCAAAATATACTTCTTTTTGTCCAATTGTGTTTGACCCCATATCCTTGAATTCTGCATGCTTCACCATAATCTGTGAATTTTGGCAGTTTAGAAACTCGATTCCATATTTCCTCTGGTGACAATCGAGGGGGAGGCAATTCTTTTACTCGTACATCTTTTTTGAAATCAGTCTTGTTTCTTCTAAAGACATGGTCTCGTGGTAGGAATCTGTGGTGACAGTCAAACCACGAACTTTTCTCCCCAAATTCCAAAGTAAAAGCCTTTGTAAATTCCATGCAATGCGGACATCCCATTTTTTTGCGCGTATCCCAACCAAATAACATTCCATACGCGGGAAATTCATTAATAGTCCACATCAAGGTAGCTCGCAAAGTAAAGTTTTGTTTACGTGATATATGATAAGTCCATTCTCCAATCCACAACCTCTTCAAATCATCAATTAAAGGTTGTATATACACATCGATTTCGGCTTTAGGACTTGACGGTCTTGGAATGAGGCAAGTCAAAAACATGTATGGTTTTGTCATGCACATCTCTGGAAGTAGGTTGTAAGGGGTTACGATAACTGGCCAACAAGAATATGCATTTGCGGACGCTTGGACATATGGAGTAAAACCATCAGAACATAATCTGAGCCTAAAATTTCTAGGTTCTTATGCAAAATCAGAATGTACACGATCAAAATGCTTCCATGCCTCACCATCAAATGGATGTTGCATAGTGCCTAAACTTGTTTTGTTTGTATGATGCCATGTCATTTGACTTATACTGTGCATTGAAGCAAACAGTCTTTTTAACCTTGGTATTATCGGCAAATAAAACATGGACTTCACTGCTACACATTTTTGTTTACGACTAATGGCTTTACTACGAACTTGATATCTCGGACTCTTACAGAACTTACATTCCTCTAACGCTCCATCATTAGTACCAAACTCATTGTCATAAAACAACATGCAACCATTTATGCAACAATCAATCTTTATTACTTCTAAACCCAACTTTGACACCAACCTCTTTGCATCATAATAACTTGTAGGCAAGTTGTCTTTCATAGAAGTCGCATCCAACATCATTTTTGCAAAGAATTCCAAGAATTGATCAAGAACATTCCAATTTGACTTTGCGGCCAATAATCTCACACACATTGATAATTTTGAATCTGTCGACCCCTCAAACCACGGCGTATTCATTTCTTTCAACAATTGGTAAAATCTTTAGGCATCCTCATTCGGCAACTCTTCCCCATCAAAATCTCGAGATTCATCATATGTCACATTTACTCCAAAGGCATTGCCAACCATATCATCAATCAGTATAAATTTTTCCTCAAATTCATATGTGATAGACTGCTTGATGCGTGTGTATTAGTTGTCTCTGCATGTACATTACTCGACAGTTGTTCTCCATCATATGTCCAAACCCAATAAATTTTAATGAAATCCCTCCTCTTCAAATGACATTTTACTTCCTCCACGTCACTAATTATAGGTCTACATTCATATTTAAGACAAGGACATCTTACTCATCCTTCACTTCGACAACATTCTTGAGCAAATGCCCACGTGATAAACCCTTTAACTCCTTTCTCAAAATTTGGTGTAAGTCCATGTCTTCATGATAACGTTCTATCGTACATCCAACTACGATAGTAACGAAAATATTCCATACTGCACATTTGTACTATCATTATATATCATTTTAATTAAAAATGTGATTTTAATATATACGAAATAATATAATTCTTTTCACATTGTTTTAAACATAACTATATTTCATACTATATCAAATTGTACATTTCATAACTACATATTCTACATTTTTTAACTATACTTAACATATATACTTACTTAAATAAAAATATTACTTAAATAAAAATAAACTACATTTCATAACATTGTTTTAAAAATATTTCCTTACTATAAAAATATAAATACAAATATTACAATTCTATTTTTAATAAATCTACATAACATATTTTGAATATAAAATCTAGTTATACATTTTAACCTAATACAAATAAACTTAATATTAATTATTTTCAAATTAATATTTTTTCTATTTATTTTAAAATTTCGGTTTTTAAAAAATTATTTTACAAATTATGTTTGCTTTAAATTCTATCTTTTAAAATAAATATAATTTTTTTAAAATTAATTTTACAGTTATGTCTAATAAAAATACTTTTTTAAAATTTGTTTTTCTAATTTTTTTATAATTTCTGTTTATAAAATATATTAAATATAATCTACAAAATTCTATTTTCTGTTTTTAAAATATATTAAATATAACTTATTAAATATAACCTTTAAAATATTTTAAATATAACCTATAATTTTTATTTTTTCTAATTTTTGCTAATTTTTTTTATAAATTCTATTTTTAAAATATATAAAATAACCTATAAAATATATTAAATATAAAATATAACCTATAAAATATAAAATATATTTTGTTTTTAATAAATATAACATATTTGAAAAATAAATAACCTATTTATTCCATTTTTACACAACAACAACCATTCACAACCAAATAAATAACATAAATAACCTAAATAATTTTATATATTTCATATATAACCTATACATTTTGTTTTTACACAACAACAACCAAACAACCTCATATATAATTTCATTCATATAAATTTGAAAAATAAATAATTGAAATTACAAAAATACCTGAATGAAGCAACAACAAAGTTCGAATCTTGAATCTTGCTTTATGAGCTCTTGCAATCTTCCAAATATTTTTTTTTAAACAACAAACATCAAAAATTTAAAATTAGAAAATATTAAAATAAAATTAAAAAAGAAAATAAAAATAAAAACTAAATAGAAAATAAACAAGAAGAAAGAAGAGGAGAAACAGAAGCATACCTTTAAATGAATAAGGAACATCAAAGGTGTGGAAATGGCGTGGGAGGGGTTGTGGAGGAAAGAAGAGGAAGAGAAATAGAAATGAGAAGCAACAAATAGAGAGTGTGTATTCTGGAACTGAAAACAAAAATATATATGAAAGTTTGCGATGTGGTAAAAGCATCGGAAATCAGTCATGTAGAAAACACGTCGGAAAAGATGCAACAGTAATAAGTGTGGGAGACAAAAATAAAATTTTGATTGTAACAAAGGGATTCCCACGTCGGAAATTAGCGACATGATTCCCACGCCGCACACGCTACAACAGTCAACTTTTGTGTCAGACCCATCATTTCTAAGACAGAGCAGATTCCCACTTTTTTTTTTTTTTTTGAATTTCAGTTTGCGACGTGGGTTTCACGCCACAATTGAAATTCTGAAATATTCAAATTCCTCACCCCCACGTGGAAACGTATATTTTTTATTTTTAATTTTTCTGTTGCGACGTGATAATCACTTCATAACTATTTTTTATAAAAAAAAAACTTGTCTTCACCATGTGCAAACCTGAATCTCATTTGTTTATTAATATAACTATTTAGTGACGTGATATTCACGTCGCAACCACCATTATTTGCCACATGAATATCACGTCACTAAGTCACGTGGCAAATAACAAGATTTCTTATTATGCACGCCGCTACTACTGGTGCGCCCATCAAATCCGAGGATGAAAATGATATGAGGTTATTACAAGTATTTAATACAATTCATTATTTATCTCGTCAATTTTCCTCTATCTGAATTAAAAATACACTGCTGCAAATAATTGACTCATGTATAACGCCTTTTCTAGTAAGAGTTAACTTTTCTCTAAGCTATTAGTCTAATAAAATCATTTAAAACCATAAGAGGTTATGTCGTTCATGTTACTGTCTAGACATAGTGTATTTTCTTTAGGGATGGCAACAGGGCGGGACGGGGACGGGTTTAACTATACCCGCACTCGCACCCGCCTCCATGTAACACACCCGCCCTCGTCCCCAAACCCAATCGGGGGTAAAAGTTTACCACCCAAACCCGCCCCCAGTGGTGAACGGGTGCACCCGCACTCGCCCCGCCCCCAGCCGCAAAAAAAAAAATTTCTTTTTAATTGTAATAAAAATTAATAATTTAATTAAAAAAATTGATTATTTTAATAAATTAATTAATTATTTAATAAAAAATTTAATTAGTAAATAAATATTAACTTGATTAATTTGATTATTTTAATTGCAATAAGGGTATTAATAATTTATTTAAAAATATAATTAATAAATGAATATTAAAAATATAATTAATAAATGAATATTAAAATAGGGAAAAAAATTCATGTGTGGGGAATATCATCAGCATATAGCATGTGTTCCACCACCGCTATTATGGCTCCTTTCTTCAACTTTCAGGATTTTCGATCCAAATAACTCCTCATCCAACTCATCAATGATATTGTTCTGGACTGGGTCGGCGCCTGCCCATCAGTCGAGCAGGCCCAATCCAATACTGATGTGGCCCAATAAAGCCCAAGTCTACCCAGCGTCGAGCACGCTCGAACCTCCTCCTCGTCGAGCACACGCTGGCCAAATAGTGTCGAGCAGGGGCCTCACATCTCGGAGTACGCGTCTCATCTCTCCTCGATCTCCACTTCACTACTACAAAACGTGTAAACAACGACGCCATGCTCACAACGCTTCATCCCTACACTGTTGTGACATCTCTAAACTAAGGCGCAGTTGTATTTTATTTGTTTATTGAATAAAAATTATCTGTATATAACAACGGTGGATAAACCAACCGTGGTGATTATCTGTATATAACAACGGTTGATAAATTAACCGTGGTGATACCATCAAGCTTTCATGTGTTCGAACCTCAGCGCTATCATATATATTATTCCTTTTATGTTAAAGCGCGCCTTTTATTTTTTATTTAATTTTAATTAAAAAAATTAAAAGTTATGACTACGGTTGTTTATATACACCGTTGTGATATATTTTGTATGTTTTTTTAATTTTTAATTCTAAATATAACTCTGGTGCTTTAATATGAAATATCATTATGAAAATAATATATCATAACGATTTATATTGTTGACCGTCGCAGTAGCTTTTCAATATTCTCCAAGCTAGCTAGTTGCATTGTCTCTTTAGTATCATTTTTTCCATTGAAAATAGAAACCAGACGAAATGTTACATGATTTCAACCCTAAACCCTAACATTCAATACTGTGAAACAATACACGATTTTAACCAAAGCTTGCATCATCAGTATCCATTTGTTGTCATTTTCGTCATCATCGTCACGATCATGAAAAAAATAGAAGATTACGCACCTACCAACACCGTCGTCATCATCGTCATCGTCGAGAAGGAAGATAACAACAACACCGTCGTTGTCGTAAGGAAGGAAGACAGCAACAACACCAACACCAACATCGTTTACTTCGTCGTCACGTTTAGGGTACGTAAAATATTTTCCCCGTGCATCTACAGTAAACTCTTTTGCCATTGTTGTTGATGTTGTTGTTGTTGTTGTTGTAGTTTTTGAACATAGATGTCGACCTTGTCGAGTTCTTCATCAGAAACCAACGAAGAAACTCAAACAAATGAAAGGTTAGCCAATGAAACTCAAACAACTGAAAGTCAAACGAAAAGATCACAAAGAGGTGTCACAAAGATGCATATTCACATCAGTTCACAACTCATCTGGTGTAAAAATTTTGATCGAGTTTGATTCGCACTACAGATTAGTGGATTGTCCACATTACGCTACTTTTAGGAGTTATGTTGCGTTCCTTGCACGTAGTAAAGTCAGTATACTGATTGATGATTGGAGAGAAGTGGATGTTAATGTCAAAGACAGCATATGGATAGACGTTAAGGTATTTCATACTATAATTTTCATATATTTGATATCACTACCTATAGTTTCTAATTCATACTTATATATTGATTTAATGTAGTTGAATTTTGAGTTTACCGATGACTCAAAATTGAAAAGAAAGTGGATAACTTATGCCGGTGTTCGTTGGAGGGGATTTAAGTCACGGCTCACGGATGACTACATTACGAAGCCTAAGAGCGGTCTTCAACCTCCATGGATTCGGTATAGTTTTTTATAGAAGAAGGTGTGGCACAAGTTTGCGAAGAAATGCCGTTCTGAGGAATTCAAGGTTAGTACTAGTCTTATGTAACCTATAATGTTATGCTAATGAGTTATAGATACTAATCATACACATTTTTCACTATGTTAATAACAGGCTTAAAGCGAAGTAGGAATTCAGAACAAGGCGAAAAACATGTACCCCCATAGATTGTCTCATGGGGGTTACAGAAAACTTGAGAAAAGGATAATGCAGGAAAAACAACAAGAAGGAGGAGATGGTGACATTCCATCTCCACCTTCAAGACATGAGAAATGGAAGAGGGCTCGATTAAGACCTAATGGAGAGTACACCTCTGATGCTTCAAGAGTAGTTGCTGAGAAAATTGTAAGTATATGTTTTGTTTAAATGTGTTTGCTTATGTAAGTTGCTCATGAGTTGTTATTTAAATGTGTTTGCTTATGTAAGTTGCTCATGAGTTGTTATTTAAATGCGTTTGCTTATGTAAGTTGCTCATGTTGTGTAGGATAATTTGGTTGTGGCAGCCCGTGAAGGCACATTTGTTCCGAAAGCACGACATGACATATTAGTCAAAGCTATCGGAACAGCTGAGCATGGAGGTCGTGTCCGTGGTGTTGGAGATGGTGTCGGCTTGAGGTCATACTTTGGACCTCAAAGAAGAAGCACCTAAACGGCTGAATTTCTTGCTCAACGACAAAAGATTGAGAATGTTGAGAAGCAATTGACAGAGCAAAGGAGGCTGTTTGAAGAGGAGAGGGAAAAAAGGGAGAAAGAAGTGGAAAATTTAAAAGAGTTGTATTCGGTATGTGTCGTAAATCGCGCTTATTTTTGTATGATATATATTGTATGTTCTAATTGAATATATTGTGCTTATTTTTGTTTTATGTTCTAATTGAATGTTATGATGTAGAGATTAAGTGAAAGCCTCGAACAACGAACTAATGAAGATCACCGTTGTGTTGGTGATGATCAAACTCCAAGTAGAAGTGTCGTAAATCACGTTTCTACAAAAAGGAGTAATTGTACAGCCCCTCCCCCCTGTAGATAACCATAATGGGATATTGGACCCTAGTCCAAATGAAATAACAAGTTTATACTTGTCCATTTCAACAACAGACCTTGCGCAAGCTCTCCTGCTAGAACATTGCCCTAAATTGGATTTAGTGTATTACACTCCTGAAGATGTGAGGGATTTTCTCGCAGGATATAAGTGGCCTGACATAGCTATTTTGCAAGTTTGGTGCACGTAAGTATATAGTCGAATATACATGTCATTATAGAACATTATAATTTTTTGTATTTTCTCCCTTAATTTATTCATTTTCTTTGACCATTTAGGTACATTCACCGTGTTTGTATAGAATTGAATAAATCAAGTACCTATGGAATCTTGGACCCAAGTTTTATTGCTTGAGCGTATAATGATAAAAATATCAGAGAAAAGTACTTGAAAAGTCGGCTAAATGACGAAGGAAAAGAATGTTACCTTGCACCATTCCTATGTGGGTTAATATTGTTGTAATTTATTTCTATATTCTATATTTAGTTTTGTTTTAGTAACAACTAATAATATATATATATATATATATATATATATATATATATATATATATATATATATATATATATATATATATATATTCTCGTGTTCATTCAGTGGTCATTGGCAATTGATCGTAATATCGTTTAGGACAAATACGGTGACATTACTCTGTTCCTTGCACGATCCACTCCACAAACCAATGAAAGATCCTGTACTAACGTAAGTATCTTTGTTTAATATCATTTTCTTTGACATTAATTGTAATTAGTTTATCATGTAATATGTCTAATTCAATTTTCAATGTGCAGTATTGTGGAGCAAGTTAATATATTGAATAATGTTAGATAAAAGCCCACATACCTTGCTCCTAAAGTAAGTGGCCCGATTACCTGTTTATTTCATTTACATTCATGCATGTGTGCTTGCATTCATGTTTTTATATTCATGTAATTTGTAGACGAGGAAACAACGTGGGAGTTACGAGTGTGGGTATTGCATCATGAAACACATGTTAAACATTGTCCTTGCCGGCACTGTTGATTCATGGGATACAGTAATATATGCCATAAAATGTTTACATATATTAATATATAAGTTGACTATTGAATTATTATCATGCATGATCTTCAATTTTTTGCTCTTATGTAGATGTTTAACGACAAAACCCCATTCCCCGTTGAGGACTTTGTGGATCTTCGTAAACGTTGGGCGTATATCCAGAATGCGCTTAAGGGTTCTGCTCCTACTGTTTGATATATCAGCAACATTTTTTTATGCATATATTTTTTGCTTTTGATGCACATAATGTGAACAATAGTTTTGGCTTTTGATGCACATAATGAAATCAATAATATTAGCTTTTGATTTAAACAATGTTAGCAGTTTAATTCTCTTATTCATTTAGCTTTTGATGTAAATTTCTTTTGATGTAAATTCTCTGATTCATTTATAAGGATAAAATATAGGAAGAATTATGTTTGATGCACATATTGTGTTTGCATGTAAACAGAAGCTGTTTTGACAGGATAAATTATAGGAATAACTTGATAAGCAGATAAATTTTATATTTAAAACAGGCTGCTTTTGGCAGCGGTTATAAACCTATCCGTAGTTGTATGCCAAACGTTAATATAAATAAAAAATGTTGTTGCTGAGAATCGAACCAGATCACAGTTTAGTTATATCACAACGGTTGACTAAACTAACCGTCGTGAAATGGTGTGCGCATACTGGAATACAACAACGGTCCCAGGACCGTCATTGTACGTACCTCATATACAACAACACTCTACATAACAACACCTTCGCCCCCGTCATTATATGTCATTTCCAACCGTTGTTAAATGGGTTTTTCGTAGTAGTGTTTGCTCCTCCTCGCGAGGACACGTAATCATGTAACCTCTCACCTCCGAAAGAATCGGTCTGCCCACCTTCCAGAGATCTCGGGACCGTTACTCCAGGGCGAAGACCACGTGCTGGTCTTCCTTACGCCATGTAAGCCCTAGCAGTCACCTGTATCGGGCCTTGCAATCCAGCCAAGTGCAGGTGGCCGTTGGTCCCGCGCTGGGGGCAGCCTATAAATACCTTCTCGCTTGAGAGGGCCAGGGTACACATTACATTCTAACTCACTTTCACTTTCTGTACTTGCTTACTCCCATTTCCTGACTTTGGCATCGGAGTACCTTGCAGGTACACCTACCCCCCCCCCCCCCCCCCCCCCCCCGCCGTTTCATAACCACCGGAGTTGCGGAGCTCACGACGTTGCTGGCCACTAATCTCCTTTCTGATCAGGTATGATCAGTGGCGCCATCTGTGGGAACTCTTTGCTTCCCCATTTTTCTCTTCATAAAACCAAAGCAACCTCTACTTTTCTCACAATCATGGTCAGCTCCCAACCTGAGAACAAGACTCTGGACACCACCTTTGCGCAGTTCGACAACGGAGACCACCATGAGCACGATGTGGCCGTCCACGTCGAAGAAGGCGACGAAAGGGATGGGCGTACTACCTCCCCTTCCTCTGACGATGCGGCCTACAACGCCGCCCAACAAGACAGCGCCCCACTGTCTACCAGCCGATCTCCGCGTCACCAAATGCTGATCCGAGCACGGTGGCCCTGTTCGCTTTGATCAACCAGACCAACCAACTGATCTCCTAGCAGAACGTAAGGATTGAAGCGCTCAAAAGGAGGCGACCACGACGCTCTCCCCCGCGGAGACATCGTTGCCCTCCATCTCCTAGTCGTTCTCCTTCCCCGCGAAGTACACCGCCGGTCGACTCCAGAAGCCCGACGCCCCCACCTGCGAGACGCCGCCCACGCCTGGAACGACCCCAGACTGTGGTCACCCAGAAGCGCCACCGATCACCACCTCCTCCGAAGGAACAACGACGCTCCCCTGCTCAGAAGACGAGCAAAGCTGGCCATCACTCCCTATCACGATCACCAATTAGGAGTGATAAGGACGACCAGCGGACCCCCTGTCCCGAGAGATTATGGAGACCCCTATACCTATAGGGATGGAAAAGCCTCCACCCTTGGGGATGTACGACGGCACCGTCGACCCCGACGATCACGTCGAGATCTTCGAGGCTATGCTCAACTACAGGAATGTTCGGGGGGCCATTAAGTGCAGGCTTTTCCCGACCACCCTCAGAAAAGGTTCCATGACTTGGTACAAAAGCCTGGCACCAGAATCCATCACGTCTTGGAAGTAACTGAAAATACAGTTCTCCTGACATTTTACTGCATCCGAAGACGGTGGCCTCTTTGGAAAGCATCCTCCAAGAGAGGAACTAATCTCTCATAGACTACATCGAGAGATTCAACCGGGAAGCCATCGAGGTACCCACTACCTACGACATGAAGAAGTTCCTGATCGAACGGGGACTGTATCACGGGACCGAGTTTGCCAAGTCTGTGGGAATCCATAGACCCTGCAACTTGGAAGACCACCTCCACCGAGCCCAGTCGTACATCCAGTTCGAAGACTCGGAGGCTGCCCACGTTGTCAGAGACACACGACACCAAGAGGGCTGCCGCAGCTCAAAGGATGAAGACTCTATTGCCCCCCAGCGCGAGTGAGAAAGAAGACGTGAAGGCCGTCCCAGGGACTCTCGCGAGCAGAGAGGTCCATCTGGCCGATTCAAGGAGTACACTCCGCTCAACGCTCCCCGCGAGCAAATTCTCACTGAGTGCGCCAACTCGGAGTTTCATAAAGGGGATGTCCGCTTTTCAAAGCCGACACCCCCCAAATCAAACACTGACAAGTCCGAATATTGCAGGTTCCATCGGAGCCACGGACATGTCACCGAAGATTGCATCCACCTCAAGGATGCAATTGAGATCCTAATAAAGGAGGGGCATCTTAAACAGTATACCAAGAGGTATGACGCTCCTCGCCTAGATGCTCGGTACACACAAAGCGTCAAGGAGACGACACCTCCCTCTGGGGAAAATAGACTGCAAGTCGCCCTGAGCGTCACTCGACCAGAGGACTTTTACGTCCCCGAAGGAATCTAGGACTCCGAGGCAGTTAGCAGCATATGGGCGAACTTCCCCCCTGAAGACCCCGTCACAGCCCGTGGCACATGGGAAAGCTTCCCCACGACAATGGTTATATCCTGCGGAGGTTTCAGCAAGGTCTCTGTCGGGTCGATCAAGTAGAAATTCGACGAGCTGGAATCCGTGGCCTCGGCTCAAACTGCCATCTTTGAGAAGGTGCAAGGGAGGTCGAACCCCATCACCTTCTACCTCGAAGAATTGCCTGGCGGGGTGCCCAACTCCACCATCCCTCTCCTGATCCGGGCACAGATGGTGAATTTTTACGTCCGCAGAATCCTAGTCGACTAAGGGAGTTCGGTGGACATCATGTACGCCCACCTCTTCGAGACCTTCCAGCTCGACGAAAAGCATCTGACACCTTACGTGGGCTCGGATCTACAAGGGTTCAATGTCACCACCACCAGACCATGAGGCTATGTAGAACTAATGGTCACCTTCGGAAACGAGGACACTGCCCGGCAAGTCAAGACCCGCTTCCTAGTGGTGGACTGCCGGGTCGTCACCATGCCCGGGGACATTGAAGCCGCTAGGAGATGCTTCGAAGCTGCAACCAAGGGCCTGAGATCGATCAACGTCAAGCCCAAGGAAGAAGAGAAGTCAACCTCAGACGCAGTGCAGAAGCCACTCTCTCACGTCAACGCGGTGGATCTCGACAGTCGTTTCCCCGCCGAGCAGGAAGGAGCCGGAGCAGCTGACAAACGACCTCCCTACTGAAGGCAACAGGCAGCCTCTCCACCCAACACGCCCCATCCCAAATAGAGACTTCGAGCTCGTCGCCCTCAGAGACGATCCAGAACGGAGTGTGAAAATCGGCAGCGGGCTCCCCGACCTGGCGAAGAAGCAGTTGAAGGCATGCCTCCGGGAGAACGATGATCTGTTCGCGTGGAGCGCATCAGAGATGCATAGCCTTGACCCAGAGGTGGCCTGTCACCAGTTCACTGTAGATCTGGACGCTAGGGCCATAGTACAACGTAGGCGTAGGCATTCTCCTGAAAAAGCGTAGGCTACTGAAAAAGCTGTAAAAGACCTCTTAGAGGCAAATTTTATTTCGTAGGCCAGGTACACAACCTGGCTGTCCAATGTTGTACTTGTCAAAAAGAATAATGGAAAATGGAGGATGTGTGTTGACTACACCGACCTTAATCAGGCGTGCCCGAAAGATTCTTATCCTTTGCCTAACATCGACCAGTTGGTCGACAATTCTGCAGGTTTCAAACTATTGTCCTTCATGGTCGCCTACTCGGGGTACAATCAAATCCCCATGGCAAAGGCCGACAAGCAGAACACCGCCTTCATGACCGAGTCGGGCAATTACTACTATAACATAATGCCCTTCAGCCTGAAGAACGCATGCGCGACCTACCAGCGGATGATGAACAAAGTCTTCCGAGGAGAGATCGACGACATGCTCGAGGTTTACATGGATGACATGATCGTAAAATCTGTAGAAGAAGTCGACCACGCTGCTCATCTCACGAAAGTCTTCGACACGGAGAGAAAATGCAGGATGAGGTTCAACCCCGACAAATGCACCTTCGGCGTTCGGGCGGGCAAATTCCTTGGTTTCTACCTCACAGAGCGAGGAATCGAGGCAAACCCCGACAAGTGCAGGGCTTTCTCCGAGATCCCGACCCCCGAACTCGAAGAAGTCGATACAATCGCTGAATGAGATGCTAACCGCGCTTTTCCGCTTCGTTGCTAAGTCCGCATAGTACGCACTCCCGTTTTTCAAACTTCTACGCCAGAAAGCCACGTTCGACTGGATTGAGGAATGCGAGCAAGTGCTCCTTCACCTCAAACAAGTCCTTTCGCAACCCCTGGTCCTCTCACGAC
Organism: Lathyrus tuberosus; assembly: GCA_022829125.1. Lineage (NCBI taxonomy): Eukaryota > Viridiplantae > Streptophyta > Magnoliopsida > Fabales > Fabaceae > Lathyrus > Lathyrus tuberosus. The sequence continues at coordinate 16,869,080 of JALAZF010000003.1, forward strand.
CAGAGTGCGGAGAGACGTTATTCCTATACCTCGCCATCACGGGCGAAGCAGTCAGCGCGGTCCAAATCCGAGAAACCACCGACGGGCAGAAGCCAATTTACTTCACCAGCAAAGCCCTCCAAGGTCCGGAACTTAGCTAGCAACAAATCGAAAAGGTCGCCCTGGCTCTCGTCGCTGCGGCCAGAAGACTGCAGCATTACTTCTTGGCCCACACGATCATGATGAGGACCGAGCAGCCCATATGACAACTCCTCGGTAGACCGGACATGGCGGGGAGGATGCTCAGAGGGTCGCTCGAACTCGCTGAGTCCGACATCCAATACGAAGGCAGGAAAGCACTGAAAGCCTAGGTACTGGCTGACTTCGTGGCAGAAATGACCCTCCCAGAGCCTTCGACCAACGGGTCCCCAAAATGGACGATCTATGTTGACGGGGCATCCAACTCGAAAGGCAGTAGAGCAGGCATCATTCTCAAGAACGGGGAGGGCATCCTGTTCAAAGTCTCTCTCACATTGTCTTTCCCGACATCGAACAATCAAGCCGAGTACGAGGCCTTCCTCGCCGGGTTACGCCTAGCTGAAGACCTCGGGGCCAAAGAGGTCAAAATATTCACCGACTCCTAACTCGTGGCATCCCAGGTACGGGGAGAATACCAAGCCAAGAACGACAACCTTATCGAATACTTGGATTTGGTGAAGGAAACGATGAAAAAGTTCTCCTCGGCAGAAGTGTATCACGTCCCACACGAACACAATACTCGAGCAAGCATTTTGTCGAAACTCGCGAGCACAAAGAAGAAAGGCGAGAACAAATTCGTCATCCAGGAGGTGCTCTCTCGTCCGAGCATCGAGAATGCCGTCCCCAAGACTGACGTGAACGCCATTGGAGGTAGCCATAACTGGATGACCCCGGTGTACGAGTACCTCAGCATGGGAAAGCTACCCGACGACCCTAAAGGCACCGGAGTGGTTAGGCATCGAGCATGCTCCTATACAATCGTCGAAGACAAACTATGTCGACGTGGCTTCTCGATCCCTCTTCTCAGGTGCGTCGAGGAGTCCAAGGTCCCCGGGATACTCCAAGAGATTCACGAGGGGATCAATGCACAACACCTCGACGGACGATCATTAGCCCGCAAGGCATTATGAGCAGGGTACTACTGGCCCACCATGCAGCAGGACACCAAGGAACACGTCAAGAAGTGCGACAGATGTCAACGACACAGGGACATGCGCCTGGCCCCGCCCAGTGAGCTCAAAACACTATCGTCCTCGTGGTCGTTTACGTGGTGGGGGTGGATATCCTCGGGCCCTTCGTTGTGGGGTCGTACCAAAACAAGTACCTGATCGTCGGCGTGGATTATTTCACGAAGTGGATTGAGGCGGAAGTCTTGGCCAAAATCATGGCTCACAACATACTACGTTTCTACAAGAGGAACATACTCGCCCGATTCGGCGTGCCCTAAGCAATTGTCACTGACAACAAAACACAATTCACCGACAAGAACTTCCAAGACTTCGTCACCAAACTGGGCACGAAGCAACACTTCACGTCAGTCGAGAATCCCTAAACAAACGGGCAAGCCGAAGCGGCGAACAGAGTGATCCTGCAAGGACTGAAATGGAGACGCCAAGAAAAGATGGGTCGAGGAGCTGCACAACGTCCTCTAGGCCTACAGAACAACCCCTCACTCCACTACCGGGGAGACCCCCTTCCGCTTGACTTACGGAACGGAGGCAGTGATCCCCACGGAAATAAGGGAACCCTCGAGAAGAACAGAGTCTCCCCTCGATGAGGAGACGAACGATCAGGCCCTCAGGAAGGAGCTCGACTTTGTCGAAGAGATAAGGTCGGGTGCGTCCCTCCGTGAAGCTTCACTCAAATAGAAGATAACTCTACGTTATAACAACAAAGTTATTAAGTGTGATTTTCAGGTGGGCACCCTCGTCCTATGAAGGAACCAGAAAGATTCCCGAGAAGCCAAGCTCACGGTGAACTGGGAGGGCCCCTACCGCATCCGCGTGGAAACGGGGACAGGAGCGTACTACCTAGAAAATCTACACGGGGAGGAACTTGCTCGACCATGGAATGCTGAGAAGCTTAAACAATACTACAGTTAAACACTGCCTGCGACACAGCTACGTCGCGACCACGGGGGCGTACTAAGGTACAAGCACGACTCCCCTTCATGAAACACGAAGACAAGGGCCCACATTGTGTGTGTGTGTGAGGACCCTTGATCTGACGAGGATACCTCGACCGAGCTCCATCGTCGCCGTACCAATTAGGCAGAACACCCAACTCGCGATGGGAAGTTCACGCCATGAAGCTAAGACCTCGACCGAGCTCTTAGCTTCGTCGAAGATCGGAATACAGCTTCGACCACTCGACCGGTTCCCTACACTGTCGAGGATCAACAAAGTCGAGCAAAACCTCCAAATTACTTATACAATTATATCATCAAAGCATACAAACACCACATACACAGATAAACAAAAGACAAAGCATTAAACCGGGCAGAAGCCCATTGTGCGAATTGTACATACAAAAATGTCGTAAAGCCCCTGGTACGCAGGCCGGGCAATCACAAAAATCATGGCGCGCAGGCCGAACCAAACAAAGTTAAAAGAAAATTGGCGCGCGGGCCAAACAAGCTAAACAAAAGAAAAGCTAAGCATCTACATCATCCTCGGGTTGCCCTTCTTCCGCGTTCTCGTCATCATCATCGGACGCCGGTGGGACAATCTGACTGTCGACAACCTCGTGATAAGGCTCAGTTCCCTCGGTGATGAGGTCAGGATTCAGCACCTAGAGCTGCTTCACGGCCTTGGCAAAGCCCACCTCGACAGCACCAAAGATATCCTGCTCAGTCTGCCTGAGCTTTGCGATCAATTCGGCCCGAGTAATCAGCAGCTTGTCGTCCTCGGTTTCCTCTTCAGCAGGTCGGACAACCTGCTCCAGCTCGGCGATTCTCGCCAGAATATTTTTCCTCTTCTCAGCAGCTTTCTCTAACTTCTCTTCCAGCTGCCTCTGAAGCTCGACCTGTGCCTCGTTCTATTTCTTGCATTCCGCGAGGTCCTTGCTCAGCTTCTTCATTTCAGCCTCAACGGATTTGAAGCTATTATACAATCTAGCCAGCTTCGACGACGGACAGGTTTCATCGTTCAGGGCCAGCGCGGTAGCACATACCTGCATCATCGCGGCCATGTCCCCCACCAGGGATTTCCTCCTCGAAACCCAGTCAGCACCCAAGACGGCCTGGGCCTCGGAGGCAAGGACGGACGGGGAGTTATCCCCCGAGAAAAAGTTAGGCCTCAAATAACAGGGTGGAAACAGAAACTTGTCACGGGGAGGACTCTCAGTGAGATCCACATGCATCTCCTCGACGGTTCTCTGACTCTTCGGGAACCCTTGCGAGTTCGGAGATGGACTGCCTTGCAGGGAACTGGAGGATTCCCCGGGGGTGGGGATGGGGCCCTGCACCTGCTGCCGGAGCTGCTCGACCCGCCCTTTGCCAGCTCTCTTCGAACCTCGAGTTGATGTCAGTTTCTTCACGCGTTCCTCCAAGGTCTACATGGGAGCTACGAAAAAAGAGAGCAAACATCAGTAAACCAATAGTAGAAACGATAACGGACCCCGAGTCAGGGGTGTGCCCACTACCTAAGAACCGGAGAACCTCCTCCTCAGTATCACACTCGAGGAGGGCCTTTGTGTTTATGAGTCGGGCATTGGTAAGGGTCTCTCCACGGGCATTGGTTATGAAGTTTTCATCCGGGGTCACCAACTTCGCTTTGCTAAAACCTTGGAAAAATTTCACTATCTTCTCGTAGGCCTGCTGGTCTTCCTCGTCCAATGCACTTGGACTAACAATATAGCTCTCAGTGCTTAGTTTGAAGTGCTCATCTGTCCATTCCAGGGGGCATTTCGATTCGAGGACCTCCTTCTGTCGACCACCTTCAACCTCTACCGTTCTACGGTTGTACAGGGTGTCGGTGGCTACATGGGTGAGAGGCTTGATGATGAACCACCGGGTTTTGAAGTTCCGGACAGAGTCCATATATGCTCGAAACAGCCTCCTCGGCTGCTTAAATGATACCCAGTTGTGATGACCTTCCACCGTTTGTCGTTGTAGGTGGAAGATCTGGAAAAAGAGGGGGACGGTGGCCTCAACGTCGAGATATTTACAAACGAGTTCGTAGGCCCGCACAAAGGCAATGGCGTTTGGATGGAGTTGGGAAGGCGCCAGGTGCAACCAAGAGAACACTTCCATTTGGAAACCTCTGAAGGGCAGATGTATGCCTGCCACCTGAAACATGAACTCATACATGGGAAATCGTGTCCTCCTAAACATCGAGCATATCCGATGATGCTCTAGTGGCCTGTACGCCCGCCAACTCAGCGGGAACCTGCGCAGACATCCTCGATAGTGGCGAAGGCATTGGGACCACCGGGAACAAATAGCGAAGGAAAGCCCAGAGGCTCATCCCCAGCCCAGTCCTCGGGATATCGAGCACCGCTTTCCAGCGCCACAGGGGATTCGGGCTCATCGTCCGTTTCAATATTCCCTTCAATCCACTCGGCAGCCATTTTTACCTAAAAAGCAGAGGAAACCGGTGAATTCGATATCCTAGATCAAATTCACCCTCCCGCCGCTGATCAAGTGAAAGGGCGAAAAGGGGATGCAGGGAACTACTCAATAGAACGGCCCTCTGACCACGATGATCGAGGAAGCGCGCATGTGTGTTCGGTATCCCTGTCACATGTCCCCGAAACACTCAGCCCGCGTCCTCGGGGCATTCATCGAACGTCCCCGGGACCTTCATCAGGTCCCCGACGTCGTCGTCCCGTGACCCCGGGAAATTCATCGCGTCTCCTCGGGATCTTCAACGGGTCCCCGACATATTCGTCCCAACTCCCCGCGACATTCATCAAAAACCTAAAGAAGCTCCGCCGTTTTTGCCGGAAACTCTGTGGCCTCCCCGGGGACTTCTTCAGTTCACCGGAGGAACCACCATAGAAAGCGTAAAACGGAAAGAAAGGGATAAAAACTTACTTGAGACGGTGGTTGCGAGTTTCCGGTACGACGGCGTACGGTGGCGAGACGGTGGCGAAAGATAGGAGAGGAGGAGAGAAACTCGGAGCGAAAAAGAAGGAAACGTGCAAATGGCACGGATTGACTCCTATTTATAAGGCCATCACGGGACTCGAGGCGTCGCTAGACACTCGAGTACCCTAGCCCTAGCCTTAGCCGCCCTATGTAATAATGTCGAGTGACACGTGGCACACGGATTCCCGTGTGCGTCCTTTAACTTGCCTTGGTTCCCGAGTCCGCGTCTTCTCATCTCCCCGCTTCGTCACCCGACGACGACATAGGAAACTCGGGCAAACTTCCATCTCCGAGACTCCTGCCCGGCGAGCACCCCTTGCTCTTGGTCCCCGACATTTTCACCAGCTCGTTAATATGGGAACACTGCCCTATTTGACGAGTCTCCCCGACAAAGGATGACCCGTGGACATCAGTCGACCACCTCCAACCCGGTATTTTGAACACCCTTACTATGTCCTCGATATCTGGGCTAATCCTTAAGTCATTACTCTGACACTTTAGAGCAACGACTTGGGGGGCTCCTGTTCTGGACTGAGCCGGCACCTGCCCATCAGTCGAGCAGGCCCAACCCAATACTGATGTGGCCCAATAAGGCCCAAGTCTACCCAGCGCCGAGCACGCTCGAACCTTCTCATCGTCGAGCACACGCTGGCCAGATACTGTCGAGCAGGGGCCTCACGTCTCGGGGTACGCGTCCCGTCCTTCCTTGATTTCCACTTGTTCCTCCTCGCGAGGACACGTAATCATGTAACCTCCCACCTCCGAAAGATTCGGTCTGCCCACCTTTCAGAGATCTCGGGATCGTTACCCCAGGGCGAAGACCACGTGCTGGTCTTCCTTACGCCACGTAAGCCCTGGCAGTCACCTGTATCAAGCCTTGTAATTCAGCCCAGTGCAGGTGATCGTTGGCCCCGCGCTGGGGGCAGCCTATAAATACCCTCTCGTTTGAGAGGGTACACATTACATTCTAACTCACTTTCACTTTCTGTACTTGCTTACTCTCTTATATAGTATATACATACATACCATATAAATTTCACAAAAGTAGATAAAATATAATTATGGTACAGGCAGGACAAGCCATAAAAAATAACGTATGTATTCAATTATATATATATATATATATATATATATATATATATATATATATATATATATATATATATATATATATATATATAATTCATACATGCGATATTTTTTCATATATTAACAATATGCATCCAAATTACAACATTCTATTTAAAATATAATATATTACTTTGAATATAAAATACTACTACTTTATTTTTTTGATTGAAAAAATAAATATCATAGCATATATTAAAATAATTTTTTTATTGAAAAAATAAATATAATTATATATATTAAATATAAATAAGTTTATAAGATAAAAAACAATATTACTACTTTAGTTTTTTTATTGAAAATATAAATGTTACAACATATATTAAATGGAGTTCAATATGTTTGTGGTATTCATAAATAACTTAAATTTTGTTTGTAGACTTCAAAATTTTTTCTTTAAAATAAAATAATGATTTTTCAATAATTTTTCATCCACACTTTTGGTCCCTCATATAACTTGACGATAGTTTTTACAACTTAGCAATTGAATTAGCGACGATTTATTATTTAGTGACTGAATTAACGATAATTTTAACAATGCTTTTAGTATTAAGAATTAAAAATGTGGATGAAAAATTTTAAAAGTATTTTTGGATGAAAATATTTTGAGGATTAAAATCAAATTTGAGATATTTAAAAGAGCTCTAAATATATTTAACCCTATTAAATATAAACTAATATTCTTGAGCTACTAAAATATAGATGTAACATATTAGTGGTTAAAAATATATTTAATTAGGTGTTATATAATAGATTGTGATATATGTTGTATTAATTATTTAATTAGGAGAATTAACTTGTAATTTTGGAATGGTGTATTCATCCGTAGAATAAGTTTGGATTTTCTTCTTATAAAAAACAATGCAACAACACATAGGGGCGTAACAAACATTTATGTGTGAATATTACATATTAAAATACGATTGAAACGTGTGAATATTATATATACATTAGTGGGGGCGTATACCCACGTAATATATGCATGGTTTATTTTAGAGGATTTCTTAACACACCACCCATGTTTTTTATATATCACGTGAAATTTTCATTTTGCCTCTAGATTTTGGATGTGCACATTCGGACGCACTGTTTTTTCAAAAAACGCTGATGTGTTCCGGATGTGCACATCCGGAAGTATGGAATATCTTTATTTTTAACAAATACCGGATCTGCAGATCTGGAAAAAAGTGTAACTTAATTTTTTTTTCTTAAAAATCGGTTTTGTCGGTCGGTCGCAAACGTTAATATATCAACACAAGTCAATATACATTTGAATAGAAAACTCTGTTCTCCGTATCTGTACAATAGAAAACTTTGTTCTCCGTATCTGTACAATAGAAAACTTTGTTTTCCGTATATGTATTCATGATTAAGTGGTGTTATTAAACCTAAAGCATGATTTACCTTTTCCAAGATAAATGGCAGCATAGTCGACACAAAGTTGGTGGTACTCCTATTACCACTTGGAGAAGCAGAAGTTATAACAAACTCTAGGGTTATAACTTCTGATAACATTTGCGACTAGCCAACAAAACAGATTTGTAAAAAAAAATTACGCTTTTTTCCGGATCTGCAGATTCGGAATTAAAAAAAATAATGCTATAATATGTTTTCGGATGTGCACATCCGGAATGTATCATTGTTTTTTAAAAATTTGGTGCGTCCGGATGTGCACATCCGAAATCTGGGGGCAAAATAGAAATTTCACGTGGTGTATAAGAAACTTGGGTGGTGTATTAAGAAATGGTCTTATTTTAATAGACAACGTATTACTAAAGTATAAAGTGTGCTCAAACACAAATTATAAAATAGCAGGAATGTTACTTCCAATTAATACAGACAATATGCACATTATACCAATCAAAAAAATACACACTTGGGTAAAGAAGTTCTACCATACATCCATTTTTAAGAGAAATTTTTTACCGAATTTATCGAATCGTCTACCAACACAAGCTGCTTCTTAAAGATAAAACTATTCCTACTTAATTAACCATATAAACCAGAGAGTGGCAGCCCAAACAACTATACATGTTGCATTGCCTAAAACTTCCCTGCGCACATGGTAAAACAGCGTCCACCTTAAGAGGAGTTGACATCATTTGGCTATTTAGAAATCTCTATGACCACGCCTATCCAAATTGTATGTGAGACATTCCATTGTATCATATTACGTTGGTATTAATGTAATTGTTGGAGAATGTATGACTAGTTTAAATGTAGAGCAAATGACATGTTTATGTTTTCCCGGCGGCATACTCCTTAATTTGATATTACAATGGTCGATTTTACGCATGATTATTATTAATTAAATCTGTGTCTTAATTTATTGTTTATTATGATTCGACTAGTCAACCAACAAATGGATTAAGTGAATTAATTCAGCGAATTAGTCGGCTACAAGGAGACGAAATGTGCCAAACTACAACATAAGCATTAAAATACAAATCGATAAAAATAATTTTAAAAACATGAATTTATCAAGCGAGATCATCGACAAGCCAATAGGCAGGACAAATGTAAGTTTAGGCTTTAATTTATTAGTTATTTCTATTATTGGATAAGGAGGTGAGCTATTGTCTCTGTCGTTTGTAATTTATTTGAGAACCCTTTAAGTCGTATGCATGAATAATGGGGTGCCACCCTTCCCCTGCATAGGCAGAGGTTATTAAGGAGGTGCCTCCACTCTTTGTAAATAATATAAATTATATAGGATGTACGTTGAGAGTATAAGGAACCTTTATGTTATTGAAGATGTTAGACTTCTACGGGAAGATCTTTGTTGCCTTACGAGGCGAATACATATGTTAGATTTTCATCGGAAGATCTTTTTCGCCATGCAAGGTGAATACAGATGTTGGACTTCCACAGGAAGATTCTTGCGGCCATACGAGACAAATACAAATGTTAGACTTTCATTAGAAGATACTTTCCTCCCTACGAGGAGAATACAAATGTTGGACTTCCCTGGGAAGATCTTTGCTTCCCCATGATGCCAATACAAATGTTGGACTTCAACGGGAAGGTCCTTGCTTCCCTACGAGGCGAATACATATGATGGACTTCCACGAGAAGATCCTTGTCTCCCTACGAGGCGAACACAAATGTTGGATTTCCATTGAAAGATCCTTGTCGCCTCTAAAGACAATACAAATATGCTAGAGCTAAGCTTGATTAATGAATATTAAACTGGTTTCTTTGACAACTAATTAGCAACAATATCATCACAAAAGGTGAAGGTACTGCTTTCATAAATATGATCATCACCTAGTTAATGACATATTCAGTATAGACAAATACAACACAGTTCCTTCTGAAAGATGTTTGAAGATTCTTAAAAGAATTTCTCTAAAGATCTAACAAAGACTTTGTATTTACTCATACATAAATATTTCATTGAGTCAAGAAGTATGCAAGGAAAGAATATAACATACCTTTTTTATTATTTTTCTTGGTCATGCTCCAGATGAGTATTCAGATCTGACCATGGAATCTGAATACTGTCATGAGTGGATTCTGATTCATTGGCTTTTACACCAATGATTCCACTTTCTCCACCAAACTTCAAGCTTTTAACACTTGAGTCTGGAATGTAGGTTCTTCTTCCATTACATGTTGTAAACAACCATAGAAGATGCCTTGCTCATTTCTTCTGTCATATCTACAGCAAATACAAATATAGATATTGGTACTCATATTTCTATTAGTCTAGAAGTGTTAGTCTTGACAAGCTTCTTCTTGCTTTATGCCTCAATATGATAGTAGTACCATGATTCATTCAGAGTATATATAAGCCTAGAATGAGTAGTGGGACTAACAAAATCTTGTTCTTAACAGAGCCATTGATTTCATTGTCTTGAATTAAATCTTTTGAATTTGAAATTTGACAAACGTAGATTTAGATAATGTTTGCTATCACTGATTAGCATAAAACAAGTTTACAGCACTGTCATAGTATTGCCACAGACAGAAAAAGAAATAAATGGTTTCTCTTAGAATTGTCCTTTAACACGGATTCTATGATAGCCTTAAATTTCAAAGGAGCAATGGAATCACTTAAGATATTATTTTTAGATGCAGACTCCTTATTATCAATATTGAAGCAAGATAGATTGGAGTTATGTCTTTCTCTTCAATAATTGATTTTTATTCCTGGATTCAGATTGGCTCTTCAGAAGAAGTAATGACCATCAATGTCTGATTACATTCTTCATTAGATTCTGAATCCACAATTATGTCAGCTTCATTTGAAGATCTCTGACATTTTTCTTTTTGGGTTTTTCTGGTAGTATTTTTCCTTGTTCTTAAGATTTGGGAAATCATTTGAAATAAGAATATTTCAGAAGCTTCTGAAGTTACTCTACTATCATCAGATATCACATTCCATTCAACATGTTGAAAGAGTCCTTTGATATAGAAGGTTAATTCCATATCATCGAACATTCCAAAGGAATTTTTCTTCAACAGGCTTGAGGAATGATGATTTGTTTGACATCTTTTCATCATCTAATTTCATTTCTTTTCTTCCAAGAATGCTATCAAAACTTTCAAGACATAGTAAACTCAAACTTTTGACTTCGTGAGTAGATGTGACTTTATGGTTTAATATCACCAGGCAGACTTCTTAGAATTTGCTTGAAAAATTAGATGAAGTGTAACTTTATAAGATTCAACCTAATTTCCTTCAAATAAGAACACAAGGATTCAAAGATAGTCTTGAGCATTAGACATATCAATTATGTTGATATACTCAGATTGAGATAAAGCACCTACCAGAATGCATCTAACTCTAAAGATATTTTCAATAAACTTCTTCTGAGCTAGTGTGAGAGACTTTCAGATTTTGATCATCTTTACACCGTCAACTTCTAGAGTAATACCTTTCTTAAGAGTATTCTATAGACCTTCATCAAAACCATTTATTAAGACCAATAAGTTAAAAATATATTTTGCTTAATCCATTATTTAAATTCAGCAAAATCATCTTTTGAACATGATAGGATTGAGAATGTAATATTTTTCATGTGGTACTTAACTCCTTCTTGAAGGAAAGTCTTTGGCAGATATATTTTGATCATTGGATCATTATCTGCACCGCTGTTAAGTGTTATGCACAAACCAAGCTCTGATACCAATTGAAGGTGAGAAAAATACACAAGAAGGGGGGGTTGAATTGTGTTTTCCATTTCTTAATTTTGCCTCTTATCAGAGTTCAGGATCTAAACTGGTGTTTAGATTTTGATTATACGTTGCAGCAGAATGTTAATAGAAGCAAATAAAAGATAAAGAACGCATAAATATTTATACATGTTCCTCACTGTAACACCCCAAAATTTGCTCTTTTGTTTTGAGGCTAACTGGCTTATGTTTCTTTGCATTTCTTGCATTTGTATTTGTGCATAACATTGGTTCTTAGCATGGGATTGAGGTATCTTCCAGCAGCTCAGGGCATCATCAGTGCCGATATCATTTCCAACAGTGTTCAGAGGCAAGAAGATGGTTCTCAAGGTCTTTTGGAGCATCTATTTTGCTCATTAGGCGTTTTGATAATCAGGAGCTTCAACAGTCATTTTCCGATCAAGCGATCCGGTATCAGGCATTATTATTTCAATAGGGTATTCCGGGATATCAGCAAGAATTTGTGTTTCATTTCAGGTGTTACTCAGTGGAAATATCAAATTTTGAGTTTCAGAGGTTTAACAAGTTCAGAACAACGGTCAGAAGTCACTTTTCCAAGTTTCCCTCCAAAAGGCGCCAAAATTCAAAGTTTGCACTGTGTAACCGGTTACAGCGTATCTGATAATCGGTTACCCTTTGGTTTTTCTGCGCAATTTTTCAGTTTTTGAACTGAGTAACCGGTTAGCAGATATGCTGTAACCGGTTACTCTGGGAAAAATTTGAAAATTTCAGATTGCATCATTGGTGATCATGTGCTTGGCATGTGCACGTGGGGGAAGGATCTAGAATTGATATTTTCATCATTTTCCACCCAAAATTCAAATTCCTTCCAACATTTTCCACTCTAATTCCTCATTTCCTTTCCTAATCCACTTTTCACCCCAATTTCCACCCACTAAACCTCACTCCAAACCACATTTGAATTCCTAACCTAGCATCTATTTAAGGGAATTCATTCCAAACCTCACATAACTTGGATCCATTTTCTGAATTTTCAACACACTTCACTCCAATTTTCTCTCAACTTCTCTCTCATTCCAAAACCCTTACTCAAAGTTCCACCATCAAAGTTCAACAAATTTTGCATTGAAATTTGTTGATCTTGGAACTAAACCTTCATCCATTCATTGATTCTTGAAGGAATTCTGATTTTGCTACTGTTTTTGCTTTTGGATCTAAGTTCTTGGAAGTGATTTTGGAGAAGCTTGAAGCAAGTTCATCATTGCATTTATTTTGCATTTTTTGGTGAAGATAGCATTGGATCTCTGGTTTTCTTGCTTAGATTCATCAATTGCAGCTTATCAACACTCACCAAAGCAATTCTCAGCTTTGTAGGTTGGTGAATTTTCAGATCTACTTATCATTTTAGCTTATTTTGCTTGTTCATGATGTAGATCTTGAATTTGTTGTGTTTGATCCATTGGACTGTGGATTTGATTGTTGTTGTTTGTTAATTGATGGTTGATTACTGATATTTGTTGTGAATTCTCGTGCATTGTTGATTACATGATCATTGGATATGATTGCATGGGTGATAAGCTGCTGAAAGTGTTTTTGAAACTGATTTTTTTCACCACTGTCCCAGAGTAACCGGTTAGCAGTTATGCTGTAACCGGTTACACTGTGTATTTTTCAGCGTGTTTGGGCATTTTTGAACTGTGTAACCGGTTAGCAGTTATGCTGTAACCGGTTACCACTGCTGCAGAATGTGATTTTCTTGCATTTTCTTGCTTGTTTGAGATCCTTTTCATGTGTAAACTTTATGGATTGATATGTTGATGATTTGTGGATTAATTATAAGCTGTTTCACCTCACACCACTGCATGGACACGATTCTTCGACACGCGAGTATTGGTTTTTTTTATCGATGAATGTTTATGTTTGTGTTGTTGATTAATTGATGCGATAAACACGATGCACACACATTTGAATTATGTTATTCTTAATTGATGCTTAACTTGCTGAACATTCGATGCACGATTGTTGTTTGCTTCCATGGTTGTTTATGCACGATGTTTTGATCGACGTTCAATTTGTACAACTTTATTGAGTAATTTTTCTTGAATTGTTAGCATGATCATGTTATCCATTCTTGATGTTTGCGACCTTTATGTTTGGTTTGCCGTGCTTGGTGTGTCTATTTGCAATCATTGCTTGCATGAGTATTTTGTATTCAAATGTGGTGCATGCTGTCCTGATTTCACATCTGAGTTTTGCATAGGGTGCTGTCATATGTACTGTCCATATATACACATGTTGTTTGTGGCTTTTTACACCTGTTTTCATGCTGTTGAATGCTGTTTGATTTATGTGCTTGATTTCATTGCTGTTCTGAAGCAAGTGTGCTGTCGTAGGTGCTGTACCTTTCCTTTTCACTCTTTTCTTCCCTTGGATCTCAAGACTTGTTTAAGTCTTGGATTCTTTCCCCTTAGAGCTACCTAGTCCAACTTAATTTCCGATTAAGCTTGGAGTAGGATTAGCATTAGGCTTTAGGTAGTCGTCTCTCCTAAGCCTCACTAACCATAGGTCATCCATGCATGATAACATTAGGACACTTAGTTTCCCTTTAGAGTTTCCTTTGTGTCGTCTCTCTTCTCATCTCAAAACTTCTTCAAAACACGTAATAAAAGTTAACGTGTATTGCGCTTGAGCCTCCTATGTGGGAAGTGGGGAGTGAGGGGCTTCCTCTCATTCTTCTAGGATACCTAGTGTTTGTCCTGTTGGGGACGATGCGCGAAAGTATTCGTTCCTGTATTCAAGACTTGGGTTCAATGCAAGTCACGAAACAACTTAAAAGACATTTATGTCTAAAAAACACGAAACAAATTCAAATCTTTTTTTGATCCTTCGGGATTGTTGGGTTTCAAACTTCATTTTCAGAAAAGAGCTCGTCGCTCACGTAAAAAACACTTACCCATCCGTGGTCGTACCCACGAACTACGTCAGCTCTGATTCCTTTTTCTCGTCTGATTGAGGATACGTAGGCACAAGACAGCGATTGTCTTGGCGAGCAACCTTCCCTCACAGTTCCCGTCCGAACTACGTTGACTCTGACTTTCCCATTGCACTGAGGGAGTACGTAGGCCTAGGACAACGATATCGTCCTATCGAGTCACTTCCTTTTCCTTTCTTCTTCGTTTCTCCGTTCTTTCCCGTTCTCGTTCTTTCTTCGGTCCAGTAGCAGTGGAGTTCCAGACGACGACACCCTTTGATGCAGACAGCAAGCGTGGATCCCATCGAGTACGATGGACGTGTTGGGTGCTAACACCTTCCCTTCGCGTAACCGACTCCCGTACCCGTTCTCTTGGTCGCGTGACCATGCTCTTTCCCTTCTTTCAGGTTTACGCAGTGTTTCCTTTCCCTCTCTTGGGATAAATACACTTTGCTAGCGACTCTGTGTTCTTTTGCGCCACTCTCGCGTTTGTACCGTTGGATGCGAATCTTTTCGGGAGCGACAGCTGGCGACTCTGCTGGGGACGCTGGTTGACCTATTGTTGGTCCTTCCCCTTTAGCGAGTCAATCCTAGCGCTTGTCTGTTTGTTTTCTTTAAGTGTTTTTGTGGTGCTTTGCTTTGTTGTATATTATTGTATTTGCTGTTTTATTTTGCTTTACTGTATCTACAACTTTTTTATTGCATTACATTGCATTTTATTACTGTCATATTGGATATTACTGTGTTGTGCTGGCTGTGTTTTTCTGTTTGGCGGGTTGGGATGTTCTGAGAGATGAGTCCAATACCCAGGCTCGAGCATACACCTAGGTTTTAGCGTGGGCAGGCGTGACACTCCCATGGTGTTGGCCACATGCGGGTGATCACGATCCCTACAATCAGACGAGGTTCTATCCGGAGCTTTCTGCTACTGTATGTTGATACAGGCCAGTAGTTATTCTCTGGAGGAATCGTCGACTCTGATGACCATTCCCGAGGACTCAGTTGCGACACTCCTCCCGGGATGTGACAGTGGCAGCCCACTTTCTGTGGCAAACCCATTGCACACTCTCAAACCTCTGAAGCTGATGATCTTTCGTTTTTGGAGAATCAGTTGAGGCCTCCTCGATTGATGATGATGCCAAACCCGAAATGGTGAACGTATCATCATTTCTCGACCTGAGAGCCGGGGATACTAAGGATCTTAGCACCCACATGTGAGAGGGGCGGGTTGTTTACAGGTTTGCAGGTAACCTTGACTTTCATCCTACCTGGTATTTTGTTTCTCTTATCAGTGCAACTTGTCAGCCGGGTATTCTGATTATGCCGATATGCTGGTATTCTGGTATTCTGATCATCCGGTATTCTGGTATTTCTCTTCAAAGCAGGCCTTTAGGCCTGCTCAGTCAGCACAGTGCAACCATTTTGTGTGGATACCTTGATCCCATGTCCGTTGCATATGCATCATCATCCTTGCATACATGTTCTTGTATTTCCAAGGATATCATTGTTGAGGCTCACTGTTGAGCATTTCCATTTATTCCTTGTGGTTCTTCTGAAAATTCTTGAATTAAAACAGAATAATTCCTTGGAAATATTTGAACATGGCATTTGCATTTGCATAATCATCTCATGTGCATAACAGGTGTTCGAGGCTGGTTATTCTTGTTCTGATCTGGTCTTCTTCAGAATTTCAGACTTAACTCTTCAAAGAAGCTGAGAGCTGATCATGGAGCAAATTCAAGCTGAGTTGAGGGAAATGCGAGGCCAGATGAGGCAATTTGGGGAAGATATGCTGGTCATATCCCAAGAACAGAATATGCTAAGAGAAGAGGTCAACCAACTGAAGACTCAGATGAGTCTGGTTGTGGAGGTCGTGAGAGGTGTGCTAAGCAAAGATAATATCCTCATGCCTGAAGCTGCGGCCAGAATTGTCTATCCTCCGTTGTTTAAGGAATCCCTCCCAAAGAGTGAGCAGGTTGCCACTGTAGCCGTCCCGGCTGTATCTCAACGGCCAAATCAGGCCCCTCGCCAGAATCAGCCAAGGCTTAAGCAGAATAGGCATCTTGAGACTCCACCAGTGCCATATTCTCAACTATTACAGCAGCTTCTTCAGTTGCAAATGGTACAAAAAAGGACTCTGGCTCCTCTTACTGGTATTCCTCCACCGGGTTATGATGCAAGAGCCCATTGTGACTTCCACTCTGGTGCACCAGGGCATAATGTGGAAAATTGTAAGGCCTTTCAGCATGCCGTTCAGGATCTGGTCGATTCGAGGGAAATTGAATTCACGCCGAGCGGCGTAAGCATACATGGTGGTCCTACTCTAGTTGTTGAAAAAGAGGTGGATATCCCTGTTGCCTTTCCCAAAGCTACATCAAGTCAGGGGCATTTCTTGCAGTCTTTGGTCTTAGAATCCCCACGTCCGCAACTGCTTCCTACTCCTCGATTAAGTCTGAGGGGGAAAGCGCCTGAGCCAGATGAATACGCAAATCAGAATCAACAACAGAACTACCGGCGTCAGAATCAGCATAGGCCTCGCAATAACTTAGAAAGAAGGAATGCTCATCTTCATCTAGTTCCCATGTCGTACAGTCAACTCTTGCCACACCTGGTTCAAAATTCATTGGTGGAGCCCAAGACTTTGAAGCCTGTTCCAGAACCATACCCTCCGGGGTACAATCCCCATGTGCAATGTGGATATCATGGAGGATCTATGGGACACTCAACCGAAGATTGCAAAGCCTTCCAAGCCAAAGTGCAACAATTGATTGACTAAAGGTACATATCATTTCCAGAAGGAGACTTGGTTGTGCATGTCGACATCTCATCTGCTTGAAGGTTTCAAAGGACATCGTCAGAAGAAACCAGTCCAGACGAAGTCAAGTCTCCTCAATGGCAATCATCAGCTCCCTTTACTGCATTTTCATATGTAGCTTCCATTTGTTTGTTTAAACATTGTCTGCATGTAAAAATTTGTTTGTGTGTTGAACGTTGATTTTAATGCAATGATGTGTTGTTCTTGAAGTTTTTTACTTTTATGCAAACATATCATGTTTATATGCACTGCGATACCAACCTTTCTTGTTCAAACTCTTTGAGGGAGGATGACGAAATAAGAACGCAGATTTTTAATGGTACGCTTTTGGATAAAACCTTGTTAAGGATGTACAGGCATTGTTTCCAATTCTCAAACACTGGAGAGATAAGGAGATAGACCTTTGTCAACCCGTTTGAGCCTAGTAGTAGGAGTTCTTTCTGAAAATGAAAAACCCTCAATTTTAACCCAGGGGCAGGGTAGGCGTCAGTTAGTTTGACCAAGTGTTCAACTTTCAGAAGGAGTGTACATCTGAGGATCCATTACCTTTCATTCCACCGTCAAGAGGTGAAACCACAATGGTTATCCACCGACAATCAAGGAGTGAAACAGTCACAGCCCTTTCTAACAAGTCAGACAAGCCAGTAAAAGAAAGAAAGCCCGCTAAGTCGAAATTTGAAAACAAACGACTTAGGCAAAAGGTAGGGCATCCCGCTGGACTTCCGAATCAAAAAAAAAAAAAAAAGAGAAGAATCAGTCCAGGCAAAATCAGGGAAAACAAAAGAATGAGAAAGCGAAAAGCCAAAAGGATTACAAGGAAAAATCCTTGAGCAGAACAAAGTCGTGTGACTACAGACACCAAAAGACAAAAGGGGTGACTGTTGCTCCAAAACCTCGTCGGGTCTCGAATCACCAGTTGCATGGATTCCCTAGAAATCGGGAAACCTTTTGAGAGACGAGCGCTTGTGCCAAATTAGCTGAACATAGGACTGGAGAATATCATGAAGAGTGGGTGGGTACCAATAAACTTTGAGCCATAAATCCTTTTTTCTCAAACCACGAACCAGGCCACGCTACAACCCTTAAAAGTCCTAATTGAAACAGGGTTTAGTCTGAAGGCGTACTTCAACGAGATAGCGTTCCTGACTCCCATGAGTGTGCTAATAAGATTTTTGTTGGTGTTGCATGTGCGTATTGCTTTCCTTTCAAAAATAAGTGTCGTAACTCGTTTGTGTGACATATTTTCAATAAGGACTTCAAGATTAACATATGTGTTGCATTTGAATAATCATTCTCAGAATAAATATTTTCTGCTTGCGTACATTTGTTTAACATCAAAGAAGCTTACACGATGAACGTCAGTCGAGAAGCTTAGACTGGCCAAGTTGAGGTGCCTGAGACTCCAGAGGATATGTTGCTGAAAGATTATGTGGGAAAAAGGCGTTCCCCACCATTTGTGTTGAGATGTAACCAATCCGGGACAATCACACTGGGAAATCTCTTCAAAGTGTAGCCAAGCTGGGGCATTCAAGTTGAGAAGGTCTTTTCAGAGTACAATCAACCATGGGGCATTCATGTTGAGAAAATTTCTTCGAACTGGGGCAATTATGTCGAGATCCGGTAAATCTCTCCACAAGCGTGTAAACTGGGGCAATCACGTCGAGATTCGGTAAATCTCTCGAAGACTAGTCGGTCAGAGACAAATGTACTGCGAGGTTTGTACTGGGGCAAGTCACTTCAAGGGCGCGAGAAGTTTTTCCCTTCAGAACACAGTCAATCAATAGCACCTTTGCAAGGTTCAGAATACTGTGGCAGAACATTTCAGGTTATTACGAACCCTCTCGAGGTGGTATGGGACAGTTATGTCCAGACCGGGTACATCTCTAAGAGTTTGAAGACCCTGGGGCATTGTTGAATGCCAGGTTTTCTGTTAAATCCTCTTAAGATGATTGCTTCAAGTAGACCCTGTGGTCTGGGGAAGGTGGAGAGTTAAAGGAACTGTGTTTCGCTCTTGACAATCAATATGCAGAAACTTGAAGCACTGAGTGTTCCGAGTGTGGGACTTTCGGAGTCTTTTCCCTGCAGCAAAGAGCCAGAGGGTATCTGTTTCCAGCAAGGTGTGGGAATATGTTATTCTTCCTCAAGCAGGGAATTGTCCTATGTTCAAAAAGGGCTTTTATGAAGGTTTCTTATCTCTAGCAGTACAAATGGAATCTTCACTCTCAGCAAGGTAAGACGATAGAATATCGTCAAGAATACGATGAGGAGTCAGAGTGTTCTCTTCCTCAACGGTCAGATCTGGTCATCTCAAGTAATTCAAAGTCCAATCTTCATTGGTACCTCCCCAGTAGAGTTGCTCTCTCCATTTTTGAAGTCTGATCGTCCTCAGCAGCTTGCTGTTTTCCCCAGTAGAGTAGAGCTCTCCCCAACTTAGAAGTCTGATCGTCCTCAGCAGTTTATTACTCTTCCCCATCAGAGTATCGAGGGTCATCTTCCTCAACCAGAGTATAAAGACGTAATTCCCTAAGTGGAGTCGTTAAGGATCGTCCTCCTTAGCAGGATATAAGAGGTTTTTCCCCGGCCAGAGTTGTTATTTGGCTCATCTTTCTTCAGCAAGTGATGTCTCCCCACGGAGCATGGGACAATTATTTGTTCCCCAGCTAGTCAGGAAGCATGTGTTATCCCCTAGCAGGGTGGATGTTGACAACTACTTTCTCTCCCAAGCGGAGTCGTTGAGGAGCGTCTTCCTCAGCAAAGTACAGAGGATTATATACCCAGCCGCAGTCGTGTTTGGATTATCATTCGCCAGTAAGTACTCAGAAGTTGATTGCTTTGAGGTGAATGTTGCCGTACCTCCAACAGGAAGTTTGTGGACGAAGATGTTATTATCCCCACAGGGTCTTGATGTCTACTTTCCTCGGTTGGTTAGAAAGTATAGTCTCGACGACAATGGTTTGATCTAGTACCCAGCAGGGTGAGGGTAAAGTTACTTCCCTAGCAGCAGATTAAGCTCATTTCCCCAATCAGAGTCTGGTGGTGAGTGGTATCCCCCAGCAGGTCTTAAGGCCGATCGTTTTTGGCAGGCACCAAAGCCAAGTTCTGAAATAGTTGGTCGTCCCCAGCGGTGGAATTTCCATCTTCAGTATTCATATCCCTCCCCAACTGAGTGGGTATTCTCTCGGAGCTTCGTCCATCTCCAGCAGAGTAGTTGATCTTGATATTCCCCAACAGAGTGGATATTCTCTTGGAGTTTCATCCATCCCCGACAGAATTGGTGATTGTGATCTTCCCTAGCAGGGAGAAGTTCTCCTCAACAAGTTTTCCTTTGTTTCAGTGGCAATTTAGTTTGCCATCCCCAGCGGAGTTGCTTCTGGTCTTCAACATTTATTTTCCTGGGACGTCTCTTTTGCATTGCATAGGCATTTGTTTTGCATGGCATCCTCCCAAATGCGTAGCATTTCCACTTCGTGTGGAGCATTACGGCAAAATTCAAACATATGCATCTGAAGCATAAGCCAGGTTTGAGTTTTCCTTCGTCAGGAAAGCCAGATTTCAGAAAGATGTCTTTACTCCACAGGTGTTAGGTTAAGCAACATTTGACAGTTCCCCGGCATAGTGTTTTGCCAGGATTGTTTATCCTTGATTTTATTTGTACCCCTTCGTCCAGGTGGTCCTTTGGTTTATCCCCACAAGGTGTTCCCTTCAGCACCCGTCCGTGTTTGAACTTTTGATTTCAATACCCGTCCGTATTGACCTTTTGATGACACTCGTCCGTGTTGCCTTCCATCCACCAGCGAGATTAATTCCCGATAAGGTTGCTTTACAATCTTTTACACCCGTCCGTGTACCTTTTCCATACCCGTCCGTATTGAAACCTTTTTTACACCCGTCCGTGTACCTTTTCAATACCCGTCCGTATTGAAACCCTTTTTACACCCGTCCGTGTACCTTTTCAATACCCGTCCGTATTGAAACCTTTTTTACACCCGTCCGTGTACCTTTTCAATACCCGTCCGTATTGAATCCTTTTACATCTCCGTGTACCTTTTCAATACCCGTCCGTATTGAAACCTTTTTACACCCGTCCGTGTACCTTTTCAGTACCCGTCCGTATTGAATCCTTCTTTACACCCGTCCGTGTACCTTTTCAGTACCCGTCCGCATTGAACCTTCGACACCCGTCCGTGTTGCATTTCAATCCCCAGAGAGGTCGCCTTGAAACTCTTTTTACACCCGTCCGTGTACCTTTTGATACCCGTCCGTATCGATCTTTGACACCCGTCTGTGTTTATCCCCAGCATAGCTGACACTCGTTTGTGTTTAGTTCACGACTTTTCAATACATTGTTTGTATTGATTTCCAACACTCGTCTGTGTTGTGACAGTGCAGCATTTATTGCTTGTTCCCCAGCGGAGTCATCTCTCCTTTAAGGATTGCAAATTTTAGGTTTCTTTTGGTATTCAATCTCCATGTACCTTGAATGTCTGAAAGCCGTTGCTATCAGCCTTTCAGGTCCAAGTTGATTGAATAGGGGCAGCTGTAACACCCCAAAATTTGCTCTTTTGTTTTGAGGCTAACTGGCTTATGTTTCTTTGCATTTCTTGCATTTGTATTTGTGCATAACATTGGTTCTTAGCATGGGATTGAGGTATCTTCCAGCAGCTCAGGGCATCATCAGTGCCGGTATCATTTCCAACAGTGTTCAGAGGCAAGAAGATGGTTCTCAAGGTCTTTTGGAGCATCTATTTTGCTCATTAGGCGTTTTGATAATCAGGAGCTTCAACAGTCATTTTCCGATCAAGCGATCCGGTATCAGGCATTATTATTTCAATAGGGTATTCCGGGATATCAGCAAGAATTTGTGTTTCATTTCAGGTGTTACTCAGTGGAAATATCAAATTTTGAGTTTCAGAGGTTTAACAAGTTCAGAACAACGGTCAGAAGTCACTTTTCCAAGTTTCCCTCCAAAAGGTGCCAAAATTCAAAGTTTGCACTGTGTAACCGGTTACAGCGTATCTGATAACCGATTACCCTTTGGTTTTTCTGCGTAATTTTTCAGTTTTTGAACTGAGTAACCAGTTAGCAGATATGCTGTAACCGGTTACTCTGGGAAAAATTTGAAAATTTCAGATTGCATCATTGGTGATCATGTGCTTGGCATGTGCACGTGGGGGAAGGATCTAGAATTGATATTTTCATCATTTTCCACCCAAAATTCAAATTCCTTCCAACATTTTCCACTCTAATTCCTCATTTCCTTTCCTAATCCACTTTTCACCCCAATTTCCACCCACTAAACCTCACTCCAAACCACATTTGAATTCCTAACCTAGCATCTATTTAAGGGAATTCATTCCAAACCTCACATAACTTGGATCCATTTTCTGAATTTTCAACACACTTCACTCCAATTTTCTCTCATTCCAAAACCCTTACTCAAAATTCCACCATCAAAGTTCAACAAATTTTGCATTGAAATTTGTTGATCTTGGAACTAAACCTTCATCCATTCATTGATTCTTGAAGGAATTCTGATTTTGCTACTGTTTTTGCTTTTGGATCTAAGTTCTTGGAAGTGATTTTAGAGAAGCTTGAAGCATGTTCATCATTGCATTTATTTTGCATTTTTTGGTGAAGATAGCATTGGATCTCTGGTTTTCTTGCTTAGATTCATCAATTGCAGCTTATCAACACTCACCAAAGCAATTCTCATCTTTGTAGGTTGGTGAATTTTCAGATCTACTTATCATTTTAGCTTATTTTGCTTGTTCATGATGTAGATCTTGAGTTTTGTTGTGTTTGATCCATTAGACTGTGGATTTGATTGTTGTTGTTTGTTAATTGATGGTTGATTACTGATATTTGTTGTGAATTCTCGTGCATTGTTGATTACATGATCATTGGATATGATTGCATGGGTGATAAGCTGCTGAAAGTGCTTTTGAAACTGATTTTTTTCACCACTGTCCCAGAGTAACCGGTTAGCAGTTATGCTGTAACCGGTTACACTGTGTATTTTTCAGCGTGTTTGGGCATTTTTGAACTGTGTAACCGGTTAGCAGTTATGCTGTAACCGGTTACCACTGCTGCAGAATGTGATTTTCTTGCATTTTCTTGCTTGTTTGAGATCCTTTTCATGTCTAAACATTATGGATTGATATATTGATGATTTGTGGATTAATTATAAGCTGTTTCACCTCACACCACTACATGGACACGATTCTTCGACACGCGAGTATTGGTTTTTTTATCGATGAATGTTTATGTTTGTGTTGTTGATTAATTGATGCGATAAACACGATGCACACACATTTGAATTGTGTTAATTCTTGATTGATGCTCAACTTGCTGAACATTCGATGCACGATTGTTGTTTGCTTCCGTGGTTGTTTATGCACGATGTTTTGATCGACGTTCAATTTGTGCAACTTTATTGAGTAATTTTTCTTGAATTGTTAGCATGATCATGTTATCCATTCTTGATGTTTGCGACCTTTATGTTTGGTTTGCCGTGCTTGGTGTGTCTATTTACAATCATTGCTTGCATGAGTATTTTGTATTCAAATGTGGTGCATGCTGTCCTGATTTCACATCTGAGTTTTGCATAGGGTGCTGTCATATGTACTGTCCATATATACACATGCTGTTTGTGGCTTTTTACACCTGTTTTCATGCTGTTGAATGCTGTTTGATTTATGTGCTTGATTTCATTGCTGTTCTGAAGCAAGTGTGCTGTCGTAGGTGTTGTACCTTTCCTTTTCACTCTTTTCTTCCCTTGGATCTCAAGACTTGTTTAAGTCTTGGATTCTTTCCCCTTAGAGCTACCTAGTCCAACTTAATTTCCGATTAAGCTTGGAGTAGGATTAGCATTAGGCTTTAGGTAGTCGTCTCTCCTAAGCCTCACTAACCATAGGTCATCCATGCATGATAACATTAGGACACTTAGTTTCCCTTTAGAGTTTCCTTTGTGTCGTCTCTCTTCTCATCTCAAAACTTCTTCAAAACACGTAATAAAAGTTAACGTGTATTGCGCTTGAGCCTCCTATGTGGGAAGTGGGGAGTGAGGGGCTTCCTCTCATTCTTCTAGGATACCTAGTGTTTGTCCTGTTGGGGACGATGCGCGAAAGTATTCGTTCCTGTATTCAAGACTTGGGTTCAATGCAAGT
This sequence comes from Lathyrus tuberosus, assembly GCA_022829125.1. Classification (NCBI taxonomy): domain Eukaryota; kingdom Viridiplantae; phylum Streptophyta; class Magnoliopsida; order Fabales; family Fabaceae; genus Lathyrus; species Lathyrus tuberosus. The sequence continues at coordinate 16,893,406 of JALAZF010000003.1, forward strand.
CACGAAACAACTTAAAAGACATTTATGTCTAAAAAACACGAAACAAATTCAAATCTTTTTTTGATCCTTCGGGATTGTTGGGTTTCAAACTTCATTTTCAGAAAAGAGCTCGTCGCTCACGTAAAAAACACTTACCCATCCGTGGTCGTACCCACGAACTACGTCAGCTCTGATTCCTTTTTCTCGTCTGATTGAGGATACGTAGGCACAAGACAGCGATTGTCTTGGCGAGCAACCTTCCCTCACAGTTCCCGTCCGAACTACGTTGACTCTGACTTTCCCATTGCACTGAGGGAGTACGTAGGCCTAGGACAACGATATCGTCCTATCGAGTCACTTCCTTTTCCTTTCTTCTTCGTTTCTCCGTTCTTTCCCGTTCTCGTTCTTTCTTCGGTCCAGTAGCAGTGGAGTTCCAGACGACGACACCCTTTGATGCAGACAGCAAGCGTGGATCCCATCGAGTACGATGGACGTGTTGGGTGCTAACACCTTCCCTTCGCGTAACCGACTCCCGTACCCGTTCTCTTGGTCGCGTGACCATGCTCTTTCCCTTCTTTCAGGTTTACGCAGTGTTTCCTTTCCCTCTCTTGGGATAAATACACTTTGCTGGCGACTCTGTGTTCTTTTGCGCCACTCTCGCGTTTGTACCGTTGGATGCGAATCTTTTCGGGAGCGACACTCACAAAAAAGAGTAGTCCAGTCCCCTTGCATCACAAGAGATTTTCACTATAACCAAAACATGAATACAATCGCATATGCACATAAGCATAAGACTTTGCTTTGCTCAGACCCTCATCCCGAGACTTCTTGCTTAAACCCCTTATGTCCAAGACTTTTGCTTAGGTTCCATGAATCCAAGACTTCTACTCAGACCCTCGGTCCAAGACTTCCCTGCTCAGATTCCACGAGTCCAAGACTTCGCTCAAGCCCCTCAGGCCCAAGAATTCCTTGCTTAAGTTCCACGAACTCAAGACTTCCTTGCTTAGGTTCCACGAACCCAAGACTTCTGTTTAAGCCCCTCAGGCCCAAGACTTCTGCTTAGACTCACAGTCTAAGACTTTTTGCTCAATTAATAACTGATCAGGACTTTCAATGCTCTAGCACATAGCAGGAGACATACTTGGCTCAAGTTTCACAACAAGATACTTTAATGCTCAAGCACATAGCAAGAGACTTTATCTAAACTACTAAATAATTATGTTTAGCAGAATAGAGAGCAAGGTGTACTTGATACAAAATCAGAGGTACAAGGTAATCACCTTAACAAATACCCTTAAGCACTTAAGATTTATAAGATATTCAATGTTTAAGAAATCTTAAGGCTTATTACAATTTACAACATATAATAGAAATTCTGCTTACTCGATTGCGTTGCTTATTGTATGATCTTGATATTCCTTCATCCAGACAGAAGTGTAGAACACTTTTATCCTTCTTGGATTTCCTTCTATATTTGCCTTTTTGATTGCTCCTTGTTGAAGACTTCAATTTGAATCTTCAACAACTTATATAGCAGTTGTAGTAGACTATCCGTTGGAAAAGATAACTTAAACAAATGTCTTTGTTTTTCCATAGTACAAGAGGCGCCAAAGAGATATACACCGAAAGATGTTAATACATCGTGTAACATGTTTCACCATTGTGTCTTCCATGTAATCTTGTACTATAGATCCGTTGAGAGTAGATATCCATAAAGCATGGCAACTCTTCTCGAGCCTTGTGAATGTAGACTCTAGCTGACAAGCTGATTTGACAATGCAACTTGCTTTCTGCAGTACGGATAACTCAAGATTTATTACTAACTTTGAATGTTCACCAAAAGCTGATACAATAAATTAGTGTAGAGACAATATGTTGCTCTTATGATGCTGAGACCTTTAGCTTCAGAGTCTATGACAGGCATCACTTAGAGAGTGTTCTTCAGGTTCTGATCCACCAGAAGCTAGTAACTCAACTCCTCTCGAATGTGTCCTTATATCAGATTCTGAATGCCTTCTTTTCAAGCCTTATAACCTACATACTTGGAACACACATTAGATAACATCATTGTTCTTTTAATACTTTGTTATCATTAAAACCCAAGAGATATATGTCATGAACAAATCTTGTTGTAACATAGGGTGTAAACTCTCTCTCTCCGAATTATTCAAATACTGCTATAGAGCTCCATGTCTGAATATTCGTCTTCAGACTAAAATCAATCACAACCAATATCAAGAATATTCTATGATCATTCTCTCTTGGTTCCAATATAACTCCTTTTAGTTTTGATACGCATACTATTCCTGTGTGCCTTATTAATCCCCTGGTTTAGGCAAACCCTTATTCCCATTTACCTAGTTAATCCCATAGCTTAGGCAAACCCTTGTTTACCTTGTTAATCCCCTGGTTTAGGCAAACCCTTGTTTGCCTTGTTAATCCATTGGTTTTGGCAAACCCTTGTTTGCCTTGTTAATCCTATGGTTTGGCAAACCCTTATTCCTATTTGCCTTGTTAATCTCTGGTTTAGGCAAACCCTTACAACACTTCCTTGGTTTAAACACCACATCCTTGCTTAAAACACCACATCCTTGGTTCAGATACCACTTCCTTGGTTTAAACACCACTTACTTATTTTAAACACCACTTCCTTGATTCATACACCAACCTTTTACAATTTTTTGTTCTTATTTCAAACACCACATTTACGATTCTTCATCCAAACATAAACTTCTTTTCATAAAAGAACTGTTATAATTCATTCCTTAGCAGTCATACTAATAGCTTAGAGCATCTGATCCAGGATCAAACAGCTAACGTCAAAACACTTCTAGGATACGTGAAAGCTCAAATGTTTTGGACAAAATATGTTAAAACTCAGCGCTGAAGATGTTTTAACATGAAGACCAAAGCTTAAGATTCATGCCTAAGAACAAATATGTCGAAGAAGATGTTTCAACTTGAAGGCTCGACATTCTAGACTGTTATAATAGATTGTTTTAAATCTGATTCAAATCTGTTGAAAGATCCTAGGCGCGCTCAGGAGTGGATCAAGGAAAGATTTGAAGCCCAACTAAAGACTATAAAAGGAGACTTAGTTCTAGGGTTTGGTATGTACCTTGCATGTAACAATTATAACCTAGTTCTCTTGTGTAAAAATAATGGTTTAGGGTTTTGAGAGTCGTAGACTCTAAGTTTGTAAGTCTCCCTCTGTATCGGTTTGATACATTATGGAAGATATGGCTACTATACAGATTCATAAGCCTTTACGTAATGAATCTTGTATTGTTCTTGGATGAAGCTTTTAAGCAAATCCGAGTTAGCTTGTTTGTCAAGTATGCTTGACAACATTCTGTATTGGCAAGGATGATGTAGAAATCACAGTTGGTGATTAAGGGAAGTAAGTGGGGTATCTCATATCAAAGAGGTTGTTCTTTGATAAAGTATTCATTGGGTAGAGATTAGGATATAAAGTTGTAAATGGGGGAGCTTAGCTTTGTAATAATTCTACAGATAGTGGAGTCTTTTTCCTAGATTGGTATCCCCCAGATGTAGGTGAGTTGCACCGAACTGGGTTAACAATTGTTGTGTTCTTTATCATTCTGCAGATTTACTTTTCTATTAGGGTTCATGCTAAACATGTTGGATCAGATGTCGTAACATTTATGTTGTTGGAGTTTTGATATTCAAGGTATCAGTTTGCTGTTGTGCCTCTGTGTTTAAATGTTCATGCAAAACAATGTCTTGACATGTGGTAGGACATCTGTTGTCTGCATTTCCAGAATTTCAATTGGTATCAGAGCAGGCATCCTGTCTATTTCTGGATGAGATCTTTGGGAGATACTTTCTGGAATTTAAACAAGGAGGATTTTTGAAGATCAGATCAATCAACTCAGACATACTCAAGGGTATTAATGGATGGGATGGATGTTCTGGATCGAAGGTAACAACCCAGAGGTTATTCATGTTGCCGAGGAGGTTCTACAATAACTACAGGAGAAGTGGCTAGTTCTCTTGTTGGGGTGTCTTATAAGATGTTATGACATCTTATTAGGGCAAGCAGGATCTATTCCTTGGTGGTTCCGCTGCATATGTTTCTGATGGAAGAGCTCTAGAATGATGGGATTCTAGAGTTCTTGCTGAAGACAGGTGGTGAAAGATCTCAATCGTCGGCCTCTATATGTGAAGATATTTGCATTATTTTATTCTAAAGTCGAGAGCGATGGAATGAAGGGAGTTGTTGGAAGATGTCTATTATGGTGACTTGGTACTTGGAAGCTTGGTTCCATAGTACAAATGAAGTCAGTTGAAGAGGAGAGGAGTTGAGTTTAGGTTTATCAAGTTCTTGCTCTGGGAGTTTGATAAATTATTGATCGACTAGGTTGTCAAAGATACTTGAGAATTCTCTCAAGTCCACTCATAAAGGCGTCTCAGTCTTGCATATGGAGTCTTATAGTTATTCTTCTGATTAGAAGGTGTTTCTATGAAACACAACCTAAAGAAAGTGGAGGTGATTTATTTTCACCATCCAAAACAGCAAGGAAGGATTCATCTCTCTTAACCCTAAGGGTGGATCCAATATGATTGGAGTTCTCAGAATTCTTGAGGTAAATAAGGTTCGTTCAGATAGAATCTTAGTTACTTGAGTCAAGGGTGGCAGCCTTGGTATCTCAACACTGTGTGTCAAAGAAGATACTTGCAAAAGATTGAATACTTGATAAGTGTTCATGAAGTGATCTGGTGGAGCTTAGCTACAACAGTGAAGAAGGGTTATTGGACAAGGATTTAAGATCAATTACTATTTATGGAATTCACAAGTATTTAATTGATTATCCTTGAAAGTCAAGATTGCTAATGTTCAATAAGATGTTGGAACATCTCATCATCAGAGTTTGTGCATAATTATGGGGGGGGGGGGGGGGGGGTACTGCATGCACTTTAGCATCCGTTTTAGTCTTGGGTGTTGACCTAAGAATGGGCTTCAGTCTGGTATGAGAGAAGCATGTGATCTCTGGAGAGTTTCCTGGCAAGAAACTGGTCTGGACTTTGATGTTGTTGAAGAAGAAGATGAAGACATCATAATCTTGATGGTTATTTCTTGGATCAGTTTATTTCTGATCTGGGTACTAAGTAGCATGGGATCTTGCTCAGTTAGAAGGTCAAGGTTAAGTGACAGTTATCTCTGACTTTCTACAGATTGCTCAACTAAGGAAAGTGGCATTCTTTGGTATGGCTATGGTGTAGTCTAGGGCTAATTTATCCTCTGAAGATTCAGACGTGGCAGGTGTGAAGTCTTTGGAGTTTCAAAGCACATAGTTATTCATCAAGGTATGAGCTTGAAGGGAATATCTGTGATATGTTTAAATAGGATAGAGGTTGTCTCATGGAACTCTTGTTCTGTTAAAGGGAGGAGGTTCTTCTAAGTGGTAGAAAGAGAAGCTGAATTCAGCAGCTGGATGTCGTATCAAAATGTTCTGACATCTAGCTTAACATCTGAATCTCAGCTGATGATGCGGCACATCAACTTAAGATAAGGTGATCTACAGGAGAATGGAAGTTATGGATGCTTCAAAAAGGTCTATCTCATGCAGTTTGCGGGAGATGTGGTTTGAGAATATGTTACATGTCTAGAGGCTTGGTGAATCCAAGATGTCTTACTATGGAGCAAGTAGTTCATGTGACTTGAAGATCAGATTTCATTGGTGGATCAGTATATTTTGTGGGAGTTCTGAAGAAAAGTGAGATCAATCAAAAGGTGGAATTTGGTTAGTTTCATACTGTACATTCAAGCAAGACGCTTGAAACTGATTACTCTTGTGCAGAAGGGTGGTTGGTTGAAAACGTAAGGAGGATCTAGTTCATTTTGGAGCTTGTGGAAGAAGTTCTCAGTTTATGAAAGATTGCCTTCTTTTGGCGGATGAGAGTTTATTTCTCACTAGGTTTCTGAAGTTCTCTTTGTTCATGCTGGTGGTGCAGTGTTGTGTGAATATCTTCAGTTGGATTACTATGTAGATAGTAAGTCCAGTGGTGGAGCATATCAAGAACCATAGTGTGTGGTGTCTGTGATGTGTGAAGGATGTCCTAACTGATGTTAGAACATTATCTGGGTTGGTTATCCTTGGAGGAGGATTCTTAAGTTCTGGTCTAGGAACTTGTTGCCTACATCGTGTCTAAGGAGTATCTATCTTGTCATACGGGAGAATGATGGAGTAGAAGAACTTCCTTGGAAGGATGGTGTAGAGAAGACTGGAGTGGATCATGTGTTGATTGCATGGAAGTCTGAATATGGATATTCACCAGTTGATCAGAAGTATTCTAGGTTATCATACGGGAGAATGATGAAGGAATGAGTTTCTTGGATTTATGGGTGTTTATCTATTGATTGACCTTGCTAAAGTCAGATGAAAAGGTTGTGGAGGGGATAACGCCCCTATTGGCAAGTCATGCTAAAGGGAAGTGGATCAGTTTGGCAGCTGTGAAGTTCGGAAGCATGTATACGGTATTTGACACCGTTGGAAGAAAACAAACTAAGAGGTATGATATCTCTTTTAGGAATGTGGATCATTCCAGATCAATTGGATTTTAACTCAGGGAACAAGGAGATTTATACATGAGAATTCAAGAGGAATTCGTTTGGCGTATGGATAGTTTCTGGAAGAGGGGGATCAATGGAGCTTTTATCTTAATCCAAGAGTTTGTTAATTTAGGATGGTGATCCTAATGTGACCTCAAGGGAAGCATAATGGTGTTCATGTGTGAGTGATTATTGGTTCTTTTCAGAAGAAGCAATAAGTGCAGTTGATGATTGTGTTCAGCAGGTATGTTGGACAGAGGGTGCGCTCTTGAAGACATGAAGATGCGTCTTATGTTTTCCATTCATCAGCATAAGTGTTCATTGGAGGAGCAATGGTTATCTTAGATAGGGGGAGTTGCTCCTTGATCTAAGATGGATTACTGTAAAGGTGCAGCTCTGAATCCAATTTTCATGGAGGTCAAGCAATCTGTGATTATTTTGAAGATGAGATGTCAAGAAGGATGCCTTGACATTTCTCTGCTGCTGCAGACTGTGGGTGTATTAATCATACCCCAAAATTTGCCCTACCCTTTTTTCCATTTTTATCTGGCTCATGATCCTTAGATTATCTGCATGTTCATGCCCTAGTTATCTAGGTCATGCATCTACACATACATTTTTCAAGTAACACCATTGATTCAAAAGTTCATGCTATTTATACCAAACATAGAGTTGTGACAAGTAACCTATCAAACTTCATAGGCTAGGGTTTCTCTATGGTATATTTGGGAATCAAACCTATGGAATCTTGATGTAACACTTGATTTCGCTGACTCATATTTTGGAATAAGTCTTTTGAGACACCCTAATCCTTGATCTAGACATTTTGGTTACATCATGGATAATTGATTTAGAGGACAAAAGTTAACAATGGAAGATTGACTTTTTGTTGACCATTCTCTTGTGAGGTCTTATCATTAGTTTTGTTGGTTCAAGACTTGGCATTCAAGTTCATTCAAGATCAAGATTCATATTTGTTGTACCCCAAATTTTACCTCTTAGATGTTATAACATCTTGCATAGACATTTAGGATCAATCACATATGCACTATTTTAACTAACCCGTATCTTGCCGTTTGTTTTTCTTATGTTTGGAATTAAGGTTTACACTGGGAAATTCAAGGCCTCCTAAGGTATTCTCTAGCTCCATACAATCATCACAAAGCCTTACTAGTTGTTTGGAACCAAAATCTCAAGGCTTTGAATCAAGTCAAGTCAACAAAGGATCACCAGACCAAAGTGTGGAATTAGGGTTTTAACCTAAGGAATCACTGAAGAATTTTTCCCTATCAAGCCAAGATTTTCTTGGTTCATCAACCACTTGAGTTTACCTACATCCAAGGGGTCTCACTCAACAAGAATTCAAGGTCATCTGGATCTCATCATGAGTAGTTTGAGCCACAGTCTTGCCCTGCCTCCAAATTAGGGTTTCTATTAGAACATATGGATCATTAGTCTTGATTTTCATCAAGAGGTACCTTCAAACCCTAAACCATGGCTCCATGAGTTAGTAAATATCCCTAAAGGTCTTCTATGAGCTTTTTAGATGTGAAGAAAGAAGCAAGATCACCAAGGTTTGTCCTAATGCAGTCACAGTCAAAATTAGGGTTTTGACTTAAACCCTAATCTTAGGAATTTTTGAACCAAATGAAACCTCCAATGCCTCAATTCATCATAACATGTCTTATTGATGATTTAAAGTACTAGGATCAAGTTTCAAGAGATTTCTTGCAAAGGAAGTAAGATTTTGTTCATAAAGCTTTTCATATATGAAAATTCCCTCTCTTGTGCTAACTTGAAATGGTCATAATTTCCAAACCACACATCCAAATGGAGTGACTCAAAGCCCAAATGAAAGCTTTTTCCAAAATCTTCAAAGTGCTAATTATGACTTTTCTCCAAAAAAATGCATGGTTTGTGAGTTATGAAGCTTGGAAGCCAAACTGCCCAAGGACTGTGTGAAATTTTAGCTTGTTTTCCCTCAATGAACAAGCTAACTTTGACCCAGTTTTTCTCAAAGATCCAAGCCTCAACTCAAAAACCCTTGGTCATGAAAGTTGTGGAGGGCAATGAGAGCTTTGCAAAGAGTACTAGAACTCCTCCATCCATCAAGGGAGCTAGGAATTTTGAAGGCCCAAAGATGAGGGTTTCATTCCTTCACATTCAAGAAACCAACTTTTGAGTTTTAGTTCAAACACTTTCCTAACCATAAGTTTTTGTTATTTTTGAGTTTTAATGACTCATTTAACATTTAAATAAGCTGCTCCACGAAATTCAAGTGCTTAGCATTAAAATATTGGTTTATGGTTTGTTTGTGCAAGTGGGAGGGAGAGAGAAACTTTCCAAAAATAGAAAGCAATTGTTTATTCATTGAGCAATGGACCTATCAGTTCACAACAGTCATGCTCAGAGGCTCAGAGATCTTTGGAAGATTTCACTCTGCAAGTTTGAAAAACTCACACGAAATAGGAAGGGCAGACTTGGCATTTTTGGCAAAGTTGGCCATACCTTGAGCTCCCTTGCCTCTCCTATAAATAACAGCTCAGTTTCCTTGCATTTGACACCAACATCTTTCACAAAACACTCTAAATACACTTGAGTCTGAAGTCTTGCAAGAGAAGCGGGAGAAAGAAGCTTGGTCTTGAGAGCTCGTGTTTGGTTTGGCAAGGAAGAAACTTGTGCATAACTGAAGTTGCAGTGGACATATTCCACTTGGTAACATCACTTTTCCATTTTTTTGTATTCCCATTCATTATTTATACTCCACTACATGTTATCATCATAGCTACGTCATGGTTGCTTCCATATACATATCTTGCGTGCTTTCATTGCATTCTTCTATAATGTATAAATAATGTGTGTAAGATTTCTAAATTTAGTCTATAACCCTAGTTTGGTTTCTCTGTTGATATGAAGTATATGTTATGCATTATCCTTTGTTACTATGTTGGCCTTATGAGTATGTGTGACTAAGTTGATAGTCAAGGTTGAACTTGGCAAAACCTGGATGAAAGGAGAAACAGCAATCTCATGACCTTTTCAGACAATGTATTTAAACATAGCTCTTTCTTGTTGATTTTGAAACACTTGCACCTTTTATGTTGGTATGCTCATTTGCATTTGTTCAGGTCCTGAGGTGTACATAATTTTGATATGTCATTTTGAACTAAGTTAATTTCTAGTGTTTTAGTTTTATATGGTATTAGAATTGTGTTTATGACCGAATGTACCAGCCACCCCAGTGGCAAGCACACACTTTACACACGCCCTATGACCACTGGGACGGGGGTTCGAATCCCCCTAACCCCCATCCTTTTGTTTTAATTTCGCAAGTTCGCCTTGTTTCACATATATACCATGGCTACTATTACATGTTAAGAGTACGCGCGCAACACATCTAGTTCTAGTTTTGGGCCTTGAGCCCCTAGGTCACGAGTTCAAGTCCCGTGTGGGACATTTCCTATTTTTTTTATCACTTGTTCTTGTTTTTATGGTTTATACCTTGTTTTCAAATGCTCATAACTTGCTCAATTTTAATCCTTTTTGATCCATTCTTTTTGTAAAATGTTTCTTAACATGTCTATTTTCTGTGTATGGAAAGAAAATTGTAAAAATAATTATTTTTGAAACATATATCAATGTTGGAAATGAATGGCCTTTTTTAGGGTTTTATAAGAACATCTTGATTTCTTTTATTCCTTTTGCCATGTTTACTTGTTTATGTTGATCAATTGAGACCTAATGTATGTTGTTTAAACCTTGTATGATGTCTTGACATTGTATGCTTGGTTCCACCTTGTTTCATTGAAGTTTAAATGTGTTTTCACATGAAAATATCCTTTGAAATACCATGGGATCTTCTTAGATCATTTTACTTTGCAACATGAGTTTGTTTGATCAAATATGTGACATGTTGATGTCTTGAAACTTGAATGTCATGTTTGCACCATACTATTGAAATTAATCATTGCTTAATTTCTGCACTTTCTATTTGAATTCTTGAACTCATAAGTGTTCATTTGAATCTCAAATCACTTGTAACATTCTTATTCATAAGAAGTTATTCTCCCCCCACCTTCCAAAGGAAAGTCCTCCTATTGACCTCAAGGTCATAGATATCTCATAATCAACCCCTGACCTCATAGTCATAGGTGTTTACATCCTCTTTGACCTCATAGTCATAGGATCCCCTCTTGACCTCATAGTCATAGGGTCATCTCTTAAAACCTTTGACCTCATAGTCATAGGTAGGCTTTGACCTCATAGTCATAGCCATTTTCCCCTTGGCCTTATAGCTATTCAATCTTACAACTTACAACAAGTTAGAGTTCTTGAATTCTAGGTGAGACTCATCACTTTGAGTATTCACTTCCCCCATCATAACTTAGACTTAGAGAGTTTCTTAAAACTCTATATGAGCTCATACTCATTCCCCTTGGAACTTTGGTCATAGTCAATGGTTCCTCAAATTCACCCTTAGTTAGGTGAACTACGGTTGCTCTGATTCTTTAGTCAGATACGTAGGCACAAGATGCAACGTCTTGGTGAGCAAACTTAGTGTACATACCCTTTGGTCTTTACCTTTAACCTTAGCAGATATCCTTTAGCAAGCAAGCATAACATAACACAAACTAAACAAGAGGTTCCTGTAGAGTACTACAGATACTTAGGGTGCTAATACCTTCCCTTAGTATAACCAACCCCCGAAACTTATTTCTCCCCCCTTTAGGTTTTCTCGATCTTGAACCTTTCCTTTGGATAAATCAAAGTCGGTGGTGAATTCAAAGTTTTGTGATGCAAGTTAATTAATAGCTTGTTATCCGATTCTCATCGCAACAGAAATGGCGACTTCACTGGGGGGCTATTTTGAGGGTTAAGCCCACCTTGTTTGCTTATGATATTTATGTTTTACTTGCTTAATTGTACATATCTGTATATATATGTATCTGCTTGGGTTCTCCTGTTTGGCAGGGTTGCTACTTTTGAGTGGTGAGATAAGTCCTAACCCGGATTTGAGTGCACTTATGATAGGATAGTGGATATAGTCAAGGAAACTTTGAGGGAGTCGAATCCCAAAAGAGTTAACTTGAGATTCCACACTCAGTTGAGGCCTTCTCGAGAGTGGTATATGTTGAACGAGCTATCGTGAAGACGTTACTACTCTCGACCTAGGTGCCAGGGATACTGATGACCCTTATTTACCCTTTTACCCCACTTGGCCTTTTAGGACGTAGTGCGGTGACTATGAGGGAGTCTATTCCCAAAATAGTTGTCACGCGATACTACACTCAGATGAGGATCTCTTGAGAATATTATTGATTACCAAGTAATTGGGAAGTCGATAATATCCGAAAGATGGTTTGTCGACTCTGGGAACTTCTTAGAACCCTATTCTGCAGATGAAAACCCATAGTACACACCTTTTGGGATGGGTAGACCAAGGCTCCATGCTCGTGGTATTCAAACCTAAACCCTCTATTGTTTGCTTGTGCATATTTGTGAATACCTGGATATGTGTGTTTGTGCATACATTTATACATAGCCCTTTGGTTTCAAGGAACTCAGGTGTTTGTTTCCTTTGCAAAGATCAATAGAGATCATGGATTTTAAAACAAAACTCTTCAATTTTTCCAAAAAAAAATTTGTAACTTGCCTTGGAGTTCCTTGAAAGCACTTGGCTTACATTTGCATTTCATGCGCATTCGCATCACATTCGCATTTCTCAGTCTTGAGTCTCTTCCTCTATGTTTGAAGGATACCTAGCACTTATTCAAGACAATGGCGACAATGAGTGAAATTCTGAAGAACCAGGAAGATCTGAAAGAGGAGGTTAGAATCCTCAAATACCAGATAGATTGGGTCTTGGAAACTTTGCAAGCTCTGATGAAGAAAGAGGATTACATTCACCCTGTTACTCCCAGAGAGGTTGTCAGTCCATCATCTTTTGTTATTCCTCCAACTCAAGGACTTCCTCAGTATCAAGGGCCAGACCACCATCAGCCACGTCAGCATGCACGACCAAGGCCAAGAAAGCCAGAGAGGCACTTCTCTCCGCTACCAATGACATACAGTCAGATGTTTCCAGTTTTGATCAAAGGAGGATTGATAGTGCCAAAGGAAATAGAGCGAGTGCCTTTTCCATACCCACTAGGCTTTGACGCCATTGCCCGATGTGACTACTATGTTGGGGCACAGGGGCATTCAACTGAAGATTGTAAGGTACTCAGGAGTAAGGTTCAGAATCTGTTAGACTCTGAGAATTTCTCATTCACGCTTCAAGGCATTCAAATCAACAATCCTTTGCTATCTCCTATGGTTCTCCCATACCAAGGATCGGCCTTTGAGGAAACTTCGTACCAGCCAGTATCTGATCTTGGTCTTGCACCAGATTATCATCGTCACCAGGCGTCTACGAAAAGGGCATTCCAGCCTCCAACGGTTGTTTCTCCTCGAAGTTCTAAACACCAAAACAAGAGAAAGTACCCTGTCAACTTCGAGCCTATTTGTGTGCCTTTGATCAAGCTCTTCCCATTGTTGATGCAAAACAAGTTGATAATTCCTCGACTTCTCAACCCTGTGCCAAGACCTTGGCACGATCCAAACCTGATTTGTGAATTCCATAAAGGAGGCGAAGGGCATGACTTGGATGGTTGTCGAGCCTTAGAATCTACTATGCAAAGGCTGATCTATGACAAAGAACTGATTCTTGAAGAAGATCACCCGGAGATTGAATGCCAATTCCATACTGGGACAATGGGGCATCCCATTGAAGAATGCAAAGAGTTCGAAGCGAGAATACTAAGCCTACTGAAAATAGTGCATCCTCAAGAAGGTACCTCAGATGTCAATGTCCTAACTCTTGAAGCAAAAGGCAAAAGACCTGTGAGGCCTCTCAAGATTCGGTATCACAAGGAACTAATGATCAGTGGCGAGGGTGTTCCCCTGTTTGGGCCCGGAAACTAAAATCTTCTGAAATCAATTCGCCAGAGCTGGCTGTATTTTGTTCACTTAAGTGTTTTCAATTGTATTTCCTTTGCACTTTGAACTTGTTTTCTTATAAGATTTGTTGTACTTTTAAATTGGCAATATTAAGGAAATGTTTGTGCATCTTTTGATTAAGTCCATTCGTTTCACTCATTTACTTCTACAAGCCAAAAAAAAATATCTCTATCTTATTTTCATTTATCAATTTGTTGTTAGGCAAAGATTAGGGAGGATGGTGAAAATATTATATCCATAATTGCTGTGGTATGCTTTCGATTAAACCTTGCGAGGATGTAAGGCATTGTTTCAATTCCCAAACACTGGAGAAATAAGGAAGATAATCCCTTGTTAACCCCTTCAAGCCTAGAAGTAGCAGTTTTCTTTCCTTACACAAAAAACCCGAAAGTCTTAACCTTGGGGTAGGGTAGTTCTCAGTTAACTTGGTTGTGTATTCTAATGCAAGCGCTTCATGCAAGACACCAGTCAGCTCTCTCTAATCAAGTGAATAAGTGTTGTACAATTTGTTCCCGAAGCGACAAATATGGAAGGATCGTTGAGAAATCCTTAATCGAAGAGTAAGTCGAGTCCCTGTCAAGGCAAAAGCCAAGATGGGAAGCCCAAAATTTTCCTTATACAAAAAGGCTTGTACAAAAAGAAGGGGTCTCATAGCCTCTTCAAAAAAAAAGAAAAAAAAGGAGGTCTCACAACCTCACCAAAGGAAAGAAGAGGTCTCAAAACCTCGACAAAGACAAGACGGGGACTCATAACTTCACCAAAGAAGAAAAGAGGTCTCATAACCTCAATGAAGAAAAAGAGGTCTCATAACCTCAAGCAAAGACAAGAAGAGGTCTCAAAACCTCAACAATAAAGGATAACCAAGTTCTGCAAAGAGAGTAATGACTACAAAAGTGTCTGAATCATAGTCAACTATCATCAATTCATTTCCTAGCTTTTGGAAACTTGAATGTATATCTTGAGTTAACTGAGTGTAGGATTGGAGTTCATCGCGAAGATTGGGTGGGACAAATAAACTTTGAGCCTTTTATCCTTTGTTTCATAAACTGTGAACAGGCCACGTTACAACCCTTAAAATACCTAATTGAGGTAAGGTTATTTTGAAAGCATACTACAGCAAGGTTGATTAACCTGACTCCTAATAATCTTTGTGATTTGTGTGTATTGATCACTTCATCTGTCAGGCCATAAATAACTAGATGCACCTCTGTTTTTTTATTTAATCATTCTACCGTGTGTGTTTCATCAATAAAACTTGATTTCAAAAGCTTGCATGAATTTTGCTTTAAAATTGCCAAATTTTAATGAACAATACTTGTTTGCAAAGACAATTAAATCTCAAAGGAATCCCGACAAATGCAGCCAGCTAGGGAATTTGTCTTGATAAAGGAAGCTCAGTCAGGGACATCCAAGCGGAAAGGAATACGCCATTCCACCATTCCAAGAGCTATTGAATCAGGGGAAGAACTCTTCAAAAGTTCAGAATATTGGGACAAGCCTTCTTGTGGTCATCTTATGATAAGTTTGGACTCCAGTTACCCACCAACAAAGGCAAGTTGTTTGCCAGCCGTTTCTACTACAATTCAAGGACATTGTTGTGTAAATACAGTTGAGTTGGGGCAGTTATCTCGAGGTGCATTTCTCTTCAAAAGTTTGAAGATATTGAAGCATCTGGTATGCCAATTCTTCTGTAAAATCCTTTTGACGACTTACCCTCACAAATCAATTAATCAGGGGCAGTCAGGTCGAGATTCGGTAAATCTCTAAAAGGCCAATCAGTCTGGGGTAAGCTTGTTCCCCAGTTGTCAACGACCACTCTGAAGAACAAATTCAAGGACATTGTTGTGTAAATACAGTTGAGCAGGGGAAGTTATACCGAAATTTATGAAACTCTCTAAGAGTTTGAAGATATTGAAGCATCTTGTATGCAAATTCTTCTATAAAATTCTCTTAATATTTTCTTCTGACAGACTGTGTACTCCGGGGAAAATGAGTTATGCAGAACTACTCAGCTTTCGTGACATCTTTTATTAGCTCCCCGGTAAGCTGTTACTTCAGTTAATCTTGAAATATTCCCAATGGATCTTTTCCCTCCAGTGAAGAAATCAAGCTCATGTTGGCAATCCTAGTGAAGTCATGATGCTATACCAAGTGGAGTGCTATTCTCACCAGAGAAAGTTGTAATTTTGAAGCAGAGCCACTGATCCTACTTATTCATCCCCAGTAATGGTCTAATTTGATGAGTTTGGCTAGGTATCCTTGTCGAGATGTTTATTTCATCTCCAGTTTCGCTTCTTGTCTATTTTGTCAGCATAAGCATAAGCATGACATAAGCACCATATGCATATCATCTCATCACTTTGCTACCCCTTTTGCGGTGTTTACTTGCTTTGTTCACTTTGGCGTTTATCTCCCCAAGTGACTTGGTTTGTCTATTCTCTCCAATAGAGTTATCAGGCCTAGGCATAAAGTGCCAATCCTTTCTAGAATTCCCCACAGAGTTCGATCCTCATGGATGGTGGTTGGTTCAGTTATCTTTTCCACAATTTGATAAGATATATTCCCATTTAAGCTCATTCATCAATGGTTGGAGTCTTGTTTGACCGTTTCCTTCTAGCTTGTTCCTAGATTGAACTTTGGTCCCTGGAAGGTTAGGTTATTAAGCCTAGTTTGAACGTGCATTTATTTTGCACCGTGTCTCACGGGAGGAATCTTTCACAGATCCTCGTCTAAGACAAAATTCATCCTCCAGCAGTGTTGTGATATCAACAGCTCTTTGGAATTTATACTCAACAACAAGTAGCAATCTTTTGGAGAAGCTTGTTATTCTATGGCGATAAGTGGCAGTCTCTTCTGAGAAGCTTATCTATCTCTGGTGTCATCCAACCTTTTTGCAACCATAGTTGGTATTCCCCAGGAAGTATAATCTGCATTTATGCAACCCCGATACTGACCTATCTGATGTTTAATCTCCTCATGTGGAACCTAAAGCCCAGTAATTGCTGGCACTATTTATTTCAGATCAGATATGAACCTAAACCTCAGGTCAGATATGAACCCGTTGTTTGAACCCAGGTCACATATGAACCTAAACTTCGAGTCACATATGAACCCGTCGTTTGAACCCAGGTCACATATGAATCTAAACTTTGAGTCACATATGAACCCGTCGTTTAAACCCAGGTCACATATGAACCTTAACTTCGAGTCACATATGAACCCTTTGTTTGAACCCAGGTCACATATGAACTTAAACTTTGAGTCACATATGAACCCGTTTGTTTGAACCCAGGTCACATATGAACCTAAACTTTGAGTCATATATGAACCCGTTGTTTGAACCCAGGTCACATATGAACCTAAACTTCGAGTCACATATGAACTCGTCGTTTGAACCTAGGTCACATATGAACCTAAGCTTCGAGTCACATATGAACCCGCTGTTTGAACCCAGGTCACATATGAACCCGAGCTTCGAGTCACATATGAACCCGCTATTTGAACCCAGGTCACATATGAACCAAAAATCCAGCTCATACTGGTATCCAAAAGTCTAGCTCATACT
Organism: Lathyrus tuberosus; assembly: GCA_022829125.1. Taxonomy (NCBI): domain Eukaryota; kingdom Viridiplantae; phylum Streptophyta; class Magnoliopsida; order Fabales; family Fabaceae; genus Lathyrus; species Lathyrus tuberosus. The sequence continues at coordinate 16,910,523 of JALAZF010000003.1, forward strand.
GGCATTCAAAATCCAACTCATACTGGTATCCAAAAGTCTAGCTCATATTGGCATTCAAAATCCAGCTCATACTGGTATCCAAAAGTCCAGCTCATACTGGCATTCAAAATCCAACTCATACTGGTATCCAAAAGTCCAGCTCATACTGGCATTCAAAATCCAGCTCATATTGGTATCCAAAAGTCTAGCTCATACTGGCATTCAAAATCCAGCTCATATTGGTATCCAAAAGTCTAGCTCATACTGGCATTCAAAATCCAGCTCATACTGGTATCCAAAAGTCCAGCTCATACTGGCATTCAAAGTCCAGCTCATACTGGCGTTCAAAATCCAGCTCATACTGGTATCCAAAAGTCCAGCTCATACTGGCATTCAAAATCTAGCTCATACTGGTATCCAAAAATCCAGCTCATACTGGTAGTCAAAGTCCAGCTCATACTAGTATCCAAATTATAACCCCAACTGGTAGTCCTTTCCAACTCATATTGGAGTCCAACTCATATTGGTACCCGAGTCCCATCATCAATAACTCATTAACCTTATTCCCAGCTAAAAAGTCCAGTCATATTTTATTATCTGGCGCACGAGTTTATCTCTGTCTTTTCTGGGTTTTTTTTTGAAGATCTCGTTTGAACTCTTCAGTATAAGAAAATCCCAGAAAATCTTTTAGTGGATGTCTATCCTTTTATTTCAAACTGATCCCCAGTGGAGATCATGTCGTCTTTCTGGTTTCATGCCCAATAAGAATGTGTCTTTATTTCCCCAGTGTCGTCCGGTCACCCGTGAACCTGTCGTCCATCTCCCCGGGTATTTCCCCAGTGGAGAATACCTATCTGGCTCCTATCTCCAGTAAGGATCTGTAGGGTTTTTCCTCTTTTATTTTTCAATCCCCAGTGTTTCCTTAGAGTCTCCCCAATGAGTCTCTCTTGTTGGTCAGCCTGTATCCCCGCTGAGTTTGCCTCGTGGATACTAACCTTCATCCTTCCCCGGTGTTCTTCACCTGTGGTTGTTTGCTCTTTATCTCTGGTGTCGAGTCTGTCAGCATCTTTGCACTATCATGACATCATATCATCATACTATAAGTTCATGGCATGTCAGCATTTGCATGCTCGTCGCTCGTCCTTAGCATCCGCATTCCATCTAAGGGCAAAATTTTCGGTTTGCTATATTTAAATACCTTTCCACCTTGATGTCCCGAGGATTTCCTTTCCTCGTGCCATCCGGTAAAGCTATTTAAATAGGGGAAACTGTTGTACCCCAAATTTTACCTCTTAGATGTCATAACATCTTGCATAGACATTTAGGATCAATCACATATGCACTATTTTAACTAACCCATATCTTGCCGTTTGTTTTTCTTATGTTTGGAATTAGGGTTTACACTGAGAAATTCAAGGCCTCCTAAGGTATTCTCTAGCTCCATACAATCATCATAAAGCCTCACTAGTTGTTTGGAACCAAAATCTCAAGACTTTGAATCAAGTCAAGTCAACAAAGGATCACCAGACCAAAGTGTGGAATTAGGGTTTTAACCTGAGGAATCACTGAAGAATTTTGCCCTATCAAGCCAAGATTTGCTTGGTTCATCAACCACTTGAGTTTACCTACATCCAAGGGGTCTCACTCAACAAGAATTCAAGGTCATCTGGCTCTCATCATGAGTAGTTTGAGCCACGGTCTCGCCCTGCCTCCAAATTAGGGTTTCTAATAGAACATATGGATCATTAGTCTTGATTTTCATCAAGAGGTATCTTCAAACCCTAAACCATGGCACCATGAGTTAGTAAACATCCCTAAAGGTCTTCTATGAGCTTTAGATGTGAAGAAAGAAGCAAGATCACCAAGGTTTGTCCCAGTGCAGTCACAGTCAAAATTAGGGTTTTAACTGAAACCCCAATCTTAGGGATTTTTGAACCAAATGAAACCTCCAATGCCTCAACTCATCATAACATGTCTTATTGGTGATTCAAAGTATTAGGATCAAGTTTCAAGAGATTTCTGGCAAAGGAAGTAAGATTTTATTCATAAAGCTTTTCATATATGAAAATTCCCTCTCTTGTGCTAACTTGAAATGGTCATAATTTCCAAACCACACATCCAAATGGAGTGACTCAAAGCCCAAATGAAAGCTTTTTCCAATATCTTCAAAGTGATAATTATGACTTTTCTCCAAAAAATGCATGGTTTGTGAGTTATGAAGCTTGGAAGCCAAACTGCCCAAGGACTTAGTGAAATTTCAGCTTGTTTTCCCTCAATGAACAAGCTAACTTTGGCCCAGTTTTTCTCAAAGATCCAAGCCTCAACTCAAAAACCCTTGGTCATGAAAGTTGTGAAGGGCAATGAGAGCTTTCCAAAGAGTACTAGAACTCCTCCATCCATCAAGGGAGCTAGGAATTTCGAAGGCCCAAAGATGAGGGTTTCATTTCTTAACATTCAAGAAACCAACTTTTGAGTTTTAGTTCAAACACTTCCCTAACCATAAGTTTTTGTTATTTCTGAGTTTTAATGACTCATTTAACATTTAAATAAGCTGCTCCACGAAATTCAAGTGCTTAGCATTAAAATATTGGTTTATGGTTTGTTTGTGCAAGTGGGAGGGAGAGAGAAACTTTCCAAAAGTAGAAAGCAATTGTTTATTCATTGAGCAATGGACCTATCAGTTCACAACCGTCATGCTCAGAGGCTTAGAGATCTTTGGAAGATTTCACTCTGCAAGTTTAAAAAACTCACACGAAATATGAAGGGCAGACTTGGCATTTTTGGAAAAGTTGGCCATACCTTGAGCTCTCTTGTCTCTCCTATAAATAGCAGCTCAGTTTGCTTGCATTTGACACCAACATCTTTCACAAAACACTCTAAATACACTTGAGTCTGAAGTCTTGCAAGAGAAGAAGGAGAAAGAAGCTTGGTCTTGAGAGCTCGTGTTTGGTTTGGCAAGGAAGATACTTGTGCATAACTGAAGTTGCAGTGGACATATTCCACTTGGTAACATCACTTTTCCATTTTTTTTTGTATTCCCATTCATTGTTTATACTCCACTACATGTTATCATCATAGCTACGTCATGGTTGCTGCCATATACATATCTTGCGTGTTTTCATTGCATTCATCTATAATGTATAAATAATGTGTGTAAGATTTATGTATTTAGTCTATAACCCTAGTTTGGTTTCTCTGCTGATATGAAGTATATGTTATGCATTATCCTTTGTTACTATGTTGGCCTTATGAGTATGTGTGACTAAGTTGCTAGTCAAGGTTGAACTTGGCAAAACCTGGATGAAAGGAGAAACAGCAAGCTCATAACCTTTTTAGGCATGCTTGGATGTTGTTATGACAATGTCTTTAAACATAGCTCATTCTTGTTGATTTTGAAACACTTGCACCTTTTATGTTGGTATGCTCATTTTCATTTGTTCATGTCCTGAGGTGTACATAATTTTGATATGTGATTTTGAACTAAGTTGATTTCTAGTGTTTTAGTTTTAACTGTTAACTCATTAATGTTATGCAACTACCATTTGACTTGTGTTGTAAAGAATATGTGATAAGTTCATGTGATATTTTATCACACTGACAGCTCCTGTATTGACATGAGTTGGTTTGTTCTTTTTTTTTATTTTTTCCACCTTGGTCACTTGTCTTGTTTGAGCTATTGTTAGCATGCCTACAAACTGTTTTCCCACTGCATCAGAATGTTAAGCATGAACTTGGTAGGTATGCTTTGATGCATCAGGGAGAGTGTTGGATGTGTGTGTGTGGAATCTTTGTGTCATCATGCTTGGGATTATGGTACATGACAGGTACATTATCATGCTGACGTTTATAGGTTTATCAAGGCATTTGTGGAATGTTCAGGTGGCCCAACCTGAAGGTTCTTTTGGTTGAGTTTTTGTGTCAAATCTTGTTCTCTTTACTGACTCATAAATCCTTGTTTTTGAAATAACATAAATCTGTTTGTCTTCCTGTTGTTGTCATACACTTGATTTATTTTGGATGCCATATTTGTTTTGGAAATGTTCTTCTACACTGCTAACAGTACCAGGTTTTTTTTGTTTTCATGCTCTTAAACTGAGTGATGAAAATCTTTCCCTGCATTGTCTAAGGGCATAGTAGGTGTAACATGAACCTTGTATAAGCCAAACTGATTTTATGTTGCCAAGACAAGTTTGGAATGTCATTTTGCTCTCCATGCAGTAGCCAATATCTTGTTCAGGCTGGCTTTAAGTAGGCATAGCCACAACTCAGAGGTGTCCACATTTCATGATAAAATTTGTATGCCTAAAACCACTCTTGAGGTATCAATATTGTGATTAGAATGGTTTGATTGACTTAAGTGTTTTGACAAGTGTTTGCACTAATAACTCACAACTTCATGCTTAAGACATCATAATCATCTTAATGCTTGAGATTCCATTCAGGTTTGGACAAAGGTATAGAGAATAATGTGTGAAATCCTTGCTTGATATTCTGATTCTGTCATGTTGCATTTTTAACTTGGAATATGTAGAGTTTGTCATGTACTTTGGAATTTGGATTTTACACTCCTAATTATGCTTATTGTGTTTTTTAGATTGAACTGAACCATGTAGAGATTTTAGGATCCTGATTGACATGACACATGTTTGCTCACACTCTCCCTAATTCATAACTGCTTGCATGCTTTAGAATGACTTGAACCTGCTGGCATCCTGCTGTTGCTAGGCATTTAGTTCATTTGGCATTGATTTAGGACTTGTAGTATCCTTTTTTTGCACTACCTATTGTTAATATTTGGAGGCTCAAAGGTCTTCAATTTCTTGCCATTTGTTGGAGTGAAAGAAGTTACTCTCATATCAGCATGCCAAGCTTTCCATCCTTACCTGTAAACAACCTGAAAGGGTTGGCTTGAACTCATGTCAATGAGATGAGTATTTGGTACCTTTTGCTCCAAGACACATACATGGTTGTTATTCTATTAAATTTGCATTGAACCTTGCACTGTCATGGTTATATCAAGAGATGTATGTTTATTTGTTTCCCATTTTGATTCACTATGCATACCAAGTACTACATGATGTTTATGCTTGCCTTCTAATGATAAAGTGTGTCTATTTGAGTTACTTGTGCCTTGCCTAAATTTATGGTTTCTTTTGAATATGTTTTGGATGATGACAGAACTTTTACTGAATGCACTTGTTCTAATGATGTCTTGATGCTTTGATCATGCGCTTGCTTCAACTTCTTTCCATGCCATGCCATGCCTTGCAAAGTTTGTCTTCATTTTTTTAACTTTGAAGTATGAATATACTATCAAACTGTCCATTATCAGTCCAGGATTTGACAAAGTAGGAGCATTGTTTAAGTATGACTGACATGGTTGTATGTTTAGCTCATTTTCTGTCCTGAATCCTTCTCAATCCATTTGCCATTTTTATTGTTGTTTCTGTTTTGAATCATAGTTAGTTCACTAATCATCCTTGCTCTAAGTGGAGAAAAGATAGGATTTTAATCTATTTGATTTGGTTTAGTTTTGTTAAATCAAAGTTAAGATGAATTGATTAAAGATTGGGGGTTGTTAATGTATTGGACTGGTTTTTGTTGCATAACTTAGTAAAGAGAATTCTACATGCTTGGGACTGGATTACCAACCTTGACCGTTGGTCTGTTGTGACAAGGTTTTGGTGTTCAATGTTTTTTTTGGTCACGCGAAGGTTTATATGGTATTAGAATTGTGTTTATGACCGGATGTACCAGCCACCCCAGTGGCAAGCACACACTTTACACACGCCCTATGACCACTGGGACGGGGGTTCGAATCCCCCTCACCCCCGTCCTTTTGTTTTAATTTCGCAAGTTCGCCTTGTTTCACATATATACCATGGCTACTATTACTTATTAAGAGTACGCGCGCAACACAGCTGGTCCTGGTTTTGGGCCTTGAGCCCCTAGGTCACGAGTTCAAGTCCCGTGTGGGACATTTCCTATTTTTTTTATCACTTGTTCTTGTTTTTATGGTTTATACCTTGTTTTCAAATGCTCATAACTTGCTCAATTTTAATCCTTTTTGATCCATTCTTTTTGTAAAATGTTCCTTAACATGTCTATTTTCTGTGTATGGAAAGAAAATTGTAAAAATAATTATTTTTTATACATATACCAATGTTGGAAATGAATGGCCTTTTTTAGGGTTTTATAAGAACATCTTGATTTCTTTTATTCCTTTTGCCATGTTTACTTGTTTATGTTGATCAATTGAGACCTAATGTATGTTGTTTAAACCTTGTATGATGTCTTGACATTGTATGCTTGGTTCCACTTTGTTTCATTGAAGTTTAAATGTGTTTTCACATGAAAATATCCTTTGAAATACCATGGGATCTTCTTAGATCATTTTACTTTGCAACATGAGTTTGTTTGATCAAATATGTGACATGTTGATGTCTTGAAACTTGAATGTCATGTTTGCACCATACTATTGAAATTAATCATTGCTTAATTTCTGCACTTTCTATTTGAATTCTTGAACTCATAAGTGTTGATTTGAATCTCAAATCACTTGTAACATTCTTATTCATAAGAAGTTATTCTCCCCCCACCTTCCAAAGGAAAGTCCTCCTATTGACCTCAAGGTCATAGATATCTCATAATCAACCATTGACCTCATAGTCATATGTGTTTACATCCTCTTTGACCTCATAGTCATAGGATCCCCTCTTGACCTCATAGTCATAGGGTCATCTCTTAAACCCTTGGCCTCATAGCCATTCAATCTTACAACTTACAACAAGTTAGAGTTCTTGGACTCTAGGTGAGACTCATCACTTTGAGTATTCACTTCCCCCATCATAACTTAGACTTAGAGAGTTTCTTAAAACTCTATATGAGCTCATACTCGTTCCCCTTGGAACTTTGGTTATAGTCAATGGTTCCTCAAATTCACCCTTAGTTAGGTGAACTACGGTTGCTCTGATTCTTTAGTCAGATACGTAGGCACAAGATGCGACGTCTTGGCGAGCAAACTTAGTGTACATACCCTTAGGTCTTTACCTTTAACCTTAGTAGATATCCTTTAGCAAGCAAACATAACATAACACAAACTAAACATGAGGTTCCTGTAGAGTACTACAGATACTTAGGGTGCTAATACCTTCCCTTAGTATAACCAACCCCCGAACCTTAGATCTTCCCCCTTTAGGTTTTTTCGATCTTGAACCTTTCCTTTGGATAAATCAAAGTTGGTGGTGAATTCAAAGAAATGTGATGCAAGTTAATAAATAGCTTGTTATCCAATTCTCAACGCAACAATATTCAATAAGTTCATATTTTCAAAATTCAAAATCGAAGAGAAACTATTTTTCTTAAAACCCAAGTTACCATTCAAATCACTGTCCAATTTCATTACAAATCATCAAAGTATACATTACAAAATCCAAAGTGTAGCACCCCAAAATTTGCCCTCCTTACTTCAATACTAACTGGCTTATGTTTCACTTCATTTTTGCATTATAATGTGTGCATATCATTGATTCTTAGCATGGGGTCAAGGTGCCTGAGGCAGTACAAGAGGAGAAGATGTTCTTCAAGCAAGAGTCCTTATATTGTCCAAGAGAGCTCAAATGGATCACTCTCTCCTAGCTAGTGCATAGATTAGGGTTTTGAGATTCTTGGGATTATTGCTCCAATGGGCAAGCTTCTTGGGTTTTTATCATCACCAAATGACATATCTTATCTTTGTTGGAGAGGATACACATCATATTCAGAGGAATTTTGATTTGGAGACTGTGTTATTTCCTCCTAGACTGAGGGTACCAAAATTAGAGTTTGCTATAAAGTCAGTTTATTTCTGATTTTTTGGGCAAGACTTAATTACATGGTATTCCTTGGGTCCCTAAGTACCTAGGAATGGAAGATTGTCCATCAGTTTGGTTCATGAGAAGTTCAATTGGCCAATGGATTGGGAATCAGGAGAATTGGGGAAAAGTCAACAGTGAGAGGGGAAGTCAACTGTGAAATTTTGAGGTTATCTTCAAGGTTTTCAAGGTCTCACATCCTCATATGGTCTTCAAGAGTCATGTTTCATACCATTTATCAAGAATCAAGGGTTGGTACAAAAGTTACTAAATATGGAAATGACCTATAATTTGAAAGTTTCCATTTTGGGCAAGTTCTTACACTACTTTCAACCTGACTTTTCATCATCAAAGAAGCTTCAATTTAATTTTCCTCAAACATGAAAGTTGAATATCTTTTCCTCCCCTTTCCAACAAGTACTAGATGGTCTCCATATCATTTGTGAAACTCTGGTGCAATTCTATGACCCTCACCTGCGTTGTTTTCTATTCACTGATTATCTTTTGGCTCCGACATTGGAGGAATTTTCTCTCATTCTGGATGTTGCCATTAAAGAAGAAGCTCCTTTCTATCCTTCTGAAGAACTTCCTGATTTGAGAAAGGTTTCCGAGGCTTTGCATTTGGATCCATCTTTGTTGGAAAATAACATTGCCAATAAGGGAGGGTGTAAAGGCTTTCATGTGAAATTTTTGATAGAACAGGCTGCTGTGTATACTAAAGCTAGATGTTGGTCAGTTTTTAACGCCATCTTGGCTATGTGTGTCTATGGAACGGTGTTGTTTCCAAATGTGAAGGATTTTGTGGACATGCACACTGTCCGGATATTTACCATGAAGAATCCGGTACCTACTTTGCTTGGAGATCTGTATTATTCAGTGCATTATAAGAACGAGAAGAGGAGGGGAGGACCCCTTTATTTTTGTGCACCAGTCTTCTACAAATGGTTTGCTGACCGTCTTCCTAAATCTGGGGCATTTGTAGATACTCAAGGAACTTTGGAGTGGTCCAAAAGATTGATGGGCTTGAGGGAAAATAATCTAATTTGGGTTAACCGTGACTTGTTGGGCCAAGATATCAGGATTAGTTGTGGAGGTCTCCCAAATGTGCCTCTAATAGGAAGGAAAGGGGGAATTAACTACAACCCTATTCTTGCTATTAGGCAATTCGGGTATGCCTTGAAAGAGCCACCAAAAGACGAGGAGGTCCAAGAATCTTTATATCTGAGTGGGGAAATTACTCCAGAACTGTTAAAAGAAGCTGCAAATACTTGGGGAGATCGTCATAAGAAGGGGAAGGTTTCTTTTGGGAAGAGCAGCAACAGAACATTTCCTGCGTATGAAGATTGGATTCAGAAAAGGGTAGAGGAGGAGCTTTTGCCATTCTCCAAAGAACCACCATCTTACCCCTTGCTAATTGAGCCTCCTACCACAGTTGAGATAGAGAAGTTTAACAAGTTATGGGCTGAAAAGGAAAAGCTGTGAGAAGAAAACAGTGAGCTACAAAGAGAGATTTTCCAGTTGAAACATGAGCGGGGTGAAGCAGTTCACATCGCCAAGTTGAAGACAGAGCTTCTCGCTAAAGCAGACAAGGAGCTAACTGACAAGGTCACATCCAGACAAAGGATGAAGCAAGCTCTAGAGGGTATCAGTAAGGTTCTCGAGACTAAGAAGGAGGAATTGGACAAAGCTTTGTTAAAAATTCACAGGTTCAATGCTCACCGAGACACTGCAATGACTGAGAATAAGCGAAAGGAAGATGATTATCTAGCTCAGATTGATCAATTGAAGTCGAAGCTCAAGAAGAAAGATGCTGAGATCCTATTAGGGGTATTCCAGAGACAAGCAGTCGAGGGTCGACTCAATGAAGCCATAGCCTCCATAGAGGAACTGAAGATCCAAGCTGAAGTGAAGAGACCTAGAAATGAGGGTCCTAGTATGGATGGTGTTTCTGGATAAGACGCTTGGGAGTTGCATTGCCGATACTTGGAAGGGATCATGCATAGGAGAGACGTTCTCATTCAAGAGCTAATTCAGAGACCGAAGCATCCCGACACCAAAAAGCTGTTCAAGGAAATTCAAGACTGGAGCAAAAAGCATAATGGATAGGGGGATTGACACTTGTGGACTTTGATGACATGTCGTAGTTTTCTGTTTTCTTTCATTATTTGGACCACCGTCAGGCTTGTTGGTTGTGATTGTTGACATTTGGTTTTCCTCTGGTTTTCTTAATACATGAGTAGAAGTTTTGTTCTATCTTGTTGTTAAACTGGAATCAAGGGGTGGATCTCCCTGCGAATATTCAAACATGTCCACTTGCATTTGCATATTCATAATCATTTCGCATAATCATTTTGCATGACAGGTGTTTATCTCTGGTGTTCTTATCTTGTTCTAATCTCAGTACAGGATTGCAGATCAGCACATTCATCGGTATTCTACCAGACAAAATCGGAAGAGACTCATGGATCAGCTACAAAATGAGATGACTGAGATGCGGACTCGCATGAACCAATTCATGAATTTAAAGCAAGAGGTTGCTCAAGGTCAAGAGCAGTTAAGGACTCTCGTTCAGCCACTGATTGCGAGAATTGATGAAGAGGGTGTCCTTCATGGAGGACTTCATACTGGTGTTACTGGTAATAATGTTCAGAATGGCCCTCCAGGCAGAGGTATTCCTGTTACTGGTGTTGTGATCCCTCCGGGCGGAGGAGAAAATCTTGTGGTTCCCACTGTAGTGGGGGGAGGTAACAATGTCGGTGCAATTTATGGCCGTCAGTATGATGATCTTCAGGAAGATGCATTTTCTGTGCCAGGTGGGGATGTTGGTCCCCAGATTGACAATGATCAGAGATTCAGGCTGATTGAAGAACAACTAAGGGGTGTTATGAATCAGGATTCTGTGGGTATGGATCTAGAGGATTTGGGGCTGGTTCCAGGCGTTGTTATCCCGCACAAGTTTCAGACTCCTACTTTTGAAAAGTACAATGGTATGACTTGCCCAAGGACTCACGTCAGGGCATACGCGAGTAAAATGGCTCCGCATGCGAAGAATGAGAAGCTGATGATGCATTGCTTCCAGGATAGCCTATCTGAGGCATCCCTGGAGTGGTATATGCAACTAGAAAGGAAAGATGTGCATAGTTGGAGAGATTTGGCAGGGGCATTTATTAGACACTGTTAATATAACACTGACATGGCCCCTAACAGAACACAGCTGCAGAACTTATCACAGAAGAACAATGAGAGTTTCAAGGAGTACGCCTAGAGGTGGCGTGAACTGGCAGTGAGGGTCCAGCCTCCCATGTTGGAACGTGAAATGATAACTATGTTTATGGCCACCTTGCAGGGTCATTACTATGAAAAGCTGGTACCGTGTATGACTGGAAAGTTTGCTGATTTGATCTTAGTAGGAAAGATGGTGGAAAGTGGAATTAAGGCGGGAAAAATATCAGGCGGTGACGGGTCCTCATCTGGAGGAAGTAAGAAGCCTTATGCCAGTGGTTACAAGAAAAAGGAGGGAGATACAAACTTTGTGTCATCATATCGTGGTAGAGATGGACCCCATCAGAACTCCAATCAGCAGGTGGCTTCTATAACCATCCCAGCAGCACCTCAGCAGCCAGCAGTGTCTCAACAACAAAATCAGGTTTCTCGCAGACCACAGAATGCGTCTAGGCGGGATAGGCATCTTGACACCCCGCCTATTCCCTACTCTCAATTATTTCAGCACTTGTTAAAGCTACAGTTAATTCAGAAGAGAACATTGGCTCCACCTATTGGTAATCCACCTCCCGGTTATGACGCCAACGCCCACTGTGAATTCCATTCTAGAGCACCCGGACATCATACTAAGAACTGTAGAGCTTTTAAACATCTGGTTCAAGATTTAGTGGATTCCAAAGCCATCAATTTCTCCAATGATGTTCCAAATGTGAATCAGAACCCGATGCCGAATCACAGTGAGCCGAGGGTCAATGCTATTATTAAAGACTGTGAAGGCTTGAGTTAGATTTCAGATGTGAACGAAGTCCAAACTTCCTTGGGTGTGGTGAAGGAAAGACTGTTGAAGGGAGGGGTATTTCCCGGCTGTGATGAAGGTTGTGTAGAATGTGTGTCGCAGCCAGGCGGTTGTGATTTATTGAAAGCAGGTATTCAGAAAATGATCAGTGCATGGATATTACAGTTTGACAAGGGTTGTAGGCAGAGTAAAGTTACTGACAGAGAGATTGATGTTGCCACAATAACAATTCCGTTCAAGACAATAACTATATCAGCGCCGGCGAGACCAGAGCCGGTCATTATCACTGTTCCTGGACCAGTCCCGTATGAGAGTACCAAGGCCATCCCATGGAACTATGGGGCCAAGGTGTTTGTTAATGGTAAGAAGCAGGAATTGGAAGAGACATCAGTTGTGAATACAGGGGTTGAAAATCTTGTTGAAGCAGGAGCTATCACTAGGAGTGGTAGAGTCTTTATTCCGTCCGAGGATCAAGTTGGCAGTTCAAAACAAGACAAAGGTAAACAGATGATGGATGAGTCTGTACAGAGACAGGAAGCAAATAATTCTATGACAAAGCTAGTTAGGGATACTTTCTCAGAAGACGTAGAAGAGTTTATGAGGTTGATCAGGAAAAGTGATTACAAGATTGTTGATCAACTTCACCAAACTCCATCGAAGATTTCCATTCTATCCTTACTGTTGTGCTCTGAGGCACACCGAAATGCATTACTGAAGGTTCTGAACATGGTTTATGTACCGCAGGAAATATCTGTCAATCAGTTAGAAGGGGTTGTGGCTCATGTGAATGCTGGTAATGGTTTGGGTTTCACCGATTTAGATCTGAATCCGGCTGGGAGGAATCACAACAACGCTCTGCATATTTCAGTGGAATGTCAGGGTTCCTTAATGTCGCATGTGTTAGTTGATACTGGATCGTCTTTGAATGTGTTATCGAAAAAGGCTTTGATGAAATTGGATACTCGTGGGTTGATTTGTACACCAAGTGACTTGGTGGTACGTGCTTTTGATGGCTCCAAGAGGTCAGTTTTTGGAGAGTTAGTTCTGCCAATCAAGGTGGGTCCTGAGATTTTCAACACCACCTTTTACATAATGGATATTCAGCCTGCCTATAGTTATTTGTTGGGTCGCCCTTGGATCCATGGCGCTGGGGTGGTAACATCTACGCTGCATCAGAAATTGAAGTATATGGTGGATGGCCACATTGTGACAGTTTCTGGTGAGGAAGAGATCATGGTGAGTCACCTATCGACCTTCAAGTATATAGAGGTAGATGGTGAAGTACAGGAAACTTTCTGCCAAGCCTTTGAAGCTGTGAAAATTCCCGAGGGACCCCCAAAGGTAGCCAGTCAGCCTGAGGTGGTTGCCCAACCTGAAGTTGTCATACAACCAGAGATTCCAATGGCCTCTTTCAAAGAGGCGTGCGCTATAGTTGAAGCTGGTGGTTCTCAGAAGTGGGGTTGTGTCATTGATGTTCAAAGAAAGCAGGATACCCATGGACTAGGGTACAAGCCACCCCGACGAGCTCAAGAGCCTCCCAAGTATGCTGGTCCAATCCGGTTCACAAGTTCTGGGGTTTTCTTTAATCAGGTTAATGCTATTGAGGATGAAGGAGATAGTGACTGTGACATGGATGAGTGGATCCGTCCCTGCACCCCTGGTCAGAGTTTAGGCAACTGGTCTTCCGAGAAAGTCATCCAAGTGACGCGCCCTAAGTAATTTACTTTTGTTTTCTGTTATGTTGAATCCTACGTTCTGCCCAAGACGTAGTGATATTTATTTGTAGGGCTTGGATGTTTTATTTGCTATTTTTATCATCAATAAAGGACGTTTTTCATTCAAATATTTTGATCCCTGTTTTTCTATTTTTTACTTTTTGCATTAACCCACATCAAAATGGCAATGTGTTTCTTGTTTATTGCACTCATAATAAACATAAAACATCCATCATGCAGGTTTCTTTGTTCAGATTCCACCCATCATGACTTAGCTATGGCTCGATATGACTTCGACAATCCTATCTATCAAGCCGAAGAAGAGACTGACGAAGACTGTGACTTACCAGAAAAATTAGCCAGGCTGCTGAAACAGGAGGAAAGGGTTATTCTACCGTATCAGGAGGAAGTTGAGACTGTTAATCTGGGAACCGAGGATGTTAAACGAGAAGTAAGGGTTGGGGCTGCTTTGGAAGACACTGTTAAGGGAAGATTGGTTAAGTTGCTTCGAGAGTATGTGGACATCTTCGCCTGGTCTTACCAAGACATGCCCGGGCTTGACACTGACATTGTTTCACACCGATTGCCCCTTAAAGAGGGTTGTACTCCAGTCAAGCAGAAACTGAGGAGGACGAAACCAGATATGGTTGTCAAGATCAAGGAAGAGGTTCAGAAACAGTTGGACGCCGGATTTCTTGCTGTGACAAATTATCCTCCGTGGGTTGCTAATATCGTACCTGTACCTAAGAAGGATGGAAAGGTCAGGATGTGTGTTGATTACTGAGATTTGAATAGGGCGGGCCTGAAGGATGATTTCCCGCTCCCCCACATTGACGTGTTAGTAGACAATACTGCTCAATATTCTGTGTTTTCTTTCATGGATGGCTTCTTTGGGTATAACTAAATCAAAATGGCCCCAGAGGACATGGAGAAAACAATGTTTATAACACCGTGGGGAACATTTTGCTACAAGGTAATGCCCTTTGGATTGAAGAATGCTGGGGCAACCTATCAGCGGGCAATGGTGACTCTCTTTCATGATATGATTCACAAGGAGATTGAAGCTTATGTTGATGACATGATAGCGAAGTCACAGACAGAGGAAGAACACTTGGTAAACCTCCAGAAGCTGTTTGAAAGGTTGAGGAAGTTCAGGCTGAGGTTGAATCCAAACAAGTGCTCTTTCGGTGTGAGGTCTGGTAAATTGCTGGGATTCATTGTTAGTGAAAGAGCTATCGAGGTTGATCCTGCCAAGATAAGAGCCATACAAGAGATGCCTGAGCCAAGGACGGAGAAAGCGGTTCGTGGGTTCTTGGGGAGGCTGAATTACATTGCTAGGTTCATCTCTCATCTGACAGCCACGTGTGAGCCAATTTTCAAGTTGTTAAGAAAGGATCAAGAGGTCAGGTGGAATGAAAATTGTCGAGAGGCGTTTGAAAGGATAAAGACGTATTTGCAGGAACCTCCAGTCCTTATGCCACCGGTGTCTGGGAGACCGTTGATTATGTACCTTACGGTTCTTGAGAACTCAATGGGTTGTGTGCTCGGTCAACACGACAAAACAGGTAGGAAAGAGCACGCCATTTACTACCTGAGTAAGAAGTTCACTGATTGCGAACAAGATACTCTATGTTGGAAAAGACATGTTGTGCACTCGCTTGGGCAGCCAAGCGCCTGAGGCAGTATATGCTAAACCACACAACCTTTTTGATTTCGAAGATGGATCTGATTAAGTACGTGTTTGAGAAGCAAGCACTTTCTGGAAGGATAGCCCGTTGGCAGATGGTTTTGACAAAATACGATATTCAGCATGTTTCCCAGAAGGCCATTAAGGGAAGTGTCCTGTCAGAATATCTTGCTGAACAGCCGGTCGAGGATTATCAGCCAATGAAGTTTGAGTTTCCAGACGAGCATGTTATGTTTCTGAAAATGAAAGATTGTGAAGAGCCTCTGCCTGATGAAGGACCTGAGATTGGGTCGCAATGGAAGATGATTTTTGATGAGGCTGTCAACTCATATGGTAATGGAATTGGGGCAATCATTACAACCCCAAAGGGTTCTCATATACCTTTCACTGCCCGGTTAGCGTTCGTGTGTACCAACAACGAGGCGGAGTATGAAGCATGCATCATGGGGTTAGAAGAAGCAATTGATTTGAGAATCAAGAACCTCGATGTCTATGGTTACCTTTCTTTGACAGGGTAGATTTTCATCATGTACCTCGAGCCGAGAATCAGATGGCTGATGTGTTGGCGACATTGGCATCCATGTATAAGGTGAACCGTTGGAATGAAACTCCGTCGATTAGAATCATGCGTCTGGATAGACCAGCTTTTGTGTTTGCAATTGAAGATGTGTCAGATGGCAAACCGTGGTATCATGATATTAAGGTCTTTCTGAAGAGACAGGAGTATCAAGACGGTGCCTCCACAAAGGATAAGAAGACTCTGAGAAGGTTGGCAGGAAACTTCTTTCTGAACAAGGATGATGTGTTATATAAGAGGAACTTCGATATGGTCCTGCTACGTTGTGTTGATGAACACGAGGCAGGCTTGTTGATGGAGGAAGTTCACGAGGGTTCTTTTGGTATTCATTCCAGCGGACGCACCATGGCTAGAAAGTTGTTGAGGGCAGGATATTATTGGATGACTATGGAGTCTGATTGTTTCAAGTACGCCCAAAAGTGCCATAAATGCCAGATTTACACAGATAAGATGCATGTACCGCCTACGCCTCTAAACGTGTTATCATCTCCTTGGCCTTTTGCAATGTGGGGCATAGATATGATTGGGAAGATCGAGCCCACTGCTTCCAATGGGCATTATTTCATTTTGGTTGCCATTGACTATTTCACAAAGTGGGTGGAAGCAGCCTCGTACGCCAACGTCACCAAGCAAGTGGTAGCCCGGTTTATAAAGAAGGACATCATCTGTCGTTATGGGGTCCCGGAGAGAATCATTACTGATAATGGCTCGAATTTGAACAATAAGATGATGAAGGAACTATGTCAGAGTTTCAAGATCGAGCATCACAATTCTTCTCCATATCGTCCGAAGATGAATGGTGCTGTAGAGGCGGCGAATAAGAATATCAAGAAGATTGTGCAGAAGATGGTGGTAACGTATAAAGACTGGCATGAGATGCTACCTTATTCCCCACATGGTTACCGTACTTCGGTGCGTACATCAACTGGGGCAACCCCTTTCTCATTGGTATATGGTATGGAAGCAGTTTTACCCTTAGAGGTCGAGATTCCGTCTTTGAGAGTTCTGGCAGATGTGAAGCTTGATGAAGCTGAGTGGGTGCGTTCCAGGTTAGATCAGTTGAACCTTATTGAAGAAAAGAGATTGGCAGCCATCGTGCATGGTCGTTTGTATCAGAGCAGGATAAAGAACGCCTTTGACCAGAAAGTGCATCCTCGGAGTTTTCAGACAGGTGAATTGGTGTTGAAAAGGATCCTTCCTCCTCAGACAGATCACAGGGGCAAATAGACTCCAAACTATGAGGGGCCATATGTAGTAAGAAAGGTTTTCTCTGGTGGAGCCTTACTACTTTCAACTATGGATGGCGAAGATTTTACATCCCCTGTGAACGCAGACGTAGTCAAAAAATACTTCGCATAAAAGAGACCCGCTGGACACAAAAAGAAAGTTCAGGCAAAAAAGGGGCATCCCGACGAACCATAAAAAGGAAAAGGTTTGGGCAAAAATTAGGGATAAAATGTAAAAAAGAAACGTGTAAACCCGCAAAGTTGAAAACCGGAAAAGGCAACTTTGGCAAGAATGGGTATCCCGATGGATTGAAAACCCGAAAAGGGCGATCCAGGTAAAAGTTAGGGATTTATAAGCGAAAGGCTATGGTCTGCGTTCGATCTGTGAGCGTTTTCGATACTTGGAAATTCTGAAAGAAAGGAATCAGTACAGTTAGTCTCTTCAGAGGTCAAGATATTTGTGGATAAGCAAGACATATGGGTCATAGCTGAGTCGAATCATGGTGGATATCTGTTCCCACATTGCCGACATGTGTATTTTCTTTTTGCTTTTGCGCAATTACCTCTTTTTAGGAATTGCTTCCTATTGTAAACGCATATTTACATGCCACTTTTCTCAATAAAATTTTCATTTCACTCAGAGAGCTTTCCATTGTTTGTTTTACTTTTACTGTTTTGTTTGCAAAAACGTCCGATATTTTTGATAAACATTGCATATAAAACTTCGAGCTTTGCGGAGCATAACAAAAAGCAGTAGAAATTACTTAGGCATTAATGGTGATAGTCATGTTGTGGCATATTCTATTTGTTGTTATTTGACTTGCAGGGCAACAGGATTGTATTTCCCCAGCAGTTTACTCTCCCCAGCATTGAGATTGCACTTTCCTCAGCAGAGCAGACTTTCCCCCGCAGGAGACTCGGGGAATTTTATCTCTGGATCAGGACGTTGTCTCCCCACAGAATCAGGGTGTTCACTTCCCCCATCTAGTCAAGAAGCGTGTTTTCGCCGACAATGTCATATTCTAATCACCAGCAAGGTAGGAGTAAAGTCATTCTCCCCATCAGCAGGCTAAGTTCAGCAGTATCCCCAGGCAGGATGGTATTATGGACTGTTTTCCCCAGCAGGTCCTAAGCCCATCTGTTATTGGCAATCCTCAGTAGCAGACTTCCGGTTCCATTATCGGCATTCATTTTCAACTCCCCCAGCAGAGGAGGAATCTCAGGTTCGATGTCACCTTCAGTAAAGGACGTGTGTAATCCCTGGTAGAGTGTACATGCTTCCCCGACAGAAGTTGTGGATCCAAAGAGTCGGTCAGTGTGATCCTTCTCAGCAGAGTTCCTAGATTCAGAGGACAATTTATTTTTGTCATCCCCAACTGAATTGGTCTTTTCTCTCCAGCATTTATTTTGCTGGGGGGGACCCTTTTTGCATATCATAAGCATTTGCATTGCATCCTCAAAATGCGTAGCATTTCCACTTCGTGTGGAGCATTACGGCAAAATTCAAACATAGGCATCCAAAGCATAAGCCAGGTTTGAGTCTTCCTTCGTCGGGAGAAAAGCAGATTTCGGAGAATATCATTCGATTTTACTCCACAGGTGTTGGGTCTAGTCATTCAAAGCAATATTGCAGAGTTGTTTGCCAGGAGCGTTAGTCCATGATTTCGTTTTTACCCCTTCGTCCAGGTGGTCCTTGAGTTTATTCCCTCAAGGGTTCTTTTCGTCAGACACCCGTCCGTGTTTCTTTCAGCACCCGTCCGTGTTTGAACCTGTCATTTCAATGCCCGTCCGTATTGACATTTGGCACCCGTCCGTGTTTCTTTCAGCACCCGTCCGTGTTTGAACCTGTCATTTCAATGCCCGTCCATATTGACATTTGGCACCCGTCCATGTTCCTTTCAGCACCCGTCCGTGTTTGAACCTGTCATTTCAATGCCCGTCCGTATTGACATTTGACACCCGTCCGTGTTCCTTTCAGCACCCGTCCCTGTTTGAACCTTCCATTTCAATGCCCGTCCGTATTGACATTTGGCACCCGTCCGTGTTCCTTTCAGCACCCGCCCGTTTTTGAACCTTTGTTTCAATGCCCGTCCGTATTGACTTTTGACGCCCGTCCGTGTCCTTTTAGCACCCGTCCGTGTGTGAACCTTTGTTCCTATGCCCGTCCGTATTGACTTTTGACGCCCGTCCGTGTCTTTTCAGCACCCATCCATGTTTGAACCCTTGATTTCGATACCCGTCCGTATTGACCTTTGGACACCCGTGCGTGTTGCCTTCTAGTCCCCAGCAGGATCAATCCCCAGTCAATTTACCTTTTTACACCCGCTCATGTATCTTTTCGATACCCGTCCGTATTGAACCTTTTTACACTCGTCCATGTATCTTTTCGGTACCCTATTCGTATCTGATATCTTTGACTCCTTGACACCCGTCCATGTTTATCCCCAGCATAGTTAACACTCATTTGTGTTTATTTCATGACATTCCAATACATTGTTCACGTTGTTTTCCAACACTCGTACGTGTTGTGACAAGTGCAGCATTTATTGCTTGTTCCCCAGTGGAGTCGTCCCTCCTTTGAGGATTGCAAATTTTGGGTTTCTTTTGGTATTCAATCCACGTGAATCCTTTAAAAGCATGACAGTCGTTGCTATCATACCTTCAGGACCAAGTTGATTGAATAGGGGCAGCTGTAGCACCCCAAAATTTTCCCTCCTTACTTCAGTACTAACTGGCTTATGTTTCACTTCATTTTTGCATTATCATGTGTGCATATCATTGATTCTTAGCATGGGGTCAAGGTGCCTGAGGCAGTTCAAGAGGAGAAGATGTTCTTCAAGCAAGAGTCCTTATCTTGTCCAAGAGAGCTCAAGTGGATCACTCTCTCCTAGCTAGTGTAGAGATTAGGGTTTTGAGATTCTTGGGATTATTACTCCAATGGGCAAGCTTCTTGGGTTTTTATCATCACCAAATGACATATCTTATCAATGTTGGAGAGGATACACATCATATTCAGAGGAATTTGGATTTGGAGACTGTGCTATTTCCTCCTAGACTGAGGGTACCAAAATTAGGGTTTGCTATAAAGTCAGTTTATTTTTTATTTTTTGGGAAAGACTTGATTCCATGGTATTCCTTGGGTCCCTAAGTACCTAGGAAAGGAAGATTGTCCATCAGTTTGGTTCATGAGAAGTTCAATTGGCCAATGAATTGGGAATCAGGAGAATTGGGGAAAAGTCAACTGTGAAATTTTGAGGTTCTCTTCAAGGTTTTCAAGGTCTAACATCCTCATATGGTCTTCAAGAGTCAAGTTTCATACCATTTATCAAGAATCAAGGGTTGGTACAAAAGTTACTAAATATGGAAATGACCTATAATTTGAAAGTTTCCATTTTGGGCAAGTTCTTACACTACTTTCAACCTGAATTTTCATCATCAAAGAAGCTTTAATTGAATATTCCTCAAACATGAAAGTTGAAGATCTTTTCCTCCCCTTTCCAACAAGTACTAGATGGTCTCCATATCATTTGTGAAACTCAAGTTATGACCAAAAGAAGGCAAGGTGGTTTTTAGGGTTCCCTTATGGTTCCATTTTCACAACTTTTGCATTTTGGGACATAGTGACCTATAATTGATTCCTTTGTTTCAAGCCACATTCTAACATCAGAGAACAATCCATAAGGATCACTTTTGGCCTTTGAATCAAGTGGATCCATGGTTTATTCATCACTTATTTTCCATTATGCAAAATTGCAAGATCATTGAAAACTCATGAACGAAGACATCTCATGGCCCAAATTCCATACAGGTGTGATTAGCAATTGAAACATAAGTGATCCATCATAAGAGGCTTAGGTGTGCATGCATGGAGGAGGGTGTATTTCACATTATGCAAATTTCCAAAATCACCCAAAACTCATTAAGTGAGGAATTAACAAGGCCCAAGTGATTATCAGTGGATTAACCCTAAGTATTTAAGCTAACTCATGCACTGGTTAGAGGAGAACACGTGATTTTGAGGAGAACGAAAACTTCCAACCCTAATCCTTCTCTCATTCGAATCTCACAATCCACAAAGGCTTTGGGAGAAATTCTTTCACAGTCTTCATCCTTGGAATCCATAGAGCACAAACCACCCATCGTTGGAAGCTAAAAGCAAGGATAGGATTGCTTGATCTCAGGTTAGTGATAATTTGCATGGTCTTAAAACTCCTCTTTTTGATGCGCATAATGATGTGTGACATTCACTGATAATCCTGATATAGTTTGTTTTGAGTTTGGACGCTTATATTGTTTGTATGATGAGTTTGAACTTTTTGAACCCTAACTTGTTTTGTTCGAACCTCTTTATGTGATGATTGTTTGTGAAAAATAATTTGATATTCGTGATCCTCATTAAATTCTGGTCAGAATAGTGTACTCCTTTGCGTTTTCTGGAGAAATCTTGGTTGCAGGTGGCCGGAAGTGGTGACCGGAGCCCTAGCTCCGGCGACTGGTAAGGTTTCCGGCGAGGCTAGGGTTTATGTGAGGAAGACGAAGCCTGAGACGTTGATTGCCTTTATCATGTGGTCCTTGTGTTTCCACGCCATTTAAATTTGTGTTTTATTTTATTGGCTGCGTGTGTGTTAGTCCATGATAGTTACAATATGCCTCAGATCTGGATTGCTCATCATGCTTACTTTCTTAATTGTTTGACTCAATCTGATGCGTTTGATTAATCATGTGGTCAGATGTTTGCCAACGAATTAAAATAACATGTGCTGCTCACGTGTTACTTTCTAATTTCTGAATTGATTTGGTGTGTGCATGTGTACTTTCCTTATGGTGTGCGTGTGGATCATGGCCCTAGATCTTAATTACTGTTGCTTATGTTGACTGAGTGTGAAGCGTTACATCAATCCTATGGCGGATTGTTGTCCAGTTTTTTTATTTGTTTGCGTTGATGGACCATTTTCCTTGGGATTTGCTCCTTGCACCCCTCCTTTGGGCCTTTTTGCATTTCCAACGTGATTAACTTGCTGAATGCACCCCTGGCTTCATTTTGATTTCTTTTTATTTCATTTAATTGTTTTGTTTTCCATTTTAATTTTTAAAATTAGTTAAATGCATTTAAAAATTACACAAAAAATTCATGAATCATATTTATAGTTTTATAAAATTTTCCCAAATTTTATTTTATTATTTTATTTTATTTTTGGTGTCTGAATTAATTATTTTAATAATTTCTTTTTGAATTTGTTTCATTTTGCACACATTGCATTGTAGAATTTATTTCTCATCATCCATAAAACCTTTTGAACTCATTCTTTTTTCATTGTTTCACCAACATATTGAATGTAATTAAAACATTTTTCTCTCATTTTTAAAACTTTGTCATATTGCATTTTAATCCTCCTCTTTTGCATATTGAGTCATGTCTCTTGTCTGAACTTTGTATAATTGTTTGGGTGACCTATCTTGTGAATTTTTGTATGAGTTTTTAACATGTTGTTTACCACTGGTTGAGGTGTGTTAAGTTTTAATTTGGTAATTTTAGAATATGTTTTGCTAATTGTTTGATTGATCTTTGTTTGAGATCTTCTTGTATGCATATCTTTGACCATGTCTGATTACATGTTTGAGAAGGCACTTGTGCCATCATTTGAGTTTGCTTTTGTGACTTCATAATTCATGTTTGGGTCCTCCACATTCTGTCTTGGTTGAGTTTCATTTGGTTTATAATCATTTCTCTTTGGTTTGTGATTTGTTTGGGTTTCATTTGTCTTATTGTCAATTGTATCTGTTTGTACTAACCTTTTATGCAGAGGCTGAGGTAAGTTATTTAGGGGTGTGGATAGTTATCCATGTCCACTCTCACTCTTTCTTTCTCTCATCTTTTCTTTTCCTTAGGCTTAGGTTGTTGTCAAACTTCCCTTTAGGGCCATCTTTGCATGATAACATTAGGATAGAATCCCCTTAGTGTTTTTCTTTTCTTTTGAGTCCCTCTTCTCATCTCATAACAATTTCTAAGATACTTAATAAGGTCAACTTGCCTTGCACACAAGCCTTAAACATAGGAAATGAAGATTGAGGGGTCCCCCTTCTCTCTTCTAGAGTGTTGAGCATACATCCCATTGGGGACGACCATGCGACGCATTCGTTCCCGTGTCGTAGACTTCGGTTCAAATTGAGTTATGAACTAACTCAAGTATTTCTGTCCAAAAAAATACAAACAAACTTCAAACCTTTTTGTGCTTCGGGATCGTCAAACTAAAGGCTATTTTCAAAAAGGGCACGTTATTTTCCGTCTGAGTCGCAAACAGGCATCGACCCTAACTGCCGGACGCGAGCTTAACGTCGCTCATAAAAAACACAAAAAGAACTTGGTCCGAACTACGTTGACTCTGAATTCCCCATTGCACAAAGGGGGTACGTAGGCCTAGGACGACGACGTCCTACCGAGTCTGTCTTTGTCTTCCCCTTCCCTGTTTTAGTGTAGCCATAGATTTTAGGATAACTCACCCTTAGAATAGACAACAAGCGTGGATCCCATCGAGTACGATGGACACGTGGGGTGCTAGCACCTTCCCCCCGCATAACCGACTCCCGAACCCAGGCTATGTTTGTGATGACCATTCCTTTCCCTCTTCCTCAGGTTTATGCGGTGTTCCCTTTCCCTCTCTCGGGATAAATTTACACGGCTGGCGACTCTGTTTTCCGTGCCACTCTCGCGTTTGTACCTGGATGAAAATCCTGGGAGCGACACAAAGGTACAAAATTACAAACAAAAAAATACACTTGACCTAGGGTTGACTTTTTGGTCAACAGTTGACCAAAGTCAAACTACCTAATCTTAATCTTTGGTCCTCAGCATGATTGATCCCCCATTTGTGCCTTCAATATTCTTCAAATCCTCCATGCTCTTAATGCATCCCAATTTCTGGTGGCAAGAGGTAAGGTAGAGAGAGAGAGAGAGAGAGAGAGAGAGAGAGAGAGAGAGAGAGGTTGAAACGAGGTGAATTGGAAATGAGAGGAAACCTGAATCTCCACTCTCCCTTGCCCACTCACACATGGGCCTCTAATGTTGCGCCCATAAAACTTAGCTATCCACACCCCCTCGATTGCTGGCACACTCCCCTCTGAACTAAGGCTTGGCAATTGAGCTCAGCTACATGGGTCATGCACCCATTGTTATCCAAACATTTGTTTTTCCTAAACACACCTCCCTGCAAAGTTGAAGCTTTTTTAATTATCTTTTATTTTATTTTTGTCATTACACATTTTAATACACTAAATAAAAAAATTCTAAAAATACATAATATAAATGGTGTTTTGTTTGATTAGACTTTAATTAGGATTAATTCTTAATTATTGAGTTTAATTACTAGTTCACTTTAATTCCATTTTTATAATATGTAAGGACTAAAGGTTAGTTTAAAAAAAAAATTAAATGCCATATTTCTTTTTCATGATACCACATGCTTATTGAACAATTCTCAGTATGATCAGGCCCATGAATAATTAGTTTATAAAAGTTTTCTTTAATCAATTAATTACTTGTCTTAGACTTGTCCTGAACCATTTGCATGCTCCCTTATTCAGTCAAGTGATCATTAGTCTCTTGATCACTTGATTGGGTTAGACTTTTGTACTTGCATTGCACTGGATCTCAAGCTCAAAACTTCATATTCAAGACTCTGAAGACAGAAGGATTTTAATACCCTGATCATTGTTGAGTGTTGTACCCCAAATTTTACCCTTAGATCCATTGACCTCTTGCATTCCATATTAGGTCAACCATGCTGCATAGCTAACCCTTTTTATCACGTTTTTGTTTGTGTTTGTTTCTTTTTTATCAGGTTTATCTTGAAGAGATTCAAGGAGTAATTGATCAAAATTTTGGATGGAGTGTAGCACCCCAAAATTTTCCCTACCTTTTTCTGGCTTTTGTTTCGCATTCATTTGCATTTTTATTAGGTCATAACTCATTCATTCATTTGCATTGGGTTCCTAAGACGTGTGATCAAGGCATCTTCCTTTGGTTTGAGCTTTCTGTATTCAGAAGATTATCAGTGTACGTCAAGAGCCTAGGGTTTTCTTATTTTAGGGGATTCATCAGAGGCGTTGGGTCAGGTTTTCTTGGGTGTGAATCAGGGTTTGGTTCTTTCTCTGTTCAGGGCATTTATTTCATCAGTGTGCATGCAAGGTGAATCAAGGTTCCTCATTCAGGGTTGAATTTGTGGATAGTCGTCAGTTGAGAATCATTGGTTAGAATTACATGTGTTCAATTCGACTGAGTTTATTGATTGAAGATGGGGAGCCATTAAGGACACGAGTTTGTATCGGATCTGAAGCTTGATGTGGATTGGATGTGGATTGAATGTGATCATGTGACTTACTTGGAATTCGAGACACAACTCCTTTTTCTAACCCATAACCATTTTGATATTCGTTTTAAATCAGTTTTTAACCCATATTCGTTTAATACCATTTTTCATTACTTCCCAAAGTCAATATCCAATGTCCATTTTGTAAATCCATTTTTTCATAACCTTTTCTTAAACCATTTTCTGTGATTAATCCATTGCAAGAGTCCATCTTTTATCCATTTTTATCCATTATCCATTTGTCAAACCAAATATCTAATCCATATTTCCTATCCATTTTTCTAATCCACTTTCTAATTCATATCCATCTTTGGATCCAAATCCAATTCAAAGTCCATTTTAATTCATTTTTATCCAATTCAAACCAATTTCCATAATATCCATTTGTTAATCCATTTCAATTTCCATTAACCATTTATCCAAATTTAATTCATTATCGACTTTTAATATCAAATATTATCCATTTTTATCCATTATCCATTTACCAAACCAAGTCTAATAACCCAAAACCATTCCATCCATTTTTTTTCTATAAGCCATTTTCTTTAATTAAGTATCCCAAACCAAATTTCCAATAAGGCCAAGGATTACAAGTTCATTTCCCAAGTGGTTACAAACAAGCCAGCCGTGTCAAGCTTCCAAAGTCTCTCACGCAATGCTACGAAACGCAAGAGACCATAGCACAAAACGCAGTGGAAACAAGTTGTAAGAAGAAAAGTGAGGGATCTCACGTGCAAAAGCATAACAAAAAATTAATTACAAAACTACAAAACCTCAGGTGCAAAACTCTTTACACAGCTCAACATGCTTCACAGAAGAAAATTTTCTAACAGAATTCAATTGCCAAAAACCAAAATTACCCTTCAAATTCGGTTATAAAATGAAGACTGTAACAGAATTGGAGGGGGATTTTTTATCACCACGATTCACCTTAATCACCTTCAATCTCTCTGCTCCGATTCACCTGCAACTTCTTCCATTTTCTCTTCACCTCCGTTCACTTTGCAACTTCCTCCATCTCCTAATCCTCTCTTCATCTTCATCAACAAATTTCAATCTCTGCAACTTCAAAGAAACCTGCAGCAAATCGCAACAATCGCAACAACTTCAGAAATCCCAATCTCAATTCAGAAGTTGAATCACGAGCCTCAGATCAGGATATGAATTCAGAGAATCGTGCAGAAGAAGTTTAAGGAAGCGAAATCAACACAAGAATCACAACACAGAAAGAGTAGAGGAAGATCAAGCAGAAGGAAGAGGATACGAAAAGCAGCGTTACCTTCGGTGTATTCATCGTCACCGAATTTGAAGACGCACCGGACGGTTCTCCGGTAGGTACGTCAATCGTGTCTCAAACTTTGATGTGCAATTTTGTTTGTGTGTTTACTGTTTCTGATTTGCGATGCAAAGCCTGCGATTTTCATTGCGCTTGTTGTCAATTTCTGGACGTTGTTTTCCCGTTGCGAGAGTTGTAGTTGCGAGAGTGTTGGAGAGTGAGACGGAGAGGAGAGTTTGAGTGTGGCAAGGAGTTGTTTCCGACGATTTGATGATGAGTGAGGTCGAGGAAGCGTTGAGCTGATTTTTGCGAAGACGCCGGAGAAAGTGAGTTACGATGATGGTGTGTTGCGGAAGTTGTGAACGAAGGAAGGGTTGCGAATGCGAAGCCGCAGAGGCTGAAAGAGAAGAAGGTTGCGTGAGGCGAGCGAGACGGTGGTTGACGGCATGAAGGTCGTGTAGGTCCGTTTTACGTCGTCGCCGGTGACGAGTCCCGTTGCGATGGAGGTTGGGTTTTCCGACAGTGCATTTTGATTGAGAGGGAGAGAAGAGTATAGGTGGAAGAAGGTTGGTGGAAGAGAGTTGGGCGGAGGCCAACGGCATTTCGCCGGATTTGGTTGAGGATGAAGTAGAAGGACGGGGCGGCGAAACAGGGGAATGGCAGTGAGTGTTAGGTTTTTGTTTTTCTAAGTTTATCATTCTCTCTTTTAGGTTTAGGTTATTTGAAATGGACCGGGCTCTAAGGCCCATGAAGTTTTCCTTTCCACCACTTCCGTTTTCTTCATGCACTCCCTATGGCTTCATATGGATATTGGGCCTAACATGCAGAAGCCCGTGCGCCTGTCTTCTCTTCACACCACCAGAATCACCACTCGTGCATACCCCATGGACTGAAGGTCATTGGGCCTGCTGCTTCAAACCAGCCCATACGCCTGACTTCTTGTTTGCACCCCCAGAATCTGCTGCACCCTTGTGTTTAGTGATTTTAGTTTTTGTTTTTAATTGTTTTAGTTAATCAATATAGGATAACCATTTTAGTTATTTAGATTTTAATTTTAGAAATTAAATTTTGATTAGAGGAATTAGAATTTAATTTTGGTTTTGATTCATAATCCTAATTTTGGTTAACTCACTTTTAGTAGAATTTGACTAGTTAGAATTGTATTTTTAATTAGAAATTAATTGGAATCAATTTTAGGATTAATAGTAGTTTTAATTCTCGATTTAACTTTAGGATTAAATTTCTTTGGATTTAGTTTAGAATTAACTTGAACTAATTTTAGAATTAGTTTTTTATCTTAGATTAACTTTTCTTGTTAGAATTTAATCTTGCTTTTTACTTAGCATTTTGATTCTAATTGGGATTATCTTGATTATTTTCTGATTAATTTCTGATTAATTGCTTCTTTGCTTACTTAATTTTCTGCATCCCTCTTTAAGATCAACTTAACTTCTATCTTGGAAGTAAGTTGCTTCTTATGTCCTTCTCCTCCTTTTTTAGGATAGTGCTTCTCATACCACACTTAACCATTAGGAACATCCATGTATGACAACTTTAGGATTTGAGTCTTAGTCTCCCACATTAGATTTTATCTTTAAACCTTTTGAGTCTTTCTCTTCTCATCTCAAAATAAAAATAAAAAACACTTAATAAAGGCATAATATGTATTGTATTTGATCCTTTCATGTGAGAATAAGATGGTGAGGGGTCTTCTCTCACTTTCTTAGAATGTTTAGCGTACGTCCCGTCTTGGGTCGATATGCAAGGCATTCGATCCCATGTGAAGGACTTAAATACAATATGAGTTACTAAGCACCAATAATCAAAGTACATCTTTCTTAAAAGACAAAAACAAACAAATAATTCTTTTCTCATCTCTTCACTCATTCCTTAAGGATGTGTCAAGTCCGTTCTACCGCAAACAGATAACGCCTAAGTCTCCATACAGCGAGCTGCAACACCTAACTGCTGGGACGCGCACTTTGACATTTCCACTAAAAAACACAAACAAAGTGACCCTCGTTGAGGGGAACTACGTCGCTCTGATTCTCATGTTCCCGATGAGATACGTAGGCAGTGGGGTAGGTCCCATTCGAGCACTTCTTTTATTTTCCCTACATTTGTTTCTCTTTCTCTCTCCTATCCCTTTCTAGTTCTCCAGCTAGCAGTTCCTTTTCCAGTATCTTTCCTTACACCCTTTGATCGAGACAAGCAAGCGTGGATCCCATCGGGTACGATGGACGCATGGGGGTGCTAATACCTTCCTCGCGCGTAACCGACTCTCGAACCCAGTTCTCTTGGTCGCAAGGCCATGCTCTTTCCTTCCTCCAGGTTTATGTGGTGTTTCCTTTCCCTCTCTTGGGATAAATACACATTGATGGCGACTCTGTTTCGGTGCCACTTTCGCGTTTGTACTTGGATGAAAATCCCGGGAGCGACAGCTGGCGACTCTGCTGGGGACTCTGGTTGACCTCTTGCTGGTCCATCCCCTTTAGCGAGTCAATCCTAGCGCTTGACTGTTTATTTCATTGGGTGTTTTCTGTTGTGCTTTATTATGTTGTATATTACTATTTTTACCACATTTTATTGCATCTCATTGTTATCATATACTGGACTGTGCTGTGCTGTGCTGGTTTTCTGTTTGGCAGGTTGGGTTGTTTTGAGAGATAAGCCCAATACACAGGCTTGAGCATACACTTAGGACTAGAGTGGAAAGTAGTGGGACCTACGTGCCGCCTTGGTGCGTTTGGTGTTCACGAAATTCACATCCAGACGAGGCTATCTTGGGAGATATTTTGACGTGCGTGTCTTACGCATTTCAGAATGTTGATCTAGAGAGCTGTCGACTCTGGTGACCATTCCCGAGGACTCAATTGCGGCACTCCTCCCGAGATGTGATAGTGGCAGACCAGAAATGGCAAACCCATTACACATTCTCTATCTGAGGACCCAATTCTGGGAACTTGCTATAGGTTATCCTTTTTGAAAGAATATCAGTGGAGGCACTCCTCGATTGGCGATAGTACTGTACCCCGAGGGATGAATGTACTATTGCTTCTCGACCTCAGTGCCAGAAGCTGAGGACCTTTTGATTTGGAGAATCAGTTGAGGCCTCCTCGATTGATGATGATGCCAAACCAAAAATGGTGAACGTATCATCATTTTTCGACCTGAGAGCCCGGGATACTGAGGATCTTAGTACCTACATGTGAGAAGGGACGGGTTGTTTACAGGTTTGCAGGTAACCGTAACCTTCAACATACCTGGTTTTCTGGTCTTCTTATTAGTGTGGACTTATTAGCCTGGTATTCTGGTATTCTCTTCAGAGCAGACCTTTGAATTTGTCCGGTCAACAGCACAGCACTTATCCAGAGCTTTGTGGATATCTTGATCCCGTGTCTTTACATTTGCATTGCATGACATTTTGCATTCTCATACTCATATGCATAACAGGTATTCAGAGAGGGGATTCTTATTCTGACTTGGTATTGTCTCCAGAACTGCAAGCTTGACTTCTCACCACTACGCAACTTGAAGCAAACAGAGGAGGATCATGGATCAGATACGAGCAGAGTTGTAGGAATTCCAGACTCGTATAGCCCAGTGCTTTGAGATGATGCAGGGAATGGCTCAACAACCAGAGGAACTAAGGGCAGTTATTCAAAGGACTGTTGTTGTTATCCTAGAGGCTGGTAATGGGAATGTTGTTGGTAATACTCCGGGCGGAGTTGTGAATCCTCCACGTGTTGATCTTCTTCCACCCTCTCCTATGAGTCAATACAGAGGAAGTGCTGCTAGGATTCATGTTCCTCGTTAGAAGGTGGATAATCAGGAAGAACAATTTTACGATGCTGAGATGAATTTCCCTACTGAGGCGGACAAGAGGCTTCGTATGATCGAAGAGAGATTGAAGGCTATTAAAGGCCATAATGATTTGGGTATGGACATGTATGACTTAGGGTTGGTCCCAGGTGTGAAGGTTCCTCCGAAGTTCAGGGCGCCTATTTTTGAAAAGTACAATGGATCCACCTGCCCTAAGCTTCACATCAGGGCATATTCCAGCAAAATGTCCGCCTATACGGATGATGAGAAGCTGCTGATGCATTTCTTTCAGGACAGGTTAACTGGGGCATCTTTAGACTGGTATATGAGCTTGGAGAGAACGCATATTAAGAGCTGGAGAGATTTGGCAGAGGATTTCATCAAGCACTACCAATACAACACGGACATGGCGCCCAATAGAATACAATTGCAGAGTCTTTCTCAGGGACAAAATGAAAGCTTCAAAGAATACGCCCAGAGGTGGCGTGAATTGGCTTCCCAAGTTCAACCTACGATGTTGGAAAGAGAGCTCGTTGATATGTTCATGGATACGCTTCAGGGGCATTATTATGAGAAATTGATTGGATGTTTGTCAGCTGGATTTTCAGGTCTTGTATTGGCAGGAGAAAGAGTCGAAAATGGCATCAAGTCGGGAAAGATTTGAATTGCTGCTGAAGATGCAAAGAAACCTTATGCTAGGTCCTCCAAGGGAAAGGAAGGAGAAACTAGTGCTGTGTATATTCCTCATGTTGTTCAACGGCCTGTTCAGTATCAGCGACCTTATGCTCCTCAGGAACAGAGACAACAAAGATCACGGAGGCTTGCAAGAAGATTTGATCCGCTCCCTATTCCTCACGGTGATGTTCTTGCCCATCTACTTGAGAGTTCTCTGGTTGAACTAAGGGATGCCAAGCCTGTCCCTAACCCCATTCCTCCAGATTATGATCTGGATGCTAGATGCGAGTATCACTCAGACACACCGGGTCATTCCATTGAAAATTGCAACGTGTTCAAGCACAAGGTGCAAGACCTGGTGGACTCAAAGATCATTGCATTAACTGAAGATGATATGTACATCAATTGAAGCCTCCCGTCTCAAGTGAGCACTCAGTCTACAAGGACGTCCAGACAGAATCAAGCCTCCTCAGCGATGACAATCTTCAGCTTCTTTACTGCATTTTCATTTGTAGTTTTTCATTTCTTGTTAAAGCGTTGTATGCATTAAAAACTTGTTTGTGTTCTGAATGATGTTTTAATGCAATGAATATGTTTTTTTCCTGAAGTAATTCATTTTTATTCATTCATATAATGTTTCTGCGCATTGCAATACCAATTTTCTTGCTTAAACTCTTGGAGGGAGGATGATGAAGTAAAAACGCAAAGTCTTTGATTGTGTGCTTTTGGATAAAACCCTGTTGAGGATGTACATGCATTGTTTCAAATCCCCAAACACCGGAGATATAAGGGAGATAGACCCTCGTCAACCCCTTTGAGCCTTGAAGTAGGAGTTTCTTTTCATTCGAAAAAACCCTCACATTTAACCTGGGGCAGGGTAGGTGTCAGTTAATTTGACCGAGCGTTCAAATTTCAAAAGGAATGTGCATCTGAGGATCCGTTACCTTTCTTCCCTCACACATCAGGAGATCAAGGGACGTGAAACCACAATGGTTATCCCTCATCGACCAAGGAGTGAGGCAGTCACAACCTTTTCAAAACAATTTAGACAACCAGTGTCACATGATTTGTTCAAAAAGAAAAAAGAAAAAAAAAGAAAAAAAAAGAAAGAAAGCCCGCTAAGTCGGATACTTGAAAACAAGTGACTTAGGTAAAAATTAGGGCATCCCACTGGACTTCAAAATCGAAAGATTCAAAAAGAATCAATCCAGGAAAAATCAGGGAAATAAAAAGCAAAAAATGGAAAAAGAAATGATCAAGAGAAAATCCTCGATAAGGAACAAGTCGTGTGACCGAAACACTGAAGACAAAAGGGGTGACTGTCATTTCGAAAACCTCGTGGGTTCCTTAACCATCGATCCTCACAAAAATCCTTTTGGGAGATGAGCGCTTGTGCCAAATTAACTGAACGTAGGACTGGAGAACATCAAGGAGAATGGGTGGGTACAAACAAATTTTGAGCCATAAATCCTTTTTTCTAAAACCATTAACCAGGCCACGTTACAACCCTCAAAAGCCCTAATTGAAACAGGGTTTATTCTGAAGGCGTACTTCAACGAGATAGCGTTCCTGACTCCCATGAGTTGTGCTAATAAGATTTTTGTTGGTATTGCATGTGCGTATTGTTTTCCATTCAAAAATCAATATCGTAACTAGTGACTTGTTCACAAGCTTTTGTGACATATTTTCAATAAACTTCAAGGTTAACATGTTTGTTGCATTAGAATTATCATTCTCACAATAAACTTGTTCTGCTTGCATACATGTGCCTAAGCATCAATGAAGCTTACACAGTGAATGCCAGTCGAAAAGCTTGATCTTGCCGAGCTAGGATGCTTGAAAATTCTGAAGGACAGTTATATCAAGGGGCATGTCGCCAAGAAACTCAGTGCAGAGTGGGCTTTCCTCAGTAAGTCGTGTTGAGATGTAGCCAATCTGGGGCAGTCACGTCGAGAAATTTCTCTGAAGTTCAGTTATTCCGGGGCATTCATTCGAAGATCAGGGGCAAAGTCACTTCAAAGCTCATATTGAGGCAGGTCACCTCCGGAGCATGAGAATTTATCCTCTCCAGAAAGCAGTTGATCAGAGGTACTTCTTCAAGGTTCGAAATACTGAGGCAGAGTATTTCAAGTCACTACAAGTCCTCTCGGGGCAAATTCCTTCACAGATCATACAGTCTGGGGCAGTTATGTCGAGATCCGATAAATTTCTCCAAGAGTTTGAAAACCCTGGGGCAGTGCGAACGCCTGGTCTTCAGTAAAATCCTCTTGAGATGATTTCTTTCAATGGACCCCGTGGTCTGGGGCAAGTCATAAAGGAACCGTTGTTCACCCTTGATGATCAGTATGCAGTTGGTCAGTAGAAACTTGAAGCGCTAAGCTTTCGAAATCTCTCCCCCGGCAAGGAACCAGAAGGTATCTTTGTCCAGTAAGGTGCTGGAATTGATATTCTTCCCCAAGCAGAAAATCGTTCTCACATCGAAAGGGGTTCTTTATGAAGATTCCTTACCCCCAGCAGTGTAGGTGGATTCCTCATTCTCAGCAGGGTAAGACAGTGGAATATTTTCAAGCAGTTTGAAGATGGTGAGAAGTCAGAGTATTCTTTTCCTCAACAGTCAGGTTTGGTATTTCCCAGCGGTTCAAAGTCCAATCTTTATTGGCATCTCCCCAACAGAGTTTGCAATTCAGCTTGCGGTTCCCCGACAGGGTTTGCATCACCAGTGGTTATTGGTGGTACAGTTGGTTATCTCCCCACAGGAGGTCAGATATTGGTGATCCCTTCCTTAGCGAAGTTTGCTTATTCTATTCTGCGCGTTCCCTGGTGGAGTGTCCTCTCATTCTTGCATGTAGTAATCATCATTGCATTGCATCCTCAAAACGCGTAGCATTTCCATTTCATGTGGAGCATTACGCCATAGAAAGAAAATTCAAACATGCATCGAAGTATAAGCCAGATTTGGTACCTTGTACGAAAGCCGAGATTAACCCTCAATCAAGGCAGTGATCCCCAACCTCTGAGTTGACGCCTATTTTCCCCAACTTCAGAGTTGACGCCTATTTTGTCCAACCTCAGAGTTGACGCCCTTTTCTTTTCCAACCTCAGAGTTGTCGCCTTTCTCCAACCTCAGAGTTGTCGTACCTCTTTTTTTCCCCAACTTCAGAGTTGACTCCTGTTTTGTCCAACCTCAGAGTTGACGCCCTTTATACCAACTTCAAAGTTGTCGTACATTCCTTCTCCAACCTCAGAGTTAAAGCCTTTTTTTACCAACCTCAGAGTTGTCGTATAGCCTTTCTCCAACTTCAAAGTTGACGTATACTTTTTCTCAACCTCAGAGTTGATGAATATCATTTTCTGCCCTAACTTCAAAGTTGTTGTATATCTTCTCTCCAACCTCATAGTTGAAGCCTTTCGTCCCCAGCCTTAGAGTTGTCGTACCTTCTTTTGCTCCCAATCTCAGAATTGACGCCTCCCTTATCCAACCTCAGAGTTGTCGCACCTCCTTTTCTCAACCTCAAATTTGATGAATATCCTTTTCTTTACCAACTTCAAAGTTGTCGTGTACCTCTTCTCAACCTCAGAGTTGATGAACGTCCCTTTCTTCCCAAAACTCCTAGTTGACGCCTTTCGTCCCCGACCTCAGAGTAGACGTATTGTGGCATGTCTCCAACCTCAGAGTTGACTTATATCCTTCTTCCGACCCCAGAGTTGAAGTTATGGTTTTTCTCAACCTCAGAGTTGATGTCTACCTTTTCCTCAACCTCAGTGTTATTGTTTACTTCAAATTTTTTCAATCTCAGAGCGAATGCCATTTTTCATCAATCTCAGAGTTGATGGTCTACCCTCTTATCCCCAGCGGAGTCATCTTTGTAGGTCAGTTGATTCTACAAACCTCCGGTCAAAAGTCCATCTTAGGGTGGCAAATCAGCAAAGTCCAACCGCAGATTGGCAAAAGTCCATCTTAGGGTGGCAAGAAGGCAAAGTCCACCCACAGTGTGGCAAGTCAGTAGTCATCTGACTCCATTTAAAAAGACAGCTTCAAGACCAACCGTAGATTGGCAAAAGTCCACCCGCAGCATGGCAAGCCAGTAATCGTCTGGCGTCGTTCTAAAAGACGATGTTTTTCCAAGTCTATCCGCAGTATGGCAAGCCAGTAGTCGTTTGGCGTCGTTCTAAAAGACATCTCTCCAATGCTATTCTTCCCACCAGAGTTCTATCCAAGCAGTGTTCATTTGGTTGGGTTTATATCCCTTTTCTTCATCTCCACAGAGTGGAAATTTTGCGATTCTTTTTGTATTCAATCACCTTGTACCTTGAATGGCTGAAAGCAGTTGTTATCATCCTTTCAGGTCCAAGCTGATTGAATAGGGGCAGCTGTAGCACCCCAAAATTTGCCCTACCTTTTTCTGGCTTTTGTTTCGCATTCATTTGCATTTTTATTAGGTCATAACTCATTCATTCATTTGCATTGGGTTCCTAAGACGTGTGATCAAGGCATCTTCCTTTGGTTTGAGCTTTCCGTATTCAGAAAATTATTAGTGTACGTCAAGAGCCTAGGGTTTTCTTATTTTAGGGGATTCATCAGAGGCGTTGGGTCAGGTTTTCTTGGGTGTGAATCAGGGTTTGGTTCTTTCTCTGTTCAGGGCATTTATTTCATCAGTGTGCATGCAAGGTGAATCAAGATTCCTCATTCAGGGTTGAATTTGTGGATAGTCGTTAGTTGAGAATCATTGGTTAGAATTACATGTGTTCAATTCGACTGAGTTTATTGATTGAAGATGGGGAGCCATTAAGGACACGAGTTTGTATCGGATCTGAAGCTTGATGTGGATTGGATGTGGATTGAATGTGATCATGTGACTTACTTGGAATTCGAGACACAACTCCTTTTTCTAACCCATAACCATTTTGATATTCGTTTTAAATCATTTTTAACCCATATTCGTTTAATACCATTTTTCATTACTTCCCAAAGTCAATATCCAATGTCCATTTTGTAAATCCATTTTTTCATAACCTTTTCTTAAACCATTTTCTGTGATTAATCCATTGCAAGAGTCCATCTTTTATCCATTTTTATCCATTATCCATTTGTCATTCCAAATATCTAATCCATATTTCCTATCCATTTTTCTAATCCACTTTCTAATCCATATCCATCTTTGGATCCAAATCCAATTCAAAGTCCATTTTAATTCATTTTTATCCAATTCAAACCAATTTCCATAATATCCATTTGTTAATCCATTTCAATTTCCATTAACCATTTATCCAAATTTAATTCATTATCCACTTTTAATATCAAATATTATCCATTTTTATCCATTATCCATTTACCAAACCAAGTCTAATAACCCAAAACCATTCCATCCATTTTTTTTCTATAAGCCATTTTCTTTAATTAAGTATCCATAACCAAATTTCCAATAAGGCCAAGGATTACAAGTTCATTTCCCAAGTGGTTACAAACAAGCCAGTCGTGCCAAGCTTCCAAAGTCTCTCACGCGATGCTACGAAACGCAAGAGACCATAGCATAAAACGCAGTGGAAACAAGCTGTAAGAAGAAAAGTGAGGGATCTCACGTGCAAAAGGATAACAGAAAAGTAATTACAAAACTACAAATCCTCAGGTGCCAAACTCTTTACACAGCTCAACATGCTTCACAGAAGAAAAATTTCTAACAGAATTCAATTGCCAAAAACCAAAATTACCCTTCAAATTCGGTTATAAAATGAAGACTGTAACAGAATTGGAGGGGGATTCTTGATCACCACGATTCACCTTCATCACCTTCAATCTCTCTGCTCCGATTCACCTGCAACTTCTTCCATTTTCTCTTCACCTCCGTTCACTTTGCAACTTCCTCCATCTCCTGATCCTCTCTTCATCTTCATCAACAAATTTCAATCTCTGCAACTTCAAAGAAACCTGCAGCAAATCATAACAATCACAACAACTTCAGAAATCCCAATCTCAATTCAGAAGTTGAATCACAAGCCTCAGATCCGGAACGTTCACAATATCAATAATGAATTCAGAGAATCGTGCAGAAGAAGTTTAAGGAAGAGAAATCAACACAATAATCACAACACAGAAAGAGTAGAGAAAGATCAAGCAGAAGGAAGAGGATACGAAAAGCAGCGTTACCTTCGGTGTATTCATCGTCGCCGAATTTGAAGACGCACCGGACGGTTCTCCGGTAGGTACGTCAATCGTGTCTCAAACTTTGATGTGAAATTTTGTTCGTGTGTTTACTGTTTCTGATTTGCGATTCGAAGCCTGCGATTTTCATTGCGCTTGTTGTCGATTTCTGGACGTTGTTTTCCCGTCGTGAGAGTTTTAGTTGCGAGAGTGTTGGAGAGTGAGACGGAGAGGAGAGTTTGAGTGTGGCAAGGAGTTGTTTCCGACGATTTGATGATGAGTGAGGTCGAGGAAGCGTTGAGCTGATTTTTGCGAAGACGCCGGAGAAAGTTAGTTACGATGATGGTGTGTTGCGGAAGTTGTGAATGAAGGAAGGGTTGCGAATGCGAAGCCGCAGAGGTTGAAAGAGAAGAAGGTTGCGTGAGGCGAGCGAGACGGTGGTTGACGGCATGAAGGTCGTGTAGGTCCGTTTTACGTCGTCGCCGGTGACGAGTCCCGTTGCGATGGAGGTTGGGTTTTACGACAGCGCATTTTGATTGAGAGGGAGAGAAGAGTATAGGTGGAAGAAGGTTGGTGGAAGAGAGTTCGGCGGAGGCCAACGGCATTTCGCCGGATTTGGTTGAGGATGAAGTAGAAGGAGGGGGCGGCGAAACAGGGGAATGGCAGTGAGTGTTAGGTTTTTGTTTTTCTAAGTTTATCATTCTCTCTTTTAGGTTTAGGTTATTTGAAATGGACCGGGCTCTAAGGCCCATGAAATTTTCCTTTCCACCACTTCTGTTTTCTTCATGCACTCCCTATGGCTTCATATGGATATTGGGCCTAACATGCAGAAGCCCGTGCGCCTGTCTTCTCTTCACAGCACCGGAATCACCACTCGTGCATACCCCATGGACTGAAGGTCATTGGGCCTGCTGCTTCAAACCAGCCCATACGCCTGACTTCTTGTTTGCACCCCCAGAATCTGCTGCACCCTTGTGTTTAGTGATTTTAGTTTTTGTTTTTAATTGTTTTAGTTAATAAATATAGGATAACCATTTTAGTTATTTAGATTTTAATTTTAGAAATTAAATTTTGATTAGAGGAATTAGAATTTAATTTTGGTTTTGATTCTTAATCCTAATTTTGGTTAACCCACTTTTAGTAGAATTTAACTAGTTAGAATTGTATTTTTAATTAGAAATTAATTGGAATCAATTTTAGGATTAATAGTAGTTTTAATTCTAGATTTAACTTTAGGATTAATTTTCTTTGGATTTAGTTTAGAATTAACTTGAACTAATTTTAGAATTAGTTTTTTATCTTAGATTAACTTTTCTTGTTAGAATTTAATCTTGCTTTTTACTTAGAATTTTGATTCTAATTGGGATTATCTTGATTAATTCCTGATTAATTGCTTCTTTGCTTACTTAATTTTCTGCATCCCTCTTTAAGACCAACTTAACTTCTATCTTGGAAGTACGTTGCTTCTTATGTCCTTCTCCTCCTTTTTTAGGATAGTGCTTCTCATACCACACTTAACCATTAGGAACATCCATGTATGACAACTTTAGGATTTGAGTCTTAGTCTCCCACATTAGATTTTACCTTTAAACCGTTTGAGTCTTTCTTTTCTCATCTCAAAATAAAAATAAAAAACACTTAATAAAGGCATAATATGTATTGTATTTGAGCCTTTCATGTGAGAATAAGATGGTGAGGGGTCTTCTCTCACTTTCTTAGAATGTTTAGCATACGTCCCGTCTTGGGTCGATATGCGAGGCATTCGATCCCATGTGAAGGACTTAAATACAATATGAGTTACTAAACACCAATAATTAAAGTACTTCTTTCTTAAAAGACAAAAACAAACAAATAATTCTTTTCTCATCTCTTCACTCATTCCTTAAGGATGTGTCAAGTCCGTTCTACCGCTAACAGGTAACGCCTAAGTCTCCATACAACGAGTTGCAACACCTAACTGCTGGGACGCGCACTCTGATGTTTCCACTAAAAAACACAAACAAAACGACCCTCGTTAAGGGGAACTACGTCGCTCTGATTCTCATGTTCCCGATGAGATACGTAGGCAGTGGGGTAGGGCCCATTCGAGCACTTCTTTTATTTTCCCTACATGTGTTTCTCTTTCTCTCTCCTTTCCCTTTCCAGTTCTCCAGCTAGCAGTTCCTTTTCCAGTATCTTTCCTTACACCCTTTGATCGAGACAAGCAAGCGTGGATCCATCGGGTACGATGGACGCGTGGGGGTGCTAATACCTTCCTCGCGCGTAACCGACTCCCGAACCCAGTTCTCTTGGTCGCAAGGCCATGCTCTTTCCTTCCTTCAGGTTTATGCGGTGTTTCCTTTCCCTCTCTTGGGATAAATACACATTGCTAGCGACTCTGTTTCGGTGCCACTTTCGCGTTTGTACCTGGATGAAAATCCCGGGAACGACATGGAGCATTGAATCAAGCAAGTCTCTAAGAGATGCATCTATAACCCTAATCCTCTCCATGACCAAATTTCTACCCACTCTATCTATGCTCAATTATCACCTTCATTTTCTAAACCTATTTCATTAGCCTTTTCATTTAACCAATTTTTATCCATTTGTCAATTTTATTTCTCCTAAACCATATCTAAAATCCTAATTAATTAATCCACCATTATCATTTTTCCTAATATTTCATTTCCTTCCTATAACAAAGATGGAAAACCATTTCTCTTTTTTTTTCATAAGCCCAATTTGGTTGGCCCAACGTGCAAGATGTGTTGCAAACTATGTTGGATTTCAATTTCGTTACCAAATAACCAATAAAAATCAAGTATAGTTGTGTTGACTTTTTAACTCATTTGCCAACCAATGAGGAAATGACATGTGGTGCACAAGGAACCAAAAACAACTAAACTGTTCTTTCTCCCTCGTTCATACTTGCGAATTCAGAATGGAAGAAGAAAAATTCAAGCACAAGCAAGTGAATCAATTCGTTCAAACCATTTCAACCTCAAGTCCTTGGCGTGCTGTGTTCAATTTGAATTCTCCAAGAAGCCATTCCCTTTTGAGCTCCCAACTGCTTGGTTCACAAAAGTGGTTCTGAGAATTTACCATCTTCAGCATTCAAACTGTCCTCGCCTGCGAACCTCTTCACGCCATCTCCAACATTTACCTCATTTGATACCCCTCCCAATGACCTCAAGCAAGGAGCTCAGAAGCAATACGTGAAATTGTGAATTAACTCTGCACATTTGAGATTTTGCACAGCATGAGCAGCGGATCTGTCTCCAAGGAGTGGACCGTTTGAATTCAAAAGAGACGTTGTAACACTGGCCTCCACTCAGCACTCCAAGTGTTTGATGTTTGGATTCACACAAACTCTTTGGTTCAGCCTATAAAAGGGACACGTTCCTACACATCTATTGACCAACAACAACTCTCACAAAGTACTCAAAAATCTTCTGAAATTCCAAAGGAGTCGAGCAAGCAAGTTGAAAGGTGTTTTTGGAGTTGCTTTGAAAGGGAAGGCAGCCACCATACTTGAAGATAGTGGACATTATTCCACCTGGGTATTGTGTCCTTATCCCTTCGTTAATAATGCTCATTTGATGTTATCACTGCCATATGCATTTCATTGTTCTTTACATGCGTATCCGGTTGACATATGCTTGACTATATTGTTCATGTACTCGTGACTTGAATTTCTTAAAACAAGATGATGTTTTCATTGATATGGCACACATGAATGTCGTTTTTTTTTGTAACATTGTTACTGATGTTGTTCGTTTGATGGTAGCAATTGTAAGTCTTTATCGTGGTATTGCATTGACAGTTTTTTATGTTTGATTTTGCTAAAACACTTGGATATCATATGCGTTTGAATGTGATTTTGAAACAGAGGACTTTTGAACTTGTGTTTCTCTTTGTAGTTCTGTTATGTTCTTGGGTTGTATTAAATTTGAACCTATTTTTGCTGTTGGCTAAATGATTGTTGGTATTGTCAAATTGTTCCTGATAAAATAACATTAGTACCATTTTCTGCCATCATTGATATATGAGCATCATGTATACTCAGTCGTGTTCTTTAACTTTGTTGTTGTGGATGCTTGACACTTTTGTATGTGTTCATATGAGTATTGACATTGTTTTTTGTTGGCCATGTGTTTGAGCTTGATATTTTAAAATGTTCTGATACTCAGTGATCCAGTCTCTTGTATTTGCAATCCTTTGATTTAGTAGTGGTAGAGCATGATTAGGGTTAGATGGAGTTTAAGGTAAGAGTTGTGGTGCTAATAACCATGTATCTCCTTTGTTCTTTGGATTATCATACTATGTTATCTCATCTTGTACACGCTCAAACCGTTTTTATTGAAACTGTCAGAGCTATGCTCTTTATGTCAACATTATGATATGTGTTACTAGCCTTGATGTGTTCTAGTCTACGGATGTTTGTTACCTCTATGTGCCTTTAATATTTACCCAAACCATCTTGAGCCTAATCCATACATGTGTGATGGTATGCTTGCTTGATATTGCCTAACTCGGTTTCCACTAAGTCCCTTGCTTTTGTCTGTATTGAATTGATACTTTTTCCTGAATTTGAATGTGGCTGCTATGTTTATCTATAACTTGCCCTATGCTTGAACACATGTGAGAATGTTAACCACCATTTGGCTTGTGTGATTATCACTATAACCTGACTGGTTTTCTTTCCCTTTATCAACATGATAAATGTGTTTTCTTGAGTGTCCGATGTTCATGATTAGTTGTTATTTGATGTAGATGGCATTATGTATACAACTCTGCTTAGACTCTAGCTTTATGACAGTACCTTGTTTTCTAAGTTATGCCTTTGGACATCATGATTTCATACATGTATGCTTGATGAACATGCCTGTTTGATTTGGTTCAAGGTAGGTCTATGATGTTATATGCTACTGCCTATCTCTAAATGTTACCACTTGTTTGAGTTAGATTGTTATACTATTTTGTAACTTGTCCTATACTTGCATATGTGTGATAATCTACTTGTAATTCAGTTTGTCAACTATTTTTGGTTTGGAATGTTGTTTTCATGTTGATATATGTTTTATGATGTACTGAATGCTCTGAACCTACATAGCCTGTCTTGATGTCATATGTGTTTGGTCAACCTTTAAACCTAGCTTTGTTTTCATGACTCAACACTATGCTTTCTCTGTTTTACAAAATTTGACCTAAATATGCATGGAAGAGATGTAGGCTCCGGATGTTTTTGCTTTGTATGTTAGCATTGGTATTTATCATCTTAGCCCTATGTACTATGACTGACCTGTTAGCATTGAGGTTATTGCCTGTTGATGTTCTGCCCTATGATATCATCCTATCATGATTCCCCATCTAGCATGTTTTCTAAACTAATCACTGATATTGGATCCATGTTAGGGTATCCCCTGACTTTGTTTTTGCGAATAGATCAACATGTTTGAACTGTTTTTGGAATCTTGAGAAGCATCATTGAAACTTACTTATTACTATGACCTAGCATATCTCTTTCTCTTACTTTTCCAACTTGTAATTTTGCCAATTATATGACCTAATGGCTAACACAAATCTGTAACCTTTCTCTCCTTCGAAGCATGTTTAAGTCTTGAGATTATTTTGACATGTGAATTGAACTTGTTATGTTGAGCTACATCTATGTGTTTGTCTAAATTATATTCCAAATTGTTTTCACTTCATTTAAACCTCTTTTGAATTTGATTGATGCTTGCTGCTAGTTTGCTTTGCTATTTGTACTAATTTGCTTGCCAACATGTAGCCCATGATCAAACCATATCCTATTGTTTTCCATAGTATACATGTCTGTTTATCATTTGCATTTAAGATGTGTCCTTGTGATCTTCGAATGTGAAAGTTGTATGCTTACTAATCATTACTTGCTATGGCTGCATATGGTCTCCCTATCTGATGTTTTCAAATGTGATTAATGTGATGTCCAATTTATATGGTTCAATCCTTATGTGACAGTTAGTGTGCAACAATACTTGATTTTGTGTTGACAATCATTGCTTCTGTTTCAGTTCATCTGACTATGTCTGATTTTGAATGTCTTAGACCTATACATTTCTCTTGTGTGAGCAATTGGTGTGTTAACTAGCATTGTGATTAATTTGAAATGTGCTTTATGCTTGTTGTGCCGTTATAGTCTACATATGTGTTTGTTGTATTTGAGACATGTTGTTGTTTGATTTCTAACTGAATGTATAGCATGCCTTGCTTTTGTTGCTGCCATGGCTGCATGGTTTGTGTTTTCAGATGCTCTTACTTTGGGAATTTTAAGAATAGGCCTTGCCTGTTGTTTAATATGCATAGAATTTCATAACTGCAAGTTTAAATTACACACTTCTGTGGCATTTTGTTTGACAATGATTGCTGATGAATGACATAGCATGGGTATTGATATCGTGAGTGGTTTTATGTTGGACGGTTTGTATTTGGTTTGAAACTTATGCGCATTTTCGTGTTATATATTTATTAAAGTAAGTTTAGTATTGGATGTACCATCCACCCCAATGGCAAGCACACACAATCACACGCCTTGCCTACCTCTGGGACTGGGGTTTGAATCCCCCTTGCCCCAGTCCTTTTGGTTTTTCTGTTTTTTCGCTTCTTTTCATATATGTATGTGTGTTTTCATTCCATTTCCAAGCACATGCTTTGGTTCAGTGGTATAAGTTTTAGGCTGCATGCGAGATGACCTGAGTTCAATCCCTCAAAATGTCATTTCCTCATTTTTATTACTTGTTGGCTTTATCTTTATTTTTAAGTTGATGCTTCACTTTCAAAATGTCATAACTTACTTGATTTTTATCCTTTTTCTTCCCTTCTTTTTGCTATATTCTCCTAATTGAATCTGTTTTTCAAATACAAATTATTAAGAATATTTAATATTAAGGCCTTTATTCTTGATTAGATTAGTATGTTCGTCAAGGTTTTATTACATCTCCTTTTAATTACCTTGCTATGTTATTTTCATATATATCATGTTTGATCATTGCCTAACATGTATGATTCTCACTTTGCATTGATATCATGATTTTATCTCATCTCATTATCTTATTCATGTATTATTGCATCATCGTATTTGCATTATAATTCTTTATCTTTTAGTAATTTTACAACTGTTGTCTTTACCCCCATTCCAAAGGGAGACCTCCTTA
Organism: Lathyrus tuberosus; assembly: GCA_022829125.1. Taxonomy (NCBI): domain Eukaryota; kingdom Viridiplantae; phylum Streptophyta; class Magnoliopsida; order Fabales; family Fabaceae; genus Lathyrus; species Lathyrus tuberosus. The sequence goes on from JALAZF010000003.1 coordinate 16,955,028, forward strand.
AATTGACTCATGAAGTCACTAAACAACCATATTACCTTATCCTTCTAGGTTTACCCTCATTTATTGGCCTCATGAGAGCCAATGAAATCACAACTTAGAAGTAGGTTGGAGTTCTTAAACTCCATGTGACTCTCATCATCATGAGAACTCACTTTCCCCTTTATAACTTAGATTTAGAGAGTTATCGTGAACTCTAAAATGAGCTTGTACTCATTTCCCCTTGGAACTTTGGCCATAGTCAATGGTTCCTATTCTTCACCCTTAGATCGGTGAACTACGGATACTCTGATTCCACTCTCGTAAGGATACGTAGGTGCAAAGTGTGATGCTTTGTCGAGTATACTTAGATACAAACCCCTAGGGTTTTCAACCTTTAGCATAGCACCTTTAGCAAGCGAGTAAGATATAACAAGTTAAACAAGAGGTTCCCGTAGAGTACTATGGACGTTTAGGATGCTAATACCTTCCCTAGGCGTAGCTAACCCCCGAACCTTAGATCTCCCCCCTTTTTAGGTTTTTCTCGATCTTGAACCTTTCCTTTGGATAAATCAAAGTCGGTTGTGAATTTAAAGAATGTGATGCAGGTTAATTAATAGCTTGTTATCTGATTCTCACCGCAACAGAAATGGCGACTTCACCGGGGAATGTATATGAGGGTTAAGCCCACCTTGTTTTTGTTTATGTTATTTATGTTTGCCTACCATACTTTTACATATTTGTATATATCTGAATATCTGTTTGCTTGGGATCTTCTGTGTGCAGGGTGCTATTATTGAGTGGTGAGATAAGTCCTAACCCGGACTTAAGAGTACACATTTGATTAGGATCGTGGGCATAGTCAAGGAAACTTCGAGGGAGAAATCCCAAAGGAGTTGACTTAAAGTTCCACACTCAGTTGAGGCCCTCTCGGAAGTGGTATATGTCGAACGAGCAATCATGAATGCGTTACTACTTTCGACCTGGGTGTCAGGGATACTGATGACCTTTAGTTACCCTTTTACCCCACTTGGCCTTTTAGGATGTAGTGCGATGACTGTGAGGGAGTAATTCTAAATGGTTACTACGCGATACTACACTCAGCCGAGACTCTCTTGAGAGTTTTATTGATTACCGAGCAATTGGGAAGTCGATAAAATCTGAAAGATGGGTTGTCGACTCTGGGAACTTTTTAGAACCCTGTTCTGCAGATGAAAACCCGTAGTACACACCTCACGGGATGGGTAGACCATGGCTCCACACTCATGACCTCCGACCCTAGGTTTTGTTGTGTTGTGTGTATTTATTTGTTTATGTGTGTTTTTTTGTTGCATACATTCATCCATACATCATGCCTCATTCAAGGAACTCAATTTTGTTTTGTAAACCTGTTAGGATGGATTTTGGAAGACGGAAAATGAAGAAGTACACCTTCATTAGTCCAAAATTGGAGGATCTGAAGAACCTGGGTGAACCGATCAACGAATCATCAACATTCCAAAGCAAGTATGGGAGAATTTTCTCTCTGATGAAGTCAAGAATGATAGATGGGTTGCTTCCCACTCTCATGCAATTCTATGATCCCGTGTATCATTGTTTCACTTTCCCAGACTATCAGTTAATGCCTACGCTCGAAGAATATGCCATTTTGGTGGGTATTCCTATCACTCCAAGTTCCCCTTACTCTGGTTTGGAAAAGACACCTAAGGAGAAGGACATTGTAGAAGCCGCTCACCTCAAATTGTCAGATGTTAAAGCTAACTTGGTTATCAAAGGAGGAATTTTTGGTTTGCCTGCCAAGTTCTTGATAGAAAAAGCCCGTCATTACGCCAGTACAAAGAACATGGTGGATTATGAAGCTGTTATGGCTCTACTCATTTATGGGCTATTCCTGTTTCCCAACATCGAGAACTTCGTCGACATGAATGCAATCAAGATTTTCATTCTTGGAAATCCGGTTCCTACTCTACTTGCCGACGCTTACCATTCGGTGCACCTAAGAAATTCTCATGGAGGAGGAATGGTAACATGTTGTGCTACATTGTTATATAAGTGGTTCATTTCTCACTTACTTCGCTCGGCAACCTTTTGGGATCTCAAGGATGGACTTCTATGGTCAGAGAAGATTATGTCCCTCACAAATACTGATTTGGAGTGGTATAATCCGAAGCTCAAAGGCAGAGACATGATCGTTAGCTGTGGGGGTTTCACTAACGTACCTCTTCTTGGTACAAAAGAGGGTATAAGCTACAATCCAGCCCTGGCCTGTCGTCAACATGGTTACTCTATGAAGGCTAAGCCAAGTAACATTTATTTGGAAGGACTATTCTATGAAGAAAACAAGGATCCCGTGCTCAAAGAGAAGATGGTGCACGCTTGGCGTCATGTTCACAAGAGAGGAATTTCTGCCTTAGGAAAACCCGAATGTTTGGCTTCAGAATCTTATACCCGTTGGGTACAGGAAAGGGCTATCAATTTACGGTTACCATACGAACGTCATGAGCCTATTTCGTTAGCTCCTCGAGACCCTGTTCTATACTTCACAAGTAATGAGGACGAATTGAAGATTCGACTGGCTCGGGCAGAGCAAGAAAGAGACGCATGGAAGAACAAATACCAAATCCTTGACTTTGAGATGAATGTACTTCAAAAGATTCTCAGGAGAAAGGAGGAAGAATCTGCCAGGAAGAGAAAGGCGCAAGGAGATTTATTTTCTCCTGGCACTTCATCTACTGCTAGCAGCTTGGCTCCACCAGAACTATGGAAGTCACAATTGGACGAACTTTCTCTTGAGAACAAAAGATTACAGAAGGAGAACCAGAGGCTCACAATGAGATTGATAGGAGAAGACTAATCAAAGGACCTATGGTTTAGTTTTTCATTATGTTGCACTCTTATTTTGGATTTTGAAGGTGTAACCTTGTTCTTTTTGTAATCCTAAAAAAACTTTATTAATGAAATGAGATCCTTCTTTAAATTTTACGAAGGTGTTCCTTATCCAATAGTGTTTGCAAAACACAGTTTGAGTTTCCTTGAATCCCGCATATCATTTGCATTGCATTTTGCATTCCTGCTAAACTATCAAGTTACTAATTTTGTTTTGCAGATTTTGTAGAAATGGATGCTACAGGGAAGAGAGTCTGGCCTTATTTCTTGAACTACCGGAGGTGGAGCGCTTGTTGTGGTTAGGAGAGATGATTGAAGATCAGTCAGCCTTCGCTGACAGGTATGGATGCGTCATTCCACTGATGAAGACACCAGTAACTATAGGGCCTCTTGAAGTTTTGGTCCAGTTGTATCATCCCGCGTACCGCTATTTCGTATTCCCCGAGTTCCAGTTGGTGCCAACCCTGGAGGAGTTCTCAGCCATGATAGGAATTCCAGTCAGAGAAGCTCCCATCTATTCTGGGATTGAAGAAATGCCTTCCGCCAGAGATATCGCCAGAGTAACCAGAATCAGACTATCTGACATCTAAGCCAACCTCACTAACAAGGGAGGAAAGCGTGGACTGCCTGCTCAGTTCTTGATGGAAAAGGCTATATACTTCAAAAATAGAGTAAGTGAAGCTTTGTTTGAATCAACTCTAGCTCTGATGATATATGGTTTGTTTCTGTTCCCAAATGCCAAGAACTTTGTGGATACCCAAGCCATTCAGCTTTTCACAGTCAACAATCTGGTCCCAACACTGCTAGCTGATGTTTACCATTCCATACAGACCAGATACACAAGAGGCTGTGGGCCAATTATTTGCTGCGTAGCCCTCTTTTACAAGTGGTTCGTTTCTTATCTGCCAAAGACTCCGACTTTCTGGGAGGTCGAAGACTGTAAGATTTGGTCTAAAAAGCTGATGGAATTGAAGCATACCGACATCGAGTGGTATGATTCAATCGAAGAAGGAATCTTCATAATCCATAGCTGTGGGGATTGCCCCAACGTGCCTCTCATGGGAAGAAACGGTTGTATCAATTACAACCCTGTCCTTGCACGCCGTCAGTTGGGTCATCTGAAGGAGGGAATTCCAGATGACGAAGATATGCAGATGATGTTTTATGATGAAAGAGGAGGCTTTGAAATGAAGATGCGATTGGAGCGCGCTTGGCGCCAGATTAACAGAAAATTATGGAAAGCTGAATGCCCAGTCACAGAGGCTCACTTGCAATGGTCTCGTGATATAGCTCGTGTAATGATGAAGCCATATCCTCACCATGAATCACCTACCATGACAAAGCAGAAGATGGTGGAAGAGTTAGGAGAATTGGTTCTCGCAAAAGAGGAAACAAAGGAGCGCATCATCAAAATAATGAGAGTAATCAATGGAGGAGAGGGATCATCAACCAGTGGATTCAATCTCTAGTGTTATTTTTGTTGCTAATGTCCCCTTTCGTTTTGATGTATTTCTACTTATGTACTTGGAGTATAAGGATACACTGCTCCCGATGTAATGTTCACCATACTCTTGAATGAAGAAGTTTTATTTTATCAAGAATCTATTATCTATATCATTTGCGAACTTTCTTTGGTTTCTTGATAGTTTAGCCTGCATTCGTATTTGCATCTGCATTTGCATCTTCATGTGCATTTCTTTCCTTGTCTTTGTCTTATGTCATCGTGTTCTCTCCAGAATCGTCACACTGAATCCCAGACACAACTACAACACTTGGGCCCAAGCTCGATTCAGGATGTCAGAGGCTTATGGAGAAATGGACAGAGTCAACAATGAGCTGAATGAGATAAGAGGAGGAATGGGACAAATTCTAGAGGCAATTAATGTTATGAAAGCAAAGATGGACACTCAGGCCACTGTGGTCTCTGAAATCGTCACCACAACGGTAGAACCTCCTATCATCCCTGTCACATGTCACACCTTGGGCATGCCAGAGGATTTTATCCGTGCTACAGTTCCTTTATCTACACAACAAGCAGTTCCTTTGGTCCATGAGACTCTTCAAGCTATTCCTACTTATGCTCCGCCAGCAGTGCAAACGCAAGTGCATCCGGTTTTCCATAACCACCATCCCCATGATTATGTTGATGTGTCAGAAGAAGGAGATGATAGACACGAGAAGCTGAGAGAAAGTGTTGAAACAATGCAGAGGAAAATGAAGGCGATGGAGTTGAGTAATGCTTTCAGTACTGATATCAATGACATGTGTTTGGTAATTCCACCCAAGTTCAAGTTACCAAGTTTTGAGTTGTACTCAGGGGCCACATGCCCCAAATCCCACTTAATCATGTACTACGTAAGAGTGGCCGCGCATGTAGGTAATGACAAGCTGATGATCCACTGTTTCCAGGACAGTTTGAAAGGAGCTGCTGCCAAGTGGTACTTAAGTCTATACCAGTCCCAGATCCGTTGTTTCCAGGATGTAACAGATGCTTTTGTGAAACACTACAAGTACAATATGGATCTAGCTCCTGACCGTAGACAGTTATTGAGTATGACCCAGAAAGGTACTGAGACTTTCAAAGAATACGCACAACGTTGGAGAGAGACTGCTTCTCAGGTCGAACCACCATTGACTGAGAAAGAGTTGGCTGATTGGTTTGTAGACACAGTAAAGCCTGAGTTTTATGAGAGGATGATCAGCAGTGTCAGTGCAAATTTTACTGATATTGTTGCCATTGGCGTGAAGGTAGAAGCAGGATTAAAGAGTGGAAAGGTAATCGGTTCTCTGAGTAGTTCAGCTGGCGTCAGTGCTAAGAAGTCTCCTAGTCATTCTCATAAGAAGAAGGAAGGAGAAACTAATGCCATTATGGCAGGGAAGGCCCAGTGCCCTCGATGGAAGCAACCAATGTACCAGCAACAGCAGAGACCAAATTTCTTGCAGCATCCAATTTACCAGATGCAGTATGCTCGGCAACCTTACGTAGCTGCTATTACACCTATTTTCAATCACCAAGCAGCGCAGCAGGCACCGGCATATCAACAGACAGCTTATCAGCAATGGCCTAAAAACCAGAATCATCAGCAACCAAGATCACAAGTTCCACAGCAGAATTCATCCCACAAGAGGCAAGGAGGAAAGCCAACATTTCCACCTATATCGATGTCATATACAGAGCTTTACCCTTCTTTAGTGGAGCAAGGGTTGATCGTTACCAGACCTTTGGGACCACCGACGGAGAAATCTATGCCTTTCTTCAACCCTAACGCAACTTGTACTTTTCATCAAGGAGGGGCTGGTCACGACTTGGAGGGTTGTTTAGCGTTGAAGAATGTGGTGAAGGCGTTGATGGAAAAGAATATCCTTTCATTTGCTGATAATCAACCAAATGTGAAGAACAATCCTTTGCCTACCCATGGGACCGCTAATGCCATAGAAGATGAGAAAGATGAGGTCTTAGTTTTGGATGCAACGAAGATCAAAACTCCCATCAAGACTTTTCACGCTAGATTATTTAAAGCTGGTTTAGTTGAAGTTTGTCATGAGGACTGTGAGGAATGTAATGTCAGTACCAAAGGTTGACGTTTAGTCCAAGATGATGTTCAGTGTCTGATCAATACAGGGTTCCTACAAGTATTTAGCAGAGAAAAGGAGAACAAAGTTGTAGCAATTGAGCCTGTGTTTAACCTACCAAAGCCAAGAGGGCAGGTATCTGAGTCCAACGCACCCAAACCCGGGTCTGTAGTTCCTGTATTTAATACGACTGATGCTTCCACTATTAGTCATTCCAAGCAGTGCAACATCAGACAACCTGTTCCATTTAGGTTCCGAGGGAACAAGGTCGTGCCATGGGTCTATGAGAATGTTGTGAGTAGCGGGAGACGAGAAGACGTGATCCAAGGAAAGAGGTGGGAATCACTGTTGAAGGCGTAGTTACAGGGCAAGAGGTGGGAACTACTGTGGAAGAAGTGACCAATATAGTTGAAACTGGGAAGATGACCTGAAGTGGAAGAGTATACACTCCTTCCTTCAAGGAAACCACACCCAAGGAAGTTGTTGTCCCCACACCACTTAGAGACAAGGGAAAAGAGGTAATATCTCAAGAAGCAGATGAAGAGTTCCTAAGAATTATCAAGAGAAGCGATTACAAAGTAATAGATCAGCTCCATCAGACACCATCCAAGATTTCGATCTTATCTCTGTTAGTTAATTCGCCAGTTCATAGATCGGCTTTGCAGAAAGTGTTAGCCCAGGCTCATGTAGCACAAGATATAACAGCTGGACAGTTTGACCATGTCGTCGCCAACATCACAGCTTGTAACACTCTTAGTTTTAGTGACGAGGAGTTACCCCGAGCTGGAAGGGATCATAATCTTGCTTTGCACATATCCATAAGATGTCAAGAGGATACAATGGCCAGAGTTCTCGTAGATACCGGTTCATCATTGAACGTTTTTCCAAAAAGAACTCTTGATAAACTGTCTTACCAAGGAGCTATAATGAGACCCACTTCTCTTATTGTCAAAGCTTTTGATGGTTCAAGAAGGTCGGTGATGGGAGAGATTGAGCTACCTATCTTGATCGGCCCTCAAATATTCAACATCCTTTTTCAGATCTTAGATATCAACCCTGCCTACAGTTGTTTATTAGGTAGACCTTGGATCCACGAGGCTGGTGCTGTAACCTCTACCTTACATCAGAAGATGAAGTTTGTGGCCGACGAGAAGTTAGTTATCATACATGGTGAGGAAGACCTGATGGTCAGTAATTTATCCTCGTTTTGTTACATTGAAGCGGATGAAGATGCTTTGGAAACTTCTTTCCAGGCTCTTGAAATAGCTAATGTCGTTATGCTTGACGACAAAGAACCAGTGGCCTCTGATTGTCCATCTTTCACTTCTTTCAAAAGCATTCAATCTGCTCTGCGAGGAGGAGTACCTGAAGGCTGGGGCAAGATCGTCGAAGTTCCAGAAAGAGAGAAATACCAAGGGTTGGGTTACAAACCAACTTTTGAGGGAAGAGCTAATTCAACAAAGGGAAGACTAAGGACCATTCAAGAGGTGTTCGTCAGTGGGGGACAGCAAGTCCATGCAATTATTGAAGATGCTGAAGATGAAGATATCAATCACTTGGTGTTTCGGTGTGACGCCGCTTTAAGTAACTGGGAAGCCATTGAGATTCCTACTTTGTACCCGTTGACAGAAATGATTCCCAAACCCGTTGTATTCAATGACCCTACTCTCACTATCGACTTTGATTCACCCATTTATCAAGCTGAGGAAGAAGAGTATTATGAGGTCCCCGATGACTTGGCAGAAATGTGTGAGTATCAGTACACGGATCTTCAGCCACACGAAGAAAAAGTTGATGTCATCAACCTTGGCACTAAAGAAAAGAAGAAAGAAGTCAAGATTGGGGCAACGCTTGGGGCAGAGGTCAGGCAACGGCTAGTCCTGCTTTTGGAAGAGTATGTAGATGTGTTTGCTTGGTCTTATCAAGACATGCCTAGGTTGGATACAGATATAGTAGTTCATAAACTACCGCTCAAGCATGAATGTCCACCTGTGAAGCAGAAACTCCGTAGAAGTAGACCGGATATGGCTCTCCATATCAGAGATGAGGTTAAGAAGCAACTGGATGCAGGATTCTTGGCGGTTTCAAAATATCCAGAATGGGTAGCCAACATCATGCCAGTCATGAAGAAAAATGGTAAAGTAAGAATGTGCGTAGATTACAGGGATCTCAACAAAGCTAGTCCCAAGGACGATTTCCCACTACCACACATCGACACTCTCGTGGATAACACGGCTAAGTTCATAGTTTTCTCTTTCATGGACGGTTTTTCCGGCTACAACCAAATCAGAATGGACCCAGTTGACATGGACAAAACTACCTTTATCACTCTGTGGGGAACCTACTGTTACAAAGTTATGCCCTTTGGTCCGAAGAACGCAGGGGAAACTTATCAGAGAGCTATGGTAACTTTATTCCACGACATGATCCACAAGGAAATTGAAGTGTACGTGGATGACATGATTGCTAAATCCCAAAGCGAGGAAGAACATTTGGACCATCTTTTGAAGTTGTTTAAGAGACTCCAGAAGTATCAATTGAAGTTGAATCCGGCCAAATGTACCTTTGGTGTCAGATTAGGGAAGTTGCTTGGTTTTATCGTCAGCCAGAAAGGAATCGAAGTAGATCCTGACAAAGTACGAGCTATTCAAGAAATGCCAGTTCCACAAACTGAATCACAAGTGAGAGGATTTCTGGGTCGTTTAAACTATATATCCAGATTCATTTCCAATATGACTCCAACTTGTGAAACTATCTTCAAATTGCTCCGCAAATACCAGACTGTAGAATGGAATGCTGATTGCCAACAAGCTTTTGAGAAGCTCAAGAGCTACTTGCAAGAACCACCTATTCTGATTCCTCCGAACCATCTATTCTGATTCCTCCGGTTCCTGGAAGGCCTCTTATCATGTACATGACTGTTCTAGAGGGATCCATGGGTTGTGTATTGGGTCAACGTGATGAAATCGGTCGCAAAGAGCATGCTATTTATTACTTGAGTAAGAAGTTCATTGGTAGTGAAATTCGTTATTCATTACTTGAGAAAACTTGTTGTACCTTAGCATGGGCCGCTAAACGTTTGAGGCAGTATCTGATATGCCACACTACTTTGTTGATATCAAAAATGGATCCAATAAAGTATATCTTTGAGAAGCCTACTCAGACAGGAAGACTCGCCCGTTGGCATATGCTATTGTTAGAATATGATATCCAGTATGTACCTCAGAAGGCTATTAAAGGGAGTGTATTATCAGAATACCTCGCAGATCAGCCTGTTGAAGATTATGAACCGCTCAAGTTTGAATTCCCGGATGAAGACATTATGGTAGTGAAAGGTTGTGAAGGGCCTGGCCCTAATGAAGGCTTTGAGACCAGTTATAGATGGAAGATGATGTTTGACGGTTCTTCCAATTTCAAAGGACATGGCGCAGGTGTTGTGTTGATAAACCCCGATGGTGGTTACACCTCTTTCACAACAAGGCTGGATTTTGAATGCACAAACAATATCGTTAAGTACGAAGCGTGTATTTTGGGTCTAGAGGCTACAATTGATCTTGGAATCAACGTTCTTGAAGTTATGGGTGATTCTGCGTTGGTCATTTATCAAGTCAAGGGTGAATGGGAAACCAAGGATGAGAAGCTCATTCCATACCGTGCTTACATTATGGAACTAATTAAGTATTTTAATGAAATCACTTTCCGTCATGTCCCCCGTACTGAAAATCACATGGCTGATTCTCTAGCTATGTTGGCTTCAATGTGGCAAGTCAGGTTTCACAATGAAGCACCTCTCATCAGTATCGAGCGCAAGACCGAGCCCGCTTATTGCCAGGCAGTTGAAGAAGAGACAGATGGGAAACCTTGGTTTCACGACATCATGAATTATCTGAAAACTCATGAATACCCTGTCAATGCTTCCAATCTTGATAAGAAAACTTTGTGAAGATTGTCATCCAAGTTCTTTCTCAGTAATAACGTACTTTACAAGAGGAATCATGATATGGTCCTGCTAAGATGTGTTGATAGACGAGAAGCAGACCTATTGATTCACGACATTCACGAAGAAGGCTTTGGCACTCACGCCAACGAACATGCCATGGTTAAGAAAATTTTAAGGGCTGGGTATTATTGGTTGACTATGGAAGCTGATTGCATCCAATACGCCAGGAAATGCCATAAGTGCCAGATCTACGCTGATAAAATGCACGTTCCTCCTACTTTGCTGAATGTTTTGTCATCCCCTTGGCCTTTCTCTATGTGGGGCATTGACATGATCGGAGCTATTGAGCCGAAGGCTTCTAATGGCCATCGTTTCATTTTAGTGGCCATTGACTATTTCACTAAATGGGTTGAAGCTGCTTCTTTTACTAATGTGACTAGGCAAGTGGTTGCTCGTTTCATCAAGAATAACATCATTTGTCGTTATGGAATTCCCAACAAGATCATCACTGACAACGGAACAAATCTGAACAACAAGACGATGGAAGAGTTATGTGATAATTTCAAGATTGAGCATCACAATTCCTCACCTTACCGTCCCAAGATGAATAGAGTTGTCGAGGCTGCCAATAAAAACATCAAGAAAATCCTGCAGAAAATGGTCAAGACTTATAAAGATTGGCACGAGATGTTACCATTTGCTCTGCATGGATACAGAACTTCGGTTCGAACCTGAACAGGGGCAACCCCTTTTTCCCTTGTATATGGAATGGATGCAGTACTCCCCATTGAAGTAGAAATACCATCTGTAAGAATCTTGATGGAAACTAAGCTTGACGAAGCTGAATGGGTTAGAGAGAGATATGACCAACTGAACCTCATTGACGAGAAGCGACTGACTGCTATGTGTCATGGTCATCTGTATCAGAAAAGAGTGAAGAGGGTGTTTGACAAGAAGGTCCGTGTCCGGTAATTTCGAGAAGGAGAGCTTGTACTCAAGAAGATTTTGCCATCTCAAAGGGATGCTCGTGGAAAATGGGCACCTAACTATGAGGGCCCATTTGTGGTAAAGACTGTATTTTCAGGAGGTTCTCTATTCCTCACAACAATGGACGGTGAACAGCTCACACACCCTGTGAATGCTGATTCAGTACGGAAATATTATGCTTGAAGAGAATTCTAGGATTCTAGTCATTAGGGAGTAGGTCATTGAATATGATGTAATCCTTTTCTTTTGCCATTTTTCAATTGTAATGATCCATGGAACTTCGCTATTGGCAAGTTACCATTCTAATGAAGTCAGTTTTCTTGAGCCACTTCGTTGTTTGATATTTATCATTACTCTGATATTTTCGGTTTTTATGCAAAACTTCACTTATTTATTAATAATGGTTTTAAAAGCGGAATGTTTTGAAAAAAAAAACTTTGAGCTCTAAAAGAGGATTGGCTATATCTCCCTAATTTAATTGCTTTAACAATGGCTAACCACAAAGGACATCTCACCAGTATCTACGCAAGATGTTTGATGAGAATTTGTTTCCCCGACAGATTAAAGATGTTCTCACATTGGCTCTAAGACTGACTACCTGCTCAGATTTCAGTGTGACTCTTTGTGGTGGACACGGTGTTTTCCTTTTGGATGTCTCCAGTCTGTAGTCTCTTGCGTATCATTGAACATTCGCATCATACCATATAATTGAGCATCTTTGCATTTTGGGTGTTTGTTTGGGTGGTTTTGTTTTTCTTTCCCTTTCCCCTTTGGTGGGTCTTTGGGTCTTTGTCTTTGCTCTGCTTGTGTCTGGTCTTTCACCTCTGTGCGCCAGATTTTGACCGGTTGTGCAGTATTCCCCAGGATGTCTAACCTGCAACCTTTTATCACCTATATCACCCCATTTGGATACCTAACATTTTAGTAACCACTAGCACTATAAACCTCTGGTTATCGTGAACCATTTGCTTATTTATTTCTGGTTATCGTGAACCACTTTGTTTGAAATCAGATTATCATGAATCTGTATTTCTGGTTATCGTGAACCATTTTGTTTGAAATCAGGTTATCGTGAACCTGTATTTCTGGTTATCGTGAACCATTTGCTTATTTATTTCTGGTTATCGTTAACCACTTTGTATGAAATCAGATTATCATGAATCTGTATTTCTAGTTATCGTGAACCATTTTGTTTGAAATCAGGTTATCGTGAACCTGTATTTCTGGTTATCGTGAACCATTTTGTTTGAAATCAGGTTATCGTGAACCTGTATTTCTGGTTATCGTGAACCATTTGCTTTTTATATCAGGTTATCGTGAACCTGCATTTCTGGTTATCGTGAACCGTTTGCTTTTTATATCAGGTTATCATGAACCTGTATTTCTGGTCCAGTTCATACTTCTTTCTTCTTAAAGTAATTATCTGTTACCAGAATCTATTCTTGGTTTATTAACCTTGTTCTCTTTTAAACACCAGGAGTTTGTTTTCTGGAGCGCAAAGTTCGTCTCTGTCTTTTCTGGCTTTTCTTGAAGATCCCGTGCGAACTCTTCGGTATAAGAAATCCCCAGAAAATCTTTTTCTGGATGTCTACCCTTTATTTCAAACCGATCTCCAGTGGAGATTATGTCTTCTTTCTGGTTTCTCGCCCAGTAAGATTGCGTCTTTTCCCCAGTGTCGCCCGGTCATGTTTGAACCTGTCGTCCACCTCCCTGGATCTTTCCCCGGTGGAGAATCCCTTTTGTTTTCTATCCCCGGTGTTGCCTCAGAGTCTCCCCAGTGAGTCTCTTTTGTTGGTTAGCCTGTATCCCCAAGGAGTCTTCCTTGTGGTTACTAACTTTCTTTGCTTCCCCGGTGAAGCTTTCCTCTGTGTTTGGTAGCTCTTCTTTCTTTGGTGTTCTATTTTGTCTGCATTCTTGCATCTTTCATGGCATCATATCATCATATTAGAAGCATTGCACGTCTTTGTATCTAAGGGCAAAATTTTCGGTTTGCTATATTTAAATACCTTTCACCTTGATGTCCCGAGGATCTTCGTTCCTCGTGCCATCCGGTGAAGATATTTAAATAGGGGCAACTGTTGTACCCCAAATTTTACCCTTAGATCCATTGACCTCTTGCATGTCATATTAGGTCAACCATGCTGCATAGCTAACCCTTTTTATCAGGTTTTTGTTTGTGTTTGTTTCTTTTTTATCAGGTTTATCTTGAAGAGATTCAAGGAGTGACTGATCAAGATTTTGGATGGAGCATTGAATCAAGCAAGTCTCTAAGAGATGCCTCCATAACCCTAATCCTCTCCATGACCAAATTTCTACCCACTCTATCTATCCTCAATTATCACCTTCATTTTCTAAACCTATTTCATTAGCCTTTTCATTTAACCAATTTTTATCCATTTGTCAATTTTATTTCTCCTAAACCATATCTAAAACCCTAATTAATTAATCCACCATTATCATTTTTCCTTATATTTCATTTCCTTCCTATAACAAAGATGGAAAACCATTTCTCTTTTTTTTTTCATAAGCCCAATTTGGTTGGCCCAACGTGCAAGATGTGTTGCAAACTATGTTGGATTTCAATTTCATTACCAAATAACCAATAGAAATCAAGTATAGTTGTGTTGACTTTTCAACTCATTTGCCAACCAATGAGGAAATGACATGTGGCGCACAAGGAACCAAAAACAACTAAACTGTTCTTTCTCCCTCGTTCATACTTGCGAATTCAGAATGGAAGAAGAGAAATTCAAGCACAAGCAAGTGAATCAATTCGTTCAAACCATTTCAACCTCAAGTCCTTGGCGCGCTGTGTTAAATTTGAATTCTCCAAGAAGACATTCCCTTTTGAGCTCCCAACTGCTTGGTTCACAAAAGTGGTTCTGAGAATTTACCATCTTCAGCATTCAAACTGTCCTCGCCTGCGAACCTCTTCACGCCATCTCCAACATTTACCTCATTTGATACCCCTCCCAATAACCTCAAGCAAGGAGCTCAGAAGCAATACGTGAAATTGTCAATTAACTCTGCACATCTGATATTTTGTACAGCATGAGCAGCGGATCTGTCTCCAAGGAGTGGACCGTTTGAATTCAAAAGAGACGTTGTAACACTGGCCTCCACTCAGCACTCCAAGTGTTTGATGTTTGGACTCGCACAAACTCTTTGGTTCAGCCAATAAAAGGGACGCGTTCCTACACATCTATTGACCAACAACAACTCTCACAAAGTACTCAAAAATCTTCTGAAATTCCAAAGGAGTCGAGCAAGCAAGTTGAAAGGTGTTTTTGGAGTTGCTTTGAAAGGGAAGGCAACCACCATACTTGAAGATAGTGGACATTATTCCACCTGGGTATTGTGTCCTTATCCCTTCGTTAATAATGCTCATTTGATGTTATCACTGCCATATGCATTTCATTGTTCTTTACATGCGTATCTGGTTGACATATGCTTGACTATAATGTTCATGTACTCGTGACTTGAATTTCTTAAAACAAGATGATGTTATCATTGATATGGCACACATGAATGTTGTTTTTTTTTTGTTACAATGTTACTGATGTTGTTCATTTGAGTGGTAGTAATTGTAAGTCTTTATCGTGGTATTGCATTGACAGTTTTTATGTTTGATTTTGTTAAAACACTTGGATATCATATGCGTTTGAATGTGATTTTGAAACAGAGGACTTTTGAACTTGTGTTTCTCTTTGTAGTTCTGTTATGTTCTTGGGTTGTATTAAATTTGAACCTATTTTTGTTGTTGGCTAAATGATTGTTGGTATTGTCAAATTGTTCCTGATAAAATAGCATTAGTACCATTTTCTGCCATCATTGATATATGAGCATCATGTATACTCAGTCGTGTTCTTTAACTTTGTTGTTGTGGATGCTTGACACTTTTGTATGTTATTATATGAGTATTGACATTATTTTTTGTTGACCATGTGTTTGAGCTTGATATTTTAAGTTGTCCTGATACTCAGTGATCCAGTCTCTTGTATTTGCAATCCTTTGATTTAGTAGTGGTAGAGCATGATTAGGGTTAGATGGAGTTTAGGGTAAGAGTTATGGTGCTAATAACCATGTATCTCCTTTGTTCTTTGGCTTGTCATACTATGTTATCTCATCTTGTACATGCTCAAACCATTTTTATTGAAACTGTCAGAGGTATGCTCTTTATGTCAACATTATGATATGAGTTACTAGCCTTGATGTGTTCTAGTCTATGGATGTTTGTTACCTCTATGTGCCTTTAATATTTACCCAAACCATCTTGAGCCTAATCCATACATGTGTGATGGTATGCTTGCTTGATATTGCCTAACTTGGTTTCCACTAAGTCCCTTGCTTTTGTCTGTATTGAATTGATACTTTTGCCTGAATTTGAATGTGGCTGGTATGTTGTCTATAACATGCCCTATGCTTGAACACATGTGAGAATGTTAACCACCATTTGGCTTATGTGATTATCACTATAACCTGACTGATTTTCTTTCCCTTTATCAACATGATAAATGTGTTTTCTTGAGTGTCCGATGTTTATGACTAGTTGTTATTTGATGTAGATGGCATTATGTATACAACTCTGCTTAGACTCTAGCTTTATGACAGTACCTTGTTTTCTAAGTTATGCCTTTGGACATCATGATTTCATACATGTATGCTTGATGAACGTGCCTGTTTAATTTTGTTCAAGTTAGGTCTATGATGTTATATGCTACTGCCTATCTCTAAATGTTACCACTTGTTTGAGTTAGATTGTTATTCTATTTTGTAACTTGTCATATCCTTGCATGTGTGTGATAATCTACTTGTAATTCAGTTTGTCAGCTATTTTTGATTTGGAATATCATTTTCATGTTGATATATGTTTTATGATGTACTGAATGCTCTGAACCTACATAGCCTGTCTTGATGTCATATGTGTTTGGTCAACCTTTAAACCTAGCTTTGTTTTCATGACTCAACACTATGCTTTCTCTGTTTTACATTATGACTGTTTGGCATTCTTAATTTGACCTAAATATGCATGGAATAGATGTAGGCTCTGGATGTTTTTGCTTTGTATGCTAGCATTGGTATTTATCATCTTTGCCCTATGTACTATGACTGACCTATTAGCATTGAGGTTATTGCCTGTTGATGTTCTGCCCTATGATATCATCCTATCATGATTTCCCATCTAGCATGTTTTCTAAACTAATCACTGATATTGGATCCATGTTAGGGTATCCCCTGACTTTGTTTTTACGAATAGATCAACTTGTTTGAACTGTTTTTGGAATCTTGAGAAGCATCATTGAAACTGACTTATTACTATGACCTAGCATATCTCTTTCTCTTGCTTTTTCAACTTGTAATTTTCCCAATTATATGACCTAATGGCTAACACAAATCTGCTACCTTTCTCTCCTTCGAAGTATGTTTAAGTCTTGAGATTATTTTGACATGTGAACTGAACTTGTTATGTTGAGCTACATCTATGTGTTTGTCTAAATTATATTCCAAATTGTTTTCACTTCATTTAAACCTCTTTTGAATTTGATTGATGCTTGCTGCTAGTTTGCTTTGCTGTTTGTACTAATTAGCTTGCCAACATGTAGCCCATGATCAAACCATATCCTACTGTTTTCCATAGTATACATGTCTGTTTATCATTTGCACTTAAGATATGTCCTTGTGATCTTCGAATGTGAAAGTTGTATGCTTACTAATCATTACTTGCTATGGCTGCATATGGTCTCCCTATCTGATGTTTTCAAATGTGATGGATGTGGTGTCCAATTTATATGGTTCAATCCTTATGTGACAGTTAGTGTGCAACAATTCTTGGTTTTGTGTTGACAATCATTGCTTCTGTTTCAGTTCACCTGACTATGTCTGATTTTGAATGTCTTAGACCTATACATTTCTCTTGTTGCTGCCATGGCTGAATGGTTTGTGTTTTCAGATGCTCTTACTTTGGGGATTTTAAGAATAGGCCTTGCCTGTTGTTTAATATGCATAGAATTTCATAACTGCAAGTTTAAATTATGCACTTCTGTGGCATTTTGTTTGACAATGATTGCTGATGAATGGCATAGCATGGGTATTGATATCGTGAGTGGTTTTATGTTGGACGGTTTGTATTTGGTTTAAAACTTATGCGTATTTTCGTGTTATATATTTATTGAAGTAAGTTTAGTATTGGATGTACCAGCCACCCCAGTGGAAAGCACACACAATCACACGCCTTGCCTACATCAGGGACTGGGGTTCGAATCCCCCTCGCCCCAGTCCTTTTGGTTTTTCTGTTTTTTTCGCTTTGTTTCATATATGTATGTTTGTTTTCATTCTATTTCCAAGCATGCGCTTTGGTTCAGTGGTATGAGTTTTAGGCTGCATGCGAGATGACCTGTGTTCAATCCCTCAAAATGCCATTTCCTCATTTTTATTACTTGTTGGCTTTATCTTTATTTTTAAGTTGATGCTTCACTTTCAAAATGTCATAACTTACTTGATTTTTATCCTTTTTCTTCCCTTCTTTTTGCTATATTCTCCTAATTGAATCTATTTTTCAAATACAAATTATTAAGAATATTTAATATTGAGGCCTTTATTCTTGATTAGATTAGTATGTTCATCAAGGTTTTATTACATCTCCTTTTAATTACCTTGCTATGTTATTTTCATATATATCATGTTTGATCATTGCCTAACATGTATGATTCTCACTTTGCATTGATATCATGATTTTATCTCATCTCATTATCTTATTCATGTATTATTGCATCATCGTATTTGCATTATAATTCTTTATCTTTTAGTAATTTTACAACTGTTGTCTTTACCCCCATTCCAAAGGGAGACCTCCTTAAATTGACTCATGAAGTCACTAAACAACCATCTTACCTTATCCTTCTAGGTTT
The DNA here is from genome assembly GCA_022829125.1 of Lathyrus tuberosus. NCBI lineage: Eukaryota > Viridiplantae > Streptophyta > Magnoliopsida > Fabales > Fabaceae > Lathyrus > Lathyrus tuberosus. The sequence goes on from JALAZF010000003.1 coordinate 16,973,298, forward strand.
ACCCTCATTTCTTGGCCTCATGAGAGCCAATGAAATCACAACTTAGAAGTAGGTTGGAGTTCTTAAACTCCATGTGACTCCCATCATCATGAGAACTCACTTTCCCCTTTATAACTTAGATTTAGAGAGCTATCGTGAACTCTAAAATGAGCTTGTACTCATTTCCCCTTGGAACTTTGGCCATAGTCAATGGTTCCTATCCTTCACCCTTAGATCAGTGAACTACGGATACTCTGATTCCACTCCCGTAAGGATACGTAGGCGCAAAGTGCGGTGCTTTGTCGAGTATACTTAGATACAAACCCCTAGGGTTTTCAACCTTTAGCATAGCACCTTTAGCAAGCGAGTAAGATATAACAAGTTAAACAAGAGGTTCCCGTAGAGTACTACGGACGTTTAGGATGCTAATACCTTCCCTAAGCATAGCTAACCCCCCGAACCTTAGATTTCCCCCCTTTTTAGGTTTTTCTCGATCTTGAACCTTTCCTTTGGATAAATCAAAGTCGGTTGTGAATTTAAAGAATGTGATGCAGGTTAATTAATAGCTTGTTATCCGATTCTCACCGCAACATTGAGCTTCACCCTTCAGGCACATTGCCTCATCTTTTTCAAAACAGACAAAAAGACTATTCTTTCAAACACTTCTTAGTTATGATACGAATTGCGAGCCACGATCCTTAAGCAGCAGAGAAGAATGAGAGAGATTATTCATATCCTTGTTTTGTGTATCTTTGAATACGAGACGTAGGCCCCAGCTATTCAAAGTATTCTCCCTCGTTCATAGACTTTAGTGCAATTCAAGTCAAATAACTTTCAAACTCTCTCTCTCTCTCTCCCCACAGACAACATTTCAACAAGCAACACCAACAATGTTTGTCTCTTTGGACCAAACATTATTCCCTTTGACATTCATACATCCTTACGATTAATCACCTCCTACATGAGTTAATCACCTTCTCATGGTTAAACACTCATCTCTGAACCAAACCCTTTTTCAATCTTGCCCTGTCAGCTCCGTGCTTAGGCAAATTATTCTTGCCCTGTAAGCTCCGTACTTATGCAGACTTTTATACATTTCCCTATAAGCTAAGTGCTTAGGCAGACCCTTTTTCTTTTATATTTGCCATGTAAGCTTCGTGCTTAGGCAACCCTCATGCATTCCCTGTGAGCTTCTTGCTTAGGAAAATCATTTCATGCATTGCCTTGTAAGCTCTATGCTTTGTCAACTTCATTTCATTTATGCCCTGTAAGCTCTATGCTTAGGCAAACACCCCTTCATGTAAGTCTTGATCCCCAGATCTAGGAAAAATCCAACAACTCTGCATTGGCTAATCACCATTTATTGGTTAACTCCACACTCTTTCATTGAGACACACCTACTTGTGGGTTCAAACAATACAATCCTGGTTCAATAATACTTTCACAACACCTTAACAACAACTTCATCATTTCACAATTCTTTTTTCAATTCAAGCAACAAACTTTTCAATTCAATTCAATCAAAAAACCTTTTCAAAACAAATTTATTTCTTTTCATAAAATAACTATTATAATTCAATTCTTAGCAGTCAGACTAAATGCTTAGAGCATCCGAACGAGGATCAAAATTTGCTAACATCAACACTTCTAGGATACGATTGTAACTGTTCCCTAAAACCAACTAACACACACTTATTTTCTACCATGAACTACGAAGCTCTGATTTTCTCATTGCACTATGAGAATACGTAGGCACGAGGGTTCGAATCCTTGGCGAGCACACTAATTAAAAACTTATTTTCCCCTTAATTAAAATCAATCGCAAGTAACCATTAGATAATAACACCCATCCACGCAAAGAACAATCAAAACGGTTCCCGTTGAGTACAACGTGTGTGAGGGATGCTAATACTTTCCCCTCGCATACATAATGTATATTGACCGCTTGGTACCAGAGCATATACACTTTCATACGTACGCCGATTACCGCGAGGGACGTCCCTTTGATGACGTAGCCTTCTACTCCTGATGGTTGACTTGTGGTTCATGTCCGAAGTATCCTCGTCTTCCTGAGTGTGTCATGTATCACTTCAGCTATATGCACTTTATTCCCATAGACCCTTATGATTCTGCTCCTCTCGCTATGACACGTAGATATATGGATACCACATAAGCCCTTAGGATTATCTTAATTATATGGTATCGGATGAGGCACGGAGTACCATAACTCCTAACGACTGGAGTAATGTACACAACTAAATCCAATGGTATTTAAGGGTGTCACGTCCTTATATGAATATTCATGCTCTAGGAGATCCATCTAGGCTAACTCACTAGGAGATACCAGAGGAGGAGCATGTTAGGGAAAATTATGTTATTGGTGTGTTGCCTAGATGTCGCCGTATCATGGAGATTGGGTAGGCGAGTATAGACATATGACTATTTTTGAACGACTCTGAGGCAATGAACGTTCTAGTTTCCATGATAGATGAGGCACGAGAGACACTGCAGTACATGAGGCAGCGTAGGTGTAGCGCGATTTTTGTGGTCTTGAATCACTATCGCTTGGGTACTACAGTTTGATTCATTTTTTATCCTGTTAAGCTGATTAAGGAAGGGAAATAGATGTCTCCAATTAACCATGCTCGCATACTGAGGTTAAACAGTCAAAACTGTTGGTTTACAGATGCTATTAAAATGTGGGCCCCTCTTCGGTTATTTTGTTAAGAATAAAATGTTTGGACTACTTGCGAGGTTTTTGGTAATGTGTTTAGATTTTATGCTTTTGGGTTGATATATGAAGGTACTGGATTTTGGGTTTTTTATTAGTGTGCTCGCTAAGATTTTTCAATCTTATGCCTACGTATTCCTGTTTAACGAAACAAGGAAATCATAGTGATCGTAGTTCCTCCTATTCTAAGGGAGGAAAAAGTTTGTTTTGGTGTCTTGTTCAAAGCCCAAGACATGAAGCTAAAGGTGATTTGTATCTTGATCAAAGCCCAAGATGTGAAGCTAAAAGGGTTCGGGATGAGAGAGAATTTGTCATCTCTAAAGAGGAGTTGTTGATGTTTGCATGCTGTGAGCAAGGCACAAATTTGATGCTAAAAGGTTGATTGACTCAACCGGGGATTCCTCTATACAAAGCCTAAGAGGAGGCTATTGACCCAATAAGAGGGTGTTTTTTATTTGTCTCGTACGAAGCCCGAGATAGAGGCTAAAAGGGTTGACTCAACAAGAGAGTGCTAACAAGTGAATGACTCAATAAGAAAGTGCTTTTATGTGTCTTGTATGAAGCCCAAGACGGAGGCTAAAAAGGGAATGACTCAACAAGAGAGCCTGTAATACTCAACAAGAGAGTGATTTATTGTCTCGTACGAAGCCCGAGATAGAGGGTAAAAGGGTTTGACTCAACAAGAAAGTCTTTTATACTCAACAAGAGAGTGATTTAGTATCCCGTACAAAGCCCGAGATAGAGGCTGAAAGGAGATTAACTCAACAAGAGAGTCTTTTATACTCAACAAGAGAGTGATGTGCTATCTCGTACGAAGCCCGAGATGGAGGCTAAAAGGAAGATTGACTCAAAAAGAGAGTCTTTTATACTCAACAAGAGAGTCTGAAAAGGTTAGCTCCGTTGGGGAGGATCATTGTACAAAGCCCAAGAGGAGGCGGTGTCACTGCTGAGGATTAGATCCATAGGCAGGCAAAAGGGTGGGGAACTCTCACGAGAGATATCGGGTTTCAGAGTGATCAGTGTTTTTCCTATATTTTGAAAGGAACTTGAGAATGTCAATGAGACTCAAGGGGGTTTAGACTGTCCAAGTCTAGAGTTTTATCTTTTGTACAATGCCCAAGAGGAGGCACAGGCATTAAGGGATGAGTATCAACCATAAAGTGGCCATAGGTTTGACACCGGAAAGACTGTTCTATCAAAGGATGACTAAGTTCTGTCTTATACCTTTAAGAGGTCGCCGGGGTCCTTGTATTACGCCCAAGATAAGGCATGAGAACTTCTAAGAAGCCGAAGGGTCCTTGTACAACGCCCAAGAGGAGGCGGGGATGCTTTTAGGAAGCCTGTGGGTTCCCCAAACTAAGAGAAGTTCAAGAAATGCAATTCACAGAGAAGAGATCATTCCAGGAAAGTTCGAGAATTTGGAAGAAACTCAAGAAATACTATTCACTGAGAATAGATCAACTCTGGGCAGTAGAAATTCTTTGACAATTTCTAAGAGTGACAGTCTGAGAAAGGGTTCGCCGAGAATGCTGCCTTTCTCTTTGTTCCATATTGTTTAACCCCAAGAGAAGGTAAGATTTTATCTGGTAATCCTATGGGGGATCTAATTTTGTTTGTATTTAAGAGAGACCAACAAGGCTTTACCTAGTGCTAGACGTAGTTGCCGGGGAAAACTCTAAAATAACTATACTAGTATTACACAGTGGATATGTGATAAGTATATAAAAAGATGTGAAAGAAGACTTACAGTGAAACAGCCCCACAATACAGTTATATACATATGAAAGCGATAAATGAATGTGGGTAAACACTTACCCGTTGTAGAGCTTCCATGCTATTTGGTTAGTTGTTCAACAAAGAAAGCTTTGATAACAATATTGTATTTAAAATCAAAGGAGAAAGTACTTTGAAAAGATTGTTGGGGCTTACAGCTAAAGGAGAGGCCCAAATTTTGTTTGAAAAAAGGCGATCGCGTCGAGGTTTTTGAAAACACAGTGGGTCTTATACAATGACTGAGGCCCAAATATTTTGGTTTCAAAAATGGGTTGGGTCTTACACTCTATTAGAGGCCCAAAGAAATTTTTGTACAAGTGATGGGGCTTACAACTCAAGAAGAGGCCCATTTAAAAACAATGAACGCACTGTTAATTTGAAAACTGTATTGGGACTTATACAAATGACTGAGGCCCAAATTTATTTATGTACAAAAGGGTGTTGGGTCTTACACTCTATTAGAGGCCCAAAGTGTTTGAAAATGATTGACGAGGGTGAAAATCAAGGAAACCCTAATTTTGTTTTCCTTTAAAAGTAAATATTTAAAGAAAATCAATAAAAATGATAAAAATACCAAATAAGTTTGCATAAACCACTTGTGATTTTTGTTTAAGGTTTTAAAAATGAGTTTTTAATCACAAGATGATTTAGAACTCATTTGGTTTTGATTTTCAAGATAAATATTCACTTTTAAAATGTTTAAAAACAATTAAAAATGAATTTATTCACAAAAATACCAATTATATTAAATAAATAATATAAATTTTATTTTTTTGTGGAATAAAATATTTCAACATTTTTGTGATTTTTTGCAAAAAGAATCAGTCAAAAATAATTAAAATTGAGGGAGTTATTAATTTTTCAAATCATTAAAAATAATAAAAAAGTGAGAAAAAAACATTAAAAAGGGGTCTGGGGCGAGGGGGATTCGAACCCCACACCTCTTGTGTGCCGTGTGCGCACCTTACCACTGGGGTGGTGATACATCCGTGTATCAAACCCCAGCCACAAATATACAAGGCTTGCCTTGTTCTTGGCCTGGCCAAGGCAAGGCAAGGCAAGGTTTTTAGTCAGAAACGTGAAGGTCATAACTTCCTCATTTCTCCATGGATGGAGACAAAATTTATATGCATCTGGCCTAGAATTTCCCAAGGAATCCAATGGTGGTGGTGGTTTTTCCAGAAAATCAATCCTCCTCAAAACCCGATAGTGGTTTTGAAATAGGCCATGATTTGCATTTTCTGTGCTATCTCTTGGTGCAGGCATGAATCACATGATGAATTGGCTCAAACATAACACATATAACATGTATAAGAGATGCATGATCAGTGGACCTCAAAGCAAGACATATTTTAAAGAGTTTAAGTTGAGATGCTTACCTCCTTTGGAGCTTTTTTGGCAATCTGTCAAGTGCCTTGTTCCAGAAATGTTTTGATACTTTGAACAATCTCAAATGATCCCTTAGAAGCTTTTAGGATGATTGGAACCAGCTGGAAACCTCAAGAATGGAAACTGACCCTTTCTTGCAAAAGGGGCAAAAGTGGCCAAAATAGCAACTCTCTCAAATGGTGTTCCAGATGTGTGAAACCATTTGGGACAGTTCAAGGATGATATTTGGAGTGTGTTTGAGGTTTTATCTGGTTTGGAAAGTGACTGAATCAAAACATGGCTTGAAAAATGCAAAAAGGCCCTATTTTGAGGTTTTGAGATGGGACTTTGTGATTTTGGTGTTACAGGTTACTTGTGAGAGTTTGGACGGCTTAGATGTGACATATTGAATTTGTTTGGATCATGAGCTATGATGGAATTGCTCTCTAACTCAAAAACTCAGAGTTACCTTGCTAAAGAAGGTATTTTTGCTCAGAGAAAGATTTTGAGGAAAGCAAGTGTTGTAGTGCTTTGGTGTACTCAAACTGAGCACAAATGAACTCTATTTATAGTAGAGCAAGTTTGTTTTGGTTGCAATAGTGATTGGCAACTGCAGTAGAGGTTTGGCCAATGTTGATCAATAAGAATCCAAGTCTCCTCTAGCCATTGACTAGAGGTTAGAGCACAGGCTGTTGGTCCCCTAGTTCAGAGATCATCCTTGACTCATTCAGTTGGAAATGGTTCAGTTCATGCCACCTTGGTGCATCCATTGAATTCTCCAAAACAAAATTGGAGTCTTGTCCCTCTTTTAGGGTTTTTTAGGTTTGGCATGCTACTTTTGGTTCCAAAGACTTGGGAGGCTGATGGATCAGTGTTTGTCCCTCCTTGGTCCCTCCCTGAGGTGTTTAGAAGGATCAACTTGTTTGTCATTTGCAAAAATTGCTCAAATCGAGCAAAATGCACAAATCTGCCTTGCCATGACAGTTTGCAGCAAGGCACATTGCCATTGTCATATCTCATGGCTTAAGTGGAGTTTCATGGGGTTCTTGGTCATTTTGGAAAGCTCTCATATGATACAACATATGTGTGATCATAGTTTGTTTTGATACTTTTTGGATCCAAGTGAAAAATTCCCCTACATTTGGAAAAAAAGCAAGGCAGATTTGGACTTAGTGAAAATTTCACTAAGTGTTGGAAAAAAGTGACATTTTCACTTTTTGTGATTTTGGCCATTCCATAACTTGAAATCCATGGAGAATTGGAATGAGGTGTAGTTGACACTTTTAAATTATGCCATGAGAGCTACAAATTCATCTTTGGACCAGCCAAAATGGTTGCTTGGATCTCAAGTTATGATCCTTGGAAGTGGGTACCCTAGCCACTTTGTTCCATAACTTAGAAAAATTTCTAAGTTTTTATGGTTACCCCTTTTTCAAGTTATCCCACTTTCTTTGGTTTTTCTTGATGAATGTTGATTCAAATCACACATTAACATCATTTTAGGGTTAAGGAACCATAATTGTGAAAAATCTCAAAAAGTCAAACTTTGACTTTTGTGCACAATTGACTTTTTACCAGATGAATTCCAAACTGTGTGATCCTCTATGAAATCAAGTCCTTGACCTAAATCAAACTTGATGGATTGATTTCATAGGTGTTATAGGGTGTATTGAATCATGTCCTAGGGTTTGGGAGCATGTCTTGGTCAAAAGTCAAAGGCGCAGTTGACTTTTTCAGCGAAACCCTAACTGTGGTTCTGATGAACTTGAAACTTGGGAATCCAGCTTCTTAGATCAATCCATTGTTGCAAATGGATCAATGTGGTGTATTAGAGACCCTCAAATCATGTCTTGAGGTATTGGCTCATGTTTTGTCCCAAAAGTCAACTTAGGGGTGAATTAGGTTAAGAAACCCTAATTCCTGATTTTTTATTAATGCATCCCTTGAGGCTAAATTGACTTGATGATTGGGTCCATGAGGTCCCTTAGAGTATTTTGGGTTATGATTTGAAGCATTGGCTCATGCCCAGATGAAAATTTCCATCTGGAGGCCCTGGTCGACCAAAACCCTAATTTGGTGACAGTGGCGATCTTGAGGCTTAATCTACTTGGAAGGCTACAACCTTGTGCTTGATCCTTGATGTGTGAGTCCTTTTGATCCTTTATAGGTGTTTGAGAAGTTAGACAAGTTGAAGATCACGTCATTCCTTGATTGATCCTTGTCTAAGAGCTCTGAGAGGGCCTAAAACCCTAATTTTGATTGTAGTGAATGCTTACCCATCTTTGGGGAGACTGATGAGGCATGATGGTTCATCCATATTGTGATAATGATTTGTACAATGATGGGAAATCTTAGTGGTCAAAATTTAGGGTATGACAGATGCCCCTATTTAATCTTCTTGGACCCAAAGGTGTGAATGGCGAAGGTATTCGGGCATTCGGGGTGCAAGATGATTAAATATCGGAATACCCAAAATTTTGATAGTGGTTATGAATGGCAGTTTGCCAGTCCATCTTCTTTTGCTAAGCAATGATGCTTAGAAAAGGTATAAACTTCCTCTCGATCTTGGTTTTCAACCAAGGAACTGGTCTAAGTTTTTGATATAAACTTCCCCTCGATCCTGGTTTCCTACCAAGGAACTGGTCTCAGTTTCTGAAATAAACTTCCCCTCGGTCCTGGTTTCCTACCAAGGAACCGGTCTAAGTTTCTTTTGTCAATAAACTTTCTTGACAAGCGACGCTATTTGTAGCGGTTTTCCTCAAACTTCTCGCCAAATTTTCCTAGGGAGATGCCATTTGACGGGAAAAACTTTGATGTCAGACTTGCTGGGGAACCCATTCGTCTGAGTTGTAGAGGTGTACAAACTTCTCTGTTGGAGACGCCATTTGTTGATTCTATTGGGGAAAACGAGTCTCTTGAGATATTATTTCCGGCTTGGGGTCTTACATCATACTTTTCTCGGGATCTTCTCGGAGAAATGCCATATGATGTGATCTAATTTTGAGGTGCTAATGACCTTTTCGTCAGCGGATTTTTTTGGAAAACAACTGTTGTCTTGCCAAATCTCTGCTTAAGCGACTTTCTCTGGGGATTCTCCTTAATCCGGGAAAGTGAAAATATCATCTTCAATGGCGAAGAGTGACGTTTGCCGAACGTTTTCTGGTTTTTCAGAGGTTCAAGTTATCCAAGTGGTAAAGGACCGACTTCATCCCATAAATAAACTGGAAGAGAGATATGCTCAGACGCAACATTTCCTGTCGGGGAAAGAACTGACAATTCGATTTAGAGGACTTCTATCACTAGGGGACAAGACCGACTAGAGTGATAGTGATGCAATATGAATATGAATGTAAATCAATAATGCATGATGTATGTATGTATATGCTGACAAAACTGACACGACATACAGACTAATGGATAAACATGACTGGATACTCGGCCACAACGGGAGATGAAAAGTATCACTGGTTCAAAATAGCAATCCTGCCTTGCTTAGGAGATATAATCCCTGCAGGGAAAACCGTTGGTCGGGCTTAGGAGGTAAGAACTCTGCCGAGGGTATCAGACGGGAAAGTCACCTCTAATACAGTCGATCCTTCGTTCAGGCGTACTAGTTTAGAAGGAGTACTTTGATTCTGTACTTTGAGGCTCGAACACCATTGGAGACGCAATCGATGTTCTTTCGATGTTCAACAGTCAAAAGAAATTGCCATCTTTATTTTAAAAGCAGAAAAAGTTTGACAAGTAAATTTATTTTTGTTTTATTTCAAGAATCGTTAATCATGTTAAAATGTCGTTCTGTAAAGCTAAAATAAATAAGAATTGTAAACAAAAGCACAAGGGCTCAATTTTTATTGATAGGATGGAAATCAGCCAATCGCGTGATTCCATAGAGTATTTACAAAGTTTAGAAAATGGTAATTTAAGGGAAAAGGGATACATTGAAACATAACGACTATTATCCTTCTACCAACTTTGAATTCGGGACATCCTGAGCTTCTGTCAAAGATGACCTTGACTGGAGTTTTCTGATGGATGACATGACTGCTGCTAGGGGATTTGCCCCTGTTGGACGTAGTTACTTGCCATGAATCCCTAACTTTTGCCTGGATTTACTTTGAGATCTCCAATCCGCTGAGATGATTTTTTATTATGTCTCTAATTTTTTCCTGGATCGCCCTTTCGGGTTTTCAATCCACCGAGATATTTTTTTTTCTTGTTTTTTTTAATTTAGGCGAAGTATTTCTTGACTACGTCAACATTCGTGGGGTAGGCAAATTCCTCTCCATCCATGGTTGTAAGTCTCAAGGCACCGCCTGAGAAAGCTTTCTTGACCACATAGGGGCCGTCATAAGTCGGAGTCCATTTTCCCCGGGAATCAGTGAGAAATTATTGTATCTTTTTTAGCACAAGGTCTCCTTTCCTGAAGATGTGAGGTCGAACCTTTTTGTCAAACGCCATCTTTATTCTTTGCTGATACAACTGACCGTGGCATAGTACCGTTATTCGTTTCTCTTCGATCAGATTTAGTTCATCGTGTCGACTTTGACACCATTCAGCTTCTGTTAGCTTGGCTTCCATCAACACCCTGATTGATGTGATCTCTACTTCTATGGGGAGCATTGCCTCCATGCCATATACTAGAGAGAAAGGGGTTGCCCCTGTTGAAGTGCAGACAGATGTGTGATAACCGTGAAGAGCAAAGGGTAACATCTCGTGCCAGTCTTTGTAGGTTACACCCATCTTTTGAACGATCCTTTTGATGTTCTTATTAGCCGCTTCTACTGTGTCGTTCATCTTGGGTCGGTAGGGATATGAGGTATGGTGTTCGATCTTGAACTCAGCGCACAACTCCTTCATCATCTTATTGTTCAAGTTAGATCCATTATCCGTAATGATCTGGCTCGGAACACCATAACGGCAGATGAGATTGTTTTTGATAAATCAGACTACCACTTGTCGGGTCACATTAGCGTATGATGCTGCTTCGACCCACTTGGTGAAGTAGTCAATGGCGACCAGGATGAACAGATGTCCATTCGAAGCTTTGGGTTCGATCATGCCAATCACGTTAATTCCCCATATGGAAAAAGGCCATGGGGAAGAGAGAACTTTGAGATGCGTTGGCGGTACAAGGATTTCGTCGGAGTATATCTGACACTTATGACAACTCCTCATGTACTTGTAGCAGTCAGATTCCATTGTCAACCAATAGTACCTTGCTCTCAGAATTTTTCTCGCCATTATGTGTCCGTTGGCATGAGTGCCAAAGGATCCTTCGTGAATTTCTTTTATCAGCATGTCTGCCTCTGGTCTGTCTACGCATCGGAGCAAGACCATGTTAAAGTTCCTCTTATAGAGTGTGTCACCGCTCAAGAAGAAGTTTCCAGCCAGTATTCTGAGGGTTTTCCTATCTTTTCTTAGTGCCCCAGGTGGGTACTCTTGTTTCTGAAGGAAGCATTTGATATCGTGATACCAAGGTTTGTCGTCGATGACTGCTTCAATCGCGAAGACGTAAGCAGGCCATTCAAGGCGCATTATGTCGATCTTAGGTAGGTCGGTCCATTGACCTATACTAATCATGGAAGAAAGAGTGGCTAAGGCATCAGCCATGTGATTCTCATCACGAGGGATGTGATGAAACTCGATTCTGTTGAAGAAGGGTAACAACCTTCTTGCATAATCTTTGAAAGGAATCAGTCCTGGTTGGTATGTGTTTTAATCTCCTTTGATCTGATTAATAACCAAGGCTGAGTCACCATATACATTCAAGTTCTTGATCCTTAAGTCGATCGCTTCCTCGAGACCCATAATACAAGCTTCGTATTCGGCCTCGTTGTTTGTACACTTGAATGTAAGTCTGGGAGTGAAAGGAATGTGGGTACCCTGAGGTGTTATGATGATTGCCCTAATTCCGTTTCCGTAATGATTGACAGCTCCGTCAAAGATAAGTCCCCATTGGGAACCTGGTTCTGGCCCTTCATTGGGTAGCGGTTCATATGACATCTTCATCTGGGAAGTCAAACCTGACTGATTCCTGATCGTCAATCGGTTGATGAGCTAAATGATCGAATAAAATACTCCATTTAACGGCTTTCTGAGCGTGGTATATTATTTCATATTCTGATAACAACATCTGCCAATGGGCAATCATTCCAGTGAGAGCAGGTTTTTCAAAGACATACTTGATTGGATCCATTTCTGAGATTAACCAAGTAGTGTGACGAATCATGTACTGGCGAAGACGTTTGGCTACCCAAGCCAGAGCACAACAAGTTTTCTCAAGCATAGTGTACCGAGTCTCGCAGTCGGTGAATTTCTTGCTCAGATAGTAGATGGCAGACTCTTTCCTTTTTGTTTCATCTTGTTGGCCAAGTACACAGCCCATGGAGCCTTCCAAGACTGTTAAGTAAATGATCAGTGGTCTTCCTTCCACTGGAGGTGATAGAATTGGTGGGTTCAACAGGTATTCCTTAATACTGTCGAAGGCGGTTTGGCAATCTTATGTCCAAACGCAGTCCTGATTCTTTTTGAGTAATTTAAAGATCGACGCGCAGGTCGCGGTCTTAAGGAATATAAATCTGGAAACGTAGTTCAAACGTCCCAGGAATCCTCTGACTTGTTTTTCGATTTTCGGAGAAGGCATTTCTTGAATGGCCTTAACCTTGTCAGGATCAACCTCAATTCCCTTCTGGCTGATGATGAACCCTAAGAGTATCCCTGAACGGGCACCGAAAGTGCACTTGTTAGAATTCAAACGGAGTTTGTACTTTCTCAACCGCTCGAATAGCTTTGACAGGTGGGTCACATGCTCCTCTTTTGTCTTAGATTTGGAAATCATATCATCGACATATACCTCGATTACCTTATGTATCATGTCATGAAACAGAGTAGTCTTGGCCCTTTGATAGGTTGCCCCAGTGTTCTTCAAACCGAACGGCATTACCTTGTAACAAAAGGTACCCCATGGGGTAATGAACGAAGTTTTCTCCATATCTTTCGGCACCATTTTTATCTGATTATAGCCCGAGAATCCATCAATGAAGGAGAAAAATTTGAACTTTGTTGTACTGTCTACCAGCATGTTAATGTGTGGTAAAGGAAAGTCGTCCTTTGGACTAGCCTTGTTCAGATCCCTGTAGTCTACACGCATTCTAACTTTTCTATCCTTTTTGGGAACTGGTACGATGTTGGCTAACCATTGAGTATACTCTGATAAGGCGAGGAAACCCGCGTCAATCTGTTTCTGTACTTCCTCTTTGATTTTGATGGCCATGTCTGGGTGAGTCCGTCTCAACCTTTGCTTTACTGGCGGACATTATGACCTCAACGGTAGATGATGTTCCACAATGCTGGTATCCAACCCTGGCATGTCCTGGTAGGACCAATCAAACACATCGGGAAATTCTTTAAGAAGCTTTATCAAACCTTCTTTGACAGTCGGACTAAGCAGTGCCCCAATCCTGATTTCTTTTTTCTCTTCTCTTGAACCTAAGTTGACCGTTTCCAACGGCTCTTTGTGAGGTTCAATGGACCTTTCCTCTTGTCTGAGTAATCGGGATATCTCTTTTGGAATTTCGTCGTCAACTTCTTCTTCAACCCCAAATACCGGGAATTCAAAATTGGGAGAAGGCATTGGATCGTACGTTTCAATGGGGTTTAAAACAAGCAATTTGAATGACGTGATGATTGTTTTTTAGAAGAGATAGAGAAAATGCAAGAGTGTGTGCAAGTGTATTTTCTGAAAAATGCTTGTTTTTATTATTGAGTTGTTTTTTAGGATTACCATTTTCTGAGAAAAAATTAAAAAAGAAAACAGCAATAAATGCAGAAATTACAGAACAACGTTATTTTATTTATGATCTTGTCGATTCTTGAAACTATAGCCCTATAAAACAAAACTCTGTCGCTTTGGGCAAAGCGAAGAGAGACATTTACAGAAAGTGAGCCCTATCAAAACATCCGTTTCACCTGGGCAGGGTGAAAGGTTAAGATAAAGTTGGCAATTACTTAGACTTATGAACGACTGTCGGGACATCGACAGCAACCCACTAACGGTGAACTCCTAGGTGAATCACAAAGTCCGACACCTTCTTTCTTGGTTTGTCCTCAGAAATGGCGCTGATTTCTGGCAGAGCAGGATCGTTGGAATCTGTTTCCCAGACAGAGTTGTCATAGACTAACTCTTCTGTCGCATTTTGCATAGTATTTGTACTCTCAGGTAAATCTCCCCATCCAGTTGGCTGGATGTCTTCGAGCCTGATACGAGAGCTTTCGGGAGCGGTGTATTTGACCAAAAAGTTGAACTTCCCACTTGGGTGCCTAAGGTGTCCCACACTTCTCTGGAATTGGAGGAGTCATCTCTTTCAATGACATTGACCTCAGGAAAAGCGTAGTTGATGAACTCTAGTCCGGCAAGCCTTGCCAATTCATCGTCGTACTGGATAGGTTCTAAATACCCTGAGTGTTGATCCCATGACATGGTGGGGACACAGGTATTCTTTTCGATAATGCTCAGCCAATTTTCATTATTCGGCTAATTTTCTTGCCCCGAGTTTCTTGGGTACGGCTGCCAGATAGGTAGGTCATCCATTGGGCCATAGTAGTCGTGGTCAAAGTTGTCTTCCATCAGAGTGTCCTCCTCTAATGAGTTTGGTGGAGCACGACATCCTTCCGGATCACAATCTCTATATATCGTTCTGACATCTGACCTGGGTAAAAATCTCAGACTTTGTGCGTGATAGCAAAATGGCGTAGGCACCTCTTCCCAAGATATATAACCGTCCTCGTTAAGATAGGACATCCACTCTTCATCTGTATCGGAGGAATCTCCCTTGTTGATGGTGTGCACTTCCTGATGCACTGGGTGAACGAAACCTCCACTATGGAAGAAATCCTGAATGGGATGAAAACTTTCATCGTTAGCGGCAGTCTGGGTATAGGTTGAAGAAAAACCAAGACCTTTCTTTGTTCTGTTATCAGTAGGAATGACAAGTTGTCCCCACCCTTTTGCATTGTTACTTTTGATCACTTTGAGAGCATCTTTGAATGAGGAAATTGATGTTCCCTTTTCTGATTGATTCTCATTGCTCATCGACAGTACTTGGAACTGAGTTCCAACAACTTCCTCTGGTTTTACACGAGTAGACGATGATAAGTTACTCACGAGCAAGCCTTGTTCTCCACAGACCGTGACGAGTTGATCGTTCTTGACGAACTTCAGTTTCTGGTGCAGTGTCGAAGTGACTGCCCCAGCCTGGTGTATCCAAGGTCTTCCTAATAAATAGTTGTATGCTGCTCGGACGTCCATGACCTGGAAAGTGATTAGGAAAGTGTGAGGACCGATAGTTATAGGAAGGTCGACTTCGCCGATAACTGCTTTCCGAGACCCGTCAAATGCTTTGACGATGACCTCACTGCACCTCATCGGGGATCCTTTGAATGATAGTCGCATTAAAGTGGACTTCGGCATAACGTTGATGGCTGATCCAATATCTACCAGTACGCTGGCTAAAGCATCGTCCTGGCAGTTGACTATAATATTGAGCGACAAGTTGTGACTTTTTCCTTCCTCTGGCAATTCCTCGTTACTAAATCCCAAGTTGTTGCTGGAAGTGATGTTAGAAACAATGCTATCGAACTGTCTTATTGTTACATCATGTTCCACAAAGGCTTGCTCTAGGACTTTCTGCAGAGCTTCCCTGTGAGCCTCGAAACTGAGTAAAAGAGATAACACAGAGATTTTTGAAGGATTTTGCAACAGTTGATCCACAATGTTGTATTCACTCTTTTGGATGAGCTTCAACATCTCATCATTGTTCTTTGAAAGGTCTGGATCATTTGATTGACCGTCCGGTTGATTGGGAACTTCGTTCTGAGGTTCCTTCTCTCTGTTAGGTTCTTCAACTCCTCGATTGAAGATTCGACCGCTCCGTGTTACTCGACTGGTGTCTGCAATATTCACGACAGAGGGTAATGGAACTTCTTTTCCATTCTCAATTGTTGTTGCGTCGTATTTATAAGGGATTGCCTTATCAGACTTGTATGGTACTGGTCCCGGCAGATAGATAACTACAGGAGCCTCCTGATTTTTTTTACTGTCGTAGGTAACTTCAATCAGTTCCTGGCTAAGAACCTTTGATTCGTCAAGTAGCGGGATAATGGCGCAAACATCTTTGGTCCTTTCGCGATCATAGATTACAACGACATCTTTGATTTGATTAGCGAAATAATCGGGCATCAAGTTGATGGACCCCAAAATTGGACATGGTTGAATCTCTTTGCGGTCCAACTGACCTTAAAGTGCTGCTCGCACGAGGTAGCATCCTTGATTATTTTCCGAGCAAACTCTACAGCGCTCATACTTATGTGGTGGCACCCGGCCACGTCCGCTTTGTATGCAGTGTAACCTCACTAGATCGGTTTTTGCTGACCGAACATCCTGACTCTGATGCCTAGTAGGGTTCTCCTCAATCATACTGACTTGTTGTGTGTCTTCATCTAGATAGATCGGAAGCCACCAATGATTTAACAAGTGTTGCAAAGTTCTTTGAACGAGAGCACATCCCTGGTCACTCTCACAACATCCTTTACAGTTCTGATAAATATGCGAAGTCAGAAAGCTGAGCTGGACTTGCTTAGCGTGTAATTCTACCAAGCTGGTATTCATTAAGCGAATATTGAAGATCTGAATCATGTTGATCTGATAAAGATTTTTATCATGGTGGTCCTGGATCCACCCAAGATCCATCTGACGCTGGAGGGCCTTTTGTACAAAAGAGCATCCCTGATTGTTTACCAAGCAAATCAGACAGGAATTATAATCGTGTCGTGGCAGATTATGATACTGGCTTTGCCTTGAGTGCATTGCCACCAGGTTGACATTCATCGCACGGATGTCGTGGCTCTGAATGATGTTGGAATTCGTATAAGTCATGTTGACCCCTCAAATTTGGTGCTCTTGGATCCATCCGAGATCCAACTGTTCCTGTAGAGCTGATTGCACCACAGAACATCCTTGATTGTTTTTAGAGCAGATACCACACTGGTGATAATTGTGAGGTGGTACATGGCCGTACCCGCTCTGTCTGCGATGCATCTTGACCAGATAGGTCCTCAATAAGAGTACATCATGAATTTGATAGTTGTTGTTAGACTCTTCTTCTATCAAATTAATTGCAGCTTTCTCGTGCTGAGGTAACTGTTTCGTGAGAACATTTGGATTTGTATCTTTGAAAGATAAGACCCCGCTCCTAACAAGCATTTGTACGTCGGATTTGAAACTGAGACAGTTTTCTATGTTATGCCCTGGTCCCCCTTGATGGCAAGGACAAGTCTGATCCGCTTTGAACCAGAAAGGCGGATTTTCTGGTACTATAAGAGGAGACCTGGTTTGGACATGCCCCTTGACCAGTAAGAGTGGAAATAGTTTGGCGTACAACATTGGTATAGGGTCGAACCCTGGTGGTCGCGTTGTACAGTTTTTGTTGTTGTACTAAGGACGAGCCTGCTGAAGAGGCTGTTGTGTCCTTTGCTGATATTGTTGTTGATTCGGTTGGCTTTGCGCAACCTGAGGTTGATACGTTGGAATAGGCGCAGAGTTGATAGCAGGAGTTACAGCTGCTACTGGTTGGTAACATCGCATTTGCTTTCCGAGAGAGATATTCCCAATATCTTGCTCTTTTTTCTTAGGGAGAGCACTAATGTATCTTTTTGTAATACTTGATGATCCAGCATCTTTAACTAAACGTCCTTCTCGGACGGCTTCCTCAAAACGAACTCCCATGCCTACCATCTCGGTGAAGTCACTGGGCGCACTGGCGACCATTCTGTCATAGTAAAATGAGCTTAAGGTTTTCAAGAAGATTTTTGTCATCTCTTTTTCCTCAAGAGGTGGACAAATCTGCGCGGAAATTTCACGCCATCTCTGAGCGTACTCCTTAAAGGTTTCCTTGTCCTTTTGCGACATGGCTCTGAGTTGATCTCTGTTGGTGCCATGTCTAGATTATACTTATATTGTTGAACGAAGGCAGCGTCAAGATCTCTGAAAGTAACGATCTTAGTGCGGTTTAATCCCATGTACCATTTGAGTGTGGCACCGGTTAAACTATCCTGGAAGTAATGGATCAGTAGCTGGTGATTCTCTTTCTGAGTTGACATCCTCCGCGCGTACATCACCAAGTGATTTTGAGGGCAAGAGTTACCCTTGTACTTTTTAAATTCGGGCACTTTGAACTTGAGCGGAACTTTCACATTAGGGACCAAACAAAGGTCTACGGCGTCCTTGCCAAATAGATCCTGACCGCGAATGGCTTGCAGTTCCTTCTGCATCTCCAGGAACTATTCCTGGAACTCATTCATTCTATCGAACATACTTTTATTTCCACCATAAGGTATCTGAGAAACCTGTCCTTCCGGGACAGTGTGTACCACGGGTGGTGGTACAGTCATTACGGCAGAGACTCTTGGTGTCTCCCAAATTTTGTAACCTTTAGAAGTTGCTGTCATGCCCCTGGCATCTTCGCTTTCCCAAAGTTTGTAACCTTCAGGCCCAGCGGCTCCTGCTGCATTTTCCTGATCTTCCAAGATCGGCGGAATATATCCTTCCGGGATGTAGTTGAGTGGCATGCCTCAGGGACGATCTTTTGGCATTTTATACTTGGGATCATAATTTTCCACTATGGGCGTAGATGTGATCTCCGAGATCACAGTTCGTTGTTGTTGCATCTGGGTTGCTTCCAGAGATTGCATGTCACTATGAAGCTTTCTCAAATCTTCTTTCAGAGTGTCGATCTCTTCTCTCAACCCTCTATTCTCTTCCTCGAGATCATCCATTTTCTTTTGTCAATTGGCCCGAGTATTGTACGAATGAGACACTTTGACTCTAGAATCGAGACACAAATGTGAGATTCGTAGGGAAGAAGAATGCATTGATGCGAGAATGATGAATGATATGTAATGATTATATTAATTAATCAAAAGAAACTTCGACAATAGGATTGGAAATATAAAACAGTGGGGAAACCCCGTTTTATTGAATTCAAAGATTGAGGAAATGGAAATACAGGAGATTACAAAGTGCTGTAAAAGGAAATATCTAAACTAATAGATCCTGAGTCCTCTCTGAGGAGAGCTCAGGTGGTGGTTCCGGTGCTTTCCTTTTCTTTGACTGGGGCTCTTGAACCGTTGTCGGGTTGTCATTCCTTTGCCAAGTGAAAGGAGCGAGCAAATTTCTTTGGTCATCCTGATTTTCTACAGTATGCTGCTCTAAAATCTCAATCAGAGCATCCTTATCTTTCAATAGCTGCTATATTTTCTTACACTCCACATTGAGAATGTGGTACTTGTTCCTCCAAGACCTCTTCTCCTGTTGAACTTTGTTGAGAGTCACCTGAAGTTTTTTCATATCAGACATAAAATAAAGGACAGAGTCCCTTAATGGAAGAACTTCCTGACGAGGGTAAGGCATCCTCATCTTGAGAGCTCTGGTTTGTATCCAGTGGAGATAAGGCTCCACCGAGACACAATATGGTTTTCCTAGAGACTCTCGTCCTTTCCTATGAACATGTTTCCAAGCATGCACTATTTCTGTTTTTAGTGCCCTGTTGTTTTCTCCTTCCTTGAAGAAAAGATCTTCCAGATGACCTTTCCGCGGGACATGCCTCATTGGGTATCCGAATTGACGACGAACGAGAATTGGATAATAGTTGATTCCTCCCTTAGTTCCTATAAGGGGTACATTTGGGAAATTTCCACAACGGTCAATGATTCTGATCCCGTCATAGATTCGATTGTACCAATCGATGTCAAAGTTGGTAAGAGACATGATTTTCTGTGACCAACGTAAATTATTCTTTTGTTCCCAAAATGCGGCAGACTTTGGCAAATGGGAAGTGAACCATTTGTATAGCAAGGGTACACAGTATGTGATCATTCCTCCGCTGTATAAATTCCTTAAGTGCACAGAATGATACGCATCTGCGAGTAAGGTAGGTACGGGATTTCCAATCAGACATATCTTAATGGCATTGATATCTACAAAGTTATCTATATTGGGAAACAAGAATAACCCATAGGTGAGCAAAACAAAGATGCTCTCGAAAGCGGCCACATTCCCTATACTGGCAAAGTACAGAGCTTTCTTTTTCAAGAACTGGGCTGGCAAACCTTGGATTCCACCCTTAGTGGTCATGTGAGTCCTGACTTCTGACTCGTCCAAATAAATTGCTCTTGAAATGGTTTGATCTTTTGGAATTTCTTCTAGTCCAGAAAATGGAGCTTGATCAGTGATATGTAAATCATTCAGGTGAGAATACTCCTCCAGCCTTGGTGCTAACTGATAATCCGGGAATGTGAAACAGTGATAAACCGGATCGTAGAACTGAATGAGCGTAGTAAGTAATCCCTCAATTACATGGATCCTTAATAGAGACAACAGTCCTCCATACTTAGCTCTGAAAGCCTCAGGGTTGGTGATCATCCTCGCCAAACCTCTTAAATCCTCTAACTTTGGAACCTTGAAGGTATACTTATGAGTCTTTCTTCTACCGAAATCCATAATGCGATCTCTTTCTCTGATATTTGCAAACATTTTCTTAGTTTAATTTGAAAAAGAGAGACTAGAAGAGAATATCTTTTTGTTTTTAATGTTTTTTTAAATGAATGTATGAATGCAGCACACAAAAACATAGAAAAAACATGGGGTCAAAGGGTCGGTGTCATGAAGTCAAGGCTCTACCCCCCCCCCCCCTTGTAACGCCCCGATTTGTTTAATTGTATTTATTTATTTCATTTATGTGAATTTTGTGAAATGTGTGAATTTATTGTATTTTACCTGCTAATTGAATTAATTGGCTAATTTCCCTGATAGGTAAAATATTTGCAATAATTTATAATTTCTTTTCAACTTTTATTTCCCGAAATATATTTCATCGCTGTTTATGTTTTATCAGTTGGAAATTCTAATTTCATTTCAATCCTCACCCTTCAACCCTCACCAGGATGTCTGTGTATTCTTCTACAAGCAAGCGCACTGTGTCTCGCTCCATTGACGTTGAATGCAAGTGCGGGATTTCGTCGCCATTGATGACGGCCATGACGGATCAAAACCCAGGTCGTCGTTTTTTTGGTTGTGGGATGTACAAGGTTTGTCGTGAAATCCCTAATTTCTTCCATTGTTTGTCTTATAATCAAGTAAATCCCTAATTTCTTCATCTATTTTGCTAGAGTCATGGATACAAGAGATGTTCTCACTTTGTCTGGTTTGATGAAGAAATGTCTCAACGTGCCAAGGAAGTTATATCTTCTCTGCATCAAAAATTGAACCAAGAAAAGGTTAAGCTTATTGAAGCTACTGTTAGAGAAGAAGAGCTCAAGTTAGAGATCAAATATTTGAAGATGTTGAACAAATTTATTATGGGAATGACAATAGTGGTGTTGATTGGACGGGTTGTATCTAATGTAACAAAGTAGTTTGTAATGGTTAAGTGTTAGGTTTGGTTGTAATCTCAAACAAAATGTTGAGTAGTTTGTAATCTCAGACCTGCAATGTATAATGAAAATGTTAACTTGCAACCAGACCTGTAATGTATAATGTATTTGTTTGTGTTTGATTATTATGTTTGTGATTCTTTCCCTGAAAATGTATAATGAAAATGTTGATTATTATGGTTGTAATACATGACCTATAATGTTTGGTTGAATTAACAGAACTATATAGTACAACAATGACCTATAATGTTTGGTTGAATTAGCAGAACTATATCAGTACAGCAATATCAGTACAGCAACATAGCTTTGGTCGAATTAACAGACATATACCTTTAATGTTTGGTTAAATTAACAGACCTATAATATCAGTATAATGACCAGTAATGTTTGGTTAAATTAACAGACCTATAATATCAGTATAATGACCTGTAATGTTTGGTTAAATTAACAGGCCTATAATTTTTGCATGCATAATGACCTGTAATGTTTGGTTAAATTAAAATACCTATAATTTTTGCATGCATTGCTTTGTAAATATTAGCACAAACCTATAATTAACAGACCTATAAAGCTTTGTAACATTAGTACAGCAATAACAAAATGATAGCTTCATTACTCAAAATATCAGTATTCATATTACATAATGGATTCATAATTCCAACATAAAAAACAAACACCAAATCCAAACATCAAACACCAAATCCTAAATGACAGCATATGTCATGACAGTTACATAATAGCACTAAATGTAAACACCAAATCCAAAATGACATCATATATCATGACAGTTACATAATGACACTAAATCTAGACATTCCTATTCTTGGGTAGGCTGTGGAGCTTGAGAGCATGAACCAATCTCCTGAGTTGACTCCTTTGCACCCTTTGCTCCCTTCTTTTGCTTCTTTCCCTTTGCACCCTTTGCTCCCTTCTTTTGCTTCTTTCCCTTTGCACCTTTCTTTTCCTTATCCTGAATTTTCTGCTTTTTGTTCCCTCCCTTAGGCATGACCCTGTCAGCTGCTCTCTTCCCCTTGCATGTCCTCATGTTATGGCCCATGGATCCATATTTCTTGCATGTGACAGTTTGAAGCTTCCTTGGCAAGACATGTGGATTTTTGGGTTCATCATTTGTTTTGTTTCTCATCTTCTTGGGGCGTCCAATTGTCGTTCTCATCACAGGGGGATTGATTACTAGTGCATCATTCACAGGCCAGAGCTGTGGTCCATTAGTTGGGAATATGATATGTGAGTAGGTCTTTTGAAAAGTATTTTTCCTACACATATAAAACACAAAAATCAGAACTATAACACAAGTAGCAACAAGACCAATAATACAAAGTAGCATTCCATACCTATAATAATCAGAAGTGAATTCTTCTGGTTGTGTTTTGTTATGCCACATGCACGATATTCCATACCAGGATACTTTTTTTTTCCAATTCCCATACAAATGCTTGACACATAGCCTTTGCTCCACATACTCACTCAAACCTTGAACAGCTGGAACAAGACCCTGCAGTTTACAATTAAAGATCATATTAGATTAAGTCAACAGACAATCAAAGTATGGAAATTTATTAAGTATCATTTACCTTTTGCTGATCAGATATGAAAGCATATGCCCTTTGATTTTTTCCTTGCAAGTCATCAAGTAGCAAATTTAGAAAATACTCCCAAAAGTCCTTTGTTTCTGCCTCCACAATAGCATAAGCTATAGGAAATATTTGATTATTTCCATCCCTACCTACAGCTGACATCAACTGCCCACCAAACTCCCCTTTTAGAAAACATGCATCAAGACCAATAAGTGGCCTACAATAGCATGCAAACCCAACCTTACATGCCTCTAAACAGATGTAGATTCTCTCAAAAACTGGTCCAGCAGTAGAATCACAGCATTGCAACTTTATGTTACTATTGGGGTTTGATGCAAGGAGCTCATTAGCATAGGTTCTTAGATGACTGAACTGATCCCTACCAGCACCTTGAATGATTTGCATTGCTCTTCTCTTAGCCCTGTAAGCCTGGTCAGTTGAAATTTTAACACCCCATTTCTCAAAACTCAAAGCCACTAAACCAGCTGGTTTCAAATCAGAACTATGCCTTAATATATGGCTAAACTGCTTCCCCAGCCATTCAGTCTTAGCCTGTTTATTTTGAGCAGTTCTATGACATGTATGTTCATCATACAAGGACACTACCTGCCAATACTGTTTACCAACCCTCCTTCCTATTCTCATATAGAATTTACAATCAGTGATACACTTAATAACCATTCTCTTTCCATCATTCTTATGTAGGTAGACATTCTTTTTCTCCATCATGGCATACTCCTTTATAGCCTCCTTCACCAACTCCTTAGTGTTAAATATCGTCCCTGGCTCAAACTTTGATCCCTCACTAACTTTATAAGCAGGGAAACTCTCACATTCCTCATCATCTTCACTTTCATTTGGGGTGTGCAGTTGGTCAGAATCCTCCCCAATGTCAAAGTCCTTAACATTTGAGTTAACATTGTCATTAGGTAAAACACTTGTCCAATCTAACTCATGATCACTAACCACTTCATCCTCCACTTCATCATCCATTACAGCATCCATTTCATCATTCACTTGATTGCCAACCCCACCTTCCTCTTCACCATTCACATCAGATACCTTCTCCCCATCCACTTCAACATTGTCCACCCCCTCTCCACCATTCACATCAGAAACCTTCTCCTCACCCTCTTCATCCTTCTCCACACCCTCTTCACCATCAGAAACCTTCTCCCCACACTCTTCATCATTCCCCTCAGCAGTCTTATCCCCACCCTCTTCAACTGTCACCTCAACAACATCATCATCAGAAAATATTTCATGTCCTACTTCTGTCTCTTCTACAATGTCAGGTACACTAACACTATGTTCAACATAGAGATCTACAAGTTCACAGCCCTCAACCTCCTTTATCATTTGCAACACATCCTTGTCAGAATTAAGTGGTCTAAGCCCAAGACTAAAGCTTTTCCTAGGGTTCAAATACCAGATAAACTTAATGTCCACATATCCCTCTTTCTTAATCAGTGCCAACAATTCCATGTAGGAAAGATAATCAACATCAAACTTCCAGTTCATTTCTGACACAAACCCACCAATATACAGTCTTACAGGAGTATCAACTAAATCACCTCCATGATGAATCCTAAACCTAATTGCGTGACAGTTGGTTCGCCTGTTTTATATCAAAGACAACATGAAAGTCAGAATGGGACCACCAACCACACATTAAAAATGAACAAACAAGTATCGTGGGTCCCCATTAACATTAAACCCTAAAACAGACCACACAGAATGCAAACCCTAAAACATTGGGGGTCCCCCTTGTACATTACAATACAACAAAAGAAGCCCTAAAGCATTAGGGGACCACCATTAACATTAAACTAACCCTAAAACATTGGACATACCTGAGACAAAATTTCACTCCTTTTGTCTTCTCGGAACTGGAACCGTGATTGGGATTCTCCATGGAAGATTGCAAGAAAAAGCACGAGCATGCACAAGATTTGGATTTCTGGATTCAACAAAACGTTCTGGGGAAAATATGAAATCTAGGGTTATGAGCGTTCAGAGAAAGAATTTGGGGAAGAACACGTTTTGACATAAACGTTGGTATTTATAAAATTGACTTTTAATATTCTGTTATTAAAAATGTTTTTAAATATTAAACTTTCAATATACCTGTTTTAATTAAAATAAAGATAGAAATAATAATTATGTAAATGAATATAAAATACATAATCCTAGTCAGCTAATCCACATCAGCAAGAAAAGTGCCACATACCCTTATTTGGAGGGGGGGCCAAAAAAATCCCAAAAAAAAAACAAAACAAGGGACCCAAAACCTGGGTTTTTTTAAAGGGGGATCAAAAGTTCAGAAAAATGATACTATGGGGACCAAAAGTGCATTTAAGCCTTTATTTTAATATCTTTATCTGTCTTTATTTTAATTTATATTCAATGTGGCCTATTTTTATTTCATTTATATTCAAGTTGTTTTATTTTTACTAATTTAAATTAATCTTAATTTAACTTAATATTAATAAATAATTAGATTATTTATTCATTTAGTTTATTTTCCTAACTAATTTTAATTTAGAATATTAATTAGTTTATTATTATTTTTTATTAATCATATCATTAACTCAAAATTCTTTCCAAGTTCTAATGGAAATTTAATTTCTTTCCAAAATTCCATTTTTCAAATCTCAAAGATCAAGTGGCCAAGCTTCTATTCATTCCAAATTCAAGATTGAACTCATGACCAAAGTTCAAATTCATTTTCACCAATTATAAGCTCCATACAAAGTTTCATATTCAAGTTTTATCTTCAAATTCTATTTACTCCAAAGTCCTTATCAAAGCCCATATTTAATTCTATTCATTTTTCCACATTATCCATATGCTCTTTTTCTAAAAAAAACAAATATTCAAGTCCATTTTATCACAAATTTCCAACAAAAGATGGTACAAGGCCCATATACACATGATACCAAAATCCATGAGAAAAAAGAAAACCAGTACAGTGTTGCTACCAACCAAAACCGTACCGCAGCATCCTGCTATACAAAACCATAACCTGCACAAAGCCACAGTGAAAGAGACCTTACAACAACGGTAAAAAAAATTCAAATCAAAAGCAAAAGCTTTCATTGGATTTAAAAGGAGGACAAGTCTACAAGAGGAGGGATCGAAGAACACATGAACACAAGTTCAAAACACAAAAACCAAAATTCTCAATTACAAAAGCCACAAGTTCATACAAAAACCAGAGGTTTCAAATCATAAACCAGAAACAAGTCCCAAACCAGAACAAGTTCTCAACAAACCAATACAATTCAAAAAAACCATCTCAGTTCAAAATCATTTCAGTTCTAAACACAAAACAATCTCAACACAAAACCATCTCATTCAAAAACCAGAAAATCACATAATATACCATACATCATCATTCCTCCATTTTCATCATTAATACTCCCTCACTACATAAAAGACCACAACCATCACGCACCATTCCGCCGACGAAAACGTCAACAACCACCCTATTCTTCCAAATCGTTTCCAGCTTCAAACACCAACTGTTTTCATCATTCCTCAACTGCCACCCTCACAAAAACCTCTCCTCTCCACCATCTCACCAATCCGAGTAAAAAGAAAAAAAACAGAACAGAATGGATTAAGATGAAGAGAATCTGAACCAGAAATCTACAAACATATTTCCCTTCAATCTTTCGCCCCTTCAACTTCATCTCTGCAACATCACCGCCACTAAAAACCTCAATCCAGTTTCCAAAACCCTCTCGCCGGAACCTCACGACCCTCATCAACCTCAACAACCACATTCAAATAGAATCGAAAAGAGAAGTAGAAGAAAGAGACGAACGAGATTAAGCCAAATCCGAGCAGAAAACGAGATCGAACACGAAAGAATGTTGATCGAAGAACTTACTGGCTTTCATTTTCCTCTGTAGCATCGATGTCGATTTAATTCATTCTCTGTGATTTACGCGATGATGGGTCCCTTTTGATGCTGAGCACTTTTGGTTGTTGGTTATCGCGAATCCGGAGCGTCCCTTGTTTCTTCCATAGCCACGTGTTTGGTTTTGGAAAGGAGAAGAAGCTGATGATGCTTCTTATTTTAATTTGTTTTTAAAATCTGATGTCTTATTATAAGCCAGTTTCCAAGTGATAAAATGCTAGCACAACTTGTTTTTCTTCGGCACCACCTTTCTTGTTTTTTTTTTCTACCAATTTTTTTTCTCTCTTGCTGGGCTTTGTTCAAAGCCCATGGATGGCTTTACACACCTCACAGATCCGCGCCTCCCCCCCCCCCTTTTTTTTCTTTTTTTAACCGTGCTGCTTTGGGTGATGGGCTTCAAGCCCAAAGGATCTCATCCTGCCTTTTTCTTTTTTACACACACCCTTCTAAATTCAGCACACCCTTTTTTTTTACTAAACTTGGTTTTATTTTATTTTGAAATGACTTGGTTTTAGTGGTTCATTTTATTTTAATCTTTTTGGCCAATGATATCAAAAAATGTTAACTTTGTTGGTTATTTTAAATCAATAAGTTTTGGTTAATGTGAGGCCATTTTTTTATGTTGGTCGATGAAAGTCGGAAATATAAGATTGTCGATTTCTCGATTAATTCTTAATTTAGGCGAGACCACCTTTATTTTTATTTCATTGCATTTCGGTTATTTTGGCCAATGACATCATATAAATTTCGACTTTGTTGATTATCTCAAAATCGCTAAAAGTCTAGATTTTGTAGGAGGCCACTTTCTTTTTTTTCTATTTTGGTCAATGAAAGTTGAAAATCTAAGATTATCGATTTATCGATTAAATCTTGATTTAAACGAGACCAATTTGGTTTTTATGTTATTTTGGTCGATGAAAGTTAAAAATCCAAGATTATCGATTTGTCGATTAAATCTTGATTTAAACGAGACCAACTTATTTTATTCCGATGTTATTTTGGTCGATGAAAGTCAAATATCAAGATTATCGTTTTACCAATTTAGATCTTGATTAAGACGAGATCAACCTCTTTTTATTTCATAATCTTCATTTTTGGCCGATGACATTACACGAATCTTGACTTTGATCGTTTCAAGTCAATAAAGTCTTGATGAATGTGAGGCTACTATTTATTTATTTTCGTTGGTCAATGAAGGTCAAAAATATAAGATTATTGATTTCTCGATTAAATCTTGATTTAGACGAGACGAGTGTTATTTTCATTCCGATTTTATTTAGTCGATGAAAGTCAAGAATTATTGATTATCGATTTCTCGATTAAATCATGATTAAGACGAGACTAGTTCATTTTTATTTCATCTTATGTTTAATCATTGTCTAATATGTTTAATTCTCACTTTGCATTGATATCGTGATTCTCACCCATATCATTATCTTAATTCATGTATTATTGTATCGTCGTATTTGAATTATTAACCTATTATCTTGTTAGTAACTTATAACTGTTATATCCCCCCATTTCCAAAGGAAGGTGATTAATATTGACTCTTAAAGTCATAGCCCCCACCTTAACCTAAGTAACCTCTTAGGAGAAACTTCGTTTCTTGGCCTCATCAGAGCCATAGAAATTATAACTAGCCTTAGGAGAGAGTTCTTAAACTCTTAGTGATATTCATCCTAATGAATTTATCACTTCCCCTGCTGACTAAAACATAACATAGGTCCATTACAACTAGACTTAGAGAGTTCTTAAACTCTACAATGAGCTTGTACTCATTTCTCCTCTGAATATTGACCATAGTCAATAGTTCAGTAGAAGTAGAACTACGCATACTCTGATTCTATTCCCGAGGATACGTAGGCGTAAGGTGCGATGCCTTATCGAGTATACTTAGATACTAACCCCTAGGGTTTTAACCTTTAGCATAGAACCTTTAGCAAACATAAGATAACATTACCAAGAGACTCTCGTAGAGTACTACGGACGTTTAGGGTGCTAATACCTTCCCTAGGCGTAACCAACCCCCGAACCTTAGATCTTTCCCCTTTAGGTTTTTCTAACGATCTTGAACCTTTCCTTTGGATAAATCAAAGTCGGTTGTAAAAGAAAATTGTTAGTTCTTGGATTGGCTGGAATTTTGGTAAAACAAAGTATGTTCAATGTTGATGTCAAGGTGGTGATGTTGCAACATTGAGTCTTAACACTGGGTTGTGTTAAATATTTAAATTGCTGAAGTTGGATGTCTGATGTCACATGGCGATGTTGTGACATTAGATCTACAGAATTAATAACATCAGGTTGTGATGTTGTTAGGGTTCGCGTGTTAGCTGGAATTGTGGAGAGTAAGCTGTCTCATTGGATGCGAATATCTTGGGATAGATATTTCCTGCTGCATAGGAGATCTGGTGCAGATTTGTAGGAGATTTAAAAGGTTGAAGATTTAAAAATATTTTAGGAGAAAAACTGTTTTGAATATTCAGTTTTAAATAACAAATCAAGTCAGATATTGTAGCAAGTCCAAGTCCAATTCAAGGAGCTATATAAAGCGCACCAGTTCTAAAGAAAATTAACGAAGAAAGAGAGCTAAAGACTGAGTGTCGTTTGTGTCTTCGTGTATGATTTGTAAACCATTCTAGTGTGAATTGGTATTATTGTTTTGAGTTGTTCTTGATCAAAACTGTGAAGCAGAATCAAGTAGTGTTATTCAAAGTGTGTGATCTTTGAAGTGTTTTGGGATTGAGTAGCGTTCTCATATCTAAGTGGTTTCTTAGGTAGAAAGTCACTAGTAGGAATTAAGTTTAGGAGATTGTCAACTGGGTTGTTGAGTCTGTAAATTAATTCTACAAGTAGTGAATTTCATCCCTGGCTTGGTAGCCCCCAGACATAGGTAGTTAGACCGAACTGGGTGAACAATTTGGTGTGTTATTCTGTTGTTTATTTTGTCCATTGTGCAGAGTGTGTTGTTGTGAAATCGCACCTTAACATCACACGTTTGATACCAGAATTTCAATTGGTATCAGAGCAGGCATCCTGTCTGTCTCTGCGTGAGATCTAGGGAAGTTACTTTCTGGTGTAAAGATGGACAAAGAAGTTGGAGGATTCGTCAACAGACCCCCTATTTTGGATGGATCCAATTATGATTATTGGAAGCCAAGGATGACTACTTTCTTAAAATCCTTGGACAGCAGGGCATGGAAGGCTATTATTAAAGAGTGGAAAGCACCTGCTGTGTGTGAGAAAGATGATGCTGGCAAAGATAAAGAAGGCACCTCAAAGCCAAAGCCTGAAGAAGAATGGACCAAGGAAGAAGATGAGCTTGCCCTTGGAAATTCCAAAGCTCTAAATGCAATTTTCAATGGAGTGGATAAGAATATTTTTAGGTTAATCAATATCTGTGAAGTTGCTAAGGAAGCGTGGGACATTTTGAAGGCCACTCATGAAGGAACATCTAGAGTGAAGATGTCTAGACTTCAGATTCTAACATCAAAATTTGAAAGCCTGAAGATGAAGGAAGATGAGACTATTCATGACTTCCACATGAATATTCTGGAGCTAGCTAATGCATCCAGTGCTCTTGGTGAAAAAATGTCAGATGAAAAGCTTGTAAGGAAGATCCTTAGGTCCCTTCCTAAGAAGTATAAGATGAAGGTAACTGCCATTGAAGAATCACAAGACATCAGCAAGATGAGAGTTGATGAGCTCATTGGATCTCTTCAAACTTTTGAGCTTGGGTTGAATGAGGAAGAACCTGAAAAGAAGCCAGAGAGTATAGCCTTGGTGTCAAATGATCAAGAAGAAAAAGGAAAGAGTTCTGAATCCCAGGAGGATCTATCACAGGCCATAGTTATGTTGGGAAGACAGTTCAATAAAGTGTTCAAGAGAATGAATAATAACTCCAGGCCTAATGTCAAGAACATATCTTCTTACATCAGCAAGTCAAAAGAGAAGGATGAAGAGAAAACTGCCCAAGATAAAGGAGTTCAGTGCTTTGAGTGTGAAGGGTATGGACATGTCAAGAAAGAGTGTCCCACCTTCTTGAAAAAGCAGAAGAAGGGCATGACAGTTTCCTGGTCTGACTCTGATAGTGAAAGTGAAGGTGAGTCAGCGAAGCATGTTAGAGTTTTAACTGGAACTGTTGTTTCTGATGATGATTCTAGTGATGGAGAAATAACGTATGAGGAGTTAGCATCTACTTATCAAGAGCTGTGTTTAAAAAGTGCTGAGATTTGTCAAGAAAAGAAGTGCCACAAGCAACAAATTGCTCAGCTTGAGAATGAAAAAGCTGATCTGGAAAATGAAGTTGTACTAGTTAAAGCTCATCTTGATCAAATGACCAAGTCTGTTAGGATGCTGAGCTGTGGTACAGACACACTTGATAAGATCCTTCAAACAGAAAAAGTGGCTGGAGATAAATCAGGTATAGGATATGTGGCAAGCACTTCTGGAACAAAGGAGGAGGTGTCTCAACCAATGTCTCAAACAAAAAGACAGGATCCTACCCCTAAGAAGATTGTTCAGCCTCAGAATGTTGAAAAAAAGAATGGTCCCCATTAGAGGAAGATACAGCCTTAACGAGCTAGGCAGTATATGCCTCCCCAATATCACAATAGCATGCAAGCTGCAAGGTTCAAACAGAACATGTCTTATCAGATGTCTCAACATCAGGAAAACTGGTATGAATATGGATACAGCAATGTTGTGCCTCATCACTATGGAAGAAGGAAGCCTCATCACCATAGGAGACAACCTAGGAGACAGTGTCCTCAGTACAGAAGAAGACAATCCAACTATGGAAGAAGGAGACAACATTATGGGTGGCAGCTACAGCATTATCATCAAAGTGGCAAAAGATTTAACCACTTTAGAGATAACAGAGTAAGATGCTTCTATTGTGGTAAGGTAGGACATATGCAGTCCTCGTGCTTCAAGCTCCATGGTTATCCAAATTCAGTTCCTCAAACCAGACAGAAGGAGGTCAGATCCAAAGTTGCTAAACAATGGGTTCCGAAAGCTCAGGGCACGTGTCTATTGGCTCATACCTCAGATGGACATTTTGCCATGGATGCATGGTACTTTGACAATGGATATTCTATGCACATGACTGGATCAAAGAAGCAGTTGGTGGAGTTCAATTCTTGCCATGCAAATAAGGTTGTGTTTGGCAATGGAGAAAAAGGAGTAGTAGAAGGTAGTGGAAGAGTGAAGAATCTTGATGGACTTACTCTTGATAGTGTGATCCTTGTCCATGGTTTGAATGCAAATCTGATTAGCATAAGTCAGCTATGTGATGAAGGTTACAAAGTCAGCTATTCCAAGGATGAGTGTCTGGTGACAAACGAAAAGGACGAAGTGATCATGAAAGGAGTCAGGTCCAGAGATAATTGTTATTTGAGGATACCTATAGAAGTTAGCCCATCTATCGATGTTAAGACTGATGTTTTAGCATTAGACTGTGACATCAAGTGTGAAAGGCTGTTAGAGTTAAGTACTCTTAAGTTGAATCCCTTCAAATCTGTAAAAGGAAAGCTTATTTGGGGGGAGAAACTCATTGATGGGTCTTTAAAAAATACACAAAATCTGGCGCCTTACCTCAGACCCTCATTTCCTATCTCCCGTCTGTTCTTCTCCTTTAACAAGAAGAATCATCTCAACCTATACTGTCTCAAAGGAACCATGTCAAAACAGACATCTTCTCCATCGAAAAGTTCATCGCGCAATAAAGCTAGGGTTTCTACAAATGAGTACTCTGAAGACGAAGCTCTGAATATACAACCCATCTCGGTAGTGCTCCCAGAGTCAGGTAAACCTAGACCTTCTAAACTTGCGTCTAAAAGGGTCGCAACTACCTATAAAGACACTGAGACAAAGAAGCTTGTTACGAGTGATAAATCAACACCTAGGTCATCCACGTCTCAAACTGTGGTAGAAAAGTTTGATGTTGACAAGAGTATGGGGAATCTAGCTACCAAAATACTGGACAAAGGTATACCTGTGAAAGGAATTTCTATACCTTTGAATCAGATGCCGGCAGAAAAGGTTGACATGCAGGAGATGAGTCTGATCTTCATAGACTTGCTATGTCTGTCATTGAAGATTTTGAAATAGGAGGGGAAGGAGATGATGTGCATGAAGAGACAAATGTTGAGGAGGATGTTAAAACATCTACAGAACCTACTTCTGTTGGTAATGATAATGCTGATGTGATCAATGTAGATGATATATCAAATGATGAAGTGATAGCAAGAGTTGTCCCAAGTATTGGAAAGAGATTAAAATCTAGGAAGGGAAAGAAGGTCGAACCCTCTCCTAAGAAGTCATCTAATGAAAAGAGGAAGAACATTGATGTTGGACCCGCAAAGGTCATGGAGCAAAGTTGCCATATCTGGCAAGAAGAGGAGAATTAGGGAAGAGTCAGATTCAGAGTGTGATGTTCAAGACATCAACCCTGTGATGAACAGAGCTGCTGATCAAGTGCTTGATAACATTTTTTTTCACTGTGCCAGAAGTGCATCCATGTGGAATTGTGTGAGCCAAAGAAGGATAGCTCTGGAAAGAGAGCTTATAACAGATGACTTAGAGTCTACTGGAATTGTAGATCTAATTAAGTTTGCTGGTCTCATAAGGACTGTGTCATGATTGACTAGTTGCTATGATAGACTGGTCAGAGAATTTATAGTGAATATCCCTGAGTCTATTGATGACAGCAAAAGCCTAACCTTCAGAAGAGTTACTGTCAGGGGTAAGTGTATATGGTTCTCTCCTAAAGTGATCAATGCCTACTTAGGAAGAAGCGAAGAAGATTATGGAGAATTAGAAGTTTCTAATAATGTTATCTGCAAAGAAATCACAGGTGGTCAGGTAGAAGTTTGGCCTTCAAAAGGGAAGTTATCTGCAAGTTTACTAAGTGTGAAATATGCTCTTCTTCATAGAATAGGTGTTGTTAACTGGGTTCCTACTAACCACAAGACCTCTGTTTCTGCTGGTTTGGGAAAATTAGTTTATGCCATTGGAACAAAGAGACTTGTTGATTATGGCTCTTACATTTATAATCAGACTATCAAGCATGCTGCAACAAGAGCTGTGAAATTGCCTATTGCATTTCCATCCCTCATTTGTGGGATAATTCTGTCTCAGCATCCTGGGATTCTTCACCAGTATGATATTGTGTGTAGAAGGAAGCCTGACTTGTCCTTTCATCAGAAGCTGTTTGAAGGAAAACATGTTGCTGATCATGTCAAGGCATCTGCCTCAACATCTACTCATCATACTCATGTCAAGACTGATATGATTTCTGAACTAGAGGAAGCCTGCAAGGAGTTGGATGAAGTCATCAGAGTGAGTACTGAAAGAAAGCAGAAATTTGAAAAACTTCTCATGACTCTGAGATTGGCAGAAAAAGAAGATGATGCAGTCAATGCTAACAATAATGATGATTTTGAAGAGCCAGGTTCAGAAAAAGATGCTGATGATCTCAGCTCAAATGATTAAAGCTTTCAATGTTTTTCTTAGTTAGTAGTTTTAATTTTGATTCTGTTGCTTTTGTTTCTGCACTGTTGTGCATGGTTATGTAAGTTGAATTTTGTGTTGTATATGCACCCGTTATTATGTTTTTTCTGTTCTATGATTTGTTTTGCCTGGTTACTAACTATAAGGCTAACAATGAGAGCTAGGGTAGTACTAACTGTAGTTAATAGGGCTCCTGATTGAAGATTGTCTAATTGTGGCTAAAAAGGGGGAGAAGTAGCCAAGAGAGCCTAGAGTATCAAAGAGTACAAAGGTTAGTGCCAAGAGTACAAATGTCTAATACTGTCAAAAGAGGAGTTGATTGTTGCTAAGGAATGAAGTCAAGAAATATGCAGCTGAGGATGTAGCTGATTGCTGATGTTATAGTTCAGAAGTGCAGATATTAAGGGGGAGTAATTGCTGAACAGCTGCTATGCTGGTTGTTATTTAAGGGGGGAGTGCTTATTGTTGTTGCTGCTAATGTTGAAATATGTACAGCTGGTTGAAGATTGTTGTTGTTGAAGATGGTGATGCAGCAGAGTTTTGTGAAGTCTTTATTGAAGATGCTGCTGCTTAATGGTTTAAAAAATTATTGAAGTTTTTTTCCCCTGCTGAAGTCTCTGAAGGTGCAGAGTGCAGAGTTTGTTTTAGCCAAAATTAGCCAAAGGGGGAGATTGTTAGTTCTTGGATTGGCTGGAATTTTGGTAAAACAAAGTATGTTCAATGTTGATGTCAAGGTGGTGATGTTGCAACATTGAGTCTTAACACTGGGTTGTGTTAAATATTTAAATTGCTGAAGTTGGATGTCTGATGTCACATGGCGATGTTGTGACATTAGATCTGCAGAATTAATAACATCAGGTTGTGATGTTGTTAGGGTTCGCGTGTTAGCTGGAATTATGGAGAGCAAGTTGTCTCATTGGATGTGAATATCTTGGGATAGATATTTCCTGCTGCATAGGAGATCTGGTGCAGATTTGTAGGAGATTTAAAAGGATGAAGATTTAAAAAGATTTTAGGAGAAAATCTGTTTTGAATATTCAGTTTTAAATAACAAATCAAGTCAGATATTGTAGCAAGTCCAAGTCCAATTCAAGGAGCTATATAAAGCGCACCAGTTCTAAAGAAAATTAACGAAGAAAGAGAGCTAAAGACTGAGTGTCGTTTGTGTCTTCGTGTATGATTTGTAAACCATTCTAGTGTGAATTGGTATTATTGTTTTGAGTTGTTCTTGATCAAAGCTGTGAAGTAGAATCAAGTAGTGCTATTCAAAGTGTGTGATCTTTGAAGTGTTTTGGGATTGAGTAGCATTCTCATATCTAAGTGGTTTCTTAGGTAGAAAGTCACTAGTAGGAATTAAGTTTAGGAGATTGTCAACTGGGTTGTTGAGTCTGTAAATTAATTCTATAAGTAGTGAATTTCATCCCTGGCTTGGTAGCCCCCAGACGTAGGTAGTTAGACCGAACTGGGTGAACAATTCTTTGTGTTGTTTTGTTACTGTTATTGCTGTCCATTTGCAGAGTGTGTTGTTGTGACATCGCACCTTAACATCACACGTCTGATACTAGAATTTCAAAAATGATGCAAATTAATTAATAATTTGTTATCCAATTTTCACCGCAACATGTATGGAATGGGCGAGTGAGTTGGGCAATACGCGTATGGCTCGGGGCAATACGCATACGAGCAGAGAGGGTGCTGAATGTTGCCATTTCGCGATTCCTTTTCTTTTTAATTCCATAACTTGTGTTTCGATTATCCGTTTTGAACATTCTTAGTATCGTTGGAAAGCTAATGAAATGTTCTTTCTTATTATAATGGTTTGGAGATTGTTGGCCGATTTAATTATGTCGGGAATATGGAAATGTGTCGTTTTGTCGACTTTTACCGTTTTAATGGTGTGTATTTGATGTGTTATCATGCAATATGCTTTTGATATATATCGTATGACTTGTGGGATGTTATATGATGTGAATGCATGTGATGAAATGTTGTGATGATGGTCTGTGGCCTAAGGTCAAGTAAATGCATTGTGCTTTGTTTGATTGTATATGCATGATTGTGGATGTTGAAATGGTTCACATGGTTGTATATGTGTATGCATTGGATTGTTGTTGTTTGTGGACTATGATGAAATGCATTGTTATGTGAAATTCACTGTGTGTTATTTGGTGGCCTTATGGCAAGTAAATGCATTGTTTGAATTGATTTCCAATGCATGAATAATGATGATGAGATAATTCATATGGTTGAATTGTGAAGATGCATTTGATTGTCATGAGTCCTTGTATGCCAAGCATCATGATATGCATCTTGTGATGTCGTGTGCCCTAGTGAGTGTGAGCGATGAAACGGTTCCAGAGGGAATCCGCTATAACATCGTGTGCCTTATACAAAGAGGTGTGAGCAATGATTATAGACGATCGTGTGCCTTATACAAAGAGGTGTGAGCAATCGGGTCGTATGCCTTATATAAAGAGGTGTGAGCGATCCATAAACGTCGTGTGCCTTATACAAAGAGGTGTGAGCGACGGGGAATATCGTTTGCCCGACGGGGAGCTACACTAAGTAACAAGCGATGGTTCCAATAGTTCCTGAGTGAACTAGTGATGAGAATGATGGATGGATGGTACCGCATTTGCATAGAGTCGTTGTGTCGGTCTCTTTGCATTTGTATAAATCATGAATGGATTGATTATGTGTGAAAAATCATGAATGGATTGATTCTGTGTGGAAAATCATGAATGGATTGATTATGTGTGGAAAATCATGAATGGATTGATTATGGGTGGAAAATTGTGAATTGATGGAGTATGTGTTGAGATTTATGATTGGATTGGTGAATTTATGTGCATATGTGATAAATGCATTGTTTATGGATTATATGTTTTATGTATAGACATATGCTATGTGAGGTGGTGGTCTGTTTCCACATGTTATGACTTTGGTATGCATTATGTGTGAATATGTTATTATGTTGGTATAATTGATATATGTTATGTGTATTAGTACGTGGTGTTGTGGTGAGAATAATTATGCATGTGAATTTGTATGTGTTTGCATATTATTATGCAATCTTGATTTAGTTGTTATTTCTCACCCTTCTGCTGTGATTTGTTGTTCTATGAGGTAATTGCAGATTAGTGTCTTGGAGGCTTTTGTGAAGATTAGTTCTCCATCCTTTTGTAGGTCTGTCTGCTCTGATACGTAACACGGGAGTCGGGGAACGCAGTAGATATATATGTATACATTTGTTGAATTTATTTTGTATTACTTTTGTATGTACATTTTGATGTTATAAAATGATTTATTTTGTAAAACAAGTCCGTTATGGATCTTTTATTCCATAACTGAACTTTCCTTTTATATGGAAAAAGTTTCCCTTTGAGGTAATTCCAGTTTGTGTTATGTATCAAAATTTATGAGCAGGGATTGTGTTTTCTTTCCTTAATTGTGGCATCCTTGTTTCTGTCGGAAAAATAAATTTTTATTTACTTTGATTTAATTGTATTATTTATTCGCGATGGGAATTAGGGTGTTACAATAAAGGTGATTTGTATCTTGTTCAAAGCCCAAGATGTGAAGCTAAAAGGGTTCGGGATGAGAGAGAATTTGTCATCTCTAAAGAGGAGTTGTTGATGTTTGCATGCTGTGAGCAAGGCACAAATTTGATGCTAAAAGTTTGATTGACTCAACCAGGGATTCCTCTATACAAAGCCTAAGAGGAGGCTATTGACCCAACAAGAGGGTGTTTTTTATTTGTCTCGTACGAAGCCCGAGATAGAGGCTAAAAGGGTTGACTCAACAAGAGAGTGCTAACAAGTGAATTACTCAACAAGAGAGTGCTTTTATGTGTCTTGTATGAAGCCCATGACGGAGGCTAAAAGGGGAATGACTCAACAAGAGAGTTTGTAATACTCAACAAGAGAGTGATTTGTTGTCTCGTACGAAGCTCGAGATAGAGGGTAAAAGGGTTTGACTCAACAAGAAAGTATTTTATACTCCACAAGAGAGTGATTTAGTATCTCGTACAAAGCCTGAGATAGAGGCTAAAAGGAGATTGACTCAACAAGAGAGTCTTTTATACTCAACAAGAGAGTGATGTGGTATCTCGTACGAAGCCCGAGATTGAGGCTAAAAGGAAGATTGACTCAACAAGAGAGTCTTTTATACTCAA
The DNA here is from genome assembly GCA_022829125.1 of Lathyrus tuberosus. NCBI lineage: Eukaryota > Viridiplantae > Streptophyta > Magnoliopsida > Fabales > Fabaceae > Lathyrus > Lathyrus tuberosus. Next base: position 17,011,841 of record JALAZF010000003.1, read on the forward strand.
CAAGAGAGTCTGAAAAGGTTAGCTCCATTGGGGAGGATCATTGTACAAAGCCCAAGAGGAGGCGGTGTCACTGCTGAGGATTAGATCTATAGGCAGGCAAAAGGGTGGGGAACTCTCACGAGAGAGACCGGGTTTCAGAGTGATCAGTGTTTTTCCTATATTTTGAAAGGAACTTAAGAATGTATTTGAGACTCAAGGGGGTTTAGATTGTCCAAGTCTAGAGTTTTATCTTTTGTACAATGCCCAAGAGGAGGCACGAGTATTAAGGGATGAGTATCAACCCTAAAGTGGCCAGAGGTTTGACACCGGAAAGACTGTTCTAGCAAAGGATGACTAAGTTTTGTCTTATACCTTTAAGAGGTCGTCAGGGTCCTTGTATTACGCCCAGGAGAAGGTATGAGAACTTCTAAGAAGTCGAAGGGTCCTTGTACAACACCCAAGAGGAGGCGGGGATGCTTTTAGGAAGCCTGTGGATCCCCAAACCAAGAGAAGTTCAAGAAATGCAATTCACTGAGAAGAGATCATTTCAGGAAAGTTCGAGAATTTGGAAGAAACTCAAGAGATGCTATTCACGGAGAATAGATCAACTCTGGGGAGTAGACTTTCTTTGACAATTTCTAAGAGTGCCAGTCTGAGAAAGGGTTCACCGAGAATGCTGCCTTTCTCTTTGTTCCATATTGTTTAGCCCCAAGAGAAAGGAATACTGTACCTGGTAATCCTATGGGGAATCTAGTTTTGTTTGTATTTAAGAGTGACCAACAAGGCTTTACCTATGTAGCGAGTATTTTTGGATGTGGTTGTGAAGCACGATCGCTCTGGTACTACAGCTCGATTCATTTTTTATCCTATTAAAGCTGATGAAGGAAGGGAAATAGATGTCTCCAATTAACCCTGCTTGCATACTGAGATTAAACAGTCAAAACTGTTGGTTTACAGATGCTACAAAGATTCGGGGTTTCTCCTAGGTTATTTTGTTGACAAAGGGGTGCTTTAGGCTATCGGTTAGGATGTTAGGACGAATGTATGAGAGTATGGGATTTTAGGTTTTTGTTTAGTGTGCTCGCTAAGATTTTTTCTTTCAATCTTATGCCTACGTATTCCCGTTTACCGAAATAGGGAAATCAGAGCGATCGTAGTTCCAACTATTCTATGGGAGGAAATGGTTGTTTTGGTGTCTTATTCAAAGCCCAAGACGTGAAGCTAGAGAGTCTATTTGTATCTTATTCAAAGCCCAAGATGTGAAGCTGAAAGTAGTTTGTATCTTGTTCAAAGCCCAAGATGTGAAGCTAAAAGCGTTGACCTTAGAGAGAATTTGTCATCTCTAAAGGGGTCTGTTTGTCACAACTGTTGGGCGACTGGCTGTAAAGGAGGATTACTTTAACCTGGATTTGTGAATCCGAAAATGCCATAATTTCCTTTATAGGGGATTTTAACCTGAAGGAGAAGACTTTAACTCAGTTTAGAGCAATGCCATCTTTCCTTAGGAATTTCTCATACTAAAAGAGGGACATTGGCATGGATGTAGATGATCCAGAGGCTTGCCGCTTACAGCAATTAGATGAAGGGGAAAGAGTTGTTGAAGTTTGTGTACTGTGAACGAGGCACAGCTTTGATGCAAAAAGGTTGATTGGACCAACCAACGATTTTTTTATACAAAGCCTAAGAGGAGGCTAATATGTGTCTCGTACAAAGCCCGAGAGAGAGAGGCTAAAAGGTTTTGACTCGACGATAGAGTCTTTTGGTATCTCGTATAAAGCCCGAGATGAAGGCTACTTGACTTAACAAGAGAGTTTTTTGTATCTCGTACGAAGCCCGAGATGGAGGCTAAAATTTGTTTGGCTCAATAAGAACCTTTTTGTATCTCGTATAAAGCCCGAGATGGAGGCGAAAGGGTGATTGACTCAACGAGGGAGTCTCTTTATGTGTCTCGTACAAAGCCCGAGAGAGAGGCTAAACGTTGTTTGACTCCGCTGGGGAGAATCATTGTATAAAGCCCAAGAGAGAGGCTATTGTAACTGGAGAAGGATCATTATACAAAGCCTAAGAGGAGGCTACGGTTACTGTTTCAGTTGAGTGACAGGTCCAGTATGCTGATTTAAAGAGAAAATCAGTTCTTATATGAGCAACATTATACTCGAGGGTTTGATTCGAGGATCTGGGCTCTTTCTGTTCTTTAAGGAATTGGGAAATCTGAAGGGTATTGAGACTGTCCGAGTCTACGGGTTTTCTTCCTATTTAACGAAGGGTCACTTGAGAATGTCTGGAAAACTCAAGGAGATTAGACTGTCCGTGTCTAGAGTTTCATCTTTTGTACCATGCTTTGAGAAACAGTAGTAGACTCTTTGAAAGGATTGTTCTATGAAGATGACTAGGTTTTGTTCCTATACCTCTAGGAGGTCGTCGGGACAATTTGTACGAAGCCCAAGAGGATGCTGGAAACTTTTAAGAAGCCGATCGGTCCTTGTACAAAGCCCAAGAGGAGGCTATCATTCCCGGAGGAAGAATCATTATATGAAGCCTACGAGGAGGCTGTGAATACTTCTAAGAAGTCGACGGGTCCTTGTACTAAGCCCAAGAGGAGGCGGGGTTGCTTTTACAAAGCCTGTGGGTCCTTGTATGATGCCCAAGAGGAGGCCGATACTTTTATGAAGCCCGTGGGTCCCCAAACCCCGAGAAATTCAAGGCAAGCTATTCACAAGGAATAGATCAAGTCAGGAAAGTTCGAGAATTTGGAAGAAACTCAAAGATGCCATTCACGGAGAATACATTCATCTCTGGGAATAGAGTTTCTTGACAATTCCTATTGAGGACAGCCGAAGAGAAGATTGTATCTGGTGATCCTATTGGGGATCTTGTTGTTTATTTCTACGAATAAACGAAACGGCTTTTCCTAGTTCTAGACGTAGTTGTCGGGGAAACTCTAAATATCTATACTATTATTACACAGTTGATATGAGTTTATGAAAGAAGACTTACAGTGAAACAGCCCCACAATACAGTTATATGTATATGAAAGCGGTAAATGAAAGCAATAACCACTTACTCAGTTGTAGAGCTTCCATGCTGTTTGGTTAGTTGTTCAACAAAGAAAGATTGAAAACAACAGTATATTCAAAATCAAAGGAGAAAGTGCTTTGAAAAAGAAAGATTTGGGGCTTACAGCTCAAGGAGAGGCCCAGGGTTTTATCAGTGAGCGCACTGTTTGAATTTTGTACAGAGGGACTTATACAAGTGACTGAGGCCCAAAAAGGTTTTCTGTACAAAGGGATGGGTCTTACACTCTCTCAAGAGGCCCAAAAGGTTTAAAGAAAAAGAGTGGGGCTTATAACACGAGGGTAGGCCCAGTTGACTTTTTGTTAAAAATGGCGATCGCGCTGAGATTTTCTTTTAACGCGAAGGGGCTTATACAATATCTGAGGCCCAAATGATTTTGGTTAAAAGGGGGTTGGGTCTTACACTCTATTAGAGGCCCAAAAATTTCGAATGGGTCTTACTACTCAAGGAGAGGCCCAGTTGGTTAATTTTAAACTGGCGACGATCGCGTCGTTTATTCGAAAATGTACAGTGGGACTTATACAACGAATGAGGCCCAAAAAGTTTTCTGTACAAGAGGGTTGGGTCTTACACTTTAATAGAGGCCCAAAGAGTTTTAAGAAAAGAAATGGGTCTTACTACTCGAGGGTAGGCCCAGAAGGTTATTTTTCAAAAGGCGACGATCGCGCCGTTTGTTTTTTGACGGCATCGGGACTTATACAATACACTGAGGCCCAAAAATGATTTGGTCAAAAAAAGGATTGGGTCTTACACTCTATTAGAGGCCCAAAGTGTTTTGAAAATGATTTATGAGGGTTGAATTAATCCAAAAACCCTAATTTGTTTTCAAAAATGTATTTAATTGAATAAAAATTCAATTAAAATGATCAAAATTATTTAACATATGAAAAACAAATTGTGATCTTGGATTAATGCTTCAAAAATTAAGTATTGACCTACAAAATAATTAGAAAGTATTAAAAGTTGCAAAATCAAGGTGGAAAAAATATTTTAAATGTTAAAAACAATTAAAACATTAATTCTTTGCAAAAATATCAATTATACAAAATAAATAATATTTTAGGGATTTTTTGGGAAAATAAAATATTTTAACATTTTTGTGAATTATTAAAAAAAGAATCAACTCAAAATCATTAAAACTCGGAGAGAAATTAATATTTGAATCAATTAAATAAAATCACAAAATTCAAATATTCAAATATTGGAAAATGGCGCCAAGAACAAAGGCAAGAACACGCGCGTTTTTCAGTTTTGCCCAGATTTGCATTTTCTCTCCAATCTCACTGAATACTTAATCATATCATGCAATCCACATACCAATCAACTCGTTTCAACCTCACGATCATGTCTATGGTATTTAATTTCATTTAAATTAAACATATAACAAGAAATTACGAAAAATCCTCAAGAACCCTAATTTCTGCATGAAGGCTAGGATTTTTGATACATGATTCAAACAATGCAATTAATTAAAGGGAAACATTCCATGCATGATTATGAACATATGGCCAAATTATTGTGCAGCAAAAATTGCATGGATCATAGAGTTAGAAGAGCTCATGCTTACCACTTGCAGCTGGTGATCGTGATTTGTGTTGTAGGTGTTACAGCTAGGTTTCAATGATCTGGATAGCTTCCCTAGGTTCCATGGAGTGTGTATGAATGCTTGGAATGGATTGAAATGGTTTGGAGCTGAAGATGGTACCTCAACTGCAAAACTGTCAAGAACTTGAGCAGTTGGCTGGTGATTTTGTGAAATCTGTGTTCCAGATGTTATGTGAGTGTTTGGATCACTTCTATATGATGTATGTGAGGTGTGTGTGTGATTGGTTTGATTGGAAAAGCTCTCAAACTCAAAACCTGATAGTGACTTGCCTTAGAAGGCAAAATTGGAGTGAAAGAAGAGATTTTGAGGAAAGCATTTGTTTGATGGCTTTCGTGTACTCAAACTGATCACAATTGAGCTCTATTTATAGTAGAGCAAGTTTGTTTTGCAAGGAATAGTGAATGGCAACTGCTGAGTAGGTTTGGCCAATGTTGGCAAATGAAAATCCAAGTCTCCTCTAGCCATTGACTAGAGGTTAGGGCACAGGCTGCTGGTTCCCTTGGTCTTGGATAAGTCTTGACTGAATTCAGTTGAGAATGGCTCAGTCCATGCCACCTTGATGCTTCCATTGAATGCCCCAATCCAAAATTGGATTCTTGTCCCTATTTTGGCAATTCTAGGTTCAACATGTTATTTCTTGTTCCAAAGACTTTGGAGGCTTGGCTCAGTGATTGTCCCCTTTAGATTCAATCCTCGGAGGTGTCCAAGTGGATAGGAGCATTTGGATTTGGCTGATTTTGGCAAATCGAGCAAAAATGCAAAATCTGCCTTGCCTTGACAGATTTCAACAAGGCAACTTGCCAATGTTATATCTCATGACTCAAATTGAATTTGGTAATGTTCTTGGTCATTTTGGAAAGCCCTTACATGATACAACAACTATTTGAACATGTTTGGTTTTGATCTCTTTTGAATCCAAGTGAAAAATCCCCCTACATTTGGCAAAAAGTAGGGTAAAATCTGACTTAGTGAAATTTTCACTAAGTGTTGGAACAAAGTGACTTTTCTTGATTTTGATCATTCCATAACTCAAAATCCATGAGGAATTTGGACATAGGTCAGTATGAAGCTTTTGTAGAGGGCAATGAGATCTACAAATCAAGCTTTGAATGGGGAACAATGGCCTTGTGGTTTAGGAGTTATGGTCCTCCAAAGTTGGTACATTATTGTCACTTTTTCCATAACTTAGAAATTTTTCTAAGTTTTTATGGTTACCCCTTTTACAAGTTATCCCACTTTCTTTGATTTTTCTTGATGAATGATGATTGAAATCATACATTAACATCATTTTAGGGTTAAAAATCCATTTTGGTGAAAAATCTCAAAAAGTCAAAGTTGACTTTTGTGCACAGCTGACTTTTTATCAGATGAATTCCAAACTGTGCAATTCTTCATGAAATCATGTCCTTGACCTAAATCAAACTTGATGGACATGTTCCATGGGTGTCATAGGGTATATTGAATCATGTCTTAGGGCTTGGGAGCATGTCCTGGTCAAAAGTCAAAGTTACAGTTGACTTTCCTCGCGAAACCCTAATTGTAGTGCAGATGAAATTGAGACTTGTTGCTCAAGCTTCTTGGATTAATCCATTGTTCCAAATGGATCAATATAGTTCATTAGAGACCCTCAAACCCTCTCTTGAGTTCTTGGCTCATGATTTTCCCTAAAAGTCTACTTAGGGGTGAATTAGGTCAAGAAACCCTAATTCCTGATTTTTGATGAATGCATCCCCTAAGGCAAAATTGACTTGATGATTGGGTCCATGAGGTCCCATGAAGTATATTAGGTTATGTTTTGGATCATTGGCTTGTGCCCAGATGAAAAATTTTCATTTGGAGGCCCTGGTCGACCAAAACCCTAATTTGGTAACACTGTCGATCTTGAGACTTGATCCACCTAGAAGGGAGCAGCCTTGTGCTTGATCCTTGAAGTGGGAGTCCTTTTGATCCATTGTGGATGTTTGAGAGATTAGACAAGTTGAAGATCATGTCATTCCTTGATTGATCCTTTGTCTAAGAACTCTGAGAGGGCTTGAAACCCTAATTCTTGATGGTAGTGAATGCTCAACAATCCTTGAGGAGATTGATGAGGCATGAAGGTACATCCATATTATGATGATGATTTGCACAATGATGGGAAATCTAAGTGGTCAAAATTTGGGGTATGACAGATGCCCCTATTTAATCTTCTTGGACACGAAGGTGTGAATGGCGAAGGTATTCGGGCATTCGGGGTGCAAGAGGATTAAATATCGGAATACCCGAAATTTTGACAGCGTCTATGAATGGTAATTCACGCATTCATCTTCTTTTGCTATGCAATGATGCTTAGAAAAGGTAAACTTCCCCTCGATCCTAGTCTTCGGCCCAGGAACTGGTCTCAGTTTCTGATTTAAACTTCCCCTCGATCCTGGTTTCCTACCGAGGAACTGGTCTTAGTTTCTGATGTAAACTTCCCCTCGATCCTGGTTTCCTACCGAGGCACTGGTCTTAGTTTCTGATGTAAACTTCCCCTCGATCCTGGTTTCCTACCAAGGAACTGGTCTTAGTTTCTGAAGTTTGAACTTCCCCTCGATCCTGGTTTCCTACCAAGGAACTGGTCTTAGTTTCTTTCGTCAATAAACTTTATTGACAAGGGACGCTATTCGTAGCGGCTTTCCTTCAAACTTCTCGCCGAATTTTCCTAGGGAGATGTTATTTGAGTGGAAAAAGTTTTGATGTCAGACTTGCTGGGGAACCCAGTCGTCTGAGTTGTAGAGGTGCACAAACTTCTCTGTTTGGAGACGCCATTTGTTGAATCTACTGGGGAAAACGAGTCTCTTGAGAGACTGCTTTCGTTCGAGGTCTTTACATCATACTTTTCTCGAAGATCTTCTCGGAGAAATGCCATATGATGTGATCCAATTTTGAGGTGCCGATGACCTTTTCATCAGTGGGTTTTTCAGAGAAAAACTGCCGTACTGCCGAATCTCCGATTTAAGAGGCTTTCTCTTGGGATTTTTTTTAATCCGGGAAAACAAGGATATCATCTTCAATGGCGAAGAGTGATGTTAACTGAGGGCTCTCTGGTCTTTCAGAGGTTCAAGTTATCAAAGTGGTCGAGGACCCAACTTCAATCCAGAAATAAAACTGGAGGAGAGAGATTGTTCAGACGTAACACTTCCTGACGAGGAAAGGGCTGACAACTCGATTGAGAGGACTTTTATCACTAGGGGACAAGACCGACTAGAGTGATAGTGATGCAATATGACTGTGAATGTAAATCAATAATGCATGATGCATGTATGTATATGCTGACAAAACTGACGCAACATACAAACTAAAAGATGAACACGACTGGATACTCGGCCATTGCAGGGCGAATAAGTACTGCTGGTTCAAGATAGCAATTCTGCCTTTCTTAGGAGAGATAGTCCCTGTTGGGAGCTATGTTGATCGGGCTTAGGAGATGAGAACTCGGCCGAAGCGTGTCAGACGAAACAAGGTCTCTGACACAGTTGATCCCTTCATTCAGGCGTACTGGCGTAGAATGATTACTTTGATTACGTACTTTGAGGTTCGATTACTTCTGGAGAAGCGACCGATGTTCTTCTGATGTTCAACAGTCAAAAGAAATTCTCGTCTTTATTTAAAAGCAAAAAAAGTTTTAACAAGTAAATTCATTTTTGTTTTATTTCAAGAATCGTTAATCATGTCAACAACGTCGTTCTGTAAAGCTAAAACAAATAAGAATTAAAAACAAAAGCACAAAGGCTCAAATTTTATTGATAAAATGGAGATCAACCAAACGCGTGATTCCAAAGAGTATTTACAAAGTTAGAAAATGGTAATTTACAGGGAAAAGGGCTACGTTGAAACATAACGACCGTTATCCTTCTACCAACTTTGAATTCGGGGTATCCTGAGCTTCTGTCGAAGATGACCTTGACTGGAGTTTTCCTCCGATGGATGGTGTAACTGCTGCTGAGGGACCTACCTCTGTTGAACATAGTTACTTGCCATTATCCCTAACTTTTTCCTGGATTGTACTGTGATGTTTCCAATCCACCGGGATGATGATTTTTTTTTATTTTGTCTCTAAATTTTGCCTGGACCGCCCTTTCGGGTTTTCAATCCACCGAGATGATTTTTTTTTAGGCGAAGTATTTCTTGACTACATCAACATTTGTGGGGTAGGCAAATTCCTCTCCGTCCATGGTTGCAAGTCTCAAGGCGCCGCCTGAGAAAGCTTTTGTGACCACATAGGGGCCATCATAATTCGGAGTCCACTTGCCCCGAGAATTAGTGAGAAATAATTGTATCTTCTTGAGCACAAGGTCTCCTTTCCTGAAGACGCGAGGTCGGACCTTTTTGTCGAACGCCTTTTTCATTCTCTGTTGATACAGCTGACCACGGCATAGTGCCGTGATTCGCTTCTCCTCGATCAGATTCAGTTCGTCGTGTCGACTTTGACACCATTCAGCTTCGGTGAGCTTAGCTTCCATCAATACTTGGATTCACGGGATCTCTACTTCTATGGGGAGCACTGCTTCCATGCCATACACTAGAGAGAAAGGGGTTGCCCCTGTTGAAGTGCGGACAGATGTGCGATAACCGTGAAGAGCAAAGGGTAGCATCTCATGCCAGTCTTTGTAGGTTACAACCATCTTTTGAACGATCTTCTTGATGTTCTTATTGGCCGCTTCTACCGCTCCGTTCATCTTGGGTCGGTAGGGAGATGAGTTATGATGTTCAATCTTGAACTCTGCACACAACTCCTTCATCATCTTGTTGTTCAAGTTAGATCCATTGTCAGTAATGATCTCGCTTGGAACACCATAACGGCAGATGATATTGTTTTTGATAAATCAGACCACCACTTGTCGGGTTACATTAGCGTACGACGCTGCTTCGACCCACTTGGTGAAATAGTCAATGGCTACCAGGATGAACTAATGTCCGTTTGAAGCCTTAGGTTCGATCAAGCCAATCATGTTGATTCCCCATATGGAGAATGGCCACGGGGAAGAAAGAACTTTGAGATGTGATGGCGGTACATGAATTTTGTCGGAGTATATCTGACACTTGTGACACCTTCTCATGTACTTATAGCAGTCGGATTCCATGGTCAACCAGTAGTACCCTGCTCTTAGAATTTTTCTCGCCATTGTGTGTCCGTTGGCATGAGTGCCAAAGGATCCTTCAGAAATTTCTTTCATCAGCATTTCTGCTTCTGGTCTGTCTACGCATCGGAGCAAGACCATGTCAAAAATTTTCTTATAGAGAGTGTCACCGCTCAGGAAGAAGTTTCCAGCCAATCTTCTGAGGGTTTTCCTATCTTTTCTTAGTGCCCCAGGTGGGTACTCTTGTTTCTGAAGGAAGCATTTGATATCATGATACCAAGGTTTGTCGTCTATGACTGCTTCAATCGTGAAGATGTAAGCGGGCCTTTCAAGGCGCATTATGTCAATCTTAGGTAAGTCGTTCCATTGACCTACACTAATCATGGAAGAGAGAGTGGCTAATGCATCAGCCATGTGATTCTCCTCACGAGGGATATGATGAAACTCAACTCTGTTGAAGAAAGGTAGCAACCTTCTTGCGTAGTCTTTGTAAGGAATCAATCCTGATTGGTATGTGTTCCAATCTCCTTTTATCTGATTGATAACCAAGGCTGAATCGCCGTATACGTCCAAGTTTTTGATCCTTAAATCAATTGCTTCTTCGAGACCCATAATACAAGCTTCGTATTCGGCCTCATTGTTCGTACATTTGAACGTAAGTCTGGCAGTGAAAGGAATGTGGGTACCCTGAGGGGTAACAATGATTGCCCCAATTCCGTTTCCATAATGATTAACTACTCCGTCAAAGACAAGTCCCCATTGGGAACCTGGTTATGGCCCTTCACTGGGTAACGGTTCATCGCAATCTTTCATTTTTAGATATATGACATCTTCGTCTGGGAAGTCAACCCCGATTGATTCTTGATCGTCAATCGGTTGATGAGCCAAATGATCGGCTAAAATACTTCCTTTAACGGCTTTCTGAGCGTGGTACTCTATGTCATATTCTGATAACAGCATCTGCCAACGGGCAATCCTTCCCGTGAGAGCTGGTTTTTCGAAGACGTACTTGATTAGATCCATTTCGGAGATTAACCAAGTAGTATGACGAATCATGTATTGACGAAGACGTTTGGCTGCCCAAGCCAAAGCGCAACAAGTTTTCTCAAGCATCGTGTACCGAGTTTCGCAGTCGGTGAATTTCTTGCTCAAATAGTAAATGGCAGACTCTTTCCGTTTGGCTTCGTCTTGTTGGCTAAGTACACACCCCATTGAGTCTTCCAAGACTGTGAGGTAGATGATCTGTGGTCTTCCTTCCACTGGAGGTGATAGAATCGGCAGATTCAACAGGTATTCCTTGATACTGTCGAAGGCGGTTTGACAATCTTCTCTCCAAACGCAATCCTGGTTCTTTTTGAGTAACTTGAAAATCGGCGCACATGTCGCGGTCATGAGGAATATGAATCTGGAGATGTAGTTCAAACGTCCCAGGAATCCCCTGACTTGTTTTTCAGTTTTCTGAGAAGGCATTTCTTGAATGGCCTTGACCTTGTCAGGATCAACCTCAATTCCTTTCTGGCTGACGATGAACCCTAGTAATTTCCCTGAACGGACACCGAAGGTGCACTTGTTGGGATTCAAGCGGAGTTTATACTTTTGCAAACGCTCGAATAGTTTTGATAGGTGGGTCACATGCTCCTCTTCTGTCTTAGATTTTGCAATCATATCATCGACATATACCTCGATCTCTTTGTGTATCATGTCATGAAAAAGAGTTGTCATGGCCCTTTGATAGGTTGCCCCGGCGTTCTTTAAACCGAACGGCATCACCTTGTAACAAAAGGTACCCCATGGGGTAATGAACGAAGTTTTCTCCATGTCTTTCGGCGCCATTTTGATCTGATTATAGCCCGAGAATCCATCCATGAAGGAGAAGACTTTGAACTTTGCTGTACTGTCTACCAGCATGTCAATGTGTGGTAAAGGAAAGTCGTCCTTTGGACTAGCCTTGTTCAGATCTCGGTTGTCGACACACATTCTGACCTTTCCATCCTTTTTTGGAACGGGTATGATATTGGCTAACCATTGAGGATATTCTGACGTGGCGAGGAAACCCGCATCAATCTGTTTCTGTACCTCCTCTTTGATTTTGATGGCCATGTCCGGGTAAGTCCGTCTCAACCTCTACTTTACTGGCGGACATTCCGATCTCAACGGTAAGTGATGTTCCACAATGCCGGTATCCAACCCTGGCATGTCCTGATAGGACCAAGCGAATATATCGGGGAATTCTTTGAGAAGCTTTATCAAACTCTCTTTGGCAGTTGGACTGAGAAGTGCCCCAACCCTGATTTTTTTACTCTCTTGTTCTGAACCCAAGTTTACCGTTTCCAACGGTTCTTTATGAGGTTCAATGGACCTTTCCTCTTGTCTGAGTAGTCGGGAGATCTCTTCTGGAATTTCGTCGTCATCTTCTTCTTCAGCCTCGAATACCAGGAACTCAAAGTCGGGAGAAGGCACCGGATCGTATGTTTCAACAGGGTTTAAAACAAGCAATCTGCATGACGTGATGATTCGTGTTTAGAAGAGATAGAGAAAATGAAAGTGTGTGCAGTGTTTTATTTTACTGCTTGTTTTTATTTTTAAATTGTTTTTTAGGATTACCATTTTCTGAAAAAGTAAAAAGAGAAAACAGCAATTAATGCAGAAATTACAGAACGATGTTATTTTATTAATGAACAAGTCGATTCTTGAAACTACAGCCCTATAAAACAAAACTTTGTCGCTTTGGACGAAGCGAAGAGGGAAATTTACATAAAGTGAGCCCTATCAAAGCATCCGTTTCACCTGGGCAGGGTGAAAGGTTAAAGATGGCAGTTACTTTGACTGATAAACGACCTTCGGAGCATCAACAGCAACCCATTGGCGGTGAACTCCTCGGTGAATCACAAAGTCTGGCACCTTCCTTGATTTGTCTTCAGAAATGACGCTGATTTCTGGTGGAGCAGGATCATTGGAATCTGTCTCCCAGGTAGAATTGTCGTAGGAGAATTCCTCAGTTGTATTTTGCATAGTATTTGTGCTCTCAGCTGTATCTCCCCGTCCAGTAGGCTGGATATCTTCGAGCCTGATACGAGAGCTTTCGGGAACGGTGTACCTGACCATATAGTCGTATTTTCCACTCAGTTGTCCCAAGGTGTCCCAAACTTCTTTGGAACTGAAGGAGTCATCTCTCTCGATGACGTTGACCTCGGGAAAAGCATAGTTGATGAATTCAAGTCCTGCAAACGTTGCGAATTCATCTTCATGTTGAGTAGTTTCTGAATGACCTGAGTGTTGATCCCATGACATGGCGGGGACACAGGTATTCTGTTCAATGATGCTCAGCTGATTTTCATCATTCGGCTGACTTTCTTGCCCCAAATATCCTGGATAAGGTTGCCACATTGGCAGACCATCCATTGGGCCATAGTAATTGTGGTCAAAGTTGTCTTTCAACAGAGTGTCTTCCTCTAATGAATTTGGCGGAGCACGGCATCCTTCGGGATCACAATCTTCATATATTATTTCGACGTCTGACCGTGGTATAAGTCTCGGACTCTGTGCGGGATAGCAAAATGGCATAGGCACCTCTTCTTGAGACATATAACCGTCCTCGTTAAGATAGGACTTCCATTCTTCATCTGTGTCAGAGGGATCCTCCTCATTGATAGCATGTACTACTTGAGACACTGGGTGAAGGAAACCTCCACTTTGGAAGAAGTTTTGAAAGGGATGAAGACTTTCATCGTTGGCAGCTGTCCGGGTACAGGTTGCAGAAAAACCAAGACCCTTCTTTGTTGTATTGCCAGTAGGAATGACAAGTTGTCCCCATCCTGTCGTATCGGTACTCTCGACCGCTTTGATAGCATCGTTGTATGAAGAAATGGAGGTTCCTTCTTTGAACTGATTGTTCTTGCTCACCGACAGTGCTTGGAACTGAGTTCCAATAACCTCCTCGGGTTCTATACCAGCAGATGATGACAAGTTACTCACCAGCAAGCCCTGTTCCCCGCAGACTGTGATGAGTTGGCCGTTCTGGACGAACTTTAGCTTTTGGTGGAGGGTGGAAGTAACCATCCCAACCTGATGTATCCAAGGTCTTCCTAATAAACAACTGTACGTTTCCCGGATGTCCATGACCTGGAAAGTGACTTGGAAAGTATGAGGACCGATAGTTATAGGAAGATCAACTTCGCCGATAACTGTTTTTCTGGATCCGTCGAACGCTTTGACGACGACCTCGCTGATTCTCATCGTAGGGCCTTTGAATGATAATTGCATCAAAGTGGACTTTGGCATAACATTCAGGGCTGACCCTGTGTCTACCAGTACGCTGGCTAAAGCATCGTCCTGGCAGTTAACTGTGATATTGAGTGCCATGTTATGACGACGACCCTCTTCAGGTAATTCCTCATCGCTAAATCCCAAATTGTTGCAGGAAGTGATGTTAGAGACAATACTATTGAACTGTCTAATCGTTACATCCTGTTCCACAAAAGCTTGCTCCAAGACTTTCTGTAGAGCCTCCCTATGGGCTTCTGAACTGAGTAATAATGATAATACCGAGATCTTTGAAGGAGTTTGTAACAGTTGATCGACAATGTTGTATTCGCTCCTTTGGATGAGCTTCAGCATCTCATCATTATTTTTAGAAAGGTCGGGATTACTGGATTGACCAACTGGTAGATCAGGAGTTTTCGTCTGAAGTTCCTTTTCTTTGTTGGCTTCCCCAACCCCTCGGTTGAAGATTCTACCACTCCGTGTTACACGACTGATGTCTGCAATATTCACAACGGAGGGTAATGGAATTTCCTTTCAATTTTCAATTGTCGTTGCACCGTATTTGTAAGGGATTGCCTTAGCTGATTCATACTGTAGTGCTCCTGACAGATAGATGACTACGGGAGCCCTCTGATTTTTCTGACCATCGCAAGTAATCTCGATCCGTTCCCGGTTGGGAACTTTAGATTCGTCAAGTAGAGGGATGATGGCAAAAACATCCCTGGTCCTGTGATGAACAGCGATCGTGACAACATCCTCAACTTGATCGGCAAGGTAGTTTGGCGTCCAGTTGATGGGTCCAGAACCCAGATATGGACGAATCTCTCCACGATCCACCTGACCCTGAAGAGCTGCTCTCACAAGGTAACACCATTGGTTACTTTCCGAACAGACGCTACAACGGTCATAATTGTGTGGTGGCACCTGGCCACGCCCACTTTGAATACAATGTAACCTCACTAGGTTAGCTTCCACAGATCGGACATCCTGACTCTGACGCCGAGTGGGGTTTCTGTTATTGATACTAATTTACTGAGTATCTTCATCCATATAAATTGGCATCCACCAGTGATTTAACAAGTGTTGAAGTGCCTCCTGGACAAGGGTACAACCTTGATCGTTTTCGCAACCCGCTTTACAGCTTTGATAGTCGTGTGATATTAAGAATCCGAGTCGGACCTGCTCAGCATGTAAATCTACCAGGTTGGTGTTCATTAAGCGAATATCAAAGATCTGTACCATGTTGATCTGATAGGGATTCCCATCATGGTAGTCCTGGATCCATCCAAGATCCATCTGACGCTGGAGGGCCTCTTGTACAAAAGAGCATCCCTGTTTGTTTACCGAGTGTCAGACAAGAACTATAATCGTGTCGCGGCAGATTATGATACTTGCTTTGCCTTGAGTGCATCGCCACCAGGTTGGCATTCATCGCACGGATGTCGTGGTTTTGAATGATGTTGGAATTCGTGTAGACCATGTTAACTCCACGAACTCGGTGCTCTTGGATCCATCCGAGATCCATTTGTTCCTGTAGGGCTGCTTGCACCACAGAACATCCTTGATTGTCTTTAGAGCAAATATCACACTGGTGATAATTATGAGGTGGCACATGGCCATATCCACTCTGTCTACAATGCATCTTGACCAGATTGGTTTTCAACAAGAGTACATCGTGAATTTGATAGACATCGTTGCCTTTGCTTTTCGAGAGAGATATTCCCAATATCTTGCTCTTTTTTCTTAGGGAGAGCACTACCGTATTTTTTAGTACCGCTCGTCGATCCAGTGTTTTTTACCAAACGTCCTTCTCGAACGGCTTCCTCAAGACGTACGCCCATGCCCACCATCTCGGTGATTTCACTGGGTGCACTGGCAACCATTCGGTCATAGTAAAATAAGCTTAAGGTTTTTAAGAAGATCTTTGTCATCTCTTTTTCCTCAAGAGGTGGACAAATTTGAGCGGCAATCTCACGCCACCTTTGAGCATACTCCTTAAAGGTTTCCTTGTCCTTTTGCGACATCGATCTGAGTTGATCTCTGTCGGGTGCCATGTCCAAATTGTATTTGTATTGTTGGACGAAGGCAGTGCCAAGATCTTTGAATGTGCTGATCATGGCACGGTTTAAACCCATGTACCATTTGAGTGCGGCACCGGTTAAACTATCCTGAAAGTAATGAATCAATAGGTCCTGATTCTCCATCTGAGCTAACATTCGCCGAGCGTACATCACCAGATGGCTTTGAGGGCAAGAGTTACCCTTGTATTTTTCAAATTCGGGCACTTGAAATTTGTGCGAAACTTTTACATTGGGGACCAAGCAGAGGTCTGCGGCGTCCTTTCCAAATAAATCCTGACCGCGAATGGCTTGCAACTCCTTCTGCATTTCCAGAAACTGCTCCTGGAATTCATCCATTCTATCGAACATGGTTTCCTTTTTACCAGAAGGTATCTGTGGAATCTGTCCTTCTGGGACAGTGTGCACCACAGGGGATGGTACCGTGACTACGGCAGTGAGTCTTGGCGTTTCCCGAAGTTTGTAACCTTCAGGAGTCTTCAGTATGCCCCTGGCATCTTCGCTTTCCCGAAGTTTGTAACCTTCAGGCCCAGCGGCTTCTGTTGTGATTCCCTGATCTTTAGTGATCGGCGGAACATATCCTTCTGGGATATAGTTAACAGGCATGCCCTAAGGACGATCTTTCGGTATTTGATACCTAGGATCTTACTTCTCCACTATGGGCGTTGAGGTGACCTCTGAGATCACAGTTCTTTGTAGCTGAGCTTCTGCCATGGCTTGCATGTCGTTACGAAGCTTTCTCATATCCTCTCTCAGAGCGTCGATCTCTTCTTTCAACTCTCTGTTTTCTTCCTCAAGATCATCCATATTTTTCTGACGATTGGCCCGAGTATTGTACGAATGAGATAGTTTGACTCTAGAATCGAGATACAAACGTGAGATTCGTAGGGAAGAAGAATACGTGATGTGATAATGATGAATGCAATGATTACATTAATTGTTTTTTGGTTTAATCAAAATAAACTTCGACAATTAGATTGCAAATATCAAACAGTGGGGAAACCCCTTTTTATTGAATTCAAAGGATTATAGAAATGGAAATACAGTAGATTACAAGGTGCGGAAATAGAAACCTAAGCTAATGGGTCCTGAGTCCTCTCTGAAGAGAAATCGGGTGCGGACTCTTTCCTTTTCTTTGACCGGGGCTCTTGGGCCGTTGTCGGGTTGTCATTCCTTTGCCAGGTGAAAGGAGTGAGCAAATTCCTTTGGTCATCCTGATTTTCTACAGCATGTTGCTCCAAAATCTCGATCAGAGCATCCTTATCTTTCAGCAGTTGCTGTATTTTGATGCACTCCATGTCGAGGGTGCGGTACTTGTTCTTCCAAGACCTTCTCTCCTTTTGAACTTTGTTGAGAGTAACCTGAAGCTTTTCAGTTTCCGTCATGAAATACATGACAGATTCCCTCGGCGAAAGGATTCCGTAACGAGGATAAGGCATTTTTAGCTTGAGAGCTCTAATTTGTACCCAATGGAGATAAGGCTCCATCGAGACACAGTCCAGTTTTCCTAGAGACTCTTGTCCTTTCTTATGAACGTGTTTCCAAGCATGCACTATTTCCATCTTTAGTGCTCTGTCGTTTTCTCCTTCCTTGAAGAAAAGACCTTCCAGATGAACATTCCGGGGAACATGCCTCATCGGGTATCCAAATTGACGAAGAACCAATACCGGATGATAGTTGATTCCTCCTTTAGTTCCTATGAGGGGTACGTTAGGGAAGTTTCCACAACGATCAATGATTCTGATTCCATCATAGATCCTATTACACCAATCTATATCAGAGTTGGTAAGAGACATGCTCTTCTGCGACCAACGTAAGGCACTCTTGCAATCCCAAAAAGCAGCAGACTTGGGCAAGTGGGAGATAAACCATTTGTAAAGCAAAGGTACACAGCATGTGATCTCCCCTCCGCTGTACGAATTTACCAAATGTACAGAATGATACGCATCTGCGAGCAAAGTCGGCACAGGGTTTCCAGTGAGAAAAACCTTAATGGAGTTGATATCGACGAAGTTATTGATGTTGGGAAACAAAAATAACCCGTAGGTGAGCAAGACAAAGACGCTTTCAAAACCAGTCACGTTTCCTATACTGGAAAAATACAGGGCCTTTTTGTCAAGAACTGGGCTGGCAAACCTTGGATGCCACCCTTAGTGGTTAGGTGAGTCCTAACCTCAGACTCGTCCAAATGAATTGCTCTTGCAATGGTCTGATTCTTTGGAATTTCTTCCAGTCCAGAAAATAAAGCTCGATCAGTAATGTGTAGATCAATCATATGAGAATACTCCTCCAGCGTTGGTGTGAGCTGGTAATCCGGGAATGTGAAACAGTGATAAACTGGATCATAAAACTGAATGAGCGCATCCATGATTCCCTCAATCACATGGACTCTTAACAGTGGTAGCAGACCTCCGTGCTTGGCTCTGAAAGCCCCAGGGTTAGTGATCATCCTTGCTAACCTTCTCAAATCCTCTAGTTTTGGAACCTTGAAGGTATACCTATGGGTTCTCCTTCTACCAAAATCTATTAGCGCAATCCTTTTCTCTGATATTTGCAATCACAGTCTTAGTTTAATTTGAAAAACAAAGAGACTAGAAGAAAAAATCTTTTTTGAATGTTTTAATGTTTTTTAAATGAATGCATGAATGCAGCACACAAAAACATAGAAAAAACATGGGGTCAAAGGGTTGTTGTCATGAAGTCAAGGCTCTACCCATCCCCAAAGGTTTATACTAGGGTGATTTTTGTACCTGTACTCATTATCATCAGCTCCTCCCAGGAAAGCAAAACAACAAGCGGATCTCCAGCGAGTTGTAGAGCGATCTTAGAGTAAGTGCCATTCACCGAGAATAGATCACCAGCCTCAAATGAGGGTAGTATCGCGTAACAACTATTCCCGATAGTTTCCGCACTACAAAAGGGTTTGGCTTCTCAGCTTCTCAGACATCACAATCGACCCATTGCCTATGAGAGGGAATGGGTTGTATTGGTTAGCCTCCACTAAGGTTGATGGTCGACCTCGTCGCCATCACTTATCTTAAGTGTATACTCAATCTTTCCACATGCGGCATCACACGCATTCCCATTAGTAGAAAAATAAACACGTATAACAATTAGGAAAAGCAGTATATATATTTTTCCTAATCATCCTAGACCTTTAAAGCTATGAATCCTAAGTTCCTGACAGAAAATGGGTTCCCCGACGGAATTACCATCCTGTGGTTTCATTCCAAATTAACGGCGTTTTGACCTAAGATCCTAATGACGTCAAGGTTTCTATCTAGGGGACAAAAAAAAAACAAGATCCCTAAAGAGACCTGTAATTGTCCCCAGCAGAGTCGCCATTTTTCTGTAGCAAGTGATTTTTGGATGTGGTTGCGAAGCACGATAGCTCTGGTACTAGAGCTCGATTCATTTTTTATCCTATTAAAGCTGATGAAGGAAGGGAAATAGATGTCTCCAATTAACCCTGCTTGCATACTGAGATTAAACAGTCAAAACTGTTGGTTTACAGATGCTACAAAGATTCGGGGTTTCTCCTAGGTTATTTTGTTGACAAAGGGGTGCTTTAGGCTATCGGTTAGGATGTTAGGACGAATGTATGAGAGTATGGGATTTTGGGTTTTTGTTTAGTGTGCTCGCTAAGATTTTTTTTTTCAATCTTATGCCTACGTATTCCTGTTTACTGAAACAGGGAAATCAGAGCGATCGTAGTTCCTCCTATTCTATGGGAGGAAATGGTTGTTTTGGTGTCTTGTTCAAAGCCCAAGACGTGAAGCTAGAGAGTCTATTTGTATCTTGTTCAAAGCCCAAGATGTGAAGCTGAAAGTAGTTTGTATCTTGTTCAAAGCCCAAGATGTGAAGCTAAAAGCGTTGACCTTAGAGAGAATTTGTCATCTCTAAAGGGGTCTGTTTGTCACAACTGTTGGGTGACTGGCTGTAAAGAAGGATTACTTTAACTGGGATTTATGAATCCGACAATGCCATAATTTCCTTTATAGGGGATTTTAACCTGAAGGAGAAGACTTTAACTCAGTTTAGAGCAATGCCATCTTTCCTTAGGAATTTCTCATACTAAAAGAGGGACATTGGCATGGATGTAGATGATCCAGAGGCTTGCCGCTTACAGCAATTAGATGAAGGGGAAAGAGTTGTTGAAGTTTGTGTACTGTGAACGAGGCACAGCTTTGATGCTAAAAGGTTGATTGGACAAACCAGTGGTTTTTTTATACAAAGCCTAAGAGGAGGCTAATATGTGTCTCGTACAAAGCCCGAGAGAGAGGCTAAAAGGTTTTGACTCGACGATGGAGTCTTTTGGTATCTCGTATAAAGCCCGAGATGAAGGCTACTTGACTTAACAAGAGAGTTTTTTGTATCTCGTACGAAGCCCGAGATGGAGACTATATTTTGTTTGGCTCAATAAGAACCTTTTTGTATCTCGTATAAAGCCCGAGATGGAGGCGAAAGGGTGATTGACTCAATGAGGGAGTCTCTTTATGTGTCTCGTACAAAGCCCGAGAGAGAGGCTAAACGTTGTTTGACTCTGCTGGGGAGAATCATTGTATAAAGCCCAAGAGAGAGGCTATTGTAACTGGAGAAGGATCATTATACAAAGCCTAAGAGGAGGCTATGGTTACTGTTTCAGTTGAGTGACAGGTCTAGTATGCTGATTTAAAGAGAAAATCAGTTCTTATATGAGCAACACTGTACTCGAGGGTTTGATTCGAGGATCCGGGTTATTCCTGTTCTTTAAGGAATTAGGAAATCTGAAGGGTATTGAGACTGTCCGAGTCTACGGGTTTTCTTCCTATTTAACGAAGGGGTCGCTTGAGAATGTCTGGAAAACTCAAGGAGATTAGACTGTCCGTGTCTAGAGTTTCATCTTTTGTACCATGCTTTGAGAAACAGTAGTAGACTCTTTGAAAGGACTGTTCTATGAAGATGACTAGGTTTTGTTCCTATACCTCTAGGAGGTCGTCGGGACAATTTGTACGAAGCCCAAGAGGAGGTTGGAAACTTTTAAGAAGCCGATCGGTCCTTGTACGAAGCCCAAGAGGAGGCTATCATTCCCGGAGGAAGAATCATTATACGAAGCCTAAGAGGAGGCTGTGAATACTTCTAAGAAGCCGATCGGTCCTTGTACTAAGC
This sequence comes from Lathyrus tuberosus, assembly GCA_022829125.1. NCBI lineage: Eukaryota > Viridiplantae > Streptophyta > Magnoliopsida > Fabales > Fabaceae > Lathyrus > Lathyrus tuberosus. The sequence continues at coordinate 17,033,092 of JALAZF010000003.1, forward strand.
CCAAGAGGAGGCGGGGTTGCTTTTAGGAAGCCTGTGGGTCCTTATATGATGCCCAAGAGGAGGCCAATGCTTTTAAGAAGCCCGTGGGTCCCCAAATCCCGAGAAATTCAAGGCAAGCTATTCACAAGGAATAGATCAAGTCAGGAAAGTTCGAGAATTTGGAAGAAACTCAAAGATGTCATTCAAGGAGAATACATTCATCTCTGGGAATAGAGTTTCTTGACAATTCCTAATGAGGACAGCCGAAGAGAAGACTATATCTGGTGATCCTATTGGGGATCTAGTTGTCTATTTCTAGTTGTCGGGGAAACTCTAAATATCTATACTATTATTACACAGTTGATATGAGTTTATGAAAGAAGACTTACAGTGAAACAGCCCCACAATACAGTTATATGTATATGAAAGCGGTAAATGAAAGCAATAACCACTTACTCGGTTGTAGAGCTTCCATGCTGTTTGGTTAGTTGTTCAACAAAGAAAGATTGAAAACAACAGTATATTCAAAATTAAAGGAGAAAGTGCTTTGAAAAAGAAAGATTTGGGGCTTACAGCTCAAGGAGAGGCCCAGGGATTTATCAGTAAGCGCATTGTTTGAATTTTGTACAGAGGGACTTATACAAGTGACTGAGGCCCAAAAAGATTTTCTGTACAAAGGGATGGGTCTTACACTCTCTCAAGAGGCCCAAAAGGTTTAAAGAAAAAGAGTGGGGCTTATAACACGAGGGTAGGCCCAGTTGACTTTTCGTTAAAAATGGCGATCGCGCCGAGATTTTCTTTTAACGCGAAGGGGCTTATACAATATCTGAGGCCCAATTGATTTTGGTTAAAAGGGGGTTGGGTCTTACACTCTATTAGAGGCCCAAAAATTTTGAATGGGTCTTACTACTCAAGGAGAGGCCCAGTTGGTTAATTTTAAACTGGTGACGATCGCGTCATTTATTCGAAAATGTACAGTGGGACTTATACAACGAATGAGGCCCAAAAAGTTTTCTGTACAAGAGGGTTGAGTCTTACACTCTAATAGAGGCCCAAAGAGTTTTAAGAAAAGAAATGGGTCTTACTACTCGAGGGTAGGCCCAGAAGGTTATTTTTCAAAAGGCGACGATCGCGCCGTTTGTTTTTTGACAGTATCGGGACTTATACAATACACTGAGGGCCATAAATGATTTGATCAAAAAAAGGATTGGGTCTTACACTCTATTAGAGGCCCAAAGTGTTTTGAAAATGATTTATGAGGGTTGAATTAATCCAAAAACCCTAATTTGTTTTCAAAAATGTATTTAATTGAATAAAAATTCAATTAAAATGATCAAAATTGTTTAACATATGAAAAACAAATTGTGATATTGGATTAATGCTTTAAAAATTAAGTATTGACCTACAAAATAATTAGAAAGCATTAAAAGTTGCAAAATCAAGGTGGAAAAAATATTTTAAATGTTAAAAACAATTAAAACATTAATTCTTTGCAAAAATATCAATTATACAAAATAAATAATATTTTTGGGATTTTTTGGGAAAATAAAATATTTTAACATTTTTGTGAATTATTAAAAAAAGAATCAACTCAAAATCATTAAAACTCAGAGAAATTAATTTTTGAATCAATTAAATAAAATCACAAAATTCAAATATTCAAATATTGGAAAATGGCGCCAAGAACAAAGGCAAGAACACGCGCGTTTTTCAGTTTTGCCCAGATTTGCATTTTCTCTCAAATCTCACTGAATACTTAATCATATCATGCAATCCACATACCAATCAACTCGTTTTAACCTCACGATCATGTCTATGGTTTTTAATTTCATTTAAATTAAACATATAACAAGAAATTACGAAAAATCCTCAAGAACCCTAATTTCTGCATGAAGGCTAGGATTTTTGATACATGATTCAAACAACGCAATTAATTGAGGGGAAACATTTCATGCATGATTATGAACATATGGCCAAATTATTGTGCAGCAAAAATTGCATGGATCATAGAGTTAGAAGAGCTCATGCTTACCACTTGCAGCTGGTGATCGTGATTTGTGTTGGAGGTGTTACAGCTAGGTTCCAATGATCTGGATAGCTTCCCTAGGTGCCATGGAGTGTGTATGAATGCTTGGAATAGATTGAAATGGTTTGGAGCTGAAGATGGTACCTCAACTGCAAAACTGTCAAGAACTTGAGCAGTTGGCTGGTGATTTTGTGAAATCTGTGTTCCAGATGTTATGTGAGTGTTTGGATCACTTCTATATGATGTATGTGAGGTGTGTGTGTGATTGGTTTGATTGGAAAAGCTCTCAAACTCAAAACCCGATAGTGACTTGCCTTAGAAGGAAAAATTGGAGTGAAAGAAGAGATTTTGAGGAAAGCATCTGTTTGATGGCTTTGGTGTACTCAAATTGATCATAATTGAGCTCTATTTATAGTAGAGCAAGTTTGTTTTGCAAGGAATAGTGAATGGCAACTGCTGAGTAGGTTTGGCCAATGTTGGCAAATGAAAATCCAAGTCTCCTCTAGCCATTGACTAGAGGTTAGGGCACAGGCTGCTGGTTCCCTGGTCTTGGATAAGTCTTGACTAAATTCAGTTGAGAATGACTCAGTCCATGCCACCTTGATGCTTCCATTGAATGCTCTAATCCAAAATTGGAGTCTTGTCCCTATTTTGGCAATTCTAGGTTCAACATGCTATTTCTTGTTCCAAAGACTTTGGAGCCTTGGCTCAGTGATTGTCCCTTTTAGATTCAATCCTCAGAGGTGTCCAAGTGGATAAGAACATTTGGATTTGGCTGATTTTGGCAAATCGAGCAAAAATGCAAAATCTGCCTTGCCTTGACAGATTTCAACAAGGCAACTTGCCAATGTTATATCTCATGACTCAAATTGAATTTGGTAATGTTCTTGGTCATTTTGGAAAGCCCTTACAGGATACAACAACTGTTTGAACATGTTTGGTTTTGATCTCTTTTGAATCCAAGTGAAAAATCCCCCTACATTTGGCAAAAAGTAGGGTAAAATCTGACTTAGTGAAATTTTCACTAAGTGTTGGAACAAAGTGACTTTTCTTGATTTTGATCACTCCATAACTCAAAATCCATGAGGAATTTGGACATAGGTCAGTATGAAGCTTTTGTAGAGGGCAATGAGATCTACAAATCAAGCTTTGAATGGGGAACAATGGCCTTGTGGTTTAGGAGTTATGGTCCTCCAAAGTTGGCACATTAGTGTCACTTTTTCCATAACTTAGAAATTTTTCTAAGTTTTTATGGTTACTGAAATTCTGGTATCAGACGTGTGATGCTAAGGTACGATGTCACAACAACACACTCTGTAAATGGACAGCAATAACAGTAACACAATAACACGCCAAATTGTTCACCCAGTTCGGTCTAACTACCTACGTTTGGGGGCTACCAAGCCAAGGATGGATTTCACTACTTGTAGAATTAATTTACAGACTCAACAACCTAGTTGACAATCTCCTAAACTTAATTCCTACTAGTGACTTTCTACCTAAGAAACCACTTAGATATGAGAACACTACTCAATCCCTAAAACACTCAAAGAACAACCTCTTTGAGAAACCTTGATCCTGCTACACAGCTTCGATCAAGTTACACAACTCTCTATCGGTTCACAGCTTCTAAGAGAGGACAGAAAATGACTCAGCAATTCAACCTAGAATTATGTATACAAAACTCATACAAAATACTCAAGACACTCAGCCTATGCTCTTGATCTTCTCTCTGTATTTATGTACCTTTTCCTTTGGTCTTGTGCGCTTTAAATAGCAACTTGAATTGGGCTTGGACTGCTACAATATCTGACTTGATTTGTTATTTAAAACTGAATATTCAAAACAGATTTTCTCCTAAAATCTTTTCAAATCTTCAACCTTTTAAATCTCCTACAAATCTGCACCAGATCTCCTATGCAGCAGAAAATATCTATCCCAAGATATTCGCATCCAATGAGACAGCTTGCTCTCCACAATTCCAGCTAACACGCAAACCCTAACAACATCACAACCTGATGTTATTAATTCTGCAGATCTAATATCACAACATCGCCATGTGACATCAGACATCCAACTTCAGCAATTTAAATACTTAACACAGCCCAGTGTTAAGACTCAATGTTGCAACATCAGCACCTTGACATCAACATTGAACATACTTTGTTTTACCAATATTCCAGCCAATCCAAGAACTAACAATCTCCCCCTTTGGCTAATTTTGGCTAAAACAATCTCTGCACTCTGTACCTTCAGAGACTTTAGCAGCGGAAAAAAAACTTCAATCAATGATTTTGATACTCCAAGCAGCAGCAGCATCTTCAATACATAAAGACTTCACTTCACACAAAACTCTGCTGCAGAAACACTCCATCAGCAACACTGGCTTCAACACCTTCTTCAAATAGCTGTTCAACACAACCCAGCAGCATGGGGTAAATCTCCCCCTCAAGGCAAGAATCCCTCAAGGCAAGAATCAGCATACAGCTGTTCAACAACTCTCCCCCTCAATATCTGCACTTCAGCACCACACTAGCAGCACTCCTTCAAAACTGACATTGTAGCTTGACTAACTCTTGGCTACCTCTCCCCCTTTTTAGCCACAATTGGACAAACCTCAACATGTACATCTTCTGTCAACTCCTCTACCATTAGGCATAGTCTTCATCCATCCAGTCAAGAAGGCTTCACACAATCATCCACAAGATCAGCACACACACAATGCCTTCCACTGAACTCTAAGAATAACACACACCAAGACAAGTGTACAATCTATTCAAGGCCATGATTCAATCTTGTCTTCAGACATCTCCTCATAAGCATGTGCGCACAAGATTCAAACAATTTGCTTCATATGACTAAAACCATTCAAGGCCACACCAAAACACCAATCAACGGCCTAATGTCATAACATGCTATCTGACTTTATATCCTCATAAGAGGCAACCAATCTCCACAAGCTTGATCAGCATGAAATCTTCACAATAAATGCACCTTTGCTGCAAAATCCATAGACAAGTACTCCCCCTGTCATGATTAACAAATGCTCTAGATGGAGATGAACATTTGAGCACATTTTCTGAGTGCATGCATTTTGGTACCACTGTCCCTTTCTTCAAAGGCTATCATACAATTTATCTTCACCATCCAAGGCAAACCTTCTACTTCATCATTCTCCCGTATGACTATGTAGATGCTCCTTAGATATAATGTAAGCACTAAGCTTCAGATCCAGAACAAAGACATCCTTCACCAAGGATACTCTTGACACCAGGGAATTACATATGCTCCACTACTGGATTTACTATCAGCAAAATAATCTAAACTCAACACTGTGTCATAAACTCCACAAATTCTCGGCTTACTTATAAGCTTTACTGAGATCTAGTCTCTTCAAGCGATCACAATTCCTCTATCCTTACATCCACCAGTAGTTGTTGAAACTGGTGAAGTCTTCAAAGACAGTAGTCATGCTTTGCCAGAACAAACTATTAAACATATGACCATAATCTCCACCTCTTCTGACAAAAAAATGCTAGAGCATCCAACTCCACATGTCCAATCTTAATCATCTTCCAGATATAACCACCAGCAAACATCTTTTGGGACATCAGCTTCTCATCACCATTCAAAGGACTCATTGCACAAAGAAGTCCTTCAAGAAGCTCCCAATAAAACACAGTCAGATCAACTTATTCATACACACCTGAATACCATAAGTTCCCACACCTTCTCTGAACCATATCCTAGCAAACTTAACCATATCCAGAGTATCTATACCTAATTCTTTTTCCATAACATACTTCCACCATTTTATGAAAAGCACAGGAATGTTATCTAGTATGGCCTTTTGAATTTTCTCAGAAGTTCTAACAACAACGACTTCCTTCATTTGAGAGATATCCTGGACATTATCATCAGACTTATCTCTGATCTTCCTATTTCTGGAAGAGATGAACACTTTACTCTTGGATTTTGTAGTACCATCCACATAGATCTTCTGCTTATCAGTTCTCATCTTTGGAGGTGACTCAATAGCTCTCCTCTTCCTTGATTTCAGTTGTTTAGAAACCCCAGGAACCACTTTTGCAATTTGTTCATCATCACTTTTCTTTATTTTAAGGCTAGAAGTACCTTTCTTGACTTGAGATGTTTTAACATCAGCTCTAGCATCTGCATCTTCCAACCTAAGGATTGTCAACTTGTGAAATTTTTCTTCTGAACTATAGGAGTCATTAGTCAGGTTGTCATCTTTCTTGTCCTTGCAAGTATTTAGCTCCCAACACTTCTTAAGGTCACAGCTTTTGATCCTTCCATCAGCATTGTTGACTCCTTCATCTTGCTCACATAACTGACTACTCAAGTTGGCTTTTAACACATCATCCAACTTAGGAGTAACAACACCATAAGTCATTAACCCAGATTGACTTTTCACCATACTTTCACACTTGATGTCACCATCTGATGTTACAGCATCAACCTTAACATCACTAGATAAGCTGTCCACTTGAGGTATCCACTGATAGCAATTATCTTTGGATCTTCCTCCCTTCATCACTACCTCATTCTGCTCATCAGCTACCACACATTCATCTTTGGTGTAGCTTACCTTGTAACCTTCATCACAAAGTTGACTTATGCTAATTAAATTAGCACTCAACCCTTGAACAAGAAGCACATTATTAAGGGTAAGACCATCATGATTCTTCACTCTTCCAACTCCTTCTACTACTCCTTTTTCACCATTTCCAAAAATAACATCATTTGCATGGCAAGGATTGAACTCTACCAAATGCTTCTTGGATCCAGTCATGTGCTTTGAACCTCCACTGTCAAAGTACCATGCATCCATAGCAAAATGTCCATCTGATGTGTGAGCCAATAGACATGTGACCTGAGCTTTAGGAACCCATTGTTTTACTACTTTGGGCCTGACCTCCTTCTGTCTGGGTTGAGGAGCAGAATTTGGATAACCATGAAGCTTGAAGCAAGAGAACTGCATATGTCTAAATCTGCCACAGTAGAAGCATCTAACTCTGTCATCTCTAAAGTGGTTAAACCTTCTGCCACCATGATGATGATGTTGCTGGTGCTGCCATCTATAGTGTTGATTTCTTCTTCTACGATAAGGTTGTTGTCTTCTACTACCATAGTTTGATTGTCTTCTATGGTAAGGATACTGTCTTTTGAACTGTCTCCTATGGTGATGAGGCTTCCTTCTTCCATAGTAATGAGGCACAACATTGTTGTATCCATATTCATACATGTTCCCCTGATGTTGATGAACCATGTTCTGATTGAACCTAGCAACCTTCATGCTCTTGTGATATTGAGGTGGCATATACTGACTAGCTCCCTGAGACTGCACCTTCTTCTGATGATGAGCATTCTTCTTCTCAACATTCTAAGGCTGTGGATGAGTAACCTTCTTAGGTGTAGAATCATGTCTCTTTGTTTGATGCTGAGACATTGGTTGGGACACCTCCTTCTTTGTTCCAGAAGTGCTTGCTTCTGTAGAACTCTTTTCCTCAACCACATATCCTATACCTGATTTATCTCCAGCAACTTTCTCTGACTGAAGAATCTTATCAAGAGTGGCTGTACCACTGTTCATCATCCTAACAGATTTTGTCATCTGGTCAAGTTGAGATTTAACTAGTACAACTTCATTTTCCAGATCAACTTTTACATTCTCAAGCTGAGCAATCTGTTGCTTGTGACACTTGTTTTCTTGACAAATCTCAGCACTTTTTAAACACAGCCCTTGATAAGTAGATGCTAACTCCTCATAAGTTATTTCTCCATCACTATCATCATCAGAAACAATAGTTCCTGTTAAGGCTCTAACATGCTTTGCTGACTCACCTTCACTTTCACTATCAGATTCAGACCAGGAAACTGTCATGCCCTTCTTCTGCTTCTTCAAGAATGTGGGACATTCTTTCTTGACATGTCCATAACCTTCACATTCAAAGCACTGAACTCCTTTATCTTGGGCAGTCTTCTCTTCATCCTTCTCTTTTGACTTGCTGATGTCAGAAGAGATGTTCTTGACATTAGGCCTGGAGTTATTGTTCATCCTCTTGAACACCTTGTTGAACTGCCTTCCCAACATAGCTATGGCCTAAGATAAGTCCTCCTGGGATTCAGTACTCTTTCCTTCCTCTTCTTGAGCATTTGAAGTTAAGGCTATACTTTTTGTCTTCTTTTCAGGTTCTTCTTTATTCAAACCAAGCTCAAAAGTTTGAAGAGATCCAATGAGCTCATCAACTCTCATCTTGCTGATGTCTTGAGCTTCTTCAATAGCAGTCACCTTCATCTTATACCTCTTAGGAAGGGACCTAAGAATCTTCCTTACAAGCTTTTCATCTGACATCTTTTCACCAAGAGCACTAGATGCATTAGCCAGCTCAAGAACACTCATGTGGAAGTCATGAATCGTCTCATCTTCCTTCATATTTAGACTTTCAAACTTAGAAGTTAGATGTTGGAGTCTTGACATCTTAACTCTAGATGTTTCTTCATGTGTAGCCTTCAAAATATCCCATGCTTCCTTAGCAACTTCACAGGTATTGATTAACCTGAAAATATTCTTATCCACTCCATTGAAGATTGCATTTAGAGCTTTGGAATTACCAAGGGCAAGCTCATCTTCTTCCTTGGTCCATTCTTCTTCAGGCTTTGGCTTTGAGGTGCCTTCTTTATCTTTGCCAGCATCATCTTTCTCACACACAGCAGGTGCTTTCCACTCTTTAATAATAGCCTTCCATGCCCTGTTGTCCAAGGATTTTAAGAAAGTAGTCATCCTTGGCTTCCAAAAGTCATAATTAGATCCATCCAAAATAGGGGGTCTGTTGACGAATCCTCCAACTTCTTTATCCATCTTTACACCAGAAAGTAACTTCCCTAGATCTCACCCAGAGACAGACAGGATGCCTGCTCTGATACCAATTGAAATTCTGGTATCAGACGTGTGATGTTAAGGTGCGATGTCACAACAACACACTCTGCAAATGGACAGCAATAACAGTAACACAATAACACGCCAAATTGTTCACCCAGTTCGGTCTAACTACCTACGTCTGGGGGCTACCAAGCAGGGATGAATTTCACTACTTGTAGAATTAATTTACAGACTCAACAACCCAGTTGACAATCTCCTAAACTTAATTCCTACTAGTGACTTTCTACCTAAGAAACCACTTAGATATGAGAACACTACTCAATCTCTAAAACACTCAAAGAACAACCTCTTTGAGAAACCTTGATCCTGCTTCACAGCTTTGATCAAGTTACACAACTCTCTATCGCTTCACAGCTTCTAAGAGAGGACAGAAAACGACTCAGCAATTCAACCTAGAATTCTGTATACAAAACTCGTACAAAATACTCAAGACACTCAGCCTATGCTCTTGATCTTCTCTCTGTATTTCTGTACCTTTTCCTTTGGTCTTGTGCGCTTTAAATAGCAACTTGAATTGGGCTTGGATTGCTACAATATATGACTTGATTTGTTATTTAAAACTGAATATTCAAAACAGATTTTCTCCTAAAATCTTTTCAAATCTTCAACCTTTTAAATCTCCTACAAATCTGCACCAGATCTCCTATGCAGTAGAAAATATCTATCCTAAGATATTCGCATCCAATGAGACAGCTTGCTCTCCACAATCCCAGCTAACACGCAAACCCTAACAACATCACAACCTGATGTTATTAATTCTGCAGATCTAATGTCACAACATCGCCATGTGACATCAGACATCCAACTTCAGCAATTTAAATAATTAACACAGCCCAGTGTTAAGACTCAATGTTGCAACATCAGCACCTTGACATCAACATTGAACATACTTTGTTTTACCAAAATTCCAGCCAATCCAAGAACTAACAGTTACCCCTTTTCAAGTTATCCCACTTTCTTTGATTTTTCTTGATGAATGATGATTCAAATCATACATTAACATCATTTTAGGGTTAAAAATCCATTTTGGTGAAAAATCTCAAAAAGTTAAAGTTGACTTTTGTGCACAGTTGACTTTTTATCAGATGAATTCCAAACTGTGCAATTCTTTATGAAATCATGTCCTTGACCTAAATCAAACTTGATGGACATGTTCCATGGGTCTCATAGGGTATATTGAATCATGTATTAGGGCTTGGGAGCATGTCCTGGTCAAAAGTCAAAGTTATAGTTGACTTTCCTTGCGAAACCCTAATTATAGTGCAAATGAAATTGAGACTTGTTGCTCAAGCTTCTTGGATTAATCCATTGTTCCAAATGGATCAATATAGTTCATTAGAGACCCTCAAACCCTCTCTTGAGGTCTTGGCTCATGATTTGCCCTAAAAGTCTACTTAGGGGTGAATTAGGTCAAGAAACCCTAATTCCTGATTTTTGATGAATGCATCCCCTGAGGCAAAATTGACTTGATGATTGGGTCCATGAGATCCCATGAAGTATATTAGGTTATGTTTTGGATCATTGGCTTGTGCCCAGATGAAAAATTTCCATTTGGAGGCCCTGGTCGACCAAAACCCTAATTTGGTGACACTGTCAATCTTGAGACTTGATCCACCTAGAAGGGAACAGCCTTGTGTTTGATCCTTGAAGTGGGAGTCCTTTTGATCCATTGTGGATGTTTGAGAGGTTAGACAAGTTGAAGATCATGTCATTCCTTGATTGATCCTTTGTCTAAGAACTCTGAGAGGGCTTGAAACCCTAATTCTTGATGGTGGTGAATGCTCAACAATCCTTGAGGAGATTGATGAGGCATGAAGGTACATCCATATTATGATGATGATTTGGACAATGATGGGAAATCTAAGTGGTCAAAATTTGGGGTATGACAACCTAGTGCTAGACGTAGTTGTCGGGGAAAACTCTAAAATAACTATACTAGTATTACACAGTGGATATGTGACAAGTATATAAAAGGATGTGAAAGAAGACTTACAGTGAAACAACCCCACAATACAGTTATATACATATGAAAGCGATAAATGAAAGCGGATAAACACTTACCCGTTGTAGAGCTTCCATGATGTTTGGTTAGTTGTTCAACAAAGAAAGCTTTGATAATAATATTGTATTTAAAATCAAAGGAGAAAGTACTTTGAAAAGATTGTTGGGGCTTACAGCTCAAGGAGAGGCCCAAGTTTTGTTTGAAAAATGGCGATCGCGTCGAGATTTTTGAAAACACAGTGGGTCTTATACAATGACTGAGGCCCAAAAGGTGGTGTATTTACAAAGGGATTGTGTGTTACACTCTATTAGAGGCCCAAAGTGTGTTTTAAGAAGAAAAATGGGACTTATAGCTCGAGGAGAAGCCCATGGTTATTTGTCTGAAGACGACGATCGCGCCGAGGGTTTTGAAAGGACAGTGGGTCTTATACAATGTCTGAGGCCCAAATATTTTGGTTTCAAAAATGGGTTGGGTCTTACACTCTATTAGAGACCCAAAGAAATTTTTGTACAAGTGATGGGGCTTACAACTCAAGGAGAGACCCATTTAAAAACAATGATCGCACTGTTATTTTGAAAACTGTATTGGGACTTATACAAATGACTGAGACCCAAATTTATTTATGTACAAAAGGGTGTTGGGTCTTACACTCTATTAGAGGCCCAAAGTGTTTGAAAATGATTGATGAGGGTGAAAATCAAGGAAACCCTAATTTTGTTTTCCTTTAAAAGTAAATATTTAAAGAAAATCAATAAAAATGATAAAAATACCAAATAAGTTTGAATAAACCACTTGTGATTTTTGTTTAAGGTTTGAAAAATGAGGTTTTAATCACAAGATGATTTAGAACTCATTTGGTTTTGATTTTCAAGATAAATATTCACTTTTAAAATGTTTAAAAACGATTAAAAATGAATTTATTCACAAAAATACCAATTACATTAAATAAATAATATAAATTTGATTTTTTTGTGGAATAAAATATTTCAACATTTTTGTGATTTTTTGCAAAAAGAATCAGTAAAAAATAATTAAAATTGAGTGAGTTATTAATTTTTCAAATCATTAAAAATAATATGAAAAATAATAAAAAAAGTGTAAAAAAAACATTAAAAAGGGGTCTGGGGCGAGGGGGTTTAAACCCCAGACCTCATGTGTGCAGTGTGCGCGCCTTACCACTGGGGTGATGATATATCTGTGTATCAAACCCCAGCCACAAATATACAAGGCTTGCCTTGTTCTTGGCCTGGCCAAGGCAAGGCAAGGCAAGGTTTTTAGTCAGAAACGTGAAGGTCGTAACTTCCTCATTTCTCCATGGATAGAGACAAAATTTATATGCATCTGGCCTAGAATTTCCCAAGGAATCCAATGGTGCTGGTGGATTTTCCAGAAAATCAATCCTCCTCAAAACCCGATAGTGGTTTTGAAATAGGCCATGATTTGCATTTTCTGTGCTATCTCTTGGTACAGGCATGAATCACATGATGAATTGGCTCAAACACAACACATATAACATGTATAAGAGATGCATGATCAGTGGCCCTCAAAGCAAGACATATTTTAAAGAGTTCAAGTTGAGATGGTGTTCCAGATAGGCAAAAGTGGCCAAAATAACAACTTTCTCAAATGGTGTTCCAGATGTGTGAAACCATTTGGGACAGTTCAAGGATGATATTTGGAGTGTGTTTGAGGTTTTATCTGGTTTGGAAAGTGACTGAATCAAGACATGGCTTGAAAAATGCAAAAAAGCCCTATTTTGAGGTTTTGAGAGGGGACTTTGTGATTTTGGTGTTACAGGTTACTTGTGAGAGCTTGGACAGCTTAGATGTGACATATTGGATGTGTTTGGATCATGAGCTGTGATGGAATTGCTCTCTAACTCAAAAAATCAGAGTTACCTTGCTAAAGAAGGTATTTTTGCCTAGAGAAAGAGATTTTGAGGAAAGCAAGTGTTGTAGTGCTTTGGTGTACTCAAACTGAGCACAAATGAGCTCTATTTATAGTAGAGCAAGTTTGTTTTAGCTACAATAGTGAATGGCAACTGCAGCAGAGGTTTGGCCAATGTTGATCAATAAGAATCCAAGTCTCCTCTAGCCATTGACTAGAGGTTAGAGCACAGGCTGCTGGTCCCCTAGTTCAGAGATCATCCTTGACTCATTCAGTTAGAAATGGTTCAGTTCATGCCACCTTGGTGCATCCATTGAATGCTCCAAAACAAAATTGGAGTCTTGTCCCTCTTTTAGGATTTTTTTAGGTTTGGCATGCTACTTTTGGTTCCAAAGACTTGGGAGGCTGATGGATCAGTGTTTGTCCCTCCTTGGTCCCTCCCTGAGGTGTTCAGATGGATCAACTTGTCTGTCATTTGCAAAAATTGCTCAAATCGAGCAAAATACACAAATCTGCCTTGCCATGACAGTTTGCAGCAAGGCACATTGTCATTGTCATATCTCATGGCTTAAGTGGAGTTTCATGGGGTTCTTGGTCATTTTGGAAAGCTCTCATATGATACAACATATGTGTGATCATAGTTTGTTTTGACACTTTTTGGATCCAAGTGAAAAATACCCCTACATTTGGAAAAAAAGCAAGGCAGATTTGGACTTAGTGAAAATTTCACTAAGTGTTGGAAAAAAGTTATATTTTCACTTTTTGTGATTTTGGCCATTCCATAACTTGAAATCCATGGAGAATTGGAATGAGGTATAGTTGACACTTTTAAAGTATGTCGTGAGAGCTACAAATCCATCTTTGGATCAGCCAAAATGGTTGCTTGGATCTCAAGTTATGATCCTTGGAAGTGGGTACCCTAGCCACTTTGTTCCATAACTTAGAAAAATTTCTAAGTTTTTATGGTTACCCCTTTTTCAAGTTATCCCACTTTCTTTGGTTTTTCTTGATGAATGTTGATTCAAATCACACATTAACATCATTTTAGGGTTAAGGAACCATAATTGTGAAAAATCTCAAAACGTCAAACTTTGACTTTTGTGCACAGTTGACTTTTTACCAGATGAATTCCAAACGGCGTGATCCTCTATGAAATCAAGTCCTTAACCTAAATCAAACTTGATGGATTGATTTCATAGGTGTTATAGGGTGTATTGAATCATGTCCTGGTAAAAAGTCAAAGGTGCGGTTGACTTTTTCCGCGAAACCCTAACTGTGGTTCTGATGAACTTGAAACTTGGGAATCCAGCTTCTTGGATCAATCCATTGTTTCAAATGGATCAATGTGGTGTATTAGAGACCCTCAAATCATGTCTTGAGGTATTGGCTCATGTTTTGTCCCAAAAGTCAACTTAGGGGTGAATTAGGTCAAGAAACCATAATTCCTGATTTTTGATGAATGCATCCCTTGAGGCTAAATTGACTTGGTGATTGGGTCCATGAGGTCCCTTGGAGTATTTTGGGTTATGTTTTGAAGCATTGGCTCATGCCCAGATGAAAATTTCCATCTGGAGGCCCTGGTCGACCAAATCGCTAATTTGGTGACACTGGCGATCTTGAGGCTTAATCCACTTGGAAAGCTGTAACCTTGTGCCTGATCCTTGATGTAGGAGTCCTCTTGATCCTTTATAGGTGTTTGAGAAGTTAGACAAGTTGAAGATCATGTCATTCCTTGATTGATCCTTGTCTAAGAGCTCTGAGAGGGCCTAAAACCCTAATTCTGATTGTAGTGAATGCTCACCCATCTTTGGGGAGACTGATGAGGCATGATGGTTCATCCATATTGTGATGATGATTTGCACAATGATGGGAAATCTTAGTGGTCAAAATTTGGGGTATGATAGTAGGAACAGGGGTCCGAGTCCGTCATACGCAATAGTATATAAAATTTGTATTAGAAGCATTATTTTCGGTTATATTTTATTTTGACTTCATTGTGTATTTCGAACTTATTAATTTATATATATGTCATTTTCATATTATTTTGAAAGTATATGATTTAGTTTATACAAAGCTGAAAATGATGTTATAGCTATAATATATCTCAATTTCATTAGAACATCTCTAAAATGAAGTAAAAATTTATTATTTGGTGTGGTTTTGGAGATGCATCTCCAGATTCTGTCTAGTGTGAATACGAAGATGCATCTCTGAATTAATTTATGTAAAAAAAAGGGCATTTGAGTGAGGAATATGTAGAAACTCAGAAAAGTATATTGAATATTTGTATATTTTCTGTATATCAATCGTACAAGCAATGATGCTCCTATTTATATTATAGGATTGAAGACAGATTAAAGGAATAAATAACTACACATAAAGGCTAATTAATCCTAACATAATTACAATATATATTACAATAATGAGAAAATCACATCATATCGTAACATCTCCCCTCAAACTCAAGTGGGTGGAGGAGTAACCAACTTGAGTTTGGATACTAAAGTGCGGAAGCGACCAAGAGAATGAGGTTTTGTGAATACATCAGCCGGTTGGTCAAGAGTGCCAATGGAGATAAGATGAAGTTCACCACGAAGAAGATGTTAGCGAATGAAGTGACAATCAATTTCAATATGTTTTGTTCGCTCGTGGAAAACATCATTGTGGGCAATTTGAATGGCACTGGGATTGTTACAATATAGATTAGTGGGTGAAGACTGTGGTGTCTCTAAATCAGCAAGAAGCCAGCGAAGCCACAATATCTCAGAAGTAGTATCAGCAAGAGCACGGTATTCAGATTCAATGCTAGAGTGGGCTGTCAAAGTTTGTTTCTTGCTCCGCCAAGATATAAGAGAATCTCCTAGAAAAATACAAAAACCAGTGGTGGAATGACGATCACTCGGATCACTGGCCCAGTCGGCATCAGAGTATGCTTTAAGAATCAATGAAGATGTAGCTGTGTAATGGAGACCATAAAATAAGGTACCCTTGATATACCGAATAATCCGAAGGACAGTAGCATAATGTGTGGTACGTGGAGAAGCCATGAATTGGCTAACAAGATGAACAACATATGAAATATCCGGCCGAGTAACTATGAGGTATATCAGACTACCTACGAGCTGCCAATAAAGAGTAGCATCGTCAAGAAAAGTACCATCTTGAGGAGTAAATCGAACATTAGGTTCAAGAGGAGTGTGTTCAATTTTACAATCAGTGAGACCTGCTCGAGAAACAAGATCAGAAGCATACTCAGCCTGTGACAGAAACAAGCCATCACTTGAAGATACTACTTCAATCCCCAGAAAGTAACTTAATGGTCCAAGATCCTTCATCTCAAAATGTTTACGCAAGAACTTTTTGAGCTCTTCAATTCCCATGGAGTCATCGCCAGTGATAATCATATCATCGACATAAAGAAGCAATACAACAGTGCCATTGCCAGTTTTCCGAGTAAAAAGAGCAGAGTCATGAGCACTGGAAGAGAAATTGAATTGGGTGATAGTTCTGTGAAATTTAGAAAACCAAGCTCTAGGTGCTTGTTTGAGACCATAAAGAGCCTTACGAAGGCTACAAACCTTGTTTTCTTGACAAGTATATCCTGGAGGAGGACGCATGCAAACCTCTTCTTCTAACTCGCCATTGACGAAGGCATTTTTAACATGCATTTGAGTGAGTTTCCATTGGCGAGTGGCAGCAATAGCAAGAAGAGTTAGAACAGAGGTGATACATGCAACAGGGGTAAATGTTTCCTCATAATCAATGCCATACTCTTGAGTGAACCCTTTTGCTACGAGACGAGCTTTGTAACGCTCGATAGATCCATCAGAAAGAGTCTTTATTTTATACACCCACTTGCATCCTACAAGAGTCTTATCAGAAAGAGGATCAACAAGGTCCCATGTGTGAGTTTTCTCCAATGCCTGTAATTCTTCCTGCATAGCTTGCTGCCAATGAGGATCTGCAGAGGCTTCTTTA
Organism: Lathyrus tuberosus; assembly: GCA_022829125.1. Classification (NCBI taxonomy): domain Eukaryota; kingdom Viridiplantae; phylum Streptophyta; class Magnoliopsida; order Fabales; family Fabaceae; genus Lathyrus; species Lathyrus tuberosus. The sequence continues at coordinate 17,049,928 of JALAZF010000003.1, forward strand.
TAGGACCGGGGTTCATGATGGTGAAGCATAGTGGAAAAATAATGGTAATCACGAAGATATGAAGGTGGGTTTCTTACCCTTTGAGGAAGCTCAATGGTGGGAGGTGCTGGATCAACAGGCAGAACATCATCACCAGAAGTGGATGGAACATCAGAAGGGGTTTGGATCTCATTAGACGAACCTGCATGTACATCAGAACCTGCATATGTTTCACTAGGAAAGTAATCAACGTCACGATTAGTAAAGAGAGGAGTGGTAGTAGACGGGATTGACGTAAATTTTGACAAGGTAGAGAACATTATGTGTTCCCAAAAGACAACGTGGCGAGAAATTCGAATGCGCTGGGATATTGGGTCCCAACATCGATAACCTTTGCATTTAGTTCCATAACCAAGAAACCAACAAAGACGCGCACGAGGTTCAAGTTTAGTATATTCATGGGTCTGAAGGAGAACAAAACAAGCACAACACCTTAAGTGAGTTGTAATCTGGTGTAGTGTGATAAAGACGCTCAAAAGGGGAGACATTACCAAGGACAGACGAGGGGAGACGATTAATAATGTGGACAACGGTTAGACAAGCTTCACCCCATGCACGTTCTGGGCAAGAGGCTGAGATAAGCATGGCACGAACTGAGTCAAGAATGTGACGATGCTTTCTCTCAGCGCGACCATTTTATTGTGATGTATAAGGACAAGAAAATTTAGACAAGGTACCCTGCTCACCAAGAAAAGATAAGTGTTTAGAATCACGATATTCCATTGCATTATCTCGGCGAAAGACCTTAATTGTTTTAGAAAATTGTGTTTTAATCATTTTGGCAAAGTTAATGTAAATTTGAGCAAGTTCATGGCGATTTTTCATCATGAATATCTAAGTAAAGCGAGAATAATCATCAATGAATATCAAAAAATACCGAGATCGTCCCGTTGTAGGGGTAGGAGCAGGACCTCAAATATCAAAATGCACAAGATCAAATGATACGGATGAAGCAGAGGTATTTTTATTAAATGATAAAGCTGGTTGTTTAGCAGTTTGACAAGCAGTACAATCAAGAGACTCATTTGTAACAGATCCTAAATGACCTTGAGATACAGGAGGATGCATTTTTCCAATAGAACTATGAGCAAGACGACGATGCCAAAGTCGAATGGAAGAATCTTCGGAAGCAACACATATGTTAGGTCCTTGAGGAACATGCAGTTTACATCCAGTCCCTATGAGTTGTCCCGTCCGTGGATCCTGCACACGACATCCAGAGGAAGAAAAAAAATTTCATAACCAAGGTCACATAATTGGCCAACAGAGATAAGGTCAAAGCTTATTTTAGGAATGAGATATGTTTAAGGTAGGCTTAAATTCGACAACGAGATTGAACCTTTATGGGTTACAGGAATAAGAGATCCGTCAGTCGTGTGAATAAAATGAGTAGTGTTATTTTTGGATAGTGAAGAAAATAGGCGAGATAAAGATGTCATGTGATTATAACAAGCAGAATTTAAATACCATTTAGAATTACCTGTTGTGGTGGAAAAAGCGGCGGGGGTATTACCGTTACTAGAAGGAAGAAGTTGTCTAAGGAGAGATTCAAGATCAGAGACAAAGAAGGCAGACTGAGAGGATTCTGCAGAATCTTTGGCAACAGTGGTTGCAAGTGCAGGCCTGGAAGAGTTGGGACGCTGTTGATTCTTATTCTGATCAGGTCGTGGAGGACGAGTATGACAATTTTGAATCAAGTGTCTAGACATCTTACAGTAACGACAGCCGTTTGAAGCAATATGACCCTTTTTCTTGTAATTATGACATTCTACACTGGGACAATCAATGAAAGAATGTCCAGGCTTACGATAGTGACGACAGAAATTAGGAGTTTTATTTGGAACTGCAAAGGCAAGACCATCTTTCTGACGAAGAAGTCCCAATCTAGTTTCTTCAGACTTGAGGCAAGGGAGAACGTTCTCTAGTGTAGGCAAGGGATTCTGGTGCAGCAGATATGCTCTGACCGGTTCATACTCATCGGTGAGAGCCATTAAAAAGTGAATAAGTCGAATACGATTGCGACGTGTCTCATATGTTTTTAGATCGGTTGCATCTTTCAGAGAAGGTTCACAAGACGCTAACTGATTCCATATTACTTCCATTTGTGCTAAAAACTCATAAACAGGTTGACCAGATTGTTGTTTCAAATTACTAAGATCTTTCAATAATTGATATTGATGAGATAAATTAGAGATAATGTAACGTTTTAAATGATCCCATACGTCTTTGGCATTCTCAAATCTCCCGAATTGCAGATGGATGCTAGGAGTTGAGGTATTGCGAAACTAAGTGATGGTCTGATGGTTCTTGCTATCCCATTCCTCTAATTTATCAGCATAGGCTTCTAGTTCTTCATTGGTATCTTTTGTGGGATACTTTTTATCACCCGTCACATATCGCCCGAGTCGCCGACCTTTCAAGAATCCACACATTGTCTCAGCCCATTGATTATAATTAGAACCATTGAGAATAACGGTGATAGGAGTCGTAGCCCATTGATTATAATTAGAACCATTGAGAATAACGATGATAGGAGTCGTTACTTCAGACTTCTCCATTAGATGACAAATTTTCCAACGAAAGCAACACTTAGAGTAGTATTGGTAAAAAAATGGTATATAATTAGAGAAATCTCACGTTTTGATGGATTCTCTAATTATACGGAGGAAAAAAAATGATCACCGAAAAACAAAATGGAAGATATATGGTGGACGGTGATTTAAAAGGAATTCTCTGAAAAAAAACAAAGGGGAGAGCAAAAAGAGAACCTAAGCTCTAGATACCATATAGAAACTCAGAAAAATATATTGAATATTTGTATATTTTCTGTATATCAATCGTACAAGCAATGATGCTCCTATTTATATTATAGGATTGGAGACCGGTTAAAGGAATAAATAACTACACATAAAGACTAATTATTCATAACATAATTACAATATATATTACAATAATGATAAAATTACATCATAACATAACAAAATACATGAGATGTACATAAAGTAAGTTCAATTAATTTTGAAAAAGTATGAGACGAGCCACAATTATGATGTATTTTGGTGAGATTTATAGTGCATCCGAAAATATTATTTCTGAAATTAAAAAAATATTTTTGAATTTTCATAAAATATTTTTCTACACTTACGGTGGGATAAACAATTCCTAAAAAAAACCTTAAAATAAAAGTTGGATTTAAATAGGGAGGTAAATCTTATCATTGCATTGGCCGTGAACTTTTAAGATATCAAGAAACGGATAGTCATGGCCACTGACCCGACCCTGTGTGTCCTTTCATCTTCGGTAGAAAAGCAAAAAAGCCTTTCTAACTCTCACTTTAATAATCATTCATAGTTGAAATTAAATTAACAGCAGAAGTACGGGTCCATATATATGCCCCCACCACATATAAAAAGCAAAGTTACTGAATAGTCACTGTTGCAAATCAGGTAGAGAAAATCAAGCACACGTTTAAATGAGTCACGGTTCATAATGCTTCTGCTGCTTGATCCTAAACTCGTGGGATTGTGGACCATATCAGGAACATGGAATCGGAATACTTTCACTCATACAGGTTAGTCACAAAGAACACTTTGAAACTTTTTGCTTTTCCTTTTTAGTTATGTTTTCTCTATCACTACCATACTTACCGGTATTTTGAACATGCTTGCTTGTACTGAGAAAATTGGAACACTTAGTTTGAAAATTGGAACATTTGATTTTGTTGACAGATTGTGTTTCTTTGTGGTAGGACTGAAATTGATTTTATGTGATGCTGAGGATGTGAAAACGAAGCGTGTTGTTTGCAGGAAGAGGAAAATTGTAACGACATTTTCTCTATTTTCTAGGCAAGTTTACTATGTCGATTTGTCTTCTAATTTTGCCTAACCAATTTATTTCCTCCGTCCCAAATTATAAGTCACTTTGTCAAAGAAATTTGTCTCAAATTATAAGGCACCTTACATTTCCAATGCAATATAAATAATATCTTCCCCAATATACGCTCAAATATTTATTATTATTTATTCTTTCAACTCTTTTAATTTCTCTCTTCTATATAATTATGAGGGGCATTACTGTAAAATTATACATAATTTGTCTTTTCCATAAAGGAATAATTAAGTTTATTAATTTGTGTGAAAAGTCCAAAACGTCTTATAATTTAGGACGGAGGGAGTAATTTATTTACACTAACAATAAAAACAAATAGTTAAATTAAAAAAACAATAAAAACAATACTTCCTCGTATAGTATATTCGAGACGAGATGATACATATTCATTTGTTTGTCGGTACTAGCATGTCTTAAGCTACTCTAGTCATTGAGTCAAATAGTACACACTAAAGTTGGGTCAAATAGTATTAAGCTACTCTAGTCATTGAGTCAAATAGTATTAAGCTACTCTAGTCATTGAGTCAAATAGTATTAAGCTACTCTATATATTAGGCAAATAGTTTCAGCATCTAGAATGTGAATTTTTTTACGTAAATACCCCTAATTTTAAAAAAAATTCTTTAAATAATTCATGTTTCAAAAATATTTTAAAATTGCCCTCATTAGGATTTTGGTTTGAACTATATCGCCAATGAAATTGGCGACTCTCTTGTAGAGGTTGAACCATGTCGCCAATTCAACTGGAGACACCCTTTCAAATCGCCAGTGCAATTGGCGACACAGTGTAAAGCTTGAACCAAGTCGCCAATCCAAGTGGAGACACAGTGTAAAGCTTAAACCAAGTCGCCAATCCAAGTGGAGACATGGTGTGTTTTGTGTTTTTTTTAAATATTGGAATATTATATTGATTTTGTTTGCACAATGATATAAAATTTTCATTAATTCAATAAAATATTACATTAATTAATCTTCTCAACATTAATGGAGCATCATACCCTAACCAACCTTCTCAACATCCTTATGGCTTTCAAACACCATTTCAACCTTTCATCAACGAATCCTTCACACCAATGTCTCCCTTCAATCGGGCTGCCCGCACACCAATCACCCCCTCAAACTATAATGGCATGGGTCGCACGCTCAGTTTCAGTCCCCAAGATTTCACGGGAATGCAAGACATCCTAAGGGAACCATCTAGGACTGCTCCTGAGACTTCGACCCCTCAAACACCGGGCGTAAATCAACAACAAGGGGAACAAGGGGGCGAGTACAACGAGTACAACGGCTGCAACGAGTGCAACAAGTGAGGGTCCCTAGGGGATGTGGAACTGGTGGCCGGTTGGATGCACCCGGTCACGAAGATTAATTAATGTAATATTTTATTGAATTAATGAAAATTTTATATCATTGTGCAAACAAAATCAATATAATATTCCAATATTTAAAAAAAACACAAAACACACCATGTCTCCACTTGGATTGACAACTTGGTTTAAGCTTTACACTGTGTCTCCACTTGGATTGGCGACTTGGTTCAAGCTTTACACTGTGTCGCCAATTGCACTGGCGACTTGGAAGGGTGTTTCCAGTTGAATTGGCGACATGATTCAACCTCTACAAGAGAGTCGTCAATTCCATTGGCGACATAGTTCAAACCAAAACTCTAATGGAGCATTTTTGGAATATTTTTGAAACATCGGTTATTCAGAGAATTTTTTCCAAAATTAGAGGTATTTACGTAAAAAAATTCCTAGAATGTATAATTTTAAATCTAAGTTATTAATCTTCTATCTCTTAAAAATAAATAAATGATATCGAGAGTTTGAATTGGCATAACCATACATGTAAAACACTACTTATTATTTTGAAAAGAAAATAATAAAATATTTAAATAAAAAATACCCAATTTTAGATAATGATTTATTTACACATTTTAAAGTAAAAATACCCAGTTTTAGATAATGATTTCTTTACACTTTTAAAGTAAAAAATACCCAATAATAAAATATTTAAATAAAAATACCCAATTTTAGATAATTATTTTGAAAAGAAAATAATAAAATATTTAAATATAAAATACCCTGTTTTTATACTTTACACATTTATTTTGAAAAGAAAACACCCAATTTAATATTTTTTTTTAAATAAAAAATATTTATTATTTTTACTATACTTTTATTTATTAAGTTTTAATTTATTAAACTATTTCAGTAATTATAATTAATAAAATATTTTAATAAAAAACATTTTTTAATAATTAAAATTAATATATTTAATTTTTTAGTTATAAACCACTCAGTATTTATAAAAAATATTTTGGTACAAGACATTATATAAAAGTAATAAAACGAGATTGGTTTGTTAAACATATCTATTTTGTCTGAATTTTTTTCTAGATGATTACGGTTTTATATTCACAATTTTTAATGTATTTGTTTCACATCAGATCACCCTAATATTTTTTGCAAATTTTTGCATAACAAAAGTTAAATGTGGTAGACATGTTTGTTTGTCAATGTATTTGTTTGATTTAAGATAATGATTTCTCCACGTTGTATTTTAAGAAGAATCCATAGCAAGGAAAAAAACAGAATATAAAACATACAGGCACAATTATTTCTTTTGGAAATATACTCCGTGGCTGTAAACAGTGAACTGTAGCAATCAAAAGGGTACAAGATGGAATAAATTGAATATATACACTGATTCATTAAAAATATTAAAATTTAATTAGAGTTATTCCAAATATACGGATGGGCTCTGATGTGCTAATCAAAGTTTAAAATTATTATTTGTTCTTTCTATCGCATAGGGTGCATCTTATAAATTGAAATTTTGAAAAAAAAAATTTTAAACGAAGATTCATCTTCCTTCGGACGCATTTAAATTTATTCGTAATTTTTAAAAGATACTTCATTTTTGTCAATATATAATTTAGAGATGCATTTTCATAAATTTTTTGAGATGTATCCGGAGATATATCTTCAAAATACCATATGAAGTCATTTAAAAAATATTAGGAGCGTGTTAATTGTACACATGAAATATTTTAGAGTTACATCTTGGATACACCCTTGAATGGTTTTAAGACCGCAACATTGTCCCAACATTGTCCCAACATTTTAATTTTTTGAGTTCAAATTATATTAAAGTAAACTCAAATTATATTAAAGTAAAATAAAAGTAAAAAGTCACAAATTATTTAAAGTAAAACCAAAATGAATCGACCATACATAATTTGTACCGAAAATAAAAAAATAATAAAACTAAACATAAATTACTGAGTATGCCTAACTCCCTAGCTTCTCCGCCTGTACTGCAAGGCATTCCGAGCTTCGACAATAATACATTCTAAGAAGGCCAACTAGGGATTGTCTTCATTACAAAGTCATGCCTTTATGCCCGCCCAATCTCGAGTACCTCTTGATTAGATGGCCTAGGTGGTCTTCTAGGAGCGTCTGGTGTCATGATAGAGCGTAAGCCCATTGTAAAACCATGTCATCAACATAAGCCCATTGTACATGAGATGACGCCTTACAATACTTCTATGGTACCAAATGACTCTCAAAATCCTCAAGTATCACATTAAAACCACTGCGCAAACGGTGGAAGGAGCGAACACTGAATGGTGTTTCAGAATAATCTGTAGATACCCAAATTGACGCATCACTCGCTCGGGCAGATACGAATACATCATACCTGATCCACATGCTAACCATCTGGAGTATAACGAAATAAGGTCCAATTGGTGCGTATGGCGGTGACCGCCATATGGGCAGAAGGCAATGTCATCTGATACACGATGTTCAAGATACACCCGCAATGGTTTGGTCACATTATTCCCTTTGTACGGTGCAAATGTGACAACACATGGCCAATCCTTAGTGTAGACAGACACAAATTCTCACCCGATGATGCGAGGAAGTGGGAGATGATTCATCCCTAAAAATAGTTCAGATAAAATATTAATAACGAGTGTAACAAAATAGTTATGAAAATATTAATAACAGTAGATTACCGTAAGCAGCGTGCAACTTTCTATCATCTGCTTTGGCTTCCAAAGATAACCCTTGCCTAACTTCGAGTACAAGTATACCAAACATGCAGCCCCCATTTGTACTTGTGAGTCGCTGTCAAGTCGGTGAAGTATCTAAGGTTGACCACATCGACGTAGGTTGCACTTTTGTCCATAAACATGGACGTGCTAACCAGGAACTAGAGGTAACACCTCAATGGAAATTGATGGTACTCAACCTGCATATCATCGTCGAAATCCACAACCATCTGCAGGTGGTCTTTATTGAGTTTTAAAAAATTTAAATTTAGCATGAGCACCTCTGGTGTCAGCTACCTCATTTGCGGCTTTAGTTGGGTCACCCCCAAATATGTAACTAACATCTCACTAGCTTCCTCTCGACCGATCCTTCTGTGGTACAATAATTTTTCCCTGATAGGAAGATGTACGAGGTATGAGATTCCATTTAGGATGATGGTCATCTTGCCAATAGAAAGGTGGAAATTTGACGTCTTTGAATGCCATCTCTCTGTAAATCCAACCTGCATGCCATGATTTATGGTATTGTACGCATCAACACATAAATAGGCAAGACCAGAGTAACAGATAACATTCCTAAACTAGTCAACATCGGGCTGTTCCAAATCCAATATATTCCTTCTATGGTTTACGAATTTTAAACATGGACGCTCCTGTAAAAAATCACGACCGATCGTTATTAAAATTAGTTTAAAACAGACAGATGTAATGCAAAGGTAAATAAATATATCTCTCTTTCCCAGACAAGCCTAGCAGCATGGTCTCAATAGAGATGAAGTAAGGAAGTGTCGAATGAGCCTCTTGGATAATTCTCTACAAGGGCATTAGCAACGAGTTTCTTAAAGGCTTAAGAGGCTTTATGTGCTTCATCATCTCGGGACATGTGGCCTTGTGAAATAGAGGCCTGAGACAGGAAACTACGAGAAGTAAACCTAGATGGTTGTGAACCATCAAACGAGGTATCATTGACTCGTGGCTCTGTCCTTGGTCGTCCTACGTCTTACAGACGTGTGTTGGGACACACGGTCGAGCCTAATTATATTCTGGTAGTTTTCAGCCATTGTATGTGTAATAAAACCAGAAAGTCACATTAAAATTCAACCAAAATGTAGCCAGACACAAATCAGGATATACATCTTCGAAAATAGCACAAAGAAAATCCAGAGATGCATCTCCGAATAAACTTGCGATTTTCAGTAATGACAGAATTCCCATTGCTGCCCTAACCTCCAACCAAATGGCAATGCATGTCTCTATCAACTACTTATTTCGATTTTACTACTATCTAATGCAACTTAAACAACATATAGTGCCTAAATCATCATTCAAATCTAAAAAAAAAGAAGTGATATGAAAAATTTACCAAATTAGAATTATGGATGAGAAGATTGTATTGAGTGAGTAACTTTGCAGCAAATGAAATAAAATTGAATGAGTGAACTTGATGAAACCTACTCAAATGAGGCTTGAAAATGATTTGCAGCAAAAGAGATCAAAGGAATTTGTTGGGTAAGTATTCAGAAAATGAAGGCGGAAGAAATAAGAGTTTGGCGTGGGTTAATGTATACAATGCGTCCGGAGATATGCATCTCCGTAACACCCATTGAATTTTGAATTAATGGTGTTTATGAAGATCCATCTTCAAATTCGCTCTTATGTTATACGAACATACATCTCCAGATTACATTTTGACATTTGGGGACGCGTCTCCGAATGCTAGGGGCAATTGTGATTTTTCACAGTGGTAGGGGAGCACTCTAAAAGATTTGAAAAGTAACTTCCATATTTTTTTATTAAAAAGCCCAAAATGTAGTCTATGGGTGCATCTCATCTATAATGGGCCAAAAAAGCCCAAACTAACAAAAAAAGCTCAAACTAAAAAAAAGCCCAATTTAGTTCTAATCGCTGACTTCATTATACTCAGTCACCGACGATTCTCCTCCTCTCCGCGCCCTTAGACTGAGATACGAATTTCAGCCTTCAACGGAATTTCAATTCAGCGCTGCGACTTTCTTCTGATTTGTTTGTTTCTGACTCATTGTTACTTCAGTTTCTGAATTCTCCATTATTTTTTTGAATTTTCGTAACCGAATTTGAAGTTTCCGTTACCACCGTGGAACAGTTTGCGGTTAGGAATGGACGGCGACGGCGAGGAGTTGACGGCGCAGGAGACCGCTTTATATGACCGTCAGATTAGGGTTTGGGGAGCAGATGCTCAGAGAAGGTTTATACTTCTTTCTATTTTCTTAATCATTATCATTTTTAATTTCGTTTTGTTACTTTTAAGCTCTAACCTAATTTAATTTCTTAATTTATTCTTAGTTTATTTCACCATGAGAATTTTGTGATTTTGGTTGCGTTATGAATTGTGGTGGTGGTTATGGATTGTATATGTATGCACAATTTTTTTTAATAATTAAAATAAAAATATAATTTGTAGTATATTACTTAATTATTTGTAGTATCATATAATGTAGTATCATATTATTTGTGCAGAAATATTATTTGTAGTATCATATAATGTATGATAATTTAAATTAAAATATGTTTTTAATTACTACAAGATGTAAATGAATTGAACAAATGAATAAAGATCACCTAGGGAAATAGAGATGAGATGGGAGAACAAGTCTCAAATTTATGTTGTATTATTATATACATTAATAAACCAATTTTTCTTTATATTTCTATAAACAATGTCATGTCACTATTTGCCGCGTATGTATCGGGGTTTTATCGCACCTGCAACAGTGTTTCAGTGTAGTTATTTGAAACCGTTAAGAAAAACGGTATCTGCTGTGGCTTGTATCGCGGTATCGGACCTTTATTTAAAACCTTGGTTATGTCTAAGAATAGTGTTCTAAACAACTCTAATTAATGTATTGATTTTAGTTTTCTTTTGTGATTATGTTGTTTTAGATTAAGCAAAGCTCATGTCTTAGTCTATGGAATTAAAGGAACTATATCCGAGGTATAATGGGTTTTATTTGATTTTTTTTGTTTTATTTAATGCACTTTTATTTTTTCTCATAATGTATAAGGAGTTTTGTTTATCTTCTGGTTGGATAGTTTTGCAAAAATATTGTTCTAGCTGGAGTAGGTAGTCTTACCTTAATTGATGATCGACATGTCACCGAGGAAGTGCTTTCTTCAAATTTTCTAATTCCTCCTGATGAGAATGTGTATGGTGGAAAGACCATTGCTCAGCTTTGTTGTGATTCACTTAAAGATTTCAATCCTATGGTTCGTGTTTTTGTGGAAAAAGGTTCTTACTACCCTGTCCCTGACTAATTTTTCTTCTACATCTATGTTATATCTGGTTTCTTTTTTTTATACTGTTTTTTGTTTACCTGTCTCTGTCGTTGACTTGTCTTCAGGTGATTTGTCAAGTTTTGAAGTGGAGTTCTTCAGCAAATTCGATGTTGTTGTTGTCAGTTGTTGCTCACGTTCAGCCAAAGTACTGTTGAAACTCCTATATTGATTTATATATCTCTTTAGCTTTATGTAGTACCCATGTTCTTTACTACTTTACGGATATGATACTAAAAATTTTCTTTTCAATTCTAACATTGTATTATTTTGCTGTAGAAACTAGCCAACGATAAATGCCGAAAAGCATCAAAGCGTGTAGCATTTTATACCGTTGACTGTAGGGATTCTTCCGGTGAAATTTTCGTTGATTTGCAGGACTATAAATATTCTAAGGTATCACTCTTGTGGATCTAATTTGTCTAAACATACCATCAACTTTTCTGATTTTTACTAATTGAGAATTATTCACAATTGATCTCTTGTTACTGCTCATATAATAACTAATAGTTACAGTTAGGTATGACATGATTTGTGCAATCTTCCGTCTCATAACCACTCTTCTGTGCGGGGATCCGAATGGGATCGGAGGAGAGGCGGCAAGATCGCTGCCAATATATTTTCTTAATTGGGGCTGGTTATAGCAAAATAACCCTATATTTTTTTTATTTTTTATTTTTAAATTAAATGAGCATGAGAATGAGCCCTCGAGGAAATTGAAATGTAAAAACGGTAAAAAAAGTTGAAATTGAAATGTTTTACTTCTTCACATAAATCCTCTCGAGGAAAAAACTCTTCGTTTCTTCTCTTACGGCTTCTCACACCTTCCTCCGCCTCTCAGAACCTCCTCCCTTCGTTACTCTGTTTTTGGCGAGTTGGGCGCGGTTACTCTGTTTCTTGCGAGTTTTATTACTTAGATTTTAAAGTTTTTGTGAAGTTATGAGTTTTTGCGTACGAGTGTGTGGAAGGATGGATATAATCTTTTAATCTATCATTATTTTTAAGCATATGTGTGTAAGTTTATTTTTTCCCTCTAATTAGAATCTTACAATCCATGCTACGTTCCTTAAGCTGCGATCTTTCATCCCCAATCTTGCCTAGACTCTCGATTTTTAAAATACTGCCCAAGACATTTTGTACCCAAAACTAATGCGCTACAAAATTGTGTTGCACACCCTTTACAATGGTTATCCACTTTGATTTGTTTCATCAATCCCCATGTATTTGCATGATGGTGGTTAATTAGATACTATATATTTCTCTTTAATTTGTGAAAATAATGAAGATAGAATCTATTAGAATCATCATCTGTTGTAGGGGTTTTTCCTTACAATTAGTGATAGAATTCACTGGGGCAAGATTTTAGAATTTAATGAATCCCATATAGCAGGAAACCTAGTGAAGCAAAGGTTGGGATGGATGGATGAATTGTTATTCTGGTATTCTCAATGTTGTTTATGGTTGCGGGGATTGTAGTATGTTGGCCATTTGATAATTATGGTTTGTTAAGAACTGTGTTATCAAATAGCGGCGCCATGGCCGCTATGTCGGATATAAATGACGGTTTTTGGGATTGGCCGATTTTGCGGGTTTTTCCGCCATAATCCGCTATAACGACGCCGCAAAGTTGGCCTGTATGGTGGGATTTTGGGTCACTGCCATGGGCCGCCATCAACAACACTGGTTAAGAACTTTAGTAACCTTGTGTTTTTTCCTTATCTTTGTTTGTATCAACAAAAAATTGCTCCTTCCGGGTTTAGAAGTCTTTGTTTGTATCAACACTGTGCTTGCTTCTACAACCACTATTTTTATTTTATTGTTTCGTTCTTCCTTTGCAGAAAAAAATGGAGGAAGCTATTGAATGCCACCTAAAATATCCAAGTTTTGAGGTATGTGGATCTTAATTCATTAATGCTGCATTTGTATCGTTGCATTTCTTTATCATTTATGAAAAATCCATTTATGTCTCTCAAAACAGTATTGTAATTACTATTTAACTTTGAGTCTTGATGAGTTGCAAACCTCAAGACCTTTAATGTTTTCCAAATGATATCTTCCATGTCAAAAAAGTGTAAGCTGATTTTGACATAAGAGGCCCATGGGGAGGGAAACATTCAGTTCATCATTGTATTGTATATGCAATAATTTTATAATGATACTATAGAAGTCAGTAAGAATCAAGATCCATTTTTTTTAACCGATGATAATATTCAACCATTCTCTTTTGAAAATTCCATGAAAAAAGAGCGGCGATTCAAGATAACAATGGCCATGAGATACTTGCACTTCCTCTATTGCAAGAGGAAAAATTATTATTTTTATTATTATAATCAACAATTTACTAATGGGTATTTTCATGGAATTTTTGAAAGAGAATAGTCGAATCTATTCTCTTTCGTAAAAAAAAGTCTTCCGTTATTATACATATTATGATCAAGCATATTTGAATAATTGTTGTTTTAAAATATAAACTTATAATTATCAAAATTAGTGAAATTGTGATGTAAATTTGAAACTCTTGATATCAAAAGACGAAAAAAAATGCTGTGAATGAGAGGGAAGGAGGCTTTTTCTCTTGTTATATATAAAGAGAATATGTGTTTTCGAAAAAATATATCTCATTAGGAAATAAATTGTATTTATTAAATAGAAAAAAAATTCACAGTTAAATGAATAAATATAAACTTTTGGATTAAAAAAAATTCCTCCCTGTCACCGTGGGAAAATTTCCTGATTTTGGGGCCCAAACAAGCCACAGGGCTAACCCCGCAGGATCCTAGTGACAGATGTAGATTGACATCCCTTGTACATTAGATTAATTTGCAAGTTTCAAAATAACCAAGTTTTGTTGGTTATGTTTTAAAAAAACTGACCTTTATAAAGTTCAAATAGAAGATCTACAATTAGATTAATTTGCAAGTTTCAAAATAACCAAAATTTGTTGGTTATGTTTTAAAAAAACTGACCTTTATAAAGTTCAAATAGAAGATCTACAATTAGGGTTATCATGCACTCAATTCTGTCTTGATCTTCTATGTTATATGTTTGTGAGTGAGTTTCAGTCACACCGCTTCTGCTAGTCTGATTGTAGTGCACCTGTTAACACAAGCTACATGCTGTAGCTCATGGTTATCAAAATTGAGATCTCGATAAAGATTGTTAGGTTATAGAAAAAGGATCCTAACACGTATCGCAAGATCCCAACAAATAGACTGAATTATATAAATAACTATGTAGAATTACTTTAACATAAAACTCATTAATTTAATCATCAAAAGCAAATATTTTATCCAAAAAAAAAAAAATCACAATAGAAGGACTTGATTTGGATTTATAGAAAAGATAGATGAAGGGAAGAAATTCATTCATTGTATGAATAATCGATACAGAATTCTCAGTTTCAATGGCTTTTGTTTGTGGACAATCCTTATTTTGCAATTTCATTTAAAACATTGCAAGTCCCAAAACCCTAAAATATGTGTGCACAACAGTCAGGGTTAATTATGGGTCAATTTATGGGCCGAAGCTGGTAAAACAAAAAATGGATAGTTGGGATCTCAAGATCCCACAATTTAAAGATCTTTTTCTAGGAGTTCAATGCTCCAGTCAAATCCACGATCTTTGTGCCACTTAAATTGGTGGCTGGTTGCCGGAGCATAAGATCGTACAATTTTGGGACTTAGAGCGAGATCCCGACAAGCATGCTGTAGCTTCTAAAGGAACACATGTGTTTTGCTTATTTTACTTTACAATGAAATATGTATAGTTAAAAGCTTCATATTCCTAAGTATGTATTTTTTTTCTTTTTTGCTACAGGATGCTTTATCAGTACCTTGGAGGGCACTTCACAGGAGAATGTCAAAGCTGTACTTTGCAATGAGAGGTTTGTTAACTATGTAGCTTTTATTTTTAGTGAATAAAATACGGGAAATTAGGAAAAAATTATTCAAATCAATTATCAGTTATGAGGTCTAACTTTTATTTGAAGGTGTCTGCATAGGGGTTTTAATTGATTAGGTCTTTCCATTATGTTAATCAAGACACCTTCAAATAAAAGTAGGAGTATTCATGGGCTTGTTCAGTTCTATTAAGATTAAAGGAAATCCAACCTGATTGCATTTAGTTGATTTGGTTTCATCTTGGATTTTTTTTGTCACTAGTCAGTTCTATTAAGATTGAGTTGATTAGTTCGAGTCATTAATATGACAATGAACATGACCCAAGAAACCTAGTAATGCTAGTAATAATGTCAAAATGAAAAAATATAAACAACAAAAGGTATAGTAACATTTTAAATATTACTAAAGAAATCTAAAATGCAAAGCTTATTAAGTTTTTTAAACCAATGTCATCCAACTTAATTGGTTCTGTTTGAATTCTCGTGTTTACAAGTCAAATCAGACATATGCTTAATTGTAAGAGAGAGCCTACGATATGTAGGCTTGTTGTCTTTTATATGGAAATAAGTCTTATTTTCTTTCTGAAGGGTATCAATTGTGATTAAACGATTGTTCTTGCTATAGAATAATGTTCAATTAATAACATCATTTCATGTCACAGTAATAGAGAAGTTTGAAGAGGATGAAGGACGCAGTGCGGGAGATGTTTCGGAGGCAGATCTTTCCAATGTTCTCAAGCTTAAAAAGGAACTTTGTACTGCACAAGTATGCTTGCTGGAATTAGTTATTCATGTTTTTAAAGTTAATTACTTTATTCATCTGATCCTTCTGTTTACGCTACAGTCTCTCAATGAATCTCATGTTCCCGACACTCTTCTAGAAAGATTGGTAGCAGATACAGCAGAATTTCCTCCAGTCTGTGCTGTTATTGGGGGAATCCTTGGACAGGTATTTTATCATCTATTATGGTTTACAAGATGAGATGTCTTGCAATAGTTACTAAACCAGATTTATTTACTACTGTAACATCACAGGAGGTTATCAAAGCTATTTCTGGAAAAGGGGACCCCATAAAAAACTTTTTCTATTTTGACGCTTCTGATGGAAAGGGTGTTATAGAAGACATATCTGATTCAAACGCTGGAAAGTAGCTTCTCTGGTCAGTGTTTCTCATGAGTCACCGGCAATCGTGGTTGTGAATATGGAACCTTTTGCCGCATTAACTTCTCAGAAATGTTTTGAAATGTATACACTGAAACGTATTTATGCTTACCTTCAAAGCCATCTTCGAAGTTGTAAAGCTTCACGATGGTTAGGAAAAAAAGCTCAATGCGTTTATATCCTGGGTTCTCTAGTTGGTAAACCTGGTTAATTGAACTTCTATAATGATGATTTTACTATAGTTGAGTTGATGACATCTTTAGTAAGATTTTTATCCTAAAACTACGCTTACATGAATACTAGTATTTATCAACTACTCATCTTTTATCATTTGCAAACTGAGATGATATGCATGAAACCATATAGCCAGGGTGAATAATACATATAGTTTTAAAACATTATATTCAGACAACATTACATTGGAGTTACATTATTTAGTTGATTGCTTGTAATAAAGCTTCTCAAGATCTGGTCAAAGCTTTCAGCTGGCTTCTCGACAGGGTGAACGTGCATCCCTTCGTAAGTTGTTTCCACGATCTGCTCGTCTTTGGAATGTCTTTGTATCTGTTTTCTCACATTACATCCTCGATAAGAGCATTTGTAGTAACTCCTGAGTTGTGAGACAAAAAGATGGCACAAGTTAGATAGTTTTCTTAGTGCCAGAATAATGTAGAAGTAAATATGCATTCAGGTCCAAACTATGAAAGAATGAGTCAAACCTGGGGAATTTGCTATTTTTCACCAGCTTTTCTCCATACTTTCTCCACCTGAACCCATCGTCTAGTATATCAATCTGGCTCCTTGTTTGAAATATATATTTGTGCTTCATGATTTCCTTGCCTCTTCTCTTGCTTAATGTCTCCTTCCTTTTAGATTTTAGAAATTCTTCATTTTGAACATGAACATTAGAGCCACTACACAGATTAGCTTCAAAAGGAGAAGCATCAAGTGAAGATGAGATAGACAATAACTCTTCATGTTTCTCCATTGATATAGACTTGAGGTAGCACTTTAGAACGGACTATAGCTTAAATCATGCATGTGTTATATATAACATGGAAAAATGATGAAGGATGCATGCATTTTCTAAGGACATGAAACATGAGGGCGGCAAGAATGTCAACATGTTTGGTCAAGGCCAAATTTATACTACGACTAAAGATAAACTGATTCATGAAATCAACTGCATGAGAATGTATATTATAACAACTATGCTGTATAAGATGGATGGGGTTGCCGTGACGGAATCTAATTTTCTGTGTTTTATTAATTTAATTTTGTACATAGATTTTGTTTTTAATTTCAATAAATGACGTGAGTTTCGAGAACAGGAAAAAGTTTGGTGTATTAATAGTATTTAATGACAAACATGAGTCAAAACATGGAGATGGCTTCGGGAAGGTTGTTAAACCATTGTGGCAGACATTTGAAGACTCGTTAATAAGGACCACCTATAGCCAGTTTCCATGAAATTGCTTGTGAAAAGTATATTAGCAGTTTGTCCAATAACTAATACATAATATAGAAAATAATTAATATTTAGGGATTTTTTAATGCACCTTATATGACACTTACACACCATGCAAAAATATAAAAATGTTTTCAGTTTTCCAAAATGCATTTCCGAACGTATTCAATACACGCTCAACATAGGTAGTTCTAAGTGACACCCTATAAGTTGAGATTTTTTATTTGTAGAGATGCTTTTCCGAAAATTTTCAAGAAATATATTCATAATTGATCAGCTCAATGGAAATTTCCGAGATGTATTTTCGAAAGTTTGGGTAGGATTTTGAAATTTGATGTCACCTTTATATGTCAGATATTTTTGGAGATGCATCTTTAGAATAATTTGATAAAACACACAGCTGTATGATCACACAACCATTGTTTTTTTTTTTCTTTACAAACCTTCACCAAAAACCCTTCCATTCTCAATCCACATTTTCACTCTAAATCTCCAATCTTGTGGATCATCACACCCAAGGGAGCAAAAGAAGTTAAAATTTTAGATAAAGATCATTTATTTCAAGCTGCATTGCTCACATTAATTCTATTTTTTGTTTTAAAAAACGAGCTTTTTTTCCGAAAATGTATCTTCGGAATGAGTATGAACTTTTCTGGAAATGTATTTCCGGTATCTATCTGTGTTTATTTTCCAGTTTTGTTTTTAGCGGTAGCGCTTATTTACTATTTAGTGGTAATTGTTTTCATTATATATGGTGCACCCCAATGTTTTTCTCAAACAAGTTGTGTCCCCGGATGTCAAAGGGGTTGTTATGAAAGCGGTTGATGTTGGCAACCAATTTAAAAATTAGTAAGAGTTTGAATCTCGTGATCAAATGCTTCAATGGATTTGTATGGAGGCCTCCAAACTGGAATTTGGTGTGGTTAAAGAAAGGTCCGATAATGATTTGGATAGAAGATGCGCTTTTGTGACAATGATGTGTAAAAGAAGCGAGAAATATAGACCTGCTCTCCGGAATTTTAAAAGAGATGACAACGATTCAAGAAAATGTGAGTGTCCCTTTAAGGTGTATAGTTACATGTTGACAAACAAAAACTGAATATTTAATGTCATATGTGGTTTGCATAACCATGATTTGTGTGAAAAGTTAGCTGGCCATCCAATTGTGTGTCGACTCATGTTGGAAGAGAAGGAATGCGTTATTGACATGACATTGAATTTGGTTCAACTGAAAAATATATTTACAACATTGAAATGAAAAAGACCCGAAAATATATCAAATATCAAACTAACAAGGCACTTAGGAGAGATATAACTGAAATGCAACAACTCTTGAAACTGTTGGATGATAACACTTACTGTTAAAAGTATATTTTGGACTCATCACGATTCTATTAAGTTGTTCAACACGTTTCCTTAATTGCTCATACTTTATTCAACGTACAAGACCAAAAAGTATAGACTTTCATTATTGGAGATGATTGGTGTTACCTCAACTGAGAAGACATATTCTGTCGAGTTTGTATTTCTAGAGAGAGAAAGAGGACAATGTTACTTGGACCTTAGAGGTGTGTCTGGAAATATTGAAGGACCAAGGTGAGATGCCTAAAGTGATTGTTCCCGACCGCGATACCACCTTGATGAATTTTGTTGCAAAAGTATTTTCTACTTCTTATGCATTATTTTGTAGGTATCACATAACAAAGAATGTGAGAAGTCAGATTAAACCCGCGGTAGGGACGAAATAGATAAAGTTCGAAGATGGAAAAATGGTGAAGGCGGGTGTGGAAAAAATAATGGATGCATGGAATCATATATTAAATTCTTCCATAAAAGAACTATATGCTGATTTCGTTATGCATTTCAAGAAAGTGTGTGAAAAGTATCCTGATTTGTTGAAATATGTTGAAAGCACAATTATTGACCAAATGAAAGAGAAAATTATTTGTGCTTGGACTGATAAGGTTAGACACCTTGAAAATACAACAACTAACAGAGTTGAGTCCGCCCATGCTACTTTGAAAAATTAGTTGGAAAATAGTAAGGGTGATTTGTGTAGAGATTGTGACTTTGTGAACAAAATGATTCAAAACTAGCATAATGAGATACGAACATCATTTTGTCAGAGCATCACAGTTTTGAAACACAGGTTTAAAGACAACAATCTTTATTCTTAGTTGGTTAGCAACATATCTCGAGTGAGTTTGAATTATATTTTTCACGAGGCTAAACGAGCTGATAATGTAGGCTCCGATACCGCAAAGTGTGGATTCACAATTGTGAAAACATATGGTTTCCCACGTGCTTGAGTTATTGCAAAAAAGGTGAAACTTGGTAGTTCGATAAGAATGGATGAGTTTTGCACTTATTGAAAGAGACTTAGGTGTGATGATGATGATGATGGTGTCATGAAAGACGGTAAATCGAATATCTCTATTTTGACCGAATGAGAATTGATACAAGAGATAATTTTTAAAGATGATGACAACATGAAACTACGTATTAAAGAACAATTGAGGAAGATTGCTTATTTGAAAACCACTGACTTGAAACCACCCTCTCAACCAGTGAAAACAAAAGGTGCTCCGAAGAAACTCAAGCCTACACCGAATGACAATTCGATGACACAATCTCCTTCATATTTTGAACGTGTTGACAAAGTTTTTCCTGACTCACCAACTCCAAAATCTTAAAAAGTGTTGTCAAAGCAGCTCGCTTTAGCAAACCATCTCCTTCGCTGCCTCCTCCAAAGATTCCATTCATTGACGAAATGCTGATTTTTATGCACAAATACAATAGCAGATCGTCAATGTTGAGGGGGAAGATAGTTGCAATTATCAAGCTGTTTTGGATTTACTCGGTAAAGGAGAAGATAATCATACACTTGTCCTCTATAAAATTATCCAAGAGTTGTGGACTCAAAAAATCATACACACGGCTGTACGGAAAGAAAGAAAAATTTGATGAAGTTTATGAGTCTCTTGTTCCTTGCCTTAGCAAACCGGCACTAGAGGCAAAATGGATGCGCTTCCCTGAAATGGGTCACTTCATAGCATGTGCGTATGATAGAGTGTATGTTAATCTAATACGATACGATTTTTCAGAAACCTTTTCCCACTATGCACCACCTCACCTAAAAATCCAAATGATTGTATTATGTGTATTGTGTGGCTTTCAAAACCACGACATTTTTTCAAGTTTACTTGAAATTTGGATCTCTGATACCACTTATATCACCAGAGTGGATGACTAATTCAACAACAAAAGCCGAGACTTGGCTGAACCGTTTTATGGAAAGGATGCAAGAGTTCGAGAAGTTGAGCAACATTTAAAGAAAATCAAATGCAAAAAAGTCAAAGGGGGTACCGCCAATAGATTTAGTCAGCGACAAATGTTTCAATTCGTTTTAATTTCGTATTTAGTCGGACAAATAAGTGTGTGTAATTATGTCTCAATATTAATGAAGTGTAATATATTCAATTTGTCATATTGTGTCTTAATACATTTTTTATCTTTCCCATAACAACATTTGTTAATTTGTAAAAAAAAAGGTTATGTTTCAAAGGTTTCGTTTTTAAACCTGTTCATGAGAGGTTTTGGAGATGCATTTCTGGAACAAGATAATAGGGTGCAGAACCAAAGATATATCTCTGAAATCAACATGCCAGCTTTTGAATGGTACATATATGTCTTCAACTTCTATAAATTTACGGGCTCTAGTTTTTTTATTTCACACAAACACAATATGTTTCAAATGTCACCAATAAACATCACCTGGTATGTCGTAAATGTCTCATTCTTTAGCGCGACACCCGGGAGAAAGTTTAAGCTCACGAGTGCACTTCTCTCGGAGATCTGAAATACGAAGTCCATAATTTCATATGTTACGGAGACAATCGAAAAATTGTGAAGCTTGAGTACGGTTCACCGTCGATTAACAATGGATGGAAGATTGAGTTCAGCAACTTTGAGCTTAAGTCAACGCAGATGTAAGGGCTTTGTGAAATACGTATTTCCGTTTCGAAACAAAAGTTTTGATTGAGTTGGAAGGGACGATTTCAAGATCGATCGATGATATTGTGAAGATGTTGAAGCGTCCACCTGAATATTGAAGTGTAATGTTGCATTTTATGTTGAAGTCATCTATGTAATGCTTATTTTATTTTATGAATGCTAATTTCATTTTGGAAAATTACATGTTTTTGGTGTCTGCTGTGAGGGCAAGGTGTCTTAACACTCAGTCTTTATTTTAATGATGTTAAAACACGTACTAGCTCGTAGTGTGTAATTTGGACGGTATCATCGCATCATAGTCGGCATTCGTACTTCACAATGCATAAATATCCCATAATCATGTGTCCATACATATAGGAAGAGTCTCATATATCTCCTGTATGTGTTTGATCATGTTAAGAGTCATAGGAATGCATAAACATAGCCTAGGTAGAATAAACTATGGTCAAAAAGTAATTTTTGTGAATTTTTTGTGTTTGAGTCGACTTAAACCCTGCTTTGGTCGACTCATGAAAACTTGATTTTCAATCATTTCTCACGGGTCAGCTTACGTCGACCCTCCGGTCGACCCATACTGATGACATTTGTATTTGCATTTTTTCACCAGGCTTGCGTCGACGCATGGCCCTGTTGCGGTCGACGCATAGCTTCCAAATTTGCATAGTTCTGCTCACGGGTCAGCTCAGGTCGACCCTCATTATTCTTTGGTCGACCGTTCGCTAAAAACCTGTCATTTTTATGATCTCTCTAAATCTCAAAATGCTATTATTTTTTGTTAGTTGGTCATAGGATCATATATATACACTGCTCCTCATTTTTTACATACAACAAGAAAAAGTGAAAGATATACACTGAATTTTTCTCTCATCATCTTCATCCTCATTCTTGCATTTTCTCAACAATTACACATAACAATTTTTGTTGATCTCTTGCATCATTGAGTTGATAACGTCCAAACATAGGATTATGTATCGTGTTTGGGGTGAGTTTTTCAGTGGGTTTTTTCTTGAATAAAACCACTAGGGTTTTGTCCTCCAAGATTGTAGCACCCCAAAATTTTCCATCCTTTTAACATTAACTGGCTTATGTTTCTTTTCATTTTGCATTATCATTTGTGCATATCATTGGTTCTTAGCATGGGATTAAGGTATCTAGGCCAACTCAAGGGAAGAAGATGTTTTCCAGAGCTTCAAGCAAAAGTTCATGTGTATTGTCCAAGGGGCTAAGAGGAGAGAGGGTTCTTGATGTCCTCATTACTCAAGCCACAAGGAGCCTTGGACCTCAGGACATCCTAATTTGTCCATCACCTCATCAGAAGATTGCAATTGGCAAGAAATTTCAAGTGAATCACACTCTCCTAGTCTGATTTCTCAAATTAGGGTTTTTTTGGGATTCTTGAGTTTAACACCCCAACGGGCAAGATATTTGAGTTTTTATCATCACCAAATGGCACATCTTATCATTGTTTGAGAGGATACACATCATACTCAGAGGAATTTGGATTTGGAGCATGGGTCGATTCCTCCTAGACCGAGGGCACCAAAATTAGGGTTTGCCATAAAATCAGTTTATTTCTGATTTTTTGGGCAAGACTTGATCCCATGGTATTCCTCATGTCCCTAAGTGTCTAGGATTGGAGAATTGTCCATCAATTTGATTCATAAGGGTTTCAATTGATCAGAAGATTCAAAATCAGGAGAATTGGGAACAAAGTCAACTGTGCAGTGGAAAAGTCAACTCCTGACTTTTTGAGGTCAACATGATGATTTTCAAGTCAAATATGATCCGTGGAAGAGATTTGATCAAGATATGTTCAAAGATTCATGAAAAATCAAGAATATGAAAAAGTTACTAAAATTGGAAAATTAGGTTTTTAGAAACTTACTATTTTTAGTAAGTTTTTAATCACTTTCTAAGCCATTTTTCACCATGTTTAAGGCCTCATTTCAAAATCTCTTCCACATGAAATTTGTAGTATGAAACTTTCCCTTCAAAATGGACACAAGAACCATGTCATTTGATTTTTTTTGAGAGAGTTATGGTATTCCAAAGTTGGAGATTTCAAGTTGTAAAGTTTGGTAACTTAGAATTTTTCTAAGTCATTTTGGGTCAGATCCAAGTACCAACTTTCATGCTCACTTTTGGGTGTCTTCCAAGCATCATTTCAACTTTTCTTCAACACTAATTTTGTTCTCCAAAATTCCTATTTTTCATTGGTTGCACATTAGTCACAAATGGTGTAAAATCTACCAAGTTATGAATGTTGGAAATGATGGTCATGAATTGAATGGCAAGGCATTAATTGGTAATAGATGAAGGACACTTCTTGCAGCATCATGGTACACCCTTTATCATACGAATTATAGCACACCCTTGTGCCAAATTCATTGCCAAACATAGCCAAACAACATATACATGCCATGCACACATAATGTCCACTTTTGCCTTAACTTGATAAAAGGAAAATAGAACAACTCAGACCTCATTCTCCCTTCCCACATGCCTGCTCCCTTCACACTTTTCTCACACTCAAAATCACTAAAAAGATTACACTCCCTACACCCCTCACCATGACCAAACCGTGTGTACATCACCCTTAAATTTTTTAGCAAAAACTTCAAAACAAACTTCACACTTCATTTCAGGCCCATTATCACTCCTTGCCCATTATATTTAAGCATGAAAAACCCTAAAAATCGAGTAGAACTCTCATTAGCTCACTCTCTCAGATCTCAAACTCATTTGCTCTCCAACATTTCTCATCCAAAAGTTCACTAGTCAAGGAATTCCGTTTCTTCTTGGTACCTGATCCATCATTGTTGAAGTTTGCTGAGCTGATTGTTGAAGTTTTCACAAGGTTTTAGGAAAGAATCAAGATGCAGTGGACTTGCCTCCACTAGGTAAATTCTCATAATCCCTCTCTCATGCTTAGATCTAATTAGTTTAGGGTATGAAATATTGAGCATGCATTGCATCTGGAATAGCCTGAAATGATGGCTTTGCTTGTGTTTGAATCTAAGTTCTGTTTGATCGATTTGAGTTTTTGATTTCTGCTTGGAACCCGCATCTTTACTCTCATGTTTCTCTATGATTAAGCTTTCATTTCAAGAAATAAATCATGCTATGATGATCTTTGATGCACGAGCTTCAATTTACTGCTTTATTTTGCTCGATTTGACTGAGTTTTGAGGGAGAAATCCATCGTGAAAGTTGGTAATGTCATGCAGTTCCTGTCTGG